>CM066165.1:34927946-37630446 GCA_033629205.1 Lithocarpus polystachyus
CACCTCGGGACTGCCTCAGTTGGCCACCTACACCAAAAGGCGGGGCACTGTGGAAGACTTCAGAGATGTGCAAGTAAAGAAGAGAGGAAATGTTTGGGGAATGTAGTCATCACCTCCACATTCAATACACTACACCAACTTAGCTAACCGCATTGATGAGAAAAAGACACTCGAATAGTAGGTCCACAACTCACAACACTCTCTACGGCCTCCAACAGGGTCCTAATGGGACAAGCATCCCAATTGCTACCCATAGACGTACAAGTGGAGGGCTCAGATGCATTAGATGGGACTATATAAATGATAGAAATCCCTCCAAGAAGGGGTGGAAAAGAAAGAACTTGAATTAGAGAGAAGAGAGCATCAACTTGTACTAAGACTTATGCAAAAAATATATGAACATTACCTCCTCGAATAAGCTTGAGGAAGAATTTTATACCTATTCTTTGTTTCTCTCTATTATATTACGAATCTCAATTCCATGAACTTTATATTTGGATCATACAGTACATTATAGTTGACCTAACATGCCCATTCTCATATAAATTAATTGTGTTAGGTCGGAAATACCTAGCACCACTATTCTAAATGGGTCTGGGGCTGTTTTTGAGCTCTTAGAAATATAATACAACTTTATATAATTTAATAATTAGGAAATAGAGAGGGTTTTTTTACATGTGTGTGTATTGTTATTGTATTTTAATAATTTTTTTTATAAAGTTGGTAAAATTAAAGAAAAAATTGTAAAATTAGTGATTGTTCATGCATTTGATTAGTTAAGTAGACACGTAATATATACTTTTATGTATGAATGAGTGTGATTGTATGCGTCAATAATTAATACGGAGCTAATGAGTTGAGATTAGTCATTTAGTCTAAAATATTTTTATAAAAACAAAGTCGAATAGATAATAACAACTATATAAAGATAAAAATGTTAGACAAACTTAACAAAATAAAATGGTCATAGGCCCATACCTACCCACATTGGCAATAGATACTTGTAATAAACTATCATATAACATTCAAAATTTGAAAATTAGTAGAATATAATTGTAAAACTTCACGTATTATTTTTTTTTTTTTTTTTGTTGATAACTCGATATATTCAAGTTCTCTTTTTATGAAAATTTTTTAATGACCCCTCTAAACAAAATTCCTAGAGCCGCTATTGCTTTCATGTTGTCATGTTTTGTGTATAGGTTTGTCCTCCCTCCCTATAAGAAATGATTTTTATTGACTTAAAAAAAAAAAATTCTTCTTACCTTCGAAGGGAATCTATTTGATTTTTTATTTTTTATTTTTTTAAAAACCCAAATGTTATGGGTCTTCTATATAAAATAAAAAAACTGAAAAGTGAAAAGTAATATAGCAATGGTTTTTCAATTTTTATTCTATTCCAAAACTCTTTCCATAATAAAGCTTTTTTTTTATGGTTTAGGTGCTTTATTTGTTTTTTTTTTTTTTTTATTGCATTTCTTGTTGCTATATTTGGCTCAATAATACCATTTATCATAATGATTTTTACAGGCCCGCTGGACTGAAATCTTCTTAAGTTCAAGCATTTACTTTTATGGTTATAGACCAACGTCTTAGGGCTAACATGGTATCTGCCCAATGACCTACTGGTTTAGGTAAATAGCTAATACACTTGCCTAATGGAGAAGTAATTGTTGGGGGAGAAACTATGTGCCCTGAAGGGTTCTAATGGGTTGGAAAAATGGTCCAAAGAATATATTTTTTACTACTTTCCCACATTTTCTCATCTCCCAAAGTTATTAATGAACAAAAATCTTACTTTCAAACCATAAAATCCAAAAAAAAAAAAAAATGGAGATAGAGATATTGAGATCGGTGGTTGTGGGTGATATATATTGGACAACATAGACGTGGTTTTGGGTGATCGATGGTCACATAATGGACAAAGAGAGACTGAGATTGGTGGTTGTAGGTGATTAGTGGTTGCAAAACTGCAGCGAAGATTGTAAGTGTTGGAGCTTACGAAACTTAGGGTCCATTCGGTTAGAAAAGTGGAAAAGTAGGAGGATGGAAAATATTTAGTTTTCTCTCTTGTGTATTCGGTTGGAGGGGTGGAAAAGCGGGAGGGTGGAAAACTCTTTTATTTGGTTGAAGATAAAAAGGGAAGGATAGAAAATGTAATTTATATAAATTAACTATTATACCCTTGTTACATAATAGGTAAGAAATAAATTTATTTGTACTCATTAAATAATATAAAATTTACCACACCATATACATAAATTTATATTATTATTTTTATTATTATAATGTAAAAATTAATGTCATACGAAAAAAAAAAAAAACTAAAAAATCAACAAGAAAAAAAAAAGATTAATGAGGAGTATAATGAGGATCAGGTCACGTTGAGAGAGAGAGAGAGAGAGAGAGAGAGAGAGAGAAGAAAACGTCACGTTGAAAAAAAAAAGGAAAAAAAAAAAGAAAAAAAAAGAGAGAAAAGAACCTCGGAGGAAGGGCATTTTTGTAAAAATGTTACACTATCACTTTTCTCCCTAGATTTTCCTCCCAATTTGGGAGGAAAAAAAATGTGGGCCCGGAGACAAACTTTCTCTTGGGTTTTTTCTCTTTCCTATTTTCTTTCCCCAACCAAATAGTGAAAAATAACATTTTTCACCTTATTTTTCTCTCTCTATTTTCCATCTTCCCTATTTTACTCCAAACGAACGGACCCTTAGATTAATATAGGACAAAGCAATAAAGATGGTGACAAGGACAAGATAGCAAAGACGAGGATGAGGTGTGAAGTTTAGGGTGGGGGTGTTTAGGTGGTCAATGATAGTGGCTAGGTGGGTTACGATAGTCTAAGCAATCCATGCGTGGGTCATGGTGATTAATTGGGTTAGGTGGTGGGTATAACGGGTGATTGAGTGCAGTAGATATGCTGATCAAGTGCGAACACACCTTTATGGGTATAAAATGTTACAACTAAAAGTAGATACACAAAATATTTACCCCCAATAATCTTTATTTTACCATCACTCTGAAATTATTTTCAAGTTGACTAACAATTTCAGTCACCCAAAGAATTTGCAAATGCATGCGGAAAATATAATAATGACTAAAATATTATTTTCATATGAAAATTTTACTTTAAAACTTTGCAATTTTTTTTTTTTTTTTGTCTCCAAACTTTATAAAGCATTTTTCATCCCTAAATTTTTGAAATTGTTTTTATGGGGTCATGGGCCCAAATCATGCAATTGGGTCTTGGGCTTTGGCTGAGAGCGTGGGGCTTTAGCCGAGATCGTGAGTAGTCCGAGTCCGAGGAAGAATACCTCCTCGGACAAGCTAAACACAGATCAGCTATGGATCCTAGTGATCAAAGTGACCTTCCAAGAAGCTCTAGTAATAGGGACGTGTGCCACAAACGTACAAGAAGGATAGGAACTCAAAAATATCTAGGAGAAAGCTGCTAACACCGCATTTATGTGGACAAGACCCCTGAACAGTACTACCTCGGTTACCGCAACTCACAGAACACCGAAAAGAATGTCTGATGGGACAGGCACTCAAGTATAGGCTTGGATGATCAACAAGGGGAAGGCCCAGATTGTTTGAAAGGGGACTATATAATAGGAGAAACCCACCATGGAGAGGAGAGGAAGGAACGGAGAAAGCACGGTCGCAATCTCAAGAACTCCTGTAACCATTCTCATTCAACATTTACTAGAACAAAGCTCCTCGGATTGTGCCGAGGACAAACTTTCTTTGATAAACTTAGTTCCTATCTGTTTGATTGTCATGAAATCCATATTAACTGTTATCCATGCACTAAAACCTAACTCTTTGACCCACTCTCTACAAATTTATTGTATTGGGCTCACTGGGCCAAGATTCCATATATTTTAGAATTGGTCTGAATATCGTGTCCCTACAGTTTTAGTTTATATCCTTCAGTTAACTTTCATTAAATTTTATATTGGGTATCCTAACAAAATGCTAAGATGCTTTGCTAAGATGCTATGTATTTAATGTGCAATTGTGTAATGGTCCAATAATAAAATACGGAAAATATAATAATGGCTAAAACACATGATGAATCACTCAAAAAGTAATGTGTCAAACCGCTAACACAAACCATCTCACCTTCCCCTTAATTGTACCCAAACAACCCCACCGGTACCTGCCCAACGGGGTACTTTACATGTCCTGCATACATATAACTTATGCTTTTATATAAGGCTGTTGGGTTCTTAATATTTAGATATAAATGTTAAAGTTCTAAATGAGTTGTTTGTTGTCTTAACCAAAAAAAAAAAAAAAAAAACGAGTTGTTTGTTGGCAAACCGTGTACATAAACAGTATGCATGATTTGTTGAAAGAAAAGAATAAAGAAGGTATCCATATGCAAGATAGAAGAAGAATCAATGTCTATTTTGATTGGAGAGAGGCAAGAATCAAAGGAAGGTATCTTCATTCGTGATTCACAAAAAAAATCATGGTAAGAAAATGTCGGTGAAAATAGCCAAAAATACCAGCATTTAAAATGTCGGTGAAAAGTCAATGTCAGCATTTAAAATGATTCTAAAATGAAAACCATCGCCTTTTTAAATTTCTCAATTTTAAAATTTGAAAAAATATTTTAAAAAATTATGAACATATTTTCTTTCACTCTCTGAAATTAAAATAGAAAAAAAAAAAAATATGAACAAATTTTCTCACTCTCTTTCTAATTTCAGATGACCTAATCCTCTCTAAAATCAAACTTCCTCCCTCTCACTCTCCAACATCTCTTCACCCTAGTTCGGTAGCTCCCATGGCCGATCCCAAAGTTCATTTCCTTCGTTCGTCGCCGCCACCACAACTATCAAGTTGGTGAGATCCTCCAAGTCACTGGGTTCCACAACTCGGCCCTATAGCTTCACTTCGTGAGGAGGAAGAATTTTTTATAGGTAGCGGGATCAGCAAGGTTCACAAGTGGTGGGTTGGTTTATTGGTTGTGTATTGTGTGTGGTGTGGGTTTCCAAGTAGATTTGAAGGCACCACCGCACACCCTTTGTGCGGTGGTCACTCCACAAGTATAAATGCTTATAGGGTGTGAGGAGACAAGGGTCAGGGTTTAAGTCTCTAGGAGGAAGTTTCACACACATATACACTTAGATTAGGCTAGAGTAGAAATTCTATCTTATATATATATATATATATATATATATATATATAAAAGATCTGAAGGTCCATATTTTCCTCTCCTTATCACTTTCTCATCTCATTCTCTCTATCTTTGGATTGAATTCTAGACGATCTGAAGCCGATCTTGACTTTATTTGATTTCTTTTGGATTTTTGAAAATTTTGAAAAACTCGTCTGCCATGTGTTAAGAAGGGATATTCTGGGTTTGTAGGTTTGTGAAAGGACTGTTTGTTGTGTGTGTTGAGAAGGGATATTCTGGGTTTGTGAAAGGGAATTTTTTGGGTTTGTGAAAAGGGGATTTTCCTGATTACCAATTAGGAGAGAAAAATGTTCAGATCTTGAGATTGACATTTGTTTGGTTGCCAAGAAATTTTTTAATTAAATGTTATCTTATTTAATTGTTATTGATCTGAGTTTTGATGTGTTTGGCTTTAAAGAAAGTACAAGAAAGACAGACAAAAAAAAAAGAAAATAAGGATTAATTTTCTAAGAACGTGAAAAACATAAATATGAACAATCATGTTCTAGGAAAGAACACAAAAAATATATATGAATATGTTCTTTTGAAAAAGGAAAGAAAAGAAAGAAAATTTATTTTAATTATTTTATTTTATTTTAAAAATGAAAGGTTTAGAATTTTGTTTTAATTGTTTTTCAATAATGGTTTTTTTGATATATAAAATACTGACGTGACATTATTGCTAACAGTACATTTCGTTTACTGTATAGGATATTTCTATTAGTCCCAAAATGGAAATAGGGTCACATTTACGCCAAGAAAGAAGCCACCAAATTCTCTCTTTACTTTCTCCACTCTCTCCATCATTTCACCTCCTTTCTTTTATCATCTCTCTTTCCAAACGGACCAGTTACCTGAGTATCAGACTATCAGAGGGCATCAAAACAAAAGTAACAATGGATGTGAGTGCTGTGCTTGGGATTTTATCATTTTTGGCAAGAATGGTCCGATTGGGTTCCTCGCAAGAGAAGGTGGAGTTTAAGGATAAGGATAGTAATCTCACATCCACCTTGCTAAACAGCATTTTTCTTAAGGGCTTCCTTTGAGAGAATAGAGATCTCTCACTCCTTTTTGGTCTCCTCAAGCACCGATCTTTTCCATCCAGCAAGCTCTGATCTTGGTGCCGACTCAACTCTATATGACAAATTATCAAATAAAAAATTGGATGAGAAAGGGGAGAGAGTCGTAAAGGGCACTATGAGGAAGAGAAAAGGTCCATAAGGCAGAGAGAGATTTGAGGGCCACCACCATGTCAGACCATCACCTACCTTCAGCATAGCCTCCTGCCACCATTATACATTGCCTGAAACACTACCAGTAGAGGTATTATTAAACAACAAAAATTGATATTAAATATGATTTAGCTTTTGTTATTTTGGGTTGATTGGTTTTGAAGGAGGTTGAGTGATGAAGAAAAGAAGGGCACGATCGAATATATCTGAAACCCATTTTAGCTCAGATTTGATGGCCATTACAAATATTCCCTCTCTCTATTTCTCTTGCCTTCATTTTCTTTTTTTAACGGTTGGATTTACGACCATGGAAGGTTCTCTTTTTCTTTGTATTATTCTTCTCTTTTTTTCATTTGGTTAAGTTTTGTTTGGTTGCCGAGGAGTTTTCTTATGCTTATAAAATAGAATGAGAAAAATTGAGCATTTATATTTTTTTGTTTGGGTCATATTTCAGCTTTCTTCCATTGGTTGAAGTCCGGATGGTGTTTGCTGAGAAAACAGAGAAGAGAAAAGGGGATTTTTTATTTATTTATTTTTTGGGTTTTTGAAGTTCTTTTTGCAACGTCTGATTTTTGCTTTTCATTTGTATATATTTTATTTGCTACATTACATATAGGTAATGGTAGTTGTAGTATGTATATGGGCATATAGAGGTTCTGTCAATAAATTTTTTAAATATGTTTGGGCATGGGTTTGCACTTTGCACTAAAGTTATTGTTTGATATGTTACCAAGGAATTTTGCTGACCTATGCCATTTTTGGAGATAAGGACCAATAGCATATATATATATATATATATATATTCAAGTATCTTCCAACTCTCTAGCTATTGATCCACACTTGACCCCTTCCCATGCTACTTATGTCCAAACTCCAAAGTCAAGAGCTTTTCTTTTTTGATAAGTAAACTCATAAAGGCTTTTCTTCTTTTGGTGCATCAAAATGTGTTTGTAAGGTTTCAAGTGACAAGTAAACTTTATAAAGATTTTGAATAAACTTTGAGATCACCCCTAAACCCAATAAATAGCATAAAGAAGGAAAAAAAATTGTTTAACCCTTCTAGATGATCGGTGGTTATTGTTTCCCTGCCACAATAGACTTTTGCATCCACTTAACTAATTAGATAGAGTTCTGATAACCTAGTTTCATGGATTTAGATCAACAAATTAAGACTCTCACGATCCTTATTAGTCTATTTCAAATCTTGATCAACATTTCTTCATTATTGTTGAAATCAAGCAGCATCATGGACATGCAAAATTCATGAAAAAGTACCATGCAATCCTGGCTAGTATAAGAAGAGTATTACCAACTAGACAGTTTTAGTATCTATTTCTGTTCCATAGGCAAAACCCAGACTATATGAAACACATAACAACTAGCTTTGGTAACCCTTGAACCTTAAATGTAAATTGTCTCTTCACTATTGGCAACTTCCTCGACCAAATAAAAGATGCAAATTCCAATAGCATTCCTTATTCACACAAAAATAGTCATGTGTATCTTAAGTTGTTTATAACAGTTACGAAAATCAGCATTTCCTCTTATTCCATTATCTAATTTTTGTTGTTTATGCATTTAATTCCTGACATTTTTTTTTTGAATAATCCTTCATAGGTTGTTGTTGTTGCACTAAAGTGTGAAACATCCTAGGCACAATTTGATGACATGGCTACCAGGTGATGCATTAGGCCATGGAATATATAATATTATCATTTTCATCATTTGCCCTTTCTAACAATGTTTTCTATAATAGTCTTAATAAATAAATAAATAAATGTTTTCAATAATTGTGAATTGAAAAATTACATGAGTTCTGCCTTTGTCTTCTTTGGCTTCCATACCTTCTCAATTGGCAAAGGATAATGGTTCTGTGTTTATTAGAATTTTACATCTACACTTTTTAAGTCTAGCTTTCTATTAAGTTCTTCACCTCATCATTTGGATGTTATACTTATTTCTTAAAATCTACAATGTCTTTGCAGTGAAGTACTTATTGCTCCTTTGAGCGTGTTATATACTTTGAAATTATTGCTACTTTCTTTCTCCCCTAATCTAGGTGCTCCAAGAACTCTTTTTGGTCTAAATTTCTACACAGTTATGCTAATTAGGTATGTCAAGACTTTATTTTTAAATTCTTCCTTTTTGGTTTAAATTTTTATAACTATCACTTGAACCATACATGAGATAGGAAATGCTTCGATGGATTGTGGATCTTGAGTGATTTAGATATTGTCAAAAAGGCAATTGAAAGGCTTGGGTTTTTTGTTATGAAATTAACAAACAATCAAAATACCATCTAGAGTTGCAAAATTGCCACATCACCGGCAACCAAAAATGTCTTAATGCCCAAAAACATACGCCCACCTAGAGAGATTGGACAATGAATTGAAACTTTGCTAAACATGGGAACTGAAAGAAAGAGAATTGGTTTCATTGGGATTAGGCCATATTTTCTTAAGGACACCCCCCCCCCCCCCCCCAAAAAAAATCGTAGGTACTTTGGTGGTTTGCATATCTTTTTTGTCTTACTAAATCTTATTCCTACAAAAACCAATAGTCTAGGAATAATTGAAGGCGATTAGTGTTACGATGCAGCTTGACTCCATCCATTTGAATGATAATATTAATTTTTGAAGCATTGACAGGAATATATAAGTGACCATGTGTATTTGTGATTATTCTTCTTTTTAAACATATTCTTTTGCGCAGCATTTTTTAAAAGACCAGATAATACTAACCATAACACATCTCTATGTTCTTTAACTATCAACTTAAGAACAAAAAAATTCTGATGATAAGCCTAGAAAATTAAATTATGAGAATAAAAAAAAAAAAAAAAATCACAATAGGCAATTTAGGCAGCACGCTGGGAAATTCTAATTGCACCAAAGGAGCCCAATAATAAACTTTTCAATTGTATTCCACTTTAATTTTGACATTTTAACCTTCCATTACCTAATTAATAATTGCAATTGGGCTAGCCAATTTTTAATCATTAATATAACTAGCATGTAGTCCATGTTTACGTACGAAAATATTAACAATTGTGATGATAAGATGTTCATCTTGGAAGATTCAGTTGCCACATTGAGTTTGAAGTCTTCTTGGAGACACCAATGAAGCAGTAATATATGAGAGTATGAAGCAAGAAAGAGTGGGATTGAACATTGTGTTTGAACTCGGCATTGCTCTTAGAAATCCGAAAGGAGGAGGAAAGGGTAGTGTGCGGATCTAATTGGTAGAGGTTGAGAGAGAAGTAGGAGACATGAGATGACGATGTGGCATTAGGAGGAGATGATGTTTTACTTTTATAGTCTTTCTCGTTGGACTCCTTGGTTCTGGAAGTGGGCAAATGAGATGTTCATCCATAAAAATGTGCAGGTGAGATGTTTTTGCTTAGGCCAATGAACATTATCATTGTAGTTTTTTTGACTTCCGTGTTAAATGTTAATGCATCATTTATTTGGGCACAAAAATTAGAAAATTTAGATAAGATATATGACTCAAAGTTGGGGTCTAATTTATAATCTAATTATATATATATATATATATATATATATATATATATATATATTTAAAGTTTTGGTTAGGATAAGTGGCGCAAAATTGAGAATCCAAATCTAGACACATGACACAAAATTGAAACTCTAATTTAGAATTCTATTTGAGTTTCTCTCTACTTCACCTATTATTATATATATAGATTACATGAATTGTAGCATTGTAGATCTAGAAGATATGCCAAATGCCCAAAAGTCACTTGGGATAGGACTACATTATTTGGAATTTTTTGTTTAGCTTATTTGGCTTATGACGTTGTCTATAATTATTTTATGTGGTTTATTACATTACCAAGAACTATTTTACGTGTTTTATGATATCTAAATATTGAAAAGGTAATCTTAAAAATTGGTAGATTCAGACTATGTTATTAAAATTTAAGACTTTTGTTAATGGATTTGTCACATGACCTATGTGCAAGATTTCAATAAGTTCTCTAATGAGCTTGTGTAATATTTGATACAGTGTGCATCATCTATCATGGTTTTGGTATACTAAACTTTGGTTGAAACAAAAATACTATGGTTAGCACAACAGAGGTTCACTATATTATGCTTGAAAATATTTGATGATAATTGAATTTGTTTTATGGGTGATTATTAAAGCTCATTTTTACTCACCAGATGGTCTACATGTAGTCAACTAATTTCATATTTCAAAATTTGTGTATATTTTTTCACTTATTGATTGTAAGTGAATTTGGTTTAACTTCATGGCAAATGTGTATAATATTTTTCATGGTAAAAAAAAAAAGAAGAAGTTGAAATCCAGATGAGTCTCAAATGGTTTAAGCAACTAATAACCATTTTTTGTCTTTTTTAGAGGGTTGTTTAGGCTGCCAACATATTGACAGCCAGATAATAATAAATAAATGAATAACAATAACAATAACTATATTTAATAATCCAAGTTAACATTAATAGAATCACTACAACGAGTTATA
Source organism: Lithocarpus polystachyus (assembly GCA_033629205.1). NCBI lineage: Eukaryota > Viridiplantae > Streptophyta > Magnoliopsida > Fagales > Fagaceae > Lithocarpus > Lithocarpus polystachyus. The sequence continues at coordinate 34,938,874 of CM066165.1, forward strand.
TATTAATCAATATATATAATAATAAGTAAAGCTAAGAGAAATTCAATTCGATTTTAAATTAGAATTAAATTAAAGTCTAACTTTATGTCATGTGTCCTATCTAATCTAAGTTTTTAAATTTTTGTGCCAAGTGAGTTAATTCAATATAAAAATTAGATTTCAATTAGAGTTTAATTTTGTGCCATGTGTCCTATCTAATCTAAGTTTTTAAATTTTTGTGTCAAATGAGTTATTTTAGTGCAAAAAAAAAAAAAAAGAGTCTAATATAAATAAACCATAAAAAATATATAATTTTTTAATGATTTTATATTTATGAGTTTTTTTTATTTTTTATTTTATTTTTTTATTACTAAAAAAAATTCAAGTTTATAAGTCTCTCTCTCTCTCTCTCTCTCTCTCTCTCTCTCACACACACACACACATATTTATAAATAGCCAAAACTAAGAGAAAATTCAATTAAATTCTAAATTGGAGTCTAATTTTGTACCACGTGTCTCATCTAATTTTTAAATTTGTGTGTCAAATGAATTATTAGGTGCAAAAATTAAAAAGTTTAAATTCAATTAGATTCTAAATTGAATTTTAATTGAAGTTCAATTTTGTGTATGTGTTCCATCTAATATTTTTGTTTTTTGTGGCAAATAAATTATTGAATACAAAAACAGAAGAGTTTAGATCTAATTAGATTCTAAATTGTATATATGTAATTGTGATTGTTTTTAAATGTAACTGTGCATATACACATGATTATACACTAGTCTATATATATAATAATAGGAAAAACAGAGAGAAAATTCAATTAAATTTTCAATTGGAATTCAATTAGTGTCTAATTTTACGCTACGTATCTCCTCTAATCTAAATTTTAGAATTTTGTGCCAAGTGAGTTAATTTAGGTAAAAATTGAATTTCAATTAGAGTTTAAATTTTTGTGCCCAATTAGTTAATTTAATGTAGAAAACGAGGAGTCCAATATAATAAACTATAAAAAACATAATCATATATATAATATGTAATTGTGATTGTTTTCAAATGTATCCGTGCATATGCACAGGATTACACACTAGTCTATATATATAATAATAGGTAAAGTAAAGAGAAAATCCAATTAAATTTTCAATTGAAATTCAATTAGTGTCTAATTTTACGCCCCGTGTCTCATCTAATCTAAATTTTAGAATTTTGTGCCAAGTGAGTTAATTTAGATAAAAATTAAATTTCAATTAGAGTTTAATTTTGCGCCACGTGTCACATCTAATCTAAATTTTTAAATTTTTGTGCCAAATTAGTTAATTTAATATAGAAAAAAAGGAGTCCAATATAATAAACTATAAAAAACATAATCATATATATAATATGTAATTGTGATTGTTTTTAAATATACCCGTGCATATGCACGGGACTACACCCTACTATATATTAATAGCTAAATCTGAGAAAAAATTCAATTAAATTCTAAATTGAAGTCTAATTTTGTGCTACATGTCTTATCTAATTTTAAATGTGTGTGTTAAGTTAATTATTAGGTGCAAAAATTAAAGAGTCGAAATTCAATTAAATTCTAAATTAGAGTCTAATTTTGCACCACGTGTCTCATCTAATTTTTAAATTTGTGTGTGAAGTTAATTATTAGGTGCAAAAATCAAAAAGTCTAAATTCGATTAAATTCTAAATTGAATTTTAATTGGAATTTAATTTTACACCATGTGTCCAATCTAATTTTTAAATTTTCGTGACAAGTAAATTATTGAGTGCAAAAACCAAAAAGTTTAGATCTAATTAGATTCTAAATTATTATTATTATTATTATTATTATTATTATTATTATTATTATTATTATTATTATTATTATTACTATATATATATGTATATATATATATTGAGAAACAATTATATATTTTAGAAATTCATGGCTTAAAAAATGTGTGAGTTGCAATTCTTACACTAAGTTTAATTTGAACTCATATATATATATATATATATATATATATATATATAATCATAATTATTTTTAAATGTACTCGTGCGTATGCATGAGATTACACACCAGTTAAAATATAAAATGGAGGCATGTTATTGAGATTGATGGGGTTAATTATATATTTTTATATAAAACTAGATGCCTTAGTAAAATTTAAAACAATGCAATGAAACATGAATCTCTTATGTGAACGATAACTACGTGAAAAGTCTAAACTCTTTAAGTTCAAAATTTTTTATTACAAAAAAAAAAATGTTATTTTTTAATTCCAAATATTATCACTTTTTTTCAAATATGATTTTTAAATCACTGAAATAACTGAAGATTGAAAATTGTCTATATTATGTTTTATAGATTAATTAAAAACGTATGGTTTCAATTGTTAAATAATCCTACTATAATATATGGAGATATAGACATATCATAGTTTATCCCCCTGTTATATATACTATGATCCCTAACCCCTGAACAAGCTTGATGACTTTAATTAAATTTTTCTTAAAAGAATAAAGATAAAATAATATATATATATATATATATATATATAGATACAAACATAAAATTTATGTACATTATAACACAGACTTGAATAATAAATATTTTTTGGAAAGATATAAACACAAAAATGACCTTCATTTTTTGTGATAAATAGAAGTATATATTTCTTACTTTATACTTAAATCTCTATCATATAATTCCTATTAGAGATGGCAAACATACTTAACGGATTAAATTATGCCAACAGTTTACATATATTAGTAAGAACAGTAAGGCCATATCAATCTTAAAGAGACAATGTCCAGTCATAGTCTGGATATAAATATATAAAAAAAACACATAGTAATGCTATAAGAAAACAAGAATAAGTAAAACGAATAGGAAGTGACTTTTACAAGAGCCAAGAAGTCAAGAACCAAGAGTGCAATTGGGAAAGCCAACTTGAATGAATATTTCTCCATGTCTTTTGTCTTTGTGTATATTATTGGTGCGAATGTTTTATGTTGCTTCCTTTTGCACCTTTACTGCTTGAGCTCTTCCACGTATATATAAGTGAAGCTTTTGGCGAAATTTACTGCACGTTTCGGTACTTAATTAATAAATGTGTTGGATCATAAATTTTAATTTTGGATACTGGAATAAATGTGTTCGATTATAAATTGTAATATTAAAATAATATTTTTAGCAAATTAATCAATAATATAGCTAGCTAGACGATTTTCTTTTCCAATAAATTCGTAAATTAGATGAAAAATTGATTTTTAAAGGGTGTTATTACATTTCTATGTGTACTACAGTACTACTTGACTAATTGTGTTTCTAAATGGAAACCTTTTAGTCTCGGTAAGTATTTTTCATAAAAATAAAACTTATGTACAGTACTTTAAGTGTTGTTCTTTAAGTTCTCTCTTTAAGATTCTGCAATGTGGCTACTTAAAAAAAAAATATACTTTCTTCCCATGAGAAAAAATCTACTAGTAGAATCTTAAGAGGAGAACCTAAGAAATAATACCTAATTACTATACCTAAGTCTTGCTCTTTTCATAATAGTTTGGTAAATTAGGGAAGATAATCCCTTTGATTGGTGGGTTAATTGCATGATTCCTAATTCAAGTTTAATACAGATTTTGGTGTATTAAACTTGGGTCATTAATGCCAAGAGATTTCTTTTTAAGGTGTAAATTCAAATTTGAATTGAAACAAAATATATATATATATATATATATATATATAGGATTCTCAAAAAAAAAAAAAAAAAAAAATTGAAAAAAATGTATGTAAAGCATAAAAGATGTTTGGGTCTTAAATTAATTATGAGATTCGGTCAAGGAATAGAATTGAAAAACGAAATAAGAGGGAAATCTATAATATGATTTTTTTTTAATAAAAGGATAATATCATGTTCCTTGTTTATAATTTCTAGCTAGAATAGAACAAAATAATTTTAATGAGATATATACCCTGAATAAGAGCAGTCAGGTCACAAGTGCAATCAGTCTTCATCGGAGAAATCTTTTTTGATTGCTTCAGTAGATTGCAGCAACCTCATTGAGGAGTTCAAAAAATAAAATTCGTTTACATTGCCGTACAGTACTTGGTATGACATTAGCCCTCTCCTTCTTTTTTATTTATTTTTTTAATTTTTAACATTTTCGTAAAAATCAAAATAAAATTTTTATAAAAAGATAGAAGAAAAAATTTAATTAAATTCTATGTTAGGTGGGTTGGGTGAGATCCGAAACCAACCCAAAAGGCAACAGCTTTGAACCCGAACCCAAGCCCAACCGAACATTCTATGTTAATAATTATAGAATACATCGACTTATTATAAAAATAAATAAATATGTTTTGCTTTGGGTTTTTTTTTTTTTTTTTTTTTGAATTAATCCGTAAAAGAAAAATATAGGGCATAGAAAATTGGACATATCCTTGAAATTTTTATTTTTTCAAACCTCTATTTTATGAATAGATTTAAGCCCCACCCAAAACAATATATATATATATATATATATATAGAAAAAATAAAACTAGTCCCAACGATATATTCCAAAAGTGAGTACAATGGAATATTGGGTTTAAAAATTTATCAAATAGTGTAATATTGTAAAAGAATTATAGTAGAGACCAATTGAACTCTAACCTATACATTCACACTCAATAGGGACTAGAATGATAATGCTTTTTTTTTTCCCCTTAATACTGTAGATAGAGTGTATTAAATTGATCATTCATAATATATAAATACAGTATGCGCTTCTAAAATAACCATGGTAAATTTGAAGTATCTTAACATTGACATCTTTACAACTGCAACAATCATACTTCTCTAGAGAATCTTCCCAAGTGCAATTCCGAGATAAATATCGAGAACTACTTTGCAGTAGACATAACCATAATTTCTGCTTCTACAATCAAGGTATCTTCAACAAGAAACCCCTTGGATGCATCTTCAAGATCTTTTCGAAGCAAAAGTTGCGAAAAACCCCAGTCGCTAAATGCGGTAGAGAACCAGTATTTAGCTGTAAGAAATTTGTTAAAAAAAGCTTAAACTAGAGGAAAGCAAATAAAAGAGAACAAAAAGCATATATAGTACACACGCAGTGACACCACCCCCCACCACCCCAAGAGAAAGAAGAAGAAGATAAAAATGTACAAATAATTCATTTACTTTTTTCTTCTGCATGTTTATTGTTGATTTGGTCCTTTATCCGCAGCTTGAATTCTGCAAAAATTTTGAGGTCTGGTGTAACACAATCAACTGAGTAGAGGAAGACGGAAATGGCTTTGTTTGCTCCCTCATGAATTCCCTTGGGATAAACCATTATTTTCCTAGATTCAATCAAAAGAGTTAGAAATAATATTTGATAAATTTAGCAACGGTAGCTTTCATTTTTATGACAATAAAAGTGCAGTAAGTTATTAAGCAATTCAATTGGTAAAGTCTCTTATCATTGAATAAGAGATTAGGAATTCAAATCCGTATATACCAAATTGGTGTCTTGGTCTAATGCTTAAGAGTAATAATCAGGAATGAATACTATGGTATAGAAAAATAAAAATAAATAAACAATACCATTTTAAATCTCCAACAACGTATATGCGAGAATAAATGGGTACTTTATCTTGTTGTGTTGAAAAGTTTTCAATCTTCCAAGTCATAATTCGGTTAGAAGGTTCTTTTATCATGGACAGACAGTCTCGTTTGGCACTACGTTCATGAACAAAAACCTCAGCGCCAAATACACAGCAATCGTTGATAAGGTATCCATTAGGAAGAAGATTGAAAGAATCAAGAGGGAGAAATTTGTCAAAGCCCCATTCCATCTTAATGTCATGGAATCTTCTAATTGTCCCTTCAGCATCTACAAGACATGTAACAAGCCATAAGTCTATTAATAAGTATAACAAATTTCCCAACAATTTTTCCAATTGTTGTGGTGTCATTTTGTGATTCATGTACAATAAATTTGATGTCAATAGTGGTACACGTGTAAGTAATGTTACACTAATCACAATTTATCACTTCGACAAATTATGAATGAAAATGTTAACGAATACTCTAAGGGTATTAGTTTAGGAATTGTTTTTAAAATCATTTTGTGGCAAAATGATGAAGCAATTAATTTTTCTTGACAACTTTTTATATTTCTCATAAGTGGTGTTAAAAAACTTTCCTAATATAATTTATTAACAATTACTCTAAGAACACTCATTAACATGAACCAATTATGAAAATGGTCAAAAAATTTATTATAACAGTAAAATTGTTTATAGGCTTTTGTTAATGGGTGTATTTGCGCATAGGTTAAGGAGAGAATTAATGGGCCCCATTACATTTGAAAGCAACAAAATCAAATATACAAATGCTTCTCGACCTAACTAATGTGTGTGACTCCCCAAAAACAATTGATCGATTATAATAAAAAAACTTATAATACCTTGAGGGCTGAAGAACTCATTAACATGACCCTTGTTTATCTTGAAATAAAATTATAAAAATAGTAATATTATACATGAGCAAGTTATGTAAATATATATATATATATATATATATATATATATAAATCTTGGACGACCGAACCTTGAATGGTCAAGAACTTGTCCCGTATCTGATCAAACACGAACAATTTGAAGGTGGCATAAACCTCCCAACCAAGAGAATACTTTTCTGTATCAACTATTGACAAATAAAGGGAGATGTGATCAGTCCCATTCATTTTCTTGTTTCCTTTTGGATAGAGAGACAGCCTCCTGCAAAAGAAGATTGAGTAGACGATGATGAGGCAAACATTTGCATTTTAAATTTTTAATTGAACAAAAAATATTGAGAGTAAAGCATTAGAGTCCACCATTTGTGCCCCCCAGCTTCAAAAACACCAGACTCGTATTTTTCCACGCCAGTCTCGCACAATAAAGAGTATGATTGTATTTTAAGTAAGAAATGAGTTGGGCGAAAATGTCTTGCGGTTCTTGTGATTGCTGCAAAACATTAGGAATATTTAGATAAAATCTAGAAAATATTGGGGGACAAAGTATCAAAAGAAAAAAATTTATATATACATGTGAAAAAGAAAGAGTGACTGTTTAGTACTTTAGATTTATTAACAAAATATAACAAAAGTTGAGAGTTCTAGTTAGTTTAATTGGTAAAATCATTTGTTGTATCAGTCACAGGTTGGAGTTGACAATACTTCTTAAAGAAATTGACATCTATATTATGATAGAAACATTTTATTTTAGGTATTTACTAACCTTTTTTTTTTTTTTCTATTGCATGGAGGGATGTCATACGTGTGGGTTATTTGCCATTAATTTTTTTTTTCTCTTTTTGAATTAACTTAATTTTTGAGAGGGGACTAAGTGTAACTTTTGGAAATCTAAAATTTTAATTTTAATTATATATTCTATAATAAAAAATATAGCTTTTTTTTTTTTTTGCTAATAGATAATAATAATAATAATAATAATAATAATAATAATAATAATAATAATAATAATAATAATAATAATAAAATACCCATGAACTATGCATTTGTTTCATGGGTTTGGGGTGAGTTTTGGAATTTTGGACTGTTTTTTTCTTACCTTCGGACCTATGCTGTCAAAAGTTCCCAGCTGAAGTAGGCTAGAAAAGGAAAAAGTTTTAGTTTAGAGAGAAACCCTTCAAATTTTTTTTATATATTTTTATTGAATGTGAACTTTGAAAATCTAACTGTGGGATTACATGTGTTTATTATGTCCTTCATACCTAATAAAATTTCAAGAAAATCAAAGATAAATAATTTCATCAACGATCAAATACTTAAATTTTAAGTTTTTGTGGTATAAAATTATGCATAAAAAATAAAATCCTATTTGAACAACATTTGATATGCATACTAAAATTCACATTTAATAAAAAAATAAAAAAATATGAGATGAGTTTGAAGGGTTTTTCTTCAAATTAGTTGAATGTCCGCTAGCAAGTAAAGGATATTAGAATGCATATATCTATTTTTATGAACATTGAAATAAAATAAATATGATACAAAATATCAGTGTCAAAGAACCTTCAAGAGCCAAGAGCCAAGAGGGAAAAAGAGCATACCGAATTTGTCGCTGGACTTGGGATCCATGACTTCAGATTTTGGTTCGTCGAAATCCTCTTTATTCAAAACCATTGGTAGTTTGCGTTATTTATAGAGGGGCATCAATATTCCAAAGCACTTTACACACGTAACCGTACGTGTGATTGTTTGGAAGGAAAGAATAGAGAAGGGATCAAGAAAAAAAAAGAAAAAGAACGAAAGGATTTATGCTTATTTTGATGGGAGAGAAGAGGAGAATTTAAGGATTGGATTTTCTTTAAGGATACATAAAAGAAACTATGATAAAACTTAGTATAGTCCTTGTTAGGATAATTACTGTTCATTAATTATCGTGTCAAATTTTTAATCGTAAATTTCCATGGATTAGAAATTCCTTTCGATTGTAATTACATTGAGTCAAAGACGATCAAGTTAGATGAAGAGTACAACTTGCAAACAGCGAGAATTTTGCTATCAGGCGAGCTTAATAGACTTTTAAACTTTGTTATCACAGAACCTTTTGATGGTGTTAAAAAGCAAGCTCTCTAAATAGAATGGGATTCTTCTTATTAAATTGAAAGAAAAATGAGAGACTACAAAAATAAAAATCTCCTACTCTGCTATACATACACCAACGTAGAGCAAGGCAAAAGAGGAAACAGAAATGGCGCCAAAAATTCTAACTACTATCACTAATAAACCCGAACCAATTACATCAGGACACGTGGTCAAATTCTTTAACTATTTCTAGTATTAGCTTCTGCAGGTGTTGATCTTGTGACTTCGTTAAGTTTAACTCTGTCTTTTACCCAGTATCATTAAACAACATTGCCGTTTCTTCTTTATTTCCTTTTCTTCAAAGCATCACGATTTGATCTCTTAACACTCCCCCTCAAGTCCTGAACCTCAGGTTCTGAGACTTGCAATGATAAACAAGAACTTGAGGGCTTCAAAGGCTTTGGAACTAAAATATCTATTAAACCCAATTTCCCTACTAATCTTGTAAAAGCTGGAACTCCCAAAGCTTTGGTGAAAATATCTGCAACTTGTGAATTGCTGGCAACATGAAAGGTTTTGCTGGTAATCCACTTCAATGTGCTTAGTTCTTTGTGAAAGACAGGGTTTGCTTTAATGTGTAGAGCAGCCTGGTTGTCACAAAAGAGCATAGTAGTTATAGGATGATCGATCTTCAAATCCTTGATCAATTGCAGTACCCAAGTTATTTCACATGCCACAGTAGCCATGGCCCTGTATTTTGCTTCAATTGATGATCTAGACACTACTCCTTGCTTATTTGATCTACATGACACCAAAGAATCACCCAAAAACAGACTATAATCTTTCAATGATCTTCTTGTTAGTTTATTTAGACCCCTTCAAACTTAGATTGTTTAACTTAATTAATTAATCAAGTTGTTACTTAGGTTAATTATGCAGATCTACATTAAACACAAACAATTATATCACATATAGTAGAATAATAAATAAGACATGCGATATGATGACTTAGGAAAACCAATGAAACCATCTAGTTTTAAGGTAAAAAACCTGGAGAGAATTTAACCTAAACAATCCTCAAGGCAACAAATTCACCATATAGAAAGGAAGTTTTACTGTAGATTTTTTCCTAAATCTAAAGCTACTTCTTGTAGTACTTACTTATATGACCACACGCAGTTCCGAGTTTGCGGACTTTTCTATCTAAATTTGTTAAGCACAAATACTCACGTTTGTGACTTTGAGATCCCACTCAAAACTTTATATCATCATCAATAGTTGATCTTGTAGCAGCAACTTTAGATCTACCGGTTCTAATGGTATAAGAATGATTTCCGGTAGTGCCTTTTAATGGAAAAGGCACAACACCTTTTAGATCTTAAAAGAGAAGCTTCAGAGTCTATTCAAATCGTGCCTTAGAGTTTCTTCTAAATACTTAGTGAAATAGATCTGAAACCCTAATCACTTAATGGGCTTAATAGGCTGATGGGCCGAAATTAAAATCTGCAGAAACACAGTTTGATCGGTCGAACTGTCTTCTTGATCGGTCAAGCTTGGCAAGTTTTTTTTTCTTGAATCTGCAAATTGTATGTTCTTGAAACTTGACTTGTATCAACTTGAGCATTGTCTAATATATATATTTTAGAATCTAACAATATTTCCTTTTGGCAATCCATGACAAAACTTATGTACATAATGAAATGCTCAAATACAAGAACAACTCAATTACAATAAAATGCCCAAATACATCACAAATTTCAATCTAATACTTCAAACCTAAAAGTTACTAGACAAGGCAAAAGATCTTGATCGAAATGTATTTGTCTTTCCTGAAACACTCAAAAGAGTACATCAACGCATGTGTGGAAATAAAGACAGATAAATAACAAATATGCAACAGAAGTTAAGAGAAAATAGAGAATCAAGGAAACACAAAAGAATTAAGCTCTATAGAAAATAGAGGCAACTCCCCCTATGAAGAGCAATAACTCTCCTTATGAACAACACAGGTTTTAAACTAGCTTTCTCATCCTATAAAAATAAGAAAAACAAAACAAGTTTTGGGAAAAATAGCTTTGGGAAAAGTGTAGGAGGTGGGGAAAGTAAAGAATACAATATATATGTTAATGATATAAACAAATGCATGCAAACACTTCAGGCATAATCAGTTAAGACTATACAGAATACAATATAGATGTCAATGATATAAAAATTCCACATGCAATGTTTTTTCATGTATCAAGGTAATTTGAATTCAAATCATCCTCAAAAGTAGAGAAAATATTTGCATATTCATTATCCACCATAACTTTAAAAAACAAATTTCCAAAATTTTTAGCAGTTCACACATCAAGAAAAATAGAATATACAAAAATGTACGGAACTTAAAACTTAATCAACTAATTTTTAAATCAAGTTGAGTACCCAATTTAGCAAACTGTATGCATGTTGCGTTTGAAACCAATCAATGAGAGATATGACTGCAAAAATGCAAGATAAATAAAGGAAACAATGTAATGCATGTCCTAATCTATATGTGCAATGCATGTGAATCCTATCACAAATGATGCATGAAAACACTAATCGGTCAAGAAATTAAAAACTGAAAATTTTCCAATTTTGATTGGTCGAACATCGATTGAGTCAGGCAAAGAGTTTTAAACACAAAAGCTCATAGTTTCGATCAGTCGAGGGAAACTTCAATTGGTCAAAGCAGTGAAAAATTTTAAAACTTAAAAATTTGAAAATTTTATGCAGAAAAAAAAAAACTTAAAAAACAGTTTTTAAAACTCAATGTATATGAACATGATCTAGAAAAGTTTAAAAAACATGATACCACTCGGATGCAAATATCAAAATCAATCAAGAAGTTAAAATCAAAAAATTTAAAATTCTAAAACCTGAAAATTTCATTTTTCTTCAAAATTCCCAACCAAAACAAAAATTTGCATTTACATATCAATTTATATGCAATTAAAGATAGCCAGATTAGACAACATACACAATCTTATATAGAGTATTTAGCATCTATTTGCATGTAGTGTGTGCAACTAATAAGTGTACAAAGTACAAAAAAGGTGAATTGTAAATAGTAATCAAACAAATTTTCTACATCATCAATCATATTGGTTTGAAAGTGACTATCACTTAAAGAATTACATCATATAACTCCTACATCTCCTAGAAAACAAGCTTGCAATCATGTAAAAATAACATCTCGTTTTATCTTGCTATGCAAGTGTTACACCTTACCGAGCATAACTTTTATGATTTGCACACATGTATTCATGATTGGCGAGTAACAGTGGTGAGATGATTACTTATGCCTTTCTCCTAGGATTTTCCAGTCCATACAATCAAAAGAGTGTGACATCAAAATCAAGATCATTTGTTTAAAGACTATAAATAACTCACACAATTAATCACTAAATAGCACAAACTAGCAAAATGCAAAAAGTAGCTCATCAAATCTAAGCAAGGTACATAGTCATGAATGCAAATTTCATTGGCCAACCTTAATAACACACTAAGAGATATGCATAGAAAAAAATAATTTTTGGATTTTCAAATTTTTATTTTGACCATAACCAAAAAGTACACCTGATGCTTAATAAATAAAAAGCAAAAACAATTCCTGACAACATGTAATGCGAAAACAGTGCTCAACCAAGCTATAAAGGATACACAAATAAGAAATATAAATTCCTTAATTAACCCATGAGTACATGTATAAACTAGCACATAATCATACAAAATTAGAGATATCTCATGCATTTAGTTAAGGAACACACACTTTCTATGTTTTTCCACAATGTCAAGTATGTTCTAAGTCAAGAGAGAGATATTATAATTCATGGAATCCTCAAGAAAAATAAAACAAAACACATAATAAAATATTTTTGTCTTTTCAAAAATTTTCAATGTTTTTGGATTTTGTTTTTCAATAAAAATATAACCTAAAAATAAAACAGCCAAAAACTGAAAGAAAACATGTCCACATATAATTGAAAGAATTAAATCAAGGATAAGTAAACAAGACTCATCTTAGCAAATCTGTTCTCACCCATACAGCACGCATCTTTGGCTTTGTAGGTAAAAAACCTTGATAAATAGAGTGTATTTAAGGGATTACACTCTTCTTCTAAGAGAGACCTAAATCCTGCAATTTCCTTTCACAGGCCAACAAGCTTAAATTTTTCAAAAATATATGAAACAATTTATCAGGACTTGTAGGAGGAGATATATCATCATAGTTTGTTTGTTTAGACCCCTAAAAACACAGATTGTTTAAATTTCAATTTATGATAGTTAGGACGAATGTGACCATAGATACCACAAACATGACAAACATGAACAAATATAGGAACATTAATATTCCTAGAGGGGTTTCTAGTCACAGGCCTTGGTTCTTGCCTCAACAAACAAAAATTTGGTCTAATGTGACCAACAACACCACAAAGGTGATAGGTAGGCACAAAAACAGATTTCTTTTGCAATTTAGCTTAGTAGGTTTAAACACAGGTTTAGAAACTTCAGCATCTATATCAGAACTTTTACCTTTGTCTAACCTAGCCAAATAAGTCTTTTGCTTCTAATTACTCTTAAAAGGAGGAATATAAACTTTGTCATCTTTAGGCTTAAGAGGAACAAAAACAGATCTATTATCAACAACAAGTTTGGTATTAGAAAAATTTTCAAGTTTGGTATTATACACCCACGCAAAGCAAGGCAAAAGAGGAAAAAGAAATGGCGCCAAAAATTCTAATTAGCTTCCATCACTAATAAACTGGAACTAATTACATCAGGACTCATGGTCAAACTCTGTAACTTTTTTTGGTATTAGCTTTAGCATGTGTTGACCTGGTGACTTCATTAAGCTTAACTCTATCATCTGCCCAGCATCATTAAATGACATTGCTGTTTCTTCTTTATTTCCTTTCCTTTTCTTCAAAGCATCACAATTTGATCTTTTAACAGATGGAAACTTAGTCAAGCGAGTTGTTAGCTTAGATAAAAAATTTTGTTTTTACTAAGCTGTTCTCATATCCAATCAAGCCTCTTTAGTAACTCATATTGTTGGGTTATAGATTGACCCCGATTAATTAATTCAATTGCTCAAGTTGATTAATTAAGTTAAATTACATGTAAATCATGGAGGCACCAGCATATCACCAAATAAATTAAGTATAGCGGAAATTAAATTGACACTGTGATTTGTTGACGAATGGGGAAAAATATTTTGCAAGGCAAAAACCCCATCGGGTGAATTTCATGTCACTACTCCTGGCCCAAAAATCCACTAATTAAGAACATGCAGCTACAAGTATAAGGAACCTTACTACTATCCTGGACTATCCCAAAATAACAACCTACAGTTGACCTTTTACTCCAATCTCTAATTGGACTTGATCTTATAGAGACTTTTTCCTTTGCACAGTTCCCAATATGTGACTAACTCCCAACAACTGATTAATTCTTGTTGAATGCAAAGTTTTTCACTCCAAAGCACGTTGAAGATCTAAAAGCATTTGGTTACAAAACCCTAAAGCACAGAAAAATGCAATAGCTTCTCACAGAGTGTATGAATTCTCTGATTAAGTCTCTGTGTGTTTGATGATTTTAAGATAAAACTTTTATATGGTCTATAGGTTTAGTGAAAGAAACACTAGCAATCCAAGTCATCGTGGGCCGAAATTCAGATTTGAGAATTCTGAAATTGCAGAGCTCGATAGATTGAGGTGTCGAGCTTGTTTCGAGAATCCTCCATTAAGTCTCAATAGATACTAGTGTCAAGACTAGTGTAGAGCTTCACTGAATTAGCTTTTCTTCACTTGTTTCTTGGTTCAATCTTCATGTCTTCAATGTTACCACTTGTAAAGTAAACTTCACATACCTATTGATACATTAAACCCAACTTAGATCTACCCAATTACAAGTAAAATGCACTTTGTTAAAAGATAAGTCAATACATAGAAAATATGACCCTAACATATATTCATGATGCGTCTATAGGGCTCTAAATGCCATGGTTCATTTTAAACATAAACACAAATAATTATTTTAAAAAGAAATAAAAATGCTAAGATATGGTGGGCCTATTTTACAAATGGAGCATGACTTTTAAATATCTAAATCATGTGGTGATTCACCTAAGTTTCAAGTACACATTTTATTCAAAACTCTCTTTTGAAAGAAATTGAGCTGGAGGCATTGGTGGTACACAAGGTGAGAATAGCCCATGAGTCAAAACGTAAGCGAGAAGAGAGTTAACTAAGATCTCGGATCTAAAACTTAAAAATAAATGGGGGCACATATTCATTGAAGCTATCATTCTCTAAGACAATAACACCTCAAGTCTTATAAGCATATCTCTTGTCATTTCAGAGTTCACGCGAAAGGAAGGAAGGTTGAATGTAAAATAGCCACGAATGAGAGGTTTGCTCAAATAGAGGGGCACTTAGAGGAATATAAGTTCTAATACCATTTGTTGGGTCCCAACCTAGTATTGTGTGAATTAAGAAAATCAACTAAAACTTTTAGTAAAATCCTTGCTTTTCTTTGCGTTCATACACACAATTGTTATTCTCAATATGCTCACACTACAGCAACACCTTTTTCTTTTTTTCTTTATTTATTTATTTATTTTTTTCACTTTGCAATCAAAACCCTACAAATTCTCCTTAAGTGACGGACCCACTAAGGGGTAGGGGGGGCCATTGCCCCCCCCCCCATTTAAAAAAAAAAATTTAAATAATATATAAAATAAACTAAAAATCCCCAATTCACCAATATTTTAATTCAATAATTCATAACCAAAAAAATCTCAAAGAAAAAAAAAAAAAAATCTCTCATGGGGGCTACAACAATTTTTATGACATCCCAATTTTTTTTTTAAATCCTCAAACAAAGGTTTGAAAAACTTCATTAGTGTAATTTTCAGTTGCATCCAAAAGTATGAGATTATCATATTGGTGAGTTGGTCAACATAATAAAATCAACATATTAATTCCAATTACCCAAAATTTGAAAATCTGAAGTACTCTTCTTCTTTTTTTCTTTTTTTTTTTTCTTCTTCTTCTAAAAACGTTAGAATATCATGTTGTAACTTTCAACTTTTTTGGTTCATGTTATATCTTTCTTGACTTAAATATTTAGGTACTAAATTGCAATTTTTTGTCTACCATGATTTTTTTTTATCAATAAATCATGTCACATGAAATTTTTTTGGTTCATGCTTTGGCCCCCCCCAGGTTCAAATCTTGGTTCCATCCCTGTTCTCCTTGATTTCTATGCTAAGAGTCTAGTTGGTTGGGGTGTGGAAAAGTGGGAGGAAATAAGAAATTTTAGTTTCCCTTATTTGAGTTTGATTGGAAGGTAGAAAAGTGGGGTGATGAAAACTAGTGTATTTGCTTTAGGAGAAAAGTAAAAGAATGGAAGATGTAGTTTATATAAATTTACTTTTTATATCCTTACTACATAAAATATAGGAAATAGTTTATTTATAATTATTAAATATTACTTATTATCAATTAAAATTAATAAAAAATGACATCTTAAAAAAATTAACACATTACACATAATATTTTACTTTTTTTCTTTGTAATTAAATTTATAATATTTTGTTAAATAAAAATTTAATGGAATCATCCAATAAATGCTTCCATGTTGGGGGAAAAAATCATGGACCTTTGCTAATTGAAAAGGAATAGCACAAAACATGAATATACAAGCAGTGAATGTTATTGTATGATGATAGAAATGTAACGTTAAAAAAAAAAAAAAAAAATCCAGCAAAAGACGATAAGAAGGACAGAAGAAAACAAAACAAATCAAAGGATAGAGGTAGTAGTTGAAGTGTTGAACATTGTAAGTGAGGATAAAACTATAATTGTAAAGACTGAAGCAAAAGAGACCAAAATTTCTCTAGTTCTCTCTTCAAATGAGAAAATTGATTTTTGGTGCTCTTGGCCCCACCAAAATCTCACCTCTTTTCCCTCTGAACCAAACGACCAAATATATTATTTTTTCTCTTTCATTTCTCATCCCTCTAATAATCACTCCAACCAAATGCAACTTAAGCCACAATTGGATTTTGAGTCAATTTCCTAACACTTAGGTCATATGGATTTTAAAAGTGATATGATGATTGAATTGGATAATTAATTTAGATGAGGCCGAAGTCATAATCTTAAATTCTTAAATTCTAAAGGGATGGGGGTAGTTATTTGAAACAATAAGGGCTTGGTAATTACTTCCCTAACTTAGCAAATCCCTCCTCCTGGTACAGTAACACAAGTTGAAGCAATGGCAGCCAGAAGAGCTGTTGAGTTCACTTTAGAAGTGGGTATCAGAGAAGCAATTGTTAAGGGTGACTCAAATATTATTTTTAAAGATAGGCTCTAAACCATCATTTACTTTTTGCATGGGCATTGAATTCACAATGTAAAATCAAGTTTCTCATTTTTCTAATATTAATTGTTCCCTTGTTCGCCGTGAAGAGAACACAATAGCACATTCTCTTGCAAGAAGAACAATC
Organism: Lithocarpus polystachyus; assembly: GCA_033629205.1. Lineage (NCBI taxonomy): Eukaryota > Viridiplantae > Streptophyta > Magnoliopsida > Fagales > Fagaceae > Lithocarpus > Lithocarpus polystachyus. The sequence continues at coordinate 34,955,955 of CM066165.1, forward strand.
ACATCGCCCAATTAACTTGTCTGGGTGAAAGATGTGCCACTAGATATTCTTCATGTTGTTTAGGCCGATTTGGCCTCTCTCTTTCCCCCCCCCCCCCTTTTTTTTCCGATAAAAACAAGGTTTTGAAACCCGGACTGTTTATTGAACTGTAAAAGAAAGAGGTTCAAGGTTTTTAAGGTCGAACCAAAGTTGAACTGGGATCGAACCGTGATGACGTCATAATTAATTTAATAATTATTTAAAATATAAATAAATGAGAAATGATATGTCCACAACATTTTCACAACATTTTTACAACAAATCTTAAGTGGTAGGTTGTTATTGGTTGGGGCAAAAAAGTAATCTTAGTGTTAGGTTCAAATTTGAACCAATAACAACTAACCATTTATGATTTGTTGTAAAAATATTATAAACGTAGCATCTTTATAAATAAATTAATTAAACTTAAGAGAGGAGTATTCTTATTATCCTTTTTTTTTTTTGTTAACTACGGTCTTATTATAAAAAAAACGTGTAGTGATTTTCTGTTTTTATATATTCAGATCAACGTGGCACTCTAATTTTTATAAAACTCAAAAAAAAAAAAAATGTTGAATGACTTAGATATCAAAACGTGGCATTGTCATTTATTAATACCCACCCACCTCCACTTTCTTTTCTTCTTATCTGTTTACCTCGTTCTCATTGCTCTCTACTTTTCAGTCTTTTCTTTTCTCTTCATCAGTTTTTAAGTTTATCTCTACTCTCTCTTCTGCAGATACGGATTACGGAATACTAAAGCATCAATGGCGATGCTAAGATGTAATCTACCAAAAAAAAAATTACCTTCTGTGATGGGGGGCATAAGTAGGATTTCTTTCTAGTAATTTACTAAGAATGTTTTTCTCTTTTTTCCCTTAATTTTATTTCTATATATGGGTCAATTTTGAAAATCAGCTTCGACTGTGTCACCGCACCGACGTCGGAAAGGTCATCAAGTTCTGTTCACCGACATTGGCTCGTTCAGTCGGCCCAAAGCTAGGTACGGTTTGGTCAGTGAGGATCGGTTTTTTGTGTTTTTTTTTTTTTAAGGTTCAAATTCAAAGGGAAGTAAGGAACTGTGAGGTCCGACCGCAGTTCGCATGGGTCCCTGTTTTTTTCCCATAGAGCGTTTCTTGAGGCCAAAAGAACCACAAAAATGAACGGTTCGAGGTTTTTCCGGTCGGACCGTACGGTTCGGTCCGGGTTTCAAAACCTTGGATAAAAACACACACTGAAATATTATTAAACATCAACAACCAAGTACATCATGGACAAGAGCTTGCTGGATACACCAAAGAATCTCTTCAATCCAAATTACATCATTGACAAAGCTTTCAGCTTGTCGTGCTAAAATGTGGGCTGGCTTATTACCAGTCTTTCGCACATGAGAATAAGCAACAACTCCAACATCTGAACTCAAGACATTAATTGATTTAAAAAAATTGATTTTTTTTCTACTTTAAAAAAACTGGAGACTTGGTATGGAAAGTTTCCAAGTGGTACTAAAAACCCTTATTTTGAAAAATGATCTCCTATTTTGGAATGACCATACTTGATTTGTAAAGTATCTAATGGAAATGCATACAAGTTGATGTCTATCAATAGGAATTAACATATTAAATTGATAAAAGGAATATATTGAAACATTACAAGCCAAGTATGAATATAGTGGACCCACAACATAAGAGATCCTTGGTAGTAAAACTTATTGTACAAGCCAACTAGTATTTTAAGAATAATAGTAGTAGAGGTCTTTCCATAGTAATTAAGAAAATAGTTATAAAAGTGATAAGCTGAAAACAAAGCGTGAAAAGTTAATTATAAAATGCAGCAATCAGACCAGTCCAATCAATTGAAGGTTCTTTACGAAGATTATCAATTTCTTGGCTGACTTGCTGTAAAAGCTGTTCATTCCCTCGAAAACCACTGATATCTGACTCAATGCTACTAGTTTGTTGAGAATACACTTTTTTGCAATGGGGCATCTTCTCAATCATTTGCATTTCATGATCTCGAAGATTTTTCTCCAGTTCTTTCTGTTTGGAAACCATCTCTAGCATCTCATCTCGACAGGGTTGAAATGCATTCTTGTAAGAATATAGATTGTCAACAAGTAAACCTCGTGTTTTTTCAAGTTTAGCTCTCTCTTTTTCTTTTTCAACTGCAGTGCTTAAACGATTAACTTCCCCATCGATCACATCATTGAATTTCTTTAAACGGTCACACTTGTCCTGTCCAAGGATGCTGGTTTTGTCAACCAAGCGTCCAGCAGCTGTTTTTAACTTGGACAAGAAAGCCTCATTCAAAAGAACAACATCAACCGACATATTGAATAAAGATTTAATATCTGCAAGGGACTCTGTTGTGGCATTAGAAGAGGAAGAGGCAGACTTCAATACTTTTTCCATTTCATCAACAGATTTAGAGATATTCGCTAAGAGCGTATGAAAATCCTTCAAGTTATCTGTCAATTCAGTTTGTTGTGATTTCTCTTGCCGTTCTTCGGACTTGGTACGCCCATCTTCAGCTTGAACTTCTGGTTTAGTCGATGATAATTGCCCTCCCATGCTTGAGGACGTGGAAGTAGGGTTCCCTGCAAAAGTGTAAGAAGATGTAGATAGCAAAGCATGAAATTCAATATACAGGGGACAACAGAAAGATCAATGAAAGATAATTCACCAAACACCCCAAACTACCTCAGAAAAGAAGGCATAAAGCCTAAACTACATCGGACATGGCTGTAACTTCATTAGTAAATGCCATATAAGTATATAACTCTTCCACCAAGAATCGAATTACAAAAAAGAGCCGTTAGTTTGAGAATTGCTTATTTACGGTAGTTTATTTGTACATAATTTATTATTTTGGAAACATTTATGTTAAATGTGTTACAAAAAACTTAAAGCTGAAGCAATTTATTAAAAAAAAAAAAACCAAAGGCTAGAATAATTGGAAAAAAAAAAAAAGAGTCAAAAAGTAAAAAACAATTTTTTTTTTCAACAATTCCCAAACGAATATTGGTATGAAGGAATCTGATAAGAACTAAGTCAAACTATCATAAATATAGTTAAATGTTAAAATTAATCACCAAACAACTTAAGTTTTTATTTATTAGGCTGGTAACTTCGGCAATGACATAAATCTCCACCCCAGAGTTCTTGAGACTTGGTATATAAAATCAACTCTCGTGTTTAAAGGATACTTCCCCAGATACAAAGAGATGAATCATCTAAGGCTGTTGCCGTTGAAGTGAGAGACCTAAATTCAATTGAACTATATTTATTCTCTATAAACGGGAGGAAAGATGGTTCCAACCATTTTCTAAATGATCCAAAAAGAATTCAAAGTGCTTTAGATAAGATGGGAATTGGGATTCTGCCTCCAAGATATCAAGCTTTCATCCACATATGAGTGCAAGTATATGACTCTATGTCTTTGTAATTCTTGGTCACCCGGGCCAACGAATGAAAATAAGCAAAACCCATAGTTGTATTAATTAAAGGAAAAACTTTAAGATCACAACTATTTTGCACTTATTTTTATGACTATCTAATATGGACGAGTGCTAGTAGTGAAAAAAAAAAATTTGGTAGGTTTAGGTAAAATTGACAAACAACCAGTCACAGACTTCTATATAAGATAGTTGTAAACATGAGTGTAACATTAGTCGTTGACCTCTTAACCATGAGTCAGGTTGGGTACATGTGGTGGAGGTTTCTGGAAGCTTGGGGAGGTGGAACTTTTCTGTTGAAATAAAATTACAAAAAGAAACTTACAGAGAGAGAGAGAGAGAGAGAGAGAAATTAATAAAATTTCTTGTATTTTTTAAATTAAAAAAAATGTAGATAAATTTTCTTGTATAAAAAATTGGGAAAAAAAGAAGTCAAAACTACCTCTTTTAATGGCAAAATAGGGCTGGACAGAAGGATCAACGTTAGTAACAATTGTGAACTAGGGACGACTAAAGTTACAAAAACAAAACTTATGAGCCAAATTTGACAACTCAACGAACTGAAAAGATATAATTTGTAATTTTGTCAAATGTTTATATTCTTGTATGGCTGTGGCAAGCATTCCATTACTTTCCCAAATGGTAGTAAACAATAATCTGTAACATAGATGGGAAGAGACTGAGATAAAAACAAATACAGGAAAAAAAAAAAAAAAACCCTATAATTTCCATCTGAATAATATGATGATACTTTTCCATTCTATATGCCCACTTTAGCTCGAAGTATTCAAGAAATCACCGTTATTTTAATAGTTTAATCTTTTGAAAGAGTAGTTGAGAAATTAAAACAACTCCGAATATTAAAATATTTATGAATAAAAATAACATTTTTTAGTATCGCTCACTCCTTTTTTTTTTTTCTTTTTTTTTTCTTTTTTTTCTTATCTTTGTGGGTCAAGACCTCAATTTAGGAAATTTGAAGTTCCCTTCCTCCACTCGTTTGCTTTCTTTTTCTTTTTTCCCCCTTTTTTTGAGAATCCTCTTCATACATTTTAAACATATGCCATCAAAGATGTCCGAAGTGGGCAATAAAAAATGACAATAACGATGTAGTTTTAAAAATATTGAAAATGAAACAAAATAAGAAAGAAAACAACAGGATGAGAAAACATACCGGCCATGTTGCTATTGTCAGAACTGTCTTAGGAATTAGTTTCTTGAAATGCCTTCTTCTTGGATAGAAAAAAAATGATAATTTACATTATTTATAGAGAGAAATCGGGGGTCATGTTGCTCCACGACCGTACAATAGGACTTCAAGCATCATGGAACCCGTACGTGCGATTTGTTGAAAGGAAAGAATAATTAAGGAATGGGGATGTGAGAGACAAGAATGATTGATGCCTATTCTGTTTGGAGAGAAGAGAAGAATCGAAGGCAGGTATTTTCCTTTAATATTATAAGATTATTAAAAATGATATTATTGTGGTTATTGTGTATTGGCTCAAGTGACCAAATTTAGGGTAAAGCTTGTCTGGAGCAAAATTTAGACCTTTAGCATCTACATCTCTATAAACCCTGCATAGAGTTGATTGTAAAGTAGCATTCTTCACTTGCACGCCTAATCCTGGGGTATTTAAAGAAGGTAAAATCCTAGATTAAACACACATTAGTTATGGTTAATTGACTTGCATAACAATTAGCATTTTTAGCTTGCATATCAAGAGGTTTGGGCTTGGCGTAGACTATTGGGCTTAACATATCTCTAAGAATGGCAAAGCCAAGTTGAAGTTGATGGGTTGATGGGACTTCAATAGTATCATAGCACTTTACACATCAAGAAACTTCACAAACAGAACTTACGTACGAGTGTTTTGTTAGAAGGAAAGAATAAAGAAGGGATCCGTATGCAAGATAAAAGAAGGATCAATGCCTATTTTAATTGGAGATTAGAGAAGAATCAAATGACGTTATTTTCTTTTGGGGTTTGCAAAAAAAAAAAAAAAAAATTATGATAAGACAGAGCATTATTAAATTTGATAGATTAACAAATTTAAATCCTTTTATGTTATATATATATATATATATATATATATATATATATATCTTAGCTGCGCAATATTTGTACAATAAATCTTAGGTGACAAACAATTACTAATTTTAATCTGGACACACCACTAATATCACTCTTTTACCCACCATTAACAAACTTGTCACATAGAATTTGTTAGGAAAATATTATGGATGTAGTATTTCTTTATATTTATAGATTTGTCCTCCCTCTTAATAAGAAATGAATTTTATTGACTTGACAAAAGTTCTTCTTACCTTTAAGGGAGCCCATTTGTTAATAAATAAATAAATAAGATAGACACCTTAATGTTGTGGGCCTTCTATATAAATTAAAAATATCGAAAGTAATATACAACTGGTTTTTCAATCTTTATTATGTTTCAAATTTCTTTTGATAGAAACACAATATTCCTTTTTTTAAGTAATGTTGAATCTATAGATAGTTTTTAATTACGTTTTTACGTTGAAAGCTCAATTAGTATAGAAACACTAATACTTGTTTAGACCTCCAATTTTAAATTACGGCTCAGTTGCTTTTACTCTAACTTAACTAAGTGCAGAATAAGAGTAAAAGATGCACAATCAACCGAACCACTACTTTTATGAATAAGCAAGTACAATAAGTGATAAATGTAAAGCTTAAAGAGTAGGGAAGAATGATGCAAACATAAGATAACACCGAGACGTGTTATCGGAGAGGAAATCGAAGTACTCGGCAAAAAACCTCTCCACTGCCCTCCAAGCCAAAATGGATCCACTAGTGAATAAGTTGGAGTACACAAATATCAAAAAGACCCTCCAAGCCTAATCTCCCCTATGTACTTGAGCCCTCCAAAGTTTAGCTACCAATGGACTTCTCGGAGTCTTGTCTTCACTAGTTATCTAGATCCCGCACTTCTGCCCGATTGCATCTGCCACTCAATGGCTTCTTCCAATGCTTCCCATAGGCACCAAAACTTCTCACAACACTCAAAATGGGTGGGATAAGTGTTTGGGCTAAGAATCTATCAAGGATGTGTAGATGGAGAGGTAGGAGTAATGGAAACTTTAGAGAAATGATGTAGAGGATTGTGGGCAAAAAATCTCTAATTCTCAAGTGTTTGGCTAGGGTTTCTCTTTCAAAAGTTTCATGTAAAGACTCTTTGTTCTTCTAACAATTTTGTGGGTAATGAGAGTTTATATAGTGTTGGTAAGGGTATGAGAAAAGGCACACTCAAAATAATCAGGCAAAGAGTTTCATGGGTCACTTGCAACTTGGCCTGAGTTGCGAATGACTAGCGAAATCCAGCCTGTCAAAAACTCTTCAAATTCTAGCATGTGCTTCTCACGTGACCTATTTTGCAGGCTGGCACTTGCGAGCCAGTCGCGAAATCCTCATCTTCACAGAATCTTCACCAAACTCTCACACACATCCCTTACCTTAAATCCCACAAATATACAGGGAAATGATTTAACATAATTACAATCAAATTTGATACGAAATTTAAGCCAACATAAAACATAGTTTTAAAACACAACTTTAAAATCCCCTCGTTTGGCTACTCCGTGACAAAACCCTTGAACACACTCTAGAGTTAAAATGTGAGAATGGGAACAGAGGCAAAACTCACTCACGCCTAAATCTAGAAACTGTGAAGCACTTGAACCATATACACCTGTATCTTGAAACACTTGCACATAACAAATAGCTTCATTAAATACGAGGCAACTAGAATACAAGGCGTGTACAAAGAGCAAGTAAAATGCAATCAAGTAAAGACAAAATAGATATGAACAAATAGCATAGCTTGATCAAACAAGAGTAGTCATTAAGAAATGGCCATAATGAACATTTAATGAGTAAATGATCATCTAGACATGCAAGCAATTAAGAGTAGTGCAAAAATTAATTGCATATCCTACAAGCACATAATGCATTAAAGAAACTAAAGCAAGGGGTAATAGATAACTAAAAGTATCAAGAAACGACTACAAAAACCAAGATATAGAAGTACTAAAGATAAAGTAAGTTTTAAACTAAAGTATTGAAAACTTTAAAGTAAAGTAATGCAAATAAACTATACTGATCAAAACAGGGCAAAATGCTGTTAGAACTTCTAAGTTGTGTGGCTGTAGGTTAGCTTCCTCCTTTTGTATCCACTGTGCTCCCCCTTACTCTATGATGCTCTCCCCTATACTTTATGAAGTATTCACAATATTCACATTATTCACAATAAGGATTTCTTCCCCTTTTTGACACAAATAGCTAAAGGTCTGCCTCAAGCTTGCGCCGAATCTCATCCAACTATGTCTCAATAGTAGTCAAGCGAAGCTGAACATGATTATTGTGAGAATACATGATATTAGCAAGTCTAGAAATGTGCTCATGTAACCCTCCATCAAAGTCATCATCCTATCCATGTGAGGGATAGGTGATCCAGGCTGAGAGTGAGTATTGGAAGGTTGAGGCTCCGGAGTGTAAGGAGGTAATGTCTCAAGAAGTTTGGAGACAGTAGGAGCAGCTGAGCTTTTCCCAATGGGAGAGGCAGGAGAGGAAGTCTTAGATTTACTCAATGGAGGCTTGGTGGGGCTCTTCTTTGCCCTTTCAACAGAGGACTGAACCTTACTGCTCTGAAGAGAATGCAAGGAAATCGGACCTTGACGAGGCAGGATCGTTCCATTCTTAGGAGGATGAATGCCCTTGAGAGTTAGAATCATCATGATTAGGCTGCAGAAAGGAAGATTTGTCCTTGCAGTTGATCGTCCTACAGTCCTTCCCAAAATCTGAAAGATGTGAGCACAAATGTTGATTGGAACTCCATTAATAAGATCACAAAAGAATTAAGCTCTTCCAAGATAGATGAAACCCGTGTTGGTCAGCGAGTACAGGTTTGAGTACATAATCAAGGTAAGAGTCTTCATTTCCAGCCCGAATCTTAAAGTGCCAATTGATGTACCCATGGATGAAACTTCAAGATCTGCTCCTAATATTTCAAGGATTTGGACAACGGGAGCCAATCGGTAATCATAAGGGGATGTATCCGCATTTACCAGACAATTCATTTGAAGAATCTTAGCTAGATAGTTCGGAGTGATGACAAAGTCCTTTCTACGAACCCAACATTTCATTTTTGCTTCGGTAAACTAGGCGTTAGAGTAAAATTCCTTGATCAACTTCTCAATAGGATCTTCAAAGCCACCAAACAAGCTAGCCCAATCTTTGTCAGCAAAGATTTTAGAAATGAAAGTTGATCCCAATGTATCAAATCTCACAATCCTTTCTACCACAAATGGAGCATTCTTGAAATTGTTGTAGAAGGATTGAGAGTCCTGAACAGTCTTGAATCTCTTGTTATCAAAGTTTGCCAACGATTGTCGAGTCCTCTTTGATATTGGAGATGATGTGAGATCAATCAAAGGCTCTTTATCGCGTGAAGATCGTTGAGGCATCTGCAAAATAGCCACAAACCATACACAACAATGGCAACAAACTTGATTAAATGCAAGTTATTACAAAAACAAGTAAACAACTCTTAAAAACTAAGTAAAAGAGCATCCATTAGAACATAAAGACATGAAAACAATGCTAGAAGTCTAATTAGCCAAAGAGCATGACAATATACATGACATGTCAATCGTGATAGGGTGTGTGCATGTGCAATGCATGACCAAAGCATGAACTAGTACTCATGGGGCAAAGTGTGTAAAACACACAAGCAATGATAGAAACATGTTATAATTAAGTAAACATGCAATCCTTAAGGTTTGGTATTTATCGGAGTCCAAACAAGTGCCAAAATGCCTAAGGGGCATTTTATCAAACACTTCGCATGCATGAACTAACCCTATATGATGAAAAATACATGAATGTTATGAAATATGCCTTAAATACATGTTCAAAATGCCACATGGGGCCAACATAAACATCAACACATAAAATGGGACTAAGCCCAATCAACAAAATAGAAAAAATTTGTAAGCCCCATGTGGAAAAGGAAAACCCTAACTACGTTTTGAAGACTTTAGAAGACTTGTAAGTTATTCTTGTGAGATCTAAGAGGTTTTATACCTTCTAACTCTACAAGTGTCTACCGGAATAAGATCTACAATCAAATGCTGGTGGAATCTAGTTGTTGCAAGATCAACGAGCAGTGACTTGAAAACTTTGAATGGGATCTCAAAATCACAAACGTAGGAGTTTGTGTTCTGCAAATCCAAGAGAGAAGGAGTCTGTAGATTCGAAGCTTGCACGTGGTCATGTCAGTAAGTTACTACTGGAGATAGCAATAGATTTAGGGTTAAATCTTTTGTAAAACTTTAATTCTCTTTTAGTGGGTTTGTTTTATGTTGAGGATAGTTAGGTCAATTCCTTCCCAAGTTTTTACCTTGAGATGGTTTGTTTCATAGGTTTTTTTAGGTAATCATATCGGTGTGTTCTTTATTTTTCCCCTGTTGTGCATGATATGATCTCTCTTTGTTTAACCTAGATCTCATAATTAATCTAAGTAATCACTTGGCTAATATTTTAGGTCAAACAATCTGCGTTAAGGGGCCTAGACAAACAAACACAAAGAGTTTTGAACACAAAAGCTCAGTTTCGATCTGTCGAGGGAAAAATTCGATCGATCAAAGCAGTGAAAAATTTTAAAACTTAAAAATTTGGAATTTGTATGCAGAAAAACAACTTAAAAAGCATTTTTTAAGACTCAATGTATATGAATATGATCCAGAAAAGTTTTAAAAACACGATACCACTCAGATGCAAATATCAAAACCATTCAAGAAGTCAAAATCAAAAAATTTAAAACTTCTAAAACATAAAAATTTCTTTTTTCTTCAAACTTCCCAGCCAAAACAAAAATTTCCATTTACATATTAATTTTTATGCAATTAAAGATAACCAGATTAGACAACACAGTCTTAAATACAATATTTAGCATCGATTTGCATGTAATGTGTGCAACTAGTAAGTGTACAAAGTATAGAAAATGTGAATTGTAGATAGTAATCAAACAAATTTTTTACATCATCAATCACATTGGCTTGAAAGTGACTATCACCTAAAGAGTTACACTATATAACTTCCACATCTCCTAAAAACAAGCTTGCAATCATGTAAAAGCATTTTGATACTTTTTGCTTTTTCCATATATTTTTCTTTTTGACCACAATCAAAGATATCATGCATGGACATATAGGAGATAGAAAAGAAAATACCCTTGTTACAATATTTTTTATTATTTATAAAAAAATAACACCTCATTTTATCTTGCTGTGCAAGTGCTACACCTTACTAAGCATGACTTTTGTGTTTTGCACACAGGAGTTCATAATTGGCGAGTAACAATGGTGAGATGGTTACTTATGCCTTTCTTCTAGAATTTTTTAGTCCTTACGATCAAAAAAGCGTAACATCAAAATCAAGATTGTTTGTTCAAATACTATAAACAACTCACACAATTAAGCACTAAGTGATGTGCAATACAAAAAAATAATTTTTGGATTTTCAAAATTTTATTTTGACCACAAACAAAAAGTACACATGATGCTAAATAAATTTAATGCAAAAGCAATGCTTGACAATATGTAATGCAAAAACAGCGCTCAACTAAGTTATAAAGGGTACACAAACTAGTACATACTCATAAAAAAAATTAGAGATATCTCATGCACTCAGTTAAGGAACACACACATTCTATGTTTTTCCACAATGTCAAACATGTTATAAGTCAAGAGAGATATATTATAATTCATGTAATTCTCAAGAAAAATAAAACAAAACATAAAATAAAATATTTTTGTCCTTTTGAAAATTTTCAATGTTTTTGGATTTTATTTTTTTGAATAAAAAAATAACCTAAGAATAAGAAAGAAAACATGTTCACAAATAATTGAAAAAATTAAATCAGGGACAAGTAAACCACATTTACCTTAGCGAATCTTATCTCATCCATATAGCACACGTCTGTGGCTTTGTAGGTGAAAAACCATGAGAAACAGAGTATATTCGAGGGATTACACACTTCTTTTGAGAGAGACCTAAATCCTGCAATTTCCTTACACAAGCCAACAAGCTTAAATTTTTTAAAAGTATGTGAAACAATTTATCAGGACTTGTAGAAGGAGATATATCATCACAGATTGTTTGTTTATTTAGACTCCAAAAAACACAAATTGTTCGAATGTGACCATAGACACCACAAAAGTGACAAACATGAACAAATTTAGGAACATCAATATTCCTAAGGTGGTTTCTGATCACAAGCTTTGGTTCTTGTCTCAACAAAAAACAATTTGGTCTAATGTGACCAACAACACTATAAAGGTGACAGGTAGGCACAAAAATAAATTTCTTTTGCAATTTAGCAGTAGGTTTAGACACAAGTTTACAAACTTCAGTGTTTATATTAGAACTTTTACCTTTGTCTAACCTAGCAAAACAAGCATTTCATTTATGATTCCTCTTAAAAGAATGAACATAAACTTTGTCATCTTTAGTCTTAAGAGGAATGGAAACATATCTGTTATCAACAGCAAGTTTGGTATTAGACAAATTTTCAAGTTTTGCATTATACACCTACGCAGAGCAAGGCAAAATAGGACAAAGAAATGGCGCCAAAAATTCTAATTAACTTCCATAACTAATAAACTGGAACTAATTACATTAGGACTCGTGGTCAAACTCTGTAACGTTTTTTGGTATTAGCTTCTGCACGTGCTGACCTGGTGACTTCATTAAGGTTAACTCTGTCATTTGCCCAGCATCATTAAATGACATTGCTGTTTCTTCTTTATTTCCTTTCCTTTTCTTCAAAGCATCACAATTTGATCTTTTAACAGATGGAAACTCAATCGACCGAGTTGTTAGCTTAGATAAAAAATTTTGTTTTTACTAAGCTGTTCTCATATCCAATCAAGCCTCTTTAGTGACTCATATTATTGGGTTATAGACTGACCCCGATTAATTAATTCAATTGCTCAAGTTGATTAATTAAGTGAAACTATATGTAAATCATAGTTTCTCACAAAATGTATGAGTTTTCTAATTGAGTCTCTGTGTCTTTGATGACTTTAAAATAAAAAAATAAAAAATTTATGGTTTAAAGGTTCAGTGAAAGAAACCTTAACAATCCAAGTCATAATTAGCCGAAATCCAGATCTGAGAATTCAGAAATTGCAGAGCTCGATAGATCAAGAGGTGTCAAGCTTGTGTCAAGAAGCCTTCATTAAGTCTTGATAGATACTAGTGTCGAGCTAGTGTCGAGCTTCACTAAATTAGATTTTCTTTATTTGTTTCTTGGTTCAATCTTCATATCTTCAATGATACCACTTGTAAAGTAAACTTCACATACTTGTTGATACATTAAACTCAACTTCAATCTACTTAATTACAAGTAAAGTACATTTTATCAAAGGATAAGTCAATACATAGAAAATATGACCCTAACACATATGCATGATGCGTCTATAGGGCTCTACATGCCATGGTTCATTTTAAACATAACCACAAATAATTTTTTTTTAAAGAAAAAAAAAATGCTAAGATATGGTGGGCCTATTTTACAAATGGGGCATGAATTTTAAGTATGCTATTCATGTGGTGATTCACCTAAGTTTCAAGTACACATTTTATTCAGAGCCCTCTTTTGAAAGAAATTGAGCTTGAAGCATTGGTGATTTGGTGGTACACAAGGTGAGAATAGCCCATAAGTCAAAACGCAAGCGAGAATAGTTGACTAAGATCTCGGATCTAAAACTTAAAAATAAATGGGGGGCACATATTTATTCAAACTATCATTCTCCAAGACAATAACACCTAAAGTCTTATAAGCACATCTCTTGTCATTTCAGAGTTCACCGTTAAACAAGGGAGTTACCAGGAGCGAAAGGAAGAATGGTTGAATGTAAAATAGCCACGAATAAGAGGTTTGCTCAAATAGAGGGGCACTTAGAGGAATATGAGTTCTAATGCCACTTGTTGGGTCCCAACCTATAGTATTGTGTGAATTAAGAAAATCAACTGAAAATTTTAGTAAAAACCTCTTGCTTTTCTTTGCGTTCACACACACAACTGTTATTCTCACTATGGTCACACTACATCAACACGTTTTTCTTTTTTTCACTTTGCAACATTAATCAAAAACTTACAAATTCTCCTTAAATTCCACACTAAGAGTCCAGTTGGTTGGGGGATGGTAAAGTTGGAGGATATAAGAGATTTTAATTTCACTTATTTGAGTTTGGTTGAGGGGTGGAAAAGTGGAGTGATAAAAACTAGTTTATTTGCTTGAGGAGAAAAGTGAAAGATTGGATGATGTAGTTCATATACATTTACATTTTATGTCCTTACTACATAATATATGGGAAATAATTTATTTATACTTATTAAATATTACTTATTATCAATTAAAATTAATAAAATGACATCTTAAAAAAATTAACACATTACAGATATTATTTTACTTTTTTCTTTGTAATTAAATTTATTATAATTTGTTAAATAAAAATTAAATGGAATCGTCCAATAAATGCTTCCATGTTGGGGAAAAAAATCATGGACCTTTGATAATTGAAAAGGAATAGCACAAAACAGGAATATACAAGCAGTGAATGTTATTGTATGATGATAGAAATGCAACGTTAAAAAAATAAAAAATAAAAAAATCCAGCAAAAGACTATAAGAAGGACAGAAGAAAACAAATCAAAGGATAGAGCTAGTAGTTGAAGTGTTGAACATTGTGAGGATAAAAATATAATTGTAAAGACCGAAGCAAAAGAGACCAAAATTTCTCTAGTTTTCTCTTCAAATGAGTAAATTGATTTTTGGTGCGCATGGCCCCACCAAAATCTCACCTCTTATCCCTCTCAACCAAACGACCAAATATATCATTTTTTCTCCCCCATTTTTCATCCCTCTAATAATCACTCCAACCAAATGCAACTTAAGTCACAATTGGATTTTAAGACAATTTCCTAACACTTATAGGTCATATGGATTTTAAAAGTGCTATGATGGTTGAATTGGATAATTAATTTAGATGAGGCCGAAGTCATAACCTTAAATTCTTAAATTCTACAGGGATTGGGGTGGTTATTTGAAACGCTAAGGGCTTGGTAATTGCTTCCCTAACTTAGCAAATCCCTCCTCCTCGTACAGTAACACAAGTTGAAGTAATGGCAGCAAGAAGAGCAGTTGAGTTCACTTTAGAAGTGGGTATCAGAGAAGCAATTGTTAAGGGTGACTCAAATATTATTTTTAAAGAGAAGCTCTAAACCATCATTTACTTTTTGCATGGGCATTTAATTCACAATGCAAAACTTCAAGTTTCTCATTTTTCTAATTTTAATTTTTCCCTTGTTCACCGTCAAGAGAACACAATAGCACATTCTCTTGTAAGAAGAACAATCATGTTGCCCAATTTATTGCCTGAGTGGAAGATGTGCCACTAGATATTCTTCATATTGTTCAAATCGATTTGGCCTCTTTGATTTAAAGAAATTGATTTTTTTTTTTCTTCTTTAAAAGAACTGGAGACTTGGTATAGAAAGTAATCCTTCCAAGTTGTACGAAAAACCCTTATTTTGAAAAATGATCTCCGAATTGGAAGGACCATACTTGATTTGTAAAGTATTTAATGGAAATGTGTACAAGTTGATGTATATCGATAGGAATTAACATCTTAAATCGATAAATGGAATATATTGAAACATTACAAGCCAATTATGAATAAAATGGATCCACAACATAAGAGATCCTTAGTAGTAAAACTTAATATACAAGCCAACTAATATTTTAAGAATAATAGTAGTAGAGGTCTTTCAATAATAATTAAGAAAATAGTTATAAGAGTGATAAGCTGAAAACAAAGCGTAAAAAGTTAATTACAAAATGCAGCAATCAGACCAGTCCAATCAATTTCTTTACGAAGATTATCAATTTCTTGGCTTACTTGTTGTAAAGCCTGTTCATTCACTCGAAAACCGCTGATATCTGTCTCAATGCTACTTTTTTGTTGAGAATACACTTTTTTGAAACGGGGCATCTACTGAATCATTAGCATTTCATAATCTCGAAGATTTTTCTCCAGTTCTTCCTGTTTGGAAGCCATCTCTAGCATCTCATCTCGACAGGGTTGAAATGCAGTCTTGTAAGTGTTTAGAGTGTCAACAAGTAAACCTCGTGTTTTTCCAAGTTCAGCTCTCTTTTTTTCTTTTTCAACTGCAGTGCTTAAACGATTAACTTCCCTATCGATCTCATTATTGAATTTCTTTAAACGGTTACACTTGTCCTGTCCAAGGATACTGGTTTTGTCAACCAAGCGTTCAGCAGCTTTTCTTAACTTGGACAAGAGAGCCTCATTCAGAAGAACAACATCAACCGAAATATTGAATAAAGGTTAAATATCTGCAAGGGACTCTGTTGTGGCATTAGAAGAGGAAGAGGCAGACTTGAATACTTTTTCCATTTCATCAAGAGATTTAGAGATATTCTCTAAGAGCATATGAAAATCCTTCAAGTTATCTGTCAATTCAGATTGTTGCGATTTCTCTTGCAGTTCTTTGGACTTCTTACTCTTATCTTCAACTGGAACTTCTCGTTCAGTCGAAGATGATTGCCTTCCCATGCTTGAGGACGTGGAAGTTGGCTTAACATTAGAATCACCGCGCTTCTCTGCAAAAGTGTAAGAAGATGTAGATAGCAAAGCATGAATTTTAATATACAGGGGACAACAGAAAGATCAATGAAAGATAATTCACCAAACACCCCCTAACTACCTCAGAAAAGAAGGCATAAAGCCTAAACTACCTCGGACATGGCAGTAACTTCATTAGTAAATGCCATATAAGTATATAACTCTTCCACCAAGAATCGAATTACCAAAAAGTCTGCGTTAGTTTGGAAATTGCTTATTTACGGAAGTTTATTTGTACATAGTTTATTATTTTGGTAACATTTATGTTAAATGTGATTCAAAAAACTTAAAGCTGAAGTAGTTTATTAAAAAAAAAACTAAAAGCTAGAATATTTGAGAAAAAAAAAGGAGTCAAAAAGTAAATAACTAATATTTTTTTTTTCAACAATTCCCAAACGAATACCGGTGTGAGGGATTCCAATAAGAACTAAGTCAAACTATCATAAATATAGTCAAATGTTAAAATTTATCACCAAACAACTTAAGTTTTTATTTATTAGGCAGGTGACTACGGCAAGGACATAAATCTCAACCCCGGAGTTTTTGAGACTTGGTATATAAAATCAACTCTCGTGTTTAAAGGATACTTCCCCAAATACAATGAGCTGAATCATCTAAGGCTGTTGCCGTTGAAGTGAGAGTCCTAAATTCAATTGAACTACATTTATTCTCTATAAAAGGGAGGAAAGATGGTTCCAACCATTTTCTAAATGATCAGAAAAGAATTCAAAGTACATTAGATAAGATGGGAATTGGGATTCTGCCTCCGAGATATCAAGCTTTCATCCACATATGAGTGCAAGTGTATGACTCTATGTCTTTGTAATTCTTGGTCACCCGGGCCAACGAATGTGTAAGAAGTTTAGACCCCTTAAACTCAAACAGATTAACTTAGATATTTAGCCAAGTGATTAACTTAGGTAAATTAAGCAATTCTAGGTTAACACAAATATATCATATCATGCAAAGTGCGGAAAATAAAGAACACACGATATGATAACCCAGGAAAACCAAACTGGTAAAAAACCTAGAGAGGATTTAACCTAGCTATCCTCAACGTAAAACAGAATTCACTATGAAAGAATTGAAGTTTACACAATAGCGACTTAGACCACTAGCAACCTATTGCTACCTTAAATAGGAAACTTACTACCACGACCACGTGACAGCTCCAAGTCCACGGACTACTTCTTTCTTGAATTCACAGCAAAGCACAAGCACTCCTGCTTGTATATCTTGAAGTTCTTGAATCTGCAACTGAACGATCACCAAGCTCTTGACATCAATCTTAAGTTTGGAAACCCTAAGTGTATGTGAAGGTAAATACTTATAGATTTCACAAAAGGATTCACATACACAGCATTCAGAACACTAAAAACGTGGCTAAGGTTTTCCCTTTTATACTTAGGGCAAAATATAAAACCCTACACGTCAAACGGGCTTGGGCTGAGTTGGAAATTTTGCAAAAAAAACAATCTACACGACTTTCTATCGGTTGAGTCTAATTCTCGATCGATCGAGCCTGGTAGATTTGCACAGTGACTTCTACAGTAACTCGATTCCAACTTTACACAATAAGCACATACTTTGAGCAAGTCTTAACAAGATTAAAACCATTTTTGATCATGGCTTGCCAACATTATAAAATAAAGTTCTAATACATTAGTTCCTAATTCCTTAGAACCTAACAAACTCCCCCTTTGGCAATCCGTGACAAAACAAAAACTTAACAAAAATGCTCAAAGTTTACATAATAAACAGCCCATTACAAAACAATAGTCTAGCTAAATAAATTCAACCCAAATGCTATCTATTAGTTGCAAGAGTAGACAGCAACACGACTAAATCAACCAACACTTAACAAACACATAAACACATGTGTGGAAAATACAAGTAACATAGAAAATAACTTCTTGATTTCACATAACACAAAATAAAGATATTAATATCATGAATAACATCATAAATATAAGTCAATAAGCAATGTAGCACAGTGAAACAAGAAACATATACAAAAAGAATAAGAATGTATCTCATATAACTCCCCCTATCATGAGCCAAATAAAATAAATACACAATGAAGCACCTAGATACAATCTAAAGGCTCCAAAGCTCCTTAGTATCACAAAAATAAACAAAATCTCCCCCTAAGACAAAAACTCCTCTACTACAAAGAACAATCTCCAGTACACAAAGTATTCCCCCTTTTTGTGACAAATTATCAAAGGGCACTCACTCATCACCAAAAGGAGGTGGTGGAGAAGAACGACGATAACTCTCCAAATCTGCCTGCAATGCTCGAATTTCATTAAGCATATCCATCAAAAGCTAACCATGAGCCTCTTGGATGGTCATGACAGTGTCCAACATCCGACAAATGTCCGAATCATCCAAAGGAGAAGGAGGAGGAACATCAGCAACAACAGCAGTCGGATCAGTAGACGTCTCTGCTGTAGGAGCACCTGTAGAAGAGGAAGGAGGAGGAGTGACACCAGAAGGCTCTACCCTAGGACGCTTAGAGCTAGCTCGAAATTGAGCAACCCTTTGCCTAAGAAAGGTGGCACCTATGGGAGCAATGATATGAACGGGCTCAGAAGTAGGGAAATCACCTAACCCTAAATGAAGAAGAATCCTATGAATCAAAACGGGAAAGAACAAAGCATGAGCAGTAGAACTACTCCTATGCACTTCGTTTAAGGAACGAAGAAAAAGATGAGGAAAACTGATAGGAGCATCAGTGAAAAGAGCATATAAGAACACACATCGCTCAATAGGGATAGTATGTAAATGAGAGATAGGCCACAAGGAATGACAAGCAATCCTAAAGAAAAGATAATGGATCTCAAAAAGTTCAGCAGACGTGATCTAAGGATCGAAAACCCACTAGATAGAAGACCCAATGATGTATGACATCACGTCGTCAAGGGGAGGAGACTCATTATAGGGATAGACAGGATGAGAAACCAAGGGCACCCTAAGAGCATCAGACACTACCGAAGGAGTAATGCGACTCTACACCTCGTATCCAATTCTTTACTAAAGTGTTAGAATCATAGATGTGGATAGAGAGGTTCGAGTAGAACTCTCTAATCAGGGTAGCCGGAGGCGGATGATCAATGTCAACTAAAGGTAACTAACCCCAACGCTCAAAGTTACGCCTCACCTCATAATCTAGCTCATCTAATAGAACCCTACGCTCACCCCAAATGTTCCGTCTAAGGTTAAGAGTCTCGTATGTCTCCTGATGTTTCTCACTCAAGAATCTAACACTATCGAAAGATGGTGAAGAAGAAGAAGTCCAATGAGCTCTAGTTTTCCTAGGCATGATTCTATAGACTAGATAGAGAGACACAGAAAGAAAAGAGACAAAAGAAAAACCAAGGGCAGACTATAAGATTAGCATAAAAAACAATATAGAAAGAAAATTCTATATGATGCATGAGCAGAAGAATTAGATGATGCATGGTCTAATGCAATGAAAAACAAAAAAAATTAAAATTAAAATATGATCCAAATTCACAAAATTGGCTTGAGCAAGACTATTACATCAAAAAAATCCAAAATTTGAAAAACCCATTTTCACAAAAACAATCAAATTGAGAAATTGATTAGTACACAAGTTAGAAAACATAATATAATGATCAAATAAGTCAATCTAACAAGCCAATTCATCAATTTACATCAATTTGAACAAAAGCCCCAAATTCGGCAATTTCAAGCCCTAGAATTTTCAATTTTTCACAAATCATCAAATTAACCAAATTAAACCACACAGATCACATGTATATGGTGTCCCAACAAAAACTCAACGATTTATTGTGAAAGAAAATAACCAAAAACATTAAAAATCCCAAATATATAAAAGTCGGAAATAACCCAACAAATGCATGAATTAATGCATGAAAAATGGAAATAAAAGCAAAAGGAAGGGTAAAAAGGTCTTACCGGCTTTGGGAGAGAAAAACCTTGCAAAAGATTCGGAGGAAAACAACAAAAATCCTTGTTGAAGCCATGACCGGTTGGTGAGAGAGAAAGAGAGTTTGAAAAGTTTTTGAAAAGTGAAAAACACGTGGAGAAAAATCCTTTTTAAAAAACTCTCAGCCCGATTTTCGATTGATCGAAAATTAGATTCGATCGATGGAAAATGCTTCGATTGATCCAATACCAATCGAGCACCGATCGAAACAAACAGAAGCTCACATAGGAATTTAAGTACAATTTCAATCGGTTGAAAAACAGGTTCGATCAATCGAAATTTTGGAAAAAATAGTTTTTTGAAAAACAAAGCAATTTCAGTGCAGAAACCCCTCAAAGCATTAGATTTTATGAATAAAATGCATGAGTATGAGATGAAATGCTTTTCAAAAACACTTATATTGATCATAGTTTTCCAAAAATTAAGATTTTCACTCAATTTTCCCCAATTCTCAAATAGTAAACATGTTTTGCATCAAATTTCAAGAAATTATCAAACTTGGTTGGTCAGACCAAAAACACACACAATAACATGTACAAAGTTTAACAAAGAGTAACTTGTGTAGTGTGTGCAACTAGCAAAAACTTGAGAAACATGTGAGGTGATATGTGAATAGAAATGAATCACAATTTCTATAAAATTCATCACATAAATTTAAGAGAGAGACTATCACCTAAAGAGTTACATCATATAACTCTCACATCTCCTAGAATAAGAGCTTGCAATCATGTAAGTTTCTTATTTTGCCTCATAATGTACACACCAATTTTATTTAATTTGAATTCATTATAGCCCAATAATGTACACACCAATTTTAGCATTTAATCTGAGGCTACACCTTATGTTCTTTTTGTGCATGTGCATGTGCTATACTTTCTCGAACACAAAATCTTACGATATGCATTAAGGTGTTTATGATTGGCTAATAAATAGTGGTGAGATGGTTATTTATGCCTTTCTCAATAAATTCAAGTCCGATAATCAAAGACATATGGCTTCAAAATCAAGATCATGTGATCAAAACTATAAACATCTTCCCACACAACATGCACTACAAAGTTCAAACTAGTAAAGTGAAATAAAATAAGCTCATCCAAGCTAAACAAGATACATAAACATATTATGTAATAATAGATTGACCAACCTTGTTTTCAAATTCCAGAAAAATACTGCAAAAACACATTTTGCAAAACACAATCCTGTTACCCTTTTTTTTTTTTTATAAAAAATAAATATCCTAGAATGAAATGCATGAATGTTATGCAATGCAAATCAAAAAAAAAATGGTCACAAGAGATAAAGCAATGAAGCATAAGGACCATGTCAGACAGACTCAATTAGGTCGAGCCTTTTGCATCCAAAACCTTTTAGATGTAACTCTTGCATTGGAGTTATTATTCACATTAGAATTCTGAGCAACTCTAAGATTGGAATAAAGGTTTAACGCCTTTACCAATTCACCAATAAGTATCATAGGATCTTGTGCTTGAGGCACAAATACTTTTGGTTTATTTGCTCACTTAGCAGCTTGCAACTTGAAACAGTTTGGACGAATGTGCCCAGACTTTCCACAAAAGTGACAAACCCATGCAGGCTTATCATGCAACTTGCCCTTAAAATTAGACTCTTGAAGATAAACCCTAATCTTTCTAGGAAGTGTAACTTCTACAGATTTAGCAACTTCACTTACGGAGGGTTTGACAATCTCACTCTTAGGGAGTTCAGTAGAAGGAACAAAGTCTGTGGAATGAGATTTAGGCATAGAGATGCTTTCCACAAAATCTAAGCCAGTTTTGTCAAAGGGAGACTTTTGAATACTTAACATGTGATCAAGTTTGGAGCTTGCAGATCTATTAGTTTATTCTCTAGCAACAGATAATTCAAGTTCCAAATTTTTAACTTTATCAAGTAAAAGCATGTTCTCAGTCTTCACATTATTCAAAAGTTCATTAGCATCAAACAGTTTCATAAGCAAATTTTTCTTATCAAGTTCAAGAGATGCAATTTTCTTTAAGCCAAGATCAACATTTATAGCATCCTTTGCAGCGACTTTGCAAAGTTTATTATAGGCTTCCTGTGAATCTGCATCTTCAGAGAGCTCCCTATCAGAAGGGTTCTCTTCAATAGACACGCTTTCATTGACTACAGCAGTAGCAGTGAAAGTGATGAAGTGTCCATCCTCATCACTGAAGAATTCATTGTCAGAAACTTCATCATCACTAAAGGTTACAGCCATAGCCTTACCCTTAGACCTCAAGCATGTTGGACATTCAGATTTCACATGACCATACTATTGACATCCAAAACATTATTGTCCCATAGAATTATTAGAGGGTTGACCTACTTTCTCTTTAAGTTTTTCAGTGTTATTAACCTTAGTGGGATCATTCCTCCTAAAATTTCTAAGTTCAGCAGTGTTCTTACCTCTTGCCCTTCTGTTATTGTTCCTAAGAAAATTTCTAAAGTTCTTGGCAAGACAGGCAATCTCTGTAGCAGAGAGCTCATCATCAAATCCACCAGCCTCAACATCATCAACAGACTTAAGAGCCATTGATATGGATTTGTTAGTCTTGGGTAGGTCTAACTCACAGGACTGAAAAGATCCTACAAATTCATCAACAGGGATGGAGTCCACATCCTTGCTTTCAGTGATGGCAGTCACTTTAGGTCTAAAATCTTCAGTTAAAGATCTAAGAATCTTCCTAACAATTTTAGGTTGATCATAGATTTCACCCAAATTATATGCAGAATTAACAATATTATTAAGTTTAGCATAGAATTCATCAAAAGATTCATCATCAGTCATTCTAATGCTTTCAAATCTAGTAGTCAATTGCTACAACTTATTAATTTTAATTGCCTTTGTGCCTTCATGCACAGTCTGGAGGATATTCCAAATAGTATGAGCAACCTCAACATTAGAGATTCTCTTAAATTCCTCCATAGAGACAGCATTAAAAATAGCATTCATAACTTTGCTATTAAAAGCGGCTATCTCTTTTTGAGAAGTTTACCACTCACTCACAGGAGTAGTGGGCCTCTCCCATCCGTACTCAATAGAATTCCAGACTCTCTCATCAATAGATTTCAGGAATACTTTCATCCTTACTTTCCAATAAGCATAATTATTCCCATCAAAATGAGATGGAATAACAAGAGAGTGTCTGTGTTCCATGACAACCGGGGTCAAGGATCAGCTTTTAGATCAAAAGATCTACACAAAAAGCTACCCGCTCTGATACCACTTGTAAGAATTTTAGACCCCTTAAACCTAAACAGATTAACCTAGATATTTAGCCAAGTGATTAACTTAGGTAAATTAAGAAATTCTAGGTTAACACAAATATATCATATCATGCGAAGTGCGAAAAATAAAGAACACACGATATGATAACTCTGGAAAACCAGATCGGTAAAAAACCTGAGGAGGATTTAACCTAGCTATCTTCAAGGTAAAATAGAATTCACTATGAAAGAATTGAAGTTTACACAATAGCGACATAGACCACTAACATCCTATTGCTTCCTCGAGTAGGAAACTTACTACCACGACCACGAGATAGCTCCGAGTCCATGAACTACTTCTTTCTTGAATTCACAGCAAAGCACAAGCACTTCTGCTTGTATATCTTGAAGTTCTTGAATCTGCAACTGAACGATCACCAAGCTCTTGACGTCAATCTTGAGTTTGGAAACCCTAAGTGTATGTGAAGGTAAACACCTCTAGATCTCACAAAAAGATTCACACACACAGTATTCAGAATACTAAAAACGTGGCTAGGGTTTTCCCTTTTATACTTAGGGTAAAACATAAAACCCTACACGTCAAACGAGCTTGGGCTGAGTTGGAAATTTTACAGAAAAAACAATCTGTACGACTTTCGATCGATCGAGCCTGGCAGATTTGTATAGTGACTTCTGCAGTAACTCGATTCCAACTTTACACAATAAGCACATACTTTGAGCAAGTCTTAACAAGACTAAAACCGTTTTGATCATGGTTTGCCAACATTACAAAATGAAGTTCTAATACATTAGTTCATAATTCCTTAGAACCTAACAAAATGAAAATAAGCAAAACCCATAGTTGTATTAATTAAAGGAAAAAGTTTAAGATCACAACCATTTCGCACTTTTTTACACAAACATTTAATGTGGATGAGTGTTAGTAGTGAAAAGAAAAAGAAAAAAATTTGGCGGATTCATGTAAAAATCACAAACAACTAATCACAGACTGTTATATAGGATAGTTGTAAACATGAGTGTAAAATTAGTTGTGGACCTCTTAACGATGAGTCAGGTTGGGTACATGTGGTGGAGGCTTCTAGAAGCTTGGGGAGGTGGATTTTTCTGTTGAAATAAAATTACAAAAAGAAACTTAGAGAGAGAGAAAGAGATCTATAAAATTTCTTGTAACTTTAATTAAAAAAATGTAAATAAAATTTCTTGTATAAGAAATTGGGAAAAAAAGAAGTCAAAACTACCTCTTTTAATGGGAAAATAGAGCTGAACAGAAGGATCAACGTTGGTAACAATTGTGAACTAGGGAGTAGGGACTAGAGTTACAAAGACAAAACTTATGAGACAAAAACGACAACTCAACAAACTGAAAAGATATAATTTGTAATTTTGTCAAATATTTATGTTCTTGTATATGGCTGTGACAAGCCTTACATTAATTTCCCAAATGGTAGTAAATAATAATCTGTAACACAGATGGGAAAAGACTGAGACAAAAACAAATACAGAAAAAAAAAAAAAAAAAAAACCTTATAATTTCCATCATAATAATATGATGATACTTTTCCATTCTTTATGCCCACTTTAGCTCGAAGTATTCAAGAAATCACCGTTATTTTAATACTTTAATCCTTTGAAAGAGTAGTTGAGAAATTAAAACAACTCCGGATATTAAAATATTTAAGTAAAAAAATAACATTTTTTAATATCGCTCGCTCCTTTTTCTTTTCTTTTCTTTTCTTATCTTTGTAGGTCAAGACCTCAATTTCGGAAATTTGAAGTTCCCTTCATACACTCTTTTGTTTGTTTTTTTTCCCCCCTTTTTTGAGAATCCTCTTCATACATTTTAAGCATATGCCATCAAAGATTTCAAAAGTGGGCAATAAAAAATGACAATAACGATGTAGTTTTAAAAATATTGAAGATGAAACAAAATAAGAAAGAAAACAACAGGATGAAAAAACATACTGTCCATGTTGCTATTGTCAGACCTGTCTTAGGAATTAGTTTCTTGAAATGCCGTCTTCTTGGATAGAAAAAAATGATAATTTACATTATTTATAGAGAGAAATCAATGGTCATGTTGCTCCACGACCGTACAATAGGACTTCAAGCATCATGGAACCCGCACGTGCGATTTGTTGAAAGGAAAGAATAATTAAGGAATGGCGATGCAAGACACAAGAATGATTGATGCCTACTTTACTTGGAGAGAAGAGAAGAATCGAAGGAAGGTATTTTCCTTCACTATGATAAGATTATTAAAAATAATATTATTGTGGTTATTGGGCCAAAATGGGCTTTTACCCATTTCTCACAAATTTTTCAACAAAATGCCCTATGTCTAAAACTAATTAGAGAAGTGCCCCAGTTTTAAAACTCAATTTTTTAAAAATAGAATTTCAAATGTATAACTTGATTTTTGGAACATCAAGTTATAGCGAAGCGAACATGGATTTAGGAAAAAAAATTCTGGAACTCAAGTTCCATGTAAAGTACTTAAGTTCATGGAACTTGAGTTCCACTTGAATTTTTTCAAGGAACTCGAATTCATGGGACTTGAGTTCCAGAATTTTTTTTTTTTTTTTAATTTTCAATTCGCTATAACTCGATTGTCCAAAAATCGAGTTTTAATTCGAAACTCGATTTTTAGAAAATCGATTTTCAAAATAGGGGCATTTTTCTAATTAGTTTCAGACATGAGGCATTTTGCTAGATACTTAAAAAGAAAAAAAAAAGAAAAAAAAAAAGGACAAAAGCCTATTTTCTCCCTATTGTCAGACCTGTCTTAGGAATTAGTTTCTTGAAATGCCTTCTTCTTGGATAGAAAAAATGATAATTTACATTATTTATAGAGAGAAATAAATGGTCATGTTGCTCCACGACCGTACAATAGGACTTCAAGCATTATGGAACCCGTACGTGCGATTTGTCGAAAGGAAAGAATAATTAAGGAATGGGGATGCAAGAGACAAGAATGATTGATGCCTATCTTGTTTGGAGAGGAGAAGAATCGAAGGAAGGTATTTTCCTCCTCTATGATAAGATTATTGAAAATAATATTATTGTGGTTATTGTGTATTGGCTCAAGTGAAAAAATTTAGTGTAAAGCTCGTCTAGAGCAAAATTTAGACCTTTAGCATCTACATCTCTATAAAGCCTGCATAGAGTTGACTGTAAAGTAGTATTCTTCACTTGCACGCCTAATCCTAGGGTATTTGAAGGAGGTTAAATCCTAGATTAAACACACATTAGTTATGTTTAATTGACTTGTATAACAAGTAGCATTTTTAGCTTGCATATCAAGCAGGATTGAGCTCGGCCTAGACTATTGGGTTGAAGTTGATGGGTTGATGGGACTTCAATAGTATCATAGCACTTTACACATCAAGAAACTTCACAAACAGGTACGAGTGATTTGTTGGAAGGAAAGAATAAATAAGGGATCTGTATGCAAGATAAAAGAAGGATCAATGCCTATTTTAATTGGAGATAAGAGAAGAACCAAAGGACTTTATTTTTTTTCGAGGTTCACAAAAAAAAAAAATTATGATAAGACAGAGCATTATTAAATTTGATAGATTAACAAATTCAAATGCTTTTATGTTATCATATATATATATATATATATATATATATCTCTTAGATGCACAATATTTTTACGATAAATTTTAGGTGACAAACTATTACTAATTTTAATCTAGACATACTATTAACATCACTCTTTTACCCACTATCAACAAACTTGCCACATAGAATTTGTTGTGAAAATACTGTGGACGTAGTATTTCTCTGTATGTATAGATTTGTCCTCCCTCCTAATAAGAAATTATTTTGATTGACTTGTCAAAAGTTCTTCTTACCTTTAAGGGAGCTCATTTGTTAAAAAATAAATAAGAAGAAGGAAACCTAAATATTGTGGGCCTTCTATATAAATTAATAATATCGAAAGTAATATACAACTGGTTTTTCAATCTTTATTTTGTTTCAAATTTCTTTCGATAAAAACGCAATATTCCTTTTTTAAGTAATGTTGACTCTAAAGATAGTTTTTAATTGCATTTTTACATTTAAAGCTCAATTAGTGCAGAAATGCTAATGCTTATTTAGACTCCCAATTTTAAATTACGGCTCAGTTGTTTTTACTCTAACTTAACTAAGTGTGGAACATTAGCAATGCTTAAGCATTTGTGTTAGGTTTTCTTAGATGTATGGTTAGGGTTTTCTAACATGTTAACTTTTTGTGTTTGATATGTGTTGTTTGATGATATGCTTGCAGCTATGTTTTGTTTTACTTAGGGTTTTTCATATGTTAGATGTATGATTAGGGTTTCTTTTGTTTGGCTCTCTTTTGTTTGGATAGATGGATAAGTATGTTTGCTTAGGGTTAAAGATGCCATGTTGTTTGTTAAATACATGTTAATGTGTATATTGGTCTAGAATACAAGTATTTAGATAGTTTTTAATGAGGTTAAGACATAGGACTCAATGATGGGAGGCCAACCTTAGGGTTGGGTGATCTTGGGTGCCTAACACCTTCCCAAGAGCATATCTAAACTCCGAACCCAAACTCTGGCAGTAAGATCAAAGGTCCTTCCTCACAAGGATGCTATATTCATGGTTCCTAGACCATATAACTAGGTGGTGACTCCAATTTACCCAACCTTTCCCTTGTGCCTACACTTCCCATTGTTCTTCATCTTTAGAAATTTGCGGAAGTTCATCGCAAGATAAGCCGCCTCTTTCTTAGCATCATCCTCATCCGAGGTGTGAATTCATTTAGACCCCTTAACCCAACAGATTAACCTAGAGAATTAGCCAAGTGATAACTTAGGTAATTTAAACAAAACTAGGTTAACACAAATATATCAAAAACAAAAAAGCAGCAAAAAATAAAGAACACAAAGATATGATGACCCAAGAAAACCAAACCGGTAAAAAACCTGGGGAAGATTTAACCTAGCTATCCTCAAGGTAAAACCGAATTCACTATGAAAGAATCGAAGTTTACACAATAAGACTTAGACCACTAACATCCTATTGCTACCCAGTGTAGGAAACTTACTACCACGACCACGTGACAGCTCCGAGATCCACGGACTCCTTCTTTCTTTGAATTCTTCAGCAATCCACAAGTGCACCTGCTTGTATATCTTTAAGTTCTCTTGATTCAGCAACTGTATGATTTACCAACCTCTTGACATGAATCTAGAGTTTGGAAACCCTAAGTGTATGTGAAGGTAAACAACTCTAGATCTCACAATGAGATTCACAAACACAGCATTCAGAACTCCAAAAACATGGCTAGGGTTTTCCCTTATATACTTAGGGCAAACATAAAACCCTGTACATTAAATGGGCTTGGGCTGAGTTGGGAATTTTCTGCAGAAAAACGTTCTGCTCGATTTTCGATCGGTCGAGTCTAATTCTCGATCGACCGAGTCAGGCAGAAAGTGAACAGTGAATTCTGCAGTCAACTCGATTCCAACTTTACATAAAAAGCCATACTTTGAGCAAGTCTAATACACAACTTAAAGAATGTTTTGATCATGGTTTGCCAACATTACAAATTGAAGTTCTAATACATTAGTTTCTAATTCTTAGAACCTAACAAACTCCCCCTTTGGCAATCCGTGACAAAACACAGACTTAACAAAAAGCTCAAAATTTACAAAATGAAACAGCCCATTACAAAATAAAAAGCCACTTAAACAATTCAACCTAACTACTATCTAACAGTTGCAAAGTAGACAGCAGCACGACTGAATCAACCTGTATATTCCTGTAACACTTAACAAACACATAAACGCATGTGTGGAAAATACAAGGAATATAAAAAATAACTTCTTGATTTCACATGACACAAAATAAAGAGATATATCATGAATAACATCATAAATATAAATCAATAAGCAAAGTAGCATAGTGAAACAAGAAACATATACAACAAAATGTATCTCAACAAAAATATCTCCTAATCAAGAGCAAAAAAAAAAAATGTAGTAAATACAGGGTGAAGCGGCTAGATACAATCTAATAACTCTACAAGCTCCGCAGTATCACAACAAAGTACAAAAACTCCCCCTAAAACAAAAATCTCATCTACAAAACTCTCCAAAATATACTCCCCCTTTTTGTGACGAATTGCCAAAGAGCACTCACTCATCAGCAAAAGGAGGTGGAGGAGAATGACGAGAACTCCCTAAATCTGCTCGCAAAGCACGAAGCTCATCAAGGATGTCCACCAGTAGCTGACCATGAGCCGCCTGAACGGTCATGACAGTGTCTAGAGTCCGACGAAGGTCAGAAATATCATCAAAAGGTGGAGGAACATCACCAGCAGTAGCAGCAGCAGCAGGATCAACAGACGTCTCAGCTGCGGGAGCATCTATAGAAGAAGAAGGGGGTGGAGTGACACCGGAAGGCTCTACCCTAGGACGCTTAGAGCTAGCTCAAAGTTGAGCAGCCCTTTGCCTCAAAAAGGTAGCACCAATAGGAGCAATGACATGTACAGGCTCAGAAGCAGGAAAATCACCTAAACCGAGAAAAAGGAGAATCCTATGAATAAAAATGGGAAAGAATAAAGCATGAGCCGTAGAACTAGATCGATGTACCTCGCTCAAAGATCGAAGGAACAAATGAGAAAAACTGATAGGAGCATCAGTAATAAGGGTATACAAAAAGAAACACCTCTCAAGAGGGATAGTGTGGAGATGAGAAATAGGCTACAAGGAATGACAAGCAATTCTAAAGAAAAGGTAATGAAGCTCAGAGAGCTCAGCAGACGTGATCCGAGGATCAGAACCCCACTGGATAAAAGATCCAGTGATATATGACATCACGTCATCAAGAGGTGGAGACTCCACATAAGGAAAGACGGGATGATCAACAATAGGCACCCCAAAAGCATCAGACACTACCGAAGGGGTAATGCGATACTCTACACCTTGTAACCAAACCTTAACTAAGGTGTTGGCATCATAGATATGGATATCTATTTGAACAAAAACCCCCAAATCACCAATTTCAAGCCCTAGAATTTCAAAAATTCCACAAAACATCAAATTAATCAAATTAAACCATATATAGTGCTTGTATGTATTGTCCCCACAAAAACCCATGATTCATTTGAAAAAGAAAGAGCCAAAATCAAACTCAAAAATACCAAAAACCGAAATGGAGAAAATAACCCAAAAATGCATGAATTAATGCATGAAACATGAAAATAAAAGCAAAAGAGAGGGCAAAAATTTCTTACCGGCCTTGGGAGAGAGAGATTATGCAAAAAGATCGGAGGAAAACGACAAAAATCACCAAAAATAGGTTTGACCGGTTGGTAGGGAGAAAAAGTGTTCGAAAAAGTTTTGAAAAGGTGAAGAACACATGAGAAAAGTTCATTTTTAAAAACACTCAGCCCGATTTTCGATTAATCGAAAAACAGATTCGATCGGTCGAAAATCCTTCAATTGATCCACTACCAATCGAGAACCGATCGAAACAGACAGAGACTTTACTGAGATTTTAAAAACAATTTCGATTGATCGAAAAACAGACTCGATCGATCAAAAATCTGAAAAATTGAATTTTTGAAAAAACAAACAATTTCAGTGCTGAAAATTCTCAAAGCATTAGATTTTATGAATAGAATACATGAGTATGAGATGGAATCTTTTCCAAAAACCCATGTTTTTATATCCAGATCTCTCAACGCAAAATTTTCTCTTAATATCCCCTCAACCAGTTAAACAGGCAAACATGTTCTGCATCAATTTCCAGAACTATTCAAACTTGGTTGGTCAGACCAAAAACACACACAATAACATGTACACAGTTTAGCAAAGAATAACTTGTGTAGTGTGTGCAACTAGCATAAGCTTGAGAAACATGTGAGGTGATATGCATATAGTAATTAATCACAATTTCTACAAAATCCATCACATGAATTTGAAAGAGACTATTACTTAAAGAGTTACATCATATAACTCTCACATCTCCTAGAATAAAAGCTTGCAATCATGTAAGTTTCTTGATATGCCTCAAAATTAATATTCAAATTAATTGATTAGAAACTTAATAATATAGCCGGGATAATGTACACACCATTTTTATGAATTATGTGAAATTATTATAGCCCAATGATGTACACACCAATTTTAGTTAGAGGCTACACGCCTACACCTTATGTTCTTTTTGTGCATGTGCTACACTTTCTCGAGCACAAAATCTTACGATATGCACTAAGGTGTTCATGATTGACTAGTAAACAGTTGTGAGATGGTCATTTATGCCTTTCTCAATAAGACCAAGTCTGACAATCAAAGACATAAGACTTCAAGATCAAGATCATGTGATCAACAAATATAGCATCTTCCCACACAACATGCACAACAAAACTTCAGCTAGTAAAGTGCAATAGAAATAAGTTCATCAAAGCTAAACAAGGTACATTCACATGTTATGCAAAATTTGATTGACCAACCTTATCTTCAAGTTCAAGGAAAAAATTGCAAAAACACAATTTGCAAAAAAAAAAAAAAAAAAAAAAAAAAAATTATATAAATAAAAGAAACAAACATCCTAGAATGAAATGCATGAATGTTATGCAATGCAAATCCTAGAAACAAAGGTCACAAAAGATAGAGCAATGAAGCACACAGACCATGTCAGACAGACTCAATTAGGTCGAGCCTTTTGCATCCAAAACTTTTTAGATGCAACTCTTGCATTGGAGTTATGATTCACATTAGAATTCTGAGCAACTCCAGGATTGGAATAAAGATTTAAAGCATTTACCAATTCACCAATAAGTACCATAGGATCATGTGCTTGGGCCACAGGTATTTTTGGTTTATTTGCTCGCTTTGCAGCTTGCAATTTAAAATAATTTGGACGAATGTGTCCAGACTTTCCACAAAAGTGACAAACCCATGCAGGCTTATCATGCAACTTGCCCTTAGAAGATGTAGAAGCTCTAGAATGAGAAGCCTGTAGATCAACCCTAATCTTTCTAGGTGGAGTAACATCTACAAATTTGACAGGTTCACACACCAAGGGTTTGACAATCTCACTCTTAGGAGGTTCAGAAGAGGGAACAAATTTAGTGGAAGAAGGTTCAGGCACGGAGATGCTATCCACAAAGCCTAAGCCAGTTTTGTCAGAGGGAGACTTTTGAACACTTAACATGTGATCAAGTTTGGAGCTTGCAGACCTATTAGTTTGTTCTCTAGCAACAGATAATTCAAGTTTCAAACTTTTAACTTTATCAAGTAAAAGCATGTTCTCAGTTTTCACATTATTCAAAAGCTCATTTGCATCAAACAGTTTCACAAGTAAATTTTTCTTTTCAAGTTCAAGAGATGCAATTTTCTTTAAGCCTAAATCAACATTCATGGCATCCTTTGCAGTAACTTTGCAAAGTTTATTATAGGCTTCCTGTAAATCTGCATCTTCAGAGAGTTCCCCATCAGAAGGGTTCTCTTCAACAGATACGCTTTCATTAACTACAGTAATAGCAGTGAAAGCAATGAAATTTCCTTCCTCATCACTAGCGGATTCATTGTCAGAAACTTCATCATCACTAAGGGTTACAGCCATAGCCTTACCCTTAGACTTCAAGTATGTAGGACATTCAGATTTCATATGACCATACCCTTGACATCCATAACATTGTTGGCCCAAAGAATTGTTAGAAGGTTGACCTACTTTCTCTTTAGGTTTTTCAGTGTTGTTAACCTTAGTGGGATCATTCCTCCTAAAATTTCTAGGTTCAGCAGTGTTCTTGCCTCTTGCCCTTCTGTTGTTGATCCTAAGAA
The DNA here is from genome assembly GCA_033629205.1 of Lithocarpus polystachyus. Taxonomy (NCBI): domain Eukaryota; kingdom Viridiplantae; phylum Streptophyta; class Magnoliopsida; order Fagales; family Fagaceae; genus Lithocarpus; species Lithocarpus polystachyus. Next base: position 34,989,202 of record CM066165.1, read on the forward strand.
AATTTCTAAGTTCTTGGCAAGATAGGCAATCTTTGTAGCAGAGAGTTCATCATCAAATCCATCATCCTCAACATCATCAACAGACTTAAGAACCATTGATTTGGATTTGTTTGTCTTGGGAAGGTCCAACTCATAAGATTGAAGAGATCCTACAAGTTCATCAACAGGGATAGAGTCCACATCCTTGATTTCAGTGATGGCAGTCACTTTGGGTCTAAATTCCTCAGTCAAAGATCTAAGAATCTTCCTAACAATTTTAGGTTGATCATAGATTTCACCCAAATTATATGCAGAATTAACAATATCATTCAATTTAGCATAGAACTCATCAAAAGATTCATCATCATTCATTCTAATGCTTTCAAATCTAGTAGTTAACTGCTGCAATTTATTTATCTTAATTGTCTTTGTGCCTTCATGCACAGTTTGGAGGATTTTCCAAGCAGTATGAGCAACCTCAACATTAGAGATCCTCTTAAATTCCTCCATGGAAACAGCATTCAAAATAGCATTCATAGCTTTGCTATTGAAAGCGGCTGCCTCCTTTTGAGAAGTTTGCCACTCACTCACAGGAGTAGTGAGCTTCTCCCATCCATACTCAACGGAGTTCCAGACTCTCTCATCAATAGATTTCAGGAATGCTTTCATCCTTACTTTCTAATAAGTATAATTGTTTCCATTAAAGTGAGGTGGAACAATAAGAGAGTGTCCGTGTTCCATGACAACAGGAGTCAAGGATCAGCTAAAAGATCAAAGGATAAAAAACAAAAGCTACCCGCTCTGATACCACTTGTGAGTTCGTTTAGACCCCTTAAACCCAACAGATTAACCTAGAGAATTAGCCAAGTGATTAACTTAGGTAATTTAAACAAAACTAGGTTAACACAAATATATCAAAAACAAAAAGGCAGCGAAAAATAAAGAACACAAAGATATGATGACCCAGGAAAACCAAACCGGTAAAAAACCTGTGGAGGATTTAACCTAGCTATCCTCAAGGTAAAACCGAATTCACTATGAAAGAATCGAAGTTTACACAATAAGACTTAGACCACTAACATCCTATTGCTACCCAGTGTAGGAAACTTACTACCACGACCACGTGACACCTCCGAGATCCACGGAGTCCTTCTTTCCTTGAATTCTTCAGCAATCCACAAGCGCACCTACTTGTATATCTTTAAGTTCTCTTGATTCAGCAACTGTATGATTTACCAACCTTTTGACATGAATCTAGAGTTTGGAAACCATAAGTGTATGTGAAGGTAAACACCTCTAGATCTCACAATGAGATTCACAAACACAACATTCAGAACTCCAAAAATGTGGCTAGGGTTTTCCCTTATATACTTAAGGCAAACATAAAACCCTATACATTAAATGGGCTTGGGCTGAGTTGGGAATTTTCTGCAGAAAAACGTTCTGCTCAATTTTCGATCGGTTGAGTCTAATTCTCGATTGATCGAGTCAGGCAGAAAGTGAACAGTGAATTCTGCAGTCAACTCGATTCCAACTTTACATAAAAAGCCATACTTTGAGCAAGTCTAATACACAACTTAAAGAATGTTTTGATCATGGTTTGCCAACATTACAAATTAAAGTTCTAATACATTAGTTCCTAATTCTTAGAACCTAACACGAGGAATCACTGGTTCTCTCATTTATAAGTTTGAGAGCAAGTGATTTGCTAGACTTGTGAGAGGGCAAGCCAAGCTGCTAAGTTTGAAGAGAACCAACAAGCTCATGGATCTTGATCTCATACAAGTCTTTACTTTCCTCAATGGCGGTGACTTTGGCTCGGAAGCTATCGGGCAAGGATCTTAAGACTTTCCTTACAACTTTGGCATCCTCAATCTTTTCTCCAAGATTGAACTTGGCAATGAAAATCTCATTGAGTCTACCATAGCATGAGTCAAATGACTCATCTTCACTCATCTACACTTCCTTAAACCAGGTAGTGAGCATTTGCAATTTGGTGTCCTTAAGCTTCTTGGTTCCCTCATAGGTAGTCTGAAGAATTTTCCACGCCCCTTTAGCGGTCTTCACATTTGAGATCCTATGAAATTCATCACTTGAAACACTACAAAAAATTGCATTAATAGCTTTGATATTGGCATTTGCCAAAGTAAGGGCAGCCTTGTCCCACTCGGCCTTAGGTGTTGTTGGTTTCACCAACCATTCTCAACGGAATCGCAAACGGTCTCATCAATAGCACATAGAAAAGCATGCATACATACTTTCCAAAATGCATAGTTACTCCCATCAAAGAAAGGAGGTGCTTTTACTCTAACTTAACTAAGTGTGGAACAAGAGTAAAAGATGCACAATAAACCGAAACACTACTCTAATGCATAAGCAAGTACAATAAGCGATAGATGTAAAGATTAAGAGTAGGGAAGAGAGATGCAAACAAAAAATAACACCGAGACATGTTATCGAAGAGGAAACTAAAGTACTCGGTAAAAAACCTCTCCACGACCCTCCAAGCCGAAATCGATCCACTAGTGAATAAGTTGGAGTACACAAATATCAAAAAGACCCTTCAAGCCTAATCTACCCAATGTACTTGAGCCCTCTAAACTCCAGCTACGAATGGACTTCTCGAATCTTGTCTTCACTAGTTATCCGAATCCCGCAATTCTACCTGATTGCTTCTGCCACTCAATGGCTTTTTACAATGCTTCCCATAGGCACCAAAACTTCTCGCAACACTCAAAATGGTGGAGGTAAGTGTTTGGGCTAAAAACCTCTCAAGGATATGTAGATGGAGAGGTAGGAGTAATGGAAACTTTAGAGAAATGATGTAGATGATTGGGGCTAAATAGTCTCTAACTCTTAAGTGTTTGGCTAGGGTTTCTCTCTCAAAAGTTTCTTGTAAAGACTTCTTGTTCTTCTTACAATTTCATGGGTAATGAGGATTTATATAGTGTTGGTAAAAGAATGAGAAAAGGCACACTTAAAAGTAATCAGGCAAAGAGTTTCGTGGGTCATTCTTGACTTGGCTAGAGTTGTGAATGACTCTCAAAATCCAACCTGTCAAAGACTTTTCAAATTCCAGCATGTGCTTCTCACGTGGCCTGTTTTGCGAGTAAGCAGTTGCGAGCCAATCTCAAGCTAATCGCAAAATCCTCATCTTCACAATTTCTTCACCAAACTCTCACACACAACCTTTACAATAAATCCCACAAAAATACAGGGAAATGATTGAACTAAATGTTGAAAAATCTGGATTTGCATCTCATACAAAATACATAGCGAAAGCAACAAACACGGATTTGCTTCATTCATGAGAGATAACATGTAACCTTGAAATCTAGAACAAAGAATAGAAAGTGTACCTTGATGCAGTGTAATTCAAAACCAAGACTTGAGAATACCTCTAATATTCATCTCAATTCCATATGGTGCCCAAGAAGTGTGGTCTCTCAATCAGTATACATGTATGTGTTCAAGGGAGAATAAAAGAGTGGTTTACACTCACATACACACAATTTCCATCCTGTATGTTCTAAAAATTCTGGATCTTTCTCTCCTTATACATAACTAATCATTTAATTGGGCTAGCCTTTTGGGCCTGCCCAATTGGGCTTTAGCTTGTGGCTTGAGATGGGACCAAATGAAACAAATAAGACTCTAACTTCAATAGGCCTTAGGCTTATCTGTCAACTTTTGACAAGTCCAAAATTTTCATTAATTATATTTAATACCACTATATAAATATAATTGCACTCTAGGCCTTATTAATAAATTATATCCCAAGACTCTAATGATATCATTTGACCCCTCCATGAAATATCCATAGTGAACAAAGTCATATTAAACGGTCACTCTATAAACAACAATTTTATCTTGAGTACTCAGTTTAATCTTTTACTTATTCATATTTATTGAAATTTGATTTCAATAAATATAAGTTTTAGTAACTCCTTACTAAAGTGGGCGCCCTGAATAACCAGTTCCCAATAAACTTATCTCAAGGAGATATTTCGTGTCTCTATAAAAGAAGATTATGAATTACATCTTGAGAATATGTGTTCCCTCAACACTATGTGTGGTTACCTAACATACTGAAGTTTTGACCATGAATATTAGATCTCACTCCTGATATATCAAAGTAACCTAAATTTCATGATCGGGTTCACTATCTTTTCAGGATTGAGAGTCTATGAAATTATAAGTCGTGAGATTAATTATTCAGGTGACAGTTGTTGATTGAATAATTAATCTCACAGCGGACCAGTTCAATCTGTCTTAACACTTAAGACACATCAAGACATCAATTAGAAGTCTTCACTTCCATGATCAAGACAAACCATCTTAGTTGATGTGTTACAGTCTTCGTAGATGAAATACCTAATTTCATCACCGACTACAAACTATATTTTGAGTTTACAAGGAACTTGTGATTTATATCTTCTATGACTAAATCACATAAATCACATGCAATGTATCTCAAGGACTATGATAATGTCCCATTAATTCATTTATAAATAGTCTTATATAATTAAACAATTTAATTATATATGGCATGCCAATAAATTCGATTTTAAGGCATAAACCCCAACAATCTCCCACTTGCCCTCGAAGAAAATTTACCAAATATCCGACACTTATTTCCCTTTAGAGTAAAGCATAGTCACTCTAAGGCAAGGTTTGGAAACAAATTTCAGCCAAATTTATTGCATAAATTATCTTTTTTACTACTACATCTCATGTACTCATATCTCTCTAACGAGATAATACTTACGCTTAATGTGTATCTTCACCACCTAGGATGAAAACATATCTTAAAGTCTAACTTCATGAATCATAGTCAAACTACAAGTCAATATTTGTACAACTAGCAACCATCAAATCCTCACTTTGGTGGACAAGCATATACTCCCTCACTCTCCTAAGATATTTGAGTATATGCTTTACTCCCACTAAATTAAATGATCTTAGATTCAATTGATATTTACTTACCATACCTACCGCAAAAATACATATTTAGCTTAATATATAGCATAGCATAAAGACTTCCTATTGATATGATATAAGGAACCGACTTAATATGCTCTTTCTTTTATATGTTTTATTTATAAAGGAACTTCAAACTTAAAAGGAAAGAATCCTTTCTTAAAGTATTACAAGGCTATACTTGGCTAGAATCTAATCTATTTAAGTAGTTTGAGATAGACCCAACATCCTAATTTCTGAATTTTAACAAAGTTGAATTCTTAGGATGTGAGTAGTCTTTCCCAAGTATTTTATATCAAACTGGACTAAAAAAAAAAATCTATTAATGACAACAACTTTACATCATTCTAAATTATTAGAATGTCATCAACATACATTAAAAAATTTATTATTCTTTATAGCTTTTACACACATAAGGCCATTTAATACTTGACCAAAATCAAACAACTTGATTGCTTAATCAAAAATGATATTTTATGATTCAGATGCTTGCTTTAGTCCATAAATGGACTTTAAGCAACTTACATACTAAACACAACTGGTTCTTTGCTATGAACAAGTCTAGTTACATCATATAGATGTCTTCCTCAAGATTGCTACTAAAAGAAGCTTTCTTGATATCCATTGCTATATTTCATCCAAATTAAATATAATGGATAAGAGAATCTAGATTGAGTTAAACTTGACTATTGGTGAAAAAAATCTTTTCATAGTCGAACCATTTCTTTCTGAATAAATCTTTTCTCCACTAGTCTTGACTTTGAAGGTTTACACCTTAAATCTATCAATCTCATTTACTTGTAGACCTATTTGAACACAATAAGCTTAATACCAATAGGCTCCTCTACAAGTTCTAGACTTTAAATAGAATTTAATTCTATTGACATAACCTTGATCCAGTAATCCATTATCATATCATCTATTGCCTTTACGTAGGACCAATGATCAAATTCATATCCTTGTGAAATGACTTCAAAAGTTTATCCTAAAAGTATGAATTTATTTGGTAATTGATAATCCTCCCACTACGATATTGTACCGGTGTAATAGTTATCTACAAAATAATGTCTTGTGGTGTATCTAATACAGCAATCTCATTTCCAAATGTATTTTTTTAGTTGTCCTACAACAAATTCTGACATTTTCTTCTAGAACATTCTACTTTTAAAAGAGTCCTATTCCTCCTTTATGTATGCACTGACTTAAAGAAGTCATTGGAACTTCATTCCTTTACAAAAAGGAACCCTAGATCATATTATCCTCTAATAGAATTCATAGACTGGGAATATAACAAAATAATGGTTCTAAAAGCCCATCTTTCATCAATCTTGAATATCATTTAGATTAATAAGATCTAAACATAAGTTCCAAAACATACAATACCAAAGCATGGAAAATTTCTCTTTAAAAAGTAAAACATGTAAATTTTCATCTAAAAAACAATCATAGAAAATGCTTAGCTTTACCAAAAAAAGAAACACTTTCCTTTTGGTCATACTTTTGAGTTTAATTTCCTTTTGGCAACTACTAGGACAACTAGCTTGTCCAACTGTTTGGTATTATAATTCCTCTTCTTACCACCCTTACCTTTCGGTTCAGGCTAAGAATTTGAATTAAATCATAGCTTGTCCAACTGTTTAGGATGTCTTCTGTTGCGTAGAACTCACTTATCAAATCAGATAATATAAAAAGAATTTATTTTCAAAAAAATTTAAATCAAATGATTCTAACAAGGACATGTGGATCACATTCATATGAGATTAACATTTAATCTCTACATCCAAGAATTCCAATTCATTTAAAATCAAACATTTTCATAAAATGATATAGAATTGGAACTTCTTAAGCCTTTCTTAGCACTCAATATGATTCATACCAAACATCTCATTTAGACTTAATATAAAGTCTAAGTCTAGTACTAACTCTTGCATCTCATGTTGTAGCACAATTGAGATAGAAGCCAATGTAACATTTTAACATTTCAATGGAGACTATGATCACATTATAAACTATCTTCCATAAATGCATTATGTATAGGAAATTATAACAATGCTGAATCAAAACATATTTATGTACTTCAGCTCCTTTAAGCACAATATCCAAAATTATTTTTTAGTTAATGTGATTCAATTAAAATAGTAGTTAGAGAACAAAAATTTATGACAACTTTGATTTGAGACCATGAACATAAATACAAGGACATTATTATTTTACATCCATAACCATATAATATGGAACCCGAAAACCATACTGTACTAGGTGCAACGACAACCTAATCCCACAATTAATATTCCTCAGCATAGAGCGAATACCAACCACTATGATCAGGCGAGAATTATGCTCATTATTAATGCTATCATGGTAACACTTACCAAACAAAAATAATTTGCCACTTTTCCTTTAGCCTCTAAGTAATAATGACATAGCTCCTTTGGGAGATTGACATCGCACTTAGTCTAGTGTACACTATTATCTAGAATCATGTGTAGCCACATTTCATCTCCCTTATAGTGTTTAAACTTGTAGTACCATGAAACAAAACACCCTCCTTTGGGATTGCAAGGCATATACGCTAAGGCGAGGTGCTTACCCACACTACTATGAACCGATAATGGAGGCCATGAAATCCAACTCTTGTATCTTTCTCCTACTAGAAATTTTAAAACAAGTGACTTGTCTTGAAATCATTGTGATCTAATCACAATTTTAACCCTACACATCAAATGTGTTTAATTGTTTAAATTCGATGTGATCTAACTAAGTCACGTCATAGTAGCATAACGAACATTCGTGTAATCACAAAGAAGTTTAATCATATAATCCGTGAAGTAAATACTCTTCGCATGGAATGCAAGGCTTGAGGCTAAGACAAGGTATCTATTCACATTACAATAAACTTAAAAAAAGGGTTATTTCAACACTTCCACTCGTTATTTGGGTTTTTCATAAATAATTGTGATCCCATCACAACTAATAACCTTGTACTTGTTGAAGACTCTAATCTCATCAGAATCACTAACTAAAAATGGAAGTCCTAAACTATTTAGGATTCCTTATACACTAACGAATCAAAAATTAGTTATATAGAACTCTATCCTTAACTTATTTGATTACAAATTCTAATTTCATTAGAAATTATATACTTTTTAATTAGAATTTTAATCACATTAAAAACCTCTAATTAAAATAAATTAAGGATTTTCTATCATACAAAAATTCTAATCTCATTAGAATGTTTCTTAAAAGACAAGTCCTAAACAAATTAGGACTAAGAGTTCTAATTAACTAATATCTTTGATCTAATTAGGTCTTTTAGTTAGATAATGATTAATAAATGTCCTTAACTTTTAAGGACTATAAAATTAATCACTTTATATAGAATCATGTGTAATCTCATCACACACAACCTTGCCTTTTATCAAAGTTTTAACACATAATTAAAAAAGGCAAGTGAAAATTCAAAATTCAGTGCCTTCGATAGGTCGAACCTATTTCTCAATCGATTGAAAAATGAAGAAATTCATCAAAAAGCTACTACCTCGTTCAATCGATTCTCGATTCCTGTTTGATCAATCAAAATTAACATTCAATCAATTGAAAGGAATTCTCAATCGATCGAGACAATGAATAATTCCCATTAAACTTATCTCAATGAAATATTTTGTGTCTCTATAAAAGGAGATTATGGATTTCATCTTGAGAATATGTGTTCCCTCAACACTAAGTGTGGTTACCCGACATACTGAGGTTTTGACCATGAATATTAGATCTCACTCCTAATATATCAAAGTAACCTACATTTCATGATTGGGTTCACTATCCTCTCAAGATTAAGAATCTATGAAATTAGAAGTCGTGAGATTAATTATTCAGGTGATAGTTGTAGATTGAATAATTAATCTCACAACAGTCTAGTTCAATATGTCTTAACACTTTAGACACATCAACATATCAACTAGAAGTCTCCACTTCCATGATCAAGGCAAACCATCTTAGTTGATGTGTTATAGTCTTCGCAGATGAAACGCTCAATTTCATCACCAACGACAAACTATATTTTGAGTTTACAAGGAACTTGTGATTTATATTTTCTGTGACTAAATCACTTAAATCACATGCAATGCATCTCAAGGACTATGATAATGTCCTATTAGTTTATTTATAAATAGTCTCATATAATTAAATTATTTAATTATTTATGACATGCCAATAAATTGGATTTTAGGGCATAAACCCCAACACAGAATTACAATCGAATTTGACACCGAATTAAAGCCAACATAAAACATAGCTGTAAATCACAATTTTACAATCTCCTCCTTTGCCTATTCCGTGACAAAATCCCTAAACAGACTCTAGACCTAAAACGTGAGTATGGGAACAAAGGCAAAACTCACTCACACCTAAATCTAAAACCTGAAGCACTTGAACCATTTATGCATGTATCCTGAAACACTTGCACATAACAAATACCTTCATTAAATATGAGACGAGTAGAATACAAGGCATGTATAAAGAGCAAGTAAAACTAGAGGTGTGCAAAAAACCGAGGAATTGAAAAAAAGCGCTTCAAACTGACTAAACCATTGCAGAAATTTCGGTTCGGTTTTGGTTTGGTTCGGTTTCGGTTTTAATTTTATAAAAATCGAAAATTTCAGTTTTAGTCTCGGTGTCCCACAAAAATACACTAACCCGACCGAAACCAAACCAAAATATATTAAATATTAATTTGCACAAATAATATCAAGAAAGTTCCTAGTATCCTAGTGGCAAGGACACGCGTTTTCACATTTTTAACTCAAGTTCGACCTATAGTAAATGCAATTTTATTTGTTCTCTCCTTATTTTAACGAAACTACATCGTTTTAGGTTTGTATATAACCCTACTAAATCTCTTCTCTCTCATTTCAAGCTGTAGACGTTCTCCCCCACAACCTTCTTTCTCTTCTCTCTCACTTCAAGCTGTAGCCGTTCTCCCCCACAACCTTCTTTCTTCTCCATTTCTTTTAGTCTCTCAGAAACAAAGTTCAAGAATCCCAAAAATGTTTAACAAAAAAAGAAAAAAGAAAAAAGAAAAAAGAAAATACAATCTTTTTTATTATAAGTATATGTTTCTTGTGTTTGCTTGGTGCTTGGTGTTTGGGTGCAGAGAAAATGTAGGAAAGCAAAGGGAAAGAGGATTTTCCTTACTTTGGTATGTTCTCTAAATATATACATGATTTTGAGTATAGTTTTTGTGTTTGCCTGGTGTTTGGGTGCAGAGAAAATGTGGGAAAGCAAAGGGAAATAGGTTTTTTTTTTTTTTGAACTGTTTGGTTCTAAGAAAACACAGTGTGATGTTAATCTTAGTTTGTGTTTTATGTTTTTTTTCCTTGTGTTGCTCTATATTCTATGTTGAAAACAAAGTCTGTGTCGGTTGCTTTTCTTGTTAGTTTTTGTACTGATTTTGTCTTCCAATAATGTCTCTGTTTGATGAAAAAACATTCTTCTTTTCAATTTTTTTTTTCTTGATTTTTTTTCTCACATACCAAACATCGAAACCCAACCAAACGGAACCGAAACCGAATGCAATCAGCTGGTTTGGCGTTCCTTCCTTACAAATTAGTTTCAGTGCTTAATATGTTAAAACCAAAATTTTCAGTTCGGTGCAAAAACTGTCTTCAACACCGACCGAACCGAACCTATTACACCCTTGAGTAAAATACGATCAAGTAAAAACAAAAGATATATGAACTTATAGCATAACTTGATCAAACATGAACAGTCATTAAGAAATGACCACAATGAACATTAAATGAGTAAATGATCATCTAGACACGTAAGCAATTAAGAGCACTGCAAAAATTAATTGCATGTCCCACAAGTACATGACGCATTAAAGAAACTAAAGCAAGAAGTAATAGATAACTAAAAGCATCAAGAAACGGCTATAAAAACCTAGATACACATAGTACTAAAGATAAATTGAGTTTTAAACTAAAGTACTGAAAACTTTAAAATAAAGCAATGTAAATGAACATATTAAAGTAAATAAACTATAAGAGCAGTACAAGGTCTCAAAATTTTGCTCCCCCTCGAGATATACTCCCCCTCAACTAAATAAAACTCCCTCTTTTTAACCAGAATGGTGAAAAGTGCTAGTCCATGCTTGCCAAATCTCTAATTTGAGTGGAGAAAGCAGTGATTTGCTCTTGAAGATAGGCGAACTGATGTGTGGAGTAGATTGAATGCTCATCAAAAGATCACTGCAAGTGATCTAGGTGATCAAGAAGAAGATCAAGGCGGTCGGGAGCATAAGGTGGTGCATGTGGCTAACCCCTGAAGCTGAGCCTGTGGCTGCTCCTGAGGTTGAGAAGGTGAGGCTTCCATATCTTCAGGTCCAAGCGTCAAGTTGTCAATGTCTTCATTAGTGTTGCCAACCTCATGAGTAGTGTCCTCACCTTCTGCTTTCTCTTCTCCCTCTTCAAGGCCACAAAGGCAAGCTTTGCTCCTCGTCTTCATTTGAGTAGAAATATGGTCTTCCCTCTTCATGACTGGCAAACCAGAGGTAGTCCTGACCCTCTCATGTCGCATGATAGACATGATCATTCCCGGGAAAGGTAAAGTCATCCAGGACTTCTTCTTGTTGGCACACTTTGTAAAGAGACGGTAGATATGAGCACAAATGTCTATGACCTTCTTCTGGTACAAGTCATGAATGAATAATGCTTGTGGTTAAGAGAGAGTTGCCATATTCCTCACTGGGTAGAGGTTGAAGAGCATGATATAATCAAGTGTTCTCATAGCAGGAGAGAAGTTGGTAGTGAGTAAGGACTGTTTCTTTCATTCTCCCCCAAGATCCGGAGCTATGGCCAATACCGATGTTGTCCTCTTGTCATAAGGAAGAGAGGACTCCGGGATCATTAGTCTGATCTGTAGGAAGTTATGGATAGACATGGTGAGACAGTGAACTCCTTCCCTCTCACCCAACAGTTGAGGTGATCTCCCTCCACAATGGCATTCGAGAAGAACTCCAGAATTAGGATATTGTTAGGTTCTAAGAATTAGGAACTAATGTATTAGAACTTCAATTTGTAATGTTGGCAAACCATGATCAAAACAATGTTTAGTCTTGTGTTAGACTTGCTCAAAGTATGGCTCTTCATGTAAAGTTGGAATCGAGTTTTATGCAGAATTCACTGTGCACTTTCTGCCTGACTCGATCGATCGAAAATTAGACTCGATCGATCGAAAGTCGTGCAGATTGTTTTTCTGCAGAATTTTCCAACTCAGCCCTAGTCCACTTAATGTATAGGGTTTTATGTTTTGCCCTAAGTATATAAGGGAAAACCCTAGCCACGTTTTTAGAGTTCTGTTTTGCTGTGTTTGTGAATCTCTTTGTGAGATCTAGAGGTGTTTGCCTTCACATACACTTAGGGTTTACAAACTCAAGACTTATGTCAAGAGCTTGGTAAATCATTCAGTTGCAGAATCAAAGATCTTAAAGAAATACAAGTTGGTGCGCTTGTGGATTGCTGAAGAATTCAAGGAAAGAAGGAGTCCGTGGATCTCGGAGCTATCATGGGGTCGTGGTAGTAATTTCCTACACTTGGGTAGCAATAGGATGTTAGTGGTCTAAGTCTTATTGTGTAAACTTCGATTCTTTCATAGTGAATTCAGTTTTACCTTGAGGATAGCTAGGTTAAATCCTCCCCAGGTTTTTTACCGGTTTGGTTTTCCTGGGTCATCAGATCTTTGTGTTCTTTAATTTCCGCTGCTTTACTGTTTTTGATTATTTGTGTTAACCTAGATTTAATTAAATTACCTAAGTTAATTACTTGGCTAATTCTCTAGGTTAATCTGTTTGGGTTTAAGGGGTCTAAACGAACTGACAGATATGATGCACATCCACTGAGCCTATGAAAAGAAGAGCCCAAGTGCGGTCTCTGAACACATCAGGAATGAAAATGCCCTTAAGAGACCCAAAATCCACCTCTCTCTCTCTACAATAATGACTGCATCCTTATAATACTCCGAGAAGGCCTCAAATGTATCTCTATCTCCAAAGCAATCCTATTCGTATCGTTGATGCTTAAGAGGTTTCTTGGCAGTGGTTTTCTTGTGAGGAGACATATACAAAAGAAACAAACACAAACCACACACAAAAATGGCAACAAACTTGATTAAATAAAAGTTAGTTCAAAAACAAGTAAACAACTCTTAAACGAAGTAAAAGAGCATACAATAGGACACAAAGACATGAAAAGAAAGCTACAAGTCTAATTAGACAAAGAGCATTACAATATGCATGACATGTCACTTGTGATAGGGTGTGTACATCAAGTGTGCATGTACAATGCATGATCAATGCATGAACAAATACTCATAGGGCAAAGTATGTAAAACACACAAGCAATGATGGAAACATGTTACAATTAAGTAAACATGGCAATCTCCAAAGTTTGGAACTCATCGAAGTCCAAACAAGTGCAAATTTTATCAAACACTTAGCATGCATGAACTAACCCTATATGATGAACAATGCATGAACATGATGAAATATTTCTTAAATACATGTTCATATGCCACATGGGGCCAACATAATCAACAACAAACAAAATGGGACTAAGCTCAATCAACAAAATTGAGAAATTTTGCAAGAAATTAACGGTATGTTTGGTAATTTTTTTTTCCTCAGTTTTCTGTTTTCAAAAACAATTTTCTGTTTCCTAAGGCAAAAAACTTGTTTGGTAACCTATTTTAGGCAATAATCAAAAACTATTTTCAATTTCCATATTGTGAAGGAAACTAAAAACTAGTCTTGAGCTGTTTTTGTTTTTTAGTTTTCAGAGGCTTTAGAAAACAAGGAACTATTCCTCTGCATTACACGTTGTAATGAGCCAGCGCATTGGTTCGAACCACGTGAATAACAAAACATTTTTCTTTCCAATATATTTTTCACTCTTTCCCGCGCTTGCAATTTTGTCTCTCAATTTTTAGCGCCTTCCTCTCCATCCCACGTATTAGAAACCCCTTATATCTACTTCCTCTGTCTACCTCTGTGCCTCCACTTCCTCACAAAGGCACAATTGAAAACCTTGATTGAGAGAACCACTTGTAAGGTAAGTGATTGGTCTTCACCAGACTCTCCTTCATGATTTCCTTTTGTTCTTCATTGGATTATACCATTCTTTATCTCGTTTTTTTCTTAGTCTCCTTTTCTAATTTTCTTTTTATTTATATATATATATATATTTTTTTTTTGTGGGTGATTGAGCAATTCTGTGCAACTTTCAAAGTTTTTGAAGAGCTTCATAATTTTGGGAAAGTATTTCATAATCTTAGGGACCCAATCACTCAAAGGTACTGGTCTTTTCCTTTTTTTTTTTTTTTTTTTTTTGTTCATGGATTATTTCGAAATTGCTTGAAGTTTGCTATGTATTTTATGTAATGCAACTTGTGTATATGCGTTGAATCTGGATATGTGCATTGAATTTGGTTGATATTTGCACATGAAGCTAGCTGCAACAAACCTCGGCTTGACTGGACTGTGTTATTGTTTATTAATGTATGGTAGTCTCTCCCCCTGTTCTAGTAGTGGCTGAACAGGGTATGTTGGTTTATTAATGTTGGTTGTTGTTGTGAATGGTTTTATTTTTTCTTTTTCTTTTTTTCTTTTTGAGTCCGAAGAAGAATATATATTATTGATTGAAAAAGTGTTACATGAAGAGTACAAACAGGTTACACATAAAGATTACACCTGACCGAGTTTACATTATGGGCCTTGTGCAGAAATCAAAGCAATTAACAATCATGAAATAGCTCAATTATTATAAGGAAAAGCAATTGAGTGTGCCTTATGTTTCATACTTTCATTGTCTATAGATGTTGATTGATAGTATTATTGTTTGGACCTTTAGTTTAAATAGAACCCCATTATTTATTTAACCTTGAGAAATTGTGAGTGCTAATTTTGTATAAGATCCAGTTCCAGTTCTATGCATGATGTATCACTTTCTTGGGAAAAAAAATAGTGAACATTCAGTGACAAACATTGTCATCCGAGCTTCTAATATTTTTCCTTTTGATACATATATACCGGAATTCATGAATTGGTTGCATATATGATATCTTTGTAAAATCATAAATAATAGTATAATTCTGTGTAAGAAAGAAATTGGATTGTGTTATGCCTAGCCGAGATTACACATACAATCTTCTATCATTTATGACACTTTATCTATAATGTAAGTATATAGCAGAGAATGTAGTCCCTTAATTAAGTAAACCATTTAGCTAATAATAAGGAGAATGGCATTTTGGTTAGGTTGGGTTTCATAGTGATCAAAATGCACTATTAATTAGAAGTTGTGTCTGTTTGAAGCTTGGAAGCTATTTCTTAGTTGTATTTGATGGTTGTGTTTATAAAGGTTGTTCCTTAGTTTTTTTCATGTTTCATTGTATTATAATAGATGAAAGGAAACAGTTCAATTGATGAAGATACCCTTTGGACACCACAACTTGAGAAACTATTTATTGACATAATGCTGAAAGAGATCAATAAGGGAAATACGGCAGATGGGCAATTCAGTTCCGATACTTGGAAGAAAATGTTAGCTACATTGAATGAATTAGGTAAATGGAGTTTTACAATGACTCAATTCAAAGGGAAGTTTAATATGATGCGTTTACTACATCATGAGTTTTCTACGCTCATAAATCAAATTGGTTTTGGGTGGGATGCTGAAACCAACACTGTTCATGCACTTGAGGAGCCATGGCAAAATTATTGTCAGGTAAATATCGTTGAATACAATACAGTGTTTTATTTTAAAACATTATCCCCCACCATTTTTTTTTTCATACTAGATGTCTTTATATTTTTAGGCACATCCCAAGGCAAAGACGTTTCGAACCAAAGGACTTTCAAATTATAATTTGCTTGGACTTATATTTAATAAGTCTACAGCTACTGGGGTCTTACACTGTGCATCCACCCAAGACCCTCCTAATTCAGATGAAAAGAATGCATTGGAAGAACGACTCATTCATGGGGGAGTTCATGTTAATTAAGAAAGTCCTACCCAAGACCCTGTCATGGCAATTCTTGAGTCTGACATTACAACCCGATTGAGCATGCGTCCTAGTGATAGTTGTGACGAGCGTCCTAGTAAGAGTAAGTGAGAGTTAATGAGCTCTCAAATGAATGATGTCTTATAATCAATGGCTGAGGCTGCTAAGGCTAGGATAGAGGCATCTAAAGCAAAGGCTGAGAGGTATAAGACGTATACCATTGATGAAGTTAGTAGCAGTATTGCACCTACAAATGACTTCTCCTTAGGCAAGTGCATTAATATCCTTGAGACCGTGGAAGTCAATGATGAAATATTTATGAAGGCTGTTGAGAAGTTCAAGCAGGATCCTGATGATAGAGAGATCTTTGTTAACATGAGTTTCGCTAGGAGGATGGTTTGGTTGGGTAGATTGTAGGGGATTATGTCAAAACAATAATTTCCTATTAGATTATGTTTATTTTTAATGTCTTTGAACTATGATTTGGTACTATTCTATTGTTATTTAATGTTGTTAACTGATGGTTTATTATTATTTTATGGTAATCTTTTTTTTTAATTATGTTGGTAATGTTTTATTTATGTTAATAAAAAGCACGATTTGAGAACAAATTTGCTGTTTAATTCTCCAGGATGAATGTTGAACCAAATTATTATAGCAGTTCATCCTCTTCAGATAAGGAAGAGGACGATGATATGTTCTTCCTACTAATGTTTGTTGAGAATAAAAACAACTATATACCTAAGGAGCCTCAACATATCTCTATGTTGACTGGTGATGCATTTATACAAGAGATATTGAATGGCAATCCTCAAACATGTTATGAGTTATTCCGCATGGATAGACCAACATTTACAAGTCTCTGCAACTATTTGAGAACACATAAATTCTTAACAAACTCACGCTAGATCACAATGGAGGAGGCAGTTGGTATGTTCCTATTAATAGTGGGACATAATGTGAGGTTAAGGGTGATAGCAAATCGTTTTCAACACTCAACTGAAACAGTGGATAGGCAATTTATGGAAACTGTAAGAGCAATATACCGCCTGGGAAAATTCATTATACATCCTCCTCAAAGCAATGAAGTGCATCCACGTATTGCTAACAATACCAAGTTCTTTCCATATTTCAAAGTAATCCCAAGTTACTGTTCATTTTATCATACAAATATTATTTGCTCGCATATGTTAATACTTGTGTTTATATTTTTTTCTAGAAATGTATAGGCGCAATTGATGGAACATATATCAGTGCATGGGCTCCAAAATCAAAGCTAGTTAGCTACAGGAATAGAAAGGCCACAATCACCCATAATATAATGTGTGCATGTGATTTTGATATGAAGTTTACATTTTTTTACACGGGTTGGGAGGGTACAACCAATGACACACGAGTATTCTTAGATGCACTTAAAAGGCCAGAAAATAATTTCCCATGGCCTCCATTTGGTAAGATATATTGTTGCCTCACTTACATATTTACAATTTTCAAGTTTAATCCATTCACCGTGTCATACTTCTCTCTATCTTATTATTTTTATTTTTTTAGGTGGCTATTATTTAGTGGATTCTGGTTATCCATGCACCTTGGGGTTTCTACCTCTGTACCGTACTGAGAGATACCATCTATGAGAATTTCAAGGTGGGGATCGTCTTGAAGGTGCTAAAGAGCTTTTCAATTATAGACATTCCTCTCTTTGTAATGTAATTGAAGATGTTTTGGCGTTTTAAAGGCACGATTTCCAGTTTTAAAAATGATGCCCCGTTATAAACCATGTCGACAAGGGAATGTGATGAGAGCCTGTTGCACAATTCATAACTTCATTCGAATGGCAACAAGAAATGATCGCTTGTTTACTCAATTCAATATTGATAACCTTATTGTTGAAGGTGAAGGTAGGGATAATTCAGGTGAGCCATCGCACACTGTTGACTTAACTGATCAAGCTGCTGAAGCTATGGCAGCTTATAGGGATCAGATCGCAGGATTGATGTTGGCAAATAATAAGCATCATTGATGCCACATTTTTTTTTTTTTTTTTTTTTTTTGGATGAAATTGATTCCCTGGCATTGATGCCATGTTGTAAACTTTTTAGTTATTGATTATCTTTTATAACACTTGATAATTGTTATAGTTTCAATCTTACTTATATGATTAAAGTTTTAGGCTTGAATGTTATATACAAAACAATTGATTTATAATTTCTTTAGGTGTAAGGATTTTACATACTTTGGAGCAAACGTGTTTTTAAATTAGAATAATTATAATTTAAAAAAAATTAACCAAAGAAAACAAAATTCAACATTTTCAAAAACAACTACCAAACAAATTTCCTGAATTTTGTTTTGGAAAAATGTGTTTTTCAAAAAAACTAACCAAACGTGTTTTTCATTTTGAAAACAGAAAAAAAAAAAATCTTTTTTCCCTTGAAAACAAGAAAATGAAAATAGAAAACGGAAACAATTACCAAACATGCCCTAAGTTTTCCCAACCCAACACAAAAATAAACCCCAACCCTAGGTTTTATGAAATCAAAGACAAAATCAAAGGAATAGATAAAGGAAATGTGTTAGAAAGTACCTTTGAGAAGTCCAGGAATCAAAATTCAAGCAATAGTGGTAGAGTTTTGAAGAAAAATTGAGTTTTTGTGGGTGGGAGTTGTGGAGTGCAAAAAGACAAGCGTTTTTGAAAAATTGAATTTTTGAGCCCTTCAAAACAGTCTTTTTCTACATTTCGCGAGTTAGTGACTTGCGAACCAGTCGCAAGCCCACTCATGAAATATGCAGATGCATAGGGCAGATTTTCATAAGTCAAGTCTGAGTTGCAAACCACTCGCAAGGGATTCGCGAAACTCTCTGCCTAAAATTTTTAAGAAATTAAAATTTCTTAAGAATTTTGCGACTTGGGACCACTTGCGAAGGCAGGAGCAAAATGGCCAAACAAAAAGTTTTTCAACACAAAGAATTTGACATTTTGAGAAAAACTTTCAAAACCAAAGTGACAAAAATCACTTCCAGAAACAAATAAAATACTCAAAAATCTTTTTGGATATGATCATCAAGTAATTGAGCATACACACATCACATTTAAACACATACAATCACACAAATGAAATAGATATTCATTGAACATTAGACTAGTGTGTTGTGTGTGGGTTTCACGTATGAATTAGTCCATAGTCTAGCATGAAGCTTCAATGATCAATTTAATTAAGTCATACACAAATAGCACGAAGTCAAGTGACCTATCTCACTAGTAGAAATGAACATATATGACTCCTCACCAAAGTGTTTACAATAATTGAAAGCTTTTTATTTAGCTTCCATTTTTCACACTTTTTGATCAATACAACTCAATTTTTGAGCAACGTTGCCATAAAATGTTTGATATTTCTTTGAAGAATAAGCCTTTGGCTTTGGCATTGTATATTTTGAATACATTTTCCTAGTCAAATTAGTTTTCGAAGCAAGGCTTTTTTAGCTTTTTCTCCTTTTAGAGATTGACGTTTGAAGAGCTTTTTGACATAAAAAATAAATATGAGGAGATATATAAGATCAGGTCTATGCATGTATCAAGATCAATCAAGACTATTGGCTAGACATTCATGAGAAGCTTGAAGATTTATTTGCAAAA
Organism: Lithocarpus polystachyus; assembly: GCA_033629205.1. NCBI lineage: Eukaryota > Viridiplantae > Streptophyta > Magnoliopsida > Fagales > Fagaceae > Lithocarpus > Lithocarpus polystachyus. The sequence continues at coordinate 35,008,850 of CM066165.1, forward strand.
CTCAAACATAGATTTCACTCACACTTACAATGTGCATACATAACAAGTTAAGCTCATAAATACACTACGCCATTAGTACGAAGGTACTAGGCCAAACTCAACATGTGATATGACACAACACAAGCGATCAAACTTTTTGAAATTTTTACTTTTTATGTGTATTTTGGATTTTTACACACACAAAACAAAAGCATAAAAGTAAGATCAACAAAGCAACCAATTAAACAAAAAGAAATAAAAGAAACATGCTTGGAAGGAAGCATTTAAGTACGAAGAGTGCATATGACATTATGCATGATACTGTGACCTGAGACATTGGAAGTATTAATGCATGGATATAGTGGACAAATTACGCATGAGTACCCTTCTTCACCCACACCGCACGGGTGCTTAAAGTGAGATCCTTAGACAGAGGGGTATGACCAACATAACTCTAAAAGCTCAATTAGTGTGAAAACACCAATGCTTGTTTAGATCCTAAATTTTAAATTACGACATAATTGCTTCTACTCTAACTTGTTTAAGTGCCGAATAAGAGTAAATAAAGCGCAATAAACCGAAATTGCTCTAATGCATGAACATAAGCAATAAACAATAAATGTAAGGCACAAAGAGTAGGGGAAGAGAGATGTAACCACAAGATAACACGGCGATGTGTTATCAAAGAGGAAACTGAAGAACTCAACAAAAAACCTCTCCGCGACCCTCCAAGTTAAAATCGATCCACTAGTGAATAAGTTGGAGTACACAAATATCAAAAAGACCCTCCAAGCCTAATCTACCTAATGTACTTGAGCCCCCTAAGCTCCAGCTACCAACGGACTTCTTGGAGTCATGTCTTCACTAGTTATCTGAATCCCACAATACCTCCCGATTACATCCGCCAAGCCTCATCGGCTCCTTTTGGCAAATCTCAAACACTTCCTAAGCTCCAAAACACTCTTTACACTCTAAATAGGTGTAGGTTGTGTTTGGGTACAAATATACTCTCAAAGGTATGAAAATGGGAGACAGTAGGAGAAGAGACTATAGGATTTCTCTATTGAGGATGAGTAGCTATCTCTCTAAAAGGTAAGTGTGTTGTAGAAACCTTTCTAGGGTTTTCTTCTAAATAGTTTCCCCTTTATTTTTGTGGATAATGAGAGTATATATAGTATGGATGAAGGATATAAGAGTCACACTTAAAATCCTCCAGGCAGAGAGTTTCGCGGGTACCTCGTGAGATGGCTTGTCTCGCGAAGTACTCGTAAAATGCAACCTGGCACTTGACTTTTTAGCTTCCAACATGTGTTTCTCACATGACTTTTTTGTGGGTTCCCTTACTCGCGAACTAGTCACAAAACTACACTGATCTTCATTGCATGCTTGATTTTTCACCACCTTAATACTAAACCCAATACAATAAAATCCCACAAAATACAAGGAAATAATTTAATGCAATTACAGTACTTTTGTCATAGAATAAAGCCAACATAAAACATAGTTGTAAATCACAACCTTACACTCTCAAATCTTGGGGTGAAGCTAGCTAGGCATGATGAGATGTTCTTAAGCATTTCCATAACATCTCCAATGAGTTGACCATCATTTTCTCCCTTAGCATACTTTCTCTTGGCATTCTTCTTTCATTTCCTTAAGCATCCATAGAATTAGCCCTTTTGAGAGCATGAAGCTTGAAGCAATTCGGTCTTGTGTGCCCTCGAATGCCACAATGGTGACAAAAATGCTTTACTTGAGGTCTCCTTTTACTATTAGGCAGTGACTTCCCTTTTGCCTTTGATTTTGGCTCAATGTCCTTCTTCTCAATGATAGGGATCTCAATCTTGGGCTTTTTTACATCCTTCGTGTTAGGATTAATGCTCCTAATTCGTATTGTATGATGCTATGTATGACATTATGTATGACTTAATGTTGTAATTAATAAAGTTGTTTTATTATTATCTAAAACAATGGTAACATGAATATTTGGACATTATCATATAATCCATGAGATGCATAGTATGTGAGTTATGTGATTTAGTCACAGAAGATATAAGTCATAAATTCTTTGTAATCTCAGAATTTTAGTTCATAGTCGGTGTGGAATTTGGGCATTTCATCTGCGAAGACTATAACATATCAACTAAGATGATTTGTCTTGATCATGGAAGTGAAGACTTTTAGTTGATATGTTGATATGTTTTAAGAGTTAAAACACATTGAACTGGATCGCTGTGAGATTTATTATTCTCCTAACAACTATCAAATGAATAATAAATCTCACGACTTCTACTTACATCAACTCTTAATCTTGAGAGAATAATGAACCTGATCATGAAGTGTAGGTTGCTTTGGTATATCAGGAATGAGATCTTAATCTTCATGTTTTTTCTTTTTTAGACCCAAATCAAATCTTTTTTGTTTGATAAAGTTTCTTGATTTCATTAAACAAGGAAAACCCAAATTAAATCTAATTTATGTATCTCCTTTAAATCCGAAATCCCTATCTCGCTGAAACCCAAAATCTCCAACGGTGAGGACAGCAACACCTTCTCCCTTCCAGCAGTGCCTTCTCTCTTCCAGTGGCACCAAGCCTTCTCCTCACCATTCAAATTCTATCAATACACAAACCCACCTGCTATTCTTATACCTTTGCAATGATGGCGAGCAAATGAATAGTGGCCTTGGCAAAGACTTTCTTCTTCGTACTTAAAAAGTGCAGCACCTGCACTCCAAGCTAAAAAAAAAAAAGCATGTCTCCCCTACACAGAATACCCAAAAGATAAAAACTTTATCATGAAATTGAAGTAGAATCCATGAGTTTTAAAAAACCTTAAATAAAAATAAGAATGAAAGAAAGATATGAGTTTCAATGTAAATAGCTTACTTGTATATGTAGATGTATTCTCCAAGAAAAATGTTTTGGTCACATAGAAAGCATTAGACAAGTGGGTGGATAGTCACTGGAGAGCAAAAGGTTGAAGGGATGTCAGCGGTGAAAACTGGGTAGATTTTATGGTGTTTTAATTTAGTTTAAGTATTTTTAAAATCTTAATGAATGATCAACTTAAAATCTTACGTGTATTTTAGTATTTTAAAAAAACTGACGTGTATCGTGCCATATCAGCGATTTGTAAAATATTTATAAAATAGATTGAGCCTATAACATTACTTTTTTTTTTTAATCGTTTGCCACGTCAATAATTTCTATCCAAGAGATAATGGTAGAGATTAAATTGACACAACACTAAAAAGTTAGAGACCAAATTAACACAATTGAAATGATAGAAACCAAATATATAATTTACCGTAAAATTTCATTTTCAAAATCTTTACAGCTGATCAACAACTAGTTAATGGTGATCAACAATCAATCTATGGAAAGAGGTAGGGACTAAAGAGAGAGAGGCTATCATCGAGAGAATTTTAATTTATTTTTTGTGGTAGCCTATTAAGTATATAATTAGTGAAAGTCTTGCGTGTTGCACGGCTTTAATCATGAATTCACACACACACACACACACACACACACACATATATATATTAGAAGTAAAAACTAAATGAGTTATTGTTACAAAATTGTAGAACTCGATTTTAACAAAATGAATGATTATTATTATTATTGAAAGCTCAAATAGTGTGAAACACTATTGTCAAATTAGAACCCCAAATTTTAAATTATGGTTTAGTTGCTTTTACTCTAACTTAATTAAGTGCGAAACAAGAGTAAATGATGTGTAATAAAACTAGAACACTACTCTAAGGCATAAGCGAGTACAATACACAATAAATGTAAAGCTTAAAGAGTAGAGAAGAGAGATGCAAACACAAGATAATACCGAGATGTGTTATCGAAGAGGAAAACGAAGTGCTCAGCGAAAAACCTCTCTGTGGCCCTCCAAACCAAAATTGATCCACTAGTGAATAAAGTTGGAGTACAAGAATAACGAAGAGACCCTCCAAGCCTAATCTACCTAATGTACTTGAACCCTCCAAGTTCCTGCTACCAACAGGCTTTATGGAACAATGTCTTCACTAATTGTTCGAATTTCGCAATTAGCTCTAAATTGCATCCGCCACTCAATGGCTTCTTCCATGCTTCCCATATGCACCAAAACTTCTGTAAAATTGTGATTTACAATTATGTTTTATGTTGGCTTTATTCCATGACAAAAAATGTTGTAATTGCATTAATTTTGTTCCTTGTATTTTGTGGAATTTTATTGTATTAGGTTTAGTATTAAGTTGGTGGAGAATCAAGCATGCAATGAAGATCAATGCAATTTTGCGACTGACTCGCAAGAAGCTCGCGAGTAAAGCAACTATCGAAAAGGTCATGTGGGAAGCACATGCTGGAAGCTGAAGAGTTAAGTGCCAGGCTTCATTTCGCGAGTGCTTCACGAGATAGGCCATCTCACGAGGTACCGGTAAAACATTTTGCCTAAAGAATTTTAAGTGTGACTTTCTTACCCTTCACACATACTATATATACCCCCAATACCCACAAAAGTAAAGGAGGCTATTCAGAGAGAAAAACCCTAGATAGATTTTCTACAACACAACACACCCACCTTTAAGAGAGAGAGCTACTCATCCTTAGTAAAAAATCATTGTAGCCTCTTCTCCTTCCCCCTCCCATTGTCATACCTTAAGGGGAGATTTGTACCCAAACACAACCCACACCTATTCAGAGCGTAGAAAGAGTTTTGGAGCTTAAGAAGCATTGGAGGGTCACGAAGAGGTTTTTCGCTTAGTTCTTCGGTTTCCTCTTCATAACACGTCTTGGTGTTATATTGTGTTTGTATCTCTCTTCCCTTACTCTTGTGCTTTAAGTTTATTGTTTGTTATTCGTGTTTATGCACTAGAGTAGTTATTGGTTCATTGCGCACATTTACTCTTGTTCCAGACTTTGATTAAGTAAGAGTAAAAGCAATATAGCCCTAATTTAAAATTTGGGGTCTAAACAAGCTCGTGTGTTTTAACACAAATCTGAGCCCTTTCACGTGGTAATAGAGCGGGTACACTTGTATTGGTTTAATTACCTAAGTGTGATCCTTGACCCTTGTGTTTATTGCCATGGATAGTGTTTTGTATGCTTCTATGGATGTTGTTGATTGTAACATGCCATGTGTTTGAGAAAATGCCTCTATGAGTATTTATCATCATGCTTGTGATGACATGTTACATGAATCTATCGGTGTTGTTAATATTCCAAATGTCAAACTCTTGAAGAAAAAGACTAAGAAGTTTCATGAGAATTTGAGCAAGTTCATTTGTGAATAGGATGATTTGATTGCTAAGCTTAATGAATTCAATAAATTGGTTGAAAAGGAGTTTGAATGTTTGAATATGAACTTGGATGCTAAACTTGTTTTGTCTGAAAAACTTGTTGATGATCTTAAATGTGAAAATGAATCTCTTAAGATACATGTCAAGTGTTTGATTGCTGAACCTAGTGCTAAAAAGGAAGAAAATCTTTGTTGCAATCATGTTGTGAGACCCGATTTTGTGCCTATTGTGAGTTCTACCTCTATAGACAAATCGGTATATATTCCTCAACACAAAAGAAACAAAAAAGTGGAAAGAAATGCTCCTAAGCCTAAGCCTTCATTTAGGTCTCATTCTAGAGATTTGAGTGGATCTAAGTTTGTTCCTACTTGCCACCATTGCAGTGTGATTAGTCATATAAGACCTCAATATTCCATGTTGAAGAAAGGACAAAACCATGTTGCTAGATCCCTTCCCAAAAAGCCATGTGGACCTAAACACATTGTTTGTCACCATTGTGGTGCCTTTGGTCATCTAAAATCTCATTTCTCTAAGTTTCAAGCTTTTAAAAGAATCAAAAGAAAAGAGAAACTTGGGCTTCATGGAAGTTGTGCTTTGCAAGCTAAACCGAATTTGATTGAAAGTTGTAAGTTGTTGAAGCATGTGGTTAATGCTCTTACCTCCATGTCTATGTGCATCTCCGATTCTCATTCTTCCAACCCTTGTCTCACTTCTCATGAGACACTCATTCCAAACAATCGTTCTGTTTGGATGAGGAAGGATTCTTATGGTTGAGCTTATGCTCTTTTGGTCCTTGATCTAATTCTTTCAATCTTTGCAGGACCCTTCATGCATTAGATGCTCATTATTATGCATCTGTGCATCATGCATCTCTTTATATGCATTGTTTTTGTTTTTGTTTTTTATCTTACTTTTATGCTTTTGTTTTGTGTGAGTAAAAATCCAAAAACACATAAAAAGTGGAAAATTCAAAAAGTTTGATTGTATATGTTTGAGCACATATCATATGTGAGTTTGGCCTAATACCTTTGTACTAATGGTGTAGTACATTTACGAGCTTAACTTATTATGTATGCACATTTTCTAAGTGTGAGTGACAACTAGAAATCTACGTTTGCCATGATATATAAAAAATATCATGGCATCGCTTCTTAAAAATTGAGTTGTATTTGATCAAAAAGTATGAAAAATTGAAGACAAATGAAAAGCTTTCAATCAAATGTAAACACTTTGGTGGGGGGTCATATATGTGTTAGGGTTTATGCTATAAAATCCAATTTATTGGCATATCATAAATAATTAAATTATTTAATTATATGAGACTATCTATAAATGAACTAATGGGACATTATCTTAGTCCATGAGATGCATAGTATGTGATTTATGTGATTTAGTCACAAAAGATATAAATCACAAGTTCTTTGTAAACTCAGAATTGTAGTTCGTAGTCAGTGTTGAAATTGGGCATTTCATCTACGAAGACTATAACATATCTACTAAAATGATTTGTCTTAATCATGGAAATGAAGATTTCAAGTTGGTATGCTGATATGTTTTAAGATTTAAGACATATTGAACTGGATCGCTGTGAGATTTATTATTCTCCTAACGACGTCAAATGAATAATAGATCTCACGACTTCTATTTACATCAACTCTAATTCTTGAGAGAATAATGGACCTGATCATGAGGTGTATGTTGCTTTGATATATCATGTTAGTTCGTTTAAACCCCTTAAACCCAAATAGATTAACCTAGAGAATTAGCCAAGTGATTAACTTAGGTAATTTAATTAAATCTAGGTTAACACAAAATAAACAAAAACAACAAAGCAGCGGAAATTAAAGAACACAAAGATCTGATGACCCAGGAAACCACACCGGTAAAAACCTGGGGAGGATTTAACCTAGCTATCCTCAAGGTAAACTGAATCCACTATGAAAGAATCGAAGTTTACACAATAAGACTTAGACCACTAACATCCTATTGCTACCCAAGTGTAGGAAACTTACTACCACGACCCCATGATAGCTCCGAGATCCACGGACTCCTTCTTTCCTTGAATTCTTCAGCAAATCACAAGCGCACCTGCTTGTATATCTTTATACTCTTTTGATTCTGCAACTGTATTGATTTACACAACTCTTGACATGAATTCAAGTTTGTAAACCCTAAGTGTATGTGAAGGCAAACACCTCTAGATCTCACAAAGAGATTCACAAACACAGCATTCAGAACTCTAAAAACGTGGCTAGGGTTTTCCCTTTTATACTTAGGGCAAAACATAAAACCCTATACATTAAATGGACTAGGGCTGAGTTGGAATTTTCTGCAGAAAAACGATCTGCCCGATTTTTGATCAATCGAGTCTAATTCTCGATCGATCGAGTTAGGCAGAAAGTGAACAGTTACTTCTGCAGTAAACTCGATTCCAACTTTACATAAAATCCCATACTTTGAACAAATCTAACACAAGACTAAACATTGTTTTGATCATGGTTTGCCAACATTACAAATTGAAGTTCTAATACATTAGTTCCTAATCCTTAGAACCTAACATATCAGGAGTGAGATCTATAAGTCACGATCAAAACCTTAGTATATTGGGCAACCGCATTTAGTGTTGATGGAACATATATTTTCAATATAGAATTTATAATCTCTTAATGGAGATATAAAATATTCTATTGAGATAAATTTAATGGGTTTGGTTATTCAGAGTGTTAGGCCTAACCACTTTAGTAAGGAGTTACTAAAATATATATTTATGGAATTGGATTTCATAAATATATGATGAATAATATAAAGAATTAAACAGGGTACTCAAGGATTAAGATGTAGTAATCTTCAAAGTGGCAGTCAATATTCATGACTTTGTATTACTATGAATATTTTAATGAAGGGGTTGCATGTATAATAAAGTCTTGGGAAATAATTTATTAATAAGGCCTAGAGTGCAATTATATTCATATAATGGTATTGAATATAATTAATGGTAACTTTGAACTTGTCAAGAGTTGACAGAAAAGCTCAAACCCCATTGGAGCTAGAATCTTATTTGTTCCTTTTTGGTCCCATTCCAAGCCACATATCAGAGCCCAATTGGAATAGCCCAAAAGGCTAGCCCAATTAGATAATCAGTTATATATAAGGAGAGAAACATACAAAATTTCATAAGTCTTTTCATAAAAGGTTTTCATAAAGATTACATAAAAAAATGAAAATGGTTTGTATGTGAGTGTTGGACACTCTCTTATTCTCTCATTGGAAAATGGTTGAGAGACTATACTTCTTGGGCATTAAGTGGAATTGGAATGAAGATTAAAAGTGTTCCCAAGTACTTCTAATCTTTTGAATTTTGAATTTCACCACACCAAGATACGCTTTCTTGTTCTTAAATTCTGAAACTTATATAGTACATGTTATCAATTGCGAATGAAGTAGATCCGATAATTTTCCACTGCGTATGTTTTGCATGTGATACAAACATGTATTTTTCCAACAATATTTTCATTTCTACAAGTGAGATAGGTCATTTGACTTCATGCTAGTTGTGTATGACTTGATTGAATTGATCATTGAAGTTTCATACTAGACTATGAACTAGTTCATACTTGATTCACACACACAAGACTAATGTTTAATGAATGTCTATTTCATTTGTGTGGTTGTGCGTGTTCAAATGTGATGTGTGTGCGCTCAACCATATGTGGATCAAAAAAAAAAAAAAAATTTGATCGTTTTATTTGTATTTGGAAGTGTTTTTCATCACTCTTTGTTTCTAGGTTTTGTACCTACTTTGTATTTCAATGTTTCAAGCTTATTTTTGTGTTGAAAAATAGGGGTTAGAGTCTTTCACAAGTTGTTCACAATTTGGCTGCAAGCTGTGAAACTGAAAAATGCACTTTTAGCATTTTTGGTTATCAGACAGAGACTTTCGCAAGTGTCTCACAAGTCACTTGCGAGAAGGGCTTACCTGCGAAGTACCCACAAAAATTCCCAACTACCTGCAAAAATTTCTAAAGCAGCTATTACATGAGTATTTCGTGAGTTTTTAGTTGAAAACTCCTCATATGTCTTTATTATGACTCTATCCTCACCAAACCCTCTTTTTTCAAAACTTTTACATCAAAACCCAACTAATTTCAAGTGTTTTTCATTCCATAAACATCTCTAAGATAATCTTTAACATTTTTAATTGATTTTGATCCTTAGATTATGTTTTTGGGGGGTTTTATGATCGTAGTTGGGATTTTCTCAAATGGGGGTTGGAAAACTTAATTTTTGTCAATCTTTTTTATTGGGTTTTGTTTTAAATGTCCATTTGCTTTGGATGTTGGCCCCTTGTGCCAAAAATAGCATGTATTTAGGCAAGATTTTCATATGTTCATACATTGTTTAACATACATGTGTAATGTGTGCACTCTAATTGTTTGATTAAATGCCTCTATGATATTTTTTCACTCTTTTGGACTCCGATGAGTACCAATTTTTTGGGGTCACCATAATTATTCATGTTTATTATGTTTTGATCATTAGTTGTGTGTTTTACAAACTTTGCCCTGTGAGTGCTTGCTCATGTATTGGTCATGCATCTTACATGCACACTAGATGCACCCTTGATGCACACACTCTAACACTTGACATATTTTTCCATTCACTAATTCTAGTTAAGTCTTTTTAGACTTTTTAGCACATATAACATGTTCTTGTGTCAATGTCATGCCTTGGTCTATATCTTGTTCTATCATCCTTAGCATGTCATGTTTTCTTTATGTTTTGTAGCATTTTGTTTTTGAAGTGTTTTGTCTTTGGTTTGAACTTCATTTTCTCATTCATTTTACACCCCTCATGCATTTATACCCTTGTTCATATCTTCTTTTCTTTCCCTCCTTCCTCTTAATTCATTTGTCTATTCATGACAAAAAGGAAGAGAGTATAATGAAGTGTATCATTATTTCTATATGACTTATGAAAGCTCAGATTTGTGCTAAAACACAAGAGTTTGTTCAAACCCCTAATTAAAAATTACGGCTGGATTGCTTTTACTCTAACTTAGATTAAGTGCAGAACAAGAGTAAATAAGCGCAATGAACCGATACAACTCTAGTGCATAAACATGAACAATAAACAATAAATATAATGCACAAGAGTAAGGGAAGAGAGATGCAAACACAAGATAACACCAAAACGTGTTATCGAAGAGAAAACCGAAGAACTCGACGAAAAACCTCTCCACGACCCTCTAAGTTGAAATCGATTTACTAGATAATAAAGTTAGAGTACACAAATAACAAAAGACCCTCCAAGCCTAGTCTACCCAATGTATTTGAGCCCTCCAAGCTCCTGCTACCAACGGACTTCTCGGAGTCGTGTCTTCTCTAGCTTTCCAGATCCCGCAATATGCCCGATTGCATCCGCCAAACCTCATCGGCTTTTTTTGGCAAATCCCCAAAGTATCTAAAGCTCCAAAACACTCACTACACTCTGAAAATGTGTGAGTTGTATTTGGGTACAAATCTCTACTCAAAATATGGCAATGGGAGAGGGAAGGAGAAGAGGCTACAATGATTTTCCACTAAGGATGAGTAGCTCTCTCTCTAAAATATAGGTGTGTTATGTTGTGGAAACCTATATAGGGTTTTTCTCTCTAAATGGTCTTTCATACTTTTGTCGATAATGAGGGTATATATAGTGTGGGTGAAGGGTAAGAAAGTCACCATTAAAATCCTCTAGGCAGAATGTTTCGTAAGTATTTCGCGGAAAGGCCTTACCCGCGAGACACTCATGAAATCGACAGCTTGGCATGACATTTAAGCTTCTAGCATGTGCTTCTCATGTGCCCTTCTCATATGCTTCATTTCATGCTCAATTCTTCACTAACTTAATACTAAACCCAATACAATAAAATCCCACAAAAAATGAAGAACAAAATTAAAGCAATTACAACACTTTTTTCCATGGAATAAAGCCAACATAAAACATAGTTGTAAATCACAACTTTACAATCTCCCCTTTTAGCTATTCCGTGACAAAACACCTTATAATAGACTCTAGACTTAAACGTGAGTTTGAGAACAATGGTAAAACTCACTAACACCTAAATCTAAAACCTGTGATGAACTTGGAACAAAATACTTGTAACCTGAAATACTTGCATAAAATGCATTAGACCCTAAAGGTAAATCAAGTGATAAAAGGACAAATATAATGTAACAAGTAAAAAACGATCAAGTAAACATGATATGAAACATATGAGCAACTTGATCAAACACAAAATAGTCATATGGAAATGACTACAATGATCATATAGCAACGCAAATGATCATCTGAACATGCAACCAATAAAGCACAATAACATAAGGATGTATGCATGCCCAACACATAAACACGATGCGATGAGAACAACAAAGCATAGATACTAAATGTAACTCAAAGCACCATAAAGCAATGAGAAAACAAGCATAAGGTAAAACAAGATAAAACAAGGTTTTCTCATAAAAAATGTCTTCTCCCCCTTAGTATATGCATCTCCCCTATGGTTTTCTCCCTTTATGAATATGCACGAGGTCGAATTTCTCCCCCTAAGAATGTGCACATGAGTCATATAGAAATGGCGATACACTCTGGTATACTCTCTAATATACTCTCCCCCTTTTTGTCACGAATAGACAAATTAATCAAGAGGAAGGAGGGAAAGAAAAGAAGATATGAACAAGGGTAAAAGATGATGCATGAGGGGTGCAAGATAAATGAGAAAATGAAGCTCAAACGAAAGACAAAAACATCTAAAAAATGTTACAAAGCTTAAAGTAAACATGACATGCTAAGGATGATGGAATATGATATAGACCTAGGCATGACATAGACACAAGAACATGTTATATGTGCTAAAAGTTCTAAAAAGACTTAACTAGTATGAGTAAATGCAAAACATGTCAAGTGTTACAGTGTGTGCAGCAAAGGTGCATCTAGTGTGCATGTGAGATGCATGACCAATGCATGAGCAAGCCCTCGTGGGGCAAAGTGTGTAAAACACACAACCAATGATCAATATATGATAAACATGCATAATTATGGTAATCCCCAAAATTTGGTACTCATCGGAGTCCAAAACAACGAGAAAATGTCATTTGGGAATGTTATTAAATACTTAGAGTGCGCACACTACACATGTATGTTAACCAATATATGAACATATGAAAATCTTGCCTAAATACATGTTATTTTCACCACAAGGAGCCAACATCCAAAGCAAATCATTATTTAAAACAAAATCCAATCAAAAAGATTGACAAAAATTAAGTTTTTCAACCCCCATTTGAGAAATTCCCAACTATGAACATAAAACTCCCAAAAACATAATCTAAGGAACAAAATCAATGAATAGAGTTAAAGATTACCTTAGAGATGTTAATGGAATGGAAAACAATTGAATTTAGTTGGGTTTTGATGTAGAAACATTAAAGTAGGGGTTTAGGAGAGGGAGAAGTTTAAAACAAATGTCCCACAAAATGCCCTTTAAAAAGTTGATCTGAAAATTTTCGCTAGTAACAAAATTTTCGTTGGTAACTCGCTGGTAAGCCTCACTCGCAAAACAATTGCAAAACTCTTTGTCTTAAACTCGCGACTAAGATTATTCACGAAATTACTCACGAAAACACCTAGAAAACGTATTTTTCAAACAAAATCAACTTGAAGAACGTTGAAAAACATGGGTGATACAAATCACTTCCAAAGCAAGTAAAAAGTACAAAAACCTTTTTGATTTGATCCACATTTAGTTGAGCACACACACATCACATTTGAACATGTACAAACACATGAATGAAGTAAGCATTCATTGAACATTAGTCTTGTGTGTTGTGTGTGTGGATCAAGTATGAACTAGTCTATAGTCTAGTATAAAGCATCAATGATCAATTCAAACAAGTCATACAAAACGAGTACGAAGTCAAGTGACCTATCTCACTTGTAGATATGAACATATATGACCTCTCACCAATGTGATTACAAATTATTGAAAGCCTTTTGTTTTGCTTCCATTTTACATACTTTTGATTGAAAACAACTCAAATTTTTGAGAAGCAATGCCATAAACATTTTGAAAGACCTTTGACAATTGAGCCTTTGGCTTTGGCACCATACATTTTAATACAAGTCACTTTCCCTTTTTTCTAGTCAAATACTAGTATGTGCGACGGATTTTTCAGCTCAAAATCTCTTTTCAAGATTGACATTTGTAGAGCACTTTGAAAAAAAAATATGTGAGGAGATATATAGGCACAAGTCTACTCATGTATCAAGATCAAGCAAGACTATTGACCAATCATTCATGACAAGCTTGAAGATCTATTTACAATAATCAAAATATAGATTTTGAGATTTCACTCACACTTAGAAAAATGTTCATATATAACAACCTAAACTTTTAAATGCACTATGCCATTAGTACGGAGGTATTAGGCCAAACTCACATGTGATATATGCTCAAATATATATGATCAAACTTTTTGAATTTTTCACTTTTTATGTGTTTTGGATTTTTACACACACAACAACAAAAGCATAAAAGTAAGATTAAATGCAAAAACAAAATATGAATATAAAGAGATGCATAATGCACAAATGCATGACAATGAAGCATCTAATGCATAAAGGATCCTACAAAGATCAAAAGAATTAGATCAAAGACCAAAAGAGCATAAGCTCAACCATAGGAACTCTTCCTCATCCAAACGGAACGATTGTTTCGAATGAGTGTCTCATGAGAAGTGGGACGAGGGCTGGAAGAATAAGAACCGGAGATGCACATCGACAAGGAGGTAAGAACATTAAAAACTTTCTTCAACAACTTACTATTTTCCTCCGAAACCAGTTTTGCTTTCATAGCACAACTTTCAAGAAACACAAGTTTCTCTTTTCTATTGATTCTTTTAAGAGCTTGAAACTTAGAGCAATGAGGTCTCAGATGACCAAAGGCACCACAATGGTGACAAACAATGGGTTTAGGTCCACTAGGCTTTTTAGGGAGGGATCTAGCAACATGGTTTTGTTCTCTCTTCAACATGGAACATTGAGGTCTTATGTGATCGATCACACTACAATGGTGGTAAGTAGAAACAAACTTAGATCCACTCAATTCCCTAGGAAGGGAGTTAAACGAAGGCTTAGGCTTAAGAGCCTTTCTCTCCACTTTTTGGTTTCTTTTATGTGGAGGAATGTACACCGATTTGTCTTTAGAGGTAGAACTAACAATAGGCACAAAATCGGGTACCACAACATAATTGCAACGAATATTTTCATACTTTTTAGCAATAAGTTCAGCAATCAAACACTTGGCATGCATATTAAGAGATTCATTTTCACATTTAAGATCATCAACTAGTTTGTTAGACAAAACAAGTTTAGCATCCAAGTCCATATTAAAACATTCAAATCCTTTAGTTTTTCAAGAGAATGTTTAGCAAGTTTCTTATACTTTTCAACCAATTTATTGGATTCATTGAGCTTAGCAATCAAATCATCCTTTTCACAAATGAACTTGCTAAAATTCTCATGAAACTTCTTAGCCTTTTTCTTCAATAGTTTGACATTTGGAATTTCAACAACACCCATAGATTCATGTAACATGTCATCACAATTATGAGGATTAACACTCATAGAGGCATTTTCACAAACACATGGCATGTTACACTCAACAACATCCAAAACATCCATAGAAGCATACAAACCACTATCTATGGCAAAAGCACACAAAGGGTCAAGGATCACACTTAGGTAATGAAACCAAAATAAGTGTACTCACTCTGATTCCAATTGAAAGCTCAGATTTGTGCTAAAACACAAGAGCTGGTTCAGACCCTCAATTAAAAATTACAATTAGATTGCTTTTACTCTAACTTAGATTAAGTGTGGAACAAGAGTAAATAAGCGTAATGAACTGATACTACTCTAGTACATAAACATGAACAACAAACAATAAATGTAAAGCACAATAGTAAAGGAAGAAAGATGCAAACACAAGATAATACCAAGACGTGTTATTGAAGAGGAAACCAAAGAACTCAACGAAAAATCTCTTCACAACCTTCCAAGTTGAAATCGATCCACTAGAGAATAAAGTTGGAGTACACGAATACCAAAAGACCCTCCAAGCCTAGTCTGCCCAATGTACTTGAGCCCTCCAAGCTTCTGCTACCAATGGACTTCTCGAAGTCATGTCTTCTCTAGCTTTCTAGATCCCGCAATACTCCCGATTACATCCGCCAAGCCTCACCGGTTTCTTTTGGCAAATCCCTAAAGCTTCCCAAGCTCCAAAACACTCATTACATTCTGAAAATGTGTTGGTTGTGTTTGGGTAAGAATCTCCCCTCAAAGTATGGTAGTGGGAGAGGGAATAAGAAGAGGCTACAATGATATCTCACTAAGGATGAGTAGCTCTCTCTCCAAAATATGGGTGTGTTGTGTTATAGAAAACCTATCTAAGTTTTTTCTCTCTGAATGGCCTCTCATACTTTTGTGGGTAATAAGGGTATATATAGTATGGGTGAAGGGTAAGAAAGTCACTCTTAAAATCCTCTAGGCAGAATGTTTTGTGAGTATTTTGCGGAAAGGCCTTACCTGCGAGACACTCATGAAATCGACAATCTGGCATGACTCTTCAGCTTTCAACATGTGTTTCCTTGTCATGTGCTTCATTTTTTTCTCAATTCTTCATCAACTTAATACTAAACCCAATACAGTAAAATTCCACAAAAAACAAGGAACAAAATTAAAGTAATTACAACACTTTTTGTCATGGAATAAAGCTAACATAAAACATAGTTGTAAATCACAACTTTACAGCTCATTTGCACATTCTCAGAGGGAGAAATTCTATCTCGTGCACATTCATATGGGGAGAAAGCCATAGGGGAGATGTATATACCAAGGGGGAGAAAAAAATTTCTTTATATGAGAAAACCTTGTTTTTGCTTTGTTTTACTTTATGCTTATTTTCTCGTTACTTTATGGTACTTTAAGTTATGTTTAGTATCTATGCTTTGTTGCTCTCATCGTATGGTGTTTATGTGTAGACATGCATCCATACTTATGTTATTGTGCTTTATTGGTTGCATGTTCGAATGATCATCTGCTTTGCTATATGATCATTGTAGTCATCACCGTATGACTGTTAGGTGTTTGATCAAGTTGCTCATATGTTTCACATTTTGTTTACTTGATCACATTTTACTTGTTACATTATACTTATTCTTTTATTACTTACTTTACCTAGAGGGTTTAATGTGTTTTGTGCAAAAGTTTCAGGTTACAAGTATTTTGTTCCAAGTTCATCACATGTTTTAGATTTAGGTGTGAGTGAGTTTTGCCATTGTTCCCAAACTCACGTTTAAATCTAGTCTGTTATAGGGTGTTTTTGTCATGGAATAGCCAATGGGGGATATTGTAAGGTTTTGATTCACAATTATGTTTTATGTTGGCTTTATTTTATGATAAAAAGTGTTGTAATTGCATTAATTTTGTTTCTTGTATTTTGTGGGATTTTATTGTATTGGGTTTAGTATTAAGTTTGTGAAGAATTAAGCATGCAATGAAGATCAATGCAATTTCGTGACTAACTCGCAAGAAGCTCGTGAGTAAAGCAACCTGCGAAGAGGTCATGTGAGAAGCATATGCTAGAAGCTGAAGAGTCAAGTGTCAAGCTTCATTTCGCGAGTGCTTCACAAGAGAAGCCATCTCATAAGGTACCCACAAAACATTCTGCCTAGAGGATTTTAAGTGTGACTTTCTTACCTTTCACCCATACTATATATACCCTCATTACCCACAAAAGTAAAGGAGACTATTCAGAGAAAAAAACCCTAAATAAGTTTTCTACAACGCAACACACCCACCTTTTAGAGAGAGGGCTACTCATTCTTAGTGAAAAATCATTGTAGCCTCTTCTCCTTCCCTCTTCTATTGTCATACCTTGAAAGGAGATTTGGACCCAATACAACCCACACCTATTTAGAGTGTAGAGAGTATTTTAGAGCTTGAGAAGGTTTGGGACTTTGCTAAAATAAGCTGGTGAGGCTTGGCGGATGCAATCAGGCGTATTGTGAGATTCAAAAAGCTAGAGAAGACATGACTCCGAGAAGTCCGTTGGTAGCAAGAGCTTATAGGGCTCAAGTACATAGGGTAGACTTGGCTTGGAGGGTCTTTTATTATTCGTGTACTCCAATTTTATTCTCTAGTGGATCAATTTCGACTTAGAGGGTCGCGGAGAGGTTTTTCGCCGAGTTCTTTGGTTTCCTCTTCGATAAGACGTCTTAGTGTTATCTTGTGTTTGCATCTCTCTTTCCTTACTCTTGTGCTTTACCTTTATTGTTTGTTGTTCATGTTTATGCACTAAAGTAGTTATCGGTTCATTGCACACATTTAGTCTTATTCCGTACTTTGATTAAGTAAGAGTAAAAACAATCTAGCCATAATTTAAAATTTGGGGTCTAAACAAGCTTGTGTATTTTAGCACAAATCCGAGCCCTTTCAACTTCTTTCAACACTCAGAATGGGTGAGGTAAGTGTTTGGGCTAAGAACCTCTCTAAGATATGTAGATGGAGAGGTAGAAGTAAAGGAAACTTTAGAGAAATGGTGTAAATGATTATGGGTAAACAATCTCTAACTCTCAAGTGTTTGGCTAGGGTTTTCTCTCTTAAAAGATTCTTAAAAAAACTCCTTGTTACAATTTCGTGGGTAATGGAAGTTTATACAGTATTAGTAAAGGTATGTGAAAAGGCACAATCAAAATTATTAGGCAGAGAGTTTCGCGAGTCACTCAAGACTTGGCCTGAGTCGCGAATGACTCGCGAAATCCAACCTGGCAAAGATTCTTCAAATTCCTGCATGTGCTTCTCACATGGCCTTTTCGCGGGTTGGCACTCGCGAGTTACTTGCGAATTCTTCATCTTCACTGAATCTTAACCAAACTCTCACACACAACCCTTACATTAAATCCAACAAAGATACAGGGAAATGATTGAACAAAATTACAATCAAATTTGATACAGAATTAAAGCCAATATAAAACATAACATAGTTGTAAATCACAACTTTACAATTATATATAATATCTCTAATTAAAATAATCCATAAAAACTTTTCTAATTGTATTTTTTTTTTATAATTCCTTATTTATTAATGAGAATGGTGATTTAGGGACATGCTATGGAAAGTTATCCCTCCACATGATACTAAAAACCCTTATTTTGAAAATTGATCTCCAAATTTGGAAGGATCATACTTGATTTGTCCAGTAACTGGTGGAAATGCATACAAGTTGATGCATATCTAAAGGAATTAACATCTTGAATCGATAAATGGAAAATATTTGAAAAATTACAAGCCAAGTATGAATAAAATGGATCCACAAGACGAGATCCTTGATAATAAAATTTATTATACAAACCAATTAATATATTAAGACTAATAGTAGTACAGGTTTTTCAATAGTAATTTAGAAAATAGTTATAACAGTGATAAGCAGAAAACAAAGCCTGAAAAGTTAATTATAAAATGCAGCAATCAGACCACTCCAATAAATTGAAGGTTCTCTACGAAGGCTGTCAATTTCTTGGTTTTCTTGTTGTAAAAGCTGTTCATTCACTCGTAAACCACTGATCTCTGTATCGATGCTACTTTGTTGAGAATACACTCGTTGGAAAGTGGGCATCTTCTGAATCATAATCATTTCGTATTCTCGAAGATTTTTCTTCATTTCTTCATGTTTGGAAGCCATCATCTGCATCTCATCTCGACAGGGTTGAAGTGCAGTCTTGTAAGTGTCTAGAGCTTCAACACATTTGCTTCGGTTTTTAAAAAGTTCAGCTCTCTTTTTCTCTTTTTCAACCGCAGTCCTAAAACGATTAACTTCCCTATCTAGATCAACATTGAAGTTCTTTAAAAGGTCACACTTGTTCTTTCCAAGGATACTGGTTTTGTCAAACAAGAGTGCAGCAGCTTTTCTGAACTTGGATAACCAGGCATCATTCAAAAGAACATCATCAATCGATTTATTGAAGAGAGATTTAATATCTGCAAGGGACTCTGTTGTGGCGTTAGAAGAGGAAGATGTAGAGTTGATTAGTGTTTCCAGTTCATCTAGAGATTTAGAGATATTCTCTAAGAGCTTATTAAAAGCCTCCAAGTTTTCTGTCAATTCAGTTTGTAGTGATTTCTCTTGCTGTTCTTTGGACTTAGTACTACTATCTTCAATTTGAATTTCTCGTTCAGTCGAAGATGATTGTTTTCCCTTGCTTGAGGATTCATTTGTTTCGGGAGGAATTTGTTGTAAATGCTTAGAGGATAACACACTTGAGGACGTGGAAATTGGATTCAAAACATTAGAATCGTCCCCCTTCTCTGCAAAATTGTAAGAAGATGAAAAAGATAGCAAAGCATGAAATTCAATATACAGGGGACAACAGAAAGATCAACGAAAGATAATTTACCAAACATCCCAGATAACTAATAAAAAAGGCATAAAGCATAGACTACCTCGGACATCTCTGTAACTTCATTAGTAAATGCCATGTAATTCTTCCACCAATAAAATTACAAAAAGAAATTTATAGAGAGAGAGAGAGAGAGAGAGAGTCTTGTATTTTTTAAATTAAAAAAAAATGTAAATTAAAATTTCTGGTATAAAAAATTGGGGCAAAGAAGAAATCAAACTACCTCTTTTAATGGCAAAATGGAGCTGGACAGAAAGATCAACGTTAGTAACAACTGTGAACTTTAGGGACTAAAGTTACCAACAAAAAAAAAAAAAAACAAAACAAACAAACTTATGAGACAAAAATTAGAACTCAACAAACTGAACAGATATAATTTGTAATTTTGCTAAATGTTTTATGTTCTTGTATGGTTGTGACAAGCCTTCCATTAATTTCCCAAAATGGTAGTAAATAATAATCTGTAATATGCATTGGAAGAGAGACAAAAACAAATACAGAAAAAATAATACCCTTTAATTTCCATTATAAGAATATGACGATACTTTTCCATTCTTTATGCCCATTTTAGCTCGAAGTTTTCAAGAAATCACCGTTATTTTAATACTTAAATCTTTTGAAAGAGTAGTTGAGAAATTAAAACAACTGCGGATATTAAAATATTTAACTATAAAAATAACATTTTTTAATATAGCTCGTTTTTTTTTTTTTCTTTTCTTTTCTTTCCTTTGTGGGTCAAGACCTCGATATATTTCGGAAATTTGAAGTTCCCTTGATACCTTCTTTTGTTTTTTTTTTTTTTTTTTCCTTTTTTGAAAATCCTCTTCATACATTTTAAGCGTATGCCATCAAAGATTTCCAAAGTGGGCTATAAAAATGACAATAATGATGTAGTTTTAAAATTATTGAAAATGAAATAAATAAAAAAGAAAACAACTGGGTGAGAAAACAATAAAACATACCGAGTTCCTTGTTGGTGATAGGAGCATTGCTGGAGTTGCTGCTATTGTCAGACATGTCTTAGGAATTAGTTTCTTGAAATCCTTTTTCTTTGATAGGAAAAAAAAGAAGGATAATTTGCATTATTTGTCGGGAGAAATCAATGGTCTCGGTGCTCCACGACAGTTCTATAGCACTTTCAGCATCATGAACCCGTACGTGAGAATGTGCGATTGTTGAAAGGAAAGAATAATTAAGGAACAGGGATGCAAGAGACAAGAATGATTGATGCCTACTTTGTTCGGAGAGAAAGAGGATAATTGAAGGAACGTATTTTCTTTTGATAAGACTACTAGAAATAATATTATTGTGGTTAGGAATAGCAACAAGGCAGGTATGGGATGGGTTTCCTATTTCCCACTCCACTTCGTCTTCCGAGCGAGTTTTTTGTCCTGCCCTGTTCTTGCAGGTGCCTGCGGGTACCTATCCAGCTACACCCAAATTTTTTATATAATAATTTATTAAAAATTTAATTTGAATGCATTAAATTAAAACTCATAAAATATTTATTTAAAAAAAAAAGTTCTAATATTACAAAACTTTCTCAAAGCATAACAATACAATAATTCGAATAATAAGAAGTAAAAAACAATTCAAACATAGCAATACAACAATTAAAAAATATACAAAACATAAACATTAAAACATAAAAGCATAAATTCAATAATACAATATAATAAAATATCATAAATTTAAAGTTAGAAGTCTAAAAACACATATGTATGCCTTATAAAAAACTTATAAAAATGTTTTTTAATTATTTAAATAAAAACGGGACAGGTGCGGGACGAGAGCGGGGGAAAATCTTAACCCCCATGCTCTGTCTATTTGTTATATGCGGTGAGTAAAACTTGTCCATTAAGAGCAGGTGAGGCAGATACTTGTAGACGTGGGTTTAAATTGTCATCCCTAATTGCGGTTGTTGCGTATTGGCTCAAGTGGCCCAGTTTAGTATAAAGCTCGTCTAGGGCTAACTCTAGACCTCTAGCATCTACATCTGTATAAACCAAACATAAGGTTGATTGTAAAGTAGTATTCTTCACTTGCATGCCCAATCCTAGGGTTTTTAAAGGAGGTTAAATCCTAGACTAAACACACATTTATCATAGTTAATTAACTTGTAATAGAAGTACTATTCTTAGCTTGCATATGAAGTAGGACTGTCTTGGCCTAGTCTATTGAACTTAACATATCTCTAACAAAGACAAAGCCTTGTTGAAGTTGATGGGACTTCAATTGTACCATAGCACTTTATACATCAATAAACTTAACACGCGAAACTGTACGCGTGATTATCCGAAAGAAAAGGATAAAAAATGGGTCCATATGAAGGATAGAAGAAGGATCAATGCCTATTTTAATTAGGGATACGAGAAGAATCAAAGGACGTTATTTTCTTTTGGGGTTCACAAAAAAAAATTATGATAAAACGGAGTTTCATTAAGAAAATAGTCTAGTTTCGCCACTATATATATATATATATATATATATATATATATATACACACACACACTTCAAGCTGCATATCAGGAGGAGTAGGTTTTGAATACCTGTTCTTTGTAAAAGACACAGGATTGGGCTTTCCAACAAATCTTTTAATTTCTGGTAAATCATCATCAAAAATCTTTTTAGATTAAACAGAAGATAATGAATTAGAATCTGTTTTTTCTTCAAAAATAGTTTTTTTTCCATTTCTTGAAATAGCTCGAGCAGCACTTGTAGAAGTACCTTCAGTTTTAACCTTTAAATCAGAAGCATTTTTTCAACAATTTCAAGAGTTTTTGCCTAAAAAGTTTTAAAATTCAATTTTTCTCTTTGACTGGGTAACTCAATCAAAGATTTCTCAAGTTTTGAAACAGTAGATTTTTCAACAACTTCAGGTTTTGGAGGAACAGTTTTTTCAGCAATTTTTTCTTCAATGCAGTCAAGCTGTTGACCAATAACATGCAAGGATTCGTTAGTAAAATTGTTTTGTTCAATAATATTAAAAACAGGAGTATCAACATCAGCAATTTTGAAAGGAGAGGCCTTCACTTCAGTCCCTTTACAGTTTACGAGAACTGTCTCAAGGGGCAGATGGCTAGACCTAACAACAAATTTATCTTCTTTAACAAAATTTGATTTCTTTACTACGTTCAAATGATTTTGGGAAACTTCATCTTTTGAAACATAATAGTTTTCAAGGAAATCAAAAAACAAAATATGTTTTTTCTATTGCACTACAACAATATGTATTTTTAGCGACGAAAATTTGTGAGGAAATATTTTTCGTCGCTAAAAATACAGCTTTAGTGACGAAATATGAATTTCCTCACTACAAATGAAAAAAATTATAACTTTTAGCGACGAAAAATAAATTTTGTCGCTATTGTAATCTGAAATAGAGGCGCTAGTTGAGGGAAAATATGGCGGGAATTTAATTAATCTATAGTGACAAAATATTTTGTCGCTAAAAGTTTATATTTTTAGTGACAAAATATTTCGTTACTGTAGGTATTACTGTAGATAGTTTTAGTGACGAAAATCTTTTCGTCGCTATAAGGAAGTATTAGCGACGAAAAATATTCGTCACTAAAAATAATTATGGTTTTGTAATTTCACAATTTTAGCGACGAAACTATAATTCGTCACTAAAAGTATGCTATAGCGATGAAATGTGAATTTCATCACTTAAAATCTTAACAAAATATAATTTCTTTAGTGACGAAATTTGAATTTCGCCACTAAAAGCTTAACAATTCTGGTTCCTTTTGTGACGAAACCTAAATTCGTCGCTAAAAGTGGTCAATAGCGACGAAAAATTTTCGTCACTAAAGACCACTATATATACTCCTAAACTAATCCCATTTCACTTCCTATCAGAGCCCTAGAGTTTTTGGTCAAAACAAAAAAACACCAAAACAAAAAAAACTATCAGTACCATCGCCTCCTAAACCGATTTCAGTGCCGTCGCCTCCTAAACCGCCGCCTCCGGAGCTCGCCGACCAAGGAACCATCGCCACCAGAGCTCGTCGACCCAGGAACCGTCGCCGCCAGAGCTCGCCGATCCAGGAACCGTCACCGCCAGAGCTCGCCGACCCAAGAATCGCTTCGCCTTCCTCCGGCTGCGCTTCGCCTTCCCTGCGCATCGGCGACGCTTCGCCTTCCTCCGGCGACGCTTCGCCTTCCTCCGGCGACGCTTTGCCTTCACTTCTGCCAGCGACGCTTCGCCTTCACTTCTGCCGGCGACGCTTCGCCTTCACTTCCGTCGACAACTCTTCGTCTTCTCCTCTCACTGGTGACGCTTCGTCTTCTCTTCGCGCCGGTGCTGCACTCCAAGAAAGGTATCAGTCCATTTTTTTAATATTAATATTAAAAAATATCTAATAATAATTATTAATATTAATATTAATAATAATTCATTTTTTAATATTATTATTAATATTACAATTTCGGATTTCCATTTTTTATTTACATGTGATCTGATTATTATTATTATTAATATTAATTCATTAATTATTTTTTAATATTCATTCATTAATTAGATTCATTCATTAATATTAATATTAATTAGATTCATTCATTAATATTAATATTTATTAATATTCATTCATTAATATTAATTATTCATTCATTAATATTCATTAATATTAATTATTCTTTAATATTCATTCTTATGATTCATTAATATTCTATTCATTAATATTCATTAAGTAGCTTTTATGATTCTGTCCATATTTTGCTATATCTTGTGTGCATTGATTGTGCATGCCTTCGTATTTCTCGCAGTCTTGATTGGGCTTATTGTCTCTCTTCTTTTGTTGGTTTCTTATATCCTTTATCAGGTATGTGTGCCTATAATTATATTTTCTTTGCTAGTTGGTAACCCAGTTCCATCTCCAAATTTTTTATTCTTTTATAGATAATATGGAGTGATCAAAAAATTTGTCTAATCATATGGAATTTTTTTTCAACAATTTTTTAGATTTTGTTATTTAATCTGCACTGTAGCTGGTTAGAATCAGTGACCTCTCTTCAAGCTCTAGCTCCTGTTCTGGAATATGTCCCTAATAAGCAAGTGATTATGCCCATATTTGGATTGTTAATTTTGGACATATTATGACTCAAGTGACCTAAACTAATTGTAAACCTATATACTTGTAGCACAAACATATTAACATTGGATTAGTCTATAGTTATCCTAGGATTAGTCTAGGGTTATTTAATATATAAACTCTATATTGGGTTCATTGTAAATAGAAGAGCTTAATAGATGATATATATCCATCATGGGCTTTTCACCGTAAACGTAGACTGTTAGGTTGAACCACGTAAAACTTCATATTTGCTCTCTCTTTTATGCTTCCACTCATTACTCAATCATCCACAATCACATAACATCTTTAACAATTAAAAAGTGTTGGTTTTTCTATTGATACTATGTTTAATCTAAAATGTGAATTGATCAAATGATTGGGGTACTTGTTGTACAATAGTCCTGAACTAGAGCCTTATTTAAAGTATGTGATTTCATATTCATATATTGTTTGATCAAATTTTGAATATTATCTACAATGCTTAGCTGAAAATAAATCACTTTATTTTTAACAGTGAACACAAAAGCACATTGCATAATTCTACTGGTGCTTCAAAACATCGCAGTAAATTTACATTGATAACGTTTAACTCATCTTTGTTGTCACTAAGCATATTAAATTCATATAATAATATTTTTATAATACATATCCATTTCATTTTATAGGATCAATTTGAGCTACAAGGAGATTCGAACTTGGTAATGAAAACATTAAATACAAAATGTGGAAGATTATTGAGTTGCAGCTCTAATAAGTTGCATCAGGCTTATAAAAACTTGTACAATCTCATGGTGCTGACTATGCAAGAAGCCACCCGCCAAAGAATGCCACACTTGAGCAATGGACTGGACTCATTGATGGGAAATGGACCAATAAAGACTGGCTGGTAAATTATTTATGCATATATTATTATTATCTAATGTTTACTATATTATGTTGTTAAATTATTAGATTTATACTTAGATGAAATAAATGTATACTGTTTTATTCATGATCTAATGAATATCTTGAATGTTCTTTATTAGGAAAAATCAAGAAAGAACTCTGAAAATAGGAACAAAACTGTAGGCAAACATAGATGCAGGACAAAAGCACTTGCTGTTAGGGTTGATGAGGAGGTGCGTGTTTTTTCATTTTCTTAAACCTTAATATATTACATGTTGTGATTAATTCACTATATTTATCTAACACTTGAATGTTAATTAATCAGACAAATAATAATGGCGGTCAAGTTCCTGAATTGGCAAAAATCTACAAAGATGTTCATTTCAATCCAAATACAAATAGGTGGATACACCATGAGGATGAAGCAACATATGTATGTGTATCATTTCATCCCTATCATGTTTGTAAAGCTATAACATATGTAGTATTAATGTTGTGATTGTTTTTCTCTCCCTTTTAAATGAAAGGAAACTATTCTCAAAGTGCAAGAGGATCATTGTCAAGATCCTAATGCAATTCCCCTTACACAAGAGGAGATCTCAAACTTGGTTTTTAAGAGGAAGTCCGGTATTGTAAGAGGGCTTGGCATGAGACCTTCCTCTTCTCTAGTAACTACCACCTCATCTAGTTCCTCGGTGGAATATATTCATCGGTTAGAAAATGAGATAATTGAGCTCAAAGAGGCAAGAGCTAGGGACGAAGAGGAGCGAGCTAGGGAGCAAGAGGTGCGAGCTAAGCAAGAAGAGATTCAAAAAAATATTCTTAACTTTTTGAGGAGCAAGGGTTATGATGATGCTCTTACCTATGGGGGTGGTTCATCTTCAAGTTAAAACACTTATTGGTTAGTACTTTATTTTAGAAACTAATTCTATTATATTACACTTGAAAATTTATATTTGCTTTCTACAACTTATACATTAGGAGTTGTGATTTTAATTCATACCTACATTAAGAGTTGTGATTTTAATTCATAGGTGTGATTACTCTTAATGTATTGTTAGAAATGTTTCTTATAACATAGTTAATGTTTTTACTTTACAATTTTAATGTAGTATTATTTTTATATTTGTGCAGATTTCTTATTGGTGACTTTAGGGGATATACTTTTGGCAATTACTTGAAGACATATGAAGACATTTTCTATTGGTTCTAATTATATTATGTTACACTTTTTGTATTATTATAAGACATTTTGAGTTATTGTATGTGTTGTGAACAATTATTGTATGGAAGAAGTTTGAATTGGATACTTGTTTTATTTGTTATTTGTGGAATGTATGGATCGATTTTTTATAAATGTATTGTTGAAATAAATGTGTTATTCAAATGTGAGGTTTTAATAATGTAATGACAGGGTATATGTTAATATTAAAGCTATTAAAAAAATAAAAACAGAAAATAAGTTTTAGCGACGAATTTTTTCGTCACAAATATAGCAATAAAAAATTGTTTTAGTGACGAAATATTTCGTCGCTAAATGTAGTAGCATTTTGTAAGAAATGGTTTTAGTGACGAAAATTTTCATCACTATATGTGCTTGGATTTTCTTAAAAATACTTTTAATGACGAACTTTTTTGCCACTAAATGTACCCGAAAATAGTTTTAGTGACGAAATTTTTCGTCACTAAATATGATTTAATAAACTGAAATGGTTTTAGTGACGAAATATTTTCGTCGCTGAATAGTGTTTTTAGCGAGGAAAACTTTTAGCGACGAAATGTTTTCGTCGCTAAAAGTTTTTTCTTTTTTATACAAATCGGACTTTTAGTGACAAAATTTTTCGTCACTAAGACTTTTAGCAACAGGGCTACAGCGACGAAATGAGTTTCGTCGCTAATTAGTAGATTTCGTCGCTAAAGGTTATTAGTAACAAAAAACTGGACTTTTAGTGACGAATTTTTTCGTCACTAAAAGTACATTTTCTTGTAGTGTTGATTCATTTTTTTTTTTTTCCATTTCCTTTTAACACGATCTTTTTCAGACTAAGAAAAAGTACTTTGGTAATATTTTCTTTTATCTCTGTTTTTAGCAGAAATAAATTCATTAAATAGGGAAACCATATCAATTTCAAAGCTTTCGTTCAAAGCATTCAAAACTCTTAATTGACTTCGGAAAACAGGATTTTCAACAGTTTGAAAATCAGAAATAGATGGAGACACAGATTTGGTATCTTCTTCTTCTTCATTCGCAGTTCTGTTATATGGAGAGGAAGATTCTGGTTTAGTAGAGTAGAAAACAGTGCTAACTTGGGAGTTACCACATGAAACTCCTTTTAGCTTTAAATCAGGTTTTTTAAAATTCTTTTGCAAATATTCATTGAGATCAAGATCTCTTCTTGAAATACTTTCAGATCTAACAAAGGAATGTCTTCCTTCATTGATCCTCAAGGGTCTGTCATCATGAAAACTTATTTTAACATTTCCATCAAGGTATTGTTGAATATGAGCAAAATTTAATTTATCAAAAACAAGTTTAGCAATAGGGGATTCATGTTCCAACAACCATTCTTGGGGAAGACTAACATCTTGCCATTGAATCATTTTTGGGACTTGAATCTTAGCATCAGAAGTTAAACACTGAATTAACATAGTTTTACCAGCAAGATCTCTTGTCCTAGAACAAGGATTTAATTGAGAACCCAAAAGTCTATAACAAATGCAGTAAATAAGAGCAAAAGGCTTACTGCCTTCTTCCATGTCATAACCAGATCTCGAAATATTTAATGTCAAGGCTTTAACAATATTAATAACATCATCCAAAACAAGAGCGATATATATATATATATATATATATATATATAGTGGCGAAACTAGACTATTTTCTTAAAGGGGGCCAATGTGTAAAAAATTATATATAATTTTTATTTTTCATAAAAATTGTAAGGAGGAGGTTTTTTTTTTTTTCAAAACCCAAGAGGGGCCATGGCCCCCCTCTACCACCCTCCCCCCCCCCCCCCCCCCCCTTCCCTCCGCCAGTGTATGGATATTTTTTTTTTAATTTAGGCAAAAACAAAACACTGAAGCATTTTTCTCTTTTTTTTAATAAATAAATAAATAAAATAAAATAAAAAACCCCATTTTTACAACTTGTTCAAATGCTAGTTAATATTAGTAGTTATTAGTGGACTACAATGAGAATGTTTTTCCTTAAGTCATGGTTATGAAATGCCTTTGTTATTTTCATTTTTCTTTGAGTAACTGGTTTTTCCCATATAATACGTAAACTTCAGATGATTTAAATGCTGGACAATTTTAAGATGTAGCGATCGAACATGGGAAAGTGAAGGTATGCCAAGTTTTCATTTAATTTTTCCAGATTATATCTGCATATCTTTCCTTTTTGTTCTTTTTTTCGAACAAAATTCGATTTTTAATTCATTTGTAAATTTGATTATTAATCTTATTGTTAATTCTACTATCAATTTTTTAATTACATACTATTTCCATTCTAAAGTTCAGAGATCATTTCAAGGGTTACATTCATGTTAACCTTATTCCCAATAAATATGAACACCTTAGATTCTAGCCGAAGTAAGTTTCTAATGAGTTTTATTATTTTCTCTATTTTTATATTTTTCTAATGATTTGATTTACTCAAATATGAAGATCATTGTTTCTTATATAAAATAAAAGAATATAAATGCTGATTTAAGTTCAAATCAAACCGAAATATAATTATTTGGTATATGGGTTTCTATAATTACTTAGTTATTCAGAGTCCAAATCTTCTGTCATATCTTTCTTGCTCCATTATATGTCCACCAATAAAAAATTACCATATGGATGCCTATTTAATTTAGATCTAATTTTCATATTTTTATTGATTCAATTTTCCAAAATAAATAGAAAATAGAAAAACCCAAACAATCCCAACTAACCACCACCATTGGTCCTCCACCAGTACCACCAACCTTCGTCAACGCCATGGGAGATTGCTGACGCCATCAACGGCCAACCACCACCTTCGGCCAGTTAGCCACCACCATCAATCGTCATTTACCAAAAAAATAAATGGGTTAGTTCCAATGAACTATCCTGAGCTTTAGACTAATACCAACTAGGTTCAAAACTTTTTTAAAAATGACCAATTTTGGTCCCTCCAATTTAACCCTAAAGGTCATTTATCTCGTTACTTTATTCTCACCTTCTCTTCTCTCTCCTCTTTCTTATCTCAAAAGCCAGACCCTTCTCTTCTTCCTCTCTCTGACCTTTTTGACTCTCTCCTCTCACACTCCCTCTCTTATGGCTAAAACTCATTCTTTGCCACTACCATCTTGCACTCTCTATTTGAATCAGTGCCATGGAGACAATTGGTCTTCCTCAGCCATGGAAGAGAATTTTTCTTTTATTTCTGGGTTTGGGTCTCTGTATGTGTTTGGGTTTGTGCGCCAAACGTCAAGGGAACATTTGGCAGAGACCCACGAGCTTTACCACCACCACTAGTGGTCACCGATCTTTCTCCTCTTTCTCTGTTCTATTATGTTTTTTTTTTTTTTTTCTCTCTCTCTCTTTTGTTTTGGTTCTTGTTGGTTTGGGTCTTTGTCAGTTTAAAAATTGAGTTTTCTTATGGTGATAATGATCTGGTGATTTTTTATTTGGGTTTGAAAGGTGGGTTTAGGTATGGTCATTTGCAGATCTGTGGGTATTTTGTGATTTGGAGTTTGTCTCAAAATGGGTCTAATATGGTGTTTTTGTTGGTGTATGCATATGAATCCATGTGTATGTTTGATAATCTGGGATTTTTGGGGTTTTAGGTTTTAGAATTTGTATGGCTATGTGTGTATGTTTTTGTTTGATGACATGTGTAGCTATGTAGTGTGATTTGTGTGCAAAATGCATGCTCATATCAGTGTAATCACAGTGAATAGAATTCAAAGAAAATATGAGAGTGGAAAAAGAGAAGGTTCTAAGACGAGAAAGAGGAGAGAGAAGAGAAGGTAGTAATGGAATAAACAGCGTTTAGGGCCTAAACTAGGTTTAGGGATGAATTTGGTCATTTTTGAAAAGTCTTCGACTTAATTGATATTAACCCAAACCTCAGGATAGATTCTCAAGGTAGTTTACTAGAATTTATTCAAATAAAAAATAAAAAGAACCCACGATGTCGCCCCTGTTGCTCAACATTGTAGTTTCTCAAGGTAGTTTATTGAAATTTTTCCAAATAAAAAATAAAAAGAACCCATGATGTCCACCCTGCTGGTCATGGATTTGAAGAAGAAGGGCACTTATGGGTACCCACAAACAAGACACCACAAGACTAATGCTAGTCATGGATTTGAAGACAAGTAGCTTGTGGTGACTGGCCATTATATCACCGGATACCTCTTCCTCTCTCTAGCGTGTGTTTGTTTCTCAAAAAAAAAAAAAAAAAATTATGATACTCTCATTTAAAAATAGAGTCATAAATGTCATATAACAAATAACAATTTTTTAAACAAATTTCATTTTAAATTAAAAAAGAGAACTCTTAAAATTTAAAATTTCTTTCCTTTTAAGTTCAAAAAAGAGATTATCATTACTACTTATCTCTAAAATTTATCATCTTTATTTGTTTGAAAAAAAAAATCAAATTATAATAAATCCAAATATTTTTCTAACAACTTATACGCGGTCATTATAAATCACTCTTTCTCGGCCTTTATATATATCAAACCCAGCTTTCACAGCCCTCATAGTCACATTCTCACTCACGCCAGTAATAAACCATGGTTTCTCCTACTCCATTTTTAACTCTCTCTTCTCTTCTATTAGTCTTGCTTCTATGTACTGCTGGAGTAAACTCATCCTCCACCCCACCAACCAAGATTGGCAATGGCTACCGTCTGATCTCCATTGAGGGGACCCCTGATGGAGGCCTTGTGGGCCACCTCGTAGTCAATCAGAAAAACAATATCTACGGCCCTGACATCCCTACCTTGCAGCTCTCTGTCAAGTAATGTTATCCCCTATTCTCTTACCACCACTACAACATACTACATTGTCATTATATTATGTTAAATCTTACACTTTTTTATTATCTACAGGCATGAGACGCATGATCGATTGAGGGTCCACATCACTGATGCAGAGAAGCAGAGATGGGAGGTACCGTACAATCTGTTGCCTAGAGAACAACCCCCAGCGTTAAAACAAACGATTGGGAGGTCGAGAAAGAGCCCAATAACAGTGTCCGAGACTGAGTACCCAGGCTCTGAGCTCATTTTCAGCTACACCACAGACCCATTTGGGTTTGCTGTGAAGAGAAAATCAAATGGGCAAACCCTTTTCAACTCAAGCTCAGACGAATCAGACCCATTTGGTAATTTGGTGTTTAAGGACCAGTACCTTGAGATTTCCACTAAGTTGCCTAATGATGCGTCACTGTATGGGTTGGGTGAGAACACACAGCCACATGGGATCAAGCTGTATCCAAATGATCCATACACTCTGTATACCACTGATATATCAGCTATCAATGTTAATACTGATTTATATGGGTCCCACCCGGTGTACATGGATCTTAGGAATGTGGATGGAAAGCCTTATGCACACTCGGTTTTGTTGCTAAACAGCAATGGGATGGATGTGTTTTACAGAGGGACTTCTTTGACGTACAAGGTTATTGGTGGTGTCTTTGATTTTTACTTCTTTGCTGGGCCTACACCTTTGGGCGTGATTGATCAGTACACTTCCTTTATTGGCAGGCCAGCTCCAATGCCTTATTGGTCTCTGGGTATGACTCACTTTTCACCCTTATCCATCACTTTCTTTTACTGCATAAGATTATTATTTTTATTTATTTATGGAAACTGCATAATAATATTTTATCACTGAATGTGACATTTTTTTTTATGCCATATAGTTTAGTGAATATGTTGTTAATAGTTTCATTTCGGCAAAAATTTACCGGAAATAGGCTACTTTAATTTCAGTCGGAATGTCCTGGAATTTCATCTGAGGTGGAAAATGGAGGTTTCTCATTCTGATTTACATTACCGAAATGGTATTTTTTGGCCGTTCCAGCACAGAATTAAAAAAACTATTCCAACCAATTGCATGATGATTCATAAGAACATTGCAAATGTTATAATTTATTAAGAAGGCTATGTAATTATTAAAAGAACATTGACTTTTCAACCATTATATAGTGAAATGAATGAAGTCTACTCTTTTTTCTTGGGGGGGTGGGGACCATGAACTAAATTCATAATAAAAAGCTAAAATTACATTTTGGTAAAGAAGTTTGTTAATTGAAACAAAGATTCTCTTCGATCCAAGTGAAGAAATCGTCATTGTCTAAAACTTGTTTTGCTAATATGTGAGCAGGGCTATTGCCTTATATGCAAATTTTTAATATATATATGAAATTCGAAGGAATGATTTATTCTTGAATCAGTACTAGGTTGTAGTAAACTCTGTCATTTATAAATTACTGTCATGTATAATCTGGCAACGGAATAAAACATCATATTGGCAAACCGAGTTAAGTGCTGATTGGTGTTGGTCATTTGGCTGTATGCACCGTCACAAGACGCATATGATACTGTAGGAATAGGATGCTTTGTTTATTTTCTAATTGAGGTTGGTGGGTTGGCCCCTATAATTTAATGTACTTTATTGTTATTTTTTTTTTCTTCTAATTGTTTACTCAATCATTCTCATAAACAACTTTTAGGTTCAAAAGATCCTGCATTGTTTGATAGGATATTAGGAATATTTCACATTGAACATCACAAAAAATTAACCTGTTTTGGCATAATGGAATTTTTTTTTTTTTAAAGCAAGAATGTAGGCCAAAAAGTTCTTCTTGGTTTTATCCCAAGAAAAAAAATTTTAATCTTTTATCTTTCATAGTTTATGGTCTATATTAAAGATAAGGCCACATGTAAAGTTGGAAGCTCTAGTTTTTCTTAAGCATTTAAATATTTTTCTGCATTCTGCCCAAACTTTTCAAAGCCAAAAATCTTGGTCTTTTTTCACACTTTTGTACAAAGTAGCTGATAGGGCCCCATTTGATGCTAATTCTAGGCAGCCATTTCCATCAGCATTCATCTATCTGGGGCCAACACTCTCCATACACCACTTCGCTGTCCTTTGAGTGTGAGTGGAGACTGCCTTGGGTTGTGGGGATTGGGGAATGTGTATGGTGTAATTGTTGTCTCCTTGCATTACAGCTTGTCCATGTTGGTGTGAAAAATAATTAGACTTTGAGAAAAGTTGACTTAAAGTGAATTACCTTTTTTTTTTTTTTTTTTTTTTTTTTTTTTTTTTTTTTTTTATGTGGAGCTTAGGATCCTCTCCATTTGAAATGAATACATTTATTGAGATAAATTAAATATTTTAAATTCTTGTTCCAACTTCCCAACAATAAGGGATGAAAAGCCTTTGATTTGAATTGACATGCCACTTAGCCACAAAGCCGGTGGCGCCTTATGCTTATTACCTATTTGGGTTGGAACTTCGAAAGAGTAAAAGCAACAACACAATTCTTGTAAAGTAGTTTACTTGATCATCTTGATATGTGACCTGCTAATAGGTAAGGTGGGATATGACCTTTTTCTTAGGCTTCTTAACCTATTCTCTCTTAAAAGTAGCCAGCTAAAATTCTGAACTTCCAAGCAATGGCAATTCTTGTTATAAAAGTATCATAACACCTCCAGTTGCTCTAAACCGCCAGACCTCAGCATTGCGAGTTCCTCTTCCAACTGGTTCAATTAACCAAAGGGTTTAATGATGTATACTTAATTCAAGCTTATCGTAAGAAATTAAGAAAGTGTGATTCTTTTTTTAATTTCTTGCCTATATTTGATGCTACAGGATTCCACCAATGCAGATGGGGTTACCATAATTTATCTGTAGTTGAAGACGTTGTTGCGAACTACCAAAAGGCAAAAATCCCACTTGATGTGATTTGGAATGATGATGATCATATGGATGGACACAAGGACTTCACCCTCAACCCCATCAACTACCCTCATCCGAAGCTTTTGGCATTCCTTGACAAAATACACAGCATTGGTATGAAATACATTGTCCTTATTGATCCTGGAATTGCTGTTAATTCCAGTTATGGCGTATATCAAAGGGGAATTTCCAATGACGTATTCATTAAGTATGAGGATGAACCCTACTTAGCTCAAGTTTGGCCAGGGGCTGTATACTTCCCTGACTTCCTAAACCCAAAAACTGTATCATGGTGGGGTGATGAAATCCGCCGCTTTCACGAGCTTGTCCCTGTTGATGGTTTATGGATTGACATGAATGAAGCTTCAAATTTCTGTTCTGGGAAGTGTACAATCCCAAAGGGCAAGCAGTGTCCCACTGGGACAGGACCTGGCTGGGATTGCTGCTTGGACTGCAAGAACATTACAAAGACAAGATGGGATGATCCTCCTTACAAGATAAATGCTTCAGGTTTGCAGAAACCAGTAGGGTTTAAAACCATAGCAACTAGTGCAGTTCACTACAATGGCGTTATGGAGTATGATGCTCACAGTCTCTATGGTTTCTCTCAATCCATTGCAACTCACAAAGCCCTTCAAGGACTCGAAGGCAAGCGTCCATTTATATTATCTCGCTCCACTTATGTTGGTTCAGGCCAATATGCTGCCCATTGGACTGGAGATAACCAAGGCACTTGGGAGAATTTGAGGTACTCAATTTCCACAATGCTTAATTTTGGTATATTTGGGGTGCCAATGGTTGGTTCAGATATATGTGGGTTTTATCCACAACCAACAGAAGAGCTTTGCAATCGTTGGATTGAAGTTGGTGCTTTCTACCCCTTCTCAAGGGATCATGCAAACTACTACTCCCCAAGACAGGAGCTTTATCAATGGAAATCAGTAGCTGAGTCTGCCAGAAATGCTCTGGGTATGAGGTATAAGCTCCTGCCTTACCTGTACACCTTGAACTACGAGGCTCATATTAGCGGAGCCCCAATTGCCAGGCCACTTTTCTTCTCATTCCCAACTTACACTGAGGTTTATGGGCTGAGCACCCAATTCTTGCTAGGGAGCAGTCTCATGGTATCTCCAGTTCTTGAGCAAGGGAAATCAGAGGTTACAGCTCTGTTTCCCCCGGGTTCTTGGTACAGTTTGTTTGATATTACGCAGGCTATCACATCAAAAGGCGGGCTCAACGTTACCCTTGATGCGCCTTTGCATGTTGTTAATGTGCATTTGTATCAAAATACCATTTTACCAATGCAGCAGGGTGGAATGATATCAAAGGAAGCTAGAAAGACACCTTTCAACCTCATAG
This sequence comes from Lithocarpus polystachyus, assembly GCA_033629205.1. Classification (NCBI taxonomy): domain Eukaryota; kingdom Viridiplantae; phylum Streptophyta; class Magnoliopsida; order Fagales; family Fagaceae; genus Lithocarpus; species Lithocarpus polystachyus. The sequence continues at coordinate 35,044,876 of CM066165.1, forward strand.
TGACCTTCCCAGCAGGGGTGTCTGATGGGGAAGCCAGAGGGAATCTTTTCATTGATGATGATGAGTTGCCAGAAATGAAACTTGGAAATGGTTATTCCACATATATTGATTTTTATGCAACAGTTACCAAGGGAACTGTGAAGGTGTGGTCAGAAGTCCAGGAGAGCAAGTTTGCTTTAGATCAAGGTTTGCACATTGAGAAGATTTCAGTGTTGGGATTGGATGGAAGTGGACAAGCATCTGCACTTGAGATTGATGGAAAACCGGTGACGGGTGCTTCGAACATAGAGTTAAGCACAACCAAGCAAAATGTGTTGGAAGATGGAGGAGACAAGGTGAAGATAGTGATGGTGGAGATTAAGGATTTGTCATTAGATGTAGGAAAGAACTTTGCCATTACCTGGAAAATGGGACCAAAGGTTGAGGACAAGAGGATTATGTAGGATTTTTTGTTATTCTCTTTATCTTGTTTTTGATGCTTTTTCATTATCTTAAAATGTAGCTACTAGCAACCCAAAATTAAACTTTCAAATTATGTCTTTCTTAATATTCTTAAACGGTGGTCACTTCTTCTCTCTCACACGCAAAAAATAAAAATAAAAATAATTTTTTGAAAACAAAAAACAAAAAGAAAAAAAAGGAGAAACTAAACACATTGGTTTGTTCTTGACTGGTATTTTCATTTGATGCTTCATTTTGGGGAAGAAAAAACAGTTTAATTTGCTTGAATAACCAGAAATCAAGCTGTTGGTTGATTTTCCTCTTAGATCCAACCATCTGAGGCCCATTTCTGTCATAATTTAGTCCATGGTCAAGCCCAGGTCTGTGATTCTTAACTGATGGTACATATTTTTTTTTTGGGAGTATTGGATTGGTACGCGTGTTCGTTGAAAAATGATGTATGAGGATTGTTGTTTGATCCAAACAGCAAATATGATTATATGAAATCATGCACACACAACCTTCTCTCACAATAATTATCTTATATATGAGATATATTCATCATTTTCATAGTGTGTGAGCCCCACAACATATGAAGCACACACTTTAAAAGGAAAAACGTATATATCCAATCCGTGAAATATATTCTCTATCTATAATCGCAAATTAAACACATATTTATAAAAGTAATAAAAGTTATAATTCGTACCCACACATATTATATTGGTTCTTATAATATTTAAGAAACATTTTCCAACTCTACTTCAGATAATGCAAATGAAATATATTTCATTTGTGTTAGAATCTCATTCACTCTGGTGTTTTTTTTTTTTTTTTTTTTTTTAAGACATCTTATTTAGCACATCAATATAAGTTATTGGCCTTAAAATTTCATGCGAGATCACAACTTGCTATCTTTTATCCTCTTACAAGCAACCAACAAGGCTTCAATAAGTGGGTTCTAATTAGCTCAACTGGTAAAATCTCTAATAGTTAAATAAAATATCTAGGATTCAATCTCTGCTTACACTAAAACTGATTGGTGTCTTGATCTAATAATAAAGAACTATTATAAGGAGCAGGCACTATAGGTTGAAATTCTCTAAAAAAAACAAGGTTTCAATAATTATTCACAACACTAAATAAAATTTATTAGGGAGACTAAATTGGGAACCAAATTAATCTTTTTCTAGTTACTTGAGAATCAAATTAATAACTTATCTTTATCTTTACCTTTACCTTTTTTTCTTATTTTAACTTTTGTCTTTATAAGTCCATATCTCTGTGTAAGTCCAAAAATGCAGAGTGACCTAACAGCATGTATAAACAAAGAACTTTTCGACCATTGGAATAAATGGATCTTGTTACTGTTGTATACCCATCATAGCATCTTGGGAAATCCAATGATGTGGATGGGGATAAGCTCGACTCACGTGAACTCTTTGAAAGATTGGGCTGCTAAATTTTTGTCAGTTTGCCCATATTTTCTGCCTTGATACATTTGATTAGAGTCCACATTGGAGGGTCTATTCAATCGGTTTGGATCTCTCTAGTAGTATATTGGGCTAAGATGTCTTTATAGAAAATTGGTTCATCCCCATTATTTTTTTAGGCTGGTCTGGTCCATCCCTAAAATACTACCAAGTCAGAGCCTTGCATTATCAGTGATTCAGTGGTATAAAAGGAATGAGCTGAACTAAGTTTCATCAACTTTTGTAACTTTGTGTATGACTAGCATCAGCTTATTCAGTTTTTTTTTTTTTTTTTTTTTTTTGCTGTTTGATTTTTGTTAAAAGTATGTTAAAATATATTTGTACTTTGAGAAAGTGAGAAATTGTTAGATTTAAAGGATTTAAAAAAAAAAAAAAAAAAAAGGTAACCAAACAAGCCAGACACAAACGGTGACTTGGTGCCTCAATTTGGTAACATTTATTTGTTAGTGTTTTGAAGATGAGATTGATTGAAAAAGCTATATGTGAAGTTTAAAAAGGGGCTTGGTTAATGAGTTCATGGAGGTGGTAGTTAATATTAAGTTGTTTATTATAATTTATCATCTTTTTGAGTGCAGTCGCACTTCAATCAATTAAAGAATTTTTTTTGTTTTTTGTTTTTATTGCATCCCAATGCAATGGGACTCAATTAATTTCTCCTTAACATAAGTATGATGGTACCTGTTAATAAAGCCTTTAAAAAGTTGCATTTTGAAAATTTGCAATTTAAGAACATGGCACCAAATAGCAATGCTAATTACAGCTTAAGGTTCATTTAGATATCGTTTATTTTATTGAAAATTAAAAACAATAAAAAAATAATAAAAAAGTTACTGTTTACACGTTTGACACTGTTCATAAACCTAAAATCATTGTTCATGAACAATGAACAGTGACAGACGTGCATTCCAAACAAAAAAAAAGGGGGGGCTGAAACGCAGACGTACTGTGTTTCAGCCCAATCCCAACGCTACCATAGGCTTAAATTGTTAACTTTAAATTTTGTCATTTTCCTTTTAGATCAAGTGTATGGCAGTCAATATAATGACTATATATATGACCCTCGCAAAATCTAAAGAAAATTTGCCTCCACACGTGCTACTATAATGACAAGCTTGATTCGCGGCTATGTTCATTCCATATTGGTTAGATATAATATTATACCATCGAATCCAAGAAAAACCCATAGCAAATTAAAATTTTCTAAATCTATCTGAACGGATATAAAATATTAAAATTTTTAACTAGTTAATACACATATCCGTTCAGATAGAATAATGACTCACCTGACCTAATTAAGTATCGTCATAGGGATAGCAATAGCATTAGTTTAATATTAATATTTTGGCAAACTTAATGACTCACCTGAGATTAAATAAAAAAAAAAGACCATTATATAACTTGTTGAAATTAGGGAAAAAGATTTTTTTTTTTTTTTTTTTTTTTTGAGGGGGGAAAAAGAAATTAGAATACGATTTCCCACCACTCTCCCCCTATTCCATTGTTCTATTCATTACATCGACATGCACATGCCTCTGCTGTTGAAACTTGAAAGCGGGACTACTTTCATCTTTGTATGTATCATAGCCTGCCGAACTTCAACTAATTAGTACATCCTCTCCTCTCTCTTCTTTTCTTTTCTTTTATCTTCTAAATTTTAGTTAGGTGGGGCCAGGGAAAAATCTATATATATATATATATATATATATATATTTTTTTTTTTTTGACTGGGGCCAATGGCCTCTCTAAATTTTTTTAAAAAAAATATTAGTATATTAATAGGTATTAATTTTAGTAATTTTTTTCAATAAAATTATATCTTGCTCTCTCTAACAATGTCATCAATTCTTTTAAGAATAATGTCATAGGCACACACTTTTTTACAATATTTCTATAAACTATTAAGGGAGCAAATTTTTATTGATTCGCATATATACATCACTTTTTACTTATCAATAATCACTCATTATATTAACAATTTGTAAAAATTTTGTAGTTTTAGCATTTTTCACTTTTTAAAAGTCATAAAAATTAATAGATTAAATCTAAAATAAAATATACAAGTCCCAAAAAATTAGTTTGACAAAAAAAATTACCAATAATAAAACTAAAAAAAATTATGCCTAATTAATCTATTTTACTCCGAACAAATAAATTGATTATTTAAAAAAAACATTTTAAAACCTTTAATGATAAAATAGTAGAGTTAAAAGCCAAGGCTACCACACAAAACTAACAACAGAGCTGCCCCTAACTCCAAGAGGAAGTATACGTGTATGCTTCCTCTCTCTCACAAGCTGGTGGGACCCATAGCCGGTGGGTCCAATCAGCTGTGAGAGGAGAGAATCATACACCCGTAACAGGGTGTATTTTCTCCTAACTCCAGGCCGGACTCTGTCACTGTTTGGAATTTGAGATGAGAGCGTAAGTGGTGGGTTTGTGGACCATAATCCAATTTGACGAAGTAAGTCACTATTAAAGTGGAAGCTTTAGCAGCAATGTGGGCCCTTGACTTTGCATCGGAAATTGGTATTCCCACAGCTCTTCTCGAAGGTGACTTGGCGACCACCATTAACTACTTGAAAGATGCAGATAATTCTTTAGCCACTTAGAAGTTTGATTTTTGAAGCAAAGTCAATCGCAGAATCTTTTCACTATGTTAGCTTTTCTCACACGTTGGGAAGGTAATTTTGTTGTTCATAACCTTACTAAACATATTATACATGTCATAGATTTTTTTTTGTGTGAATAAAAGATATTTCTCTGCACGTCAATGTTGTATTCTTAGCCAATTTGGCTTCTATAACATCCTTTTCAATAATAATAATAATAATAATAACATAATAAACAAATAAATCCGATCTCTTGTATGATATATACCTTCGGATATACGGAAGAAAGAAGAGGTGTATATTTTATGAAGATCGCAAGGTCGTGAGACCATACGATATCAGACAAAATCACACTTTGGATCTTCTTATATATGTAGTTTCTTGTTTCTGTCTGTACTTAAAACATAGCTTTCACTGCTGCGCATTTTCAGGATGGAACTTCACACACATTTACACTTAGATTAGGCTAAAGTAAAAGTTCTATCTTGTATTAAAAAAAATAATAAAATAAAAAAATAAACATAGCTTTCATTGCCCAATGTCAATGCATTTATGGGAGCATGTTCCATAGCTTTCACTACTGCGCATTTTCAGGATGGAACTTCACACACATTTACACTTAGATTAGACTAAAGTAAAAATTCTATACAGTATTAAAAAAAAATAAAAAAATAAACATAGCTTTCATTGCCCAATGTCAATGCATTTATGGGAACATGTTCCATGTTTCTTGATATCTGGATTTTTTGAACACTGATTGCTTTTTCTATAAGCAATCACTCAAGACGGATTGAATGGTATCTTATGTTGCGGCATCATTAGAGATATGGAATCAAAATCATTTTCTACTTCTGGAAAATACTCAAATATGATTTAAATAACGAAAGATGAATTGCATATAACTCTACAAACTAAAGTTTGGATTTATTAATGAGTTCCAATTTACTCAATTAATAAAAAGTTTTATTGTCGAATAAGAGATTTGTAAGTTGAACCTCGTCTATATTAAAAAAAAAAAAACACTAATTAATGTCTTAACCAGATAATGAGAGCAATCATATGAAATGGACACCAATCACGCCAAAAGTTGAAGTCTTATCCTATCTATAAAATTTTAAAATATATATGGATATGTTGTATTAAAAATATATATATATATATATATAATATATTATACAATTAAAATTACATTTATAAATTATAATTGCATTTAGCATGTTGTATATAGTATAACTTGTCTCAACATTCCTTAAAAGTTACAATGACTTTTGAGTATAGTTTATAGTGTGTCTTTATGTTAGAATTCATTTCTCTTTCTCTTGCATATTTATGTGTTTGCTTCTATTAAAAAAAAAAAAAAGCTTTCTCCTCATGTGTACAATCCTTTTGGCCTTTTATATTTAGAGGGATTTGGCCTTTATTTAACACATTTAAAAGACCATGGTACATTGTGCTTTTGCGCTTTTACCATATCACCTGTTAGAACATTTACATTGGGAATGGCATATGTCATATATTGGTTCAATTTAGCATAAAAGCCCAAAACCCCCCACACCATCCGGACTTTTAAAATCTAAGTATTGCAAAAAAAAAAAAATTTTGCAATTGTGCTACAGTGCAATTCTAAATATAGAAATGCATTGTAGCTCAATTGTAAGACAAAATATTAATATTTTATTCATTTTCACTGTTTGCTTTATCAACTCCTTTCTCTCTCTCACTGGCCACTCTCTTCTCCTCTCTCTCTCTCTCTCTCTCTCTCTCTCTCTCTCTCTCTTTTTCTTCTTTTTCAGTTCTGATTCTCTCATTCAATCCCTCCCCCTCTCTCGTCCCTCTCTTCCCTTTTTTTTCCCCTCTCTATTTTCCCTTGAATCAAGCCTTTGTGGGTCCTATAGTTTGGTGGAGCTCATGGTTTGATGTGGCAGATCAGGCTGGTGTAGTGGTGGTGGATCGGAGTGGTGCTGTGGTTTATAGATCGGGGTGGTGTCGTGCTCGATGTGACTAAGCAGATTCTCTTCCCTTTCTATCTCTCTCTCACTTCTTTTTCTCTTTCTCTCTTCCCTTGAATCAATCCACCGTGGGTCTCATGGGTTGGTGGAGCTCATGGGTTTAATGTGGTGACAAATGTGGCAGATCAGGGCAGTGCTGAGGTGGCCAGAACTATCTTAGCAAAAACTCTTTCTCCTCTCTCTCGTTTTATAGGATTTTTTTAATGGGGTTTGTTATGGCTGTGTGGGTAAGATGGTGGGGTTTGGATGCCGTGGGTCAGGTGGTGGCTACATGATTTATGGTGGAGGTTATGGGTCATGTTGTGGCATGGGTTGATTTCAACAGGTATGATTTTGGTGGGCAGTGGCGTGGGTCTGGTGGTGCAGTGGTGGGGTCTGGGGGTGTAGCGGCTTGGGTAGGTGGTTGCACAGCTTGGATCTCATAGGTTGGTAGAGCTCATTTTATGTCTTTCTCTCTCCCCTTGAATCAAGACTCCGTGTCCGTGAGTCTCACGAGTTGGTGGAGCTCATGGGTTTGATGTAGTAGATCAGGGTGGTGGTTGTGTTGTTAAGGTGGATCGGGGTGGTGCCGTGGTGGTGGATTGGTGGGTAGTGATTGGAAAGTTTTGGGCGTGTTGTAAAATTAGAGAGAGAAAAAAATATATTTTGTTGTGAAGATATATTATTTTAATGTGTTGTATAAGAAAATAAAAATTAGGATGTTGGGTGTATTGTAAAATGGTATTGTATAATTGATAAATTAACATTTTGGGATGGCAAAATAGGATAGGATGGCATTTCTAGATGGGAATGCTCTTAATTACTAGTGATTTACTTAAAATGAATATATCCTAAAACAATTCACAAATTTTATAAAGAATTACCATGATTTATGTTAAATTATTTACTCATTTTAAACAATATTTTTTTAAAATGAAAACTAGGTGTTATACTGTATGCTTTTGTCAAATAACTTAAAATGGTTTTTATTTTATTTTTGTTGCCTATTTTATTATTCAATTTCAATGAAATTAATGAATTATTTCTTTCACAAATAACACCCTTGGACTTTAACTTGAGTGTAAATTTAGATCTTTCCTTTTATTAGAACTAGCTTATAACCTGCACAATGTGCAGGATACTTTAATTTATTACAAAAGACAAACGGGAGGTGAAAATTTAAACATTTCATAATTAGATAATACAAAAAAATATTTTTTTAAAAAAAACTTGCAAGAAAGAAACCTAAATTCAAGGAGTCTTCATAGAGACTATGAAATCTAATCTTTGAAATTTCTTGCTTATTCAACAAATTTGAAATAGACCCAAAAAAATTCGTCTTCCTTCATCACACATGCACTCAAGCAAATGAAAAGTGATTTTGTTTTCTTTCTTTTGACTCCAAGAGTTAATTATTTAAGTCATGTTCCAAAAAGATAAACAAAATAAATTAAGAGTGGTCCAAGAGAGATAATAGTTGTCTTTGTTTTTGCTAGAAGCAAGTACTGGTGTCTTCAACTAACAATAATTAATAATTAAAATATCATGAAATTCATATCCTATAGTAGTAATCTATCAATTACATCAAACTACAATAGTAAATAGTCTCACAGAATTCACTTAGCTCAAAAAAAAATCACATTCTCACCATAAGAGTGATTCCAAGAATGTAGTGCCACTAATTTATACCAAATTGTCAATTTCACTTTTATTTTATGGAAATACGAATCCAAATCTTCTGTCCCACTTTTCCTGCTCCACTCTATACTCCACCAATAAGTGCTTGCCATGTGTTAACTTCATTAATTAAATACTATCATTGTTGATTTATTAATATTACCATTATTAATTAATGGTAGTATTTAATTAATTAAGTTAACACGTGGTAAGCATTTATTGGTGGAGTATAGAGTGGAACAGGAAAAGTGGGACAGAAGATTTGGACTCTGGAAATGCTTACTACACCAAAGGAAAATGCAGATAATGTTTATAATGTAAAAATATGAAAATGTAACAAACCATGGGTGAAGCTTACCATTTGTATTAGAGCAACAAATTGTTGAATAGAATAGGTCAGTTTAACTGTGAGAAATCTTAACCATATATAAAAATCAAACTGAATATTACAATTTTTTGTATATAATTGTGAGAAATCTCAACCTTGTATAAAACTAAATATGTTATTCATTTAACTACTGATATAGATTGTCTATTTAAGGTAGCAAGATCATAAGCTCTAGTAGCAACCTCCTTATCATAATATTCACCTGTATACAAAATTTAAATTGACAAATACACAATTTATATGAGATGACACATCTATTACCAAGTTTATCCCCCATAAGTCCATGGAGATCTATTTAGGTTCTAAAGTCATCTTACTTTTTGAACATTCACAAATAAGCATGAATTATTAAAACTTCATCTATAGTATCCAAACAATATTAGGCCACAAACAATATAATATTCATATAGTGTTACCAAGTAAATATAATATTCATATAGGGTTTTTGATTTATGTTTTAGTTATTGAATTTCTACCCTGTAATGCAACCGAAGCATAAAAGCAATAATTGTATTTTGCTTTCAGTTGTGTTGTATATTAATAGTTTCTTTTTTTTTTTTTAATCAATCAATTTTAGTAGGAAGAATAGAAGCCTTTTAGAGTCAGGGTTATAGATTTGAGTAAAAAACTATACCAATAAGGGCGTAAGTTGATAATGATTTCTGCAATATTTTAGAATGCCACTCTTCTCCCTGCATACCATTGCCTTTTCTTTCATAGAAAGATCTTGTGAAAATTGGAAGCTCTCAACAACGTTAACAGATTATACAAAGCATATTCATCAAAATGGGGTGGAACATACTTTTGAATAAGTGGATTAATCGGAATCCTTGTCAAACCAAGTTGTTTACCACTCACTATCAACGATGCATCTCCTGCAATTAATGAAAAAGATATTCGTATGAGCATACTTAAGACCATCATAAACATTAATCTCAAACCTATACATATAGTGCCCAAGACCTAACATATATTAAAATCATCATCTTGTCTTGTCCTTTTTTTTTTAATACAAAATAGAAATTTCACACTAGCCTAATCTAAGTGTATATATGTGTGAAGCTCCCTCCTCGAGACTTGAACCCCGGACATTACCTCCCACACCCCACAAGCACTTATATTTGTGGAGTGACCATTGCACCGAAGTTGTGTGGTAGTCTTGCCTTGTCCTTTAAGTTGAAGGCAAATCACTCCTAAAAATAAATGGTTTGCAATTAGCATAACATAAAGAGAATGATAAATGCAAGAGTCTATAGAGTATTTTTATCAAATTTAATCGAAATACAATAGGTGTTGTGACTATCATAACTTAAAATGAAATACCAATTTGGGCGTTTTTGTTCTGTTCCTACGTTATAAATACACGTTCAAAACACTTTTTCTTAAAAATTTAAAATTTAAAATCTAGGATAAATCCCAAACAATATCATCTTTGGGATTTTGTTTGTGTCTTTTTTTCATGGAGTTGATTGTTCAAATCTAAAATCAAGTACTAAATTGAAATTCAAGCCAAAATTTGAGGATGATTTTTATAAAACTCACTATAAAATATTACTAGAAATTTGATTTGTCACAAACCTCATGATGAGGGAATTAATTGTTTAAAGGGGAAAATTTTTTTTTTTCTCTCCTCTATGTTGGGGATAGTTTAGAATTCCCCCTTTTATTTTTGAAACCGACCAATTTTTCCGTCTATGATTGAAAATGAGCAAATATCCCCAATATGTTATTTTTTTAGTTAAATCCAATGGAATCACAATGATTACAAATGCAATATTCCAACAAAACAACAATGCAATCCTCAAAAAAAAAATTGCTTCTTTCATTGGATTTAACTAAGAAAGTAACAACTTGAATGTATATGCTTATTTCCCAAATATATAGGAGGAAATTGGTTGGTTTAAAAATTAAGGGCAAGAATTTTGAACTACCTCAAACATAGAGGGGGAAGTGTTTTTTCCTCTATTTAAATTTAAAATTTTATTGGTGAAATTAAACCCTACATCAAAGTGCATGGGTGAAATTTATAAAAACCCTAATAACTAATAGATGTTGCCAAGATCCTTGTAACTCAACTAGTTTGACATGTCATGGTGTGTCCAACAGAGATGTCTACACTTAAAAATTCCCCTTCCTCCAAAATATTGATATATAAAAAAAAAACTATAATATATGTTCTTTTAAAAGAGAAGAAATTTATAAAAGCCTAACTATCAATATATATATAAAAGCAGAGACCTCATGCGGGAAAGCATGAGGTTCTGCCATGTGGCGCCTTCTTTGATAGCCATCCATTTTTTTTTTTTTTTAATTCAAGTTACACCTCATCTATTACTTATTACTCCTCATCACTCCTCTCTCTCAAGTCTCAATTGACTAAAATAACTTTTAAACTTTCAAGTATACCATTAATTGTTTAATAAAGAAAGAAAAAAAAATACCATTAATTCAGTTCTTCTACGTCTAACCCTTCAGTTGCCCGCCTCTTGCAACTATCTAAGTTACAAATGAGAATGCGTGACCATAGATTTCAAATATTACCTACCTATCACATAGTCTAGAATGAAGAGGTTCAACCAATTTGTAGTAAACACAAGTTAAAGGATTATTGACCAACCACGAATCACGGGTCTCAAATTTCCTTACTTTGATGAAGAAGATCCAATCTGATCTATTTTTCATATTCAATTTGACTAATGATAAAGTATTGGATGAGTTTATGAAGGCACTTTGTACACATTTGGCCCTACCATGTATGAAGCTTTTGACAATAGTCACAATACGAAGTGCAAGACTGTACTATTGACCAAATAATTTTCGATTAGTTACTTTGTGAATGGACTAAAGGTCTATTCATTGTATTCGAGCATGAATTTTTTAGAGCTCATGTTTCCACCACCTATATGATGGCCGCTATTGATTTGGGCGAGGCTTATAAATGAAGATCAATTCTCATCTCTTTGGCAAAGCAAGGTTGGAATCCAGCACCCATCAAATTATTAACAGCTAAGGAAAGAGTCATGGATTGTACTATAATCTATAATTGTCATGGGAAATTTGGTCTTGCTTATCTATGTAAAACGTAACAATTATTTTTTGATAAATCCAATAAATAAGATAATATTTTAAACCTATGACGTCTACATTATAATGATTGTTTTTTTATCATCAAGTTAAAATATCAATTAATTTTTGAAGTAAATGGGATTGAATTCCGAATCTCTTATTTTTATTTTTTTTATTGAGGCTGTTAGTAGGTTAAGTGATAAGCAAAATGAAGGGGTTGAGGTTTTTTTTGACAAGAAATGGATTGAGATGTTTGTCAAAAATATTGGACAGTCTACCAGCAATTTCCACGTAGCAGTCATAGGATCCTAATCTTAGCAATCACACTCCACTGCCAAATGGTGCATAACAGCCATTAAAGGCAAGAAGCCCATTAAGATGACAAATTAGAGCAAATTACAGCCAAGTGTAACTCTATTGATTGTTCCCACGTATAGATGATATTATAGTAATTGATTGTTCACACGTATAGCTCATTTCAAAACTAGGATTTGTAGTCTCAAAGTAGTGATCGGTTTAGTCAATCAATTCTGAAGATTAAAAGATTTCAACGTTTTTAGTCTTTTGGACTTTAGTATTGGACTCTTCCACTACTAATTTATTTATTTATTCTGAAATCAAAGAGTTTCTCCCATTATTTGCATGTTATAAAAACCTGTTATAGTCCTATAGCTTGCTGGACAAAGAAAAGTGAACCGGTGTATTGTTTTTTTTTAAGAATAACCCAAATGCCATTATAGTTATATACCTCTGATTTTATTCTCTCACTTTGCCTTTTCTTCCTCCATCGATACCAATCTGCTTTGAAGCTTACATCTTCCTCTGATAGCTGTGTATCAGATTCAAACTTCATTCCTTCTTTGCTAAACTCAAGGTATTTTTTGCCTTCTATTTTCTTCTCTCCTTTTTATTATTTAAATAGTTTTGTTGTCTACTTGAAAATCAAATGGGTATTTGCACGTAGAGTGTTTGTTAAAATGCCTAAGTGTTTTGCTTTTTTTTTTTTCTTTTTTTTTTTTTAGAATTTGTTTTTGATAACATACCTCATATTTCATTTGGCCAGCCCCTAATAGAAATGAATAATAGGATGAAATTACCCTCTAACTTTAACTTTTGTGATTTTACTTTACTGTTATATAAATCTCCACATGGAGCAAAGTCTCACCGAGGAAGAAACTGAGTTGGTTCTAAGTAGTAATGGAAGCCATGAAAGTAGAATGCATGGATTTTTTAAAAGCTCTCTGATTTTTTTTTTTTTGTGCTTACTATGTCGATGTTAAGGACTTAATGTCAAACTTATTTTGTATAGGTACTATTGTGAGGTACATGTCTTTGATATCAAGGTTTCTGATTTCCTTTTATATCAAGTTATGACAGTTAGTTTCTTTGAAAGCACTCAACTTTAGTTTTGTTTGTAGAAAAAAATTAAGCAAGAGGAGTGCCATATGCAATTAGTATTTTCCTAAGTCTAACAATTTTTTTTTTCTATTTTTTTTAGTGACACGTAGTGCTGCCCCTAATTAACTAAAAGTGAGTTGTTACTTCCTTTTTTTGTTTGATTGAAGTTATTTGTAATTTGTAGAGCTGAAGATAAATGTCACCTTACAAATACTGCCTTAACCCAATTTTTTTGTAGTGGCTAATGGGAAATTGTTTTGATGTAGCATGTAACTTCAATTTTTTATTATTGTTTATACTATATATAGATTGTAAAGTAAAAGCTTTGCCTTAAGTTGTGGCTGTTACTTCTTCCCTTGCTTTCTTTTGGTGGTAGCTTCGTCCAGAATTTCTTGGAAATTTTGTTGGATTACGGTGTTCAACATTTAGCATAGAGTTTGTGTTTCATCATATTTTCTCTTGATTCTATAGTGACTCATCCTATATGAACTTATGTTCATTGTAATTCATCCCAAATGGTCTTGGTTTGATCCCTAGAGGGTTTGATCCCAAATGGTCTTGGTTTGATCCCTAGAGGATATAACTTCATCTTAATTAGGATGAAGTTATATTTAAGTTAATGGCATTTGAGAGGCGGACATTTTTGTTTAGTTGATGAATTACAATCAACTTCATCCTATACTTTAATATGTGTTTGCTATAAAACTAGAGGGTAATTTCATCCTATAATATATTTTTTTTGGTTCATATATTGTATGCTTTCCCGCATCACTCCCATTATTTGCATGTTATAAAAACCTGTTATAGTCCTATAGCTTGCTGGACAAAGAAAAGTGAACCGGTGTATTGTTTTTTTTAAGAATAACCCAAATGCCATTATATTTATATACCTCTGATTTTATTCTCTCACTTTGCCTTTTCTTCCTCCATCGATACCAATCTGCTTTGAAGCTTACATCTTCCTCTGATAGCTGTGTATCAGATTCAAACTTCATTCCTTCTTTGCTAAACTCAAGGTATTTTTTGCCTTCTATTTTCTTCTCTCCTTTTTATTATTTAAATAGTTTTGTTGTCTACTTGAAAATCAAATGGGTATTTGCACGTAGAGTGTTTGTTAAAATGCCTAAGTGTTTTGCTTTTTTTTTTTCTTTTTTTTTTTAGAATTTGTTTTTGATAACATACCTCATATTTCATTTGGCCAGCCCCTAATAGAAATGAATAATAGGATGAAATTACCCTCTAACTTTAACTTTTGTGATTTTACTTTACTGTTATATAAATCTCCACATGGAGCAAAGTCTCACCGAGGAAGAAACTGAGTTGGTTCTAAGTAGTAATGGAAGCCATGAAAGTAGAATGCATGGATTTTTTAAAAGCTCTCTGATTTTTTTTTTGTGCTTACTATGTCGATGTTAAGGACTTAATGTCAAACTTATTTTGTATAGGTACTATTGTGAGGTACATGTCTTTGATATCAAGGTTTCTGATTTCCTTTTATATCAAGTTATGACAGTTAGTTTCTTTGAAAGCACTCAACCTTAGTTTTGTTTGTAGAAAAAAATTAAGCAAGAGGAGTGCCATATGCAATTAGTATTTTCCTAAGTCTAACAATTTTTTTTTTCTATTTTTTTTAGTGACACGTAGTGCTGCCCCTAATTAACTAAAAGTGAGTTGTTACTTCCTTTTTTTGTTTGATTGAAGTTATTTGTAATTTGTAGAGATGAAGATAAATGTCACCTTACAAATACTGCCTTAACCCAATTTTTTTGTAGTGGCTAATGGGAAATTGTTTTGATGTAGCATGTAACTTCAATTTTTTATTATTGTTTATACTATATATAGATTGTAAAGTAAAAGCTTTGCCTTAAGTTGTGGCTGTTACTTCTTCCCTTGCTTTCTTTTGGTGGTAGTTTCCTCTAGAATTTCTTGGAAATTTTGTTGGATTACGGTGTTCAACGTTTAGCATAGAGTTTGTGTTTCATCATATTTTCTCTTGATTCTATAGTGACTCATCCTATATGAACTTATGTTGATTGTAATTCATCCCAAATGGTCTTGGTTTGATCCCTATGTGAAAATTTCCTGATTTTGGTAGAAATATTGAAACACCAACCATGATTGTTTTAATTACTTTGAGACTGCCCCTGCTTTTCTTTTAAATGTATGACATTTGGATATGTTTTGTTGAGGAACTCTCTCCTTATGCCTACATTTATGGGTGAGATTTCATATTTAATTGTTGATTTCATACTGTTTCTTTTAAATGTATGTTGATTTATTATATAAAATGTCAATGTTTTTGCATTTTATCTTTTGTGTGTCTCTTTATATTGGCCCTCCTTTAACTCTTATCTTTTTGGGCTCTTCCTCTCCTTATCAAAACCTTCAATGCCTACCCCTTTGGAATTAAGGCCCATTCATTTTTTTTTTTTAATTTATATATAGATTTCCAATTCTCTCTCCACCCCTGCAAAAGTCGCCAAAGTACAAGCAGAGTTGGAAAGTCCCTTTGAGGTGAGTTTTGCCTTTTCCTGTTTTCCCCTCCATCTTCATTGGTTTGTTTGGTACAAATTGCATTTCCTTCCATTATGCAGAAGATTAAATGTTTGAATTTAACGTTATAAAAAAACTCTATTTGCTCACTGCTAGACATAGGAAAGTGTTGTGGTAATACAAAGGACGCAAGTGTAAAGTGTTTATAGGTTTCTTTTTGTGTAATGGGTATTTCAAAAATATATTATTATTGTTTTACAAGGTTCACGGCATGATATATTATTGTTCAATTCCTGATTTATTTGGAATATTAAAAAATGTGATAAAAATAACATAGATAGATAAAATAGGAAAGCAACTAGACCATGTTGATTTATTATATAAAATGTCAATGTTTTTGCATATTTTCTTTTGTGTGTCTCTTTATATTCAATTATATAAACATTTTAAATGTTCTAAAAAACACTACCAAGCTGCCCTTGATGGTTCTTCCTACCAATATCGATCTTGAGCACAAAAACTTCAAAACTACAAATTAAAAGTATTAGTTACAATGTAAAAAGATTAGACTACATGCATTTTTATATTTTTAAGAAATGCTTTTTAAAATTGTTTTTGGCCATTTAGTAACTTTAGCTCAATGAAGTAAATGTCAGCATACTTAATTTATTTATAGTAGATATATGTTTGTGTGGTTTCTCCTCAAACATGTATCTTTTTGCAATCATCAAAGTATTCATGATGGCTAAAACTTTTTAAACCTAAAATGAAAATGAAGCACATAACAACCTCAATTTTAATATATCTTTATGAAAGTTACTCTTTTGAATGTATAAGATCAACCAACAAACACAATAGAATCAAATTGTGTGTAATGAAATTGAAGCATCGGCTTAGCACCTATACTAACTTGAAAAACCAAAAGGAAAAAGGATCAAGAAAACAACAGTTAAGCTCATTCCATTGAAGTTCAAATGATAGATCCTTCTACACATTGAGCAATACATTGATGAGTTTAGAAAGTTTTATATCTATCAAAAACAAAATGTAGAAACACAAGTATTTTTTTTTTTTAAAAAAACCCATAAGTTTGTTATGCTTAAAATTAACCCCAAAAAAAAAAAAAAAACTAAATTTGGACAATCTTAATCTATTAATAGAACTTGATAAAAATCATAATTAGCAAATAAAAAATGGCATAAAGAGCATCCTATTATATGACTATATCACTTTTAGTCTTTTTACCCTTTTTTACATTAAATTTTTTAATTATAACCCAATAATTTATAGTAACTTATTTTTACTGTCACATATATGGCCTAAGGTTGACAATGACCAAACAATTGTAATCTTCTAAAAAAAATAACTATGTTGTCAAAGTAGATGAAAAGCCCAATTAAAGCCCATAAATATTGACCCATATATGAATTCCCCACTAACATGTAGCTGAAAGGCTGCAACCTTTGACCCACCCCAACTTTGAACCCCCACCAACGTGTAGCTCAAAGAATAATAACCCATGTTGAACAGCCCACCAGCGTGTACCTCAATGGCTAACCCACCCCACAGTTCAGTCGATGAAAGCCTAATATTTGCATGCAAACCTTCTTCTTCCTTCCCACCTGTAGATGAAACCCAGCCAAGAATTTCAATCACAGCGAACCTCTGTTTCTCTAATCCAAAAACTTTTCAACTTCTAAGAAAACAATGGTTTCCATTCCAACTCAGTGATTATCTGTACAGACACTCTTCAACTTCTAAAAAAATTAACGGTTTTCACTCCGACTCGGTGATTATCTGAAGACATAAATGCAGGAGCTTAAAAGATTTCAGCGTTTAGTATTTTGGGCTTCAATGCAGTTAACACTAGGTAAATGCCACTTGATTTATGAAATTGAAGAGTTAGTTTCATTTAATGTTTGTTTTGCATGTTGAAAAATCTGTTCTTTTATATATCTCCGTCTCCTTATGCCTCAAAACTTATGCCCCTATAATTTCTCACAATTCATTTCAGAGAGGTATGTTTACTTTCTTAATTTTATGTTCCTCTTAAATTGGTCGTATATTAATTTATTTTTGAATCCCAAAATACTATGTTCATTGTTATGCCACTATAATCTTACATCTCATTTCACATTTGTTGTTAATTTCATGTTTCTCTTCAATAGTTTGTTTATTGATTTGTTGTTTATTTAGTTTAGCCATCTTTGAAAACTATTTATAATTCAATAGTTGTTAACCCACTGAAACAACATTGATTTGTTTGTTGAACCAAAAAAAAAAAAAAAAAAAAACACAAATAAAACAAAACAAATAAAGTATTTACAATTAATTTCAAATTCCTTTTCAAAAACCACGAGGTCCCTTAACAGTTTTGAGTAGAGGAATATATTGGGGGAAATGGAGGCTGCAAGACTTGCACGCCAAAGAAGGCGTATGATCATGTACAAGAAAAGGATGGCCAAGATGCATTCCACAAACATAGTGTCATCAAAGAAATTTGGAGGTGGAAGCCATAGGAGTAAAAAGCATAAAGACATAGCAATGATCCATGATACAGATAGTTGTAAGTGAGCAAGACTTAACAGGCGAATGGTACTCAACCTTAACCATACTCGGGAAAGTAGTTCAAATGCTCGATGTTTGCGGCGATCAACCCCTTTAGCTATAAATGTTTTTTCTGACTCGGTTGTTGGGCTTAATGGTGATGTTGCTACTACAACTACTGTGCAAGAATTCGGGATACATCTGCCTACAAATGACAGTGCCTTGGATAAGCATCTACCTACAACTGAGCTTACAGGTACTAATTTCATAATTTGGAATAATTGTATTGATATAGTAATTAGCTTGGTTGGAGTATTTCTTTAGTTGTCACTTGCCTAAAAGTCTATTGAATCTTCGCTTAGGCTTTTAATTGCATGATTAATTCGCTTAGGCTTTTTATTGCATGATTAATTGTCTTCTGGGTAGTGTAAATGGCCTAAATTATTTTGTGATTTACCAAGGATCTATAAAAATGAAAGCTACCATGTTATAGGTTTCACTGTAAAGGACTGCTACCTTTTTGTGATCTATTATTCATGCCATGGATCGATTTCCCTTGATAATGTTCATTGTTATTGCTTGCTATTTTTATTTAAATGATAAAGGACTAAAACACATTTTATATTTTTACTTACTTCGGATAGTTTCATGTGTTGAAATTTAAAATCAATGATAATTAAATAGGAAGAGTGATTAATAGTTGTACTATAACTGTTGAAATTTGCATTTGAATACACTACTTAACCTCACCTACAGCAGCCATACATAATAGAAGCTTCACACTTAACTTGCTTATTTTATATACTGTCAATCCTCATGTTTTCTTAACTCTCTTTTAGTGTAAGGATTAGTATTGTATATTAGTAAGTTGAATATATCATTTTTATATTTCATTGTCCGTAATACTGTTAATAGTAAGTGATGGAGAATTTGAAGTTTTGGATATTGAGAAAATTCAAAATCAAACTTTGCTTTACTTTGTCTCATCCATATCTTTAC
Source organism: Lithocarpus polystachyus (assembly GCA_033629205.1). Classification (NCBI taxonomy): domain Eukaryota; kingdom Viridiplantae; phylum Streptophyta; class Magnoliopsida; order Fagales; family Fagaceae; genus Lithocarpus; species Lithocarpus polystachyus. Next base: position 35,063,975 of record CM066165.1, read on the forward strand.
TTACTTTGAATAGTTTCATGTCTTAAAGTTTATATTTATAATCAATGATAATTAGATAATTAAATAGGATTATTTATTAATAGTTGTGCAATGACTACTGAAATTCGCATTTGAATACACTACTTAACCTCACCTACAATAGGCATACATAATAGAAGCATTATACTTAACTTGGTTTATTATTATTATTATTTTTTTTTTTTTTTGGGGCAGTTATGGTGTGAAGTTTTATATGGCTGTGTAGTATTAACTCTAGGAATTGTTGTTCTTGCTTTGCATATTACTAACTATGAATATTAGGCCCATAAAGGTTATAGGTTTCACCGCAAAGGCCTACTACCTTTTATAGAACCAGCTCATGTTGTGGTCTATTATTCATGCCATGATTTCCCTTGACCATGTTGATTGTTGTTGCTTGCTATTTTTTTTTAAATGATAAACAACTAAAACACATATATATGTATATTTTTTTTTAGCCTCGAAACTCATTTTATATTAAATGGTGATGGAGTTATCCCTATCGTAGAAAAGTGTAATTTTTAAACAGCTTCTACAGCCGGCAATTTTTTTTGGTCTGTTGTTCATGCCTTGCATTGTCCTTAACACTATTAGCTATAACTGTTGAAGAATTTGAAATTTTGGATATTCAGAAAACTCAAAATCAAACCTTGCTTTACTCTATGAATATTAGATCCATAAAGGTTTTGTAATATGGAAAACCACCTTCAGAAGCTCTGAAGTATAACCTGTTCATTTAATTTGTGTAATTTGTCTGAGCCACCAATTATAGATTGAGTTTATTTAACTTCCATCTGCAGTTAGACAGAAGTTTTTATAGCTGTCAATCCTCATGCTTCCTTAATTCTCTTGAAGTGTTAGGATTAGTATTGTATATTAATAAGTTGAATATATCATCTTTTATATTTCAGGTTTAGGAATGCAAAATAGAAAACCCATTGACATAGACCTGAGTAAAAGGTCAAATAGCACACAAAGTAAGTGCAAAAACTACTATTTTGGAGTTTTATATTCATCGTTATTTTCCATTTTTCTCATTTTCATGCATGCAAAATCACATTAAAGTACTGTTATTTGTAATTTCAAATATTAAATACAACAATTAATTACTTTTAAAAAATTAAGATGCTATTTCAAGATAGCATCAATGACTATATACCAAAAATAGGTTCAAAATTGTGTCTCCATTTATATTAAATACTTTATTAATTGTGTATACATTTTCTGAAAGTTACTTTGATAAAAGTCCTTCATAAATTTTCAACTACCTTATTTCTATTTCTCTTCAAAATTTGCTTTAAAATCCATTTTTTACGACATTACTTGGGACTATTTTTCCCTTTGGTTGGCTTTAGCACCTATGTTTCAAATAAAACTATTGCTAGATTGGGTTGTCAATGAATTGAAAATAATATTAATTTTTTACATATACTTTTCTATTTTCTATATTTCCATTACATAATTTCATCTAATTATGCTTCATTTTCTCCTATCATCTTCCATCTGCAGTTAGACAGAAGTTTTTATAGCTGTCAATCCTCATGCTTCCTTAATTCTCTTGAAGTGTTAGGATTAGTATTGTATATTAGTAAGTTGAATATATCATCTTTTATATTTCAAGTTTAGGAATGCAAAATAGAAAACTCATTGACATAGACCTGAGTAAAAGGTCAAATAGCACACAAAGTAAATGCAAAAACTACTATTTTGGAGTTTTATATTCATCGTTATTTTCCATTTTTCTTATTTTCATGCATGCAAAATCACATTAAAGTACTGTTATTTGTAATTTCAAATATTAAAAACAACAATTAAATACTTTTAAAAAATTAAGATGCTATTTCAAGATAGCATCAATGACAATATACCAACAATAGGTTCAAAATTGTGTCTCCATTTATATTAAATACTTTATTAATTGTGTATATATTTTCTAAAAGTTACTTTGATAAAAGTCCTTCATATATTTTCAACTACCTTATTTCTATTTCTCTTCAAAATTTGCTTTAAAATCCATTTTTTACGACATTACTTGGGACTATTTTTCCCTTTGGTTGGCTTTAGCACCTATGTTTCAAATAAACCTATTGCTAGATTGGGTTGTCAATGAATTGAAAATAATATTAATTTTTTACATATGCTTTTCTATTTTCTATATTTCCATTACATATTTTCATCTAATTATGCTTCATTTTCCCCTATCACCTAGGAAAATTTACAGAGCTGTGGAACTTTGGCCCACCAAGCTGTGTGTGTGAGTATTGTAATGCAATATTATGGTACGAAGAGAGGAATCGTAAATCCAAAAACACAAAGAATCCTAAATTCTCAATATGTTGTCGAGAGGGTAGGGTGAAGCTACCTTTGTTGAAATCACCACCTCCTGAGCTTCAAGAACTCTTACAACATTCAGAACATTACAAGGCTAATATAAGGAGGTTCAACTCCATGTTTGCAATGACTTCTATGGGAGGAAATGTTGATGTCCATGCTAATGAAGGACGAGGCCCTTACATCTTTCGATTGAATGGGCAAAACCACCACAGAATTGGGTCGTTACTTCCAGTTGTTGGAAAAGCCCCATCTTTTGCACAGCTATATATACATGACACAAAAAAAGAGATTCATTATAGACTAAATGCTTTGCCTGGACAGGAATCAGAATATGACCTTGACATTGCTATAATTCAAATATTATTGAAGATGCTTGATGAGAACAACGTCTTGGTTAAGACATTTCGTATGGCAAGGGATAGGTTCAAGGACTCCGATATGCACAATGTACGCTTGCGATTAATTGGATCGCGATCAGGTGATGGTAGGGAACAAAACATGCCTACTTGCTCTGAAGTTGCTGCTATAATTGTAGGTGATTTGAGCAAAGAAAATATCCATCGTGATATTATTGTTGAGAAAAGAAGTGGATTGTTACAACGAATAAATGAACTACACCCAAAATTCATGGCCATGCAATATCCATTGTTATTTCCGTATGGTGAGGATGGATTTCGAAATGAAATACTTAAAAAAGGTCTTGGTGGTGCTGCGCCTTTGACAGAAGAATATGTCACTATGCAAGAATATTATGCATATCAATTACAACAGCGTGAGAATGAAGGTGAAACATTGATTCTTGGTCGTAGGTTGCGACAACAATTTTTAGTAGATGCTTACACATGTGTTGAGGAGTACCGACTGATTTGGGTCAGGAATCATCAACTTCAACTAAGATCAGAGGTGTACTTTGGAATAAAGGATGCTGTATTTAGAGGAGACACTACTCCTTCATCTATTGGGAAAAGAGTTGTTCTTCCATCAACCTTTACTGGAAGCCCTAGATATATGATTCAAAATTACCAAGATGCTATGTCAATTTGTAGATGGGCTGGGTACCCGGATTTGTTTATAACTTTCACATGCAACCCTAAATGGCCAGAAATTGAAAGTTTCCTTTCCTTAATTCCAGCTCAACGACCTGAAGATAGACCAGATATCATTGCAAGAGTTTTTAAGATCAAATTGGATCAACTACTACGTGATTTAAAACATGGCAAGCATTTTGGAAAAGTAATTGCAGGTTTAAAATACAACCCATTACTGTTTGATTGTTGTTCTTAATGGTTTAATCTATTTAATTATTGTAACATTTTTTCTTTGTGTGAATATAGTTAACTACACAGTTGAATGGCAAAAAAGAGGCCTCCCCCATGCTCACATTCTTTTGTACCTATACCCAGATGACAAACACCCCACGCCTGCGGATATAGACAAGATAATTTCTGCTGAAATACCATATAAAATTACAAATCCAGGGGATTATGAAGTCATTTCACAGTACATGATTCATGGACCTTGTGGTTTTGCCAACCCAAAATCTCCATGCATGGTTGACAATAAATGTAGGAAGCATTTTCCAAAAAAGTTTTATAGTGACACTGTGATAGATGAAGATGGTTATGCAATTTATAGGAGAAGAGATAATGGGATGATAGTTGAGAAGAATGGAGTTATGCTTGATAACAGATTTGTGGTGCCATACAACATTGACCTGTTAGTTAAATACCAGGCTCACATTAATGTTGAGTGGTGCAACCGTTCCAAGTCCATCAAATACTTATTCAAGTATGTTAACAAAGGTTCTGATCGAGCAACATTTGTTTTGTATGAAAACTTACACACAGGTGCTACAAGTGAAGCACAGCATATAACAAACATTGATGAGATCAAAACATATCTAGATTGTAGATATATCTCAGCTTCTGAAGCGTGCTGGAGACTTTTTGAGTTTGATATCCAATATAGAGAGCCTGCTGTACAGAGATTAAGCTTCCATATTGAGAATGAGCAGAATGTTACATTCAAAGATTCAGACTACTTAGATAATGTTTTGGAAAGACCAGATATAACAAAAACAATGTTCACTGAATGGATGAAGGCAAACGAAATGTATGATACAGCAAGAAATTTGACATATTGTGATTTCCCTACAAAATGGGTTTGGCATAGAAAACAAAGAGAATGGCGCCCAAGGAAATCTGGCCGATGTATAGGGAGGATATTTCATGCTCATCCTACAAGTGGTGACCGCTTCTATCTTCGAATGCTTCTTAATGTGGTGAAAGGTGCAAGGTCTTTTGAGGAAATTAGGACTATTGATCATGTTGTGTATCCAACATACAGAGCAGCATGCTATGCTTATGGCCTTTTAGATGATGACAAGGAATGGGATGATGCTATCAAAGAAGCCTCTAATTGGGCTTCAGGAAGGCAACTACGAGAATTGTTCGCAACGCTATTGTTATTTTGTGAAGTGACAGACCCACATGCACTATGGATGGCTAATTGGGAGTTGTTGTCTAATGATATACTATATAGGCAAAAGCGTCTCCTAATGTATGACAACTTACATTTGACAGAAGAACAAATACAGAACCATGCTCTTTTTGAAATTGAACAAATATTAGTAAAAAGTGGAAGATCTCTGAAAGAATTTGATGGCATCAAATATCCAAATGTGTCGACAATTAGAGAAAACAACAACCGATTGTTACAAGAAGAGTTGGATTTTGATAGGCTTGAATTGGCTGCAGAACATAAAAAACTTTTAAATGAGTTAAATGTTGAGCAAAGAACAATATATGATGCTGTAATTCAAGATGTGGCATGCAATAGCGGTGGTTTATACTTTGTCTATGGTCACGGAGGAACTGGTAAAACATATCTTTGGAAAACATTAATTGCTTGCCTCCATTCACAAGGGAAAATTGTGCTTGCTGTAGCTTCTTCTGGCAAAGCAGCTTTGCTACTCCCTGGTGGTAGGACTGCTCACTCCAGATTTCAAATCCCTATCATTGTGACAGAGGAATCAACTTGTGGTATAAAACAAGGAACACATGCTGCTGAGTTAATGACAAAGGTGAGTCTTATTATATGGGATGAAGCACCTATGGCACATCGTAATTGTTTTGAGGCTGTAGACCGTTCATTGAGAGATCTACTTCGATTTGCCGACATAAACAGTGCCAATAAAACTTTTGGAGGAAAGACAGTTGTATTAGGTGGTGATTTTCGACAAATACTGCCAGTTATTGCTAAAGGCCATAGAGAAGATATTGTTGATGCATCAGTGAATAGATCTTATTTATGGAACTTTTGCAAGGTATTTGTACTAACACAGAATATGCGTCTCCAACAACCTAATGCTGATTCCAACAACTTTGCAGAATGGATACTCAAATTAGGTAACGAAGAGCTTGGTGATGTTGACAGCCAATCAAATATAGTCATACCCTCTGACTTATTAATTGATGTTGGAGATGATCCAATACAAAGCATTGTGACTGCAACATATCCAGATCTTCACAGTAACTATGCAGATGGAAAATACTTGGAAGAACGATCTATTCTAGCTCCAACAAATGATGTAGTTAATGAAATAAATGACTATATCATAGACTTGCTTGCTTCAAATGAGGAGACATATCTCAGTGCAGATTCAATTTGCAAGGCTTCGAGATACATTCAGAATGAAGATGTACTTTACCCAGTTGAATTCTTAAACTCCTTGAAATTCCCTGGCATACCAAATCACAGACTACGTCTTAAAGTTGGTCTTCCAGTAATGTTGCTTCGAAATATCAATCAATCAGCTGGCCTATGCAATGGGACTCGATTAGTAGTTACTCAATTATCCAAATGGGTGATCGAAGCTAAAGTTATAACTGGATCACATGTGGGAAACAAAGTCTTCATCCCAAGAATAGTACTATCTCCATCAGACACAAAATGGCCGTTTGTTTTAAAGAGAAGACAATTCCCAATTTCTGTTTGCTTTGCCATGACTATAAACAAGAGCCAAGGGCAATCACTAAAACATGTTGGACTTTTCCTGCCTAAACCAGTTTTCAGTCATGGGCAATTATACGTTGCTGTTTCTAGAGTTACTACTAGGAATGGTCTTAAACTTTTGATAATTGGTGATGATGGCAAAACCTCTTCAACGACTAAAAATATAGTCTATAAAGAGGTCTTTAGAAATATACATATAAATATGTGAAACTTCATTGAAGAAATTCATCATTCATTGCTAAGTTTCTAACCGCATTTAATTATTACTTTATACTTTTTGTAAAACAAAAATATCATGTTCCAAGCTTCTTTAAGAAAAAAAAAACATTTAAATTTGATAATGCAAAACGTAGTCAATTCTGCATTTTACGAAAAAAAAAATTATTTCATTGATGATTATTATAATTTTACTTACTCTTATATATATTTTTTATGACGACTTCTCTATTCAACTGTGGAAATAGCTGCAGAACTACTAATACTAAGTCAAAATGGCAATGTGCTGGACTCCTTTGAGCAAGCTTTCAACGGATAGAGACAATTGGACAATCAAGGTCAGAGTACTTCGTATGTGGGATGCAATCAACACAAAGAACAATGAGTTCATAAGCCTTGATATGATATTTATTGATGAAGAGGTAAGTATAGAACTCAATTTATATTGTGCTGATTCAATTTACTATGCAGATTCAATTCTTTTAAAAATAATTATTTTACCAACTCATCATATAATTCAACATCTATGGCTATTATATATATATATATATATATATATATTCACAAGAAGAATAATGGAAGATACTGACATTTCTCATTATTCTAGGGCTCAACAATACATGCAATTGTTCGGAAAAATCAAGCACGAACTTTTAGACCACAATTGCTTGAAGGCCGTGTTCATACCATCAAGAATTTTAGGGTGGAAAGTACTAAAGGCGAGTTTCGACCCGTGCACAATGATATCAAAATTTGGTTCATGACCATTACTACAATCATGGAGTCCAACGAAGATATGAACTCAATCCAAAAATATTGCTTTGAGTTTGCTGACTATGACCAAATACAAAACCAATGTTACAACTACACATATTTAATAGGTAAATACAAATCCACAACTATTTCACAATTCCTCTAATATAGTTGTATCCTAAATTAATGATTCAAAATAACCTAACTAGATAATTGCATATAAATAGATGTTCTTGGAAAGTTGGTAGCAGTTGGAAATGTTGAAGAGCCTCAAGTTAATGGCGCACCAAGAAAATTGCGCAATCTGCAATTGCTTTTGAAAGAGTAAGACAAAATATTTGATGTGATATTGATGTCATTATATGTTTATATAGAAAAATCAATTATAAGTAAAAAAAATTACTAATAACAAAAAAATCCTCAATAATTTTAACTGTATCAGGGGAAAAGAAATTAGGCTTTCACTATGGGGAACAAGTGTCTGGCAAATCGATGAAGATGTATATAAGAACAATCCAGGACCTTTTGTCTTAATTGCTACTTCGACTATTGTCAAATCATTTGGAGGTAAGTATAACTAAATAACGTTGCCAACTATCAATTTTAATGTATTTAGTATTGCTATCAAGTTAATAAGTATATTGGTTACTAATCTTAGGCCATAAATTTTACAATGAGAAATGTAATCTCTAATTATAAATTTTTTATACTCAAACTTATTCATTTTCGAATCAATCTAATGATACTTTTAGAGAATTTCATTCTCATTAAAACATGTCTTCCTTTTTCTCAATTTCATCAATTCAATACCATTTTGTTTATCATAATGTATTCTGCAATTTTTGCAGGAAAATTCTCTTTGTCAACAACCAGTGCAACAAAAATATATCTAAATCTTGAGATTCCCGAGGTTGCTGAAATAATTGACAGGTGCATATTTTAAAAATTATTAAGAACAAAAAAAAATATGATAAATAGCATTTTTTATCTCACAAAATACCATTTACATTATTTTTTCCTTTTTAAAAATTCAATGATAGGAATGGTAAAAAACATGATCCTATACAAGAAATACCAAAAATACATGCAAAACAGTTTTCAGAAGAGGATTTTTCTTCAAACAATATGAAGACAATACCAGAGCTCAAATGCATTGAATGGGATCCTGCAAAACAGGTTTGTTAATCATTTCAAAGTAGACTCATCATTTACATGAAAATATAATAATACATCATTTACTTAAAAAAAAATATTAACTTCAAAATTCATTGCAGGATGTTAATTGCTATTGTGTTGCAACAATAAGCAACATTGATACAACAATGGGTTGGTATTATATTTCATGTGTGTTATGTGGAAAGAAGGTCAAACCACAATCAGGATCGTTTTGGTGCGCAAAATGTGAAACAAAAACAAATCTGCCTATCCCAAGGTTAGAGGCACACACATTAATTACAAAGTTTGAAATTTTTTTTATAAAAACATTCATCTTACTATAATTACTATACAATTGCAAAATACTTCAGATACAGAATTCAAATTGAAGTTTTTGATTCAACTGACAAGACAACTTTTGTCATATTTGATCGAGATGCTGAGAAAATCCTAAATAAATCTGCAAAAGATCTTGCTGAAAAACAAACCGAGGTACAACTTATTTAAATTATTAAATTTATTGTCAAACTATAGATTATAATATAAATTAAAATTACTAATATGCAGATTGATATTGAAGAAGGAATCCCACGTGATCTTAAGAAAATTTTAGGAAGACAATACATTTTTCTACTTCGCTTGAATGAATTCAATCTGAAGGATGGTTTTGAAAATTACACAGTTGCTAAGATTTTTGATGCACCTTCAAATGAGAAAAAGGTATGGAACAAAAAAAAAAAAAAAAAAAAAAAAACACAAGCCAGTATGCTATATTATTTCTTTCTCTACGCTATACTGATGTAAATAATGTGCTCAAATTTAATATGAATGCAGATACCTATGCAAAATCTTAGCGACAACAAATCTGCCAGCACAAACTTTGTAAGATCCAGCCAAGAATCTTCCAGTGTCATTTCTTCAATGATCAACACAAATGATGCAACAAAAGGAACAAATGATGCAACAAAAGGAGAAAATGATAAAAGCTCACAAATTGAACAAATAAGGATAGACCAAACTTCAAACGTTGAAGATGAAGAAACAAATGATGATAACATACCCCTCAACATGCTTTACAAGCGTCGACATACTTCAAAGAACAAAGCATTCAAGAAACAAAAAAACAAAATTTCACAATAAAGCTCTTTATTACATCACAAAATAAATATCAATAATATGGAATGAATTACCATGCTTTTATCAACTTTTATAAAGCTCTTTATTACATCACAAAATAAATATCAATAATATGGAATGTTACCATGCTTTTATCAACTTTTATTATACAATATTACTCTAAGGTTGATTCTTTTTGCAGATTACTTCAACAAAATAATTATAATGAATATGTGTTTGCAATTTATAATTGTTACTTCTTATGATAAACTTAGTACTAACAAAGTTTTATAGCAAATATGTTATAATATATGTACAATATTCTTCATAAAAAATTGCATAAAATATTACAACATTATCCGTGCATCGCACGGGCAACTTACTAGTTAATTATAATAGTTATAATTTAAAGAGGGGAAAATAATCATAGCTGTTGTTAATAAAAAAATTATAAAACCCATAACTATTAAGTAATTAAAAATTAAAAATAGATGTTCTTAAGAAGAAATATCCCCTTTGTGCCTTACAATCCCTCCCTTAAAATTAGGGATAAAAAATAGCTAATATAAATTATTTACTAGTGTGGGAGGACTTTCGTCTCAGCCCCCAATAAGGTGTTGTCCTCTTCGGAAATGTCTTTGAACCTTAGTCTTCAAGGTTTTGTTTAATCCCACATTGGAAAAAGACGCCTCCCACCCTTGCCTTATAAGCACTTGACCAATTTTTGGCAAGTACTCAATTTTGATCTGGCTCAACCGGGCTAGGCTCATACTTGATTTTGATCTAACTCAACTAGGCTAGATTCAGACTTGGATTGGAATGACCCCTTTTCCTAGTCTTTGTTAAAATATTTTAATTTTTTTATTGATCTATTTTCAATGTATAGTCAATATGCAGAATTTTCTCTATAATATATAAAAATATTAATGATATTACTCATAAACTTGATGGATAATTCTCATTTGCAAATATTTACTACATTGGTTCTACTATTATGATTGAGTGATTTATTTTTTTTAATTCTTCTTTATAATTTTTCTTACCTTTTATTTATTTATTTATTTATTTTTGTGGGTGGGGGGATCCGAGAGTATCACCTTTATTGGGCCAAGCCCGAGGAGTATGCAAACCTGATTGATAGTTTCCTTGACCTGTGTAATCCCAAATGACTTAGAAAAGGAGCTTGGTGGACAAATCTAGATAGCCTGAGGAAGGCCGTCGGACATGAACCACTTGAAGAGGCTGAGATGAAGTCCACACCAAACTAGAAAACGGGAAACCAAGGGAAGCAACAGTAACAAGTGTGGATAGAGGGGGGGGGGGGGGGGAGGAATGCTTTCCAAGGAAGCATCCATCACCTCCGCATTGAATACATTGCAACAACTATTTCATCCACATTGATGGCTGAATGACACCTGAACAGTACCAAGACAACCTGTAGTTCACTCAACACATCTTCCAAAGATAGGATGGGACAAGAATCCAGTGTTAGGATGAGAAGAAGACCATTATAAAAGGAGGAAGAATCCCAATGAACAGGGATTAAAACCTGGAAAGTAGAGAGGGAGAATCATTCATTAACTTGTAATACCTCAAGTGTATTAGGGCTCCTCAACTGTCCGAGGAAACATTAATATCAATATTTATGCATACTTTAACTTGTTAAGACTATATTTTTCTATCTATACATGTTTTGTGACTTTGACTTGTTAGATAAGAAGCCTGAGTGTTGGTTTGCATTCCTATTTCTGCAAATTAATTGTAGTGGACCTCAATCTAAGCCCAGTCCCCCATTGGGCCTCAGTTTTTTACCGCACGCAATTTTTATTTAAATATCATGTTATATATTATTCTTAAGCGTTTTTATAAGTAATTATGTTTGTGGGTGATTTAACTTTAGTTCAAATTTCATGTATGATAGTTGTACATATTTTCTTTTATTTTCTTGTGAAATTATTGGACTAGTGAAATACTAAAAGTGAATATCAATAAACTTAAGTGGTTTATGTATTATTTATTATTGAGTGTTTAATTTATTTAGAAAAAAGGCAAAAAGAATATGTTAGAAATATATTTAGAATTTTTCAAATTATTTTATGTAAAAATTAATGTCCATATTCAGTTGAACAACCCATCATAGATGAGAATACACACCCATTTATGCTAAAGACATAGTAAAATTATTTTTTTCTTGGGTCAAAATATGGAAACGAATTTCATAAGATATGAATAGCAAAAAAAATACATTTTGTAAGATATGAAGTGACATATTATACCTATTAGAATTTCACTTTCATATGAAACAATATGATATCACTTGTATTGTGCATCAATCATAATTTGTATAGTGAAATTGGTCATGTTTTTTGTTACCAAATTGGATCATATCAAATTTCATCTTGTAAGAGCCATATGGTTTAAAAGTAAGTGGGGTTGAAGGTTTGATGGGCTAAGATTTTCCTCCTTGTACGTTTTTAGACCCTTTACCAGACCTAATATTATACTAAATTGATTAACAAGATTGTTATTCAAGATTATGTTTAGCACAAATAACACCAAAAAATAAAGCAGCGGAAAATAAAGAACACAAAGATTTGATGACCCAAGAAAACCAAACCGATAAAAAACCTGAGAAGGATTTAACCTAGCTATCCTCAAGGTAAAATAGATCTACTATGAAAGAAGTGAAATTTATACAATAAGACTTAGACCACTAACATCCTATTACTACCTCGAGTAAAAAACTTACTACCATAACCACGTGACAGCTCTGAGTCCACGGATTACTTCTTTCTTGATCCACAACAACCACAGGTACTTCTACTTGTGACTTTCTTTAAGTTCTTTATGCAGCAACTGAAACGATTACCAAGTTCTTGACATAAATCTTGATCTTGATAACCCTAAGCCTGTATAAAGGTAAACACCTCTAGATCTCACAAGAGATTTAACACACAGCACATCATAGACTTCTATAACGTAGCTAGAGTTTTTCTTTTTATACTTGGAGCAAAACATAAAACCCTACACGTCATATGGGCTTAGGATGAGTTGGAAATTCTGCAGAAAAATTAATCTACATGAGGTTCGATCTATCGAGTCTAATTTTCGGTCGATCGAGCCTTACAGATTTAGTCCAATAAATTCTGCAATCACTCGATTCCAACTTTACAAATAAACACACTTTGAGCAAGCCTAAACCTAGACTCTAAGTTTTGATCATGGTTTGCCAACACATTACAAATTGAAGTTGTAATACATTTAGTTCCTAAAGTCTTAGAACCTAACACTCCTCTTCCCATTTATTCAATTTTTCCCTCCTGATGTTAAATTGAGTCAAGATAACAAAGAAGATTTCCTTTTATTTGAGGTGGTGGTTTGTGATGTTGTTTGGTGGACTATAAATCAAGTTCAATTTGAGGGTCTATCTCCAAGTTTGGATAGGCTTTTACAAAACAATCTCCAGCTTGATTGCCAAGGACTGGAGAGGGAAGGTGGTATTTGCTTGCTGTAAAAGAGTGAACACCACCTTCCCTCTCCAAGCAAAGGTAGAAGCAATCAAATGGACTCTTTGGTTGGCCTTAGATTTAGATGCTGAAGCAATTTGTATTGAAATTGATTCTAAAATTTGTGTTGATCCCTTATCCTCCCCTAGTATGGAAATTCCATGAAGAATCACTTGTACTGCTCAGATATTTTGGCTTTGGAAGTCTCAAATCCCAAATTGTTGTATCTTCTGGGCGGCTAGAGGTGCAAATGGGGTTGCCCGCGCCTTAGCCAATTGGTCCTCTAGGATCCAACATGTTTGGGTCTTTTAATGTAGGTTTTGGCCCTCCTTATTTTGTTTCTGTTATTAAGGATGAGATTTGTGGCTCCCCTTTGTAATCTTTTATTATTTTGTTATTAATAAGATTTGCAACTCATCAAAAAAATATCTAACCTCCCCCATCAAACCCAATTGTCAGGACTTGTGAACAGATGAAAACAGATAACCATAGAACATTGGATTAGAGCCACGAGAATGAAGGTTTGGATTTCCAACGCGTCCAACATTCCTAATTCATCTCTCTAAAATAGGATAAAAAAACCAATTTAGGGGATAAACCTAAAAATTACTATAATTAGTTTCCTTATCATTCCTTAAAATATCATTTTGTTATCGTGCTTTGACTGCTTTCTTATATATGGACCTATAGAGAACATTGTTGATTTCCCAAACACTTAGGTAGTACAAAAAAAATAGAGAAGAAATGAAATTTTAGGAAGACAATCTGAATGCTCCCGCTTCAGATCCGTATGTCTAGAAGTTTATCTCCTCCATAGTAATATGTTGGTGCCATTCAATCTGTTTATCACAATGATTAGAAGATAAAAAGTGTTACTCACACATGGTGTTACTATAAAGATCTAAGGTTTAATTTTCATTTACACCAAAAATTGATTAGTGTCATCATTAAGATAGAAACGGATATCATAGATTGAAACTGCATTTAACTTGTACCTTGTTGTGGCACAATACATACACGTTTGGGCCCATTGCTACGCCGCATGTTACCTCTTTTTACTTTGTTTAATTGTGCATGACTCTTGTCTGATTCAATTTTCTATAATTCTATCCCATTTCGGCAAAATTCCCAGTTCCACGGTCACATTCAAAGTTTTAAACGAAGACCTCTCTATCTTTCAATGCAATGCAAAGTTCTTCGTTTGATTTTCAAACTCGATCTGAGTTTTTCCCAAATCTGGAGATTTTCTTGGAATCTCTCAGTTCCTCAGATCTAAGGTTTTTGTCTTGTCAGTCACAAATTGAGTGAGACAAGGGAAACCCCACTGACCATCATCATCATCTACCACACACCGTGTTATCATCTACCACACACGTGTATCCAATGACTCTTTAGTTAGTATTTAGTTCACAAATCACAACTCTCTCTCTGCTTTATATATCAAAACCCAACCTTCAACAGTTATTCAGTGTCACACTCTCTCACTCTCACTCACAGTACTAATATATGCCATGGTTTCTCCCACTCCTCCTCCATTATTAACTCTCTCCTCTCTTCTTTTACTAGTCTTGCTACTATGTAGTAGTTCTGTAGTAAACTCATCCTCCAAGTCCAACCCACCACCCAAGATTGGCCAAGGCTACCGTCTCATCTCCATTGAGGAGACCCCTGATGGAGGCCTTGTGGGCCACCTCGTTGTCATCAAGAACAACAATGTCTACGGCCCTGATATTCCTCACTTGCAGCTCTTTGTCAAGTATGTTATCACCTACTACTCTTCCTCTGGTTCTCTTATTTTTGAAAATGCACCTCTCAGCCGTTTGATATTTCTTGATTTTTGTACAGGCATGAGACGCAGGATCGATTGAGGGTCCACATTACTGATGCACAGAAGCAGAGGTGGGAGGTACCGTACAGTCTATTGCCTAGGGAGCAACCTCCGCCATTAAAGCAGACGATTGGGAGGTCAAGGAAGAGCCCGATAACAGTGTCTGAGTACTCAGGCTCTGAGCTCATATTCAGCTACACTTCAGACCCATTTGGGTTCGCTGTGAAGAGGAAATCAAATGGGCAAACCCTCTTCAATTCAAGCTCAGATAAATCAGACCCATTTGGCAATTTGGTGTTTAAGGACCAGTACCTCGAGATTTCCACTAAGTTACCAGAAGATGCTTCACTGTACGGCTTGGGAGAGAACACACAGCCACATGGGATCAAACTGTATCCAAATGATCCATACACTCTGTATACCACTGATATATCTGCTATCAATCTTAATGCTGATCTATATGGATCCCACCCGGTGTACATGGATCTTAGGAATGTCGGTGGGAAGCCTTATGCACACTCGGTTTTGTTGCTAAACAGCAATGGGATGGATGTGTTTTACAGAGGGACTTCATTGACATACAAGGTTATTGGTGGTGTCTTTGATTTTTACTTCTTTGCTGGCCCTACACCTCTAGGTGTGGTTGATCAGTACACTTCTTTCATAGGCAGACCAGCTCCAATGCCTTACTGGTCCCTCGGTATGATTCACTCTCTCTCCCCAATTGCTTTCCTCTTCCTTTAATTTACTGCATTCATAATTTTATTGGTGAATTATTGGTGAATAATGTCACAGGCTTGTACCTTGTTTTAATTCACTAATTAATTTGTGTGCAAGGAAGTTTAGGCAATGCTCCTATAAAAAAAAGTTTAGGCAATGAACGTGTTGGAAATTGACAGGTTTAAGCGATACATATATAGACAACCGGAGAAGCCGGTTAATGGTTGTCTTGTTTTTGGCATGTATCATGTGTAATAAGGAATGGAATAGTTTGGTCAAAAGACTGAAAAAAAAAAATGATGGAACTGACAGGTTTAGAAAATAGTATATAAATTGGGAGGAAAAGTTTTCACCATCTCAAGAGTAGTACTTTTTGGAGGATTGATTTATTCTCTAATCGGTACTATGTTCTAGTAAACTGGGTCATTTTGTAAACTATGTCGTTTATAATCTTGCTACAGACAGATATAATATCATATTGGCAAACCCATTTGTAAGATATGTAAGGAATTAGAACCACCTATTGATTTGGTTTGTCGGTAAATGCTGATTAGCGGTTGATTAAAGCCATAGGATCGGGATGCTTTGTTATTTTCTAATAGAGGTTAGTGGGTTGGTCAACACCCCCCCCGGGGTTTAATTTAATATATTGTTATCTTGTTCTCTTCTAATTATTTACTTGGTCATGCTCAGAAACAACCTTTTAGGTCTACAAGATCTTACAACGCTTCGCTCGAATATTTGACATTGAACACAACACTTTTTTTTAGAAGAATCACAAAAATTAACAAGTTTTTCTTTTTATAAAACCAAGATCTTGTAGACCAAAAAGGCAAAAAGGTCTTCTTGATTTTATCCAAGTGAAAAAGAAAAAAAAAAAAACGGGTTTATATTTTTATCTTTCATATTTTAAGGTCCATGTCACTGATAAGGCCACACATAAAGTTGGAACCTCTAGTTTTCTCACGTATTTTAATATTTTTCTTGCATTTTGCACCGACTTTTCAAAGCCAAAAATTTTGACCTTTTTTTCACACTCGTGTACAAAGGAGCTGGTGGACCCCAGAAAGCACATGGTTATTAATCTTTTCTTACAATGTTTTTCCTTCTAAAATTATCTTCGCTACACTTACATGAGGTGGAAATTGAATCATCATCATCATCATTGTCCAACTTCTATCAGAAAAGGTCGTGATGCTTGTGTGGTAAGGGCCCATTTGATTCTAATTCTAGGCAGCCATTTCCAACAGCATTCCTCCATCTGGGCCAATACTCTCCATCTACCGCTTCCATGTCTTGTGAAGGGAGACTGCCTTCGGTTGTGGGGAATGTGTACCCGTGTAATTGTTGTCCCCTTGCATTACAGCTACTCTCATGTCGGTGTGAGAAATAATTGGTGGACTTAAGACAAAATGAATTATGAATTAACCTTTTCTTTCTTGTGTGGCTTAGGATTCTCTCAAGCAACTTGAAAAGAATTCATTTTTAGGTTAGATAAGATATGGGCAAAGACTGGGTCCCGTGTTCTTGTGTACTGGACTAGTCATGATTATAACATTTGTACACTTTTGGTCGCATATCATTATCTTGAGGGGTCTATTAAATATGACAAATCTTTTTTTTTTTTTTGAGACATTAAATATGACAAATCTAAAAGTTTATCTAGTGTTATATTATTTATAAAATAAACCTTATGTGAAATGAACCCTAGTTTCGAATTGACATGCCATTGGGCTACAAAGCACTTGGCAACTTAAGCTTATTACCTTTTTAGGTTAGAACTTAGGAAGCATATTGCCTTTTAGGCTAGAAACTTAGAAAGTACTAATGATAATTCTTCCATTGTATGATGCCTTAAAGTGATTCTTGTAAATCTCTGTGATTACTTGGGCTTTTCTTGGGGTTCAGAACAGTTGGAAGTTGGAATCGGCACATGGGTGCCAATGTGTTGTCAGCTTGTAAGAGGTTACTGGCATGCCAATATATGGGCCAATTCATCTATTGCATAAATTTGTTACATCTTCCATTCTAAATTATCTTTGAGAAGGCATATCTGCGCATGTTAATGTTTCTTATAGATAACTTTCATCCCATCTTGCATATTTTACATGTGAACATGTTAACGTTTCTATATTTAGTAGACAATGTTATAAGTTCGTTTCTCTAAGTTAATATCTTGACATGTAAGAATCAGTTGGAAAATGTAGATCAGTGGCAGAGCAAGAATTACACTCCAGGGGGCCATATGTGCAACATATTTCAATTAAAACTAATTCAAGGGAAAAGATTAAATAAATTCATATTTATAAAAATTTAATTGTTCAGTAAAAATATTTAGTACATCTAATATCTATTTACCTTTTCATGCTAATAAAGTTTGATTGAATTTTGGTACTATCTACAATTTTTCTTAGGGTATATCATGTCTTTAGCTAATTACACTCAACATACCTACAATTAGAAAAATAAATAAAACTAAATGTAAAGTTATGACTAACCTAATTTTGTGTAACTCTTTGTTTATTTCCAAATTGTTAGGCTTCTTTTTCTTTAGCCTTTTGAAATCTCAACAATATAATGGCCTCTTTACTTATACAAATATATTTATTTAAAGAATAAAAGCAACAACACAATTGATAAAAATTAGTTTACTTGATCATCTTGATATATGACCTGCTAATAAGGTTGGAATAGGAATTAATTCTTAGGCTTCTTAACCTATTCTCTCTTATAATCTAGCTGGCTAAAATTCTGAATTTCCAAGCAAGAGCAATTCTTGTTATAAAAGTACATCACACCTCCAGTTGTTCTAAACAGCCAGACCTCTGCATCATGAACTATGCATTGCATGTTCCTATTCCAACTGTTTTAATTAATCAAAGGGTCTAATGATGCATATGTAATTCAGCCAAAGCAGCTACAGTAAGAAATTAAGAAAGTATGATTCATTTTATTTATTTCTTGCTCATTTTTGATGCTACAGGATTCCACCAGTGCAGATGGGGTTACCATAACCTATCTGTAGTTGAAGACGTTGTTGAGAACTACCAAAAGGCTAAAATCCCACTTGATGTGATTTGGAATGATGATGATCACATGGATGGGCACAAGGACTTCACCCTCAACCCCAACAATTACCCTCGTCCAAAGCTTTTGGCATTCTTAGACAAAATACATAGCATTGGTATGAAGTATGTTGTCATTATTGATCCTGGAATTGCTGTTAACTCCAGTTACGGAGTATATCAAAGGGGCATTGTCGATGATGTTTTCATCAAGTACGAGGGTGAACCCTACTTAGCTCAAGTTTGGCCAGGGGCTGTAAACTTCCCTGACTTCCTAAACCCAAAAACCGTGTCATGGTGGGGTGATGAAATCCGCCGCTTTCACGAGCTTGTCCCTGTTGATGGTTTATGGATTGACATGAACGAAGCTTCAAATTTCTGTTCTGGGAAGTGCAAAATCCCAAAGGGCAAGCAGTGTCCCACTGGGACAGGACCTGGCTGGGTATGCTGCTTGGACTGCAAGAACATTACAAAGACAAGATGGGATGATCCTCCTTACAAGATAAATGCTTCAGGTTTGCAGGCACCAGTAGGGTTCAAAACAATAGCGACTAGTGCAGTTCACTACAATGGCGTTTTGGAGTATGATGCTCACAGTCTATATGGTTTCTCTCAATCCATTGCAACTCACAAAGGCCTTCAAGGACTCGAGGGTAAGCGTCCATTTATATTATCTCGCTCGACTTATGTTGGTTCAGGCCACTATGCTGCCCACTGGACTGGAGATAACCAAGGCACTTGGGAGAATTTGAGGTACTCAATTTCCACAATGCTCAATTTTGGTATATTTGGGGTGCCAATGGTTGGTTCAGATATATGTGGGTTTTATCCACAACCAACAGAAGAGCTTTGCAATCGTTGGATTGAAGTTGGTGCTTTCTACCCGTTCTCAAGGGATCATGCAAACTACTACTCCCCAAGACAGGAGCTTTATCAATGGGAATCAGTAGCTGAGTCTGCCAGAAATGCTTTGGGTATGAGGTATAAGCTCCTGCCTTATCTGTACACCTTGAACTACGAGGCTCATATTAGCGGAGCCCCAATTGCCAGGCCACTTTTCTTCTCATTCCCAACTTACACTGAGGTTTATGGGCTGAGCACCCAATTCTTGCTAGGGAGCAGTCTCATGGTATCTCCAGTTCTTGAGCAGGGTAAATCAGAGGTTACAGCTCTGTTTCCCCCGGGTTCTTGGTACAGTTTGTTTGATATGACGCAGACTATCACATCAAAAGGCGGGATCAACGTTACCCTTGATGCGCCTTTGCATGTGGTTAATGTGCATTTGTATCAAAATACCATTTTACCAATGCAGCAGGGTGGAATGATTTCAAAGGAAGCTAGAAAGACACCTTTCAGCCTCATAGTGACCTTCCCAGCAGGGGTGCCTGATGGGGAAGCAAAAGGGAACCTTTTCATTGATGATGATGAGTTGCCAGAAATGAATCTTGGAAATGGGTATTCTACATATATTGATTTTTATGCAACAAT
The DNA here is from genome assembly GCA_033629205.1 of Lithocarpus polystachyus. Classification (NCBI taxonomy): domain Eukaryota; kingdom Viridiplantae; phylum Streptophyta; class Magnoliopsida; order Fagales; family Fagaceae; genus Lithocarpus; species Lithocarpus polystachyus. The sequence goes on from CM066165.1 coordinate 35,084,188, forward strand.
TAATAAGGGAACTGTGAAGGTGTGGTCAGAAGTCCAGGAGGGCAAGTTTGCTTTAGCTCAGGGTTTGTACATTGAGAAGGTTACGGTGTTGGGATTGGATGGAAGTGGTCAGGCATCTGCACTTGAGGTTGACGGAAAACCGGTGACGGGTGCTTCGAACATAGAGTTAAGCACAACCAAGCAAAACGTGTTGGAGGAACAGGAAGATGGTGGAAATAAGGTGAAGACATTGATGGTAGAGATCAAGGGTTTGTCATTTGCTGTAGGAAAGAACTTTGCAATTACCTGGAATATGGGGATCAAAAGTTGAGGATTAAGAGGATAGGAGGTTCTTAATTGCCTCTGTTTCCAACTACTTTTTTATTATTTTCTGTTATTCTCTTTGTTGTTGTTGATGCTTTTTTATATCTAAAATGGATTTTGGTTAGTAAGCCTAATGAAACTGATGGGCAGTTTTTCCTATATATATAGATTTCTGAATGTTGTTTGCTGCAGAAGTGATTAAATTTTGAAAACATTTTACTCAATTATGGACCTTGAATTTACTGGATGAGCTCAATGCTTTGGGAAAGATGGTCCTTACTGAAAAGATTATGGTGTGCACTAGGTCTACTGTGATTGCCTCAGTTGGGTAAACTGGACATTGCAAAAAATTTTCCTTAAGGTCCGAGCTGTTGTAGTATACATCTCAAATTTGCCTTTGGACCAGATCTGTAACAGGATCCTGTTGCTACTTTGCAGTACTAAAAGCTGGAACCGGTAGGTTTTTTTTTTTTTTTTTTTTTTTTAAATTAATTTATTTTTTATGCTATCTCAATGATGGTAGATATATTTGAAGGTTTATTGCTGATATATAGTGGCTAATTAATTTTTGAAACCATTACAAAGCTGATCATTGTATGTAAAGTGGTAATCAGTGGCTGAGATTCTTTCGAGTCCCTAGACTTTGGAAAACTTGAATTTAATTTGTTGACTCTGCATATAAGATCCGTGTGAGTCACGGTTTCAAAATTTTTTCGTCATATATACATTACATTTGGGACCCAGGACATCCAAGGTTTTTCCCCAATCATCACTTTGACACAACTCTTCTAGCACCTTTCATGAATTAAAATTTTGCCTTTGTTTGTCCATGTAATGATGTCAGCAATAGCCACTTAATTAGCCTTGATTACCTCAGTTATTTATGTATGAAATCTGTCCGTGTCCTACCAATAAGCTCAAAGTAAATGTTAGGCATCCTCATTTTCAGCTAACCAGCGAGGAGCTATAAAACGAAAGATTTGCCACTTTTAGAGTACTGCAGACAAGCCAGTCATGCAAGGAGTACCACTTATTTGGTGTAACATCCTCATTCCAGCTTTTTTGTTTTAAAGAAACAAATTTATAATTTTTTTTTTCACTATAATACTGGGTTTTGTGGATAAGGTTGTGATAACGGGCACCTTTTCCATGCCCGTTTACATCCAATTTTATGTTAGTATTTTTGCCAGCTTTATAGATTATAGGGTCAGTTTTATACCGTGTCCTTTTTCTCCCATTTATCAAGTGGAACCCATAGAGTAGTTCTCTTTTATGAATACCTGATGCAAGATAAATGAATTTCATTAGTTAAAACTATATGATCAATAAACAAACTTAAAGGAGAAAACTTTGGCAAACTTCATGTCAATTAGATTATAATTTTATAGTGCAAAAGTAGCATCTCTATGTTTAAGACTTAAATTTTGCTCGGCACCATATTTTCTCCATATGCTCAGCACCATATGTTGTAGACCTGAAAATCTTGGCCTTTTAGCAAGAAGTTTTTGAACTGTTATGTTAATTGACATATTATTGATTTCTAATACATTTTCTACACTTTTAGATGGATAGTCAAGCCAGTCGTTTACCAAAGCTGGAACGTTTAAGGGCAAGGTGGATGCCATCCATCGACAAGATATTTGTGGACTTGGTTGTTAAGCATAAACAACTTGTGAAAGAGAAAATTACTTTTAGTTGTTATAAATTATTAGTTGTTGGAAAAATGTAGCTATAGTGGTATAGATTCTAATGTGATATTATAGCTAGTTTTCTTATATCTGATGCCATTAGCGCATTGGTTGGCTTCACGGTATGTGCATTATCCGCTTGTTGGGGATAGTTTTTAATAGGTTCCTACAGTCAAATAACAAATGTTCCATTAACAAGTTGATAGAGTTTTTTTTCATGAGCATTACAATACTCAAGGCATCTAGTTTAGCAATTAAATTATTCAATCCAAGCTCTTTAGAAAGAATTAAACCATCCCTTTAGGCCCAAAACTTCCCTAGTAGGTATACTATTGTGCATGCACAGCTAGAGAAAGAATTGGACACAAGAAGGGACTTCAATCTTCTATACCCATGTCATTGACATAGTATCTAGGCTTATGGGGTTTTAACCCCTTGCCAAAAGATAAGTTGACTTTAGGGAAAAAAAACCATCTATAGAGTATGACCAAGTGAGAGAATCCTCAGAGTTTTGATCATAAGAGAAGAGAGTAGCTTTAATAGCATTGAGAATATGATTCGGCGATACAAATGAGATTTTTTGGGGATCTAGGATCTAAGGCCTTGTTTGGGTGTAAAAATATCATCACTCATTACTCATCATTCAAATATCATTACTTATCAATCATCACCCTATAACTCATTTCCTATCACTCAAAAATTCCCAAATATCACCTAAGCCCAGTTTGGCACCTAAACCCGGTTATGTTTTAAAATCCAAAAACTAAAAAATGTGGGACCCACACTCTGACCTATGCTACCATTTCTCCAGAACCCCTACCTGCCCCCTCCTCACCCCACTTACCCCAAAACCCAACTTTAGCAAACCTTCCTCTTCACTTCCCTTCTGCGCCTCAACTCCTCTAATGTCCTCTACTCAATCCTCACCTAATTGCGTCGATGCCACCGATGATGGACAGGCTTTCTTCCTCCCTCGTTGTCCCTAAAACTGAACCCACAACCTACGTTTGTGCCTCCTTCCTCCCGTCCTAGGTGCCCATTCATGTTTGTTCAAGGAAAAGAGAGTGGTCTACCTCGGGGTTTCTAAAACTTTGAAAAAAATGCTTGAGGGTTAACTTGTGAATCTCGTTGTCGTCCTTCTCGCTGGTTTGAGCTTTGGCCACTGCGGGTTGGAGCAAGTTAGATGGCTTGCTAGATGTGGTTGGGCTAAGGGGATTTATGTGAAGATGGGGTTGTGTTGAAGAATGGATGTGGCTGTGCAGAGGAAGTGATGTGGTTATAGGTGTGAACTACAATATTTGTCATTAGCGCCGTTGGTGGGGAGTACGAAAAGGAGTGACCGTGGGCCCCTGTGATGTGAATGTATTTATGAAAATGCCACCGTTACTCTGTTTTTGTAACTCAAAAACACCTAAAACTTTTTTTTGTTTTCAGTAAATCATCACCCAGTTTTGTGAGAACTGAGTGATGGAAACAACATCCTAAAACTCATCCAAACAAGCTTCTTCTCTGTGGGACTCACTTATTTTGAGTGTTGAGTGATGAAAATAAGGTGATGAGTAATGGAAACCCACAAATCCAAACAATCCCTAAGCTTCAAAATTTTCAAACTCGAATGCTAGATCAGGTAATCTATCTAAACAGAGATAGGACTATTAAGGGGTTGAAGGGGCCCATGGCCCCCCTCCCCCGCACATAATTTTTTTAAAATAGTAATAGTGTGTGTGTGTGTGTGTGTGTGTGTGTGTGTAATGAATATTTTAACAATTGAACCCAAAATAATTATTTTTGGCTCCCTCCTCCCAAGAAGTTACACACTAACCCATGAAAATGATAAAATTTAATAGGCAAGCACCCATACTACAATATCTGCAGCGTTTTTGTGTTACTGTGTTGGTTGTCTCTCACTCATTCTTCACATACCCAAGCTATTTTTTTATGAGTGATTAGATTGGCCATTTGAATTTGTAAATGAGATATGACTATTTTTGCTGAATAGCAAGAGAGTTGAATACAAATTCCAGACCAAAGTTATGTACTTGTAGTGAGTGAGAGCGGGGTGCATGTGTGTGTGGGATGGGGTGGCAGGTGTGTGTGACTATTAATTTTTAACTTAAATTATTTAAATATCTTCTTCTTCTTTTTTCCTTAAACTTAAAAAGTTTTTGTTGGTTGTTTGTTAGTAAAATATTGTTAATTTTAGAGAAGTGTTACGTTTATAACATTTTCACAATATTTTCACAAAAAATCAAAGGTATTAAGTTTTATTGGTTCTAATTTGAATTCACAATTGAAATTACTCTTTTGTCCACCAATAACAACTAATTGTAACTTGCAATTTAGGATTTTTTGAGTGTGAAAGTATTGTGAAAATGTTTTGTACATAGCATTTCTTTTAATTTCATGTGCATTATGGAATCGAATAATTGTTAATAAATTTGTGCTAATGTGGAGTGTGTAGCTATTAGGATTTACAAATTTTATTATATACATTTTATAAATTGATGTATCATTAATTATAAAAAATTAAGACTGGCCATTGTAAATTATTTGTTTAAATATTTTTTAACTTTAATTTTATAAATTGAAAAGGAGATTGTTGCAAAGCTTAGTACAAAATCAACCATAGATGATTTTTTTTTTTAAAAGAATGTTGAATTCTATTTTTAGATGATTAGTTTAAAATGCATTAAGAAACGGTTATTTTGTTTATTCTCTCTTTTGTTGATATTTTCTTAACATATATGCTAATTTGGATTTTAATTAAAGATTTTTTATTTATTGAGGTTTTGACTCCCCTAAGTTTAGATCCTGGTCCTGGCCCTGTATCTTAATGAGTGACATGGTGCTTTCATGATTTTATAAGTAATGCGTTAGGAAATAATCACATAATCACACTCTACTGCCCTGGTCCCTCTTTATTTCTTTATAGATTAAAAAAAAAAAAAAAAAAAAAAAAGTTACAAACACAAACACTGAAAGTCTAAAACCGGTCCACACAATCACAAAAGGCCAAAAACAATTTCACAATAGTCAAAGACTCAAAGCCACAAACACCAACTACTCTACAGTACGGTCCACTATCCCACACATGACACAACACCCCAATCCAAAATAAAATTAAAAAGCCACAACTCACAAATAACAGTCAACATAGTTCATTAAAACGCGGAGGCAGAGCCGCAGAGGGCTAACCGGCAAGCAGAGCAATATAGCAAAAACAAAAATATGAATTTGAGAGAGAAGAGAAATTTCTTAGATTTACCGTGTGTGACTGTGATCAAGGATCTGAGGAGGAGCAGCAGCAGCAACAATCCAGATCTGATCTGAGGAAAAGAGCAGCAGCAGTAGCCAGCAACAGTGATGGAGGAGGCATTGATGCTTGATGAGGTTGAGTGGAGGAAGAGTGAGTGAGGTTAGGGTAAAATTTTGAGAATTATAATTTAGGTTTTTAGTCCATATTTATTTTTTATTTTGTAGTTTTTAATTTGTCGTTTTTTTTTTTTTGTTTTTTTTTTTTTTTTGTTTTGGTTGGTATGAGAGTTAGGCGGTGATTTTTCAGATTGATTCATATACTAGTGTAGGTCCGTCCCTGGAAATAAGGACCAAGAACTTCATTTGGTAACAAAAAGTGAATACATATCAAACAGTGCCTATACCAGGAAAAAGAAGTGAACGGTCATTATGTATGAAAATAATATAACGAGTAAATAGCATCCCAAATGTGGTAGTTGGTATAGTTTCGTTCACTAAATAGACAACTTCATTTTTGTTCAAAACAAGAAATAGAAGAATGGAACTTTAAAAGATTATTTTGGAAGCCCTACTTCCTCAAACATAAACAAAGACTAAATGAAATCAGTACATAGGTTATTTAAAAAAACAAACACGCACACATACTAGCATAAGGTAGAAACTCAAGAAAAGCTTTTATACATTAAGAAAAATCATAAAGAGAACCTCCTTCCAAAAACCATAAACAGTGTTTAAAGTTACCTAGAAGCTCCAACACTCCTATTGTAGACACCTTTGTGAATGATCTTAATTTTCCTAAAGCATTAAGTACGGAAAAAAATTCACTGAATCACATGCAAGGTGTAAGCATAAGTTATAGTTTCTTTCATGATCTTTTTTGCAGTATCTAATCATACTAGTGTTAGCTGCATGTGCAAAGCACATGCTGCCCCAGTAATAAGAAAATTAATATAGATTTTGTGTGTGAAATCGTGAATTTTGGCTCATCCAATTTGACTATATTAAAAAAGAAGTCTAAGAATAAAACAAAATATCACAATATTTCCACAATATCTTCATTTATAGGATCCTAACAAATATTTTTTTTATTTTATTTGAGAGAAATGTTACATTCATAACATTTTTAGAACAAGTTCTAAATGACAAGTTGTTCTTGGTTTTAAAATACATAGAGATTTACATTAATCAAAAGAGACATTAGTTTTAATAATTTTGATAATTATGTCATAAAAAGTTAATCTCATTCATATAAGACCATGACAGATCCCATTCTAATATTTTATTATTTTATTTTGACCTATAATTTACACCTCAATAGTTGTGAATATATTGTAATGACAACAATATATCACGACATTTTTAGTTGTGCTAGATCTCGGTATGATATTTTATTATTTTATTTTATTTTGACTTATAAGGAATTGACACATGTGTCATAATATTTTCACAATATCTCTATATATACATTGTACTTAATTACAATGTAAATTTATATTGTGGACACAAAAAAGTTGGCAAATTTTGTACACATTTACAAAATTTGTACAATATTTACTATTTTTTGTGCAAATGCGTATAATATTAACCACTTTTGTGTATTTACAATGTAAACTTGCATTGCAAATACAAAGTAAACATATAAAGATCTTAGAAAAACAAAAAACAAAAACAAAAACAAAGCTCAAACCAACTGGTATACTTGAAGGAAAAGAAAAAAAAAAAAAAACAAAAACAAAAACAAAAAGTGCACCTCACTAATTGAATAAACCAAAAAAATACTATTCATGAGCCTTTGGCTCTTTTTATATAGTTAATAGCTATGCCAGCTTACATAAATATTAAAAAAAAAAACACAAATCGATAACTGGGAAAAAAAAAATTAGGCACCGTAGAAATTAATGTTAAAATATTGTGGACTTAGCATTTTTTTATTTGATCTATAAAAAACTGAGATCTCAACAATTGTGAAAATATTGTGATAACAATAAGTGTTGTAACATTTTCTCAAAATATTTATTTTTAGTTGTGGTTAGTCACAGTCTCATATTTTATTATTTTATTTCAACTTGTAAGAAATTGACACGATAATAATTGTGAAATTTGTTGTGTCAGTATAACAATATATATACCAGCTTACGTAAATATTTAAAAGAAAAAAAAACACAAACCGATTACTAGAAAAAAAAAAAAAATCTAGGCACTGTATCTACCGTGCCAGTTGAATAAACCAACAGCACTGCACAATAAGTGTTGTAACTTTTTTTTCAAAACATTTATTTTTAGTTGTGGTTGGTCACAGTATTATATTTTATTATTTTATTTCGACTTGTAAGAAATTGACACGTCAATAATTGTGAAAATATTGTGAAATTTGTTGTGTTAGTATAACAATATATATACTAGCTTACATAAATATCTAAAAGGAAAAAAAAAAAAAACATAAACCGATTACTAAAAAAAAAAAAAACTTTAGGCGAATAAAACAAAAGCACTGCACAATAAGTGTTGTAACATTTTCTCAAACCATTTATTTTTAGTTGTGGTTGGTTATAGTCTCATATTTTATTATTTTATTTTGACTTGTAAAAAATTGACACGTCAATAATTATAAAAATATTGTGAAATTTGTTTTGTCAGTATAACAATATATATATATACCAGTTTACATAAAGATTTAAAAGGAGGAAAAAAAAAAAACACAAACCGATTACTAGGAAAAAAAAAATTAGGCATTGTAGCTACAGTGCCAGTTAACTAAACCAAAAGCATTATAGCAATAGTGCATACGCGCATTCGCGATAAAACAAAAGCACTGCATAATAAGTGTTGTAATATTTTCTCAAAACATTTATTTTTAGTTGTGATTGGTCATAGTCTCATATTTTATTATTTTATTTTGACTGGTAAGAAATTGACACGTTAATAATTGTGAAAATATTGTGAAATTTGTTGTGTCAGTATAAAAATATATATATACCAACTTACATAAATATTTAAAAGAAAAAAAAAACACAAACAGAGATTACTGAAAAAAAAAAAAAAAAGTATTGTAGCTATAGTGCCGATTGGTGCTGTAGTTACTGTTCAAAACATGGGGAAAAAAAGCTTAGGAAACCAAAATGCATAGTGAAAAAAAGAAAGGACTCCACAAACGGACAAAAAAGGACTCATGAAACCAAAAGTGGCACTGTAAATGTACAGTGCAAAACACTGAATGAACAGTGTCAAATCACTATAGTGGCATAGCTGCTTTTATATATATAAGATATATCTAGCTGCCTCAAAATATAATCGCTCAGACTAATTGATTCTAGGTTTCACTAGTTCAAATTGTAAACAACTCATTGGGATGTTGGTTAGAAGTCTTGTCTTTGAAATAATCATTTTTCCTTAGATTGCAATAAGGACAAAAAGGCATGTACTTTTTCATTTTCTTAAATTGTATCATTGGACCAAAGTATTGTAATATTATTCTTGGAATTGATGTACTGTTAGGTTCTAAAAGTTTAGAACAATTGGCAAACCGTGAACATAAATTTGTCTAGATATAGATTCCAAAGTCTATAGGTATGATTAGACAATGCTCAAGGTGTTGTAAATCAGAATACAAAAACAAGGGAGCTGTAGGTTCAGGAAATTTGAAACATGCCAGGTTCAGCCGGTCGAGATTGTGGTTCGACTGATTGAGACACGGATCTGCAAAATTTAATTTCGAGCAAGTGTTGGGAACTAAAAAACTTTCAATCTTCTTAAGCTATTCTAGGCATAAATCTTAGACATCAAATACTCTTGAAAACTCATTCTAGATTTAATTTTTGTTCACAGTTTTCCAACTTATAAACTATGAACCTAACAAAATTTATGCTGCCAAAAAGCCTTTTAGCACAACTAGTACATTTTAATGTTTCCAATGCAGATATCTAATGTTCTAATCTCTCCACTTCAACTATCAATTTATAAAATATAAAAGTTATTGATTCCATTATTTAAACAAATATATTAATTGTATTATTTATGAAAGCTCGATAATAAAACTACTAGAGCTAATTAGAACCCCCAAATTTAAATTATGGCTAAATTGCTTTTAATCTACTCTACTATATACAGAATTAGAGTAATTAATGTGAAATAAACCCGGACTACTTCCTAGTGCATGAACATACATAATTAAAAATTAAGTATAAAAACACAAAGAGTAAGAAAAGATAGATGCAAACATAAGATAACACGACTCTCCAAGCCTAGTCTACCTGTGAGAGACCGCAAACTTGGTGCCTGTCAAAAAAGAGATTTGAGTACTTTTTTAGGGCACCTCTTTTTGGGTAAGTGGTGTAAAGTCGTCACTTATTTTTATATAAAAAAATAAGAAAAAATTAAATACAAATTTATATGACTGAATTGTTCCTTTCTCGTTGATTGAATAAAAAAGAATACATATTTGATAAATTGAGTATTACATGGCTTTGGGTCCTAATTACAAACTACCAAAAATATATGGCTTTTTGTCCTAATTACAGCCTACCCAAAATAAAAGTAAAGATAAAGCCTAAGTCTACCAATCCAAAGACACTAAATTCTGAGGCTAGATTACGAAATGGGAAAATTTTAGACACCCATTCCACCCAAACAGAGTCTAGTCTTCTAGACTCTCATGACCAATGTATCCCTTTATGCATGATATAAATAATATGTTGCATACATGAAACACTTAACAAAACTAGGTCACATAAGTCTATTTATGAATGCATCCTCTCCTTTGTTAAAAAATTCAGATCAATGTTGTGATAAAAAAATTTGATTTGGTTTAGGAAAATTAGATTTGTTTTTGTACATGTAAAAAAAAATAGTTTTTGGCATAGAAAAGTCAGATATGTGTTTATTAAATAAAACAAAGTCTTTTAGTTTTAAAAATATATATATCAAAATTGTTTTTGAGAACTAGAAAAATTGGTTTTTGGTTTGTATTAAAAAAAAATCAGATTTGTTTTATAACAAAAAAAATTTAGATTTGTATATAAGAAAAATCAGATCTTTTTTATAATAAAAAATTTATATTTGTATATAGGAAAAACCAGATCTATTTTGTTATGTGAAATAAATATAATTTTTTTTTTCTTTTTTAAGAAGAGAACTACATTCATGAAATAAACCTACGCCACTTGTATCAAACAAAACAAACATGACATTACTACTCTTGACTTTCTTTTTTATTTCAAAATTTGCTATATTTAAAAAACTTTAGATCTACATCTAAAAAAAAGATATAGATCAATTTTTTAAATAAAAAAAATTTAAATCTGCATCTAAGGAAGATATAAATCAATTTTTGATTTGGAAAAATTCAAATTTGCATCTAAGGAAGAAGCAAAAAGGCTTTTGTGTTAGAAAAACATTTCAGATTTGCATCTAAGCAAGATACAAATCATTTTTTATGTAAAAAAATTTAGATTTGCATCTAAGGAAGATACAATTCAATTTTTAGGTTTTGAAAAAAATTCAGATCTGCATCTAAGGAAGATGCAAATCAGTTTTTGATTTTGAAAAAAATTCAGATCTGCATCTAAGAAAGATTCAAACCAGTTTTTGATTCTGAAAAATTCAGATCTGCATTTAAGGAAATATGCAAATCAGTTTTTGATTTTGAAAAATTCAGATCTGCATCTAAGGAAGATGCAAATCAATTTTTTTTTTAATGGTTTTGAAGAAGATGTGATTATAAGCAGATTTTTGAAACTCAAAAAGGTAAATCATGACAACAAACACATCAAGAACATATTTCAACAAAATATTAGCAACATATGGTATGAACATTAGATATTAAAACTAAAAGAATATTTACTGATGCATTATAAAAATATAAAAACAAAAAAAAAGGGTAAAGAAAAACCACCTCTTGCATGGACGTACTCTTCTTACCGAGGGAATATTTTAGGATTCAAAAAAATTTATTCAATTATCTTTGAAACCTAAAATACCTTGCTTACAAAAAAGAAATTCTTAAGGCTAGAGCCTTCCGAACATCTTTAACGTAAGAGAAAAAATAATAGAAAGGAGAGTCAGAAAGAGGGGAAATCAGAGAGCGTAAAAAAGTGTGCAGAATTTTGAGATGCAACCTCTATTTATAGATGTTAAAATGCTGAAAACATAAGAAAAAAACATATGGGGAAAAATCCTAAAAGGGAAATTCTATTCTCTACAACTTTGCCAGAAATAGCCCAGTTCGAATTTTGAGTTCTACTATGCCAAAAGTCCATTGGAACGTGAATCTGAAATTTGTTACTTGATTAGCACGTTTTTGAAGTGTTTTCCAACTCTAAAACTATATTTGGACGAATTTCAAAGTTATTTTCATGATAAACCTCATTCCAAAGTGATAATTAGGACTTTAAAAATAATTATTTTGAATATAATTATCCTAAAAGCCTAATTATCTACAGCCTTTAAATATTATTAGCTTATTTGTTTTAATCTCATGCAACAAATCTCACTTTAAGAAAAATACTCCACCAATCACATAAATTCATTTAATTAATTTTAATCATCAACCAATCAAAATTAATTTCAATTAATCACACATGATCGGTTTTACCCCATACAATGTATGCAGATCATGAAAACTTGATCTCATGATATCTTTCAATCCGTTGGTTCGATTTGGAAACTAGGTATACCGTTACAACCGTTAGAATCTTCATTTTTATGATATGCAATGGACAAATTAATGTATGTAATGTAATCGTGAATTTTGGGTACATGAATGGTCACTCTAGTCATCTTCCATGATTAAATCATGGGTGCAAAATCGAGTGTCTATACTACCCTATGTACTTAGACCCTTTAAGTTCTAGCTACAAACAGATTTCAACAAGCCTTGTCTTCACTAGTTTTTCGGATTCCATAATAAGCATAAATTGCATCCACAATACAATGGCTTTACTCAATGCTTCCCAAGAGCTCAAAAACAACTCACAACACTCAGAATGGGTGAGGAATGTGTTTGGGTTAAGAACCTCTCAATGGATATGGAATTAGAGAGGGAAGACTAGCATGAGGAAAACTAAGAGAGATCTGTAGAGGATTGCAGGTAAGAAATCTAACTCTCCAATAGATTTCTAGGGTTTTCTCTCTAAAACTCTCCTTACAATTTCATGGGTAATGTGGGCTTTTATAGTGTAGGCAAAGAAATCAAGAAGGCACACAAAATAGGCTAGCAGTGCATCTCGCAAGTTAGGTTGCGAGTTGCCCAAGTTGCGAGTCACTTGCAATATGCTGTCACACTTGAACCTTTGAACTTCTAGCATGTGCTCCTCATGTGATATTTCGTGAGTTGCACCACTCACAAGCCAATTGTGAGTTTCACTGTTCTTCACAGTTTTCACCAATTTCTCACACTGAACCCATTACATTGAATCTCACAAACATACAGGAAAATGATTGAAGAATTACAATCAAATTTGACACAAAATTATAATGCCAAAAAAACATAATTGAAAACCACAAATTTACAATTTATATTATACGAATGTAGAAGATTAACATTTGTTCTTATGTAGTAGTTAGGGTTATCCACAAGTTGGGTTAAATTAAGTTCGAGATCAACTAGCAACCAACCCAACCAAATCGACTGAAGAATAAACTCGCCGTCAACTACAACTAACCACAAGTCAAGTTGGTTTTGGCTCGGGTGGACGACGGTCGATTTCAATGAAATCAACAACGCAACAACAGAAAAAATTAACAAAGCACAAGATTTTGACGGATCTTGACTAATTTGCTCTAGTTCTTGATGAGATCTTGATGGATCTAAAAGAGAGAGGTAGGGAGAATGAGGGTTAGCATGAAGGTCGGTTCGGCTTTCGTTGGATTTCAATACCCAAAACCACCACTCGACCTGCATCTCTCAGTTTTTGATGCTGGATACCCACTGTTGATAGCTAGCTGCTCGGAATGGGTTGGTTTCAGTTCGGGTGGCGGCAAGTTTGGCGGTTCTATTGGGTTGCCGGTTGGTCTGGACAGCCCTTGTAGTAGCATATAATAAACCATTATTTAAACAAAATTATTGATTACATTATTAAACAAATTTAGAAGAGTAACGTTAGCACTTACGTTGCACTAACGCATGCCAGTGCGTTTATGCCAATTAAAAACTAAAAAAATAAAAATCTTCTTTTGAACTTCCCTTTAGTATTCAATTATTTCATATTCTTGTACAGCCACCTAAGTCAAAAAAATGGTGTATAAATCATTTATTATTATTATATAATAAAAGTTGAGTTTAGAAGTTGTGGTTGTGTCAAATAGTTTCACTAAATTGTAACAATTTTTTAAGTTGTGGTTCAACAAATTACAACAATATTTTGGATAAAAACAATGTTTAAGATAGAGACAATAACTTATTTATTCTTATCAATTTCTTTAGATAAAATAACAATAAGTATTTTAACAAAACATGCAACATGCATCCAAGTTTATGTTGATAGAAACAACAACTTATTTGTTCTTATCTATTTCTTTAAATAAAGTAATAATAAGTGTTTTAACAAAATGAGCAACATGCATCTAACTTTCAGTTGATAAAAACAACAACTTGTTCGGTAAAAAAAGTAACAATAATTGTTTTAACAAAGCATGCAACATGCAACATGCAACATGCATTTAACTTTCAGTTGACAGAGATACAACTTATTTGTTCTAATTTGTGCTTTAACAAAACATGTAACATGTATCTAACTTTTAGAAATTTAAATATTCCTACTTCAACTAAAAATCTATTATCAAAATTTCAAAACTTTATATATATATATATATATATATATATATATTCACCAATGATCTTTCCATAGAATATTCTCTCTTGCACCCCACGTTTTTGTTTATTATTTTTTCGAGTTGCAACTTACATGCATATGTATTTGTATTGGAAGGATATACAAGTTGAATAGATTTATATGAGTTGATAAATTTATGATACCCTCTCTCTTTCTATTTGGAACAATATTTTTTTCCTAATAAACAACTACTCTCATTAATTATTAATTTTTTTTATTAATTGTTAGGATATATTTCCTCAAATTAAGGGATAAAATTAACAATAGTTTAATTTACCTAAAATATTGTGATTTAGATTTTAACCAATTTAAATTCTATTCAAACTAAAAGTCTATTATAAATTTTTTAACTTCCATCCCTAGAAAAAAATAATAAATAAATAAATTATAAACTGAAATCTAGATTCCCACGCTTTTTGATCCTCAAGTTCCAGTTTACGTTTTATTAATTATTTAAAAAAATTATTTTATTAATTGTTAGGATATTTTTCGTAGAATCAAGGGATAAGATTTAATTATAGTTTAATTTAACTAAAACTCTATCATTTAAGTATTTCAAAAATTTAAATCCTACTCCAACTAAAAATCTATTTTATCAAGATTTCAAAACTTATATATATTCAACAATGGTCTTTCCATAGAATCATTCTTATGCTCCACATTTTTTTTTTGGGGTTTTCTTTAAAATTTTAAATTCTCAACTTTTGAACTATTTTGTGTGTTTTAGGTTTTGGTTATTTTATGTATTTATTTCGTAAGTGTTTTGAATTTTTTAATTGGCTATTGCTACAAAAAATTTGGTTCAAAACATGACTTTCATGTGCTCTAGTGCAATATGATTTTAAGTTACTTTTACTTATTGATTGTTAAGACTTTATCAATGTTAATTTTCTTTTTATATTTTAAAATTATGTGTGTGCTTTGTGTTAATTTCTTAGTATACAGAATTCCTCCCATATCTTTAAGATCATATAATTTAAGGTTGTTGTGAACTTTTTAATGACGAAATTTCTTTGAAAGTTTAACTGAATTCAATTTAGAATTCCTCCTATATCCTTTTAGATCAAAGATAATATTGGGCTAAATTAGATTTTCATCGGTCCTAATTCCTATGTAATTCTATCTTTACTTAATTTCTTTTTCATTTTTGTTTTAAAAGTTCAAAAATTTGGATTATTTTTCATTAATGAATTGAGATTTTGGCTTAGTTTTGTTTTCAAATGTTTTAGTTGTTAAATTTATTACTTTTTCATGTGTAATATTATTATATGTGTTCTTAAAGGTTAAAACACAGTATAATTAGAGACATTATTCAAGTTGTATAAGTTAGGGTGTTAATCATTTGAATAAAATCAACACTAAAATAGATGTACAAATAAGTTTGGAGTTAATTATTTTAGGATATTCTTATTTATGTTATTATTAGAAAATATTTAATTGCTTGAGTTTAAATCGCCCTCTTCATTAATATATAAGGAATTATAAAAAAATAGATAATTTTTTTATTGATCATTTCAATTAGAGATATTATATTTATGGACAAATATACAAAATTATGAATTCTATATAATAATAATTATTCATCTAGTTAGAAACTAGTTCTAAAATTATGTAATAATAACTAATTTTGTGATTATTTCTCAAAAAATATATAAAGAAAATTCATGGCTAAAGCCTAGTACACACGAGACTTTCATTAGTAAAATGTAATTTATTCGTTTTCTCATATTTCCTCATCATAAAAAATCATACGCATATACTATTTTAAAGAACTTTAACAGAAAGAATAAATGTCCAGAATTTTAAATTTGAGAAAAAAAAAAAAAAGAACCAAACCAGTTGTGTTTAGTGGCCCTTTCCAATTATTTGATATTCTTGTACAGCCACCTAAGTCAAACAATGTTGAATAAATAAAATTTATTTGATTCATTTTCTCACATTTCCTCAGTATCGAAAAGCGTATGGAAAAAAAAAAAAAAAAAAGAAAGAAAGAAAAGCAGGCGCATATCCCATCAAAAACAGAAAAAAAAAAAAAAAAAAAAAAAAAAAAAAAAAAAGAAGAAGAAGAAAAAGATAAGATAAGCATGCGCATATCCCATATAAAAAAGAAAAAAAGCATAAGCATATCCCATCAAAAACAGAAAAAAAAAAAAAAAAAAAAAAAAAAAAAAAAAGGCATGCGCATATTCCATCAAAAACAGAAAAAGAAAAAGAAAAAGAAAAAGAAAAAGAAAAAGAAAAGAAAAGCATGCGCATATCCCATAAAAAGGAAAAAAAAAAAAGAAAAAAGAAAAAAAGATAGAAAGAAAGCGTACGCACATACAATTCTAAAGAACCCACCCAGTAACAAATGAACTTTAATAAAAAAAATAAATGTCCGAAATTTTAAATTAGAGAAAGAAAAGAACCAAACCAGTTGGGTTTAGTGGGTGTGGCGTGTGGGGTTGCATTTTTGCTGTCCCACGCATATACTATTTTAAATAACCCACTAACAAATGAGCTTTGATAAAAAGAATAACGCCATTTAGTAATGTTGTTCTTTTTTTTTTTTTTTTTTTGAGAATCAAGATAACAAAATATTATTAGCTTAGGCCACTCAAATCAGCCATGTAAACAGAGTTAAGGTCTGGTAGTATTTCTTCCATCCAAATGGACAAATCTGGGGTAGAGGATGCCCGTCGAGCTAAGGCATGTGCCAAATTATTACAATGTCTCCTAACATGAGATAAACCAAGCAATGAAAACCGAGCCATGAGCATATGAATGTCTGCAATTAAATGACCATAGTGAGTAAGAGAATTGCCGCCCTTCGCTAAAGAGTTGATCAAAACTTCCAAGTCCCCTTCAAGAGTGATATTGTCGAAGCCAAGTTCAAGTGTAAGCTCCAATGCTTTCCGTTCAGCCAAGACTTCCACCTCTATTACTGAACCGGGTAGAGGTATTTGCTGAGTAAGAGAAGCCATGATCAGTCCATGGTTGTTACGGATCACAACTCCCAAGCCAGCAAGTCTCTCATCTGCAAAAATCGCGCCATCGAAGTTGATTTTATAAGCATCTTGAACCGGTGCCTGCCATGCTGCTACCTGATGGGGTCGGGGTTGGTGAAAACCAACGTTGCAAGAAGCTCTCTCCAGGATTCGATCTTGAAAAAAATCAACCACCTGACCGAGGGAGAGTGCAAGCTTGCCCAAGCGCAAATTATTCCTTCTATTCTATAGTGTCCATAGCACAGCAGCAAAAGGCTCGGGCTCCCTATTACCTGCAAAAATAAGCTCAAAAATATCAATGAAAGAGGAGCACACCTGAAGCGTGCTGTGATTCTAGTGAGCCCGAGACCTCCAAACGGGTTGCAAAGCTGGGCAGAGGAACAAAGCATGAACCACATCCTCCTGGTGCAATTTGCAAACGTCGCAGCAGCCCTTAGTAATGACCTTTCTACGGATCAGATTAGTCTTGGTTGGCAATGCATCCTTACAAGCTTTCCAAGCTAGGTGCTTGACTTTATTTGGAAATTAAAGCCCCCAAATTTTCTTCCAAAGAGGCGTGAACACCGAATTGTCTGATGGCCCAGGCAGGCCGTGTTGTTGTTGCTCATGTAGATACCTGTATCCAGATTTGACAGAATAGACTCCATCAGGATTAAAAGGCCAAATTAGGACGTCATCCTGTACGGATCTGCAGAGAGGCATATTTTTTATAAGAGCTGCTTCAAAATCATAGAATAAATTATCAATGACATTTGCCTTCCACTCCTTAATGTCCGGATCAATTAAATTAGCCACCAAACTCACTCCCCTCCCTTCAGCCTGTGGTGATAAGACCTTGGGATGACATGAGTTGGGTAGCCAATTCTCACCCTAAATAGGAAGAGACCTACCTGACCCAATCCTCCATTTTGCTCCTCGTTTGATCACGTAGTCACGTTGTTCTAGTAATATTATTTGTATTTTTTTCAAAAATGTGTGGGTAAAAAAATATGTAAAAATGTGTATAATATTGTTTAAAAACTAAAAATATATATTTAAATACATGTACCAAACAACCCCCTAAATGTCCGAACTTTTAAATTAAAAGAGAGAAAAGAACTAACCCAGTTGCATTTTTGCTGTCTCCATATAGATTGCGTTTGAGATTAGAGCTTAAAGTGAGCTTATTCTACTATCTAGTTTATTTTTTGTATTATTTAAGGGTTCTATTGTACCATCTCAACTAATTTTCATCTTTATTTACAATACATTCAACATTTTTTTTTTTAATTTTAGCTAAATCAGCTGTTTCAAAACTGACCCATAGTTTCAGGTGCCAGAAATAATCTAATACTGTTATTCCTAAGTCCTAAAACACCTATATAAACCATGCAACCTCCAAGTCCCTACCATAAAAAAAAAACATAATATTCTCTTTCAATCCCCATCTCTCCAAAACATTAACAGAATTATATCTTTGTCCATATGGACCAAAAACCCCACATAGCTCTTCTACCAAGCCCAGGGATGAGGCATCTCATCCCTCTTGTTGAGTTTGCCAAGCTACTTCTTCATCATCACGACTTCCACATCACATGCATCATTCCCACAACAGGGTCTCCATCAAAAGTAATGAAAGAAGTCCTTCAAGCTCTCCCTACTAGCATAGACCATGTCTTTCTTCCTCCAGTGAGCTTGGAGGACCGCAAAGGAGCAGAGCCTGGACTACAAATTACACTCACCATGACTCTTTCATTGCCATTTCTTCGTGATGTGTTAACTTCACTAGTTGCAACAACTCGGTTAGTTGCTTTAGTGGTTGATCCTTTTGGGGTTGATGCTCTTGATGTTGCTAAGGAGCTCAAAGTCTCGCCCTACATTTTCTACCCAACAAATGCTATGGTTTTGTCGTTGGTTTTGAATTTACCAAAGTTGGATGAGACAGTTTCATGCGAGTATAGAGACCTACCTGAACCAATGAAACTTCCGGGGTGCATACCTATTCACGGTCGAGATCTAATAGACCCGATTCAAGATCGAACAAGTGAGTGGTACAAAATATTTCTTCGCAGAACAAAACAGATGCGATTAGCTGAGGGTATTGTTATTAATACCTTCATGGAGTTGGATGGAAAGGCTATAACAGCTTTGGAAGAAGAAGCTAAAAATCTTTCACTTTATACAATTGGACCCATCGTTCAAAGTGGTTCAAGCAATCCGGTTGAAGGGTCAGACTGTTTAAGATGGTTGAACAATCAACCAAGTGGCTCTGTCCTATTTGTTTGTTTTGGAAGTGGTGGAACCCTCTCATATGACCAAACGAATGAGTTAGCTTTAGGATTGGAATTGAGTAAGCAAAAGTTCTTATGGGTGGTAAGAAGCCCAAATAATGAATTGGCTAATGCTGCATACCTTGCTGACCAGACCCTCGACAACAACCCTCTTGCTGTCTTACCAAAAGGTTTTATAGAGAGGACCAAAGAACAAGGTCTAGTGGTGCCCTCTTGGGCACCACAAGCCCAAGTCCTTGGCCACAATTCAACAGGTGGGTTCTTAAGTCACTGTGGTTGGAATTCAACCTTGGAGAGTATCATGCAGGGCATACCAATAATTGCATGGCCGCTTTTTGCAGAACAAAGAATGAATGCAATATTACTAACTGAGGTTCTCAAAGTTGCACTGAGACCAAAAGCTAACGAGAATGGCCTAGTGGATCAAGAGGAGATCGCAAAAGTTATAAAAGGTCTCATGGTTGGAGAAGAAGGGAAGAAAGTTCATAACCATATGAAAAATTTAAAGATTGCTGCTGAGAAAGCACTAAGCCCAAATGGGTCCTCTGCAAAGGCACTCGCTGATTTAGCGTCCCAGTGGACAAATCAACCTGACTTTTAGAACATGAAACATTTCTTTTTTAATTTTATACTTTATTCATCATTGCTTTTCTGCTTTATTCCTCTCTTGTTTTTCATTATTCACTAGTTGTCTATTCACTGTATGGAGTCTATTCTATATCACTTTGCTTTTTTTTTTCTTTTTTTATAATAACAAATCTCACTTTGTGATGTATTTTTTAACTGTATCATGTCGTTATTATATCGTTTATTTCATAGTGCTCATTTTCTATTTTTTAACTATATCTTGTCACTATCCTAATTCCTAAGCTTATCCCCGGCTACTCCTCATCAAGTTACTACACAAAAAGTAAATAAAACTTTAGAAAGTTGTCCGCAAGGGAACTACCGCGTTTAGCCAACTCAACTACAGAACAAAAGGCTCTAGCCACCTAGCAGCCTCCACTAATGCCCCCAACCATTTTTCCACGCATTATCCCCGATTCCTCATAACGTATATAAATTACTCTACAAACAATCTAGAAATAATAAGCATTGAGACTTAGATTTTTGGGATGTTGGTTAGAAGTCTTGTCTTTGCAATTTTCATTTTTCCTTTGATTGCTATTAGGAAAAAGGTGTTGCACTTTTTCACTTTCATAGATTAAGTATCCGTTTGGCAAAAATTATTTTTACCAACTTATCTTATTATTCAGTTTATTTTTGCTACTATTCATAGGTCTCACGGTACTTTTTGGTACTATTCATGAGTCCCACTATATTATTTCCGCTAACTTTTAGCTTTATCTATGATAATTTTAATAAAAAAATTTTAGTTTTAACAAAATAAGTGAATTCTAAATGCACCCTAAATTAGGAAAAAGATTAACTAAAAATTTTCTTGTAGCCATTAGCTATAACTCCAAATAAAAAATTTAACATGATTATATATATTGAAAATCTAACCGCTAAATTGCAAGTTATTTATGTTTTTAACATGAATATCAAATTTTATTTCAGTCGTATACTATTTAATATTCGATCTATAAACATATTTTTTTTTATATATATAATTTTAGACTGCAAAAGCTTAGAATTTAAACATAGATTCGATGCCATAGTTATTAATCTTTAATTTTCTAGAAATTTTACAAGTATGGGCCTCTAATAATGTTTATGTTACTTATTTTAACATGGTTTGTGCTATAAACTTATTTTTTTATGGACCAAATAATATTTATGTTACTAAGAGTTTTCTAATTCAACTAGTATGTTCTAATGTTTTCAATGAAGACATTAAAGACTTAGATCTCTCAAGCATACATAGTTGATTCCAAAGATTCACTACAAAAAAAAGGTCCTATAGCCGCGTTTTTAAAACGCGCTAAAGCTCTTGAAAGCATGGCTATAGGTCAATTCGGCCAATAGCCGCATTTTTTAAAGCCGCGTTTTCAACTGTAGCCTAAAACTCGTAACTATAGGTTTGAGGGGTCTATAGCTGCGTTTTTACAAATGTGGCTATAGGCCCGGACCAAGGCCGTGTTTCTAGAAACGCGGCTATAGGACATTCTTTAGCCGCATTTATTAAATGCCCTATATCCCTTTTGTGTGTGTGTGTGTGTTTTTTTTTTTTTTTTTTTTTTAATAATTTTCCTGGCCAAATGGCCCAATGTTGGTTCTTATTGCTTATAATCAGAAATAGAGAGTGGAGTCAATACCAAGGGATTCAAGCAGAAATTCAACTGTTTTTTCCTTGTTTTACAGTCAATCACAGGATGGACTTCTAAAACCTAACAAAGGGAAAAACCAAGTAATTCTATGCCAACATGAACCTAAATTGTTAACAAATTAACAAAATCATTGTAAAATAACTCTTACATACAAGCATAGAAAACTGCAAGAGGGAATATAAAACGTGTCAAGATGTAGGCAGGATAATAAATACCTTCCGCCTTTGATCTCTTTAGTATTCTCAATGAGGGTTATAAAAACCTGCATGAACAATAAAGAATTAGAATATATGTCTATACACTACCCTAAATTGATATTCACAATAAAAAGGACTATGCACCTGGTCAATCAAAGGTAAAATTTCCCTAGTAGGCTGGAAAAGATTCACCTCCTTACCCTACACCAAATCCAAAATAGTTAGAAAAGTATTTATATAATCACAAAGAAATAGGAATGAAAATGAAGTACTAGAATCAATAGCAAAACAAGAGCGTTAATCGACTTAAATTTTTTTAGGTAAACCACCGATAAATTAAACAAAAGAACCAAGCATATACCATCTGGGAGAAATAAGCAATATTAGTATCATCTGAAGCAACCTCAACATTGAAATCCATCAAGCACACGCTCAGGGCCGGCTGACCCTATAGGCCACTTAGGCGGTGGCCTAAGGCCCCCACTTGTAATAGTCCCCCAACCAGTAATAATATATTATATAATATTTCTTTTTCATCTGAAAAAAA
The DNA here is from genome assembly GCA_033629205.1 of Lithocarpus polystachyus. Lineage (NCBI taxonomy): Eukaryota > Viridiplantae > Streptophyta > Magnoliopsida > Fagales > Fagaceae > Lithocarpus > Lithocarpus polystachyus. Next base: position 35,106,533 of record CM066165.1, read on the forward strand.
AGCCTGTTTCTCACACTGAAGTGACACGAAGGCTAATGCTATCACCAAATCTTTAGCTTACAGAAGAAAAGATTACAAAAGGCCCGTTTCTCATCTGAAAAAAAAAAAAAAAAAGCCCGTTTCTCACACTGAAGTGACATGAAGGGAAGGCTAATCCATCACCAAATCTTTAGCTTGCAGGAGAAAAGATTACAAAAGGCAAAAAAAAAAAAGAAAAAGAAAAAAAAGCCCGTTTCTCACATTGAAGTGACATGAAGGGAAGGCTAATCCATCACCAAATCTTTAGCTTGCAGAAGAAAAGATTACAAAAGGCAGAAAGAAGAAACAAATAAGAAAAGGCAGAAAAAAGAAAGAAGAAAAACAACACCCACTCTATGACTCTCTCCATCTTGATTCTAAAAAAAAAAAAAAACACTCGTTTTAGTTGGCTTACTCATCAATTAGTGTTGACAATAGACTTGGTGCGTTCACAGATCTACATTTCAGGTTCGTTTTTTGTTTTCTCTTCCTTTGCCTCTTTCGCCTTCTTTTGCTGGAGTGCTGGCCCTGCTGGGTTTTTGTTCTTTCTTTTTTGCTTAACTCTAGTTTAGTTGTTCTTGTACTCTTTCTCTTTACTGGCACTGCTTTACACTTTACTCTTTTGTTGGTTTGTTTTATTTCTTTAGATATTTCTAGAATGCTATGGAATGGTTCGAATGGACCCACTTAATTTTGTTTGTTTGTTTTTTTTTTAAGAAGTCAGATTTAGTGGATGTGGATGGAATCATGGAAGTTAAAGTACTGTATTGATCAGTGAGATCTAGTCCTACACGTTTTTGATCCAGTGATCCTAGTGCTACACGTTTTTGTTTTTGTTTTTGTTTTTGTTTTTTAAAGAAATCAGATATAGTGGGATGTAGCCATGGTGATGGAGGGATAGTGGGCGGGTCTAAGGGTCTTAGTCTTAGTGGATTAACTATCCTACACATTTTGCTAGTGGATTAACTATCCTACACATTTTGCTAGTGAGCTGGTCTTACTTCTTAGTGGATTAGGATCCAAATCCAATCATCCAATTTTGTTGAGTCCTATACATTTTGCTAAAAAAAAAAAATGATTTATTGCTACATAAAAAAAAGAGCATTGATAGCAAAATTATAAATTTAGAATAATTTACTTTGTATTAATATTAATTTTAATTTATTTGTGCAGGTTTAAAGTGTAAAGTGATCATATTAAGTAAAGCTGCAATTGTGCTTTTGATAAACCAGGTTCTATTGTTTTATACATTAAATTTATATTATTCTAATTAAATTGTAATTTTTTTTATTATAGATTGTGTTTCATTTATTCATAAATATTTTTTAAGTACAAATGTCTACTAGAAAATATCCATCTGGATATGAAAAACTAAAAAAAAAAAAAAAAAAAGACAACGAGAAGAACTAATTGAATCTCAAAAAGGAGCTATGGACAAATTTATTACTAGTAAAAAACAAAATCTTGAAGAAAATTTGAGTGAAGGTTTCATAAATGAACAAGAAATTCATCAAAAAGAGTTAGAAGATAATGAAAATATTCAATAAAATAATAATAACGAAAGTGGTCATGATAATGTTAAAACATGTAATGTCACCATTCTTGATAATGAAGCTCAAAATAATTTAGAGGAGAGTGAAAATATTAATCATCAACCTAATTATATTCCTACAAATATTTTTGATCCAAGTCAATGGAAAACTATTTATATAAAATTAAGAGATTTGTTAGTAGAAAATGGTCCAATAAGAGTTGATGATCTAAACTTTCCTATAGATAAGAACTCTAGACATTTTTCTACTACGCATTATATTCGAAAATTACCAAATGGGGAAAAACATGATAGAAAATGGTTAGTGTATTCGAAAGACCTAGAAAAAGTATTTTGTTTTTGTTGCAAGTTGTTTAATTCAAAATCTAATACAAATCAACTAGCTAATGGAGGAACTAAAGATTGTAAAAATATTAGTTCTATTCTTAAAAATCACGAAACAACCAATGAGCATATTACTAATATGAATACTTGGATTGATTTAGAACTAAGATTATTGAAGAATAAAACAATTGATAAAAATGTCCAAAAACAAATTAAGAAAGAGAAAGATCATTGGAAAAAAGTGTTATTAAGAATAATAGCGGTGGTAAAAAATCTTGGTAAAAATAATTTGGCATTCCGAGGAAAAAACGAAAAGATCTATCAAGAGAAAATAACGGATATTTTTTAAGCATTATTGAAATGATCGCAAAATTTGATCCAGTAATGCAAGAACATATTCGACGTATTCAACATGGTGCAATCCATAATCATTATCTTGGACATAATATACAAAATGAAGTGATACAATTATTAGCAAATGAAATTAAAAGTAAAATTATAAAAAAGATTAAAGAAGAAAAATACTTTTCAATTATACTTGATTGTACCCCCGATGTAAGTCATCAAGAACAAATGACTCTCATAGTAAGATGTGTGGATATTTCAATAAGTCCAATAAAAATAGATGAACATTTTGTGGAATTTTTAAAGGTAGATAATATTTCTGAAAAAGGTCTTTTCAATGAAATTATAAATGCAATAAAAAATTTTGAACTTGATATTAATGATGTACGTGGACAAGGATATGATAATGGGTCTAATATGAAAGGGAAAAAACAAGGTATACAAAAAAGAATTCTTGATATAAATCCTAAAGCATTTTACACACCATGTGGTTGTCATAATCTCAACCTTGTCCTATGTGATATGGCTAATTCTTGTCCTAAAGTTATATTTTTTTTTGGAGTAGTACAACGTATATACACACTATTTTCTTCTTCCACAAAGTGATAGAAAATTGTACAAGATAATGTGACAGGTTTAACTCTTAAGCCATAGTCACAAACATTTTGGGAAAGTCAAATTGAAAGTGTGAAAGCAATAAAATTTCAAGTTCTAGAAATAAGAGATGCTTTGTTACAATTGGCAAAAACAAGTGAAGATCCCAAAACAAAAAGTGAAGCTGATTGTTTAGCAACATATGAGATTAAAAGTTTTGAGTTTTTACTAGCTATGACTATTTGGTATGATATATTATTTGCTGTTAACTCTGTTAGTAAAAATTTACAATCGAAAGATATGCATATTGATGTTGCTATAGATCAATTAAAAGGTCTCATGTCTTTTTTAAAAAAATATAGAAAAGATGGATTTACATCTGCTACGAATTCATCTAAAGAAATTGCAACCAAAATGGAAATAGAGCCTATATTTCGTGAAAAACGTATAATTCGTAGGAAGAAACAGTTTGATGAGAATGTCAATGATGAGACAACACAATCCGCTGAAGAATATTTTAGAATTAATTATTTTTTATATATAGTAGATCAAGCTATTTCTTCAATTGAAAGTAGGTTTGAACAATTTCAAATATATGAAAATATTTTTGGTTTTTTATTTAATTTTGAAAAACTAAAATCACTAGATGATGATAGTTTGAAAAAAAATTGTCTTAATCTTGAATGTTTTCTCACACATGAAATTTATTCCGATATTGATGGCTTAGATTTATATTCAGAACTAAAAGTTTTAAAAGAAGTTTTGCAAATAAATGATAACTCTCCAACTAATGTACTAAATTATATAAAAAGGCTAGAATCTTTTCCAAATGCATGTATTGCTTTCAAAATATTACTAACTATACCTGTTACAGTTGCTTCCGCAGAAAGAAGTTTTTCAAAATTAAAATTAATAAAATCCTATTTAAGATCAACTATGTCACAAGAAAGATTAAGTGAATTAGCTATATTATCAATTAAAAAGGAAATGTTAGCGGAATTTGAATGCAAAAATTTTATTAGTAATTTTGCCTCTCAAAAAACAAGAAAAATAAATTTTAATTGAAAAAAAATATGAATTTATAATTAAATATAATAAAAGGCCCCGTTTAAGGCTTTCGCCTAGGACCCCCAAATTCGTTGAGCCAACCTTGCACACGCTTGAGGTGGTATATAAAAAATTCCAAGAACAAGAAAATAATGATAGAAAAATGGGGGGGGGGGGGGGGGGGTGGGGGGATGGTGTGGGGGTTGGGTTGGGTGGGTGCATTGCATGAGATGTAACATTCTAAGGGATGAAGAAGCAAACTCATAGTGAAAGAGTCAAGCAATTCCTCAAAACAATTATTCCAACCAAGTTTAGCAAGTTCAATCGGACTGTACACTGAAGCATTTGAAAAGATACAATCAAGAAGGACAAATGAATTACTGACTTCTTCTCATAAAAACTTAATCATGTCCATGCTATATAGCTTGAGACACCTACTACCTAGATTTTAGGTGTAGGTGACTTGTAATAGATCCCACAAGAGAACCACTTTAGTTTTTAGTCATGAAAGTTGCCAATCTTTCAAGTTTGAACGGTTCAATTGCCTTCAATAGATTTGTCAAAATTGTCAAGTAGTAGAACAAAATTTCTTCTGGATGTTTCAACTTGAAGAGTTTTATTTATTTACACAGAAAGGAATAGCAATCCTAATAATAATCTACAAGGAAAAAGACTACTACCTATCTTGTCTTGTTAATGTATATTTATGTTAAATGGACACTTTGACCAAAACTTTTTAGAGAATAATAAAAGTCAGATCTAAAGAGACAGCTTTCCCCCAAAGGCTCACAGTGAAGACATGATAATAACTCTCCATGAAATGTATGGATGAAGAATTTGAAAAACTCAAAACACAAAGAAAAAAGCATTGAAAAAGATTTAATGATCCATAAGCTTTTTTCTTTTCCAGGAAAAAGATTAAGAATTGTAACCATAGAGACAAACATATATTTTAGGAGCAAAATTATCATATTAAGCACTCCCAAGATATCACCATAAATATTTCATATTCTTTGCCTTAATAGAAACAATCCATGTATATGATGTTTCCATGTTAATAGTGATGTGAGATACATATTATATACCAAGAATGTGTCCAAGAATTATATAATCAAGTTAATAATAATACATATAAAATCAAGCCATGTAATATATAACCCATTCAACATAAATTCATGAGAAACCATGCAACCATAATAAATATTATCTCCAACTATCACATAACCCAGATCCAAAGAGCTAGCCATTTTTTATTTGTGTTACTTCGTTTTGTGGAGGTGTCTTTACATTTTAAAGATGTAAATGAAAATTGAATTGCTAAACTCACCATCATGTCTAGGAGCCGTGTTCATAATTAAGGCATATACATGCATCATCACATATCAGTGCATATATTTTATGAAATATTTATGGTGATATCCTGGGAGCGTGGGACTACGTGGGCTCAAATTGTAGCAAAAGTGGCTTTCAGTTGTAGAATGAATTTGACATCCAACACCAAGCAACACAGGCAGAGACCAGGTGGAAATTTCTCTACAACCTGAAACCTACTAACCACCACATACAACAATGAATACATAAGTGGTCACTAGTCACTACATATATTCAAGCACCAATCTTGGTCTATTAAGATAAACTGTGGTCTTTTTTTTTTTCTTTAAATAAACAAGTAAAAATTAGAAAGTGCCAAATAGGGGGACATAGAAACTAAAGCAGCATACAATATTGACTCCAACAATATGGCAGCATGAACATATCCACACACAAGAGAAGGGATAAAATATTAATATGTTCTTCAAAGCAATGAACTTTAACAAATTTAGTAATTTTCTTAAGTCATCTTCTCCATTAGCTCATTGGATATGCTTATGCTCTAATTTCGCTCAGTCTACCAATAATAGTAGCATATAATCCATGCCTACATTTTGATTAGCTCCTTTAACTCCACGCAAACCATGTGTAAGTAACTTTTAAACTCCAACAATGAAGGCCACAATAATGAAACTCCAAAAGGCCACTTATCCCATCTTTCACCAGACCAAATTAAAACACCCTATTTATAAGCCTCACAACTCAAGCTCAAAGCTTTACAGACAGCACTCACCACCGCCACACCCTAGAAGAAAAAAACAAAAACCCATCACCAAATGACACTTCCTCATCAATTCCAAGCCTAAAAAGCTATATTGGGTTGCTAGGAAAAACTAAAAATTACAATGAATCCTAAATACAGAGAATAGGAGCAAAATTGATAACTTTATAATGCAAAAAATAAAATAAAACAAGGGGTATAGAGGGAGAGGGGGTGCATTGGAAATTACCTTATGAGTAGAATCAGATGGAGAGCAAGAAGAATTATCGACGGAGATCGCAACTCATTGAATTCTCTTCGAGTGAAACGAATAACAAAAATTCAAATTATAAAAACCAAGAACACCACCAATCATATAAAGAAACTAATCAACCCACTAGTGGTTAATGGGTGTAATCAAAATTTTGATTTTGAAGTTAAAGACAGTGATATTGATCCAAATTAAGCATAATCAATGGCTTGAAAACCCCCAAAAACCAAAAAGGAAAATGCAAACGAATTCACAGTGTGAACATGGAGATCTAACAAAGTGGTGGTAGAGTTGAAATTTCAATTCAATACAGTGTTTGAAATCGTAGAACAAGTGGAAAAACCAAAGTGAAATAAAGGGTAAAAATGAAATCTTGAAAATGGGAAAAAGAAGAAAAGAAAAGATTAGAAAGACGATTGATTTACCAGTGAGATGAAGAATTATAGTCCAAAGGAGGGAGAGAGAAGTGAGAAGAAAGGGTGTTTGTTTAAACGTGGGCTGACTGGTGGGAATGCGCATCTTTGCCGCTAAGATACCCGGAACTTTCTTGATATACTTTGTAAAAATTAGTATTTAATATCTAATGGAGATAGTAATAAAAAAACCTTTTCCTATGGTTTGAACCTGGGCAAATATTATTACATACGTGTCTTACCACGAAACTAGTGTAATTGTACATAAATATTATTATTATACCCGTGCGATGCATGAATTAATTAAGAATCATGTGTAAATTAATGAAAATAAAAAAATATTTTAAATAAAATAAAATTGATAATAAAAATAAAGTAATCGTTTACTCTATTTTTTTTTTTAACAAAGTAACATTTTAAATTAAACAAAAGTTCAACCACAGTAAACTTCAACAAAAAAAAAAAAAAAAAAAAAAGTTCATGAGAAGATGTTTCTATTTAAAACAATAATTTTAAGTTGTGAAAAAGATGATATGAACAAAAAAAGAAAAAATCAAAATTAAAATCCAATACCTTAAAAATCAAGTTGTTAACGTTAATTACAAATTTTTTATTTTCTGTTATATCATAAAAATCATGTTGTTAATTATGGTTATTAGCTTCTTCTTTTTTAATCCAAAAATTTGATATTTATCCAAAACAATTAAATTAAAAAAATATATACCTGGAAAAAAGTAGATAAAAAATTTATTATCAATTCCTCCCCAGGTGTATATCCTCCCACTGAAAGTTGTGATAAAGTTGATGTAGGGACACAATTTTGAGTTACCAGCCCAACGATGGATAGATTAGCCCAAAAGGGCCCCTAAGCAATGAATTTGTAGAGAGTAGGTTGAGAAGGACTGGACTAGGAATGATTCAGCTCTTCAAATGGTTGGGACTAGCTCCTCCATCATGATCTAATTCTGTTTTACACTTGCAATCTTATATTCGCTCTACGTCTGAGGCTCTTTTTCTCTTTCGTTCTCTCTTGTTTCTTTTTACCCCCCTCTTTTCCAAAAGATCTCTTCTCTTCCTTTTTTCTCCCCTTTTATATTTCCTCCCCTCCTTTCTTAGCCATCCACGTGTGGATCGTTTCCTTCCTCTTTGGACACTTGTCCCCCAGTTTTTTCTAGAAGCTGCTTCGTAGAAGCAACGGGACACTTTGCTACTGTTCAGATGTCCTCTCCACATAAATGCGGCCAGAAGATTAGCTGTGGGGCATTCAATGCGGGGTTGGCAGCCTTTCTCCTTGATATTTTGGGATATTTTCTGGATGTGTGGTTCTACTACGTTCAACAAAGCCAGTGGAGATTTCTGGGGCACTTTTCTGACCGGCCGGTTTTCAAGGTTTATCTATACCTCGACCGTCCGAGGTGTTAATGTTCTCGGACAGACGGTCGATCTCTCCCAAGTCTTGTTCAGATTCCCCTCCGCTTATCTCGGTCATTATAGATCAGACTAGGTAGTCCTCGGCTGGGCCATGGTCCTCGGCGTGCAATTTTGGTCCAACACATGGGCCTATGATTCTCGTTATTTGGGCTCCACACCCAGGCCCATCATCCCTGTCGATATTTTTGCCCCCACAATAGCCCCTCGAGATGCTTCTTTTTGGGCTCTCGGACAGAAAGGAGGATATCGATGCCTCGTTGCTCGTGTCTTCTACCTTCCGGACTGCTTTGGTTAGTAGAGATGCCTCTTTGACTTCTAAGGGCGCGTTTCTGACGGTGCAACGCTCGAGGCGCTCCTTCATTAAATATTTGCTGCGCCATGTTCCCCACGTTCAACGGTGCGATACAAATTGGACGGCCTGGATTTCAACCAAGACATGGGCGGGATTTTTACCGCTTCAGATGGTCTTTTTGATATAAATATTCTTTCATTCGATCTTTTTTCCCTTTACTTTCGCATTTGCTTAACTCTAGAGCACATTCATTGAATCCTGTCAGCCGTTTCGTTACCCGTGTCACTCCTAAACACCAAAGCCTGTCCGAGGAGATTTCCTTAGATTTCTGTAAGTCTTTACATCCTTATCCTTTCTCTTTTTATATTCTAGTATATATTTTCATCGGTTTTCCGTCCCCTTTTTCACCTCGTCTTCTTCTCCCCACCTTGAATATTCTGAGTTTGTTAATATTCTTCGGGGATGGGTAGATTCAAGGAGTTAGTAGATTCTGAAGAGGGGATTGCGAGGTTTAAGAACGATTATAAGATTCCTGCCGGAGTAGACATTAGGTATTGTGAGGAGGGCGATTGGCACACGCAGAGGCGAGAGGGGGAAGTTGTGATCCCTATGATCGCGTTCATAGAAGGAGGGATGAAGATCCCTATGGGTGAGGTTATGAGAAATTACCTTAGCGCTCATAGGTTGGCTCCCACCCAGTGTGCTCCTAACGTATTTAGAATTCTGGGTTGTGTAGATGCTTTAAACGAAAGGTTAGGTTTGGGGTTGACACATCACGATGTCAACTGGGTTTATAACCTCCACCATCTTAGGGGTCAGGGGTATTATTTAAAGTCGCGACACCCCGAGGTTAGGCTAATCCAATGTTTACCCGAATCCAACAAGGGCCTAAACAAGGATTTTCTGATTGTCTCGGGCGATTGGCATGACGGCTTGCATTGCCCGACTAGGGAGGGGGAACCAGGTGGAGTTTTAGTATAGGAAATTTTGTTTTAATTATCTGTTTAGTAACATTGACTTTGATTTTAACTCTCCCTCTTATTTTGCAGATAAGCACGCTGCTGTACCTCAGCTCGGACTAGTGAACCAGGAGAGTCTGGACAAAATTCTCAAGGCCGAGGTGTTTCAGCATTCAGACGGCCAACTCAGAGCAGCGCACATAATACTGGGCTACAAACCCATATCGTACAGTTTTCAAGCACCGAAGTGCGTGATACGAGCCAAAGATCCTCGCCTTCATAGGATCAGTGTAGCGGCGCCTGGATTCCTCCTTCCAGAGGGTGCTTCTATCCCAGCAGGCGAGCTACCTACGTTCCCAATACTTGACGGGGTGCCCATAACCGTTCCGTCTAAACCTCAAATCAAGGAGGAGGAAAAGGAAGAGGGTGAGAGGGAAAAAGTGTTGGTTGAGGTGTCAGATTCTGACGAACTCTTCGAGGTTTTCAACCAACCTTCGTCTCCAGAGATAACCATTTCCGAGGATATGAGAATTCAGAGGAAGCCCAGGTCGTCTTTACAAGAGCTGTTGGAATCTCAGCCCGGGAAAGAGGTTCCGAGCAAGTCAGCAGCAGCCAAACCTCCGGCTCCCCTTCCCGTCCCACCGCCTCGGGTTGATCCTCCCGAGCACAAACGAAAAAGGGAGGACAAGGGGAAGGAGGTCGTGGAAACGGGGAGACAGCAGCCTTCCCAAGAAGTTGATAATGCTAGAGGAGGGAAGCATCCCAGGCAACATCAAACGAGGCCGACCCAAGAGATGGAGAGGCGAGGTGACCGCAGACATGCAGCGCCGATCTGGGCCCCGCGTCTGGAGCTAGATGGGGCCCTTCTGACCGAGGAAGCCTCTATTCGGGACTCTCAGGATGGGAGGGCCGGATACGTGGCGGATGCGGTGGAGCAGTCCTTGCTCCTCCCCAAGGATATGGCCGACCTCAGAATGATGAGGCAACATGAGGTGTTTGTAGGCCTCAAGAGGGACCTGGCGATGGTGGGTTATGCACTTTCTTGTATTTAATACATGTTTATCTATCTTTTTCACTCACTCAATCTATGATGTTTTTGACTATTTATACTTGCACATGTTTATACAGGCGGTTCAAGCCACCTTCTGTGCAGAAGAAATGGTGAGACTCGCTCATCGCCAGGCCAAAGAGGAGGAGGCGAGGAGGATCTCCGCGGTGGAGACTTTCCGGGTGGCCGAGAAGAGCCTCCAAGAACTGAGAGTCAAACTGGCCGAAGAGGAAAGAGGGAAGAGGAGTGCTATGGCCGCTCTGGACAATGCTGAGAGGCAGGCCGAGAGCCAGAGGGTACTTCTCCAAGGTGCCGAGGACCAGCTGGCCTCTTCCAAGCAACAAGTCATCGCACTTCAGAAGAAATTGGAAGAGGTCCAGAGGGCCAAGGAGCTGGTCGAGAAGACGAAGGATGAAATGATGAAAGCAAAGGAGGATGCTGAAAGAGAGAAAGATGAGGCCGAGCAGAGGGGATACGACATCGGCGTGGCTGAGACCGAGGAGGCCCTTCGGGCAGAGGTCTCGGGGGTATGTAGGAAGTACTGCTCCGAAATATGGATCGAAGCCCTCAACCAAGCCGGGGTCAAGGCTTCATCCATGCTGAGGAAAGTAGAAAACATCTACTATCCCCCAGCCATCCGAGTCGATACCTCTGCTGGTCATACCACAGGCCCTCCACCCGATGTGACCGAGTAGTCGGGGAATGGTTCGGATGCGGCTTCTCTCCCACTCTCCGCTCCCGAGACCCAAGTTAAGGAGGCTGAAGCGTGCAAGGAGGCTGCTCCTGATGCCACTCAACCACCTGCTACCGTCGAGGAGCCCGCCGAGAAGAAAGAGGCACCCAGGATGGAGCTTGTGCTCGCCAGTCTCCCCATTCCTCCTCTGGGTGACCCTAAAGGGTCGGATCCGAGCATTCCCGCGGGTGCCGTAGAGCAGACCAAGGCCCCCCCAGCCGGGAAGATAGTGTTGAAGAAAAAGTAGGCCCTTGTGGGATTTTTTGATGTAGTGTTTCCTTTTAGTATTTGTTGTTTCTGTTTCTCTTCTTTTTTATTGTACTTTCACCATCTTGTATCCAGTTTACATTAATGAAAGGTGCAAGTAAATTTCCTGATTCCGTGGTGTTTCGCAAATACAATGATGTATTTGTTTAATGTGTTATTTATTATCATTGTTGTTTACTACTATCGTTGTCGATTAGATTTATTTTTGCTTTTACATACGGTTCTAAAGAGTGACTAAAGATCATATGCTTCATCACGATGAGCCGTTGATTCCATCAATTATGCGAGCAATGAGAATGGGGTGAGTTATGTCAACACGTAGACAGGTATCCCAAGCGGTTCTTAGGAGTTCATACTGGGACAGAAGATAGCTCTTTGTGTTGAGATAGCCTCGCAATGAGAATGGGGTGAGTTATGTCAACACGTAGACAGGTATCCCAAGCGGTTCTTAGGAGTTCATGCTGGGACAGAAGATAGCTCTTTGTGTTGAGATAGCCACTTATGAGTGCTTAGGCATCTCGTGAGCGTGTCAGCCTAGAGCTTTGCCTTTACACTTGGTTCGAGTTAGCAACTTAGGAGCCGAGCAAAGGTTTAAAATTATTGCGTGCCCGGGCGGATTAAATGCTACACTAAAGAAAATTTCCCCTTTCTCCCTTTTTCCTTAATCAAGGGGGGTGGATGATCCGAGAAATCGGGAGTAGCTCGGTTCTGTTTAATGCTTAGAAAAGAAATGAATCGTATTAATTTTTTCAAGGCAGATGGTCCGAGGAGCCAGACATAGCTTGGATCAGTTTAATACTTAGAATTAATGAATAACAGTATTAATTTCTTCAAGGCAGATGGTCCGAGGAACCAGGCATAGCTTGAATCAGTTTAATACTTAGAATTAATGAATAACAGTATTAATTTCTTCAAGGCAGATGGTCCGAGGAGCCAGGCATAGCTTGAATCAGTTTAATACTTAGGATTAATGAATAACAGTATTAATTTCTTCAAGGCAGATGGTCCGGGGAACCAGGCATAGCTTGAATCAGTTTAATACTTAAGATTAATGAATAACAGTATTAATTTCTTCAAGGCAGATGGTCCGAGGAACTAGGCATAGCTTGAATTAGTTTAATACTTAGAATTAATGAATAACAGTATTAATTTCTTCAAGGCAGATGGTCCGAGGAACCAGGCATAGCTTGAATCAGTTTAATACTTAGACACGTGATAAGCATAACCGAGAATCATACAAGATATAATTGAATAAAAGATAAAGGGCACTTTTATTAATAGTAGTACCTTTTCAGGTTGTTTACATTCCAAGGATGCAACACTGTTCTGTTTTCTAAATCTTGCAGGTAGTACGCTCCTATCCCGGCTACGGATATGATTTGGTACGGCCCCTCCCAGTTTGGTCCCAGTTTTCCTCAAGAGGGGTTCTTTGCCGAGCCGACAACTTTCCTCAATACCAGATCCCCTGCCGCTAAAGGCCTTGACTTTACATTTGCATCGTATCCTCGCTTGAGCCTATGCTGGTAAGAGGCCAACCGGACCATGGCGCATTCTCTTCTCTCATCAATCAGGTCTAGATTTTTCTCAAGTAGATTATCGTTGCTATCCGGAGTGAAGGAGCTAGTCCTTAGTGTAGGGAAGCCCGTCTCCAACGGAATAACTGCCTCGGCTCCATAAGTCAATGAAAAAGGGGTTTCGCCGGTAGACTTCCGAGGAGTGGTCCTGTAGGTCCACAGTACATGTGGCAATTCTTCGACTCATTTGGCCTTGGAGTCGTCCAGCCTCTTCTTTAGTCCATTTACAATAACTTTGTTCGTGGCCTCGGCTTGTCCATTCCCTTGAGGGTAGGCTAGGGTGGAGTAGCGATTCGTTATTCCTAGTTTGCAGCAGTATCTTCGGAAAGTTTTGCTGTCAAACTGAAGTCCGTTGTCGGAGACGAGTGTGTGCGGGACTCCGAACCGGGTGATGATATTCTTCCAAATGAACCTCTTCATGTCGGCATCTCGGATATTGGCCAATGGCTCTGCTTCAACCCATTTAGTAAAGTAATCTGTGCCGACGACTAGGTATTTTTTGTTCCCCGCTGCCCTGGGGAAAGGTCCAACAATATCCAAGCCCCATTGGGCAAAGGGCCACGGACTGGATAAGGGGTTAAGCTCTACTCCCGGCTGATGTATGCTTGGGGCGAACCTCTGGTATTGGTCGCACTTCCTCACATATTCCTGAGCTTCCCTATGCATGTTGGGCCACCAATACCCCTGCGTGAGGGCTCGATGAGATAGAGATCTACCCCCCGTGTGACTCCCACAGATTCCTTCATGAAGTTTCTCCAGGAGAACCTCAACAGCCTCGGGATGCACACACAATAAGTACGGTCCAGAGAAGGACCTTTTGTAAAGTTTCAGATCCTCGGACAGCCAGAACCGAGGTGCCTTTCTTCGTATTTTATCAGCTTCCAACTTCGTTTCAGGCAATAAGTCATCTTTGAGAAAATGCACGATGGGGTCCATCCAACTGGGAGCCGCTTCTGCCTGGTGAATAGTTGACACCACCTTCCCCAACCGACGGGGTTGTAAGAGATCCTCCACAAGAATCACCCTCGGCAAGTCTTGCGCCGAGGATGTTGCTAACGTCGCAAGGGAGTCGGCATGTGCGTTTCTGCTTCTGGGGATCTGCATCAAGTTGAAAGACTTGAAACCAGATTGTAAGTGTTTAACCTGGTTAAGGTATTCTTGCATTCTTGGGTCCCTGGCCTCTAGTTCCCCTCTGACTTGGCCTACCACCAATCTGGAGTCCGAGAATATGTTTACATCTTTTCCTCCCATTCGCTGGATCATGGCCATTCCGACTAACAGGGCCTCATACTCTGTCTCGTTGTTCGTTGCAGAGAAACCAAGTCTTAACGACTTTTCGATCGTGATATTCTCGGGCGAGATTAGAACCAGCCCCACTCCGGATCCTTTATGATTCGATGCGCCATCAACATATAGCCTCCATGGTGACACCCGCTCTATGGAGGTCACTCCAACTGAATTTTCATCCATGCGATGTTTACTTTTATCATCTTCCAATGGGGTCTCGGCAAACTCAGCTAGAAGGTCGGCGATGACCTGGCCTTTCACGGAAGTGCGGGGCATGTACTTGATGTCATAGGCCCCCAGCTTAGTCCCCCACTTCGCAATTCTTCTTGTATAATCAGCGCTTCGAAGCAAGGCCTTGAGTGGCAATTGGGTCAAGACAACAACCGTATGCGCCTGAAAATAATGCGGCAATTTGCGTGTGGCATGCACCACGGCTAGGACGGCCTTCTCCAATGGCAAGTATCTGACCTCGGCCTCATGGAGAGACTTGCTAATATAGTACACGGGTCTCTGCACCCCATTGTCAACCCTTAGTAATACCAAGCTTACCGCATAAACGGTCACCGCGATGTAAGCAAACAAGACCTCATCCACGTCCGGTCTGGACATTATCGGTGGCCGAGACAGATAGTCTTTCAATTGCTGGAAGGCTAAAGCACATTCCTCAGTCCACTCAAAGTCCTTCCACTTATTCAACAGAAGATAAAAGGGTCTGCATCTGTCAGCGGACCGGGCTATAAAGCGATTGAGGGCAGCGATCATTCCGGTCAGTCTCTGCACCTCTTTGGGATTCCGAGGTGGTTGTAAGATATTAATGGCCTGGATCTGGTTTGGGTTCACCTCAATTCCACGGTGAGTGACCATGTAGCCTAGGAACTTCCCCGAGCCTACCCCGAAAGAACATTTAGAGGCATTGAGCCGCAATTTATGTCCTCTCAGGATTTCAAAAATGCATTCAAGGTCGGCGATGTGGTCGGACTCTTGTCTGCTCTTGACTACCATATCATCGATGTAGATTTCGATATTTTTACCCAGCTGAGGCTCGAATATTCTGGTCATTATCCTCTGATACGTGGACCCCGCATTTTTAAGTCCGAACGGCATCACTTTGTAATGATAGTTGCCAATCGGCGTGACAAAAGCCGTCTTCTCCTGGTCTTCCCCGGCTAGGGGTATCTGGTGGTATCCTTGGAAGGCATCCAAGAAACTCATCCGGGGATGCCCCACGGTTGCGTCCACCAGTTGATCAATCCTAGGCATGGGGAAGGGATCCTTTGGGCAGGCTTTGTTCAGATCCGAATAATCCACGCAAACCCGCCATTTGCCATTCTTTTTCTTCACTACTACGGTGTTAGCCAACCAGTCAGGGTAGAACACTTCTTTGATAGCCCCAGCCTGTTTTAGCTTATCCACCTCCTCCCTAACAGCATCAGAATGTTCCCTTGAGGATCGCCGAGGAGGTTGTTTTTTAGGAAGAGCAGATGGACTTACGTTCAGATGATGGCAGATGAAATTTGGATCCACTCCCGGGGCCTCATAAGCATTCCAAGCAAATACATCGATATTGCGCCTTAGGAAATGCAATAGCTCCTCCCTATCTTGAATAGGCAACTGGGCGCCGATTTGAAAAAATTTCTCCAAGTCCCCATCAATAAGAACTTTCACCAGATCCTCACACTTCGCCTCCTCGGCCCCTACGTCAGATATCGGGACCGTTGACTTTAATTGCTAGGGATCCTCGCTGGCCAGGTCCGAGGACCCTGATTCTGGTTGGTGCATAATGGCCACTACCAGACACTGCCTGGCCACGGTCTGACTCCCGAGTAACTCCTCAACTTGGTCCCCGGATGGGTATTTGATTTTTAGGTGAAGGGTGGATGAAACTGCCCCGAGGGCGTGGAGCCAAGGTCGCGCCATGATAGCTGTATATGGTGAGAAGGCATCCACCACGATAAAGTCTACCTCCACCACCTCCGAGCCAGCCTGAACGGGCAATCTGATCTGCCCCCTCGGAACAACTACTCTCCCATCGAAACCGACCAAAGGTGAGTCATAGCTGGTCAGATCCTCATGCTTGAGATTGAGGCCCCTATACAGGTCTGGGTACATAATTTCAGCCCCACTGCCTTGATCTACCAGTACTCTTTTCACATCATAACCCCCTATCCTAAGAGTTATCACCAATGCATCATCGTGGGGCTGTATGGTCCCGGCCATGTCCTCGTCCGAGAAGCTCAGCATGGGTTGGGGGTTCAATCTGGCCCTCTTTGGCTCCTGCCCAGGATCCCCAGGATACACTCCAGCCACCGTCATTATCCTGGAGGGGCACGACCCTGTCCTGCCAGGTGCGGCGAGGATGACATTGATTGTTCCTAAGGGAGGTCTGGAGGAATTATTACCTGGAACCCCTACGCCGGTCTGGCCTCTCTGTCCGTTAGGCTGAGATAGGAATTGTTTCAACCTGCCCTCTCGGATCAGTTGTTGCAAATGGCTCCATAGAGTCCTGCAGTCCTCGGTCGTATGCCCGGGCTCTCTATGATACTGACAATGCAGGCTCTGGTTACGTTTCGAGATGTCTCCGCTCATCTTGTTCGGGCATCTGAAGTATGGCTCGTTCTTAATCTTCTCCAAGATCTGGTGCACTGGTTCTCGGAACACAGTGTTAACTGTTTGGGTGGCTCTAGACCCAGCTTCCCCTCCAAATTCTCGCCGAGGTCGGTTATTACCGTAACGATCCGACCTGAAATCCCTTCTCTCCTGAGGGATAACCTTACCCTTCCCTTTCTCCTGCAACTGATCTTCCTCGACCCTCTTATACTTGTCAATGCGATCCATGAGCTGGCGAACACTGACCACTGGCTTTCCTGTCAGGGACCTCCGTAAACCATGGTCGGCTGGCAGATCGACCTTAAAAGTTCTGACGGCCACATCATCGAAGTCACCCTCGATCTCGTTGAACATCTCCCAGTACCGATCCGAATATGTTATCAGAGTTTCTCCTTCTCTCATGGATAAAGACAGCAAAGAATCCAGAGGCCGAGGAACCCTACTGTTCGTGATGAAGCGGGATCCAAAAGCTTGAGTGAGCTCTTGGAAAGAGTTGATGGAACCCGTTCTGAGGCCGTCAAACCATCTCATCGCCACAGGACCCAAACTGGACGGGAACACCTTGCACATTAAGGTCTCGTTATGAGAGTATACCGCCATCTTCTGATTAAAATAGCTAACATGCTCAACTGGATCGGTACGGCTGTTGTAGAGGGTGAATGTTGGTTGGGTGAACCGTTTGGGGAGTCGCCCTGCATCAACCCGGCGTGTGAAGGGTGATCTGGATATCCGATCGAGGGCCTTGCTCATGGCGTCGTTTCCTAATCCCCTAGAAGACGCACCTCCGCCCTTGCGTTCTCGGCGATTGTCCTCCTCGTAAGAGAAGGTCTCGCTCGGGGGCGTACGTGACCTATGCCTGTAGTTGTCATCTCCCTCTCCATCGGAGGAAGGATCAGAACCTGAAGGACTTCTCTTCCTTCGCTCCCGTCGCAACTTCCTCTTCAAATGATCAATCTCCTTCTGCATGGCTTTAGCACGGTTGTCCTGCGAGACATGGCTATCGCCCCTAGACTGACCCTCGCCAGCACAGGTGGTATGCACGCTTCCTTCCTGGCCTTCCTGGAAGTGCTCTTCCCTTTGAGATCCCAAAGATTCTTGATGGTGTGGACCTGAGCCAGCCATGGTAAAGAACCTAACTATTCTAGACAACTAGCCCTCCCCACATACGGCGCCAATTGTAGGGACACAATTTTGAGTTACCAGCCCAACGATGGATAGATTAGCCCAAAAGGGCCCCTAAGCAATGAATTTGTAGAGAGTAGGTTGAGAAGGACTGGACTAGGAATGATTCAGCTCTTCAAATGGTTGGGACTAGCTCCTCCATCATGATCTAATTCTGTTTTACACTTGCAATCTTATATTCGCTCTACGTCCGAGGCTCTTTTTCTCTTTCGTTCTCTCTTGTTTCTTTTTACCCCCCTCTTTTCCAAAAGATCTCTTCTCTTCCTTTTTTCTCCCCTTTTATACTTCCTCCCTTCCTTTCTTAGCCATCCACGTGTGGATCGTTTCCTTCCTCTTTGGACACTTGTCCCCCAGTTTTTTCCAGAAGCTGCTTCGTAGAAGCAACGGGACACTTTGCTACTGTTCAGATGTCCTCTCCACATAAATGCGGCCAGAAGATTAGCTGTGGGGCATTCAATGCGGGGTGGGCAGCCTTTCTCCTTGATATTTTGGGATATTTTCTGGATGTGTGGTTCTACTACGTTCAACAAAGCCAGTGGAGATTTCTGGGGCACTTTTCTGACCGGCCGGTTTTCAAGGTTTATCTATACCTCGACCGTCCGAGGTGTTAATGTTCTCGGACAGACGGTCGATCTCTCCCAAGTCTTGTTCAGATTCCCCTCCGCTTATCTCGGTCATTATAGATCAGACTAGGTAGTCCTCGGCTGGGCCATGGTCCTTGGCGTGCAATTTTGGTCCAACAAATGGGCCTATGATTCTCGTTATTTGGGCTCCACACCCAGGCCCATCATCCCTGTCGATATTTTTGCCCCCACAGTTGATATAAGAAAAAAAATGAAGGAATTTATTTAAAATCAAATACCATAAAAATCAAGTTGTTAACGTTAATTAAAATTTTTTTTTTTTCTGTTATACCGTGAAAATCATGGTGTTATTAGCTTTTTTTTTTTAATCCAAAAATTTGATATTTATCCAAAAAATAAATTAAAACAAAATATATTTGAAAAAAAAAGAGTAGATAACAAATTTATTAGCAATTCCTCCTCGTGTGTATATTCTCCCAATGAAAGTCGTTTTTTATTTTTATTTTTTTATTTTATATAAATGTTTTCTTTTCACGTGCAGTGCAGTAACTAAAATAATTAGAAAGTTGCTACCTTTTCTTATAGTACACTATACGTGTGTGTGTGTATATATATATATATATATATATATATATATAAAGAGGATTAGATGGTTTAGATGAAGAATTTGGATTGTAATGAAATTAAGTTTTTTTTTATTAATTTAGAAATTATAGAAGAACAAAAAATATATATATTTTTAAATCTGAAAATCTAAGTGATTTATATCAAAAATTTCACTTACGATGCACGTGAAATATTAGATTTATCAACTTATAAATCAAATCAAAATATAAATCATATTAATTTACTAAAAATCACATATGATAATTATATATTATTATACTTATTAATATAATTAATATAAAATAAATAAATCATAATATATACTTATTAATATAAAAATTAACGTTAATAAAAAATAGTTAATTATTTATTGTAATTTTTATTGATATGTATTAATTTTTAAAATTAATAAGTAAATCATATTAATGTTTGATGTCATATGCACGTGAAATATGATTTATATTTTTTGATATAAATCATATCTTTATTGCATTTTGTATGAAAAATCTAATAAAGATGTGATTTATATCTAAGACTCTATCATTTGGGTTAGAAATTATATATCTTATATAATTTCTAAACAATCAAACTAACATTATAAAAAAAAAAAATCAATTGAAAATCCGTAACAATTCTCTAAAATGGATTAAATTTAAGGAAATCAACTTAAACAAATACACAAAATATATTCAATTTGATGGGAAAAATGTAGAGTAAACAAATACGTACTTGTAAGGTTGTAAGTAGAAGAAAAGAATAATAGATGTTGTAGGCAAAAGAAGACAAGAATAGCACAAAAGAACTGTATGATGAGTATTAATTATGAATTATTTAATATATATATATATACACATACACAAACTCCTTGTTGCAACCTTAGACAAAATAAACTAAAGAAAAGAACAAATTAAACACTATGCTGTATTTCTATCCACTTAGAAATACTTATATATCCACATTGAAGAATTTTATATGAACAAAAAAAATCTAAAACTAATATTAATTGAATATAATTTTTTAAACAAAAATTCTAAACACTATGTTGCAACCTTAGACAAAATAAACTAAAGAAAAGAACAAATTAAACACTACATTGTTGTATTTTTATCCACTTAGAAATACAGCAAGTGTAATTAAAATTTAATCAAATTAAGATTTTTATTTACTTAGAAATTATAGTTGAAGAAAACTTATATATATTTTTTCTTAAAATATAAAAATCTAAGAAAATTTTTGCAATTTGGTGCCGCCACTTGGTGCAACCATGGCGCCTAAGCCCAACTTTTATTATATATAATATGATTTTATATATAAATATTTTATAAATAGTAATATTTAATATTTTATAAACTTAGCCTATAGCTGCGTTTTTTAAATGCGGCTATAGGTCCTCCTTTAAAAAACAATTATTTGGCTAGACCTATAGCCACGTTTATGAACGCGGCTATAGACTTAACATATTGCCACGTTTTAAAAATGCAGCTATAGGTTAGCTATAGCCGCGTTTTTTAAACACGGTAATAGGTCCTCATTTAAAAAAAAAAAAAAAATTTGGGTGGACCAATGGCCATGTTTATGAACGCGGCTATAGATTTAACCTATAGCCACTTTTTTTAAATGTAGCTATAGGTCCTCCTTTAAATATATATATATATATATATATATATATATATATATTTGGCTAGACCTATAGCCATGTTTATGAACGCAGCTACAAACTTAGTCTATGGTCATATTTTAAAAACATGGCTAAAACCACTGAAAAATGTGGCTATAGACTTAACCTATAGCCGTGTTTTTAAAACACGCCTATATGTTAAGTCTATAGCTGCGTTTCTTAAAAACACGGCTATAGGTTAGCTATAGCTACATTTTTGTAAACGTTGCTATAGCCCGCGTTTTTTGTAGCGATTTTAAACGCAAGTGGTAGGTTGTATTGTCCACAATCTTACTCTTACAAAGATTCAGCTTAGTTGGCAAAACGTTTGATTATGCTTTGTGAGATGTTAAAATTCGTGTGGAGCTGTGACTTTAGTTGGGTAAATGTTCCAGCAATTTAGTTTCATTCCATTATTGATCTAACGATGAGGGTTCGTGATAGACCACGGACTTTGGAGTTATTTACAATCACTGCTTGGTCCGTTTGGAATTATAGGTATAAGAGCAGGGTTAACGAACTGGTGGTACTTCAAAATGAGATTGCTGCTTTAGGCCGAAAGTACCTCTCAAACTTCAAACAATCTAAATGTGTGTTTCACAAAAATTAAAAAGCCAGCTTACTCTTATTTTTGCTACTATTCATGACCCCACTACACATTTTTGTACTATTTATAGGTTTCATTGTACTATTTCGACTAACTTTTACATTTTATATTTATCTACAGTACTTTCAGTAAAAAGTTTTCAGTGTCAGCAAAATAAGTTGATTCCAAACAGACCCTAACTTGGTGCATGTGAAGTCGACTTGCTTTGTCAAGAAGTAATGGATTCTTCTCTCTGGTGACTCCTGCAAAACAAATTTTGATAGGGCGATATTTGAGGAATTTGATGAAGGTGTAGTGGTTAAGAACAATAGCGGTGATGTTATAGCCTCTTTGTTTGAAAGGATTCCAAAACCATCTCTAGTGGTTACTTTGGAGTTGTTATCAGCAAGAAGAGCATGTGTAGTTTGTCTAAGAGAATGGCTTCCATAAGTCCACCTTTAAAGGTGATTCGAAAATTGTTATAAACTCTTTGTGACTCATTGATATGCTCTACTTTTATTTCCTTCACTCATATTTATAGGAAAAGCAATGCAGTAGCACATGCTCTAGATCTGAAAGCAAGGTCATTGTTTCCTTATTCGAAAGGAGTTTGTTCCTCTAAACATAAATAATGTTTTTGTTGCTAATTTTCCAGTTATTCAATAAAACTTCTGATGGTCTATTTCTAAAATAAAGAAAAAAAAAATTTAAATCATTCCAATCCCAACTATCAATTTATAATATATATATATATATATATATGGGTAAAATATTATTTTAGTTCTTAAACTATACAAAAAATTTGTTTTTAGTCCATAAACTTTATAAAATTCTTTTTTCATCCCTAAACTTTGTAAAAAGTTTTTTCAATAATTTAGAGATAAAAATAATGATGAAAAAAGAACTTTTTTAACAGTTTAGAGATAAAAAACAAACTTTTGGTAAAATTCAAAGATATGTATAAAATATTTTCAATAGTTTAATTAAGGACGAAAGATGAACTTTTCAATAGTTTAGGGACAAAAAAAGAAATTTTTAAAGTTTAAGGATGAAAAATAAATTTTTGATAAAATTTAAACAAATATATTCATTTGATTATATATTTAAACAAATTTAGAAGATTAAGGTTTGTCCTTTCATCACAGTAGTGTAGTAACATATACATTTTTTACACAAATTTGTATGAGTAATGCTTGTAGTTACGTCACACTAACGCACGCAATTACGTCTATGTGCCAATTAAAAAAAAAATATATATATATATATATATATATATCTTTCTTTTGAACTTAACCTCTAGTTCCAATTATTTTGAGAAGTTTTGATATCACAACTTATTGCACAATTTTGCCCACAACTCGCTTATGTGGCGAGTTGTGGTTGGTGGCACTAGGGATTTTCAATTATTTCATCTTCACGGTCATCTAAGTCAAACAATCAAGTTATCATGCGCGTATAGTCAGCCAACAACCCCATTAAGCATATGAATTTTGACAAAAAATAAATACCAAGACTTTGAATTAGTGAGAGAAAGAACCAAGTCCAGACACCTACATAGTATACTCTTTCGAAGGCCATCACCTCAAAATCTATATGGAACAAAAACCACACATAGCTATTCTACCAAGTCCAGGAATGGGACATCTCGTTCCTCTTGTTGAGTTTGCCAAGCTACTTCTTCTTCACCACGACTTCCACATCACATGCATCATTCCCACAATTGGGTCACCATCCAAAGCCATGAAAGAAGTCCTTCAAGCTCTCCCTACTAGCATAGAGTATGTCTTTCTTCCTCCAGTGAACTTGGAGGACCTCAAAGGAGCAAAGCCTGGACTACAAATTATTCTCACCATGACTCGTTCACTGCCATCTCTTCGTGATGTGTTAACTTCACTAGTTGCAACTACTCGGTTAGTTGCTTTAGTGGTTGATTTTTTTGGGACTAATGCTCTTGATGTTGCTAAGGAGCTAAAAGTCCCGCCCTACATTTTCTACCCAACAAATGCTATGGTTTTGTCGTTGGTTTTGAATTTGCCAAAGTTGGATGAGACAGTTTCATGCGAGTATAGAGACCTACCTGAACCAGTGAAACTCCCGGGGTGCATACCTATTCAAGGTCGAGATCTTATAGACCCGATTCAAGATCGAACAAGTGAGTGGTACAAAATGTTTCTTCGCAGAACAAAACAGATGCGATTAGCTGAGGGTATTATTATTAATACCTTCAGGGAGTTGGATGAAAATGCTATAACAGCTTTGGAAGAAGAAGCTAAAAATCTTTCACTTTATACAATTGGACCCATCATTCAAAGTGGTTCAAGCAATCCAGTTGGAGGGTCAGACTGTTTAAGATGGTTGAACAATCAACCAAGTGGCTCTGTCCTATTTGTTTGTTTTGGAAGTGGTGGAACCCTCTCATATGACCAAATGAATGAGTTAGCTTTAGGATTGGAATTGAGTAAGCAAAAGTTCTTATGGGTGGTAAGAAGCCCAAATAATGAATTGGCTAATGCTGCATACCTTGCTGACCAGACCCTCGACAACAACCCTCTTGCTGTCTTACCAAAAGGTTTTATAGAGAGGACCAAAGAACAAGGTCTAGTGGTGCCCTCTTGGGCACCCCAAGCCCAAGTCCTTAGCCACAATTCAACAGGTGGGTTCTTAAGTCACTGTGGTTGGAATTCAACCTTGGAGAGTATCATGCAGGGCATACCAATAATTGCATGGCCGCTTTTTGCAGAACAAAGAATGAATGCAATATTACTAACTGAGGTTCTCAAAGTTGCACTGAGACCAAAAGCTAACGAGAAAGGCGTAGTGGATCAAGAGGAGATCGCAAAAGTTATAAAATGTCTCATGGTTGGAGAAGAAGGGAAGAAAGTTCATAATCATATGAAAAATTTAAAGATTGCTGCTGAGAAAGCCCTAAGTCCAAATGGGTCTTCTGCGAAGGCACTCGCTGATTTAGCATCCCAGTGGACAAATCAACCTGACTTTTAGAACATGAAACATTTTTTTTTTTAAATTTTATACTTTATTCATCATTGCTTTTCTGCTTTATTCCTCTCTTGTTTTTCATTATTCACTAGTTGTCTATTCACTGTATTGAGTCTATTCTATATCACTTTGCTTTTTTTTTTTTTTTTTTTTTTTTTTAAATTTATTTATTACAAATCTCACTTTGTGATGTATTTTTTAACTGTACCATGTCATTATTATATCGTTATTTCATAGTGCTCATTTTCTATTATTTAACTATATCTTGTCGATCACTATCCTAGTTCCTAAGCTTATTCTCGGCTACTCCTCATCAAGTTACTACACAAAAACTACATAAAACTTTCGAAAGTTATCAGCAAGGGAACTACCGCGTTTGGACCACTCAACTACAGAACAAAAGGCTCTAGCCACCTAGCAGCCTCCACTAATGCCCCTAACCATTTTTCCACGCATTATCCCCAATTCCTCGTAACATATATAAATTACTCTACAAACAATCTAGAAATAATAAGCATTGAGACTTAGATTTTTGGGATGTTGGTTAGATGTCTTGTCTTTGCAATTTTCATTTTTCCTTTGATTACTATTAGGGAAAAAAGTGTAGGGTGCGTTTGGATATCACTTATTTTGCTAAAAATTGAAAATTATAAACAATAAAAAAATAATTTCTGATTACTGTCCACACTCACAAAACACTGTTCATTTGCCTTAATGCGTTGTTCACGTCCGATGAACAGTGCAAGAGGCGATTAGCTAAAAACTTTCTTGTAGCCATTAGCTATAAATCCTAGTAAAAAATTTAACATGACTATATATATTAAAAATCTAACCACTAAATTGCAAGTTATTTATGTTTTTAACATGAATATCAAATTTCATTTTAGTCATATACTATTTAATATTCGATCTATAAACATATTTATATATATATATATATATATATAATTTTAGACTATAAAAACTTAGAATTTAAACATGTAATCGATGCTATGGTTATTAATCTTTAATTTTCTAGAAATTTTACAAGGATGGGCCTAATAATGTTTATGTTACTTATTTTAACATGGTTTGTGCTATAAACTTTTTTTTTATGGACCTAATAATATTTATGTTACTAAGAGTTTTCTAATTCAACTAGTACTTTCTAATGTTTCCAATGAAGACATTAAAGAATTAGATCTCTCAAGCATGCATTGTTGATTCCAAAGATTTTGAACACAAGTGGTAGGTTGTATTGTCCACAATCTTACTCATACGAAGATTCAGCTTAGTTGGCAAAACATTCGATTATGATCTGTGAGATGTTAAAATCCATGTAGAGTTGTGACTTTAGTTGGGTAAAAGTTCCAGCAACTTAGTTTCATTCCATTGTTGATCTAACGATGAGGGTTGTTGATAGACCACAGACTTTGGAGTTATTTGCAATCACTGCTTGGTTCGTTTGGAATCATAGGTATAAGAGCAGGATTAACGAATCGGTGGTACCTCAAAATGAGATTGTTGCTTTAGGCAGAAAGTACCTCTCAAACTTCAAACAATGTAAATGTGTATTTGGAAAAAATTAAAAACCCAGCTTATTCTTATTTTTGTTACTATTCATGGGCCCTATTGTATTTTTTTGTACTATTCATGAGTGTTGATACCCATTTTTACGACACATTTTGTACAAGTTCGACTTCCTTATGGGCTTAATTCATGTATTATATTATATTTTATTCTTTTAAGCATGGTCCAAGCCCATGCGACTAGTTGGGAGAAATTGAGGAAGTGTGGTTTGGAGGATATGGGTCGGTTCCTTTTGGACCTTTTGCAGGAGCTTAGCCCATTTGTGCTTCTAAGTGGGCAAAGGACACTGGTAGCACCTCAGGCTCATGGAAGAGGTCTTGTATCCAAAATTTCCACCTCAAAGCAGCTTTTATGCTTTGGGTGACTATGGCCCAACTTTTCTACTCTATCATTTTTTTGCCTAAAACACAAAGCTAACCCTGAGTGGCTGGCCTTGTCTGCTGCAACAACCAAATGCAATCTCTAAAGATCTTCCATGTCTAGGAAACATCAGCCTATGAATTTAACCTACTTTATTTCCCAAATTATGCAAAAAGCAAGGCATTCTTCTTACCTAATTAAATCAAATTTGACCATAGCTTCTTTGATTGATACCTTGGGGTTCAAAGTCTCTTCTATTGACCAAAAACAGTCACTTAGAGCACCCAAAGTTCAATACAAAAGGCTCCAATTAGATTTAAAAGGGACCAACCACATTCTACACACATACCTAAAATTTCAGAGTAAAAGCCCATTCAGCCAGTCAACATTCTCGCAATTCTGAACCTTAGGGGTGGAAATATGAGTATAGGAGAACATTCCCTCTCTTCCTCACAACCTCTTTCAATTTCCTCTTCTTGGTGACTGTGGGTCGAAATTTCAGACCTGTTGAACTATGTTTTTCCCATAGAACTGAAACTTGAGAGCCAAAACCCACTGAACCAGGAAACATTTTCACAATTCTGAACCTTAGGGGTGGAAATATGGGTACGGGGGAACCTTCCCTCTCTTCCTCACAACCTCTCTCAATTTCCTCTTCTCAGTGACTGTGGGTCAAAGTTTCAGACTTGTTATGTTTTTATACTTTTTTGCAATTTTGTTATTAGCATTTTGATTCTTTCTTGTCAAAGCACCATTAGTCTTTGTTTCCTATACATTGTAAATTTTGGGCTTGATTCTCCAAAAATAAACACTTCTAAAGAACCCAAGGGGAGATTTGGGTCGTTCTCGCATTTTCGGCCTTTGTCGCAAAAACATCCCCGACAATGGGTTTCATTGTACTATTTCAACTAACTTTTATATTTATTTATAGTACTTTCAGCAAAAAAGTTTCAGTTTCAGCAAAATAAGTTGATCTCAAATAGACCCTAACCTGGTGCATACGAAGTTGACTTGCTATGTCAAGAAGTAATGGATTCTGCTCTCCGGTGACTCCTGCAAAACAAATTTCGATAGGGTGATATTTGAGGAATTTGATGAAGGTGTAGTGGTTAAGAACAATAGCGGTGATGCTATAGCCTCTTTGTTTGAAAGGATTCCAAAACCATCTCTAGTGGTTACTTTGGAGGTGTTATCAGCAAGAAGAATAGTGCAGTTTGTCTAAGAGAATGGCTTCCATGAGTCCACCTTTGAAGGTGATTCGAAAATTGTTATAAACTCTTTGCGACACATTGATATGCTCTACTTTTATTTCCTTCACTCATATTTATAGGAAAAGCAATGCAGTAGCACATGCTCTAGCTCTGAAAGCAAGTTCTTCTTTTCCTTGTTTGAAAGGAGTTTATTCCTCTAAACATATTTAATTTTTTTTTTTGTGCTAATTTACTAGCTATACAATAAAACTTTTAATGGTCTATTTCTAAAATAAAGAAAAAGAAAACGAATTTAAATCATTCCAATCCCAACTATCAATTTATAAAATAATATATATATATATATATATGGGTAAAATACTATTTTGGTTCTTAAACTTTATAAAAAAATTGTTTTTAGTCCTTAAACTTTAAAAAAATTATTTTTTCATCTCTAAATTTTGTAAAAAGTTTTTTCAATAGTTTAGAGACAAAAATAAGGATGAAAAAAGAATTTTTTAAACAGTTTTGGGATAAAAACAAACTTTTTGTAAAGTTTAAAGATATGTATAAAACATTTTCAATAGTTTAATTAAGGACGAAAGATAAACTTTTCAATAGTGTAGGGACAAAAATAAAAAATTCTTAAAATTTAGGGATAAAAAATAAACTTTTGATAAAATTTAAACAAATATATTCATTTGATTATATATTCAAACAAATTTAGAAGATTAAGGTTTGTACTTACATTACAGTAGTGGAGTAACATATACATTTTTTACACAAATTTGGATAAGTAATGCTTGTAGTTACGTCACACTAACGCACGCAATTACGTCTATGTGCCAATTAAAAAATTCTTTTGAACTTATCCCTCTAGTTTCCAATTATTTCATCTGCCCAGTCAACTATGTCAAACAATCAAATTATCATACGCGTATAGTCAGCCAACAACCCCATTAAGCAAATGAATTTTGACAAAAAATAAATAAATGACCCAGACTTTGAATTAGTGAGAGAAGAACCAAGTCCAAACACCTATATAAACCACACAACCTCCCTAAAAATACCAATAAAAAAAAAACATAGTTACTCTTTCGAACGCCATCACTTCAAAATCTATATGGAACAAAAACCACATATAGCTATTCTACCAAGTCCAGGAATGGGACATCTCGTCCCTCTTGTTGAGTTTGCCAAGCTACTTCTTCTTCACCACGACTTCCACATCACATGCATCATGCCCACAATTGGGTCTCCATCCAAAGCCATGAAAGAAGTCCTTCAAGCCCTCCCTACTAGCATCGACCATGTCTTTCTTCCGCCAGTGAGCTTGGAGGAACTCGAAGGAGTAAAGCCTGGAATCCAAATTACTCTCACCATGACTCGTTCACTACCACCTCTTCGTGATGTGTTAACGTCACTGGTTGCAACTACTCGGTTAGTTGCTTTAGTGGTTGATCTTTTTGGGACGGATGCTCTTGATGTTGCTAAGGAACTCAATGTCTCACCCTACATTTTCTACCCAACAAATGCTACGGTTGTGTCGTTGGTTTTGCATTTGCCAAAGTTGGATGAGACAGTTTCATGCGAGTATAGAGACCTACCTGAACCAGTGAAACTTCCGGGGTGCGTACCTATTCACGGTCGAGATCTTCTAGACCCGATTCAAGATCGAACAACTGAGTTGTACAAATGGTTTCTTCGCAGCGCAAAATGTGTGCGATTAGTTGAGGGTATTATTGTCAATACCTTCATGGAATTGGATGGAAATGTTATAAAAGCTTTGGAGGATGAAGAAGCTAAGAGTCTCGCACTTTATACAATTGGACCCATCATTCAAAATGGTTCAACTAACCAGGTTGAAGGGTCAGACTGTTTAAGATGGTTGGACAATCAACCACGTGGCTCAGTCCTATTTGTTTGTTTTGGGAGTGGTGGGACCCTCTCATATGACCAAATGAAAGAGCTAGCTTTAGGATTGGAATTGAGCAAGCAAAGGTTTTTATGGGTGGTAAGAAGCCCAAACGATAAATTGGCTCCAGCTGCATATTTTAGTGACCAAACCCTTGACAACAACCCTCTTTCCTTCTTACCAGAAGGGTTTATAGAGAGGACTAAAGGACAAGGCCTAGTGGTGCCCTCTTGGGCACCGCAACCACAAGTCCTTAGCCACGGTTCCACGGGTGGGTTCTTAAGTCATTGTGGTTGGAATTCGACCCTAGAGAGTATCATGCAAGGTATACCATTAATTGCATGGCCACTTTATGCAGAACAAATAATGAATGCGGTATTATTAACTGAGGATCTACAAGTGGCACTGAGACCAAAAGCCAACGAAAAAAACCTAGTGGATCGAGAGGAAATTGCAAAAGTAATAAAGAGTCTTATGGTCGGAGAAGAAGGGAAGAAAATTCATAACTGTATGAAAGACCAAAAGATTGCAGCTGAGAAAGCACTTAGCCCAAATGGGTCTTCTACAATGGCACTAGCTGATTTAGCATCACATTGGACAAGTCAACCTAACTCTTAGGCCATGAAACACTTCTTTTTTAATTTTTAACTTTTTTCATCGTTGCTTTTCTGCTTTTGTCCTCTATTGTTTGCCATTATTCATTAGTTGTCTATTCTGTATCACTTTTGACACTATGATGCCTACAAACTATATAAAAAGGCCAATAGCTCTAGCTACAATAGATTTGGTTTATTCAACCTTTGCCTTTTGTAACAAGCCAAAAAGGTAAGTTTGGTGAGAATGAAAAATTTTTAACATTAAAAAAAAAAATTTCTGCCTATAACATTTTTACCATGAATCTTAAGTAACAATTTATTATGTACTATTATGGCTGGGAAAAATAATTTTAATTTTGGGTTCAAATTAGAATCATGAATAACTTACAATCGAAGATTTGTTGTAAAAGTATTGTAGAAATATTATAGACATAACACTTAGTATTTAATACTATTACCATAACTAAAAAAAAAGTATTGAAAAAAAAAATTACTACATCTATAACATTTTAATAACAAATCTTAAGTGGTAAATTGTTATTCTAATTTAAAGATACCAATGAAAGTACTTTTTTATCTGCTAATAATAACCCGTAACGACTTACTAAGATTTGTGATGAAATTGTTATAAACATAGCATTTCTCTTGAGAAAAATGTTAAGACATCTTGTTGTCATCACAATGTTTTTACAACTGTTGAGGTGTCAATTTTTTACAAGTTAAAGGAAAATATAACAAAGTTATAAAGGTATTATAAAAATGTTGTGTCATTCTTTGTGTTTCTAGAAATTGTTTTTTATTAGACAATTTTTTTGAGTCAAAATTCACTGTTTCATGTACTGTTTTCTTAGGTTGAATTTTTATATATCTTTTTTCTTTTTGCACAATTTTAAGTAAAAACACATAATTTTACACACACACACACACAAAAATTAAATAAAACAAAAAAAAAAAAACTTAGGATTAAAATACTTTTCATTCTTTATATTTGGGGTAATTCATAATTCCTCATTAAACTTTAAAATCAAGCAATTTCACTCTTAATATTTTAGAAAATAACAAATATGTCATATTATTATTCTCTCAATTAAACCCTAGTGAAAGCTTATGCTTCTTAAAATATTTCATTGTGTAATGTCCAAAATACTCCTACTAAATTTTAACATCCTAAATTTTTTTCACATATTTTGGTTTTAGATAGTAGTAATGTTTAGAAAGTTGGAATGGTAATATAAGGTATTTTATTTATTTGCCTTTTGTTATCTTTTTATCCCCCCCCCCCCCCCCCCTATCTTGCCTAAAATGGGTGTTCATTAAAACTAATTAAGCTAAAGATTGCACCTAAACTCATGTATGGTTGAAAGTATTTGATGAAGAGTTTCAGTTGTAATATATGACATCATTCATTGCAAAAATTTAAATATTGTAACAAGATTTTAACAAAATTCAATTGCTTATTGTTGGAAAATCATAATATTTGTTATCATTCATAGAAGTTTTTAATAAGTGGATATTACTTTTATCAAATAGGTATCAAAATTCTTATACGAATAAGATTAACTTTGTATGACATATATTTTTTATGTATATAGTTTCATTCTTCTTCAAATAAAATTTTATCTTAATTTTTTTACTCAAAAGGTAGTACTTGCCTTGCATGTGCTACCCACACTAGTATTGTTTGACTGCTTCATGTCTTTGTTATGACGTTTATTTCATAGTGCTCATTTTCTAATTTCTATGTGACGACACATTATAATACATCTTAATTTTAAAGTACAAGATTGGAGAAGGTGGGGCTCTCCCAAGCAGAAAGATTAACTTGTACGTCAGTATATACGTAACTTTTTTGGCCTCAAACAATTATTGACACAACTTGATTAATTATTTAATAAAGACCAATACTCATCTATTTTATTGATCTAATTTTATAACGATTTAAGATATTCAATAGGTTAATATAATTTAAAATATTTTATAGGATAAGTTGCATCAAAATCTCTTAAACTGTAGTAAACACCACTACCAAAACTTCTGCAAAATTGGCAGGCCCTCACCCTCTGATATCGTTATTAATATTAAAGGATTTTTTTTTTTTTCAAAAACATATTCTTAAATTTACTAACATTTGTGTTTTTAATAATTAAATCATTCACTACTGCGCACTCTTGATACGGTGGTCACTCTACAAGTATAAGTACTTGTGGGGTGTGGGGGGCAAGGACTAGAGTTCAAGTCTCTAGAAAGGAACTTCACACACATATACATTTAGATTAAGTTAAAGTAATAATTCTATCTTGTATAAAAAAAAAAAACAATTAAATCCTTCCTTCCAGTTAGGGTTTTAAGCCCTGGAATTAGTAACAAAGTTAATCAATTCTTAGCCATGTAATTAATTAGATTAATTATGTTTTACATCTAAATTGAATAACATCACACAAGCATGGATTACATAGAAACACCAAATGATGACCTAGGAGAACCGATAAAACAAAAAGTTTTATAGTAAAAACCTGTGAGGATTTAACTATCAATCCTCATGGAAAAAATCCACTAGAATAGAATAGAAGTTTAAATAGAAGATTTAATCATAAATCTAAAACTACCTCATGTAGTGTTTACTAATGTGGTTTCATCAACTCTTCTATTTCGGATTTGTTGCACATGAACTCCTTGTCATAACTCTGAGATTCTTAGCCATGTAATTAATTAGATTAATTATGTTTTACATCTAAATTGAATAACATCACATAAGCATGGATTACATAGAAACACCAAATGATGACCTAGGAGAACCGATAAAACAAAAAGTTTTATAGTAAAAACTTGTGAAGATTTAACTGTCAATCCTCATGGAAAAAATCCACTAGAATAGAATAGAAGTTTAAATAGAAGATTTAATCATAAATCCAGTAGATATCCGGATTTCTAGACCGGATTTGTATCTGTGTATGACTAATACACAGATATACAACAAAGAACCACATTAACAAATTCATTAAATAAAAGGAAATGTCTTTTACATACCCCCATTTACACATTGTACACAATTTCAATTAACAAATACATTAAATAAAAGGAAGTGTCTTTTACATACACATTTACACATATGTACACAATTTCAATGCAAAAGTGAAATGCGTGTACGGTGTGCAATTGGGTGTATATAATAAACATTACCCTTAAATAAAAAACCCAAAATTTTGTAATTGGGTGTATATAATAGACGTTACCTTTAAAATAAAATAAAATAAAAACCAAAATTTTAAGCTATATATAGAAAGAACCTGACCCAGTTGGGTTTAGTGGGGGTGGGGTTGCATCTATATCTGGCATCCCATAGATAGATTCTAGATAGTCGATATATATCTTATAACACTAAAAATTATAGAAAACATGTACACACTTTCCATCTCCCCATTCAGAAAGACCCTATATAAACAATGTAAACCTTACAAGTCCCAACCATAAAAATCTTACTATTCTCTCTCAAAACCCATTTATTCAAGACTTCAAAGCATTATTGACACAAATATTTTTCCTTATGGAACAAAAACCCCACATAGCTATCTTTCCAAGTCCAGGGATGGGACATCTCATCCCTCTTCTGGAGCTTGCAAAGCTACTTGCTCTCCATCACAACTTCCACATCACTTGTATCATTTCTGTACTTGGGTCTCCATCCAAAGCCATGAAAGAGGTCCTCCAAGCCTTGCCCACCAGCATAGACCATGTCTTTCTTCCTCCAGTGAGCTCTGTGGACCTCGACGGCTTACTACCTGAAGTCCAAACTATTCTCACCTTGTCCCGGTCACTGCCACCTCTTCGTGATGTGTTAAAGTCTACTCGGTTTGCTGCTTTTATCGTTGACACTTTTGGCATGGATGCACTAGATGTTGCTAAGGAATTCAACATCTCACCTTACATCTTCTTCTTGTCAAATGCTTTTGCGTTGTCGTTGGTTTTGCATTTGCCAAAGCTAGATGAGACAATTTCAGGCGAGTATAGAGACCAAGCAGAACCATTGAAACTTCCAGGGTGCATACCTATTCACGGTAGAGATCTTGCAGAACCGGTTCAAGATCGAAAAAGTGACTGGTATAAAATGTTTCTTCGCAGCACAAAACGGATGCGATTAGCCGAGGGTATTATGTTTAATACTTTCATGGAATTGGAAGAAAATGCAATAAAAGCATTGTTAGATGAAGAAGCTAAAAGTCTCCCACTTTACCCAATTGGACCCATCATTCAAACTGGTTCAAGCAATCAAGTTAAAGGGTCAGACTGATTAAGATGGTTGGACAGTCAGCCACATGGCTCTGTCCTATTTATTTGTTTTGGGAGTGGTGGGACCCTCTCATATGAACAAACCAATGAGCTAGCCTTTGGATTGGAATTGAGTAAGCAAAAGTTCTTATGGGTTGTAAGAGCTCCAAATAATGAATCCGCTGATGCGGCATACCTTAGTGACCAAACCCTTGAAAACAACCTACTTACTTCCTTACCAAAAGGGTTTGTAGAGAGAACCAAAGGCCAAGGTCTAGTGGTTCCCTCTTGGGCACCACAAGTCCAAGTCCTTAGCCACAGTTCCACTGGTGGATTCTTAAGTCACTGTGGTTGGAATTCGACCCTAGAAAGTGTCATGCAGGGCATACCATTAATTGCATGGCCGCTTTTCGCAGAGCAAAGAATGAATGCGGTTCTACTAGCTGAGGATCTAAAAGTGGCACTTAGACCAAAAGCTAATGAGAAAGGCCTAGTGGACCGAGAGGAAATTGCGAAAGTTGTAAAGGATCTCATGGTTGGAGAAGAGGGGAAGAAAGTTCACAGCCGTATGAAAGATCTAAAGGATGCTGCTGAGAAAGCACTAAGTGCAGATGGGTCTTCGACAAAGGCACTCACTGATTTAGCATCACATTGGACAAATCAAGCTCGCTTTTAGGACATGATGATGATCAGCTTTGTTTGGTTTAAATTTCTACTTTTATTCCTTGTTGCTCTTCTGTCTTTATTCCTTGTTTGTCATTAAAATTTATATTTCTATGCTTTTAGTACTTTTCATAAATCCTAATATCACCTCCAAATTTACATAAGAAAATAATAATAAAAGCCGGTCCTAATTTTATATAATTGAAATATTTGACCCTTCTGAGAATGTGAGGCAGGCCTGACTAGCTGACCAGCTCCAAACGGAAAGATGAATTAGTCACACTTGACATTTTTTTTTTTTAAATTTTGCCCGAAATAGAATTATCCCAACTCTTTTTTTAAGAAGAAAGTTGTATCTTTTATCAAGTAGGAGCAGTCAAATCAATTGAAATTACAGTATTAAGATGTGAAGGTATATTCTCCATCTACACTGCATAATTACTAACATATCTAGCAAAGCTATAAGCAACAACATTAATTCCTTGTTCCCTAGTATGACTTGATTAATTATTTGAGTATCTGAAGATGGATGTTTAAATAAATGAAAATATATGACTTGACTCACATTTACATTTGTGTGATTTGGTATTTATTTAAATAAATTAATTAGTTGCTAACTCATATAATGCATGAAATAATTAAAAAATTATATATATAATTTTTGGAATTTGGCTTTATTGTTTCAATTCTTGAAACACCAACTCCATGGTTCTTCATTTTATAACAGCCAAAAAAGGAAACCATAGTCACAATATAACAAGTACACAATAAAATATCTAACATATATATGTATGTGTCCAACTAACATTTTTTCAGAATAAATAATCAAGTCCACCACATTGCATTTTCATATATATACTCATGTCCAATGATCTTCACATGGATAAGATCAATAAAAAAAAAAAAAAAAAAATCCTTCACCGTTGCATAACAACCAAAAAAGAAAAGAAAAGAAAAGACCACCACATAAAAACAAATAAAAAAGCAAGCCAACGTGGCAACATTACACGCTAACAAAATGCCAAACAAAAGTAAAATTGCTATAAGGGCATTTGACCTAACAATTTTGACCCAGTGAAAAATAAGTATTTATCCTTAATTTACAAATTATGCAGTGAATTGTTCATATTTTGAAGCTATTTACCAAAATATCCTAATTTTTTAAATTCCATTTTAACAAAATCTAGTTATAAGTGGTACTTGACATTAGCAATGTTGAGTATGATTTTAAAATTTGGACTATTTAATTTGAGATCAGACCGAGGTTCATTTGAGGTCAAATCGTGATGTGTTATTTAATTTTTTTAATATATTTGATACTTAAATTGGTTTATATTTATTAATTTCTCATTCCTGACCAATTTGATGTGCATGGCCTAATGGTTTGCATGCTGGACATGTTATTTCACTTGCTGAGAGCAGGTTCAAGTCCTGCTAACAGCATATTTTCATCAATTTTTACCAAAATAATGACATGGATGAATCGGGTTCTTATAGAACTGGTCCTTGGACCAGTCTCGGCTAACCTGGTCAAACCGACCAATCCGGTCCGGGTTTAAAAATAATGATATTGAGTTTTATGCAAATTTTGCCACTTAAATTTTTAAAAATATTCATAGGACTCGATTTTGAGGATATCAAGTTTTACATAGGATGAACCGGGTTCTTATAGAACTGGTCCTTGAACTGGTCTTAGTTAACCTGGTCAGACCGGCCAATCCGGTCCGGGTTTAAAAATAATGATATTGAGTTCTATGCATATTTTGCCACTTAAATTTTTTTGAAAAATTAAGTGGAAGTCAACATTTTAAAAGTATTCATAGAACTCAATTTTGAGGATATCAAGTTTTACACAGAACTCAATTTTGTTAAAATTGAGTTTAAAAAACAAAGACATTTTGGTTTTGCTAAATGATTTCAAAATTGGGATATTTTGCTACATAGTTTGTAAATTTCAGGAAATTACCCATTTTCCCGTTTTGAGCCAAGTATTCTCATAGAATCCCAAGTAAAAATTACGCTTGCACAAAATCTAAGTTGTCTAACCCACCAATTCTATGACTTTACGTTGATCATTAGTCTTGATATCTTCTTATTTGGTTGACGGTATGAGAGAAATTGACTATAGAACTCTAGGCACACAATACTCAGCTTTTAAAACCTCCATTTAGTCGTCTCTTATAATTCCTTCTATACTCTAGCAATTAGGACATAAAATAGTAGAAATTGGATGTCACAATAGGTTTTAATCTGTATATATTATAAACCAAAGTTTCTGATTTTTTGTTAACCTCATGAGATCTTGTGAGGTAGGATTTGAAATTCACACAATTTTCCACATTGCAAATTTTTATTTTTAAAAACAAAAAACGATTCGACTCTTTTCTGTATCATACTATTCGACTTTCTTTAAACACAATTTGCTCTCTCCCTCTTTTCTTAGCCTCCCAAGTCCCAACCTCAATCTCTCTCCATCGTTTCCCCCTTTCCAGTCTTTGCAACTCTGCCCTTATGGTTATGAATGCTCTGCTTCATTTAAAATAGAAAACAGCAAAAACATTAGGAAGAGAGAAATTTGAGGGGACTGATAGAGTTGGAGCAGTAGTAGGTTTCGATAATACCTATTAGTGATGCATTGGAATTTTATGTTTATGTGCTGTTGATACATGTATTTTTATTGCTCCATTAGAACATGTTGCAAAGTTTATATCATTAGTTTTGGCTGTTTAAACCATTTTCCTTTTAAATTGTAACCTGTTTATTTTTTTCTTTGTAACAGTTTCTTTTAGCAAGAGCAGTTACTCAACCAAGTAAGGGAGAAGAGTTAATTAGTCAGGGAGCCAAGTTGTAAGATTTTCTTAAAGAAATTTATAACTTAAAGAAATCGGCAATGGCCTCTTTAGAACCCCTGTGCTATCAGCCTTTGACATTCATTGGCTTCAATATGCTAATTTAAATAGAATTTTGTCCAATATAGATTTACCAGTTCTTTCGCTTTGTTTCTATATAATTCCACCCCCCCCCCCCCTCTCCCTCATGTTTTTGCTGGGATAGTTTTTGAAAGAACCAAAAACATTGGTATCTTTTGTGAATATATGCCAACCCCATTACAGCATTACCAAAAGTGTTCAACAAAATGTCTGAGTGAAGTTGGAATCAAAAAAGATGGCTTAGTAAAATTTTGAAGTTTGTTTTATGAAAGTCCTCTGTTTTCATTTGGATTATTTATTGCTTCTTTTCATGCAAATGCAGCATGATATTTGCAAGCATTTAAATTTCTTTGTGTATAGTTGTCTTTAGAATAAATAGATAATGACTTTGGGAATTTAGTTTATGACTTAAGTGGTTTATAAATATTGGGGTTGAAGCTTATTTCATCATAATTTACCACAAATCGATTTTTTTTAGAATTAAAAAAAAAAACAACAAATCACTAAATAATCTAGAGTGCAGTAAAAAGTAAATTTGACACGGTGATTTATAGACTAGTGGGGAAAACTTTCACAAGGAAAAAACCCCATTAGATAATTTTCAGCTCACCATTCCCAAGAATTACTAATCAAATAAAGAGATTGGTCTTGATTTTGTAGAGGCTTCCAGCAAATCCCAGCAACTTGAAGTTTGCTCTTCTATGCAAAGTTCTTCAATATACCTGAAGAGAATAAAGCACTTTGTTACAAAACCCTAAGGCGCATAAGAACGAAAAAGCTTCACAATAAGTATATAGATTCTCCATGTGAGTCTTTGTGTTTGATGACAACTATAAAATAATCCTTTTATATCATCTAATAGTTTAGAGAACAAAACCCTAGATAGCGATAGTGAAGTCATCATGAGCTGAAATTTACATATGAAATTTTTGGATCTACGTGGCTCTATAGATCAAGTAGTATTGAGAGGTATCGAGGTTCATTAAATCTCGATAGCAGCTTATATTAAGCTTGTGTCGAGGTTAATAATTTTCAGCTTTTCACACTTGTTTCTTTGTGCAATCTTCATATATTTAATAATATCTCTTGTCTTGTTTATAAAACATACTTTATTATATTTTAGAATCCACTTAAAACTATCCAAATACAAGTAAAGTGCATTTTTCCAAAGAAAATGCCAACTACTGAAAAATATGACCCTAACATTCTCAATGGGTATCAGTAGGACTTAGTAAGAAAACCACAAATATGATAAATCATATGTAAATTTACTTTAAAATTTGATTCACAATTAAAATGAACTTGTATGTTTTTGTTCAACCTCAAGATTTTTTAAAAAAGAAAAAGAAAAAGGAAAGAAGAAGAAGATAAGTTTCTAGAATGTGTTTGGTTTTGAAAAACCTTCATTTTGTAGTCTCTTCAACTTTTGGTCCATTTTTATAATAGCCTTTCCATGCGTTTAGATTCCTTTATACAAATGTCATCTTTCTTTTATAAACTAAATTACTTTTAGATGCGGAGTTGATTAATGTTCATTCCTTAATTGTATTTCTTGCTTGACTATATATCATGATCATTGTACCTTCAAGCAAAACAAATATGTGATTTTTATCAAATTGTCACGTTCATTGCACGGGTCAGCATTAGTTGAATTATAGACCCGTGATTTTTGATCAAATGACATCTGTTGAGACTAACCTCAATTGATCGACTTATGCTGAGTTAAGTGTCGAGAACTTAGAAGCTTTAATCTTCTTGACACTATTTGGGCATAAATCTTAGACTTCAAATACTCTTAGAAACTCTAAACTTGATTTTTGTTCACAATTAGCCAGCCAACCTATAAGCAATGGATCTAACAATATTTATAGTATCAAGATCTTTATAGCTCAACTTGTATCTCCTAATGTTTCCAATTAAGACATCCAAGGTTCAAATTTCTTCACCCCAACTATTAAATTATTAAAAAAAAAAAAAACAGTATTTATGCCATTATTTAAAAAAATTTATTGATTGCATTATTTAAACAAATTTAGAAAGTTATAGTTTGTAGTTACGTCACACGCATTAATAGCATATAATAAGCCATTTTTCAAAAAAAATTTGTTGATTGCATTATTTAAAATTATTTATAAGAAAGTTTGTAGTTACGCCACACTAAGGCATGCAGATGCAAGTACGTTTATGCCAATTAGTGTGTGTGTATATATATATATATATATATAGACACACACACACACGCTAGTATTATTTGTTGGATGAAAATTCATATGTAAGCTAAATTTTTTTTTAAAATAAAAAAATTAAATTATTAAATAAGTAGTAATAGTAAATTATAAAATAAGTAAATAATTTTAGTAAAAGTTCTAATAGTTTAGAATTTGAACTTTATCGGTGTTTATTTATTGCTATATTTGAAAATTCTCTTTATGCTTTGTGTTAATTTCTTAATATGAGATATAGAATGAGTTTGATCATGGGTCATGTTTAATCTATGTTTTAGCCAGCACAGACAATAAGAAACAAAATAG
Source organism: Lithocarpus polystachyus (assembly GCA_033629205.1). Classification (NCBI taxonomy): domain Eukaryota; kingdom Viridiplantae; phylum Streptophyta; class Magnoliopsida; order Fagales; family Fagaceae; genus Lithocarpus; species Lithocarpus polystachyus. The sequence continues at coordinate 35,146,998 of CM066165.1, forward strand.
TTCCTCCATACAAATTTCTTTCCTAGTGATAGTCTAATTGAAAAAATCAACATACTCACAATTTAAATATAATAACCAAAACTCAAAATCAAAACGTACACTAAAGAGTTCAAAAGTTTTTTTTTTTTTTTTTTTTTTTTTTTTTTTTTTTTTTTTGAGGAAGAGTTCAAAAGTTGAGAGTAAAAGAAAATTAAAAACTTAAATAGATGTCTATTGTTTTGATTCTTTATGGTAAACTTCTTTTGGCATAATATCTATTACACGCAAATTCAGAAACAAATAACAAGAAGTAAGATGAATTATTAGATTAAAATATAAGTGTAAGTTGTATCTTGGATTTTGATAATAGACTACTAGTTGGAGTATAATTGAAATTTGTAATACTTAGAGGATAAAGTTTTATCTAAATTAAATTATTGTTAAATCTTCTCCCTTAGTTAAGAGTCTTGTAATTTAATATCCTAATAAAATATTAAGTTAATAAGATGCAACTTGAGGGGAAAAAAAAACAAAAACAAAAATGTGAATTGTGTGGGATTTAAGTTTATAAAATTTTGATGATAGAGTTTTAGTTTTATTTAAATTAAACAGTTGTTAAATATTATCTCTTAATTTGAAGAAATATAACATTAATTTACAGTTGATGACAGACTTTTACATGGAGTAGAAGTCAAAAGTTTTTTTTTATTTTTTTTTTACAAAAAAAAAGTGAATTTTTGTTTGGGATTTAAGTTTAGAAATTTTTGATAATAGACTTTTAGTTTGAATAGAATTTAAATTTTTTGAATTTTAATTCTATAAAATTAATTTACTAATTATTTGTTCTTAAAATGTTGATAATAGACTTTTAGTTGGAATAAAATTCAAAATATGAGGTTTTTTTTTTTTTTTGGGCATAATATCCTGCATGCAAATTTAGAAGCAAAGAACAACAAATAAAAAATTATTAAACGAAAACATAAAAGTAAGTTGGATGTTGGGAAAAAAAAAAAGTGAAAAAAATACAATAATGTTGGGTGTAATGTGTGAGATTTAATTATAAGGATGACTTTTAAGTGAGATTATATCGAAAAGCCATTGCTTACTCTGTGTGTGTGTGTGTGTGTGTGTGTGTGTGTGTGTGTGTGTGTGTGTGTGTGTGTGTGTAGAAATGTAGAATTTACATTTTTGATACTTAGATGAAAAAGTTTGCTGGTTAAAAAAGAAAAGAAAAGAAAAAGATGATAAAATTTTATCTAAATTAAATTATTTTTAAATCTTATCCCTTAGTCAAAAGTCTTGTAACTTAATAACCTAATAAAAATATAAAGTTATTAAGATGCAACTTGAGGAAAAAAAAAAAAAAAAAAAAAAACAAAAAGGTGAGTCATGTGAGTTTTATAAAATTTTGAATATAGACTTTTAGTTTTATTTAAATTAAGCAATTGTTAAATGTTATCCCTTAATTCGAGGAAATATTTCCTAACGAATAATATAAAATTAATTTACTATTAATAACCTAATTTTAGTTGGAGTAGAATTCAAATAGTGCCGTTTTCTTGGCATAATATCCTACACGTGAATTCAGAAGCAAAGAACAATAAGTAAGATGGATTTATTAGATTAAAAAAAATCATAAGTTGAATCTTGGGGAAAAAGTGAAAAAAATATAACAACGTGAGGTGTAATGTGTGAGATTTAATTAAAGAGATGACTTTATTGGTTAAGAGAGATTATATCGAAAGGTCATATATAAATATATATTCACACACACACACACACACACACACACACACACACACACACACACACACACACTATTAGTTGAAGTAGAATTTAAAATTCTAATATTTAAATGATAAATTTTTATCTAAATTAAATTATTGTTAAATCTTATCCCTTAGTTAAGAGTCTTGTATCTTAATATCCTAAGAAAATATTAAGTCAATAAGTTGCAAATTCAGGAAAAAAAAAATAACGTTAGTTGTGTGAGATTTATGTAAATAAAATTTTGATGATATTCATCTAGTTTTATTTAAATTAAATAGTTGCTAAATACTATTCTTTAATTTAAGGAAATATATCATAACAAATAATATAAAATTAATTTACTGATAATAATAGACTTTTAGTTGGAGTAGAATTCAAATGGTTTTATTTTATTTTATTTTTTATTTTTTGCATAATATCCTGTGCACAAATTCAGAAGCAAAGAACAATAAGAAAGATTTATTAGATTAAAAAAAAGTGAAAGTTACATCTTGGGAAAAAAAATGAAAATAATACAACAAGGTGGAGTGTAATGTGTGAGATTTAATTATAGGGATGACTTTATTGATCAACAGAGATTATATCTTAAAGCCATTTCTTTTTTTATATGCATATACATATATATATATATATATATGTATGTATGTATGTATGTATGAAAATTTTAATAATAGAGTATTAGTTGGAGTATAATTTAAATTCTTATAATTAAATGATAAAGTTTTATCTAAATTAAATTATTGTTAAATTTTATCCCTTGGTTAAGAATCTTGTATCTTAATGTCAGTTCGTTTAGACCCCTTAAACCCAACAGATTAACCTAGAGAATTAGCCAAGTGATTAACTTAGGTAATTTAAACAAAACTAGGTTAACACAAATATATCAAAAACAATAAAGCAGCGGAAAATAAATAACACAAAGATCTGATGACCTAGGAAAACCAAACCGGTAAAAAACCTGGGGAGGATTTAACCTAGCTATCCTCAAGGTAAAACTGAATTCACTATGAAAGAATCGAAGTTTACACAATAAGACTTAGACCACTAACATCCTATTGCTACCCAAGTGTAGGAAACTTACTACCACGACCCCATGATAACTCCGAGATCCACGGACTCCTTCTTTCTTGAATTCTTCAGCAATCCACAAGCGCACCTGCTTGTATTTCTTTAAGATCTTTGATTCTGCAACTGTATGATTTACTAAGCTTTAGACATGAGTCTTGAGTTTGTAAACCCTAAGTGTATGTGAAGGCAAACACCTCTAGATCTCACAATGAGATTTACAAACACAGCAAAACAGAACTCTAAAAACGTGGCTAGGGTTTTCCCTTATATACTTAGGGCAAAACATAAAACCCTATACATTAAATGGACTAGGGCTGAGTTGGAAAATTCTGCAGAAAATCAATCTGCACGACTTTCGATCGATCGAGTCAGGCAGAAAGTGCACAGTGAATTCTGCATAAAACTCGATTCCAACTTTACATTAAGAGCCATACTTTGAGCAAGTCTAACACAAAACTTAAAGAATGTTTTGATCATGGTTTGCCAACATTACAAATTGAAGTTCTAATACATTAGTTCCTAATTCTTAGAACCTAACAAACTCCCCCTTTGGCAATCCGTGACAAAACACAGACTCAACAAAAAGCTCAAAGTTTACAAATTGAAACAGCCCATTACAAAATAAAAAGCCACTTAAACAATTCAACCTAACTACTATCTAACAGTTGCAAAGTAGACAGCAGCACGACTGAATCAACCTGTATATTCCTGTAATACTTAATAAACACATAAACGCATGTGTGAAAAAAAATAGGAAATATATAAAAATAACTTCTTGATTTCACATGACACAAAATAAAGACATATATCATGAATAACATCATAAATATAAATCAATAAGCAGAGTAGCATAGTGAATCAAGAAACATATACATCAAAATGTATCACAAAAATATTTCCTAATCAAGAGCTAAAAAGGTAAATACACAGTGAAGCGCCTAGATACAATCTAATAACTCCACAAGCTCCGCAGTATCACTACTAAGTACAAAACTCCCCCTAAAATGAAAATCTCCACAAAAATCCCCTAGATACATAAGAACTACACAATAGAATGCACTCCCCCTTTTTGTGACGAATTGCCAAAGGGCACTCACTCATCATCAAAAGGAGGTGGAGGAGAATGACGAGAACTCGCCAAATCTGCTCGCAATGCACGTAGCTCATCAAGGATGTCCACCAAAAGCTGACCATGAGCCGCCTGAACGGTCACGACAGTATCAAGAGTCCGAAGAATGTCAGAAAGATCATCAAAAGGTGGAGGAACATCAGCAGCAGCAGCAACAGCAGGATCAGAAGACGTCCCAGCTGCAGGAGTATCTGTAGAAGAAGAAGGGGGTGGAGTGACACCGGAAGGCTCTACCTGAGGACGCTTAGAGCTAGCTCGAAGTTGAGCAGCCCTTTGCCTCAAAAAGGTAGCACCTATAGGAGCAATAACATGAACAGGCTCAGACGCAGGAAAATCACCTAAACCAAGAAAAAGGAGAATCCTATGAATAAAAACGGGAAAGAATAACGCATGAGCCGTAGAACTAGACCGATGAACCTCGTTCAAAGAACGAAGGAACAAATGAGGAAAACTGATAGGAGCATCAGTAACAAGCGCGTACAAAAACACACATCGCTCAAGAGGGATGGTGTGGACATGAGAAATAGGCCACAAAGAATGACAGGCCATCCTAAAGAAAAGGTAATGAAACTCGGAAAGCTCAGTTGAAGTGATCCGAGGATCAGAACCCCACTGGATAGAAGATCCAGTGATGTATGACAATACACCATCAAGAGGTGGAGACTCCTCATAAGGAAAAACGGGATGGTCAACAATGGGCACCCCAAGAGCATCTGACACAAACGTAGGGGTAATGCGATACTTTACACCTCGTAACCAAACCTTAACCAAGGTGTTGGTATCATAGATGTGGATAGAAAGGTTCGAATAGAACTCTCTAATCAGGGTGGTAGGAGGAGGAGGATGCTCATACTGGAGCAAAGATAACCAACCTCGACGCTCAAAGTTACGTCTCACTTCAGGATCTACCTCATCTAGTATGACCCTACGCTCACCTAGATATGACGCCTAAGGTTCAGGGTCTCATAGGTCACTTGGTTTGACTCACTAGGAAACCGATCACTATCAAAAGAAGGTGAAGGGTCAGAAGTCCTATGGGCTCTAGTTTTCCTAGGCATGGTGCTAAGGAAAGAAAGGAGAGACACAGAAAGAGAAGAGCAAAAACAAATACTATGGGCAGACTGCAAGTTAGCTCAACATAAAAAAAATATGGAAAAAATCAAATCTATATGATGCATGAACAAAATATGCAAATGATGCATGAACTAATGCAGTGACAAGTTCAAATATAATCCTAATTAACAAAATTGGCTTGAGCAAGCAATTTTTATCAAAAAATACCCAATTTGAAAAACTTAAGTTTTCAAAACACAACAAATTGATAAATTGATCATCACAACAGTTAATTGACACAATATAATGATCAAATTAATCAATCCAACAAGCCAATTTCATCAATTTCAATCAAATTGAACAAAAACCCCAATTTAATCAACTTCAAGCCCTAGGTTTTCAAACTTCTCACAAAGCACCAAACTAATCAAATTAAACCACATGTAATGCTTAGATAAGGTGTCCCCACAAAAACCCATGATTAAAATTGGAAAGAAACTCCCAAAATCAATTCCAAAATTAACAAAAACCAAAATGCCGAAAATAGCCCAAAAAAGCATGAAACTAGAAAATAAAATCAAAAGAGAGGGCAAAAATGTCTTACCGGTTTTGGGAGAGAGAGATTATGCAAAAAGAACGGAGGAAAACGCCAAAAACAGCAAGGATTGCTTTGACCGGTTGGTGAGGAGACAAAAGTGTTTGAAAGGTTTTGAAAAGTGAAGAATCCACGCGAGAAAAGTCTTTTTAAAAAACACTCAGCCCGATTTTCGATCGATCGAAAAACAGATTCGATCGGTCGAAAATCCTTCGATTGATCCAGTATCAATCAAGAACCGATTGAAACACACAGAGAGTTTTCTGAGATTTTAAAAACATTTTCGATCGATCGAAAAACAGACTCGATCGATCGAAAATCTGGAAAAATGAATTTTTTGAAAATTGAAACAAATTAGCTCAAAAACTCCTCAAAGCATTAGATTTTAAGACAAAATGCATGAGTATGAGATGAAATGTTTTTCCAAAAACCCATGTTTTCAACCCAGATCTCTCAATGTAAGATTATCTCTCAATATCCCTCAACCATTTAGACAGGCAAACATGTTTTGCATCAATTTCTAGAAATATTCAAACTTAGTTGGTCAGGCCAAAAACACACACAATAAAATGTACACAGTTTAGCAAAGAATAACTTGTGTAGTGTGTGCAACTAGCATAAGCAAGAGAAACATGTGAGGTGATACGTACATATTGATTAATCACAATTTCTACAAAATCCATCACATGAATTTGAAAGAGACTATTACTTAAAGAGTTACATCATATAACTCTCACATCTCCTAGAATAAAAGCTTGCCATCATGTAAGTTTCTTGATTTGCCTCATTATTCAATTTAATTGATTAGAAACTTAATAATATAGCCGGAATAATGTACACACCAATTTTATTTGAATTTGTGAGATTATTATAGCCTAATAATGTATACACCAATTTTAATAGAGGCTACACCTTATGTTCTTTTTGTGCATGTGCTACACTTTCTCGAGCACAAAATCTTATGATATGCACTAAGGTGTTCATGATTGGCTAATAAACAGTGGTGAGATGGTTATTTATGCCTTTCTCAATAAGAACAAGTCCGACAATCAAAGACATGAGATTTCAAGATCAAGATCATGTGATCAACAAATATAGCATCTTCCCACACAACATGCACAACAAAACTTTAGCTAGTAAAGTACAATTGCCATAAGTGCATCAAAGCTAAACAAGGTACATAAACATGTTATGCAAAATATGATTGACCAACCTTGTCTTCACTTTCAAGGAAATATTAAGCAAAAACATAATTTGCAAAAAAAATTTTTTTTTATATAAAAAAAATCCTAGAATGAAATGCATGAATGGTATGCAATGCAAATCTTAGAAACAAAGGTCACAAAAGATAGAGCAATGAAGCACAAGGACCATGTCAGACAGACTCAATTAGGTTGAGCCTTTTGCATCCAAAACTTTTTAGATGCAACTCTTGCATTGGAGTTATGATTCACATTAGAATTCTGAGCAACTCCAGAATTGGAATAAAGGTATAACACCTTTACCAATTCACCAATAAGTACCATAGGATCATATGCTTAGGGTACAGGTACTTTAGGTTTACTTGCTCGCTTTGCAGCTTGCAGCTGAAAACAATTTGGACGAATGTGTCTAGACTTTCCACAAAAATGACAAATACATGCAGGCTTATCATGCAACTTGCCCTTATTAGAAGTAGAAGCTCTAGAATGAGAAACTTGAAGATCAACCCTAATCTTCCTAGGTGGAGCAACATCTACAGATTTGACAGGTTCACTCACCAAGGGTTTGACAATATCGCTCTTAAGAGGTTCAGAAGAGGGAACAAATTTAGTGGAAGAAGGTTCAAGCACAGAAATACTTTCCTCAAAACCTAAGCCGGTTTTGTCAGAGGGAGACTTTTGAACACTCAATATGTGATCAAGTTTGGAGCTTGCAGACCTATTAGTTTGTTCTCTAGCAACAGATAATTCAAGTTCCAAACATTTGACTTTATCAAGTAAAAGCATGTTCTCAGTTTTCACATTATTCAAAAGCTCATTTGCATCAAACAATTTCACAAGTAAATTTTTCTTTTCAAGTTCCAAAGAAGCAATTTTCTTCAAGCCTAAATCAACATTCATGGCATCCTTTGCAGCAACTTTGCAAAGTTTATTATAGGCTTCTTGTAAATCTGCATTCTCAGAGAGTTCCCCATCAGAAGGGTTCTCTTCAACAGATATGCTTTCATTAACTACAGTAGTAGCAGTGAAAGCAATGAAGTTTCCATCCTCATCACTAGCGGATTCATTGTCAGAAACTTCATCATCACTAAGGGTTACAATCATAGCCTTACCCTTAGACTTCAAGTATGTAGGACATTCAGATTTCAAATGACCATACCCTTGACAACCATAATATTGTTGTCCCAAAGAATTATTAGAAGGCTGACCTACTTTCTCTTTAGGTTTTTCAGTGTTATTAACCTTAGTGGGATCATTCCTCCTAAAATTTCTAGGTTCAGCAGTGTTCTTGCCTCTTGCCCTTCGGTTATTATTCTTAAGAAAATTTCTAAAGTTCTTAGCAAGATAGGCAATCTCTGTAGCAGAGAATTCATCATCAAATCCACCATCCTCAACATCATCAACAGACTTAAGCGCCATTGATTTGGATTTGTTTGTCTTGGGTAGGTCCAACTCATAGGACTGAAGAGATCCTACAAGTTCATCAACAGGGATGGAGTCCACATCCTTGCTCTCAGTGATGGCAGTCACTTTGAGTCTAAAGTCCTCAGTTAAAGATCTAAGAATCTTCCTAACAATTTTAGGTTGATCATAGATTTCACCCAAATTATATGCAGAATTAACGATGTCATTCAGTTTAGCATAGAACTTATCAAAAGATTCATCATCATTCACTCTAATGCTTTCAAATCTAGTAGTTAATTGCTGCAACTTATTAATCTTAACTGCCTCTGTGCCTTCATGCACAATCTGGAGGATTTTCCAAGCAGTATGAGCAACCTCAACATTAGAGATTCTCTTAAATTCCTCCATGGAAACAGCATTAAAAATAGCATTCATAGCTTTGCTATTGAAAGCGGTTGCCTCCTTTTGAGAAGTTTGCCACTCACTCACAGGAGTAGTGGGCTTCTCCCATCCGTACTCAACGGAATTCCAAACTCTCTCATCAATAGATTTCAAGAATGCTTTCATCCTTACTTTCCAATAAGCATAATTGTTTCCATCAAAGTGGGGTGGAATAACAAGAGAGTGTCCGTGTTCCATGACAACAGGGGTCAAGGATCAGCAAAAAGATCAAAAGATCAAACACAAAAGCAACCCGCTCTGATACCACTTGTCAGTTCGTTTAGACCCCTTAAACCCAACAGATTAACTTAGAGAATTAACCAAGTGATTAACTTAGGTAATTTAAACAAAACTAGGTTAACACAAATATATCAAAAACAATAAAGCAGCGGAAAATAAATAACACAAAAATCTGATGACCCAAGAAAACCAAACCGGTAAAAAACTTGGGGAGGATTTAACCTAGCTATCCTCAAGGTAAAACTGAATTCACTATGAAAGAATCGAAGTTTACACAATAAGACTTAGACCACTAACATCCTATTGCTACCCAAGTGTAGGAAACTTACTACCACGACCCCATGATAGCTCCGAGATCCACGGACTCCTTCTTTCTTGAATTCTTCAGCAATCCACAAGCGCACCTGCTTGTATTTCTTTAAGATCTTTGATTCTGCAACTGTATGATTTACTAAGCTCTAGACATGAGTCTTGATTTTGTAAACCCTAAGTGTATGTGAAGGCAAACACCTCTAGATCTCACAATGAGATTCACAAACACAGCAAAACAGAACTCTAAAAACGTGGCTAGGGTTTTCCCTTATATACTTAGGACAAAATATAAAACCCTATACATTAAATGGACTAGGGCTGAGTTGGAAAATTCTGCAGAAAATCAATCTGCATGACTTTCGATTGATCAAGTCTAATTTTTGATCGATCGAGTCAGGTAGAAAGTGCACAGTGAATTCTGCATAAAACTCGATTCCAACTTTACATTAAGAGCCATACTTTGAGCAAGTCTAACACACAACTTAAAGAATGTTTTGATCATGGTTTGCCAGCATTACAAATTGAAGTTCTAATACATTAGTTTCTAATTCTTAGAACCTAACACTTAATATCCCCATAAAATATTACGTCAATAAGATGCAAATTGAGGAAAAAAAGAACAACGAATGTGAGTTATGTGAGATTTAAGTTAATAAAATTTTGATGATATACTTATAGTTTTCTTTAAATTAAATAATTTTTAAATGTTATCCCTTAATTTGAGAAAATTTATCATAAAAAATAGTATAAAATTAATTTACTGTTAATAATAGACTTTTAGTTGGAGTAGAATTCAAACTGTGGTTTTTTTTTTTCGGTATAATATACTGCATGCAAATTTAAATTTAAAGAAAAATGAGTAAAATGAATTTATTAGATTAAAAATAAGCATAAGTTGCATCTTGGAAAAAAAAAAAACAGTGAAAAAAATACAACAATGTGGTGTGTATTGTGTAAGATTTAATTATGATGATGGCTTTATTGATTAGAGATTATATTAGAAACCCATTGTTTAATATATATATATATATATATATTGATAATAGACTATTAGTTGGAGTAGAATTTAAATTTCTAATATTTAAATGATAAAATTTTATCTAAATTAAATTATTGTTAAATCTTACCCCTTAGTGAACCGATTTCGTTTTTTGGTTTGCAATCCCACATGAGAGCAAGGAGATGAACCACTAAGTGGGTCTAATTTGAAAGTAGTAAGTTCACCCTCATACCAAAGGTGGAGTCTTCGTCCAACCCAACAGGTTAAGAGTCCTTGCCTAGGTCCAACCAAGTTAGAAGGAGCTTCCCTCATTCCTTTTATTGAACATAATGATGTGAATTGAGCTTTAACGAGTTCTAATATGGAACGCCAGCTTTATAAACTTATATACTAAGTGAAGTCACCTTTAGCCCTGAGCTCTCGTCAATGCCACCCTCGCCCTAATCTCTAAAGGAACTTAAGTGCTCCACTTGTATAAGTCCCTTTAGAGATTGGGCGAGCCATGAGTTTACTTCAAGTATTTAAGACTTTGGTGGCAACATGTGACAAGCGAATGACATGATTTATAAGGAGTTACATGACTGCCATGTGATGATGCAAGAGTCTTGTAGCTTGATATCCTAATAAAATATTAAGTTAATAAAATGCAACTTGAGGAAAAAAATCAAAATAAAAAACGTGCGCTGTGTGGGATTTAAGTTTATTTAATTTTAATGATAGAGTTTTAGTTTTATTTAAATTAAAATAGTTGTTAAATGTTAACCCTTAATTTGAGAAATATATCATAACAAATAATATAAAATTAATTTACTGTTGATAATAGACTTTTATTTGGAGCAAAAGTCAAAAATTTTTTTTTTTTTTTAAGAAAGAAAACATAGGTTATGTCTAGGATTTAGTTTAGAATCTTTTATAATAGATTGTTAGTTGGAATAAAATTTAAATTTGTTAAAATATTCAAGTTTAAATATTTTGGATAATAGACTTTTAGTTTGAATTGAATTTAAATTTGTTGAAGTTTAAATGTATAAAATTAATTTAATAATTATTTGTTCTTAAAATATTGATAATAGACCTTTAGTTGGAGTAGAATTCAAACTATGAGTTTTTTTTTTAGAAAGAAAACTTGAGCTGTTGTTTGTGATTTAAGTTTAGAATTTTTATAATAGATTTTTGGTTGAATAGAATTTAAATTTGTTAAAACTTTAAATGATAAAGTTTTACTTAAATTAAAAAGTTATTAAATATTATTCCTTAATTTGAGGAAATATATCCTAACAAATAATATGAAATTAATTGACTAATTAGAAAGAGTAGCCACTTGCCACAATCATATATAACTTCTAAATCTAACTTTTTGTTTTTTTTTTTTTGAGAGAGAGTTTCAACCTATGGCGTCTGCTCCTGATGATAGCTCTTTATCATCAGACCAAGACACCAATCAGTTTTTGGTGTAGGCGGAGATTGAATCCCAGATCTCCTATACAACCATCAGAGACTTTACCAGTTGAGCTAACTGGAACCCACTAAATCTAACTTTTATTATACAGTATATATAGTATAATATATGGTATGATATGATATAAATAAAATGATGTATAAATAAAACTCAATATCTAAGTCAAACAATGGTGTGTAAATACCCAGTAATCTACGCATGTGCTCTTTCTAATTGAGTTTATGGTATGATCGAATAATCATAACCAGTACGTTGCTACACAATTATGATTATTGTTCAAAGCTACTCTTATCGCCATGTTAGTGCCATCGCTTCTGCAACCTCAATTGACGCTGCCTCAAAAATTTGAGAGCCAAGATTATACACACACACACACACATATATATATATATATATATATATATATATTGTTTCGCCATGATTGTTTCTCTCAATAAAATAAACACAAGCTTTGCCATTCTTCCAAGCTGCATCAAAATTATATTGAACACAAAGCGATGGGAAGGTTGCCATATATGACTCAAAACCTTACTCCCTATATATATCCTCCTTCAGATGCTATTGGAGAATCAAAAGAAACATAATCTAAACTTACGGATCAATTTAGCGTGATTTGGAATTCATTTATTTTGTTAAAATTGAAAACTTTTTACTGAAAGTATTGTAGATAAAGGTAAAAGTTAGCTGAAATAGTATAGTAAGACCTATGAATAGTACCAAAAAGTGTAGTGAGACTCATGAATAGTAGCAAAAATAAGCTGAATATTAAAATAAGTTGGCAAAAATAATTTTTGTCAAACGGACATGAAATAGCTTAACTTGCTCCAAACTGAGCTCACCTGAATTCTATCAAGATTAAGTAACCAAAAAGTGCAAAACTAAGCCATAAGAGCTATATTCCACAATGTTTGATATAGGCGTAATTCACTTTCGGTATCCAAGTCACACAAGACACAAAAGCTTTCAGCCTGTTACCTATCTTGTTCCGAACAACTTCAGACTTTCATGAATTTTGTTAGGAACTTCCATTTCTCATTTGCTTGCTCAAATCCTTCCTTTTGGTCCACCCAAATGTCTCATTTATATAGTAGTAAATTTCCCTGACTTGTTGGTTGTTGCACACCCATATAATCTAGTCTCCAGTTTACCTACTTGAAAGATTATTTTTTTTCTAATCTATGACACAGATTTTTTGTCAAAGAATTCGTGATGTCCCATTGGCATGTTTCTTAGTTTTTAGGGAAAATTACAGCCTAATTATTTGATCTTGAAGTTTTATGTTTTTTGTGTTTTTGGAGGAAAGAGACAAGTGTAGCTAAATTACATATTTAATCATGTTTTTAACATAAGCGAGTTATGGAACTCTAACTAAGCTAGCCTCAAGTGGGTAAAGTGTTAAATTTCAAACCACAGGTAGGTAACTTAAATTTCGTCCAAATCACAAATAAGATGTAAATTGCCCTAGCTTTTATTAAGTTCGCCCCTACAAGAAAATATTGTGTCATGTCCTCTATTCTTGGTTTAGGTTTGTAGCCCTCCATTAATCTTTACATCTCTTCGCTTTCCACCCCTTTCCAAACCTAGAAAGCATTTTTAACCTCTTTCTGTTTTTTTGCCTATCTAGCCAATCTTTTAGGTTCCCATATTTCGTCGTAAGCTTCTCTTGGTTGGAGGCACCATAAAAGCATTGTTAATAGCCTAAATTAAATTTCCTAAACCCTAGCCTCAAGTTTTTTTATGAAAAAAAATATATATATATTTTCCATTTGTTTACCTCCTTTATTTTACATACATATTCATAATTGGCGGGGTATTAAATTATTAATCACATTTTAATAAATAAAGATAGATGCGAAAAAAGATAGGACACGGCTTGTGTCTAGTGGAAATTTCCACTAGACACATTCGGATTTGGACATGTGTCCAAGAGTGGACACGTGTCCACAATCCAATGTGTCTAGTGGAAACTTCCACTAGACACAAGCCACGCCGGAAAAGATATGTATACAAGTGGAAGTGAAAAAGTCAAAACCTTGATTTTATATATTCTCACCTTTCGGATGACAGTCTCCTTAAAATTGCATCTAATTTCTAAGGATTGTATTGGCAGCTTAAAGGTTGACATACAAGCATATAGTTCTTGAGCTACTAATTTAACTACAGTTGCCCTACTAGTCCAAGATAGACATTTGTTCCTCTTCCCATTTAATGTAGATTATATCTTCTTATTTAAAATGCTAACGTCTTTTGTTTTCTTGACTTTCACGTTTTTAAAGAAATAATTTACTATTTTAAGAATATTTGGATTCTTCTTTCGTTTGATAGTGTTCTTCAATAATTCAAAATCCAACCAATTATTTAAAACTAGTCTCGTACAATATACTGGATAGTTAGTAAATGTTAGATATCTTTACTTTGTCCATTGTTATCATGACCAAAAAATAAATGAAAATCAATAATTTTAGTTTCAAAGGACTGAATGGACCGAATAGGATCGAGGTGGACAGAATGGATCGAAGTGGACCAAATAAGACTGAATAGGACGAAGGTGAATAGAATGGACCGAATAAGACGGAGTGGACTGAAGTGGACAGAATGGACCGAATTGGATGGTATGAGACCAAAGTGGACTGAATAAGATCAATGGGACTGGAAAGGACCAAATTGGACCAACTAGAACAAAATTGAATGGAATGGACCGAATAGGACCAAATTGGACCAAATAGGACCGAAGTACACAGAATGGACTGAATAGGACCAAAGTGGACAGAATGGACCCAAAGGACCAAAGTAGACCAAATAGGACCAATATGGACCAAATATGACCAAAGTGGACTGAATAAGACCAAATGGACCGAATAAAACCAAAGTGGTCCGGAAAGACTGGATGGACCAAACAAGACTCAAGTGGACAGAATGAACTAAAAAGGACCAAAGTTGACAGAATGGATTGAATAGCTAGGACTGAAGAGGATCGAGGTACAAGAGAAGTATAAGAGAAACACATTTGTAGTGGTAAAATTTAGTTTAAAGAAATAATGATGTTGTGAAGTTTTCAAAGTGTGGTAGCAAATATAGATATAGATATAGAATATATATATATATATATATATATATGATATTAATTAATTCTCATTTAAACATGCAATTCATGCATCATAAGTAAATATAGGACATTCAGTGTTTGGCACCTTGTTGTCAATCTGAGTTTCGATATATTTGGCATCATAAAAAAGGGGTGCACGTAGTTGTTATTGTAGTTGAATTTCTAGTTTGATTTCATGGGCTCTATGCAAATTTGGCATGTGAAGATTGGATAAATGGTGTTTTTTTTTCTTCTATATGTCTCGTTGATCGATGTTCCGCAGTGGATTAATTTCCCATGGCTTGAAAGTTGAGACTGCAACTATAATGTTGTTTAATTTTTCTAAGAGGGTTCTTGTTTCTTATATAGATTTATTGGTCAAGTTTAGCCTAGTTCTTTTAATCATATATGATTTTTAGGAGAGTAAGTCAGCTACACACCCTTTACTGTGAAGGAATTTGTGTTGCATACAAACATGCTTCGAAGCAAGTCAAAGATTTGCATGCCGCTCTAAGAAAAACAGCTCTTAATGGGAGTAAATGCAAGCTACGTAATGGGTATTAAAAGGAATGATTGACATTTGATTAGTTTATAGAGGAATCTAAAAAATAAAAATTGTGTCAAATAAATAAAGATTTATAAAAATAAAAATTATGTGAAAAAAAAAATGTGAGGCTACCAAAGTTAATGTGGCATTATATGAAAGAGTCAAAAAAAAAAAAAAAAATCATACGTTTTTGGCTATTTTATATTATTATATATATAGATAAATGCATTATACAACTAGATAAATTATACTATTTAAATTAAATTAGAAAAAGACAACATTATCTGCGTAGAATTATTATGTGTCTGCATGTCTCTCATAATTAGAATTAAAAAAACCAATCGGATTTATTCTTTCAATAAAATTTTACTTAATCTTTTATGGGACCAACTAAAATTGATTTAAGATATTCTTATGCATGCATACCTATGATAGTTAGTCTATGATTTTTGATGCATTCAACCTCTGAAAATTCTCAAACAAAATTTTGAAAAATCACCACCGATAATATTTGTATTAGTTCATTGCAATGTGATCCCAAACTGCATTTGCAAATGAGGGACTATGATGTTATTGAACATAAACTTACATTAAGCATGACCCCACAACCCCCCCAACCACCTCCCTAGAGAACTTTTGATGGACTCGAGTTAGTATCTAACAATGGTCGTGGAAACTAACGATGATAGCACATTTATGCCAATTTCAAATAGTCATGTCCCATTGACCCCCACCCTCAGTAGAAAGTTTAAAAAATAGAACTCAAATCTAAAAAAGAAACCTCAGACGAGGAAACATAACTTTAGGTCCTGAGCCAAACAAACGAATGTACGGTTAAATAAGAGAACTTTACTTTACAGTAGACATAACCATAATCTTTGTCCCGAGCCAAGCAAACTATAAATATGTAGAACTTTTCATCAAAATATAAATAAATATGTAGAACTACTTTACAGTAGACATAACCATAATTTCTGCTTCTACAATCAAGGTATCGTCAACAAGAAACCCCTTGGATGCATCTTCAAGATCTTTTCGTGACAAAAGTTGCGAAAAACCCCAGTCGTTACATGAGGTAGAGAACCAGTGTTTAGCTGTGGGGGGAAAAAAATTAAGAAAGCTTATAATCGAGGAAAGTAAATAAAAGAGAACAAAAAGCACATACTTCTCTCAAGAAAAAAAAAAAAGAAAAGAAAATGACAAATATAATTCATTAACCTCTTTCTTCTGCATGTTTATTGTTAATTTGGTCCCTTATCCGCAGCTTAAAATCCACAAAAATTTTGTAATCAGGTGCAAAACAATCTACTGAGTCGAGGAAGACGGATATTGCTTTGGGTTCTTCATTATAAAATCCATTGGGATAAATCAGTATTTTCCTGGATTCAATAAAAAGAGTTAAAAAATAATAGTTAATAAGTTTAGCATTTAGCAGTGGTAGCTTTCCCTTTAATAACAATAAAAGTTTAACTTCTAATAATAAAAATACCATTTTAATTCTCCAACAACATAAACTTGAGAAGCATATAATACTTTATCCTTTTTTGAAAAGTTTTCAATCTTCCAAGTCATAATTCGATTGGGAGGTTCTTTTATCATGGTAAGACACTCTCGTTTTGCACTACGTTCATGAACAAAAATCTCCGCACCAAATACACAACAATCATTGACAAGGTATCCATTTGAAATAACATTGAAAGAATCAAGAGGGAGAAATTTGTCGAAACCCCATTTAGTCTTTATGTCATGGAATCTTCTAATTGCCCCTTCAACATCTACAAATTAAATATATGGCAAACAATTAGTCTTGTACCAAAACAAATTTTTTTATTTTTTATTTTTATTTTTTTTACAACCATGGTAGTTCATGTGAAAGTGGTATTATACTAAACTAATCTATCACCCTTAATGAAAAAAATTTACGAATATTTTTGATTTGGTAGAATTTTTTGCATAGCAAATACACATGCATGTTTATGCATATGTATAAATTATTAGAGAGCAAACCTTGAATGGTCAAGAACTTGTCCCGTATCTGATCATACACAAACAATTTGAAGCTGGCATTAACCTCCCATCCGAGAGGAGATTTTTCTGTATCAACAATTGACAAATAAATGGAGATGTGACCAGTCCCATTCATTTTCTCATTTCCTTTTGGATAGAGAGACAACCTCCTACAAAAGAAGACATGGTAGATAATGAGGCTCAAATTTATATTTTAATAGAACAAAGATTATTGAGGCATTAGAATCCACCATTTGTGGCCGCCAACTTCAAAAACAGCAGAGTCATACTTTTCAACCCCAGTCTCGCACAGTAAAGAGTATGACTGTATTTTTAGTAAGTAATGAGCTGGCCGAAAATGTCTTGCAATTCTTGTGACTGCTGCAATACATTAGGAATATTTAGACACAATTCTAGTAAATATTGGGCAGCCAAAGTATGATTTTTTTTTTTCTAATAATTTAAGAATGAGAATTATACAAAAATTCATGAATAAATTAATACATGAAAAATAAAATTGGTGGTTTATTCAGTGTTAACAATAAATTATAATAAAATAATTGATACATTTTTTTTTCTTAACATATTTCAACTCAATCACCAATCAAAACGTAACTTGATATTCCATTAGATCCTAACATTCATTTATTCACTACAAAAAAAGGGGCTATCCCAGCGTTTTCAAAAGTGCTGGGATAACCCCAAAAAGCGCTGGGATAGGGTTAAAATTCCTATCCCGGCGTTTTTTTTCCCGGCGCTTCAAACCGCCGTGTTTTGAGCGTCGGTACAGGGTCGCGGGACCTGTGCCAGCGCTTTTCAAAAGCGCCGGGATAGGCATAAACCCTATACCAGCGCTTTTGAAAGCACTGGCATAGGTCCTTAAAAATACTCTCAGTCAGGACCTATGCCAGCGCTTTTCAATTTGAATCTGTATTAAATTTTGCAGCAATTTCTCTCAACTCTAAATTCAATTACTACCCTAAATTATCCAATTTGAATAAAATTATGATGTTATATCCTATTTAACACCTAATTCCAAACCCCCAAAATCAAAGCGAGAGAAAACCTTAAGAAAAAAAAAAATTTGAATTGTTAAATGACATTGGGAGAAAGATATAATTTTAAGAAAACACAAAACCAAACAATTTGACACTAAAATTACTCTTTTAATTCAACTTTACCGAAACTTTTTAAGATTTTGTTTTACTCACCATATTTACAGAATGAAAAAAAATGATTTTAAGAGAATGTTTTGTTTCTCATTTTTCTAAGCCATATTAGCCCTCAAACATACAGACATCTTATAAGCGAAATTAGTAAAATAACTAGTAAAATTAGAAAAATAAAAATAAAATTAACTCTTCTGAAAGTTTAAGTATCTTTCTAATCAAGAAAATAAAATTATTAA
This sequence comes from Lithocarpus polystachyus, assembly GCA_033629205.1. Taxonomy (NCBI): domain Eukaryota; kingdom Viridiplantae; phylum Streptophyta; class Magnoliopsida; order Fagales; family Fagaceae; genus Lithocarpus; species Lithocarpus polystachyus. Next base: position 35,165,697 of record CM066165.1, read on the forward strand.
AAAAATTTTATTTTTTCCGAAATGAATTCAAAAGAGAGAACATGAATGGATGGGAGCATCTCAAGGTACTGGTGGTTCGTGGATGAGTTGACAACTCTTCTTAAGGTAATTAACATTTTCGTTATAATAGCAAGACTTGATTTTAGGTAATTATTAATTAAAAAGATTATTATTATTATTATTATTTTTTTGGAGGCGAGCTAATGTTGTGGGTTAGTTATTTATTTCCATTTTTTTTTATATCTTCGGATTAACTTAATTCTTGAGAGGGACTTAGGAGTAACTTTGGAAACTAAACTTTAATTTTAATTACCTATACTACTGAAAAAAATATGCATACAATATGAAAATAAAGAAAAATAAAATAAAAATTAGGGGTTGGGTGCCATGGCCCTTCTTCGTCTAACTGGGGTTCTGTCCATGATTTTTGATCTCTTTCTTTAATCATCCAACTTGAAATCACAATGAATCCCTCCAATACTGTGATAAAACTTAAAATTTCGAAGTACCATATTTGTGAGCTACACAATTCCAAAATCATTTATTAAATCCAAAGTTGAACCATTTTCCATTAATAAACGGATCTTAACTTTACTCTTAGATCTACTAAAAAAAAACCTTATACTTTTAGAGGAGATGATAATAATAATAATAATAATAATAATAATAATAATAATAATAATAATAATAATAATAATAATAATAATAATAATAATAATAACTTATGGGATTTAAGATTGTTGCAAATGAAATCTTATAGTTTCTCTGGTTTCAATTATATTTTGATGGACTCTAGTTTCAAATTAAATATCGAACTTAAAAATTATATCAATTTATAATCTAAACTTTTTAGGTTTGATCATACGATTTGATTTAGGGTATAAATTCATACAATTTTAAAAGTATATAATTCACTTTGATATTAATTAAACTTAGGGTTTAATATATCAATCTTTTTTGATATATATATATATATATATATTTAATTTAATTCCTCAATTGGAATTTTGGCACATCATACTTTCTTTAAATGGTCAATTATATAGTTTCATATACAAACAAGAACATAATAAATAGTTACAAATATTTACCATAATTATCTAAATTTAATATCTAGACAAAATAATTAAAAAAGAGAAAAAAATTATATTAAGTTAAACTCTTCCATGTATTGCATGTCTGGTTACGGACTACTGTCAATGTACAACTGCGCTATGACACTATGGGCATGTTTGGTAGACTGTAATAGCTGTTGTAATGTAATAGTTATTCCTTTGGTTTAGTTATTCTTTAGTTTGGTTATGTTTTTATTACAATGAATAGTCATTCCTTATGAATAGTTATTCTTCAAAATGAGGAATAACTATTCCTCTTTAAAAGGTTGTATTAGTTATTCCTTAGTAAGTGTAATAATTTCAAAACTTAATATTTTTCCAAATAAACAAACTTTCCATATACATATAACAATTATAAAAATAAAAAATCATAAAAAATAAAACATATCTCTTTTAAATTTAAAAATAACAAATTTTAAGGAGATATAATTGTATGAGTAAGATATTTCCTAAAATAAATATTCAGTTTCATTCTAATTCTAAAACTCACAACCAAACTAATAAATAGGTTTAGTTATTACGCTACATCACACTTTATTACTAGTAATAAAGATTACAATTCCTGTCGTAATCCTCATTCAATGTACCAAACGTACCCTATATGATTATATCCTTTCATTAGTGATGCCCGCGCAGCAAAAGATTGAAGAAAAATTATAGTTCTTCTAATTGCTTATTCTGTAAGAGGAGAAGTTAGGATTTAAAAATAAAAAGATATGAACTATACAATCGTTTCATGGATTTGGGGTGGGGTTTTGGAAGGGTTCTTTTCTTCCATTTAGACCCTATGCCATCAAAGAGTTCCAACGCAAAGTAGGCAAGAAAATATGAGCCTTTATATTGAAATAAAATAAATAAAATACAAAAAATAATTGTGTCAAATAAACATTCAAGAACGGAAAAGAACATACCGAATTCCCCGGACATGTTTTCCACGAATTTGGGTTTTGGTTTGTCAAAGTCCTCTTTATTTAAAGCTATTGATAATATGCACTATTTATAGAGATGTCAATAGGATTGTGTGCTCCACAACAATACCATACCACTTTACACACGGAACAGTACGTGTAGTTGGTTCCAAGGAAAGAATAGAGAAGGGTCGAGATACAAGAAAAAAGAAGGATCTATGCTTAATTTGATTGGAGAGAGGAGAAGAATTGGAGGATTGGGTTTTCTTTTAGGATGCATAAAGAAACTATTGTTTTTGAACAACGACGCATAAAGAAACTATGATAGTACGATGTTTGATCAAAGTTGACTCCAGTATGTTTTGCAACCTCTTTCTTAGTGAAGATACCTTTTTTTTTAGTCAAGTTACTTGTTTAAAGGACAAAATGGGCAAATGCCCTTTTTGTGCAAAAAAAGTGGCATTTTGCCTCCTTTCCCAAACTAATTAGGGAAATGTCCCTCTTTTGTAACTCGATTTTTTAAAATTCGAGTTTTTTTTTTTAAAATTTCTAGAGCACTATAGCGGCATTTTAAGGAGCTTATAGTGACGTTTTGGAACTCGAGCTCCATGAACTCGAGTTATAGGCAAATTTTTTTATTTTTTTACCTATAACTCGAGTTCATGGAGCTCGAGTTTCAAAACGCCACTATAGGTCCTAAAAACGCCACTATATGCTCTTTAAAAACGCCACTATAGGGCTTAACTCAATTTTGAGAAAATCGAGTTTCAAAAGAGGGGTATTTTCCTAATTAGTTTGGGAAATGGGGCAAAATGCTGGATTTTTTTTTTTTTTTTTTTAAAAGGGCATAGGCCAATTTTGTCCCTTGTTTAAATTCACTTTTTGAGTGCAAGTTGAAAATAACATTGATCAAATTGACTGTTATCAAAACATATAAACCAAATGCATAGTGACCCCAAAATGATATTTTAACCACACACACACACACACACACACACACACACACACACACACACAAAGTGTCAATTCATAGCTTACATGTGTAAGAACTCTTAGGATTTGAGTTTGTCCTATTGGCAAATCATGACAAATTGTAAGTCTTTTTCGATTGGTGTTTGAAAACTCAAAAAGTGTAAAACACTACAGCTTGTTTAGACTCCTAATTTTAAAAACATAGCTTAATTACTTTTACTCTAATTTATCTAAGTGCAGAACAAGAGTAAATTATACACAATAAATGGAACTACTCTTTAAGCAATAACCACAAGCAAGCGACAATAAATATAAAGCTTAAAGAGTAAGGGAAGAAAGATGCAAACTCGGCAAAAAACCTCTCTGTGACCCTCCAAGTTGAAATCGATCCACTAGTTAATAAGTTGGAATACAAGGATATCAAAAAGACCTTCCAAGCCTAATCTACCTAATGTACTTGAGCCTTCCAAGCTCCAGCTACCAGCCTACCAACAGACTTCTCAGACTCTTGTTTTCACTAGTTATTCGAATCTCACAATACCGTCCGATTGCATTCGCCAAGCCTCATCGACTTCTTTTGACAAATTCCAAATGCTTCTTGTAAAGTTGTGATTTCCAATTATATTGTGTTGGTTTAAATTTCGTACCAAATTTAATTGTAATTTCTTCAATCATTTTCCATGTATGTATGTGGGTTTAATTATAAGGTATTAGGACATATGTAATTCATTGTTAGGAACATATGTCACTATTTTATGTAATTGGCTAATCTTTTGACAAAACATACTTTACTTGTAATTGGGTAGATCCAGGATGTGTTTAATGCTTCAAGAAACCTTGTTTCAAGTTCAAGAGTTAAAGCCATGCAAGTTTGTCCAAGAATCAAGTGTGAAATTGCTACTCATTAAAGCTCGACAGCTAGCATGTATCGAGGCTTAGAGAGCTGTCTGAATCCCGTGGCTCGACAGCTTCTCGACAGATAGGGTATTTGTTGAGGTTTATGAAGTTCATTTTTCCAGGATTGTTTTTCATCTAATCCGTGATTATATGTTTGAGCTTTTTTTTCTCATAACCCTAGACATATATAAGGATTATTTTAAGGGCTGCCAAAGGTGACACAAGTTGCACAAGTGTGGAGTAAAAGTTTGTTCATGCAAATTGTGACTGGAGATAGAATTTTCCTTAGTTCATCTTTCTTGTGAAGAAGTTGCTGTGTTTGTACATCGTAGGGTTTTGTGACCAAGCAACTTCATGATCTTCATTGTGTGATGAACTAAAGAACTTTGCAGCCAACATTCTTCTTTAGTTGGTGATTGAAGTCGCGTACTGGGATCCGTGCAATTGGTTAGTCACGTATTAAGAGTCATGCATTGAAAAGGAGAGATTGTCACTACAAAACAAGTCTAGTTGGGTATTGGGGGAAGGTTTCAACTGTAAGTTAATATAAGGTATTGAGATTCCTTTACTTATAATCGTTTGTTGTGATAATAGTGGATTTTCGGGAGTGGTGACCTTAAAATCACCCAGTGGGGTTTTTGCCATGTTGATTTTCCCAATTTGTAAACAAATCACTGTGTCAATTTAATTTCCGCTGCATACTTTAGTTAATTGATGATTTTTTTGTGTTGCCACACATTTTGTATATTAATTTGATTAATTAATAAACTTGGCTAATTAATCAATTAATTCATCATAAGGGGTCAATACGTTTTTTGGCCTATCAAGTGGTATCAAAGTAGGCAAACGCTGATTAGGTTTTAATCTTTGCTGTGTGATCCATTGACCTCTGTTTGTCATGGATAGAGGACAGTCTCTTATTATACCTCCTTTATTTGATGACATTAACTATGCATACTGGAAAATACGTATGAGAGCTTTCTTGCAGTCTTTAGATGAGAAAATGTGGCAAGCTATGGAGATAGGTTAGACCAAGCCTACAGAAGCGCCGACCGACTAGGATGATGCTAAGATCAAGGTGGCAAACTTCAACAGCAGGGCATTGAATGCGTTGTTCAGTGCAGTCACAAATGAGGAGTACAAGAAGATGTCCTCCACTAAAACTGCTAAGGAAATATAGACCATTCTATAGACAACCTATGAGAAAACCAAGGCTGTCAAGGACTCAAAACTTTAGAGGCTCACTACCAGTTTTGAGGAGATTAAGATGGAGGAGGATGAGTCATTTGATGAGTTCTATGCCAAGCTCAAGGACATAGTGAACTCATCTTTTAATCTTGGGAAACCATTCCTGTACCCAAGATTGTAAGAAAGGTGCTCAGATCTCTACCCGAGAGATTTCATGCCAAGATCACCACAATTGAGGAACTAAAGAATATTGATAAAATTCCTTTAACAGAACTAGTTGGCAACTTGCAAACTTATGAGTTAGGGTTGACAAGGATCGGGAAAATGAGCAAGAGTAAGAGCATGAAACTGAAGGCCAAGAGCAGTGACAAGGATGAGTCTTCCGACGATGAAGATTCTAAGATGAAGTCCTACATCACCCAACAATTTAAGAAGTTCATGAAGAGTGCCAATGCAAAGGGCTTCGACAAGGACAGTAGGCAATCAAGTTCTTCTCAGTCTAAGAGCCAAGACAAAGGAAAGAAGGATTTTAGAGATGGCAATTAGTACACTGTTCCCTTAGGACCCAAGTGTTTTGGGTGTCAAAGTTTTGGACACATGAAACAGGAGTGCCCCACATATCTTAAGACCATTGGGAAAAGCAAGGCACTTGCTGCAACTTTTTGAGCGACACTAAACCTGAGGATGTTTTCAACAATGAGGAAGATAGAATCTTGAATGCCTTTACTGCCACTGTAAATCCTACTGAGGGAATTATAAAAGATGTGGATGAAGAAGAAGACTTGGTGGAGTCAAAATTTGAAAAGATGGATGAACAAGATGACATTCACATAGCCTATGCAAAGTTATACAAGGTCTTAGAAAAGCATGAGAATTTGTATAGGCTAGCCACCAAGAAGCTTAGTGATGTGGAGCTTGAACATGAAGAACTCTCCACAAAGTTTGATGAAGCTAATCAAACTATTGGAGCACTTAGGTTTGAGAACAATTTCTTAGTTGAGAAGACCAAGAAACTTGAAGTGGAGCTATTTCAAGTTAGAGCTTAATTGGAAAGGACTTCAAGTGCAAAGCTTGATAAGATGCTCAGCCTTTAGAAATCTACTTTTGACAAAACTGGTTTAGGGTATAATTTCTCTCCCTCTAATATTGCTTCTTCCAATACTACTATTTTTGTTCCTCCTGCTAATAACGTTGAAATTGAGAACAATGATGTTAAAAATGACTTAGCTAGTGAGAAAATAGACAAGGGTAAGTTTAACTTAAGTCTATTTTAGGAGCACCCCCTAAACTTGCTAAGAATGAGACTAAAAACCCTAGGGCTAAGAAGGGAAACAAACAAAAGCCTAAATAGAAGAAGCAGTATCTCTGTCATCACTGTGGAGTAGCTGGACATACTCGACCCAATTGCTATAAGTGGTTAGCAACTCAACAGAGCAATAGCATGATCTCGTTGGGAAACCAGAATTAGTTTCCATCCTCGTTTGCTCCTCTTGGAGATCTTCTCAAAGCCCTCATGTTCCTTTTGAACTTGAACAGTTTTAATTCTTCCCCCTCATTGCTAGTTCAAGGGTTTGCACAAAGGAAAAGCTCTTCTAAGGTGTGGAAGGAAAAAGTCTCGAAGTGACTTAGTCACTCTTTTCTCTCCCTTTTTGTTTTTGATTGCATTACTTATGTGTTTTGCTTTAGTGTTTTAAGTCAGTCTAGTTTCTATTGCATTACTTTGCTTTGTTTAACATGTTTTTGGTTGTTTTCTTTTCAGTTTTATTTTATTTTGTTTTTCATATAAAAATTCAAAAATTCAAAAACAGTGTGCGCTTGTGTACATTGGTATTTGTATATCTTGGGTGGCCTTTGAAACAATGTAGCTTAGATGAGTATCTTTATGTACAATAAGCAAGTGAGCTTTGTGGCTCGTGTTTGTGATGATTAAGGTTAAGTGATCTCTTGTACTTAACACTCATATCACTCTTTTTGATGGGAAGGACTAGAAAATCCTAAGAGAAAGGCATAAATAACCATCTCATCACTGTTGCCCGCCAATCATGAAATGATATCTGTATGTTTCGGCATAGCAAAAGTGCAATGTCAAATGCTTAACATCATTGGGTATCTCTTTTATTTCTCTTATATGCCCATGCATGATATGCTTATCAAAAAAATATATATATATATGCAAAGAAAAATAAAAAGCACATAGATCAAAATGCTTTATATGATTGCAAGCGTGTATTCTAGGAGATGTGGGAATTATAGGATGTACCTCGAAGGTGATAGTCCCCATCAAACAGTTATGATCATATGCGAGTTAAAGTGATTTTCTCATATCACAAATCGTCATAACATGTATACACTTATGCAATCTTGCGATATTTTTCACATACAACACGCAATATTCTTTGCTACTCTTGATACACGTGCAGTAACAATGTGATTTGGCTAACACTAGGTTTACATGTGTTAATGTATGCTTACTAAACTATCTTAACTTGTTTTTAAAATATAAAATTGGTTAGACTTGTATAGTGTGTGTGTGTGTGTGTGTGTGTGTGTGTTTTTTTTTTTTTTTTTTGGGATCTATGTGCTTAACATTGTTATTGAGAGATGATATTCGAAGTTCAAAATGTTGCTTGGATTATTGGTTGAGTTGCATGTTTAATTGCATTCATGTCTGTGTTTTCCTCTTCTTTGTAAAACTGTTTTTAAGCAATCTCGACAGCTCCTCGACACCTCTCGATACATTGCTTATCTATCGAGCTCTTTAGTTGCTTTTATCGCAATCTCGACACCTCTCGATATCTAGGTCAATCGATCGAGAAACTTTCTATCCCATCGATAGCTCCTCAACAAATCATCGATCCATCGAGCTTCTTTTTGCTATGGACACCTCTGGACACCTGCTCGATACATGCATCTGTCGACCCTATTAGATCTCAACACCACTTGATTTGTCGAGAATTACTAAGCTTCTATATATAGGGTTAGCACGATTCGGACTTTACTTTCCACGATCTCTCTTGATTGTTCTCAACCATTTCACCTCCCAAACAAACTTTTCTCTCTCTAAACTTCATTCCCAAGATATTTTCGGCCTAGATCAAGTTTTTCTTCACTTGGCAAGGGTCCTATTCTTTCTTTTTCATGCATTTTCATCTTTTATGATCTAACTGTTTGGGTTTGATGAAAAATTTGGGATTTTTCAAAATCAAAGAGGTTTTTGAAAATTTTTGGGATGGGTTTTGTGTTTTTAATCTTAAAACTTCATGCATTGCATCTCATATACATTGTAACAATGTTTCATGCATTCTTAGATGTGTGTTTACTTTGTCACAAACATGTGTGCTGGTAGGATTGGATTGGGCTGAGCCCATGATGTTTTTACTATTGCATATCATATGCTCATGCATTTTCATGCATACGTTCTTTACATTCTCTATATTCTTATTTATTGAACTGTTTTGAGATTTTTCTGATTGTCTCTTTCTCCCTCTCTCTCTTCTGTTTGCGTTAGTCTGCTTTTGTGGCACCCAAACTCAAATCTACTCCGTCTCGGAACCCTCTTCATTCCGGGGCATCCATTTCTTCTGATTCTACTCCTTCTTTTGTTCAGTTCCATGATGAGCAAGCCCGAAAGGACTTCTCGGAGAACTTTTCTCGACGAGGTGTTCATTCGGAATGCCAAGTCATTTTGTCGGACTTCTCCGACACTGACCTGCCCACTATTATTCACAGTAGGGGTTGGGAGTCACTGTGTGACGTCTCGGTCACTTGTCCATTTGTGCTGATCCAGGAGTTCTACTCCAACATGCATGCGTTTGATTATTCAGTACCTCATTTCTTCTCCTACATTCGAGGTACACACATTGTGGTCACAGCGGATATTGTATTTGATGTGCTCTGTGTCCTGAGGGTAGAGCATCCAAACTACCCTGGCTGTGAACATTTGAGGACTGTGTCTAAAGACGAGCTTATGTTTGCTTTGTGTGAGCGTCCCTTTGATTGGGGCGAGTGTTAATTCACTCCATGTTTGGCCTTTGCTAAAAGTCCTAGGATCATGAACATGGTTATGACTTTTGTTTTACACCCTTTTTCTCATTATAACTCTATCACCGAGCCCCGTGCTCGATTTTTGTTTTCTCTATTAGAGCATATCACTATAGATTTTCCCTCTCATTTCATTCTTTCCATCATGGATGTGTATAGGGATACGTCGACCCGTGATAAGCTCATCTTCCCTTCAGTTATCACGAGGCTTTTACGCCATTTTTCCATTCCCTTTCCCATTTTCGACCACTTCCATGTTATGTATGCCATAGATGCCATTACCGTTAAATAGAGCGAGGCGCGGCTACGTTCGATGCGGTCCGGCACGACAGCTCCTCCCACTTCTTCAGCTCCTTCCACCTCCGCTTCCTCTTCTTCTGCTGGTGGTGTAACTCTGGATGCGATCATGGTGCAGCTTCAACGCATGGATGCTTGCCTTGACACTCTTACTGATGAGCTATGTCAGGTGAACACTCGTGCCAGCCATATTGCCAAACAGCAGGCTCACCTTGGTGGATTCGCAGAGTCTCCCTCTCCTCCTCCCGAGGCATCTGACAATGACGACTTTGATGATGATGATGATGAAGATGGAGATGCTAGCTCTTCCAGCGATGACGAGATGTCTACTTGAGACTCTTACCCTTTGTCACTCGTGACAAAAAAAGGGGAGTAGTTTTTGAATATGAAAGTAGTCTTTCTTATAGGGGGAGGGTTAGCATAGAATATTTTTGTTAGAGGGAGTGTTGATATTGAGGGATGTAGTGAGGATTTTATGTATCTTTTTTCTTTCTCTCCTCTTTAGATACATTGTTCTTTTACATGGGTCTTGTGACCATTTTGACATACATTTTATTTATATTCTTTATATATCGATGTATGTTTTTCACCTACCCTTACATGTGTTATTTCTTTTCTTTCTTTGTGCACATGCTTTGTATATCTTGTATGCAATCTATTATTTTTGTTTTACACTAAGATGCCTTGATGAGTTTTGTTTAAAGTGTTTTAGAAATATAGGTTGTCAAAGTCTTCTTTCCATAAACTCTCTTCTTATAAATTTTTTCAAGAGTTTATGTTAGGATAGATTTTATTGTATTAACCAGTGAGTATGAGTTGAGTGATTTATGACTTCTCTCAAATGTTCATTTGTGTGTTGTGGTTTTGTCATGGATTGCCAAAGGGAGAGACTTTTAGGACATATGTAATTCATTATTAGGAACATATGTCACTATTTTATGTAATTGGCTAATCCTTTGACAAAAAACACTTTACTTGTAATTAGGTAAGTCTAGAATGTGTTTAATGCTTCAAGAAACCTTATTTCTAGTTCAAGTGTTAAAGTCATGCAAGCTTGTCTGAGAATCAAGTGTGAAAGTGCTGCTCATTAAAGCTCAACAGCTAGCATGTATCGAGGCTTAGAGAGCTGTCTGAATCTCGTGGCTCGACAGCTTCTTGAAAGATAGGGTATTTGTTGAGGTTTATGAAGTTTAGTTTTCCAAGACTATTTTTCATCCAATTTGTGATTATATGTTTGGGCTTTCTTTTCTCACAACTCTAGATATAAGGATTATTTTAAGGGCCGTCAAAGGTGACATAAGTTGCACAAGTGCGGAGCAAAGGTTTGTTCATGCAAATTATGACCACAGACAGAATTTACCCTAGTTCATCTTTCTTGTGAAGAAGTTGCTGTGTTTGTACACTGTAGGGTTTTATGACCAAGCAACTTTATGATCTTTATCGTGTGATGACCTAAAGAACTTTGCAGCCAACATCCTTCTCTGGTTGGTGATTAAAGTCGCGTACTGGGATCTGCGCAATTCGTTTGTCACATACTTGAAGCCGTCCATTGAAAAGGAGAAATTGTCACTAAAGAACAAGTCTAATTGGGTATTGGGGTAAGGGTTCAACTGTAGCTTGGTATATGGTACTGGGATTCCTTTACTTGTAACTGCTTGTTGTGATAATAGTGGATTCTCGAGAGTGGCGACCTTAAAATCAACTGGTGGGGTTTTTGCCGTGTTGGTTTTCCCCATTAATTAACAAATCACTGTGTCAATTTAATTTCCGTTACATACTTTAGTTAATTGGTGATTTGTTTGTGCTGTCACCCATTTTGTATGTTAATTTGATTAATTAATAAACTTGGCTAATTAATCAATTAATTCATCACAATGGGTCAATACGTTTTTTGGCCTGTCATAAGGGATGAGTGTGGGAGATCGGTGAAGAATCAAGTTTCAAAAGTTGATCAAGTAGATTTCGCGACTAGCTTGCAACTGTCTCACGAGAAGTAACATGCAAAAAGAGTCACGTGTAAAGCACATGACTAGAAGATGAAGAGTCATGCCAGGCTGGGTTTTTCACTACGATCTCGCGGGTAAGAAGTGCTTTTCCAACTCTCTGTTTGGCAAAAAGTTATGTTTTGCTTTACCAAGTCTTTACCCACACTATATTTACCCTCATTACCCACAAAATGTAAGGAGTGCTTTTCAAAAAGAAAACCCTAGAAAATACACTTGACAATTAGAAATTTTTATACCCACAATCATCTACACATTTCCTTATAGTTTTCCTCAACTCCTACCTCTCCATCTCTAGATCTTTGAGGAGTTGATAGCCTAAACACTTACCACACCCATACTGAGTGTAAAGTGAGATTTTAGTGCTGTTAGGAAGCATTGAAAGGAGCCATTCATTGGCAAATGCAATCGAGTTGAATTGTGGGATCCAGAAAGCTAGAGAAGACAAGGCTCTGAGAAGTCAATTAGTAGTAGGAGCTTGGAGGGCTCAAGTATATGGGGTAGACTAGGCTTGTAGGGTCTTTTGTTATTCGTCTACTCCAATTTTATTCTCTAATGGATAGATTTCGACTTGGAGGGTTGCAATAAGCATGGTATTAAGAGGAAATCGAAGAACTCTGCGAAATACCTCTTTGCATCACCCAAATATGTGATGAAGACTTTTGGTTCAGTTTTCCAAGAAAGGGTGTTTAATTCTCAGTGAAGAATGTGTACAAGTCTTGAAGGGATTTAGGACCACCGATAATTGCTATGGCATGGTTCCAAAGCCAAATATATCATGCCGGAGCGCCCGAGTTAATCTGCTAGAGTTATGGCATCAACATTTTGGATATGCCAATTACAAGCAAGTGGCAAAAGTCTCAGAGCTTGAAGTCGTGATTGGTTTGCCGAAATTTGGAAAGATTGAGCAAAATGTTTGTGGCCCATGACAATTGGGAAAACAAACTTAATCAATCCATCCCAAAGTAAATGTTGTTGCTACATTTCATCCATTGGAGTTGCTTCATGTTGATCTAATGGGTCCAATGAGAACGGAAAGCATGGGTGGAAAAAGATACATCATGGTTGTGGTTGATAATTTCTCAAGGTACTTTAAGGTAGAATTCCTTAGAGAAAAGTCGAAGGCACACGAAAAGATGGAAAGACAATGTAAGAAGCTTCAAAACGAAAAGGGAGTTCCCATCGTCAAAATCAGAAGTGACTATGGGAAGGAGTTTGAGAATATTAAATTTGAAGCATTTTGCAATGAGCATGGTATCAAGAAGGAATTTTCAGCACTAAAGACTCCACAACAAAATGGGGTTCTTGAAAGGAAGAACCGGGTGATCCAAGAGATGGCGAGAGTTATGCTTTTTAATATAGACATCCTACAAAAATTTTGGGCTAAAGCGGTAAACACTTCGTGCCATATTGGGAATAGAATCTTCTTCCGAGCGAGAACGAAGAAAACATCATATAAGATATGTAAGGAAAAGAAGCCAACAGTGAAATACTTTTGGGTATTTGGAAGTAAATGCTTCATTCTCAATGATAGGGAAAATCTTGAGAAGTTTGACACCAAGAGCTTATAGAGTGTACAACTAGCGCATAAAGACAGTTATAGACTCAATAAATGTAGTTATAGATGACACCATTCCGAAAAAGAGTGTTGGTGAAGATGGAAAAGCTTCTAGCATGTCAAAGTGATGATGGTGGGAGACAATCACCGGAAAAGGAAACTACTCCTACCGCATCGAGAAGGGAGACTAGGTCAACTAAAGGGTCGTTAAGTCCACTAACCCTTCCGGAAGTTCAGCCTCCAATCTCCCGTGATAAAGAACCCTTCACTTCTAAGAAACATTCATCAAAAGTGACTCTAAATCATCCCAAAAGCAACATAATCAATGATTTGAATGAAGACCTTCGTTTGAGAAGAGGACTAAGCTATAGTGTGAACCATGTGACGTATCATTGCTACCTTGCTCAATTTGAACCAAAGAAAGTGGAAGAAGCCTTGAAATATGAAAATTGGGTAGAATCCATGCACCAAGAGTTACATCAATTTGTTAGAAATGATGTATGGGAATAGGTTCCAAGACCCAAAGACACACATGTGATTGGTACCAAGTGGATCTTCAAGAACAAGACCGATGAGGATGGTGAAGTTTTGTGAAACAAATCTAGATTGGTGGCTCAAGGATATGCTCAAGGTGAAGGTGTAGATTTTGATGAATCATTTGCTTCGGTAGCTAGACTTGAGTCAATCCGGATTCTCCTTTCCATAGCATGTATTATGAATTTCAAGCTATATCAAATGGATGTGAAGAGTGCATTTTTGAATGGGCTTCTACACGAAGAAGTGTTTGTTGAGCAAACAAAGGGATTCCAAGATCCACACTTTTCGGACCATATTCTAAGATTGAAGAAAGCTTTATATGGGCTGAAGCAAGCACTAAGAGCATGGTATGATCATCTTACGCCATATCTTTTGGACCTTGTCATCAAGAGAGGTTAAGTTGATTGAACACTTTTTGTTAAACGAGATGAAAAATCTCTCCTTGTAGTTCAAGTATATGTGGATGACATTGTGTTCGGTTCAAAAATTGATGCACTTGCTTAAGAATTTTTAGAAAAGATGAAGAAGGAATTCAAAATGAGCATGGTAGAGGAGCTAAACTACTTCCTTGGTCTTCAACTGAAACAACAGAATGATGGGATATTCATATCTCAAGAGAAGTATACCAAAAATCTTGTAAAGAGATTTGGTTTAGACTCCAAGAAACATGCATCCACTCCAATGAGTTCCTTAGTAAAACTGAGCTCTGTTCCAGCTGATGTGGAAGTAGATCCAACCCTTTACAATAGCATGATTGGTAGTCTCCTATATCTCACTGCAAGTAGGCCAGATATAGCCTTTAGTGTTGGGGTATGTGCTCATTTTCAAGTAGTGCCCAAAGAGTGCCATATGACAGCGGTCAAAAGAATCATTTGCTACATCAATGGAACATACATCTATGGGATTTGGTACTTAAGAGACTCAAATGACTGCCTAGCCAGATACTCAGATGCTGATTGGGCCAGGTGTGTTGTTGATAGAAAAAGCACATCGGGATGATGTTTCTACCTTGAAAACAATTTGGTGTCATGGATGAACAAGAAGTAAAATTCAGTGTCCTTATCAACTGTTGAAGTGGAGTACATTGTAGCGGGTAGTTGTTGTGCATAACTCTTATGGATGAAAAAGCTTCTTTATGATTATGGGATCTCTCAAGACACCATGTGTGTTTTCTATGACAACACAAATGCCATTAATCTATCCAAGAATCCTGTTCAACACTGAAAGTCAAAGCTTATCGAAATTCGATATCACTTCATTCAAGACTTGGTGAAAGAGAAAATTGTATGGCTGGAGTTTTTCAACACCAAAAATCAAAAGTCTGATATTTTCACTAAACCACTTGATGGTCCTCGATTTGAATCTCTTTGTAAGACCATCGATGTCGGTATCATCCCTTGACTCATATCTCTTGTGTGACCCTTTTCTAATCATTGGTGCATTCATGTTGAACGGGTCTCACATGTCATTGTTTCTTTTATAGGTCTTTGTTTGTTTACCTTGTTTTTGTTTTTGTTGATCTTACTTAATTGCTTTGTTTTTTAGTATGTTGAAAATTTCAAAAACCCATAAAAATTGAAAAATCTCAAAAATTTTGATCGATTGTGTTGAGTATAACTCATGTGAGTTTCGCTTATTACTTCTATACTAATGACATTGTGAATTTATGAGCTTATCTTGTTTTGTATGCACATTTTTAAATGTGAGAGACATCTAGAAATCTATGTTTAATTGTTGTATGTAGATCTTCAAGCTTATTATGAATGATTAGTCAATAGTCTTATTTGATCTTGATTCATGCGTAGACTTGTGCCTATATATCTCCTCACAATTTTTTTTTCTTTTTCAAGAGCTCTACAGTGTCAATCTCTAAAGAGAGAAAAAGCTGAAAAAGTCTTGCTTTGAAAACTAGTTTGACTAGCAAAAGGTGGAGCATATATGTATTAAAATGTATGGTGCCAAAGCTAAATGCTTATTTGTCAAAAATATCAAAAAGTTCATGGTATCGTTTTGCAAAAATTTGAGTTATCTCTGATCAAAAGTATGAAAAATGGAAGCCAAATGAAAAGCTTTCAATCAAATGTAAACACTTTGGTGAGGGGTCATATATGTTCATTTCTACAAGTGAGATAGGTCACTTGACTTCATGCTAGTTGTGTATGACTTGATTGAATTGATCATTAAAGCTTCATACTAGACTATGGACTAGTTCATACTTGATCCACACACACAACACACAAGTTTAATGTTGAATGAATGCCTATTTCATTTGTATGATTGTACGTGTTGAAATGTAATATGTGTATACTCAAATGCTTGATGATCAAACTCAAAAATATTTTTGAGTATTTTCTATGTTTTTAAAAGTGTTTTTATGTAGCATTTTTTTATGTTAAGAGTTTTTCCAAAAGTCCAATTTTTTTTTTTTTATTTGAAATACTCCTTCAGAGGCATTTTTGCAAGTAAGTCGTGAGTAAGAACCTACTCGCGAAAATGAGGAAGCCATTTTCAGTTTTTCCAGAAATCCACACAGAGAGTTTTGCGACTCCCTCTCGACTCTTTCGCGAGAAGAAGATTCCTGCGAAACATGTTCTGGGCTTCAAAGGCCATTTCGCGAGTAACTTACCTGCAAAATGAGTGGATTTTCAGTTTTTAAAGGGCAAACAGTAACAGTTTTTCAAATATCTCTATTTTCCTCCTCCGTGCCTCTCTCAACCCAAAACACATATTGACTCAAAATCTCACCCAAATCTCCAGAACTTTCATCCCTAAGACTCATCTAAGGTATGTTTTAACACTTTTTCACTCTTTTTTCCTTAGATTAAGACTTAGAATCTAGGATTTCTAGGGTTGGCTTAATTTTGAAAGGGGTTGGGAAAACTTATTTCCATGAATTTTTTTTAATTTTCTTTATTGGGCTATGTCCCATTGTGTTTATGTTGGCCCCAAGTGGAATTTTAACATGTATTTAGGCAAGTTTTCAACAAGTTCATGCATTGTTTTACATGTTAGTGGTTTGTATGCACTTTAAGTGTTTGATAAAATGCCCAAATGACATTAACTCATCATTTTGGATTCCAATGAGTACCAAATTTTGGGGATTACTTTGTTTTTACATCCTTAACATGTTTTAAATATTAGTTGTGTCTTTTGCACACTTTGCCCCATGAGTGCCTTGTCGTGCATTGCTCATGCATCTCACATGCACACCACAAGCACACTTGATGCACACACTTGTTCACTTGACATATTTTGCATTTCAATCATGCTATGAAAGTCTTGTTAGACCTTTAGCACTTAAAACATGATCTTGTAATTGCTTGTCTTTATGCTTTTTAGGACAATTTTTTTTAACTAACTTGTGTCTAATCAAGTATGTTTCCTTGTTTGTATTTGTTGTTGTTTGTGTGTGTGGTGTTCTTTTTGCAGATGTATCATCGTTCCTCTTGTGGTAAAGAACAAGTGATTGACCTCACGTCATCTCCTGTATCAAAGAGGACCCGTCATTCGTCCGGTGATGTTGACAACAAAAGATTCAATACTCTCTTAGATTTTCAGTCTTTCTCCAACAACTTCGAGGGTGCACTTACTGTGGTGGAAAGGGTTGTAAGATTTGACACCCTAGGATCCACTTTCATCCCTAAGATATTTGAGGATAAGGATTGGGCAAACTTGTTTGGCAACTTTGAGGATCCCATTGACGAATTGGTCAAAGAATTTTATTCGTATGCTTGGTTCACCGGAGCTGAACTAAAGTGCTGGGTTCGAGGAAGGGATTTTATCATCACTCTGGATTACCTAGCGAAGATTCTTTACATTAATCATCTGGAGAATGTGGACATTTCATTGTATGATGACAGACTAGCTCTAGTCATAGAGATTCTTGACATTCTAGGAGCTGATCATGAAGTCTCCTACAAAGGCACTTTCTTTGGTACTGTAAAATTTGGACCAGAGTTGAAGACTCTCACACTGATCTTGTTTTTTCAACTTATACCCTCTGTCCAACACTAGTTTCATCAATCTCAGAAGAGCACAATTTTTATGTGATCTGATCAAAGAAGCTCAAATTGATATTTGTGCTCGCATATTTTAGACCATGGGGAAAATAATAGGATGAACAGCTGTAAGAATGTGTCTTCCCTTCTGCACCCTTGTCAAGAAGATCATGGTTCTTAAAGGTGTTTGTCCACCAAAAGAAGGAACCACCTTGCTTCGTTAACGACCAATATCATTGATGTCACTTCAAATGAGCAAGAGTCACTCCTTTGCTGGTAAAGTGCAATAGAAATAAGTGCATCAAAGCTAAACAAGGTACATACATATGACATGTAAATTTTGATTGACCAACCTTGTCTTCAAATTCAAAGAAGAATAGCAAAACACAATTTGCAAAAATTTTTTTTTTTAATTTTTTTATTTAACAAAAAAACAAACAACCTAGAATGAAATGCATGAATGTAATGCAATGCAAATCCTAGAAACAAAGGTCACAAAAGATTGAGCAATGAAGCACAAGGACCATGTCAGACAGACTCAATTAGATTGAGCCTTTTGCATCCAAGACTTCTTAGATGCAACTCTTACATTGGAGTTATGATTCACATTAGAATTCTGAGCAACTCCAGGATTGGAATAAAGGTTTAACGCCTTTACCAATTCACCAATAAGTACCATAGGATCATGTGCTTGAGGCACAGGTACTTTAGTTTTATTTGCTCGCTTCGCAGCTTGCAACTTAAAACAATTTGGACGAATGTGTCCAGGTTTTCCACAAAAATGACAAACCCATGCAGGCTTATCATGCAATTTGCCCTTAGTAGAAGTTGAAGCTCTAGAATGAGAAGCATGAAGATCAACCCTAATCTTTCTAGGTGGAGTAACATTAACAGGTTTGACAGGTTCACTCACTAAGGGTTTAACAATCTCACTCTTAGGAGGTTCAGAAGAAGGAACAAATTTAGTGGAAGAAGGTTCAGGCACAGAAATACTTTCCTCATAACCTAAACCAGTTTTATCAGACGGAGACTTTTGAATACTCAGCATGTGATCAAGTTTGGAGCTTGCAAACCTATTAGTTTGTTCTCTAGCAACAGATAAATCAAGTTCCAAACATTTAACTTTATCAAGTAAGAGCATGTTCTCAGTTTTCACATTATTCAAAAGCTCATTTGCATCAAACAATTTAACAACTAAATTTTTCTTTTCAAGTTCTAAAGATGCAATTTTCTTCAAGCCTAACTCAACATTCATGGCATCCTTTGCAGCAACTTTGCAAAGTTTATTGTAGGCTTCCTGTAAATCTGCATCCTCAGAGAGTTCCCCATCAGAAGGGTTCTCTTCAACAGATATGTTTTCATTGACTACAGTGGTAGCAGTGAAAGCAATGAAGTTTCCATCCTCATCACTAGCGGATTCATTGTCGGAAACTTCGTCATCATTAAGGGTTACAGCCATAGCCTTACCCTTAGACCTCAAATAAGTAGGACATTCAGACTTTAAATGACCATACCCTTGACAACCATAACATTGTTGTCCCAAAGAATTATTAGAAGATTGACCTACTTTCTCCTTAGGTTTTTCAATGTTATTAACCTTAGTGGGTTCATTCTTCCTAAAATTTCTAGGTTCAACAGTGTTCTTGCCTCTTGCCCTTCTGTTATTATTCCTCAGAAAGTTTCTAAAGTTCTTGGCAAGATAGGCAATCTCTGTAGCAGAGAGTTCATCATCAAATCCACCATCATCAACATCATCAACAGACTTAAGAGCCATTGATTTGGATTTATTAGTCTTGGGGAGGTCTAACTCATAGGACTGAAGAGATCCTACAAGTTCATCCACAGGGATGGAGTCCACATCCTTGCTCTCAGTGATGGCAGTCACTTTGGGTCTAAAATCCTCAGTCAAAGATCTAAGAATCTTCCTAACAATTTTAGGTTGATCATAGATTTCACCCAAATTATAAGCAGAATTAACAATATCATTCAATTTAGCATAGAATTCATCAAAAGATTCATCATCATTCATTCTTATGCTTTCAAATCTAGAGGTTAATTGCTGCAACTTATTAATCTTAACTGCCTTCGTGCCTTCATGCACAGTCTGGAGGATTTTCCAAGCAGTATGAGCAACCTCAACATTAGATATTCTCTTAAATTCCTCCATGAAAACAGCATTAAAAATAGCATTCATAGCTTTTGTTAGGTTCTAAAGACTAGGATCTAATGTATTTAGAACTTCATTTTGTATGTTGGCAAACCATGATCAAAACAATGTTGAGTCGTGTGTTAGACTTGCTCAAAGTATGGGGTTTATTGTAAAGTTGGAATCGAGTTTTTATGCAGAATTACTTGTAACTTTCTGTGAGACTCGATCGATCGAAAATTAGACTCGATCGATCGAAAATCGCACAGAACGTTTTTCTGCAGAATTTTCCAACTCAGCCCAAGCCCGTTTTAATGTATAGGGTTTTATGTTTGCCCTAAGTATAAAAGGGAAAACCCTAGCCACGTTTTTAGAGTTCTGTTTTGCTGTGTTTGTGAATCTCATTGTGAGATCTAGAGGTGTTTACCTTCACATACACTTAGGGTTTACAAACTTGAGATTTATGTCAAGAGTTGTGTAGATCGTTACAGTTGCAGAATCAAAGAGCACAAAGATATACAAGCAGGTACGCTTGTGGATTTGCTGAAGAATTCCGGAAAGAAGGAGTCCGTGGATCTCGGAGCTATCATGGGGTCATGGTAGTAAGTTTCCTACAGGCAGGTAGCAATATGACGTTAGTGGTCTAAGTCTATTGTGTAAACTTCAATTCTTTCATAGTGGATTCAGTTTACCTTGAGGATAGCTAGGTCAAATCCTCCCCAGGTTTTTACCGGTGTGGTTTCCTGGGTCATCATATCTTTGTGTTGATTATTTTCCGCTGCTTTATTGTTTTTATATTTATTTGTGTTAACCTAGTTTAATTAAATTACCTAAGTTAATAACTTGGCTAATTCTCTAGGTTAATCTGTTGGGTTAAGGGGTCTAAACGAACTGACAAGTGGTATCAGAGCGGGTAGCTTTTGTGTTTGATCCTTTGATCTTTGAGCTGATCCTTGACCCCTGTTGTTATGGATTTCTTTAAAATCTTCTCTTTATTTTGCCGTATTGTATACTTGGTGTGCTTGTTCTTTACCATGTGTGTTAAAATCTTTCTTGAGTGTCTTGATATATTCACTAATGACAATAATTACATGTGCTATACTGCTTTAACCGCCTTAAAGGCACGTGATTCTTGTCTTTGGTATTTGGATAGTGGTTGTTCCAGGCACATGACAGGAAATAAAGCCTTGTTCAAAACACTCTTTGAAGGAAAGATTGGAACAGTTACCTTTGGAGATGGAAGTAAATCTGTGATCAGAGGCATTGGCATAGTAGACATTCCAGGATTACCAGTCTTTGAAGACGTGTGGTATGTTGATGGGTTGAAGGCAAATTTACTCAGCATAAGTCAAATTTGTGACAATGGACTGAATGTGTTCTTCACCAAACAAGAATGTGAAATACTCGATGAAGGAGGTGATTGTATGTGTATTGGTGTGAGGACTGCTGACAATTGTTATGGTATCACCCCAAGTATAAGCAACAAATGCTTCAGTGCGAAGATCAATCAAGTTGACTTATGGCATTAAAGGTTGGGACATGCCAGCCTTAAGCAATTAGAGAAGATTTCAAAATGTGATGCGGTAATTGGGTTGCCCAAGTTTGAAAAGATTGAAAAATGCATCTGTGGACCATGTCAGATGGGTAAGCAAGTGAAGTCCAAACATCCATCTGTAGCTGATGTTCAAACTACAAGACCTTTGGAATTGCTGCACATTGATCTCATGGGTCCTGCCAGAGTTCAGAGTTTAGGTGGAAAGAAGTACATTCTAGTTGTTGTGGATGACTTTACAAGATTCACTTGGGTTGTGCTTTTGAAAGATAAAGCTGAGGCTCTTGAAAAAATGATTCATCTGTGCAAGAAGTTGCAAGTAGAGAGAGGAACTGTGATAGCCAGAATTAGAAGTGATCATGGAAAAGAGTTTGAGAACACCAAACTGGCTACATTTTGTGATAATCAAGGCACTCGTCAGGAATTCTCTTCACCCAAAACACCACAACAAAATGGAATTGTGGAAAGGAAAAACAGAGTTGTACAAGAAATGGCCCGTGTCATGCTACATAATAAGAAGTTGCCTAAATCTTTTTGGGGAGAAGCTGTTAATACTGCATGTCACACTCTTAATCGGGTGTATTTCAGACCAAATTCCAAGCAAACTCTCTATGAACTTTGGAGAGGAAAGAAGCCTGTAGTGAAATACTTCAGAATATTTGGCAGTGACTGTTACATTTTGCGTGATAGAGAGAACCTGGAAAAATTCGATGCTAAGAGTGATAAAGGTTATTTTCTGGGATACTCTTCCACCAGTAGAGCATACAGAGTATACAATTTAAGAACAAAAACAGTCATGGAATCCTCTAATGTTGTGATCAATGATGAACTAAACTCAGACGGTCATTCAGAACATGCACCTCAAGTTCAAGAGAAGATGATGGAAGGTGATGAGTCTCTACCTGAAAACTATGTGGGAAAGCCTACAGAGGAAGAGTTAATGGTTCTGAATGATACAGCATCTGTGCCATCAAGTTCAGAACCTTCAACACCAGTTCATGGAGTTCCACAAGAACAACAAGAGGTTCAAAGTCCATCAGATCAGAAAGGTACTACTACTTCCTTGGTCAAAGGCCCTTCATCAAGAGTGAGGTTGAATCATCCTGCTACTAATATTTTAGGGAGTTTAAATGATAACATAAGATTGAGATCCAAAGCATTGAATGTGATTACTCACTCATGTTACCTATCCCAATTCGAACCAAAAAGGGTGGATGAAGCTCTCCAAGATGCTGATTGGGTAAATTCTATGCATGAAGAACTTCATCAGTTTGTTCGAAATGATGTGTGGGAATTAGTTCCTAGACCTGAGGGAGTCAATGTTATTGGAACTAAGTGGATTTTCAAGAACAAGTCAGATGAACATGGGACAGTTATCAGAAATAAATCTAGGCTTGTTGCACAAGGATACACACAAGTAGAAGGAATTGATTTTGATGAGACTTTTGCACCTGTAGCAAGACTGGAATCCATTCGAATTCTTTTGGCCATAGCATGTCACATGAATTTCAGGTTGTATCAAATGGATGTCAAGAGTGCTTTCTTAAACGGCATGTTACAAGAAGAGGTATATGTTGAACAACCGAAGGGTTTTATTGATCCTCACAGGCCTAATGATGTCTACAAGTTGAAGAGAGCTCTCTATGGATTGAAACAAGCTCCACGGGCTTGGTATGATAGATTAACTGCATATCTCACAGATCATGGCTTCAAGAGAGGTTTTGCTGACACCACTCTATTCATACGAAAGGATAAGAATCATTTTGTAGTTGCTCAAATTTATGTTGATGATATTGTTTTTGGTGCTACTAATGATTCTCTTGCTCAATCTTTTGCAGATGAAATGAAGGCCATGTTTGAGATGAGTATGGTTGGGGAACTAACTTATTTCTTGGGATTACAGGTAAAGCAAACGGATGATGGAATCTACATCAACCAAGCTAAATATGCAAGAAATTTGGTCAAGCGTTTTGGTCTTGACAAGTCTGCACATGCTAGGACACCAATGGCTTCTAATGTGAAACTAACAAATGATCCATCAGGTGAGTTTGTTGATGTTACTCTATATAGAAGCATGATTGGTTGTCTTTTGTACTTAACTGCTAGCAGACCTGATATTGCATTTAGTGTGGGTGTTTGCTCTAGATTCCAATCTAATCCTAAGGTCTCTCACTTAAATGCTGTTAAGAGAATCATAAAATATGTTGCTGGAACTTGTGATTATGGTCTCTTTTACAGTAAAGAGTCTAATCTTTCTCTTGCTGGTTTTTCTGATTCTGATTGGGCTGGTAATGCTGATGATAGGAAAAGTACCACTGGTGGTTGTTTTTATGTTGGTGCTAATTTGGTCGCTTGGATGAGTAAGAAGCAAAATTCTGTTTCTTTATCTACTGCTGAGGCAGAATATATTGCTGCTGGTAGTTGTTGTTCCCAGCTTCTTTGGATGAAGAAACTTTTGACTGATTATGGAATTTCACAGGACACCATGGTTGTTTATTGTGATAACTCTAGTGCCATAGATATCTCTAAGAATCCTGTTCAACACTCTAAGACCAAACACATTGAGATTAGATATCACTTCATTAGGGATCTTGTTGAACGGAAAATTGTTGCTCTTGAGTATATTCCTACTGAACGTCAGAATGCTGATATTTTCACCAAACCACTTGATAGAGGAAAATTTGAAACTCTTCGTCAAGTTATTGGTGTGATTCTTTGTCCCTAGTCATTCTTCGCTTCATGGTCCTTGTGCTTTATTGCTATATCTTTTGTGACCTCTGTTTCTAGGATTTGCATTGCATTGCATTCATGCATTTCATTCTAGGTTGTTTTTTTTGTTATATATAAAAAAACAAAAAAAAAACAAAAAAAAACAAAAAAAAAAATTTGTTGCAAATTGTGTTTTGCTATTTTTCCTTGAATTTGAAGACAAGGTTGGTCTATCAATTATTGCATAACATGTTTATGTACCTTGTTTAGCTTTGATGCACTTATTTATTTCACTTTACTAGCTAAAGTCTTGTTGTGCATGTTGTGTGGGAAGATGCTATATTTGTTGATCACATGATCTTGATTTTGAAGTTGTATGTCTTTGATTGTTGGACTTGAACTTAATGAGAAAGGCATAAATAACTATCTCACCACTGTGTATTAGCCAATCATGAACACCTTAGTGCATATCATAAGATTTTGTGCTCGAGAAAGTGTAGCACATGCACAAAAAGAACATAAGGTGTAGCCTCTATTAAAATTGGTGTGTACATTATTGGGCTATAATAATTTCACAAATTCATAAAATTGGTGTGTACATTATCCCGGCTATTATTAAGTTTCTAATCAATTAATTTGAATAATGAGGCAAATCAAGAAACTTACATGATTGCAAGCTTTTACTCTAGGAGATGTGGGAGTTATATGATGTAACTCTTTAAGGGATAGTCTCTTTCAAATTCATGTGGTGGATTTTGTAGAAATTGTGATTGATCTCTATGTGTATATCACCTCACATGTTTCTCAAGCTTATGTTAGTCGCACACACTACACAAGTTAATCTTTGCTAAAATTGTGTACATGTTATTGTGTGTGTTTTTGGTCTGACCAACCAAGTTTGAGAATTCTTTGAAAATTGATGCCAAACATGTTTGCTTGTTTTTTTTTGGTATATTGAGAGAAAATTTGTGGTTGAGGAATCTGGGTTGAATATTTGTGTTTTTGAAAATCATATCATCTCATACTCATGCATTTGATTTTAAAAATCTGTTGCTTTGAGGAGTTTTTGGTTTAAAATGTTTGGTTTTTCAAAACAATAATTTTTCCAGAATTTCGATCGATCGAAACTGATTTTTGACCGATCGAAAATGTTTAAATTTATTCAGAAAACTCTCTGGTTGGTTCGATCGATCCAAGCTGTTGTTGGATCAATCGAATAAGTTTTCGACCGATCGAATGTAATTTTCGATCGATCGAAAATCGTGCCGGCTGTTTTTTAAAAGAAAGTTTCTCAAGTGTCTTTTCACTTTTTCAAAACTTTTCAAATCTCTTTTTGGTTTCCTACCAACCGGTCAGCACTATTCTTGGGATTTTTGTCGTTTTCCTCCACTTTATTTGCATAATCTCTCTCTCCCTCAGCTGGTAAGTCCCTTATACCCTTCCTTTTGCATTTATTTTCTATTCTCATGCATTTTTTTTCATGCATATTTGGGTAATTTTGGCATTTAGGAATTTTCTATTTTTGGGGTTGTTTTTGAAAGATTCTTTCTCAAAATCTTTATGGGTTTTTGTGGGGACACCTTGTCTAAACACATCATGTGGTTTAATTGGATTATTTTGGTGGTTTGAAGGAAATTTGAATTTCTAGGGCTTGAACTTGAGTAAATTTGGGGTTTTTGTTCAATTGGATTGAAATTGATGAAATTGGCTTGTTGGATTGATTAATTTGATCATAATATTGAGTTAATTGAATATTGTGTTGATCAATTTATCAATTTGCTGTGTTTTGAAATTAGGGTTTTTCAAATTGGGTATTTTTGATACACTTTGCTTGCTCAAGCCAATTTTGTTAATTTGAATCAAAATTGAACATGTCACTGCATTAGTACATGCATCATTTTCTGTTCATGCTCATGCATCATATAGATTTGATATTTTCTATATTTTTAATGCTGTGCTAACTTGCAGTCTGCTCTTGGTTTTGGTTTTTGCTCTTTTCTTTCTGTGTCTGTCTCTTTTCCTTAGCACTATGCCTAGGAAAACTCGAGCCCATAGGACTGTTGATCCTTCTCCATCTTTTGACACCGAGAGATTTCCTAGTGAGTCTAACCAGATTACATATGAGACCCTTAATCTTAGGCGTCAGATTTGGGCTGAGCGTAGGGTTATCTTAGATGAGTTAGATCCTGAGGTTCGTAGGAACTTTGAGCGTCGGGGTTGGTTACCTCTTCTAGACTTTGAGCATCCTCCTCCTGCTTCTTTGATTTGAGAGTTCTATTCGAACCTCTCTATTCATGTCTACGACAACGACACCTTAGTCAAGGTGTGGTTACGTGGTGTCGAGTACCGCATTACCCCTTCGGTGGTGTCGAATGCTCTTGGGGTGCCCATTGTGGACCATCCCGTCTTTCCTTACGAGGAGTCTCCTCCCCTTGATGATGTCTTGTCATACATCACTAGTACTTCTATCCAGTGGGGTTCTGATCCTCGGATCTCGTCTGCTGAGCTGTCTGAGTTGCACTATCTTTTCTTTCGGATAGCATGTCATTCTTTGTGGCCGATTACTCATGTTCACACCATCCCTCTTGAGCGATGTGTGTTTCTGTATGCTTTGGTCACTGATGCTCCTATCAGTTTTCCGCATATGTTTCTTCGTTCTTTGAACGAGGTTCATAGGTCTAGTTCTCAGGCTCATGCTTTGTTTTTTCCTGTTTTTATTCATAGGATTCTTCTCTTTCTTGGTTTTGGTGAGTATCCTGCTTCCGAGCCTGTTCATGTTATTGCTCCTATAGGTGCTACCTTTTTGAGGCAAAGGGCTGCTCAACTTCGAGCTAGCTCTAAGCGTGCTAGGGTAGAGCCTACCGGTGTCACTCCACCCCCTTCTTCTTCTTCTGCAGATCCTTTTGCAGCTGGGACTTCTTCGGATCCTGCTGTTGCTGCTGCTGCTGCTGATGTTCCTCCACCGTTTGATGAGGTTTCTGACCTTCGTCGGACGCTTGACACTGTCGTGACCGTTCAGGCGGCTCATGGTCAGCTTTTGGTGGACATCCTCGATGAGCTTCGTGCATTGCGAGCGGATTTGGCGAGCTCTCGTCGATCTTCTCCACCTCCTTTTGATGATGAGTGAGTGCCCTTTGGCAATTCGTCACAAAAAGGGGGAGTGCATAGTTCTTTAGTAGCTTGTTTTTGTGTTGAGGGGATTTACATTTTAGGGGGAGTGTTTGTTTTCTTAGTAGTGATACTGCGGAGCTTGTGGAGTTATTAGATTGTATCTAGGTGCTTCACTGTGTATTTACATTTTTAGCTCTTGATTAGGAGATATTTTTGTTGAGATACATTGTTATGTATATGTTTTCTTATTTCACTATGTTACTGTGCTTATTGACTTATATTGATGATGTTATTCATGATATATGTTTTTTATTTTGTGTCATGTGAAATTAAGAAATTTTTATTTATGTATTTCCTGTTTTTGTTCCACACATGCGTTTATGTGTTTGTTAAGTGTTACAGGAATATACAGGTTGTTTCAGTCGAGCTGCTGTCTACCTTGCAACTGTTGGATAGTAGTTTAGGTTGAATTGTTAAGTGGCTATTTTTTTTGTAATGGGCTTTTTCAATTTGTAACTTTGAGCATTTTGTTTAGTCTGTGTTTTGTCACGGATTGCCAAAGGGGGAGTTTGTTAGGTTCTAAAGACTAGGATCTAATGTATTTAGAACTTCATTTTGTATGTTGGCAAACCATGATCAAAACAATGTTGAGTCGTGTGTTAGACTTGCTCAAAGTATGGGGTTTATTGTAAAGTTGGAATCGAGTTTTTATGCAGAATTACTTGTAACTTTCTGTGAGACTCGATCGATCGAAAATTAGACTCGATCGATCGAAAATCGCACAGAACGTTTTTCTGCAGAATTTTCCAACTCAGCCCAAGCCCGTTTTAATGTATAGGGTTTTATGTTTGCCCTAAGTATAAAAGGGAAAACCCTAGCCACGTTTTTAGAGTTCTGTTTTGCTGTGTTTGTGAATCTCATTGTGAGATCTAGAGGTGTTTACCTTCACATACACTTAGGGTTTACAAACTTGAGATTTATGTCAAGAGTTGTGTAGATCGTTACAGTTGCAGAATCAAAGAGCACAAAGATATACAAGCAGGTGCGCTTGTGGATTTGCTGAAGAATTCCGGAAAGAAGGAGTCCGTGGATCTCGGAGCTATCATGGGGTCATGGTAGTAAGTTTCCTACAGGCAGGTAGCAATATGACGTTAGTGGTCTAAGTCTATTGTGTAAACTTCAATTCTTTCATAGTGGATTCAGTTTACCTTGAGGATAGCTAGGTCAAATCCTCCCCAGGTTTTTACCGGTGTGGTTTCCTGGGTCATCATATCTTTGTGTTGATTATTTTCCGCTGCTTTATTGTTTTTATATTTATTTGTGTTAACCTAGTTTAATTAAATTACCTAAGTTAATAACTTGGCTAATTCTCTAGGTTAATCTGTTGGGTTAAGGGGTCTAAACGAACTGACAGCTTTGCTATTAAAAGCGGCTGCCTCCTTTTGAGAAGTTTGCCACTCACTCACAAGAGTAGTGGGCTTCTCCCATCCGTATTCAACGGAATTCCAAACTCTCTCATCAATGGATTTCAGGAATGCTTTCATCCTTACTTTCCAATAAGTATAGTTGTTTCCATCAAAGTGAGGAGGAACAACAAGAGAGTGTCCGTGTTCCATGACAACAGGGGTCAAGGATCAGCTAAAAGATCAAAGGATCAAAAACAAAAGCTACCCGCTCTGATACCACTTGTCAGTTCGTTTAGACCCCTTAAACCCAACAGATTAACCTAATGAATTAGCCAAGTGATTAACTTAGGTAATTTAATTAAAACTAGGTTAACACAGATAAGCAAAAATAACAAAGCAGCGGAAAATAAACAACACAAAGATCTGATGACCCAGGAAACCACACCGGTAAAAACCTGGGGAGGATTTAACCTAGCTATCCTCAAGGTAAACTGAATCCACTATGAAAGAATTGAAGTTTACACGACAAGACTTAGACCACTAACATCTTGTTGCTACCCAAGTGTAGGAAACTTACTACCATGACCCCATGATAGCTCCGAGATCCACGGACTCCTTCTTTCCGGAATTCTTCAGCAAATCCACAAGCGCACCTGCTTGTATATCTTTGTGCTCTATTGATTTTGCAACTGTAATGATCTATACAACTCTTGACATAAATCTCAAGTTTGTAAACCCTAAGTGTATGTGAAGGTAAACACCTCTAGATCTCACAATGAGATTCACAAACACAGCAAAACAGAACTCTAAAAACGTGGCTAGGGTTTTCCCTTTTATACTTAGGGCAAAACATAAAACCCTATACATTAAAACGGGCTTGGGCTGAGTTGGAATTTTCTGCAGAAAAACGTTCTGCACGATTTTCGATCGATCGAGTCTAATTTTCGATCGATCGAGTCATACAGAAAGTTAAAGGTAATTCTGCATAGAAACTCGATTCCAACTTTACATTAAGACCCATACTTTGAGCAAGTCTAACACATGACTAAACATTGTTTTGATCATGGTTTGCCAACATACAAATTGAAGTTCTAAATACATTAGTTCCTAATCTTTAGAACCTAATAAACTCCCCCTTTGGCAATCCGTGACAAAACACAGACTTAACAAAAAGCTCAAAGTTTACAAATTGAAATAGCCCATTACAATAAAAATAGCCACTTAACAATTCAACCTAAACTACTATCTAACAGTTGCAAAGTAGACAGTAGCTCGACTGAAAGCAACCTGTATATTCCTGTAACACTTAACAAACACATAAACGCATGTGTGAAAAAAACAGGAAATACATCAATAAAAATTTCTTGATTTCACATGACACAAAATAAAGACATATATCATGAATAACATCATCAATATAAATCAATAAGCAGAGTAGTAGCATAGTGAAATAAGAAACATATACATACAAATGTATCTCAACAAAATAAATCTCCTAAACAAGAGCTAAAAATGAGAATACACAGTGAAGCATCTAGATACAATCTAATAACTCCACAAGCTCCGCAGTATCACTACCAAGTAAACAAAAAACTCCCCCTAAAATGTAAATCTCCACAAAAAATCTCCTAGATACAATGAACTATGTACTCCCCCTTTTTGTGACGAATTGCCAAAGGGCACTCACTCATCATCAAAAGAAGGTGGAGGAGATTGACGAGAGCTCGCCAAATCCGCTCGTAACGCACGTAGCTCATCAAGGATGTCCACCAAAAGCTGACCATGAGCCGCCTGAACGGTCACGACAGTATCAAGAGTCCGACGAAGGTCAGAAACCTCATCAAACGGTGGAGGAACATCAGCAGCAGCAGCAACAGCAGGATCAGAAGAAGTCCCAGCTGCATGAGTATCTGTAGAGGAAGAAGGGGGTGGAGTGACACCGGAGGGCTCTACCCTAGGACGCTTAGAGCTAGCTCGAAGTTGAGCAGCCCTTTGCCTCAAAAAGGTAGCACCGATAGGAGCGATAACATGTACAGGCTCAGAAGCAGGAAACTCACCAAAACCAAGAAAAAGGAGAATCCTATGAATAAAAACAGGGAAAAACAAAGCATGAGCCGTAGAACTAGATCGATGAACCTCATTCAAAGAACGAAGGAACAGATGCGGAAAACTGATAGGAGCATCAGTGACCAAGGCATACAAAAAGACACACCTCTCAAGAGGAATGGTGTGGACATGCGAAATAGGCCACAATGAATGACACGCTATCCTAAAGAAAAGATAGTGCAGCTCAGACAGCTCAGCAGAAGTGATCCGAGGATCAGAACCCCACTGGATAGAAGACCCAGTGATGTATGACAGGACGTCATCAAGGGGTGGAGACTCCTCGTAAGGAAAAACGGGATGGTCCACAATGGGCACCCCAAGAGCATTAGACACTACCGAAGGGGTAATGCGATACTCCACACCACGTAACCACACGTTGACTAAGGTGTCGTTATCATAGACATGAATAGAGAGGTTCGAATAAAACTCTCTAATCAAGGTGGCAGGAGGAGGAGAATGCTCATACTCGAACAAAGGTAACCAACCCCGACGTGAAAAGTTACGACGCACCTCAGGATCCAACTCATCTATGATAACCCTACGCTCAGCCCAAATTTGACGCCTAAGGTTCAGAGTCTCATAGGTGACTTGGTTTGACTCACTAGGGAACCGCTCAGTGTCAAAAGAAGGAGAAGGATCAGAAGTCCTATGGGCTCTAGTTTTCCTAGGCATAGTGCTAAGGAAAAAATAGACACAGAAAGAAAAGAGCAAAAAAAATACCAAGGGCAGACTGCAAGTTAGCACAGCAAAAAAATAGAATATATCAATTCTATATGATGCATGAGCATGAACATAACATGATGCATGTACTAATGCAGTGACATGATCAATTATGATCCAAATTAAGAAAATTGGCTTGAGCAAGCAATATTTATCAAAAAATACCCAATTTGAAAAACCTAATTTTTCAAAACACAACACATTGATAAATTGATCAATACAATAGTTAATTAACCCAATATAATGATCAAATTTACCAAACCAACAAGCCAATTTCATCAATTTCAATCAAATTGAACAAAACCCCCAATTTTCTCAATTTTGAGCCCTAGAATTTCAAATTTCCTTCACAACACCAAAATAATCAAATTAAACCACATGTAGAGCGTAGGTAAGGTGTCCCCACAAAAACCCATAAAAAATTTGAGAAAGAAACACTAAAAAACAATCCCAAATTTGCCACAACAATAATTCCGAAAATAACCCAAAAAATGCATGAATTTCGAAAATAAATGCAAAGGGAAGGGTATAAAGGTCTTACCAGCCTTGGGAGAGAGAGATTGTGCAAAAGAATCGGAGGAAAACGACAAAATTTCCAAGAAAAGCTTTGACCGGTTGGTAGGGAGAAAAAGAAGTTTTTGAAAAAGTTTGAAAAGTGAAAAGCCACGTGAAAAAGCTCCTTTTTAAAAACATCCAGCACGATTTTCGATTGATCGAAAATTACATTCGATCGGTCGAAAACTTATTCGATTGATCCAAAATAAGTTTGGATCGATCGATCCA
Source organism: Lithocarpus polystachyus (assembly GCA_033629205.1). Classification (NCBI taxonomy): domain Eukaryota; kingdom Viridiplantae; phylum Streptophyta; class Magnoliopsida; order Fagales; family Fagaceae; genus Lithocarpus; species Lithocarpus polystachyus. Next base: position 35,197,744 of record CM066165.1, read on the forward strand.
ACCAGAGAGTTTTCTGAGCATTTTGAAACATTTTCGATCGGTCGAAAATCAGTTTCGATCGATCGAAATTCTGGAAAAATCATAATTTTGAAAAACCAAACATTTTTGATCAGAAACTCCTCAAAGCAGCAGATTTTATAAATCAAATGCATGAGTATGAGATGAGATGTTTTCCAAAAACACATGTATTCAACCCAGATTTCTCAAAGCAACAATTTTCTCTCAATATACCCCAAAGAAAACAAGCAAACATATTCTGCATCAATTTCTAGAAATTCTCAAACTTGGTTGGTCAGGCCAAAAACACACACAATATCATGTACACAATTCTAGCAAAGAATAGCTTGTGTAGTGTGTGCAACTAGCATAAGCTTGAGAAACATGTGAGGTGATATACACATAGAGATCAATCACAATTTCTACAAAATCCATCACATGAATTTGAAAGAGACTATTACTTAAAGAGTTACATCCTATAACTCCCACATCTCCTAGAATAAAAGCTTGCAATCATGTAAGTTTCTTGATTTGCCTCAATATTCAAATTTATTGATTAGAAACTTAATAAAAGCCGGGATAATGTACACACCAATTTTATTTGAATTTGTGAGATTATTATAGCCCAATAATGTACACACCAATTTTATTTAGAGGCTACACCTTATGTTCTTTTTGTGCATGTGCTACACTTTCTCGAGCACAAAATCTTACGATATGCACTAAGGTGTTCATGATTGGCTAATAAACAGTGGTGAGATGGTTATTTATGCCTTTCTCAATAAGACCAAGTCCGACAATCAAAGACATAGGACTTCAAGATCAAGATCATGTGATCAACAATTATAGCATCTTCCCACACAACATGCACAACAAGACTTTAGCTAGTAAAGTGCAATAGAAATAAGTGCATCAAAGCTAAACAAGGTACATACATATGACATGTAAATTTTGATTGACCAACCTTGTCTTCAAATTCAAAGAAGAATAGCAAAACACAATTTGCAAAATTTTTTTTTTTTTTTATTTAACAAAGAAACAAACAACCTAGAATGAAATGCATGAATGTAATGCAATGCAAATCCTAGAAACAAAGGTCACAAAAGATTGAGCAATGAAGCACAAGGACCATGTTAGACAGACTCAATTAGATTGAGCCTTTTGCATCCAAGACTTCTTAGATGCAACTCTTGCATTGGAGTTATGATTCACATTAGAATTCTGAGCAACTTCAGGATTGGAATAAAGGTTTAACGCCTTTACCAATTCACCAATAAGTACCATAGGATCATGTGCTTGAGGCACAGGTACTTTAGTTTTATTTGCTCGCTTCGCAGCTTGCAACTTAAAACAATTTGGACGAATGTGTCCAGGTTTTCCACAAAAATGACAAACCCATGCAGGCTTATCATGCAATTTGCCCTTAGTAGAAGTTGAAGCTCTAGAATGAGAAGCATGAAGATCAACCCTAATCTTTCTAGGTGGAGTAACATTAACAGGTTTGACAGGTTCACTCACCAAGGGTTTAACAATCTCACTCTTAGGAGGTTCAGAAGAAGGAACAAATTTAGTGGAAGAAGGTTCAGGCACAGAAATACTTTCCTCATAACCTAAACCAGTTTTATCAGACGGAGACTTTTGAATACTCAGCATGTGATCAAGTTTGGAGCTTGCAGACCTATTAGTTTGTTCTCTAGCAACAGATAAATCAAGTTCCAAAAATTTAACTTTATCAAGTAAGAGCATGTTCTCAGTTTTCACATTATTCAAAAGCTCATTTGCATCAAACAATTTAACAAGTAAATTTTTCTTTTCAAGTTCTAACGATGCAATTTTCTTCAAGCCTAACTCAACATTCATGGCATCCTTAGCAGCAACTTTGCAAAGTTTATTGTAGGCTTCCTGTAAATCTGCATCCTCAGAGAGTTCCCCATCAGAAGGGTTCTCTTCAACAGATATGCTTTCATTGACTACAGTGGTAGCAGTGAAAGCAATGAAGTTTCCATCCTCATCACTAGCGGATTCATTGTCGGAAACTTCGTCATCACTAAGGGTTACAGCCATAGCCTTACCCTTAGACCTCAAATAAGTAGGACATTCAGACTTTAAATGACCATACCCTTGACAAACATAACATTGTTGTCCCAAAGAATTATTAGAAGATTGACCTACTTTCTCCTTAGGTTTTTCATTGTTATTAACCTTAGTGGGTTCATTCTTCCTAAAATTTCTAGGTTCAACAGTGTTCTTGCCTCTTGCCCTTCTGTTATTATTTCTCAGAAAGTTTCTAAAGTTCTTGGCAAGATAGGCAATCTCTGTAGCAGAGAGTTCATCATCAAATCTACCATTATCAACATCATCAACAGACTTAAGAGCCATTGATTTGGATTTGTTAGTCTTGGGGAGGTCTAACTCATAGGACTGAAGAGATCCTTCAAGTTTATCCACAGGGATGATGGAGTCCACATCCTTGCTTTCAGTGATGCCAGTCACTTTGGGTCTAAAATCCTCAGTCAAAGATCTAAGAATCTTCCTAACAATTTTAGGTTGATCATAGATTTCACCCAAATTATAAGCAGAATTAACAATATCATTCAATTTAGCATAGAATTCATCAAAAGATTCATCATCATTCATTCTTATGCTTTTAAATCTAGAGGTTAATTGCTGCAACTTATTAATCTTAACTGCCTTCGTGCCTTCATGCACAGTCTGGAGGATTTTCCAAGCAGTATGAGCAACCTCAACATTAGATATTCTCTTAAATTCCTCCATGAAAACAGCATTAAAAATAGCATTCATAGCTTTGCTATTAAAAGCGGCTGCCTCCTTTTGAGAAGTTTGCCACTCACTCACAGGAGTAGTGGGCTTCTCCCATCCGTATTCAACGGAATTCCAAACTCTCTCATCAATGGATTTCAGGAATGCTTTCATCCTTACTTTCCAATAAGCATAGTTGTTTCCATCAAAGTGAGGAGGAACAACAAGAGAGTGTCCGTGTTCCATGACAACAGGGGTCAAGGATCAGCTAAAAGATCAAAGGATCAAAAACAAAAGCTACCCGCTCTGATACCACTTGTCAGTTCGTTTAGACCCCTTAAACCCAACAGATTAACCTAATGAATTAGCCAAGTGATTAACTTAGGTAATTTAATTAAAACTAGGTTAACACAGATAAGCAAAAATAACAAAGCAGCGGAAAATAAACAACACAAAGATCTGATGACCCAGGAAACCACACCGGTAAAAACCTGGGGAGGATTTAACCTAGCTATCCTCAAGGTAAACTGAATCCACTATGAAAGAATTGAAGTTTACACGACAAGACTTAGACCACTAACATCTTGTTGCTACCCAAGTGTAGGAAACTTACTACCATGACCCCATGATAGCTCCGAGATCCACAGACTCCTTCTTTCCGAAATTCTTCAGCAAATCCACAAGCGCACTTGCTTGTATATCTTTGTGCTCTATTGATTCTGCAACTGTAATGATCTATACAACTCTTGACATAAATCTCAAGTTTGTAAACCCTAAGTGTATGTGAAGGTAAACACCTCTAGATCTCACAATGTGATTCACAAACATAGCAAAACAGAACTCTAAAAACGTGGCTAGGGTTTTCCCTTTTATACTTAGGGCAAAACATAAAACCCTATACATTAAAACGGGCTTGGGCTGAGTTGGAATTTTCTGCAGAGAAACGTTCTGCACGATTTTCGATCGATCGAGTCATACAGAAAGTTAAAGGTAATTTTGCATAAAAACTCGATTCCAACTTTACATTAAGACCCATACTTTGAGCAAGTCTGACACACGACTAAACATTGTTTTGATCATGGTTTGCCAACATACAAATTGAAGTTCTAAATACATTAGTTCCTAATCTTTAGAACCTAATAGTTCCCAAACTCACGTTTAAATCTAGAGTCTATTTAGGGGTTTTGTCACGGAATAGCTATAGGGGGAGATTGTAAAGTTGTGATTTCCAACTATATTGTGTTGGCTTTAATTCCATGCCAAATTTGATTGTAATTTCTTCAATCATTTTCTCTGTATGTATGTGGGTTTAATTGTAAGGGATGAGTGTGAGAGATCGGTAAACAATCAAGCTTCAAAAGTTGATAAAGTGGATTTTGCGACTAGTTCATGACTGTTTCGCAAAAAGCAACCTACAAAAAGAGCCATGTGTAGAGCACATGACTGGAAGATGAAGAGTCGTGCCAACCCGCGATTTTTCATGACTATCTCGCGGGTAAGGCCAACCCACGAAGGGCCCACGAAACTCTTTGTTTGGCAAAAAATTATGTTTTTCTTTTCCAAGTGTTTACCCACATAATATATACCATTATCACCCACAAAGTGTAAGGAGTGCTTTTCAGAGAAAAAAGTCTAAAAAATACATTTGAGAGTTAGAGATTGTTATACCCACAATCCTCTACACATTTCCTTATGATTTTCCTTAACTCCTACCTCTTCATCTCTATATTTTTGAGAATTTGATAGCCCAAACACTTACCACACCTATACTGAGTGTAAAGTGAGTTTTGGTGCTGCTAGAAAGCATTGGAATGAGCCATTCATTGGCAGATGCAATCGGGCTGAATTGCGGGATCTAGAAAGCTAAAGAAGACAAGGATCCGAGAAGTCAGTTGATAGTAGGAGCTTGGAGAGCTCAAGTACGTGGGGGTAAACTAGGCTTGGAGGGTCTTTTATTATTTGTGTACTCCAATGTTATTTTCTAATGGATCAATTTCGACTTGGAGGGTCGCAAAGAGGTTTTTTGCCAAGTTCTGCGGTTTCCTCTTCGATAACACGTCTTGGTGTTATCTTGTCTAAGCATCTCTCTTTCCTACTCTTTATGCTTTCATTTTATTGTTGATGATAGATGAATATGGATTAAGGTAGCTTTATTGATTCATTGCGCTTAATTACTTTTGTTCTACACTTAATCTAAGTTAAAGTAAAAACAATCTAGCTGTAATTTTTAATATGGTGTCTGAACAAGCTCTTGTGCTTTAGTACAAATGCAAGCTTTCACTTCCCAAGCTCCAAAACACTCTCTACACTTTGAATAGGTGTAGGTTGTGTTTGGATACAAATCTCCTCTTAATGTATAACAATGGGAGAAGGGAAGAAGAAGAGACTACAAAGATTTCTCTGTTAAGGATAAGTAGCTCTTTCTAACAAGGGTGGGTGTATTGTAGAAACCTCTCTAGGGCTTTCTTGTGAATAGCGTCCTTACAATTTTGTGGGTAATGAGGGTATATATAGTAGGGTAAAGAAGAGGAAATGTCACACTTAAAATTCTCCAGGTAGAGAGTTTTGCGAGTCACTCGCGACTTGGCTTGAGTTGCAAAGTGACTCGCAAAATACAACTTGGCACTTGACTCTTTCCAGCATGTGCTTCTCATGTGACTTTCGTGGGTTGCATCACTCGTAAGCCAAGTCGTGAGATCAACTTCTTGAGCAATCTTTACCAAGTTAATACTAAACACATTACAAATAATTTCACAAAATACAAGAAAATAAATTAATGCAATTACAACACTTTTTGTCATGGAATAAGCTAATATAAATGTTATGTGAAAAACCATAACTTAACAATCTCCCCCTTTGGCTATTCCGTGACAAAAATACCCTATAACAGACTCTAGACTTAAACGTGAGTTTGGAAACAATGACAAAACTTACTCACACCTAAATCTAAAACCTGTGACGAACTTGAAACAAAATATCTGTATCATGAAACACTTGCACAAAACAAACTAGACCCTCAAGGTAAAACAAGTAATAAAAGACAAGTATAATGAAACAAGTAAATTGCGATCAATTAAACATGATATAAAACATATAAGTGTAACTTGATCAAACACCAAATAGTCATATGGAAATGACTACAATGATCACATAGCAAAGCAAATGATCATCCGAACATGCAATTAATAAAGCACAATAGCATAAGGATGTATGCATGTCCAACACATAAACACGATGTGATGAGAACAACAAAGCATAGAAACTAAAAGTAACTCAAAGCACTAAAAAGAAAAACAAGAAAACAAAGAAAATGTAAAACAAACAATACAAGGTTTTTCTCATTAAAAAAAAAAAAGTCTTTTCCCCCTTGGTATACGCATTTCTTTTATGAAATTTCTCCCACTAAGAATGTGCACGAGATAGAAATTCTCCCCCTGAGAATGTGCACAAGAGTCATATAGAAATCATGATACCCTCCGGTATACTCTCTAGTATACTCTCTCCCTTTTCAACATGAACAGACAAAGTGGTCAAGAAGAATAAAGGAAAGATATGAAGATATGAACAAGGATAAAGATGCATGAAGGGTACAAGATGAACGAAAAATAAATCTCAAACAAAAGACAAAAAACCTTAAAAAATGCTATAATGTATAAAGTAAACATGACATGCTGAGGATGAGAAAAAATATATATAGACCAAAGCATGACATGGGTAGCAAAGGTGTGTGCAAAAGGTGGCTATGTGCAATGCATGAACAAAGCATGAGAAATGCATAAGTGGGACAAGGTGTGTAAAATACACAACCAATAAACCAAACATGTTTCTAGCGAGGAAACATGAAAAGCCCCAAAGTTTGGTACTCATCGGAGTCCAAATGAGTGAAAAAAATGTCTAAGGAGCATTTTATCAAACACTTAGCATGCATACAATAACCCTATATGAAAAAAAATGCATGAACATATGAAAATATGCCTTAAAAACATGTTCAAAATGCCATATAGGGCCAACACATTCATCAACAAACAAAATGGGACTAAGCCCAATCAACAAAATTAAAAACTTTTGCAAGAAAGTAGGTTTTCCCAACCCAACACAGAAATAAACCCCAACCCTAGGTTTTAAGTAATCTAAGACAAAATCAAGGAATTGAAAGATTAAAAGTGATGAAAAATACCTTAGAGAAGTATTAGAGTATAAATCCAAAAGGGTTTTGATGAGTTTTGGAGGGTGGGAGTCGTGGAGTGCAAAAAGACAAGTATTTTGAAAACTAAATTTTCGAGCCCTTTAAAAGCTGTCTTTTTTTGCATTTCATGAGTCAGTGACTCGCAAACTTGTCACAAACCTACTCAAAAAATGTGTAGATGCACAGGGCAAAATTTTGTGGGTCAAGTTTAAGTCGAGAACTACTCGCGAGGGAGTCGTAAAACTCTTTGCCTGAAATTTTTAAGAAATTAAAATTCCTTAAAAATCTTGCGACTTGGAACCATTTGCAAAAGCAGTCGTGAAATGGCCAAACACAAAGTGTTTACAATGATTGAAAGCTTTTCATTTGGCTTCCATTTTTCATACTTTTTGATTAATACAACTCAATTTTTGAGCAACAATGCCATGAAATTTTTTATATTTCTTTGAAAAATAAGCCTTTGGCTTTGGCATCATACAATTTGAATACATTTTTGCTCCACCTTTTCCTAGTTTTCGAAGTAAGGTTTTTTCAGCTCTTTCTCCTTTTAGAGATTGCCATTTGAAGAGCTTTTTGTCATAATAAATAAATAAATAAATGTGAGGAGATATATGGGATCAAGTCTACGCGTGTATCAAGATCAATCAAGACTATTGGCTAGACATTCATGACAAGCTTGAAGATCTATTTACAACAATCAAACATAGATTTCTAGATTTCACTCATATTCAATATGTGCTTACATAGCAAGCAAAGCTTGTAAGTATACCACGCCATTAGTAAGAAGGTACTAGGCCAAACTCACATGTGATATGACACAATACAAGCAATCAAACTTTTTGAGATTTTTTACATTTTATGAGTTTTTGGATTTTTAACTTACACAAAACAAAAGCAATAAAGTAAGATTAATAATGAAAAAAACGCATATAAAGAGATGCAAGATGCACAAATGCATGATAATGAAGTATCTAATGCATGAAAAGCCCAACAAAGATCAAAAGAATTAGATCAAGGATTAATAGAGCATAAGCTTAACCATAAGAACCCTTCCTCATTCAAACAAAATAATTGTTTGGAATGAGTGTCTCATGAGAAGTGAGACGATGGTTAGAAGAATGAGAACCGGAGATGTACATAGACAAGGAGGTAAGAGCATTAACTACATGCTTCAACAACTTATCACTTTCAATCAAATCCGGTTTGGCTTGCAAAGCACAACTTCCAAGAAGCTTAAGTTTTTGTTTTTATTTATTCTTTTAAGACCTTGAAACTTAGGAACTTAGTGCAATCACTTCCGCAACCTCAATTGACGCTGCCTCAAAATTTGAGAGCCAAGATTATATATATTGGTTCACCATGATGGTTTCTCTCAATAAAATAAACACAAGCTTTGCCATTCTTCCAAGCTGCATCAAAATTATATTTAACACAAAGCAATGGGAAGATTGCCATATATGACTTAGAACTTGTCTCCCTAACATTGGTTCCTCCTTCGGATGCTATTGGAGAATCAAAAGAAACATAATCTAAACTTATGGATCAATTTAGCGTGATTTGAACATAATTTGTTTGGGATCCGCTTATTTTGCTGAAAGTATTGTAGATAAAGGTAAAAGTTAGATGAAATAGTACAGTAGGACCCATAAGTAATACCAAAAAGTGTAATGGGACGCATGAATAGTAACAAAAATAAGCTGAATAGTAAAATAAGTTGGCAAAAATAATTTTTGCCAAACGGAAATAGCTTAACTAGCTCCAAATTGAGCTCACCTGAATTCTATCAAGATTAAGTAACCAAATAGTGCAAAACTATGCCATAAAAGCTATATTCCACAATGTTTGAATATATAGGGGGCAAAATGGGCAAATGCCCTTTTCAAAGAAACTAAGCAGCGTTTTGCCCCAGTTTCCAAACTAATCAGGGAAATGCCCCTATTTTGTAACTTGATATCATGAAGATCGAGTTTTTATAAATAACTCGATTTTAGATTAATCGAGTTAGTCCGACCGTTGTGCCACGTTGGTGCAGTTGACGTGGCATTTTTCAATAAAAAAATGGCTGTATAGTTATTCATAACTCGGTAACCCTAAAAGCGAGTTTTCTTCAGCGGTTTGAATCAATAGGACCCTAACGTGTCACAGTGCCTATTCGCTCTCTCTCTTTCCCTCGCACTCTCTGCCATCACTTTTCCTCCACACTCGCCCTCGCTCGCTCTGCGATCAAGCTTCCCCACTCTCCATCAGTCTCTCTCTCTGTCCAGTCTCCATCAGTCGACGTTGCTTCCCGTCGTTGTTGCTTCTCGCCGCCGTTGATTACAGGTACGGTTCTGTCCTCTGATATCTTTTCAGATTTTGGTTAATATTAGGTTGTGTTTTATGTGGGATTTTGATTATTTTGTGGAAACTTCTTAAAAAGTAGTAAATATACCAGTGAAGATGAGAATTTTGGTGTGTTTTATATGCTGCAATGATGATGATCTAAAGTATTTCTTGCTATATGGTTATGTCTGTGTGATTTTCTCATTAGTGAGAATTTTGTTGTCTTTTACACGACGCAATGATTATGGACAGTGATTAATGAGTTTAAATGTGCTTGGGGTTTGGGGTTTTGATGGGAGGTTTTGGCAAATTGAGTGGTGGTGTTTCAGTGATGTCTCTGGGTTTGTGTAAAATGTGTCTTATTCGATTGTAGGCCTGATTTTGTTATAGTTGTTGTAAATGGTGTCGAACTAATTACGTTTGAGTCGAAATAGTTGTTGTAAATGGTGTTGAAGTAATTACGTTTGAGTCTAAATAGTTGTTGTAAATGGTGTAAAATGTGTCTCATGCCTCTAGCACTAACTGTTAGCTTTGAAGCAGAACCCATCTCATAAAGATTGGTTCTATTAGGTACAGAGGTTAAGAAAAAAATGATGAAAACTTTGAGACTCTGGTTGTTATGTTCTGCCCATAATGACATCCTATATACATAAATCTATGAAATGCAATACACATTCACATGAAACAGAAAGTCTGCTACTGTAAGTCCAGTTAAAAACCAGTAAGAGTGATGAAATGAAATGCTAGCATTTAGTACAGCAACAAACAAATTAAGTTCTTTCACATCCCTTAAAAGTTTTACTACTCATTGTTTTTGGTATATCTAGGTTTTTATAAATATCATTATATCTTGGAATTGACACTACTTTTGTTTTGCATATCAGTCTGATGTAGAAAATTGAAAGTAACTTTACGGGAAATTCTTTTGCTTACAATACAACTCCTCTTTGTTTAAAATTGACCATAAGGAGGGGGAGAGGAATAATTGAACATTCAATGGTCCTACACCCTTTGGTGAATTTGAGATGGGCTAACTCGTCAAATGTTGAAAATAGACCTAAGAAGTGGGAAATGGGCTGACTGAGTCATGGTATGCTTACATGTCTAGTGGTAGAAATGTAGAATAATTAGTATAGGTTTCTAGATATGCTTAGGTTGAGAACCAAATGACCTGTAGCTGTGGGGATCTTAGTGGTCCATCGTAAACGGGCAATTGCATAGGACATAAAACGGGGAGCTGTCAAGGATGACCTTATAGAGAGTGTTACTTTGTTGAAATTACCAAGTTTGATTGAACAGGTCTGAGAATAGAATACCTAAACATTGAGTTGTTGCAATTTATATTTACTATGTGACTGTATTGGTCATAAGCCATAGAGTTGAATTTAAATGTCCTTTTAAATATCTCTTCCCTCCATATGCAGCCCCTAATAATTGTAATTGATATTTTCTCTGCTAAAATCCCTCTCAAAGACATAATAAACCAAAAAGAACTGTCACATTTAAATATTGCTCAAATGTTGAACATCTAGGTATCAATCAAGTTTCTAGCACATTAATTAGTGACTTGTTTGTGTTTTTTTTACTTCAATTACAGATACTAGGAAAAAAAGACGAAGAAGTGTTTATATTTAGGATTACTATGCCGGTTCTTATTTATTTAAGCTTTACTTTGATTGCTTTTGGATTGCATATTCAGTGGGGGCAAGAAGTGATGTTGACAATCTTGTTGGGATCATAATATGTCAAACAAGATGTATCCATGCTTTTATTTTATATTAATTGTGGTTTACTTGTTAGATAATTGCTAACAATCTATTTGCTGCCATGTCAGATATGCAGGCACTAGATAGAGTGCAGCCTGGACCTGACGATCGTACCCAGTTGACCCGGCAGCCGGATCATCGGTCAACTCCGCTTTGGAGGTGCGCCGCCAATGAGGTATGTAGTTGTATTATTAATATATGTCTGTTTTATAATTACCTCGTGTGCACTACTTAACACAATACTTGTTTGTGTGCAGGAGGTGCCTGGCATCATAAAGGTTCGACGCCGTAAATGTGTATTGCCGCAGGGTGGGCTGGACCCACGTATCATGCAATACATAGATGCAGCAGGTTTGACTGGGTTATTCAAGGTTCCTGATATGGAGGTCGGCCACGCGTTGATCACGGCCTTGGTCGAGCGGTGGCGTATAGAGACGCATACGTTTCATTTACCCCATGGAGAAATGGGTATCACCTTGCAAGATATGGAGGTGATGCTAGGAATTCCGGTGGATGGGTTGCCTGTTACTGGGAGGACAGACATGCAATGGAACGTGGTGTGCCAAGAATTGTTGGGCCATGAACCTCCGCCCGTGATACCGAACTCAAACAGGTCTACCCTTACTGGGGCGAGGATAAAATACAAGTGGCTTGATGCACAGTTTGTCGCTCCCCCAGCTACAGACGCTGGTGACGAAGTTGTGCAGCAACATGCCCGCTACCACTTACTTGTACGGATGGGGATCCTGTTGTTCATGGACAAGTCTGCGGACCGGGTCTCATTGTTGCCTCTGCAGTTGCTCAACCCAATTAGCAATGGGAGACGGTACAGCTGGGGCAGTGCAGCATTGGCTTGGCTCTACAGGCAACTTTGTAGTGCATCGAAGAAGGATGCCATGCAGATTGGAGGAGCACTCTTGTTGGTGCAGCTATGGGCCTATTCAAGGTTCCCATGAATATGCCCTATTGCGAGGCTGCCTCTACCGCCAGTGCACTCAGGGCCCCTTGCCATTAGGTACGTTACGCTCATTGAGTTCTCATTATTCAAGCTAAAGTGTCTCTTCGGAATAATTATTTATGCGTAATAGTATAAAGTCCCATTTTATTTGTCTCTTTGATATAATTAAAAATATGTCAAACTAACAAACAAAAGAAACTTATCAATGCTTAGTATATGGATGTGAAATATAAAGCAAAGTTTGTTAAATGTAAAGTTCAGTAACGAACATTTGTCGAAACCCCATGTTTGCTAGGTGGAGCGGGCCAAAATGCACCGCAGAGCATGCCACACATGTCCTTGCTGCGTATCGGACGTCACTGGCTACACTACGGGCAGAGCAGGTATTCGGTTAATTTACGTCCTCAATTTGAGGATTTTATTTTTGTTTGAATTCTTGGATTGTTGTAGGAATGAGTTGATTTAAGAATATTGGTTCCATCCCATCATTTTTTCCATTGTGAAGTACTTCACATTAGAATTGAGATTTGCAGCACCTGCATGAATACGAACAAGCATAAACTCAAAATTCCACTTGCCAATGTTAAAGCAAAGGCCTCAATTTTTTTATTTTAACCTAGCAGAAACAAATATTATATAATCCAACAATTTTACAACCTTGTATTTGGAGACTTCTTATTATCAAAAGTAGGGGTGTACATCATGGGTCGAGTTGGGTTGGATTGAAGGGTTTTTTTCCAACTTAACCTAAGCATGTCGGGTTGAGAAATTCCTAACTCATTACATGTGTAGAAACCAACTCAACCCGACTCACGTGAGTTAGGTTAAGTTGGTTTGTTGGATTAATGGATTATATTTAAATTTAGTCACACACACATATATATATATATATATATATATATATATTAAGTAGAATTTGGCTATATCCTTCATTATGTACGAAACTGTTTGTGATTTACGCCCAAAAGAGAAAATACTGGTTTAGTCCCTTTTACAAGATGTCTGAATTGAATAAGTAATGTAGCTATATATATGTTGTTCAAAAAAGCACCAACATGCGCAAAAGATTGAGCATGAAGTACTGGTTTAGTGCAAGACAAAGTGTGTTCAAGCCTGTGTTGCAACAAAAAAACTCCATCAATTCTTACAAATGTCATTAAGCTGATGCAACGAAGAGAAGGCACACGTATTGTTCATATGTAATTGGTTATAATTCAATGAGAAATGAATTTACCTAAGACTATACCAAAGATAATAAGATTTTTCTTTTGTTGTATTTGTGAGCTGAAGTAATTTATTTGATTTTAATGATGCATCTTCAAAATTTACGATGACATCTTTAAATTCTTCCCAGCTACTAACTTAATCAAAAGTTTGTGTTGATTGTTTGATTGTGTCATTATACATCGTTTTAACCTATTTAAGACAATAGAAAATAGATCTTTTAGCCTGCCATCAAAAGAAAAGAAAAAATTTCAAAACTTTATATTAGCCGAATGATTGTAAACTCACAACATATTAATTAAATTATAAACAAAAGGCCTCGTACGATAAATTTGACAAATATGGGTCTTTTCAAAACAAGGGAATCAAGGCATATTAGAATATAAATGATAGTTATTTCTCTACCTAATAAAATGTTGTGAGCTCGAAATGCTAGTTATTTCTCTACCTAATAAGTAGACAATTTAGTATTTCTTGTTCTAATTGTTAGAATCCAGGATTACAAACATGTATATAACTACAAAAAACATTGTTCCATTGTAAGTTATAAAGTACCTTTACTGAATTGAAGGTTATAGTTTTGGCTTCTGGGAGAATACTGATCGACTTCTGGAAGCAATTCAAGTGGTATATTTTGAATTTGAACAGTAACATTCGGTTTAGCATAGTTGGTAAGACACAATTGCCAATCAGTCGAAATATGCGAACACTATAAGACTTTTGACACATTACCTCTTGTTGTTGACCTAAATGAAAAGTTGGTTCGTGCTCCTTGCAGCAAAGTTGTAGAGCACAATTTAATTGCAGCATGCAACTCCTTAAGATGTCCCCACTTAGGCTGCCTTAATAGGCCTAAAATTATTAAAAGTTGTGGATTATTAATTACTACTTTAGGACCATAGGAACTTATGCTGCTTACCATATTCATCAAGAGGAGCTTGATCATAATAAGCTGTGATGATATATGCAGAGCTTGTTCCACAAAATTTGTTCCACCATGGTACTAAGATGAGGAATGTAATTTTAGACATTGACACGATTAGTTTAACAAGAGAACAATAAGGCTTATGTAATTTCCAGCACTAAAATTGAGGTTGGTATGTTATTTAGATAGAAATATGATCAGCCTTTAATAGTATTTGATGAGAATTATAACTAAAATACCATACCATGTAATGATTTACATAGCTTCCATTTCTTGCAATAAAAAGTGCTACTTCAAATGCAATGTCTTCAGCAGACCAAATATATGTCTTTCCTCCGTATACTTGCTAGCTTCAAGAGAAAATTAAGTATAGTTAGTAGAATGCAGATTGATTAATAGTCATTTTGTTCTGAAAACTATGAAACATTGTTAATGACTAATGCAATTAATCTAGTACAAGTTTTCAATTACGATAAAACGGTTTTGCGAAATCAACTTGGATTCATCTTAATGCAGAGCGGAGTTGACCGATGCTCCAATACCCTCCTCTAAGTCTGGTTCATATTGAAATCCCTAGTATCTGATGGTGTCACTTAGCTTTGAACGTTATGCATGTGAACACGGGGCTGAAAATGCAATGTGGATCTCGGTCAACCTATATCTTTTACTATTTTTTGCAGATCAATCTTAATTGCTTGTTGACTTCAGATTACCTGAAAATTTTTTTCAGAAAATGTTGGTGTTCTTTTACTTTCTGCCCAATAATGGCTGCAGATTTTGTGTACGAATAGAAGCAACAAATTCCATGCTTTCCATATTACATATCACAAACATAATCTGAATTGAACAAATATGATGTCTCACTATCACAAACATAATCCACTTATGCAGATTGTATGGGAGCCGTACACACATACGCTGGGCTCCCTGCCCGCGTATTGCACTGCCGGGCAGCATATTTGGAGGGCCGAGGTGCCATTGATATACTTTTGGATAGTGGAAGGGCATCATCCCGAGCGGGTCTTCTGTTAATTTGGGATGAAGCAACCAGTTCCACTTGTGGTGGATACGTCGACTGCCCTTCACAAGATATCCCTCCAGGGTAAATGGGAGAAGGACTGGGTGGTAGAACATCAACTCCATATTCAGCAATGGGCCAACCGAGGGGATGAAGTTCGCGCTGCCCCTCTCCTGGACGGTGATGATACGTACCTCGTTGAGTACATGACGTGGTACAATCGCAACACAAGGCGGTACATAACACCAGAGTCTGCGTACTGGGAACTCATGGTGAGGCAACAATTCCTTCCCCTTTGTTGAAACCATTGTTCGATTAAATATCTTCAGCAGGTTTATCATGCATGAAAAACTCCACAATAATTATTGTCGTTACATCTCTACATCTCAATGACTTTTTCTTTCATTATGTTTTAAAGTAAAAAAATACTGCATGATTTAACTTCTTCATAAATAAGTGAATTTGTCTTCATCCAATTGCTTTGCGCGAGGAATGGTTAATTGGCAATGACCACACCTTTGTTCATGTATGAAGTACAAATTTTAAAAAGGGTGGGTTGGGTTTTATGCTTTTATTTTTATGTTTTTAATAACCTATTTTTGGTTGCCTTGTAATTTCAAATGGACATTAGTACATGACCTAAGATTGAAAGCCAATTACATATTTTATGATATGCAACCATGACTACTAGATTCAAGTATGATATATGTTGCTATTTATGGTACTTCCCTTAATTGAAACTTTAAGCTTGCATGATCAAATCACTTAATTGGATTGTTGGTGTACCTTAGGAAATAATAACTTCAAAATATGTGTCTTGATTGCAGTATGATATTAATGGAGTTGTAACTCTGGTGAAGCCTACATACACAACTGAAATTCAGATATTTTCACTTATGCTAAGATTCAACTTATGTACAACCAACCATACGTGTGTTTCGGGAGTATTATCTCAATGTTTAGATTGCATAGCCACAAACATAGCAGGAAATTGCAAATTTTTTAGTGTAAGACGTGGAACTATACATTTTTGCACAGGGGGGAGGCCAACCCCGATTTTTATATGCTATCTTTTTAAAGATGTTTAATAATTATGAGTAATATAAGGATTTCATTCGCTATGTTTACTACTTTTTCCTTTTGATTTTGGAACATATTTATCCATGTTTTGCATCATAGCTGCGTTCCTGCTTTTATGACGCCCTTGTTTTGTAGGTTCGGACGATGATTAGGTCTATACAGAGGTGCGATGAAGGTTCTGACATGCACAATGACCTTAAATATACACTAGAGCTTGTGGAGGAGCTGGGCCGACTTAAATTGGCGGATGCGCTTGCAGAAGCATTCGACATTGCTGCACAGGGCCCAGGTTGCGGCAGGCAAAGTGGTGGGTCTCGAGGGGGTGGACGTCGTGGAGGTGGTCGAGCTGGTCGTGGCCGTACGACTGAGCCAGATCCTGTCTACGAGGAAGGGGATGACTTGGGTGCAGAAGAGGCATGGCTTGGCACTGATTGGGTTTTGTCTGACGATGGCGGCAGGACACCACGATGCACATCTGACGCTGGTGCTGGTCCATCCCACACTCCCGGTCATAAGGACACTGTTCCAGCCCAAACTACGCCCCGTGGTCCTAGCACGGACTTTGAGGACCCTCCCCGTATGTCGCCCCCAGTTTTCAGTGGATCTGCCCATGATGGTGGATGCATATTTGTCCCCACACCAGGCATGCCCACCCCACCTCTAGTACACGTGGACCCCAGCATGGCGGCTTCATCTCCAGCCCCGCACGACGAGGCTGTACAGATTGAGTATCACTGGTTGAGGACATTCAGCAGGTGGCGGGTTTGCGGAGATCACGACGCCCTCCTGCACATGCTCCTGATTTCGGGACCGGTGATGGTATGTACTCTGTCTACACTTCCCATCTTCGTGTGCTACTTGTACCATGCATTTGATTGAATATGTTAATTCAATTAAGCTGTTGTGTCTGTTGAAACAGGTAAGATTAGACCTGTGAGGGCATATGGGCGGAAACGAAAAGATCATTAAATGCCTTGGTGTGTGCTATTCAGTTACGCTTTTGAATCAGGTCTCAATTGTGATGTTTTACAAACTGGTTGGCCAACAAATAGGATTTTATATGTGACCTGCCTCTTGTCAGTTCTTACTTTCATGGTTTTTAGGTAAATTGCATTTTTTCATTAAGCTGTACTGTTAGGTTTGTTGCTCCCCCCTCAACTCTAACACTAGAGCAATTACTTCCCAAATTTTAGGCATTGTGGAAAATAACTCTCTACCATTAATTTCTTTATATGTGCCTGTCACACACACACACACACACACAAATAAAATATAAGAAGAAGATCAAGACAAGAAGAAGGGAAAAAAATAGACTATATTTTTTGAAGGATTTTGAAGAAACCTCTAATTCCTTCTTCCTAACAGAACTTTGGTTTCTTGCCCCTAGAATTCTGCACAATGCCACTTTCATCATCACCACAACCTCTTCGCTCCCAAAACCACTACAATCTGCCCATTGTAACCATCCCACCATCCTTGTTACTGTCAATAACTTGAAATATATTGATCAAATGCTGCACCCATCTTTCACACATGACAAACCCTAGTTTCACCCAAATGCTCCATTCACAATCTCATCTCAATCCCCATCACCACCAACTTTATAAGCCAAAGGAAAATATATATAACTTTATGGAGAAGACAGTCTGTTTTCCATCCCCGCTTCTAATACTGATTATTGTCTACAAAGTGGACATCCCAGACAACTTCCCATGGTTTAGGATTTGGGTTATGTCTTATTATTCCATGATCAAACAGGAAATCTGCATAAATCCTAATTCTCAATGCAGATTTCTATGTAAGTTACTTTGTTTTTATTCAAATGTGTAGCATTTGTTCTTGCTACACTGATGCCAGTAATTTTCTCCAAATGTGTAGTTTTTACTCGAATGGGCAAATTTCTGATTTAATGCGAATCCTCTAAATCACATTACGGAGTAGAACTTGGCAAATCAACAAAATATCACATTCTCTTATTATGAGGCAATGTTACACTTGAGCTTTACTCTCTTATATATGTGTCTTTATGCCCTTACGCCTCTTTGTTTCTTTGCTATTTCAATATTTTTCCCCCCTAGGTTTTCTAGCAAGATTTATCTAGGAAAAGCAAAGCTGTTTCAAGTGGAGGGACCAGAACAAAAGTTGAAGAGAGAAAGAGTGTGGGAGGTGGCGAGGGAAAGTTTGGGATGGAAGCGAATGTTTATGAACGAAATGTTTATGAACGAAATGAACTGGTCAGGAAAATGGGTGGCTTGGCTAGGTATGTGTCTCTCTCCTAATTTTCTGATTCGCCTTACCCAAAATTCCTAGATCGGCAGATCCTCCTTCTCGTTCTCTTATTTTTAATCTCCTTCAAATCCCCTCCTCTCTAGAATGATTAGATCTGTGTACAGTTGATTACAAGTTTCTTAGTAGATACTTTGGAGAATGGAATTTGTAATTTTTTTTTTCTGAGTTCTAGAGCAGTTCTAGAGCAGCTCATAATATAACTTACCTAAAGCCCAAAACGGCAAGTAATTATATGTTCTGTGGGCATGTTTTGTTCCTTTGGCTTCTTGGGGTTTGTAATTGATATTTAACATTGTATATATGTTTATGATCTTTTCATTTTGCTAGCAATTTGGGAACTTCCTAAGAAACAAAAAACTGTTTATTAATTTGTTCATCAATTAGCCTTCTCATTTTATGATTTTCAGTATATATGTATATATATATATATTGTGTGCGTCATTTGCTATCAATGAATCAAATCTTGTCCGTAACTTACTTTAATGAAATGATGGAGGGCGTTCATTGCTTGAACTGGGGATGAAACAGCCTAATGATTATCTTGAGGGCATGGAGAACTGAAAATGGCTCCGTAATTGAAATTTACTATTCTGGTTGGGAAAGTAATAGGATTTAAAGCTGCTCACTCTTAGACTGCAATACGATGGTTGTAAATTATTGCTTCTCTGTTGGCATTTATTTGGTTTTTCATTTGAAAATTCGTTATTGCTATAGGAATTTATGGGGCTGCTTGCATATGAAGGGTTGAATATACCTCTAGCATGGTTCATCTGCTTAGCTTGTACTAACAAATAGTTGTTGAAACTCTGAATTGCCAATTCTTGGCAGTGATATATACATACTAGCTGAATAGAAATACCAAAAGATAATAATATGTATGTATACGTCTTCGTTGAGCTTCCTTGAGCTATGAAACTGAAGCTCTGTATCTCTCCAAATAACAATCACATATACTATAGGTAAGTGTTTGTAATTAATTATTCATGTCATTGTTCAACTTCTAGCTGCTGAGGTGAAGTTAAAATGGATGATACAACTGTATTCATTTGCCTATAAATTAGCTTGGATACTTATTTGAGAAGGATATATTACTGTTTCATTTGCATATAGTAAAATTAATGTATTTTATGTTTTGAGAATTAATGTCTCTTTTGATTTGATTAATGTAAATCTCTATATCCTTTACAAATCAAATTATTTATATCTATGTTTTCTGATATAAATCATTTGATTTTTAAAGTATATAAAATTTAGAATTATCTTAATCATTACTCTTTTTTCACGGCAAGCACGTGTTCAATGGTGGTGTAGCTGCCTTCCCTTTCTTCCCGTTGGATAGTATTCAATGGTATATTTGTTTTTGCGTTTGATTAGCTGAACTAACCAGTCAAACTCTTTTTCTCAAATGCATAATATTTTGGACTGGACAGGATATAGTTTGACCTAAGCTTATGTACCATGTAAAGAAGCAAACTTAGATATAGCTTAGCCCCATACGTGGTGTTTCAGAGGTAGCATATGGGATCTAAAGCATTGGTTAAGCATGCATTGAATATCATGGGAATTGGTTAAGCATGCATTGGTTAACCTTTATAATCATTTGTTGAAAATGCGATTATTGTCATATATATATATATGTATGGCAAATGCTTGCTTCAGTACGAACCTGAGACATTTCCTCATCTATTAGGCAAAAGGACTGTTGGGGCATTGCACCAAACCTCTTGAAGAATGTTCCCGTTAGAAGGGAATCGGCCTCCAACAAATTGGCCATCTGTGGTTTGCAGGTAAATTGGTCTCGATTTAATGTTAAAATTAAAGAAGGTTCTTAAAGTCGTAGCTTCTAACAATATCAATGTTAAAACATATCAGATATAGGCCTAGTGCACGACTTGTTCTTTGGGGGATCAGTTGCACATTTGAGGGAGGGCACAAATTATATATTGTTGGCAGAACTGGCAGTAGGAAGACCACTCTCATAGGTGCTCTATTCCGTCTACTCGAGCCAGCTGGAGGGCAGATTATAGTCGATGGGATTGAAACCTGTAATACTCCACTGTGACGTTGCAGTCCTTAAACTTGAAGACTAAGACATGTGCTTCGTACTTGGGCTGTCATTCACTAAACTGATCATGCTCCAAAAGTTGGGAACTATATAGGTGTCATGCACTTTTATTTGGCTCTTGGATTTGAGGAAAGGTATATCATACACTTAGATTGGCACGTTAACTTTTGAAGTTGAAGTGCGACATTTGTATAAAGTACTCTCTGTGATAGAACAATATTATATATTAATTTAGAATAATATTACAAGTCACGTCATCATTTTGGGGTTTCATTTAGTGTGTTTGGGACTCCAGAATCTATAGCTGTGTTACTTGTTTTATTAGTTGGTCGGTGTCAATTTGTAGTCATGGTTATTTCGTTCTTGACTTTGTATATTTTGGGTATTAAATTGTCAGAATTGACTTGAAGAATTTTCACTCATTTTTTGGTGTATTTGATTTTTCATGTATGGAAAATTCCCCTGTGTGGCATTTAAAGTTTGAATTTTCTTTGATTGGTATGGATTGCAATGAATCCTCTCAGTGGATTTCGAAATCATCCGTCCAGAGGTTTTGCATTCATTGTTGTTTTTCATGTCATTTACATTCGTTAATCGTGACGCATTTTGTAACTATACAGTAATGGACTTAAGTGATTGTGATGGTTGGGTTACGACCAAAGCATTACATTAATATAGCTAATTGAATGTACTAGACCGACTAGGACCAAAGGGGACCGAATAAGACCAAAGCAGTGCACTTCAACAAACTCGAGTATTATAGTTACTTCCCATACATACATTCGTTAATCATGACTCATTGTGTATGGGCTGCTCTTGTGACACTGAAATACACACTTTCATGTACTTAAGTGAACCAAATAGATCTCATACGACCAAAGCATTACATTAATATATAGAATAAAATGTACTAGACCGAATAGGACCAAAGGTGACCGAATAAGACCAAAGTAGATACAATGGACTGAATATGACCAAAGTAGTGTACTTCAACAAATTATTTATTACTGTTACTTCCCATATATACATATCTGCCAATCAAACAGTTGGAAAATGATGACACTTTTACTTAAACCACACACACGAAACTAGTTACTTGGCATATATCTTACTGAATACCACAACAAGAAGTCATACTTTTGCATTCATTTACCCGTACGTTGTCTCGTGGGTGCATCAACTTCAGCATCCGCCACAACATGGCTCGCCACTTCGTTCAACATGTTCGCACTCAAGGTTGCAATCCTCCTTGCGTGGTCACGCTCCTCAATGGCAACTTCCAACTGAAACCTTAACAAGGTGTGAGTAATGTCTCCACTATCGTAGTTGGTTCCTTCGCTTCGAGAAGTGCTCGGTGGAGTTGAGGTTGATATGTTTGGAGTTGCCCACGATGCGGACGCACCACCCTGCGCATCCATACCATTACAATGCAAATACTCCATGTATGCGACTTCTGCTTCCCTTCGATCTTTATATGATTTGTGATTGGCGTTTGGGAACTTATGAACTTGTCTACTTGCATCTAGCCAGCTGTTGTATATGCTTGGAACACAACCGTTAAACACAACGTAGGTACGTCCCATCCTGCTCTACAAAGATAGTGGAAAGTCCTTGCACCAGAACGGAGAATGCACCTTCTTACTAGTGGAGTGCATCTGTTTTGGATGATGTAGGAAAAATGTTGAAAAGAGAAACTCGATCTCTAGACAATCGAGTTTCTTTGATACCGCCTTTAACATATAAATGAGTTACAAGTAACTCGATTTATAGCTTATCGATTTTCTGAATTGCCGTCACATCAACGTATTGCGTCAACAGTAACTCGAGTACCTGGTTATCGAGTTTTAAGTTAAACTCGATGTACTATATATCGAGTTATAATTTACCATCCCCCCACAGTTTAGAACCCATGCACGTGTCTCTCTCCTGCTTTGCTGAAAACCTTCAATGTGTGGGGTCCTGAAAAACAAACTTTGCGAGGTGAACACATTTTGCTGACCCCAAAGACAGTTTTCTTGTCACTAATGCATCCGATCCAAGCGTGCTACAGCTGTGGTCCCCTTCATCTTGGTTGTGGCATATCTCCCTGACAGGTATATCTTGTCTTCTGAAGAACTAGGATTACACTTAGATTGACACTTTAGTATACTTTTGATTACCTTCTTACTATTGTTCTTTGTGGACGTGTATATATAGATTTGCTATACATATATATATATATATATATGTATGTATATATATATATATATATGCAGATACACACATATTTATATATATATATGTCTGTGTAAATATATGTATATATAAACACATGGGACAATGGATTATATGTATGATTTTCACACACACACACACCTAGTAAAATATATATATTGCTAATATATATATATATATATAAACATATACGTATGTTTATATATAATGTGTGGAATTGCAAACATTTTGTTAGGAACACATAGGTATGTTTATATATAAATGAATAGCATTATGTATAAACATAATGCTATTCATTTTCGAAGACATTTTGTTCGAAATTGCAAAAACTGTCAATATTGTTCAATTCGAACTGGTAATTTTTCTTACAAAATAATTAATTATTGTGTGCTCTTAGGACACACATTAGCAACATCCTATACCACTGAAATGCTCCACTATATATATATATGTGTGTGTGTGTGTGTGTGTGTGTGATAGTGATGCCAGCCTATATTGTTGGTCTATATGTATATATATATATATATATATAGCAATGACTGTATATATACATGGGAACATATATATAAACAAACACTGTAGGGTAAATGCCTATGACTTTTGCATTCATTCATCCATCGATATCAACAATGATGTTACAAACAATCAGAGGTTTAAATTGTACGGCTCTTTCAGTTATGAAAGGCTTCAGTGTGTGGGTTTTGAAAAAGAAAACTTGCGAGGTGAATAAGTTTTGCTGACCAGTTTAGCATTTTCTTCCTCACTATTGCATTCTCACCAAGCGCAACAATTGTGGTCCCCGATGTGAAAGTGTACGGGGGAATCAAGTTTGTGAAGAATACTTAGGATATCATTATAATCTCCGTAAAAGATTAATTATTGCTGCATTAACATAACCCCCTATCTTCTACATGATAACCTCAATTAATGGTCCTTATCCAGGTCTACCATGGGTCCTCATTGCTTCTACATTTACTACGATAGGGAGCAGTATTTCCATGACTTGCATGGGTTGTCCTATAGAGGCGAGTCAGTGAAGCAGAAGTTCATTGAGTTGAAATGCGAAACACACTTGAGAAAAATGCACTGGAAGATAGAGAAAGATATTGGGTTGGACAGGGAGTCACATAAGATATCCATCGTGTACTGTGCCCCCCAGCTACTTGTGAATACTCAGGTTGTCTACAACTCAAATCCGTTGGGTTGTATGCTGACGTGGACATGCTGTGGACAGTGATTAAGCGGACCCCCCAGTTCATAGCGTCCGACTTGTATGTAACCGTTGAGGCGGTTGGGGTCCATGCTGGTGCAAGTTCACAACATGGCAGTGGGGTGGAAGAGCCACAATCATTGCCGCATGGCGTGCATGCTTCCTTCGCTGATGCCACGCCTTTGCCCTACAATAGTCAACCATGCAGTTCGGTTGCGTTCTTGGACAACACCCAGGTGTTGGGCGCCACCCATACAGATGACGTGGGCGGGTCTAGTCACGCATATGAACATGTCCAACCCTATATGGAGGGGGGAATTGATGTTGATGCCAGCCGAGATGTGTACAAAGAGTTCATTGATACTGATGGACCGGTGGACGATGCTGCGGTATTAGATGCACCACAGATTGAAAACAACGAGGAGGATTGCCCTACTACAGTGTCGATCCCAGAATGGTTCACATCAAACACATGGGACAATGTGTTTGACCCATCCCCGGCATTGGGTGCAAAACATCTTACAAGTTGGCATAAAGGTGACCAGCCAGTGAAGGGGATGCTATTCAAAAATAAAGCCTCCGTGAAGTACGTGTTGACCCTCTACTTTGTGGAGCACAATAAGCAATACAAGGTCATCAAGTCTGACACCAATAGGCTGGTGGTGCGGTGCATACACAAGGCATGTCCATGGTTAATTCGGGCCAGTTACAGCAAGAAGCACGGGATGTGGCAAACCAGTAAATGTAAGGGTCCCCACAGTTGCACATCCCTTCAAGTAGCAACTGATGGGCGGATGATGGATTCAAAGTTCATCTCCATTGCGCTTGAGAAGTATGTACGGGAGGACCTAACCCGAAAGGTAAAGGACCTACGTAGTATGTTGCATGCGAAGCACGGGCATGATGTAACTATGTACAAGGTTTGGGAAGCCAAACAAAAGGCAGTTGCACGTATTTACGGGGATTTTGACGAGTCCTACGCGGAATTGCCGCGGTTTCTAGCGGCATTGTCCGATGCAGATCCAGACACTGAAACCACGTTAAAGTGCGACCCCCGTGTCCCGGGGTCTTGTATATTCAACTCCGCGGCTTTCGGTCCGTGTATTAGAGGGTTTAGGCATTGTAGGCCGGTGATAAGTATAGATGCAACACACCTCTATGGCAAGTACAAAGGAAAGCTGTTGATAGCAATGGCAACAGATGGTAACAACGAGGTTTATCCACTAGCGTTTGCCGTTGTTGAAAGCGAGAGCATGGAGACATGGGGATGGTTCTTGGCATGCTTGTTGACCTATGTTACGGACCGGACCAATTTGTGTATAATCTCCGACAGGCATCGTGGGATACAATCATGCTTCGATGACACCACTAGGGGCTACTTGCAACCGCCCTTAACCCATCACCGGTATTGCCTCAGAGAACCGGCCATATTTTGAAGAGAACAAAGTCATGGTGTCAAAGGTGCAGACACCATGACTGCCTAAAACCATTGTTGGCGACGGATTTCCAAGTTTCAAGTTACAATTGTGAAGTATCAAATATCTGGGCTGGACATTTTATTTTTGTACATCTACATTCGTTAAATGTGTAGCTTTACTTACATGGATGATTTCCCTAACTGTATTCGAAACGAGGACATGATTTTTTTGATGCATGCCCGAAATTGTTGTATAGACGATTTGATTATGGAAGTGGTTGGAAGTAGATGGATGAATTGTTGTGTATAGTTTGGTTGTGAACAGGTCTACTTTTATGATGAATAAACAGCCCAAATTAGCTGTACTCTTAGGTGTGAACAGTGTTGCATCAGCTGTTACTCCATGCAGGAAATATATTCCCAAATTATACCCTATCTTCAAGCTACAGAGATTTCCGCAAGAAGAAATGCTCCCAAACCCACTACAATCTGCCCATTGTAACCATCCCACCATCGTTGTTATTGTCAAAAGGCAAATATTGCTCAAATGCTTCACTCACCTATCTTTCACACCTGTAAAGCCTAGTTTTCACCCAAATGCTCCACTGACAATCTCATCGCAAGAAATGCTCACCACCAACTTTATAAGCCAAAGGAAAATATTTATCAAATTATGGAGAAGACAATTTGTTATCCATTCCAGCTTCTACTGCTGTGTCTTGAGCAATAAGAAATGGTCACAAATTCGCTGTATATAACTTGACAAACTTCAGATGAACATAACTCGATTACCAATAATTCGAGTTATGCGGAAGACCCTTCTGGACAGTTTGATTCCTGTTCGACTGCAGATGGATCAATCCAAATTAAAAGTTATTGGGCCAGATTAGGAACATAACTCGAATTAGCTGTAATCGGGTTATGTGGAAGAGCCTCCTGGTCCCTTGGATTCCTCTTGGACTGCAATTGGATTAGTCCAAATATCTGCGCTGGGCGAGGGAGCCCAGTAAAAGTAACTCAATTTACCTATAATCGGATAATTTGAACGTAACCCGGTACTTCCCGAATCGAGTTATGTGAACTGGCTCATGTACGTTACAGTCCACTTAACTCGATTTATTGGTAATCGGGTTAGGTGGAAGACCCTCCTGGTCCCTTGGATTCCTCTTGGACTGCAATTGGATCAGTCCAAATATTTGGGCTGGGCGAGGGAGCCCAGTAAAAAGTAACTCGATTTACTTATAATCGGGTAATTTGAACGTAACCCGGTACTTACCGGATCGAGTTATGTGAACTGGGTCGTGTACGTTACAGTACACTTAACTCGATTTATTAGTAATCGGGTTAGGTGGAAGACCTTCCTGGTCCCTTGGATTCCTCTTGGACTGCAATTTGATCAGTCCAAATATCTGGGCTGGGCGAGGGAGCCCAGTAAAAAGTAACTCGATTTACTTATAATCGGGCAATTTGAACGTAACCCGGGACTTCCCAAATCGAGTTATGTGAACTGGGTCGTGTACGTTACAGTACACTGAACTCGATGTATTAGTAATCGGGTTAGGTGGAAGACCCTCCTGGTCCCTTGGATTCCTCTTGGACTGCAATTGGATCAGTCCAAATATCTAGGCTGGGCGAGGGAGCCCAATAAAAAGTAACTCGATTTACTTATAATCGGCTAATGTGAACGTAACCCGGTACATGCGGAATCGAGTTATGTGAACTGGCTCGTGTCAGTTACAGTACACTGAACTCGATGTATTAGTAATCGGGTTACGTGGAAGACCCTCCTAGTCCCTTGGATTCCTCTTGGACTGCAATTGGATCAGTCCAAAAATATCTGGGGATCGGTGGGGGGGCCAGTACGAGTAACTCGATTTACTCATAATCGGGTAACGTGCACGTAACCCGATTTATATGGCATCGAGTGATGTGAACTGGTCTCGTGTCAGCCATCCGACCCAACATGGATTCCTTTCAGCTTCTCTAAAGACAACATGGATTCCTCGGAGGAGAACAAAGCACATAACTCGATATTAGTTTAATCGGATTATGTGTAAAACAAACTCTTTAGTACTGAACGTACGAAGCATCAACAGTTATTTACAGTTTGCACAAAAAATCGAAGTGAAGATTTGCAGAACGATGACTTCTCAATGGCGGAGAGACAATAAGGATGGTCCCCCTGATCTGAAGGCGAAGGCCCCCCACTTTTTCAAGGTTATTATGCCAGAAACTCTTCGAGAAGGAAAGCTTTTAAGTATTGTAGCAAGTTCGGTATATTTTTGTCTCCTCAATCATACTTTTATATGAACGGCGTCCACTTGATATATGTTTGTTGTGATTCTTGAAAATATTTACATTTGTTGATGACCAAAGTGATGAAAATCTGTGAACTTGGTTCAGCAGTATTATGAACTCATATTTTGATGTGTTTTTGTGGCATCGGGTATAGTTATAATTGGGTAAGAATTCCTGCACTTTGATGGAAAATACAGGTAAAGAACTTAGTTCAAGAGAATAGGATTCGAATAGGCAATGAAAACAGAGATGTGAACTGGGAAATTAGTGGAAATAGTAGATACAATAATTAGAAGCATAAACATAAGGGGCGGAGCCAGGTTGCTCCTTGGGGGTGCCATGGCCACTTTAACCAATTTTTAAATTTTCTCAACAGCATATATAGCAAAAAGCCAAAAGGATATAGGCCCCCTCAGATAATTATAATCGCCCCCCCCCCCCCCATTTGTTTAGAATACTTAAATTTTGTCTAACAGGTAAAACTTCTCCTCGAATAAAAGAACCCTTTCTTCCCAATTATTGAAAGACTTGTACTTAATGTAGTGGACAATGACCTACTCTCTACAAATAGAATAGATGTTAGCCCATTGCAAAGAATAGCTTTTTTACATTAGTGTTTCATTCTCATTCTCAAGCTACGTGCCTTTCCCTTTAATTTCCTTGTCAATATTGTTGCCAGCCTCATTGTTTAGTTAATATTAACAAAACAAAACTCATCTCAACACAGTCACACAAAACTGAAAACCCTCACAGCTAGTACAAACAGTACTATCCCATTTTTTTCCATCTCATTGCTGCTATAGTAGAGTAGTGAAGTTGGAAGTGTGTGAGGATGTGAGAGAAACATGTACTTAAAAATCAAAGAAGGCAAGTAGAATGCAGATGAAGGCGTAGTTGGAGAATCTAAAGGGTGTTTTTACCAAAGTAGATCTAAACATTTCTTTTACTACATGTGTGAGTGAGTGGTCTCCCAGCATGCTGAGACTCACACATGCTGTGTGTGAGATTCCTCCTCCACTTACAAGTTTCATTTTAAGCAAATCATAGTTCTCGAATTACTATAGGATGGTTTGAAATGAATTGAACAAATATTAGAAAAAATTATACTTTACTATCTTCAATTATACCCTAAGTATATAGTAATGGATGTGTAGAATCATTTTGAGTTAAGAGTTCGCCCCCACAAGATTAAAAGATTGGCGCCCCCTCCAACACGTCACTCATAAAATTCTTCCCATCCCAAATCCCAACTATGCAGTCATGCAAGCATGATAGCCTTTTGTCTTTTCCATTATTCGCTAAAGCATGATATCCACATTCATAGATTTTTAGTTTTTAGTTATACAATTTTTGTGTAGTACATCAGATTACCTGGTTCACATCATATGTATTGAATTTAATTGTCGTTAAACATAATAACCCGTAATGTATGTATGTTATTGCTTATGTTAAACATGTGCTTGAATTTAATGTTTGAACCTAATGTATTATACTTATGTTATGGAGGTTTTTTTTACAGCGGATTCCAAGGAAGTTTATTCACGAATATGGAGTTGAACTGTCAAATATGGCCGTTCTTACAATTCCAAATGGTACAACATGGAAACTCAAGTTGACAAACCGTGATGGGGAGGTTTGGTTTCAAAATGGTTGGTGCGAATTTGCAAGCTGTCATGCTCTAACCCTGGGGCACTTGCTAGTTTTTAGATATGAAGGCAATTCACACTTTCATGTACTGATATTTGATGCCACTGCAACAAAAATAGACTATCATTTACATGACCAACTCCAACTTTGTAGAATGGAATACAATGAGAGTGATGATAACTTTGTTGAAATCATGGACGGCTTTACTAGGGGAGAGGGTTCAGGTGTGAATCTTACACAATAATTTTCAAATTTTAACTGGTTGATTGTGTAAGCCTGTTTACCATTAATTTCATGTGCACGACTTCATATTTTCATGTCATCTCAAGATCAGGTCATGGTGTTGGACCGGAATCTGCTTGCAATAGGAATTTTGGGCCATCACATGACCAATGTCCTAAGAAAGATGGTGGTGTAGGTGAAAATCTTGTGAGAGCCAGTGCTTTGACTTCGGAAAATCCCCTTTTCACGGTTATCATTCATCTGTCATATGTTAATGGCAAGGATCGTGCGGTAAGCTTTCAGCTGAACGTATTGTTGGGTTTTCACTAGTGCATGATAACTTTGATTTTTCATAGATCAATTAGGAAGCATGTAGCAGATAGTTGATGGGTATAGGTATTGTTGGTAATGATTTGGTTCTTTGTGTTTTTAGGGGAATTGAAGTTTCATCTATATTTAACAGTGTCGCCTAGATATGAAATAGTATCATCTTAGGTGGTAGAAGGAAATCACATGCTTCATGTAAAGTCATTATGAATAACATGATCAAATCACTGGCATCCGCATAACTGCCCGTCAACCATCAGCATAACAAATAATAGTATTGCATCATAACTGCTTTAATGAAGTGTGGGTTCAACATTAATATGAAATATATATATTCAATGACTTTTTTGTACAGAGTTTACCCCGTGACATTATCAACTACTTACCGACAAAAGACCTTACAAAGGATTACACCAAAGGAAGTATACACACTGTGATGCTCCAGGTTGTGGACCAATTATGGCCTGTGAAGTTATATGCGTATAAACGAACCGTGGGTTCATCATGTGTCGTATCTGCTGGTTGGTTTGCATTTGCGAGGGGAAATGGCTTGCAATTAGGAGATGTTTGCGTATTTGAGCTGATCATGGGGGACGATGTTGTGTTCAAAGTCCACATTTTCCGATGTTAAGTGGTTACAAACTCTATTGCGGTTGTAAATAATGTAGATTGTATGGGAGCTTCTTATTTTGTTGTTTTTTGTAATATGCCCATAGTTGTGACGATCTAAAGTATTTACATATATATGTTTATGTCTCTGTGATTTTCCTATTAGTGAGGATTTTGTTGTCTTTTACATGACATAGTAAGAGTATGGACAGTGATTAATGAATGAGTTTAAATGTGCTTGGTGTCAAATGATTGATGGAGGGTTGCAATGATTTTCCTAGCACAACAATATACCTATAGCACTTTCATCAGTTTAAAGGTCATTGAAAAAGTTGATAGATCTAAAATTTAAAACAACATATACTAGCCCAAAAACATTTGTGCAACAACACAAAATCACCAATAAAAAGGCTCAAATAAATTAAGTCCAATTAACCAATTTTACTGAAACAAACAACTAGCTCTTTAAAAAAAGTAATTTGTGAATAATTTTTCCTTTACCCAGCAGACGCACACATCAAAAACTCAAAAACAAAAAACTCTCAGTGGCTAAGAAGCTGCTTCGTAGAGGGCAGAGTCGCCTCCCTTAACTTAAAGTCGTAGCTCTGTCCCTGTGCATTGGGTACGTTGTAAAAGTGATGATATAGTAGCGTTCAGTACAGCAACAAACGCTATTATTAAGTTGAAAGATAGAATAATTACTATACGTTTCTAGAGATTAAGCTGAGAGAACTCAAGATCAACCGAATTAGTGACCACTAGTGCAAGACAAACTGGACTTTGCTTGGATACATAACTCGAGTCTACAGTAATCGAGTTATTCAGATAACCCCTCTGGAGACTTGGATTCCTCTTGGACTGCATATGGATCAGTCCAAATATCTGGGCTGGGCGTGGGAGCCCGTGAACATAACTCGATATTGTTATAATCGATTTCTGTTGAATATATTACCTATCCAAGTAATTATAACTCGAGCCTTAATATATCGAGACATGAGTAGGACCCCTCTGGACACTTGGATTGGTCTTGGACTGCATGTGGATCAGTCCACATATCTGGGCTGGCCGTGGAGGCCCGGTGAACATAAATCGATTTATTAGTAATCAAGTTATGGTATAGATATCCACTTAAGTGTAGGGACCCTCTGGACATTTGGATTGCTCTTGGACTGCATGTGGATCAGTCCACAAAGGCGGGGGCCCGGTGAACATAACTCGATTTCTTAGTAATCGAGTTATTCTTTACTCGGCAATAATTGAGTTATGTGGACAGCCCCTCTAGACAGCATAGGTCCCATTTGGACTGCATGAGGATCCGTCCAAATGTCTGTGCGACTAGACTGCACATAACTCGATGGATTTGAAATCGAGTATTATGATAACTCGGTTACTATGAAATCGAGATATGTGATTACCCACCTTTATAAGCTCTCCCCCAGTTCTGCAGCATTTGTAGCCGTCCGAAATTCCATCTTCGATTGCTCTCGCTGCATCTGGCTAGAATCGACAAATTTTCGCAGAAATTCTTCGAAGGCTTGATATAGTAAGACTCTTTTAACTGTTATTGTCTTTAAATTTACACATTGGTGGTGCTATGTTAAGCATCAATTTTTGATTGATGCTTCAAACTTCATTGTCTATGTAGATTGTGATGAAATTGGGTGTTTGTCTAGTCAAATGCTTTGTTGTTACTAAGGTTACTTGTCTAGTCATTGTCGTAGGTTGGCTTCATGTAAAGTCCTTCCACAAAATGAGCTTGCCAATGGCTCCATATATGTTTTCAACAGCCTTATGCTATTTGTATGTCTGAACTGTACATTGTGCAATTTTATGTTTTTTGGGGCAAAATAGGTGAAACTTACTACATGTATAATATTATGTTTCCTGTATAATATTATTGCTGTTAGAATGCTTTTTATCGGTGTGTGACATTATTGAACATTTTGATAAAATTCAATATGTTAACAATTTGCATAGTATTTCTTTGAGTTCAACTAAAGCTTAGTAATGTCTACGGCTTTATCTTCAAATTATTGAGTCGGACCAAAATGCATTACAATTATTCCACCAACTACACAACCTGTGAATTTCTCATGAAGTTTTTTCATTGTGTTGTTGTAAACTGTATATCAAGTACATTGCATGGATAATTTTCTACACATGGTAGTGCATTATTCTCCAAATTTTGTTCTTTGCTTCAAACTTCATTGTCTATGTAGATTGTGATGAGATGATCTGTTTGGATATGAAAATATCAATGGGTTAGGTAGTATGAATGTTCTGTGTATCTCGATTTCGTAATGCAGCAGTTGGTTCTGTTTTTTTATGAGCTCATCGTGATTTTTCTACTGACCATCAGTTAGTTATGGCTCGAAAGACGGCTAAGAGGGCAAAATCCAAAGCTGCATCCGAACCTGAAGTGGTGTTTGATCAATTAAGGTTCCTCACGCCCGAAAATGAGCAAACATTTGAAACCTTGATTAAGCGTAGGTGTATTTGGGGAGAAAGGCAAATCAATCTACATGAACTGCATCCTTCTGTCCGTGAGAATCTACAGTGTAGGCATTGGCTGTCCCTGTGTACAAACATACAACCCCCTCCAGTTGACTTGATTAGAGAATTTTATTCGAATCTCTCGGTGCATGAGGATCTCGGTGGTCACAGAGTGGCATCGTGCATACGTGGTGTGCCGTTTACAATAACTCGGAATCTTGTATCTAAAGCTCTTGATTTACCTATAATTGATACACCTACTTATCCATACTCTAGGTCTCCTTGTATTGATGATGTTATGGATGTCCTTTGTGGACGATCAGTCACTCGAGGTTCTGACCGAAGTATTAGCTCGAGTGAGTTGACTGAGCTTAATTAGATATTCTTTAGGATAGCTTGTCACAACATTTTCCCTATCTCTCATATCCATACAATCCCTGTAGACAGGTGTTTCTTTCTTTACGCCCTTGTCACCAATAGTTCCATTTGTTTTCCTTCCCTTTTCATTGAAACCATAGTGGAGGTGCGTAGGAGCAAGTATAAGAGGCATGGTTTGTTTTTTCCGATTCTCATCCATAGGGTCCTCAAATATTTAGGATTAAATAACTGTCCTTCCCAAAAGTTGGTTCACATCCAAGCCCCCATAGAAGCCACATTTTTGAAATAGCGAAGGGCCCAAATGAAGTTTGTCGAACCCAGTGTTGGTTCATCCAAGAGACCACAAGTACAGTCTACTACTGGAGATGTTCCAAATGAGGACATGCATGGGGATCCCACAGCTATTGCTGCCGAGGATGGCGATGATGAGGTAGATGTTGACACTGCTGCTGCAGCACATACAAGCCCTCCTCCTCCCTCTTTTCGTGCAATGATGGAGACCATTATGACAACTCAGGTAGCCCAGGGGCAGCTTCTCGATGGTCTTCTTGCTGAGGTTGCAGCTCTGCGAGCGGACTTAGCTGACTATAGACGTCCTGTGCCACCTTCTCCACCGCCTGACTCTTGATGATTGCCATTGGGCATTGAACTTAATAAGAGACGAATTTTTTGTTGTTGCTGTAGCATATTTCGAGAATTGTATGACAGTTCTATGAAGTGGCTTTAAGGCAGTCGAAGATTTTGTTATTTTAGTGGCAGTTTGAAAAACATGGTATGAGTTACAAGTAATTTAGGAAAACCCTGTATGATGGTCATTTTCATGCCCAATGTTACTATTATTAGTATTATTTAAAATCCTGTTCATATAGTGTTTTTCTAGCCTATATTGACATGACAAACCCTAATAACTTCAATTGTAATGCTTGGACCATGAAATGAGGTTATAAATGCACCACAACGATGACATTCTTTCTACCTCGCTAACTTCGTAGGTTGATTAAGCTATGAGTCGCAATGCCTCAACATCAAATCGTACAATGCGAAACAAGTTTGGATCTACTTCAACAAATGGATCATCACAAGTTCCAACAGATCAACAACTACATACATACACATACCACTATGGAGGGAAATGGGTTGGGAAGAAGAGAGATTTCGTTAATATGCCAATATACACGTACGAGAGTCTTGGAAGCGTTAGGCACATCATGGTTGGCAAACCTACAAAACTAAGTACAGATACCACCGTAATAGAGTTCACAGTAGCAGAACCATTATGGTCAACCCTATACGAGAAGCGGTGTGAGTTAGAGGTGTATTGTCGATGGCACGGGTTACGAGTTCCTAAGGCATGCTCAGCCGAGTTACCTAGAGATCAACCTAGCAACATACTTGCTCGTCTTGAACAAGAGAACAATCAAATGCAAAGGCGACTAGACCGTTTCACTCAATCCAAAAAGCTAGGAAGCATCTAAAGGGGAAGGCGCAAGAGCGAGTCATCAAGTCCATTAATGAAATTACTGCGTTAGATGATGAAAGAGATATTTCAGATTTCTCAGATTCAAGCAATGATGATTTCCAAAAATTTCTACCTACGAACATTAGACGTTGTTGTTAATGTCTACACATTCTATGCAATACAAAACGTTGTTGTTAATGTCTGGCAAATGATGATTATGTACGTTTAACTTTTGTAGCTCTAAAGATGAACTGTTCGTTACTTTTGGCTAAGTTTATATGACATCAGTTTCTCATTTTTTCTCTGCCGTTCTTTGTTGCTACATACGATTCGTGTGCGGAAGGTTGGACAATGTCCATTGCTTTGTAATGTAGGAAAACCCTTAGGAAGTGAAATGACTATCAGAAATTAGATTTATTGCACATTACTTGTAGGAAAATTTAATAGATCCAATACATACAGACTCATCCAAACCACACAAACCAACCACACATATGATTCAATAATACGAATAATTCATTTATATGAGTCGTTTTAGTCGCGGAATCATATACACGTATCCGTGTATCTTAGTTCTGATAGTGTACTACTTTATATAGATACATTACATAAAGACTCATCCAAACCAGACTAACCACTCACTCATCTAGTAATCCATATGGCTCACACAACACACTGTCACAACAATATTTGGTTTGCTTAGAAATAGGGTAAATGCCTAAAAGCCTGAGCAGCCTTTAAAATATTTCATTCAAGTTATTGGTTTGTTGTAGCATTGATTCATATTTGTCCCTAACGTTGCGATTGTAATGATTGGAACCCATTGAAGTAAACCTTGGAAGCATAGTTCTCTTCATGTAATTTTAAAAGGGAGGTTTGAGAAGTATGTAACTACAGCGCATATTCGCAAAAACTCCTTGAAAAGTTTGTAAGAGAATATTTATGTAAACCCAGTGTTGCTACACTCATTACTCGTAATAGTAGCATTTGGCAAGTGAGGTTGGAGAAGGCTGACACAGCTCGACACTTTTCAGCCAAGAAGAGTTCATAGTTCTGCATGTGCTGCTCAACAGCTCAGCACTGTTGAACCTTGTTCAGTCATATCATCCATGCTCACGTGAATACACATGTATTCAACCTTTTGCAATGCAGTGTTTTCGAGGATGCAGAGGATCCCTCAAAAGTGTAAGCAAAATTTTGGGGGTTAGCAGTTCCACCATTGCATTACTGATGTTCGCAGTTCTGCATGTGATGCTCAACAGCTCAACACTGTTGAACCTTGACCACAAGTACCCATCCTCACTCATGTGAATACATAGATGTGCCACCCTTTGCGATGCACCTTTTTTTCAGGAGGCAGAGCATCCCTAAATTGGTTATGCATCAATTTTGGGGGATGAGCTGTCCACCATTGCTACACTGATGCTCGCAGTGCTACATGTGCTACTCAACAACTTTGCATTGTTGAACCCTATCTACTCATATCACCTACACACACGTCAATACACAGATATGCATCCTTTTGCAATGCACAGTTTTCAAAGATCCAGAGCATCCTTAAAAAGTGTATGATACATTTAACACAGCTTGACACTGTCTCGTCAAGTCACGTCAGATGAAGCACAGGAATGCTGAATAGTCTTCAACAAGACATACCAAACTGGTCAGAGGAAAGTATTAAAACCACTTCCATCAAATATAAACCATACCTGTGATCAAAGTCCCTAATTAAATATAAGCATAAACATCACTAGTTAAAAATTTAAATAGGTTATCCTAGTCCGAACTCTGATGGTCAACGACGTGAAATATTGAGACACTAAGCACAACAGGCTTCCTCTTGATCACCTCAAAGACATAGACATCTCCGTCTTCTAAATTATTATCTTTCGAAAATGCAACCCATCCCTTCCCGAATCTCATTGCTAAACATAACCCGGTTTTGATGGGCGGTAATAGCACAAGACATTGAAGTGTGACAAATTGCATCCCAATAATATACGTGGTAGAAAATTCAACAGGTACATACTGCACAAGAAGGAGAAACAACTAAAGCATTAGAGCATATACTTAAGAGAACATCATGATCACATATGTATAAAGGCTCACCATATTAGGCGGCCGCGAGATACCCATGAAAGAAGGATTTTTTGGCTTGAACTTTTCGGCTACTTGGATTGCTCTTTCTCTTTACTCAAACATTATATGCTATTCCATTTTTTCATAACAAACTTTGCTCTGACTTCATGCTTTGTGGGTTTGTACATTGAGGGAGATATGTTTGTATCATCTTCATTTAAGTCTATTATTCCTACCTGATGATCTTCCAATTTATAGTTCTTGCTGGGTGGATATTGAATCTCAGTGCCACTCTTATCAAATATAAGAACATGGAAGCTTGAATTTCCTTCATATCTGAAGACTACAAAATAACCATAACAGATAGAATAGTATTGAACGAAATTCTGCGGACCATTACAAAACCAAATGTTGTTATTAGCTTTCTTCAATCCCACTTGCCAAATACCACCATAGGGAGCAATGAGTGTAGCTATGGTCGATAGCTCAACACTGTTGAACCCTGACTACAAGTACCCATCCACACTCATGTGAATACACAAAGCATCCCTGAAAAATTTACGCATCAATTTTAGGGGTGAGCTGTCCACCATTGCTACACTGATGTTCGCAGTGCTGCATGTGCTGCCCAACAGCTTTGCACTGTTGAACCATGTCCAGTCATATCACATATATGCACGTTAATACACAAATATGCATCTTTTTGCAATGCACCGTTTTCAAGGATGCTCTGCATCCCTGAAAAGTTTATGATACATTTAACACAGCTCAGCATGTCTCACCAAGTCATGTCATATGAAGCACATGAATGCTGAATAGTCTTCACGGGAATAAATACGTAACCTCTTTTGTAGTACACATCACCAGCCCATTGCTATAGCACAAGATATAGCCATATCAAACAGCTATCTCAGCAAACCACATGCACCAACAGACGCCACTGTACAACCAAGTCATGTTCTCCTTAACACCTCGCCACTGAACAATACACTTTTCAGTCATATCATCTTTATTCACGTGAATATTTACCCTTACATATAATCACATCCATGTGAATACTTGCCCTTGCAAAACCCCCATATAAAGTCCCACTTACATCTGTGTTGCAAAACAACTACACATACTGAAGTCCCATTTACATCTACCCTTGGAAAACATCTACACATACCAATCCAAAGTCACATTTTCCAATGTCAATGCGCAATTGGATGCTACCTCATTTTCCAGATAACTATAGAAGGGAAAGAGATTCCGACGAGAGGGAATACTATGCCGGACTACGGCGGGAGTGGGACTTTCGCGTGAACGAATCCAACGCTCTGCATGATGATCTCGTACGACTCGGAGCACCTTTTGTCGACCGTAGCTCGCTCACACTGCCACGGCGAAACATGCACCAGTATGAGCGTGCAGTGACTAAAATACAAAAAGAGAACAATCTTATGATACTCCATAGGTCAAGGTATCACATGCTACAACTGGCGGAGGAGCTGGCCGCCACAACGAATAGGCAACTCACTCCAGTAGAACGTAACAATGTCCTCAACTACGAGGACTACTTGTCAGAATGAATGCCTATATGGTGTGTGTCTTATGTCTACAGGTTAAGTTAATAATGTTAGTATCGTTAGTGTTCGATATGCAATGCATGCATATTGGTGGCATCGTGTAAGAATATTTAAGTTTTCTGTGTTATGTCGTAGGTGCAGCCACCACAGCCAACAGGCAACTCACTCTGATGGAACCTAACAATGTCCTCAACTACGAGGATTACCTGTTTGAGTGAATGCCTATGTGGTGTATGTGTTATGTCTAGGGTTAAGTTAATAATGTTTGTAGCGTTAGTGTTTAATATGCAATGCATGCATATTGGTGGCATCGTGTAAGTTATTTTAAGTTTTTTGTGTTATGTCGTACGTGCTTATTGAAAAACAACATATGTGGGAATATTTAACTTTTATCCGTTATGTGAGAATAATCTAGATTACAAATAACATGCATACTCCTCACAATCAATAATAAGGTTTACGTAGTACAAATGCAACACCAATGACACACATACATATAAAACATAGTTATGCAAAATAGTTCTCCAACAAAGTCTAATTACACCCCGGCATAATTACTCTTCATCTGACATCTCCACGTTTGACTCATAAATGGGATCAGCAAGAAGTGTTTGCATGAACTAAGCGTGCTCGTACCACCCTCCCTCCATTAACTCTCGAATTTCGACTTGGGTCCGATATCGATTAAGACGTATCTTCATTCGATTATTTTCTTCTCTTATGCAATTTAATGCTTTACGAAGTTCGTCGATCGTGTCTCTTGGTATCTGTGATGCGAGTCGCCGAGGCACTGGCAACTTAAAACCAACCAACTCATCATAAAACATTTTCTGTTCACGAAATAACCAAGCCCACTCCTGTCTCATGGTATTGTGAACGTAAGCACTATTTCGCAGATTCGGATTGATTGGATAGATGAACTCATCTTCCAATACCCAACAATGACCCATAGCAGTGAACACATCATGAGGCCTGTAGAGTTGTGGATTGCCAGAACCAGACATTGACGCTAAATACAATAACATCAAATAATCAAGTTAACAGTGTGCATCAACTGTTGGAAAATAATGTAATTATGCATAAGATGGTACACGACAAAGACATTCATAAATTTGTGTACTATTACATGCTAAAAATGAAATACTAACACTAACATTTTACCATAAACATTAGACGTTGCTGTTAATGTCTACACATTGTGTGCAATACAAAATGTTGTTGTTAATGTGGTGTGCCAATGAATAATGATAATTATGGACACGCCCCTATATGATTATGACTAATGCTAATTATGTGCAATACAAAATGTTGCTATAGTAAACATTTTGTTCTCTTATAACCAACGTTTACTGCAACAAACAACGAAAACCACACCAATGTACTTACGTCACACTCATTCAACCAAAAAAAATAAAAAAATACAATATCAAATGAACATACTATTGCCCTAAAATTCTTGTGACTAACGTTTACTACAACAAACAACCAAAACGTTTACTACAACAAACAACCAAAACCACACCAATGTACTTACTTTACACTCATTCAACCAAAAAAAAAAAAAAAAAAATCAGTACAATATCAAATGAACATACCAATGTCCTAAAATTTTGGTGTGAGTTTTTTACCTGAGGAGATACAAATTTCAGTTGAGTCTAGAAGCAGCTGTGGATTTGTGGAGCAGATTGGAAATCAGTTCAAGCAAGGAAATCAGTTAAAGCAAGACGCTCTGAAAGGGAGGATATGTAACGGTGTTATAAACCAATAACTCGATTTTTGAAAATTCGATTATGGTCCATAACTCGATTTTTCTATATTCGAGTTATGTTAACAGACAGAACCGTACGCCTGACGACAAGACAGTGTATACCAAGCACATAACTCAATATGGGAATACTCGGTTATATAACTCGATTTTAAAATTATCGAGTTATTTAGGGATTCAAAAAAGAAAATGCCACGCTGGAAGATCCAGCGTGGAAGAAAGCTTAATTTAACTCGATTATATTAATATCGAGTTATTCATATAACTCAGGTTCTATATTATCGAGTTACAAAATAGGGGCATTTCCCTGATTAGTTTGGAAACTGGGGCAAAATGCTGCTTAGTTTCTCTGAAAAGGGCATTTGCCCATTTTGCCCATATATAGGCGTACTTCACTTTCGGTATCCAAGCCACACAAGACACAAAAGCTTTCAGCCTGTTACCTATCTTGTTCCGATCATAGGTAGAGCCTTTGTTACTATATACTCTCCATAAGAACAACTTCAGACTTTCATGAATTTTGTTAGGAACTTCCGTTTCTCATTTGCTTGCTCAAATCCTTCCTTTTGGTCCACCCAAATATCTCATTTATATAGTAGTAAATTTCCCTGACTTGTTGCACACCCATATAATCTGGTCTCTAGTTTACCTACTTGAAAGATGAATTTTTTCTAATCTCTGACACAGATTTTTTGTCAAAGAATTCATGATGTCCCATTGACATGTTTCTAATTAGTTTTTAGGGAAAATTACAACTTAATTAGTTGATCTTGTATTTTTATGTTTTTTGTGTTTTTGGAGGAGAGAGACAAAAGTGGAGCTAAATTACATATTTAATCCTGTTTTTAACATAAGTGAGCTATAGAACTCTAACTAAGCTAATCTCAAGTGGGTAAAGTGTCAAATTTCAAACCATAGGTAAGTAACTTACATTTCGCCCAAACCATAGGTGAGTAAGTTGTAATTTACTCTAATTTTTATTAAGTTTGCCCCTACAAGAGAATATTGTGTCATGTCCTCTATTCTTGGTTTACGCTTGAATCCCTCCATTAATCTTTATATCTCTTCGCTTTCCACTCATTTCCAAACCTAGAAAGCATTTTTAACCTCTTTATGTTTTTTTGCCCATCTAGCCA
Source organism: Lithocarpus polystachyus (assembly GCA_033629205.1). Lineage (NCBI taxonomy): Eukaryota > Viridiplantae > Streptophyta > Magnoliopsida > Fagales > Fagaceae > Lithocarpus > Lithocarpus polystachyus. The sequence continues at coordinate 35,239,156 of CM066165.1, forward strand.
ATCTTTTACGTTCCCATATTTGGTCTTAAGCTTCTCTTGGTTGGAGGCAACATAAAAGTATTGTTAATAGCGTAAATTAAATTTCCTAAACCCTAGCCCCCTCACGTTTTTTATGAAAAAAAAAAAATTTATTTCCCACTGGTTTACATCCTTTATTTTACATACATAGTCATAATTGGCGGCGTATTAATCACATTTTAATACATAAAGATAGATGTGAAAAAAGATATGTATTCAAGTGGAAGTGAGAAAATCAAAACCTTGTTTTTATATATTCTCACCTTTCGGATGGCAGTCTCCTTAAAATTGCAACTAATTTCTAAGGATTGTATTGGCAGCTTAAAGGTGGACATACAAGCATATAGTTCTTGAGCTACTAATTTAACTAAAGTTGCCCTACTAGTCCAAGATAGACATTTGTTCCTCTACCCATTTAATGTAGATTATATCTTATTATTTACAATGCTAACGTCTTTTGTTTTCTTGACTTTCACGTTTTTAAAATAAATAATTTAGCATTTTAAGAATATTTGGATTCTTCTTTCGTTTGATAGTGTTCTTCAATAATTCAAAATCCAACCAATTAATTAAAACTAGTCTCGTACAATATACTAGATAGTAAATGTTAAATATCTTCACTTCAATGTTACCATGACTTAAAAAATAAATGAAAATCAATAATTTTAGTTTCAAAGGACCGAATGGACCAAATAGGATCGAAGTGGACAGAAGGGATTGAAGTGAAAATAAGACTGAATAGGACCAAAGTGAGCAGAATGGACCGAATAAGATCAAATAGACTGAAGTGGACAGAATGGACCAAATTGGATCAATCGTAAGAGACCAAAGTGGACTGAATAAGATCAATGTGGACTGAAAAGGACCAAATTCGACTGACTAGAACAAAATTGGATGGAATGGACCGAATAGAACCAAAGTAGATCGAATAGGACCAAAGTGGACAGAATGGACAGAATAGGACCAAAGTAGACCAAATAGGACCAATGTGGACTGAATAAGACCAAATGGACTAAATAAAACCAAAGTGGACCGGAAAGACCGAATGGACCAAACAAGACTTTGTGTGGACAGAATGAACTAAAAAGGACCAAATTTGACAGAATGGACTAAATAGCTAGGACTGAAGAGGATTGAGGTACACAAGAGAAGTATAAGAGAAACACATTTGTAGTGGAAAAATTTAGTTTAAAGATCAAATAAATAAAATAATGATGTTGTGAAGTTTTCAAAGTGTGGTAGCAAATATAGATATAGAATATATATGATATTAATTAATTCTTATTTAAACATGCAATTCATGCATTATAAGTAAATATAGGACATTAAGTGTTTGGAACCTTGTTGTCAATCTGAGTTTCAATATATTTGGCATGATATAAAATGGGTGCACGCAGTTGATATCGTAGTTGAATTTCTAGTTTGATTTCATGGGCTCTATGCAAATTTGGCATGTGAAGATTGGATGAATGGTGTGTTTTTTCTTCTATATGTCTCGTTGATTGATGTTCCACTGTGGGTTTCCCACGGCTTGAAAGTTTAGACTACAACTATAATGTTGTTTAATTTTTCTAGGAGGGTTCTTGCTTCTTATATAGATGTATTGGTCAAGTTTAGCCTAGTTCTTTTAATCGTATATGATTTTTAGGAGAATAAGTTAGCTACACACCCTTTACTGTGAAGGAATTTGTGTTGCATACAAACGTGCTTTCGAAGCAAGTCAAAGACTTGCACGCCATTCTAAGAAAAATAGTACCTAATGGGAGTAAATACAACCTACGTATTGGGTTTTAAAAGGAATGATTCACATCTGATTAGTTTTTGTCAAATAAAGGAATTTAAAAAATAAAAATTATGTGTCAAATAAATAAAGATTTATAAAAATAAAAATTATGTGAAAAATGGTGAGGCTACCAAAGTTAATTTGGCATAATATGAAAGAGTCAAAAAAAAAAAAAAAAAATCAAATGTCATTGGCTAATTTATATTATTATATACTAGTATTATGCGTGTGCGATGCATAGCTTAATTAATAGTTATATATGTTAAAACTATATTAATAATTTGTCAGTCACACGATAAAAAAAAAAAAAAAATTTGCAACATGTATACATACATAAATTGAGTCACTTTGTGCATACATAGTGTGTATTATATAAATTTTACATATTAAAACATAAAATTATGATATATAATCAAAATATTTAATTTATTTTAAATTACTTGAAACATTTAATAGAATTTGAGGGGAGTGAAATATTAAAACTTGAGATTAAATCACATCATTATGATTACTTTTATATATATATATATACATAAAAATTATATATTCAATACAATAGTGAGAAACCTATCAAAATTTGATAGAATTATTTTAATTAAATAAATAATATATTTCTACCATTCTTATCTCTTCTTCCGTATTGGCAAGTTGCGTAGCAAATACTTTTCTCTCTCTATGCCTCCCTTAATTTTTATACCTTGCATTTGATTCTTTTGGCATATTTGTATGCTTATTTAGACTTGCATATTTGCAAGTTCTGTTGTGTCTCTAACTTGCATGTCCAACATGTATCTGCAATATTAATTTTCCATTTATATCAATTAGTATCTATTTATATATATATATATATATATATGTATATATATTCAAAGTTAACCAATGGTAAATGTTATCATTCTAACATAAATCTTAATATCAACAAAAAATAAATTTTTTTTTCTAAACTATTCTTTTTCAATCTTTATAAAGGTCAGAATTAACAAAATGCAATGACTCAATCTTTTTCTCTTTCTCATCAAGGTTGAATTTGAATTCTTCAAAACTATATTGATATACAACATATTAAAATAGTACAAAAAGAGAACTTGTAGCTTTCATTGCAAGCATCCTTAAAGCATTGTTTAGCTAAAAAAAAGTACAGTCTTCTTATCATATATGAGAATTAATAATAATAGGGGGAAAAAAAAAACAAAGCTGCAAACAATGTATTTTTTTAGTAAGAAATTTATTCTAGGGAAAACACACACACACACACACACACACACACACACACACACACACACACACACACAAAAACAATATAAGCTAAGAGAAAGGGTATTATTGGACGGATATTTTGGTTGAGAGCTTGAGACTGAAATTAATAAAGACTGCACTAAAATGAAGAAAAACGTACCACATCCATAATCCATTAGCACCAAAAATGTAACATAACAATAAAATCCATTTGTGAGGGACCGTAGCTTCTATGAGAGGGTGCTCTCAAAAAAAGAGATTTGGGTGCTTTAAATGGCACCTCTCTTTTTGAGAAAGTGGTGTGGAGTCGCCACTTATTTTTTTTATACAAAAAATAAATAAATAAATAAGAAAAACTAAATACAAATACATGATCAAAATACTTCATTGTTCATTGATTGAATAAGAATAAATACAATCTTGGTAAATTGAAACTTACAAGGCTTTAAGTCCTAGTTACATTCTACCCAAAAGAATACATAGCTCTTTGTTACAATCTACCCAAAAATAAAAAGAAAGACAAAGCACAGATTTACCTATCCAAAAGAACTAAATTCAAAGACTAGGTTTTAGAATAGGAAGGTGTTAGGCACCCATTCCACCCAGACAGAGTCTGGTCTTCTAGACTCTAATGACTAATATACCCTTTTATGCATGATATTGAATGATATGTTGAATGTACATGACAAACATTTGACTAGAACTAACTCACATAAATCTATCTTATGAATGTATCCTCTTGTTTTAGAAAAATTTAGATCTGTTTTTGTAAATAAAGAAATTTAATTTGATTCATTAAAAAAAAAAAAAAAGAAACCAGATCTGTTTTTGTGTAGATAAAAAATTAGTTTTGTAAAGAAAATCAGATTTGTTTTTTGTCTTTAAGAAAGAACGAAGTTTTTGCTAAAAAAATATTAGATCTGTTTTGGAGCAAAATTAAAAATGGTGATTTTCATTAAGAAAAATCAGATATGTTTTATGAGTAAGAAAATCTTGATTTGTTAAAAAAAAAATCAGATTTGTTTTTTTCTGAATAAAATAAGAAAAAGACTATTTTTTTTAGAAGAGGAACTAAACTCATGAGGTAAATCTATGTTACATGCATCAATCAAAAATCATCTCAACTTTTGACTATTTCAAAATCTGCAATTTTATGTCAAAGAAAACTTTTCTTAAGAAAATCATATCTGTATTAAATGAAAATACAAATCAGTTTGGTGTGTTAAAACATCAGATCTGTATTTAATGAAAATACAAATCAGTTTTATGTGTTAAAATAATTTGATCTGTATTTAACGAATATATAGATCAGTTTTGTGTGTTAAAAAAAATCAGATCTGTATTTTATGATATGTATTTAATGAAAATATAGATCAGTTTTATGTGTTAAAAAAAATCAGACTTGAAAAATTCAAATAAGTTTTTAGATTAAAAAGATCTTTGACAACTAGCAGATTTTGAGATTCAAGAGAGGAATGATAACAACAAACCAACTAGAACAGATATATAAAAATCTCAAAAACAAAATATGGCAATTATATATAGAATCAAAGACAAAAAAAAAAAAAAAAATCCTAAACCTATTCATGCATCATCCAACAAAATTGATAGAAAGGAATAGAAAAAGAAAGGGAAGGAAATAGACTATCTCTTGCATAAGCGTGCTCTTCTTTGTGAAATGATATTTTAGGATTCAAAGAAATTTATTCAATTCTCTTTGAAGCCTAAAATATTTTGCTTAAAGTAAACAAATTCCTAAGGCAAGAGCCTCCAGAACGTCTTTAACGTAAGAGAGAAAATAAAAGAAGAGACGAGCCAGAAAGAAAGGAGTCAGAGAATGTGAAAAAGTGTGCTGAATTTTGAGAGGCATCCTCTATTTATAGAGGCTGGGATGCTTTGAAAAATTAGCTGAATGATCAGAATACGAATTGGGATGCGTCCTTATCTCTAAAAAATCGTAAAGGATGAGATTTATCTAAATCCAAGTGCCCTCAGGCCGTGGCTCGTGTTTGTGTCAATCGGCACTCCAAGAGTGCCAAATGGGCCTCTTGGGTGCTAGGCCCGCGTTTGAATTTTAGTCCAATTTGGACTCCTTTTTGAGTTTTTTTAAGCCGGGACTTGCACTTAGCCCCGTTTTTAATCCATACTCTAAATTAAACTCCTTTTCTGATAATTCAGGTTTTTTCAGCAATAATTATCTTATAAATAAATACTCCAAAAAATCTTGATTATCCAAAATTTTGTTGTTATCTGATTACCCTCTTTATTCCTATGCATGCAAGCCTATTTTTGACACTAACTAACAACCAATCATAAAATTATTTAATTAATTTTAATTGTCTAACCAATCAGAATTAATTTAAATTAATCGTGCGTGGTTGGTTCCACCCAAACAAAATGCATGTAGACCTTGCAAACTTGATCATGCGACATCCTTCAATCCGACAGTCAGATTTGGAAATCCGGCATATCGTCGCGACCGTAGAAAACCTCAAGATCATTTTTATGATATGCAATGAATGAATTAATGCATGTGATACAACCATGAATTTTGGGTATATGAATGGTCATTCTAGCCATCTTCCTTGATTAAATTATGGGTGCAAAATCGAGCGTCTAGACCATTAGCACAAAAACGTACCATATCTAGGATTCAATCTCCGCCTACACCAAAAACCCATCGGTGTCTTAGTTTGATGATAAAGAGCACAGTCATCAAAAACAGACTCCATAGGTTAAAACTCTATCAAAAAACCCAAAAATTAAAAAATTCTAGAAAATTATAAGGATGGATTGCATATTAATGTGGGAGTTGGGATTGTGAAACCTTGAATAAAAATTTCCCAAGGATAAATGATGCTATCTTGAATACACAACTTTTTGATTAATTGGTATGATATCATTGATATGTCCACCTGCTACTGCAAGCATAAACTTAATACAAACATCCTTTTTATTATAGTTTTATTCTAAGGAAAACAAATGTAACAAATATACAAATAGATAATGGAATTTATGCAAGTTCATGTGCTACTTGATTTTTTTCTCTTATGTATGTTTTTAGACCCCTTAAAACACAACCAGATTCACCTAGTTAATTAGCCAAGTTATTACTTAGTCAAATTATCAAGTCTAGGTTAACACAAATATATCATATCATTGTAAAGTGCGGAAAATAAAGAACACAACAATATGATAACCCATGAAAACCAAATTGGTAAAAAACCTGGGAAGGATTTAACCTAGCTATCCTCAAGGTAAAATGAATCTACTATGAAAGAATTGAAGTTTACACTATAGCGACTTAGACCACTAACATCTTATTGCTACCTCGAGTAGGAAACTTACTACCACGACCACGTGACAGCTCCGAGTCCACGGACTACTTCTTTCTTGGATTCCCAACAAGCACAAGCACTCCTCCTTGTATATCTTTAAGCTCTTGAATCTGAAACTAAATTGATCACCAAGCTCTCGACATCAATCTTGAGATTGAAAACCCTAACACCTTTAGATCTCACAAAAGATTCACACACACAGCTTAAAGAGCAACCCTAAAACGTGGCTAGGGTTTTCCCTTTTATATTTAAGGCAAAACATAAAACCCTAAACATCAAACAGTCTTGGGCTGAGTTGGAAATTTCTGCAGAAAAACAATCTGCACGATTTTCGATCGATAGAGTCTAATTTTCAATCGATCGAGTCAGGTAGATTTACACAGTAAATCCTACAATACACTCGATTCCAACTTTATACATAAACATACTTTGAGCAAGTCTAAAACAAGACTAAACGTTTTGATCATGGTTTGCCAACATTACAAATTGAAGTTCTAATACATTTAACCTAAAGTCTTAGAACCTAACATCTTATCATACTCTACTACTCCTTCCTCTTGGGTGAATAGAAATATATAATTTAATTTTTTTTCTCGATTGGTTTTACCATTTAGAGATAGTAGAGTTTCAAGTTAAACTTTGATATAAAATCTCATCAAGTTATTAGATATACTTGAAGATAAATATGAAAATAAAAAATTTGATGATAATTTATACCCAAAAAAGCAAAAGGCCAAACTGATTGCAGAATATAAAAATTGATAAGAACCTTAAATTGTTTAGTTGGCTTCTAATATATACATTAAACCAATAACTAAGCACCCTTTATGAATTTATTTGTTGGTAAAGAAACCATTAACGACTTATTCATATAATTAACTTCACTTCAATTGCAATTTTTTATTAAATTAGAAATTGTAGTAAGAACAAATAAATAGTTATTTTTATCTAAATTTTTTTTGCAAAATTTGGTTTATAATCAAGTTAGGATTCTTGATTGTAATTTAGTTTTTGCTATTCAAACTGATTAGGTCTCTTAGGTACTATAGTTGTATGCTACCAAAAAACTAAATTTAATTTTTTAAAATAGAAATTTAATAAATTTTCTACAATTTAGTGCAACCACTTGGCGAAACTACAGCTTCTAAGCCCAACTTTAATTATATAGTATATGATATGATATAGATAAATGCATTATACATCTAGACAAATTATGCTATTTAAATTAAATTAAAAAAGAAAACATTATCTGCGTAGAATTATTATGTTTCTGCATGTCTCTAGGGGCGGCTCTACCCTTTGTTTAGGGGGTTCAAATGAACCCCCTGACTTCCCAAAAAAAAAAAATTATATATATAAAATTTTTTTTGTTAGTTTAATATTTTAATTTATTCTTAAAAATATTTTTACACAGCCTAACTTAAATCTTATACACCCTTATTACAAGTATTTCCAACTCTAAAAGTACAAGTAAGTGTTTGTGAACTGTAAGTGTCACTCTTTATTATAAATTTATATTATATGTGTGTGAGTGTGTTTAATATTAATTGTATGCATTACTTTTTTTTATAATGTTATTTGAGTGAATAATGGTGTGTGTGGATATTTGTGTGTACTGTATAAATATAATATAACTTTATATAATTTAATAATTGTGGTGGGCTTTTTGTGCAAGGTTGGGCCGAACTGCTTCCTACCGTGCTAGGCCTAAAGTATTCTAGATTAGGGAATCAGGACTGATCCAATTGCAATCACCTTAGTCCGGCTTGTGTGCAAGCCACACCCTGTTTTACAGTGATATAGATTATGGGCCCATGGCAGGCAGAGCTGCTGAAATGATAATGGCAGGCGGATATAATAAAGATGATATAGAGATTCGTTCACTATTTAGATAAGAGTAAATAATGAGTCATCACAAGAAGTATGTATTTTGTGAAAACGGCAACAAAAGTAAATAGAGGGGAAATAATAACAAGCTTGTTAAATCAAAATGAATCAGTCTGCCGTATTACATTATAGGATTTAAGTCAAGAAGGAGACCATTTCCTCAACGTGAGTAACTTCTCCAAAGGAGAGGTTAATTGCATTGAGGGAGTGGACCTAAATGACTTGTGCCTAGGGAGGTCCTCTTACTGATGGCAGAGGACATGAGTTTGAGAGGGAGAAAGGGAATCAACTTATTTGGTGCATGCCTGCCACTCTGTTCTCTCTCTCTCTCTCTCTATATATATATATATTTTATTCTTTCTCTTCTCTAGTTCTTTATTTCTTCATTTTCTTCATTTTCTTTATTCTTTTTTTCTTTCTTTTACTTTTTTTTCTTAGTTATTGTGATTCTCTCTTTTAGGCCACTATTGCCCCCCCCCCCCTTTTTTGTGCATGTAGGTGTACTTATATAATACCTGCCGTGGTGGACTTTTACCATTTTAGCCTTTAACTGTCTTTGTCTGGTGTGTGTCCTTGTTGACCATTACTGATTGGTCAGGTACCCAGCTAGCGCCACTTGCTTGTGCTAACCGCGCCACTCCACATCACCAGGTAAAGACAGGTTAATTTGTTTGCTTGCTCGCCGTGGCATTCTTTCCTGCCATAGTGTGGGTGTTCTCTCTCTCTCTCTCCGTCCCTCATGGCATGCACCTAGTGGTTCCAACTCAGTCTTGCTTCTTTTGGATGACATGTCATCCCAACAGGAAACTTCCCCCAAAAGAGCTTGAGTAAGAACCTCAAAATAGGTTTTTCCCCTCTCCCCACCGCTAGACCATGCCCTCTTACCTCTGACCCATGACCAACTACTTCCTGTATTGGCTGGGTACAGGTTGGTGGTGTCTAGGCCTTGCTCGTGCTTCACTTCCATGTTCGTCCAAAATCTGCCTACTACTCATGCGTTTGCCGCGATCTAAAGGTTCGTCTGTCCATTTTGCCGTTCGCTCCTAACTCCTCATGGCGTGGGCTAACTTTGCATTCTTTATGGCTTGATCTCTTTGGCTTTGCCCGATTATGGGCTTCATCTCATTTACATCTTTCCGTGGGCTGTTTTACTCTTGCAGTCTCGCTATTACTTCCTGCCACACTATTCTGTTATTCCTGCCATGATGTTATTTGGCCCAGAACTACTGGACTTCTTTAGGCTTGCTGTTGTTTCCTTTTTGACGGCCCAATAAGCCCATTGGCCCTTTTATCACATGGTTTGCGGGCTCCCATGTCCTGTCTACTTCCTATTGGGCGTCCTTGACTCTTCCTAATTCTGTGCTATAGATTCTCTATTGTCCCTTACTTTCTTTAATTATATTACTTTGGGCCTGTCATGGCATCCGTGGCCCATTCTCACTTTTTCTACATCCATTCTGCCCATGGGTTTGCTATTTCTCTCTTTTCGGGCCCTTTTTAGGCCCATTTACTTCCTCAAGGTCCATTTGTTTGTTTTATGATCCTATAATCCATTATTCCTGCCGCTTGGGCTTAATGGCTTTTCTTTCCACTTTCTAACTCTTTTTTACCCGTATTGCTGGGCCTCTTCTTTTCTGTTGGGCTCCCAAAAAAAATGGGAATCAACATTTAGCTCCCTGAACATATGAAGTGCTTTTGTGGTGCATATGTGAATGAAAGACTTCTTTGCCCTTTCTATCTTTCCTTCTTCTTTTCCTTCGTGGGCTTTTTCGAACAGTGGTCCCAAGCTTATACATATGTTCATATACATATATATATATATATATATATATATTTATATATATATATATTGTCGTGAACAATGCTGTCTCTTCGAATTTCCCAGTTTAGCAGTTGTTTTGAGACGTAGTTGCCGTTTCATTAATTCCATACCTCTTTTGATGGCTGACCTATCGCATCCCTTCATGCCGAAATTAATGACTTTGATATTTAAGAACAAATCCCTTCGCCATCCAACCACAAACGCCTTCTCTTCTCCCAACATAAACACTCTTCCCGTTTCCCTTTCTCCACAGTTTCCTCCTCCTAAGACACTCCCATCCATTTTACTCTGATCAAAATTCCGTACCATGACACCGGCGAAAGGCCAAAGCTCTTCCCGCTGCAAGGGAAAATAGGTTGTCTCCAATTCTCCCGCCGCTCGTGATGTAGGCGAGGAGGCCGTGTATTCTGAATCAGACCACTCCGACGAGGAAGAAATGCAGCGTGCCCCGGATAGTGAGTGCACTCCTCTCATTGACCCTTGGTACGACATCCATCCCTATTTCCCAAAGGTTCCTGGTGATTATTTACCATCGCCACCGGGCCGTGGAGGGCTTGCTCTTTGCCGGCGAAACACAGATGTTTCTTAGGCTCTGTTGGCCTTCTTGATCTCTGATCTCATCATCCACTAAGGCACTTCACTTCCCGTGCCCAATCATTTCGAATTCGGGTCAAGCACCGCTTTAGGTTGGAGGGAGTGGGTGGATAAAGAGTTATCTGACACGAGTTTCATAGGTTTGCTTCAGTGGGCCAGTGTACTGAAGGCTATCGTTTCCTCCCATTGTTTATCCAATTTTAGGGACCTCTTCAACCTTCGTCATTGGTTCCGTAGATGGTGTACCACTACTCGCACTTTCTTCTTCTTTTACAGAGAAGTCACCGTGACTTTGGAAGATGTAGCCAATCAGTTGCTTTTGCCTATCCTTGGTGATGTCGATCTTGCTGCCCTGGAACTTTTTCCAGAAGAGGAAAATGAGTGGTAGTGCGAAATTATCATTTTGGGTTAGTTCTTCCTCCAAGATTTCCACCTTTGCTCGCCGTGTGGCTTTTATCACCTTCTGGCTTTGTAAGTTCGTATTCGGCTCCCATCCCCACTATGTTGTGAAACCTTTATATTTTCAATTAGTTATTAAGATATCAGCTGGGATAAGTCTGCCATTGGCTCCTATGTTCCTGGGGCATTTGTATGTTTAGTTAGACATTCTGCGGAGCGATGAGAGTCAGGCAAGCTCCTGCCACATAGTCACTTCTTCTGTTCATAGTACTATTCTACAGCACTTGTTATATGAGCATTATGCCAGGCATCTGGTGAAGTGTAGGCCCATCCGTTTTGCTAAGGAAAAATACCAGTCTTGTTTGCGAGTTATTATCGATTTCTGTGGCAGATTCAAGTTCTACTTCCCATTAGCTTTCCGTTGGGTCGGTTTAAAGCCCATTGATCATTCTGTTGTTGAATTCTTTAATACAAGAGTTGGGTTCTCTTGGAGAGCTTATAGAAACTTAGGCGTGAGCTATACGTGTGCTGACTCTGTTATGGGCTTATTTGTTGACATCGCCGGGACCACCACCCCCTTAGCCGATTTCGATGAGACAGGGATTACTTATTTGGCGGCCACCAATGCTGGGTGGTTGCCTTATCTAGCTGACGAAGGTCTCAGGTTTGTGCATTATCCTGCCAACTGGGTGAGAAGAAAGTTTGGGCTAGATCAGGATATTCCCGAAGATTTTTCTTTCCTCATGGAGTCTCCTACTTCTATCCGGCCGTTCTTGCGGCATACTGCCTTTGAATTCTGGAGCCAGCATTTTACTGCAGTTACCATTCCAGGCTCACTGAGAGAGGGCATTTGTACTCTTGCCATGCACGAATATTGGCAGGTCGTGATGACTTCGTTCAAGCAAGAATTGGTGGGCAGTTGTGGTTTCTCCCTTATTCCTTCTAATGGGCTTAGTGCGGTTATTTCAGCTAATCCTCGGTTACTTCTGCCCTCCAAGTCAGTGTTAGCATATGCTAGGAAACAGAATTGGTTTGCCATCTTTGAGTGGGATGAGGAGAAAATAGGGTGGTATTGTCACGCCGGTGATTATCCCCCGGGTTGGGAGAAGAAAGTGAAAGTGATGAACATTTCAGCGCCAAAGAAGGGTTCTGCCAAGCTTAAGTCCGCCAAAAAAGGAGGTGATTCTTCTGAAACTTATTCAGGCATTGTACCTTTGAGAGTGGCCTTCCTCGCTTAGGCAATATAGCTTTGGAGAGCCATTCTCTTGCTTCCACCTATGCCCGTTCTGGCGCGCGCCCCACTGCTAGCAAGTCTATGTCCACTGCTCCGCAGCCATCCACCGGTGCTCCTCCTTCTAGCAGGACACAAGGTAGTAAAAGGAAGTCCTTCCCTCCGTCTCCGCCCACTACCACTGAGCGATGAGTATGTTGCCTCCAACATGACCTCTTTCTCCCCTTTTTTTTTTTTTTTTTTTTCATATGGGGCTTTCCTGCAAAATACATTGGTTGATTCATCTCTTTGTCTTTGTCTTCTATTCCACTTTTTTTTTTTTTTTTTTGAGTCTGAGGTATGTCTCCCTCCTCTCTTTTCCTTTCCTTTGCCCATTTTTCTTCTGCCATATGCCGTTGGTTGTTTCGTCTTTATTTCAGCATCATTACCAATTACAGATTCCTTTGCTTCCCATCTTTTTTTTTTTCTTTCCAGGACGAGCCTGAGCCTTTCTCTGTATACCGTCCCACGGTAGAGGAACTTTCTGCCTCCATGGGCACGCCCATGGGAGGTTTCTTTGATGGGGTTGGTGTAGTACTTGCAACACCTGCTCCTTTGGCCGCTGCATCGGGAATCCTTGCTGAGGTCCCCATCCGTCCTGCTGAGCTGGTACCTATAGTCGAGGGTACTATACGAAGAGGGTTGATGAGACTATTCCTGTTCCTGCCGAGACACTCACCCCTCAAAAGGGAGTCATTCCTTTCGTTACTATTCAGACTGAGGTTGCTTTTCCTGCCACACCCCTCATTATCTCTAGTAGTGATCCTTTCGTAACTCTTTCTTAGGCCGTGAAGGACAATTCCTCCTTAGTGGTTACTCCTTCTTCCATTCCAAGTTCCACCACACGCGGACCTGATGCGAACTTGTCTTCTGAGGGCTTCGAGGATGTTGTCGAGGATTTTGATGATGAACCCACCATGAAAAAGAAGGTTTCTGATTTTGAGGAGGAGGAAGGTGTTGATCATGAGGTCTAACCCATCGGTATGTGTCTTCTTTTCATGTGCATGTATATTCATTTGTGTCACCTCTTTATTTTGCGCATCTATTCTTGTAGGAACCTTTGGGGAACCAGAAGTTGCAGCAGACATAGATATGCCTACAGCCACTTATCCTGCCACACCTATAGCACCCGTTTTCGTTGTACCATCGGTACCAGTTTTTTGCCATTTCTGCAATACCCATTCTTGCTATCTCCACAGCCCGTACTTTCACAAGTCTAGGTGTACTTCTTTCCCTTGTCTCTCTTCTTTCTTTTTTTTTTTTCTTTTTTTTTTTGTGAATTCGTTCCTTTTGGCTCAAGGTTCTTTACATCCCCCCCCCCCTTTTTTTTTGTCTTCTCAGTAGGTCCACTTCCAACCGCCCCTTCCCAATTTGAAGTGGGCAGTAGTTCTGCTGTAGTTACGGACCCTGTGAGTGAGGCCGCAGCCTTCTTTACTCGTTTTGATCAGCTTGAAGTTAATAACCTCGATCCTGCAGATTTCTGGGGTTCTGGCCCTCCCTACGTAGACTTCCACGGCTTCAGAGTTCTTGAGGATTGTGTTTCTCATCTAGAGGCGGTCTATAGTAGCCGTGGTGATTTTATGCAAGGATTCTGTTTTAGCCGTTTTGCCAGAGAGCATTTTTTGAAGATGCTAGGGAGCATGATGAATGATATTGAGCATAACTTTGTTGACACTATCTCTTCCGAGAGGATCCTTCAGTGGAGAGCTACAGTTCAAGAGCTTGTTAGTGTGGGCTTCGTTGTGGAGTTCATTTTGGATCATCTCTGTGAGATTGCCTGAGCCCTTTTTATGAGGAGAGTTTAGTCTGCTGTTGATGCCATTGACACACGGATTAAGGTTCTAAGGAAGGAGGTGGCGGACTTGGAGGCTCGCTACGAGCGCCTTCTTTTAAGCATTGGTGAGTCCAGCCGTTTTGGAGATCAGTCCCTCATTTATGGGCTACATTGATGATACAGTTCTCTCTTCCCTTATGTTGCTTATTTCCCCGTTTGACCCACTTTGTGTTTCCTACTGGACTTCACCCCTTCCCTCCCCTCTTTTTCTTTTCTTTATATGAATGTGACTGCCATAGTTTGGGCATGTAATTATGACGCTACACTATGCTACTACTATTGCTATGACATGTATGCTTTTGTAGTACTTAATACTTCTTTTCATTACGTGAAAGTAGTTACAATCATGTCTTGTGATACAGTCACTTGAAGATAAATTAAAGAAAAACATAAAGAGAGGCAACTATATGGCTCTTTGATGGAATCGTTCAAGTCCTTGCCATCCATTTGAGTCAAACGGTAATACCCACTTAGATGTGCCTCTCTTATCACAAGGGGTCCCTCCCATTTTGGTGCAAACTTAGATGGTCCTATCATGCCTCGCCTGATATAGTCTACTACTTTTAACATGAGTTGCTCTTCCGCGAACACTCTCTCTTTGGTCATTCTGCCATAGGCCTTCATCATTCTTTGTCTATATTTGCGGCTACGCTTTTGGGCCTCTTCCCTCGTTTCATCAAGCCCTTCTAAGTTTTCATACCTTTCGGCCGCAAAGACTTCCTTTTCCTTTTCCTTTTCCTTCCCCTGCATTTGCATAAGTCTTAATGATGGAGTCATTATTTCCACTGGGCTCATTACCTCTGTCCCATAGACTAGAGAAAAGGGTGAGAATCCCGTGGCCTACTTCGATGAATTTCGATAAGCCCAAAGACCATCTGGCAGATGTGTTGCCCATCCTCTTGTATATTCTTGGCTCATTTTACTGATGATTTTTATGATGATCTTGTTTGTTACCTCTGCTCACCCGTTCCCTTAAGGGTAATAGGGCGATGAACAATGGTGCTTGACTTGATAGAATTTCAGCATCTTCCTGATATCATTGTTGACAAAGGGTGTGCCATTGTCACTGACAATCATGTGGGGTATCCCAAACATCACAATTATGTTCTTCTTGGTGAGGTTTGCTACTGCTCCTCTCGTGGCTTTACGGAGTGGCATTGCCTCTGTCCACTTTGTGAAGTATTTCGTAGCCACTAGGATCCATATGTAGCCACGCAATGGTTGGTTGACTGGTCCGACCAGATTAAGCCCCCAAGTGTGAAAGGGCCATGGGGTAACCATGCTGTGTAGGCTCTACGGGTGGGTGTGAATTAGGTTGGCCTACACTTGTTAGCCATGGCACCTTTTTACAAATTCTACTGTGTCCTTCTTCATGGTAGGCTAGTAGTAACCCATCTGTAGTAGGCATTTGTATAACTTCTTCTTCCCATGGTGTTCCCCACATTCTCCCGCATGCACCTCTTTTATCATATCTTTCGCTTCATCGGGGCCCAGGCATTGTAATGGATCTCTATCATATTCTTTCTTAAAAAGGACCCCGTTATGTAGGAAGTAGCATGTTGCCAACCTTTTGAGCTTGTACCGCTCACTATGCTTTTGTGGCAAGATACCCTCTACTAAGTGCTGGGTGAATGGTCTTCTTCAATCTTTGCTGACGAACACAGCGTAGCTCTCTTCCCTGTCTACCGCCAGCTGGCAAGTCTCATATTGGACTTGGACTTGATCTGCGACTTTTCCCATACTCGGCCAATAAAAGCCTGCCCTTTGAAGCCTGCGGTAGAGATTGATTTCTCCGCTAGGTCCGCAAGTCTTATCATGCACTTCTTTTAACTTTCTCTGGGCTTCTCTTTGCCCCACGCATCTAGACAAGACCCCACCTGGCATCCTGCGGTATAACTCTCCCTTTACCAGGGCGTAATCTCTTAGTACCTTTAATTCTGCAGCTTCCCCTTCTTTCATCAAGGTTTCCTTTATGGGATTCTGCCAATCCTCTTCACACTGCTCTTCTTGGAACCTTTCTTTCAATGATTTGATGATGGACTCTTTCCTTTTGCTAACTTCTATTCTAGTGCTATCCCCTTCGAAGATTATTTGTGAGCCTAATGTGGCCAGCGCATCTGCGAACCGGTTTTCATTTCTTGAAGCATGCTCTATCCCAAAGGTTGAAAACTTCTCCTCCATCTTCTAAGCCATCTCTCTATACGGGGCTAGACTGGGCTCCTCTAAAGAGAAACTCCCTTTGGTCTGGCAAATCACTAGGTTCGAGTCTCCTATTACTCTTAAGTGCTTGACTCCCATTTCGAGGGTCATGGACAACTCAGTTAGATAAGTTTCATACTCTACCGTGTTGTTTGAACACAGGAATTCTAATTTAAACGATAATGCCACAGCCTCGTTCTCCTCATGATACAGAACTACTCCCACTCCCCCCGATTAAGCAGTAGAAGACCCATCAAATTTCATTACCCACTGTTCTCCGACTTCTTTTGCTATGACTATTTCTCCTGGGACTTCATCATCCAGCGGGAATTCCTCTTCTCCTGGGAATTGTTCCAACAGATCTACTATCGCCTGACCTTTTATCGCCTTGGGTGTTCCCGCCTTCAGATCATATTGTGACAATTGTAATAACCACTGGGATATTCTATCAAAGAGAATTGGTTGTCGTAATAAGGCTTTGATGGCATAGGACTTAGTCTTTAGCCATACTTTGTAGGCCAAGAATAATGACCTAACCTTTGTGAGGCATACACAACATCTAGGCATGCCCTTTCTACCCTTGGGTAATGAATCTCTGCCTCTTTCAGAACGCGGCTGATGTAATAGACCGGTTGCTCATTACCATCTCTATCCTCTTGGGCGATCAATGCGCCCACAGCGTACTGGTTGGTAGCTAAATACAGCAATAGTGGCTTCCTGTGGATTGGGGCTTGTACAGTGGGGAGATTCATCATATTCTGCTGCAGCCTTTTGAAGGCCGCTTACTGTACTTTTCTCCATTCAAACCTTTGCCCCTTCTTGAGTAGCTTGCCGAAAGCAGAGGTAATGGATGTCAATCCGGGGATGAACCTTCGGATATATGAGACCTTTCCCAAAAAACTTTTCAATTCATTTACTGTAGCTGGAGGTCTCATGGTTGCTATGGCCGTGGCTTTGGCCTGGTCCACGTCTATTCCTCTACTGTGGACTAGGAACCCCAAGAATTTTTCAGAAGACACCCCAAATATGCACTTGAGAGGGTTCATCTCTAGCTTGAAAGCCCTACACCTTTCGAACACCTTCCTCAATACCTGGGCATGTTCTTCTCGCCTTCTCGATTTTACCACTATGTCATCCATATAGTCTTTTAATTCCTGGTGTATCATGTTATGGAATATAGCCGTCATTGTTCGGTGGTAAGTTGCACTTGCGTTCTTCAACCCAAATGGCATTACTGTATAGTAAAAATTGCCTATGGGTGTTTTGAAGGTAGTCTTCTTTGCATCCTTCAACTCCATTTTAATCTAATTGTACCCACTGAATCCGTCCATGAATGAAAACATGGCGTTTCTTGCTGTCGAATCTATCAATAGATCCATATTCAGCAAAGGAAATTCGTCTTTCGGGCAGACCCTATTGAGACGTCTGAAATCTACACAACATCTTATCTGCCCATTCTTCTTCTTTACTGGCACTATGTTAGACAACTAGCGTGGATGTTGAATGGGTTTGATGAATCCTATGGCCAGCAACTTCTGTACTTCTTTGATAATCTGCCCTTCTATCTCAGTGTGGAATATCCTGGTAGGCTGGGCTACTGGCTTGGCCTCCGGGTCCACATTCAGTGTATGCACTACTAACTCAGGATCCAATCCGGGCATTTCACTATAGTCCCATGCAAAGACATCTCTGTATTCCTTTAATAGCAATATCAATTTTGACCTTTCTTTTTCTGACAACTTTAAGCTGACTGAGATGGGCCTTGGTTTTTGTAAGTCGGACCCCAAGTCGACTTCATCTAACCTTTCTTTTACCACGATCTATGCGTCCTTTTTTTCGCAAACTCCTCGTCTTTCTCTTCATTACTCTCCTCCTCCGATCCTTTTTGAGCTATGCAATACACCAGGCTTTTGTGCTGCCACTCCTGTCTGGGGCCCATTTGTCTTTCACTCATGGGCCTCGCGTACTTTCATAATTTGTATATAATCCTACCTTCAGGGCCTCAGAACCTAACACATTGTGGTACATCATCTGGCTCTGCAGTAAGTGCTTCTTTCTTCTTCTTCTTCTTCTTCTTCTTCTTCTTCTTCTGAGATAGTACTTTTCTCAGATCGGGTTCTGGGTCGTCCTAAATATCCTCCCACCTAGGAACAAAGGTGCCTCGTGGTTTTGATACTGAACTTTCCCCAAATGATGCCCACTGGTCGTAGAACATGGTTTCTACTAAATGGGCCTTCGCCTACTCAAATGGTGATGGGTTTGTTGCTATGCATATCATCCTGCCATTCAGCCTTCCCTTCACGCATTGGTGGTAAGTGGACGAGACTAGTCGGTGTTTATGTAACCATGGCCTCCCCAACAGCACGTGGTATGAGACCTCGGTCTTTACTATGTGAAACCGAGCTAAAGAGGTTATAGGGCCCACCTTTAACCATAGTTGAATGTGACTTGCAGTATATTCGCCACTTCCTTCGAACCTAGTTACTTCCATTAGGCACCCTTGAATTTTCCTTTCTAAAATTCTTGCTGCCTACAGAGTGCTTAATGGAACGAGGTTTACCGAAGCACCTGTATCTACTAAGGCTCTCTTGATGGGAATTTGATTTATGGATGCGGCCAAGTAAAGGGGTTTCCTGTGGTTAAGACACCCTACCTCCATATCCTCATCACTGAAAGTGATTTTGCTTGATTCTTGTAATAAAGCCCTGTCATCTGTGACTTCTGCTGATAAACATTCTACTCCCGCCCTGGAGGCAATGCTTATCAGGGCCTCCGTGGCTATCTTTCGCTGTAAGACCTAGTTGGTCAAACAGATTTTTGAATTTGGATCTCTTTTGTAGGGTGGTGATTGCTAAGGCAGGCAGGGCTGGATTCTCCTCCTCGTCCTCCCCTCGATCCGCACAGATCATTACCACTGCTACACCCTTCCCTTTGTGGTTTGGGAATGGATTTCTTTGAACTTCCTGTTGTGACAACTCTAGGGTCCCTTCTTTGATCCTGCGGTGTATCAGTTTAGGGAGTGCCTAGCATTTTGCGGTAGGATGTTGCACATAGTTATGCAATCAACAGAAGTGTGGGTCCCTCCGCTCTTCTTCTGTGGGCTCCTTAGAGACTTAATTAGGCTTAAAGGCTCCTTTTGCTATCCACTTGTCCAGGAGTACATCTAGCTCCTTTGGGGTGCATAGTATTGGTGGAGGAGTATCATGCTCTTTCCCATCAATTTTTCTTTTTCTCTCGCCTGCGGAGGCTGTCATGGCTTGTGGGGCATTTCTTTTGTTAGGACCTGGCCTTATCGATTAAGCGGTCTTCCTGGCCTTTTGTAACAGTTGCACAAACTAGGAGATTTCCAAGTTTTCCTAAACAGCTCGATACTCCCTGATCATGTTCGTCATACACATTTCCACCAATGTCTTTTCCTTACAGTGGTCATAAAAATTGAGTGCTATGTCTCTGAACCTTTTGGTATACTCCATTAAATCTTCACCATTTCTTTGCTTAATAGCTTGCAAAGTCGCGAGCGTCACCGTTTCTTCTCTGTGGAAGTTCTTAGTGCAAAATACATCCACCATGTCATCCCAGCTTGGGATTGATCCTGGCTTTAGACTGATGTACCAGGTATAGGCACGGTCACATAGTGACTTGGAAAATTCCCAAAGGCATAGGTCCTCGTTTGCCGCATAAGGACCAAGAGTATCAATAAACTTGCTCACGTGTTCAACGGCACTTCCCTTCCTACCGTCATACTGCGCGAAGGCTTGCGATTCATACCTCTTAGGGTACAATTTACTGAGCACGCTTAATGGGTAAGGAGGCCTTCATGCATAGAACCTCTCTTTTGGCGCTCTGGCTCTTTCTTGCTTTAGGAGAGCAGCTACCTCTGCCATGGTGATGTAACGCTACACTACATCTTGTGGAGCACCCCCAATCGGTGTCTCTTCTTTGTCCGCTACATGCTCTGGGTCATGCTAGCTCCTCTTTTCCTTCGTCTTATCTATCTTCAACAGACTAATTTCCTCCATCATCTGCTGTTGTGAATGTTGTAGTCCCTGCAGTACTTCAATGAAAGTATTGGCATTATCATTGGGATTCCTTCTCTGCGACTGGGGTCTAGCCCCCATTTCAGTAGTACCTTCCGCCTGGTTAGGCTGATGCTAGCTAGACGTTGTTGGCCTAGACTCTACCTGGGAAGGCAAGGCATTTAAGTTTCGCGTCGTTCTAAATTTCGGTGGAATTTGCTTGTTAGGATCTCTGTCCTTGTCTGCTTCCCAACTCCCTAGTGAAGTCGCCAATTTAAATGTGGTGGGCTTTTTGTGCAAGGTTAGGCAAGACTGCTTCCTATCATGCTAGGCCCAAAGTATTCTGGATCAGGGAGTTGGGACCGGTCCAATTGTAATCACCTTGGTCCGGCTTGTGTGCAAGCCACACCCCGTTTTACCGCGATTTATATTATGTACCCATGGCAGACAGAGCTGCTAAAATGATTACGGCAGACAGATATAATAAAGATGATACAGAGATTCGTTCACTATTTAGACAAGAGTAAATAATGAGTCATCACATGAAGTATGTATTTTATGAAAACGACAACAAAAGTAAATACAGGGGAAATAATAACAAGCTTGCTGAATCAAAATAAGTGTTAGTCTGCTGTATTACATTACGGGATTTAAGTAAAAAAGGAGGCCATTTCCTCAACGTGAGTAACTTCTCCAAAGGAGAGGTTAATTTCTTTGAGGGAGTGGACCTAAATGACTTGTGCCCAGGAAGGTCCTCTTACTGATGGCAGGGGACATGAGTTTGAGAGAGAGAGAGAGAGAGAGGGAATCAACCTATTTGGTGCATGCCTGCCACTCCGTTCTCTCTATATTTTTTTTATTCTTTATGTTCTCTGGTTCTTTCTTTCTTCTTTTTTTTTTCTTAGTTATTGTGATTCTCTCTTTTAGGCCACTATTGCCCCCCCCCCCCCTCTTTCGTGCACTGTAGGTGTCTTTATATAATACTTGCTGTGGCGGGCTTTTACCATTTTAGCTTTTAACCGTCTTTTTCTAGTGTGTGTCCTTGTTGACCATTATTGATTGGTCAGGTACCCAACTACTGCCACTTGCCTGTGCTAACTGCGCCACTCCACATCACCAGGCGAAGACAGTTTAATTTGTTTGTTTGCTCATCGTGGCATTCTTTCTTGCCACGGTGTAGGTGTTCTCTTTCTCTCTCCATCCCTCATGGCATGCACCTAGTAGTTCCAACTCAGCCTTCCTTCTTTTGGATGGCATGTCATCCTAATAGGACACTTCCCCCAAAAGAGCCTGAGCAAGAAGCTCAAAATAGGTTTTTCCCCTCTCCCCATCGCTAGACCATGCCCTTTTACCTCTGACCCATGACCCACCACTTCTTGTATTGGTTAGGTACAGGCTGGTAGTGTTTGGGCCTTGCGCATGCTTCACTTCCATGTTCGTCCAAAATTTGCCTGCTGCTCGTGCGTTTGCTGCGGTCTGAAGGTCCGTCTGTCCATTCTGGCGTTCGCTCTTAACTCCTCATGGCGTGGGCTAACTTTGCATTCTTTATGGCTTGATCTCTTGGGCTTTGCCCGATTGTGGGCTTCATCTCATTTACGTCTTTCCGTGGGCTGTTTTACTCTTGCAGTCTCGCTGTTACATCCTGCCACATCGTTCTATTATTCCTACCATGATGTTATTTGGCCTAGAACTACTGGACTTCTTTAGGCTTGTTGTTTGTTTCCTTTCTAACAGCCCAATAAGCCCATTGGGCCTTTTATCACATCGTTTGCGAGCTCCCGTGTCCCTTTTACTTCCTGTTGGGCGTCTTTGACCCTTCCTAATTCTGTGTTTCCCATGGGCTTTTCCTAATTCATTGGACATCCTCAGCCCAACAACTCCATACTTCATCCTTGGGGCTTATAGATTCTCTATTGTCCCTTACTTTCTTTACTTATATTACTTTGGGTCTGCCGTGGCCCATTCTCACTTTTTCTACATCCATTCCGCTAACGGGTTTGCTATTTCTCTCTTTTCGGGCCCTTTCTAAGCCCATTTACTTCCTCAAGGTCCATTTATTTGCTTTATGGACCTATAATTCATTATTCCTGCCACTTGGCCTTAATAGCTTTTCTATCCACTTTCTAACTCTCTTCTACCCGTGTTGCTGGGCCTCTTCTTTCCTACAGGGCTCCCAAAAAAAATAGGCATCAACAATAATTAGAAAATAGAGAGAGTTTATGACATGTGTGTCTATTATTATCATATTATAGAAATAACTTTTTGTTATAAAGTTAGAAAAATTGTAAAGTTAGTGATTGTTCAAGCATTTAATTAGTTAAGTAGACATACAGTGTATTATTTTATGTATGAATGAGTGTAGTTGTGTGTGTCAATAATTAATACAGAGCCAATGAGTTAAGTTTTTTCATTTTGTTTAAAATATTTTTACAAAAACAATGACAGATTAACAGATAATAACAACTGCATAAAAATAAAAATGTTAGACAAACTTAACAAAATAAAATGGTCATAGCTACCTACATTGGCAATAAATATTCATAATGAACTATCATGTAACAATTCAAAATTTGAAAACTTGTAGAAGTTGTAAAACTTCATTATTTTTGTGTCAATAACTTGATATATTCAAGTTCTCTTTTTATTAAAAATTTTTTAATTTAAATTACTTAATGACCTCCTAAACAAAATTCCTGGAGCCGCCACTGCATGTCTCCCATAATTAGAATTAAAAAACCAATCGGATTTAATCTTTCAATAAAATTTTATTTAATCTTTTAGGGGACCAACTAAAATTGATTTAAGATATTCTTATGCATGCATGCATGCCTATGATAGCTAGTCTATGATTTTTGTTGTATTCAACCTCTGAAAATTCTCAAACAAAATTTTGAAAAATCACCACCGATAAGCATGCCCCACCACCGCCCCCCCCCCCCCCCCCCCCCCCCCCTTGTCCTAGATTTGGATTTCCTAGCTCCATCCCTGAACCTCTGTAATTTCACTCGAGTAAGTGTCTAGTGATTGTCGTGCAATGTAGTTTCAATCGAGTTAGTATCCAACGATGGTCGTGCAAACTAACGAAGATAGTACAATTATGCCAATTTTAAATAGTCATGTCGCATTGACCCCCACCCTTAGTAGAAAGTTTAAAAAATAGAACTCAAACCTAAAAAAGAAACCTCAGACGAGGAAACATAACTTTAGGTCCTGAGCCAAACAAACGAGATATGTACGGTTAAATAAGAGAACTTTACTTTACAGTAGACATAACCATAATCTTAGTCCCGAGCCAAACAAACAATATGTAGAGCTTTTCATCAAAATATAAATAAATATGTAGAACTACTTTACAGTAGACATAAACATAATTTCTGCTTCTACAATCAACGTATCTTCAACAAGAAACCCCTTGGATGCGTCCTCAAGATCTTTTCGTGACAAAAGTTGCGAAAAACCCCAGTCGTTACATGAGGCAGAGAACCAGTGTTTAGCTGTGTGGGGGAAAAAAAATATTAAGAAAGCTTATAATTGAGGAAAGTAATTAGAGAGAACAAAAAGCACATACTTCTCTCAAGAAAAAAAAGAAAAGAAAATGACAAATATAATTCATTAACCTCTTTCTTCTGCATGTTTATTGTTAATTTGGTCCCTTATCCGCAGCTTAAAATCCACAAAAATTTTGTAATCAAGTGGAACACAATCTACTGAGTCGAGGAAGACGGATATTGCTTTGGGTGCTTCATTATAAAATCCATTGGGATAAATCAGTATTTCCCTGGATTCAATAAAAAGAGTTAAAAATTAATAGTTAATAAGTTTAGCATTTAGCAGTGGTAGCTTTCCCTTTTATAACAATAAAAGTTTTAACTTCTAATAATAAAAATACCATTTTAATTCTCCAACAACATATACTTGAGAAGCATATAATACTTTATCCTTTTTCGAAAAGTTTTCAATCTTCCAAGTCATAATTCGATTGGAAGGTTCTTTTATCATGGTAAGACACTCTCGTTTTGCAACTATGTTCATGAACAAAAATCTCCACACCAAATACACAACAATCATTGACAAGGTATCCATTTGAAATAACATTGAAAGAATCAAGAGGGAGAAATTTGTCGAAACCCCATTCAGTCTTTATGTCATGGAATCTTCTAATTGCCCCTTCAACATCTACAAATTAAATACATAGCAAACAATTAGTCTTGTACCAAAACAAATTTTTTAATATTTTTTTTACAACCGTGATAGTTCATGTGAAAGTGATATTATACTAAACTAATCTATCACCCTTAATGAAAAAATTTATGAATATTGTTGATTTGGTAGAATTTTTTGCATAGCTAATACACATGCATGTTTATGCATATATATAAATTATTAGAGAGCAAACCTTCTTCTTCTTTTTATTTTTATTTTTTTTTATACAAGATATAAATTCTATTCTAGCCTAATTTATGTGTATATATGTGTAGAGCTCTCTCTTAGAAACTTGAACCTCAGCCCTTACCCCCCACACCTCATAAGCATTTATACATGTGGTCAAAAACTTGTCCCGCATCTGATCATACACAAACAATTTGAAGCTAGCATTAACCTCCCATCCGAGAGGAGATTTTTCTGTATCAACGATTGACAAATAAATGAAGATGTGACCAGTCCATTCATTTTCAAATTTCCTTTTGGATAGAGAGACAACCTCCTACAAAAGAAGACATGGTAGATAATGAGGCTCAAATTTATATTTTAATAGAACAAAGAATATAGAGGCATTAGAATCCACCATTTGCGGCCGCCAACTTCAAAAACACCAGAGTCATACTTTTCAACCCCAGTCTCACACAGTAAAGAGTATGACTGTATTTTTAGTAAGTAATGAGCTGGCCGAAAATGTCTTGCCATTCTTGTGATTGCTGCAATACATTAGGAATATTTAGACACAATTCTAGTAAATATTGGGCAGCCAAAGTATGATTTGTTTCTAATAATTTAAGAATGAGAATTATACAAAAATTCAAGAATAAATTAATACATGAAAAATAAAATTGGGGTTTATTCAGTGTTAATAATAAATTATAATAAAATAATTGATACATTTTTTGTTTCTTAACACATTTCAACTCAATCATCAATCAAAACGTAACTTGATATCCCATTAGGTCCTAACATTCATTTATGATTGAATCTGTATTAAATTTTGCAGCAATGTCTCTCAACTCTAAATTCAATTACTACCCTAAATTAGCCAATTTGAATAAAATTATGATGTTATATCCTATTTAACACCTAATTCCAAACTCCCAAAATTAAAGAGAGAGAAAACCTTAAGAATAAAAAAAAAATTGAATTGTTAAATGACATTGAGAGAAAGATATAATTTTAAGAAAACACAAAACCAAACAATTTGACACGAAAATTTCCCTTTTAATTCAACTTTACAGAAACTTTTTAAGATTTTGTTTTACTCACCATATTTTACAGAATGAAAAAACAAATGATTTTAAGAGAATGTTTTGTTTCTCATTTTTCTAAGCCATATTAGCACCCAAACATACAGACATCTTATAAGTGAAATTAGTGAAATAACTAGTAAAATCAGGAAAATAAAAATAAAATTAACTATTCTGAAAGTTTAAATATCTTTCTAATCAAGAAAATAAAATTATTAAAAAGATTTTTCAAAAAATTTTATTTTGTCCGAAATGAATTCAAAAGAGAGAACATGAATGGATGGGAGCATCTCAAGGTACTGGTGGTTCGTGGATGAGTTGACAACTCTTCTTAAGGTGGTTAACATTTTCGTTAGCAAGACTTGATTTTAGGTAATTATTAATTAAAAATGTTTTTTTGTTTTGGAGGGGAGCCAATGTTGTGGGTTAGTTATTTATTTCCATTTTCTTTATATCTTCGGATTAAACTTAATTCTTGAGAGGGACATAGGAGTTACTTTTGGAAACTAAACTTTAATTTTAACTACCTATACTATTGAAAAAACTATGCATACAATATGAAAAAAAAAAAAAAAAAAAAAGAGTTTGGGTGCCATGGCCCTTCTTGGTCTAACTGGGGTTCTGTCCAAGATTTTTGATCTCTTTCTTTAATCATCCAACTTGAAATCACAATGAATCCATCCAATACTTTGATAAAACTTAAAATTTCGAAGTACCATATTTGTGAGCTACACAATTCCAAAATCATTTATTAAATCCAAAGTTGAACCATTTTCCATTAATAAACGGATCTTAACTTTACTCTAAGATCTACTAAAAAAAAATTATACTTTTAGAGATGATAATAATAATAATAATAACAACAACAACAACAACAACAACAATAATAACATTAATAATAATAATATAAGAGTAATAATAAAAATAACTTATAGAATTTAAGATTGTTGCAAATGAAATCTTATAGTTTCTCTGGTTTCAATTATTTTTTGATGGACTCTAGTTTCAAATGAAATATCGAACTTTAAAATTATATCAATTTAAAATCTGAACCTTTTAGGTTTGATCATACGATTTGATTTAGGGTATAAATTCATACAATTTTAAAATTATATAAATCACATTGAAATTAATTAAACTTAGGGTTTAATATATCAATCTTTATATATATATATATAATTTAATTCCTCAATTGGAATTTTGGCACATCATACTTTCTTTAAATGGTAGAACATATAGTTTCATATACAAACAAGATCATAATAAATGGTTACAAATATTTACCATAATTATCTAAATTTCATATCTAGACAAAATAAATAAATAAAAAAAGAAAAAAAATTATACTAAGTTAAACTCTTCCATGTATTGCATGGCTGGTTACCGACTACTGTTAATGTATAACTGCGCTATGATACTATGGGTCCATTTGATTGGAAAGGCGAAAAAGTGAGAGTATAGAAAATATTTTAATTTCCCTCCTTTTTGTTTGGTTGGTAGTGAAAAAATGGAGGGATGAAAAAAGTGAGTTTGTATAAATTTACGTATATACCCTTATTAAAAAATGATGTCTAATTAAAATAAAAAAAGTGGTAATCAACCAAAAAAAAAAAAATCAATCACCTAAATTTATTAAAAAAAATAAAAATCATGTCCATAAAAAAAATCACATCTAAAAAAAACACACACACACAAAAGAAAGCAAAAGGAAAAAAAAAAAAATACTGGACAAGCCTGCCCAGTAAATCAAAAGGAAAAAAAAAAAAAAAAAAAACAACAGGCAATGTGTGCCTAGTAAAAAAAAAAAAAAAAAAAAAAAAAAGCCAGGCAACTTCCATAAGGAAAAAAGAAAAAGAAAAAAGGTGTGAAGAAAAGCAACGTGGATGAAGCCCATGTGCAATTGCACATGGGCATTTTCGTCCAAAAATGATGCCCAATTTCTCCCTTCAGTTTTAACTCCATTTTGGAGAGAAAACTTTTTGGTGGGCTCAGGGAAAAAAACACATGGACCCTACCATTTATTTTCCTTTCCACCCAACCAAATACACTCAAAAAAATTTTCCTTCTCATTTTTTCTCCAAAGTTTTTCATCCACCCTATTTCACCTCCAAACAAATACACCATAAATGATTATATCCTTTCATTAGTGATGCCCCCGCAGCAAAAGATTGAAGAAAAATTATAGTTCTTCTAATTGCTTATTCTTTAAGAGGAGAAGTTAGGATTTAAAAATAATAATAAAAAAAAAAAAAAAAGATCATGAACTATACAATCGTTTCATGGATTTGGGGTGGGGTTTTGGAAGGGTTCTTTTCTTCCATTCAGACCCTATGGCATCAAAGAGTTCCAACTAAAGTAGGCAAGAAAATATGAACCTTTATATTGAAATAAAATACAAAAAATACAGAAAATAATTGTGTCAAATAAACATTCTAGAACGAAAAAGAACATACCGAATTCACCAGACTTGTTTTCCATGAATTTGGGTTTTGGTTTGTCAAAATCCTCTTTATTTAAAGCTATTGATAATATGCACTATTTATGGAGGGATGTCAGGATTGTGTACTCCACAACAATACCATACCACTTTACAGACGGAACAGTACGTGTGATTGGTTGGAAGGAAAGAAAGAATAGAGAAGGGTCCAAATGCAAGAAAAAAGAAGGATTTATGCTTAATTTGATTGGAGAGAGGAGAAGAATTGGAGGATTGGGTTTTCTTTGAGGATGCATAAAGAAACTATGATAGTACGATGTTTGATCAAAGTTGATTCTAGTGGGTTTCGCAACCTTTTTTTTTAGTCAAGTTTAAATTCACTTTTTGAGTGCAAGTTGAAAATGACATGGATTAAATTGACTGTTATCAAAATATATAGACCAAATGCATAGTGACTTCAAAATGATATTTTAACCACAAAAAAAAAAAAAAGGTGTCAATTTGTAGCTTATATGTGTAAAAACTCTTAGGATTTGAGTTTGTTCTGTTGGTAAACCATGACAAATTGTAAGTCTTTTTCGATTGGTGTTTGAAAACTCAAATAGTGTAAAACACTACAGGTAGTTTAGACCCCTAATTTTAAAAACATGGCTTGGTTGCTTTTACTCTAATTTATCTAAATGCGGAACAAGAGTAAAAATAATCAGAACTACTCTCTAAGCCATAACCACTAGCAAGCGGCAATAAATATAAAGCTTAAAGAGTAAGGAAGAGAGATGCATACTCAACAAAAAACCTCTCCGTGGCCCTCCAAGTCAAAATTGATCCACTAATGAATAAGTTGGAGTACAAGGATATTAAAATGACCTTCCAAGCCTAATCTACCCAATGTACTTGAGTCCTCCAAGCTCTAGCTACCAATGGACTTCTCAGAGTCTTGTTTTCACTAGTTATCCAAATCTTGCAATACCGCCCGATTGCATTCGCGAAGCCTCACCAGCTTCTTTTAACAAATCCCAAATGCTTCTGTAAAGTTATGATTTCCAACTATACTGTGTTGGTTTCTTCAATCATTTTCCCTATATGTATGTGGATTTAATTATAAGGGATGAGTGTGAGAGATTGGTGAACAATCAAGTTTCAAAAGTTGATCAAGTGGATTTCGCGACTGGCTAGCAACTGTCTCACGAGAAGCAACCCGAGAAAAGAGCCACATGTAGAACACATGACTAGAAGATGAAGAGTCATGCTAGGCTAGATTTTTCACGACTGTCTCATAGGTAAGGCCAACCCATGAAGGACCTGCGAAACTCTTTGTTTGGCAAAAAGTTATGTTTTGCTTTACCAAGTTTTTACCCACACTATATATACCCTCATTATCCACAAAGTATAAGGCATGCTTTTCAGAAAGAAAACCCTAGAAAATACACTTGACAGTTAGAAATTGTTATACTCACAATCATTTACATAGCCTATAAGAAATTGTACAAGGTTTCTAAGAAGCATAAAAAACTATATAGGCTGGCCACCAAGAAGCTCATTGATCTGGAGCTTGATCGAGAAGAGCTTTCCACAAAATTTGATGAAGCCAATCAGTCTATTGGTGCACTAAGGTTTGAGAGCAACTTCTTGGCTGAAAAGACTAAGAAGCTTGAGGCAGAACTGTTCCAAGTCAGAGCTCAACTGGAGAGGTCTTCAAGTGCAAAGCTTGATGAGATGTTCAGTTTACAGAAATCTACCTCCAACAAAACTAGTTTAGGGTATGATTTCTCCTCTTCTTATATTGCCTCTTCTAGTAATACTGTTTTTGTTCCCCCTGCTAATAATGTTGAAATTGAGAACATTAATGTTAAAAATGAATTAGCTAGTGAAAACATAGACAATGGCAAGTCTATCTTAGGAGCACCCCTTAAACTTGCTAAGAAGGAGACTAAAAACCCTAGGGCTAAGAAGATTAACTCTTAAAAGCCTAAACAGAAGAAGTAGTATCTCTATCATCACTGTGGAGCAGCCAGTCATACTCAATCTAATTGCTATAAGTGGTTAGCCACTTAACAGATCAATAGCATGATTGCATCAAGAAACCAGAATCAATTTTCATCCTTTTTTGCTCCCCTTGGAGATCTTCTCAAAGCCCTCATATTCCTTTCGAACTTGAGCGACTTCAATTCTTCCCCCTCACCGTCTGTTCAAGGGTTTGCGCAAATAAAAGGTTCTTCCAAGGTGTGGAAGGAAAAAGGCTCGAAGTGACTTAGTCACTCTTCTCTCCCCCCCTCCTGTTTTGTGTTTGCATTACTTGTGTATTTTGCTTTTGTGTTTTGAGTCAATCTATTTTTATGGATTGCCTTGTTTTGTTTAACATGTTTTTGCTTGGTTAATTTTCAATTTTACTTTATTTTTTTTTCATATAAAAATTAAAAAAAAAATTAAAAAATACAAAAACAGTGTGTGTTTGTGTACATTGGTACTTGTGTACCTTCGATGGCCATTGAAACAAAGTTTTCTAAACTTTGCATCTTTTGTAGCTTAGATGAGCATCTCTTTATACAACTAATTAAGCAAGTGAGCTTCGTGGCTCGTGTTTGTGATGAGTAAGGTTAAGTGATCTCTTGTACTCAACACTTATATCACTCTTTTTGACGGGAAGGACTAGAAAATCCTAAGAGAAAGGCATAAATAACCATCTCACCACTGTTGCCCGCCAATCTTGAAATGACATATGTATGCTTCGGCATAGCAAAAGTGCAATGTCAAATGCTTAATATCATTGGGTATTTCTTTTCTTTCTCTTATATGCCCACGCATGGTTTGCTCAAAAGAAAAATATGCAAAGACAGATAAAAGCGAAAAGATTAAAATGCTTTAAATATGATTGCAAGCGTGTATTCCAAGAAATGTGGGAGTTATAGAATGTACCTCGAAGGTGATAGTCCCCATCAAACAATTATGATTGTGTGTGAGTTAAAGTGATTTTCTCATATCTCAAATCGTCATAACATGTAGACACTTATGCAATGTTGCGATATTTTTCACACACAACATGTAATATTCTTTGCTACTCTTGATACATGTGCAGGTACAATGTGACTTGACCATTACAAAGTTTGCATGTGTTAATGTATACTCACTAAACTGTCTTAACTTGTTTTTAAAATATAAAATTGGTTAGAATTGTTGTGTGTGTGTGTGTGTGTGTGTGTGTGTGTGTGTGTGTGTGTGTGTGTTTTAGGATCATTGTGCTTAACACTTTTTGTTGTTGAGAGATGATTTTAAGAGATCAATATGATGTTTGGATCCTTGGTTGAGTTGCATATTTGATTGTATTCATGACTGTGTTTTTCTCCTTATGAAAAACTATTTTTAAAGCAATCTCGACAGCTCCTCGACAACTCTCGATACCTAGCTTATCTATTGAGCTCTTCAGTTGCTTGTTATCGCAATCTCGACACCTTCTAATAGCTAGGTCGATTGATCAATCGAGATACCTTCTGTCTCCTCGATAGCGAGATCGATCCATCGAGATACTTTTTGTCCCTTCGATAGCTTCTTGACAGATCCTCGATCCATCGAGATTCCTTTTTGCCTTGGACATTTGCTCGATAGTTGCATCTATCAAACCCTTTAAAGCTCGACACCTCTTGATCTGTTGAGAATTTCTGAACTTGTATATAAAGGGTTCTCGCGATCTCAGCCTTATTTCGATCGATCTCTCTTGATCTCTCTAGCCATTTCACCCCCCAAAACCACTCTCACTCACTCCAAACCTCTTCCTCAAGGATTTTTTGGCCTTAATCAAGTTTTTCTTCACTTGGTAAGTGTCTAAATCCTCATATTCATGTATTTCATGATTTTTAACCTAAGTTTTTCGGATTTTTTGAAAATTTTGGGGTTTTTCAAAATCAAAGAGGTTTTTGCAAAATTTTTAGGATAGGTTTTTTGTTTTTGATCTTAAAACTTCAGGCATTGCATCTCATTTGCATTGTAACAATGTTTCATGCATTATTAGGTGTGTGTTTACCTTGTTGCATACTTGTGTGCTGGTAGGATTGGATTGGGCAGAGCCCATGATGTAATTACTTTTGCATGTCACATGTTCATGCATTCCCATGCATACGTTCTTTCTCTTCAATATATTTTGAAATGCTTGGGACTATTCTAATTGTATCTTTCTCCTTCTTTCCCTTCTTTTTACGTTAGTCTGCTTCTATGGCACCCAAATGCAAATCTACTCCGTCTAGGAACCCTCTTCATTCCGGGGCATCCACTTCTTCTGACCCCACTCCTTCTCACGTTCGGTTCCGTGATCAGAAGGCCAAATCGGACTTCTTTAAGAACTTTTCTTAACGAGGTGTTCATTCAGAATGCCAAGTCATTTTGTTGGCCTTCTCCGACACTGACCTGCCCACTGTCATTCACAGTAGGGGTTGGGAGTCACTGTGTGATGTCCCGGTCACTTGTCCATCTGTGCTGATCCAAGAGTTTTACTCCAATATGCATGGATTCGATTATTCAATACCTCTTTTTGTTACTCGCGTTCGAGGTACGTGCATTATGATCACACCGAATGTTGTATCTGATGTGCTCGGTGTTCCGAGGGTAGAGCGTCCTAACTATCTCAGCTATGAGTGTCAGAGGACTGTGTCCAAAGATGAGCTGATGACTGTTTTCTATGAGCGTTCCTTTGATTGGGGTAAGCGTCAATTTACTCCATGTTCGACCTTTGTTAAAGGTCCTAGATTCATGAACATGGTTATGACTTTTGTGTTACATCCCTTATCTCATTATAACTCTATTATAGAGCCCTGTGCTCAGTTTTTTCTTTCTCTTTTAGAGCATCTCACTATAGATTTTCCCTCTCATTTCATTCTTTCTATCATAGATGTGTATAGGGATACGGCGACCCGTGATAAGCTCATCTTCCCTTCAGCTATCACGAGGCTTTTATGCCATTTTTCTGTTCCCTTTCCCATGTCTGACCACTTCTCTATTATGGGTGCTATAGATGCCACTACTGTTAAACGGAGCGAGGCACAGTTTCGGTCGAGGCGGTCTGGGTCAGCAGCTCCTCCCATTACTTCGGCTCCACACCTCTGCTCCCTCTTCTTCTGCAGGTGGTGTGACTCTGGATGCTATCATGGTGCAGCTTCAACGCATGGATGCTTGCCTTGTCTTGCTTACTGATGAGTTGTGTCGGGTCAACATTCATGTCAGCCGTATTGCTAGATGGCAGGCTCGCCTTGGTGGCTTCGTAGAGTTTCCCTTTCCTCCTCCCAAAGCACCCGACTTTGAGGACTCCGACGATGATGACGATGAGGATGATGGAGATGCTAGCTCTTCTAGTTCTGACGAGATGTCTACTTGACACTCTTACCCTTTGTCACTCGTGACAAAAAGGGGGAGTAGTTTTGGGTAATGAGAGTAGTCATAGTTAAGGGGAGAGTTAGTATAGGAGATTTTTGTTAGGGGGAATGCTGATATTGAGGGATGTAGTGAGGATATTATGTATCTTTTTCTTTTCTCTTCTTCTTAGATACATTTATCTCTTGTACTTTGGGTCTTGTGATCATTTTGACATACATTGTACTTATATTTGGTTTATATATATTAATGTATGTTTTTCACCTACCCTTACATGTGTTGTCTTTTTTCTCTCTTTATGCACATGCTTCTTATATCTTGTATGCAATCTATTATATTTGTTTCACACTAAGATGTCTTGATGAGTTTTGTTTAAAGTGTTTCAAAAATATAGGTTGTCAAAATCTTCTTGCCATAAACTCTTCTTGCAAAGTTTTTCAAGAGTTTGTGTTATGATAGATTTTATTGTATTCAAAAAGTGAGTATGAGTTAAGTAATTTATGACTTTTCTCATATGTTCATTTGTTTGTTGTGGTTTTGTCACGGATTGTCAAAGGGGGAGATTATTAGGACATATGTGTTTCACATGTTAGGAACATGTGTCACTATTTTATGTAATTAGCTAATCCTTTGACAAAATGTACTTTACTTGTAATTGGGTAGATCTAGGATGTGTTTAATACTTCAAGAAACATTGTTTCAAGATAAAGTGTTAAAGCCATGCAAGTCTGTCCAAGAATCAAGTGTGAAAGTGCTGCTTATTAAAGCTCGACAGCTAACATCTATCGAGATTTAAAGAGAGTTATTTCAGCCTGAGGCTCGACAGCAGCTCAACAGATAGGGTATCTGTCAGGATTTATGAAATTCAGACTTTCTGTTCTGATTTTCATGCAATCCATGAATGTATGTTTTAGCTTTCTTTTCTCACAACCCTTAACATATATAAGGATTGTTTTAAGGGCCGTCAAAGGTTGCTCGCATGTATGGAAAAGATTGTTCATGCAAATTGTGACCAGAGATAAAGTTTGCCCTCGTTCATCTCTCTCTTGAAGAAGCTACTGTGTTTGTACACTGTTGGGTTTTGTGGCCAAGCAACTTCGTGATCTTCAACATCTGAATAAACTAAAGAACTTTGCAGCCAACATCTTTCTCTAGTTGGTGAATCAAGTCGCGTATTGGGATTCGCACAATTGATTAGTCACATACTGGGAACCATGCATCAAAAGGAGAGATTGTCACTACAAAACAAATCCAATTGGGTATTGGAGTAAGGGTTCAACTATAAGTTGGTATAAGGTACTGGGATTCCTTTACTTGTAACTGCTTGTTTTGATAATAGTGGATTCTCAGGAGTGGTAACCTTAAAATCACCCGGTGGGGTTTTTTCCATGTAGATTTTCCCCATTCGTAAATAAATCACCTGTGTCAATTTATTTTCCGCTGCATACTTAGTTTAATAGGTGATTTGTTTGTGCTACCATGCATCTTGCATGTTAATTTGATTAATTAATAAACTTGTCTAATTAATCAATTAATTCATCACAAGGGGTCAATACATTTTTGGCTTGTCAAATGTAAAGGAAGATGAGTCTTGATTTAAAAATCAAGAATGTTTATCTCATGCTTGTCTTTTTGTTCATACCACATTAAATCTCTCTTTAAATGCCTTAAGGAGAAGGAGGATGGTTATGTGACGTTTGGAGATGGTAGCCACTCAGAAGTCCTGGGAAAGGGAACTATTAACATTCTAGGACTTCCTTTGTTGACTGATGTTCTTTATATCAAAGGGTTGAAAGCAAACTTGTTGAGCATCACCCAAATATGCGATGAAGACTTTTTGGTTAATTTTTCCAAGAAAGGGTGTTTAATTCTTAGTGAAGAAGGTGTACAAGTCTTGAAGGGACGTAGGACCACCAATAATTGCTATGGCGTGGTTCCCAAGCCAAATGTATTATGCCGGAGTGCTCGAGTTAATCTGCTGGAGTTATGGCACCAACATTTTGGACATGCCAATTACAAGCAAGTGGCAAAAGTCTCAAAGCTTGAAGCCGTGATTCGTTTGCCAAAATTTGGAAAGATCGAGAAAAATGTTTGTGGCCTATGTCAATTGGGAAAACAAACTAAATCAATCCATCCCAAAGTAAATGTTGTTGCTACATCTCGTCCATTGGAGTTGCTTCATGTTGATCTAATGGGTCCAACGAGAATGGAAAGCATGGGTGGAAAAAGATACATCATGGTTGTGGTTGATGATTTCTCAAGGTACTCTTGGGTGGAATTCCTTAGAGAAAATTTGGAGGCATGTGAAAAGATGGAAAGACTATGCAAGAAGCTTCAAAATGAAAAGGGAGTTCCCATCGTGAAAATCAGAAGTGACCACAGGAAGGAGTTTAAGAATGTTAAATTTGAAGCATTTTTCCATGAACATAGTATCAAGAAAGAATTTTCATCCCCAAAGACTCCACAACAAAGTGGGGTTGTTGAAAGGAAGAATCGGGTGATCCAAGAGATGGCGAGAGTTATGCTTCTTAATAAAGACATCCTACAAAAATTTTGGGCTAAAGCGGTTAACACTTCGTGCCACATTGGGAATAGAATCTTCTTCCAAGCAGGAATGAAGAAAACATCATATGAGATATGGAAGGAAAAGAAGCCAAATGTGAAATACTTCCCGCTATTTGGAAGTAAATGCTTCATTCTCAATGATAGGGAAAATCTTGAAAAGTTTGATGCCAAGAGCGATGAAGGGATTTTCCTAGGATACTCCATAAACAGCCTATAACTTTTTTGTCATAAAAAACCATAACTTAACAATCTCTCCCTTTGGATATTCCATGAAAAAAACACCCTATAACAGACTCTAGACTTAAAAGTGAGTTTGGGAACAATGGCAAAACTCACTCACACCTAAATCTAAGACCTATGACAATCTTGAAACAAAATACCTATATCCTGAAACACTTGCACAAAACACATTAGGCCCTCAAGGTAAAGCAAGTAATAAAGGACAAATATAATGAAACAAGTAAATTGCAATCAAGTAAACATGATATGAAACATATAAGAGCAACTTGATCAAACACAAAACAGTCATATGGAAATGACTACAATGATCACATAGCAAAGCAAATGATCTTCCGAATAAGCAATCAATAATGCAAAATAGTACAAGAATGTATGCATGTTCAACACATAAACACAATGTGATGAGAACAACAAAGAACAACAAAGTATAGAAACTAAAAGTAACTCAAAGCACCAAAAAGAAAAACAAGAAAACAAACAAAAAAATGTTTTCTTGTAAAAAAATGTCTTTTTCTCCTTGGTATATGCATCTCTCCTATAGAATTTTTACCTCTAAGAATGTGCATGAGATAGAAATTTTCCCCCTGCGAATGTGCACTAGAGTTATATAGAAATGACGATACTCTCTGGTATACTCTCTAGTATCTCTCCTCCTTTTTGACACGAACCGACAAAGGGGTCAAGAAGAATGAGGGAAAGATATGAAGATATGAACAAGAATAAAGATGCATGAAGGGTATAAGATGAATGAGAAATAAAGCTCAAACAAAAGAAAAAAAAAACCTTAAAAAATGCTACAAAGTATAAAGTAAACATGACATGTTAAGGATGAGGAAACAAGATATAGACCAAGGCATGACACGGGTAGGAAATGTGTGTGCAAAAAGTGGCTATGTTTAATGCATGAACAAAGTATGAGAAATACACAAGTGGGGCAAGGTGTGTAAAATACACAACCAATAAACCAAACATGTTTCTAGTGAGAAAACATGAAAAACCTCAAAGTTTGGTACACATTAGAGTCCAAATGATTGAGAAAATGCCTGAGGGGCATTTTATCAAACACTTTGCATGCATACAATAACCTTATTTGAAAAACAATGCTTGAAAATATGCCTTAAATACATGTTCAAAATGCCTCATGGGGCCAACACAATCATCAACAAACAAAATTGGACTAAGCCCAATCAACAAAATTAAAAACTTTTGTAAGAACGTAAGTTTTCCCAACCTAACACAAAAATAAACCCCAACCCTAGGTTTTAAGTAATCTAAGACAAAATAAAGGAATTGAAAGATTAAAAGTGATGAAAAATACCTTGGAGAAGTCTTAGAGTAGAAATCCAAAAGGGTTTCGATAAGTTTTGGAAGAAATTTTGAGTTTTGGAGGGTGGGAGTCGCGGAGTGCGAAAAGACAAGTATTTTGAAAACTGAATTTTCGAGCCCTTTAAAAACTGTCTTTTTCTGTATTTCACGAGTTAGTGACTCGCAAATTAGTCACGAACCCACTCATGATATGTGCAAATGAATAGGGCAGAATTTCGCAGGTCAAGTTTGAGTCGCGAACCACTTGCGGGGGAGTCACGAAACTCTCTGCCTGCAATTTTTAAGAAATTCAAATTCCTTAAGAATCTTGCAACTTGGAACCATTCACGAAAGCAATCGCGAAATGGCCAAACACAGTTTTTCAACAAAAAGAATTTGACATTTTGAGAAAAACTTTAAAAAACAAAGTGACAAAAATCATTTCTAGAAACAAACAAAATACTCAAAAATCTTTTTGGGTTTTATCATCAAGCAATTAAGCATACACACATCATATTTAAACATGTACAATCACACAAATGATATAGATATTCATTGAACATTAGACTTGTGTGTTATGTGTGAGTATCAAGTATGAATTAGTCCATAGTCTAGTATGAAGCTTCAATGATCAATTCAATCAAGTCATACACAAATAGCACGAAGTCAAGTAACCTATCTCACTAGTAGAAATGAACATATATGACTCCTCCCCAAAGTATTTACAATGATTGAAAGCTTTTCATTTGGCTTCCATTTTTCGTATTTTTTTTTCAACACAACTCAATTTTTGAGCAAAGATGCCATGAAATTTTTAATATTTCTTTGAATAATAAGCCTTTGGCTTTGGCATCATACATCTTGAATACATTTTTGCTTCACCTTTTCCTAGTCTAACTAGTTTTTGAAGCAAACCTTTTTCAGCTCTTTCTCCTTTTAGAGACTGAAATTTAAAGAGCTTTATGACATAAAAATAAAAATAAATGTGAGGAGATATATAGGATCAAGTTTACGCATATATCAAGATCAATCAAGACTATTGGCTAGACATTCATGACAAGCTTGAAGATCTACTTACAACAATCAAACATAGATTTCTAGATTTCACTTATATTCAATATGTGCATACATAAAAAGCTAAGCTCGTAAATACACTATGCCATTAGTACGAAGGTACTACGCCGAACTCACATTTGATATGACACAACACAAACAATCAAACTTTTTGAGACTTTTTACTTTTATGAGTTTTTGGATTTTTAACTCACACAAAATAAAAGAAATAAAGTAATATTAACATGAAAACAATGCATATAAAAATATGCAAGATGCACAAATGCATGATAATGAAGCATCTAATGCATAAAGAGTCTTACAAAGATTGAAAGAATTTAAATCAAAGACTAAAAGAGCATAAGCTCAACTATAGGAACCCTACCTCTTCCAGACGGAATAATTGTTTGGAATGAGTATCTCATGAGAAGTGAGACAAGAGTTAGAAGAATGAGAACTGAAGATGCACATAGACAAGGAAGTAAGAGCATTAACCACATGCTTTAACAACTTACCACTTTTAATCAAATCCAATTTAGCTTGCAAAACACAACTTCCAAGAAGCTCAAGTTTTTTTTTTTTTTTTTAATTCTTTTAAGTGCTTGAAACTTAGAGCAATGAGGTCTTAGATGACAAAAGGCACCACAATGGTGACAAACAGTGTGTTTAGGTCCACTAGGCTTTTTAGGGAGGGATCTAACAACATGGTTTTGTTCTCTCATCAACATGGAATATTGAGGTCTTATGTGACCGATCACACTGCAATGGTGGCAAGTAGGAACAAACTTAAATCCATTCAAATCCCTAGGATGAGACCTAAACGAAGGCTTTGGTTTAAAAGTCTTTCTCTTCACCTTTTGATTTCTTTTGTGTGGAGGAATGCACACCGATTTGTCTATAAAGGTAGAGCTCACAAAAGGCACAAAATCAGGCAACTCAACATGATTGCAACAAAGATTTTCTTCCTTTTTAGCAATAGGTTCAGCAATCAAACATTTAGCATGCATCTTAAGAGATTCGTTTTCACATTTAAGATCATCAACAAGTTTGTTAGACAAAACAAGTTTAGTATCCAAGTCCACATTCAAATATTCAAACTCTTTCATCTTTTCAAAAGATTTTTCAGTAAGTTTCTTATATTTCTCAACTAATTATTGGATTCATTAAGCTTAGCAATCAAATCATCATTTTCACCAATGAACTTGCTCAAAACCTCATGAAATTTCTTTGACTTTTTCTTCAAGAGTTTGACATTTGGAATTTTAACAACAACCAAAAAGTCATGTTACATGTCATCACAACCAAGAGGATAAACACTCACATTTTTACAAACATGTGGCATGTTACAATCAACATCATCCAAAACATGCAAAGAGGCACACAAAACACTATCCATGGCCATAAACACAAAGGGTCAAAGATCACACTTATGTATTTAAACCAAAACAAGTGTACTTGTTCTAATACCAATTGAAAGTTCAAATAGTGTAAAACGCTATAGCTTTGTTAGACCCCAATTTTAAAAACACGGCTTGATTGCTTTTACCTTAACTTATTTAAGTGTGGAACAAGAGTAAATTACACGCAATAACTAGAACTACTCTCTAAGCCATAACCACAAGTAAGCAGCAATAAACATAAAGTTTAAAAAGCAAGGGAAGAGGGATGCAAACACAAGATAACACCAAGACGTGTTATCGAAAAGAAAATCGAGGAACTCGGCGAAAAACCTCTTCGCGACCCTTCAAGTCGAAAACGATCCATTAGTGAATAAGTTGGAGTACAAGGATATCAAAAAGACCCTCCAAGCCTAATCCACCCAATGTATTTGAGCCTCCAAGCTCCAGCTACCAATGAACTTCTCGGAGTCTTGCCTTCACTAGTTATCTGAATCTTGTAATACCGCCCGATTGCATCCGCCAAGCCTAATCGGCTTCTTTTGGCAAATCTCAAATGCTTCCTAAGCTCCGAAATACTCTCTACATTCTGAATAAGTGTGAGTTTTGTTTGGGTACAAATCTCTTCTCTTGGTATGACAATGGAAGAAGAGACTACAAGGATTTCTCTATTGAGGATGAGTAGCTCTCTCTAACAAGGGTGAGTGTGTTGTAAAAATCTCTCTAGGTTTTTCTTCTAAATAGCTGTTTTACAATTTTGTGAGTAATGAGGGTATATATAGTAGGGTAAAGAAAAAGAAACGTCACACTTAAAATCCTCTAGGCAAAGAGTTTTGTGGGTCACTCTCGACTTGGCCTAAGTTGCGAAGTGACTCGTGAAATATAGCCTGACACTTGACTCTTCAACTTCCAGCATGTGCTTCTCATGTGACTTTCGCGGGTTGCACCACTCGCGAGCCAAGTCACGAGATTAACTTCTTGAGCAATCTTTACCAACTTAATACTAAACCCATTACAAATAAATTCCACAAAATACAAGGAAATAAATTAATGAAATTACAACACTTTTTGTCATGGAATAAGCCAACATAAATGTTATGTGAAAAACCATAACTTAATAGTGTTCAACTTGTCAAAACTATTCAATTGGTGTTTGACCTATTGAAAATCATAGGATCAGTAAAAATCAACAAACGTGAAAAGACATTATAACTTGTCTGTTTCGACCCAAATTCGTGATTCGTTTGTTGCGGTATTAAAAGGACATAAGAACCTAACCCTAGAAAGCTTTTAGAGGAGAGAAAAAGTGTCCCATGTGCTTCATATTCTGTATCTGAGGTTTCTATACCCAAAACACTTTCAGATCTTTTATTGGTGATATTCTTTGAAGAATTGCTACCTCATGCCAGCCATTAATAGTGCTGGATCTAAACATTCAAGTGTGATCTTGAAGTCATAGAGTAGAGGCCTACGTTGGCGAAAGCCTTCAAGGGTGGTCTTAAAGTCGTGAATTGGAGGTTCACGGCGGAACAAATTATTATCGAAGACATCTTTGGGATTCTGAGCTTAGTTCGGTAATTGTAGTTAGATTTACAATGAATAGGGTTATTCTTTTTTTTTTTTTTTTTTTTTGAGAAAAATGAATAGAGTTATTCTAATTGTATAACTTTATCTAATAGTGAATCTATTCACCTTGGGGGTGATAAGGTCAAGTCCTCCAAGGTTTTTCCTATGATACAATTTGTTTTATTATTTTTTTGGGTCATCATATCATATCTGATTTAAATTTCCACACTTCATGATATTTATGGTTATATGCTTAACCTAAGGCTTCCATAATTAACCTAGTAATCAAGTTGGCCTTAATTTTGGTTAAATAAAGAGTTTTGACAGGGTCTAAACCCAACAAACGCCATTTATTGTACATCACTAAATAAAAATAGAGTTCATTTCACTCATTCAAGAAAAAATTGAAAATTGAAAGTTGCATATCTTTATAGATTATTTGAACATGGTGTGAGTCTATTATGACTTCGATCAAACCATGTTTTGTCATAAATTTTCTATTCATAAATTTTTCTTAGTTTACACTTTAAAAGTTTAATATGTAACTCAAAAGAAGACACTGTTCAAGAGTAATCTTTAATTTTAACATTCATTAGATCGATTGAAAGATGATTTTCGATAGATATTCAACAATAACTTCCTTAATCGAAAATTGTGAAACCAAAATCTGGCGCGTTTTGATTGATTAAGTTAGTTGCTGCCTTGTTTTTTCCTATCCTATATGCAAATTATAAAACGCTTATTACCACAACTTCATTAAGAAGTTTAGAGACCGTTACCATGCATCAAGGACAGAGAAAATCTAAACCTAGTTTTGATGAACCTGTGATTCAAAAGTCTATATTCAACAACAATGTTGTTGTATTGATGATCAAGAGCCTAGCTAGCTAGTACTGTTATTGTGGAATTCAAATCTTTCAAGGTAGTACTTGGAGTCCATCAGAGGGTTTGATCGCAGTCACTAATGAGGCTCGTGAGAGAAGAAAAACATATAGAATTGTTCAGAAGTTTTGGAGCTGGTGTAGGATTACGTGTGCATTTGGCTCAACTTAAAAAGTCAACGTATTTTACTATTTAACTTATATTTGCTACAATTCATGGGTCACATTGAATTTTTTTGGTACTATTCATAGATCTCACTGTACTATTTAAAGCTAACTTTTACCTTTATTTATAATAATTTCAACAAAAAATTTTTAATTTCAACAGAATAAGCGGATCCCAAGCAGACCCGGCGTCAATAAGTTTATCTACCATGAATAAAGTCTAGGGTAATGGGTATAAACTAGATTGTATAATTTCTCTTCATAAAGTGGATTTCTTGATCAGAGATTATTGTAAGTTCGTTTAGACCCCTTAAACCCAACAGATTAACCTAGAGAATTAGCCAAGTGATTAACTTAGGTAATTTAAGCAGAACTAGGTTAACACAAGTATAATGAAAAACAATGAAGCAGCGGAAAATAAAGAACACAAAGATCTGATGACCCAGGAAAACCAAACCGGTAAAAAACCTAGGGAGGATTTAACCTAGCTATCCTCAAGGTAAACCGAATTCACTAGAAAGAATTGAAGTTTACACAATAAGACTTAGACCACTAACATTCTATTGCTACCCAAGTGTAGGACACTTACTACCACGACCCCATGATAGCTTCGAGATCCACGGACTCCTTCTTTCTTGAATTCTTCAGCAATCCACAAGTGCACTTGCTTGTATTTCTTGAAGATCTTTGATTCTGCAACTGTATGATTTACTAAGCTCTTGACATGAGTCTTGAGTTTGTAAACCGTAAGTGTATATGAAGGCAAACACCTCTAGATCTCACAATGAGATTCACAAACACAGCAAAACAGAACACTAAAAACGTGGCTAGGGTTTTCCCTTATATACTTAGGGCAAAACATAAAACCCTATACATTAAATGGGCTAGGGCTGAGTTGGAAAATTCTGCAGAAAAACAATCTGCACGACTTTCGATCGATCGAGTCTAATTTTCGATCGATCGAGTCAGGCATAAAGTGTACAGTGAATTCTGCATAAAACTCGATTCCAACTTTACATTAAGAGCCATACTTTGAGCAAGTCTAACACACAACTAAAAGAACGTTTTGATCATGGTTTGCCAACATTACAAATTGAAGTTCTAATACATTAGTTCTTAATTCTTAGAACCTAACAAACTCCCCCTTTGGCAATCCGTGACAAAACACAGACTCAACAAAAAGCTCAAAGTTTACAAATTGAAACAGCCCATTACAATAAAAAAACCACTTAAACAATTCATCTTAACTACTATCTAATAGTTGCAAAGTAGACAGCAGCTCGACTGAATCGACCTGTATATTCCTGTAACACTTAACAAACACATAAACGCATGTGTGAAAAAAAACAGGAAATATATAAAAATAACTTCTTAATTTCACATGACACAAAATAAAGACATATATCATGAATAACATCATAAATATAAATCAATAAGCAGAGTAGCATAGTGAAACAAGAAACATAATACATAACAATGTATCTCAACACAAATATCTCCTAATCAAGAGCCAAAAAAGTAAATACACAGTGAAGCGCCTAGATACAATCTAATAACTCCACAAGCTCTGCAGTATCACTACCAAGTACAAAAAAAACTCCCCCTAAAATGAAAATCTCCACAAAAAATCTCCTAGATACATATGAACTACACAATAGAATGCACTCCTCCTTTTTGTGACGAATTGCCAAAGGGCACTCACTCATCATCAAAAGGAGGTGGAGGGGAATGACGAGAACTCGCCAAATCAGCTCGCAACGCACGTAGCTCATCAAGGATGTCCACCAGAAGCTGACCATGAGCCGCCTGAACGGTCACGACAGTATCAAGAGTCCGACGAAGGTCAGAAACATCATCAAAAGGTGGAGGAACATCAGCAGCAGCAGCAGCAGCAACAGCAGGGTCAGACGACGTCCCAGCTGCAGGAGTATCTGTAGAAGAAGAAGGGGGTGGAGTGACACTGGAAGGCTCTACCCGAGGACGCTTAGAGCTAGCTCGAAGTTGAGCAGCCCTTTGCCTAAAAAAGGTAGCACTTATAGGAGCAATAACATGTA
This sequence comes from Lithocarpus polystachyus, assembly GCA_033629205.1. NCBI lineage: Eukaryota > Viridiplantae > Streptophyta > Magnoliopsida > Fagales > Fagaceae > Lithocarpus > Lithocarpus polystachyus. The sequence continues at coordinate 35,284,026 of CM066165.1, forward strand.
CAGGCTCAAAAGCAGGAAAATCACCTAAGCCAAGATAAAGGAGAATCCTATGAATGAAAACGGGAAAGAATAACGCATGAGCCGTAGAAGTAGACCGATGAACCTCGTTCAAAGAACGAAGGAACAAATGAGGAAAACTGATAGGAGCATCAGTAACAAGTGCGTACAAAAACACACATCGCTCAAGTGGAATGGGGTGGACATGAGAAATAGGCCACAAGGAATGACAAGCAATCCTAAAGAAAAGATAATGAAGCTCGGAAAGCTCAGCAGAAGTGATCCGAGGATCAGAACCCCACTGGATAGAAGATCCAGTGATGTATGACAATACGTCATCAAGAGGTGGAGACTCCTCATAAGGAAAAGTGGGATGGTCGACAATGGACACCCCAAGAGCGTCAGACACTACCGACGGGGTAATGCGATACTCTACACCTCGTAACCAAAACTTAACTAAGGTGTTGGTATCATAGACGTGGATAGAGAGATTCGAATAGAACTCTCTAATCAAGGTGGCAGGAGGAGGATGCTCAAAATCGAGCAAAGACAACCAACCCCGACGCTCAAAGTTACGTCTCACCTCAGGATCTACCTCATCTAGGATGACCCTACGCTCAGCCCAGATATGACGCCTAAGATTAAGGGTCTCATAGGTCTCTTGGTTCTTCTCACTAGGGAACCGCTCACTATCGAAAGAAGGTGAAGGATCAGAAGTCCTATGGGCTCTATTTTTCCTAAGCATGATGCTAAGGAATAAAGAGAGATACAGAAAAAAGAAAGAGGAGAAAAAACAAAAACCAAGGGCAAACTGCAAGTTAGCACAGCATAAAATATAGAAAAATCAATTCTATATGATGCATGAACAAAATATGCAAATGATGCATGAACTAATGCAGTGACATGTTCAAATATGATCCAAATTAACAAAATTGACTTGAGCATAAGTGTTAGATTAAAAATCCCCAATTTTGAAAAATCGAATTTTCAAAACACAACAAATTGAAAAATTGATCATCACAACAGTTAATTAACACAATATAATGATCAAATTAATCAATCTAACAAGTCAATTTCATCAATTTCAATCAAATTGAACAAAAACCCCAAAATCCCCAATTTCAAGCCCTAGAAATTTAAAAATTCCACAAAGCACTAAATCAAACAAATTAAAACATATGTAGTGCTTGGATAAGGTGTCCCCACAAAAACCCATGATTCATTTGAATGAAAAAGAACCAAAAACGCTTCCAAAAATACCAAAAACAAAAATGCCGAAAATAGCCTAAAATGCATGAAAATGATGTATGAAATATGAAAATAGAATCAAAAGAGAGGGCGAAAATGTCTTACCGGCCTTGGAAGAGAGAGATGATGCAAAAAGATCGGAGGAAAACGACAAAAATCTCCAAAGATAGCTTGACCGGTTGGTAGGGAGAAAAGGTATTTGAAAAGGTTTTGAAAAAGTGAAGAAATCACGTGAAAAAGACCTTTTTAAAAATACTCAGCCCGATTTTCGATCGATCGAAAAACAAATTCGATCGGTCAAAAATCCTTCGATTGATCCAGTATCAATCGGGAACCGATCGAAACACACAGAGACTTTAGTGAGATTTTAAAAACATTTTCGACTGATCGAAAAACATACTCGATCGATCGAAAATCTGAAAAAATTGAATTTTTGAAAATTGAAACAAATTAGCTCAAAAACTCCTCAAAGCATTAAATTTTATGAAAAGAATGCATGAGTATGAGATGAGATGTTTTCCAAAAACCCATGTTTTTATAACCCAGATCTCTCAAAGTAAGATTTTCCATAATATCTCTTAACCAATCAGACAAGCAAACATGTTTTGCATCAATTTCCAGAAATATTCAAACTCGGTTGGTCAGGCCAAAAACACACACAATAATATGTACACAATTTAGCAAAGAATAACTTGTGTAGTGTGTGCAACTAGCATAAGCTTGAGAAATATGTGAGGTGATATGCCCATATTGATGAATCACAATTTCTACAAAATCCATCACATGAAATTGAAAGAGACTATCACTTAAAGAGTTACATCATATAACTCTCACATCTCCTAGAATAAAAGCTTGCAATCATGTAAGTTTCTTGATTTGCCTCATTATTCAATTTAATTGATTAGAAACTTAATAAAAACCGGGATAATGTACACACCAATTTTATGAATTGCTAAATTATTATAGCCCAATAATGTACACACCAATTTTATTTAGAGGCTACACCTTATGTTCTTTTTGTGCATGTGCTACACTTTCTCGAGCACAAAATCTTACGATATGCACTAAGGTGTTCATGATTGGCTAGTAAACAGTGATGAGATGGTTATTTATGTCTTTCTCAATAAGACCAAGTCCAACAATCAAAGACATAAGACTTCAAGATCAAGATAATGTGATCAACAAATATAGCATCTTCCCACACAACATGCACAACAAAACTTTAGCTAGTGAAGTGCAATAGAAATAAGTGCATCAAAGTTAAACAAGGTATATAAACATGTTATGCAAAATTTGATTGACCAACCTTGTCTTCAAATTCAAGAAAAAATAGCAAAAACACAATTTGGAAATTTTTTTTTTTTTTTTTATAAAAGAAACACACATCCTAGAATGAAATGCATGAATGTTATGCAATGCAAATCCTAGAAACAAAGGTCACAAAAGGTAGAGCAATGAAGCACAAGGACCATGTCAGATAGACTCAATTAGGTTGAGCCTTTTGCATCCAAAACTTTTTAGATGCAACTCTTGCATTGGAGTTATGATTCACATTAGAATTCTGAGCAACTCCAGGATTGAAATAAAGATTTAACGCCTTTACCAATTCACCAATAAGTACCATGGGATCATGTGCTTGAGGCACATGTATTTTAGATTTACTTGCTCGCTTTGCAGCTTGCAACTTAAAACAATTTGGACGAATGTGTCCAGACTTTCCACAAAAATGACAAACCCATGCAGGCTTATCATGCAACTTGCCCTTAGAAGAAGTAGAAGCTCTAGAATGAGAAGCTTGAAGATCAACCCTAATCTTCTTGGGTGGAGCAACATCTACAGATTTGACAGGTTCACTCACCAAGGGTTTGACAATCTCATTCTTAGGAGGTTCAGAAGAGGGAACAAATTTAGTGGAAGAATGTTCAGACACGGAGATGCTATCCATAAAACCTAAGCCAGTTTTGTCAGAGGGAGACTTTTGAACACTCAGCATGTGATCAAGTTTGGAACTTGCAGACCTATTAGTTTGTTCTCTAGCAACAGATAATTCAAGTTCCAAACACTTAACTTTATCAAGTAACAACATGTTCTCAGTTTTCACATTATTCAAAAGCTCATTTGCATCAAACAATTTCACAAGTAAATTCTTCTTATCAAGTTCAAGAGATGCAATTTTCTTTAAGCCTAAATCAACATTCATAGCATCCTTTGCAGCAACTTTGCAAAGTTTATTATAGGCTTCCTGTAAATCTGCATCCTCAGAGAGTTCCCCATCAGAAGGGTTCTCTTCAACAGACATGCTTTCATTAACTACAGTAGTAGTAGTGAAAGTAATGAAGTTTCCATCCTCATCACTAGCGGATTCATTGTCAGAAACTTCATCATCACTAAGGGTTACAGCCATAGCTTTACCCTTAGACCTCAAATATGTAGGACATTCAGATTTCAAATGACCATACCCTTGACATCTATAGCATTGTTGTCCCAAGGAATTATTAGAAGGTTGACCTACTTTCTCTTTAGGTTTATCAGTGTTATTAACCTTAGTGGGATCATTCCTCCTAGAATTTCTAGGTTCAACAGTGTTCTTGCCTCTTGCCCTTCTGTTATTATTCCTAAGAAAGTTTCTAAAGTTCTTGACAAGATAGACGATCTCTGTAGCAGAGAGTTCATCATCAAATCCACCATCCTCAACATCATCAACAGACTTAAGAGCCATTGATTTGGATTTGTTTGTCTTGGGTAGGTCCAACTCATAGGACTGAAGAGATCCTACAAGTTCATCAACAGGGATGCAGTCCACATCCTTGCTCTCAGTGATGGCAGTCACTTTGGGTCTAAAGTCCTCAGTCAAAGATCTAAGAATCTTCCTAACAATTTTAGGTTGATCATAGATTTCACCCAGATTATATGCAGAATTAACAATATCATTCAGTTTAGCACAGAACTCATCAAAAGATTCATCATCATTCATTCTAATGCTTTCAAATCTAGAGGTTAATTGCTGCAATTTATTTATTTTAACTGCCTTTGTGCCTTCATGCACAATCTGGAGGATTTTCAAAGCAGTATGAGCAACCTCAACATTAGAAATTCTCTTAAATTCCTCCATGGAAACAACATTGAAAATAGCATTCATAACTTTGCTATTGAAAGCGGCTGCCTCCTTTTGAGAAGTTTGCCACTCACTCACAGGAGTAGTGGGCTTCTCCCATCCGTACTCAACGGAATTCCAAATTCTCTTATCAATGGATTTCAGGATTGCTTTCATCCTTACTTTCCAATAAGCATAATTGTTTCCATCAAAGTGAGGTGGAACAACAAGAGAGTGTCCGTGTTCCATGACAACAGGGGTCAAGGATCAACAAAAAGATCAAAAGATCAAACACAAAAGCTACCCGCTCTGATACCACTTGTAAGTTCGTTTAGACACTTTAAACCCAACAGATTAACATAGAGAATTAGCCAAGTGATTAACTTAGGTAATTTAAGCAGAACTAGGTTAACACAAGTATAATGAAAAACAATGAAGCAGCGGAAAATAAAGAACACAAAGATCTGATGACCCAGGAAAACCAAACCGGTAAAAAACCTGGGGAGGATTTAACCTATCTATCCTCAAGGTAAACCGAATTCACTAGAAGGAATTGAAGTTTACACAATAAGACTTAGACCACTAACATCCTATTGCTACCCAAGTATAGGAAACTTACTACCACGACCCCATGATAGCTCCGAGATCCACGGACTCCTTCTTTCTTGAATTCTTCAGCAATCCACAAGCGCACCTGCTTGTATTTCTTGAAGATCTTTGATTCTGCAACTGTATGATTTACCAAGCTCTTGACATGAGTCTTGAGTTTGTAAACCCTAAGTGTATGTGAAGGCAAACACCTCTAGATCTCACAATGAGATTCACAAACACAGCAAAACAGAACACTAAAAACGTGGTTAGGGTTTTCCCTTATATACTTAGGGCAAAACATAAAAACCTATACATTAAATGGGCTAGGGCTGAGTTGGAAAATTCTGCAGAAAAACAATCTGCACGACTTTCGATCGATCGAGTCTAATTTTCGATCGATCGAGTCAGGCAGAAAGTGTACAGTGAATTCTGCATAAAACTCGATTCCAACTTTACATTAAGAGCTATACTTTGAGCAAGTCTAACACACAACTAAAAGAACGTTTTGATCATGGTTTGCCAACATTACAAATTGAAGTTCTAATACATTAGTTCCTAATTCTTAGAACCTAACAATTATAACCTCATAGTGTTTTTCCTTTGGAGTCTTCTCCACTAGTTGTTCACTTCATCGCCAAATCCGGGATTATAATAGTCTACCTGTTTAGAAGACATTGGTCCACATCTATCTCCCTGTATGAAATTATTTAAACAATTTACGTTAGTAGTTACGTCACACTAAGACATGTAAGTACGTTTTATGCCATTATCTGTATCATATTATATATAATAAAAGTTGGGCTTAGACGTCGTGATTGCGCCACGTGGCTTCACAAAATTGCAGAAATTTTCTCAAAAATTTTCTTAAATTTTTAGATTTTAAGAAAAATATATATAAGAGTTGTAGTTCACACGTTAGATATTAGAGTCCCTCACATGCACAAAGACCGACCTACAAGTTGTGGCTAAGGCCAACTATCATGTAAAAAAACACGTTATATAGATTTTAATTCCAACTTTGGTTTGGATTTTCTTTTTCCCTTTTTTTGGTTATGCAATTTTTATTGAACTTTTGGTTTCCTGGGATTCTTCTATTTGATTTCAATTCTGGGTTTGTTTGGTTTCATATATAGTGTTACTGTTGTCTTCATACCATAGTACTCTCTTTTCTTTTTAAAATTCTCTCTTTTCATTAAGTGTTGTTTTTCTTACACCTACACAAGCCGTTTGATAAAATTTTTAAGTGATTTTTTGTTGTTCTAGAAGTCATAATACATGGAGAGTGGTATGGAGGAAGATAAGTAGGGAATGTGATGCTGTGTTGTTGATTTAATCAGGGAGAGTTGTATTTGTTGGCCTTATTTTCTCAATGTCATTTTTTATCTGATGTAAAAACATTACTGTCATTTTTTTATGCTTTTTCAATTGAACCAAAATGGATTTTTTTTTCTCCAACTTAAATGAATGACTGGCTTTTATGTACTGCACCTATTCTTTGAACTTGCTTTCAAGTTTCATATGATTATATTCTTTAAGAAAACATGTACATACTCCAAATTAAAAGGTAGACACTAACTATTTGTATTATAAATTTGTTGTTTTTTTACTCTTGGAATATACTTTTAAATCCTTTATGAGATTTTGTGTTACCAAGATTTGCTATAGCTTAGTTTGTTGTATAGTTTATAGTGGTGGAACTACTGAGTGTGTATTTTGGTTTCTACAATGAAAATGGTTGGTTTGAGATCTCTAAATGTGACAAGAATTATCTGTGAAATTGTGAAGTTTTGTTTAATAGTGGGGTGTAGAATTTTGTGTCGGGCAGGAAGCATAGGCAACCACAAAATTTCAGAGGGTGGTTAGAGATGATCACCCAGAATGGAAGTGGTGGCTGGATGGTTGTGAGAGTGAATATTATTTTTTCACTTTAGCATTAGAGAAATCATTGCATCAATAATAAAATTTATATATTATTTTTCATTAATATATTTCATTCTATTTTTCTCCTCAAAATTTTGATAGAGATGGTAGTAGCTTCAAAGCATACACAAGTAATTTATTCATATTATTTTTTTACTATAAATTTTTATTCTCTCATTGTCACCATTATCTACTCATCAATATATTTTCTTTTCCTCAAAGTCATAATACAAGTAGTGTTAATTCTTTGATTCTCCTAAACCGCTAGATTTGACATGAGTTCTAGAACTTGTATTTTATTTAGATTATTGTACACTGTTATTTATGGTTTGTGGTTTATCAAATTGTTTCTCATTTTATATGTGTATAAACCTGTCAACTGTTGTTTGCTATATGCATGGTGTGTTTCATAAAATGCCTCAAAAAGATTGTATTATGTGACACAAATGAGGCAAATTTTGATTTTCTTTGATGATTTGTTGACATAATTATTGTTCTTTTTTTTGACTAATTTGAGTTGCATTATAATAATAGCTTTGTGCTAGCATATTTTAGTTGCTATGACAACATGGTCTTTAGAAATCAGCTATCTTTAACTTTTTCATTGTTCCCTTCCCATTGCTTGCATTTCATTTGAACTGACATGCTATGGTTTTTGAAAGTTTTTTAGCATCATGCTTAGTCATAAGATTGGCCTTAAGTTGAGGTTTTGTATTAGTTGCCTAGAGCTTCCCTTAAGTCTCAAGGCACTGCTTTTCTACTTCTATACTTTTTTGCTTAATGCATAATGGCTTCTCTCCATGATTGCGTCTTTTGAATGTTTGAGTTTCATAGTTTGTGCTTCACTTGGGAGAAAAAAAGTTGTTTGCCTTCTACATGTTCGTAATATATTGTTATGATACAGATTTACTCTGTCATATTTTGAATTGTTAAGTTGGGTAAAACAAAATGGGCATGTGATGGGGGTGGAGGTTGGCTATTATGGTCAAATCGAAACCATAGGCATGTGGATGATACTCTGAAGTTAGTAGTGGATTTTGTAAAACAACCTGTACACTTGCTGTGGAATATATGGAAGCTTTGAGAAATAATCAATCTAGATAGCTTGTTGAAGAGTGTACATGGCCTCCTATAGGTTCATGTTACAAGGTAAATTTTGCCATCAAGAAATTGCAAAACAATAGATGGTGTGGCTTGAAGGTACAATGATAGTGGAAGTCAAAGTATAGGAGCTTTATGTGCAAGAATAGTTGTAATATCTATAGGACAATATAGTATTTTGTGTTTCAATGTATTAATATTTTTCTTTTAAAAAAAATTGTCATATTTGAATGATATCTTGAATAATCACTAACTATATATAGTATATTATAAATGTCATCTCTTATTTATAAGTATTTCATTTAATTATATAAGTTATTCCAACTAAAATAAAATGAAATGAAGATTTGAAATAATATTTTAAACTACCATAAATAAATATTCAACATAAACTAAAATTAATAAATTTTCTTTTTAAAACCTTATTTTCAATAGTTTTTCCGTGCATTACACGGGTTAGCGACTAATATGTATATATAACCGAAACCTCTGAAACTCTCACAATTTTCCACATCATCATTATAATTTATAAAATAAATTTAATTTTTAAAATAAATTTAATTTTTAAAATTAAATAGTGAGAGAGTCCTAACAGGAGTTTCTCTCTCTCTTTTTTCCTCATCATTTTAATTTATAAAATTTTTTTAATTTTTAAAACTAAATAGTAAGAGAGTCCTAATAGGAGTCTCTCTCTCTTATTTCTTTAATCCTAAAGTTTTTTTTTATGTGAGTCTTTTTTTTAAAACCTAAAGTGAGTCCTTTAAAAAAAAAAAATTTCGAATGTGAGGTCTAATTAAAAAAATATATAATTATTTTTTTAATCTTAATTCTAACGTAAGTCTCTCAAAAAGTTAAAATATTCAGTTTTATATTATATATAGATAATAATAATAATGCAGCAAGCTCTAAGAATATGAGAATACAATTTGTTAATTTACTATCAAGATAATATAGATTAGATTGGTAGTAGATAATAGATTTAATTGCAGTTGAGTATTATGTGAAGTCATCACCAAAGAATAGCACACGGCAGAATGTGTTATGTGAAACCAATGATATGAAAGAAAAAAAAATTTTCTCAACCATTATATTGAACAAAAAATAACTTATTTTCATTCATTTTTAAGTTATATATTTTTAAAAGTTAAGTCATAAACTTTTAAGTAAAATAAATATTTTTAATTTTTATTTAACTATTCTGTGCATCGCACAGGTTAGCGACTAGTTTAAACAAAGTTGAAAGTTTTATGTATGTAGTTACATCACCCTAACAAATGCCAAAATTTAAAAGATCCTCTTACATTTGAAGTTATGTCACACTAAATCAAACCTTCCTAGCTTATTGGGGAAGAAAGGAAAGTGGGGCTTCCTTCCATAACCGGAGAAGGTCAAACTTGGGGTGAGCTACTGGGTTTTTGCCTACGCTATATATAGTTTCATAAGATTTAACCTTTTTGATTCAAAGCTCAAGAGAATGGTTTTCATTCCTGGGATAATATGTTAAAATTAAAACGAAAGGAAATTACAAGTCTCATATTTTAATTAACTCTTTGAAGTTATATTTGTAATTGCACGTCAATTTACTACACAAAATCCAATTGAAAATAAATTTTATGCTACCATACTATAAGAAATATTAAACATGCATTTTTTTTCATTTTTTTTAAACGTACTGTTATTTTCTAAATACAATTTTTTTTTCTTAATTTACTTTAAGGAATTAAATTAAATGTCTAAACTTTATGTATTTATTTAGATTAATCTCTTACTTCGATTGTTAATAACTATGAATTAGTTATTTTAATTATTTACTTTAATAATATAAAATATATAGTTGTCATTTATTGAAACTATGGAGAATCTTGAGTGTGATAATGAGTCCAGAACTAATTTTAAACAAACTTGTATTGAAAAATGAAGAAATCATTCAACAATTTCAAAATACAAAATACCAAAGAAAAAGGAAGAAAAAAAAAAGTCAAGTGCTTTTGAGTAAATTAAACTAGGTTTGAAATATTAGAATTTAGTTTACATTTATATTATATTTTGTATGACATTACCATTATTTAAAATTCTTTATTTATTTTATTATAGATATTGACTAAAATTTTTTAGGTTAATTTAAAAAAAAAAATTCCTTTTAATTTTACCTCTCTTAAACTGAAATTTTGAATTTGTTACTACCTAGGATGATATCTTAAAATTAAAAAAAAAAAGAATAAAAAAAAAGAATTACAAGTCTCATATATCAATTAACTCTTTGAAGTTATATTTGTAATTGTATGTCAATTTACCACACCGAGAACAAAAATGCAATTGAAAATAAATGTTATGCTACTATACCAAGAACTTTTAAACATATACCCTTTTTTGTTTATTTATTTATTTATTTATTATTATTATTATTATTATTGTGGATTAGTTAACTTATACTCCAATACCTTTTTCGGCTGGTTAAGATCAAGTGTAGTATGTTCTTATCAATTTGAAAATATGTACTCCTAAATCTATATGTATACAAAAAACCATGCAACCTCTCAAACATAAAATCATCGTCTCTCTTTCAAACGCCTTCTCTTCAAAACGAGTCATTAGCTTACATATTGACAATGGAACAAAAGCCTCGCATAGCTATTCTACCAAGTCCAGGTATGGGGCACCTCATCCCTTTTGTCGAGCTAGCCAAGCTACTTGTTCTTCACCACGATTTCCACGTCACATGTATCATTCCCACATTTGGGTCTCCATCCAAAGCCATGAAAGAAGTCCTCGAAACCTTGCCCACAAGCATAGACCATGTCTTTCTTCCTCCAGTGAGCTTGGATAACCTCGAAGGTGTAAAGCCTGGAAGCCAAATTATTCTCGCCATGAAACGTTCACTCCCATCTCTTCGTGATGTGTTGAAGTCACTAGTTGCAACAGCTCCGTTGGCTGCTTTTGTGGTTCATCTTTTTGGGACTGAGGCACTAGATGTTGCTAAGGAACTCAACATCTCACCTTACATTTTCTTCCCCGCAAATGCTATGGTTTTGTCTTTGCTTTTGCAATTGCCAAAGCTTGACGAGACAGTTTCATGCGAGTATAGAGACCTATCAGAGCCATTGAAACTTCCAGGGTGCATATGTTAGGATTGTGAGTATTAGTTAACTCATTGAATTGTTTGGGCTGCTGTTGTTTGGGCTGCTGTTGTTGGGCTGCTGTAGCTATTGTTGAATTAGAGTGAGTTGGTCATTGGCCCATTATGCTATTGTTGTATTAGAGTGAATAGGTAAGTGGCCCACTGTGTAAACAATGAACATACACGGGTTGGAAGGGTCAGTTAGTGTGTAGTTAGAATGGAAGGGTTAGTTAGAGAGTTGGTTACAGATTGAATAAAAGGGTGTAATTGGAAACACAAAGGAGATCAGAACTTAAATAACAATTTGTCCTATTTCTCTTCTTGAATCTTCCTCTCTTCTTTCTCTCTAACTTCTCGAGGCCTAGCTGTCCTACAATACAGCGACCACAAAACACATTCACACACAGAACTTAGCATTTGGTATCAGAGCTTGGCATTCCTTGGCCATGGCTGAGACGCGCGCCACTGCGGCAACCAATGAAGCTTTGGCTTCTCTTCGACACACATTAGATCATAACGCCAAGGATATTCAAGAGATGCGAACCGTCCAAGAAGTTCATACTTGTACCTTGAATGAGATGAACCAGCAATTAGCTTTGCTGCTACAGAGATTGGGGGCTTCTAAAAGGAGGAGTTTCAAACAGTAGGCTGAATCGTGGTTTGGGTTCTTCTACGATCACTCCGTCTCGTCCAGTGAGGCTAGAATTTTCGAGATTTTTTGGTGAGGATCCAGCGAGTTGGGTTTACAAGGCTAATCAGTACTTCAAGTATTTCAATACACCGGTGGAGGAGAAATTGATGTTGGCTTCGTTTCACATGGATGGGGAGGCGTTGATTTAGTTCCAAGATGGTGAGGAAACAGGGGTTTTTTCCGATTGGGAATCTTTGGTTCAAGCTTTACATGTAAGGTTTGGCTCCAATTCGTACGATGAACCTATGGAGACACTTACACGATTCAGACAGACTACTTCAGTAGCCATGTATAAAGCTCAGTTTGAAGTCTTATCCAATAGGATTAAAGGGTTGTCTTCATCCCATAAATTGGGCTGCTTCCTTAGCGGATTAAAGGATGAGATCAGACTCCTTGTGAGAATGCTTAATCCTCAGTCTCTGAATGAAGCTTTTGGGTTGTCCAAGATCCAAGAAGAATATCATCTGAGTTGCAAGAAGAATTCCAAACTACAATTGGAGCAAGGTAAGCCTTCACTTTTGGGTCTACCAAAAGTCCCTCCCTTATTAGATCGTAAGTCTAAGCTACCTATTAAGAGAATATACCCTACCCAAATGGAGGAAAGGAAGAAGCAGGGGCTGTGTTATAATTGTGATGAGAAATGGTTCCCTGGTCATAGGTGTAAAAGTGCTAAGCTATTCCTTCTTGATTTTCTTGATGAAGTGCATGAGCCAAATTTAGGGGTGCAAATTATGGAGTTGGAGGAGATTACTAGAAATTTTGAGTCTGGTATGCAGCATCAAGAAGATGCTGGGATCACCCTTTATGCTCTAAGTGGTACTCCCACACCAGGCATTATCAGGGTGATGGGTAGGATTAAACAAAAGTTTTTTGTAATCCTTATAGATTCAGGCAGCACACACAATTTCATTGATGCAACTCTAGTTTCACACTTACATATTCCAGTGGATACCTCACAGAATTTGGAGGTTAAGGTAGCTAATGGAGAGGTGATAAGAAATCAGGGAGTGTGTAGAGAAGTTCCAGTGTAGTTACAAGGGCATGATTTCTTGGTGCAATTGCATGTGTTGCAGATGGGAGGATGTGATTTGGTGCTGGGTACACATTGGCTAGTTACATTAGGGGTTATTCAATGGGACTTTAAGCTATTGACCATGAGTTTTACTTATGCTCAAAGGCAGGTGCTCTTACAAGGTTTGAGAAGTACAGAATCACAGTTGCAAGAAGGCACTCAGTTCTTGAAGGACACAGTAAGGAAAGGGTTGGTTTTGCACATCTCAGTTCAGTCAGAATTGACTTCTACAAAATGCTTAACTCAGTTGCCTAAGCAAGTTTCTGATCTGCTAGTTGAATTTGAGTCTGTTTTTGCCCCCATTGTGGATCTGCCTCCCTTAAGAGGTCATGAGCATCAAATTACCTTGAAGGAAGGAGCTTAGGCAATCAGTCAGAGACCTTACAAGTATCCATACTATCAGAAAAATGAAATTGAAAAGATTGTTAAGGAGCTATTATCTGTTGGTTTCATTAGAGATAGTTGTAGTCCTTTTGCTTCTCCTGTTCTTTTGGTGAGGAAAGTTGATGGTTCATGGAAGATGTGTATAGATTATAGGGCTTTAAATCAAGAAACCATTAAGGATAAATGTCCTATTCCTGTAATTGATGAATTGTTGGATGAGTTGCTTGGAGCTTATGTATTTTCCAAATTAGACTTGAGGTCTGGATATCATCAGATTAGGATGAAGGAGCAAGATATTCCTAAAACTGCATTTCGTACACATGAAGGTCATTATGAGTTTTTGGTGATGCCTTTCGGCTTAACCAATGCTCCTTCCACCTTCCAATCCTTGATGAATACTGTTTTTAGGCCATTCTTGAGGAAATTTGTTCTTGTTTTCTTTGATGACATCCTTGTGTACAGTAAGACCTTAGAGGATCATGTCTGTCATCTTAGATTGGTATTGGAGGCTTTAGCTAAACATCAACTGTATGCCAAGAAGTTAGTATGTGTTTGCTTGTACAGAGGTGGAGTCCTTGGGGCATCTTATTTCAGGGGAAGGAGTGAAAACAGACCCTAGGAAGACTGCTGCCATGCAACAGTGGCCTATCCCTAAGGATGTTAAGGCATTGAGAGGATTCTTGGGCCTCACAAGGTATTACAGGAAGTTTGTGAAGGGGTATGGTTAAATGGCAGCTCCTTTGACTGCTTTGCTTAAAAAAGATTCTTTTTCTTGGACTCCAGCAGCTTCTCAAGCATTTCAGCTACTCAAGGATGCTATGTCCAATCCACCTGTGTTGGCTTTACCAGATTTTACCAAACCTTTCACTGTGGAGTGTGATGCTTCAGGTGTGGGGTTAGGAGCTGTTTTAATGCAATCTCAAAGACCTATTGCATTCCATAGTCAAGCATTGAAGGGTAAGAATCTTGCTCTCTCTACTTATGAAAAGGAGTTGTTGGCTTTGGTGGTTGCTGTGAAGAAGTGGAGACCTTATCTACTGGGAAGGCCATTTATGATAAAAACTGATCATCAAAGTTTGAAATACTTGCTTAAACAGAGAGTGGGTGCTCCTGCACAACAGAAATGGATTACTAAACTACTTGGTTATGTGTTTATTGTGGAGTACAAGCATGGTAAGGAGAATGTAGTGGCTGACGCTCTATCTAGGAAGGATGGAAATCTACTTGGAGCTTCCATAGAACCTTCTGTTTCTGCTGTGGGTACCTTATGCATGATTTCTTTTCCTACTCCAACGTGGCTTGCTGATCTTAAGAATAGTTATGCATCTGATCCTACTGTTTGGAATATTGTTCAAGCTATCCAGTCTGATCAGGTTGCTCCAAGGGGTTTTACCCTTTGTAATGACTTGTTGTTTTTTAAAGGTAGGTTGTATTTGGGTCAATTCAATGGTGATCTAAAGACCAATGTGTTGCAGCAAGTGCATGATGGGCCTTTGGAGGGTCATTCAGGCTATTTGAAGACCTATCACAGGCTGAAGAAGGATTTCTATTGGACTGGTATGAGTAGGGACTTGAAGCAATACATTAAGGAGTGTGATATGTGCCAGAAACTTAAGAATGAGACTTGTTATCCTGCTGGGTTGCTACAACCCTTGTCCATCCCAGAAAGACCTTGGACAGATGTAAATATGGATTTTGTGGAACAGCTGCCTAAGTCACAAATGAAGACTGTGGTGTTTGTGGTGGTAGACAGGTTAACCAAGTATGCTCATTTTATCCCTCTTTCTCACCCTTACACTACTGCCAAAGTAGCCAATCTTTATATTCATTATGTTTTCAAATTGCATGGCATGCCTTCATCCATTGTTAGTGATAGGGATCCTGTTTTTACATCTAAATTTTGGTCAGAATTGTTGAGATTGCAAGGGGTTACATTAGCTATGTCTTCTGCCTACCATCCCCAATCTGATGGCCAAACTGAGGTTGTAAATAAAAGTTTGGAACACTACTTAAGGGCTTTTGCAACTGACAAGCCTCAATCTTGGGTAGACTGGCTTCCATTGGCTGAGTTTTGGTTTAACACCAACTTCCATACATCCATTAAACTAACTCCATTTGAGGCACTATATGGATATCCTTCACCCAGAGTTATGGATTATGTGCCTGGCACCACTTAGGTAGGGGCTGTGGACTTTTTGTTGAAAGATAGGCAACAACTCTTATCCTTACTCAAACACAACCTCACTGCTACTCAAGAAAGGATGAAATGGTATGCTGATAAGAAGAGGGTGGACCGGTCATTTAATGTGGGAGATTGGGTTTACCTCAGGTTGCAACCCTATAAACAAGCCTCTATGCATCACCAGAAGCTAGGAAAGTTAGCTCCTCGGTTCTATTGCCCATTTCAGATTTTGCAGAAGATTGGGCAGGTTTCTTACAAGTTAGATTTGCCAGCTGATTCCCTTATTCACCCTGTTTTTCATGTGTCCAATCTCAAAGCCAAAGTGGGCCAACATGTGCAGCCAAGGTCTACACTACCAACTGTGTCTGCTGATTTGGTTCTTTCCCCTGAACTCGTGTCTATTTTGGCTGACAGATCACATCAGTTGAGGAACAGAGTCATTACTCAAGTATTGGTTCAGTGGCAAGGTGAGAGCAAGGAGGATGCCACCTGGGAGAGCTTATTTGATCTCCAGCAGAAATTTCCACACCTTGTGGGCAAGGTGCTCTAAGGGAGGGAAAATTGTTAGGATTGTGAGTATTAGTTAATTCATTGAATTGTTTGGGCTGCTGTTGTTGGGCTGCTGTAGCTATTGTTGAATTAGAGTGAGTTAGTCATTGGCCCATTATGCTATTGTTGTATTAGAGTGAATAGGTAAGTGGCCCACTGTGTAAACAATGAACATACACGGGTTGGAAGGGTTAGTTAGTGTGTAGTTAGAATGGAAGGGTTAGTTAGAGAGTTGGTTACAGATTGAATAAAAGGGTGTAATTGGAAACACAAAGGAGATCAGAACTTAAATAACAATTTGTCCTATTTCTCTTCTTGAATCTTCCTCTCTTCTCTCTCTCTCTAACTTCTGGAGACCTAGCTGTCCTACAATACAGCTACCACAAAACACATTCACACACAGAACTTAGCAGCATACCTATTCACAGTAGAGATCTTATAGAGCCTGCTCAAGGTCGAACAAGTGAGAATTACAAAGAGATTCTTCGCATTGGAAAACAACTCCAACTAACTGAGGGTATTAGGGTTAATACCTTCATGGAATTGGAAGGAAGTGCTATAAAAGCTTTGGAAGAAGAAGTAGGAAAAATCTCACCTTATCCAGTTGGACCCATCATGCAAATTGGTTCAAGTAATCAGGTTGATGGGTCAGATTGTTTAAGATGGTTGGACAATCAGCCAAGTGAGTCTGTCCGATTTGTTTGTTTTGGTAGTGGTGGAACTCTCTCTTATGACCAAATGACTGAGCTAGCCTTAGGATTGGAATTGAGTGGCCAAAAGTTCTTATGGGTGGTAAGAAGTCCAAATGAATCAGCAAATGCTGGGTACCTTAATGACCAAAGCCATGACAAGAGCCCTCTTGCTTTCTTACCAAAAGGGTTTGTAGAGAGGACCAAAGGGCAGGGTCTGACGGTGCCCTCTTGGGCACCACAAGCCCAAGTGCTTTGCCACAGCTCCACTGGTGGGTTCTTAAGTCACTTTGGTTGGAATTTGGCCATGGAAAGTATCATGCAAGCAATACCATTTATTACATGGCCGCTTTTTGCAGAACAAAAAATGAATGCAGTATTATTAGCTGAGGATCTAAAAGTGGCATTGAGACCTAAAGCTAACGAGAAAGGTTTAGTGAATCGAGAGGAAATTGCAAAAGTTGTTAAGGATCTCATGGTCGGAGAAGGGGGCAAGAAAGTTCATAAGCGTATAAAAGACTTAAAAATTGCTGCTGAGAAAGCACTAAGCATAGATGGGTATTCTACTAGAGCACTCTCTGCATTAGCATCCCAATGGAAAAATCAACCTTCCTTTTAGGATACGATACTTTTCTTGCTCAGTTTTCTAATTTGTCCCCCTTTGTTTTTCATTTTGTATGGTAATCAATCTTTGTGAGGGTCGGCTCATGGTATGAGGCAAGTAGGCAACCACCTAAGGCTCCTAATAAAAAAAAGCTCTCAAATTTTAACCAATAGAAATATTTATGTACTAATAGGAGTATCAATTAAGCCCCAAATAGTAGCCTATTGGGTTCTAAGACATTAGGTTTAATTGTATTAGAACTTTATTTTGTAATGTTGACAAACCATGATCAAAACGTTTAGTCTTGTTTTAGACTTGGTCAAAGTATGTTTAATGTGTAAAGTTGGAATTGAGTGTACTGCAAAATTTACAGTGTAAATCTGCCTGGCTCGATCGATTGAAAATTAGACTCAATTGATCGAAGCTCGTGCAGATTGTTTTTCTGTAGAATTTTCCAACTCAGCCCAAGCCCGTTTGACGTGCAGGGTTTTATGTTTTGCCTTAAGTATAAAAGGAAAAACCCTAGCCACGTTTTTAGTTGTTGTTGCAGTTGTAGTTTATGCTATGTATATGAATCTCTTGTGAGATCTCGAGGTGTTTGCCTTCGCATATACTTAGGGTTATCAAGAATCAAGATTATGTCAAGAGCTTGATGATCTATTCGGTTGCTGTATAAAGAGCTTAAACATACACAAGTGGGAGTACTTGTGGATGCTGTGAATCCAAGAAAGAAGTAGTCTTTGGACTCAAAGCTGTCACGTGGTCGTGGTAGTAAGTTTCCTACTCGAGGTAGCAATAGGATGTTAGTGGTCTAAGTCGCTATTGTGTAAACTTCAATTCTTTCAAAGTAGATCTATTTTTACCTTAAGGATAGCTAGATTAAATCCTCCCCAGGTTTTTTACCAATTTGGTTTTCCTGGGTTATCATATCATTGTGTTTTTTTTTTTTGCACTGTGTCAATGATATGATTTATCTGTGTTAACCTAGTTCTGCATAATTTACCTAAGTTAATCACTTGGCTAAATAACTTGGTTAATCTGTTTGTGTTTAAAGAGTCTTAAAACGTACAAGTGGTATCAGAGCAGGTTAACTCTTTTGTTTTAGATCCTTCAATCTAAGAGTTGATCCTTGACCCCTGTTGTCATGAAACAAGGACACTCTCTTGTGATCCCACCTCACTTTGATGGGAACAATTATTCCTAATGAAACACGGACACTCTCTTGTGATCCCACCTCACTTTGATGGGGACAATTATTCCTACTGGAAAGTAAGAAGGAAAGTAAGAATGAAAGCTTTCCTGAAATCTATTGATGAAAGAGTTTGGAACTCCGTTGAATACGGATGGGAGAAGCCCACTACTCTTGTTAGTGAGTGGCAAACTTCTCAGAAAGAAGCAGTCGCTTTTAATAGCAAAGCCATGAATGCTATTTTTAATGCTGTTTCTATGGATGAATTCAAGGAAATCTCTAATGTTGAGGTTGCTCATACTGCATAGAATATTCTCCAAACTATGCATGAAGGCACAAAGGTAGTTGAGATCAACAAACTGCAGCAGTTAACTACTTGGTTTGAAAGTATTAGAATGCCTAATGATGAAAGTTTGATGAATTCTATGCTAAAACGAATGATATTGTTAACTTTTCTTATAATTTGGGTAAAATCTATGATCAACCTAAAATTTTTAGGAAGATGCTTAGATCTTTGACTGAGGATTTTAGACCCAAAGTAACTGTCATCACTGAAAGCAAGGATGTGGACTCCATCCCTGTTGATGAACTTGTAGGATCTCTTCAGTCCTATGAGTTGGACCTACCTAAGACAAGCAAATCCAAGTCATTGGCTCTTAAGTCTGTTGATGATGTTAATGTAAGTGGATTTGATGATGAGCTCTTTGCTACAGAGATTGCCTATCTTGCCAAGAACTTTAAAAACTTTCTTAAGAACAATAACAGAAGGGCAAGAGGTAAAAACAATGCTGAACCTAGAAATTTTAAGAGGAATGATCCCACTAAGGTGAATAACACTGAAAAACCTAAAGATAAAGTAGGTCAATCTTTTAATAATTCTATAGGTCAACAATGTTTTGGTTGTCAAGGGTATGGTCATGTGAAATCTAAATGTCTTACATTCTTGAGGTCTAAGGGTAAGGCTATGGCTGTAACCCTTAGTGATGATGAAGTTTCTGACAATGAGTCTGGTAGTGATGAGGATAGAAACTTCATTACTTTCACTGCTACTGATGTAGTTGATGAAAGTGTTGCTGTTGAAGAGAACTAATAACGCCTTACAATGTATACTTGTTATATATTTTATGGGCGTTATCTCCTTATTATTATGCTGTATTTGTTTGATTAAGCATGATTTGCATTAGTCCCTATTATTTATCATTACATAATTTCTTGAATAAGATGTCATTCATTGTGTGTAATTTTCTACTTTCAAGAAATCATGTGAGAAAGATGAATTTATAGGAATTTGTGAGAGAATGGAGGCCAAACTAGAATTAAAGTGGAGCTAAAGGACCATGCTTAAATGTCTAAGGAGGTGCAGCTAGAGTGCTTGGATCATCTACCATGATTGGAAGCTTCAAATAGGGAAAGAAATCAAAGAGGCAGGATCTGAAAAGGAAAAATCTAATTTGAGAACTGATCAGTATTTTGGGTATATCTCTCTCCTCAAAAATCCAATTGACACAAGGCTAGATGAGTTCGAACCGTGACTTAAATATCTACAACTTTCCAGTTTTTAGTTTTTCGAAATTCTCAATTTTTGAAGGCTGAAATTAACTCACAAATTACTGTTGTAAAACTGGATAGAAATTAAAATAGAAAAAGTTTTATTTTCTTTGGACGCTTAGACGTTAGGGTTTTGGAAGAGAGTCTATGTAGAACAAATTTTGACAGAGGAAACCTTGTATATTTCTTTCTCTAATGGCAGCCTAAACTCTTTGCTAGGGCTAGGGGTTATGTTTCTTCAATACGGTATGAATATGCAATGTGATTCTTTCTAGGATTTTATCAACGACATATTTGATTTTTCAATTAGATTTTTTTTTGATGTATTAGTTCTTACATGCTTTCAATAAGTTCAATCATGTTTTTCTTATTGTTTAGATGAATTTCTAATAGTTTCAAATAGAAATCAGGTTTTAAAGTGAATGAGTTTTTCTGAAAACTTTTCTAACCGTATTATTAATCGAGATTATCATGCGTTCTTGAATTGTCTCTGTTCAACCAAATCATAAGTTTTTATTTGTATAAGAACAATCAATTATGAAATATATATTTTCTTAGATCACAAAGAATTTCATATCGATATAGGGAAACACCCCAATGCCTTGGTATTTACATTATTGATTTAAATCAGTTTTTATTATTATTCTTGTTAACAATCACCAAGCAAAAGTATTTTTCTTCTTCACCCAAATTGTTATTTAATTATATTGTCTTTAAATTTACCCTGCTCCTTGTGGTTCGACCTCGGTACTCCAAGAATTATATTGCTACGATCTCCTGCACTTGGGAGTGAGCAAGCAATTTTGGCGCTGTTGCCGAAAAGCTGCTGCGTGTTTAGAGGTAATTTTTTAGGAGCAAAGCATAGCTGGTTGAAATTCTTCTATTGGTAACTTCGTTCCATTTTTTTCCCTTATTTTGTTTTTATTTTTCTGTTTGTTTTTATTTTATTTTAATTTTATTGTGGATTCATTGTTACATGAGCATTTGGGTTAGAAACGAGAGAGGCAGATTAGAAATTTTTGAAACTTACTTTGGTAATCTTTTTGACACACCTTCACCTTCACCTTCTTTATCAATCATGGGTGATGAAACACGTAATAATCATGAGGAGAATAGAAGAACTGTATATGAATTGTTGCTTCCCACACAAAATTTTGTTCCTTCATGCACCATGTTTCCTCCTAATGCACCACACGTAGAACTGAAACAAGGTTTATTAGCAATACTTCCTGACTTTATAGGACAAGAAAATGAAAATCCTTATGTCCATGTTAGAGCTTTTGAAGAGGTAATTAGTAGTTTCTATGCACAAAATGTTTTTGAGACTGCTAAGTTACGTTTCTTTCCTTTTTCACTTAAGGATAAGGCAAGAAATTGGCTTTACACCTTAAAACCTAGCTCTGTAGGTAGTTAGGGAGAGGTCGCCCAAGAGTTTTTTAAGAAACATTTTCCTCCCCACAAAGTCCAACAAGTAGAAAGAAAGATGGCTAGTTTTGTCCAAGGAAAAAAAATGAGACCTTATACCAAGCTTGGAAAAGGTATTTTTATGAGACCTTATGAAGATTGGAGGTTGGTTAGCTATTTTTATGAAGGACTTACACCTAGGGACCGAGAGTTTGTTCAACTCTCATGCAAAGGGGACTTTTTACAAAGAGAACTTGAAGATGCAATGGATTATCTTGATGAGATATCTGAAAACTCTAACACATGGATTGGACTTAGCCCTATGGACTCCACTGATAGGACTAGAACTAACACTACTACTTCTAGTGGAAGTGTTTTCAAGTTAAGGGAAGATGATAATATGAGTGCAAAAATCAGCATGTTAACTAAAGAAATTGAGGCACTCAAAATGAAAGGAAGTAAGAGTGCTAGTGCTACCTTTATAGAGGACCCAATGGAGGTGTGTAAAGTCTGCCATGAGATAAACAATGCTACAAATGAATGTGCATCACTTTCATCATTCTTAAATGTGCCAGAAGAACAAGTACATGCATTTAATTCATATTGGTCAAATAATTCTTCATATTCTAACAATTATAACCCAAATATGCAAAACCATCCGTATTTGAGTTATAAGAGTGACAATGTGTTGAATCCTCCTGCTCCAAGGAATTTTAATTCACCACATGCATCATCATCATCATCATCATCATCATCATCATCATCATCTAGACCTTCCTTGGAGGATGCACTTAGTGCTTTCATTCAAAGGCAAAGTGAGCAAAATCAAAAGTTTGAATCCATGCTCACTAGGCTAGATGAAGAGATAAGAGAGACCAAGAGTCATATAACTAGGCTTACAAATTCATTGAGTGGAATAGAGAGAGGGAAGCTTCCTTCCCAAACTCAACCCAATCCTATCAATCAAAATCGAAAAATTGGCTCTAAGGATAAACATGAGGAAGTAAAAGTTCTGACCACTTTGAGGAGTGGTAAAGAGATTGATAAAAGTGCTCCTTTAATAACTAAGAAATCTAAGGAGACCCCAATTGAAGAAGAGAAGGATGAAACTGAGTCACTTGGGCTTGATGACATTGAACAATGCCCAATCCCTCCACCATTTCCACAAGCCTTAAAATTACTTAGGAAATTGGACACCGCATCTGAGATATTAAAGCATTTACATCAAGTCAAGATAAATTTGCCATTATTGCATGTTATCAAGCAAGTACCTGCATTTGCCAAGGTAATTAAAGACTTATGCACCATCAAGAGAAAAGATCATGTGAAAAAGACCGAATTCCTAATAGAACAGGTAAGTGCAGTTATTCAGCATAAGACCCCACCAAAGTATAAGGATCCAGGTTATCCTACGATCTCTTATACTATTGGAGATTACATCATGGAGCATGCATTGCTAAATCTTGGGGCAAGTGTTAATTTGGTCCCATTCAGTGTATATCAAAAACTTGGACTTGGTGAGTTAAAACCTACTTTAGTAACTTTACAGTTGGCTAACCGCTTTGTAAAGGAACTGAGAGGAATTGTTGAGGATGTGTTGGTGAAAATTGAACAATTTTATTATCCTGTTGATTTTATTGTTCTAGATTACCAACCTGTTTTACATCCTAGTGCTCATACCCCTATTATTTTGGGAAGACCTTTCGTTGCCACAACTAATGCTTTAATTAATTGCAGGAATGGAAGGATGCAACTCACTTTTGGTTCCATGACTTTAGAGCTAAACATATTTCATGTGGCTAAACAACCACATGAGGATGATGATTGTGCCTATGTGAACCTCATTGGGGCGGTGGTTCAAAAAGAGTTTAATAAAAATTGTTTTTCTGATCCTCTTGAAAGTCTTCTTAATAATTCTGTTGGTTCTTATGATTTAGAATGTGATATTCATGTATCTAAAAATTTTTCTTTGTTGGATTCCTCACAGGTTTCGGAAGAGCAATAGATGATGGCAACTAATAAACGATGGAAGCCTTGCTTTGAGGAGCTACTAGAAAATGAAAAAAAGCTCATGCATTCAAGTGAAGAGGCACCGCAGTTGGAGCTTAAGCCACTGCCCGATGGTCTTAAATATGCATATTTAGGCCCAGGTAAGTTAAAACCTAGGTGGGATGGCCCTTTCATTGTTAAGGAAGTGTTTAACCATGGAGCTGTAGTAGTTAAGGACCCAAGGGATGGTAGGATTTTGAAAGTAAATGGACAAAGGTTAAAACCATACTTAAGGGGGGTTATAATAGAGGAGGAGACTATGTCACTGGAGATCCCTGCCTATTGGGATGCTAAGTGAACTCTGAAAAAGTCTTATGAAACTGTACCATATTTGTTTTATTTTTTTTTCTTTGTTTCCTTTTTTCTTTTTACCTTTTTTTTTGTTTTTGTTTTTTTATTTTGCTATTATTTTTTTGTGAGCTAACATCTGTAGGTGTGAAAGAGATTTCAAAAAAAAAAATTTTTAAATGCTTAAGGTAACTTCTTCCCTTTATACTTAAATTTATTTTGACTTTGATACATTGAGGACATTGTAATATTTTAGTTGGGGGGAGAGGTCTACACATTTTGCTACACCTTGCATGATTTTTTTTTTCTTTATTTTCGGTTGCAACTTTTCAATTCTAAAAAAAAAAAAAAAAAACTTGAATTTGAATGCAAAAGAGTTATAAGCTTTATTTTTATATCATGTGATGGAATGAATAATATTGAGTTGGTTATACTATTTCTTATATTAAAACTCTTTCATGAAGAGCACAATTGGAAATTTTTGAGCACAATAGCCAGGTTAGCAGACAGTTGGATGTTGGATATGCATGGTGATAGAAAAATACATGTTTGTATCGCATACAAAACATACGCAACAGAAAATTAACGGATCTACTTCATACACAATTGATAACATGTACTATGTAAGTTTTAGAATATAGAATCAAGAGAGTGTACCTTGGTATGGTGAATTTCAAAAACCGAATGAAGAAAAGCACTTGGAAACACTTTTGATCTTCACTTCAATTCCACTTGATGCCCAAGATGTGTGGTCTTTCAATCAGTTATATGTGTTTTGTTCTAGAGAGAATATGAAAGAATGTCTTTTTTACATTAATGAACATACAAACCATTTCATTCTATATAAAATTCTGTATGTTTCTCTCCACATAACTGATTATCTAATTGAGCTCACCTTTTGTGCCTTCCTAATTGGGCTTTAGTGTGTGGCTTGAAGTGGGACCAAAAAGGAACAAATAAGACACTAGCTCCAATGGGCCTTAGGCTTTTCTGTCAACTCTTGACAAGTCCAAAGTTACCATTAATAATATTTAACACCACTATATAAATATAATTGCACTCTAGGCCTTATCTAATACTATATATAAAAGCAGAAACCTTTAACCAAATGCTGCCACGTTAGGGAAAATGCCCCCTTTAAAAACTGACGCGTGTACACTAAAACTTTAAAAAATTCACACGGTGCGATAAAGGAGGCACCCTTTCAGACACCAACCCGCCTATTCAAAGAAAAAAGAAAAAAAGAAAAAAAGAAAAAAAGAAAAACATTGCTCCTTATAAAACACCAAGCCGCTTATCCACAAAACTAAGAAGAAGAACAAAAAACAAAAGACAAAAAAACAAAGGCAAACCCTAAAACCCAGATCGAATTTCCCAATTAGCATTCAGATTGAAACTTGCGATTCTTTGCTGCACTTCCATATACATACACATCGGACTAGTGTGTTCCAACCCATCAAATAGACGGAAAAAAAAAAAAAAAAAAAACCTACAACGGTGAAAACATCTGTTCGTTCTCTGCAATCGTTAAAACTGGAATTCTCTGTTCATCCTCTACAACAACAGACGATTTAGAAGCTATCCTGTCTCTGCTCTTCAACAATAAACAATTCAGAAGGTAGGCATTTTATCCCTTTTTTGGTTTCTATTCAATTACCATTTCTAGGGTTTTCAAACAAATGGGTTTTTGAGAAGGTAGGCTTTTTTCCCCCCTTTATTTCCATTCAATTAGCGTTTCAAACAGACAGAATATCAAAGATTTTGTAAGATTTTAGTTTGGTTTGTACTTTTTTTGGTTTTCCCCTAAAATTTGGTTTTCTAGGGTTTTGAAAATTACTATAAAGTGTAGATTTATTTGATGATTTCTCTCAAACTGTAATCGATTTGGTTTTGGAGAACATAGATTTATGTGTTGCCAAAAAAAATAGTTCCGTCATTTCATTTATGTTGTTTTTTCCTTTTTTTGCTGAAATATTTTCCCCTTTTAATATTTTTGTTTCCCCATGTCTCTTCTGTACCATTGTTGTAAAGGTTTTTGCAGTACATATTTAAAGTTTTTCGTTTGTAGTTGCTCTGATTTTAATAAAGAAATCCTGGAACATAGAGAAAAGGTATTGAACATTAAAATGCCTTTCTGTCTCCATTGATGCCGATCTGCTACCTTTTTTTTTCTTAATTTCCAATTTATTTTAATAATTTCTTGAGTTCTTTTTGTTCGATTGTTGTACTGAATAAATTTTGTTTTTGTTCAATTCAATATTTTCGCTTTTGTTTTTATTGTGTACCATTTTTGTTTTAGGCCTTTTTGATGTCGTTTTTCCAGTGATGAATGTGTTGTCTATTTTGTTATGCATGTTCAGTTTTTGGTTTTTTGGGTTAGTTTCTGTTATGTTTTCATGGTGAGGTTTAAGTTTTGTTGTAATTGGTTTAAAAAAAAAAAATTTTAATGTGTTGTTAAATCCATAAATCAGATTAATAAGACTTTGGTTCTATGCTCTCTGATTTGCAAATGTTGGGTTCTTGATGCTTGAGTTTAAATTGGTGAATGGTCATTGCTTAATCCTGCCAAGTAAAACAGATTTAGCACTTAAGTTTTTGCTATAGTGAATTTCAGCTTTTGATTGATGTTATTTAACCTGGCTTATGGTCATCTTTTTCCTATATCTCACAAATGGCTTTTAGGTATTGTATTTCATATTCTTCACTTGATTATTTGTTGTCTTAGTGTACTATTCAATCAAAATGCAGATTACAGTTTTGGGGCCATCAAAAATGTTCTTTTGGTGTTACATTATATATGTCCGATGAAATTCCATTAAAATTTGATATGTAATCTTCTCATTAGATTTTTACCCTCATCATGATAAAAAACTGAGCAATTATACTATGGCTGTTTAAAATCAAATTTTAATGGTAATGAATAATTTGGTTATAAATATGGAGATTAACCTGAATACTCAAAAGAAAACTAATTTTAAACAAATCTAGGCAGAATATAACCAAAAACTCTTCATCTTCTCCTACACAATAAAAGGTGCTTTACAAATACAATTCCTTTGTTATAGTCATCTAAAATATTTGAATTACTGAATTTTTTATACCAAAGTAAGAGATTATATTAAGTATCTAGAGATAGTGCCTCAGATTAAATATAAACTGTAATTTTTTAGTAAAATAATTTGTAAATGGCTGGTGTAGCAATTTAAAATGTGAATATTTGATGTGAGATTCAATTTGATGTATATTTTTGTTGTTAGTTCTATTACGTGTGTTTTATTTTGGGTTTTTTGGTTATGTAAAGGACTCGGTTATGAGGTTTGCCTTTCTTATTGTCGGTTCTTTTATGGTTTTGCATGGAGCTTTAATTTTTGTTGTTTTTGGTTCTATAAATCAGATTCATAAAGCTTTGGTTTTGTGCCTCTTAAATTGAATGCATTGAGTTTTGATCTCATGGTGGGTTAAAATTATATGAAAAACTTAGCCAGCGTTCTTAGATGTTTTAGGATGTGAACTGCTCAAATGTATTTTTTAATTGACATCCATGGAGAAGTGAATCAACTGTAGGTTTCACAATATTAACTCTTTGAAATACAGCTCCTAGAATTTTGAATCATACCTAAATTTTAATGGTGGTTATCTTTTAAACTTAATAATACCATTATAATTTTTTGGTTATTTGTAAGGGGGAGTGAAATTGAGAAATCTTGAATATTTGCTCAATGTTATTTTTAGTTTTCCATGAAGAGTTTGTTAATGATCATATTTATGAGACAGATTCTTTAAGTGACAGTAATTTGAGCACTAATCAGTATTTTGGGCATATCTCTCTCCTCAAAAATCCAATTGACACAAGGCTAGATGGGTTGGAACTGTGACTTAAATATATACAACTTTCCAGTTTTTAGTTATTCGAAATTCTCAATTTTTGAAGGTCGAAATTAACTCACAAGTTACTGCTGTAAAACTAGACGAAAATTAAAATAGAAAAAGTTTTATTTTCTTTGGACAATTAGACGTTAGGGTTTTGGAAGGGAGGCTGTGTAAAACGAATTTTGACAAAGAAAACCTTGTATTTTTCTTTCTCTAATGGCAGCCTAAACTCTTTGCTAGGGCTAGGGGTTATGTTTCTTCTATATAGTATGAATATTCAATGTGATTCTTTCTAGGATTTTATCAACAACATATTTGATTGTTCAATTAGATTTCTTTTGATGTATTAGTTCTTCCATGCTTTCAATAAGTTCAATCATGTTTTTCTTATTGTTTAGATAAATTTCTAATAGAAATCAAGTTTTAAAGTGAATGAGTTTTTCTGAAAACTTTTATAACCGCATTATTAATCGAGGTTATCATGCGTTCTTAAATTGTCTCAGTTCAACCGAATCATAAGTTTTTATTTGTATAAGAACGATCAATTATGAAATATATATTTTCTTAGATCACAAAGAATTTCATATCGATATAGGGAAACACCCCAATGCCCTGGTATTTACATTATTGATTTAAATCAGTTTTCATTATTATTCTTGTTAACAATCACTAAGTAAAAGTGATTTTCTTCTTCACCCAAATTGTTATTTAATTATATTGTCTTTGAATTTACCTTGCTCCTTGTGGTTCGACCTCGGTACTTTGAGAATTATATTCTACGATCTCCTTCACTTGGGAGTGAGCAAGCAAGAACCCTTCTAATGAGGAATTCCCTAATGATGCAGATTTACAAGAAGCCTATAACAAACTTTGCAAAGTTGCTGCAAAGGATGCTATGAGTGTTGATTTAGACTTAAAGAAAATTGCATCTTTTGAGCTTGATAAGAAAATTTTGCTTGTGAAACTGTTTGATGCTAATGAATTGTTAAATAATGTGAAGACTGAGAACATGCTTTTGCTTGATAAAGTTAAGAATTTAGAACTTGAATTATCTGTTGCTAGAGAACAAACACATAGGTCTGCTAGTTCCAAACTTGATCACATGCTAAGTGTTCAAAAGTCTCCCTTAAACAAAACTGGTTTAGGTTTTGTAGAAAGCATCTCTGTGCCTGAAACTCACTCCACAAACTTTGTTTCTTCTTCTAAGCCTCCTGTGAGTGAGATTGTCAAACTGGCAGAAGCTACACCTCCTAGGAAGATTAGGGATGATCTTCAAGAGTCTAAACCTAAGACTTCTAACCCTCCTAAGGGCAAGTTGCATGATAGGCCTGCTTGGGTTTGTCATCTTTGTGGAAATTCTAGGCACATGCGTTCAAACTATTTCAAGTTGCAAGCTGCTAAGCGAGCAAATAAGCCAAAAGTACTTGTGCCTCAAGCACAAGATCCTGTGGTACTTATTGGTGAGCTAGTAAAGGTTTTAAACCTTTATTCCAATCCTGGAGTTGCATCATTCTAATGTGAATAAAAACTCCAATGCAAAATTTGCATCTAAAAAGTTTTGGATGCAAAAGGCCCGATCTAATTGAGTCTTTTTGACATGGTCCTTGTGCTTCATTGCTATATTCTTTGTGACCATTCTTCTTTGTTGTTTTTGTTTTTCTTTACTTTTCTAGGATTTGCATTGCATAACATTCATGCATTTCATTCTAGGTTGTTTTTTGTTGTTTCTTTTCAAAAATAAAAAAATAAAAAAATAAAAAGGGAAGAAAAGGAAAGAAAAATGTGTTTTGCATTAATTTTTCTTGAATTTGAAATCAAGGTTGGCCATATTATCTTTACATAACATGTTTATGTACCTTATTTTGCTTGGATGAGCTTATTTTATTGCACTTTACTAGTTTGAGCTTTGTAGTGCATGTTGTGTGGGAGTTTTTTTTATAGTTTTTGATCACATGATCTTTCTCTTGAAGTCATATATCTTTGATTGTTGGACTTGACCTTAATGAAAAAAGCATAAATAACCATCTCATCACTATTTACTAGCCAATCATGAACACCTTAGAGCATATCATTGGATTTTATACTCGAGAAAGTATAGCACATGTACAAAAAGAACATAAGGTGTAGCCTCGGATTAAATGCTAAAATTAGCGTGTACATTATTGGGCTATAATAACATCACAATCAAATACAATTGGTGTATATTATCCTGTCTATTTTATTAAGTTTCTAATCAAATAAAATTGGTGTGTACATTATGAGGTAATTCAAGAAACTTACATGATTGCAAGCTTGTTTTCTAGGAGATGTGAGAGTTATATGATGTAACTCTTTAGGTGATAGTCTCTTTCAATTGTATGTGATGAATTTTGTAGAAAATGTGATTGCTTACTATTCACATATCACCGCACATGTATCTCAAGCTTTTACTAGTTGCACACACTACACAAGTTACTCTTTGCTAAACTTTGTACACGTTATTATGTGTGATTTTGTTGTGGTCATCCAAGATTGAGAATTTCTTGGTTTTAATGCAAAATGTGTTTGAAGTTTGAGAATTAAGAAAAATTGATTAAAAATGTTATTTTTGGAAGATCTAGGTTCAATAAATGAAAAGCATTTCATCTCATACTCATGCATTCTATTCGTAAAATACTATGCTTTGAGGAATTTCTGCATTACACTGCTCTGTTTTTCAAAAATTTGATTTTTCCAAATTTTCAATAGATCGAACCTGTTTCTTAACCGATCGAAATTGCGATTAAAAAAATTTGGTTTAAATCTGCCTAGCTCGATTGATGCTGGATCAATCGAATGTAATTTTTGATCGATCGAACTTGTTTTTCGATCAATCGAAAATCGTTCAGAGAGTTTTTTTAAAACTTAAAATTTTCACGTGTTCTTCACTATTCAAAACTTTTCAAAAGACACTTTCTCTCGCTCTCTCTCTCTCTTCAACTGGTCCAGATTCAATTCCATTTTTTTTTTTTTGTCATTTTCCCTCAAAATTTCTTCAAGGTTTTTGTCTTCTAAGGCTGGTAAGACCTTTTTGCCCTTCCTTTTTCAATTATTTTCATGTTTCATGCATTTTTTTCATGCATTTTAGGGAGAAAGTTGAACCTATAGAATTTTGGGGTTTTTGGTGTTTTTTTTTTTTTTTTTTTTTGGTTTCTTTCAAAATTGATCAATGGGCTTTTGTTGTGGGACGATATTAACATGATCTTTGTAGTTTAATTTGATCAATTTGATGAGTTTGGGAATATTGGAAATTCTAGGGCTTGAAACTATCTGAATTGAGGATTTTGTTCAATTAAGCATAAACTGATAAAATTGGCTTGTTTGATTATTGATTTGGTCATTATATTGTGTTATATAATTTGTGTAATGATCAATTGGTCAATTTGTTGGGATTTTTGAAAGTGGGTTTTCAAAATTTTAGGGTTTTTGATATAAACTCTATGATCAAGTCAATTTTGTGTTTTTAAAGTGTAATTGAACTATTCTCACTGCATTAGAGCACGCATCATGTGTTGATACTGTTCATGCATCATCTAGTTTGTTATTTTCTATATTAATTTTGTTCTAACTTGCAGTCTACTCTTGGTTTTTCTTTGTTACCCCTTTTTGTCTTTCCTGTCTATCTTATTCCAATCTTAGCATCATGGTTAGGAAGATTAGAGCTCATAGGTCATCCGCCTTCACTTCTGCTCCTTCTTTTGATAATGAGAGGTTTCCGAGTGAGAAAAACCAGGAAACATATGAGAAACTAAACGTTCTTCAACCTGTGTGGGCTAAGAGAAAAGTCATTCTAGATGAGCTTGATAAGGGGATTAGGAGAAACTTTGAGTGTAGGGGCTGGTTACCGTTGTTGGATATTAGCCATCCACTTCCGGCTACCTTGATCAAGTTCTACTCGAACCTCTCTGTCCACACCTATGATTCCAACACTCAAATGAAGAGTTGGATATGGGGAAGAGTATGTCATTACTCTTATAGTAGTGGCTGATGCTCTTGGGGTGCCTGTGGTCCAGCATCTTGTCTATCCTTACAATGAGTCTCCTCCCTTAGATGACATCATGTCATATTTTACTGGAACTTCTTTTTAATGGGGTTTTGATCCTCGAATCACTTCTCACGAGTTCACCGAGATTCATTATCTCTCTTTCTGGATTTCTTGCCATTCCATTTGGCCCATCTCTCATTTGCATACTATTCCTTTAGAGTGATGTGCATTTTTGTATGCTCTTGTCACAGACGCTCCTATGAGTTTTCCTCATCTTTTCATTCAATCATTGATTGAGGTTCATAGGAGTAGTTCGACTTCTCATGCTCTTTTCTTTCTTGTCTTTATTCATCGTATTTTATTACATTTAGGTTTAGATGAGTTTCTGGCTTTTGAGCCCATACATATCATAACTCCCATAGGTGCCACCTTTTCTAGGCAGAGGACTGCTCAGAAGCGAGCTAGCTCTAAATGTCCTAGAGTTGAGTCTTCCTCTGGTGCACCTTCTCCTCCTCCTCCTTCTACTTCAGGTGATCCGGATGCAGATGCTTATGTTGATCCAGCTGCTGCCACTGCTCCTCTACCTTCTACTTCAAATGTTGCTAGCATTCGTCGTAATTTGGAGACTGTCATAACCGTTCAGGCGGCTCATGGTCAACTTTTGGTGGACGTGCTTATCGAGCTCCAGGCTTTGCGAGCAAATTTGGCGAGTTTTAGACAGTCACCTCCACCACCTCCTTTTGGTGATGAGTCTTGATTGCCCTTTGGTAATTCGTCACAAAAAGGGGGAGTACATATGGTTGGAGTTAGGGGAAGATTTTTGTTATTGAGGGAGATTTTTATTACTTTGGAGCTTTAGATTGTATCTAGGTGCTTCATCTTGTATTTATTTTTATTTGAGTTGTCTATAATAGAGGGAGATACTTTGATGTATTTATATATGTTTCTTGCTTCACATTGTTTATTGATTTATATTTATGAGGTTATTTATGATATATGTTTTTATTTTTATGTTATGTGAAATCAAGAAGTTATTGTGTTTTACTTGTATTTTCCACACATGCGTTTGTTGAGTGTTTCAGGAATATATAGGTTGATTCAATCGTGTTGTTGTCTACACTTGCAACTGATAGTAGTTAGGTTGAATTTGTTGAGTTAGGCAATATTTTTGTAATGGGCTGTTTTTGTAACTTTGAGCATTTTGTTTAGTTTGTGTTTTGTCACAAATTGCCAAAGGGGGAGTTTGTTGAGTTCTAAGACTTTACGTTTAACTGTATTAAAACTTCATTTTGTAATGTTGGCACACCATGATAAAAAAGTTTGGTCTTGTTTTAGACTTGCTCAAAGTATGTTTAATGTGTAAAGTTGGAATCAAGTGTACTGCAGGATTTATAGTGTAAATCTGCCAGGCTCGATCGATCAAAACTTAGACTCGATTAATCAAAGCTCGTGCAGATTGTTTTTCTGCAGAATTTTTCAACTCAGCCCAAGCCCGTTTGACGTGTAGGGTTTTATGTTTTTCCTTAAGTATAAAAGAAAAAACCCTAGCCACGTTTTTAGTTGTTGTTGTAGTTGTAGTTTATGCTGTGTATTTGAATCTCTTGTGAGATCTTGAGGCATTTGCCTTCACATATACTTAGAGTTATCAACAATCAAGATTATGTCAAGAGCTTGATGATCGATTTAGTTGCTGCATAAAGAGCTTAAAGATACACAAGTGGGAGTACTTGTGGATGCTATGAATCCAAGAAAGAAGTAGTCCGTGGACTCGAAGTTGTCATGTGATTGTGGTAGTAAGTTTCCTGCTCGAGGTAGCAATAGAATGTTAGTGGTCTAAGTCGCTATTGTGTAAACTTCAATTCTTTCATAGTGGATTTGTTTTTACCTTGAGGATAGCTAAGTTAAATCCTCCCCAGGTTTTTTACCGGTTTGGTTTTCCTAGGTTATCATATCGTTGTGTTCTTTATTTTTCGCACTGTGTCAATGGTATGTTTTATCTGTGTTAACCTAGATCTGCATAATTTACCTAAGTTAATCTCTTAGGTTCTAAAAGCTTAGAACAATTGGCAAATCGTGAGCACACAAGAACATACAAGCTGCAGAAAGAAGATTTCAGAATCTGTCTGGTTCGATCGATCGAAAAACAGGCTCGACCAATCGAGAATCGTATCTGCAGAATTTTAAGTTGGCCCAAACAGCAGTTCTAGCCCATTAAGGATTAAGGTTTCAGATCTACTTCTCCCACTATATAAAGCAAACCCTAAGCACGTTTTTTAAAGTGGGCTTTTTAGAGAGAGAAGAGTGTGTCTCTTTTGTATTTTAGAGTTTTGTTCCTAAAACCTCTCTTATAACTTCTACCGGTGTTGTTCCTTGAAGAATCTCAAGATCCGGTATTGCTAAAGTTGCTGTCTTCTCTAGTCATCAAAGGTGCTGATGATCTAAACCTTCAAGGGTGGTCTTAGAGTCACAAACAGGAGAGTTTGTGTTGCTAAACCTTTGAGTGGGATCTCAAAGTCACAAACGGTGGTGTTTGTATTTTGCAAAGGTCAAAGAAAGAAGGAGTCCGTGGTCTCGGAGCTGTCACGTGGTCATGGTAGTAAGTTTCCTACATTGGGTAGCAATAGGATGTCAGTAGTCTAAGTCTTATTGTGTAAACTTCAATTCTTTCTAGTGGATTTGCTATTTTACCTTGAGGATAGCTAGGTTAAATCCTTCCCAGGTTTTTTACCGGTTTGGTTTTCCTGGGTCATCAGATTGTTGTGTTATTTATTTTCCGCTGCTTTATTGTTTATGACTATTTGTGTTTAACCTTGATCTGAATAATAAACCTAAGTATTCACTTGGTTAATTAATTAGGTTAAACAATCTAGTTTACAGGGGTCTAAACGAACTGACAAATGGTATCAGAGCGAGTAGCTCTTCTGTTGTAGATCCTTTGATCTAAGAGCTGATCCTTGATCCTTGTTATCATGGATAATTTTAAGTGTCTTACTGTTTTTGATTGTGATGATTTGAATAAGAAGGACACTGTTGTTTCTGTTGATCTTTTTGATGCCTGTAAAACTCTTCGTAAGGAATTATTAAAAACTATGAGAATTGCTAAAAAATTCAAGGAAGAGTTAAAATTGGCTAATCTTGAAAAAAAGGAATTGATTGTTAGATTAGATGAATCTAATAAAAAGAATGAATTTTTGAGAAATCAAATTTCCTCTCAAGATGAGAAGATGAAAAGCTTGGAACAAGAGTTATCTGAATCTAAAGCTAAAATTGAAAATTTGACTAGTACCAAGCTTGCTACTGATAACAGAAGTGTTTCTGTTTCTCTTAAGCCTAAAGCTAAAAAAGTTTATATCCCTCCTTTCAAGAGGAATAATAAAGAAAAGGCTTATTTTGCTAGGTTAGACAAAGGTAAAAGTTCTGATGTAGACGCTGAAGTTTCTAAGCCTATGTCTAAACCTACTGCTAGTGTGCAAAAGAAATCTGTTTTTGTGCCTACCTGTCACCTTTGTGATGTTGTTGGTCATATTAGACCAAATTGTTCTTTGTTGAGGCAAAAACCAAAATCTGAGACTAGATTTGCTGTTAGGAATACTGATGTTCCTAAATTTGTTCCTGTTCGTCACTTTTGTGGTGTCTCTGGTCACATTCGTCCTAATTGTCATAAATTGAAATTTAAGCATTCTGTATTTCAATCTAGGATATGTGATGATATTTCTCCTGCCATAAGTCCAAATAAATTGTTTCATATGCTTTCGAAAAATTTAAGCTTGTTGGCTTGTGAAAGGAAATTGCAGGATTTCAGTCTTCCTCAGAAGATTGGTGTAATCCCTCAAACACACTCTGCTTCACATGGATTTTCACCTACAAAGCCGAAGACTCGTGCTATATGGATGAGAAAAGATTCTCTAAAGTGAGTGTTGTTGACTTGTCCTTGATTTAATTCTTTCAATTATTTGTGGACATGTTTTGTTTCTGTTTTTGGTTGTTTTGTTTTTTTTAGGTTGTTTTTTTTTTTTTTTTTAAAAATCCAAAAACATTGAAAAATTTCAAAAAGACAAAAATATTTTATTTTGTGTCTAGTTTTATTTTTCTTGAGGATTACATGAATTATGATATCTCTCTCTTGATTTAGAACATGCTTGATATTGTGGAGAAACATAAAAAGTATGTGTTATATAAGTGCTAAGCTATTTATGATTTTGTATGAGTATGTGCTAGTTTGTACATGTACTCATGGGTTAATTAAGAAATTGATATTTCTTGTTTGTGTACTCTCTATAGCTTAGTTAAGCACTATCATGCATAGTTTTGCATTGTTCATTTAGCATAATGTGTTTTTTTTTTTAGTCATAAAATTTCTTTTAAACCAAAAATACTTTTGTGTTTTGCATTAATTTTTCTTGGATTTGAAATCAAGGAGTGGCCATATTATCTTTACATAACATGTTTATGTACCTTGTTTAGCTTGGATGGGCTTATTTATTGCACTTTACTGGCTGAAGTCTTTGTAGTGCATGTTGTGTGGGAAGATGTTTGTAGTTTTTGATCACATGATCTTGATCTTGAAATCACATGCCTTTGATTGTTGGACTTGAACTTATTGAGAAAGGCATAAATAACCATCTCACCACTGTTTACTAGCCAATCATGAACACCTTCGTGCATATCGTAAGATTTTGTGCTTGAGAAAGTGTAGCACATGCACAAAAAGAACATAAGGTGTAGCCTCGGTTTAAATGCTAAAATCGGTGTGTACATTATTGGGCTATAATGAATTCAAATTAATTAAAATTGGTGTGTACATTATGAGGCAAATCAAGAAACTTACATGATTGCAAGCTTTTATTCTAGGAGATGTAAGAGTTATATGATGTAACTCTTTAGGTGATAGTCACTTTCAAAATTATGTGATGAATTTTGTAGACTTTGTGATTGATCACTATTCACATATCACCTCACATGTTTCTCAAGCTTTTGCTAGTTGCACACACTACACAAGTTACTCTTTGCTAAACTTTGTACATGTTATTGTGTGTGATTTTGTTGTGGCCATCCAAGATTAAAAATTCCTTGATTTTGATGCAAAATTTGAGTTTTGAGGACAAATTGGTTGATAAACTTGTTTTTGAAAGATCTGAGTTGTATTCATGTGTTTTTGAAAAACTTTTAGTCTCATACTCATGCATTTCATTCATGAAATACTATGCTTTGAGGAGTTTCTGCATTAAATTGCTCTGTTTTTCAAAATTTTGAGTTTTCCAGAATTTCGACCGATCGAATCTGTCTCTCGACCGATCAAAATTGCGATAAAAATTTTGGTTTGATTCTGTCTGACTCGATTGGTATTCGATCGATACTCGATCGATCGAAATTGAAAAATTTTCAGTTTTTAGAGTTTTTGACCAAATTTTTTTATGCATCATTTATGTTTAGGATTCACATGGATTGCATTGTATTCTGTATCCATCTTGCAGTTTTGCAGTCATATCTCTCATTTGTTTTACACATAACATGCATACACTTTGCTAAATTGGGTACTCAACTTGAATTAAAAATTGATTGATTAATTTTTGAGTCCTTTGTACATTTTAGTATATGCTATTTTTCTTAATGTGTGAATTGCAAAAAATATTTTTCTTAAGAGATATGATGGATAATAATGTGAAAATATTTTCTCTACTCATGCAACTATTTATGGGTCACATAGTGTCAAGTTTGCATTTATTGAAAGAGAAAATATTTTTCTTCATGTGTATCCTCAACTTTATTTTTTTGGGTTTGTGTGTTTTTTATTTATCCCCACCTCCTAAATTTTTCCCAAAACTATTTTTCCCAAAACTTGTTTTGTTTTTCCTATTTTTATAGGGAGAGAAAAGTTTTTTTTAACCTTTGTTGTTCATAGGGGGAGTTGTTGCTCTTCATAGGGGGAGTTTTCTCTATTTTCTATAGAGCTAAACTGTTTTATGTTCCCTTGGTTCTCTTTTTTCTCTCATGTTTACTGTCACTCTACTCTTTGTTTGAGTTGTCTTTGTCAATACGTGACAAAAAGGGGTAGAGTTAGATGAAATGTGGGAATCATGTTTGTTTTGTTTAGGGAGAAAATATAAAAACTTTTTGTTGTATCTAACTTAGGGGGAGAGTTAGAATTTATTTTTGTTTTTATATTGTGTTTCATTT
The DNA here is from genome assembly GCA_033629205.1 of Lithocarpus polystachyus. Classification (NCBI taxonomy): domain Eukaryota; kingdom Viridiplantae; phylum Streptophyta; class Magnoliopsida; order Fagales; family Fagaceae; genus Lithocarpus; species Lithocarpus polystachyus. The sequence goes on from CM066165.1 coordinate 35,321,794, forward strand.
TGTTTATATGTCTTTCTTTCCACACATGCGGTGATGTGTTTATTGAGTGTTTCAGGAAAGACAGGTGCATTCTAATCAAGACCTTCTACCTCTTCTTGCAACTTCAAGGTTATGAGTCTTAGATTGGGATTTGTGATGTAATTGAGCATTTTATTATATTGGGTTGTTCTTGTATTTTAACATTTTGTTTTATATGAAAGTTTTGTCACGAATTGCCAAAGGGGGAGATTGTTAGGTTCTAAAAGTTTAGAACAATTGGCAAATCGTGAGCACACAAGAACATACAAGCTGCAGAAAAAAGATTTCAGAATCTGCCTGGTTTGATCGATCGAAAAACAGGCTCGACCAATCGAGAATCGTATTTACAGAATTTTAAGTTGGCCCAAACAGCAGTTCTAGCCCATTAAGGATTAGGGTTTCAGATCTACTTCTCCCGTTATATAAAGGAAACCCTAAGCACGTTTTTTAAAGTGGGCTTTTTAGAGAGAGAAGAGTGTGTCTCTTTTGTATTTTAGGGTTTTGTTCCTAAAACCTCTCTTATAACTTCTACTGGTGTTGTTCCTTGAAGAATCTCAAGATCCGGTATTGCTGAAGTTACTGCCTTCTCTAGTCATCAAAGGTGCTGATGATCTAAACCTTCAAGGGTGGTCTTGGAGTCACAAATAGGCTAAACCTTTGAGTGGGGTCTCAAAGTCACAAACGGTGGTGTTTGTGTTTTGCAAAGGTCAAAAAAAGGAGTCCGTGGTCTCGGAGCTGTCACATGGTCGTGGTAGTAAGTTTCCTACATTGGGTAGCAATAGGATGTTAATGGTCTAAGTCTTATTGTGTAAACTTCAATTCTTTCTAGTGGATTTGCTATTTTACCTTGAGGATAGCTAGGTTAAATCCTTCCCAGGTTTTTTACCGGTTTGGTTTTCCTGGGTCATCAGATTGTTGTGTTATTTATTTTCCGCTGCTTCATTGTTTATGACTATTTGTGTTTAACCTAGATCTGAATAATAAACCTAAGTATTCACTTGGTTAATTAATTAGGTTAAACAATCTAGTTTACAGGGGTCTAAACGAACTGACATAATCACTTGGCTAAATAATTAGGTTAATCTGTTTGTGTTACGAGGTCTAAAAACGTACATAGCCAATAAATAAAAAGAAATTTTTTTTAACAAAGAAAAACTAGAAAAAGAAAAATACTTTCATTAGATGTGGCAATGAGTGTTCGCTTTTGTCAGTTTTAGAGTGTAGAACTCATTACTATCCCACACACGAATGCTGAAAAATTACACTCTCGATCTTTCTCTTAAAAAAAAAAAAAAAAAGAAAAATCGCCGAACTCAATTTTACACAAATTGCTGGAAAGTGATATTTTTTTTTCTTAAGTTTCTAAGTTGCACTTCATACTATCATCTCCATTGAGCATTGCAATGAGTCTAGTCCGTCACTTCAGGTTTGACAGTTTTCTAAAAGCTTTAGTTCTTGCTTTATTTTCCTTTCTATTTTTTTCTTGTAAGACAGCTTTTAAGTTTTTTATAATAAAAAATATATATTGTTTAAATAAAATTTCACCTTCACTTTCTTTGTTTTTGTCCACGTCAACACTTCTATATAAAAAAAAAATCGTAATTTTACATCTAACAAATGAAAAATTAATACCAAAAGTTAAATAAATTTTTTATTACTATTTAAAATTTAAGAATAAACTCTATTTAAGGAATACAAATCTTTTATACTACTTTTTTGTGTTTCCCTTTGTGTTTAACCAATTACAAATTGCCATATAATTGATTTTTTTTTTCATTTTAAATATTAGTTATTTTATAAGAAAAGTTTGTTAGAATTTAGACCCCTGTAAACTAGATTGTTTAACCCAATTAATTAACCAAGTGATTAACTTAGGTTTATTATTCAGATCTAGATTAAAACAATAACAATCATATCATGTAAAGCAGCGGAAAATATAAAAAACACAAAGATCTGATGACTCAAGAAAACCAAACTGGTAAAAAACCTGGGGAGGATTTAACCTAGCTATCCTCAAGGTAAAACAGCAAATCCACTATAAAAGAATTGAAGTTTACACAATAGCGACTTAGACCACTAACATCCTGTCGTTATCTCGATTAAAAAACTTACTACCACGACCCCATGATAGCTCCGAGTCCACGGACTACTTCTTTCTTTGGTCTTTACAAAACACAAACACCCACGCTTGTGACTTTGAGATCCCACTCAAAGGTTTAGCAACACAAACTCTCCTATTTGTGACTCCAAGACCACATTTGAAGGTTTAAATCATCAGCACCTTTGATGACTATAGAAGGCAGCAACTTCAACAACACTGGATCTTCAAATTCTTCAAGCAATAACACCGGTAGAAGATATAAGAGAGCTTTTTAGGAACAAAACCCTAAAAAGTTGCATGAGTAGAGAAAATATTTACACATTGATTATCCATCATATTTCTTAAGAAAAATATTTTCTGCAGTTCACATATCAAGAAAAATAGCATATACTAAAATGTACAAAGGACTCAAAAATTAATCAATCAATTTTTAATTCGAGTTGAGTACCCAATTTAACAAAGTGTATGCATGTTATGTTTGAAAACAATGAGAGATATGACTGCAAAAATGCAAGATGGATACAAAAAAACAATGCAATGCATGTGAATTCTAAACATAAATGATGCATAAAAAAATTTGGACAAAAACTTAGAAACTGAAAATTTTTCAGTTTCGATCGGTCAAGTATCGATCGAATACCAATCGAGCCAGGTAGATTCAAACCAAAATTTTTATCGCAATTTCGATTGGTCGAAAAACACCCTTGATCGATCGAAAATCTGGAAAAATGAGATTTTTGAAAACAGAGCAATTTTATGCAGAAATTCCTTAAAGCACAATATTTTATGAATGAAATGCATGAGTATGAGACTAAAATTTTTTCAAAAACACATGAATACAACCCAGATCTCTCAAAAACAAGTTTTTCAACCAATTTGTCCTCAAAACTCAAACATTAAACACATTTTGTATCAAAATCAAGGAACATATAATCTTGAATGGGCAAAACAAATTCACACACAATATCATGTACTAAGTTTAGTAAAGAGTAACTTGTGTAGTGTGTGCAACTAGCAAAAGCTTGAGATATATGTGAGGTGATATGTGAATAGTAATTAATCACAATTTCTACAAAATTCATCACATAAATTTGAAAAAGACTATCACCTAAACAGTTACATCATACAACTCTCACATCTCCTAGAAAACAAGCTTGCAATCATGTAAGTTTCTTGAATTGCCTCATAACGTACACACCAATTTTATTTGATTAGAAACTTATTAAAATAGTCAGGATAATGTACACACCAATTTTATTTGATTGTGAAGTTATTATAGCCGAATAATGTACACACCAATTTTAACATTTAATTCGAGGCTACACCTTATGTTCTTTTTGTGCATGTGCTACACTGTCTCGAGCACAAAATTTTACAATATGCACTAAGGTGTTTATGATTGGCTAGTAAACAGTGGTGAGATGGCTATTTATGCCTTTCTCAATAAGTTCAAGTCCGACAATCAAAGGCATGTGATTTCAAGATCAAGATCATGTGATCAAAAACTATAAACATCTTCCCACACAACATGGACTACAAAGCTCAAACTAGTAAAGTGTAATAAATAAGCTCATCCAAGCTAAACAAGGTACATAAACATATTATGTAAAGATAATATGGCCAACCTTAATTATAAATCCAAGATATATAATACAAAACACATAAAAATATTTTTGGTTTTAAAAAAATTTATGACCAAAACTAAAAGCACACATTATGCTAAATGATTAAAAATGCAAATGCAAATGCAATGCATGACAATGCTTAACTAAGCTATAGAGGGTACACAAACAAGAAATATCAATTTCTTAATTAACCCTTGAGTACATGTATAAACTAGTATATACTTAAGCAAAATCAAAAAATAGCTTAGCACTTATAGAACACATACTTTTTATGTTTCTCCACAATATCAAGCATGTTCTAAATCAAGAGAGAGATATTATAACTCATGTAATCCTCAAGAAAAAATAAAACAAGACTCAAAGTAAAATATTTTTGTCTTTTTGAAACTTTTCAATGTTTTTGGATTTTTGAATAATCAAAACAACCTAAGAAAATAAATCCATACAAATTGTTTCATATTCTTTTGAAAGATTTAAGCTTGTTGGCCTATGAAAGGAATTTGCAGGATTTCAGTCTTTCTCAGAAGATTGGTGTAATCCCCCAAACACACTTTGCTTCTCATGAATTTTCACCTACAAAGCCGAAGACTCGTGCTATATGGGTGAGAAAAGATTCTCTAAGGTGAGTGTTGCTGACTTGTTCCTGTTTTAATTCTTTTAATTATTTGTGGACATGTTTTGTTTTTGTTTTTGGTTGTTTTGTTTTTTTTTTTTACGTTGTTTTTTATTAAAAAAAATCCAAAAACATTGAATGTGACCACGGACACCACAAAAGTGATAGTCAGGAACAAATTTAGGAATATCAATATTCCTAATAGCAAATCTAGTATCAGATTTTGGTTTTTGCCTCAACAAAAAACAATTTGGTCTAATATGACCAACAACACCACAAAGGTGACAAGTAGGCACAAAAAAAAATTTATTATGTTCTCTAACAGTAGGTTTAAACTTAGGTTTAGAAACTTTAACGTCTACATCAAAACTTTTACCTTTGTCTAACCTAGCAAAATAAGAATTTTCTTTATTATTCCTCTTGAAAGGAGGGATATAAATTTTTCCAGCTTTAGGCTTAAGACAAATAGAAACACTTCTGTTATCAACAGCAGGCTTAGTACTAGTCAAATTTTCAATTTTAGCTTTAGATTCAACTAACTCTTGTTCCTAGCTTTTCATCTTTTCATCTTGAGAGGAAATTTGATTTCTCAAAAATTCATTCTTTTTATTAGATTCATTTAATCTAACAACCAATTCCTCTTTTTCAAGATTAGCCAATTTTCACTCTTACTTGAATTTCTTAGCAATTTTCAAAGATTTCAATAATTCCTTACGAAGAGTTTCACTGGCATCAATAAAATCAACAGAAAAAACAATGTCTTTTTTATTCAAATCATCACAATCAAAAATAGTAAGACACTTAAAATTATCCACGATAACAAGGATCAAAAATCAACTCTTAGATCAAAGGAAAACCAAACCGATAAAAAACCTGGGGAGGATTTAACCTAGCTATTCTCAAGGTAAAACAGAAAATCCATTATGAAAGAATTGAAGTTTACACAATAGTGACTTAGACCACTAACATCCTATTTCTACCTCGAGTAGAAAACTTACTACCACGACCCCATGATAGCTCCGAGTCCACGGACTACTTCTTTCCTTGGTCTTTGCAAAACACAAACACCCATGCTTATGACTTTGAGATCCCACTCAAAGGTTTAGCAACACAAACTCTCCTGTTTGTGACTCCAAGACCACCCTTAAAGGTTTAAATCATCAGCACCTTTGATGACTATTGAAAGCAGCAATTGCAACAACACCAGATCTTGAGATTCTTCAAGCAATAACACTGGTAGAAGATAAGATAGAGCTTTTTAGGAACAAAACCCTAAATACAAAAGAGGCACACTCTTCTCTCTCTAAAAAGCCTTATAAAAACATGCTTAGGGTTTCCTTTATATAGTGGGAGAAGTAAATCTGAAACTCTAATCCTTAATGGGCTTGAACTGCTGTTTGGGCTTAATTAAAATTCTACAGATATGATTTTCGATTGGTCGAGCCTGTTTCTCGATCAGTCGAACCAGGCAATTTCTGAATTCTTCTTTCTGCAGCTTACTTGTTCTTGAATCTTGACTTGAATCACCTTGAGCATTGTCTAATAAAACCTATAGAGTCTAAGATCTATTTCTAAACAAGTTTATGTTCACAATTTGCCAATTGTTCTAAATTTTTAGAACCTAACAAAGTTAATCAAATACATAGTAAATTGTGATTGGTTAAATACAAAAAGTTATACATAATATTTGTATTCCAGTAGTCTATTATTATATATCACTTTTATTAGGTATCGTTGTTGACTGTTTGACTATATCATGTCTTTATATGGTTTTTCTACTTTCTAATTTGTAGATGGTCGGCCCAGCTACTAGCCCTGCCTCTTTTTTTCTTCTTCTGTCACACAAAGCAATTCAAGCTAGCCCATACAAAATCTCAATTAGCAAGAGTATGTACAACGTTATGTTTCTTAGGGGCCCAACCCAATTCTAAACAGTGTTAGGGGTTCAATTGAAAAAGTTATCGATTAATCATCTCTGTTGCTGCTCAATTATGGTTGTTGTTCAAAGATACTCTTACCGCGAAGTTTATCGCCATCGTTTCCAAACCCTCAATTGACGTTGCCCCAAAATTTGAGAGCCAATTATATATATATCGGTTAACCGTAATGGTTTCTCTCAATAAAAGAAACACAAACTTTGCCATTCTTTCCAACTGCATCAAAATTATATTTAACACAATTTAGGGCTATAAATGAGCCGACCTTTATTGAATAGTGAGAATTTAAGTTTAACCTAATAACGAATATAAAATGTTCAAATCTAACTCGAACTCAATCCAAGCCTATAAATGATGCTTGAGCTCAAGCACATCTAAAAATTTGAATTCAGCTTGATTCATTAATCAAGTCGAGCTCAAGCTAAATATTAAGCTCAAACTCATATACAATATTAAGCTTTTGAGCTTAAGATCTAAAACAAGTATATTACCAAGTCCAAACCATATTAAACCTATTGTCAAACCTATTTGATTCTAATGAGTAATCCACTCTTAATTACTTAAAATCTTAGTAAGATGTGGCTTTTTAGTTGTCAAGCTCATTTATGCTTATAACCAAGCCCGTAAACGAATTTTAACTTAGCTTGTTTTGTATTGAGTTATAATGTTTACAAACTTGTTTATTAACAATTTTTTTTTTTGGCTTAGATTTGGCTCGTTTATTAAACAAGCTTAAAACTAAAGCTCAAGCTTGGCTTGTTCATAAACAAACAAACATGAATGAACTTCTTATTGATTCAAGCCCAAGTTATTTATGAACAGCTTAATTCATTTACAACCTTTCACTTTTGGTATTCAAGCAACACCCCCCCACCCCCCACAGGGCCCTTTTAACTATCTTGTTCCTCAGCTCATAGGCAGAGTCTTTGTTGCTATTCTCCTTAGAAATACCTTCAATCTTTCATGAATGTCTCGTTTAGTAGTAAACTTCCCTAACTTGTTGCACACCCATGTAATCTGGTCGTTAACCTACTTGAAAGATGATTTTTTCTAATCTCTGACACATTTATTTTGTCAAAAAAAGAAATGTAGCGTCGTGATGTCCCACTAACATGTTTTTTAGTAGGCTATTAAGTCACTACAAGAGAATATTGTCTCATGTCCTTTATTTGTTGCATTTTGTTGGGTTGTAGATTGATCTTAGTTAGTTAATTTAATTACCCAAGTTGATTAATTATCTAAATTACATGCAATATTGTGGAGGCACAAACAAATCTCAAATTTAAACTAGAGTGCAGCGGAAATTAAATTTGACACAGTGATTTGTTGACTAATGGGGAAAACCTTTATAAGGCGAAAACCCCCACTGAGTGAATTTTAGGCCACCACTCCCAAGAATCCACTAATCAAAAATAAGCAATTAAAAGTTTAAGAAATCTTACAACTACTCGAATTATCCCAAAATTCCAACCTGTAGTTGAACCTTTTCTCTAATCCCCAATTGGACTTGATCTTGTAGAAGACTTCTTCTTTGCATAGATCTCAAATCCGTGACTAACTCTACAGCAACCCTTTTAATTTTTATAGTTGATTTGCTGCATCTTCAAATAAAAAAAAAAAATAATAAAAAGAATAAGATCTTCAATTTTTGGTGCCAAAGAATTTGCTTAGTATAGAACCAAAAGGCGCATAAGAGTTACATGCAGCAAGATCTCTTTCTTCTATTTTCTAATCTCACTTGTTCAACAGTTGGAGATTAGGTTTTCGATAAGAAAACCTTATGAAGCATTAGGGTTAGGGTTTTCTTTCTCTATCACTTTATTTAAATAGGAGTTTAATGAGCCTTTTAAATAGGCTCTCATATTCCTATTAGGTTTACACAAACCCATAAACAAATAGTAAATTAGAATAAAGCATTGCAGGCTATATTTTGAAAACTGTCAGCTCGATAGATCGAGATAGGTATCGAGGTTCATTAAATCTTGATAGATCGAAAGTGTCAATTCAAATATCGAGATCCCAATTTTCAACTTTTCACCAATTGTTTCTTTGAGTAGTCTTCATGTCTTTAATACTACCACTTGAAAAACTATTTCAAAGTACTTCATGATAATATTGAATCCACTTAAATCTACCCAAGTACAAGTAAAGTGCATTTTGTTATAGGATAATGCCAATTACATAAACATATGACCCTAACAATCTTTCCCTTTGGAAATCTCTGACAAAACCACAAGACTACATGAATGTCCTAGAATACATTCTACTTAAGATTACACAGAAAAATAAGTCTACTCTAATACTAACCCTTGAAAATTAATCTTAACATTGGGGAGATTTATCTCACCATATAAGAGTATGGAGCTCTCATGGGTCTTCGCAACTTTAATGGCATCATTCTTTTGTTATCTTAACCTGCCTTCATTAACACGCCGCCTAACTGTTGGATAAAATACATGTTCGTATCACATACAAAACATACGTAGCGAAAAATTAACGGATCTACTTCATTCACAATTGATAACATGCACTATGAAAGTTTCATAATTTGAGAACAAGAAAGCGTACCTTGGTGCGGTGAAATTCAAAATAAAAGATCAGAAGTTCTTGGGAAGACTTTTAATCTTCACTCCAATTCCACTTAATGCCCAAGATGTGTAGTCTCTCAATCAGTTTACAAGAAGAGAACAAGGGAGTGTCCAACAGTCACATACAAACCATTTCATTCCTTGTGTAATCTTGATGAAAAATGTTAGGTTCTAAGAATTAGGAACTAATGTATTAGAACTTCAATTTGTAATGTTGGCAAACCATGATCAAAACATTCTTTAAGTCTTGTGTTAGACTTGCTCAAAGTATGGCTTTTTATGTAAAGTTGGAATCGAGTTGACTGCAATTACTGTGCACTTTCTGCCTGACTCGATCGATCGAAAATCGTGCAGAACGTTTTTCTGCAGAATTTTTCCAACTCAGCTCTAGCCCATTTAATGTATAGGTTTTTATGTTTTGCCCTAAGTATATAAGGGAAAACCCTAGCCACGTTTTTAGAGTTCCGAATGCTGTGTTTGTGATTCTAATTGTTAGATCTAGAGGTGTTTACCTTCACATACACTTAGGGTTTCCAAACTCAAGATTCATGTCAAGAGATTGGTAAATCATACAGTTGCAGAATCAAAAGAGCTTCAAGATATACAAGCAGGTGCGCTTGTGAATTGCTGAAGAATTCAAAGAAAGAAGGAGTCTGTGGATCTCGGAGCTGTCACGTGGTCGTGGTAGTAAGTTTCCTACAGTCCGGTAGCAATAGGATGTTAGTGGTCTAAGTCTTATTGTGTAAACTTCAATTCTTTCATAGTGAATTCGGTTTTACCTTGAGGATAGCTAGGTTAAATCCTCCCTAGGTTTTTTACCTGTTTGGTTTTCTTGGGTCATCATATCATGTGTTCTTTATTTTTCCACATTTATACATGATTTGATATATTTGTGTTAACCTAGATTTGTTTAAATTACCTAAGTTAATCACTTGGCTAATTCTCTAGGTTAATCTGTTGGGTTTAAGGGGTCTAAACGAACTTACAAAAAACACTAATGAAAAGATCCATGAAAGGACTTTTTAAATTCTGTATGTTTCTCTCTTTATATACAACTGATTATCTAATTGGGCTAGCCTTTTGGGCCATTCCAATTAGGCTCTAGTGTGTGGTTTGGAGTGGGACCAAAAGGGAACAAATAAGACTCTAGCTCCAATGGGCTATGGGCTTTTCTGTCAACTCTTAAAAGTCCAAGATTACCATTAATTATATTCAATACCACTATATGAATATAATCGCACCCTAGGCCTTATTAATGAATTATATCCCAAGACTTTATTATACATGCAACCCCTTCATTAAAATATTCGTAGTAATACAAAGTCATGAATATAGACTGCCACTTTGAAGATTATTACATCTTAATCCTTGAGTATCCAGTTTAATCCTTAATGTTATTCATCATATATTTATGAAATCCAATTCCATAAATATTTACTTTAGTAACTCCTTACTAAAGTGGTTGGGCCCAACTCTCTGAATAACCAAACCCGTTAAACTTATCTCAAGGGAATATTTTATATCTTCGTTAAGAGATAATGAATTCCATCTTGAGAATATATGTTCCGTCAACACTAAATGCGGCTGCCCAACATACTGAGGTTTTGACCGTAACTTATAGATCTCACTCTTGATATATCAAAGCAACCTACATTTCATGATCAGGTTCATTATTCTCTCAGGATTTAGAGTTGATGTAAATAGAAGTCGTGAAATTTATTATTCATTTGACAGTCATTAGGAGAATAATAAATCTCACAGTGGTCCAGTTCAATATGTCTTAACTCTTAAAACATATCAACATACCAATTAGAAATCTCCATTTCCATGATCAAGGCAAATCATCTTAGTTGATATGTTATAGTCTTCACAGATGAAACGCCCAATTTTATTACTGACTACGAACTACATTCTAAGTTTACAAAGAACTTACAATTTATATCTTCTGTGACTAAATCACATAAATCGCATACTATGCATCTCATGGACTAAAATAATGTCCCATTAGTTCATTTATAGATAGTCTCTTATAATTAAACAATTTAATTATTTATGTCATACAAATAAATTGGATTTTAGGGCATAAACCCCAACAATCTTCCACTTGCCCTCAAAGACAATTTACCATACATCCGACACTTATCTCCCTTTAGAGTAATTCAAAGTCACTCTAAGGCAAGGTTTGGAAACAAGTTTTAGTTAGATTTATTGAGTAAATTATCTTTTCTACTACTACTCAAATACTCATATCTCTTTAGTGAGATAATACTTATGCTTAATGTGTATCTTCACCACTAGGATGAATACATATCTTGAAGTTAAACTTCATGAATCACAATCAAACTACAAGTCAGCATTTGTACATCCAGTAACAATCAAAACCTCACTTTTGTGGACAAGCATATAATCCCTCATTCTCCTAAGATATTTGAGTATATGCTTTACTCCGACTAAATTAAGTGATCTTTGATTCAATTGATATTTGCTTACCATGCCCACCGTAAAATAGATATTTAGCCTAGTATATAGCATAGCATAAAGACTACCTATTGTTATGATATTAGGAACCATCTTTATATGCACTTCCTTTTATATGTCTTAGGACTATAGTCCTATATAAAGGAACTTCAAACTTAAAAGGAAATAATCCTTTCTTGAAGTATTACATGCTATACTTGGCTAGAATCTAATCTATTTAAGCAGTTTGAGATAGACTTAATATCCTAATTTCTGAATTGTAGCAAAGTTTAAATTCTTAGGATATGACTAGTCTTTCCCAAGTACTTTATATCAAACTGGATTAGACAACAAAAACTCTATTGATGACAATATCTCTACATCATTCTAAATGATTAGAATGTCATCAACATGCATTAAGAAATTTATTATTCTATATAGCTTTCACACACATAAGGCATTTTAATACTTGATCAAAATCAAACAATTTGATTACTTGACCAAAAATGATATTTTATGATTTAAATTCTTGCTTTAATTCTTAATGGAATTTAAGCAACTTGCATACTAAACACTACTGTTTCTTTGCTATGTACAAGTCTAGTTACATCATATAGATGTGTTCCTAAGATTGCTACTAAAAGAAGCTTTCTTGATATCCACTGCCATATTTCATCCAAATGAAATATAATGGATAAGAGAATCTAGATAGAGTCAAACTTGACTATTGGTGAAAAAATCTTTTCATAATTGAACCATTTCTTTCTGAATAAATCTTTACGCCACTAGTCTTGACTTTGAAGGTTTGCACCTTCAACTCTATCAATCTCATTTACTTGTAGACCTATTTGAAAACAATAGACCTAATGTCATTAGGCGCCTCTACAAGTTCTAGACTTCAAATAGAATCCAATTCTATTCACATAACCTTGATCCAGTAATCCATATTCATATTATCTATTGCCTTTATGTAGAACTGAGGATCAAATTTATATCCTTGTGGAATAACTTCAAAAGTTTATCCTAAAAGTATGAACTTACTTGGTAATTAATAATCCTCCCACTACGATATTGTACCGGTGTACTAGCTATATATCTAGAATAATACCTTGTGGTGTATCCAATACAACCATCTCATTGCTAAATGTATTTTATAGTTGTCTTTCAACAAATTCTGACATTTTTCTTCTAGAACAATTATACGTTTTGCTTAAGATTATGCGTATAGTCATCATCAAGAACTTTGTATTTGTACTATACAAACATCTTGTTTTCTTTATGACTACCAAAATAATCTTTTGCAACTCCTTTTGGATACCCATCATAAACACACATTTTTCTACCTTTTGATTTCAATTTGTCAGACTTCCATTCTAGCACAAGTGCTTGACATTTCCAAAAGTGGAAGTATCATATACTAGGTTTTTACCCAATCCACGATTTGACAAATGTCTAGGAACAAACTTTTGAAATCAACTTTAGAAAATGTATAGTAATTATTAGAGTATATCTCTAAAAGAAATAAGCAAATGGAAATACTTATCATGTACTTTACTATTTCTAAAAGAGTCTTATTCCTCCTTCATGTATGCACTGACTTAAAGAAGTCATTGAAACTTTATTCCTTTACAATAAAGGAGCCCTAGATCTTATTATCCTCTAAACAAAAATTCATAGACTGGGAATATAACAAAATAATAGTTCTAAAAGCCCATCTTTCACCAATTTTGAATATCATTTAGATTAATAAGATTTAGACATAAGTGCCAAAAACATACAATAACAAATGATGGAAACTTTCTCTTTAAGAAGTAAAACATGTAAATTTTCATCTAGAAAATAATCATGGACAATGCTTAGCTTTACCAAAACAGAAACACTTTCCTTTTGGTCATGCTTTTGAATCTAATTTCCTTTTGGCAACTACTAGGACAACTTACTTATCTAACTCTTTGGTATTATAATTCCTTTTCTTGCCACCCTTACCTTTCGGTTCAGGCCAAAAATTTGAATTAAATCATATTGATCCTAGCCTTACCTTTTAGGATGTCTTCCGTTGCATAGAACTCACTCATCAATTTAGATAACATAAAAATAATTTATTTTGAAAACAATCTGAATTGATCAAATGTTTCTAACAAGTACTTGTGGAATATATCCAAATGAGATTAACATTTAATGTCTACATCAAAGAATTCCAATTCAATTTAAAAATAAAATATTTTCATGAAATGACAAAGAATTAGAACTCTTTAAGCTTTTCTTAGCACTCAATATGATTCATACCAAACATCTCATTTAGACTTAACCTAAAGTCTAAGTGTAGTACTAACTCTTGCATCTCATGCTATAGCACACTTGAGATAGAAGCCAATGTAACATTTTAGCATTTCAATGGAAACTATGATCATATCATAGGCTATCTTCCATAAATGCATCATGCATAGGAAATTATGACAATGCTGAATCGAAACATATTTATGTACTTCAGCTCTTTTAAGCACCATGTCCAAAATTATTTCTTAGTTAATGTGATTCACTTAAAATAGTAGCTAGAGAACAAAATTAATGACAACTTTATTTTGCGACTATGAACATAATTACAGGGACATTATATTTTGCATCCATAACCATATAGTATGAAACCCAAAAATACTATACTAGGTGCAACGACAACCTATCCCGCAATTAATATTCCTCGGAAGCGAGGTCATACCAATCACTATGATCAGACGAGAATTATTCTTATTATTAATGCTATCATGGTAACTCTTACCAAACAAAAATAATTTGCCACTCTTCCTTTGGCTTCTAAGTAATAATGACATAGCTCCTTTAGGAGGTTAACATTACACTTAGTCTAGTGTACACCATTATCTAGAATCATGTGTAGCCACATTTCATCTCCCTTATAGTTTTTAAACTTGTAGTACCATGAAACAAAACACCCTTCTTTGGGATTGCGAGGCATATACGCCAAGACGAGGTGCTTGTTCACACTACTTTAAACGAGTAAGTTCAATCTTGTAGTACTATGAAGTAAACACCCTCCTTTGGGATCGCGAGGCATATACGCCAAGACGAGGTGTTTACCCACACTACTTTGAACCGATAATGGAGGCTGTGAGATCTAACCCTTGTATCTCTCTCCCACTAGAAATTTTAAAACAAGTGGATTGTCATGAAATCATTGTGATCTAATCACAATTTTAACCCTACACATCAAATGTGTTTAATTGTTTAAATTCAATGTGATGTTACTAAGTCACGTCACAATAGCGTAACGAACATTCGCGCAATCACAAAGAAGTTTAACCTTGTAATCCGTGAAGTAAATACCCTCCGCATGGAATGCAAGACTCGAAGTCAAGACAAGGTATCTATTCACATTACAATAAACTTAACAAAAGGGTTATTTCAGCACTCCCACTCATTATTTGGGTTTTTCTTTAAATAATTGTGATCCAGTCACAACTTATAACCTTGCACTTGTTGAAGACTCTAATCTTATTAGAATCGCTAACTATTTAGGATTCCTTAAACACTAATGAATCAAAAATTAGTTATATAGAACTCTAACCTTAATTTACTAAATAAAAAGTTCTAATCTCATTAGAAAATATATGTACCTTTTAATTAAGCTTTAATCTCATTAAAACTTCTAATTAAAATAAATTAAGGACTTTAAATCATACAACAATTCCAATCTCATTAGAATGTTTCTTAAAAGACAAGTCCTAAACTATTTAGGACTAAGAGTTTTATTTAACTAATAACTTTGATCTCATTAGGTCTTTTAGTTAGAACCATGTGTAATCTCATCACACATTTCCTTACACTTTATACATTTGAAAACATTTAGAAAATATTCAAAATTCCCTTCAAATGTATTTCGCGAGAATCTCGCGACTAAGCTCTTCCCGCGAAAACGATTTAAGCAAAAATTGAAAACACAAAAAATTAGACAGAAACTTTCACTACTGTCTCGCGACTGTGTCGCGAGTAAAGCTTGCCCGCGAAAAGTTTTTGTCTTCAAAATCATTTTTCGCGAGTAACTTCGTAGGAAGCTAACTCACGAAAAACCCGTGTTTTCAGTTTTTCCAGAGCAGTTGCAAACAGTTTTCAACGATTTTTCATGAACAAACAACCATCATATGAACATGATATGCAAAATTTGATATCAAAACTGAATTCCATTGATGCTATAGCCTTAAAGATGAATTTAACATACTTAAATTCAGATTTAAACAACATCATAACATCAATATCAGTTTTTATCAAATCATAGTTTCAACACCCATGCAGAAAATTAAATGCATATATAACTTTTTAACAATATGAAACTATTATCTCTAATTCTAAAACTCATAAAACATGTTATTCAGATTCGAATTGAAGACCGCTCTGATACCAATTGTTGGATAAAATACATGTTTGTATCACATACAAAACATACGCAGTGAAAAATTAACGGATCTACTTCATTCGCAATTGATAACATCCACTATGAAAGTTTTAGAATTTGAGAACAAGAAAGCGTACCTTGGTGCGATGAAATTCAAAACCAAAGATCAGAAGTTCTTGGGAAGACTTTTAATCTTCACTCCAATTCCACTTAATACCCAAGATGTGTGGTCTCTCAATTAGTTTACAAGAAGAGAACAAGGAAGTGTCCAACACTCACATACAAACCATTTCATTTCTTGTGTAATCTTGATGAAAAACACTAATGAAAAGACCCATGAAAGGACTTTTTAAATTTTGTATGTTTCTCTCTTTATATACAACTGATTATCTAATTGGGCTAGACTTTTGGGCCATTCCAATTGGGCTCTAGTGTGTGGCTTGGAGTGGGACCAATAGGGAACAAATAAGACTCTAGCTCCAATGGGCCATGGGCTTTTCTGTCAACTCTTGACAAGTCCAAGGTTACCATTAATTATATTCAATATCACTATATGAATATAATTGCACTCTAGGCCTTATTAATAAATTATATCCCAAAACTTTATTATACATGCAACCCCTTCATTAAAATATTTGTAGTAATACAAAGTCATATATATAGACTGCCACTTTGAAGATTACTACATCTTAATCCTTGAGTACCCGGTTTAATCCTTAATATTATTCATCATATATTTATGAAATCTAATTCCACAAATATATACTTTAGTAACTCCTTACTAAAGTGGTTGGGCCCAACTCTCTGAATAACCAAACCCATTAAACTTATCTCAAGGGAATATTTTATATCTCCGTTAAGAGATTATGAATTCCATTTTGAGAATATATGTTCCATCAACACTAAATGCGGCTGCCCAATATACTGAGGTTTTAACCGTAACTTATAGATCTCACTCCTGATATATCAAAGCAACCTACATTTCATGACCAGGTCCATTATTCTCTCAAGATTTAGAGTTGATGTAAATAGAAGTCGTGAGATTTATTATTCATTTGACAGTCATTAGGAGAATAATAAATCTTACAGCGGTCCAGTTCAATATATCTTAACTCTTAAAACATATCAACATACCAACTAGAAATCTCCATTTCCATGATCAAGACAAATCATCTTAGTTGATATGTTATAGTCTTTGCAGATGAAACGCCTAATTTCATCACCGACTCTGAACTACCTTCTGAGTTTACAAAGAACTTGCAATTTATATCTTTAGTGACTAAATCACATAAATTGCATACTATGCATCTCATGGACTAAACTAATGTCCCATTAGTTCATTTATAGATAGTCTCTTATAATTAAACAATTTAATTATTTATGTCATACAAATAAATTGGATTTTAGGGCATAAACCCTAACACTAACATCCTAGGAATCTCTATTAACACGCAGGCTAACATCCTAGGAATCTCTATGAGCCTTGCACAATCTTGGAAAAATATTTCTAACTGTACTTAGGCTTTGATACTATTGAAAAAAAAAAATATATTTTTACCCCTACAAGATCTGAATTCCCTTATTAATTAAAAAAAAAATGATTTAGACCCCAAACAACTTATGCAAAAAAGTTGTAGCTCAAATTATGATTCAGTCGAAACAAACAACACACAAGAATCTCAACCATAGTTATAACTTATAAAACACCAAATCTATGGAGAGGATTTTCTAACTATTTAGGCTCAAGAAGGTTTGCTCTCAACATATATAGTTTTGATATGACAACCTCTCTCCTCTCAATATCTGCGATATAGGTTGGTTTTATATTAGAAAAATATAATTTTCCTATTTTATTTCCATTTTAATATTTTCTAACGGCAATTAAAACTTTTGAGGACCTCATTATTTTTTCATATTTTTGAGTAGTCAATAATCTCACATTTGCCAATTAATTATAGGAAGAAATTCCTTCGATATGACCTAGAAATGGTAATTAAGGGTAATTTTTTTTCCTAGATTTGCTATTGAGGTTATGTCACACTGGGTTTCTCAAAAAAAGAAGTTACATCACGGTGTTATGTTCATCCTACGGGTTCAAATGAAACCTTTTGACCTGGCCAATATATATTGATGGGACCAACGAACCTTCTTGCCCAAACGACCTCATCAAATCCCTTCGTCCACCTAGCCACGGCATGGATGAAGGAAGGTAAGCCATTAATGAGAAGTTTCAATGTCACGGACAGTTACCAATTAGCTATCAAGGCTGTTGGTAGCTCATCAAAACCCACATTAATAAGCCTTGAAGCGTTACGAAATGAGCACTAAAGCCACAATTAAGGCCCTAACGGCTAGAAACGTTGAAGCTATATATACACATTCATCGAACCAGACAAGGTACATAGACACACAACCAGGAATTTACTAGTGCACGTAACTCTGATATTCCAAGTTTTCTTACTTCCTAAAAAAGTTTCTATATGCTGGCTTTATCATCGAAGACTCTGTGGCAGGCACCACACCGATGACCCCCTGAGGAAAGCTTTCCACCACACTTGCAGGTACAGCAACGAGATCCCTACTTCAACTTGACGAACCTACATTACTGACAATTCTTACATCATCAGTTTGGCGCCGTCTGTGGGGAACAACATTTTTGCACTTAGGTTCGAGAGCGTAGTAAGTTCAGATGGAGTCTAACCAAGATTCAGCAGCATTGGCTTTGCAAATCCAAGCACTTACAACTAGTGTGGAAGAGCTTATCAGACAGAACCAGGAGATGAGGTTGCGACTTTAGCAAGAAGACAACCGTTCTGGGACCAATCGGGATGACGAGGGAGACAGCTAAAGAAGAAGTGACCGCCAGCAAGCGGCTACTCTAGAAGGACCAAGCTCGGACCTTCTTTGGGAAATGAGAAAGGAGATGGATGAGCTAAGAAGCACCATTAAAGAAAAAATGGACCGAGGCTTGGATAGAACGGTTAAGACGATGGATTCACCCTTCATGGCGACGATCCTAGAATGCCCAGTGCCGTTGAAATTTTGCCTACTTCAACTTGAACCATTTGACGGACTGAAAGACCTTCTGAATCACCTCAACACTTTCAAGACTTGAATTTCACCGCACCAAGGTACGCTTTCTTGTTTTTAAATTCTGAAACTTACATAGTACATGTTATCAGTTGCAAATGAAGTAGATCCGTTAATTTTCCGCTGCGTATGTTTTGTATGCGAATCAAACATGTATTTTTTCCAACAAATGGTATCAGAGCGGTCTTCAATTTCGAATCTGAGTAACATGTTTTGTGAGTTTTGGAATTAGAAATAATAGTTTCATGTTGTTAGAAGATTATGCATTTAATTTTCTACATGGTTGTTGAAACTATGTTTTGATAAAAACTAATATTGATGTTATGATTTTGTTTAAATATGAATTTAAGTATGTTAAATTCATCTTTAAGGCTATTGCATCAATGGAATTCAGTTTTGATAGCAAATTCTGCATATCATGTTCATATGATGGTTGTTTGTTCATGAAAAACCGTTGAAAACTGTCAACAACTGCTCTTTTAAAACTGAAAACATGCGTTTTTCACGAGTAACTTCGCCAAAAGGTAACCTACGAAAAATGCCTCTGAAGCAAAAAACTGTTTCGTGGGTAAGCTTTACTCGCGACACAATCACGAGACAGTCGCGAAAGTTTGTGTCTGAATTTTGTGTTTTCACTGTTTTGCCCTAATCCATTTTCGCGGGAAGAGCTTAGTTGCTAGATTCTCGCGAAAATGCATCTGAAAGGAATTTTGAATATTTTCTAGGTGTTTTCAAATGTATAAAGAGCAAGGCTATGTGTGATGAGATTACACATGATTCTAAGTAAAAGACCTAATGAGTCAAAGATATTAGTTAAATAGAACTCTTAGTCATAAATAGTTTGGGACTTGTCTTTTAAGTAACATTCTAATGAGATTGGAATTGTTGTATGATTGAAAGTCCTTAATTTATTTTAATTAGAAGTATTAATGAGATTAAAGCTTAATTTAAAGGTATATAGTTTCTAATGAGATTAGAATTCTTAATCAAATAAGTTAAGAATAGAGTTCTATATAACTAATTTTTGATTCATTAGTGTTTAAGGAATCCTAAATAGTTTAGGACTTCCATTTTAGTTAGTGATTCTAATAAGATTAGATTCTTTATCAAGTGCAAGGTTATTAGTTGTGATAGGATCACAATTATTTAAAGAAAAAGCTAAATAATGAGTGGGAGTGCTAAAATAACCCTTTTGTTAAGTTTATTGTAATGTGAATAGATACCTTGTCTTGACTTCAAGTCTTACATTCCATGCGGAGGGTATTTACTTCACGAATTACAAGGTTAAACTTCTTTGTGATTGCACGAATGTTCGTTACGCTATTGTGACGTGATTTAGTAACATCACATTGAATTCAAACACTTAAACACATTTGATGTGTAGGGTTAAAATTGTGATTAGATCACAATATTTTCAAGACAATCCACTTGTTTTTAAAATTTTTGGTGGGGGAGAGATATAAGAGTTGGATCTCACGGCCTCCATTGCCAATTTATAGTAGTGTGATTAGGCACCTCGCCTTGGTGCATATGCCTCCCTCCCTTCGGAGGGTGTTTAATTTATGGTACTACAAGATTAAACTTCTTAATGATAGATGAAGTGTGTTTTTACATTGAGAACAACCACGATTCCGTGGAGTTACTCGGTGACTCACATAGAGTCTAGGCAATGGTATACACTAGACTAAGTGTAATGTTAACCTCCCTTCGGAGCTATGTCATTATTACTTAGAGGCTAAAGGAAAACGGCAAATTTTTTTTTGGTAAGAGTTACCATGATAGCATTAATAATGAGAATATTTCTCGCATGATCATAGTGATTGGTATGACCTCGCTTCTGAGGAATATTAATTGCAAGATTAGGTTGTCGTTGCACCTAGTATAGTATGGTGTTTAGGTGTTCCATATTATATGGTTATGGATGCAAAATATAATGTCCCTGTGATTCTGTTCATAGTCTCAAAATAAAGTTGTCATAAATTTTGTTCTCTAGCTACTATTTTAATTGAATCACGTTAACTAAGAAATAATTTGGACATGGAGCTTAAATAATTGAATCACGTTAAATATGTTTCGATTCAGCATTGACATAATTTCCTATGCATGATGCATTGATGGAAGATGGCTTATGATTTAATCATAGTCTCCATTGAAGTGCTAAAATGTTACATTGGCTTCTATCTTAATTGTGCTACAACATGAGATGCAAGAGTTAGTACTAGACTTAGACTTTATATTAAGTCTAGATGAGATGTTTGGTATGAATCATATTGAGTGCTAAGAAAAGCTTAAAGAGTTCCAATTTTATGTCGTTTTATGAAAATATTTTATTTTAAAATGAATTGGAATTCTTGGATGTAGAGATTAAATGTTAATCTCCTTTCGATATGATATACAAGTCCTTGTTAGAATCATTTGATCAATTCAGATTGTTTTGAAAATAAATTCTTTTTATGTTATCTGAATTGATGAGTGAGTTCTATGCAACGGAAGACATCCTAAAAGCTAAGGTTAGAATCAATATGATTTAATTCAAATTCTTAGCTTGAACCGAAAGGTAAGGGTGGTAAGAAGATGAATTATAATACCAAACAGTTGGACAAGCAAGTTGCCCTAGTAGTTGCCAAAAGGAAATTGGACTCAAAAGCATAACCAAAAGGAAAGTGTTTCTGTTTTGGTAAAGCTAAGCATTGTCCATGATTATGCTCTAGATGGAAATTTACATGTTTTACTTTTTAAAGAGAAAGTTTCCATCCTTTGATATTATATGTTTTGGCACTTATGTCTAGATCTTATTAATCTAAATGGTATTCAAGATTGGTGAAAGATGGGCTTTTAGAACCATTATTTTGTTATATTCCCAGTTTATGAATTCTACTTGGAGGATAATATGATCTAGGGCCCCTTTATTGTAAAGGAATAAAGTTTCAATGACTTCTTTAAATTAGTGCATACATGACGGAGGAATAAGACTCTTTTAGAAATAGTAAAACACATGATAAGTATTTCCATTTGCTTATTTCTTTTAGAGATATACTCTAATCATTACTATAAATTTTCTAAAGTTGATTTCAAAAGTTTGTTCCTAGGACATTTATCAAATTGTGAATTGGGTGAAAACCTAGTATATGATACTTCCACTTTTGGAAATGTCCAGCACTTGTGCTAGATAGGAAGTCTGACAAATTGAAATCAAAAGGTAGAAAAATATGTGTTTATGATGGGTATCCAAAAGGAATTACAAAAGATTGTTTTGGTAGTCATAAAGAAGACAAGATGTTTGTAAATTACAAATACAAAGTTCTTGATGATGACTATGTGAATAATCTTAAGGCTAAACGTATAGTTGTTTTGGAAGAAAGATGTCAGAATTTGTTGAAAGACAACTATAAAATACATTTAGAAATGAGATGGTTGTATTAGATACACTACAAGGCATTATTCTAAATGTATAGCTAGTACACAGGTACAATATCGTAGTGGGAGGATTATCAATTACTAAATAAAATACATTTGGGATAAACTTTTGAAGTCATTCCACAAGGATATGAATTTGATCCTCGGTCCTACATAGAGGCAATGGATGATATGAATGTGGATTACTAGATCAAGGTTATGTGAATAGAATTGGATTCTATTTAAAGTCTAGAACTTGTAGAGGCGCCTAATGGCATTAAGCCTGTTATTTTTCAAATAGGTCTACAAGTAAATGAGATTGATAGATTTGAAGATGCAAATCTTCATAGCCAAGACTAGTGGCGAAAAGATTTATTCAGAAAGAAATGGTTTAACTATAAAAAGATTTTTTCACCAATAGTCAAGTTTAACTCTATCTAGATTCTCTTATCCATCATATTTCATTTGGATGAAATATGGCAATGGATATCAAGAAAGCTTCTTTTAGTAGCAATCTTGAGGAAGACATCTATATGATATAACTAAAATTTTACATAGCTAAAAAACAATAGTGTTTAGTATGCAAGTTTCTTAAATTCCATTTATGGACTAAAGCAAGCATCTAAATCATAAAATATCATATTTGATCAAGTAATCAAATTTTTTGATTTTGATCAATTATTAAAAGGCCTTATGTGTGTAAAAGCTATATAGAATAATAAATTTCTTAGTGTATGTTGATGACATTCTAATCATTTAGAATGATTTAGAGTTATTGTCATCAATGGAGTTTTTTATTGTCTAATCCAGTTTGATATAAAGTACTTGGGAAAGACTAGTCACATCCTAAGAATTTAAACTTAAACTTTGTTAAAATTCAAAGATTAGGATGTTGGGTCTATCTCAAACTGCTTAAATAGATTAGATTCTAGCCAAGTATAGTATGTAATACTTCAAGAAATGATTTTTTCCTTTTAAGTTTGAAGTTCCTTTATATAGGACTATAGTCCTAAGACATATAAAAGGAAGAGCATATTAAAACGGTTCCTTATACCATATCAATAGGAAATCTTTATGCTATTCTATATACTAGGCTAAATATCTATTTTGCAGTGGGCATAGTGAGAAAATGTCATTTAAATCAAAGTTCACTTAATTTAGTGGGAGTAAAGCATATACTCAAATATCTTAGGAGAATGAGAGATTATATGCTTGTCCACAAAAGTGAGGTTTTGATGATTACTGGATGTACAAATGTTGATTTGTAATTTGGTTGTGATTCATAAAGTTGGACTTCAAGATATGTGTTCATCCTAGGTGGTGAAGATACACATTAAGTGTAAGTAATATCGCATTAGAGTGATATGAGTACTTGAGTAGTAGTAGAAAAGATAATTTATGCAATAATTCTAGCTGAAACTTGTTTCCAAACCTTGCCTTAGAGTGACTATGAATTACTCTAAAGGGAGATAAGTGTCGGATATATGGTAAATTGTCTTTGAGGGCAAGTGGGAGATTGTTGGAGTTTATGCCCTAAAATCCAATTTATTGGCATGTCATAAATAATTAAATTGTTTAATTATATGAGACTATTTATAAATGAACTAATGGGACATTATCTTAGTCTATGAGATGTATAGTATGCGATTTATGTTATTTAGTCACAGAAGATATAAATCGCAAGTTTTTTGTAAACTCAGAATTGTAGTTTGTAGTCAATGATGAAATTAGGCATTTCATCTGCGAAGATTATAATATATCAACTAAGATGATTTGTCTTAATCATGGAAGTGGAGATTTCTAGTTGATATGTTGATATGTTTTAAGAATTAAGACATATTGAACTGGACCGCTGTGAAATTTATTAGTCTCCTAATGACTGTCAAATGAATAATAAATCTCACGACTTCTATTTACATCAACTCTAAATCCTGAGAAAATAATGGACTTGATCAGGAGGTGTAGGTTGCTTTGATATATTAGGAATGAGATCTATAAGTCACGATCAAAATCTCAATATGTTGAGCAGCCGCATTTAGTGTTATATTCTCAAGATGGAATTCATAATCTCTTAGATGAATTTTTCTAATCTCTGACATAGATTTTTTGTCAAAGAAGAAATGTAGCATCATGATGTCCCATTGACATGTTTCTTAGTAGTCTATTAGGTCACTACAAGTGGATATTGTCTCATGTCCTCTATGTGTTGCTTCCCACCCCTTCCAAACCCATGAATCATTTTTATCACTTCACCCTCTCGCCCTTACATATATTTTTCTATTCGTTGTATTCTTTATACCTGTGCAAAATGCAATGCATATAGTTAGAGAATATTGTAGACAAGTGCTAGCATTTGCTTGTAGCTTTGAAAGTGTACATAGCGAAAAAGTAGATAAGCCTTTTGTTAGACATTTATCTCTTTATGAATGGTAAAATTTGCAAAAGACTATTTTGTAAGAAATGACACGTATAGTCTTTTTAGAGTCCTTTTGATTGGAATAGTGGAAAAGTGGAAGGATAGAAATTGAGAAGAAAAAAAAATTAGTTTTCCCTTGTAATGTTTAATTTGGGGGTGAAAAAGTGAAAAGATAGAAAATGTAGTTTATATAAATTTACTTTCATGTTCCTACTGGATTAAAAAAAAAAAGTAACAAATTAGAAGAAAAAAATGGATAAAGCAAAACAAATTAAACAAACATAACATAAATTAATCATGGTGGAAATTACATTTTCGTCTCTACATTTTCAAGAGATTCTCACTTTGATCCCTATATTTTATTTTTACCGCTTTTAGTCCCTATCTTGAAAAACACTTCCAATTTTGGTTCTTGCCATTACATCAGAGATGGAAAATGCATACGTGGCAAATGGCAGAAATAAAAAATATTAAAATAATGTCCACGTGTCACTATAAACTCCTCTCTCTCTCTCTCTCTCTCTCTCTCTCTCTCTCTCTCTCTCTCTCTCTCTCTCTCTCTCTCTCTCTCTCTCTTTGTTTTCTTTCTTTCTTCTCTGCTTACATTTGGCGCAACCTTTCAAACACAAAAACAGAGAGAACCCGATCCCGTGGACCCAAAATGGCTCGAAGATCCGTACTCGTTCTAAAACAACTCCTCTCAAACTCACTAATCCTCAACCAGACCTGATCCATGACCTCCATGCCCTGACCCAGTGACGAAGCTCCGTGCGCTGTGACGTTGATCCCGGGAGACGGGATTGGACCTTTGGTGACCGGCGTGGTGGAGTAGGTGATGGAGGCAATGCACGCGCCGGTCTACTTCAAGCGCTACGATGTGCACGACGACATGAAGAGAGTCCCCGAGGAAGTCATGGACTCGATCAAAAAGAACAAGGTGTGCTTGAAAGGAGAACTGGCTACTCCGATGGCCGGTGGAGTCAACTCGCTAAGTATCTAGCTAAGAAAGGAGCTCAATCTCTATGCTTTGCTCATCAATTGCATGCTTCAACCTACCTAGACTCCCTACATGACATGAGAACAATTTACATTTTCTACGCTAAATAATGTCCACATGTGGAGCTTGCAGTGACACGTGGACATTATTTTAATATTTTTTAATTCTACCGTTTGTCATCTGTGCATTTTTCGTCTTTGATATAACGGCAGGGACTAAAACGGAAAGCGTTTTTCAAGATAAGGACTAAAAGCGGTAAAAATAAAATCTAGAGATTAAAGTGGGAATCGCCTGAAAATATAGGAACGAAAATTGTCAGTTCGTTTAGACCCCTGTAAACTAGATTGTTTAACCTAATTAATTAACCAAGTAAATACTTAGGTTTATTATTCAGATCTAGGTTAAACACAAATAGTCATAAACAATAAAGTAGCGAAAAATAAAGAACACAAAGATCTGATGACCCAGGAAAACCAAACCGGTAAAAAACCTGGGGAGGATTTAACCTAGCTATCCTCAAGGTAAAATAGCAAATCCACTAGAAAGAATCGAAGTTTACACAATAGTGACTTATACCACTAACATCCTATTGCTACCCAGTGTAGGAAACTTACTACCACGACCACGTGACAGCTCCGAGACCACGGACTCCTTCTTTCTTTGGCCTTTGCAACAACACAAGCTCACCTGCTTGTGACTTTGAGACTCCACTCAAAGGTTTTGGATCTTCTTAAATGTTGATCTTGTATGCAACAACTTCTACAACACCGGATCTTGAGATTCTTCAAGGAATAACACCGGTGGAAGACTTTAGAGAGCTTTTGGGTACAAAACCCTAGATCTACAAAAGAGGCACAAGATGCACTCTAATCTCTCTAAAAAACTCTGAAAACCCCGCCTAGGGTTAGCTTATAATGTCCTTTAAATACTGGAAAAAACGGCTCGCGATTTGGGCTTCAAACGAATAAGTTATGGCCTTTTTACGTTTGCTGGTTTTGCTGATTCGCGAATTTCGATCAATCGAGCACCAATCGAACGGAACAGATTGTAACTCATTTTTCTTCATCCTGAACTTGAGTTTTTTGCCTTGGGCTTCAATGTAGACCATTATAAACTAATAAGACTGAGTTTTTGTCATGGATTGCCAACATTACAAACACAAAACCTAACAAAAATGTGATTTCCGCCATTAATCATTTAGACACTAGAAGATTGATATAGGCCAAAATGAACTTATTTGACCAAACATAAGTAATTCATATAATAAGCAAGGTTATCAGGCTCGGACCGGATCGAACGGTTTGACCATGTTAACCGAGAACCAAACTGAAATTCGGTTTTTTATGCATAGAGAACTGGTGGCATGAACCGTGCAATTCAACCTCGGTTCAAGCATGCTTGTTAATTAAGAAAAAATCAGAACAGTGCACTTACCAAGTTTAGAACCTAGGCACGGTCAGAGTTGGAACTAGAGCCTAACCATTCAGCTAAGATTGCAAGTTGATGCTCAATAATAACAAAAAAAAAAAAAAAACTTGATGTAAACTTAACACAATTTTTTTTTTATAAACTTTCTTATTTAATTATTATATATACGCTTGAAAATCATTAAATTTCCCTCACATATATAGATACATTAGTCAATTTTGCTAGTTTTATAAATTTAATATCTATATTTAGGCTTTAATTAATTATTAAAGTAATTATGTTGTCATTGCGGTTCGACCTTGGTCGAACCTATGTTTGACCTTAAAAGCCTTGAACCTCTTCTTCACCAGTTCTTTGAATGGTCTAGATCTGAAAACTATGATAATAAGCATTAAAGCACATACACTTTCTTCAAAGGCAACTAAGCTTGAAGGACAAGATGCCAATTTGCCTAAGGTGTGGACTGCAACAATATTAGAGTTGGAAATACAATTCAATCGTACGCGTTGGAAAATATCTGCTAATTCTAGACACTTCATTTTTAAGTCATCCCTTGAGCTAAAATTAATAACAAAGATATTGGAGAAGGTCAGCCCATTATTCTTTTGTTTATAAAAAAAAAGGGTGGCCCAACTAAACTAGAGAGGCCTATTAAGCCTTTACCACTCAAACAGAAGCCCATGAGCCCGAAAACTAGGCCATTTGTCCAAGATGTAAGCCCACAACCAAACAAATTATAGTAATCTGAGCAAGTCCAATTTAAGCCCATCTAAGGATTCCTTAGAAGAACTATGAAAACCCAAATCAAGCTCTCTTCCGCTTTGGTCAAGTCTATTTATGAATGGTAAAATTTGAGATGTCCATTTTGTAAGAAATGGCACGTTGTCGGGGGCGTTTTTTGCGTGTAGCCACGTGTCTTTAGGGTGACTTTGCTAAGCCCGGATTTGTTTTGAGGAGTCCAACCCGGAACTCGACATTGGGCCGCATAGTCCAATGGCTTCCGGTGTATTTTTAAGCCTACAAAATAAATAAAGCCCAAAGTCTTAGAATCATGATAATGGTTGAATAAATAAATAAATAAATAAATAATATGCTAAGCATAATAGCTTTGATTAAATGGTGAGTTAGTATGTTATTATCATGTATGTTAAGTGATGTCCAATGTTAGAAAATAATTAATTATGTGTCAAATGTCCAACAATGGGATGAGTCCAATAGTCCATGTCAAGTTGCGGTTCATGGTTCATGTTTAACATAATAAGGTATGTCCGGTAATGGTCCACGTCCAAGTAATATATGTCGAAGTCCAATGGTGGTTCATGTCCAAATAATATAAGTCCGATAGTGATATGGATTCAATTTATTAGTACATATGTTTATTAATGAAGTATTAGTGAGACCATATTTATTAAATAGTGAGATGATGTTAAAATGGCTTGCATCCAGCGGTAAAATAATAATGAATAAAATATATTTAATAATATAAATTTGAGGATAAAATGTAATGACTTATCTTCATATTTTGCAGCTCCAGCCGTAGCATCAGTGGACTTAGCATTTCAGCAACTTTCATGTTCTGCAGCTCCAGCCGTAGCATCAGTGGACTTAACATTTCAGCAACCTTCATATTTGAAAGAGAAAAATGGGTGCAATTGGAGGGAGAGAGCATGTCCAGCCGTGTGCATCGGTTGGTTAAGTTTGTCCCCTTAATCATGCACTTAAATGATTTTTCCCATGTAATGCTCTTTTAGCTTTTTGTCAAGTTTGAGTGATGTTGCCTTCTATAAGAAGGGCTTTTGATCTTATAAGTTTTTGCCTTTCATAAGAAAGGGCTTTTAGTAATGAGTTCTTGGAAGAGTGTTTGGTATGTTTTAAGATGTGTGGAGATGGTAAGAAATACATACATACATACATATATATATATATATATGTTGTGAGATATGATGTTTGTATTATGTATGAGAATTATATGCAGATACTTTATTGGACATGGAATTTAAAGATGTATGAGAGGTATGTATAGGTATTTTGTGGGGAATGTGTTTGTGAAATATATGGAAGTGTAAGATAGATGATATGAAGGTTAAATGTGGTAAATACATGAGATTAGGGCTGCTGCTGGAGTGGTTTTTTGTGTTATGTCATGAGTTATGTTGCTTTCTAAGAATAAAGATTTTTGTAAGGGAAATAGAATGAGATGAAGATGTGTTTTTGGGTAGCAAAAATGATGAAGTTTTAGAATCATGGAGTGTGGGAAAGATGAGTAATGGATAATGGTGTGTTGTAATATGTGTGCTATGTTGTTATTTATGTAGAGGAATTTGGTAAGGGAGATGGGGAAGTAGGAAAATATGTATGTGGTAGCAAAATGAGTGGAGCTTCAAAACCATGGAGTGGGAGAGGAATAGAATGCTCTGGTGTGTAGCTTGGTCCTCTTTATATAGAGCCAAGTGTGTAACTAGATCAAAACTTAGTTGAAGGGAAAATTAGCAAATAGGGGAAAATCTTTGACAAGGTAAGTGGTCTTTTGTTTTTCAACCAAAAGAAGAAATTTTAGGACATCATTGATGACACAGCTGGATGATGTCATTTAAATGACATCATTTGCTTGTAGGAGAATACTTGGCATTAAACTCATGGTTAAACTAAAAATGGTAAGGTAATCTTTATGAAATCCTCTTGTTTTTTTGGGTATTAATGGGCAAATGACATCATTTTAGGACATGTGTCAATTTGCTGGAGCTTCTGCAACTTAGCTGGAGCTTCTGCAACTTAGCTGGAGCTGTTAAAGCTTCTGCAGAAGCTGTTTGCAGCTTCCGCTGAAGTTGCAGAAGCTGTCTGCAGCTTCCGCTGGAGTTGCAGAAGCTGTTGCAGCTTCCGCTGGAGTTGTTTTTTTGGTATTTTCAGTTAAGTTTCCTCTCTTGGAAAAAATTATATGTTTAATCCATATATAATTTTGGTAAGTAAACTTGTTGGTTGATATTTGATGAAGTTTTAGAGATGTAATTATAGTCTTTTTGTATTTTAACTAAATCTTGGAGAGTAAATAGAGCATTTAATGCTAGATATGAGATGCTAATATATATATATATATATATATATTTAGCCATGTGCTTGGAATTAATTTGTATGAAAAATAATATGTGATATAATTATATTTTAAAACTTATATCATATGATGGACATTAATTTTTATGTAAAGAGCATGGAGAGTTTTATCATTTTAAGTGTCATGTGATATGAGAGGCTTACCCAATGTTATCTGTTGCATACTGACCCGTCAGAGTTCAGGGAATTGGGGAAGACATGCCAAGCAACATGCTTTCCTTTATCAACTTTGAACCGCTGGAGCTTTACTGAACATACTTCTTGGCCCTCCAAACCACGACTCCCAAAATTCCCCCGATGAGACTCATGAGCTTGGATCATGAGCCAAAGATGAGATGTTGTGCCACGAGCTCGAACTATGGGTTTCGACGCCTTTTTTGTGTAAATATAGGCTTTTTGGGCTTCAAAAGAGATTTTTCCAAAATCCATGATGGTGTTGACGTGGTGCGAGTCGCCAATGAAATTAAGCCATGTGGCATGAAAAAATTTGTCTCAACACACGTATAGTCTTTTTAGGGTCCATTTAGTTGAAGGAGTAAAAAAGTGAAAGGATAAAAAATAAGGAGAGAATAAAAAAGTTTTTAGTTTTCTCTCATGGTGTATGATTTTGAGGTGAAAAGTTAGAATGATAGAAAATGTAGTTTGTATAAATTTACTTTTATACCCATACTAGATAATAATAAAATAAAAACAAATTAGAAGAAAATAAAAAGGATAAAACAAAACAGATGAAACACAACCAAAAAATAATAAATAAATATAAAAAAAAAAACCAACCGAATGAAAAGTATAGAATTGAAACGGCCAAAACACTAAAGAATGAAATTTAAAATTATAAAAGAATAAGAAAAAAGGAACAGCTGAGTAACAAAAACGGACATAAAGAAAAAAGAAAAAAAAAAAAAAAAGAAAGAAAGAAAGAAAGAAAGGACTGCTAAGTATAGAAAAGAAAAAAAAAAACTAAAAAATGTAATTTGTATTAAAAAAAAAGAAAAAGAAAAAAAGAGAAGCCGAGTAAAAAAAGAAGGGTGAAAACATCATTTGGGTTCTTGCATTTTAGGGTCATAGTCAATTTAGTCCCTACATTTTGATAGCAATCAATTTGATTCTTATTGTTTTAACTTTTAATCAATAGTTCCTACCGTTAACTCACTAATGAAAAGTGCCTATATGGCAAATAGAGTGCCTAGTTAGCACAATTGAAGCTGACATGGCTACTAAAATACTAATAAAAATATGCCATGTCAGCATCTGAATAAAAAAAATTAATTTATCAATTTGAATGGAAAAAAAAAAAAACCAAATGATCTTGAACACAACCCAGATCTGGGAACCCACATCTCTAGCTTCATCATTTTTCACTAATATCTTGCTTACACTCTTCACACACGTATCAAACTCACTTTTATTATTTCTATATTATTTTTTTGTTTTATATTTCCTTATGATTCTCCAATCAAAACAGGATATATAACTTATATACCCGTGCTCTCTGTAGCTTATATAATATAAGTAACTTTCTATTGTTTATAATCTTATCTTCCTCATCCTCTCTGTCCAAGTTTTAATTTTGACTTTACTTTCTCTTATGAATGCTATTTTTAAGTGTTGAGTACGATCTGGGTCTCAGATTTTGGGATCTGAGGATTCGGGAATTTTGAGAATAATTTCAGTCCAAGGCATTGGGTTTTTCGCTGTGAGCTGTATCTAGTTTTCCATTTTTAGTTTCTGATGTTGAATGCTGTCAGCTGTCTCTAATGTTGACTTTCTGCAATGCTATTTTGACTTTCTGCGGTGCTGTTGTGTATTTTGAATTGGCTCATCTAAATTATAGTTTTGCTTCAACCCCTTTGAGTTTGCTAAATTTTGATTTGAATTTATGGAGACGTGAGTTCCTAGATTCGTTCATGCTCAAGATCATCTGGATTTTTTTTTTTTTTTTGGTTTTTAATTCTCCTATATTTTTTTCATTAAATTGATATTTTTTTTTATTTTGATGCTGACATGGCATTTTTTTATTAGTATTTTAGTAGCTATGTCAGCTTCAATTGTGCCAACTAAGCACTCCATTTGCCGCATAGGCACTTTCTTTTAGTGAGTTAATGGTAGGGACCAAATTAATTACAAGTTGAAAATAACATGGACTAAATTGAATGTTATCAAAATGTAGAGATTAAATTTATTGTGATCCCAAAATGTAGGGATCAAAATGATGTTTTTGCCAAAAAGAAAGAAAAAAAAAAAACAAAACGGAAAAGAAAAAAAAAAAAAGTCAAACCAAGAAAACCTAGCAAGTTGTAGCATCTGTTTTCTCCTCAATTTGGAGAGAAAACATTTTGGTGAGTCAGGGAAGAAAACATCTAAACCCCGCTGAACACACACTAAAAATATTTTTCCTCTCCACTTTTTTTTACTCTCCTCCTTTCAGCCAAACACACTAAAAATATTTCCTCTCTACTTTTCTCTCATTTCTTTTCTATCCTCCCTATTCCATCTATAACCGAATGAGACCTTAGATTCTAGAAGATTACTATTCTTTTGTATTCATGCATCTTTTTTTTTTGTATATAAGGAGATGCATTTCATTTGTACATCTCAATAAGTAACAAGATATCGTCTTCCTTTCCATTTCCCTTTTTATTTGTGTATGTGTTTGCTACTAGTATCAGAGGCTCAGAGCCCCTTCCAACTTGTATATATGCTAAAATAGTATTACTCTTGTGAATTCTGTAAACAAATTTGAAGTATCCAGCATCATATCTACTACTAAAGAGTTCGTAAGGTAAGCCTGTGTTTTATGTGTCTATATATATATATATATATATATATACATGAATTGACTGAAATTACCAAATGATAGCATTAATTGACTGAAATTATTGTATGCAAATATTGAAGATAATAACTTTGATAACTATGGTGGTATAACCGGCCAACTTATGATTGAAAATAATGTGTAACTTACAACAACTGATCGGCCAAACTTGGCTCTAATACCAAAAGGGGGTACCTTACAAGCGGAAGGGGGTCAGATGCCAACTGGGGCTATCTGATTACAAACTGGAAGCCGACTGAGGCCATCTGGGTGCAAATGTAAAAATGACTAAGGGATTACAAATGCAAACTTGGTTTCCATCTGATTACAAGAAGGGAGGTTTCTTTTCCTAAAATTGGTTTCTGCAATTTTTGGAGCCTGCCTTTAACTGGAATGAGAGCTGATACTTATAGGGAGATGAGAGCCTTGGATCCCGCTGAGCATTGCTGAAAATCCGAAATGAATAGTGTTCTGTCCCTTGTCTTTATCTGTCAGCTGGGTGCTGGTTACTGTTCATCAATAGTGACTAGTACTATAGATGAATAGTAAACTGTCTGGTAATACTGTTCTGAATAGTGGCTGGTGCTACTCAGAATTTACCAATTAAAATTGTAGTCTTCATCACCTTCTGTTGATTCCCATGGGGGATCGTCGTTGCAGGGGTGTTCATGAAAAGTGGTGAACTGTTCACAAAGACCGCAATAAGTTAATGGTTCAAAGACTAGATCCGTTCCTGGAATCATGAACCTTCTGGGGTCACAATTGTGGACCTATGGGAGTTGTGGGGTAGACTCATAATATGGTCTGGTGGAGAAAACTAAAATTCTTCCTGTGTTACCTATGAAATGGTAATTCCTCCATAACTCTTTGGTAACCTTGATGATTTCATTACTGAAGAAGTTTCTCCAACATTCTACAAGGGCCTTAGGGTTTCTGTAGGATAGGAAGGTATTTCCTTCTAACCAGGGACCTTGATGGGAATATCCTCCTATTAGAACAAGATGCTTCGAGGGCTGAACTATAGCCCATTCATCCATTTCCCATTCTGGGAGTGTGCTCCAACATCTGATAGAGACAAAAGGAGTCTTAGTTCTGGTAACAGTATCTCTGATTATAGCTAGGAACTGGCTGACTTGGTTGTGGCTGGTCAATCTTATGAACCTGACAGAACCATATTCAAACATCTGAGAGAGCCAATGGGGGTTCATTTAGTGATCCTCTTCCTCATCTTCTAGAAGATCACTGAAATTGACTAGCAATCCGAGAAAGGGGTGCCTTGCCCTTTTATACACTCTAAGACTGCTTCCAAAATATGCTTCCCATCTAGACATTGACAGAGCATCATTAGTAGCTTGATCTGAATCATCAGGATCAGCATACCTAGTAGTGATCAGAACTCTGAAATGTCTGAACCATTGGTCAAGTGATTCAGTCATTGCCTTACTTCCTAAAATACGGACTTGTATCTTAGAAGGTAAGTTGGCAAATGCACTTCTTACTGAGGCTTGGGTCTTAAGACTTAGCTTGGCAAAGATGTGCCTATTAGGACAGTCTTATCCATTGAACAGATTTGCTCTCTACCAGAGTGTAGACTGTTGATGTGATCATTTTTCACCTCAAGGTTTTCTAAATGGTTTTTTAGTGCTTTGAGGGTTCTTTGAAAAAGATCAGTATTGTGCAGAATATAAACTGAATATAGGAGGTCAAGGATAGTTTTTGTGGAGTATGGAAAATTTGAATGTACTCTATATGATTCCTTGTCTAGGTTCTCCTGCAAGGTATATTGGAAAACATCAACAACTATATTTCCACTGGAAGGCACCATTGTGGCGGATTCCTGAAGGGATATAACTGTGTTTCCACTGGAATGTGCCACTGTGACATATTCTTGAAGGGATATTGCTTCTGGGTTTGAAGAAGCGCCTTCATGCATTTTATTACCACTAGAATATGCTTTCTGAGTGAATTCCTGAAGGGATATTGAATCTCTATGGTTTCCCACGGAAGATTCGCCTTCATGCCTTGCAAAAAACTGTTCTGTGAGCCTTTTGTTATGAGGATAGTCCTGGATAGGAGCTTTGCCTTTGTTTTCGTTTTCTGCCATCTTCCACTAGCTAGTGGGTTTATGGGTTATTTGCTGGGTTTCTTGTTTGGGGTAGTTTGGACAAGCAAAATGATTTTCTATTACACATTTGCATTGAGAAACATTTTTAAAAACAGGGGATGCAATGCAGCAGATATTTGTATGCAATATGCATGATTTATGAAATTTATTTGTTGAATGAGAAATTGAAGATGCTGACAGCTCAGGGTTATTTGCCTGGTTTGTTTTGAAAGGAATGATAGATAAATATCTGGATTCAGGATTTTTAGGATTGACAAGGATCCCATCCCGAGTTTCTGAGATATCAAGATCATGACTAAGGGTCTTGTCTTTAGGTTTGAGCTGGGATTTGACCTTTTTGAACTGGATAAGTTTCTGGGCTTTGATGACTGGATCCTCAATCTGTTCTATGAGATTGAGAATAGATTCTTCTTTCCTATTGAATGTGTTGATACTTTTGTCTTTACAGTAGCTGTCTCGACAGGCTAGGTTGATCTTGGGTTCACTAGAGGAACTGTAATTACTAGAGGATTCAGAAGATGATGACTGGTAAATTTCATGGTCACTACTGGTAGACACATGTTCTATATAGTCGAGTTCTAGGAGTCTGAAGATCTTATCTTTGCTAGTTTGATCGCTGATAAGGGTGTTTATGAGTGTTTTTGCTTCAGCTTTACACTCATGTCTGAAATGACCTTTTCTCCCACAATTAAAGCATTTTCCTGATGCTTTTGAGGGTTTCTCATATCTGCCTAGGACTTAGATCTGGATGGTTTTTTGTTAAAATCATCGTTTTTAGGATTGCTGTATTCTCTTTTTCTGTAAAACGTGGCAGCAGTCTTTTTTCTATATGGCTTCTCGAGGGATTCTTTCCTCCTGGATTTCTTTTTAGAAGGGACTATGGGGGGTAAGCCATATTGTGTCGGCATTTGACCCCCTTCCGCTTGTAACTTACCCCCTTTTGGTATCAAAGCCAAGTTTGACCGATCAGTCGTTGTAAGTTAACATTATTTTCAATCATAAGTTGGCTGGCTATATCGCCATAGTTATCAAAGTTATTATCTTCAATATTTGCATACATTAATTTTAGTCAATTAATGCTATCATTTGGTAATTCTTTCATTACATTCCAAATTCTTTATTTCTGTTTTGTGATTCATTTCTACTAGCTTATTTGTTGATTCAGTTATTTTTATTCATTCTAATCTTCACCCTATGTTATCTGTCCAGCTAAACCCAGTTATTCTCCCAATTATCTGCTTCTTCTTATCCCTGTGTTTAGCCCCAAAAGCTGTTGCAGGAGTAGAATGCTTATGAGATGTGTAAGACCTATATCAATGTTGTCCTATAGCCTAGTTAGACCTTTATATCCTTGGTTCATCGTTTAGCCGTTTAGCCGGAGTGAGGCGTTGAGGCGTTTTCAGGCGTTTTAGGAGAAAGAGACAGTTGGAGGCTATACTGTGCATTGAGAAAGCACCTTGTCTCTAGTTAAAAACCCCTGTTGTCAAATCTTAAGGTTAGATCCAGTCATTTGGAGTTGTAAATAATTAGGTTTTAATTGTGTTAAATTCTTCAGATAGCCATAATGATGAGTAGACTGTTTAGAAGTAACTCTACCTCCAGTTGAGCCAGTAGATCCACATCACTCCCAGAAATTCCACAAGAAACCGGAATTATCAATAGTGAAGAGTATGAGTTATTAGATGTAGATCTTAAGTTAGGGGAATGGAACCTCCCTAAGGTACCCACAAAAGAATTCTATAAGTCTTCATGGAACTTGAAAACGGCTTTCAAGACAGATTTCCATGTTAAAACTATAGAACAAGTTTATGGAATAAACAAGGAGTATGAGACATGCTACTTGTTTAACCCAGTTACCATAAAAGCCCACAAGAAGAAAGGGCATAACTTCTTGCATATAGGTTTAGTCCAGGCTGGAGTCAAAACATTCATTAGATCAGGTTTGAACAATTCAATCCTTTTGGCCCTTAGAGATACCCATCATATAAGGTTTAATGACAATCTCTTAGAAACCATTGAAACCAATCTTAGTAACGGACCAATCCATTTCGACTGTTTCCTAAATTTCACAGTCCACCTTCATGATCCACATGTCATGAAAGCCCTCACATTAAATATCAAGACCCATGGAACCCTCATGGTGCAAGGAACCAGCCATTTAGCCTTGATATACAGAGTTTATTACAAGTGCATCAAGACAAACATGAATGTTGGTGCTTTGGACAGAAAGAAGATGGGAGAAATACTTCTTATCCAAACCAACGTCTAAGCCAAGGTCTAGATCCCAAGAACCCTGAAATGGTCTGAAGTTTCCTTTCCAGAAAGTTGGAAACTTGAAAATGAGAATTACCCTCTCCAGATCCAAAATCCAGATCAGAGTTCAGAGTTAGATTTTATCCAGCAGCTAGCAGATGGTTCTGTTAGACTCAGTTTTGACCATTCTAGGTTTAGGACACCCTTAGAAGAATATAGGCCTAGATCCCCAATAGATCTCCGTCAATCTCCTCTACCCAGTAAACAGCCACCCTTTCTCCTCCAAGATAAATCTGCTTCCCAAGCTAGCTCCTCTAGACCTCTTACACCATATGCAAGATCTAGAAGAGACTTAGGTCCAGACTTTCAAGGAGTCAAAACCAAATCCCAGGTTAGTACACCTTACTACACAGCCAAACAGGACTCAGTTTTTGATCAAGATGACGACAATAGTCAAAAGGTATAATCTCCCTCAAGAACAGATATGGAAGACCCATATCAAGATTATGATCTTAAGGTCTTAAGAAAAGACTTTGAACCAGATATGAAATACTTAGGTGATGAATTTGATTTAGAAAAGAATCGAGTAAAAAAAGAAGCCTATAGAGCTAATCATACCAAGGAACAAAAGCTTGAAGTCTTCAATGCTTGGCAAGAATTCATGAAAGAGGTATCCGATAATATCCCTTTCTTTGAATACTTTGAAAACTACTTTAGATGGCATAGAAACACTTGTAAGCAGATTACCCAACCTAGCAGCCCAGCAAGAAAGACTTGTGTTCATCCCAAAATAAACCAGAGTGTTATTAAACCCAAAAAAGTTTCTAGCCAACCAACCCTTGAACCTAGCAAAACTCCTTTTGAGGTGAAAGTTCTTAGCAAACAAGAAGAGTTACTCCTAGATCTCATAGACTAGATTGAGGACCCAGTTATCAAAGCTCAAAGGCTTAGTGCATTCCACGCAACCTTAGTTAGGGAAACCAATAAACCCGAGCCAAGGATTCGTGAACCCAAGGTAGATCTAGAGAAAATATATGATAGGTTTTCCAGATCCAAGAAGGAAGTTACAGTCAACGACCTTCAAAAAGAAATCAAGGAAACTAAATCCGAGGTCAGAACCCTTAAGCAAGAAATGACCATCCTTAGGGTAGACAACAGTCTCCTTGACCAAAGAGTCAAAAAATTAGAAGAAACTTCTCATCAAGAAAATGAGAAAGATCCCCCATCTCAGAATACTTCTGATGAAGAAGACGAAACAGTTAACCCAACAGCAGATATGGTTCAAGATGAACAACCTAATGGTGAAAAGTTTTTAGATACCATGAATAGGATTGATTTCCAGAAATGGCATTCCATAGTTAAAATTGTGATTAATGACTACGAGTTCAAAGCAGTGGCTTTAATAGACTCAGGTGCTGATCTCAACTGTATCTAGGAAGGGATTATCCCTTCTAAGTATTTTAAGAAAACCAGGGAAAGGTTGACATCTGCAAGTGGAGGACAAATGCAGATCAAGTATAAGATTCCAAAAGCACATGTTTGCCAAGATGGCACATGTTTCAAAACCACATTTGTCTTAGTTAAAAATATGACAGACAAAGTCATCCTAGGAAACCCATTCATGTGTCTTTTGTATACCTTTATGACTGATAGTGAAGGAATTACTACCCACCTTTTGGCCATCCAGTTAGGTTTAAGTTCCTTAGGAGCCCAGAACCTAGAGATATTAGTATTCTCTAGGATATTTCTGTCTCCAAGACACTTAACCTTATTAGTGCAAAAACCAAACAGCTCAAATATTTGGAAGAAGATTTAAGGTACAAGAAAGTCGAAGAAAGACTTGCTTGCATAGACATTCAGGAAAAAATTAGAAAGTTTGAAGAAAAACTTACCTACAGCCTTTTGGTATAGAAAGAGACACGAGGTAGCTCTCCCATATACCAAGGATTTTAAGGAAAAGGATATCCCAACTAAAGCTCGACCCATCCAAATGAACTGGGAACTTATGGATGTTTGTAAAGTTGAGATAGAGGATCTCCTTAGAAAAGGAATCATCAGGAATTCTAGGTCACCATTGTAACACCCGTCTCACTTAAATTTAATTTAACTGCTTCTAGAGTGGATTTGATGAATTGCTTAATTTATTTTGGAGGAGATATTATTTTATATTATGAATTTCTATAATAATAATAATAATAATAATAATAATAATAAGGGTAGCGTGAATAGTTATTTTGTGATTTATTCAAATTTAACTTTTAGTCTCTTTATCAGTTAAGGAAAAGGATAAGAGGACTAAAACCTTTTGGATTAGGAGTTTTAGTGTTATTGGAATTCTTTAGAGTCCTAGCCTATGGATACAACCTTATTATGAGTTTTAATGGGAATGAAAGTCTTGGAAGCTTATTTTAGTTTTTAGTGGGTTTTTAAATTTTCGGCCCAAGTGAAAACAGCTTTAACATGAAAGAAAATTAGGGCTTCCTGCGTGATAAGTAGAGAGCGAGACGTTAGATACCAAAAGCTGCAGCGAAGAGGATTTTGCCAACTTGACAAAGATGACATCAAGGTGATTTTTTTAGCAAGCCGATTATTGATTGTGTGTGGTATCATAGATTAAGGATGCGTGATGTCTATCCCCATAAAATAGAGTTTATATTATAATGTTTCATGGGCATAATATCTCTAGGTTGATGGTATGAAGTTTCTGTGTTATAAACTTATTTCAGTGGCATAGTAGGCATCTATATATATATATATATATATATATAAATATATATATATACTCATATATGTAGAGAGTTAAGAGTTAAGAATGGATGTACGTATATTGGTGAGTCATACGACTTCATGATATCAAATATACCTATTGAGATCGATTTCCCTATATTCTATTTACATAGACTATCATGAGATGTAGTCATATTGATGCTTGTGGATTATCTTGGATCTAGTGGTAATATATTAAATACTACTGTTAGGCCCTTGGTTAGAAACATTGTTAGGATCTAATATATATAATTATGATGTATAAAGGGTCCATGTGTGATTTTGGAAGAGGGATAGCACGAATGGTTTATATAAATGGTGTAAGTATGGCTTAACGCAGCAAAATCATCTATTTGTGTATTAGGTTCAAGTGACATCAACTTGGATAGTTGAGATCTATCGTGTTTTGGTGATTTGAGGTAAGTAGACTTCAGCACATAATGTCTCTCAAGACGTATATATATATATATATATATATATATCTAAATGTATTTATGGTAAAAATATATTTATATATATATATATATATACATAATTGCAAAAGTGAAGTTTCAAAAACTTATACCATTGTTAGTGCTTTATACATACTCAAATTTTATTATTTATTGTATATTATTATGAAACTGTATATGTCAAGAATGTTTCAAACGGTCAACTAGACAGTCTGCAACCTTTGCCAACACAGGGTTAAGTGTTGGTCTTCGGCCGATGTAGTGTTAGTGTGGTGTGGTGCAGTGTTACTGTTGCTCTTTGGAGCTAGTGTTGCCTCTTTGAGGTTAGTGTTATTGTTCCCATGGGAATCACCCACCGAGTGTTTAGCAGCTTTTGTCTGTGTTTGACTGATTATTATCCATATCGAACTACTGTTTTATTGCTACAGATCTTTGTAAGTGGAAAATTGTTTATTTTCTTAATAAATTGTTCCTACCTATTTAGTGCATATTGGCATATTAAAGTGGTTATTATTCTATTTAATGATTATAGCATTATAGTGAAATGTTTTATTTTTAATAGTTTTACAGAATATATTATATTACTGTTAAAACTATTTGTAAATGTTTCGTGAAGACTATATTTTGTCAATGATACTAATGTTTTGTTTTGAAAGACATCCTCATGTTATGTAGTCTCTTATTGAGCCTCTAGCTCACCCCCCCCCCCCCTTTTTCCATCCTTTCAGATTTGAGCAATGGAATGTCTTTTGATGGTAGATCAATGGAGCCTTAGATTGACGACTTCTTTTGGAGCTATGTTAGTTGGTGAACTATTTTAGTATAATTTCTTAGGGACAACGAGTTTGCCATTTGTGGAACTATTTTGAGATTGTATTTGGAGATTTTATTGTGAAGGATTTTGTATTTTTATGGATTTTATAGGAAAGTTGATGTTGGATAGAAGTTTATTTGTGGATAATTAATTACGCTCTGTTCCATTATATTATTGTTGATTATTTATAAGACGGGTTATGCATCTAAATCCTTGGTACGGAATTAGGGTGTTACAGTTATGGTATCAGAGCATAGGTTTATGATTCTGTAGACTTATAGGTTTAATCTTAAGACTATTTTGGAACAAGAGTGTGATTACAAGGAATTTTAGTGTTAGAATTATTTGACCTTTCATAGTGATTTTATTTATTTATTTATTTTTTATTCTAGAGTGTGTAGGAATGATTGTTGTACTATCTATGTGTTTGGTTTTGACCCTCAGGAATATTTGAAATTTTTACTTATGATATCTTGTTGTATTGCTTAGAGAGATGGCTCCACCAAGGAGGAACCCAGGGAATTGTCAACCGAATGTTGGGGGAACCACTAATCTTCAGGCTATTATTGAAGCCATTGGGGGCTTAACCAACATAGTGCAGCATCAAGTAGGAGCCACCAATCCGACTAGTGCTTTGGAGAAGTTTAGAAAGCTTGACCCTCCTGCTTTCAAGGGTACAAAGGATCCAATTGAGGCTGACAACTGGCTTAAAGAGATAGAAAGGCTCTTTAGAGCAATGGAAGTTAGTGATGAGCAACGAGTTATCCTTGCTGTTTTTGTACTGAAGGGTGATGCATTGGAATGGTGGGAGTCCACAGAGAGGACACATGGAAGAGAAGTCATAACTTGGCAGCATTTTGTTGAGCTCTTCCGTAAGAGGTATTTTCCCGATAGTTTGATGGTGCAAAAGGAAGCTGAGTTCATTCGCATAGCACAAGGTACTCAACCAGTGTATGAGTATGAGCGAAAATTTGCTGAATTATCCCGCTTTGCCCCACACATGGTTGACACGGAAGCAAGGAAGGCTAGGCATTTTGAAAGAGGTTTAAGGGAGGAAATTCAGGGACCGGTTTCCATGTTCAAATTGGAAACATACGCAGAAGTGGTGGATCGAGCTCTCATAGCAGAGAGAAATTGCAATCGTCTCTCAAGGGCCAATGATCAAGAGAGGAAGCTAAACCAAAGTAATTTTCTTAAGGGGAAGTCTAGTGGAAGTTCATTCAAGAAGCAAGGGGTGCCTAATTCAAATAAGAAGGCACATAAAACTTGTCCAAGATGTGGAAAGGCTCATAATGGAACATGTTATTTGGAGTCAAGGGCGTGTTTTAAATGTGGCAAGACTGGACACTTCATCAAGGATTGTCTAGATTTGCGAGCTGAACAAACTACCAATACAAATGGGATCCAACAAAAACCCAAGGTTCAGGGTCGAGTTTTTGCCTTAACTAAACAGGACGCCGAGGTATCCCCATCAGTGGTTTCAGGTACACTTCTTGCTTCCAGTCAACATGCACAAGTGTTATTTGATTCGGGTTCAACCCATTCTTTCATCTCACATAGACTTGCACAAAGGTTAAACATGGAACCTGAGAGTTTAAATTATGAATTGTGTGTTGCTACACCTTCTGGACAACAAATGAGTACCCATAAAGTGTACAAGTCTTGTAATGTTTTAGTCTCTGGGAGGGAATTAGAAGCAAATCTTATGTTGCTAGATATGTTTGAGTTTGATGTGATTTTAGGGATGGATTGGTTATCTACTTTTTATGCTTCCATAGAGTGTTTTGGGAAGAAGGTAATATTTAGAATTCCTGGGGAGCCAGAATTCTTCTTTGAGGGAGATCGTGTGGTGAAACCACCTTTATTGGTTTCAGCTATGCAGGCAAGACGATTGCTAAGGAAGGGTTGTGAAGGGTTCCTTGTTTATGCTTTGAAGGGTGGTAAAATAGAATTAAAAGTTGAAGACATTCCAGTGGTGAAAGAGTTCCCAGACGTGTTCTCTGAGGACTTACCTGGACTACCCCCTGACAGAGAGGTTGAGTTCATTATTGACCTAGTACCGGTACTGGCCCAATTTCCAAAGCACCCTATAGAATGGCCCCTGCAGAGCTCAAGGAATTGAAGGAGCAATTGCAAGACTTGCTTGATAAAGGCTTTATTCGGCCTAGTGCTTCCCCTTGGGGTGCTCCAGTGTTGTTTGTTAAGAAGAAGGATGATAGTATGCGGTTGTGCATTGACTATAGGGAGTTGAACAAGGTAACCATCAGAAATAAATACCCTTTGCCATGAATTGATGATTTGTTTGATCAGCTTCAAGGCGCTCAAGTCTTCTCTAAAATTGATTTGAGATCTGGTTATCATCAGTTGAGAGTTAAGGAGGATGACATACCAAAGACAGCTTTTCGAACTAGGTATGGTCATT
Organism: Lithocarpus polystachyus; assembly: GCA_033629205.1. Lineage (NCBI taxonomy): Eukaryota > Viridiplantae > Streptophyta > Magnoliopsida > Fagales > Fagaceae > Lithocarpus > Lithocarpus polystachyus. Next base: position 35,365,620 of record CM066165.1, read on the forward strand.
ATGAGTTCTTAGTGATGCCTTTTGGTCTAACTAATGCTCCAGCTATTTTTATGGATTTAATGAATAGGGTATTTCATGAGTACTTGGATTGGTTTGTTATTGTTTTCATTGATGACATCTTGGTTTACTCTAAAAGCCAAGAAGAGCATGAGGAACACTTGAGAATGGTTTTGCAAATTTTAAGAGACAAGAAGTTGTATGCTAAATTGAAGAAGTGTGAGTTCTGGTTGAATCAAGTGGTGTTCTTAGGACATGTGATCTCTAGAGATGGAATTACAGTGGACCCTAGTAAGATCGAAGCTGTAGTTAATTGGGCTGTCCCTACTAATGTAAGTGAGGTAAGAAGTTTTTTGGGCCTTACAGGTTATTATAGAAGATTTGTGGAAGGATTTTCTAGTATTGCAACTCCTTTGACTCGATTAACTCGAAAACATGCAAAGTTTGACTGGACAGAAGAATGTGAAAGAAGTTTCCAGGAGTTGAAGCAACGGTTGGTTTCTACACTAGTATTGACTATTCCATCTAGTTCTGGTGGTTTTGTGATATATAGTGATGCATCTCGTAAGGGTCTTGGTTGTGTTCTAATGCAACATGGGAAAGTGGTTGCTTATGCCTCTCGACAACTAAAGAATTATGAACAAAATTATCCAACTCATGATTTGGAATTGGCAGCAGTGGTTTTTGCATTGAAGATTTGGAGGCATTACTTATATGGTGAGAGATGTGAAATATACACTGATCATAAAAGTTTGAAATACATATACACTCAGAAAGAATTAAATTTGAGGCAAAGGAGATGGCTAGAATTAATTAAAGACTATGATTGTTCTATAAATTACCATCCTGGTAAAGCCAATGTTGTGACTGATGCACTTAGTCGAAAGTCGTATAGCTTCTCAGTTGCTTTATTAACTACTCATAAGCATATTATTGTTGATCTTCAGAAACTTGGAGTAGACATAGTGACTGGAGACTCCCAATCCTACCTGGCAAGTTTAAGTGTACAACCAACTCTAATTGATAAGATCAAAGCTACTCAAAGTGGTGACCCTCAGTTGTTTAAGATCATGGAACAAGTACGTGGTGGAAGTAGATTTGATTTTAATATCTCTAATGATGGTGTTTTGAGATTTGGTAATAGGCTTTGTGTGCCTAATGATTCATTGATTAAAAGAGAGATTTTGGAGGAGGCCCATCGTTCGCCTTATACAATGCATCCGGGTAGTACCAAGATGTATCATGACCTTCGAGAAGTTTATTGGTGGATCAACATGAAAAGAGAAATTGCTCAATTTGTGGAACAATGCTTGATTTGCCAGCAAGTCAAAGTGGAACATCAGAGGCCATCAGGGTTGTTACAACCTTTACCTATTCCTGAGAGGAAGTGGGAGAATATCACCATGGACTTTGTGTGTGGTTTACCAAGATCACCTAAGAATCATGATGCTATTTGGGTGGTAGTGGATAGGTTGACTAAATCTGCCCACTTCATTCCAATTAGAATGAACTACTCTCTTGACAAACTGGCTGAACTTTATATAAATGAGATTGTGAGGTTGCATGGAGTGCCAGCTTTTATTGTATCTGATAGAGATTCGAGATTCACTTCAGGGTTCTGGGATAGTTTGCAAAAAGCCTTGGGTACTAAGTTGAACTTTAGTACTGCTTGCCACCCTCAAACAGATGGACAGTCCGAGAGAACTATCCAAACTTTAGAAGACATGTTGAGAGCTTGTGTCTTGGATTTCAAGGGTAGTTGGAATGATTATTTGACTTTGGTGGAGTTTGCCTATAACAATAGCTATCACTCCAGTATTAAGATGGCACCTTATGAGGCTTTGTATGGGAGAAAGTGTAGATCCCCAGTTTGTTGGGATGAGGTTGGAGAGAGGAGAATCTTGGGTCCTGAGATTGTTCAAAGGACCAGTGAAAAGATTGATGTAATTCGGGAAAGGTTGCATGCTGCTCAAAGTAGACAGAAAAGTTATGCTGATCCACGGAGAAGAGAAGTGGAATTTGAAATAAGAGACATGGTTTTCATTCGAGTGGCACCTATGAAAGGAGTTATGAGGTTTGGCAAGAAGGGTAAGTTAAGCCCTAGGTACGTGGGGCCCTTTGAAATTTTGGAGAGGGTTGGTTCTGTTGCTTACCGGCTTGCTTTACCACCGGCTTTGTCAAGGTTACATAACGTTTTCCATGTATCCATGTTGAGAAGGTATGTCCCTGATCCTTCTCATATCTTGAGTTATGAGCCACTTCAAGTCAAAGAGAACTTATCCAATGAGGAAGTCCCAATTCAGATTTTAGATCATAAAGAGCAAGTGCTACGTAATAAGACTATACATTTGGTCAAAGTATTATGGAGGAATCATTCCATAGAAGAAGCTTCATGGGAGCATAAAGACGAAATGCAATCCAAATATCCCCAGCTATTTCAAGAGTGAGGTATGTTTTGAATTTTCGAGGACGAAAATTTTATAAGAGGGGGAGAATGTAACACCCGTCTCACTTAAAATTAATTTAACTGCTTCTAGAGTGGATTTGATGAATTGCTTAATTTATTTTGAAGGAGATATTATTTTATATTATGAATTTCTATAATAATAATAATAATAAGGGTAGCGTGAATAGTTATTTTGTGATTTATTCAAATTTAACTTTTAGTCTCCTTATCAGTTAAGGAAAAGGATATGAGGACTAAAACCTTTCCGATTAGGAGTTTTAGTGTTATTGGAATTCTTTAGAGTCCTAGCCTATGTATACAACCTTATTATGAGTTTTAATGGGAATGAAAGTCTTGGAAGCTTATTTTAGTTTTTAGTGGGTTTTTAAATTTTTGGCCCAAGTGAAAACAGCTTTAACATGAAAGAAAATTAGGGCTTCTTGCCTGATAAGGAGAGAGAGAGACGTTAGATACCAAAAGCTGCAGCGAAGAGGATTTTGCCAACTTGACAAAGATGACATCAAGGTGATTTTTTTAGCAAGCCGATTATTGATTGTGTGTGGTATAATAGATTAAGGATGCGTGATGTCTATCCCCATAAAATAGAGTTTATATTATAATGTTTCTTGGGCATAATATCTCTAGGTTGATGGTATGAAGTTTCTGCGTTATAAACTTATTTCAGTGGCATGGTAGGCATCTATATATATACAAATATATATATACTCATATATGTAGAGAGTTAAGAGTTAAGAATGGATGTACGTATATTGGTGAGTCATACGACTTCATGATATCAAATATACCTATTGAGATCAATTTCCCTATATTCTATTTACATAGACTATCATGAGATGTAGTCATATTGATGCTTGTGGATTATCTTGGATCTAGTGGTAATATATTAAATACTATTGTTAGGCCCTTGGTTAGAAACATTGTTAGGATCTAATATATATAATTATGATGTATAAAGGGTCCATGTGTGATTTTGGAAGAGGGATAGCACGAATGGTTTATATAAATGGTGTAAGTATGGCTTAATGCAGCAAAATCATCTATTTGTGTATTAGGTTCAAGTGACATCAGCTTGGATAGTTGAGATCTATCGTGTTTTGGTGATTTGAGGTAAGTAGACTTCAGCACATAATGTCTCTCAAGACGTGTATATATATATATATATATATATATATATCTAAATGTATTTGTGGTAAAAATATATTTATATATATATATATACATAATTGCAAAAGTGAAGTTTCAAAAACTTATGCCATTGTTAGTGCTTTATACATACTCAAATTTTATTATTTATTGTATATTATTATGAAACTGTATATGTTAAGAATGTTTCAAATGGTCAACTAGACAGTCTGCAACCTTTGCCAACACAGGGTTAAGTGTTGGTCTTCGGCCGATGTAGTGTTAGTGTGGTGTGGTGCAGTGTTACTGTTGCTCTTTGGAGCTAGTGTTGCCTCTTTGAGGTTAGTGTTATTGTTCCCATGGGAATCACCCACCGAGTGTTTAGCAGCTTTTGTCTGTGTTTGACTAATTATTATCCATATCGAACTACTGTTTTATTGCTACAGATCTTTGTAAGTGGAAAATTGTTTAGTTTCTTAATAAATTGTTCCTACCTATTTAGTGCATATTGGCATATTAAAGTGGTTATTATTTTATTTAATGATTACAGCATTATAGTGAAATGTTTTATTTTTAACAGTTTTACAGAATATATTATATTACTATTAAAACTATTTGTAAATGTTTCGTGAAGACTATATTTTGTCAATGATACTAATGTTTTGTTTTGAAAGACATCCTCATGTTATGTAGTCTCTTATTGAGCCTCTAGCTCACCCCCCTTTTTCCACTCTTTCAGATTTTAGCAATGGAATGTCTTTTGATGGTAGATCAATGGAGCCTTAGATTGACGACTTCTTTTGGAGCTATGTTAGTTGGTGAACTATTTTAGTATAATTTCTTAGGGACAACGAGTTTGCCATTTGTGGAACTATTTTTAGATTGTATTTGGAGATTTTATTGTGAAGGATTTTGTATTTTTATGGATTTTATAGGAAAGTTGATGTTGGATAGAAGTTTATTTGTGGATAATTAATTACGCTCTGTTCCATTATATTATTGTTGATTATTTCTAAGATAGGTTATGCATCTAAATCCTTGGTACGGATTTAGGGTGTTACAACCATGGTCTTGTCCAGCCTTTTATGTTCAGAAAAATGCTGAGATAGAAAGAGGTGTTCCCAGATTAGTTAATAATTACAAGCCGCTTAACAAAGTCTTAGAATGGGTAAGGTACCCAATCCCCAACAAGAAAGACTTAGTCAATCGGCTTAGTAAAGCAGTGTTTTTCAGTAAGTTTGATATGAAGAGTGGTTTTTGGCAAATACAAATTAGAGAGTCTGATAGGTATAAGACAGCCTTCACCACACCCTTTGGTCATTATGAATGGAATGTAATGCCCTTTGGTCTCAAGAATGCACCTTCTGAATTCCAAAATATCATGAATGAGATTTTTAATCCATTCTCCAGTCATGCCATTATGTACATCGATGATGTACTCATCTTTTCAGAATCCATAGAGAAACATTGGAAACACTTGCTTGTTTTCCTCCAAACTATCAAGTCCAATGGTCTTGTTGTTTCAGCTCCCAAGATTAGGCTTTTCCAAACTAGTGCTCGATTCTTAGGCTTTGATATAAGACATGGTGTCATCAAACCCATTAATCGTGCTATTCAGTTTGCTGATAAGTTTCCAGATGAAATCCTAGACAAAACCCAGCTCTAGAGATTTTTAGGATTTCTCAATTATATCTCAGAATTCTATTAAAACCTCAGGCAGCAATGCAAACCACTTTTTGATATACTTCAAATAAATCCACCTCCCTGGACTTCAGCTCATACCCTAGTTGTTCAGAACATCAAAAAGTATGTCAAGACACTCCCTTGTTTAGGAATCCCTTCGGTCAATTCCTTCAAGATTGTTCAGACAGATGCCTCTGACATAGGTTATGGTGGCATTCTCCTCCAGCGTGTTAGTCCTAATTCTCCGGAACAGATAGTCTGTTTCCATTCAGGATTTTGGACTCTCACTCAGTTTAATTATAGTACTATTAAAAAAGATATTTTATCCATAGTATTATGTATTTCAAAATTTCAAAGCGATCTTTTGAATCAAAAGTTTTTGATAACGATTGATTGTAAATCTACAAAACATGTTTTAGAAAAAGATATTCAAAACATTGCATCAAAAAAAATTTTTGCACGATGGCAAGCCATCCTTTCAGTTTTTGACTTTGATATTGAATTCATAAAAGGAACTCAGAATAGTATCCCTGATTTCCTTACCCATGAATTTTTACAGAGTCCAAACCAAAATGTCGGGAAAGAAACCCACACAGAACCAGCCCCCAAAGTTGCCTAAACAGCAAACCACAGGTAGTACTAGTCAGACAAAGAACCCTGGCCAGTTAGTACCAGCCTCCCCAGTTTCTGTTGCTAATCATTATGTGGTGTCTACCATTCCAAGACCCAATTACGAAAGGCCAGTTCAGTCCAGTTACAGTTCAGCCTTAGCTTCCCCAGCCCCCAAACAAATCACCCCATATATAGTTGATGAACCCTTTGGCCCCATACAGTCCCAAAGATCATCCAGGCCTTTACCCAGAAAAAATAGGTCTCCCTATTTCAAAAAACCATTTGTCCAGCATATCTCTTATATAGAACCCCACTTGGTTCATATAAAAGATCCCTTAGCTTTAGCCATGGAAGTTATGCCAGAAGGATGGCATTTCCTCCCAAAACACCTAGAGAAAAACATCAAGTACTACAGGCATATCCTTATCCAAGAACGTTCCGCCAAGGTAGAAGACATTATGAACAAAGAGAATCCCTCAGTAGTTCTCTATCATAAGTTCATAATCACAGGTTTCATTAGCTGCAAAGATTGGGGACAGCATCCCTCTTTGCTAAGAACTTTCAAAGATCTCAAGACTTTTACATGTTCAGATCTCCGTTACAGTTATTACGACTATATGGATGCATTTGAAAAAGTTCTCTTCTATCAGAACAAGAAGTTTGATCACTCTTGGTTCTTAAGGTTTGATAGAAAGTTTTCCAGCACAATACCAACATGGTTCCTTAAGTGGTGGGAAATGTTTGGATCAGTACCCTAGATCTTTCCAGAACCCCTACAGGATACCCTTAGGTATTTCAGTTCAAGATGCCAGGTTATGCATCATGGTGGTCAGTTTCCAGCTATTCTGCATATGACAGTCATGTACAGAATCCAATGGATCAGCATGTGGAATTATGACATCAAAGGAAATCTGTTAAATAGAGAATTTTTAGTTAAATGGTGGGATACCCTCTAGATTGATACAATCATCAAACAGGTTCATGAGGATCTTCCCCCTCCAGTTCCAAGGACCATTGTTCCAGCCACAAGGTCTCAGTCTAGTCTAGATTCCGTCTAGATCGCCAGAAAATCTAGCAATGAATTAAGAGATCTTGCCCAGCAGTTACTTCTCCAGTCAGAAGATTTACAGTCTCAGGAGAAAGGTTCTCCTACCTCTTTAGAAGCCTCAGCAAACTTCGATCCAAATAATCCCCTGTTCTAGGATTCCTAGGATCCAAATGATGCTTATAGGCTAGACAGCGCATAAAGACATTCTGGATAGCACCAGTCACTATTTAGAATAGTATCTCCAGACAGACCACTATTCATCTACAGCACCAGCCACTGTTGATGAACAGTAACCAGCACCCAGATGATAAAGACAAGGACATAACACTATTCATGAACAGTAACAATCACTATTCATGAACAGTACCAGACACAATGATTCAGAATTATTATTGCTTTCGGTGGAAAAGATTTTCACCCTAGTAAAAGAAATTCCCTCTCCAGATTTTCAGCAATCCTCAGCAGGATCCAAGGCTCTCATCTCCCTATAAGTATCAGTTCTCATTCCAGTTAAAGGTAAGCTCCAAAAATTGCAGAAACCAATTTTAGGAAAAGAAACCTCCCTTCTTGTAACCAGATGGCCTCAGTCGGCCTCCAATTTGTAATCAGATTGCCTTAGTTGGCGTCTGACCCCTTCCGCTTGTAACTTAACCCCCTTTTGGTATCAGAGCCAAGTTTGGCCGATCGAGTTTGGAAGTTATTTTTATTATTATTACTAATCAAGTTTGGCCGGTTATACCGCCTAAATTATTACAAATTATTATTTTGAGTATATGCATACATTAATTTCAATCAGTTAATATTTTCACTGCATTCCAATTCTTTATTTCTGCTTTGTGATTTCCTTCTACCAGCTTACCTGTTGATTTAGTTAATTCTTTTCATTCAAATCTTTATCCTGATTATCTGTTTATTTTAAACCAGTTATTCTCTCAATTATCTACTTCTTCTTATCCCTGTGTTTAGCCCCAAAATATGTTGCAAGTGACTTTTTGAGATGTGTAAGACCTATATCAATGTTGTCCTATAGCCTAGTTAGACCTTTGTATCCTTGGTTCGCCGTTTAGCCATTTAGCCGGAGAGAGGCATTGAGGCGTTTAAGCGTTTTAGGAGAAAGAGGCAGTTGGAGGCTACACTGTGCATTGAGAAGGCACCTTGTCTCAGTGTGAATACCTTGTTGTCAGATCTAAGGTTAGATCCAATTATTTAAAGTTGTAACTAATTAGGTTTTAATTGTGTTAAATTCTCCAGATAGCCAAGATGATGAGTAGATTGTTTAGAAGTAACTCTACCTCCAGTTTAGCCAGTAGATCCACATCACTCCCAGAAATTCCACAAGAAACTAGAATTATCAATAGTGAAGAATATGAGTTATTAGATGCAGACCTTAAGTTAGGAGAATGGAATCTCCCTAAGGTACCCACCAAAGAATTTTACAAGTCTTCATGGAACTTGATAACTACTTTCAAGACAGATTTCCATGTTAGAACCATAGAATAGGTTTATGGTATAAACAAGGAGTATGAGACGTGCTACTTGTTTAACCCAGCTACCATAAAAGCAAACAAGAAGAAAGGTCATAACTTCTTGCATATAGGTTTAGTCCAAGTCGGAGTTAAACCTCTCATCAGAGCAGGATTGAACAATTCAATTCTGTTGGCCCTTAGAGATACTCGTCATATAAGGTTTAATGACAGCCTCTTAAGAACCATAGAAACCAGTCTAAGTAACGGACCAGTCCATTTCGACTGTTACCCAAATTTCACAGTCCACCTTCATGATCCACATGTCATGAAAGCCCTCACATTAAATATCAAGACCCATGGAACCCTCATGGTGCAGGGAACCAGCTAGTTAGCCTTGATATACAGAGTTTATTACAAGTGCATTAAGACAAACATGAATGTTGGTGCTTTGGACAGAAAGAAGATGGGAGAAACACTTCTTATCCAAACCAATGTCCAAGCCAAAGTACAGATTCCAAGAACCCTAAAATGGTCAGAAGTTTCCTTTCCAAAAAGTTGGAAACTTGAAAATGAGAATTACCCTCTCCAGATCCAAAACCCAAATCAGAGTTTGGACTTAGATTTCGTCCAACAGCTAGCAGATGGTTTTGTTAGACTCAGTTTTGACCAATCTAGGTTTAGGACACCCTTAGAAGAATATAGGCCTAGATCCCCAATAGATTTCCACCGATCTCCCCTACCTAGCAAGCAACCACCCTTTCTCCTCCGAGATAGATCTGCTTCCCAAGCTAGCTCCTCTAGACCTCTTGCATCATACCCAAGATCTAAAAGAGACTTAGGAATAGAGTTTCAAGGAGTCAAAACCAGATCCCAAGTTAGTACACCCTGTTACACAGCCAAACAGGACTCAGTTGTTGATCAAGATGACGACAATAGTCAAAAGGTAGAATCTCCCTCAAGAATAGATATGGAAGACCCATATCAAGATTATGATCTTAAAGTCTTAAGAAAAGATTTTAAACCAGACATGAAATTTTTAGGCGTCGAATTTGACTTAGAAAGAACCGAGTCAAAAAAGAAGCCTATAGAGCCAACCATACCAAGGAACAAAAGCTTGAAGTCTTCAATGCTTGGCAAGAATTCATGAAAGAGGTATCCAATAATATCCCTTTCTTTGAATACTTTGAGAACTATTTTAGTTGGCACAGAAAAACTTGTAAGCAAGCTACCCAGCCTAGTAAACCAACCCCTGAACCTAACAAAACTCCTTTTGAGGTTAAAGTTCTTAGTAAACTGGAAGAATTACTCCTAAATCTCATAGAACAGATCACAGATCCCGAAGTCAAAGCCCAAAAGCTTAGTGCATTTCATGCAACCTTAGTTAGGGAAACTAGTAAACCCGAGCCAAGGATTCGTGAACCCAAGGTAGATCTAGAGAAAATCTATGATAGGTTCTCCAGATCTAAGAAGGAAGTTACAGTCAACGACCTTCAAAAAGAAATCAAAGAAACCAAATCCGAGGTCAGAACCCTTAAGCAAGAAATGACCATCCTTAGGGTAGACAACAGTCTCCTTGACAAAAGAGTCAAAAACTTAGAAGAAACTTCTTATCAAGAAGATAAGAAAGATTTCCCATCCCAAAACTCTTCTGATGAAGAAGATGAAACAGTTAACCCAACAGCAGATATGGTTCAAGATGAACAACCTAGTGGTGAAAAGTTTTTAGAAACCATGAATAGGATTAATTTCCAAAAGTGGCATTCTATAGTCAGAATTGTGATTAGCAATAACTACAAGTTCGAAGCGGTAGCTTTAATAGACTCAAGAGCTGATCTCAATTGTATCTAGGAAGGGATTATCCCCTCTAGGTATTTTAAGAAAACCAGAGAAAGATTGACATCTGCAAGCGGAGGCCTATTGAATCTCTATGGTTTCCCACGGAAGATTCGCCTTCATGCCTTGCAAAAGGCTATTCTGTGAGCCTTTTGTTCTGAGGATAGTCGTGGATAGGAGCTTTCCCTTTGTTTCCGTTTTCTGCCATCTTCCAGTGGCTAATGGGTTTATGGGTTATTTGCTGGGTTTCTTATTTGGGGTAGTCTGGACAAGCAAAATGATTTTTAATTACACATTTGCTTGGAGAAACATTTTTAAAAACAAGGGATGCAATGCATCAAATATTTGTATGCAATATGCATGATTTATGAAACTTATTTGTTGAATGAGAAATTAAAGATGCTGACAGCTCAGGGTTCTTTGCCTGGTTTGTTTTGAAAGGAATGATAGATAAATATCTGGATTCAGGATTTTTAGGATTGACAAGGATCCCATCCCGAGTTTCTGAGACATCAAGATCATGACTAAGGGTCCTGTCTTTAGGTTAAAACTGGGATTTGACCTTTTTGAACTGGATAAGTTTCTAGGCTTTGATAACTGGATCCTCAATCTGTTCTATGAGATTAAGAATAGATTCTTCTTTCCTATTGAGTGTGTTGATACTTTTGTCTTTACAGCAGCTGTCTCGATAGGCTAGGTTGATCTTGAGTTCACTAGAGGAACTGTAATTACCAGAGGGTTCAGAAGATGATGACTGGTAAATTTCATGGTCACTAAGACACATGTTCTATATGGTCGAGTTCTAGGAGTCTGAAGATCTTATCTTTGCTAGTTTGATTGTTGATAAGGGTGTTTATGAGTGTTTTTGCTTCAGCTTTACACTCATGTCTGAAATGACCTTTTCTCCCATAATTAAAGCATTTTCCTGATACTTTTGAGGGTTTCTCATATCTGCCTGTGGACTTAGATCTGGATGGTTTTTTGTAAAAATCATTGTTTTTAGGATTGCTATATTCTCTTTTTCTGTAAAACTTGGTAGCAGTCTTTTTTCTATATGGCTTCTCGGGGGATTCTTTCCTCCTAGATTTCTTTTTAGAAGGGGCTATGAGGGGTAAGCCATATTGTGTACAAAAGGTTCCTACTTCGTACTTGGCTTTGCTTTTGTTGGCTTGACTTTGTATTTTGAAATCCCTACACATCTTCATTCCTTCACTTCGGATGGTGCTAGAGATATCTCCATAGGTTAGATTATCATAGTCAGCAACTCCTAGTGAGTTGCAAAGTGTTTCTTTCACTTTCTCACCGAATAACCTGGGTAAACCATTAATGAATTTCTCCTTCCAAAACGAAGAATTACAATCACTCCTATGCATGACTCTGGTGGTAAACACATCTTCGTACCACCGGTAGTATCCTAGGGTTCTACATCTGAGGTTACTCAGCTAATCGTAAATCCTAGATGTTATATTGCTGGGTTTTCCTATGAAATGGTTTATGATCGTGTAAATTAAGGTATTCACACCATCAGGAATCCCTCTCCCTGGATGTTCTTCAAAGATGGGAAGTCCTTCATCTTTTTGGACAGCATTTCTAATACTATCCTTAGATTCTTCGGTTAGACAGTTGTTCCACCATTGGAGCAACTTTCCCGTGAAACCTAAAACCATGAGGTCAATTACTTCTAAGTGGTTTTTTCCTTCATTGAGGTAATTGTTGGTAACCATCGCTATGTGTTGATTTTATTCAGAATTTCTTGTTCTGATAGACCATCAATTTTCCATTCATAAAGCTTTCCTGAAGATACTGAGAATTGGTTGCTAACATTCTTTTCCTCATGCTGGAGGTCAGGTGGTGTAGGTCTAGGATACCAATTCTTTGTCAGACTGGTTGAAGGCAGATGGTAAAGCCGTGTTTCTTCTAGGTCTTTGAACTGGTTTTCTATGTGTTCTATCTCCTTTTCATTATTTGAGGAGGTTCTGCTAGAACAACTAGAGGCTTTGTGGATATCTAAGGCTTTTGTTCCTTGGTATGATTGGCTTTATAGGCTTCTTTTTTGACCGGGTTATTTTCTAAGTCAAATTCATCACCTAAATATTTCATATCTGGTTTAAAGTCTTTTCTTAAGACTTTGAGATCTTTTTTTTTCTTTTTTTCTTTTTTAAGTATTCAGTTTGTGTATTTTTTTTCCCTTTTAAATGTTGTTATACTGACACAACAAATTTCACAATATTTTCACAATTATAGTTTCGTTAGTCACATTTTTTTTTCCAGTAATCGATTTGTGTTTTTTTTTTTTTTTTAAATATTGATATAAGCTGGCATTTATATTGTTATACTGACACAACAAATTTTTATATAACAGTGTTTTTGTACTGTTCATGTAGTGTTATTCACTATTCATCTATAGTGCTATTTCTTTATATAAAAAGCGGCAATGCCGCTAAGTGCTTCGGCACTGTGCATTCAGTGTTGTTGCACTGTGCAGCACTGTAGCGGCAACAATGTTTTCATTTCGTGAGGCTTTTTTTTTTTTAAGTATTCGGTTTGTGTGTTTTTTTTCCCTTTTAAATATTGTTGTACTGACACAACAAATTTAACAATATTTTCACAATTATAGTTTCGTTAGTCACATTTTTTTTCCAGTAATCGGTTTGTGTTTTTTTTTTTTTAAATATTGATATAAGCTGGTATTTATATTGTTATACTTACACAACAAATTTTTGTATAACAGTGTTTTTGTGCTGTTCATGTAGTGTTATTCACTGTTCATCTATAGTGCTATTTCCGTGAGTCACTTTTTTTTTTTTTTTTTTTTTTTTTTTTTCAGTAATCGGTTTATGTTTTTTTTTTTTTTTAAATATTGATGTAAGCTGACATTTATATTGTTTTATTGACACAACAAATTTCATAATATTTTTACAATTATGATTTAGTTAGTCACTTTTCTTTTCCAATAATCGGTTTGTGTTTTTTTTTTCTCTAAATATTGATGTAAGCTGACATTTATATTGTTATACTAACACAACAAATTTCTTATATATAAAAGCGGCTATGCCGCTGCAGTGCTTTGGTACTGTGCATTCAGTGCTTTTACACTGTTCATCTACAGTGCCGTTTTGGTCAGTTTTTTTTTTTTTTCATTAATCGGTTTGTGTTTTTTTTTCTTTATATAAAAAGCGGCAATACCGCTACAGTGCTTTGGCACTATGCATTCAATGTTGTTGCACTGTGCAGCACTGTAGTGGCAACAACGTCTTCGTTTCGTGAGTCTTTTTTTTTTTTTTAGTATTCGATTTGTGTGGTTTTTGTTCCTTTTAAATGTTATTGTACTAACACAACAAATTTCACAATATTTTCACAATTATAGTTTTGTTAGTCACATTTTTTTTTTCCAATAATCGGTTTGTATTTTTTTTTTTAAATATTGATGTAAGCTGGCATTTATATTGTTATACCGACACAACAAAGTTTTATAGAACAGTGTTTTTGTGCTGTTTATGTAGTGTTATTCACTGTTCATCTATAGTGCTGTTTCCGTGAGTCACTTTTTTTTTTTTTTTTTAGGAATCAGTTTATGTTTTTTTTTTCTTTTAAATATTGATGTAAACTGACATTTCTATTGCTTTACTGACACAATAAATTTCACAATATTTTCACAATTATAATTTAGTTAGTCACTTTTTCTTTTCCAGTAATCGGTTTGTATTTTTTTTTTTAAATTGACGTAAGCTAACATTTATATTGTTATACTAACAAAAAAAATTTCTTATATATAAAAGCGGCTATGTCGCTGCAGTGCTTTGGCACTGTGCATTCAATGCTTTTGCACTATTCATCTACAGTGCCATTTTGGTCTGTTGTTTTTTTTTTTTTTTTCATTAATCGGTTTGTGTTTTTTTTTTCTTTTAAATATTGATGTAAACTGACATTTCTATTGCTTTACTGACACAATAAATTTCACAATATTTTCACAATTATAATTTAGTTAGTCACTTTTTCTTTTCCAGTAATTGGTTTGTATTTTTTTTTTTTAAATTGACGTAAGCTAACATTTATATTGTTATACTAACAAAAAAAATTTCTTATATATAAAAGCGGCTATGTCGCTGCAGTGCTTTGGCACTGTGCATTCAATGCTTTTGCACTATTCATCTACAGTGCCATTTTGGTCTGTTGTTTTTTTTTTTTTTTTTTCATTAATCGGTTTGTGTTTTTTTTTTCTTTTAAATATTGATGTAATCTGACATTTATACAGTTATACTGATACAATAAATTTCACAATATTTTCACAATTATGGTTTATTTAGTCTTTTTTTTTTCAGTAATCAATTTGTGTTTTTTTTTTCTTTCAAATATTGATGTAAACTGACATTTATATTGTTATACTGACACAACAAATTTCATAATATTTTTACAATTATTGACGTGTCAATTTCTTACAAGTCAAAATAAAATAATAAAATATGAGACTGTAGCCAACCACAACTGAAAATAAATGTTTTGACAATGTAGTTATAGTGTTTTCGCACTGTAAATCCAGTGTTTTAGCACTGTTCATCTACAGTGCCATTTTCGTGAGTCACTTTTTTTTTTTTTTTTTTTTTTCCAGTAATCGGTTTGTATTTTTTTTTTCTTTTAAATATTGATATAAGCTGACATTTATATTGTTATAATGACACAATAAATTTCACAATATTTTCACAATTATGGTTTGTGAGTCACTTTTTTTTTTCAGTAATCGGTTTGTGTTTTTTTTTTTCTTTTAAATATTGATATAAGCTGAAATTTATATTGCTTTACTGACACAATAAATTTCATAATATTTTCACAATTATGATTTAGTTAGTCACTTTTTCTTTTCCAGTAATCGGTTTGTGTTTTTTTTTTTTAAATATTGATGTAAACTGACATTTATATTGTTATACTAACACAAAAAATTTCTTATATATAAAAGCGGCTATGTCGCTGCAGTGCTTTGGCACTGTGCATTCAATGCTTTTGCACTATTCATCTACAGTGTCATTTTGGTCTGTTATTTTTTTTTCATTAATCGGTTTGTGTTTTTTTTTTTCTTTTAAGTATTGATGTAATTTGACATTTATACGGTTATACTGATACAATAAATTTCACAATATTTTCACAATTATGGTTTGTTTAGTCTTTTTTTTTCAGTAATCGATTTGTGTTTTTTTTTTCTTTCAAATATTGATGTAAACTGACATTTATATTGTTATACTAACGCAAAAAATTTCATAATATTTTTACAATTATTGACGTGTCAATTTTTTACAAGTCAAAATAAAATAATAAAATATGAGACTGTAGCCAACCACAACTGAAAATAAATGTTTTGACAATGCCGTTATAATGCTTTCGCACTGTAAATCCAGTGTTTTAGCACTGTTCATCTATAGTGCCATTTTCGTGAGTCATTTTTTTTTTTCCAGTAATCGGTTTGTTTTTTTTTTTTTTTTCTTTTAAATATTGATATAAGTTGATATTTATATTGTTATAATGACACAATAAATTTCACAATATTTTCACAATTATGGTTTGTGAGTCACTTTTTTTCAGTAATCGGTTTGTGTTTTTTTTTTTGTCTTTTAAATATTGATGTAAGCTAGCATTTATATTATTATACTGACACAACAATTTCACAATATTTTCACAATTATTAATGTATCAATTTCTTATCAGTCGAAATAAAATAATAAAATATGAGACTGTAGCCAACCACAACTGAAAATAAATGTTTTGAAAAAATATTACAACACTTATTGTTATCACAATATTTTCACAATTATTGAGATCTCAGTTTCTTATAGATCAAAAAAAAAAATGCTAAGTCCACAACATTTTAACATTAATTTTTACAGTGCCTAAAGTTTTTTTTTTTACAGTAATCGATTTGTGTTTTTTTTTTTCCTATTAAATATTTATATAAGCTGGCATATTTATTGTTATACTGACACAATAAATTTCACAATATTTTCACAATTATTGAGTTATCAATTTCTTACAGCTCAAAATAAAAAAATAAAATATGAGACTGTGACCAACCACAATTGAAAATAAATATTTTGATAAAATATTACAGCACTTATTGTTATCACAATATTTTCACAATTGTTGAGATCTCAGTTTCTTATATATCAAATAAAAAAAAATGCTAAGTCCACAACATTTTAACATTAATTTCTACAGTGGTTAAACTTTTTTTTTCTCAGTAATCGGTTTGTGTTTTTTTTTCTTTTAAATATTTATGTAAGCTGACATATATATTGTTATACTGACACAACAAATTTCATAATATTTTTACAAATATTGAAGTATCAATTTCTTACAAGTCGAAATAAAATAGTAAAATAAGAGATTGTGACTAACCACAACTGAAAATAAATGTTTTGAGAATAACAATAACAATGTTATCAGTTTAAAACTAATAACAACTTGTCATTTAGAATTTGTGCTAAAAATGTTATGAATGTAGCATTTTTCTCAAATAAAATAAAAAAATATCTATTCAAATCCTAAAAATGAAGATATTATGAAAATATTGTGATATTTTGTTGTATTCTTAAACTTCTTTTTTAATATAGTCAAATTGAGTGAGCCAAAATTCACGATTTCATACACAAAATTTATTAATTTTTTCACTACTAAGGGCAGCAAGTGTCTTACACGTGCAGCCAACATTAGTGTTATACAAAAGATAAAAAATTGAATAAACCAAAAGCAGTATCTTTTGGCTTGTTATACCAAAAAAAAAAAAAAAAAAAAGTTTAAATAAACCAAAAGCAGTGTTGCTAGAGTCGGTGCCTCTTTTTATAGACAGTGATAGTAGAAAAAAATAGTAGGTCAACGTTTGTAGTTACGTTACGCCTCACACTAACCCATGCAAGAATGCGTACGCCAATTATTACTCTTCCCCAGTTTCCTCTGCTCCAGTTATTTTATCGTCATAGTCAAGTCAAACAATGGTATATAAACTTAATTTATTGATTTTCTCACATTTCCACTACATCCAATAATCACACACATATATTTAACCGAACCCCTATTAACAAATGAGTTCTAATAAACAATAAATAAACGTCCAAAATTTCAAATTAGAAAGAAAAAGAACCTATAATCAGTTGGGTTTAGTGGGTGCACGTGGCTAGTGGGTTAAAAAATTCAATATCCATCCCAGTGGGTCAAAAAAATTCAACTCAACTAAACTCATTACAGAGGATCAACCCGATCCACATGAATCGGGTTGGGTTGGGTTGAACTCATAGATTGTAAATTTTTTTTTATTACTATTATTATTAAATTGAGCACAAAAAAAAAAAATATGAACTTATAATTCAACTCAGTTATAAATAAAATATATCTAACTGAGTTAATAAACAAAAGGCTAAAATGCAAAACTCATCATCTAAGTTTCACATTTTGTCATTTCAATCCTTTAAGTTTTTCTTTTATCGTCATTTTAGTCATCTAAGTTTCAATTATACTCAATTCAGTTTTCCGTTTATTTTTTGTCAAATTGTACCGTTAATTTACAATTTGACACAAAACGACGCTGTTTTACACTTTAATTAATATTAAATTTGTTTTGTGAATTTTAGAAAAAAAAAATTATTTAAAAAAAACCTAAACCCAAAACGATGTCTCCCTTCCCAACCGTGAAGAACACCCCCGAAGAACAAAATCTGAAACCCAAGTCCAGCTATATATATTTTGTCCCTCATTTGTGATTAATCAAAATAGCTAAAATAATAATTAATAATCAAAATATAACAAGATTTAAGCTAAGGTAGAAGAGAATCAAAGAAATATCTTTCTCTAATGGTGGCAAATGAGGCAAACAATCATCAACATCAGCTGAAGAAGGAGCTGTAGAGAAGAAGGAACCGCAGAGAGGAAGGGTACTCTGGTAATTACAAAACTTTGCTTTAGCTTTGGCTTCTCCAAGTGATTTTTTCAATATTTGCCTCTGCAAAACCATAGCTTCGCTAATCAATAACTCACAGAGATTGTTCAAAGGTATTCTTCTTTTGAATATTTGCCTTTTGAATACTTGGGTTTCAGATTTTGTTCTTTAGAGGCGTTCTTCAGGGGTAAGGAGGGAGTTGCCGTTTTGGGTTTAGTTTGTGTTTTTTTTTTTTTAATTAACGTTTTTTCTAAAATTCAGAAATTAAAAATATATATATTAATAAAAGTATAAAACGGTGTTGAGTTAACGGTGCAATTTAAAGGATAGTAAACGGAATACTAAATTAAGTATAACTAAAATTTAGAAGACTGAAATAACAAAAAACAAATTTAGAGGACTGAAATGATAAAAAGTAAAACTTAAAGGGTGAATTTTGTATTTTAGCCTAAATAAAATATGCTTGAATTAGTATCCCAACTTAGTTCCAAACAAGTAAGAGTGAAATGAGAAAGTGGCAATGGGAGGCGGCAAAAAGTGTAATAAGATTGTTAGGGTTTACAATCGAAGTATTAAGTTTTATAAAGGAAAAACCAAATAGGGGAAAATTTTAAATAAAAAATTATTAATCATATAATATATTTTTAAATATATATATTAAATATATATATAATTTAAATTTTAAATATATAGGTGAGTTGGGTCGGATTAGGTGAGTTTGTGATTGTTATAACTTAACTCAACCCGATCTACTATTAGAAAAATTTGCATAACTCAACCCAACCCATCAACTTCTAAAAACCGTCCAAACCAGGCAGGTAATTAGGCTGATTCGGGTTGGTTTTTACGGATTGGTGGATTAGCTACACACCCCTACAAGTGGGGTTTTCATAATTAAACTCGAAATAATCTAATACAAATCATAAGTTCTAACACTATATAAACCATCTAACCTTTCAAGTCTCAACCATAAAAACCATTGAATTCTCTTTCAAAGGCCATCTCTTCAAAACATTTGTTGACTTGTACATTTTGTCCAAATGGAACAAAAACCCCACATAGCTATTCTAGCAAGTCCAGGGATGGGACATCTCATCCCTCTTGTTGAGTTTGCGAAGCTACTTGTTCATCACCACGACTTACACATCACTTGTATCATTCCAGTACTTGGGTCTCCATCCAAAGCCATGAAAGCAGTTCTTCAAGCCCTTCCCACCACCATAGATCACGTCTTTCTTCCTCCTATGATATTGGAGGAGGAGGAGATCAAAGGCCTAAAGTTTGAAGTCCAAACTATTCTCACCTTAACTCGCTCACTGCCACCTCTCCGAGATGTGTTAAAGTCTACTCGATTTTCTGCTTTTGTAGTCGATCCTTTTGGAATTGATGCACTAGATATTGCTAAAGAACTCAACATCTCACCCTACATTTTCTTCCATGCAAATGCTTTCACTTTGTCTTTGGTTTTTCATTTGACAAAGCTGGACGAGACAGTTTCATGCGAGTATAGAGACCTACCAGAACCATTGAAACTTCCGGGGTGCATATCTATTCACGGTCGAGATCTTATGGAACCGGTTCAAGATCGAACCAGTGAGTCGCACAAAATGATTCTTCACAGCGCAAAACAGTTCCGATTAGCTGAAGGTATTATCATTAATACCTTCATGGAATTGGAAGGAAGTGCCATAAAAGCTTTGTTAGATGAAGCTAAAAATCTCCCACTTTATCCAGTTGGACCAATCCAAAGTGGTTCAAGCAATCAAGTTGAAGAGTCAGACTGTTTAAGATGGTTGGACAATCAACCATATGGTTCTGTCTTATTTGTTTGTTTTGGAAGTGGTGGGACTCTCTCATATGAACAAACAAATGAGCTAGCCTTGGGATTGGAATTGAGTGGCCAAAAGTTCTTATGGGTTGTAAGAACCCCAAATAATGAATCAGCTGATGCCACATACCATAGTGACCAAACTCTCGGCAACAACCCTCTTGTTTTCTTACCAAAAGGGTTCGTAGAGAGGATTAAATGGCAGGGTCTAGTGGTTCCCTCTTGGGCACCACAAGCCCAAGTGCTTAGCCATGGCTCCACGGGTGGGTTCTTAACTCATTGTGGTTGGAATTCGACCCTAGAGAGTATTATGCAAGGTATACCATTGATTGCTTGGCCGCTTTACGCAGAACAAAAAATGAATGCGGTATTATTAGTTGAGGATGTGAAAGTGGCACTAAGACCAAAAACTAACAAAAATGGTCTAATTGATCGAGAGGAAATTGCAAAAGTTGTAAAGGGTCTCATGGTTGGAGAAGAAGGGAAGAAAGTTCGTAGTCGTATGAAAGATATAAAGATCGCTGCTGAGAAAGCATTAAGTGCAGATGGATCTTCTACAAAGGCACTCTCTGAATTAGCATCCCAATGGACAAACCATCCGGGCTTTTAGTACGTGATACTTTTCTTGCATTTCAACTTTATTCTTCAATTGCTTTTCTTTTAAGTTGTTTGTTCTTAATTTCTTATTTTGTAACATTATCATGTATTGCATATTTGACTGTACCATGCCTTTATAATTATATCGTTTGTTTTTTGTTAGGTTCTAAAGACTAGAATCTAATGTATTTAGAACTTCATTTTGTATGTTGGCAAACCATGATCAAAACAATGTTGAGTCGTGTGTTAGACTTGCTCAAAGTATGGGGTTTATTGTAAAGTTGGAATCGAGTTTTTATGCAGAATTACTTGTAACTTTCTGTGAGACTCGATCGATCGAAAATTAGACTCGATCGATCGAAAATCGCACAGAACGTTTTTCTGCAGAATTTTCCAACTCAGCCCAAGCCCGTTTTAATGTATTGGGTTTTATGTTTGCCCTAAGTATAAAAGGGAAAACCCTAGCCACGTTTTTAGAATTCTGTAGAGTTCTGTTTTGCTGTGTTTGTGAATCTCATTGTGAGATCTAGAGGTGGTTACCTTCACATACACTTAGGGTTTACAAACTTGAGATTTATGTCAAGAGTTGTGTAGATCATTACAGTTGCAGAATCAAAGAGCACAAAGATATACAAGCAGGTGCGCTTGTGGATTTGCTGAAGAATTCCGGAAAGAAGGAGTCCGTGGATCTCGGAGCTATCATGGGGTCATGGTAGTAAGTTTCCTACAGGCAGGTAGCAATATGACGTTAGTGGTCTAAGTCTATTGTGTAAACTTCAATTCTTTCATAGTGGATTCAGTTTACCTTGAGGATAGCTAGGTCAAATCCTCCCCAGGTTTTTACCGGTGTGGTTTCCTAGGTCATCATATCTTTGTGTTGATTATTTTCCGCTGCTTTATTGTTTTTTTATATTTATTTGTGTTAACCTAGTTTAATTAAATTACCTAAGTTAATAACTTGGCTAATTCTCTAGGTTAATCTGTTGGGTTAAGGGGTCTAAACGAACTGACAAGTGGTATCAGAGCGGGTAGCTTTTGTGTTTGATCCTTTGATCTTTGAGCTGATCCTTGACCCCTGTTGTCATGGAACACGGACACTCTCTAGTTGTTCCCCCTCACTTTGATGGAAACAACTATGCCTATTGGAAAGTAAGGATGAAAGCATTCCTAAAATCCATTGATGAGAGGGTGTGGAATTCCGTTGAATACGGATGGGAGAAGCCCACTACTCCTGTGAGTGAGTGGCAAACTTCTCAGAAGGAGGCAGCCGCTTTTAATAGCAAAGCAATGAATGCTATTTTTAATGCTGTTTCCATGGAGGAATTTAAGAGAATCTCTAATGTTGAGGTTGCTCATACTGCTTGGAATATCCTCCAGACTGTGCATGAAGGCACAAAGGCAGTTAAGATAAACAAACTGCAGCAATTAACTTCTAAATTTGAATGCATTAGAATGAATGATGATGAATCTTTTGATGAGTTCTATGCTAAGTTGAATGATATTGTTAATTCTGCTTATAATTTGGGTGAAATCTATGATCAACCTAAAATTGTTAGGAAGATTCTTAGATCTTTGACTGAAGATTTTAGACCCAAAGTGACTGCCATTACTGAAAGTAAGGATGTGGACTCCATCCCTGTTGATGAACTTGTAGGATCTCTTCAGTCCTATGAGTTAGACCTCCCTAAAACTAACAAATCCAAATCAATGGCTCTTAAGTCTGTTGATGATGTTGAGGATGGTGGATTTGATGATGATCTCTCTGCTACAGAGATTGCCTATCTTGCCAAGAACTTTAGAAACTTTCTGAGAAATAGTAATAGAAGGGCAAGAGGCAAGAACACTGTTGAACCTAGAAATTTTAGGAAGAATGAACCCACTAAGGTTAATAACTTTGAAAAACCTAAGGAAAAAGTAGGTCAATCTTCTAATAATTCTTTGGGACAACAATGTTATGGTTGTCAAGGGTATGGTCATTTAAAGTCTGAATGTCCTACTTATTTGAGGTCTAAGGGTAAAGCTATGGCGGTAACCCTTAGTGATGACGAAGTTTCCGACAATGAATCCGCAAGTGATGAGGATGGAAACTTTATTGCTTTCACTGCTACCACGGTAGTCAATGAAAGCTTGTCTGTTGAAGAGAACCCTTCTGATGGGGAACTCTCTGAGGATGCAGATCTACAGGAAGCCTACAATAAACTTTGCAAAGTTGCTGCAAAGGATGCTATGAATGTTGAGTTAGGCTTGAAGAAAATCGCATCTCTTGATCTTGAAAAGAAAAATTTACTTGTTAAATTATTTGATGCAAATGAGCTTTTGAATAATGTAAAAACTGAGAACATGCTCTTGCTTGAGAAAGTTAAATGTTTGGAACATGATTTGTCTGTTGCTAGAGAACAAACTAATAGGTCTGTAAGCTCCAAACTTGATCACATGCTGAGTATTCAAAAGTCTCCTTCTGATAAATCTGGGTTAGGTTATGAGGAAAATATTTCTGTACTTGAACCTTCTTCCACTAAATTTGTTCCTTCTTCTGAACCTCCTAAGAGTGAGATTGTCAAACCCGTGGTGAGTGAACCTGTCAAGCCTTTGAATGTTACTCCACCTAGAAAAATTAGGGTTGATCTTCATGCTTCTCATTCTAGAGCTTCTACTTTGACTAAGGGCAAATTGCATGATAAGCCTGCATGGGTTTGTCATTTTTGTGGAAAACCTGGACACATACGTCCAAATTGTTTTAAGTTGCAAGCTGCGAAGCGAGCAAATAAAACTACAGTACCTGTGCCTCAAGCACGTGATCCTATGATACTGATTGGTGAATTGGTAAAGGCGTTAAACCTTTTTTCCAATCCTGGAGTTGCTCAGAATTCGAATATGAATCATAACTCCAATGCAAGAGTTGCATCTAAGAAGTCTTGGATGCAAAAAGGCTCAACCTAAATGAGTCTGTCTGACATGGTCCTTGTGCTTTATTGCTATATCTTTTGTGACCTCTGTTTCTAGGATTTGCATTGCATTGCATTCATGCATTTCATTCTAGGTTGTTTTTTTTGTTATATAAAAAAAAAAAAAAAAAAAAAAAAATTTTTATTGCAAATTGTGTTTTGCTATTTTTCCTTGAATTTGAAGACAAGGTTGGTCTATCAATTATTGCATAACATGTTTATGTACCTTGTTTAGCTTTGATGCACTTATTTATTACACTTTACTAGCTAAAGTCTTGTTGTGCATGTTGTGTGGGAAGATGCTATATTTGTTGATCACATGATCTTGATTTTGAAGTTGTATGTCTTTGATTGTTGGACTTGAACTTAATGAGAAAGGCATAAATAACTATCTCACCACTGTGTATTAGCCAATCATGAACACCTTAGTGCATATCGTAAGATTTTGTGCTCGATAAAGTGTAGCACATGCACAAAAAGAACATAAGGTGTAGCCTCTATTAAAATTGGTGTGTACATTATTGGGCTATAATAATTTCACAATTCATAAAATTGGTGTGTACATTATCCCGGCTTTTATTAAGTTTCTAATAAATTAAATTGAATAATGAGGCAAATCAAGAAACTTACATGATTGCAAGCTTTTACTCTAGAAGATGTGGGAGTTATATGATGTAACTCTTTAAGGGATAGTCTCTTTCAAATTCATGTGGTGGATTTTGTAGAAATTGTGATTGATCTCTATGTGTATATCACCTCACATGTTTCTCAAGCTTGTGCTAGTTGCACACACTACACAAGTTAATCTTTGCTAAAGTTGTGTACATGTTATTTTGTGTGTTTTTGGTTTGACCAACCAAGTTTGAGATTTCTTTGAAAATTGATGCCGAACATGTTTGCTTGTTTATTTTTTTGGGTATATTGAGAGAAAATTTTGGTTGAGGAATCTGGGTTGAATACTTGTGTTTTTTTTTAAAATCATATCATCTCATACTCATGCATTTGATTTTAAAAATCTGCTGCTTTGAGGAGTTTTTGGTTTAAAATATTTGGTTTTTCAAAACACTGTTTTTTCCAGAATTTCGATCGATCGAAAGTGATTTTCGACCGATCGAAAATGTTTAATTTTGTTCAGAAAACTCTCTGGTTGGTTCGATCGATCCAAGCTGTTTTTGGATCAATCGAATAAGTTTTCGACCGATCGAATGTAAGTTTCGATCGATCGAAAATCGTGCCGGCTGTTTTTTAAAAAGAAAGATTCTCACGTGGCTCTTCACTTTTCAAACCTTTTCAAAAACTTTCTTTTCTCCCTACCAACTGGTCAGCACCTTTCTTGGGAGTTTTTGTCGTTTTCCTCCGATTCTTTTGCTACAATCTCTCTCCCACAGCTGGTAAGACACTTTTACCCCTTTCTTTTGCATTTATTTTCTATTTTCATGCATTTTTTCATGCATATTTGGGTAATTTCGGAATTTTGGGTTTTTCTATTTTTGGGATTGTTTTGGAGTGATTCTTTCTCAAATTCTTTATGGGTTTTTGTGGGGACACCTTTCCTAAGCACCTCATGTGGTTTAATTTGGTTTATTTGGTGCTTTGAAGAAAATTTGAAATTCTAGGGCTTATATTTGAATAAATTGGGGATTGTGTTCAATTGGGTTGAAATTGATAAAATTGGCTTGTTAGATTGATTAATTTGATCATTATATTGAGTTAATTGACTATTGTGTTGATCAATTTATCAATTTGTTGTGTTTTGAAAACTAGGGTTTTTCAAATTGGGTATTTTTGATACACTTTGCTTGCTCAAGCCAATTTTGTTAATTTGAATCAAATTTGAACATGTCACTGCATTAGTACATGCATCATTTTCTGTTCATGCTCATGCATCATATAGATTTGATATTTTCTATATTTTTTTTGCTGTGCTAACTTGCAGTCTGCTCTTGGTTTTGGTTTTTGCTCTTTTCTTTCTGTGTCTGTCTCTTTTCCTTAGCACTATGCCTAGGAAAACTCGAGCCCATAGGACTGTTGATCCTTCTCCATCTTTTGACACCGAGAGATTTCCTAGTGAGTCTAACCAGATTACCTATGAGACCCTTAATCTTAGGCGTCAGATTTGGGCTGAGCGTAGGGTTATCTTAGATGAGTTAGATCCTGAGGTTCGTAGGAACTTTGAGCGTCGGGGTTGGTTACCTCTTCTAGACATTGAGCATCCTCCTCCTGCTTCTTTGATTAGAGAGTTTTATTCGAACCTCTCTATTCATGTCTATGATAACGACACTTTAGTCAAGGTGTGGTTACGTGGTGTCGAGTATCGCATTACCCCTTCGGTGGTGTCGAATGCTCTTGGGGTGCCCATTGTGGACCATCCCGTCTTTCCTTATGAGGAGTCTCCTCCCCTTGATGACGTCTTGTCGTACATCACTGGTACTTCTATCCAGTGGGGTTCTGATCCTCGGATCTCGTCTGCTGAGCTGTCTGAGTTGCACTATCTTTTCTTTCGGATAGCCTGTCATTCTTTGTGGCCGATTACTCATGTTCACACCGTCCCTCTTGAGCGATGTGTGTTTCTATATGCTTTGGTCACTGATGCTCCTATCAGTTTTCCGCATATGTTCCTTCGTTCTTTGAACGAGGTTCATCGGTCTAGTTCTCAGGCTCATGCTTTGTTTTTTCCTGTTTTTATTCATAGGATTCTTCTCTTTCTTGGTTTTGGTGAGTATCCTGCTTCCGAGCCTGTTCATGTTATTGCTCCTATAGGTGCTACCTTTTTGAGGCAAAGGGCTGCTCAACTTCGAGCTAGCTCTAAGCGTGCTAGGGTAGAGCCTACCGGTGTCACTCCGCCCCCTTCTTCTTCTTCTGCAGATCCTTTTGCAGCTGGGACTTCTTCGGATCCTGCTGTTGCTGCTGCTGCTGCTGATGTTCCTCCACCGTTTGATGAGGTTTCTGACCTTCGTCGGACGCTTGACACTGTCGTGACCGTTCAGGCGGCTCATGGTCAGCTTTTGGTGGACATCCTTGATGAGCTTCGTGCATTGCGAGCGGATTTGGCGAGCTCTCGTCGATCGTCTCCACCTCCTTTTGATGATGAGTGAGTGCCCTTTGGCAATTCGTCACAAAAAGGGGGAGTGCATAGTTCATTAGTAGCTAGTTTTTTGTGTTGAGGGGATTTACATTTTAGGGGGAGTGTTTGTTTTCTTAGTAGTGATACTGCGGAGCTTGTGGAGTTATTAGATTGTATCTAGGTGCTTCACTGTGTATTTACATTTTTAGCTCTTGATTAGGAGATATTTTTGTTGAGATACATTGTTATGTATATGTTTTCTTATTTCACTATGTTACTGTGCTTATTGACTTATATTGATGATGTTATTCATGATATATGTTTGTTATTATGTGTCATGTGAAATTAAGAAATTTTTAATTATGTATTTCCTGTTTTTGTTCCACACATGCGTTTATGTGTTTGTTAAGTGTTACAGGAATATACAGGTTGCTTTCAGTCAAGCTGCTGTCTACTTTGCAACTGTTGGATAGTAGTTTAGGTTGAATTGTTAAGTGGCTATTTTTTTGTAATGGGCTTTTTCAATTTGTAACTTTGAGCATTTTTGTTTAGTCTGTGTTTTGTCACGGATTGCCAAAGGGGGAGTTTGTTAGGTTCTAAAGACTAGGATCTAATGTATTTAGAACTTCATTTTGTATGTTGGCAAACCATGATCAAAACAATGTTGAGTCGTGTGTTAGACTTGCTCAAAGTATGGGGTTTATTGTAAAGTTGGAATCGAGTTTTTATGCAGAATTACTTGTAACTTTCTGTGAGACTCGATCGATCGAAAATTAGACTCGATCGATCGAAAATCGCACAGAACGTTTTTCTGCAGAATTTTCCAACTCAGCCCAAGCCCGTTTTAATGTATTGGGTTTTATGTTTGCCCTAAGTATAAAAGGGAAAACCCTAGCCACGTTTTTAGAATTCTGTAGAGTTCTGTTTTGCTGTGTTTGTGAATCTCATTGTGAGATCTAGAGGTGGTTACCTTCACATACACTTAGGGTTTACAAACTTGAGATTTATGTCAAGAGTTGTGTAGATCATTACAGTTGCAGAATCAAAGAGCACAAAGATATACAAGCAGGTGCGCTTGTGGATTTGCTGAAGAATTCCGGAAAGAAGGAGTCCGTGGATCTCGGAGCTATCATGGGGTCATGGTAGTAAGTTTCCTACAGGCAGGTAGCAATATGACGTTAGTGGTCTAAGTCTATTGTGTAAACTTCAATTCTTTCATAGTGGATTCAGTTTACCTTGAGGATAGCTAGGTCAAATCCTCCCCAGGTTTTTACCGGTGTGGTTTCCTGGGTCATCATATCTTTGTGTTGATTATTTTCCGCTGCTTTATTGTTTTTTTATATTTATTTGTGTTAACCTAGTTTAATTAAATTACCTAAGTTAATAACTTGGCTAATTCTCTAGGTTAATCTGTTGGGTTAAGGGGTCTAAACGAACTGACATTTTTTTAGAGGCATTTCTCTTTGGTTCTTAATTTATATATGAAATGACAAAATTTGACCGGAGGGTGAGACTTATGGTGACTTGTCTAACTAGCTCCAATCCAAAATAAATGATGAAATCGTACACTAGTACTTAAGCTGTTAAACATCAAGCACCTCCTCTCTCTCTCTCTCTCTCTCTTTCTAGAAATTTATAGAATTTCTCACGCAATCTCTCTCTCCTGAATTCTCTAAAGCTTCCTAGCATAAGTTAATCTCAGCCACAACTTTACAAGATGTCCTGAAGGTTGGTGAAAGAGATAATTTTACAATTAGTCAAAGACAATAAATGAATATGCTAGAGAATTCAAAGTCGGTGAGTTAACCGACTTTGAGCCTGTATAAATATGTAGAATTGGTGCTCAGTTTTTGGTGTGCGTCATAAAGCTGTTAAATATCTCTTGTCTAACTAGCTCCAATCCAATATAAATGATGAAATCGTACACTAGTACTTAAGCTGTTAAACATCAAGCACCTCCTCTCTCTCTCTCTCTCTCTCTAGAAATTTATAGAATTTCTCACGCAATCTCTCTCTCCTGAATTCTCTAAAGCTTCCTAGCATAAGTTAATCTCAGCCACAACTTTACAAGATGTCCTGAAGGTAGGTGAAAGAGATATTTTTACAATTAGTCAAAGACAATAAATGAATGTGCTAGAGGATTCAAAATCGGTGAGTTAACCGACTTTGAGCCTGTATAAATATGTAGAATTGGTGCTCAGTTTTTGGTGTGCGTCATAAAGCACCTAGTGAAACGTGTAAGGTGAAGTGTGTGACGTGAAGTGAAGCAGGTGAAGTGAAGAAAATAAAGTCAACAGTTAGTGTCTAAGTGTGGAGAGTGAAAAGTGAAGTAAGAAAATCCTAGGGTAAGTGTGTCTTGTTAAGACACATATTAACCATTTAATTTGAAAAAAAAATTATGAATAACTGAAAAAATTGTCAAAATAATTAATAATTTTTTCGTTTTTTCATAAAAAAATTTCTTAAAATGATTTATTAATATATTCTTTAAGGGCGCATATTAATAAATCTCATATATATATATATATATATATATATTACTTTAAACCAAGGTTTATAAAAAATTCAATTAGAATCAAAATTGAATTTTTCTTTTGCTAGCATTTTATACAAATTAAATTATTTAGATTTTTTTTTTGAATTAATGAGCATATTTTCTATACTGTTTCTGTTTAGATATTTTGTATACAAAGATATTGAACGTAACAAACTGCGATTGTGAATTAATATTGTATATATATAGTATTTAATAGTGAATTTCAAAATTATATACGTAGTAGTAATGTAGGTAATGAGAAATTTGGTGTAACTAATATCATATAAATTGCAAAGAAAAACTATTTTAATTTCTCCAAATGTCTTGGTTTAATTATATATGTCCTATATGTTTACATCCTAGTGACAATTAATTACTGAAGCTTATAAGAAAGCGAAGTCTCCAACCCCTCCCCTCAGGCCTCAGTCGCTTAGTAAGGGGATAAATTGGTGTTAGGTTGCCAACCCTACCATTTCCAGGCAGTTGCACTTGAACTCACCACACTTATAAATAGTTAAATACCCACGCATATACAGTAATAAAGCACCCACATGTTTAGAAGAACTTAGAGAGCCAGCATTTTTAAGAAGCCCCCCATTGAAACCTTTGATCGCTTATATAACTGAAGAGAAAAGTAAATATTGTATTTTGCTAAATCACAAGTTAGTTTGATCTTTCTCTTTTGAGATTCATTGGACTTAATCTAGAGTCTCGCTAGCGGTCCTCTTATTTAGATAAATTGTACTTCTACCCACTTCAAGTGAAAAGACCATTTGACCGTTGGATGAATGAAAACATAATTTCAAAAAAAAAAAAAAAAAAAAAAATTGAAACTTTGAACGATATATAAATGATGCTTTGAGCGTGAAAAATGAATCTCGACATCAAGATTCAATTCACAAAATGCATGCATTCTTAAACTTTGAGTTATTAATTATGATTGGTTCTTAAAATTAATTAATTACATATCAAAATCTCATTGATTTAAGTTTAATGACAATAATGCACAATGTACAAGATAATTCTAGTAGATAATTATTTTTTTAGATAATTAGTTAATTATTTCCGAAAGATAGATGACTAATTAAAATTTAAAAATCCTAATAATTTTTTTGGCATACTTTGTTCATTTAGTTGCCGAAAATTAGGTTAAAACTCATATTTATCCTAAAACTTATTGGAGAATTGATCAAAATCAGGAAAAAGAGTTTTTTTTTTTTGGGGGGGTGGGGGGGGTGGGTGGGAAACGAAGTTTAAGCGATGATCAGCATTCTAACCAGAAAACAAAGTGCCGATTGGCACACAATTTTGTCATATTGGCACTTCACCCCTCAAGCATGAATTTTTAACTTCTAGTTCAATTTTTCTACTATGTACTCTTATCCTATTACTTTTTGAGATAAATTTTATATCAAATAGCCTTGAAAATGACGAAAGTCTAATACATTGATCGAGCTCCAACCTCTATAAATAGAAGGGGATAACCAAAAAAAGGATTTCGTAGCTTCATTTGGTACTTAACAACACTCGTAGAGAACTATAAGAAAGTAGGGCAGTAACTTCAACTTTGGACTCCTATTTTCTGTATAGGCAGAATAGCTATTACAAAACCATGAGATTCCGAGGTCTAACTGTTTAAGATCCTCAAGTTTATAAGATTTCAAATTGATCAACAAAACAAGCAACATAGTCAAAACATCCTCTTTATCATGTATTGCATGTTTGACTGTATCATATCATTATAATAAGATCGTATGTTTCATAGTGGTTGTTATGTGATTTCTAATTAAGTTGCTCTATTTCCTATCCAGAAAAAAAAAAAAAAAATAGTGGCCTTAATTTATTCTCCTTTTTCATATTGTTAGGCATGTTTAAAAAATCCAACTTTTTAAGTGAATATCATGTAATGTATTGACTTTTACATTAAAAAGATACAATTTTCCAAAATAACTCTCTTTATATTAAACTTAAATGAAATAGGGATATCGATTTTTTTAAAATAAAGTATGTCGCGTTATAGATTAACCCTAGTTAATTAATTCAATTACTCAAGTTGATAAATTAGGTCAAATTACATGCAAATTGTAGAGGCACAAACAAATTACTAAATAAACTACAGTACAGCGGAAAATAAATTTGACACAATAATTTGTTAACTAATGGGGAAAAACTCTCATAAGGCAAAAACCCTACCGGGTGATTTTTAGGTTATCACTCTCAGGAATCACTGATAAAAAATCAAGCAGTTACAAGTATAAAAAATATTACCACTATCCTAGCTAGACTATCCCAAAATACCAACTTATAGTTGAACTTTTATATCAATCCCCAATTGGACTTGATCTTGTAGAGTCTTCTTCTTTTATACAGATCCTAGTACATGACTAACTCCCAATAATAAATGTTTGTTGATGGATGCAAAGTTCTTCACTTCAATACACCTTGAATATTTGAAAGCACTTGATTACAAAACCATAAGGCCCATAAGAATGTAGTAGCTACACTAATGACGTATGAGTGCTCTAATTGAGGCTTTGTATCTTGTGATGAATTTAAAATAAAGCTTTTATATCCCCTAGAGTTTTAGTGAACGAAACCCTAATAATGCTAGTCATTTTGGGCTAAAAAACAGTTCTGAGATTTTTCAATCTGCAAAACTCGATAAATCGAGAGGTGTGGAGACTAGTATTGAAATTCTTCATTTATTCACGATAGATGCTAGTATCAAGCTAGTGTTGATGTTCACTTTTTCTGCTTTCTTCATTCATATGTTTCCTAGTGCAGTCTTTATGTCTTCAATAATACTACTTGTCTTATTTGTTCAACATACTTCATGATATCTAGAATTTACTTAAAACTACTTAATTATAAGTAAAGTGCGTTTTATTAAAAAATATGCCAACACATGAAAAATATGACCCTAAAAAAATAAATAATAGAAAATTTATTGGTTAAAAAAGCCTCAAAAATAAAATTTTGATACAAAATACCCAAAAAAAAAAAAAACATTTGCATCTACCCCATTCCTTGGCCAATAGTTCCTTCAAATGCAAACAAAAAAAAAATTATTCTAAAAAATTCACAATATCACAAAAATAAAAAATAATAAAACAAAAAATGAATCTCTTCAAAATCATGACTCCCCAAAAAACCCAGCATCTTAAATTTTTTTTTTTTTTTTTTTTTTTATAAATTGCCCTCGTGACATTGTCTTCAATTGTACAACTCTGATTCAACCTCGTTATACCCAAATTTGTTTCTTGAAGACACAATGAATTTCACTCCAGTTAACAAGTGAAACCTGCTTTCATTGAACCTAAATTCCCACTTACAGTCCAACTTCCAAAAAACAATCAGAACATGCAACGAACTCTATTCCCGACACCGACACTATCACGCCAATTCATTCCAATCTTCATTGTTCTCTCTCTCTCTCTCTCTCTCTCTCTCTCATTTTAGTGAGTGGGTGTGATTAGATATTATTTTAGTGAGTGGGTGCAATTTGATATTATATTTACACTAGTCGCTAACCCGTGCTATGTACGGGAATCTACTTATTTGCAAGGTAAACTAAAATAATTTTATAAAATATTAAATTTATTAAAAAACTAAAAATAGAAAAATATAAGAAAAAGATTGGGTTACATTCAAAAGAATAATCCATGACTATAAGTTTGCACCATATCATAAAATATCATGTTAGTGAAGTAGAGAGATAATAATAATAAAAAATAATAATAATATAAACGTTTGAATTTGAGTTTAAGTTGGACTTGTTAGAGAGATAGAGTTTCACTTCTTATTAAATTTGGATTAAACATAAATAATTTTGTTTTAAAAAAATGATGAGTTTGAGTTTAAGTTGGACTTGTTAGAGAAATAGAGTTTTACTCCTTGTTAAGTTTGGACTAAAAAAAAAATTTTATTTAAATAAAATGATAATTTTATTTAAATATTGTGCTGACATGAAAAATTGTGAGAGTTTCAAAGGCTTCGGTTTTATATATATATATATATATATATATATATATATATATATATATTAGGAAACTATGTATTGAGCGAGTGGTTTCAAGCACTTACATTATTTTATTGGATTTGATAATAGGGGATTGAGCAATTGAATTAATGACATTAGATAATCTATATATCTATATCTATATATATATATATATATATATATATATAATAATAATAATAATAATAATAATAATAAACTATGTATTGAGCAAGTGGTTTCAAGCAATTACATTATTTTATTGGATTTGATAATAGGGGTTTGAGCAATTGAATCAATGACATTAGATAATATATATATATATATATATATATATATATAATAGGTGAAAGTGAGAGAAATTCAAATTAAAATTTCAAATTAAAATTCTAATTTTGTGTCATGTGTCCTAAATTATTTATTTTTAAAGAATTTTATTTCTTAATTTTAAAATCAAATGTGGGACCACATCATAAATATTCATCCAAGTGAGTTATTAAATACAAAAACCAAAGAGTTTAAAATAAATGAATCGTATAAAAAAAAGTGCTTCACAATAATTAAAAAAATGGACAATTTACATTTTATATCTAATAATATCCTTACAAATTTTTTTAAAGAGTTAATAAAATATAAAAATGATTATCAATAATATTTAAATTATGTATATAGGAATTATATTATGCATTGTATTGTATATCTTTAAGTGTATCCATGCATATATATAGGGTTACAAGCTAGTAACAACTAATAATAAAATATCATATAATGATTTCAAAATATGAAAACTTGTATAAAAATTGTAAAAACTTCATATATTTACACTTGTGCATATTTTTTTTTCAATAACTCAGTAGATTTGGGTTCTCTTTTTATTAAATTTTAGGCCAAAATGCAAAACTTACCATCTAAGTTTCATAATTTTTCATTTCAATCTTATAAGTTCGGGTTTTGTCATTTCAGTCCTCTAAGTTTTATTCATTCCTAATTAAGTCTTCTGTTAATATGCTATTAGTTTCTGCCGTTAACTTACCAAAATGGCGTCGTTTTGAACCTTAATTAATATTTTTATTTATTTCTTAATCTTATGAAAAACGCTAATTAAAAAAAAAAAAACAATTGATCAAGTGTTGCAACTTTCTACCATAATCCATGATAAGAAAACCATCAGTCTGCCAACACCAGAATCCCATATCAGAAAAAGAAATTAAAAAAGAAAAAAAAAACAGACAATCTTACAACTTACAAGAGCATATATGATGTGTTAGTTTGGCAAAGATTATTTTTGTCAGCTTATTTTTGCTACTATTCATGGATCTCACTGCACTTTTTGGTACTATTCATAGGTCTCACTGTACTATTTCAGCTAACTATTACATTTATTTATAGCACTTTTAACAAAAAGTTTTCAATTTCAGCAAAATAAACAGATCCCAAACGGACCCGATATAGACTATTTAACAGCTATTGAAACCTCAAAACATAAACAACCTTTATCGGAAGAAAAGTGGATTTCCGGTAAAATAGTCGGTCACATGGGACTTCTTGTTCACTACCCTGATAACTTGACTCGAAACTTTCGATACAAATTATATAGAGATCATGATGATGATGATGAATTGTTGAACACTTGCAGTTGGCATGTATGTTATCAAAGATTTTGGTGCTGCAATCTACTTTCTCTCTCTTTCTCCCTCAACGATCTCTCTTTCCCCCTCTCGATCTCTCACTCTCTCTTTCCCCCTCTTTCTCATTCTTGGTTTCTCAGATCTATCGAGTGGGGTGGTGCTGGCTTTAGCTTAATTAACGTTTTTCCTAAGATTAGGAAATAAATATAAAAAAATAATGAAATATTATTTAAGGTCCAAAACGACGCTATTTTGGTATGTTAACGGCAGAAACTAACAGCATATTAACGGAGGACTTAATTAGGAAGGAATGAAATTTAGAGGACTAAAATGACAAAACTCAAACTTAAAGGACTGAAATGAAAAATAGTGAAACTTAAAGGGTGATTTTTTCATTTTAGCCTAAATTTTATTTAATTTAAACTTCTTATGATCCCCTGAAGAAAAAAAAAAAATTCTTAGAACGGCCACAGTTTGCATAAAGTTTTGTATTTACAAAATATGCATTTTTAGCATTGAATTTTCCAAACAAAGTTTCTTAACAAGATAGAAATGAATATTTTAGTGATTATTCAAATATGTATATTGAAAATATAAAACGATTATTGAAAATTATAGTTCATAGTCAACTATAAATAACTTTTATAGGAGATTGTTCCACTATAAATTACGAGGAGAAATCCCTTTAGAAATGGTCCCATGATGTTAGTCATCTCTATATAATATAAAATCGAAACCTTTGACTATTAATTGACCTTTTAAAATTTTGACACGTCAGTTTTGCAAGCCTCACAAATTTACACTTATTATAATTTATTTTATAAGTGTGTGTGTGTGTGTGTATATATATATATATATATATATATATAATTTAAGATTAATGTCGATGTTACATCACAATGAGATATGTATGCTTGTAGATCTTTAATTTTTGGGTAAAGATTCTTATGAAATTATTGTAATTTCATCACAGTAGTAGCATAAGTAATGCAAGTATGTTTATGTATTATTTAAACATTAAATTTATTGATTTAACAATTGTTAATGTGTATAGGCTATAGGCTTTAGGCCTATCTTATTTACTTGTACAGTACACATACTTGTATTGTACACTTTTCCTCCTATACAAAGGCACTCATGCATATTTCATTACTTATGAAATACAATATTATTCATTCAATATTTCTGACATGGTATCAGAGCTACTGCTCTAACCTTTTCTAGTGTATTGCAGTCTTGTCTTTGTCGGTATTCTCTGCTGCCTCAATTTCTCCGGTCAGTCAGCCTTTTGCATCCTCTCCTTACTACTTCACCGTCAGAGGTCCTCAAGGTTGAATGTCCACCGCCAAAAGCTCTCTTTCTGTAACCAAGAGTACTACCTTCGTCGGATTTGTCACTTTTGATCTTTGATTATGACACTAGATATACCATCATGTAGATCCTCAACCGATCTACTCAACGCGGCCAAAATCTACCCAATCCGACCATCCATGCATTTCCATGCACCAGTCAAAGCTTTGGCAAGAATGTTTCACGTGCCTCATGCACCAGTAAGGATCCCGCTGATGTCATCTGTGACATCATTAGTGCCATGACAACTGCTTATGTTAGCCCTAGCTGACATCAACTACCATGTCAGCCGCGTATGTCATCATATCTATGTTAGTCGCTTATGTCAGCACTCTACGCCAACTGCTTACATCATCAGGCCTACATTAGCCGCTTACGTAAGCCGCCAATTGACGTTAACTTTGATTGAGCGTTGACTGTTGTCTTTTTCTAGCATTGACTTTTTGCAATCCAGGTTCTTCTTATCTAGTTTTTTGAGTAGATTTCATTTTTTGCTATCTATTTTTGCATATTGTGTCTCTATATAGATAAAAAAAAAAAAAAAAAAAAAAAAAAAAAAAAAAAAAAGAAAAAAAAAAGATATTTTCCTTCCTTGTCCCATCAATGCTATATTGGAGGGAATAAGAACTAATTATCTAGGTCTCAAGCTATGGTAGTTTTCTTAAGGGTGGCATGCTTTGACAATATTGTGTTGGTACATCACTATTCCTATCAAGGGGGCAGTTGAAGAAGATACTGCCTTCATCACTCGCATGGTTGAATGGGATAGTCACAACCACATGATTCTCACTTGGCTCTGAAACACTTCCAATTCTTCCATCTCTAATATGTTAGGCAGTTTTGATGATGCAAAATCTGCATGGGATATGTTGGCCAAGAGATACTCCACTTCTCACGGATCCATAAAATACTAGTTAATGATTGAGTTACATCAGCTTAGGCAAGAACCAGGGTCATTTATCAATGACAACTATGATCAGCTTTGCTGCATTTGGGACTAAATTGACCTTTCTAATCCAGCTTGGGCATGCTCAAAGGGTGCCCAGAAATATGCTACTGTTTGAGATTAATTTTGTCTCTATGAATTCTTGATGTCATTTCATGATGCCTATGAGCCCATCCGAGGTCATCTTCTTAATCGTAATCCTTATTTCTCTCTTTATTCTGTTGTAAATGAGTTGGTTGGAAAAGAAGCTCGTCTTGCAACCCTTCAAGCCCAAATAAGGTTAATGTTTTGGCTATTGCTCCTTCTGCTCCTCCCACAAAGCAACCACCACAATCATGGTTTGATGCATCTAGCTCTAGTAATCATCGCAAACAGTCCAACAAAAAGTTTTGCAATGATTGCAAGTGTTCTGGCCACACTATTGAGATTTGTTACTGTCTCAACAAATCTACTACTGTTGTTACTAATATTGAGTCTATCTAGCCAATGTTTTCTGTCTCAACTGAGTCCTAGTCTTCTAGATCCATTGTCAACTTATCCTCAGCTAAACTACAGAACATAATAACTTAGGCTATTTGTATGGCTGGTAATGCATCTCTTTCCATTACTCTCTCAGTTTTACCCGGTAAGTCTCACTCTTGGCTTTTTGATTCTGCCTGTTGCAATCACATGACACATCACCCGTCCTTATTTTCTAAACTTGAACCTGCACCACATCCTCTTAATATTCGTATAGCTGATGGTTCCACCATGCATGGCAATAGGTTAGGTTTTGTTTCGACCTCCAACATTTCGGTTCCTAGGGTCTTCCATATACCTGACCTATCCTATAGTTTATTCTCTGTGAGGCAATTAGCTGAATTGGGTTATCACCATATTTTTTACTATTCTGGTTATACTATGTAGGATTCAAGGATAGGGTAGAAGCTTGGGACCAGTCCTATTGCTGCTACAATTGCTACGGTTTCTTCTTTACTTTCTCTCGCACTTTGGCATTCTCGTCTTAGTCATACACCCTCTTCTTGGGTACAATAGTTAGCTTCTAGGGGTCTGTTAGGTTCAGCGTCCAAAGACATTTTTGATTGTACTTCATGCCAATTAGGAAAATAACTAGCTTTTCCTTTCAATAATAGTGAATTTCTATCTATTGGTATTTTTTACTCAATTCATCTTG
Source organism: Lithocarpus polystachyus (assembly GCA_033629205.1). Lineage (NCBI taxonomy): Eukaryota > Viridiplantae > Streptophyta > Magnoliopsida > Fagales > Fagaceae > Lithocarpus > Lithocarpus polystachyus. Next base: position 35,403,831 of record CM066165.1, read on the forward strand.
ATGTTTGGAGACCTTCCCTTGTTACTAGTATTGGTGGATTTCGATATTTTGTTTGTCTTTATTGATGATCACTCTTGTTATAGTTAGATTTTTCTTATAAAATCTCTCTCTGAATTACTAAAAATCTATTGTAACTTTACAAAAATGGTTGAAACACAATTTTCCCAACATATCAAGATTTTTCGATCTGATAATGCTATTGAATACACTCAATATGCTTTTCAAGAAATTTTTCTTTCCTTTGGCACTGTACATCACCTAACTTGTCCAGGTACCTCTCAGCAAAATGGTAGAGTCGAACGAAAACTTCTTCATATTCTTGACATTGTTCGTGCTCTCTTTCTCTTTACCAAAGTTCCTGCACCATTTTGCGATGAAGCCGCTCTTCATATTGTTTATCCTATTAATCGCATTCTAAGCACTATCATCCATAATCAGACTCCCTATGAGCTCTTTTTTGGGACACCTCCTGACTGTCATCACCTGTGCTCCTTTAGTTTTGCCTGTTTCATTCTTCTTTGGCCTTATAAGCATAACAAACTTGAGCCTCGATCCAGACTTTTTTGTTTCCTTGGCTATGGCGAAACTCAAAAGGGGTATCGGTGTTATGATCATGTCTCTCATCGTCTTAGCGTTTCTTGAAAGGTTGTCTTTTGGGAACATCGCTTCTTTGTTGAGCTCTCTCACTTCCGTTCCTCCTTATCTACCTCCTCTGTCTTAGAAATCTTTCCAAACGAGTCACATATTCCATCTATAATTGCTCCCAATCATCCTTTAGACTTTTCTACCCAACCACCAAATATTTTTTATGCCTCTCCTAGATCACCCTCAAATGAACAGATGGAAGATGAATAGGTCCAGTACGAGTTACCCAACTTTGAGCCTGGGTCCCCTGCTCTTGCTCCACTTGAAGATCTTGCACAAGAAATTCCTCCTTGTCACTTAACTCAGGTAAGAGCCATTCATGCACATTTACTTGACTATCATTGTTACACTGCCCTTACAACAGTAATTGAGCACCACACATATCATGAGGCCTCCACTGACTGTTTATGGCATATTGCAATGAAAGAGGAACTTGATGCATTATCTAAAAACCATTGTAAGAGACCACGCCCTCTGGCCTGTTTTTTGATGTTGAGCCAAACCCACGTGAATGGATGGAGTCATGTTATTGCCTCTCAAAATGGAGGTTCAACTGATTATATTTTTCCTTTTAAATTAAGAGTTTTACAATAGAGTCACCACATATTTAATTATTAGAATAAATAAGAAAACCAAAATTGCGAAATTCCTCATTTTATTAATTTTAAATTGAATTTACTTTTATTATAGGAAATTACATGGCTTTGGTCTTAGATACAATCTAAGATAAAGTACATGGCTTTGTTTCCTAGATACAATCTAGAAATCGAAAATTGCATGGATAAGCATTTGATCTACTAACCCTTGATCTAAACTCGGAGGCTATGTTACAAGGTGGGAAGGTATTAGGCACCCACCTTGCCCGGTGAAACCGGTCTTCTAGACTATGGTAGCCAACATTCATATCACATCATCCAATATATTATCAATCAATTTGAATATTGAATTTAATATGTGTGCATGTGATAAACCCTAATTCAATTTATTAAGCATTTCATTTAGATTGAAAAATAAATTCTAGTGAATGTGTGTAGATGGTGATATTCTAGATTCAAGTATTTGAAAGAATCATTAAACAAACATCTTTTTCAAGTTTTTGATGTGGATTAAAATCAAAACTAGTGTTATGCATGAACATGTGATGAACAACCAAGAACATGTGAAGAACACATAGGAACATTTAAGAACATTCAAACATATTCAAGGGAATTTAAATAATTACTATCATGCTTTAATCTTAAATTCTCATCATGGCAACATAAAAAATAAGTTAGGGAAAGGGATTATATCATCATGCAAGATCCATACAGTGGAGGAGGAGACTCTTGGTGGAGGTCTTAAAGGTGGAGGAAAAGAAGAGCTAGGAAAGGAAGAGTGAGTCTCACTCAATACCTTGAGTCTCAAGAAGACCAAGATATAACAAGACTATTCTACTTCATTAGAACTTAAGAGAGGAGAAGTGAGGGAGTTTTTGTGTGCTTTGGAATGGAGGAGAAGGGAGGTTTATATAGTAGTGGTGGAGAAAATATTAATGAAAGGTCATTTAATGACGGCTAACAAAGAATCATGAATCTAGACCTTATTTTAACCTTTGGGAAAATTGGGTGCATTAAATTTAGAGATTGGTGGGACTGAGTAGCAAGCAAAATTCGGTTTTCCTATAGCTACTGTAACAGCCTGTAGATCCAAATTCAAAAAAATCATATCTTCCTCAATTCTGATCAGAATTGTCTTGTTCTTGTGCTTAATTTGAAGCCCCAGATGTCTAGTTTCTAGAAAAATTAACTTCATTTACAGATTCAAAATATTCTGAGAGATATCAATGAAATGGTGAGCAGAGGTCATTTGTAAGAAAATAATTTCAGCACAATTAATATTAATAGGTCCCAAATTAGTTTCCAATTAACATTAATAGACTTCAATCACTCCCATTTAAGACTTAATTAGTTCCAAAATTATCCTAATTAAAAGATAATTGCACAAATTACTCATTGAATAATTAATGTTTGAGTATTTAATTAATTAAGTATATGCAACCTTACCATAAAATGTAGTCCTAACCAATCAAATTATGACACGTCATTAATCTCAAATTAATTATAATTATAACCAATTGGAATCAATTGTTCATAATCACATATAGTCAAACTCAATTTGTGATAGTACATCTCAGCCATTAAAACTTGATTTAATGATAACTTTCAATCTGATGGTCCGATTAGGGCTTATGACTAGTCGATTTGATCATTACAACATTGCAATCATTTTGGTGAAATGAGATTAATGATCTAATCACCAGAATCAAGATGCATATTTACAAGATGTAATTACCTTTTTATCCTCCATATGAGGTTAAATGCAGGATGCAAAATAGGGTGTCAACAACCATACTTGGGATTTGGTGGCTCTCCCCCCTATGAAGTCTGTGGTTGGTTGTTAGTGGATCTATAGGGTCAAGACTCGCTTTGATGGGTCCATTGAGCGCTATAGTGCTCGTCTTGTTGCAAAAGGTTTTAGACAAGAGTATGAAATTGATAATGAAGAAACCTTTGCTTCAGTTGCTCGAATCTCATTTGTTTGTGCTCTCTTAGCTTTGAGATGAAAGATCTTGGACATCTTAGCTTTGAGATGAAAGATCTTGGACATCTCAGCTACTTCTTGGGTCTTGAAATCACTCATTCCATTGATGGATTTTATATTATATTACTCAAGCCAAGTATGCTTCCGAACTTTTGTCTTGAGCTGGACTCACTGATAGTAAGATTGTTGACACTCCAATTAAACTTAATGCACATTTGACTCCTTCAGCTGGGAAACCACTTTCTAATCCCTCTCTTTACAGATGATTGGTTGGTGGCCCAGTTTATCTCACTATCACTCATCTAGATATTTCTTATGTTGTTCACCAGGAGAGCCAATTTTTATTTGTTCCATAATTAACTCACTATGTTGCTGTCCTGCGCATTCTTCGATACCTAAAAAACACTCTCTTTCGTGGCCTTTTCTACTTCGCCTAGTCTCCTTTTATTCTCTGTGCATTCTATGATGCTGATTGGGTAGGAGATCCCACTAATTAAAGGTCTACATTGGTTATTATTTTCTTCTTAGTACTTCTCTAATCCCTTGGAAAAGCAAGAAACAAACCATTGTGGCCCACTCTAGCACTGAAGCGAAATATTGTGCTTTTGCTGATACCACATTTGAACTCCTCTGGCTTCGATGGCTTCTTAAGGATTTATGTGTGCCTACATCCTATACTACTCCTCTTTATTGTGATAACCAGAATGCCATTCATATTTCTCATAATGATATCTTCCATGGACGAACTAAATACATCGAGATTGATTGTCATTTTATCCACTATCATCTTGTCCATGGCGCTCTCGAGCTATTCTTAGTCTCCTCTAAAGATCAACTTGCAGATATTTTCACATCCTAAGGGACGCCTTCGTGCTTTGGTTGAAAATCTCAAGTTGGTCTCACACCTTCCTTGAATTTAAGGTGGGCTATTAACGTGTATAGGTTATGGGCTTTAGGCTCACCTTATTTACTTGTATAACACACATACTTGTACTGCACACTTTGTCTCTTATATAAGAACACTCATCTATATTGTATTACTTGTGAAATATAATGTTATTTATTCAGTATTTCTAACAACAACTATGATGACAACCTCTCTTCTCAAAATATCTGCAGTATGGGTTAGTTTTATATTAAAAAATATAAGCTTTTTTTTTTTATTTTTTTATAATGTTGTCTGATAGGGATAAAACTCCCACTAGACGCCAGCAGCCTGCGTGGCCTGACGGTGCGAGGTATGATGACGGACGTGGACGACAGACGCGACACCTTGACGGCACGACTCTTAAACGAGATGACGGGAGCAACGGACGACGGTGTGAGGCAGGGGGCACCAAAGCGTATCTTGCCACGCACGCTTCCTTGAGGAAATACGTCTTGCTACGTACGCTCATACTCAGACAGATATCTTGTGCAACACGATTGCTTCCAAAGGGATGTCTTGCCCAACACGCTTGTTGCCCAAAGGGTATCTTGCACCATACACTAATCAGGGGTAATTCCGGTATGGAGTATCTTCCCCAGCAAGCCTTGGCTAAGGCCCCATGCTACTATAAATACTTCCAGACCCTCCCAAATCGAGGTACGCATGATTCTACCCGACTCTGGCACTCTAGAGTTGTGAGCAATACTAACTTAACCATCGAAGGGTCGTTGGCCGGTACCAAGCCGGTACCTCCTTTGAGGTTCTTTTTACTTATGCAGGTTCGTCCGAGGTACGTGAAGGCCTTGCAGTTTACTGAGTTGATTCTTGGCATCACCAGTTGGCGCTGTCTGTGGGAAGTACGTAGACTGTGTTCCGTGCTTTCCGGAAAAAAAGTTGCATGGTACTCACGCGTTCAAGGGTGACCACCATGAACGATCAAGATAATGAACAGTGCACCACAGCCCTCGAGAGGCAGGTCCAAACTCTGGCGGCCGCGGTGGAACGCCTCACAAAATGTAACAACGACTTGGAAGAACAGCTGCAACGGAGGAACGCGAAGATTGACAACCAAGGAGAAAATCAGGAGGAAAACAGTGCCGAGGAGAGGAATCATGGAGGCCCCGAGGGAAGCAATGCCTTGAGCCGACCCGAAGGACAAGAGACGAATCGTCCGTCGGCCGATGGCTATGTCTCGTCCCACGTGGTCGCGGAAATGCAGATAATGAGCGAGCGCATGGATCTCATGATGAACGCCCTCAAGGGACGGGTATCCAACGACCTCGACGACCTCGTCCAACTTATGGACTCCCCCTTCACCACACCTGTCATCTTGTTCCCCACACCACCAAAGTTCCGCATGCCCCAGATGGAAAGTTACGATGGGTCCAAGGATCCACTAGACCACTTGGAGTCCTTCAAGACATTGATGCACTTACATGGCGTACCGGACGAAATCATGTGCCGGGCCTTCCCGGTGACGGTAAAAGGCCCTGCAAGGACCTGGTTCGACAGGCTGACGCCCGGCTCTGTCGGTACCTTCAGAGAGCTGAGTGCTCAGTTCGCTTCGTATTTCATCGGGGGACACAGGTACAAAAAATCCACCACGTGCCTGATGAACATTAGGCAACGGGAGGATGAGACACTCAGAACCTACATAGCCCGTTTCAACAAAGAGGCACTTTCAATTGATGAAGCAGACGATAAGATACAAGTCGCCGCATTCACAAACGGGCTACGGAAGGGTAAATTCTTGTTTTCTCTATACAAAAATGACCCGAAAACTATGTCGGACGTGTTTTATAGGGCAACTAAATACATGAATGCGGAAGATGCATTACTGGCCCGGGAAGAGAAGCCTCCCAAGAAGAGGGAAAGACAAGAGGACGCGCGACAAGACAAGGGGCGAAAAGTGCCTCGGATAGGAGAAGGCCGAGACGACCGACGCAAGAAGCTCCCCGCTAGAAAATTCACAAGCTTCACCCCCTTGACGGCTCCGATCGACCAAGTCCTGATGCAGATCAAGGACGACGGGTCCCTGACCTTTCCAAGAAAACTGAAGGGAGACCCTAACAGACGACCCAAAGACAGATACTGCCGCTTCCACCGAGACCACGGCCATGACACCGCCGATTGTTATGATTTAAAACAGCAGATCGAAGCCTTGATTAGGCAAGGAAAGCTGCAGAGGTTCGTCAGCCGAGAAAGAACAGAAGCACCTCGACAAGAACAAATCCCTCACCGGGATAATGAGCGTCCCAGACCACCTATAGGGGACATAAGGATGATCATTGGGAGTGCGGCAGCCGTCGGCTTAACAAAGAAGGTTCTAAAATCCTACCTCAAGGCAGTTCAGAATGTCCAGACTGCGAGCCTTGTCCAGAAGAAGCCGCGAATCAACAGTCCCACTATGGAGTTCACAGAAGAAGATGCCCAACATCTTCATCATCCGCACGACGATGCCCTTGTCGTCAACATCCGGATAGGAGACTACAACACGTACCGGGTCTTAATCGACAACGGAAGCTCCGCAGATATCCTTTACTATCCGGCGTTCCAACAGATGCGGATCGACAAAGAACGCTTAGTCCCCGCTCACCGGATTCGTAGGGACAAGAGTATACCCCCTCGGCTCGATTACATTGCCTGTCACTGTCGGGGAATACCCTCGGCAGGTCACTAGGGACGTTACCTTCCTCGTCTTTGATTGCTCCTCTGCCTACAATGCAATCATAGGACGACCCACCCTCAACACCTGGAAGGTTGCGACCTCGACCTATGCCTTGAAGGTCAAGTTCCTTACCGAGCACGGAGTAGGGGAGCTATGGGGAGACCAGGTAATCGCGCGAGAATGCTACGTCGCGATGGTAGAAATGAATAGCCAACTACAAACAATGAACATAGAGTAGAGAGCGGGGGCAGAACCAGTGGAGGAGCTCGAAGAAATAATCCTCGACGAGTCCAGGCCTGACAGAACCACCAGGATCGGCGTTCTCACCAGCCCTGCGGCTCGCCAAGCGCTCGTAGCTTTCCTTAAGGAAAACCAAGATGTATTTGCTTGGAGCCATGAAGACATGCCGGGAATCGACCCGTCAGTCATGGTGCATAGGCTGAACAAATCGCCCACCTTCCGGCCCATTTGACAGAAGAAGCGGGTATTCATCCCAGAGCGAGACCGAGCGGTAACAGAAGAGGTCGGCAAGTTGCGAGAAGCAGATTTCATCTGGGAAGTGTACTACCCCGACTGGTTGGTCAATGTGGTGATGGTCAAGAAAGCTAGCGGGAAGTGGCGGATGTGTATAGACTTCACGGACCTGAATAAGGCGTGCCCCAAGGATAGCTACCACCTCCCTTGAGTTGACACACTGGTAGACTCTACGGCTCGGCACCAGCTGCTGAGCTTTATGGACGCCTTCTCAGGGTACAACCAAATCCGGATGGATGAGGCAGATCAAGAGAAGACCTTGTTCATCACTAGCCAGGGACTTTTCTACTACAAGGTGATGCCGTTCGGACTAAAAAATGCGGGCGCCACATATCAAAGACTCATGAACAAGATGTTCGCTGACCAGATAGGAAGGAATGTTCAAGTATACGTCGACGACATGCTAGTGAAAAGCCGAAGGAAGGAGGACCATTTGAAGGATCTCGAAGAAACATTCGGCACCCTCCGCTCCTACGACATGAAGCTCAACCCGTCAAAATGTGCGTTCGGAGTGATGACAGGAAAATTCCTCGGCTTCATGGTGTCTCAGAAAGGCATCAAGGCCAACCCGGACAAGATCCGAGCCATAATGGAGATGGCCCCCCCGGAAGAATGCAAAAGAGGTACAAAGCTTAAACGGAAAGGTGGCCGCCCTGAACAGATTTGTATCAAGGGCAACAGACAAGTGCCTTCCCTTCTTTCGCACGCTGAAGAAAACCTTCAAGTGGACGGACGAATGCCAAAAAGCGTTCGAAGAACTGAAGGCCTACCTCTCCTCACCTCCATTGTTGAGTCCTTCGCAGTCAGGGGAGGAACTCTTCCTCTACTTAGCTGTCTCCCCAGCAGCCGTCAGCGCGGCCTTGATCAGAGAGGAAGACGGGTTCTAGAAGCCCGTGTACAACGCCAGCCGGGCGTTTCAGGGACCAGAAGAAAGGTATCCGCCCATGGAGAAACTCGCCTCCGCCTTGATTACTGCGGCACGAAAGCTCAAGCCGTACTTCCAAGCCCATACGATAGTCGTTTTAACCGACAAGCCCTTGCGGTGAGCGATGCACAATCCCGAAGCCGCTGGTTGCCTAGCCTTATGGGCAATAGAGTTGACCTAGTTCAACATTCGATACAACCCATACACCGCCATCAAGGGGCAGGCCGTTGCCGACTTCATAGCCGAATTCACCAGCGGGGAGGACTAGGGGGCAAGCGACTGCCCTCCGTGGAATGTACATACAGATGGGTCGTTAATTAGACAGGTCGGTGGAGTAGGTGTCGTACTTCACTCCCTTGAGGGAGATCAAATCGAATGCATGATCCACCTGGACTTCCCCACCACCAACAACGAAGCGGAGTACGAAGCTTTGGTAACTGGGTTGGACCTCGCCAAAGCAGCAGGAGTAGCCCGAGTGGTAGTCTCCTACGACTCCCAAGTCGTCGTCAACCAAGTAAATGGAGACTATAAGTGCAGAGGCGACAAAATGAAAAAATATCTCCATCAAGCGAAGAGAAGGGTGGACGAACTGAAGGCAGAGATAGTCCAAATCCCCAGAGAAGAAAATGAGCAAGCTGACCGCCTTGCCAAAGCCGCCTCGTCGGAACACATAACTACCCCTGACAATGTGCTCTCTTTTGTACAGGTTTCCCTGCTAATAGACTCTATCGATATTCAGGAAATAGGCTCTGAAAGCGATTGGACCACGCCATTAGTCTCCTACCTGAAAGATGGCGTTCTGCCGGACGAAAAAGAAGCCGCCAGAAGGCTGAAGGTCCGAGCGGCAAGGTTTGTATTGATGAAGGACGTCCTGTACAAAAGGGGTTTCTCTCGCCCATACCTAAGGTGCTTGGGTTCCGAAGAAGCAGACTATGTCATGAGGGAAGTACACGAGGAAATATGCGGAAATCATTCGGGGTCGCGGTCACTGGCGTATAAGCTGATTCGGGCAGGATACTACAGGCCCACGATACAAAAAGACACGCAAGCTTATGTCAAAGCCTGCGACAAGTGCCAGAGGTTCAGCAACATCATCAGTCAGCCATCCGAAGAGCTGACCCCCATGATGGCCCTATGGCCGTTCGCTCAATGGGGACTAGACATCATGGGCCCATTCCCAACAGCTATGCGACAGCTGAAGTTCCTAGTGGTAGGCATAGACTACTTCACAAAATGGGTAGAAGCTGAAGCTTTGGCCACTATTATAGAGAAAAACATACGAAGCTTTGTCTGGAGGTCCATCATATGCAGGTTCGGAACTCCCAGAGTCCTGGTCTCGGACAACGGGAAGCAATTCGACAACAGCCCCTTTCGAGAGTTCTGCACGTAACTAAGAATAAAAAATCATTACTCCTCCCCCACCCACCCCTAGGCCAACGGTCAAGTAGAAGTAACGAATCGATCCTTGCTTAAGATTATCAAGACTCGGATCGAGGGGGCAAAAGGGATATGGCCCGAAGAACTGCCAAGCGTATTATGGGCATACAGGACGACAACAAGGACCCCTAAAGGAGAAACACCGTTCCGGCTAACCTACGGAAGCGAGACAGTCATCCCTGCCGAAGTAGGACTCACAAGCTACAGGGTGAACACCCACGATGAAGGCAGGAACAACGAGACCTTGCGCCTACAGCTCGACCTGATCGACGAAAACAGAGCAGTAGCAGAACAAAGGCTCGCGCGGTACCAAGATCGCATGGCTAAGCACTACAACTCCTGAGTCAAACACACAGAATTCCAAGTCAGAGACCTTGTTCTAAGAAAGATCATGGGCGCCACTAGAGACCTCGCCCAAGGAAAGCTCGGCCCCAACTGGGAAGGACCTTACCGAATCATAGCATGGCAAAGGAAGGGCACCTACTATTTGGAAACACTGGAAGGACAGAAGCTACACCATCCCTGGAATACCGAGCACCTACGAAAGTACTACCAGTAAGAAAGAATGGCAACCCCCCACTTGTAATCTGCTTTAATGTATTTTGGGAGCACAAAGGGCATGTTTCCCCCTTAGTGAAAATTATGCAAGATTCAGAAGTTTATTCAAAGTCTCTTATATATTTTGCGAAGTGTTGAGCAAGAAGCTGACGGCCCAAAACCGACAACTCCATCCTAAAAGGATGTAAGGCAAAAAGCCTAAGCATAAAAACTGGTCAAGCATAAAAGCTGACGGTTTAAAAGCTGACGACTCCATCCTAAAAGGATGTAAGGCAAAAAGCCTAAGCATAAAAACCGGTCAAGCATAAAAGCTGACGGTTTAAAAGCTGACGACTCCATCCTAAAAGGATGTAAGGCAAAAAGCCTTAGTACAGAAACCAATCAAGCATAAAAGCTGACGGTTTAAAGACGACGGCCTAAAGGCGACGACATTATCCTAAAGGCAAAAAGCCTAAGTACAAAAGCCGACGGCATAAAGAGACGACGGCCAGCAGCCGACGATTTAATCCTAAAGAAAGGGCATAAAATGAACGACCTAAAAGGTCGATGGCCCAAAACCAACTATATTGTCCTATGAGGATATGCAAGGCGTAAAAAAGCCTAAATATAAGGGCCGACAGTCCTAAAAGCTAACTGCTTGTATGCTGACGGCTTATGAGCTGACGGCTCTATCCTAAATATACAAAAGGGCACAAAAGCCTGTTATTAAGTATAAAAGCCAATGGCTTATAAAGCTGACGGCTTCACAAAGCTCATATAACATATAAAAGGAATCATTCACAAAACTTAAGTAAAAGTAAGCAATCCATACAAGGACAAGTTTGAAATACGAAATACATTAAAGTGCATTAAAAGGCAACACTGTTCATGACGGTACAAAAATTAATCTTTCTACAAAAAATTACAAGGCTACTCGACGGGGGAATCAATAACTTTTACTTCGTCATCTTTGACTTGAGCATGATCCTAGGCTGGTGTCTCTGCTTCGTCTTCACGGCCCCCGGCACCCTTGATGTTTTGATCTTCGTCATACAAACGGTCAGTGCTACCTGAAGCCGCGGGGAGGACGGAGGTCTGAGCTTGAGCCTCATCAATGGTCACGTTGGAGAGATCCAGCTTGGGGTGAGAGGCCTTCACTTGACGAATGGCATCGTCAAAACCGTCCGCGAAGGTGCTGCCCAACTCTGTCAAGTAAGCCTCTGAATCATGGTACTCTTTGATGACGTCTTCCTTGGCCTGACGGAGTTGGTCCCTGATGGATAAAATCTCTTTTTCCTTGTCGCCGAGGACTCTTTGCAGCACCTCCGTCTGCTTCTCTAGTTCACCCCTCTCTTGCTCAGATAGAGCCAGCTTCTCTTCGATGCGCACCTTCCAGGCCTTGAACTGGGCTAGCTCGTCCTCCGTCTTGGCCGCCTTAGCCCGTACACGGTCCAGAACCGTCTCCTCATGGACACAACGGTCCATAAGACCTTTCATCATAAGCACCGCCTGGAACAAGAAAATGTTAAGTCAACATGACGGTAAACAAGTACGTAAAAAAAAAGAAAAATTAATGATGACAGAAAGTTATTTACCTGGGTGAGGTTAAAAAGACCCGTCTCACCCATTGCCTCCGTCGAGTGGTTTCCAAGGTCCTCGTAATTCTCTGCCGTCATGATTGAAGACAGCTTCTCTATAGCATACCTGGAATCCTCACGCAAGAGGATGGGTGGCTTCTCAACGTTGGGCACCGGGCCACCCGTCATCAAGCCCTTTCCCTTGCCATTCTTGACAGGGACCTTTTTCACCTCCGCCTCTAGGCCGACGACGGTCTCGGGCGTAACCTTTGCCTTCTTAGCATGACGGTCCGCCTCCTGACCGGGTTTTCTTTTTGTAATGGACAGCTTGGGCGCGTCCGTCCCAGCTGTCTGAGCAACCTTCTTCTTCGCGGCTGCTTGTTGTTTGATGAAAGCTCTCCTCTTTGCATCGTCCATTTCTACAGAAGAGGACGGTACATAAGTTAATGAAAAAAAATTACTAAGTGTGATACTTGAGTGAACGGACTCACGCGCTCGAACTTGGTCCTCGTACTTGATCGCCTCCTCAGATGGTTCAGGTCCGTCGCAGTGCCAATGAATGGTTTTCCGGCTCACCAGTTTGGCCTAAGATCTATCCTTCAACTCAGTCTTTTGGAAAATTTTCTCCAAAAAACTCCACTGTTCAAGAGAAGCTTGTGGACGGACCTGAGCTGTAAAAAGAAGACGGTTAGAAATCAACGGTGTTTAGAGTCTAAAAGAAAAGAAGGTGAACGGACACATACCAGACGGGGGTAGTACACCCCATGTTGTATCAACTGGCATGAACTCTGTCTCGCCAGGATGACACATCCATTCATTACCATCCATAAAAAAGTACCTAGACTTCCAGTACCTATTGGAATCTGGAGTGTCACTCACTAGCCTTAATAATGGGCTCCTGGCTACAAAACTATACATTCCCCGTGATTTTGTTATCTCTACTGGACGGTAGCAATGGAAGAACTCCTCTACTGTTAGTCTCTTCTTCCCCTTGGACATTGTTCCGTACAGGACCTCTACCTCCAAGAAGACCCTCAAAGCATTTGGGGAGACTTGGTTGACGGACAATCCTAGATAGTGTAGGAGTTAACGGTGTAGTTGAGTCAAGGGAAACCTCAACCCGGCCTTGAGCATTTGCTCATAGATCCTGACACCCTTGACTCCATGGTAGTAACACTTCTCTGTTTTATTGGGTAGACGGATAGGTATGTTGACGGGTATTTGGTATTTGTTCCTAAGTGTTTTGAAGTGAGACTCTTTGATTGTGGACACAAAATCATTTACCGTCCATAGTGAAAGCATTATAAACTTCCTCATCCCGTTAGAGTCTACAACGGATTGGATTTGTAGCTCGGTTTCCCCTAGACCGTCACTAAGGTTACTTTTTGCCCTATCACTACTTGAGGAAGAAGAGCTGGTAGATGAACTGTCTTCACTAGAAGTGTTAGGATCTCTTGGACCCGACTGGTGAAGTTCATCGTAGCCCGCTCCGTCACAGACAAACGACTGATTACTAGACACGCTAGACATCTGTCACCTACATGTGACGGAAAACCCTAAGTATAACCAGTCTAAAGACATTGGACAGTGATAAAGATGAATGAATCAACAATGAATACTTACCGGTGGCGTTTGTAGCGGGAAAATGAAATCAACGGATACACAAACGTGACGGTCGCGCGAGTTGACGGATCAAATGTTTTTGGCTAGGTGAACGGATGTGCTCTGATCTTTTGATTTCAGTGAAAAGTGAAAAATGAGAGAGAGAAAGGGATGTTTATATATGAGGGGTAGCACGGAAGGCGAGGGGACGCCTCATTCTTGGCACACGGTCATTAAGTTGACGATACGTGTCCTACATTAATTACGCAGCATTAATTACCGTATGACAGCCTATCCAGTCAGCTCTCTTTCATTGTGAACTGAAACCGTCATCCCATTAGTCCGTCCTCCTTGGGGTCACGGACTGATGGGCTGAGGGGGCACCTGATAGGGATAAAACTCCCATTAGACGCCGGTAGCCTGCGTGGGCTGATGGTGCGAGGTATGATGACGGACGTGGACGACGGACGCGACACCTTGACGGCACGACTCTTAAAAGAGATGACGGGAGCAACGGATGACGGTGTGAGGCAGGGGGCACCAAAGCGTATCTTGCCACGCACGCTTCCCTGAGGAAATGAGTCTTGCTACGTACGCTCATACTCAGACAGATATCTTGCGCAACACGATTGCTCCCAAAGGGATGTCTTGCCCAACACGCTTGTTGCCTAAAGAGTATCTTGCGCCATACACTAATCAGGGGTAATTCCGGTATGGAGGTATCTTCCCCAACAAGCCTTGGCTAAGGCCCCATGCTACTATAAATACTTCTAAGCCCTCCCAAATCGAGGTACGCATGATTCTACCCGACTTTGGCACTCTAGAGTTGTGAGCAATACTAACTTAACCATCGGAGGGTCATTGGCTGGTACCACGCCGGTACCATGCCGGTACCTCCCTTTGAGGTTCTTTTTACTTGTGCAGGTTCGTTCGAGGTACATGAAGGCCCTGCAGCTTACTGAATTGATTCTTGGTATCATCATTATCCAAAAAATTTCAGAGGCCCTAATTACTTTGTGAGTAGTCACTAAAATGAAATGTGCCAAATAATTACAAGATGAAAGTATGAAACCCCTTGAGATGGATGGCCCCACAATGTTAATTAAGGGTAATTTTTTTTTCCCTAGATTTACTTTTGAAGTTACATCACCCTAGCTAACACACTGACGTACGTTTATATGCCATTATTTAAACAATTTTTGGAGTCTTACACTTACGTTTGTAGTTACGTCACTAGTATATGCAAGTTTTTTTTTATAGCACTAGTATATGCAAGTATGTCAAGGCCATTATTTAATTTAAAATTTTCATAATAATAAAAAAAATATTTAAATAGATACTTGTTGATTTATTTTTTATTTTTTTGAATTGACGTTTGTAGTTACGTCACACTAACGCAAGCAAGCACGCTTATGCCAATTATCCATCCTTCGAACATCACTCTATTCCAATTATTTCATCTTCATAGTAAAGTCAAACTATGGAATATAAATTTAATTTATTGATTTTCTCACAGTTCCACTACATCCAATAATCACAAACATATATTTAACCAAAACCCTATTAACAAATGAGTTTAAATAAACAATAAATAAATGTCTATTATTTTAAATTAGAGAGAAAAAGAACCTATAATCAGCTGGGTTTAGTGGGTGTATGTGGGGTTATGTCTTTATATGCCGTCCCACATGTAGTTTTCAGATACTCGAAAAAATCAAATACAAATCCTAAGTTCCAACGCTATATAAAACCATCTAACCTTCCAAGTCTCAACCATAAAAACCATTGTATTCCCTTTCAAAACCCATCTCTTCAAATTATTTGTTGACTTGTATGTTGTCCAAATGGAACAAAAACGACACATAGCTCTTCTACCAAGTCCAGGGATGGGGCATCTCATCCCTCTTGTCGAGTTTGCCAAACTATTTGTTCTTCACCATGACTTCCACATCACATGTATCATTCCCGTACTTGGGTCTCCGTCCAAAGCCATGAAAGCAGTTCTTCAAGCCCTTCCCACTACCATAGATCATGTCTTTCTTCCTCCTGTGATATTGGAGGAGGAGGAGATCAAACGCCTAAAGTTTGAAGTCCAAACTATTCTCACCTTAACTCGTTCACTTCCACCTCTTCGTGATGTGCTAAAGTCTACTCGATTTTCAGCTTTTGTAGTCGATCCTTTTGGTATTGAAGCGCTAGATATTGCTAAGGAACTCAACATCTCACCCTACATTTTCTTCCCCACAAATGCTTTCGCGTTGTCTTTGATTTTTCATTTGCCAAAGCTGGACGAGACAGTTTCGTGTGAGTATAGAGACCTACCAGAACCATTGAAACTTCCGGGGTGCATACCTATTCACGGTCGAGATCTTTCAGAACCGGTTCAAGATCGAACGAGTGAGTTGTACAAAATGTTTCTTCGCAACGCAAAACGGTTCCGATTGGCTGAAGGAATAATCGTTAATACCTTCATGGAATTGGAAGGAAGTGCCATAAAAGCTTTGTTAGATGAAGAAGCTAAAAATCTCCCACTTTATCCAATTGGACCAATCCAAGGTGGTTCGAGCAATCTGCAGGCTGACAAGTCAGAGTCAGACTGTTTAAGATGGTTGGACAATCAACCACATGGTTCTGTGTTATTTGTTTGTTTTGGGAGTGGTGGGACTCTCTCATATGATCAAACAAATGAGCTAGCCCTGGGATTGGAATTGAGTGGCCAAAGGTTCTTATGGGTTGTAAGAACCCCAAATAATGAATCAGCTGATGCTGCATACCTTAGCGATCAAACTCTCGACAACAACCCTCTTGCTTTCTTACCAAAAGGGTTCGTAGAGAGGACTGAAGGGCAGGGTCTAGCGGTTCCCTCTTGGGCACCACAAGCCCAAGTGCTTAGCCATGGCTCCACGGGTGGGTTCTTAACTCATTGTGGTTGGAATTCGACCCTAGAGAGTATCATGCAAGGCATACCATTGATTGCTTGGCCACTTTATGCAGAACAAAAAATGAATGCGGCATTATTAGCTGAGGATCTAAAAGTGGGACTGAGACCAAAAACTAACAAAAATGGTCTAATTGATCGAGAGGAAATTGCAAAAGTTGTAGTGGGTCTCATGGTTGGAGAAGAAGGGAATAAAGTTCGTAATCGTGTGAAAGATATAAAGATCGCTGCTGAGAAAGCATTAAGTGCAGATGGATCTTCTACAAAGGCACTCTCTGAATTAGCATCCCAATGGACAAACCATCCGGGATTTTAGTACATGATACCTTTCTTGCATTTCAACATTATTCTTCAATTGTTTTTCCTTTAAGTTGTTTGTTCTTAATTTCTTATTTTGTAACTTTTTCATGTATTGCAAATTTGACTATACCATGCCTTTATAATTATTAACCGCGAACCCGCGCGTTGTGCATGATATTTATTTTTATGGTGGTTTTATTAAATTTTTTTTCAATTTAAACTAATTTAATAATGAGTAATATATTTCGTAATTATATTTTTATTTATTATAGGATCATAAATGTAATATAGGAACAATCCAAAACACTAAAAAAACGTAAACTAAAAAAAATTAATAAAACTTAAAAATGATTAATTGAACCAATATTAGGATAAAATTTTGTTTTTGATAATCTATTAAGGTTATTTTCTTTGTAGAAATTATAATTTCGGCCACCCAAAACATATTATCTATTAAACAATTATTAACAAAATCTAAGAATTAAATTTCTATACATGCATTGTTATAAAATAATAATAATTAAAATAAAATTGCAAAAGCTAAAATTTGTCACCTATCTGAATGTTTTCATTTGGCTAACTTTTGCTTTTCTTTAAATGAATGGCATTATGGGGTACTTTTAATATAACTATTAAGAGTACTTTGTCTACCACAAAGGATTAGAAAATAAACAAAAATTTGTAAAGTCTCATAGTTTAACATCTAAATTGAGCACTATAAAAAATCATGATATGTAACAGAATAAATATCAAATTATCCAAATCATGCTATGTAATAGAATAGTATTATATTTTTATATGCTATATTTAATTCTTTAGAACACAATACGATAACATTTAATAATCAAAGAGAATAAAAAAAAAAACAATAACAACAATTTAAAAAACAAAACTAAATCGCATTAACCCAAAATAGAGTTTTAAAGAATATAAAAAATTATCAACCTAAAGTAGAGATGCAAGAAAAATAAAATAAAAAAATCCACCAAAAAATTTAGAGAGAGAGAGAGAGAGAGAACCATTTTTTTTTTTTTTGTGTGAGGGAAAACTATGTATAGAATAGAAGCAACAGTGATAAATTTATACTAAGAGGGTGTGCATAAGAAGAGACAAAAATAAAGGAAGATGAAGGGAAAGAAGAAGAATGATATGAATGTAGAGGATAGTGAGGAGATGAAAAGGTGAGGGAGGGAGAAAGATTGAAGAAGTAGTGGAGAGATGAAATGGTAAAGGAGAGAGAAAAGTTGGAGAAGTGTAAATATTAAAAAAATAAATGTTAAAAACAATTATAGGAAAATTGAAAAAAAAAAAAAAAAAACCCTAAGGCTTGAAAGGCTTCAACGTTGTTGTTGTTGTTGTTTTTTTTTTTTTTTTTTTTTTTTTTTTTTTTTTTTTCCTTTAAGTTGAAAATACTCACAAAAAACCCTAAAACTGATCTGAAAAGGTTTTGGGTTGGGCTTGATAGTGGAACTAAATAAATAAGAGGTGGGCTGGATTAATTATACAGATTTATTATAGGGTGATAGTGGAAGTAAATAAAGAAGTAGTGGATTGGATTTATTATAGGGTGATAATAGAAGTAAATAATTAAGTAGTGGGCTGCATTTATAGGGCTGAAAATTATAAAAACCATTTTAAAATTGTAGGACAAATTATATTTTTTTTTAAATGACATGGCAGCTGATGTGGCGCAACATGAGTGCAGCAGCATTAAACGCTACGCTTCAGCTTTTAGTAATACTAGCATTTAACCTGCACAATGCACTGGATCATTTTATGAATTAGAAAACAATCAATTTAATATATTATACTTAATGTGATGGTAAATTATGGAAAGGGATGGATGGTTAGTTGTTCAGATAATAATGCTAATGTGCAGGTCTTCTTATAAAAGACAGACATAACTTGGCATCAACACATGATCTAGAAAAATGTTAATTGAAATCCCATAAGTTATAACTAATTGGTTCAATGTTTTTTTAAAGGTTGTGGGTTCGAGAGAATATAGCGTTTAATGCTGCTGAAGCTGCAGCAACATTAAACGCTACGCTTCAGCTTTTAGTAATACTAGCATTTAACCCGCACAATGCACTGGATCATTTTATGAATTAGAAAACAATCAATTTAATATATTATACTTAATGTGATGGTAAATTATGGAAAGGGATGGATGGTTAGTTGTTCAGATAATAATGCTAATGTGCAGGTCTTCTTATAAGAGACAGACATAACTTGGCATCAACACATGATCTAGAAAAATGTTAATTGAAATCCCATAAGTTATAACTAATTGGTTCAATGTTTTTTTAAAGGTTGTGGGTTCGAGAGAATATAGTTATTGAAGTATGAAATAAGTAGAAGAGAAATTTGGCTAATAAAATCAATCTATAAAAAAAAAAAAAAATTGTTGCAAAGTGTATAAGATACGTTAGTTGTCAATCTGTTTGTTTATTATTTTAAAATGCAGTGATTAACCTAAAAAATTCCATAATTCCATTTACAAAAAAATTATTATTACTATACATTTTAAAGTATGCATGATGAAATCTGGTTACGAACGCAAAGATTTGCATGATCAATTAAGATTTTCCTTTTGTATTAACATTTGTCATAACAACATTTATTTGAAACTTAAATATGAACAAAATAGCATACTTCTTTGTGATAAGCTTAAGGAGAGAGAGAGAGAGAGAGAGAGAGAGAGAGAGAGAGAGAGAGATCAACAACTTTTCTCTCTTTGCTATTTTTCTTGAGAAAGGATCAAGAACATATAGAAAACATAGTGAAGGTAGTTGTCACAGTTATGATTACAGTAGTTTTTGGCGAGTCTGACCAATGCCAACAATTATAATTACAGTAGTTTTTTGGTGAGTCTAACCAATGCCAAATTCTAGTTGGTTCATTAGTCCAATTGTGGGTCATTTTTTTTTAAAGCTTAACATCAGGACTCCAAGAAATTCCTGATCAGTTGTAGATTTTTCATTAGTCACACTTCTGCATTTGTGAGTAATAATAATAATACCTTCAAAACTAATTGAACTAACTTTTACTTTTGCTACAGTTTTTTTCCCCAATTTAGTACCCAAATAGAATCTCAACTAAAATAGAATACAACATGCAAAATCTATAAAAAAAAAAAAAAAAAAAAAAAAAAAAAAAAAAAAAACCAATACGACATCCAATATAGCCACTTGTAATAAGCACTCTGAACAGTAAATATACAACAAAAGACCATTAAATTACATAACTCATCCTCATTAGGAATATACCTACTTCTCTTTATACACAAATGCAAATGCAAGTTCTGTAATAAATTGAAACAAACAAAAAAGATCAATAACTAAAATATAAATTGACCTTATATTATAAGGAAACTCCCACTCCTTTACTGCGATAACATACAAAGCCTAAGAGGCATGAGATAGCCGATATTGATTGACTTCATGTTTCAAATTGCAAAAATATTTGTAGATTTCATAAGGTTTTTTTTGCCCCCTGTAAAACATATGATCATGGAAATTCTCTCCTATCAGTTTTGTTAATTAGCTCTTTAAATTATAAAACTTATACAACAAATGCAATAAAGATGCATTGGTGTGGAAAATTTCTTATAAAAGTATTGTTTATACATAAAAGCTTTCTAATTTTACATGAACTATCATAATTTTAATAATAACTTAAAAAAAAAAAGCGAATATTCTACATTGTATGAATACTATATTCAAAAATTTATATAACATATTATAATTCCAAAGGTTGAAAAAGAGCACTTGAGTTAATTATTTCAATGATTGTTTTGGCATTTTCCATCACACAATAGATAATAATGTGTCACCAAAGACAATAAAAGAGATGAAAAATAAGATTCATGCCTTCACAAAATCATTGCTAATTGATTTAGCAACAAACACAACAATTTTAAAAAACTCTTCCAAACTTTTTCTTTCAAGTCAATAACAATTTGCCAAGGACAATAAAAGAGATGAAAAATAAGATTCATGCCTTTACAAAATCCTTGCTAAATGATTTAGCAACAAACAACAGTTTTAAAGAAGAAACTCTTCCAAATTATTGCATTTAAGTCAAGAACAATTTTTTTGTGAAAGCAAAAAAACATGTACATAACAAATAAAATATTATATACTTTGCTGCATATGCACATTACACAATAATCAAACACGAATGACTAATCTATGCACTTTTACTTGCTATCTTTCCTTTTGCATATCCATTGTCAAGTTGATATTTGGCCCCAAAAGAAAACACCACCACCAACAAAAAAATAAATCAGCTGCAACTATGCCACACTCTCTCTATTGATACTTATCAGTTGTAACTTGTCCACACTATTATAGATTTTTGGCTTCAGTCTTCTTGGAACCAAATCCCTCAGGCATAACCACCATCAACCAAAGGCTTATTTAACATTAGGTTACTACAGCAGTAAACGATAGACCAAACATTTAAACTCACTAGAATATGCAATAACAACCAACTAAAATTAAACCAAAAGAACCAAAGAAAATTGACGGTATAAAGAGTTCTATAGCCTAAAAATTATGGTAGGAAAAAATTATAGTAAACTCTATACTCTAATGAAAGTAAGATAGAAATGTTAAAGATGAAACGAATCAGCCTCTAATGATGAAGAAAATAATAACACAGGGAAACATCAAGTAAAATTGTATCTAGACTCAACTATTCGATGTATCTTACAGCATTAGACTCACGTCCATCTGTCAGTTTGATCCAGTAACTCTTCTTGCAAAACACCAAAGTGTCGTATCTGGTAAAGAACGTTAGAAATCTGTGTTTAAACAAAAGGACAGATCACAAAGCATAGCAAAAGAAGAATGCACTATATGAAAGAGAGACTACAAAAAGAAGCTGAAGCAATCATTGTAAGGAATTCAATCACAAAGCATAGGGAAAAAAATAAAATTATAACAGTTTTACAGTTCAGTTGAATACAAAATAAGAATTCATTGAATTAAAAAAAAAACGAAGAAAAAAGCAGATTAAAATGTGCAATTCAGAGCCAAATCAAAACCAAACAGATCAATGGACAAAATTTAATTCAAATTAAGAGATAAATGGAGGGAAAATCAGGCTATCCTAACTTCTTAGTTTGATGTAGAAACTCTTCTTGCAAAATACCCGTGTTGTACCTGGCAAAGAACTCAGTATTCAACAAAATGACAGGGTAAGAAGGTTTTTAAAATCATAGCAAAGAAAGATGAAAGAGAGACTACAAAAGAAGTGGAAGCAAACATTGTAATATGGTTTGAGTTGAAAGATATGAAAGATTTTTCCCATAACAAAGGTAATTTATCAGTCCCAAAAAATATTTAAGCATTAAAGTGTAAACATACAACCATATTTAGTGAATTGTCCACACAATGTTTAACATTTTGTTGGTTAGTTTTTAACAATCTGTTGACTATTTCCCATATGATGATGGCTAAGGATTTGGCTTCCATTAGCCAAGGATATATAAAATAAATACTTAAAGCAAGATTAACTTCAAACAGTAACACTTTTTGGCACACTTGAAATGGAAAGTTTGTTTTCGTCTTATACATAAAAATTTTAAACAAAGGATAAGTCCCTAATGTTACGAAAAGAAAAAACCTAATCAAAGCATCCACAGAAAGAGAATCAACCAATCTATTTTTTAAAAAGAACCCTAAACAATTAAGTAGGGGAAAAAAATTTAATATAGATATATTGAAGAAGACAAATTGTAATTCGAGTAGTATAAGCATCGGATTTTACATTAAAACATACATATATTGAAGATTGAAGATACTAATTCGAATAGGAGAAGAAACAGTGAGATGATGATGTGGACCTTCCGTATATGTTGCAGAGAGGAGATGGGGGAAGAGCACAAACACAAATAGCAGATGCTGCAGAGAAAGAGATAGGGACAGAGCACAAACCCACCTATTAGACTCAACCCTATTAGTCCTTTATTTATTTATTTTTTTCAATAAGTAATCTTCTTAGTCCTTACCATGGTCTAAGCACCCTCAAATTTCACAGTAGCATTCATTGTTAGTGCAGTAATCAGTTTTTACCATTAAATTAATTGGGAATGAAAAATAACCCACTATTTGCCTATTAGATTCAACAATCAATATATCATCTTGGATGATAATGAAGTCTTAGAAATTATGCTTCAAAAATATAAATAGAAGAAGGAAAAATACAGCTCTACCTTTTCACTTTGCTATTGCTGGAATTGGCAGACAGCTTCTAAACTCCATATATTTGATCTTTCGCTGTGCATGGCAAAAAGCAGAAAATAATCTGTGGGTTGCTGAAGGAGGACATTGGAAAAGAAGCTAGGGTCTGCAAACAAACAAAGAATAAAAAAAAAACCCGCTCAAAAATCTAGATGCTACTCTTAAAAAAGATTCTAATTGAATTAAAATAAAATAACTTGATTCTTTGATTAAACCAAGCTTGAGATAACCTGTAGACTAAACATAAAACCAAAGCTTGATATAACCTAGAAACTTTAATTAAATCCAAAACTTAAACAAACGGGAAAAAAAAAAGGTCTCATATTAATAAAAATAGAGCATAAACTGAGAATTCTTATGATGGAGGACATCAAATACTGAAACTACACAATTAAAAATTTGCTAAAAACCCCTTTTTAATGCCGTTGAACCAAAGGCCAACGATTCAACCATAGCAACCCAAAAACCAAAAGCAAATGAAAAGAAATATTTCAATTGCTAGAAATTTGAAAAAAAAAAAATCCAAAGAGAACTAACATTCTATTTAGCTACTGGAAAAAAGGTGGGATAAAATTAATGAAATCATAATAATTTTACAAGTTAATTTGCTCTGAGAACAAAACAGCACTAATGTGTTGATTGTGTTTTAGAATCAAAGAAAAGTTATTTTCTTCATATAAAAAATTCTGTAGTAAATTTTTCTGCATAATTTTGCATTAGATTTATTCATGTGTGCTGTGATTAATATATGGGATATATTGTTTTTTATTGAATTAGAACTTGATTTGTAAAAGGCCATGATTATCTTATCTTTGTCGCGGTGCTATGTGTCCTTATCATGAACTTGGATAAAAATATAAAAGTTGATGCGATCATAGCATAAGAGCATCTACATTAGTAATCTGTATCCATGTTGGGGAAAAGAAAAGAGAGAGAAATTCTTAAAATTTACGTGGTAAACCTTTGCCAAAGGAACAACATGCCCATATTATCATATATGCCCATAAGATTAACACAATGCAATGCCCATATATTAGAATTGAATAATACCAAAATTGGAACACATATATTACAATTAAACACACACATAGACTAAGGAGAAAAATCCCATAGATCATATACTCAAAAAATCAGATGTCAGAAGCTCAAACACACAAAAGCAGCAAAAGAAACATCACAAATTCATGCATAAAGCCATGCCTATATAACTTTTAAATCATCCAAATGTAGCAATATTAGAAGTAATTTTAAGGATTCTTTCCTACTCATAATGGCTTTGGCAACATAAAAATCACAATCAAAATGTATACATTTCATAAAAGACAAATAACAAATTTGTTAATGTTCTACTTCCAATATTCTTAAAGAGATAATTAATTTAAAATTTTGAACCGAGATAGTACCAGTGTTCAATCCTAACCAATTTAAACTATAAGCTTTAGCAATTTCAAATTGGAAAATATAGATTAAATAGTGTCATTATGAAAAAGAATTAAACTAAAATTGAATATGTAATAACTACTAACTAAAATTAAACCAAAAGGACCAAAGAAAATTGACGGTATAAAGAGTTCTATAGTGTAAAAAATTACAGCAGGAAATATGGTAGTAAACTCTATACTCTAATGGAACTAAGATAGAAATATTAAAGATGAAACATGTCAGCCTCTAACGACGGAAACATTAAGTAAAATTGTACCTAGACTCAACAATTTGATGTATCTTACAGCATTAGACTCACGTCCACCTGTCAGTTTGATCCAGCAACTCTTCTTGCAAAACACCAGTGTCATATCCAGTAAAAAATGTTATAAATCTAGGTTTAAACAAAAGGACGGACAAAAAAATTATTTTAACATTATACGAAAAAAATGAAAGAGAGACTACAAAAAGAAGTTGAAACAATCATTGTAAGGAATTTGATCACAAAGCATAGCAAAAAAAAAAAAAAAAAAAAAAAAAAATAGTTTTACAGTTTAGTTTAATACAAAATAAGAATTCATTGAACTAAAAAAATTGAAAAAAGTCATACTAAAATATGAAATTCAAATCCAAATCAAACCCAAAAATATCAATGGACAAAATTTAATTCTATTTATGACATAAATAGAGGGAAAGTCAGGCTATCCTAACCTCTCAGTTTGATGCAGAAACTCTTCTTGCAAATTACCCAAGTGTCGTACCTGGCAAAGAACTTATTAAATCTATATTTCAACAAAATGATAGGGTAAGAAGGATTTTTAAATCACAACAAAGAAAGATGAAAGAGGGACTACAAAAGAAGTGGAAGCAAACATTGTAATATGGTTTGAGTAGTAAAAATATGAAAAATTGTTCCCATATCAAAGGTAATTTATCAGTTCCACAAAAATACTTAAGCATTAATGTGTAAACATACAACCATATTTAGTGAATAATCTGCACAATGTTTAACATTTTGTTGGTTAGTGTTTAACAATCTATTGGTTTTTTCCCATATGATGATGGCTAAGGATTTGGCTTCTGTTGGCCAAGGATATATAAAATAAAAACATAAATCAAGATTCACATCAAATAGTAACACTTTTTGGCACAAACCTGAACTGGAAAGTTTGTTTTCGTCTTAAACTTAAAGGTTTTAAACAATCCAAGGTGAAATTTGACTTTTAACCACAATAAATCAACAGAAAAATCCCTAATGTTACCAAAAGTAAAACCAAACCAAGGCATCCAAAAAAATAGAATCAACCCATCTACTTTTGAAAAGGGTAAAAGAAGAACCCTAGACAATTAAGCAGGGGAAAAAAAATTAAATATAGACATATTGAAGAGAATAGATGGTAATTAAGTAGTATAAGCATCAGGTTTTAAATTAAAACATAGATATATTGAAGATTAAAGATGCTAATTTGAAATGGTGTGATGATGCTGAGCTTCTGTAGATGTTGCAGAAAGGAGATGGGGGTAGAGCACGATCCCAAACAGCAGATGCCACAGAGAGTAGATGGGGGCAGAGCACGAACCCATCTATTAGAATATGCAAAACAGTGGCAGTAGTCTAATGGTATTTCTCTTTGCGCCTCACTGAATATGGAACCTCTGTTTTCTCTCAGTGTATTTTGCTTGTTCATATTGTTTTGTTTGTATTTTATTTATATAGAAAAGGTTTAAAACCAAGCAATTCCTTTTCTTCAATTGGTCTTTTAACTTTATCAATTTTTTTAATATAAAAAAAGCACCCCCACACTGCCACAACACTCCAATTCCCACGTTTAGACTTAAGAAAAGAAAAGAGAAAAAATAAAATAAAAACCCAGTCCCTAAGTTAACTCAAATACCCCAAACTAAAGCATTCTTACCCAAATTCCTTAATCAAAATCAATTTAATCCAAACACCTAAATCAATATCAATCCGACCAAAATAACCAAAGCTAAATAACAATTAAGCCATAAATTTTAACAACGAAAAAAAAAAAGGAAAAAAAAAAACTTTACCGAGTCTGATGGTGGTGTGAGACCAGACTTTGGCAGGAAAAAAACAAAAACAATAACAATAACTTTATCGGTTATGGGTACACGGCCTGTCTCTCTGATGGTGGCAGATTTTTCAAGTTCTGTGCGCTTGCAGTACCAGCGGTCTAAGTCTGGCGAGCGACCCAAATTGCAGTAATCAAAAATCATAGTTATCGTAAGATTTAGGTTTTTACTTATAAAAATTTATGAAAAAAAAAAAAAAAAAAAACTCACTCTGTAACAGTGCATCGCCGGTTGAGGGAAGCAAGAAATTTGGTGGTCAAAGTTCGACGGTGGTACGGGCCTGAGATGTCTCTAACTCTGCCTCTCTCTATTTCTTTCTCCAGGTCTCATCGCCTCTCTATTTCTCTATCTCCGTATACCAATCTTTCTTTTTTTTCTTTCTCTTATTTTAAGCGGTTAGTTTCCTTTTATACCCTCCCAAACAGTGTTTTAATATAGTGAAAAATTATAATTTATTACTTTTAAATGGTGTTGTAGTGGTACTAAACAATGTAATGTATTGCTTTTTAACTTAAACATGTCTGAATTTTAGATAGGCTGTTATCCTATTTGTCAGCACCTTCTTAATTGTAGGAACCCACTTTTTCTCAGCTTCTACTATATATATATATATATATATATATATATATATATATCGTTTGTTTTTTTAGAGGTATTTCTCTCTGGTTCTTAATGTATATATGAAATGACAAAATTTGACACTTTCCGTAAGGCGAGACTTGTGACTTGTCTAGCTAGCTCCAATTAAATAGAAAAGACAAAATCGTACACTGGTAAGTAAGCATCAACATAACATTCTTCTTCTTCTTCTTCTTTTTTTCACAAAAAATCATTTACCTAACTTTATTAATCACTAGTTAGGACTAAGGTGCAAGACACGTGCTGAGCCTTTGTTTTACTAAGAAAGTATATTTTTCATTAGATAACACAAAACCACAAGGTTTTGTACTAAAAAATGCAAAGATAATACTAATTTCTTAATCTTAATAAATTTTTCTACATTATTAGAATAATTACATCACTACAAGAAAAATGCCTTTTAGCGGCGAAGAATTTTTTACGGACCCAAAAAGGCCTCTCAAAAAATCCTTGTTAGGTTCTAAAAGTTTAGAACAATTGGCAAATCGTGAGCACACAAGAACATGTAAGTTGCAGAAAGAAGAATTCAAAATCTGCCTGGTTCGATCGATCGAAAAACAGGCTCGATCGATCGAGAATCGTATCTGCAGAATTTTAAGTTGGCCCAAACAGCAGTTCTAGCCCATTAAGGATTAGGGTTTCAGATCTACTTCTCCCACTATATAAAGGAAACCCTAAGCACGTTTTTTAAAAGGCTTTTTAGAGAGAAAAGAGTGTGTCTCTTTTGTATTTAGGGTTTTGTTCCTAAAACCTCTCTTATTACTTCTACCGGTGTTGTTCCTTGAAGAATCTCAAGATCCGGTATTGCTGAAGGTGCTGCCTTCTCTAGTCATCAAAGGAGCTGATGATCTAAACCTTCAAGGGTGGTCTTGGAGTCACAAACAGGAGAGTTTGTGTTGCTAAACCTTTGAGTGGGATCTCAAAGTCACAAACGGTGGTGTTTGTGTTTTGCAAAGATTAGAGAAAGAAGGAGTCCGTGGATCTCGGAGCTATCATGGGGTCATGGTAGTAAGTTTCCTACACTTGGGTAGCAATAGGATGTTAGTGGTCTAAGTCTATTGTGTAAACTTCAATTCTTTCTAGTGGATTTGCTATTTTACCTTGAGGATAGCTAGGTTAAATCCTCCCCAGGTTTTTTACCGGTTTGGTTTTCCTGGGTCATCATATCGTTGTGTTCTTTATTTTTCCGCTGCTTTACTTGATATGATTGTTATTGTTTTAACCTAGATCTGAATAATAAACCTAAGTATTCACTTGGTTAATTAATTAGGTTAAACAATCTAGTTTACAGGGGTCTAAACAAACTGACAAGTGGTATCAGAGCGGGTAGCTCTTTGTTGTAGATCTTTTGATCTAAGAGTTGATCCTTGATCCCTGTTATCATGGATAATTTGAAGTGTCTTACTGTTTTTGATTGTGATGATTTGAATAAAAAGGACACTGTTGTTTCTGTTGATTTTATTGATGCCTTTGAAACTCTTCGTAAGGAATTATCTAAGTCTTTGAAAATTGCTAAGAAATTTAAAGAAGAGTTAAAATTAGCTAATCTTGGAAAAGAGGAATTGATTGTTAGATTAGATGAATCTAATAAAAAGAATGAATTTTTGAGAAATCAAATTTCCTCTCAAGATGAGAAGATGAAAAGCTTGGAACAAGAGTTAGCTGAATCTAAAACTAAAATTGAAAATTTAACTAGTACCAAGCCTGCTGTTGTTAACAGAAGTGTTTCTGTTTCTCTTAAGCCTAAAGCTGAAAAAGTTTATGTTCCTCCTTTCAAGAGGAATAATAAAGAAAAGGCTTATTTTGCTAGGTTAGACAAAGGTAAAAGTTCTGATGTTAACGCTGAAGTTTCTAAACCTATGTCTAAACCTACTGTTAGAGAGCATAAGAAATCTGTTTTTGTGCCTACTTGTCACCTTTGTGGTGTTGTTGGTCATATTAGACCAAACTGTTCTTTGCTGAGGCAAAAACCAAAATCTGAGACTAGATTTGCTGTTAGGAATACTGATGTTCCTAAATTTATTCCTGTTTGTCACTATTGTGGTGTCTCTGGTCACATTCGTCCTAATTGTCATAAATTGAAATTTAAGCATTCTGTGTTTCAGTCTAGGACATGTGATGATATTTCTCCTGCCATAAGTCCAAATAAATTGTTTCATATGCTTTTGAAAAATTTGAGCTTGTTGGCTTGTGAAAGGAAATTGCAGGATTTTAGTCTTTCTCAGAAGATTGGTGTAATCCCTCAAATACACTCTGCTTCACATGGATTTTCACCTACAAAGCCGAAGACTCGTGCTATATGGGTGAGAAAAGATTCTCTAAGGTGAGTGTTGCTGACTTGTCCCTGATTTAATTTTTTCAATTATTTGTGGACATGTTTTATTTTTGTTTTTGGTTGTTTTGTTTTCTTTAGGTTTTTTTTATTAAAAAAAAAATCCAAAAACATTGAAAAATTTCAAAAAGACAAAAATATTTTATTTTGTGTCTTGTTTTATTTTTTCTTGAGGATTACATGAATAATGATATCTCTCTTGATTTAGAACATGCTTGACATTGTGGAGAAACTTGAATAGCATGTGTTCTATAAGTCCTAAGCTATTTTTTGATTTTGTTTGAGTATGTACTATTTTGTACATGTACTCATGGGTTAATTAAGAAATTGATATTTCTTGTTTGTGTACCCTCTATAGCTTAGTTAAGCACTGTCATGCATTGCATTTGCATTTTTATTCATTTAAAATAATGTGTGCTTTTTGTTTTTGGTCATAAAATTTTTTTTAACCAAAAAGATTTTTTATGTGTTTTGTATTATATATCTTGGATTTATAATTAAGGTTGGCCATATTATCTTTACATAATATGTTTATGTACCTTGTTTAGCTTAGATGAGCTTATTTATTGCACTTTACTAGCTGAAGTCTTTGTAGTGCATGTTGTGTGGGAAGATGATTATAGTTTTTGATCACTTTGTCTTGATCTTGAAGTCACATGCCTTTGATTGTCGGACTTGAACTTAATGAGAAAGGCATAAATAACCATCTCACCACTGTCTATTAGCCAATCATGAACACCTTAGTACATATCGTAAGATTTTGTGCTCGAGAAAGTGTAGCACATGCACAAAAAGAACATAAGGTGTAGCCTCTAATTAAAATTGGTGTGTACATTATTGGGCTATAATAATTTCACAATTAATAAAAATGGTGTGTACATTATCCCGGCTTTTATTAAGCTTCTAATCAATTAAATTGAATAATGAGGCAAATCAAGAAACTTACATGATTGCAAGCTTTTATTCTGGGAGATGTGAGAGTTATATGATGTAACTCTTTAGGTGATAGTCTCTTTCAAATTTATGTGATGAATTTTGTAGACTTTGTGATTGATTACTATTCACATATCACCTCACATGTATCTCAAGCTTTTGCTAGTTGCACACACTACACAAAGTTACTCTTTGCTAAACTTTGTACATGTTATTGTGTGTGATTTTGTTGTGGCCATCCAAGATTGAAAATTCCTTGATTTTGATGCAAAATTTGAGTTTTAAGGACAAATTGATTGAAAATCTTAATTTTGGAAGATCTCGGTTGTATTCATGTGTTTTTGAAAAACTTTTAGTCTCATACTCATGCATTTCATTCATGAAATACTATGCTTTGAGGAGTTTCTACATTAAATTGCTCTGTTTTTCAAAAATTTGAGTTTTCCAGAATTTCGACCGATCGAATCTGTCTCTCGACCGATCGAAATTGCGATTAAAATTTTTGGTTTGATTCTGTCTGACTCGATTGGTATTCGATCGATACTCGATCGATCGAAACTGAAAATTTTCAGTTTTTAGAGTTTTTGACCAAATTTTTTCATGCATCATTTATGGTTAGGATTCACATGAGTTGCATTGTTTTTCTATATCCATCTTGCAGTTTTGCAGTCATATCTCTCATTGTTTTCACACATAACATGCATACACTTTGCTGAATTGGGTACTCAACTTGAATTAAAAATTAATTAATTAATTTTTGAGTCCTTTGTACGTTTTAGTATATGCTATTTTTCTTGATGTGTGAATTGCAGAAAATATTTTTCTTAAGAGATATGATGGATAATCAATGTGCAAATATTTTCTCTACTCATGCAACTATTTATGGGTCACATAGTGTCAAGTTTGCATTTATTGAAAGAAAGAATATTTTTCTTCGTGTGTATCCTCAACTCATTTTTTTTGGTTTGTGTGTTTTATTTATCCCCACCTCCTAAATTTTCCCCAAAACTGTTTTTCCCAAAACTTATTTTGTTTTTCCTATTTTTATAGGGGGAGAAAAGTTTTTTTTAACCTTTGTTGTTCATAGGGGGAGTTGTTGCTCTTTATAGGGGGAGTTATCTCTTTTTTCTATAGAGCTAATCTGTTTTAATTTCCCTTGATTCTTTTTTTTCTCTCTCATGTTTACTGTCACTCTACTCTTTGTTTGAGTTGTTTTTGTCAATACGTGACAACAAGGGGGAGAAATAGATGAAATGTGAGAATCATGTTTGTCTTGTTTAGGGGGAGATAAAATTGTTTTTGAAAAGGGGAGAATATAAAAACTTTTTGTTGTATCTAACTTAGGGGGAGAGTTAGTTTACTTTTGTTTTTATATTGTGCTTCATTTTGTTTATATGTCTTTCTTTCCACACATGCGGTGATGTGTTTGTTGAGTGTTTCAGGAAAGACAGGTGCATTCTGATCAAGACCTTCTACCTCTTCTTGGCAACTTCTAGGTTAAGAGTCTTAGATTGGGATTTGTGATGTAATTGGGCATTTTATTGTATTGGGTTGTTCTTGTATTTTAACATTTCATTTTGTATGAAAGTTTTGTCACGAATTGCCAAAGGGGGAGATTGTTAGGTTCTAAAAGTTTAGAACAATTGGCAAATCGTGAGCACACAAGAACATGTAAGTTGCAGAAAGAAGAATTCAAAATCTGCCTGGTTCGATCGATCGAAAAACAGGCTCGATCGATCGAGAATCGTATCTGCAGAATTTTAAGTTGGCCCAAACAGCAGTTCTAGCCCATTAAGGATTAGGGTTTCAGATCTACTTCTCCCACTATATAAAGGAAACCCTAAGCACGTTTTTTAAAAGGCTTTTTAGAGAGAAAAGAGTGTGTCTCTTTTGTATTTAGGGTTTTGTTCCTAAAACCTCTCTTATTACTTCTACCGGTGTTGTTCCTTGAAGAATCTCAAGATCCGGTATTGCTGAAGTTGCTGCCTTCTCTAGTCATCAAAGGAGCTGATGATCTAAACCTTCAAGGGTGGTCTTGGAGTCACAAACAGGAGAGTTTGTGTTGCTAAACCTTTGAGTGGGATCTCAAAGTCACAAACGGTGGTGTTTGTGTTTTGCAAAGATTAGAGAAAGAAGGAGTTCGTGGATCTCGGAGCTATCATGGGGTCATGGTAGTAAGTTTCCTACACTTGGGTAGCAATAGGATGTTAGTGGTCTAAGTCTATTGTGTAAACTTCAATTCTTTCTAGTGGATTTGCTATTTTACCTTGAGGATAGCTAGGTTAAATCCTCCCCAGGTTTTTTACCGGTTTGGTTTTCCTGGGTCATCATATCGTTGTGTTCTTTATTTTTCCGCTGCTTTACTTGATATGATTGTTATTGTTTTAACCTAGATCTGAATAATAAACCTAAGTATTCACTTGGTTAATTAATTAGGTTAAACAATCTAGTTTACAGGGGTCTAAACGAACTGACAATCCTATTTCTGATGGCAAAATAAAGCCCTCGTAAATACTTGGTAAAATGTGAAACATTTGTGACCAACAAGAAAAGTGGTCATAATTATGTGTTGTAGCTGTCACAAGTGTTAATATTTTTGAGGGAAATTTTCCCTCCATATTATTTGTGAGGGACAATTAAAACTCTCTCGCAAAAAGTATATTATTTGTGACGGTTAAAAAAATGCCATCACTAATACTAAATTATTTGCGAGGGCCAAGATCGGTCTTCACAAATAACCATTAAAATGTCAAAATATTTAGAGGGAAATGTTCCGACCAAATTCTTTCCAAGGGACATTAAAAATCTCTCGCAAAAAGTTTATTTTTTGTGTGGGTTAAAAATATGCCCTCACTAACACTAAATCATTTGCGAGGGCCACAATTGGCCTTCGCAAATAATCATTAAAATATCAAATTTTTTGGAGATAAAATTTATTCTAAGATTCAAAGAAAAAAAAAAGTATAAACATATAGCACTTTTGTATTCTTTAGATGAACCTTTTATTTAAAGCCTTTTATATACATCCTATATATAAAAGGTCTGTCCTTATTTGCTAATAAATTTTACCCATAAAAAAATGATAGCACTTTCAACTTCAAAATGGTAGCCTAAAATTCAAAAATAGCAACCTTATGGACTCTCTCTCTCTCTCTCTCTCTCTCTCTCTCTCTCAAAAGTGAATAAAAATTTCTTCCCATCAAGGAAAGCGAGCTTGTCCAATTGGAATGTAAGCTGATCACAATATAAACATTATCAAATAAGTCAAGTCGCTTTTTTTTTTGTTTTTTTTTGTTTTTTGAGCTAAAAAGGATAGAAATTCTTTATTAGAAAGCAAAGAAGAATTACAAGTAAAGCTAGTTAGAAAACTAGCGTAGGGAGGAAACACCAACTATATGAAGTGGTGTCTCCAGCACAAGCTGAAACCTAGAGAGTGGAATACAAAGGAAAAAACAGACCCTAACAGCAGAAAGTTTATACCAAAGCCCGTTAGACTTGTGAGGCCATTATTCTTTAATATTCCTCCAAAAAACCACTTGCACTTTAAAAGATTGCCTTCAGATGGACTTGGACCTACTGAAAGTAGAATCTATTTCTTGCGTTCCAGATTGCCCATGCTGTGGTTGCCCATCTCTCCAACTCCAACTGGCTAAGCTTCTGTTGCATCTGCTTGAAGAGAAGGAAAAAGTTAGTGGCCTCATTCCTACATTTCTGAACTCTTCCCTTGAACATAGCCCACACATTCTGTGCAAATGGGCATAGCAAGTCTGTAAAATGCAAAGAAAGTGACTTCACATTGTAATATCATTATACATGCATTGTAAGGATATGATCACAATCCTATTGCTATTTCTTACGTGGACATTAAACCTCTTCAATGTTGGGAATAACACATTTACCAAATTTCAAGTTAATCAAAGATTAGTAGTCATGTCATCAATCAATTGTTTAAATTCAAGTTTTTGTAGTTTAAAATATCGCATAAAAGATGAATTTAAAGATTAAATGGTAAATTACACCCGATTGGCATGAAAATTGGCATGCATGTTAATAACATATAGAAAATGTAATCCAACGGTTGGGTTTTCAAAATATGAATTCAATAATTGGGTGGTGTAACATTTTTTAGAGTTACATTAGGTGTAACATGAATCCAGCCCTATATTTCTTAATTCGATGTGAATTTTGATAAATCTATCGTTAGATTACATTATCTTCATATATTTTTCATGCTTACAAAATTTCAAGGTGATAAAAAATTTATAGGCATATCATCAATCAATTATCTAAATTCAAGTTTTTGTAATTTAAAATAATGCATAAAAGATGAGTTTAAAGATCAAATGGTAAATTACACTCAATTGGCATGAGAATTGGCATGCATGTTAAGAACATATAAAACATGTAATCCAATGGTTGGATTTTCAAAATATGAATTCAATAATAAGTTATTGGCTGGTGTACCATTTTTTAGAGTTACATCAGGTGTAACTTGAACCCAACCCTATATTTCTCAATTCAATGTGAATTTTGACAAATCTACCGTTAGATTACATTATCTTCATATATTTGTCATGATTACAAAATATTAAGGTGATAAAAGATTAATAGCTATGTCATCAATCAATTGTTTAAATTCAAGTTTTTGTAGTTTAAAATAACGCATAAAAGATGAGTTTAAAGATCAAATGGTAAATTACACCCGATTGACATGAAAATTGGCATGCATGTTAAGAACATATAGAAAATGTAATTCAATAGTTGGATTTTCAAAATATGAATTCAATAATAAGTTATTGAGTGGTGTAACATTTGTTAGAATTACATCAGGTGTAACTTGAACCCAACCCTATATTTCTTAATTCAATGTGAATTTTGATAAATCTACCGTTAGATTACATTATCTTCATATATTTTTCATGCTTACAAAATTTAAAGGAGATCAAAGATTAATAGCCATGTCATCTATCAATTGTTTAAATTCAAGTTTTTGTAGTTTAAACTAAAGCATAAAAGATGAGTTTGAAGATCAAATGGTAAATTACATCCGATTGGCATGAAAATTGGCATGCATGTTAAGAACATATAGAACATGTAATCCAATGATTGGATTTTCAAAATATGAATTCAATAATAAGTTATTGGTTGGCGCTGAAGTTTTTTTTTTTTTTTTTT
This sequence comes from Lithocarpus polystachyus, assembly GCA_033629205.1. Classification (NCBI taxonomy): domain Eukaryota; kingdom Viridiplantae; phylum Streptophyta; class Magnoliopsida; order Fagales; family Fagaceae; genus Lithocarpus; species Lithocarpus polystachyus. Next base: position 35,439,345 of record CM066165.1, read on the forward strand.
TTTTTTTGAGGGTATGATTGTGTGAGAAAATGCTTAGTAAAATGTTATTTTAATTAATTGTTATTGATTGAAGAAATGAGTTATATTTTGTGGCCCTCTACTGTGGTGGTATTAAAAACTGCCGCAATATAAATGTTTCAGTGACAGTTCTATTACTTATAGCGGCGGTTTAGTGCACAACATTTTTAATGTTCATTTAATAAAATTTGGTAAATCTGTTAATGGTAAAAAATGTGTTTTCTCTTCAAATTTAGGGTGAAGTGTAGTTTTTTCAAATCTCAAAATTTCAAAGTAACAACGACCAAAGAGAGGTAGTTTTGCCAAAAAATATATACAAATTTTATTTTTTATTTTTTAAATATTGAGATTAAATTTCCGGAAAATAAATTCACTTACACAATATTGTTTTTTTTTTTAAATCCCCACAATAAGTAGTTTTCGGTATTAAAGCCCCCCCCCCCCCCCCCCGCGCCAAAAAAAAAAAAAAAAAAACCAAAATTGTTTTTAGCTTAAAAACAAAAAAGAAAAACCCCATCTCCCTCCCTCTCCCTCTCCCTTTTCCTTTCCCTCTCAATAAAAAAAAAAAATCGGCCAATTTTTTTCTGTTGAAGTGGGCCTGTACTCGTGGCTTGAATTGCCATAAACCCAAGTCAATCAAGTAAACTGAATTCAACTAGGAATATAAATCCTAGTACAGCCGACCTATGACAAATATATAAATACATATATTAGGTTTGTGTTGTAATATATAGAGATTATTCCAATTAACCTAGTGAGTAGCAGCCACATAAGAGAAAATAGAGAAAAGAGAGGCAGTCAGCTTCTATTCTTATTGTTTCTGTGAGAGAGTGCTAGGGTGTAATTGGGATTTGGGTTTCTTGAGAGTGTTCTTGTGCACTATTGTATCTCCCTATTTTTATAGTGAAATTTCTCCATCGTCCCCATGGAGGTAGGCAGTTTTCCGAACCACATAAATTCTTATGTTCTTTGTGTGTCCTTGTTATTTAATTTCCGCTTATTTACTGTTATTGATTTGAGTCCTGTTGTGCTATTTGCACAACAAGTGGTATCAGAGTCAGGTTAGGATTCAATCCTTTGAATACAATAAAAATGTCAAGCACAAAGTATGATGTAGAGAAATTTTGTGGTAAGGGAAATTTTTCACGTTGGCAAAGGCGGATGAGGGATCTTCTAATTCGACAAGGAGTTCACAAGGCCTTGCTTGGGAAGGAGAAGAAACCGGAAACAATGGAGGATGTAGAATGGGTAGAGATGGATGAGAAAGCAGCTAGCGCTATTCGTCTCAACCTAGGTGATGAAGTCATTTGTCAGTTCGTTTAGACCCCTTAAACCCAACAGATTAACCTAGTGAATTAGCCAAGTGATTAACTTAGGTAATTTAATTAAAACTAGGTTAACACAGATAAGCAAAAATAACAAAGCAGCGGAAAATAAATAACACAAAGATCTGATGACCCAGGAAACCACACCGGTAAAAACCTGGGGAGGATTTGACCTATCTATCCTCAAGGTAAACTGAATCCACTATGAAAGAATTGAAGTTTACACGACAAGACTTAGACCACTAACATCTTGTTGCTACCCAAGTGTAGGAAACTTACTACCATGACCCCATGATAGCTCCGAGATCCACGGACTCCTTCTTTCCGGAATTCTTCAGCAAATCCACAAGCGCACCTGCTTGTATATCTTTGTGCTCTATTGATTCTGCAACTGTATGATTTAAACAACTCTTGACATAAATCTCAAGTTTGTAAACCCTAAGTGTATGTGAAGGTAAACACCTCTAGATCTCACAATGAGATTCACAAACACAGCAAAACAGAACTCTAAAAACGTGGCTAGGGTTTTCCCTTATATACTTAAGACAAAACATAAAACCCTATACATTAAAACGGGCTTGGGCTGAGTTGGAATTTTCTGCAGAAAAACGTTCTGCACGATTTTCGATCGATCGAGTCTAATTTTCGATCGATCGAGTCATACAGAAAGTTAAAGGTAATTCTGCATAAAAACTCGATTCCAACTTTACATTAAGACCCATACTTTGAGCAAGTCTAACACACGACTAAACATTGTTTTGATCATGGTTTGCCAACATACAAAATGAAGTTCTAAATACATTAGTTCCTAATCTTTAGAACCTAACATCATTCACAATATCCTAGAGGCAAAGACCGCAAAGGAGGTCTGGAAAAAACTAAAAGGTCTTTATATGAGAAAGAATCTAATGAACAAGTTGTACGTGAAGAAGCAACTGTATAGTTTGCATATGAAGGAGAGTTCAAATCTGTTGGAGCATCTCAACACGTTTAACATGTTGAACACCCAACTGTTAAGTTTTGGGGTGAATTATGAGGACAAAGATAAAGCGTTACTCTTATTAGCATCGCTTCCTACTTCTTTTGATCATCTAGTAACTACATTGATGTACGGAAAAGAGACTATAGTACTCGAGGAGGTAACTAGTACTCTCTTGTCACCCATAAAGATGAAGCAATATGGTGATGGTTCTCAGGCTGATGGACTTATTGTAAAGTCTGAGTCGAGCAATAGAGGTAGAAGTAGGTCAAGTGGACAAAACTCCAACAGGAACATATCATAGTCTAAATCGCTTGCAAAGAAAGATGTAGAGTGCTTATATTGTCACAAGAAAGGGCACTACAAGAATCAGTGTAAAGAGTTGAAAGAGCATTTAGAGGAGAAGAAGAATGGAAATAAGCCCCTAGAATCAGCTAGTGTTGCTGAAGAAACATCAGATGACAGTGAAGTTGGTGCAGATCTACTTTTAGTTTCATCAAGTAACAATGTTCTATTGGAATCTTGGGTTTTAGATTCAGCATGCTCATATCATATGACTCCAAAGAAAGATTGGTTTGACACATATAAGCCTTACAACAGTGGTATGGTCCAAACGGGTAATGATGCTACATGCCCGGTTATTGGGATTGGTACCGTAAAGATCAAGATGTTTGATGGAGTTGTGAGAGTTATTAGTAATGTCAGACATGTTCCAGATCTTAGAAAGAATTTAATTTCTTTAGGAGTATTAGATGATTTGGGCTATTCATACTTGTCAAAGGGCGGAATCATGAAGATTACAAAAGGTGCTTTGATGGTGATGAAGGGACAGAAAGTAAGCACGCTTTACAGATTGATTGGGAACACAGTTCTAGGAAGAGTTGCAGTCACCACTCCGGTGGAGTCCAGCACTGACGACACAAAATTATGGCATATGCGACTTGGCCATATTGGTGAACGTGGTATGTTAGAGTTGCACAAGAGAAATTTATTGAAAGGGGTGAAGACATGCAAGCTAGACTTCTGCAAGTATTGTGTGTATGGGAAGCAGCATAGAGTCAGTTTCAAGATAGGCTCTTATACAAATAAGGGTGTTCTTGACTACACTCATTTAGATGTTTAGGGTCTGGTATTAGTTTCTTCTCATAGCGGTGCTCAGTATTTCGTTAGTTTCATTGATGATTACTCTAGAAAGGTATGGATTTATTTTATGGAGCATTAGTATAATGTGTTTGGCATATTTAAAAAGTGGAAAGCATAGGTTGAAAATCAGACTTGCAAGAAAATAAAATACCTTAGACCAGATAATGGACTAGAGTATAGAGATAAAGAATTCATAAGATTTTGTGAATTATAAGGCATTTCTCATCACTTCACAGTTAAAGGAACTCCACAGCAGAATGGGGTTGCAGAGATAATTAACAGAACCTTAGCAGAAAGAGCCAGATGCATGAGATTGAATGCAGGGTTGCCTAAGGTGCTCTGGGCAGAGGCAGTTAACACAGCAAGCTTCATTATTAATAAATCTCCATCATCAGCCATAGATTTCAAGATTCTAGAAGAGGTTTGGTCAGGTAAATCATTTGATTATTCGAGTCTAAAAATCTTTGGTTGTCTAGCTTATGTGCATGTGCAGAGTAGAGAGTGTTCTAAATTGGATTTGAAGTCAAGAAAATATGTATTTCTTGGTTTTGAAAAAGGTGTTGAAGGCTATAGGCTTTGGGATCCAATTTCAAAGAAAACGGTGACCAACAAAGATGTCATATTTGATGAAGTCTTTATGTTGAAACAGAATGAAGCAGAGACATGTGATGATAGTCCACAGGAGAAATTAGCTATTGAGGTGGAGTTTGACGAGAATAGTTCACCCAGTGATAAGAGTAATGCTGAGATTGATCCACAGCAGCAACAAGAAGAGCCTTATTCAATTGCTAAAGGTAGAGAGAAGCGGGTTCACAAAGCACCATAGAGATATGGCTTTGAAGACATGGTTAGTTTTGCTCTCATAACCAGCGGTGGAGATCCATTCACTTTCAAGGAGGCTACAAATAGGAAAGACAATGATAAATGGCTTATAGCAATGTTAGAAGAGATGGAGTCACTACAGAAGAATAAGACTTAGGAACTAGTGAAATTGCCCAAGGGAAAGAAGGTTATTGGTTGCAAGTGGATATTCCGCAAGAAAGAAGCATTGTTAGAAAAGGAAGGTGAAAAATTTAAGGCACGGTTAGTGGCTAAGGGTTACCACAGAGAGAAGGAATTTATTACAATGAGATTTTTTCACCAGTTGTGAAGCACACCTCAATTTGAGTAATTCTAGGATTTGTGACAATGCATGACATGGAGTTAGAGCAGCTAGATGTGAAGACCGCATTCTTCCATGGAGATTTAGAAGAAGAGATTTACATGCAACAGCCCGAAGGCTTCAAAGAACCCGGCAAGGAAGATTATGTTTGTCTGTTGAAGAGATCGTTATATGGCTTGAAGCAGTCTCCCAAGCAATGGTACAAACGGTTTGATTCATTCATGGTCACACATGGGTACATGCGCTGTGAGTATGACTGTTGTGTTTATTTTAGAGTACTTGCTGATGGCTCTTATATATTTCTTGCTCTATATGTTGATGACATGTTAGTAGCTGCAAAGAGTAAGCAAGAAATTGTAAAGTTGAAGTCTTTGTTGAGTAGTGAATTTGACATGAAGGATCTTGAAGCTGCCAAGAAGATCCTTGGGATAGAAATTCACCGAGATAGAGTGGCTAGTAAATTATGGTTATCTCAGAAGGGATATCTTAAGAAGGTGTTAGAGAGGTTTAATATGCTTGATACAAAACCTGTTAGTACACCGCTTTCTGCCCATTTTAAATTGTTCTCACAGTTATGTCCAAGTTCAGATGAGGAGTCAGAGTATATGTCTAAAGTGCCATATGCGAATGCAGTTGGGCGTCTAATGTATTTGATGGTGTGCACTAGGCCTGATATTTCTCATGTAGTCAGTGTGGTTAGTAGGTATATGGCAGATCCAGGCAAAGAGCATTGGAATGCAGTAAAGTCGATCTTTAGATATCTTACAGGCACTCATGATTTCGGTATCCTATTTGATCAGAGAGCTAGTACAGAAGCTATGAGTTATGTGGATTCTGACTATGCAGGGGACCTTGATTCTAGAAAGTCCAGGACAGGCTATGTGTTTAGGTTTGCTGGTGGCCTAATTTATTGGAAGTCTACACTACAAGATGTAGTTGCTTTATCCACTACAAAAGCAGAATATATGGCGATGACAGAGGCAAGAAAAAAAGCTGTTTGGCTTAGTGGACTGGTTAATGAGCTTGGTTTCAAGCAAGATAGCATGGTGCTACATTGTGATAGAGTGCAATTCATTTGGCGAAGAATCAAGTATATCGTGCAAGAACAAAGCATATTGCTATGCAGTATCACAAGATCAGAGAATGGGTTTCGTCTGGTGATATTTCTTTGTCAAAGATTCTCACTAGTGAGAATGCCTCTGATATGTTAACAAAGCAAGTTCCAACAGACAAGTTCAAGCAATGCTTGGACTGGATTGGTGTTTGCAGCTTGTGAGCCCTTAAGGGCTAAGGTGGAGGTGATGGAGGAGTTTGCTCGTGTAGCTTGATCAATTCAAGCCAAGGTGGAGATTTTTTGAAGTGGGCCTGTACGTGTGGCTTGAATTGCCACAAGCCCAAGTCAATCAAGTAAACCGAATTCAACTAGGAATATAAATCCTAGTACAGCTGACCTATGACAAATATATAAATACATATATTAGGTTTGTGTTGTAATATAAAAAGATTATTCTAATTAACCTAGTGAGCAGCAGCCGCATAAGAGAAAATAGAGAAAAGAGAGGCAGTCAGCTTCTATTCTTATTGTTTCTGTGAGAGAGTGCTAGGATTTGGGTTTCTTGAGAGTGTTCTTGTACACTATTGTATCTCCCTATTTTTATAGTGAAATTTCTCCGTTGTCCCCGTGGAGGTAGGCAGTTTGCCGAACCATGTAAATTCTTGTGTTCTTTGTGTGTGCTTGTTATTTAATTTTCGCTTATTTACTGTTTTTGATTTGAGTCCTGTAGTGCTATCTGCACAACATTTTCAATCCCCTGCCAGGTCTCTCCATCTCACTAAAAAAAACCTCTACTTTGACTAAAAAAAGAAAAACAAAATCTCCCTCAAACTCCTCTCCTTCTCTAACCAAACCCCAAATCCCAAAATCTCCAAACACAAATGCCTCTCCCTCAAATGCCTCTCTCTCTAACTAAACCCAAAATCCCCATTCTTAGTCTTAGATCCACACCTCTCCTCAAAACCTCTTTTCCTTTCCATGGGTATAATTTTTGGGGGGGAAATATGGGTTCTTTAATACTTTCTAGGTCAAGTATCTGTTTGGGAAAAAAAAATTTTATGGGTTTTTTCAATTCAATTAGTAATAGAAAAGTTATGCCATGTAATTGATATTTTACATGTACATGTTATTATCTTTTAACTTTTGCTATTCAGCTAGTGATTATGGACTGTGGCTATGATTTTTTGAGCTTCTTTGAGTTGTGAAGCTAAAGCTCTCCCTTTCCAAAGACTACCCGATCACACATACAGCAGGTAAATCTCTTTGTAACTTTTTTTTCCCCACTTTGATTCATTCATTCCTTCTATTTGATTGTGTTAACTTTTTCCAATTTCCCATTCTGTTTTTTCTTAATAGAACAACATCCTGATGAGGTCAGATTTTCAAGGTTCGAGGACATGAAAGCAAATGTCCATAAGGTTCTTTTCCTCTCTTTCTTCTTTTGATTTTATAATGTGAGAAGATAATATTGAATTGCATGTGATTGAGTTAGTAAATAGGATTTGGGATGGGCGAATTTTTTACATTCAAAGTTTCAGTTTTTATGAGGGTGCTTATGCATATACATGTTTGTGAAATTGCCAAAAAGGGCTATTTTATATTTTTTGTTCTCTGTGCATAATTTTTCCTTTCCTTACCTTAGTTATTTAATAGGTCATGGTAATATTTTTGATGAGTTTGGATTTGGTTAGCTTCTTGTCATGGCAATAGCTATGCTTTTCCATGCTTGGCCGAGCTTTGCATTTTGAGGATAATGTCTTAATTCTTCAAGAAAAGAAAGGAAAAAAAAGGTAAATTGTTGATATTGGTCTATATGTATGTTTGTCATGTTTGTGAAGCTTAGGCCGTCTCATTGAGTACATGACAACTTGTCCACAATGAGTTGATGGGTTTCTTTGTCCAACAATTCTTTAAGTACTTTAGCCTTCTTGCTTAAGCTCCCTTTGTTAGATCATGTCTTCATCCATGATGAACAACATTTTGGCCACGAAAAGACATAAAATTTTCAAACATATTGAATTGCCAAGTCTTATCATTTTTTTTTTCATAAATGATAGATACATAAATTTTATCAATTTGAAAATAGAATTATTACACTTTAGAACACACTGCATTTACAATAAAGAACAAACTAACTCTATGCCACTTTACCAGACCAAAAACATAATGCTTATCAAGTATCAACCAAAAGAAACTTTCATAGTTTCTATGACAAACCTGACAAAACAAAAGGGCCCTAGCATTATAGTAAAAAAAGAAATGCAATGAAATGTAGTGGAAAAGAGCAACAAACCCTTATTTTCCTTAAGCTTGCAAGATTTTGTGAGGTCAGAACACCTAGAGTTGTCCATGAGCAAAATTGAGAGTTACTCATGCACAATGGTTAGAACAAGATACAACTAATTTACACTTCGGCAAATAATATAATATATAATAATACAGCTTGTAGATACAACTAAGTTACTCAAGTTTGTTTTCTTGCTTATCTTCTAGAAAGACTTGTTATACTTATATGAATTGGCATTTGCGGAAATTTTGTAGAGTTCTCTGATGTGAGTTTTAAATGTTTAAGGCTTGTAGTGAGCTGAATATCTATAGATTACTTGAAAAAGTTAATTAGAATGTTTAAGGCTTGATATTTCTATTTTACAAGACCCAATGTTAACTGTGCTAGTTAATTTTAAGAGTGCATAATTCTATGTGTTAACAACCATTATTGTTGTTAGTTATATAATATGATGCTTTATAGGGAGTAGATAATATGTCAGTTGATAAATTTTGGATGCATCATTCTACTAGATATATTAATGGGGTTGAAAATTTTCTTGAGTATGCATTTAAACATTCAATAAATAAAGATATGAAAATCAATTATTTGTGTGTTGATTGTAGCAATAAGTATTGTTGGATTGAGGATAAGGTCTGGTATCATTTTATACTAGATTATCATCTTTTACTAGTGGATCATGTCTTTAACACAATCGTATTGAAAATACATATTTATATTATATACTTTCATCATATTAATACTAACTAATAGTAGGTAGACGTTGCAAGGGCTTATAAAAAAAAGGCAGACATGGCAAGGGAAGGTAAAAGTAAAGGCAGAATCATCACGCCAAAAGCTACTCGAGAGATTACTATTCTTTTTCATCAAAAACTGAATGGAGCTTGGACGATTTTTACTAAATACCCAAGATCTGAGCTCAAAACTCTATATGCTTGCTATAGAGCTCAACATTTTAAGCATAAGAAACCAGATGAGGAAGTAAAGAAAGCATTTGTAGAATTGGTGAAACATTGTTATTTTGATTGGATGTTCACATTAAAAATCCTATTTTTAAGAAATACACAAAGAAAGAAGATCGTTATAAGAATAGTCCTTCCTTCATTCCTACACTCTTGGAAAAAGATGGTGGATAAATGGATGGATGGAGATTAGGGGGTGAGTATAAATGAAATACATGTTGTGAATTCTCTCTATCTCTCTTGCACTCTCTTTAACCATTATTTGTTATTATTTTTATAAAAGCTAATATTTTAGTGTATGAATTATCTTTAATGTTTTTTTTTTTGTTTTTTTGTTTTTTTTTTAAGGATGGTACTAGAAGAGATGAAGAGGAAAACTCAATCAATTACACGAGGGAGGTTGAAAACAGCTTGGAGGGTAACTTAGAGGAAGACTAGTATAGATCTTGTCATAATTCTAGTTGTTTAAGTTTAAAACAAGGTATAATTTCATGATTTCTTTGTATATTCTATATTTTAAAGTTTGAACTTATATGAATTTTTATCTTTCAATTGATTAATTTTAGAAATTATTGTACTATCGTAACATGATAGTTAAAAAAAATTATATAAAATAATTAAAAAAAATAAATAATAAAATATTTCAAAAATTATATAAAATATTATCACTGATGACATAAAAGATTTGGTCATAAATAATTTTATAGTGACGACAAAGTCCCTCGCAATTTATAAAATAGCGATGCCACTTAACCCCTTGCAAAAACATTTTAAGCAATAGCTTAATGTCGTCACTATTATTCCTAACTAATTACAAGGGGTTAAAAGCCCTCACAAATAAATTTTAGCGACGACATTATTTTTCTCTAAAAATTATGTCGTTAATTTAAAATTCGCAAATAACTAATTGTGAGGGTATAAAGGTCCTTACAAATAATTGTTAACGACGATTGCTTCCCCTCGCTAAAAATAAGTCATCGACTTTTCTCGTCGTTTGATAATATATTTGTGAGGGCGGATTTGTTCAGTAACGACGGTGGATTGCCCTCGTAAATTATTTATTTGCAAAGGTTTGGTCGCAAAATCTCTTTTAGCAATAAGAGCAAATACGATGGCCTTCGAGGGCCATATGCCCTCGCTAATAACCTTTTGCAACAATATTTGAATTTTTGTGATGGAATTTTACCCTCGCTAGTAGACACTTTTTTTGTAGTGATATAAGATACAAATTTATCTATATAATTAAGTTATCTTTTTAAAGCTATACAACGTAAAAGTATAACCTAATCAGTAATCGCTCTCCAAAAACTTCCAAAAATTATAACAAAAACAATAATCTGGCTCTTCACTGAATTAGGAAAACAATAATTAAATTCACAAAAAATATATTGTGCTATGCTTTAGTTGAAATTTCTTCAATATACATTACAATCATGCACAATGAAAATTTTTTTTTTTATAAATTATGATTTTTTTTTTAATAATGCTTCTACATTGTAACTTGTAAGTTTGACATTAGCTTACATTGCATTTGGAATCTTGGATGAAGTATGCTTTGAACCATTTCACTTTGAAGATATATAATACAAAGCAATATACTTTTGCGGATACATATATTCAATATATTTCCATCCATGTACAGCCTTCCCAATCATTATATTGCAAGAGCTTGACCAACTCCTGGCAAATGAAATGACAAAATTACAAAAAAAAAAAAAAAAAAAAAAACTCCCAACAGATTAATGCAATAGCAACATTAGACAATTCACTTGTTTAAATCCCAACTCATGACTTCAAGGTTTATCCATGAATAAGACCATAGTGAAGAACTATGATATCTAGGGCTTGTTTTGTATGCAAGCTCAAATAACAGTTTCTAAGGGTCCGTTTGGATACAGCTTATTTTGCTAAAAATTGAAAACTGAAAATATTGTAGCAAAATAATTTTTAAATCTGTGAATAGTGCCGTAAGATCCACTTTTAATATATTTTTCTGAATAAAGTGGTTGTGGGTCCCGTGAACAATGCCTGAACAGTGCATAAACAGTGCACTTTGTCTCCTAAAAGCTGAAACGCGTGCATCAAAAAAAAAGAAAAAAAAGAAAAAGAAAACGTTGACGCGTAGGAAATAAGCCCAATCCAAACATTTACTTAGTGTTTAAATATTGAAAACTGTTAATCCCAAAAAGAAAATTGTGTTTGGTAGGAGTTTTTATTTTATTTTATTTTTTTATTAAAAGTTGAGTTACAGTTTTCAATTTAGGGTGTTTAAAACAAGTATTTCGAAAACTCACCATACTAGTTTTTAATTTTCAAGTAACATTATTGAGTGGTCTTTTTGTAAATTAGTTGAAAATCGTAAAACTCATTGACAAGACTAAATTTTTTTTTTCTTTTTCTCCTACCGAGCCACCACTTTGTTCTTCTTTCTTATTTTTTTTTTCTTTCTTTTTCTCTCCCTCTCGATAAAATAACATTCTTTTCATTACTTTTTTAAAAAAAATACATACTCATACCAAACATACAATTATATTATTTGAAACATAGTACCAAGCACACAATTATGTTTTTTCATATTTTAAAATTTGTTATTTGAAACATGATACCAAACACATTTTTTGTATTTTGAATACTTTAAAAATTTACCTTCATAACACTTTTTAAACCACAGTTTTCACATCATTTTGATTAACAATACTTAAGCACCACTACCAAACAATCCCCTAGCCTTTCCTTTATTGCCTTTTAATAATAATAATAATAATAATAATAATAATAATAATAATAATAGATACAAAATAAGTTTAGTAAGAACCATTTCAAAATGTACATTAATATAGTCTGTAGTTTATTCCCGAGAAAACCCCTAAACTCCATCCAACAGCCTCCCTATTAACATATTTATACTTGACACTGAAAAAAGCACTGCTCTGCATTGTAATATTTTTATACAAAAGGTAACAACTTTTACTTACCATGTCTATCATTAAGAAGCTCTAACAAAATATGGTAACTACCCAACACAATAACAACATTATATACTCCTTCAACAAACTTCCCCAAGAGCTTTTCTGGGAGCTACAATGAATAACTCTTTTTTTTTTTTTTTTTTTTTTTTTTGTTGCTGTAGCCTGTAGCACCATAATAGCAATTAGCAAAGCACTACAGTTCTCTCCAGCTTGCCCTTGCATGCTAAAGTTAATCCAATCTTTTCTTCTTAAAGAGATTAATTTTGAACGTTTGATCTTGAAGTTTAGCAGAAAACTTGTACGTCGCCATCATAAATCTCTTATCTTATTACAAAGTGATATTGTCATGCCACCTAAATTGAACCCAACAATCATAATCGTAGTTGGTTTTATGATGGTATAACAAAAACTTAACGAACCGAAAGTCCAACATGAGGGCAATATCAAATTTAAAAAATAAGGTAGAAACCAATGATTTAAAACACTAAAACATGAACCTAACTAAAGGTTGTTCTTTTTACCCTTAGTTAACAATTCCACCAAACTCTTTCTCAGTGCATCCTAAAACTAGAACAATCCACATATCAATAATCCACAACAAAACCTTTGGTCAAGAAAACAAAAAATAAACATTATATCTAGGACCCAAGTACAAAAACACAGCACTAAAGCTAGTTTGGTTATTTAAATAGAATTTTTCATTTTTCAAAAATGAAATCTACAAATTAAGCCACAACCCAACTCAAGTCGATAACACCAACATCAAGCTACTTGGAGTAGCTATACAATTAACATTAACAATACACAGTAATAGTTCCAAAAAGCTATTTACAGAGCCTACAAAAACAACAAAAAACTATCACACACAAGTCACATATCAGACAATATTCCTAGACTTAAGCTGATAGGCCAAAAATGTATTGACCCATTGTGATGAATTAACCAATTAATTAGTAAAGTTAATTAATTAATTCAGTTAGCATGCAACAAGCGTGGTAGCACAAACAAATCACCAACTAAGTTAAAATGCAGTGGAAAATAAATTGACACGGTGATTTGTTTATGAATGGGGAAAACCTACACGGCAAAAACCCCACCGGGTGATTTTAAGATCACCACTCCCGAGAATTCAGTATTTTCACAACAAGCGGTTACATGTAAGGGAATCCTAGTATCTTATACCAAGCTACAGTTGAACCCTTACCCCAATACCCAAGTTGACTTGTTCTATAGTGACAATCTCTCCTTTTAATGCACGGTTCCCATACGTGACTAACCAATTTGATGCGCGGATCCCAATACACGGCTTACTCACCAACTTGATAAAGATGTTGGTTGCAAAGTTCATCAACATGATGAATATCACGAAGCTCCTTGATTACAAAACCCTACGATGTACAAACACAACAGCTTCTTGGATAGAAAGATGAACTAGGGCATATATCTTCGATTCACAATATACTTGTGAAAAACTTTTGCATTGAGTTGCATCAGCTACGACAGCCCTTAAAACAGTCCTTATATATGTTTAGGGCTGTGAGAAAAGAATGCCCAAACATCTATTCATGGATTGGAGTGAAATCAAATCTGAAAAACTGATTTTCATAAACCTCGATAGATAGCTTATCTGCCGAGAAGTTGTCGAGCATCGAGCTTCAATAGCCTTTTAAACTTCGATAGATACTGGCTGTCAAGCTAGCTGTCGAGCTTTAAAATCCAGCACATCTTTACTTGATTTTTGGACAGACTTGCATGACTTTAACACTTGAACTTGAAACCTTGTTTCTTGAAATATTAAACACATCCTAAATCTACCAAATTACAAGTAAAGTGCATTTTGTCAAAAGATTAGCCAATTCTATATTAACATATGTTCCTAACATAATTCACATATGTCCTAACAGTCTCCCACTTTGGCAATCCGTGACAAAACCACAACAAACAAATAAACATATGAGAGAATTCATAAATCACTCAACTCATATTCACTTGTTGAATACAAATAAAATCTATCCTAAAACAAACTCTTGAAAATTTTTGCAAGAAGAGAGTTCATGGCAAGAAGACTTTGACAACTTGTATTTCAGAAACACTTTAAACAAAACTCATCAAGGCATCTTAGTTTGAATCAGAAATAAAAGATTGCATACAATAAATAAGAATCATGTGCATAAAGAGAGAAAATAAATAACACATGTAAATATAGGTGAATAACATACGTCAACACACACACACACACACACACACATATATATATATATATATATATATATAAATAAGTATAATGTATGTCAAATGGTCACAAGACCGATATATATGAGGTAAATGTAAAAGAAAGAAAAGAAATACATAAAAACCTCACTACATCCCTCAAGGTATAAACACTCCTTCTAACAAAAATCTCCTATGCTAACTCTCCCCCTATGTATATGACTACTCTCATATCAAAACTACTTCCCCTTTTTGTCACGAGTAATAAAGGGTAAGCAAATCAAGTAGACATCTCATCATCACTGGGCGAGCGAGCACCATCGTCCTCATCGGCATCATCACTCTCATCCTCTGAAGCTGGTGGAGATGGAGAAGTATAAGCGGTGAAACCACCCATTGCAGCCTGTCGTCGCACAATACGACCAACACGGGTGTTCACTTGACACAACTCATCACTAAGTATGTCAAGGCGAGCATCCATGTGCACAAGCTATGCCATGATGGCCTCGAAAGTCACCCCACTCATAAAATACGAAGGAGCAGAGGTGGAAGGGGCGGAAGAAGCAGGATGAGTTGCTGTCTCAATCCGTGGCTGCCTCGGTCGAAGCTGGGCCTCACTCCGTCAAACGGTAGCAGCGTCTATAGCACACATAACGAAAAAGTGTGTAGACTTTGGATGGTCAACAGAAAATAGCGAACGATCCTTGTGATAGCCGAAGAAAAAATGAGCTTACCACGGGTCGCCGTATCCCTATAAACATCTATAAGGATGAAGTGAGAAGGGAAGTCAATAGAAACGTCCTCTAAAAGGGATAACAAAAATTGAGCACGAGGTTTTGTGATAGAGTTATAATGAGACAATGGATGGAGAATGAATTTCATCACCATGTTAAGGAATCTCGGACCTTTTGCAAAGCCCGAGCAAGGGGTGTTTTGAAGGTCACCCCAAGATGAAGGTGTCTCATAAAATAGAGATGAGAGTTCGTCTTTGGACACAGTCCTCAGATGATTGTAGCCAGGGTAGTCAGGATGCGTTACCCTTGGTACGTATAGCACCTCAAATGTAAGATCCAGAGTGACTACTATGTGCATACCTTGAACGAGAGTGACAAACTGGGGTATAGAATAGTCAAATCTGTGCATGTTGGAGAAAAACTCATGTATGATCACAGAAGGGCACGTGACTGAGACGCCACACAGTGACTCCTAACCCTGACTGTAGATGACAATGGGAAGGTCAGTATCGGAAAAATTCGATAGGATGACTTGGCGTTCTAAATGAATGCCTCATCTTGAAAAGTTCTCCAAAATGTCTTTTTGGGCTTTGTCATCACGAAACCTAATGTGAGAAGGAGTAGAATCAAGAGAAGAAGATGCCCTAGAATGAAGAAGGTTCTGGGACGGAATGGATTTGCGTTTAGGTGCCAGAGAGCAGACTAATGCAAGGAAGAGAGAGGGAGAGAGAGAGAGAGAGAGAGACGTAGAAAAACACCAAACAAATCAAAATATAAGAATATAAAGAATTGAAGGTACGTATGCATGAAATTGCATGAGTATGTGACATGCAATCTTAAAAACATCATGGGCTCAGCCCAATTCAAACCTACTAGCACACATCATTGCAACAAAGTAAACACGCATCTAAAATGCATGAAACAGTGTTATAATGAAGATGTGATGCAATGCATGATGATTTAAAATTATTTAAACAAAACCCATCCCAAAAATTTCACAAAAACTCCAAAATTTTTGAAAATCCCCAAAGATTATCAAAGAATCCCAAAAGTTAGGTCAGAAACATGAAATGCATGAGAAAGTGAAAGAAATGAGATCTTACCAGAAGAAGAAAGATCAAACTAGGCCGAAAAACCCTTGGGATTGAAGTTAGAGTGAAAGAGAGGTGTTTGGGAAGGTAAGAAGATGTTTTCTATTGAGAGAGATCGGGGAGAAATGAAGAAAACATCTCGCGGACCCTATTTATAGCAACACTAGTTTCTCGATGGATCGAGAGGTATCGAGATTTGTCGAGAATTAAAACTTGAAAAATAGCAATCGAGCACCTATAGAGGATCTGTCAAGAGGTGCCCACAGCAAAAGGGTATCGATGGATCGAGAAGCTATCAAGAATCTATCAAGAATCTATCAAGCTATCAAGAATCTTTCTTAAGGGTGGCATGCTTTGACAATATTGTACTGGTACAATCACTATTCCTATCAAGGGGGCAGCTAAAGAAGATACTACCTTCATCACTTGCATGGTTGAATGGGATAGTCACAACCATAAGATTCTCCCTTGGCTCTGAAACACTTCCAGTTCTTCCATCTCCAATATGTTGGGCAGTTTTGATGATGCAAAATCTGCATGGGATATGCTGGCTAAGAGATACTCCACTTCTCATGGATCCAAGAAATATTAGTTAATGATCAGGCAAGAACCAAGGTAATCTATCAATGACAACTACAATCAGCTTCACTGCATTTGGGACCAAATTGACCTTCCTGATCCAAATTGCGCATTCTTAAAGGATGCCTAGAAATATGCTACTGTTCAAGATGAATTTCAAATCTATGAATTCTTGATGTCACTTCACGATGCCTATGAGCCTATCCCAAGTCAGCTTCTTAATCGCAATCCTCATCCCTCTCTTTATTTAGTTGTAAATGAGTTGGTTGGAGAAGAAGCTCGTCTTGCAACCCTTCATGCCCTAAGTAAGCTTAATGTTTTGGCTATTACTCCTTCTGCTCCTCCCACAGAGCAACCACCACAATTAGGGTTTGATGCATCTAGCTCTAACAGTCGTCGCAAACAGTCCAACAAAAAGTTCTGCAACTATTGCAAGCGTTCTGGCCATACTATTGAGATTTGTTACCGTAGCAACAAATCTACTACTGTTGTTACTAATACTGAGTCTACCCAGCCAATGTCTTCCATCTCAGTTGAGTCCTAGTCTACTAGATCCATTGTCAACTTATACTCAGCTAAACTATAGAACATAATAACTTAGGCTATTTGTATGGCCAGTAATGCATCTCTTTCCATTGCTCACTCAGTTTTACCCGGTAAGTCTTACTCTTGGCTTTTTGATTTTGCCTGTTGCAATCACATGAAACCTCACCCGTCCTTATTTTCTAAACTTCAACTTGCACCACATCCTCTTAATATTCATATTGTTGATGGTTCCACCATGCATGGCAATAGTCTAGGTTTTGTTTCAACCTCACCTATCCTATAATTTATTCTCTGTGGGCCAATTAGCTGAATTGGGTTATCACCTTATTTTTTACTATTCTGGTTATATTGTGCAGGATTCAAGGATGAGGCAGAAGCTTGGAACCAGTCCTACAGTTGGGCGTAAGTTTCTAGTGGACAACTTTCATTATCCACTTGTTGCTCCTGTTTCTATTGCTGCTGCAGCTACTGTGGTTTCTTCTTTACCTTCTCTCGCACTTTGGCATTCTCGTCTTTGCACCCTCTTCTCGACTTCTAGGGGTCTGTTAGGTTCTATGTCCAAAGAAAATTTTGATTGTACTTCATGCCAATTAGGAAAACAACTAGCTTTTTCTTCTAATAATAGTGAATTGATAGCTATTGGTATTTTTGACTTAATTCATCCTGATGTTTGGGGACCTTCCCCTATTACTAGTATTGGTGGATTTCGATATTTTGTTATCTTTATTGATGATCACTCTCATTATAGTTGGATTTTACTTATAAAATCTCATTCTGAATTACAACAAATCTATTGTAACTTTGCAAAAATGGTTGAAACACAATTTTCCAAACGTATCAAGATTTTTTGATCTGATAATGTTTTTACATACACTCAATATGCTTTCTAAGCAATTTTTCATTCCTTTCGCACTGTACATCACCTAACTTGTCCAGGTACCTCTTAGCAAAATGATAGAGCCAAATGAAAATTTCATCATATTCTTGACACTGTTCGTGCTTTCCTTCTCTCTACCAAAGTTTCTGTCCCGTTTTGCGGTAAAGCCGCTCTTCATATTGTTCATGCTATTAATCACATTCCAAACACTGTCATCCATGATCAGACTCCCTATGAGCTCTTTTTTAGGTCACCTCCTTCGATTTTGCCTGTTTCGTTCTTTTTTGGCCTTATGAGTACAACAAACTTGAGCCTCAATCCAGACTTTGTTGTTTCCTTGGCTATGGAGAAACTCAAAAGGGATATCGGTGTTATGATCATGTCTCTCATCATCTTCGTGTTTCCCAAAATGTTGTGTTTTGGGAACATCGCTTCTTTGATAAGCTCTCTCACTTCCGTTTCTCCTTATCTACCTTTTCTGTCTTAGAAATTTTTCCAGACGAGTCACATATTCCTTTTATAATTGCTCCCAATCCTCCTTTAGACTTTTCTACCCAACCAGTAGATATTTTTGATGCCTCCCGTAGATCACCCTTAAATGAACATGTGGAAGTTGAACAGATCAAATACAAGCTACCCAACTTTGAGCCTGGGTCCCCTGCTCTTGCTCCGCTTGAAGATCTTGCATAAGAAATTCCACCTCGTCACTTAACTTAGGTAAGATCCATTCCTGCACATTTACTTGACCATCATTGTTACACTGCCCTTACTACACACAAGCCTCACACATATCGTGAGGCATCCATTAACTATTTATGGCATATTGCAATGAAAGAGGAACTTGATGCATTCTCTAAAAACCATTGTGAGAGACCACGACCCCTGACCTGTTTTTAGATGTTGGGCCAAACCCACGTGAATGGGTGGAGTCGTGTTATTGTCTCTCAAAATGGAGGTTTGATTGATTATATTTTCCTTTTTAGATTAAGGGTTTTACAATGGAGTCTCCACTTATTTAATTATTGGAATAAATAAAAAAACCAAAATTGAAAAATTCCTCATCTTATTAATTTGAAATTGAATTTACATTGATCATAGGAAATTACATGACTTTGGTTTTAGATACAATCTAAGATAAAGTGCATGGCTTTGTTTCCTAGTTACAATCTAGAAATCGAAAATTACATAGATAAGTATTTGATCTACTAACCCTTGATCTAAGCTCGGAGGCTATGTTACAAGGTGGGAAGGTGTTAGGCACCCACCTTGCCTGGTGAATCTTCTAGGCTATGGTAGCCAACATTCATATCACGTCACCTAATATGTTATCAATCAATTTGATGTATGTGCATGTGATAAACCCTAATTCAATTTATTAAGCATTTCATTTGAATTGAAAAATAAATTTTAGAGAATGTGTGCAGATGATGATATTCTAAATTCAAGGATTTGAAAAAATTATTAAACAAACATCTTTTTCAAGTTTTTGACGTGGATTTAAGATCAAAACTAGTGTTGTGCATGAACATGTGATGAACAACCAAGAACATATGAAGAAAACATAGGAACATTTAAGAACATTCAAACATATTCAAGAGAAATTAAATAATTACTATTATATTTTAATCTTAAATTCTCATCATTGCAACATAAAAAATAAGTTAGGGAAAGAGATTATACCTTCATGCAAGATACATATGGTGGAGGAGGAGACTTTTGAAGGAGGTCCTAAAGGTAGAGAAAAAGAAGAGTTAGGAGAGGGAGAGGGAGAGTGAGTCTCACTTAATACCTTGAGTCTCAAGAAGACCAAGATATGACAAGAGTACTCTACTTCACTAGAACTCAAGAGAGGAGAAGAGAGGGAGTTTTTGTGGCTTTGAAATGAAGGAAAGGGGGGTTTATATAGTAGTGGTGGAGAAAATATTAATGGAAGGTCATTTAATGAGGGTTGACAAAAAATCATGAACCTAAACCTTATTTTAGTCTTTGGGGAAATCGGGTGCATTAAATTCAGAGATTGGTGGGAGTGAGGAGCAAGCAAAATTCAATTTTTCCGTAGCTACTGTAACAGTTTGTAGAGCCAAATTCAAAAAAATCATATCTTCCTCAATTCTGATCAGAATTGTCTTATTCTTATGCTCAATTTGAAGCCCCGGATGTCTAGTATCTGGAAAAATTAACCTCATTCACAGATTCAAAATATTCTAAGAGATATCAATGAAATGGTGAGCAGAGGTCATTTGTTATAAAATAATTCCAGCACAATTAACATTAATAGGTCCCAAATTAGTTTCCAAGTAACATTAATAGGCTCCAATCACTCTCGTTTAAGACTTAATTAGTTCCAAATTTACCCTAATTAAAAGATAATTGCACAAATTACTCATTGAATAATTAATGTTTGATTATCTAATTAATATAGTGTGTGCAACCTTACCATAAAATGTAGCCCTAGCCAATCAAATTATGACAGGTCATTAATCTCAAATTGATTATAATTATAACCAATTGGAATCAATTGTTCATAATCACATATAGTCGGACTCAATTTGTGATAGTGAATCTGAACCATTAAAACTTCATTAGATGATAACTTTCAATCTGATGGTCCGATTAGGGCTTATGACCAGCCAATTTGATCATTACAACATTAATATCGTTTTGGTGAAATGAGATTAAGGATCTAATGACCAGAATCAAGATGCATATTTTCAAGGTAAAATTACCCTTTTACCCTCCATGTGAGGTTAAATGTGGATTGCAAAATGGGGCGTCAACAATCATACTTGGGATTTGGTGGCTCTCCACCCTAGGATGTTTGTGGTTGGTTGTAAGTAGATCTACAAGATCAAGACTCACTCTGATGGGTCCATTGAGCACTATAATGCTTCTCTTGTTGCAAAAGGTTTTACACAAGAGTATGAAATTGATAATGAAGAAACCTTTGCTCTGGTTGCTTGAATCTCATCTGTTCGTACTCTCTTAGCTTTGAGATGAAAGATCTTGTATATCTCAGCTACTTCTTGGGTCTTGAAATCACTCATTCTATTGATGGACTTTATATTACTCAAGCCAAGTATGCTTCCGAACTTTTGTCTCAAGTTGAACTCACTGATAGTAAGACTATTGATACTCTAATTAAACTTAATGCACATCTGACTCCTTCAGCTGGGAAATCACTGTCTACTCCCTCTCTTTACAAATGATTGGTTGATGGTCCAGTTTATCTCACTGTCACTCGTCTAGAAATTTCTTATGCAGTTCACCAGGTGAGCCAGTTTCTGCCTGTTCCACGATCAACTCACTATGTTGCTGTCCTACGCATTCTTTGATACCTGAAAGGCACTCTCTTTCATGGCCTTTTCTACTCTGCCCAGTCTCCTCTTATTCTCTATGCATTCTATAATGCTGATTGGGCAGGAGATCCCACTAATCAAAGGTCTACACTGGTTATTGTTCTTTTCTTGGTTCTTCTTTGATCCCTTGGAAAAGAAAGAAACAAACCATTGTGGCCCGCTCTAGCGCTGAAGTGGAATATTGTGCTCTTGCTGATACCACATCTGAACTCCTCTGGCTTCGATGGCTTCTTAAGGATTTATGTGTGCCTACATCCTATGCTACTCCTCTTTATTGTGATAACCAGAATGCCATTCATATTTCTCACAATGATGTCTTCCATAAATGAACTAAATACATCGAGATTGATTGTCATTTTATCCACTATCATCTTGTCCATGGCACTCTCGAGCTGTTCTCAGTCTTATCTAAAAATCAACTTGCAGTTATTTTCACCAAGTCACATCCTAAGAGACGCTTTCGTGCTTTGGTTGACAACCTCAAGTTGGTCTCACACCTACCTTGAGTTTAAGGTGGGCTATTAGCGTGTATAGGCTATGGGCTTTAGGCTCACCTTATTTACTTATATAGCACACATATTTATACTGCACGCTTTACCTCACTACAAAAAACAGGGGCTATAGCTGCGTTTGAAAAACGCAGCTATAGACCCTAACAAACGCAGCTATAGCCTATAGCTGCGTTTTCATAGCCGCGTTTTCAAACACGGCCTATACTGTGCGACTATAGGCCCCTGCGGGACCTAGAGCTGCGTTTTTGAAAATGCAGCTACAGGTCGGGGTATAGCTGCGTTTTTTTACCCCTAAAGCTGCGTTTTTAAACACCCATAGTTTAGGGACCTATAGCTGCGTTTTTGTAGAAAACGCGGCTATAGGCCCATTTTGAGCTGCATTTTTAAAAACGCGGCTATATGTCCAACTTATAGCCGCGTTTTAAACGCAGCCCCAAGGCGGGTCTATAGCTGCGTTCTTTTTACAAAACGCAGCTATAGGTCCATTCTTCCTAAACACATACTTGCCCAAAACAAATCCTATAATTCCTGCCAATACTCAGATGTAACCAATTGGAACCAACAAAACAAATTACCAACACTCAACAATTCCCAACCAATTGCCAGCAAACAAAACAAGTTCATTGCCAAATGGAAGTTTAACTTAATCAACTATAACAAAATAAAAGCCTTATGCATCCGATACTAATGAAATGAAGGCACAACTACACAATTACAACAGTTTATATGTTTGGAAGTGCCAGCCTTATTTTTCTGGCCTGGACTAGTTCATGATGCTTTGGTCCTGGCCACTAATACCTCTTTCTTTTCTTGCTAGCCAATTAGGCTACTCATAGCATGTGAAATGTTAACAAAACTTACCCATAAAATGTGACTCTTTTCTTATATATTCTTTAAAGCATGAGTCTTCTCTTTTTCTATTTTAAAGATAAAGTGAGTGTACGAACTTGAAAACTTGAAAGGGCAATTTGATGAGATGCATATCTAGAATGAGTATGAAATGTCATGATATCCCTACTGGAAAGGCATGCAGAGAGATTCATTATATTAAACTTAGCAATCATTATCCTTATATGGGTGGTTATGCTACTACTAGATCGTCTCCTAATACACACAATTACAATATTTGTGTCATATATGCAAAATGTGATTAAAAATGAAAGTAGGTACAGCTAGTTTAACCAGTTAGTAGCTTAGGATTAAGGGGTTAACTTTAACTTATTCAAAGATTGATGATAATTCAATCGTTATGAGGAGTGAGGAAGAGGAAAATTCAAATCATAATTTTCTTCGTAAAAGAGATCAAAAAATTACTACTAGATTGTCTCATACTACAATTACAATATTTGTGTCATATATATAAGCAAAAGGCAATTAAAAATTAAAGTAGGTACAGCTAGTTTAATCAGTTAATAACTTAGGATTAAGGGGTTAACTTTTACTTATTCAAATATAATAATTCAATCGTTAGAGGAGTAAGAAAGAGGAGAATTCAAATCATAATTTTCTTCGTGAAAGAGATTAAACAATCATATTCAGAGATCAAGCTTAGTTGTGTCTACACTTGCACAATAGGTTTCAAAGAATCTTAAATGCTTATTTATATGTTCACATGACTTGAAAGGATCTTAAACTAAACCAACCCAGAGCTAAAAGTACAATGTTAAAGGCAACATGATAAGAGGGAAGAACAATTTAAAAATAAAAAGGGCTTTTCTTGCAAACCCTGTCCATATATAACCCATTCCCTTCTTAAATTAATTTGTACACACATAATCAATTAGAGATGATGTAATCAAAACCCATTTTAAGAATTAAAATACTAGGCAAATGTCACCATCTCATTATATACTTGTTTCCCCTCTTTTTTTTCTTTCCAAGAGGAAAAAAAAGCTGCTGTTACACTGAACAGTTAACACAATGAGCAATCTTCTTGGGATCACCAAAATTCTCATTACAACTGTGTGTGAAAAAGTCGATACTGTGTGGGCTGGCTTCCAAATCTTATTAGAACTTGTGTGAGTGAGTGTGTGTAAGTTTGTGTGTACCAGTTAAGTTGTTATGGCACACTTGTGTATCAATAGCATGAGTGGTCCATTCCATATTTTTATCATCTTAGACCCTTAGAGAACCTAGACCTCAACTACTAATCTACTATATATCTAGAAGAGTTGGTATAGCTGAAACCCTAGTATATACTAAGTGGATCAAACAACCTAAAAGGAATAGAACATGTTACCTACGTACATACCTTGGAGATCCATCGACGATTCTATCAACTCCATCATAACAATTGGTTACTGCATCAAATTCACCACCAACATTAATAACCACAACCCTTTACTTTCATCATCTCAAAATCATAACCAATGTGAAGTTATAAAGAGATAGAAGAGCTGGAAATCAACGAACCAAGGGAAAGAAATAAAAGGCTAAAAAAGGCAAAGTCAAGAAATTGTCAAGGAGGAAAAAAGAAATATAAAAAAAATAATGATCAACTCATTTGGTGGTGAGCAACAACACCCCCCATACAATATTTCCCAAGGGAAATTAATAAGCGCGTGTTAAAAAACAAAACCCATTATTCAGAAACAATGATTTTCTTGGGGTGATAAAAGAAGAGGAGGTGAAAAGGAAAGGAAAACCAAATCATGAGTTTGATAAAAACCAAGAGAAGTTGGGAGCTTGGCCTCTATTTCTTCAAGGGTCTGCAAGAAACGGACAAGTAGAGGTTTGTGCTAATGATGTTGTCTTGTGTTGGTGAATGGTAGAAATGATGCATCAAGCACGAGGTTCCCATTACAGCACTTATAAACAAATAGATTAAAACACTCAATTAATTTAATATTTTAATGGGACAGCACTAAACAAATTAACAGTAATGATCAAACAAAAAAAATATAATAATTTTAAAAAAAAATTAAGAAAGAATGTTGGTAGGAAAATTAAGAAAAAAGTCAGACACATTTGAGTTTGGAATTTGAGTTGGGATTCTAAACAGAGAGATTTAGAGCTTTATTGTAGAAAGGTTTCATTTGGGAATGGACAGGGTGGATGACATTATCACAAATTAGCACGCGTTTCTTGAAAGAGGAAAGGTTGAGAGGCAAAAAGAGAAGCACCGTTCTATTGGATCAGGCCTGCCAAGGATAATATAAAGCAGAAAAGAGAGCACTCTTAGGCTATTTTGCAGTGTTTGTATCTCAAGGCTGAAATGGGCCTCTGATCCAAAAAAAGAAGCTGTTGTTGGGTGTGCTGGATAAAAAGCATCAATTAGAAGTAACATACTTTATCTTGGACAGAGGAGGGAGGAGGAAGAGGGTTAGAGCACTTCTGTTTGTCTTGTGCTTTGTAATTCCCTATATCTTTAAGGTGGGAAAAACAGAGGGAACTCCTTGAGAGAGAAAAGATTGACATGAGACAGCATAGAAGTCATAAAAAAAACACTCTATGCTAAATCAATAAACAGATTGAGCAATTTCATGAGCCACAATCAAATAATATGACAAATATAAGAGAGAGATTAAACAAAAAAAGAAAGAAAAGGAAGAAGCAACATTCAATCCACCTGTATGTAAATGTTTTCATTTAAACAAAATGAATTGACAATTATAATATAAAACAAGTTTGAATGAAATTTAAGATCCAACTACACATACATCATTGTTAGCTCCAATAGAAACGGTACAGCAGGATCGGATGTTGTCACTGTGATATCAAGAAAATCTTTTTGCAGAGATCTTCCACCATTTAAATTATGATCACTGCCTTGATCAAGTTATATGCACCATATCATCAAAACTAAACCAATACAGGAAAAGTATTACAATAAGAGAATTTAATACATGTAAAGAACACAAACCTGAAGACTGGCTTGGGAGACAGCAGGGAGAAATTGATCATTCTGGTTCTGAGGTGAGAGTCAAAGAAATCCTAAAAATGGAGAGTTAAAGTCACATCAAACTTCAATCAACAAGGCTTTATATCTCACTTCTCTCTCACTATCAGTATCATCATTCTAAAGAACTCTACTTGAAGCTAAAATTCATGATACCAGACACAAAAATTCAATAAAACCCATCAACAAAAAACTAATACAGTTTTAACAACAATAATCATTAATCTAAAGACACAATGGGATTCAAACAATTAATCCGAGATAAAAATATACACAGTAACTAGAAATAATCGAGCTAGTTAAACCCAAAATCGAAAATCCCATGAAGCAAATCCCTCATAAACCTAAAATCGAAAATCCCATGAAGCAAATCCCTCAAAAAGTCCATTTAAACCCAAAATCGAAACCCTAAATCGAAAATCCACACCCTAAACCTAAAATCAAAACCCAAAACCAAAACTAGAAACCCTAAAACAAAAAATCAAAACAAAAAATTTAAAAAACTTACTGTTAGTCGGCCTTGTGAGAGTGTCTTGAGTGAGATTGAGAGTTGGAGAGAGAGGGAGAGGCCCAAGGCAGCACCGGTGATGGAGGACTGGGCTTTGTCGGCGCCGGTGAGTAGCATCGGTGGTAGAGAGGGCGTGAACGGCTTAGGGTCACACCACGGCTTATCGAAGGGCTTAGAGAGTGGCTTAGGGTGTTTTTTTTTTGGATGGGAGTGGCCTAGGGTGTTCATTCGAAGTACTCAGGGGCTTTTTTATTTATACTGGGTCCTGAAGCTGCGTTTACAAACACGCAGCACAGATATGGTTGAAGCCGCGATTATATAAACGCAACTTCAAGGTGCCATGGGCCGCATTTTGTACACGCGGCTTTAGGACAAAAATAAAAAAAATAAAAAATAAATTTCAGATGGGCCTGAAGCCGCGTTTTTAAAACGCGGCTTCAACAGAACGCAGCTTAACCCACAACAAGCGCAGCTCCAGCGCTGATCTCGGGCCGTGTTCACTGCACGCAGCTATACTCAGGGGTTGTAGCTGTGTTTTTTGTAAAACACAGCTCAAAGGTGGTACTGTAGCTGTGTTTTCTGTAACGCAGCTCTAAAAACGCAGCTTAAAAGTGCGTTTTTTGTAGTGCCTCCTATATAAAGGCATTCATCTATATTTTATTACTTGTAAAATACAATACTATTTATTCAATATTTCTAACAACAACTATGATGACAACCTCTCTTCTCTCAATATCTGCAGTATGGGTTAGTTTTATATTCAAAAATATAAGTTTTTTTTTTTGTTTAAATGTTATCCAAAAATTTTCAGCGGCCCTAATTATTTTTTCAGATGTGAGTAGTCACTAAAATCAATTGCGCCAAATAATTACAAGATGGAACCCCTTGAGATGGATGACCCCAAAATGTTAATTAAGAAGGGTAATTTTTTTCCCTGGATTTACTTTGAAGTTACATCACACTAGCTAACACACTGACGTACGTTTATATGCCATTATTTAAACAATTTTTGGAGTCTGACGTTTGTAGTTACGTCACTAGTATATGCAAGTATGTCAAGGCCATTATTTAATTTAAAATTTTCATAATAATAATAAAAAAATTAAATAGATACTTGTTGATTTTTTTTTAAATTAATGTTTCTGGTTACGTCACACTAACGCAAGTAATTACGCCTATGCCAATTATTCCTCCTTCAAACAGAAAAATTATTAAGTACTTTTGGAGTATCATAAATGCGTATTCTCTCTTTTCACATAAATGATGGATCCCACCATGAATTTAATTAGTAAGACTCACTATTCATGCGAGAAATGAAAGTATGCATTTATAGTACTCCGACAATGTACAATAATTTTTCCTTCAAACTTCACTCTATTCCAATTATTTCATCTTCATAGTCAAGTCAAACTATGGAATATAAATTTAATTTATTGATTTTCTCACGGTTCCACTACATCCAATAATCACACACATGAGTTTAAATAAATGAGTTTAAATAAACAATAAATAAATGTCTATTATTTTAAATTAGAGAGAAAAAGAACCTATAATCAGCTGGGTTTAGTGGGTGTATGTGGTGTTCTGTCTATATGTGCCGTCCCACATGTAGTTTTCAGATACTCTTCAAATCCTAAGTTCTAACACTATATAAACCATCTAACCTTCCAAGTCTCAACCATAAAAACCATTGTAATCTCTTTCAAGAACCAGTTCTTCAAATCATTTGTTGACCTGTATATTGTCCAAATGGAACAAAAACCACACATAGCTCTTCTACCAAGTCCAGGGATGGGACATCTCATCCCTCTTGTCGAGTTTGCCAAACAATTTGTTCTTCACCATGACTTCCACATCACATGTATCATTCCCGTACTTGGGTCTCCATCCAAAGCCATGAAAGCAGTTCTTCAAGCCCTTCCCACTACCATAGATCATGTCTTTCTTCCTCCTGTGATATTGGGGGAGAAGGAGATCAAAGGCCTAAAGTTTGAAGTCCAAACTATTCTCACCTTAACTCGTTCACTTCCACCTCTTCGTGAGGTGCTGAAGTCTACTCGATTTTCAGCTTTTGTAGTCGATCCTTTTGGGATTGATGCACTAGATATTGCTAAAGAACTCAACATCTCACCCTACATTTTCTTCCCCACAAATGCTTTTGCGTTGTCTTTGATTTTTCATTTGCCAAAGCTGGACGAGACAGTTTCATGCGAGTATAGAGACCTACCAGAACCATTGAAGCTTCCGGGGTGCATACCTATTCACGGTCGAGATCTTCTAGAACCGGTTCAAAATCGAACGAGTGAGTTGTACAAAATGTTTCTTCGCAACGCAAAACGGTTCCGATTAGCTGAAGGAATTATCGTTAATACCTTCATGGAATTGGAAGGAAGTGCCATAAAAGCTTTGTTAGATGATGAAGCTAAAAATCTCCCCCTTTATCCAATTGGACCAATCCAAAGTGGTTCAAGCAATCAGGTTGACAAATCAGAGTCAGACTGTTTAAGATGGTTGGAAAATCAACCACATAGTTCTGTCTTATTTGTTTGTTTTGGGAGTGGTGGGACTCTCTCATATGATCAAACAAATGAACTAGCCATGGGATTGGAACTGAGTGGCCAAAAGTTCTTATGGGTTGTAAGAACCCCAAATAATGAATCAGCTGATGCTGCGTACCTTGGTGATCAAACTCTCGACAACAACCCTCTTGCTTTCTTACCAAAAGGTTTCGTAGAGAGGACTGAAGGGCAGGGTCTAGCGGTGCCCTCTTGGGCACCACAAGCCCAAGTGCTTAGCCATGGCTCCACGGGTGGGTTCTTAACTCATTGTGGTTGGAATTCGACCCTAGAGAGTATCATGCAAGGCATACCATTGATTGCTTGGCCGCTTTACGCAGAACAAAAAATGAATGCACCATTATTAGCTGAGGATCTAAAAGTGGCACTGAGACCAAAAACTAACAAAAATGGTCTAATTGATCGAGAGGAAATTGCAAAAGTTGTAAAGGGTCTCATGGTTGGAGAAGAAGGGAAGAAAGTTCATAATCGTATGAAAGATATAAAGATCGCTGCTGAGAAAGCACTAAGTGCAGATGGTTCTTCTATAAAGGCACTCTCTGAATTAGCATCCCAATGGAAAAATCATCCTGGCTCTTAGTACATGATACTTTTCTTGCATTTCAACTTTATTCGTCAGTTGTTTTTCTGTTAAGTTGTCTATTCTTAATTTCTTATTTTGTAACTTTATCATGTATTGCATATTTGACTGTTTGTTTTCTAAGAGGTGGTATTAAATTTCTCTTTTGTTCTTAATTTATATATGAAATGGCAAAATTTGATACTTCCCGGAAGGTGAGACTTGCAACTTGTCTAGCTATCTCCAATAGAGAAGACGAAATCGTACACTGGTACGTAAGCATCAACCTAACATTCTTCTTCTTTTTAGTTTTTTCACCAAAAATTAAAAAAAAAAAAAAAAATTCATTTACATAACCTTTTTTTTTTTTTTTTTTATATATATACCAAATAAACATGCATTGATAATAAAAATTTAGACAAGACAAAGGACCACCAGGCTTAAGATGAGTTCGGATTTAGCCTACAGTGGTGGACAGGGAAGCAAGTAGTAATATAAGCAATTCCAAAATATTTGAAATTAATTCCTTAGGTACAAAAAGATGGTGTATGGCTAGTCCCTGCTGTTGAAGCTAGTTCAAGTCCGAAGTGAAGGTCTAGCCAAGATGGTTTTCTTGTTTGACTGCAAATCTGCACAACTCTCTTATTGTTACACAGAATTAGCAGTTTAGTGTAGCCCAACTCCTTGGTTTTGATGATAGCCTCTCCCACAGCATCCTGGATTGAAAGCTGATGAGGTTTCCTGCCATTGCTTGCACCACCTGTGAATAGCACGACTCCATCCATTGTTTTTGCCTCAAAAGCATATACACTCTCCTTCTAGTTTTCTAGTTCTTGTAAGCTGCTACTTTAATCATGATCTGCCATCTCTCATTGGTGAGCAACAGCTGAGATTGTTGTTTAGATATGTGCTGCTGATCCTAATTGGTTTGGAAAACTTCTTGGTGCCTGCAAGTGAGAGACTATGACGTTAGAATAACTTCTATTGGGTTGGGTAATTGTCCTTGGTGTAGGACCATATTTCGATGGTTCCATATAGACCACAGGATGGTGAATATGGACTGCAAGAAAAACATTCTATCGTTGTCTCTGTTTACATTATGTAGAATACAAGACGCCAACCAATGTGTAACTGAGTTATGTACCAAATCCGAGGTTGTAACTTCTAAATTGGATCCTTACCAAATGGCTCTTGCAAAAGGATAGTGTAGAAACAAGTGATTTATGGATTCCTCTTCCTCATTGCACATGAGGCAATTGTTAGGAATTGTTATGCCTCTCTTATTTAGTACCTCAAACACTGGCAGACTCCCATGCAACGTTTCCAAATAAAGGTCAGGATTTTATGAGGAAGTTGCACTTTCCAAATTAGATTCCACACAGATTGGGGCAAACCATGAATCATTCCTTCTTGCACAAGTGAAGGATGGTGGTTCTGATGGAGCATGTGGTAGGCTTTGTTAACTCTGTACTCTCCAGAATTTGAGTGTCCCCATAAGAGTTTTCTTCAATGCCAGTAGTTCTGGGTAGAGGAAGCTGCAAGATTTCATTGCAAGTAGGGGGCTGGCACAGTTTCTTAACCAAATTAGATTACCATGTTTTTGAGTTCCGATTGATAAGATCTTCCACCGTGCCATCAAGAAGGTTGTTTATTATTAGGGAATGGTTGGAGCATTTAAAACAATCTGGATGAGTGAGAGGGATTTGATGACCATCTCTTATCAACCAACGTCCCTCAAGTAAGGAAGCCAATTGTGGTGCAGCAATATTTTTCCAAGTCCAAGAGTGGTTTGGTTTTGGCTTATATTCCTTTAATGGGAACCTAGGAAAATATTTGGCTTTGAATGTTCTGGCCAGTAGCGAGTTGGGAGATTGTTGTAACTTCCAATATTGTTTAGAAATCAAGGCTTGATTGATCAAGCTGAATTTCTTCAAACCAAGTCCCCCCTACTCCAAGGCTGACATATGGTATCCCAGTTGACTAGATGTAGCTTCCTAATATCAAGATCATGCCCCCACCAAAAGGATCTAGTTATAGCATCTAATTTATTACAAACTGCTTTCAGGAATTCTGAAACATGAGAAGGTTGTTAGGACATATGTGATTCATTGTTAGGAACATAAGTCACTATTTTATGTAATTGGTTAATCTTTTGACAAAATGCACTTTACTTGTAATTGGGTAGATCTAGGATGTGTTTAATACTTTAAGAAACCTTGTTTCAAGTCCAAGTGTTAAAGCCATGCAAGTTTGTCCAAGAATTAAGAAAGAAAGTGCTGCATTTTAAAACTCGACAGCTAGCATCTATCGAGGTTTAATAGCTGCTAAAGCCCGTGGCTCGACAGCTAGCTCGAAAGATAGGGTATCTATCGAGGTTTATGAAGTTCAATTTTTCAGGGCTGTTTTTCATCCAATCCGTGAATGTATGTTTGAGCTTTCTTTTCTCACAACCCTAAATATATATAAGGATTATTTTAAGAGCCGTCAAAGGTTGCACGAGTGTGAAGCAAAGTCTTGTTTATGCAAATTGTAACCGGAGATAGAATTTGCCCTAGTTCATCTTTCTTTTGAAGAAGCTGCTGTGTTTGTACACCATAGGGTTTTGTGACCAAGCAACTTCATGATCTTCATTGTCTGGATGAACTAAAGAACTTTGCAGCCAACATCCTTCTCAAGTTGGTGATCAAGTCGTGTACCGGGATCAGCGCAATTGGTTAGTCACGTACTGGGAGCCGTGCATTGTAAAGGAGAGATTGTTACTACAGAAAAAGTCCAATCAGGTATTGGGGTAAGGGTTCAACTGTAGGTTGGTATAAGGTACTGGGATTCCTTTACTTGTAATCGCTTGTTTTGATAATAGTGGATTCTCGAGAGTGGTAACCTTAAAATCACCCGATGAGGTTTTAATGGTGTAGGTTTTCCCCATTCGTAAACAAATCATCATGTCCATTATATTTTCGCTGCATACTTAGTTATTTGGTGATTTGTTTGTGCTATCATGCACTTTGCATGTTAATTTGATTTGTCAGTTCGTTTAGACCCCTGTAAAACTAGATTGTTTAACCTAATTAATTAACCAAGTGAATACTTAGGTTTATTATTCAGATCTAGGTTAAAACAATATCAATCATATCAAGTAAAGCAGCGGAAAAATAAAGAACACAACGATATGATGACCCAGGAAAACCAAACCGGTAAAAAACCTGGGGAGGATTTAACCTAGCTATCCTCAAGGTAAAATAGCAAATCCACTAAAAAGAATTGAAGTTTACACAATAGCGACTTAGACCACTAACATCCTATTGCTACCCAAGTGTAGGAAACTTACTACCATGACCCCATGATAGCTCCGAGATCCACGGACTCCGTCTTTCTTTAATCTTTGCAAAACACAAACACCACCGTTTGTGACTTTGAGACTCCACTCAAAGGTTTTAGATCTTCTTAAATGTTGATCTTGTATGCAACAACTTCTACAACACCGGATCTCGAGATTCTTCAAGGAATAACACCGGTAGAAGACTTTAGAGAGCTTTTGGGTACAAAACCCTAGATCTACAAAAGAGGCACAAGATGCACTCTAATCTCTCTAAAAAACTCTGAAAACCCTCTCTAGGGTTAGCTTATGATGTCCTTTAAATACTGGAAAAAACGGCTCGCAATTTGGGCTTCAAACGAATAAGTTATGGCCTTTTTACGTTTGCTGGTTTTGCTGATCCGCGAATTTCGATCGATCGAGCATCAATCGAGTACCAATCGAACGGACTAGATTGTAACTCTTTTTTCTTCATCCCGAACTTGAGTTTTTTGCCTTGGGCTTCAATGTAGACCATTATAAACTAATAAGACTGAGTTTTTGTCATGGTTTGCCAACATTACAAACACAAAACCTAACAATCTCCCCCTTTGGCAATCCGTGACAAAACACAAATACAACATAATGCCCAAATACAATAAAATGCCTAAATACATCACAAATCCCAATCTAAGACTCTTAACCTAGAAGTTGCCAAGAAGAGGTAGAAGGTCTTGATTAGAATGCACCTGTCTTTCCTGAAACACTCAACAAACACAGCACCGCATGTGTGGAAAGAAAGACATATAAACAAAATAAAACACAATATAAAAACACAAATAAATTCTAACTCTCCCCCTAAGTTAGATACATCAAAAAGTTTTTATATTCTCCCCCTAAACAAGACAATCAGAATTCCCACATATTCCCACATTTCATCTATTTCTCCCCCTTTTTGTCACGTATTGACAAATACAATTCAAACAAAGAGTAAAGTGACAGTAAACATGAGAGAAAAAAGAGATAGAAAATAGAGAGAACTCCCCCTATGAAGAGCAACAACTCCCCCTATGAACAAAAAAGGTTAAAAAAACTTTTCTCCCCCTATAAAAATAGGAAAAACAAAACAAGTTTTGGGAAAAACAGTTCTAGGAAAAAATTAGAAGGTGGGGATAAATAAAAAACACACAAACCAAAAAAAATTTAGTTGAGGATACACATGAAGAAAAATATTCTCTCTTTTAATAAATGCAAACTTGACACGATGTGACCCATAAATAGTTGCATGAGTAGAGAAAATATTTGCACATTGATTATCCTTCATATCTCGTAAGAAAAATATTTTCTGCAATTCACACATAAAGAAAAATAGCATATACTAAAATGTACAAATGACTCAAAAATTAATCAATCAATTTTTAAGTCAAGTTGAGTACCCAATTTAGCAAAGTGTATGCATGTTATGTGTGAAAACAATGGGAGATATGACTGCAAAACTGCAAGATGGATACAAAAACAATGCAAGTCATGTGAATCCTAAACATAAATGATGCATGAAAAAATTTTGGTCAAAAACTCTAAAAAACTGAAAATTTTTCAGTTTCGATCGATCGAGTATCGATCGAACACCAATCGAATCAGACAAAATCAAACCAAAAATTTTAATCGCAATTTCGATCGGTCGAGAGACAGATTCGATCGGTCGAAATTCTGGAAAACTCAAATTTTTGAAAAACAGAGCAATTTAATGCAGAAACTCCTCAAAGCATAGTATTTCATGAATGAAATGCATGAGTATGAGACTAAATGTTTTTCAAAAACACTTGAATTCAACCCAGATCTTTCAAAACTAAGATTTTCAATCAATTTGTCCTTAAAACTCAAATTTTGCATCAAAATCAAGGAACATATAATCTTGGATGGCCACAACAAAATCACATACAATAACATGTACAAAGTTTAGCAAAGAGTAACATGTGTAGTGTGTGCAACTAGCAAAAGCTTAAAAAACATGTGAGGTGATATGTGAATAGTAATCAATCACAAATTCTACAAAATCCATCACATGAATTTGAAAGAGACTATTACTTAAAGAGTTACATCGTATAACTCCCACATCTTCTAGAATAAAAGCTTGCAATCATGTAAGTTTCTTGATTTGCCTCAATATTCAAATTTATTGATTAGAAACTTAATAAAAGCCGGGATAATGTACACACCAATTTTATGAATTGTGAAATTATTATAGCCCAATAATATACACACCAATTTTAATTAGAGGCTACACCTTATTTTCTTTTTGTGCATGTGCTACACTTTCTCGAGCACAAAATCTTACGATATGCACTAAGGTGTTCATGATTGGCTAGTAAACAGTGGTGAGATGGTTATTTATGCCTTTCTCAATAAGATCAAGTCCGACAGACAAAGGCATGTGACTTCAAGATCAAGACAAAGTGATCAAAAACTATAAACATCTTCCCACACAACATGCACTACAAAGACTTCAGCTAGTAAAGTGCAATAAAGAAGCTCATCCAAGCTAAACAAGGTACATAAACATGTTATGTAAAAATAATATGGCCAACCTTAATTATAAATCCAAGATATATAATACAAAACACATAAAAATATTTTTGGTTAAAAAAAATTTTTGACCAAAAACAAAAAGCACACATTATGCTAAATGATTAAAAATGCAAATGCATTGCATGACAGTGCTTAACCAAGCTATAGAGGGTACACAAACAAGAAATATCAATTTCTTAATTAACCCTTGAGTAAATGTACAAACTAGTACATACTCAAACAAAATTAAAAAAATAGCTTAGCACTTATAAAACACATACTTTTTATGTTTCTCCACAATATCAAGCATGTTTTAAATCAAGAGAGATATATCATAATTCATGTAATCCTCAAAACAAATAAAACAAGACACAAAATAAAATATTTTTGTCTTTTTGAAATTTTTCAATGTTTTTGAATTTTTTTTTTTAAATAAAAAACAACCTAAAAAACAAAACAACCAAAAACAAAAACAAAACATGTCCACAAATAATTGAAAGAATTAAATCAGGGACAAGTCGACAACACTCACCTTAGAGAATCTTTTCTCACCCATATAACACGAGTCTTCGGCTTTGTAGGTGAAAATCTATGTGAAGTAGAATGTATTTGAGAGATTACACCAATCTTCTGAGAAAGACTGAAATCCTGCAAATTCCTTTCACAAGCCAACAAGCTTAAATTTTTCAAAAGCATATGAAACAATTTATTTGGACTCATGGTAGGAGAAATATCATCACATGTCCTAGACTGAAATACAGAATGTTTAAATTTCAATTTATGACAAGTAGGACGAATGTGACCGGAGACACCACAAAAGCGACAAACAGGAACAAATTTAGGAACATCAGTATTCCTAACAGCAAATCTAGTCTCAGATTTTGGTTTTTGCCTCAACAAAGAACAATTTGGCCTAATATGACCAACAACACCACAAAGGTGACAAGTAGGCACAAAAACAGATTTCTTATGCTCTCTAACAGTAAGTTTAGACTTGGGTGTAGAAACTTCAGCATCTATATCAGAACTTTTACCTTTGTCTAACCTAGCAAAATAAGCCTTTTCTTTATTATTCCTTTTGAAAGGAGGGATATAAACATTTTCAGCTTTAGGCTTAAGAGAAACAGAAACACTTCTGTTATCATCAACAGGCTTGGTACTAGTCAAATTTTCAATTTTAGCTTTAAATTCAACTAACTCTTGTTCCAAGCTTTTCATCTTCTCATCTTTAGAGGAAATTTGATTTCTCAAAAATTCATTCTTTTTATTAGATTCATCTAATCTAACAATCAATTCCTCTTTTTCAAGATTAGCCAATTTTAACTCTTCCTTGAATTTTTTAGCAATTCTCATAGTTTTCAATAATTCCTTACGAAGAGTTTCACAGGCATCAAAAAGATCAACAGAAACAATAGTGTCCTTTTTATTCAAATCATCACAATCAAAAACAGTAAGACACTTAAAATTATCCATGATAACAGGGATCAAGGATCAACTCTTAGATCAAAGGATCTACTCTTAGATCAAAGGATCTACAACAGAAGAGCTACTCGCTCTGATACCACTTGTCAGTTCGTTTAGACCCCTATAAAACTAGATTGTTTAACCTAATTAATTAACCAAGTGAATACTTAGGTTTATTATTCAGATCTAGGTTAAAACAATATCAATCATATCAAGTAAAGCAGCGGAAAAATAAAGAACACAACGATATGATGACCCAGGAAAACCAAACCGGTAAAAAACCTGGGGAGGATTTAACCTAGCTATCCTCAAGGTAAAATAGCAAATCCACTAGAAAGAATTGAAGTTTACACAATAGCGACTTAGACCACTAACATCCTATTGCTACCCAAGTGTAGGAAACTTACTACCATGACCCCATGATAGCTCCGAGATCCACGGACTCCTTCTTTCTTTAATCTTTGCAAAACACAAACACCACCGTTTGTGACTTTGAGACTCCACTCAAAGGTTTTGGATCTTCTTAAATGTTGATCTTGTATGCAACAACTTCTACAACATCGGATCTCGAGATTCTTCAAGGAATAACACCGGTAGAAGACTTTAGAGAGCTTTTGGGTACAAAACCCTAGATCTACAAAAGAGGCATAAGATGCACTCTAATCTCTCTAAAAAAATCTGAAAACCCTCTCTAGGGTTAGCTTATGATGTCCTTTAAATACTGGAAAAAACGACTCGCAATTTGGGCTTCAAACGAATAAGTTATGGCCTTTTTACGTTTGCTGGTTTTGCTGATCCGCGAATTTCGATCGATCGAGCATCAATCGAGTACCAATCGAACGGACCAGATTGTAACTCATTTTTCTTCATCCCGAACTTGAGTTTTTTGCCTTGGGCTTCAATGTAGACCATTATAAACTAATAAGACTGAGTTTTTGTCATGGTTTGCCAACATTACAAACACAAAACCTAACATGATTGGTTAATAAACTTAGTTAATTAATCAAATAATTCATTACAAGGGGTCAATATGTTTTTAGCTTATCAAGTGGTATCAGAGTAGGCACACTCTGATTAGATTTTAATCTTTGCTGTGTGATCCATTGACCCCTGTTTGTTATGGATAGAGGATAGTCTCTCATTATACCTCTTTTATTTGATGGCACTGACTATGCATACTGGAAAGTACACAAGAGAGCTTTCTTGCAGTCTTTAGATGAGAAAGTGTGGCAAACTGTGGAGATAGGCTGGACCAAGCCTACAGAAGTGCCAGCCGATTGGGATGATGCGAAGATTAAGGCGGAAAATTTCAACAGTAGGGCACTGAATGCTTTATTCAGTGCTGTCACAAATGAGGAGTTCAAGAAGATATCCTCCACTGAAACTACTAAGGAAGCATGGACCATCCTCTAGATAACCTATAAGGGAATTAAGGCTATCAAAGATTCAAAGCTACAGAGGCTCATTACAAGCTTCAAAGAGATTAAGATGGAGGAGGATGAGTCGTTCGATGAGTTCTATGCCAAGTTTAAGGACATAGTGAACTCAACTCTAATCCTGGGAAAACAATTCCTGAACTCAAGATTGTGAGAAAGGTGCTCAGACCTATGAGTTGGTTGGCAATCTGCAGACCTAGTGAGTTGGGTTTGACAAAGATCTAGAAATCAAGCAAGAACAAGAGCATGACACTAAAGGCCAAAAGCAGTGATACTAATGAGTCTTCTGATGATGAAGATTTTAAGATGAAGTCCTACATCACTAGGCAATTTAAGAAGTTCATGAAGAATGCCAATGCAAAGGGCTTCGACAAGGACCGCAAACAGTCAAGTTGTTTTCAATTTAAGAGCCAAGACAAAGGGAAGAGGATGCTAGAGATGGTGGTCAGTACACTGTACCCTCAGGACCCAAGTGTTTCGGGTGTCAGGGCTTTGGACACATGAAACAGGAGTGCCCCACATATCTCAAGGCCATTGGGAAAGCAAGGCACTTGCTGCAACTTTGAGCGACACCGAACTTGAGGATGATTCCAACAA
Organism: Lithocarpus polystachyus; assembly: GCA_033629205.1. Taxonomy (NCBI): domain Eukaryota; kingdom Viridiplantae; phylum Streptophyta; class Magnoliopsida; order Fagales; family Fagaceae; genus Lithocarpus; species Lithocarpus polystachyus. Next base: position 35,478,051 of record CM066165.1, read on the forward strand.
TGAGGATGACGGAATCCTGAATGCCTTCACTGCCACTGTCAATCCTACTGAAGGGATTGTAGAAGATGTGGATGAAGAAGAAGACTTGGTGGAGTCAAAGTTTGAAAAGATGGATAAACAAGATGACATCCACACAGCCTATGCAAAGTTATACAAGGTCTCAGAAAAGCATGAGAAGTTGTATAGGTTGGCCATCAATAAGCTTAGTGATATGGAGCTTGAGCGAGAAGAAATCTCTATAAAGTTTGATGAAGCCGATCAGACCATTAGAGCATTGAGATTTGAGAATAATTTCTTGGCTGAGAAGACCAAGAAGCTTGAGGCAGAATTATTCCAAGTCAGAGCTCAGTTGGAAAAGACTTCAAGAGTTAAGCTCGATGAGATGCTCATTCTTCAGAAATCTGCTTTCGATCGAATCGGTTTAGGGTATGATTTCTCTTCTTCTAGTACTACTATTTTTGTTCCTTCTGCTAATAATGTTGAAACTGAGAACAATGAAGTTAAAAATGAATTAACTAGTGAGAACATAGACAAGGATAAGTCTATCTTAGGAGCACCCCCTAAACTTGCTAAGAATGAGACTAAACACCCTAGGGCTAAGAAGGGAAATAATCAAAAGCCTAAATAGATAAGTAGCATCTCTGTCATCACTGTGGAGCAGCTGGACATACTCTACCTAATTGCTATAAGTGGTTAGCCACTCAACAGAGTAATAGCATGATGGCGTCAGGAAACCAAAATCAGTTTTCATCCTCCTTTGCTTCTCTTGGAGATCTTCTTAAAGTCCTCATGTTCCTTTCAAACTTGAACGATTTCAATTCGTCCCCCTTACTTCCCTTTCAAGGATTCGTGCAAAGGAAAGGTTCTTCTAAGGTGGGGAAGGAAAAATGATCGAATTGATTATGTCACTTTTCTCTCTCCCCTCATGTTTTTAATTTTGCATTACTTGTGTGTTTTGCTTTTGTGTTTTTTAGTTAGTCTAGTTTTATGCATTGCTTTGTTTTGTTTAACATGTTTTTGTTTGGTTGTTTTCATTTTTTGCTTTATTTTATTTTTCATAAAATAAAAAAATTGAAAAATACAAAAACAATGTATGTTTGTGTACATTGGTACCTGTGTACCTTGGATGGTCACTGACACAAAGTTTTCTAAATTTTGTATCTAGCTTAGATGAGTATCTCTATGCACAAATAAGCAAGTGAGTTTGTGGCTCGTGTTTGTGATAAGTAAGATTAAGTAATCTCTTGTACTTAACACTCGTATCACTATTTTTGACGGGAAGGACTAGAAAATCCTAAGAAAAAGGCATAAATAACCATCTCACCACTGTTGCCCACCAATCATGAAAAAATGACATCCGTATACTTCGGCATAGCAAAAGTGCAATGTCAAATGCTTAACATCATTGGGTATTTCTTTTCTCTCTCTTTTATGCCCATGCATGGTTTGCTTAAAAGAAAAATATGCAAAGGAAAATAAAGGCAAAAAAAAAAAAAAAAAACAAAATGCTTTATATATGATTGCAAGCATGTATTTTAGAAGATGTAGGAGTTATAGGATGTACCTCGAAGGTGATAGTCCCCATTAAACAATTATGATTGTGTGTGAGTTAAAGTGATTTTCTCATATCTCAAATCGTCGTAACATGTAGACATTTATGCAATCTTGCAATGTTTTCACACAACATGCAATATTCTTTGTTAATTTTGATACATGTGCAGGTATAACGTGATTTGGCCATCACAAGGAATACTTGTGTAAATATATATTCATTAAATTGTCTTAACTTTTTTTTGAAATATAAAATTACTTGTTTAGTGTGTGTGTGTGTGTGTGTGTGTGTGTGTGTGTGTGTGTGTGTGTGTGTGTGTGTGTGTGTGTGTGTTTTGAGATCTATGTGCTTACATGTTTCTTGTTGAGAGATGTTTTTGAGAATTTAAAGTGTTGATTGGAACCTTGGTTGAGTTGCATATTTGATTGCATTCATGTCTATGTTTTTCTCTCCTTGAAAAACTATTTTTAAGCAATCTCGACAGCTTCTCGACACCTTTCGACACCTGGATAATCTATCAAGCTCTTCAGCTTCTTTTTATCGCAATCTCGATAGCTTTTCGATAGCTCCTCAATCCATCGAGAAAGTTTTATCTCCTCGATAGCTTCTAGATAGCTCCTCAATCCATCGAGCTTGTTTTATTATGGACACCTCTGGACAGCTGCTCGATAGCTGTATCTATCCTGGCCTTAAAGCTTGACACCTCTCGATTTATCGAGAATTATGAGACTTCTATATATACGCGCTTCGCGATATCTGTCTCATTTTCATGCATACGTACCTTACATTCTCTATATTCTCATATATTGATTGCATTGGTGCTTTTTTGCTTGTCTCCTTCTCTCCCTCTCTCTAGTTTACGTTAGTTGCGTTATGGCACCTAAGTGTAAATCTACTCCGTCCCGGAACCTTCTTCGTTCCTGGGCATCCACTTCATATGATCCTGCTCCTTCCTCTATTCGATTTCGTGATGAGCAAGCCCAAAAGGACTTCAAGGAGAACTTCTCTCAACGAGGTGTTCATTCGAAATGCCAAGTCATTTTGTCGAACTTCTCTGACACTGACCTACCCACTGTCATTCATAGTAAGGGTTGGGAGTCATTGTGTGACGTCTCGGTCACTTGTCCATCCGTGCTGATCTAGGAGTTCTACTCCAACATGCATGGATTTGATTATTCAGTACCTCTTTTTGTTACTTGCGTTCGAGGTGCGCACATTGTGGTCACACCGGATATTGTATCCGATGTGCTCTGTGTTCCGAGGGTAGAGCATCCTGACTACCCCGGTTGTGAACGTCTGAGGACTGTGTCCAAAGACGAGCTTATGTTTGCTTTTTGTGAGCGTCCTTCTATTTGGGGTGTTCGTCAGTTTACTCCGTGTTCGACCTTTGCTAAAGGTCCTAGGTTCATGAACACGGTTATGACTTTTGTTTTGCATTCTCTTTCTTACTATAACTCTATTACCGAGCTCCGTGCTCAATTTTTGTTTCTCTTTTAGAGCATCTCACTATAGATTTTCCCTTTTATTTTATTTTTTCTATCATAGATGTATATAGGGATACGACGACCTGTGATAAGCTCATCTTCCCTTTATCTATCACAAGGATTTTACCCCATTTTTCTGTTCCCTTTCCCGTTTTCAACCACTTCTCTGTTATATGTGCCATGGACGCCACTACCGTTAAATGGAGAGAGGCGCAGCTACGTTCGAGGCGGTCTGGTACAACAGCTCCTCCCACTTCTTCAGCTCCAGCCACCTCCACTCCTTCTTCTTCTACAGGGGGTGTGACTCTTGATACGATCATGGTGCAGTTTCAGCATATGGATGCTCGCCTTGACACTCTCACTGATGAGTTGTGTTAGGTGAACACCCATGTCAGTCGTATTGCCAGACGGCAGGCTCGCCTTGATGGTTTTGTAGAGTCTCCCTCTCCTCCTCTCAAGGCATCCGACGACGACGACTTCGATGATGATGATGATAAGGATGGAGATGCTAGCTCACCCAGCGATGACAAGATGTCTACTTGATACTCTTACCCTTTGTCACTTGTGACAAAAAGGGGAAGTAGTTCTGGATATGAGAGTAGTCATTCTCATTGGAGGAGGGTTAGTATAGAAGATTTTTATTAGGGGGAGTGTGTATATTGAGGGATGTAGTGAGAATTTTATGTATCTTTTTCTTTTCTATTTTAGATACATTGTTCATGTACTTTAGATCTTGTGATCATATTGTGATAGCAAACATTGTACTTGTTGTTATATACTTCTGAGGTTGTTATTATAGTTCTTTCACCTATCTCTCCATGTTTTGTATCTTTTCTTTCTTTATACACATGTTTTTTATAAAGTGTATGCAATCTATTATTTCTGTTTCACACTAAGATTTCTTGATGAGTTTTGTTTAAAGTGTTTCAGAAATACAGGTTGTCAAAGTCTACTTGCCATAAACTCTCTTCTTGCAAAGTTTTTCAAAAGTTTGTATTAGGATAGATTTTATTGTATTCAACAAGTGAATATAAGTTGAGTGTTTTGTGACTTCTCTCATATCTCATTTGTTTGTTGTAGTTTTGTCAAGGATTATCAAATGGAGAGATTGTTAGGACATATGTGATTCATTGTTAGGAACATATGTCACTATTTTATGTAATTGGCTAATCCTTTGACAAAACGCACTTTACTTGTTATTGGGTAGGTCTAAGATGTGTTTAATACTTCAAGAAACCTTGTTTTAAGTTCAAGTGTTAAAACCATGCAAGTTTGTCTAAGAATCAAGGAAGAAAATGCTACATTTTAAAGCTCAATAGCTAGTTCGACAATTAGCATCTATCGAGGTTTAATAGTTGTTGAAGCCCGTGGCTTGACAGCTAACTCGAAAGATAGGGTATCTGTCGAGGTTTATGAAGTTCAATTTTTCAGGACTGTTTTTCATCCAATCCGTGAATGTATGTTTGGGCTTTCTTTTTTCACAACCCTAAACATATATAAGGATTATTTTAAGGGCCATCAAAGGTTGTGCGAGTGTGAAGCAAAATCTTGTTCATGCAAATTGTAACCGGAGATAAAATTTGCCCTAGTTCATCTTTCTCTTGAAAAAGCTGCTGTGTTTGTACATCATAGGGTTTTGTGACCAAGCAACTTCATGATCTTCATCGTTTGAATGAACTGAAGAACTTTGCAGCCAATATCCTTCTCAAATTGGTGATCAAGTCATGTACCGGGATCCGCGCAATTGGTTAGTCACGTACTAAGAGCCGTGCATTGAAAAGGAGAGATTGTCACTATAGAACAAGTCTAATCGGGTCTTGGAGTAAGGGTTCAACTGTATATTGATATAAGGTATTGTGATTCTTTTACTTGTAAACTCTTGTTTTGATAATGGTGGATTCTCGGGAATGGTGATCTTAAAATCACCCGGTGGGGTTTTTGCCGTGTAGGTTTTCCCCATTCGTAAACAAATCACCGTGTCCATTATATTTCTGCTGCATACTTAGTTTTTTGGTGATTTGTTTGTGCTACCACACGCTTTGCATGTTAATTTGATTGATTAATAAACTTGGTTAATTAATCAAAAAATCCATCACAAGAGATTAATACATTTTTGGCCTATCAAAGGTGAATAAAGGCATGGCTTGAAGCACAAAAGATACTAAAGTAATTCTGCCAACTTGGGATAGCAATTTGGCTTTCCATCCTTGGAGTTTTCCCTATACTTTGTCAATAATGTCCTTGAAGTCAGCTATCCTCCTCCCCTTGAGTTTCAAATTGATACCTAGATATTTACTAGGGTTTTGCACAAGGTTCACTTGAAGAGAAAGGACAAGGGATTCCTTCACATCTTGAGGTATGTTTGGGGAGCAAAAGAGGTCGGATTTATCAAAATTGATACATTGACCTGAAATTGAACAATACCATAGGATTGTGATCCTGAGATTAGAAGGAGATATCTTATCATTTTGGAAGAAGAATAAGGAGTCATCAGCAAAGAAAAGGTGGGTAAAACAAACCCCATTACTTCCTACTGTGATTCCTTTAATTTTCTTATAATTCTCTTCTTTTGTGAGTGCAATGAAAAGGATGCACAAAACGGGAATAGGTAGGGTGAGATAGGGTCTCCCTATCTTAACCCTCTAGAGGGATTGAATGGTTGGGTAGGGCTACAATTAATAGGCAAGGAATATTGGACAGATGTAACACACTTCATAATCCAATTTACCCATGTGTTACTGAAGTTCATGAAAAGTAAAAGAGCTTTAAGAAAATTCCAGTTAACCCTATCATAAGCCTTAGACATATCTATTTTCAATGCACCAAAGCCTTTCTTTCTACCCTTCTTTTTCCTAAGAATGTCAAAAAACTCATGAGCTAAGATAATATTGTTTGTAATGTTCCTACCCTGAATAAAGGCATTCTGGTAAGGTTTTATAAGCATATCCATGTAAGGTTTATGCCTAGAAACCAGAATTTTGGAAATAAACTTGTAAGTAACATTACAGAGGCTAATGGGCCTAAGATGAGTTACCTTTTCTGGAAATTTGACCTTAGGTATAAAAGTAAGGTAAGTTTGGTTAAGGGATTTAAGAAGAGAACCTGAGTGAAAGAAAGCATAGACATAGTTCAGTATGTCTTGCCTTACTATGCTCCAAAATTCTTGATAGAAGAAGGCTGGAATCAAATCTGTTCCAGGAACTTTATGAGGCCCAAGTTCAAAAACTGCCCATTCAATTTCAGCATCAAATACTACTCTGTCAAGATTATTTTTCTGATATTGATCAAGTGTAGGGATTTCAAGGTTTGCTAGTTCCTCCACTAGTTCCTGAATAGATTTAGGGCTACCTCATTGTATTGGTTTTTGAAGAGTTCCACCATGTAGTTCTCAATATCAACCTACTCCTTCAGTTGGTTCCCTTCAGCTGTCCTAAGTTGCAGAATCCTATTCCTAGCTCTCCTTTGCTTAACCACTGTTTGAAAGTATCTAGTATTTCTATCCCCCTGATTAATCCAGGTACTTCAAGCCTTTTAAGCCCACATAATTTTTTTCTTTGCTCTTCAGTTTCTCAATATTTTCTCTGAGTTCTTTTTCCATTTTGATATCATGCATTGTTTTGATGGAGTCTTGTAGTTCTCGAAGATTATTCTATTTGTCATTTAGATCCTTATCCACCTTTCCAAAGACATTTCTATTCCAGTCAAAAAATTCCTTCTTGACATTAGAGAGCTTCTATTGCAACTTAAAAGCTCTCGAGCTTTGAGGGTAGATTCTCCATGCACTTTGGGCTAGTTCCTTACGATCAGCATGTGTTAACCACTTTCTTTCAAATTTGAAAGGCCTTTTCCTAAAGAGCTCCTGAAGATCAAAATCTAGGATAATGGATCCACGATCAAATCTTCGAATAGGCAAATTTCTAAGTGCATAATGAGGATTTGAATTGATCCAATCCACAATGCCAAAGGCTCTATCTAGCCTATCTATAACAAAGTTTTATCTCCATGACCATTCATCCTAGTATATTCTTGCCCTTTAGCTTCAAGATCACAAAGACCCAAGTCAAACAGAGTTTGTTTGAATACCTCTGCACCTTCAATTTTCATATGAATAAATCTAAATTTATCATCATGTGATAAAACTTGGTTGACATCACCTATGCACAACCAGCTTTTGTGGACTAGGTTCATAATATTTCTTAATTCAACCCAAACTTCCTCCCTTTTGGCATGATTAAGGTGCCCATACACAAATGAAATAGGTAAAGGGTTACCTTTGTTGTCAAGATGATTAGCATGGATTAGGTGTTTGGAGCTATATTGAATGTTAAAGCTCTGGTTAGTCATCAATCTTAGCAGCTAACCACCACTTAAGCCTTCTCTAAGAACCTCCCATCCATTCCAAAAACCATATTTTTCAAAAATTCCAACTTCTTTGTCTTTAGCTAATTTGGTCTCCATTAAGAAAATGATGTCTAGTTTATACTCCTGGGCCTTTTTTTGACATTGCAAAACTGCAAAGGGGCTACCCAACCCTCTATAGTTCCAGCTCAAGACCTTCATGTTTGTTTGGGAAGCTATTGAAGGCCACCTTCCCGAAGCCCTGTAGTCATATCAGCATCAATGGAGGTCTCCTGATCAGAAACATTTTGAATTTGGTTGTTTTCTCTATCAATTAAGCCACACTATAGTCTCTGTTTAATATTCCTCCCAAACTTCCCTATCTCCTTTTTGATTCTCTTCTTTGAGCTCAATTTTGGTATCTCCCTTGCAGGTTTGTCCCCAATTTCACTACACTAAAAACCAGTAGTTGGAATAAATGAAGGTAGGTATATGGTGGGTAAGGAAGGTCCTAGGCCAAGAGTAAAGAGTTCAAAAGGGCCAAAATCCCTTACATTGGGCCCTACACTATTCGGTTGGGTGTCACCTATTGGGCTGTCTAATTGGTCTGATAGAACAAGCCCATTGTTCTCTGTTTGGGGGTTTAGGAGTCTAGGCCCATTATTGGAATCCCCCAATTCAAATCTGAATCTCCCTCAATTTACTCTTTGTACTAACGACTCTATGAATGAATTAGGGGACTCAGGTATGCAACCCTTTTCCCAACCATGGCATTGCATGGCTTTAGATCTGCTTCATTTAATCTGTCCAGATTGAACACAATTGCTATAGTATCACTCTCTGAATCTGAAGCTTCAAAGTGGGGACGGGTACTCTGTCCATTTGTAATGAAAGGACCATTACCTTCAATCCAGGTCCATTGAAGGTTTGAGACTTGTGGAGGTTGCCATGGTGGTCCAGTTGAAAAGGACGCATTATATATTCCATTACCCAAAGGGTCATGCTGTGTTGGCAAGTAACTAGCATGCAAATTATTGGTGTTTTCACTTGAATTAGTACTAGTATCTTCTAGGGCCAATGAATGTGCTGGGGTTGGAGGTACTGTATGTGGTTCAAGGTCATCAACTAGTGTATTGATCAAATTGGGCAGGGGATCAGATGGGGTCTAGTTGGGTTGGTTAAGGTTTAGTGAATTAATGGCCGAATGAAGTGTGGGTGTATTAGTGTTTGGTTGATGGTTAGATGGAGATGGGGCTGCATGTTGTGAATGTGGTGTGCTAGGAGTACTAGGATCAGGCTGCAGACTTAAAGGGGGTGAGAGATTACCTGGTCTAGTGTTTGACATACCTGTCCAAAATGCATATGGGTGGTCTATCTCCTCTTTCAATTATGGAAAGCGCGAAGCTCATTTGTGAATTAGGGTTGCAAATCATCAAACCTATATTGGACCTGATGAAGCTCTTGAATTTGATGTCTCTGTCTGAATAGCATCAATTCCATATCCTCCATGTTATGGTTACACTGACATCGTGTATGGCCAATGAGTCCACATCTAGTACATAGTTTATGTACCCTCTCATATCGACATTGAATCTAGATCCTAGAACCATCATCAAGCTGGAGCATAAACCCAACGATCACTTGGAGCCAAGGATCAATTCGCACCTTTACTCACATAAATCAAATATTTCTTGGGATTTTATCTTCTCAGTCCACTCTTTCCACTAAGCCCAGCAACTGACCCATTCTCTCAGCAAGCTCTGGGTGTTGATACTCCAAAGGCAAACCATGGAGCTGGACCCAGATAGAAATGAAATTGAGTTATGGGTTGCCAATCACTAGGTTTGGTCTCCAGCTTTCTAGAACCTCCAGAAGTCTCTTTGGGCTGCTAAATCCTCAGGATCTAGTTTCACAATAGGCTCATGTCTCGCAAATGGAACTTCATCTTCATCACTAGGCACAAGATCTGTATCAAGTTCTTCAACAAACAAATCAGAACTGATATTAGAATCACTACTATCAGTCCACCCATATTCCCTAGTAGCTATATTAGTGTCCATTGGGGTAAAAGGAAGAAGAGGAAATCGTTGCATGCACAGTGGAAACAGTGTAGTGCAATACTCACTGAAGACACTTGGGAACTTTGGAAGAAACAGAAAGCTAAGACAAAAGGTGTTCTTGAAAAAGACAAGGAAGATATGAGGAAGAAGACAGAAAAGGAGAGGACAGGAAGGTATATGGTAGAAGGGAATATTTGTGTAGGTATGGTTGAACCATGGTGAATAATTGGAACAAAGTTTGACCCAGTGCAAGCAAGGACACACCTCAAGCATGCAAAGGAGTATAGAGATACGGGTTGAGATGATGGAAAATGTGCAGGAAATTAAAGGGAATCAAATAGAAAAGACGGCTTTACCTACAAGGAAAGACAACGTAGAAAAAGAGAGTTGACAAGGGTTTGAAAAAGAAAGAAAATGAAGAGGATAAGACAATGATAGCCTATCTGAGAAAGGAAAACGACGGCGAAGACCTTAGGGGGTGAGAGGTTCACTGTGTGTGAGAAGAAAAGCTTTGATTAATCATTCAGGCACTAAAAGATTAATGTGTACCAAAACGAAAATCTTTGACCAAATATTCATTTTTTTTTTCCCTTGAGAAAAGAAGTAATTCAAATGCTTCGCAATGTTGCAAGACAACTATATCAAAAACTCACTACTAATTATATACGTGCTGGTATTTTATAAATGTTGTGAAGCAATACCTATAATTGTAATAGAAGACAACAGACATATAAGTTACAGATCTGGGGTAAAGTCTCTAATAGTTGAATAAAAAATCTGAGGTTCAATTTCTGTCTATATCAAAAACTAATTGGTATTTTAGTTTAATGATAAAGTGCTATCATCAGGAGTGGACGTCATAGATTGAAACTCTCTAAAAAAAAAAAAAAACTTACAGATTTTACATGTTTGAACTTGAATATCCCATCAAAATAAAGCCGCACATTGCATAGATCAATGACTAGTTTATGTCAATAATTAAAGCATACAACATTCTTTCCTCAAAGCTATTAAAAGCCGATTTGCCTAAAGTGTAGACTGCAACAATATTAGAATTGAAAATAAAATTCAATGTATGTATTGGGAAATATCAGCTAATTCTAGACACTTTATTTTGTAACCATAATATAACCAAAAATTAAAGATATAAAGATAATTTTACAACGTAAATATAATGGAGGTTAGCCCAATTATTCTTTCTTATAGATAAATGGTGGCTCAACTAAACTAGAGAGGCCTATTAAACCCGACATTTTCGAGGAATTGCACTTAAGTGGATAAAAAAAAAAAAAAAAAAGAGTTTTTCATAGCTTCATTTGGTACTTAAAAACACAAGTAGAGAACTATAGCAAAGTAGGGCTAGGACAAAATGGGCAAATGCCCTTTTTTGTGCAAAAAAAGTGGCATTTTTCCCGTTTTCCCAAACAAATTAGGGAAATGCCCCTCTTTTGTAACTCGATTTTCTAAAAATCGAATTAAAAAAAAAATTCTAAAGCCCTATAGCAGCGTTTTAAGGAGCCTATAGTGACGTTTTAAAGACCTATAGTAGCGTTTTGGAACTCGAGCTCCATGAACTCGAGTTATAGGCAAATTTTTTTAATTTTTTTTACCTATAACTCGAGTTCATAGAGCTCGAGTTCCAAAACGCCACTATAGATTCTGAAAACGTTACTATAGGCTCCTTAAAAATGTCACTATATGGCTTAACTCGATTTTGAGAAAATCGAGTTTCAAAAAAAGGGTATTTCAAAAAATGGGTATTTTCCTAATTAGTTTGGAAAAGGGGGAAAAATGCTGGATTGTTTTTTGAAAAGAGCATAGGCCAATTTTGTCCAGTAGGGCTGTAACTTCAACTTTGGATTCCTATTTTCTGAATAGCTATCTCAAACCCATGAGATTCTGAGGTTTAACCATTTAAGATCCCCTTTTAACTCACCCAAAATGATACAAAATCTTTTTCATCAAGTTTATAAGATTACCAACCACACACCGGTCTTTCAACATGTCACCAAAACAAGAATCAAATTCAAAACATCCTCTTTATCATATATTGTATGTTTGACTATATCATATCATTGGACAAAATGGGCTTTTTCCCTTTTCGCACAAAAAATCCAGCATTTTGCCCCCTTTCCCAAACTAATTAGAGAAATGCTCCTCTTTTAAAATTTGATTTTCTCAAAATCGAGCTAAGCCCTATAGTGGCGTTTTAAGGAGCCTATAGTGACGTTTTAAGGAGCCTATAGTGACGTTTTAAAGGCTTTTAGTGGCATTTTGAAACTCGAGCTCCATGAACTCGAGTTATAGGTAAAAAAAAAAAAAAAAAAACTACCTATTACTCGAGTTCAAGGAACTCGAGATCCAAAACGCCACTATAGATCCTTAAAGCGTCACTATAGACTCCTTAAAACGCTACTATAAGGCTCTAGAAATTTTTTTTTAAAACTCGATTTTGAGAAAATCGAGTTTCAAAAGAATGACATTTCTCTAATTAGTTTGAGAAGGGAGGCAAAATACTGAATTGTTTTTTTTAAATGGGCATAGGCCAATTTTGTCCTCAGATCATTATAATAAGATTGTATGTTTCATAGTGGTTGTTTTGTGATTTCTAACTAAGCTGCTCTATTTCCCCGAAAATAAAAAACAGTGGCCTTAATTTATACTCTTCCCTCTCATATTGTTAGGCATGTTTAAAAAAATCTGACTTTTAAGTGAATATTGAATGTATTGTCTTTTACATCAAAAGATACAAGTTTCCAAAATAACTCTTCTCAATTTAAACTTTAGTGAAATTGAGATATTCGTTTTTTTAAAAATAAAGTAAATAAAAGGAAATTTATTGGTTCAAAAAAAAAACCCCAAAAAATAAAATTTTGATACAAAATACACAAAAAGGGGAATAGCATTTGCATCTAGCCCATTCCTTGGCCAATAGTTCCTCCAAATGGAAACAAGAAAAAAATTATTCTAACAAATTCCCAATATCACAAAAATAATAAATAATAAAAACAAAAATGAATTTATTCAAAATCATGACTCCCCAAAAAACCCAACATCTTTAAAATATTTTTCAAAAATTGCCCTCATGCTGCTGGCTTCAATTGTACAACTCTGAATTTCGCTCCCGTGGACAAGAGAAACCTGCTTTCAATGAACCCGAATTCCGCCCTACAATCTAAATTCCAATAACAAATGGATCAGCGAATTCAGCCTCCACTCGACAGTAGTGAGTGGGTGTGATTTGATATTATGTTTACACCAGTAAACCATGTCTTTGAGTGAGTGGTTTTCAGCACTTACAATTTTATTATTTTATTAAATTAGATAAAATAGGGGTTATTGTTATATATATATATATATATATATATATATATATATTATAATTGTATTTGATAATAGTAGGATTTACTTTATTCACTTCAATTACTTTGTTTTGTTTAGATGCTTAGCATGGTGGCTTTGCATATTTTTTACTAGTTTAATTTATCATTAAAAATATTTTTGCACAACCTAACTTAAATTGTGTACACTCTGATCACTCATCATCCTAGCCCAAAACCAAACACCAACACAAATCAGCGCATCTCAAACTAAACAACACATATCATCTCTCTCTCTCTCTCTCTCTCTCTCTCTCTCTCTCTCTCTCTCTCTCTCTCTCTCTCTCTCTCTCTCTCTCTCTCTCTCTCTCTCTCTCTCTCTTTTCTATATAATTATCTCGGTATCTCTGACTTTAAGAATAAAGAGTGAGCGTATCTCTCTTTATTCTAAATTAATATTATGTGTATAGGTATGTTTTGATACTGATTGTGTATAGTTATTATTATTTTTTTATTATAATGATATTTGTGTGAATGATAATGTGAGTGAATATGTGCGTGTATAGTAAAAATATAATATAACTTTATATAATTTAAAAACTAGAAAATACAGAAGGTTTCTTACTTGTGTGTGTATTATTATCATGTTATAATAATTTTTTGTTATAAAGTTAGTGATTCAAGAAAAAAACAGTAAAGTTAATTGTGCATACCCAAAATACGGTTATTGGGCTCAACCTCTACTTGGGCTCACAATCTATTCTGTATTCTGCAACTCAATCACACTCCTATTTCCCCCACTCTTCTCTATACCTCTCAAAGTTAATTCCTTCCTCTCTTAGGCCCCGCTTGGGAGTTCATAAGGGAAATGAATGGAATAGAATGTAATGATTATAAGGGAATAGAAAGGAATGGAATGGAATGGAATGTATTTAAGTAAGGGAATGGAATGAAAAATAATAGAATGGAATTGAATTAAGTAACCTTGATTGGATGTTTTAAAATTAAGGAATGGAAAGGAATGGAATGTAAGTAATCTTGTTTGGGAGTCACATGGAGGGAATGGAATGGAATCATTTTATGGCAATATTACTATTAGACCCCTATTTTAAAATAAAGGGTTGAATATATAGGGGTATTTTGGGAGTTTTGGTAAAAAAAATCATTAAATCTAATTCCATTCCCTCCCATTCCTCCCAATTTTGGGGAGAATGAAAATTTGAGGTTTTAAGGGAATAGAAAGGAATGGGTGTTCCCTCCTACCCATTCCATTCCCTCTCACTTAAACTCCCAAACAAGGGAATGGACTTTCCATTCCCTCCGTTAAAACTCCCAAACAAGAGGGAGGGAAGAATATTCTAAAAATATTCTTTTCATTCCATTCTATTCAATTCCATTCCCTCCTCCCAAGCGGAGCCTTAGAGTGACTGCTCTCCTTCCACCATGCTCTCTCTCTTTCCCCAAATGCCAACCCTCTTTCCTCACTCTTTTCTCTTATTTATAGCTCAAAAGTAGTGGAAGAGTTATGATTACTTTCATGGTGAGTGGAAAAGGAGGTCCAATGCTATTATCCTTAAGTGGGTGAGTAGTTGGGACTGTGAGGCGGTAAGAGTGGCATTGAAACTGGTTCCCATATCAGAAGATATGTTCAGCAGCGATACTCCCCAGGCGATACCGAGCATCATGGGACTCACCTACCCTGGAAATTGCATTCCCCGACCAAGCAAGGTCTCATCCTCGTTATTTATGTCACAATGGCTTCATTACGGTCTTTGGGCTTTGGATGAGCGTCAAGGCTCGCCTAGGCCAAGTTCTTAGGCCCCACAGCACAACCACGCATGGTGTCCTAAAATTCGAGGCCCAACAAGTCCATGGCCTTGAACACACGGCATCATTGTGATGGGTTTTATGAGCAATGGGCTTGACTGGAAATTGCACCCTATACAATAGCCCCCCCTTGATTCGTGCCCGGTCCTCGGGAATGAATCAAAGACTCTAAGAGCCCAACGCTATCTAAGAAGTCTAACGGGCAAATACCGAATGGTCTAAAGGACTCATTAATGCGCCCTTAAAAGGTGTGTTGCACCTGACTATTGGCTCAGCCATCATCATTGTTTGAAGGTTCGTGAACCGAGGTGACGTGCGTATGGCAATTGAGGTGGGGATTCGTAGGGTTTCTCGCATCGATTTATTAAATGTCACTTACTCCCTTATTTGGTTCCTATAAATAGTCTTTTCTGAATCCCTACTTCACTTTTACATTCTTCATTCTCCAAACTACCTCTCTATTTAGCATATTGTTTTCGTGCGCTCATCTTCCAGCCTAGAACACCATTCTTTCCTAGAGCCTCAAAGTAAGTCCTCTTCGCCTTTCCTCTTTATTCTTTCATTTTCTTTCAGAATCCCCTTGATCTTAGAGTTTAGAAATTTAGTTTATAAATGGGCTATTCTTACCTTCTATCTTCAGAAGTTGCTTTGGCTAATTTTAGGGCTACCTACAATGTCTCTGGGGGTGTTGATATCGCTTATTGTCATGTGGGCAATATTGACATCTACAGGCATACCGACTCAAATATAGTCTTTTTTCCTATCATGGCTATCCTCGAGGGTGGGGTTAGGTTCCCCGTGGATCCCCTCATTCTAAGTACCCTTAGGTTTTACGGCCTATGTCCCAACCAACTCCCTCCAACTTTTTACTGAGTGGTGAGTTGCATTAGTAGGTTAAACCAGATATTCGGTTTAGATCTAAACCATCATGACATTAATTTTATGCATAGCCTATGTGGAAACATCAGAACCGACTATTACTTAAAAACCAGGGATATGCGGATACGGCTGATATCATGCCTCCCCGATTCCAACAGAAATTCTGGGGGGAATTTGTCCAGGTGAGCGGCAATTGGTTCGCCGATGAGCTCCATTGCCCTTTCTCACCGTGCGACGTTGGTTGGTATCGATAATCCTCATTTGTTTTGGTTCTGAACTTTTTACTTAAGCATTTACGTACAAACTAACCAGTCTTTTTGTTGACTTATTGTAGAAGGAAGAAGATTTCAACTAGATCTCCAAGTTGTGCACGTGCGAGATCTTAACTTCGTCCTTAGGTCTGAAATTTTCGTGCACTCGGTCGTACAGCACTGAACATCCTACTTGATACTCAGCGTTGATCCTGTATATACTACTTGGCAAGCGTTCAACCAAGCCTTACTAGTTGACAGTCCCCACCTTTCCTATATTGATGTCAGGCACGCCAATTTCCTTCCGCCGTCCCTGACCATTGGTGAAGCTCGGGAGCTCGGCCTAAGGTATACCATTGTAGAGGACCGTGCACCCGTACAAGACGAGTCGGCAGAGCGTGTATCTCAGAACCGTAAAGTCCACGTTCCTGTTGAGGATTAAGAGGTTCCAGCCTAATAAACCGAGCCAGAAGTAGCCAAGGTCCATCAAGATGATGATATGGTAACTAGGCGAAAAATGACGGTTGATCGTTTCTTGCCCGGCATTCACCCCACTGCCCAGCCTGAAGGTGGGGACCATACTCCCCTTCCCCTGGGCTCTAGCCGTCCTAAAAAGAAACAACGAGTTGGGGACCAACTCCCCAAGGTTCCTAGTGGTGCTCCTGGAAAGACTCCTTCCCAGGGAGGGATAATAATCTGAGAACCGGTGGGTGATTCCCAACCACTTACCAAGGGAAGTAAGGATGTGGCGTCCTAATCTCGGTCTGAGCATATTTGTCAGCCCACTTTCAAGCTTGGTGATGGGCCTCTTCTAGCATCGGCCAGCGTCAAGGCTGGGGTCAAGGCCAAGGGGGGAGGGTGGCCGAGAGCTTGGTGCACGGACTCTTGCTTCCCAAGGACGTTCACTTCTTTTTGAAGGGAACCGAGGAGTCACTAGTACGGCGACTGTAGTGGCACACTATGGAGGTGATTTTTCCTATCCTTTGCGTTTCTTCTTCATTTTAATGTATGAATAATCCTTTAGCTCTTATATTTGTTATTTTTGTCACCAGTCCGCTTAGCTAACACACATCCTCAGTAGGAGGATGAATGAACTTGTCGAGGACGCTGATCGGGAGAAAGCGGTGAAGGATGTTGCCAATGCCATGGCCAAGGAAAAGACCAAAGTTGCCGAGGCTGCGGAGAAAAAGGCTCAGTCCCTGGAGAAAGCCCGGCATGTGGCGGAGGAGAAATTGGCCGAGGTGGAGGATAGACTAGAGGGTGTTGAGTTAAAATTGGCAGAGGCAACCAGCTTGAACTTGGCACAGGCAGATTAAATTGCTGACCTGAAGGTGGCCCTTGAAGCTTGTGAGAGCAAATGGTATGATGAGGGCTTTGCGGATGCTGAGAAATTTGTAAAGCCTATAGTCCATCAAGCCAGGTTTCACGAGTTCGAGGAGGGATGGCTTGCAGCTCTTCAAGCGATAGGTGTGCCCGAAGATTCCCCACTAAGGAATCCAGAGCAAATCCTATACCCAACTCCCACTCCCCCCGCTCAGAGTCAAGCTGATGCTGCCGACGAGGAAGACACCCCTAGTATGAGGGAGTTAGTGAAGGCTATTGATGCCCATGTTAACCCCAAGATCACCAGCCACCCCTATGTTGCCGAGGATGTACAATTCCAACAGCCACCAACAGAGGACGTACAAGAGCAACAGGCCGAGGATGCAACCCAACTTTCGCCCACCGACGCTGCCATTTAATGCTTATGCTTTTTACCCACTTTCTATATATCTTTATTCATAGTTACTTTTCCTTTATTTGTTTGGTTTGTGCAAAGTCACTAGGTTGTGGTGACAGAACAATGATTTAATTTTTATTTTTCTATGTTTCATTTCCCTACTGTTGTCGGGTTGTGGCGATTAAACATTGATCTAAGCTTTATTCGCTTGTGTTAATTACGTTTATGAATGTTTGCTACTAAGTTATTCTTTCGGACATGTTCTTTGATTGTTTATATATTCATATATATATATATATATACACTCCAAATGATTGGGTAGTCCGCTTCTGGGACTGGCCCGGAATAGGTCACCTGTATCTAAAAAGAATTGACTCCTCGGCTATAATCACTAGATTTGACATACGTTGACACCTTAATAAAATTTAGGGTAATTACCTTCTCGTGAGTTGGGTTAAATCTAAGACAGTGGCCTTAGCCCTTCCCAAAAGGTTTAACGTACTCCCATGTGCCCGACAACTAGAATAAAGTTGAGGAGCTTATTTCTATTCTTAGAATAGTTTAATGTAAGGCTCATGTTCGTCCTGGAACTGATCCTCAGCCTTTAGATAAAATTTAGGATTAGGTCTCAATCTGCCCGGCCATTCTGATTGAAACTGAGAGACGTGTTTCTGTCCTTAGAAAAATTTAGCATAAGGTTTCCACCTACTCGGCGATGAAAATCGTACCGGGAGCAGGTTTCTGTCCTTAGAAAAATTTGGCGTAAGATTTCCACCTGCTTGGCGATGAAAATTGAACCAGGAGCAAGTTTATGTCCTTAGAAAAAATTTTCTTAGCCTTCTCTGCGTATATTAACTGGGAATAATGGGCTAACAATGATGGAATTTAAACTAGAAATGAACCTGCATGGGTAAGCATCGATTTTGTATTAATTAACAATATGCATATATAATACTACACTCAATAAGTACTGCCGTATATTGATAATCAGTGATAAAATTTCTTCAGATTGTGGGCATTCCATGGCCGAGGAAGAGATTTCTCGGCCAAATCCTCCAGATAATACACCCCTGCGCCTGCGATGGCGGTAACTCTATATGGTCCCCCCTAAGTTGGTGCTAATTTCCCTGCATTGACGTCTTGTTTATTCCCTACCACCTTCCGAAGTACCAAGTCTCCCGCTCCGAACTCCTTTTTCCTCACGTCCCTGTTATATCTTCGGGCAAGTTTTTGTTGATATTCTACTAACCGTATAGTCGCGGATTCTCGGCGTTCCTCCAACAGGTTCAACTGCTTCAGCATCAACTCTAAATTCTCGGTGGGGCTGAATCCTGAAACCCGGGCGCTGCACAAGTTCACTTCTGCCGGTATAACTGCTTCCGCTCCATATGTTAGGGAGAACGGAGTTTCTCCCGTGGACCTTTTCGAGGTAGTTCAGTATGCCCATAGAACACTGGGCAACTCCTCTGCCCACCTGCCCTTAGCGCCTTCTAACCTCCTCTTCAACCCGTTCACAATGGTCTTGTTGGTGGCTTCGACTTGGCCGTTGCTCTGTGGATATGCCGAGGTAGAATACCAATTTATGATACTGAGGCTACCACAAAATTCACGAAAAGCTCTGCTATCAAACTGCAACCCATTATCTGACACTAGGGATTTTGGTACCCCGAATCTCTTCACTATATTTCTTCATACAAACTTCTTAACGTCCACGTCACGCATGTTCGCCAACGCCTCTGCCTCGATCCATTTTGTGAAGTAATCCACGGCCACGAGGACAAACCTTCGGTTTCTCGTTGCCCGAGGGAATGGACCAACAATATCTAGCCCTCATTGTGCAAAGGGCCAAGGGTTACTAATAGGATTTAAGCTCCCCGCTGATTAGTGGATCATTGGGGCATGCTTTTGACACTGTTCGCATTTCCGAGCATATTTGCTAGCATCCTTTTGCATTCATGGCCACCAAAATCCCAGAGTCATTGCTCGGTGTGCTAAGGATTGTCCTTCGATATGACTGCCACACACCCCTTCATGTAGTTCGGCTAGGAGTTCTCCAGTCTTACTGGGGTGTAAACACTGCAAGTAGGGCTCATCAAAAGATCTTCGATACAACTTTCGATTAGCTAATAACCAATACCGAGCTGCTGTTCACCGAATTTTTTCTCCTTCTTTCTTATCAAGGGGCACATGATCCTCGGCCAAGAAATTGATGATCGGATCCATCTAGCTTGGCTCAGTTGTTGTCACCTGTGAGACACTCATTTTCACATTGATACTCGGTTTTGCTATTAAGTCCACTTTTATTAACTGAGGAATTCCCGATTGATGATGACACTAACGTGGCCAACGAGTCAGCGTGCCAGTTCTACCCCTTAACACCTGAACCACTTTGACGCTTAAAAAGCAGTCCATAGTTCGTTTCACCAACCATAAGTACTCCCCCATTCAGGGATCCTTGGCCTCAAAGCTTCCAAGTATCTGGTTGACCACCAACCGAGAATCTGAATACACCTCTATCTCCTTAGCACCTAGGTCTGATACGACTCTTAGCCCAGCCAGCAGGGTTTCATACTCGGCTTCGTTGTTGGAGGCTTTAAAGCCTATCCTAAAGGAGTGCTCCAATTTTATTCCTTTTGGGGTGATAACTATGATCCCATCCCCGGCTCTTAATGTGCTGGATGCACCATCCACGAATACAATCATAAAAGATGAGAATATATATATATATATATATATATATATATATATATAAACTATGAGAGAGCAAACCTTGAATGGTCAAGAACTTGTCTTGTATTTGATCGAACAGGAACAATTTGAAGCTGACATAAATTTCCCAGCCAAGAGTTTTCGGTGTCAACAATTGCCAAGTAAATTGAGATGTGACCACTTCCATTCATTTTCTCGTTTCCTTTTGGATAAACAGACAACCTCCTGCAAAATAAAACTGACTACATTAGAAGTAAAGATTTATATTTGAATAGGAAAAAGAAGAATTAGAATAATATTAGAGCCCACCATTTGTGTCCACTGGCTTCAAAAACACCAGAGTCATACTTTTCCACCCCAGTATCACATAGTAAAGAGTATGACTATATTTTAAGTAAGTAATGCGCCGGACGAAAATGTCTTTTTGTCCTCTTCATTGCTGCAGCACATTAGATATATTTAAATACACTGTCTAATAACAATTGGGCAATGAGATATGGGTCAAGTTTGGCAACAATTTCAATCAAGCAGTGCTAAAGCATAATCATCACAGGTCAAAGAAATATTTAACAAAATACATTAAGGGCAATGAAACTTGAAAAATGAATAAACAATATATTGATGAATTTAATTTATGACATGTAATTGTTTTCATCCTAAAATGGAACGTATGGCTTTTCAAATATCATTTTTTTCAAGATTTAATTTAATTATTACAAATAAACAAACTAAGTTAAATATATTGATCTTCTCAAAAAAAGTTAAATATATTGATGAATTTGTTTTTTGAAAGGAATAAATTGATGAATTAAGCTCATCCGAAGGCACACTTTGTATTTTAATTATTGCACTCTTAATTCATATTCTCAGCGCCACCAAGACTTCTAACAAACGGGGTTCAACCGGAAAAACCAGATGAACCGTAGGCCGGTTCAACCGATTATGAAATAGAGAAAAATTAAGAAAAATGCGGCTGCAAGGATTCGAACTTGACTTCTCACACATTATAAGCAAGACTGAAGCTTTGACCAACAGACCAAGTGCTTTTCTTGGGAGCTAATATGCAATATTATTAAATTTATATTAAATTTACATGATTAATAGTTTCTAAACTTCAATGTTATCTTTCTCAACATATTAAATATTACTAAATTAACTTTTTATTTAAGAATAATACCTATGCAATTTATGAATTGATTTTAAAAGTCATTTTTAGTTAATTGAAATGATTTCTCTTAAAGGATTATTATAAAAAAAAAATTTTATGCTTATTTATGTTGTATTATTTTTTATTAACATTATAATGTACTATTTTATGTATTTTGTTTCAATTTTTAAGATATTTTTAGTAAATTTTGCTAATATTTACAAATTTAATATATTTATTTATATTTAAATAATTATTAAATTAATTATGACGTCATCACGGTTCAACCCCGGTTCGACCTCGGTCGGAACTCTAAAACCTTGAACCTCTCCCTTTTACGGTTCAATGAATGGTCCGAGTTTAAAAACCTTGCTAACAAATTTTCCATAAAATTAATCACATAGATAAGAAAGCGATTTTACTATTGATCATGAATTGTAAACAAAAAAGAAAAAATTAAGAAAAAAAAAATGATAAATGTTTTATAATCACAAAATCAATGACTGAAGACATATTACATCTAGGTTCGGCACCAAGTGTAGTTCAGAGTAGTCACATGACCACCTTGACTTGAATATTTTTTTAATGTACCTTTTAAAAATTGAGTTTTCAATTAATATAGGTTGTTGACCACCCTAAAAAAAGGGTAAGGTTTAGGTCCAATGCATGTAGTACACTAAACCCGTTAAAATAGTGACATGTATTCAAAAGTAGATACTTATTATAATCTCAATGGATTCAGTGCAATTGGACACTAAACCCAAACCTCACCCCTAAAAAAAAAACTTGACCACCCTAAAAAAGCTTAAACACCTTAAATAACAATTTGAGCCCATTAAAAATTAAATTATACCTCTCCAAAAAATTGCGAGAAATATTATGTTCACAACATTTTCCCAACACTTTCGTAACAAATTCTAAGTAGTAGGTTGTTACTGATAGACAAAAAAATAATGTCAGTAGTATGTTCAAATTAGAATTAGTAAAAACTTACCATCTAGGTTTTGTTGTGTAAGTTTTGCAAAAATGTTGTGAACGTAGTATTTTTCAAAAATTTTCCAAACAAAGAAATTAGTCTAAAGACCTAAATCAAACGTTTAATTGTGATTTTTTAAATTGTGTTTTCAAATGGCATATTTTAAGATTTCTATTTTTTTTATTTAAAAATGCACACTTCTCAAATAGTTAGTCTATTAATACTTGATTTAGTCTTTAGCTGAATTTGTGGATTTATGTGATATATTTTTTTGAAAAGATAATAAATTTTGTTTATATTGTTACTTGTTTAGGTAATATGTTGGTAATTAAATGAGAGATTAGTAGTTTAATAATTGCTTAATTATGTACATTGAAATAGATGTTACTAATAACATTGATAGTGAAGTTATCATATCATATAATAATTTCAAAATATGAAAACTTGTGAAGAAAATTTTAAAACTTTATGCATTTGGGGGCTTTTTTTTTTTTTTTTTTTTTTGTTGATGTTAACATATTCAAGTTTTATTTTTCTTAAAATTTTTAATAATTTAAGTTTTTTAATGATTACTCTAAAAAAAATTTCCTGAAGCCACCACTTTTTACATCTCTAATATTTTAAATTATTTATTCTGTTGTCCTCTTAGTCTATCCATGTTGTAAAATTTATATGTAAAGTTTTTTGGACTTTAAAATTATACGTATAATACGCTATTTAAAAGTAAATGACATTGATCAATCAAAACGAAATTTGACATGTTTGTTAATAATAAAGAAAACTTGTAATTTTTTTTTTTTTTTTTGAGAAACAAGAAAATTTGTAATCTAATGGTGATAATTTAAAATATTAATATTAAATAATATAGCATTAAGGAAGAGTCATACCAAATATAAATATTTATATATATATATATATATATGCGGTGCAATACATATATACAAAATATTTATTGACTCAAATTGAACCGTTTCATTAAAAAGCCCACATTAACTCCACATGTTAAAGAAAATTAGGGGGATGGAAATCTTGATTAATAATTGTACAAGCATAGACATACTCTACAAAGAAAATGAATCAAATGTAGATCCCATTTGTTTTAGCAAAAACAAACAAACAAACAAACAAAAAAAGGAAAAGGAAAATTTTTTCTCATTTTTGGACATTTGAGGTGGTTGAGAATTTCGGTTGAGAAACTTGATTAAACAAAAATAATTTTTTGGTGATCAATAGAAATACACTATCTTTAAGGTTGATAATGCTGAAAATGTTTTACATTCCAAAAGGAGCTTAAAACGTTTTGAACCTTAGGAGAATTAGAACTTCCTTTCTCTTGAATCTAAAACTCCTCTTATATCTTAAGAGAACATCTTGAAATCTTAAAAATGACCAAAAAACCATGAAAGCATCAGAAATACTTCAAAAATTTGTAAATAATCAATATATCCCTAAAAACTTGAAAATGACTAAAATATCTTATAAAACCTTTAAATTAATTTTTTAAAAAATACCCCATAATAACCTCCAAAATGATAGAAATGGCCTCAAAATTTCTAAGATGACCAAAATATACTCAGCACCTTGCATAAAACATTTATAATGACTGAAATGCACACAAAACCTCTATAATGAGCAAATACATTAGAAAAACTTCGAAAGTAACAAAAATACTCTCAAAACATTCCCAACGTTTTCAAGACGGCCAAAATACCCTTAAACTCTCACCTAAAACCTTTATAATGATCAAAATGCTCTCATAAGTTCTAAAATGGCCAAAATATCACAAAAATATCTAATGTGATAAAAATACCCTCAAAATTTTAAAGACCAAAATTTCTTAAAAATTTCTACTATTATTGAAATGCCCTTAAACCACCAACTAAAAAATATTGAAATGATGAAATTAGTAGCTCTTCAAAACATTCAAATAACCATGATATGCCTCAAAATTATGGGCAAACGTCTTCAAAAGTTTAAAATTTTCTCAAAAACAACTTTCAAATAGGTTTTTTTTTTCCCCTTTTCTTTCTTTATTGGGAAAAAAAGGTCGATAGTAGTGTCATTTTAGTTGTTAGTTTTTCTTTTTTATTTTTTCTGTAGCACACTTATTGTGCTTATTATTTTATTTTGTAATAATTTTATTTTCATTGTGCTTGTGCTTGTGCTTGTGTTTAGGTTGATTTTTGTTCTGCATTAAACGTTTTAAGTTGGTGTATTAAAATTTAAAAAATAAATTAATGTATAAAAATCTAGGAAAATTTTGATGTCGAAACAAACGAAGAGCAGTAGTTGAGATATCATTCCCTTTTTTTTTTGTTTTTTGTTTTTTCTCAAAAGCAAGATTTGAAATAAAGAGATGTTACGTCCACAACATTTTTATAACATTTTCACAACAAATTATAGGTAGTTAGTTGTTATTGGTTCAAATTTGAACCTAACACTAAGATTACTTTTTTGCCTCAACAATAACAATCAGTAACAACTTGCCACTTAAGATTTGTTACAAAAATGTTGTGAAAATGTTGTGGGCATATCCATTTGTTTGGTACATTTGCACAGGGTCTAGGGAGTATGAAAATCTTGATATTCTTTTATTATGAATATTTAAATTAAATAAATAAATAAGAAACAAAAACAATAGAGTAAACTAATAATCTTGGAAAGGGAAAAAGAGCATACGTACTGAGGTCTTCGATGAACTTGGTTTCCTCCATGACTTCAGATTTTGGTGTTAGGTCATTGATGAGCTTGGTTTCCTCCATGACTTCAAATTTTGCTGTTTACTGTCTAGAAATCACTTTCTTGAAAACTACAACCTATAATTTGCATTATTTATAGGGTAATCAATAGGAATGTCCTCCAAAACAATGCCATGGCACTTTACACACAAAACGGTACGTGCGAATGTGGTTAGTTCGTAGTAAAGAATAGACAAGGAATCAAGATGCAAGGAAAAAGAAGGATTGATGCCTATTTTGATTGGGTAGAAGAGGAGAATTGGAGGCCTAGGTTTCCTTTTGTGATCAACGTACGAAGAAACCATGATAAAGACTTTAGTAAAAAGTAAATAACAACAAGAAAAAGTAAAGAAAAAAAAAAAAAAAAACAAACAAACAAACAAATGAAGCCTTATTAAAGCTAAGGTAACCACACCCATGACGTTTTTATGTAAAATGACAAATTTAATTTAATTTATAATATTCAAAAAATTACTCATCTTCCATATATGAGTGGATCACTATGTGAAAATTGCATATTGAATGGTCATTTTTATTAAAATAAATAAATGTTTTAAGCATATATTTTTATAATAACATTCTTATTGGGTTATGCAAAATAAATATAAATTCATTTTAGATGATGAATAATCATTCATTATGTGCCGCTCTTCAAATTTTTACATATTGCTACAATATAGATGATATTATACAATAACCAGGGCCGGCTCAATGGTATAAGCCATTGATGCGGCCGCCTAAGGCCCCATGTGAAAAAAGTACCCCTAAATTTTAACCAATAGTATTAATTAAGCCAAAATATTAACCAATAAATAAAATAATATTTTCTTATCAAATGAAAAAAAAATAAAAAAAAATGCTATGTTTACAACATTTTCTACAACATTTTTACAAAAAATCTTAATAGCAGATTGTTAAAGGTTGTTATTGACAGCAAAAAAATAAATTAGGTGGTAGGTTCAACTAGAAAACAAGAAGCAACTTAACACGCAAGATTTGTCATGAAAAATATTATGAATGTAGCACTTCTAAAAGAAAAAAAACAGGAAGAAAGCAATTCACAAAAAAATTCACAACATTTTTACAATAATCAAGTTAGCAAACTTTTACTAGTTTTTAATTAGATTCACCACTGACATCATTCTTTTACTCACTACTATCAATTTGTTACATCAACAAATGTAAAAAGTTTTATCAAATTTTTTTGTATTCATAAACTTAAAAAAATAATAATAATATACGTGAATCATGTTGATTAATAGTAATTTTATATATGAAACAAGATAACCAATTTTCGCCTTAAATCCTCAAATACATCAAGTCGCCCCTGACATCTCTCTCTCTCTCTCGTCAAATTACAACCATCACTGTTGTAGGATCATTGTTGTCATCGATCCTAGTGTTGGTGGGGTTGGTCAGCATCATCCATTCTCGCACTCTCCCTACTAGACATGGCAAAACGGGCGGGGCGGGTCAATCGGGTTACGGGTCAAACGGGTCACGGGTCAAAAACGGGTCATTTTTAGCGGGTTAAAAACGGGTTCGAGTTGCGGGTCGGGTTGACCCGTATTTTTCACATGATTTTTTTTTCTTTTTTATTTTTATAAAGAAAACAACATGTATTTGTCATTTAGAAAGTTATGCAACAAATAAATTGATGTAAAATGCATTATTTTGAATTCACCACTTATATCAAGAATGAACTCAGTTAAACTTATTAATACTTATTCAATAATTTTAAAATTATACAAATCTTAACATTTCTATCTAAAACATAATAACACAAAGATAAGTAAAACAAATACACAAGTTTTATTTCTACACAATATCAACATTCCAAAATATAAAACAAAATTACAATGACTTATTGGATAACTTATTTGATAAAGAATAAAAACATATAAGAAATTTACAATCTTGAAAATTAATTTTATAATCTATTATCAATTGTGGTTGACACTCTATTTCAATTTGAAATATACATTAAAATTTGATTGCTTACTTATTTATTCATGGTTTCTTTTATGAATATCATATAATTGTTAAGTAACACACACTTTAGGAAATATCATAATTTATATTAAAAAGCCATTTATTTTGGACATAAATTGTTAAAAAATAGGTCAAAGCATTCATAATTTATGTTAATTTGATACTTTGGCTTCACTATGTTCACACTTGTGAATGTTTTTCACACGTGTCTACAATTTTAAATCTATTTTTTTAACTTTATTGTAACCAAATTATCTTTAAATCTATTTGATATCTAAAAATCTTTACTCATTATAAAATGCTCAACCATTTATCTTTCAATTATTTGCATGCAATTATGTAAATGTATCAATTGTTTCCTTAAAACTCACAATAAACAATTAAACCAATATTATCTTAATTTTACTATTTTCTTTTTACTAAAAAAAAAGTTCTAAAAAAAATGTTTCGGGTTCGGGTTGGGTCGCGGGTCGGGTCGCGGGTCAACCCGTTTTTGCTTCGAGTCAAAAAATTCGAGTTCGGGTCGAGTATTTTTTGGGTCGGATCGGGTCGGGTCAAAAAATTTTGACCCGTTTTGTCATGTCTACTCCCTACTCTCTCCTCTTCCTTATTTCATAGGCTCCGCCTCTTAGATTTGGATTTTTGTGATGGTTGTCGTGGTTGGGGTGAGTCATTGATTGATGCTGGCGATGTTGGGTTTCATTTTAGGTTGTGTAATTTTTCCTTTACACAACTCTTCTTTAATTATATTAATTTGTTGACTTATTCGTAAAAAGTTGGTGGCGGCTTCTCTACGTTTTTTCCTTGTTTCTACCTTGTACTTCTTCCTTCTTTTTCGTGCTTATTTATCCAGGCGAGAAAAAAAATTGTACACCAAATGGCCCAATGGGCCTAAACTGTGTGAGTTGTTTTTCTTTCCACAAAACCTCACAAAGTAAAAAAAAATGTATGGATCCAGGATATTAGCCGCGTTAGAGCATGGACAGTAGAACGACGTCGTCGTCAGCTGATTTGATAAGCCTGCATGAACGACCCACATATCACCAGACGGCACGGCAGACGCGTTGGTTGACTGATGTGATCCTTTTTGACGCAAGCATCAGCCGTCAGATCATTAGAAACTGACGTATTAGATCAGGCGGTAACTTCGAAGGAGACCCTACAAATTACGATAAAATTCTCATCAGCCAATTACATTCACTTTATCTTGCAAATAAATTTACTGTATATTTTAGTTGAGAGAATAAATGGCAAATTGTTATTGACACGGTTACTAGTAGATAAAAGAATAATTTTAGGTATGAGTTAAAATCAGAACTGGTAATAATTTATGACCAATAATTTGTTAAGAAAGTATTGTAAAAATATCATGGATGTATTACTTTCTTTTAGTAGAGGAATTTACGATTATTTTATAATAAAGAATATTTAGCAATTTGTTACCGATTATTATTAGTGGGTAAAAAAATCATTTTTGTAGTGGATTAAAATTAGAATTGGTAACTACTTACAACTTATAATTGATTAGCAAAGTCTTTTTGTAAATTTTTTTGCTCTCTTTTAACATACCACAACTACTAGTATTTGCACAAACACGGTAACAACATTTTGCACAATAAATCCTTGAGCTAAAGTCTATTTTTTTGGGTTTATTAGACAACTTTTTTTTGGTATTAAAAAAAAAAAAAGATAAGAGAAGGGCAACTAGTGTAGCTTTTTTATCAAGGTGTGACTATAATAACACACTATTCATTAGCTAATACCTCACATCATAGTCGCTGATGAGTTAGATAAACAACTTATTGGTAGGATATAAAGAGTCACAACACACTCCTGATAATAAAACTCAAAACTTATATGAGCCATATTGATCTAAGTCTTTACCATGAGGGAGAACCAAATGTTGGACAAAATTTGGCCCTTGGGCTCTAGCCTCTCAGAAGCTCACACACGTGTGGCCCCCACTCAAACACAACACCACAATTCCACACCAATCACAGCACAGTAACACTACCAATCTCACCACCGTCCTAAATTTCCCTTCCCAAGCGAAAAAGCTATTTCCACACCAATAAAAAAGCACTTTTGGCAGTGAGAGAGTAACCAATCAAAAAGAGGCAGGCAAGAGTCTCACATCTCTGGCAATAGCAATTCCCATTCCTTATAGAACAAGAAGATCCCAAAAATAAAAATTGTGTATTTATTTTTTCTTTCTCTACAACATCAAAAATCTCAGAGGAGAGACACAGAGTTCATACAAATACAAAACTCTCTCTCTCTCTCTCTCTCTCTCTCTCAAGCTCTTAATGTACTTTCCCTCTCTAAACTTTTGATCTGTAAAGCTTAGATCTTTCGCATCTATATGTTAGATTCTTATGAAATTAGGGTTTTTTTTTTTTTTTTTTATTTTATGGCATTGAAAAAATTAGGTGTACCCTTTTGGTCAATATGAAGTTGATTGTAATTTTTTTTTTTTTTTTTTTTTTGATGAACAAGCTGATTGTAATTCAATTAACAAATTGATTAAAAATTATGCAAATTTACAAAGAAAAGTTTGTTTTCATGTTGCATTTGATTGAAATTTGTATAAGCATTAGTTAAAGCTGCGGTTTTGATGTTCATTCTATATAGAAAAGAAGCTGATAATTTAAACATCAAATAGGGTTTTTTATTTATTTATTTATTAATGTTGAGGGACTGGGTTTTTTTACTTTTTACCGTTTCTCTCTATAGGGCTTGTTGTTTATGTTTGATGAAGATGTCATTTTTTTTTAAAAAAAATTTTCCTTGTGGATTGTTACAATCGCTTAAGAATTTGTACTTGTGTGTTTTCTGAGGCTGTCAATATTAGCAAATTTTGGAATTTGTTTATGAATAGGTACATAATCGTTGAGTTGTGAAATGTTTAGCAGACCGTGTTGTTGTTACACTCGAGTTTGTATGTAATAGCATGATTAGATGAGTTTAAGACTTTTTAAGGTTTTTACTTGTCTCGAAAATTATTTTTCCTTTGATTGACAGGAAAAGATATGATATACAAAGTAATGGAAGGGGAATTGTAAAATTTCTTCAAATTTTGAAGTACGATACACTTTGAGATCAGTAATGCTAAGCGTTCATTATTGAGCAACTATTTTTAATTATTGTTTTAAAACGTCCAAATTCGATTATTATTATTATTATTATTATTATTATTATTATTATTGGGTAGTGTGTGTGTGAAAGCCTATTCCTTGTAAAAAATAGTACTAGGTGTAAAAGGTTTGAAGGGTTTGGGCTAAGAGGGAAGAATCATATAAGAATATGGAATGTATTTCTTCAAAGTCTAGTTCAATAGTTTTTGGAATTGAAAGGTACTCTCGTGTGAGATAATGTGAGTTAACAATTTTTCTATTGTTTGAGCGAGAGAACACTAGGTATATTGGCGTTTTGGGC
Organism: Lithocarpus polystachyus; assembly: GCA_033629205.1. Classification (NCBI taxonomy): domain Eukaryota; kingdom Viridiplantae; phylum Streptophyta; class Magnoliopsida; order Fagales; family Fagaceae; genus Lithocarpus; species Lithocarpus polystachyus. The sequence goes on from CM066165.1 coordinate 35,508,479, forward strand.
TAGTGATAAGTTTGTAAGTATGGAGTATTTGTTTTGGGATATGGGTTAGCTTGCGTTTATATGGATTACACCCCCTCTCGTAGGTGACGGCCGATGACTGGGCCCAGATAGCTAGGGCCTTTTTGTTGTACCTTCTAGGGGTGTACCTCCTTGCCAACAGAGAGCAAACGGTATCTTTGAGGTGGTTAGCCCTCTTCCGCAAGTTTAAAGGCTCAGGAGGCCAACTAGAGGCAGGGGTGTCTTGCTTATTTGAACTCCTTTCTGGACATGCTTAGCCGGGGGACTCTGCGCCAGCTAGTGGGGCCTTGGAAGCTCCTTGAGGTTAGTTCCCTTTTCTTTTTCTTTTGTATCTCATGCATTTCCCACTCTTGTAATTATTTTCATCCATATGTCATTTAGGCTTAAAGAAAATTGTTTATCATGCTCTTGCAAACAGCACCTATGCTTATAGTTTGCAAACTATCGTCTTGCAAATTGCTCACATTTGTACATTGCAAACTATATCTGCTTTTCTTGCAAACTGTCATCTTGCCAACTGTGCTTTCTTTTCTAGTGTTAGGCCGAGCAATGTCATCTCATTGCTCGGGGAGCAAAGATAGATTTGAGGAGCTTCCTTTCGGTTAGGGCTCATTTTTATGGTTTACCTTCCGATAAGGTTAGTTAGGAATTTAGTGCCTCTTATTATTTCCCTTACATGTTTCTTAGGGCTTTTATTCTAATCCTATGTGTTGTCACAAGTTATATGGAGCCCATGGGCCAGCCTTCCCCCTGTTATGGACTCGAACTTGGAGGAGGATGCTCTTGTCGCTTCCGAGACCAACCAGCCCTTTGAAGGTATTGGCTTGAAAGCACTCTACCTGACAAAGAGGGTACGCTGCTAGTTGGTGGGTGAGGATGCCCCACAAATTCCGATAGATCCTCTGCGTTTATGCTTGCCCCACTTTCCATGAAGGATGCTGAGTACCAGTTGTGGAGGAATGGCATAACCTATGCCGAGCGGGTCACGAACGAGCTGGACTATGATGAGTCCAACAATACCTGCCTCATGCCCTTTCTCACTCCTGCGGTATATGTTCTTCCTCTTCTCATTTATTTCCATTTTTCCTTCGCATTGTTTCACATGATGATATTCAAATGGAATACTTATGTCAAGCTAGCCCTGCTGCTAGTGCTCCTATTGACCCTCCTCATCTTCCTTGGTTGATTTATGCCTATGGTCCTAATGGTTTTGCTCGCATGTGGTGGGCCGCAGCACAAATGTCATGGGTTACCCTTTCCTTGAGGGTACACAAGCGGTGAGCTCTCTTCCACTCTTTGCCTTGTCTTTTCCTTTATCTCTCAATCACTTGTTCTAACACTGTCTTCTTTCTCAATTCAGCCTACTATACAAGAGCATGAGGAGCTCATCTGGCTTACCAGGAACCTCAATCTGGAGGTGACCGAGTTATCTAGGTAGATGTATGGTCTTGGAGGTTTGGCCTACTTGGGCGACGGTGATGATGGTGGTGGTGGTGATTCAGAGACTACTCCCAGTTATTAGCCAAGGATGAGGCGTTTCCAATGATCTCGTAGACAGACAGATGGATAGACATAGACACAACACTTTCTTTTTACTGTTTTTGCTTTTTTCTTCACTTCGGATTTGATTTGAGACATTGGGTTATATTTTAAGAAAAATCTTTTACATTTTTTCTTGCTTTTTTCCCTTTTCTTTAAGGACATGTACTTAATTTACAACTCATGGGGATGATTGCATTTATTTCTTATGCAATTTTACTTTTCTTGACCTTTGATGCTTGAAAATATGAGCTTGATTGTTCCTTGAATAGTCCCTTAGGTGGTAGGAATCACATGAGAAGTATTGGGGAAGAAGTAACACTCCAAACAGGAAAAAAATTAGGCTCTACCTTCTTCCCCACGTACACATACACAGGCCTGCATACACGAGTGTTGATCATGCGTATGCAACCTTGACCCTGCGTATGCATAACGTGGGCCCAAAAATCCTAGCCGCCTCATTTAAGTATAAAATAGCCATTGGGGGCCTCAAACCTTCACAAAATGTATTCTAAACTTTGAAAACACCTATCAAAGCCTTCCAATAGTAGAATTATCTCCTTTAGAAGTTTTGGCATGGATCAAGAGGCTCTGCCCTAGTTTCAAAGATGCTCTTGTCCCTCTTGGCCTCTTTTGCATTTGTCCCTATCACTAAATCAAAATGGATGAACTTCTTCTTCATGCTGTTGCCAACTTTTGAATTCCTACTCGGCATATTTTCCAATTTAATGATGTGGAAATATGCCCCACAATTAAAAAGTTTAGTGCAATCATGGGCGAACTCTTAATGGTCAACAATCTGAATAAAGGAAGCCCTGTAGGCATGATCTTAGCTGAAACTCTTAATGGTTTGGATACTGTTCATAGGGAGGAAGCAACCTTCTTTGCAAGGAATCCTCTCTTCCTTCAGGTATAATCCCTAATTTTTGCTTAGGTTCTCAACCTAGCGAGATTCCTGTAATTTTTGCATGGTGCTTTTTAATTTTCAATCCATCGAGGCTCCTTATATCACCTTTGAATTATCATTTTTTGTATTTCATCTCTCCTTCTTCCTCTCATGCTTTCTTTTTCTTCCTTTTCTCTTTTTGAATTCAACTGTTTTATTTCTTATTTAATAAACGTTACCCATAGATTCTTCAATTTCCCCTTCCTTTATCAATGTGATGCCTTTTAGGAATTAATCCTCACTACCCATAGTACATCTAATATTCACCCATAATTATTAGAAGTTTAGAACCAACCATTGATATTATTTTCGTGAAAAAAAAAAGAAGAAGAAGAAAAAAAAAACCATTGATATTCTCCGTAATGCTTTTCATTTTGATATAAATAGACCAAGCTCAAGTAGAAATTTAAAAGAGGCATTCTTGCAATTGAATATACACACCTTTAACCAAAAAAATACATACCTCCTTCAAATCCTCGTTTCTTTGGGCATCAAATTCTACGTGAAGTTGTTATGGAAACAAAAAATAGTGAAGGAGAGATGGTTTTTGTAAAGTTGTGATTTACAACTATGTTATATGTTGGCTTTATTCCATGACAAAAAGTGTTGTAATTGCTTTAATTTTGTTCCTTGTATTTGTAGGATTTTATTGTATTGGGTTTAGTATTAAGTTGGTGAAGACTTAAGCTTAAATGAAGATCAGTGCATTTCGCGACTAGCTTGCGAGAAAGCTTTCCGCGATAAGGGCATGTGAGAAGCACATGACTAGAAGCTGAAGAGTCGTGCCAGGCTGTCAGTTTCGGGAGTGTCTCGTGGGTAAAGCCTTCCTGCGAGGTAGTTGTGAAACATTTTGCTTGGAGGATTTCTAAGTGTGACTTTCTTACCCTTCACCCATGCTATATATATCATCATTACCCACAAAACTACATTAGATAGGTTTTCTACAATACACACACACCCATCTTTTAGAGAGAGAGCTACTCATCCTTAGGCCCTGCTTGGGAGTTCATAAGGAAAATGAATGGAATGGAATGGAATGATTATAAGGGAATGGAAAGGAATGGAATGAAATGAAATGTATTTAAGTAAGGGAATGGAATGGAAAAGAATGGAACGGAATGGAATGGAATGGAATTAAGTAATCTTGATTGGATGTTTTAAAATTAAGGAATGGAAAGGAATGGAATGTAAGTAATCTCGTTTGGAAGTCACATGGAGGGAATGAAATGGAATCATTTTATAACAATATTACTATTAGACCCCTATTTTAAAATAAAGGATTGAATATATATGGGTATTTTGGGAGTTTTAGTAAAAAAATCATTAAATCTAATTTCATTCCCTCCCATTCCTCCAAATTTTAGGGTGAATGAAAATTTAAGGTTTTAAGGGAATAAAAAGAAATGGGTGTTCCCTCCTACCCATTCCATTCCCTCTCATTTAAACTCCCAAACAAAGGAATGGACTTTCCATTCCCTCCGTTAAAACTCCCAAACAAGAGGGAGGGAAGAATATTCTAAAAATATTCTTTTCATTCCATTCCATTCTCTCCTCCCAAGCGGAGTCTTAGTGATAAATCATTTTGGCATCTTCTCTTTCCCTCTCCCATTGTCATACCTTGAAAGGAGATTTGTACACAAACACATCCCACACCTATTTAGAGTGTAGAGAGTGTTTTGGAGCTTGGAAAGCTTTGGGGATTTGCCAAAAGAAGCCAGTGAGGCTTGGCGGATGCAGTCGGGTGTATTGCGGGATCCAAAAGCCTAGACAAGACACGATCCAAGAAACCTTGTTGGAGTAGGAGCTTGGAGGGCTTAGATAAATTGGGTAGATTAGGCTTGGACAGTCTCTTACTATTCATGTATCCCAACTTTATTGTCTAGCGGATCGATTTACCGCTTGGAGGGCGGTGGAGAGGTTTTTCGTTGAGTGCTTCGGTTTCCTCTTCGATAACATGTCTCGATGCTATCTTGTAGTTGCATCTCTCTTCCTTTACTTTTGTGCTTTACTTTTATTGTCTGTTATTCATGTTTATGCACTATAGTAGTTATCGGTTTATTGAGCTTCATTTACTCTTGTTCCGCACTTAGATAAATTAGAGTAAAAGCAGTCTAATAGTAATTTTTAATTGGGGATCTAAACAACTCTTGTGTTTTAACACAAATCCAAGCTTTCAGTTTTTGTTAAGGTTAAGGAGGAGAACAAGTTCACGGTGGTGTGTGACAATGAGTTTGAGGTTCCATGTCAGAATGAATGGTAGGAAGACATTGTTTTTTGTTTTTTTGTTTTTTTGTTTTTTTGTTTTTTTTTGTTTTTGTTTTTTTGGGTTAGTCCAACTTTCCTTCACATAGGATAGTCCAATTTTGTTTCCCTCTCTATTCCTATGCACTAACGTCAACCTTAAATGATCTACGTACTAACCTCTAAATAAGACTTTTTAGCTGCTTTAAGGTATCCATATTTGTCCATTGCAAAACTACTTTTTTATTTGGAAACAACAATCATAAACTCATAATTATTATGGAAATACGAAATAAACCTGCCAAGACCAATTTGGTAACTGTTATTTTAAATTTTTTCTTAAAATACATTAAATAATTTACTATTAGTTTTATGCTACTCACACCCAAATTAACACACCCTTAAATATCCACAATTAGCTACTTAAATTCCCATGTAAGGTATTCTCTCTCTATCTCAAATTTCTCTATCAAATATTGTTTGATCAGGATGAAATAATTTTCTTTCTTATCTAAAATTTTGGTCACGCGAGGTGCAGATTCAAAGATTGATCTGGATTTGAATTTGAGACCTTTCAATATTCTTTTTTCTTTATTTTATTAATGTATAGGTTATGTGATTAGGATTTGAGCATGATGATTCCCGCCAAACGAAGACAATCGATGAAAGAGCCAGCACACAAAAGACCAATTTGGTACAAATTAATGTCCTACTATTAAAAGAAGCAAGGGATGCTCCAAAAAAATTCAATCAAAACCCTTTAATTTCTTCTTTAATCTCTCTCTCACTCTGAAATTCATAATTTTGTTGCTTTGTATTTAAAGCTTTGAAGCTATTCTCTCTCTATTTTTACTCTTGATTCCAATTTGTAAATATCTAAATATTGTTTGATTAAGACAGTAATTTTCCTTTCTCATCTAAAATTTTGTTTCGTGTAAATTCATTTTGTTAGGTGTAGATTCAGCGGTTGATTTTTAATTGAATTTGAATTCTTTCATCTAAATATTTAAAGTAATGTGTAGGTTGTATGATTGAGAATTAATGATGATTTCCGCCGAAGGAAAAAAATTAGTAAAAAGAACTTATTGACAAAAGGCCAAAATTTAAATGAACGATCGAGATATTGAATTGATATGTAATTTCCTAATGTTCAATTTTAAATATTATGCAAAAAAAGAAAAAAAAATGTATATGTTGTGTGATTGAGCATTGCGATACCGATTAAAGGAAAATAATTGTTGAAAAGAACCTACCAACTTTATTTGTATCAAGTTTTGCACTAAACAAAACAATTCTCATTATTAAAGTCCGAATTTGGTAAGGATGATATGTAGAATTCATGTTTTACATCATCCAATAAGTGATTTCCACATCAGCTTTTACTTAAAATTCAATACATCTTACCACACAATAATATCTCAAAAAACTCATAGTTAAGTTGAATTTTTAAATGGGTATTAGAATTAATTGAGTGTAGTTGTGTCTATTTTTTAATATGTAATATGACGATGTGGCATGTTGGCAATGGGGGGTAAAATTTGGGTTTTACACCACATCCTTATAGAATTTAATCTCTTATTAATATGGCATCAACATTGATCAAAACTAATATTTGTAGCACAAGAAAAAATAAAAGTAAATTTTATTATATAGCAATATTGACTACTTTGCATTATACGATTGAGTGGGAAGGCCACCGAGCATCACTAATTTTCTCTTCAAGTTCACTTAATAATTTCTTGCATTCTGACACTTACAACTTACCTTTTCAAGGGCAATCAAGTTTAGCTTCTTCTTACAGGAAAAAAAAAGTTTAGCTACAAATTAAAAAGAGGATTACACAAAATAATAATAATAAAAAAATTTATTTATAGAATCATAGATAATACTACTTATAATATTTACAAATTTATAAATTATATAAAAAAAAAATATGAACCCGTGTGAAGCATGGGTAATAACTAGTATTGTCGATTTGGTAGTCATAATAAACCAATTGCCTATAAATTGCTTGTCAGGGCACGACATTTGGCGTACCCTTTCACTGATGATATACTTTGATATATATCGTAGAGTTCAATTATACATATTGTGGAGCTCTTCAAAAAATAAGCAGATAAAAAATCATCTCATTTATATATAGTTCTGGTTTTATATTTTTTTACGTTATAAAAATGTATTATTTCATAATTTTTTATTGAATTATCGCATAAATTTATTGATTGAATAGTAAAACACATTTTATTGATATCAAATTTGATGTGTATGATAAATATTGAAAGAATATTTGATTTAAAAATTTAATATAAAGATACTAAGAGATTCAATTTTAACAAAATTAATACCACATATAACTTGAGTCAAAGTGTATACCAATTATGAGTATGATAAAATATTAAATCTATAATAAATTATGAAATAGTATTACATTGAAACAAAGTTATATCATAGAAAAGATGAACTTAACTTTTATAAATACACATTTATTAGTTATTATGTACTACTAAGATGATTTAAAGCATACATGTATACATACATAATTACATAATATATATATATATATATATATATATATGCACACACATTTATATACATACATGTGTGTATTTATGTATGTAAATTGCTAGCTAAAGACCAAATTTCCTTCATTGTTGATTTGGTAGCCATAATAAACCAATTGCCTATAAATTGCTTGTTAGGGCATGCCATTTGGCTAACCCGTTCACTGATGATATACTTCCATATACATCATGGAGTTCAATTATACATATTGTGGAGCTCTTCAAAAAACAAGAAGATAAAAAATCATCTCATTTATATATAGTTCGGGTTTTATATTTTTTGCGATATAAAAATGTATTATTGATTAATTTTTTTATTGAATTATTGCATAATTTATTGATTGAATAGTAAAACACATTTGATTGATATAAATTTTGATGTGTATGATAAATATTGAAAGAATATTTGATTTAAAATTTAATATAAAGATACGAAGAGATTTAATTTGAACAAAATTAATACCGGATATAACTTGAGTCAAAGTGTATACCAATTATGATAATGATAAAATATTAAATCTATAATAGCTTATGAAAAAGTATTACATTGAAATAAAATTATATCATATAAAAGATGAACTTAACTTTTATAAATACACACTTATTAGTTATTACGTACTACTAAGATGATTTAGAGCATACATACATACATGTATGCATACGTGTCTATTGAATGGTTGTAACCCTTTAAATGGGATATACCAAAAGGTGCATATTGAAATGTTATAAACCTTTGTATTAGATATATATTAAAGGTGCTTATTAAATGAAAAATGTGTCTATTGACCGAAAATGTGTATACTGAATGAAAATATGTCTATTGTAGGGTCATAATCCTTTAGGTATAAATAGTAATTTATATTCATTTGGTAACTTTTTCTCAACTTCTTTTCTTTCATCTTTTTTAGAAACACAAGAAACTTGTGAGTCTTCACCAAAATTACTACTTATAGAATCCAATAAACTTGGTTATATCCTAAGGATAAATTTGTGGGGAAAATATTATCTAAGAATAACATTCAATTGTGCATAAAAGTCAATCAAATTTTCTATTTGTGTACTGGATCATTTTGTTATTTCTTTATATTACTTCTCTAAATTCCCAATAGTTTGGGCAATTGATTTTTTTGTAAGTCTTTTTTTTTTTTTTTTTTTTTTTTGTCAAATAGTGAAAAGGTCTAAGAATCAAGCCAAACCAACAGTAGCAACAATAATACTAAACGATTTCTTTAAACGCCTTACGGGCACTTTTCTTCTCAGATTTCTCATCTCTTCCCTACGCCTTACCGATGAGTAGATAATGAAACTTAAGGGGCAAAATTTATAATTAAAAAAAAAGTCTCATTAAAGCTAAAGGCAACCACACCAAGGATGTTTTTATGTAAAATGAAAATTTTGAAATATTCAAAAAAATTACTTATCTTCCAAATATGAGTGATTCACTATGTTGTTTTTAGCATATATTAATATAAAAGTATTCTCAATGGGTTATGCAAAATAAAAATAAATTCATTTTAGATGATGAATAATCATTCAATATGCACCACTCTTCAAATTTTTACATATTACTACAATATCATCTATATTTAAATGATATTATACAGCAACATATATAAGATTTCATTTCTCTCTCTCTCTCTCGTTGTAGTTGGATTGCAAGCATCATCATTGCAAGCATCATCTTTGTAGGATCCTTGTCATTGTCAATGCTAGTGTTGTGGGGGGGCGGGAGGGGGGGGGGGGGGTCGTCATCATCATCCATTCTCGGACTTTAGCTCCCCCATCCTCTTCCCCATTTTCTAGGCACCACCTCTTAGATCTGAATTATTGTGATGGTCGTCATGGCTAGGGTGGGTCATCAACCCTAGTGTTGTTGGGTTTCATTTTAGGTTTTGATGGCAACGATTTTGGTGGTTGTCGTGGCTAAAGAGGATAGTCAGTGTCAGTGTGGGTTGTTGCTGGGTCAAAGGTGGATTTGGTTTTAGATTTTTGGGGCAGTGGTTGGTTTAATTACTATTGTTGGTGTTAGTAGAAAGTATATTATTTTAATTGGATGAACTGTAAAATTAAGAATGAGATGTATGGTGTATTGTTAAAGTGGTTATATAAAATAGATAAAAATGGTTGTATGGTAATAAAAAAATGTTTTTTTAATGGGCAATTATATTTTATCACTCTAAACTATACCTTGGTTTACATTTACCACCTTAAACTTTCAGAATACATGATTACCATCCTAAACTATAACATGTGTTTCATTCTGTACCTTTGTGGGCGCGGCGATTTGCTCCTTAAAGGAAAGGGGAGTACGCCTCAGCCGAGTAGAGGGGGGCGAAGAAAAGATGGAGTCACCACCTAAATTAGGTCTAGGAATAATTTACATAACACCCTGATGTGGAAGGACTGATCTTACTTCCAGAGTATAGGTTCAGAGTTTAGGTACGATCTTGGGAATGTGTTAGACACCCAAAACCGCCCGACCCGCGGATTGGTTTCCATTCATTATGTCTTACGTCTTAATCTCCTTAAAGGCACATTCAACATTACATTCTATACTCACACACACACACACATACTGGCATTCATCTAGCAAACAACTTGGCATCAAACAGAGAAACATGGACTCAAAAACATAAAAGAGGGTCAAAACAGAGGCATATTATGTAAAAGAAATAAAGAAACAGAAGCAAAACGAGTAACAACTTACTACCTAAGATTTGTTATAAAAATATTGTAGATATAGCACTTCTCACGACAGTCATAAACTCATAATTATTATGGCAATACAAAATTAATAAACCTACCAAGAACAATTTGGTAACTATTATTTTAATTTTTTCTTTTTTTTAAAAAAGAACCATTTTTGGTAGAAATTATTGTCCAAGCATGAATTAAATGACTTCCTGAAAAAATTATATTATAATAATGATAACTATGGGTTACTCGAGAAAAATTCAATCATAACCCTGAATTTTCTTCTTAAAATACATTAAATAATTTACTATTAGTTTTATGCTACTCACACCCAAATTGGGGGAATTATTGTGTACTCTCGGAGTACCATAAATGCGTATATCCCCCTGTCACATGAATGGTGGGTTCCACTAATTAAATTCATGGTGGGATCCATCATTTATGTGAGAGGGTGGAGTACGTATTTATGGTACTCTAGGAGTACCTAATTATTTCCCCCAAATTGACATGCCCTTAAATATCCACAATTAGCTACTTAAATTGCCATGTAAGGTATTCTCTCTCTATCTCAAATTGCTCTATCAAATATTGTTTGATCAAGATGTAATAATTTTCTTTCTTATCTAAAATTTTTGTAATGCGAGGTGCAGATTTAAAGATTGATTTGGATTTGAATTTGAGATCTTTCATCTAAATATTGTTTTTTCTTTATTTTATTAATGTACAAATTATGTGATTAGGATTTGAGCATGATGATTCCCGCCAAATGAAAACAATTGGTGAAAGAGCCAGCCCACAAAAGACCAATTTGGTACAAATTAATGTCCTACTATTAAAAGAAGCAAGGGATGCTCCAAAAAAATTCAATCAAAACCCTTTAATTTCTTCTTTAATCTCTCTCTCACTCCAAAATTCATAATTTTGTTGCTTTGTATTTAAAGCTTTGAAGCTATTCTCTCTCTATTTTTACTTTTGATTCCAATATGTAAATATCTAATATTGTTTGATTAAGACAATAATTTTCCTTTCTCATCTAAAATTTTTGTTCGTGTAAATTCATTTTGTTAGGTGTAGATTCAGCGGTTGATTTTTAATTGAATTTGGATTCTTTCATCTAAATATTTAAAGTAATGTGTAGGTTGTATGATTGAGAATGATGATTTCCGCCAAAGGAAAACAATTAGGCTGCATTTGTTTCAGTTGAAAACGAATTTCGGAATTACTTTTACAGCCTTGTATGTGTTTGGCTCCAACATAAAATATGGTCAAATGGAAAATCAATTACACTTTGACTGTAAAATCACCCACTTCAGCCGTAAAACCAATGCAACCTTCATTTTACCTTCAAACGAATTCCAGGACTCAGAGAGAGAGAGAGAGAGAGAGAGAGAGAGAGAGGGTCCAAAACCCAGATCACGCCTCACCTCAGCCAAGCTCTGGCCAGCCCAGCCAAGCTCCGGCCAGCCCAGATTAGGCCACCCCACCACCTAGATCACACCGCCCTACCACCCAGATCACACCGCCCCACCGCCGAGATCGCACGCTGGCCAAGCTTCCTTTTTTTTCTCTCTTCTTCCTCAATGTCGCCGCCATCTTGATCGGAGCCTTGCATCTCATTCTCGTCGTCACCACCCAAGACTGATCTCATTCTCGACCCACCCAAGACCGATCTCGTCGCCGCCACTGAAGATCTTCACCGCCGCTGAAGATCGTCGCCACCGCTGAAGACTGATCTCTCTTTCCCTCAATCTCTCAATCTTTCTCTCTTTGATCTCTGATTTTTTTGGTGTTGTTATGGTGGTGTGGGTGGTGGTGTTTTGGTAGTTTTTCTGTTGTGTGGTGGTGGGTTTTACGTGCTAGTGGTGGATTTTCCGTGGGTGTTGGTGTGTGGGTGTTGGTGATTTGGTGGTTTTTGTGTTGTGTGGTGGTGTGTTTTATGTGAATAGTGGTGGATTTTTTGTGGGTGATGGTATGTGAGTGGTGGTGGATTTTTTGATATAAAATTTGTTTGGAAGCTGAGAAAATTTGAAAAATTTGTAGAAAAATAGCATTTTCAGAATGTTACCAAACACTGAAAATCGTTTTCTATACTATTTTCCATTGCACACCCAAACGACCGGATTTTAATTTCCTTATGAAAATTCATTTTCCCCTACATTCATTTTACACTCAAAATTCGATTTACATCGAACTAAACGCAGCCTTAGTAAAAAAGAACTTACTGACAAAAGGCCAATATTTAAATGAACTATCAAGGTATTGAATTGATATGTAATTTCCTAATGTTCAATTTTAAATATTATGCAAAAAAAGAAAAAAAAATGTATATGTTGTGCAATTGAGCATAGCAATATTGATTAAAGGAAAATAATTGTTGAAAAGAAACTGCCAACTTTATTTGTATCAAGTTTTGCACTAAACAAAGCAATTCTTATTATTACAGTCCGAATTTGGTAAGGATGAGATGTAAAATTCATGTTTTACATCATCCAATAAGTAATTTCCACATAAGCTTTTACTTAAAACTCATTACATCTAATCACACATAATAATATCTCAATAAACTCATAGTTAAATTGAATTTTTAAATAGGTATTAGAATTGGTTGAGTGTGGTTGTGCCTATTCTTTAATATGTAATATAATGATGTGGTATGTTGACATTGGGGGGTAAAACTTGGGTTTTATACCACTTCTTTATAGAATTTAATCTCTTATTATTATGGCATCAACATTGATCAAAACTAATATTTGTAGCATAAGAAAGAATAAAAGTAAATTTCATTATATTGCAATATTGAGTACTATGCATTATACGATTGAGTGGGAAGGCAACTGAGCATCACTAATCTGGTCCTCAAGTGCACTTAATAATATCTCGTATTCTGACATTTACAACTTACATTTTCAAGGGCAATCAAGTTTAGCTTCTTCTCACGGGAAAAAAAAAGTTCAACTACAAATTAAAATGAGGATTACACGAAATAATAATAATAATAAATTATTTATATAATTATAGATGATACTATTTAAAATTATTAATTTTTAAAAAATTGTCTACTTATTTTATTTACAAATTTATAAATTGTAAAAAAAAAATATGAACCATGTGAAGCATGGGTTAACAACTAGTATCGTCGATTTGGTAGCCATAATAAACCAATTGCCTATAAATTGCTTGTTAGGGCATGACATTTGGCTTACCCTTTCACTGATAATATACTTCAATATATATTATAGAGTTCAATTATACATATTGTGGAGCTCTTCAAAAAATAAGAAGATAAAAAATCATCTCATTTATATATAGTCTTGGTTTTATATTTTTTATGTTATAAAAATGTATTATTTCATAATTTCTTTTATTGAGCTATTGCATAATTTATTGATAGAATAGTTAAACACATTTTATTGATATCAAATTTGATGTGTATGATAAATATTGAAAAAATATTTGATTTAAAAATTTAATATAAAGATACTAAGAGATTTAATTTTAACAAAATTAATGCCAGGTATAACTTGAGTCAAAGCGTATACCAACTATGAGTACGATAAGATATTAAATCAATAATAAATTATGAAATAGTATTACATTGAAATAAAGTTATATCATATAAAAGATGAACTTAACTTTTATAAGTACACACTTATTAGTTATTATGTACTACTAAGATGATTTAGAGCATACATGTATACATACATAATTACTATATATATATACATATATATATATATATATATATATGCACACACACATTTATATACATACATGCATATATTTATGTATATAAAGCAAGTGCACGCATACGCGCACGTGCACAAGTTTCAAAATAAAGAAGACAGATTTAAACCTTTAATATTGACATCTTTGCAATTACAATAATAATAATCCCATAACCTCCCCAAATGCAATTCCGGCATAAAGAAGTATTTTTAAAATATTTAAAGTATAGTTTTTGCTATAATTTCTTAGAAAACCATTTTAGGGAATCACTTACCATTAGACATAACTATTATTTCTACTTCTACAATTAAAGCATCATTCATAAGAAGTCCCTTGGATGCATCTTGGAGATCCTTAAGAGGCATAAAGTGTGAGAAACCCCATTCATTTGAAGAGGTAGTGAACCAATGTTTTCCTATAAGAAAAAAAAAAAAAAAAAAAACTGAGACAAAACTTACACAGGAACAAAACAAGGTGAAAGAGAACGGGAGGCACATGTGCGTGCACACACACATATAAGCAAACATACCTGATCTTTTCCACGTGATTTTCATTGATAATTTGGTCCTTTATACGTATCTTGAATTCTGCAAAAAATTTGTGCTCGGGTAGAGCACAATCACAACAAAAGAGGAAGAGAGATATCACTTTCGATTCTCCATTATAAATTCCTTTGGGGTAAACCAATAACTTCCTGCATGGATTCAATAAAAAGAGTTAAAAACAATAGTTTCTAAGTTTCAAAAAGGAAACTTTCCTTTTTTACACAACAATAAAAGTCCAGCTTATAATGATACCTATCAAAAAAAAAAATTAATAATAATAAAAATTAATACCATTTCACATTGCCAACTTGAAATATTCAAGAATAATATGTCACTTTATCTAGTGATGAAAAGTTTTCAATCTTCCAAGTCATAGTAGGGTGTGTGCACACACCACACACACATATCACGGCTAAGGGGCTCTTTTATCATAGTAAGAAACTCCCGTTTGGCATTGCGTTCATGAACAAAAAGCTCAGCACCAAATATGCAACAATCATTGACAAGATATCCTTGAGAAAGATCTTCGAAAGATTTAAGGGATAGAAATTTGTGAAAACCCCATTCAGTCTTGATATCATGGAATCTTCTAATTACCCCATCAACATCTACACAAAAAAAAAAAAATATGTTAGTTTAGTTTTTGAGAGAATTGAAAATTTAACATGGTATCAGAATAAAAAGTCCTGAGTTTAAATTTTTCCTGTGATCTCCTCGCATTCTATTTAAATTTCCACATGTTGAGTCCCTACTCAATAATAGCTCAAGTTTCCAATACGTGAATAAATTTATCATCTCTTAATAGTTTAAGTTTTTGAGAAAATCGGTAATTTAACAATTTATACCAAAATACAATTATAAAAGATGAATATATATATATATATATATATATATAAACTATGAGAGAGCAAACCTTGAATGGTCAAGAACTTGTTTTGTATTTGATCGAACAGGAACAATTTGAAGCTGACATAAATTTTCCAGCCAAGAGTGTACTTTTCGATGTCAACATTGCCAAGTAAATTGAGATGTGACCACTTCCATTCATTTTCTCGTTTCCTTTTGGATAAATAGACAACCTCCTGCAAAATAAAACTGACTACATTAGAAGTAAATATTTATATTTGAATAGGAAAAACAAGAATCTAATACTATATATAAAAGCAGAAGCCTTTAACGAGGTGCTGCCACGTTAGGAAAAATGCCCCCTTTAAAAACTAACGCGTGTACACTTAAACTTAAAAAAAATTCGCATGGTGTGATAGAGGAGGCACCCTTTCAAACACCAATCCGCGTATTCAAAAAAAAAAAAAAAACAAAAAACAAAAGAAAAACGCTGCTCCTTATAAAACACCAAGCCGCTTATCCACAAAACTAAGAAGAAGAAAAAAAAAAAAAAAAAAAAACGAAAGACAAAAAACAAAGGCAAACCCTAAAACCCAGACTGTATTTCCCGATTAATATTTAGACTGAAACTTGTGATTCTTTGCTGCACTTCCATATACACACAGATCGGACTAGCGTGTTCCAACCCATCAAATAGACGGGAAAAAAAAAAAAAAAAAAAACCTGCAACGGTGAAAACATCTGTTCGTTCTCTGCAATCGTTAAAACTGGAATTCTCTGTTCATCCTCTGCAACAACAGGCGATTTAGAAGCTATCCCGTCTCTGCTCTTCAACAATAAACAATTCAGATTGTAGGCATTTTATTCCTTTTTTGGTTTCTATTCAATTACAGTTTCTAGGGTTTTCAAAAAAATGGGTTTTTAAGAAGGTAGGCTTTTTTTCCCCCTTTTTTCCCATTTAATTAGCGTTTCAAACAGACAGAATATCAAAGATTTTGTAAGATACTGTTTAGCCGCACTACTCAATTTTGTTAAATACAATTTCTTGAGTCCTGTTTAGTTCGATTGTAGTATTGATTAAATTTAGTTTTAGATTGGCAAATTTTAGTTTGGTTTGTACTTTTTTTGGTTTTCCCCTATAATTTGGTTTTCTATTCAGTTACCGTTTCTAGGGTTTTGAAAATTACTATAAAGTGTAGATTTATTTGATGATTTCTCTCAAACTGAAATCGATTTGGTTCTGGAGAACATAGATTTATGTGTTGCCAAAAAAAAAAAAGTTCCGTCATTTCATTTATGTTGTTTTTTATTTTTTGCTAAAATATTTTCCCCTTTTAATATTTTCGTTTCCCCATGTCTCTTCTCTACCATTGTTGTAAAGGTTTTTGCAGTACATATTTAAAGTTCTTCGTTTGTAGTTGCTCTGATTTTAATAAAGAAATCTTGGAACATAGAGAAAAGGTATTGATTTGGAAAACCGATTTTGATATTTGCATTCATAGTTTTTTTTTTTTTGGGGGGGGGGTTTGATTTGGAAAACCGGTTTTGATTTGGAAAACAGCTTTTGATCTGTTTGGCAGCGTTAAAACATCTTTTGATAGCCTTCAGTATAAAAGAAAACAAACTGCTTAAATCAGTAAATTGCAATCAAAAGGAACCATAACCCAATAGCGTAAAAGAGAATTTTCTGGAATCATCACTATCGGTTTCCCCACTGCTAGAAACAAAACCCTTTGAATCTTTCAAGGTACGTATTAGATCGTTAGTAAGATCACCTTGAATCCTCAGTCTTCACTACTCTCTTCCTATTTTGTTGTTGTTGTCCTAATCTACTTGCTTTTGAATAATTTGTGGTTTTTGTTTCCAAAATAACTTTGAGGCTCAAATGTTTGTAGGAAATTGAGAAAACAAACCAGGACACTGGGAAAATTACTAGATTTTCGAATTGGGGGTTATTAATTTTGGGATTTGGGGGTTTCTAATTAGGGTTTGCTACAATTATAGATTTCAATCCCTAATATGTTTTTGTCAATTCGTTTAGACCCCTTAAACCCAACAGATTAACCTAATGAATTAGCCAAGTGATTAACTTAGGTAATTTAATTAAAACTAGGTTAACACAGATAAGCAAAAATAACAAAGCAGCGGAAAGTAAACAACACAAAGATCTGATGATCCAGGAAACCACACCGGTAAAAACCTGGGGAGGATTTAACCTAGCTATCCTCAAGGTAAACTGAATCCACTATGAAAGAATTGAAGTTTACACGACAAGACTTAGACCACTAACATCTTGTTGCTACCCAAGTGTAGGAAACTTACTACCATGACCCCATGATAGCTCCGAGATCCACGGACTCCTTCTTTCCGGAATTCTTCAGCAAATCCACAAGCGCACCTGCTTGTATATCTTTGTGCTCTATTGATTCTGCAACTGTAATGATCTACACAACTCTTGACATAAATCTCAAGTTTGTAAACCCTAAGTGTATGTGAAGGTAAACACCTCTAGATCTCACAGAGAGATTCACAAATACAGCATTCAGAACTCTAAAAACGTGGCTAGGGTTTTCCCTTTTATACTTAGGGCAAAACATAAAACCCTATACATTAAAACGGGCTTGGGCTGAGTTGGAATTTTCTGCAGAAAAACGTTCTGCACGATTTTCGATCGATCGAGTCTTATTTTCGATCGATTGAGTCATACAGAAAGTTAAAAGTAATTCTGCATAAAAACTCGATTCCAACTTTACATTAAGACCCATACTTTGAGCAAGTCTAACACACGACTAAACATTGTTTTGATCATGGTTTGCCAACATACAAAATGAAGTTCTAAATACATTAGTTCCTAATCTTTAGAACCTAACAGTTTTCATCTCTGTTTCTTTTTTCCAGGGAAACACCATAGAAGATCAAATTCTACCTAGGCTTTGTCTCTCAACGTACTGAGGAATGTAGATATTATTTTAGGGGGAACCAACATATTTATAGATTTGATCTTTTATTTGTGACTTGGGTGCTGATCTAGGTCTAAGTACTCAGATTTGAGGTTTTGCATTTCTTTAACCAATTAACTGAATATTACTGCTTCAATTTGGTTTAAACATATTGTGATGTGAATTGTTCATTGTCTTGGGCAACATGACTAATACTTTTGGAATTCTAGACTGCAATTGGGGGAGGTGGTGGAGATATTGGAAAGAAAATAAATCATGGTGGTGGTGGTGATGTCAATGGAGATGAAGATGATTACTTTGATGATGGCGATGAAGGGGATGGCGAAGGCCTATTTAGGAGACATAAATTTCTTGAGGTGGTTATAATTCTTAAATATGCTCTTTAGTAGATTAAATGTTTTTTGGGTGCTGTTTTTTTTTTTTTTTTTTTTAAAGATGTCTGTGAGTGCTGTTAATATTAGTATGGTCTGATGCAGTTATAATTTTGTGCCTTTTATCAGCTTTTTGGTCATAAATTCGTAGATGCAGTGTTAAATGAATGCAGAGGACAATGATGGATTTGCCTGCTAGATTCCAAAAGGCTTATGATATGTAGGGGTGTGCAGAAAACCCACCGACCCACCAAACCCGACCCGACCCAACCCAACCCGCCGAGTTGGGTCGGTTTTTTAGGCCTGGTGGGCTGGGTTGGGTTACAAAAAATTATTTTATAGCGGGTCGGGTTGGATTTGGGTCATAAAATAACAAACCCGCCAAACCCAACCCGACCCACCCATATTTAATATATATTTAAAATATATTATATATTTAAAATATATTATATATTTAATAAAAAAAATTTTGTTAGACATATTTATCTCATTTAAACATATTTTGTTTACAACTGAGTTTGAATATTAGTTTATATATTAATGTATATTTTATTTATCAACTCAGGTGGCAAGTGTGATATATTTTTGTATGCTCAATTTAATAATAATAGTAATAAAAAAAAATTTTTGTTCAACCCATGGGTTCAACCCGACCCATGTGGGTTGGGTTGGGTTGGGTTGGACATATGTCATGGGTTGGGTTGGGTTGAATTTTTTTTGACCCACCATGGTGGGTTGGGTCAAAAAATTCCCTCAACCTGACCCAACCCGACCCATGCACACCCCTAAAATTGATATGGTATGGTATTTCTCTAACTATGTGCTTTTGGCAAAGAATTATCTCGCCATTTACCAACTCAAATATTACCTCCAAGGTCTGGTTAGCTCTATTCAAATGGTAAAATTCCTGGAAACATTGTTTGGTTATCGTATGCTGTTGCTTTTTGGTTGATTATTTGATCATTTACTATTGATTGCTATGGGAAACATAGTTACTGTGTGTGGATGGTGATTTGCTTAATTTTGTTGTTGTCGCTTTTGTTGTTCTCAAATGATATTCTCCTTCAACTTGCACTAATTATTGCTAACTTATTGTATTGATGTCATTGGATCAAACTGTCAACTGGTACTGGTTTTAAAATTTTCCTATAACATCAGTAAAATTAATTTGACGTTGCTCACTATAGTTTGGGTATCTGATTAAAGTTAGAAAGTGGGCTGAGTGGATATGTTTTGCTTGATTGAATGCTTTTTGTGAAACTCTTTTTCCAGGATTTAACGCTTCGCATTTTACGCATTTATGTTGATTATATGACTGGGGTTTTTCACTAGATCGTGTAACTATAAATTGGAACATTTTGGTTTGTTGTTGGGTCAGCGTCACAGGCATTTATTAGCTGGTGAATATGCTTCCCTTAATTCGACATCATTGGCTATCAAAGTTGCAGAGTTCTGTATAATACTATGCTATATTTACCAAAACAAAGAATCTAACTGTAGATATACAAGTATAAATCCATCAGCTCCATTTTTTAGTAAAGCCACATTGTCTCAGCAGATATATAAGGAAATTCCAATTGATGTAATCATGGGCCTCCTCTAAATCCAGCTTACATAATACTCCTGGTATTGCAAATTTCAAGGGAATCAGTTTGAGTTGTAGTCTAATTACATTGCAGGAAAAAAAGTTAGGGGTCTTTTTATAAATATGTGAGCTCGAATTCAAACTAATCCTAATCCTTTTATTAAGTAAATTCTAACCCTGCATGTAAGTTTGTAATTATTGTAATAAAACTTGAACCAGTGAGTGCAAATGACTAAGATGGACTCTCAACTAAAATTCCTTTTTCAATCCGAATGGGCCTTTTAATTGATGCAAGTCCTTAGGCATTAGTGGAGGTCTTCCAAAGAGGCCCTTTATTTGAAGCAATGCAACTATTGTGTCACAATCATTCTAATCTTTTGTTTCATAGTGCTTACTAAGATTTCATGAAATTTCATACATGATATCATATTATCATGCAATATATAATATAATTTGCTTCCTACACGTGATTGCATCAGGTGATTTCCCTATCTATACTGCATTATAAGTTTATTAAAATGTACATATCCAATTTGTGTCTTTATTTACACTAAGACCATTTTATTGCTTTCATTTTTAATAAGAATCTAATCACTCTTTTTTTTTTTTATTCTTTCACTTAAAAAAATTAACAATCATTATATATTGGGTCCTAAAAATAATACACAATATTAAATTTATTAAGTTTACTTTTTTTTTTTTTTTTGAGAAAGTTTACCCTATACTATGGTATATGGTTAGCAGTTATTACTTATGTGGGTGAGGTGTAACCCAATATGTATTAAGGATTGGATTATATAGAAGTTTGAAGGCTGTTATTATCAAGGGCATTACAAACCTAGCATTGACACTTCAAGTGAGTGATGACAGGTATTCTAAAATAATTATTGTCACTTCATTTTCAATTTGTTAGCTTCATAAAATAAGTGAAAATTGTAATACCATATTAATTGAGCTTCTTTAAAATTTTAAGATACCATGCCTATAAATTAGAGATTTTTATTTATTTTACCATAACAAATAAGAGTATCCTAATTCAAAATAATTAAATAAAACTAACTAACCCGCACATTGTGCGGGTCATACACTAGCTATATATAAAAGCAGAAACCTTTAAGGAGGTGCTGCCACATTAGGAAAAATGCCTACTTAAAATGCTTCCACGTATATAGTTAAAAAGCGACACCATTTAAAAGCAAAAAGTTACACTCTTCCGCTAAAACACTTTTAAAAACTGAAACCTAAAACATTGCGTTAGAATAAAAAGAAGAGAAAGCATCCGTATTTTTCTCTCCCAAAACAAAAAGAAAAAAGATAAACCTCTCTCTCAGAGAACAATGGCAAGAAAAGGAGAATGACAAAGAAAGAGAACAATAGAGAAAGAGATTCAACCTGTCATAGATGGTGGAGAGCAAAAAATTTGAGACCTTTGCCACCATCAAACCACCGTACCCTCCACCGATAGTCTCTGTTTTTTTGTACCGAAGGTCGGCATACTCCTTCCCTCTTTAAATACTGTTTTTGTTGTTTGAAAGACTAAAACTCCTCACCATTGCTTTTCCTATTTGAATTAGAATCTTAAATCTTCAATATATCTATGTTTTTGAATTCAAACTGGTAGTTCCCCTTACTTAATTTTCTAGGGTTCTTCTTTTACCCCTTTTTAAATAAATAAAAAATTAAATGGGTTGATTTTCTTTCTTTGGATGCTTTGGTTTCAAATTGTCTCTCTGTATTTTTTTTGGTGGTAACATTAGGGATTTTGCCCTTGATTTACTGTGGTTAAAAGGTCAAAATTCACCTTGGATTATTTAAAATCTGAATGTATTAGACGAAAAACTTAATTTTTAATATGCAATTTGTTTGATAAAATTACTGATCGATCTTTTGTTTTGTTCTAGAATTCTTAATCCACTTTGCCAATTAAATTGTGAAGGTTGTTTTGTACGCATCTCAAAACTTTCAAAAGTTTTTTTTTTCCCTTTGGTTGAATGTGTTTAGATTTGATTCGTTTTTGTTTTGGGTTTTTGGGTTTTGTATCAAAATGTTTGTTTCCTCAATTTTAGATATTTGCTTTTGTTTTGGAATTTTGGGTTTTCTATCAAAAGGTTTGTTTCCTCAATTCTAGATATTAGATTGAAATCATTGTGTATTTCCGTTTCTAACATTTATTTTCCTCCTTCAATCTTATTTTAGGCTTTTCCTGCCGTAACAGCATGCACCAGATAGAGTCCGTAAGGAATATAGAGACGAGCCGTGTATTGTAACTGGTAAAGTTTTTTTTTTTTTTTTTCAAATCTGCGGATTGAATATGATTTTGGTTGTCTTTCCTTGTAGGTAAAGCCGTCTTTTCTATTTGATTCCCTTTAATTTCCTACACATTTTCCATCATCTCAACCCGTATCTATATACTCCTTTGCATGCTTGAGGTGTGTCCTTGCTTGCACTGGGTCAAACTTTGTTCCAATTATTCACCATGGTTCAACCATACCTACACAAATATTCCCTTCTACCATATACCTTCCTGTCCTCTCCTTTTCTGTCTTCTTCCTCATATCTTCCTTATCTTTTTCAAGAACACCTTTTGTCTTAGCTTTCTGTTTCTTCCAAAGTTCCCAAGTGTCTTCAGTGAGTATTGCACTACACTGTTTCCACTGTGCATGCGACGATTTCCCCTTCTTCCTTTTACCCCAATGGACACTAATACTTGGTTGGATTGGTTTAGATTTAGTTATAGTTAGGTTTGGTTTTGAGTTTGGCTTCCATTAGCATGCCTCTAATACGTAATTTGGCCAATTGTTTATTTTTTACATTTTAAATTATTTTTGCATTGGTTCTGGCTTGAATTAGATTGGTTTGGTTTTGAGTGATCATTTATGAAATTCATTGTATTTGTTTCTCAAGAAAAATAAATAAATAAATAAAAATAAATTGTTGCCTACAATTCCATCTTCTCCCACTTTTCTGCTCCTTTCCTGTAACAAGAAAGGTCCATTCTTAATTTCTGATCTTACATATTTCATGCCTTATTATTCTTTCTATACCATTCACTATTGGTTAGATTTTTTTTTTTGGCTGATTTTAGTTAAATTTGTACTTTTTTCCATTTGCCCTTGAAATTTGAATTGATATCATGTTTTGTTGATTATTGTATTTTGGTTAGATTTGTTTTTTGTTAAATTTTTTGGCAATTTTTTGTTAGATTTTTTCTCTTCTTCTGCCTTTGAATTTTGAATTCATTTAATTCTAGCATTAAAAACGCTTCAAAATTATGCACATTTCAAGTCCAAGAATTAATTCAGTTTTCACTGTTTCTGGATATCCATTTTCCTTTTTGCCACGTTTGAAACGAAATCTTTCTAGATCAAGATCCATACCAGTAGGTTTATTGTTAGTCACTTTAAACTCAATGCTTTATAAAAGTTCACACTTTTGAAACTTTTGATTAGATAACTAAGGCAATATGAATATTGCTTAAAGAAAACACACACATTGTTTACATTAAACTTTAGGTAGTTGGTATAGCTCCATACAAGAACTTCATAGATGAGTAAGTGGATTAAAAAAAATAATTGTTTAAGTCATTCGTGTTATCCCTTGAATCCTCTATATAATTGATACCTGCCTTTGTAATTATTATTTAGGATATGACAACCATACAACTCTTTGGTAACAAAGGCATTCTTTTTGTTTGGCTGAAAGTGAAGTCCTTTTGGCATTTGTAGCATTGTGTTGTGGTTATATGCTTAATATTCAATTGTAGAAGTCCTAAAATAATGTTTTGCAGCTAAAGATGCTATTACTTTACAATTTGATTAAGAATTTATTAATGAAAAAAATTACCACCGGCTATTAACGGCATCACAAAACTTGAGTAGACTTTTCCCTTCCTATTTTTAGCAAAAAATCCTGCCTCTCAATCTTCAATTATATCAGAATCATCTATGTTATGACTTATGAGTCAATATCTGTTTCTACTTTGTTTCTTGAGGAAAAAAAAAAAAAAGGAATTTCTTTTATTAATTTGATTAATGTATATATCTTCATCAATATTCTTAATGTGAATCACTTATCAAATATTATTTTGAACATATCCAAATTCACCCCTAAGTCCATTCTTGATGGAGCACTTGGTTTTCCACAGGACTATCAACGTTTGGTAGCTGCTCAATCAAGAAACTAACAGTGATCTGCATGTCTGATGCAGCTTCTGCATAGTGTTAATATCTGCATTATTATTTGTTGCTGCAGAAATTGTTCTGTTTTTTTGCATAATTACTGTTTCTGCAGAATAGGTCCGGTATTGCACATTCTGTAGCTGATTGTCCTGTTTTGTTTTAAAGGTTTTGGATGTATTGTTTTGTGTTTCTGCAGAAGTTGTTGTTTTCTGCATAATTGTCATGCTATTAGGAGGGGATCAGTTTCCCTCTTTGCTGTAGATAGTGTTCAGTTTTTGTCTAGGCAGGAGTTGTTGTTTTATATATAAGTGTTGCTGTTTGATTTAGGTAGTGTTCAGTTTTTCTGGCTAGGCAGAAGTTGTTGTTCTTGTGTATAATTGTTGCTGTTAGCAAAGGGTCAGAGGTCCGGATCCCCTATTCTGTTTACACAGGGTTCTTATGTAATATTTTGCATATTCTTTAAATAAATTTCTACCTTTTATCTCAAAAAAAAAAAAAAAAGACAAATTTTATGGCTTTTGAAAACAAAATAAATTCATGCTCGGTCATGATTTGCTTCTGAACTCTAATTTTAGTGTAGGTGTGAGGAAGAATGAAGGGTATTATTCATTTGATGGAGAATTTCTATTTGGTCTCATTCGAGAAATTTGTCATTTGTAAATTTCATAGGTTAGTTTAGTTGCTATCATTTTTTTTTTTTCATCTCTGCTAATTTCCTCATTTTGTGTTATACATTTTCATTCTTAGGTTTTCTGACTTCGCCTAATAGAGCCACAAAATTATAAGATTTCGGGAGAAATAAAAAGAAGCAGCTTATCCTTTTGGAATTTTTAATTAAGTTTTAG
Organism: Lithocarpus polystachyus; assembly: GCA_033629205.1. Lineage (NCBI taxonomy): Eukaryota > Viridiplantae > Streptophyta > Magnoliopsida > Fagales > Fagaceae > Lithocarpus > Lithocarpus polystachyus. Next base: position 35,533,534 of record CM066165.1, read on the forward strand.
TCTTTGTTGAGTATTATGTAGGTATGAGAGCTGCCTATGGGAATGTGTAGAATATCATTCATTCTTCTTCAACTTATTAATATTGTATGTGATCTTCATTTGGAATCAATTTAACATTAACATTTTGTTCTGAATCTTTTGATATGTATAGGTATGCAAAAAAATCCTCAATGGCTTCGTTGCTTACAACATTAGACCCAAAAAAACTTTTAACAAAGAAAGCATGAAGTCCATAAACAAAGGGCTAAACTATTTGACTTTTGGTTTATTTTAGTATTATAAATGTTATTTTGAGCTATGGATCTAAATTTTTATGATGTAATGAAGAAAGGTTTTTGTTTTTCTTCTGCTGTAAGTTTAATTTTTTCCCGTTATTCAAATTATGTTAATATATATTATTATGATGAAGTATTATTTACTTTTGATGACGTTATATATAAAAAAAAGTGTACTTTCGATGATGCTATAAACAAACAACTAGCACAATTATAAAAATCCCATGCATTTGCACGGGTTATAAGCTAGTTAGAATAATATTAGAGCCCACCATTTGTGTCCACTGGCTTCAAAAACACCAGAGTCATACTTTTCCACCCTAGTATCACATAGTAAAGAGTATGACTGTATTTTAAGCAAGTAATGCGCTGGACGAAAATGTCTTTTTGTTCTTTTGATTGCTGCAATACATTAGGAATATTTAAATACACTATCTAATAACAATTGGGCAATGAGATATGGGTCAAGTTTGGCAACAGTTTCAATCAAGCAGTGCTAATTAAAGCATAATCATCATAGGTCAAAGAAATATTTAACAAAATAAATTAAGGGCAATGTAACTTAAAAAATGAATAAACAATATGTCATGATTGATGATACAACATATTTCCTTTAAATCACCCATCATATTGACATGTTATTGCTTTCATCCTAAAATGGAACGTATGGCTCTTCAAATATCAGATTTTTCAAGATTCAATTGAATTTTTACAATTAAACAAACTAAGTTAAATATATTGATCTTCTCAAAAAAAGAAGATAAATATATTGATGAATTTGTTTTTTGAAAGGAATAAATTGATGAATTAAGCTCATCCAAAGGCACCAGGGGCGGCTCTACAGCCAGCCCAGGGGGTTCAAATGAACCCCCCTGGCTTTACCCCCCCACCAAAAAAAAAAAAAAAAAAAAAAAAAAAAATTATATTTAAAATGTTTAATATTTTTTGTTTTGACCCTTAAATAAAATTTTGAACACCCTAACCCTAAATTTTGTTTAAACCCAATTGAAATAAACTTCAAATATGATCATATTAGTGCTATTTTCACAATATTTTTACAATAAAGGTTAAGTGACAAGTTGTAATTGACTTTTTATCTAAACCCATAACTAACATCATTTTTTACATACCTTTGACAACTTGCCATTTAGATTTTATTGCTTAAATGTTTTGTACTCTTAAAATTGCTCATTTATTAAAAAATAAATAAACATTCTCTTTGGATTCAGGCTTACTTTAAAATGAAATTGTTTTTTCTTACACTTTGCTTCTTCATCAACAAAAAATCACACCACTTGTACTACCAACTGATATGTATTTACATCTATGATTCTTCTCTCATTCTCTCTTTGTATCTAATCAGGTAGTTTGATAAGTGTTCTACAGTTTTTCAAGTCCAAAAAGTCTTTTAGTGTTTGCTCTAATTCCAAGAGAATGACCACAAAATCTTATATAAGTTACTATTTATTTTCCTTAATTTAACGTTTACTCTCAAACCTACTCTTGGTGTATTACTATTCTTCTTTATCATATATTTTTATTTAATTGATATTATATATGATTATAATAAATTATTATTAATTTGACAAAAATTATGATTAGTTATTTATTTATATGCATTTAATTGTTATTTTCTTACAGTTCTTTAAACTATTTATAATGTTTTTAGACTATTTTACAATATAGTTGTATTGTATACTATTTGGAATTGTACTGTATGTAATATGACAATTGTATATACAAAAAAAAGTAATCATTTTATTTTTTACTCCCCCATAACAAAATTTTAGCTCAAGACATTATTGACCCCCCTAAAAAAAAATCCTAAAGCCGCCACTGAAAGGCACACTTTGTATTTTCATTATTGCACATAATTCATATTCTCAGCGCCACCAAGACTCCTATCAAATTGTCCATAAAATTAGTCATATAGATAAGAAAGCGATTTTACTATTGATCATGAATTGTAAACAAAAAAGAAAAAAAAATGATAAAAGTTTTATAATCACAAATCTGATGTGGTCAAGTATGGTTCATCATAGTCCAGCCGTCCATAGAGTCCAAGCTCGTCCTTGGATGTTCCTCCATGGATGTAAGCGTGACTGAACCCCAAATTTACTAACCCACTCGTACTCTCAAGAGATCAACCCAAGACAGAGTCGTCCATGTATGGACGACTCTTAACATGAGTCTCGTCCATAGAGCCTAGGATTTGGTTCACATAGAGAAAGTCTTGACGCATTGTCATAACCCTCCTTTGAATACTAAACTTCCAATAGCAATTATGGAAAATATCATAACTTCTTCAGTGGTTACAAGAATTGAGTGTAAAAACTTCTGACCTCCACAAACTTAGGGGAAGTTACAAGACAAGTAACCGCCTCCGTGACACTATATAAACACTCATCTCTGACAAGAAATGGTAAGCGTTTTTCCTAGATACAATTCGAAAAAGATTTAGAATCCCAAGTTTTAAGGAGTTTTGTCATCGGAGGATTGTTGACCGGTCACACTGGTTGCCTTTGATTCTTTGTTTTTCTCTTTCAGGCCCCCATGATCATCAAAGCCCGAAGCATCCAATCTACTGATTTTCTGTCCATTATCAAAATCAATGACTAAAGATGTATTACATTTAGGGGCGGCACCAAGTGTAGTTCAGGGTGGTTACATGACCACCTTCACTTGCATATTATTTTAATGTACCTTCAAAATTTTGAGTTTTCAATTAATATGGGTTGTTGACCACCCTAAAAAAAATTTGGCCACCCTAAGAAAGACTTAAACACCTTTGTTAGGTTCTAAAAGCTTAGAACAATTGGCAAATCGTGAGCACACAAGAACATGTAAGCTGCTGAAAGAAGAATTCATAATCTGCCTGGTTCGATCGATCGAAAATCAGGCTCGATCGATCGAAAGTCGTGTCTGCAGAATTTTAAGTTGGCCCAAACAGCAGTTCTAGCCCATTAAGGATTAGGGTTTCAGATCTACTTCTCCCACTATATAAAGGAAACCCTAAGCACGTTTTTAAAAGGCTTTTTAGAGAGAAAAGAGTGTGCCTCTTTTGTATTTAGGGTTTTGTTCCTAAAACCTCTCTTATTACTTCTACCGGTGTTGTTCTTTGAAGAATCTCAAGATCCGGTATTGCCGAAGTTGCTGCCTTCTCTAATCATCAAAGGAGCTGATGATCTAAACCTTCAAGGGTGGTCTTGGAGTCACATACAGGAGAGTTTGTGTTGCTAAACCTTTGAGTGGGATCTCAAAGTCACAAACGGTGGTGTTTGTGTTTTGCAAAGATTAAAGAAAGAAGGAGTCCGTGGATCTCGGAGCTATCATGGGGTCATGGTAGTAAGTTTCCTACACTTGGGTAGCAATAGGATGTTAGTGGTCTAAGTCGCTATTGTGTAAACTTCAATTCTTTCTAGTGGATTTGCTTATTTTACCTTGAGGATAGCTAGGTTAAATCCTCCCCAGGTTTTTTACCGGTTTGGTTTTCCTGGGTCATCATATCGTTGTGTTGTTTATTTTCCGCTGCTTTATTGTTTTTATATTTATTTGTGTTAACCTAGTTTAATTAAATTACCTAAGTTAATAACTTGGCTAATTCTCTAGGTTAATCTGTTGGGTTAAGGGGTCTAAACGAACTGACAAGTGGTATCAGAGCGGGTAGCTCTTTTGTTTTAGATCTTTTGATCTAAGAGTTGATCCTTGATCCCTGTTATCATGGAAAATTTGAAGTGTCTTTCTGCTCATGTTTGTGATGATTTGAATAAAAAGGACACTGTTGTTTCTGTTGATTTTATTGATGCCTTTGAAACTCTTCGTAAAGAATTGTCTAAGTCTTTGAAAATTGCTAAGAAATTTAAAGAAGAGTTAAAATTGGCTAATCTTGAAAAAGAGGAATTGATTGTTAGATTAGATGAATCTAATAAAAAGAATGAATTTTTGAGAAATCAAATTTCCTCTCAAGATGAGAAGATGAAAAGCTTGGAACAAGAGTTAGTTGAATCTAAAGCTAAAATTGAAAATTTGACTAGTACCAAGCCTGTTGTTGATAACAGAAGTGTTTCTGTTTCTCTTAAGCCTAAAGCTGAAAAAGTTTATATCCCTCCTTTCAAGAGGAATAATAAAGAAAAAGCTTATTTTGCTAGGTTAGACAAAGGTAAAAGTTCTGATGTTAACGCTGAAGTTTCTAAACCTAAGTCTAAACCTATTGCTAGTGTGCAAAAGAAATCTGTTTTTGTGCCTACTTGTCACCTTTGTGGTGTTGTTGGTCATATTAGACCAAATTGTTCTTTGTTGAGGCAAAAACCAAAATCTGAGACTAGATTTGCTGTTAGGAATACTGATGTTCCTAAATTTGTTCCTGTTTGTCACTATTGTGGTGTCTCTGGTCACATTCGTCCTAATTGTCATAAATTGAAATTTAAGCATTCTGTGTTTCAATCTAGGACATGTGATGATATTTCTCCTGCCATGAGTCCAAATAAATTGTTTCATATGCTTTTGAAAAATTTAAGCTTGTTGGCTTGTGAAAGGAAATTGCAGGATTTTAGACTTTCTCAGAAGATTGGTGTAATCCCTCAAATACACTCTGCTTCACATGGATTTTCACCTACAAAGCCGAAGATTCGTGCTATATGGGTGAGAAAAGATTCTCTAAGGTGAGTGTTGTTGACTTGTTCCTAATTTAATTCTTTCAATTTTTTGTGGACATGTTTTGTTTTTGTTTTTGGTTGTTTTATTTTTTTAAGTTTTTTTTTTTTGTTTAAAAAAAAAAAATCCAAAAACATTGAAAAATTTCAAAAAGACAAAAATATTTTATTTTGTGTCTTGTTTTATTTGTTTTGAGGATTACATGAATTATGATATCTCTCTCTTGATTTAGAACATGCTTGACATTGTGGAGAAACTTGAATAGCATGTGTTCTATAAGTGCTAAGCTATTTTTTAATTTTGTTTGAGTATGTACTAGTTTGTACATGTACTCATGGGTTAATTAAGAAATTGATAATTCTTGTTTGTGTACCCTCTATAGCTTAGTTAAGCACTATCATGCATTGCATTTGCATTGTTCATTTAGTATAATGTGTGCTTTTTGTTTTTGGTCATAAATTTTTTTTAAACCAAAAAGATTTTTATGTGTTTTGTATTATATATCTTGGATTTATAATTAAGGTTGGCCATATTATCTTTACATAACTTGTTTATGTACCTTGTTTAGCTTGGATGAGCTTCTTTATTGCACTTTACTAGCTGAAGTCTTTGTAGTGCATGTTGTGTGGGAAGATGTTTATAGTTTTTGATCACTTTGTCTTAATCTTGAAGTCACATGCCTTTGTCTGTCGGACTTGATCTTATTGAGAAAGGCATAAATAACCATCTCACCACTATTTACTAGCCAATCATGAACACCTTAGTGCATATCGTAAGATTTTGTGCTCGAGAAAGTGTAGCACATGCACAAAAAGAAAATAAGGTGTAGCCTCTAATTAAAATTGGTGTGTACATTATTGGGCTATAATAATTTCATAATTCATAAAATTGGTGTGTACATTATCTCGGCTTTTATTAAGTTTCTAATCAATTAAATTGAATAATGAGGCAAATCAAGAAACTTACATGATTGCAAGCTTTTAATCTAGGAGATGTGAGAGTTATATGATGTAACTCTTTAGGTGATAGTCTCTTTCAAATTTATGTGATGAATTTTGTAGACTTTGTGATTGCTTACTATTCACATATCACCTCACATGTTTCTCAAACTTTTGCTAGTTGCACACACTACACAAAGTTACTCTTTGCTAAACTTTGTACATGTTATTGTGTGTGATTTTGTTGTGGCCATCCAAGATTATATGTTCCTTGATTTTGATGCAAAATTTGAGTTTTAAGGACAAATTGATTGAAAATCTTAATTTTGGAAGATCTGGGATTTATTCATATGTTTTTGAAAAACTTTTAGTCTCATACTCATGCATTTCATTCATGAAATATTGTGCTTTGAGGAGATACTGCATTAAATTGCTCTGTTTTTCAAAAATTTGAGTTTTCCAGAATTTCGACCGATCGAAGCTGTTTCTCGACCGATCGAAATTGCGATTAAAATTTTTGGTTTGATTCTGTTTGACTCGATTGGTATTCGATCGATACTCGATCGATCGAAACTGAAAAATTTTCAGTTTTTAGAGTTTTGACCAAATCTTTTTTCTTGCATCATTTATGTTTAGGATTCACATGAATTGCATTGTTTTTGTATCCATCTTGCAGTTTTGCAGTCATATCTCTCATTGTTTTCACACATAACATGCATACATTTTGCTAACTTGGGTACTCAACTTGAATTAAAAATTGATTGATTAATTTTTGAGTTATGTACTTTTCTAGTATATGCTATTTTTTATGTGTGAACTACAGAAAATATTTTTCTTAAGAGATATGATGGATAATCATTGTGCAAATATTTTCTCTACTCATGCAACTGTTTATGGGTCACATAGTGTCAAGTTTGCATTTATTGAAAGAGAGAATATTTTTCTTCATGTGTATCCTCAACTTATTTTTTTTGGGTTTGTGTGTTTTTTTTATCCCCGCCTCCTAAATTTTTCCCAAAACTGTTTTTCCCAAAACTTGTTTTGTTTTTCCTATTTTTATAGGGGGAGAAAAGTTTTTTTTAACCTTTGTTGTTCATAGGGGGAGTTGTTGCTCTTTATAGGGGGAGTTATCTCTTTTTTCTATAGAGCTAATCTGTTTTATGTTCCCTTGGTTCTTTTTTTTTCTCTCATGTTTACTCTTTGTTTGAGTTGTATTTGTCAATACGTGACAAAAAGGGGGAGAAATAGATGAAATGTGGGAATCATGTTTGTGTTATTTAGGGGGAGATAAATTTGTTTTGTTTATGGGGAGAATATAAAAACTTTTTGTTGTATCTAACTTAGGGGGAGAGTTAGAATTTATTTGTGTTTTTATATTTCTGTTTCATATTTTTGTTTATATGTCTTTCTTTCCACACATGCGTTGATGTGTTTGTTGAGTGTTTCAGGAAAGACAGGTGCATTCTGATCAAGACCTTCTACCTCTTCTTGGCAACTTCTAGGTTAAGAGTCTTAGATTGGGATTTGTGATGTAATTGGGCATTTTTTTGTATTGGGTTGTTCTTGTATTTTAGCATTTCATATTGTATGAAAGTTTTGTCACGAATTGCCAAAGGGGGAGATTGTTAGGTTCTAAAAGCTTAGAACAATTGGCAAATCGTGAGCACACAAGAACATGTAAGCTGCTGAAAGAAGAATTCATAATCTGCCTGGTTCGATCGATCGAAAATCAGGCTCGATCGATCGAAAGTCGTGTCTGCAGAATTTTAAGTTGGCCCAAACAGCAGTTCTAGCCCATTAAGGATTAGGGTTTCAGATCTACTTCTCCCACTATATAAAGGAAACCCTAAGCACGTTTTTAAAAGGCTTTTTAGAGAGAAAAGAGTGTGCCTCTTTTGTATTTAGGGTTTTGTTCCTAAAACCTCTCTTATTACTTCTACCGGTGTTGTTCTTTGAAGAATCTCAAGATCCGGTATTGCCGAAGTTGCTGCCTTCTCTAATCATCAAAGGAGCTGATGATCTAAACCTTCAAGGGTGGTCTTGGAGTCACATACAGGAGAGTTTGTGTTGCTAAACCTTTGAGTGGGATCTCAAAGTCACAAACGGTGGTGTTTGTGTTTTGCAAAGATTAAAGAAAGAAGGAGTCCGTGGATCTCGGAGCTATCATGGGGTCATGGTAGTAAGTTTCCTACACTTGGGTAGCAATAGGATGTTAGTGGTCTAAGTCGCTATTGTGTAAACTTCAATTCTTTCTAGTGGATTTGCTTATTTTACCTTGAGGATAGCTAGGTTAAATCCTCCCCAGGTTTTTTACCGGTTTGGTTTTCCTGGGTCATCATATCGTTGTGTTGTTTATTTTCCGCTGCTTTATTGTTTTTATATTTATTTGTGTTAACCTAGTTTAATTAAATTACCTAAGTTAATAACTTGGCTAATTCTCTAGGTTAATCTGTTGGGTTAAGGGGTCTAAACGAACTGACAACCTTAAATAACATTTTGAGCCCATTAAAAATTAAATTCTACTCTCCAAAAAATTGCAAGAAATGCTATGTTTATAACATATTCGCAACACTTTCATTAAAAATTTTAAGTAGTAGGTTGCTAATAATGGATAAAAAAATAATTTTAGTGGTATGTTCAAATTAAAACTAGTAAAAATTTACCACCTAGGTTTTGTTGTGTAAGTTTTGCAAAAATATTGTGAACGTATCACTTCTAAAAAATTGCTCAAACAAACAAATCAGCCTAAAGGCCCAAATCAAACGTTTAATTGAGATTTTTTGAATTGTGTTTTCAAATGGCATATTTTAAGATTGCAATTTTTTTTTATTTAAAAAATGCACATGCACTTTTCAAATAGTTAGTCTATTAGTGCTTGCTTTAGTCTTTAGCTGAATTTGTTGGATTTATGTGATATATTTTTTCAAAAAGATAATGCATTTTGTTTATATTGTTACTTATTTAAGCAATATGTTGGTAATTGAATGAAAGATTAGTAGTTTAATAATTGCTTAATTGTGTACATTGAAATAAATGTAGCTGATAACATTGATAGTAAAGCTATCATATCATACAATAATTTCAAAATATGAAAACTTGTGAAAGAATTTTAATACGTTATCTATTTGGGTTTTTTTTTTTTTTTTTTTTTTGGTGATGTTAATATAATCAAGTTTTATATTTATTAAAATTTTAATTAATTTAAGTTTTTTAATGAAATCATGTACATTGAAATAGATGTAGCTAATAACATTAATAGTAAAGCTATCATATCATACAAGAATTTCAAAATATGAAAACTTGTGAACGAAATTTTAATACTTTATCTATTTGGGATTTTTTTTTTTTGTGATGTTAATATATTCAAGTTTTATTTTTATTAAAATTTTAATTAATTTAAGTTTTTTAATGACTACCTTGAAAAAAAAATTCCTAAAACTGCCACTTATTACATCTCTCACGTTTTATATTATTTATTCTGCTGTCCTCTTTTTTTTTTTTTTTTTTTTTTTTTTGATACCATATTCTGCTGTCCTCTTAGTCTATCCATGTTTGTAAAATATAGACTTTAAGTTTCTTGGACTTTTAAATTATACATAAAATACGTTACTAAACAGTAAATAACATTGATCAATCAAAACAAAATTTGACATGTTTGTTAATAATAAAGAGAACTTGCAATCTTTTTTTCTTTTTTCTTTTTGAGAAACAAGAAAACCTGTAATATAATGTTGATAATTTAAAATATTACTATTAAATTATATAGCATTTAGGAAGAGTTATAACAACTGTTAATATTTATATTTATATGCGGTGCAATACATATATACAAAATATTTATTAAATCAAATCGAACCATATATTTTCATTAATAAGCCCATATTAACTCCACATATTAAAGAAATTAGGCGGATGGAAATCTTGATTAATAATTGTACAAGCATAGACATACTCTACAAAGAAAGATCCCATTTGTTTTAGCAAAAAAAAAAAAAAAAAAAAAAAAAGGAAAAATTTTCCTCATTTTTGGACATTTGAACTGGTTGAGAATTTTTTTTTTTTTTTTTTTTTTTGAGACAGTTGAGAAACTTGATTAAACAAAAATATTTTTTGGTCATCAAGAAATAAACTATCTTAAAGATTGATAATGCTGAAAATGTTTTACATGCCAAAAGGAGCTTAAAACGTTTTCAACCTTAGGAGAATAGAACTTCCTTTCTCATGAATCTAAAGCCCCTCTTAATCTTAAGAGAACAAACCTCTTAAAACCTACGTGGAGAAAAAAATAACTCCGAATCTCTGAAGTCATGAAAACATTCTTGAAATCTTCAAAATGACCAAAACACCATGAAAGCATCCAAATTGAGAAATCCTTAAAAATTTGTAAATAATCAATAAACCCCTAAAAACTTGAAAATGACTGAAATATCTTATAAAACCTTTAAAATAATAATAAAAAATACTCCGTAATAACCTCCATAATGATAGAAATGGCCTAAATATTTTTGACTAAAATATACTCAAAACCTTGCATAAAACATTTATAATGATTGAAATGCACACAAAACCTCTATAATGACCAAAATACCTTAGAAAAACTTCTAAAGTCACAAAAATACTCTCAAAACGTTCCCAACATTTTCAAGACGACTAAAATACCCTTAAATTCTCACCTAAAACCTTTATAATCATCCAAATGCTCTCATAAGTTCTAAAATGGCCAAAATTCCATGGAAATATCTAATGTGATAAAAGTATCCTCAAAATTTTAAAGACCAAAATATCTTTAAGACTTCTATTATTATTGAAAACTTCTAATAGTAGAAGTAACAAAAGTACTCTCAAAACGTTCAAAAGGTTTTCAAGATGACTCAAACACCCTTAAACCCTCACCTAAAACCTTTACAATGATCAAAATGCTCTCATAAGTTCTACTGTTATTGAAATTTAATGTGATCAAAATGCCACGGAAATATCTAATGTGATAAAAATGCCCTCAAAATTTTAAAGACCAAAATATCTTAAAAACTTCTACTATTATTGAAATTTCCTTAAAACCACCAACCAAAAAAAAATTGAAATGATGAAAATAGTAGCTCTTCAAAACATTCAAATAACCATGATATGCCTCAAAATTATGGGAAAACGCCTTCAAAAGTTTAAAATTTGCTGAAAAACAACTTTCATATAGTTTTTTTTTCCCCTTTCTTTCTCTATTGGGGAAAAAAAAGGCTCAGAGTAGTTTCTTTTTTGTTGTTAGTTTTTCTTAATTATTATTTTTTTCTGTAGCACTCTTATTGTACTTATTATTTTAATTTGTAATAATTTTATTTTGATTGTGCTTATGTTTAGGTTGATTTTTTTTCTACATTAAACATTTTAAAGTGGTGCATTAAAATTTTTTTTTAATTAATGTGTAAAAATCTAGGAAAATTTTGATGTCGAAACAAACGAAGAGCTAGCTGTGGTTGAGATATCATTTTTTTTTTAAGAGAAAATTTGAAATATTATTCATTTGTTTGATGTGTTTGCACGGGGTTTAGGAAGTATGAAAATCTTGATATTCTTTTATTAGAATATTTAAATGAAAAAAATCAGAAACAAAAATAATAGAGTCAAATAATAATCTTGGAAAGGAAAAGAGAACATACTGAGCTCATCGGCAAGGTTGGCCTTGGGCTCCATGACTTCAGATTTTGGCGTTTTCTGTCTAGAAATCACTTTCTTAAAAACTACAACCTAATTTGCATTATTTATAGGGTAATCAATAGGATTGTCCTCAACAACAATGCCATGGCGCTTTACACACGAAACCGTATGAGTGAATGTGATTGGTTGGAAGGAAAGAATAGAAAAGGAATCAAGAAGCAAGGAAAAAGAAGGATTGATGCCTATTTTGATTGGATAGAACAGAAGAATTGGAGAACTAGGTTTCCTTTTAGGATCAACGTACGAAGAAACAATGATAAAGACGTTAGTAAAAAGTGTAAAAACAAGAAGAATATATATATATATATATATATATATATATATATATAAAGTAATTAATACTCTAAACGTTTGATTTTTTGCTGACTGAGCCTTATTGCACCACGCGACTATGTAAATTTATGCCACATTAACATTTAAAAACACCAAATATTGTTACTTTTCGGGATTTAACGTTTTTAACTAATCGTATAATTCAATTTGTTTTAAATACATCTTTTTAATGCTCTGTTTGTTTCAACAATGATGTTTTTTAGAAAATAAGTCATTTTACAAGAAACATTTTCTATAAAACTATCTCATTTTCTAGTGTTTGGTAGCAATTTTAAATGAGTTGAAAAACAACCTCTAACCTTCTTTATTTAGCCTTTTCTTTTTCGAGAAAGCTTTATTTAGTTTACAGTGAGATAGAGTTATTTTCCAAAAAAAAATTTAATGAAAAATAATTTCTAAAAATAAGCCATACTTTTTATGTTGATCAAAAATAATTTTCCTTCGCTTCATCTTTTTTTTTTTTTTTTTTTTTAATGCTACTCAAACAAAGAAAACAATCTTTATGCATGATATTCTATCTAAACAAATGGAGGTAATTAACTGTAAATAACAAAAAAAAAAAACCCATAAACTGTGAAACACCGAGAAAGAGAGAAATTAATCTAAGGATCCTTCACCATAAGACAAAAAGAGAGACAAAAATAGACTAAGAGAGGGATCGCTTGAGTGTCAGACTATCATCCACTGGCAAGCCAGCCGGTCACCAACATTAGATCGCCTAAACCGCTACCGGTAAATTTTTTTTTTATTTATTGTGAAGAAATCTAGTATTAAAAACTGAATTTGGGTTAGATTTTGTTTGAAGGTTAGATTTTGTTTGAACTGAGGTGTTTGGTTTAGAATTGATTTTGTTTTTGCTATTTGTGTTAGATTTGATTTTGTATAGGATGTTTTTTTTGGGTAAAAGAGATTTGAACTGAGGTGTTCGTTGGCTTCACTTCTTTTTGTTGATTCCTAGACTGAATTACTGTTGTTTTGTTAGTAATATTTTCTATTCAGTTTCTTTTGTTAATACTGTTGTTGGGTATTGTTAGTGCTACTTTTGTTGGATTCTTGCTAATACTGTTGTTGGGTATTGTTAATGCTACTTTTGTTAGGTGTTTTTTGGATTTAATTTTGTGAATTCTTATCTGGGTTCATGTGGCTACCGCTTTGAAACTTGATTTTAGAGTATAGTTTCTCTTCTAGATATAAATTCGAAATTCACAAGGAATTTTAAATTCTAATTCTTTTTGGTTTCCATTTGGGATTTATAGGTTCTAATTTGAACTAAGATGGAACCGCAACAGACTTTGAGATTGTGTATTTGAACTTTTAGGGAAGACTGACCTTTGGGTATGAATTTTTTATGATTCATTTTATGGTGGGTTTATGCTTTGAGATTAGAGTTTAATATTCTTTTCTTTTGAATTGTGGGTTTGGGTTTGATTTAGAGGTGGATCTGTGAATATGAGGTCATATGTTAGATATTTTTACTGATTTAGTAGACTATTGGTGGTGGGATTGTTATTGAACTTGGACTTGGTCTTAATGTTTTGGTATTTAATTTTTGAAGACAATTTCAGGTTTTGCAAATAGGATAGGTTTATATAGTAGAAAGGAGATGAATTGAATCACAATGGTCTTTGAGATTATGTATTTGAAAGTTTAAGGGATATTGAGAAGAAGGTTTGATTTTTTAATGATTTATTTCATGGTGGGTTTGTGCATTGAGATTAGAGTTTGGGATATTCTCTGCAAATTTGAAATTTATCATTGAGAATGAATTGTGGGTTCAGTGAATTTGGGTCTAATTTAAAAGTGGTCTTGGTCTTAGGTTCTGTCCAAATAGGAAAGATTTATACCAGACAAGAGCAGTGGCTGCCACTACTGCATAAGATTGGTTTACAAAAACTAAGAGGGCCATTGGAAGTTGTCACAGTTTTTAGTGCATAAGACTGTACATTCATGTTGCTAAACTCATCTGAATAGAGATTGTAGTAATGCATGTCAATGACTTCATGATTGAAGTTTCTAGTAAATGAGAGTTGCTTCTTTGGATGAGCATTCCCCAACTGGTTTGAGAGGATCAAATAAGCACTTGGTGTGTACTTTCTCACAGCATCATACTCGGATTTATAATAGTTTTTAAGGTTGTCTAGAGTGACTCTTGGTGCATGAGGTTCGTTCATTAACTCAATTGCTGCAAGACTTGGGTAGTTGGCATAACTGCACAAAAAGAAGGTCTAATTTAGGATTCAGGGAACATTCAAAATTCATCAGTTGCTCTAATTACATTTGGGTCTTAAAAAAAAAATTATCTTTTTAAGCCTTGGTATTGAATTTGGGTTGTGAGTTTTGTATCGTAGTTGTTTTTATAGGTTAGTTGAATGGTGGGTTAGCATGCAAAGCCAAGATTAGCGCCATTAAATAGGGACAATGTGCCATTGCAGATCTTTAGAATAATATATAGTTCATGGCTGTGGGAATTTACTTTTTGAACTTAGTATTTTATAAATCTTGGGGTCTTGAAGCTTTATTTTATCATAGTTTGCCACAAATCCATTGGTTTTGTATGAATGACCTATTACCTATCCCTTTAAAAGAAAAGGTCTATGAAAGGGTGTTTTTGGCCCCTGTTTGATACTTTCTCAATGGGTATCATGATTCATGACAAAGTTATTATAATTTGCCCATCCATTTTAAGAAAGACTCATGGCCATCATCTATCTCTAAAGTATGATCCTTCATTACACCACTTACCAGATTCATTTATAGACTTATAGTAACCCTGTTCTCTACTAGAGAAAACAAGGAATTAAAATGTTAGAAATAGAAGTAGTAGCACCCTGTTTCAGCATTAGAGTCTCATTTGCTATATAGTTTATAAGATTAATTTTGCAGGTGATATATGTCCTGGAGTTTTGTGAAATCTGCTTTGATCTTTTGGGAGTTTTTGGAGTTAAAGTTTTGTGATTAGGATTTAGGGCTATTTTAAAATTGTTTTTCTTCTTTAACATAAAAACATTTTTATATTTCATTTTCCTTATCCTTCTGCTATTTATTATATGTCAAATTTGTATTTTGGGCTAGCTTTTCCATAATTGCATGAAAGGGCTCTTAATTGGTTTTAGGGAACAACTATCCCTTTTTCTGTAACTTTACTTCAGTTGTGACTAATTGTTTCTTCTCTTCTTACAGGGGCATCTTGATCGCTTAGGCATGCATGTTTGCAATTTTGCAGAAGTCTTAGGTAAAGGTGTTATGTAATAATACTCACGATCTAATAATTGTTGAATTTCATGTATATTTGGAGAGATCAATGCATGTTTTTGTTTGAAGAACTTTGAGGAGTAGTTTTCTTTTTTCTATGGCTTTGCTCACAATTGAGTGTTATCCAATCAAGACAGCATTGCCCCCATTTAAACATTGTGGAAAATTTAGAAAAGCTGTGTTTGCTTTTGTTATTACTTGAACCTAAGTTATTGTGTGGAGTGGTTAACTCCTTTCCAAATATTTGAAATGTTTTAATATCATAAAGCAGCTCAGCAAAGTGCTTGGCCACCTGCTGTGAATTTTACATTTTATGAGTGGTAACTTGGTGACCAGATAAACCTTGTGTCCCTGTTAGGTTGGATATAAGATGTTACCACTTATCATTGTTATAAAATATGGGAAAAGCAAGAACAAAGTAGCAGTAGTTATAGAAGAGAATGGTATAGAGTTCTTGGTCACAAATTTAGAAGCTCACTTACATGCAATTAAGATGTTTTGGTAGTTATTGGCAGGTCACATTGTGTTATAGAAGACCTGGCTAATTAGGCATGTGCTCAACGTATGATAGAGAATGTGATAGATTAGGAGTTAATCAGTTTCAGTTGTAGCTTAGTTTAAAAGGCTACAATGATTGTAAAAAAGAATATCAGAAGAATAATAATCTAAGTTTTCGTTCTTTTGTTATCTAATCTCTTCCCCAAATTCTTATGAGGCCCAGCTAGCTGAAATCAGCCATTACAATTCACAAGTCACACACTCCATCACTCCATTTGATCAAATACTACAGGTTCTTAACAAAATATTAATATGGGTTGTGGTGTTGCTTGCTTGATACTAATAAAAAGTTGCAGATTTATTAATATGTTAATGATGGATCAATGGACATTTTTACTAAATAAATTGATTTGAAATTAGGTTTAGAGGAAAAGATGAGGCTCAAATAGGATGAATTGATCATCCCACACCATCAAATTAGAATGCTGTAAAAGGAAAAAAGAGGTAATAAAATATTTAGATAAGGTGACCAGTGACTTTTACCTATAATGCTCAAGCTAAGTTTCAAGGTAGGAAATAATGCTTTAGATTTTGATGTATCTCATGCATATTTATTAGTCTCAGAAGTTGATTTGTTACTTTAGGTTTTGAGAGAATTAGTAGTTCAAAAGCTTTACTTTGTTTAATTATTTTTATGGGCAAATTAGTCTGCTTTTATTGTTGTAATCAGCTATGTAATAATTGGCTTTTTGGGATTCATATGATTTGGAATGCATTATCCTTTTTTATTTATGGTTTAAAGGTTTATTTTTGGAAAAGGTATTACATTGCAAAATTGTATAGTTCCTCGCATTTGTATTGGCTATTTTTTGGTATTGAATATTTATATCAAGAGCTTTCTCATTATCATAGATCCATGCTGATTATGTATGGATAAGAATTAAATTTATCGAAGTTTACATTCGACTTTACTTACTAACCTATGCATGTATAGTAGAATTATGACAGGGATTTTTCCAACAAAATTCAATAATTGCCAAATCTTTACGTTATATGGATATGGGAAGGGCTTGTGTCTAGTGACATAAGCCGCCCCCTATGGATATTCTAAGATATCACAATTGGGTGGTTGGACTATTAGGCTTTAAATGGTGCACAATGAGATGATAGATAAATAAATATATGGACAAAATGAAATCATTCAATAAATTAAGATGTTGTGTGTGTGTGTGTGTATAACCAAAACTTTTGACTTAGCTTTGACTTTTTTTTTGCCACATTTTTACGCATTAACATTATTTAAATAAAAAAAGAAAAATTCTAATTTTATATACAAAACTCTATTAGAATCCGAAACTGTTTAGCCGCAAAAGAATACTACTCTCACGTTACTATCGTGAATTAGAATAAAAAACATGGTTTTGCTTTTTTGCTTTTATATCCATCTATTCTTAGATCAAATTCAAAATTTTAAATAGTAAAACTTCTCATAAAAATTATAACCCCACAAAGTCAACAACTTTGGCATTTCTTTATTGTTTTTCATAAATGAGTCTTCGGTCTTTGTAGGTGAGAATCTTTGGCTATGTTTTTTCCCCCCTTTTTTTTGGTTTATTTAGAGAAGTCTCTGTTAGGTTCTAAAAGTTTAGAACAATTGGCAAATCGTGAACACATAAGAACATACAAGCTGCAGAAAGAAGATTTCAAAATTTGCCTGGTTCGACCGATCGAGAAACAGGCTCGACCGATCGAAAGTCGTATCTACAGAATTTTAAGTTAGCCCAAACAGCAGTTTAAGCCCATTAAGGATTAGGGTTTCAAATCTACTTCTCCTACTATATAAAGGAAACCCTAAGCATGTTTTTTACAAGGCTTTTTAGAGAGAGAAAAGTGTGCCTCTTTTGTATTTAGGGTTTTGTTCCTAAAACCTCTCTTATAACTTCTACCAGTGTTGTTCCTTGAAGAATCTCAAGATCCGGTATTGTTGAAGTTGCTACTTTCTCTAGTCATCAAAGGTGCTGATGATCTAAACCTTCAAGGGTGGTCTTGGAGTCACAAACAGGAGAGTTTGTGTTGCTAAACCTTTGAGTGGGATCTCAAAGTCACAAGCGTGGGTGTTTGTGTTTTGCAAAGGCTAAGGAAAGAAGTAGTCTATGGACTCAGAGCTATCATGGGGTCGTGGTAGTAAGTTTTCTACTCGAGGTAGCAATAGGATGGTAGTAGTCTAAGTTGCTATTGTGTAAACTTCAATTCTTTCATAGTGAATTCTTTTTACCTTGAGGATAGCTAGGTTAAATCCTCTCCAGGTTTTTATCGGTTTGGTTTCCTAGGTCATCATATCATGTGTTATATATTTTCCGTATTGTTGCATGATATGATATATTTGTGTTAACCTAGAATTGCTTAATTTACCTAAGTTAATCACTTGGTTAAATATCTAGGTTAATCTGTTTGGGTTTAAGGGGTCTAAATTTCTAATAAGTGGTATCAGAGCGGGTAACTCTTTTGATTTAGATCTTTTGATCTAATAGTTGATCATTGATCCCTGTTATTATGGATAATTTTAAGTGTCCTACTGTTTTTGATTGTGATGATTTGAATAAAAAGGACACTGTTGTTTCTGTTGATCTTTTTGATGCCTGTGAAACTCTTCGTAAGGAATTATTGAAAACTATGAGAATTGCTAAGAAATTCAAGGAAGAGTTAAAATTGGCTAATCTTGAAAAAGAGAAATTGGTTGTTAGATTAGATGAATCTAATAAAAAGAATGAATTTTTGAGAAATCAAATTTCCTCTCAAGATGAGAAGATGAAAAGCTTGGAACAATAGTTAGTTGAATCTAAAGCTAAAATTGAAAATTTGACTAGTACCAAGCCTGCTGTTGATAACAGAAGTGTTTCTGTTTCTCTTAGGCCTAAAACTGAGAAAGTTTATATCCCTCCTTTCAAGAGAAATAATAAAGAAAATGCTTATTTTGCTGAGTTAGACAAAGGTAAAAGTTTTGATGTAGACGCTGAAGTTTCTACACCTAAGTCTAAACCTACTGTTAGAGAGCATAATAAATCTGTTTTTGTGCCTACCTGTCATCTTTGTGGTGTTGTTGGTCATATTAGACCAAATTGTTCCTTGTTGAGGCAAAAACCAAAATTTGAGACTAGATTTGTTGTTAGGAATACTGATGTTCCAAACTTTGTTCCTGTTTGTCACTTTTGTGGTGTCTCTGGTCACATACGTCCTAATTGTCATAAATTGAAATTTAAGCATTTTGTATTTCAATCTAGGACATGTGATGATGTTTCTCCTGCCATAAGTCCATATAAATTGTTTCATATTCTTTTGAAAAATTTAAGCTTGTTGGCTTGTGAAAGGAATTTGCAAGATTTTAATTTTTCTCAGAACATTGGTGTAATCCCTCAAATACACTCTGCTTCTCATGGATTTTCACCTACAAAGCCGAAGACTCATGCTATATGGGTGAGAAAAAATTCTCTAAGGTGAGTGTTGCTGACTTGTCCCTAATTTAATTCTTTCAATTATTTGTGGACATGTTTTGTTTCTGTTTTTGGTTGTTTTGTTTTTATTTTTTTTTTTTTTGGTTGTTTATATTTTTAAAAATTCAAAAACATTGAAAAATTTCAAAAAGACAAAAATATTTTATTTTGTGTCTAGTTTTAATTTTTCTTGAGAATTACATGAATTATGATATCTCTCTCTTTGTCAGTTCGTTTAGACCCCTTAAACCCAACAGATTAACCTAGTGAATTAGCCAAGTGATTAACTTAGGTAATTTAATTAAATCTAGGTTAACACAAAATAAACAAAAACAACAAAGCAGCGGAAAAATAAATAACACAAAGATATGATGACCTAGGAAAACCAAACCGGTAAAAAACCTGGGGAGGATTTAACCTAGCTATCCTCAAGGTAAAATAGCAAATCCACTAGAAAGAATTGAAGTTTACACAATAGCGACTTAGACCACTAACATCCTATTGCTACCCAAGTGTAGGAAACTTACTACCATGACCCCATGATAGCTCCGAGATCCACGGACTCCTTCTTTCTCTAATCTTTGCAAAACACAAACACCACCGTTTGTGACTTTGAGATCCCACTCAAAGGTTTAGCAACACAAACTCTCCTGTTTATGACTCCAAGACCACCCTTGAAGGTTTAGATCATCAGCTCCTTTGATGACTAAAGAAGGCAGCAACTTCAGCAATACCAGATCTTGAGATTCTTCAAGGAACAACACCGGTAGAAGTAATATGAGAGGTTTTAGGAACAAAACCCTAAATACAAAAGAGGCACACTCTTCTCTCTCTAAAAAGCCTTGTAAAAAACGTGCTTAGGGTTTCCTTTATATAGTGGGAGAAGTAGATCTGAAACCCTAATCCTTAATGGGCTTGAACTGCTGTTTGGGCTTAATTAAAATTCTGCAAATACGATTCTCAATCGGTCGAGCTTGTTTTTCGATCGATCGAACCAGGCAGATTCTGAAATCTTCTTTTTGCAGTTTGCATGTTCTTGTGTGCTCATGATTTGCCAATTGTTCTAAGCTTTTAGAACCTAACAATCTCCCCCTTTGGCAATTCGTGACAAAACTTTCATATAAAATGAAATGTTAAAATACAAGAACAACCCAATACAATAAAATGCCTAATTATATCACAAATCCCAATCTAAGACTCTTAACCTAGAAGTTGCCAAGAAGAGGTAGAAGGTCTTGATCAGAATGCACCTGTCTTTCCTGAAACACTCAACAAACACATCACCGCATGTGTGGAAAGAAAGACATATAAACAATATGAAGCACAATATAAAAACAAAAGTAAATTCTAACTCTCCCCCTAAGTTATATACATTAAAAAATTTTTATATTCTCCCCCTAAACAACACAAACAGGATTTCCACATTTCATCTATTTCTCCCCCTTTTTGTCACGTATTGACAAATACAACTTAAACAAAGAGTAAAGTGACAGTAAACACGAGAGAAAAAAGAGAACCAAGGGAACATAAAACAGATTAGCTCTATAGAAAATAGAGACAACTCCCCTTATGAAGAGTAACAGCTCCCCCTAAGAACAACAAAGGTTAAAAAGAAACTTTTCTCCCCCTATAAAAATAGGAAAAACAAAACAAATTTGGGACAAATAGTTTTGGGGAAAATTTAGGAAGTGGGGATAAATAAAAACACACAAACCAAAAAAAAATAAAGTTGAGGATACACATGAAGAAAAATATTCTCTCTTTCAATAAATGCAAACTGAACACTATGTGACCCATAAACAGTTGCAAGAGTAAAGAAAATATTTGCACATTGATTATCCATCATATCTCTTAAGAAAAATATTTCTGTAGTTCACACATAAAGAAAAATAGCATATACTAAAATGTACAAAGGACTCAAAAATTAATCAATCAATTTTGAATTCAAGTTGAGTACCCAATTTAGCAAAGTATATGCATGTTATATGTGAAAACAATAAGAGATATGACTGCAAAACTGCAAGATGGATACAAAAACAATGCAACTCATGTGAATCCTAAACATAAATGATGCATGAAAAAAAATTTGGTCAAAAACTCTAAAAACTGAAAATTTTTCAGTTTCGATCGATCAAGTATCGATCGAATACCAATCGAGTCAGACAGAATCAAACCAAAAAATTTTAATCGCAATTTCGATCGGTCGAGAGACAGATTCGATCGATCGAAAATTTGGAAAAAATAAATTTTTGAAAAACAAAGCAATTTTATGCAGAATCTCCTCAAAGCATAGTATTTCATGAATGAAATGCATGAGTATGAGACTAAAAGTTTTTCAAAAACATATGAATACAGCCCAGATCTTCCAAAATTAAGATTTTCAATCGATTTGTCCTTAAAAACACAAATTTTGTATCAAAATCAAGGAACATATAATCTTGGATGGCCACAACAAATCACACACAATAAATGTACAAAGTTTAGTAAGGAATAACTTGTGTAGTGTGTGCAACTAGCATAAGCTTGAAATACATGTGAGGTGATATGTGAATAGTAATCAATCACAAAGTCTACAAAATTCATCACATAAATTTGAAAGAGACTATCACCTAAAGAGTTACATCATATAACTCTCACATCTCCTAGAATAAAAGCTTGCAATCATGTAAGTTTCTTAATTTGCCTCATAATGTACACACCAATTTTATTTAATTTGAATTAATTATAGCCCAATAATGTACACACCAATTTTAACAATTTAATCTGAGGCTACACCTTATGTTCTTTTTGTGCATGTGCTACACTTTCTCGAGCACAAAATCTTACGATATGCACTAAGGTGTTCATGATTGGCTAGTAAACAGTGGTGAGATGGTTATTTATGCCTTTCTCAATAAGATCAAGTCCGACAATCAAAGGCATGTGACTTCAAGATCAAGACAAAATGATCAGAAACTATAAACATCTTCCCATACAACATGTACTACATAGCTCAAACTAGTAAAGTGCAAAAAGTAAGCTCATCCAAGCTAAACAAGGTACATAAACATGTTATGTAAAGATAATATGGCCAACCTTAATTATAAATCCAAGATATATAATACAAAACACATAAAAATATCTTTGGTTTTAAAAAAATTTATGACCAAAAACAAAAAGCACACATTATGCTAAATGATTAAAAATGCAAATGCAATGCATGATAGTGCTTAACCAAGCTATAGAGGGTACACAAACAAGAAATATCAATTTCTTAATTAACCCTTGAGTACATGTACAAACTAGTACATACTCAAACAAAATCATAAATAGCTTAGCACTTATAGAACACATGTTATTCAAGTTTCTCCACAATGTCAAGCATATTTTAAATCAAGAAAGATATATCATATTTCATGTAATCCTCAGGAAAAATAAAACTAGACACAAAATAAAATATTTTTGTCTTTTTGAAAATTTTCAATGTTTTTGGATTTTTTTTTTAATAAAAAACAACCTAAAAAACACAAAACAACCAGAAACAGAAACAAAACATGTCCACAAATAATTGAAAGAATTAAATCAGGGACAAGTCAGCAACACTCACCTTAGAGAATCTTTTCTCACCCATATAGCACGAGTCTTCGGCTTTGTAGGTGAAAATCCATGTGAAGCAGAGTGTATTTGAGGGATTACACCAATCTTCTGAGAAAGACTGAAATCCTGCAATTTCCTTTCACAAGCCAACAAGCTTAAATTTTTCAAAAGTATTTGAAATAATTTATTTGGACTCATGGCAGGAGAAATATCATCACATGTCCTAGACTGAAATACAGAATTTTTAAATTTCAATTTATGACAATTAGGACGAATGTGACCGGAGACACCACAAAAGTGACAAACAGGAACAAATTTAGGAACATCAGTATTCCTAACAGTAAATCTAGTCTCAGATTTTGGTTTTTGCCTCAACAAAGAACAATGTGGTCTAATATGACCAACAACACCACAAAGGTGACAGGTAGGCACAAAAACAGATTTATTATGCTCTCTAACAATAGATTTAGACATAGGTTTAGAAACTTCAGCGTCTCTATCAGAACTTTTACCTTTGTCTAACCTAGCAAAATAAGCCTTGTCTTTATTATTCCTCTTGAAATGAGGGATATAAACTTTTTCAGCTTTAGGCTTAAGAGAAACAGAAACACTTCTGTTATCAACAGCAAGCTTGGTACTAGTCAAATTTTCAATTTTAGCTTTAGATTCAACTAACTCTTGTTCCAAGCTTTTCATCTTCTCATCTTAAGAGGAAATTTGATTTCTCAAAAATTCATTCTTTTTATTAGATTCATCTAATCTAACAATCAATTCCTTTTTTCAAGATTAGCCAATTTTAACTCTTCCTTAAATTTCTTAACAATTTTCAAAGACTTAGATAATTCCTTATGAAGAGTTTCACAGACATCAATAAAATCAACAGAAACAACAGTGTTCTTTTTATTCAAATCATCACAAACATGAGCAGAAAGACACTTCAAAGTGTCCATGATAACAGGGATCAAGGATCAGCTCTTAGATCAAACGATCTTCAACAAAAGAGCTACCCGCTCTGATACCACTTGTCAGTTCGTTTAGACCTCTTAAACCCAACAGATTAACCTAGTGAATTAGCCAAGTGATTAACTTAGGTAATTTAATTAAATCTAGGTTAACACAAAATAAACAAAAACAACAAAGTAGCAGAAAAATAAATAACACAAAGATATGATGACCCAAGAAAACCAAACCGGTAAAAAACCTGGGGAGGATTTAACCTAGCTATCCTCAAGGTAAAAATAGCAAATCCACTAGAAAGAATTGAAGTTTACACAATAGCGACTTAGACCACTAATATCCTATTGCTACCCAAGTGTAGGAAACTTACTACCACGACCCCATGATAGCTCCGAGATCCACGGACTCCTTCTTTCTCTAATCTTTGCAAAACACAAACACCACCGTTTGTGACTTTGAGATCCCACTCAAAGGTTTAGCAACACAAACTCTCCTGTTTGTGACTCCAAGACCACCCTTGAAGATTTAGATCATCAGCTCCTTTGATGACTAGAGAAGGCAGCAACTTCAGCAATACCAGATCTTGAGATTCTTCAAGGAACAACACCGGTAGAAGTAATATGAGAGGTTTTAGGAACAAAACCCTAAATACAAAAGAGGCACGCTCTTCACTCTCTAAAAAGCCTTGTAAAAAACGTGCTTAAGGTTTCCTTTATATAGTGGGAGAAGTAGATCTGAAACCCTAATCCTTAATGGGCTTGAACTGTTGTTTGGGCTTAATTAAAATTTTGCAGATACGATTCTCGATCGGTCAAGCCTGTTTTTCGATCGATCGAACCAGGCAGATTCTGAAATCTTCTTTCTGCAGTTTGCATGTTCTTGTGTGCTCATGATTTGCCAATTGTTCTAAGCTTTTAGAACCTAACACTCTTGATTTAGAACATGCTTGACATTGTGGAGAAACTTGAATAGCATGTGTTATATTTGTGCTAAGCTTTTTCTGATTTTTTTTTTAGTATGTACTAGTTTGTACATGTACTCAAGGGTTAATTAAGAAATTGATATTTCTTGTTTGTGTACCCTCTATAGCTTAGTTAAGCACTGTCATGCATTTCATTTGCATTTTAATCATTTAGCATAATGTGTGCTTTTAGTTTTGGTCATAAAATTTTTTTTAACCAAAAAGATTTTTATGTGTTTTGTATTATATATTTCAGATTTATAATCAAAGTTGGCCATATTATCTTTACCTAACATGTTTATGTACTTTGTTTAGCTTGGATGAGCTTATTTATTGCACTTTACTAGTTTAAGCTTTGTAGTGCATGTTGTGTGGGAAGATGTTTGTAGTTTTTGATCACATGATCTTGATCTTGAAATCACATGCCTTTGATTGTCAGACTTGAACTTTTTGAGAAAGGCATAAATAACCATCTCACCACTGTTTATTAGCCAATCATGAACACCTTAGTGCATATCACAAGATTTTGTGCTCGAGAAAGTGTAGCACATGCACAAAAAGAACATAAGGTGTAGCCTCGGTTAAAATGTTAAGATTGGTGTGTACATTATTAGGCTATAATAATCTCACAATTCATATAAAATTGGTGTGTACATTATCCCGACTATTTCAATAAGTTTCTGATCAATTAAAATTGGTATATATATTATGAGGCAAATCAAGAAACTTATATGATTGCAAGCTTTTATTCTAGGAGATGTGAGAGTTATATAATGTAATTCTTTAGGTGATAGTCTCTCTTAATTGTATGTAATGAATTGTGTAGAAATTGTGATTGCTTACTATTCACATATTACCTCACATGTTTCTTAAGCTTTTGCTAGGTGCACACACTACACAAGTTGCTATTTGCTAAACTTTGTACATTGTATTGTGTGTGATTTTGTTGTGGCCATCCAAGAATAAAAAATTCCTTGATTTTGATGCAAAATGTGTTTGAAGTTTAAGATTTAAGGTCATATTGATTGATAAACTTGTTTTTGAAAGATCTGGGTTAAATTCATGTGTTTTTGAAAAACTTTTAATCTCATACTCATGCATTTCATTCATGAAACAATGTGCTTTGAGGAGTTTCTGCATAAAATTGCCCTTTTTTTCAAAAATTTAATTTTTCCAGATTTTCGACCGATCGAAGCTGTTGCTCGACCGATCGAAATTGCGATTAAAATTTTTAGTTTGAATCTGCCTGGCTCGATTGGTATTCGATCGATGCTCGACCGATTGAAACTAAAAAATTTTCAGTTCCTAAGTTTTTTACCAAATTTTTTTCATGCATCATTTATGGTTAGGATTCACATGAGTTGCATTGTTTTTTTATATCCATCTTACAGTTTTGTAGTCATATCTCTCATTGTTTTCACACATAACATGCATACACTTTGCTAAATTAGGTACTCAACTTGATTTAAAAATTAATTGATTAATTTTTGAGTCCTTTGTACATTTTAGTATATGCCATTTTTCTTGATGTGTGAACTGCAGAAAATATTTTTTTTAGGAGATATGATGGATAATCGATATGCAAATATATTCTCTACTCATGCAATTGTTTATAGGTCACATAGTGTCAAGTGTGCATTTATTGACAGAGAGTATATTTTTCTTCATGTGTATCCTCAACTCATTTTTTTTAGATTTGTGTGTTTTTATTTATCCCCACCTCCTAAATTTTCCCCAAAACTGTTTTTCCCAAAACTTGTTTTGTTTTTCCTATTTTTATAGGGGGAGAAAAGTTTTTTTTAACCTTTGTTGTTCATAAGGGAAGTTGTTGCTCTTCAAAGGGGGAGTTCTCTCTATTTTCTATAGAGCTAAACTGTTTTATGTTCCCTTGGTTCTCTTTTTTCTCTCATATTTATTGTCACTCTACTCTTTGTTTGAGTTGTCTTTGTCAATACGTGACAAAAAGGGGGAGATATAGATGAAATGTGGAAACTGTTTGTCTTGTTTAGGGGGAGATAAAATTGTTTTTGAAAGGGGAAGAATATAAAAACTTTTTGATGTATCTAACTTAGGGGGATAGTTAGAATTTATTTGTGTTTTTATATTTTTGTTTCATATTATTGTTTATATGTCTTTCTTTCCACACATGCGATGATGTGCTCTTTTGAGTGTTTTCAGGAAAGACAGGTACATTCTGATTAAGGCCTTCTACCTCTTCTTGCAACTTCTAGGTTAAGAGTCTTAGATTGGGATTTGTGATGTAATTGGGTATTTTATTGTATTGGGTTGTTCTTGTATTTAAGCATTTCATATTGTATGAAATTTTTGTCATAAATTGCCAAAGGGGGAGATTGTTAGGTTCTAAAAGTTTAGAACAATTGGCAAATCGTGAACACACAAGAACATACAAACTGCAGAAAGAAGATTTCAGAATTTGCCTGGTTCGACCGATCGAGAAACAGGCTCGACCGATCGAAAGTCGTATCTGCAAAATTTTAAGTTAGCCCAAACAGCAGTTCAAGCCCATTAAGGATTAGGGTTTCAAATCCCCTTCTCTCACTATATAATGGAAACCCTAAGCACGTTTTTTACAAGGCCTTTTAGAGAGAGAAAAGTGTGCCTCTTTTGTATTTAGGATTTTGTTCCTAAAACCTCTCTTATAACTTCTACCGGTGTTGTTCCTTGAAGAATCTCAAGATCCGGTATTGTTGAAGTTGCTACCTTCTTTAGTCATTAAAGGTGTTGATGATCTAAACCTTCAAGGGTGGTCTTGGAGTCACAAACAGGAGAGTTTGTGTTGCTAAACCTTTGAGTGGGATCTCAAAGTCACAAGCGTGGGTGTTTGTGTTTTGCAAAGGCTAAGGAAAGAAGTAGTCTGTGGACTCAAAACTATCATGGGGTCGTGGTAGTAAGTTTTCTACTCGAGGTAGCAATAGGATGTTAGTGGTCTAGGTCGCTATTGTGTAAACTTCAATTCTTTCACAGTGAATTCCTTTTTACCTTGAGGATATCCTCCCCAGGTTTTTACCAGTTTGGTTTCCTGGGTCATCATATCATGTGTTATTTATTTTCTGCATTATTGCATGATATGATATATTTGTGTTAACCTAGAATTGCTTAATTTACCTAAGTTAATCACTTGGCTAAATATCTAGGTTAATCTGTTTGGGTTTAAGGGGTCTAAATTTCTAACAGTCTCTTTCCAGTGAAAGTTTGCTTGAGTAATTTTGGTGGCTCTATTTCTTTCTCTTCCCCCCTCTAAATGCATGCTATTGTATAATTGTATTGCATATTTGCATCTTTATAAGAAAAAAATAGATTATATTGCAACTTTTGCATTGTTAAAATCTCTATCTCTAATTTCATAATTTAGGTTTGTATCTTACTGAAATTAAATAACTAATTTTGGGAGAATCATAAATAAATAAATAAATAAGGAAAAGGTTTTGATGCATACTTGTATGCTGCAATTTCCACATAATGTCTAAAGGTCTCATGTGCCTTGCACATGGCCTTTGGACTCATGTTGCTTTCTTTCTGCATTCCAAATAAATAGTTGTTGACATTATTTAATGATACCCTAATTTTAGGTCAATTAATATAAGTACTGATTTCTTTTGAATTTTATGCACTCAGCCAATTTTCGGACCAAGTTTTGCCCTTGAAATTTGGTTGTTTGTGTTTCATATTTGACAAAATTTTTAGTTGAAATTTCAATCACAATAAGTTTGGAATAGATTGGATTATGCATTCCCAAATAAAGTTTCAGCCATAAATATTCAATTTCGTTTAACAGGTCCTCTCTCTCTTTGTCCAATTTGTTTTTGTATTATTTTAATTCTTTAATTTGATTGTATTTCTTTTTGCTATTATTTATCATTTATTTTTGAATAGCTAACTTTTTCTTTATTTCTAATTATCTCTTTACCTCATTTATCAAGTATTGATTTGATTATCATTCAGCTTTAACTAATTATAGCATTGAAAAAAGTAAATATATATTTATTTATTTAACATTTGCTAATTATTCCGTGCATCGCACAGGTTAGCGACTAATATATATATATATATATAAATCAACATTGAAAGAAATAAGAAAGCAATGTTGTTTTATTTATTAGATTTTATTTTTTTAAGAAAGAAATAAGAGACAAACTGTTGCGTCTATAGTTTAGTTTGTGTTGTATATATAGGTATGTACAAGATAGATTAATATAAATGTATATATATATATATATATATATATTTATATATACACATCAAAACGTGTCTATTGAAAGGTTATAACCCTTTAAATTGGATATACCAAAAAGTGCCTATTGAAATGTTATAATCCTTTGTATTAGATATATATTAAAGGTGCCTATTAAACGAAAAATGTGTCTATTGATTGAAAATGTGCATACTGAATGAAAATGTGTCTATTAAAGGATATAATTCTTTAAGTATAAAAAGTAGTTTATATTCATTTGGTAACTTCTTCTCAACTTCTTTTCTTTCATCTTTCTTAAAAATACAAGAAACTTGTGGGTATTCTCCAAAATTGGGAGAAAATGGGAATTTGCCCTTATTTTCTAAAATATCTAGCGATATGTCCTTATTTTGAAACTATATAGGAGCATGTCCCTATTTTGAAACTTGATTTTCTCAAAATCAAGTTTCAATGTAAAACTCGATTTGTAGAAAATTGAGTTATAGGCAATCAAACTTAAAAAATAAATAAATAAATAAATTTTTGGAACTCGAGTTCCATGAACTCAAGCTCACAGAACTCAAGTTTCACTTGAAAATTTTCAAGGAACTCGAGTTCCATGAACTTGAGTTCTACATTGAAACTCAATTTTAAGAAAATCAAGTTTTAAAACAGGAACATATCGCTATATAATTTCAAAATAGGGATATTGTGCTAGATATTTTAAAAAATAAGGGCAAAATCCCATTTTTTCCCCAAAATTGCTATTTATAGAATTCAATAAACTTGGTTGTATCCTAAGGATAAATTTGTGGGGCAAATATTGTGTAGAGATAACATTCAATTGTGCTTCCAAATCAATCAAATTTTCTATTTGTATATTGGATCATTTTTTTATTTCTTTATATTACTCCTCTAAATTCCCAATAGTTTGGGTAGTTGATTTTTTTGTAAGTCTTTTTTTTTTTTTTTTTTGTCAAATAGCGAAAAGGTCTAAGAATCAAGCCACGCCAACGGTGGCAACAATAATACTAAACGATTTCTTTAAACGCCTTCTGGGCATTTTTTTTCTCAGATTTCTCATCTCCTCCCTACGCCTTACCAATACTTTGATGCTTTTCTTCTCAATGGAAGTTTATTTTTGTTTTAATATATACATCTTATATGAAATGGTGAGTAGATAATGAAACATAATGGGCAAAAAAAAAAAAGTCTCATTAAAGCTACGGCAACCACACCAATGATGTTTTTATGTAAAATGAAAATTTTGAAATATTCAAAAAAATTACTTATCTTCCATATATGAGTGATTCACTATGTTGTTTTTAGCATATATTGATATAAAAGTATTTTCAATGGATAAAAATAAATTCATTTTAGATGATGAATAATCATTCAATATGCATGACTCTTCAAATTTTTACATATTGCTACAATATCATATATATTTAAATGATATTATACAATAACATATATATAATTTCTTTTATCTCTCTCTCTCTCTCTCTCTCTCTCTCTCTCATTGTAGTCGGATTGCAAGCATCATCGTTGTAGGATCATTGTCATCGTCAATGCTAGTGTTTGGGGGGGAGGGGGGTGGGTCATCATCGTCCATTCTTGCACTCTCCCTCCTCCATCTTAGATCTGAATTGTTGTGATGGCCATCATGGTTAGGGTGGGTCATCAATGCCAGTGTTGTTGGGTTTCATTTTAGGTTTTGATGGCAACAATTTTGGTGGTTGTCATGGCTAGAGAGAGTAGTGGCAGTGTGAGTTGTTGCTGGGTCAAAGGTGGATTTGGTTTTGGATTTTTGGGGCTGTGGTGAGTTTGGTTGTGAGATGAAAGTGTTTTGGGTGTAATTACTGTTGTTGGTGTTAGTAGAAGATATATTATTTTAATTGGATGAACTGTGAAATTTAGAATGAGATGTATGGTGTATTGTTAAAGTGTTATGTAAAATAGATAAAATGATTGTATGATAATACAAAAATGTTTTTTTTTTAAGGGCAATTATATTTTATCATCCTAAACTATACCCTGGTTTACATTTACCACCCTGAACTTTCAGAATACACGATTACCATTCTAAGCTATAACATGTGTTTCACTCTGTACCCTTATGGGCACAATAGTTTCCTCTTTAAAGGAAAGGGGTGCATGCCTCAGCTGAGTAGATCGAGGCGGAGAAAAGATGAAGTCACCACCTAAATTTGGTCTAGGAACCATTTACGTAACGCTCTTATGTGGAAAGACTGATCTTAATACTAGAGTATGGATTCAAAGTTTAGGTACAATCTTAAGAAGGTGTTAGGCACCTAAAACCACCCGACCCGTGGGTCGGTTTTCACTCATTGTGTCTTACTTTTTAATCTCATTAAAGGCGCATTCAACATTGCATTCTATACACACACACACACACACACACACACACACACACACACACACACACACACACACACACACACACACACACCTATCATGGAACATACACCTAGCAAGCAACATGGCATCAATTATCTCAAAACCCTAACATACACCTATCATGGAAATTCACATCAAACCTAGCATACGTCTATCACATCACATTTAAGGCAGTAAACAAATCATGGCAGAATCAAAAAATTATTGGAGAGCATCATGAACATCAAGAACACAAACATATTCCAAGTTCACATATCATATTCATCAAATCTAACAAGATCAAATCCCAATAAAATGCATGTATGTATGAATGCATGCCTTTCCCCACTTACCTTATTGCATCACAACACCTATGCACCAATGCATGATCATATTAATGCATGTTCATAGTATATCATAGCAAGAAATGGAAAGAAACCCTAATCTAGCATGTTAAAGGCAAACAACAATCAAACAGAGAAACATGGACTCAATAACATAAAATAGGGTCAAAACAGAGGCATATTATGTAAAAGAAATAAAGAAACAGAAGCAGAATGAGTTGTAAAAATATTGTGGATATAACACTTCTCATAACACCACTATTGCTATCATCCCTCTCTTTGATGATCTAGTTGAAAAGAGTAAGGTAAGTTTTAAAAAGCCCTAACCCTCACCCTATAGTAATATATATATATATATATATATATATTATTAATTGGGAGATAAATCATATCCAAGACCATAGCCAATCACCTCAAAAAAATTCTCCCAAAACTTGTCTCTTAACCCCAAAGCATATTTATGTCAAATCGTCTAATCTTAGATAACATTCTTGTTAATTTTGAAACCCTTCATCACCTAAAAAACAAAGGTCAAGGAAAAACTAGTTTCGTGGCCCTAAAACTTTACATGAGTAAAGCCTATGATAGGATTAGGGATGGCCATACCCATTGGGTAATGGGTATCCAACCCTACCCGATCCAAATATTCTGGGTAATACCCGGTTCTTCATGGGTAGAGCTTAACTGGGTAGGGTATGGGTATTACCCGAATTATTCGGGTAGGGTATGGATATTATCCAAACCCAACCCATATTAAAAAAAAAAAAAAAAAAAAAAAAAAAAAAAAAAAAACCTGTCTCACGTCACTCACACTCTCTCTTCCTCTCCGCCTCTCCTCATCGTCTCTCTCTCTCCGATTTTGCGAATCAACTGGGTTTCTCTCTGATTTGGCATAAACCAAAATTATTTTTATATATTTACTGCTGGGTTTCTCTCTGATTTTGTGAATCAGCTAGGTTTCCCGAATTTACAGCTCTGCTGGGTTTCTCTCCGATTTTACATATAGATATAGAAAACAAGCTCGAACATCCTTTGGTCTGTAAGCTTTCTTTTCTCTCTGCTCCTTGCAAGGCTTCGAGTTCTCTCAGGTATGTCTCTTTCCAAGCCTTTACATTTTAATTTGCCATTTTGAAATTTGGATTTGTCTGGGAAATTTGGTGGGGTCTAATCTTTGGTTCTCTGCTTTTTGGAGTCAGTCATGTTTAGATCTGTGTGGATTTGTGAAAGTGTTTGTATTTTTTTTTGCCTCAACATTCCTTTGCTTTTTTTTTTTTTTTTTTGGTATATTATTTTGTTGTGGGTTGGATTTGGAATGTTGGAGAGGTTGTGATTTTCGTTGGAATTTGATATCTGTTGGTTCAACCCACAACAAAATAATTTGATATTGCTTTGAAGAGAAAAGAATGCACTTTTATCAACTGGGTATGTGTTAGATTTGGTTTTTGATTGCATTAAGGTGTTTGGTTCTATATAGGGATATGTCTATTTATAGAGAAGAGTGAATCTGTCTAAGTTTTTTGCACAGACAGAGCATGTAAGACTTGGTAATTCTTCAAGCATTCTCAATTTCTGATGTTGAGTGTTGACAAATTTATTTGACAATTTTGAATAGGTTTATTCTCAAATTTCTGTAAAATCTGTACTAGGCATTTCACAAGGCAGCATTTCACCTGTGGTGGTGTGGTATGGTGTTGTGTGTATAATGTTAGGTTGATTTGTCTTCACTAAATGGAAAATATTTTACTCTGGAGCTTGATATGATTTAACAATTTAATGAAACAATTTTTTGTACTCAATCTTATTGACCTCATCTTATCTGTCTTGCTTTCTCTCTCTCTTTGCAGTTGCCTACATGTCTACCACAACCATTGCCTCAGCCCCAGCCCCAGCCCCAAGGCCTCCAACTAGCACGACATCAGAATCACAATCGTTGTTTGGAGAGGAAGTTGAGTCCGTTCCGGTTGAGAATTCACAGCAACAAGGCACTAAAAGAAGAACAACTTCAGACGTATGGAATCATTTTAAGAAAAAGAATATTGATGGGAAAGTTAAGGCCCAAGGCAACTACTGTGGAAGACTTATGGCCGGAGCAAGTACATCAGGGACGACTCATTTAAAACTGCACATAGCAAAAAGTTGTCCAAGTGCTCCGAGGGAAGCAAGTCCTCCGAGGGAAGGAACAGATATTAGGAAGCAAGTTCTTGTCAAACAACACAATAGGACAAGAAGTAAAGGGATCTCAAGCCCTAGTGTTTTAAATGAAGAGGATCAGAAGGCTTTGAGGAGAGACCTTGCTCGAATGGTCATTTTGCATGAGTACCCTCTTGCAATTGTTGATCATGTTGGGTTTCGGGATTTTGTTGGTGGTCTTCGGTCAAATTTTAAGATAGTAGGAAGAAACACATTGAAGCGAGATATCAAAAAAATTTATAATGAAAAGAAGCAGAAGACTATGGTAGAAATTGACAAGAATGCAAGTAAAGTTGCAATCACAACGGACTTATGGACTGCAAACAACAGCAAGAGGTCATTCATGGTAATCACAGGGTACTACATAAGTGACTCTTGGACTTTGGAAAGCTGAGTTATAAGGTTTTTTTTAAGTTTGTTGGTTATCTTCAATAAGTTTGATTATTTTTAAGTATGGTTCCTGTTTCTTTTTAGTTTGCTGATTGATCTATTTAGGTGTTGCAGCTTGTAGCTGCTGGTGTTTTGTTGTTTGTATAGTTTGCTTATATCTTTCATGTTTGATTAAAGGAAATCTATCTCTACTTTTAGTTTGCAGCTTTCTGCTTCTTTAGTTAACCATATTTATGTTTTTTTTTAGGTTTATTCGTATGCCATCTCCACATGATAAGTATTCTTTTTCTAAAATCCTTTTGGAGTGTCTTGCTGATTGGAACATTGATTTAAAGTTATCTGCAATAACTGTAGATAATGCTAGCAACAATGATGGCATGATGAAACTTATTTCGGATAAGCTTCAAGCTAGTTCACTTATTTTAGGTGGAGAACTGTTGCATGTGCGTTGTGCAGCACATATTCTGAATTTGGTTGTTCAAGAGGGTTTGAATGTAATTGGTGATGGTATTGAGAAGGTTCGAAGTAGTGTATATTTTTGGACACAATCGCCAAAAGAACAGAAATTTTTGAAAAAATATCTCGCCAATCACATATTGCAAGTACTAAGGAACTGGTACTTGATTGCAGGACTCGTTGGAACTCTACATATTTGATGCTTTCAATTGCCTTGATTTATAAAGATGTCTTTCCCCGTTTACTGTGTTGTGAGCCTCAGTATCAGTCTGCTCCAACTAATAGGGATTGGGAGGTAGCACAAATTGTTTGTGAGAAGTTAGGTTACTTTCATAAAGTTACTGAGTTGCTTTCTGGTACTACCTACCCTACGGCTAATCATTATTTTCCTTCGGTCTTCCAATTGAAGATGGAATTAAATCAGTGGCTTTCAAGTGAAGATGAGTTGGTTAGGAAAATGGTAGCAAAGATGTTAGCTAAGTTTGATAAATATTGGAGTGACATTCATGACATCATGAGTTTGGCTATTGTTTTAGATCCAAGATATAAATTGATGTTATTGACATTTTTTTTCTAATAAAATGTATGGTAGTAAGGCTAACGAAGAAATTGAGAAGGTTAAGAACCTTCTTTTTGAGTTATTTGCAAAGTATGCCATAGAAAACATTGATAGAGGAGTCATTTATTCTCAAGCTTTATCTTCTACATCTAAGGTTGCTGATTTATTTATTTAAATCTACTAGTGTGTTGTTATGGGGAAAAAAATGCTACCCATTGACATTAGATTTTTAATATTATTTATGTTTGTTTTGACAGGTCATGCACTGGAATTTCCGTTGTTAAGGGATTTTGTGATGTTAAAGGATTATACATGGACCTTCATGTTAAGGGATTATAATCAGAAACCACTTCTTTCTTTTCTGCTTCTGTTTACTTATTAATGACTCTAGAAAGTTTTGAGATCTTGCATAAGTTTGAAGTTGATTAGAGGGGTGAAAAGGGTGTTTAGTTATATGAGTAGTAATGGGTTTGAGTTGGATTTGTATATGAGGAATAGGGTGCTGCTAGCGCATGTCAAATGTGGGATGATGATGATAAATTAATTCAGTAGTTTTGCTTTTTGGTTCTTAATTCAGTAGTTTGATTGAAAGTTTTCACTTTTGCACATTTGAAAGTTTATATTTCGGGGTATAGTTTCATATTTGTGGGTTATGCATCAAAATTTTATAGAAATAATTTGATTGTGGATTAACTGTATTTCTCATATCTAGCACTTTTTTTTTTTTTTGAGGGTTGAAGGTAATGTTATGTAATTAGGTGTATCAGGAACTGTTACATTGAACTTTGGCTAGTTTTGTTAATATTTGAGATTCTTTTAATTGGGTTATGCCTGTATGAAATTTTTAGTTTGGATGTTTCATTTTTTACTATGACTAATTTATGTGTCTCACCCAGATATCAAAATCTTTTGGGCATAGAGATAAAGGAAGCGACCTATAGTTATGCGTGCAAATGGCAACATATGATTATGGTCCTGATGTTACTCGGTGGGGTCTCCATCATCTGCTAGATGTTTGCACTCTTACGAATAATGCTTCTTGTAGTGGTGTGACACGATAAGACCAAGATTTGAGTCATAAATCTTCTGTTAATGCATGTAATTGAAGCTTTTCAATCAGGCTTATTTCTATAACACTACAGTTTAAATTTGGTCCTGCAGCTAAGTCATGCAAATCAAACATGATTTCTTTAGTCTGTTTCTTTGTATAAACTAATATTAGGGAAAATGGACACAATACCAAATGTTCTGTTTGATCTATTTATTCAATAAACTAATTTCTTACTATTTTGAAATTTGAACAGAAAAAACTTTCAAATTTAGGAAAATAATCTTCTTCACGCTTGCAAATATCTTACCCTCTTTCTTGTTTAGGATATGCTTTTTGGACAATAGATGGCAACTCTTCCACCATCACTTGCAATACAGTCCTGCTATTTGAAGTGTTGAATCACTAATGTTTTTTAAATCGTCACCTGCCTATCATTATATGTGGAAAAGACTACTAATTTTCCATTTTGAGTGGGTATTGGAATTCTAACTTTGGATTCACAAGGAAGAATTGCTGCAACTACAACACAAACAGGTGGTTGGTCTTTAACTAAGCAGCATTCCATAATTTGTGCCTCGGTGTGAGCTCTAAGATTTGCTAAGGAAATGAGTTTTAGCTCAATTGCACTTTGTATTACATCTTCATCACTTAAACCGGATTTAATAAACAAGAAAAGACATTCTGTTTTTGGGCCACTGGTACAGGAGTGCTCTCTTTGGTTACAATCTTTTGCTTAATGGCATGTTAGGCTAGTTTCAAAGTCTTGTACCAGTTTAGTAGCCCATTTACCAACCTTTTCTATTACTGTACACGTGGACATGTTGATATAGAGGAAAACTATATCCACATGTTTTGGATTAAAAAAAATTAAAAAAAAAATGTTTAGTAGCCCATTTAAAAAATTAAAAAACTGTATCAGTTTAGTAGCCCATTTACCAGCCCATTCAGTTAAAATGTTTTGGATTAAAAAAAATTGAATGGGTTTCGGGTTTTGGGTAGGGTATGGATATCCAAGGATAATAAATCCAAGGTAAGATTCGGGTATAGGTACTAATGGGTATTGATATTCGGGTATCCATGGGTAAATGTTTCGGGTCGGGTATGGGTATACCCAATCCATACCCTACCCATGGCCATCCCTAGATAGGATTTAGTGGAATTTTTTGGAAAACCTTATGGCAAAATTTGGGTTTGATGAAAAATGGATATCTCACATTAGAACATGCATTAGGTCAGTTTCTTTCTCGATCATGGTTAATGGAGAACCCCATGGTTTATTTTAGCCTAATAGAGGTCTTTGACAAGGAGATCCATTATCGCCTTATTCGTTTCTTTTATATGCAAAAGGTCTTTGTTCCTTTGTTTAATAAGAAAAAAATAATGGTTCAATCAGAGGTGTCTCCCTTTGCAATGATGGCCTTAAGGTCTCTCATTTATTCTTTGCAGATGACAATCTTCTTTTTTGCTGAGCTAATGACCATGATTGTTGAGCTGTCTTGAAATTCTTGACAAATATGAACAGGCTTTAGGGCAACAAATTAATTGAGACAAAACTCATATCCGATAGCACACAATGGGTTTTGGAAGGAAATATGGAGCCTCAAAGTTCCAAAAAAAATTAAGCATTTTCTGTGACGTACTTGCTGTGAATCACTACCTACAAAGAAGAATCTACTTTATGTGCCTGGCACTCCCATAAAGAAATTTGGTAGGAGGTTGAACTTTGCCAAAGCAATCTGTCCAGTCATTTTTGCTTCAGAGATCTACTCACTAGGATTTTTCATTTTAAAGAATCAAATCTTGCCGAGGTTTTTGCTTATGTTGCTCAGGGTATATGGACGAAAAGGAAAGCATTAAGACTGGCTAGCTATTCCATTCCTTACTAAAAAATCTTTGTGGATGCAACTAAAAGAATGCAAGAGTTTTAAGCAATACAAATTGATCAACCCCCAATAGCACCGATCCTCGATCCCACCTACTGGTTCCCATCTCTAAGTCCATTTCTTAAAGTTAATTTCGATGAAGCTCTTTTCCAAGATATTTCATATGCTGGTATCGGTGTTGTAATCATGGATTCTACAGGAAAAGTTATGGGTTCTCTGTCGGAAAGGATTGAATTACCTCCAACAGTGGAAGATGTAGAAGCTCTTGCCTGTAGGAAAGCAACTGCTTTTGCGCTAGAGAACGAGTAGTATCAAGTTGTATTCAAAGGGGACTCGGCAACTATCCTAAACTGCATTCAGGCTGGTTCACCTTGCCTACCATCTTTTGGGAATGTTATAGAGGATTCTATCACCTTGGCTTCGCAACTCTATGATTGTTCGGTCTCCCATGTTCGTCGAAAGGGTAATGCTGTGGCTGATAAGTTAGCCAAATTAACTAATGGCCTGTTTGGAAGTTTAAAGAGGGAGGAGCATAGAGGAGAGTAAAGGAGGAGGGTAGTAGTTGGGAGGAGAGTAGAGGGGAATAGTTCCCCTCTACCTTGTTTGGATATTTTTAAAATTAGTAAGGGGTAAGGGAGTAATTAGCCCTTCCTCTTATTTAGATGTTTTAAAAATTAGGATGAAGACGAAAAAAAATGATTTAAATAGACAAATTTACCTCTATTTGAAAATGAACTTACAACATTGGTCTATGATTAATTTATCAGTTTTATAAAGTCTTGAACTTGATTATTATTCGTCCAAATCTTAGAATATGTTAGTTGATTTTTTTTTTGGGAGAAGCATAAATAAAATAAAATAAAAATAAAACAAAATAAAGTATATACCTAAAAACTAAAAAAAAGAGTAAAAATCCTCGTCTAGACCCATAAATTTTAATTACAAAAAAAAAAAAAAACAAAAACAAAAACAAAAAACAAAACAAAATTCAGAGAGAGTTTAGACTGACCAGTGAGGATCATCAGGCCCAGTGGCACACTAATGAAAGGCCATGACAACATGGACCTTCAAACCACACCGTTTCGCTAAGGCAACGAGGTCCAAATACCCTTGCCAATTGTAAACCCTAGGTTTGTCTCCCTCCATTAGTCACCACTAGACCTCGACGACGACGCCTTCGACACCGGTGACTGATAGAGCTTTGAACAACTGCGCCATGGCCTTGTAACACCGGACTTGGCCACCGGTACTAACGGGAGTCGACAGGGAGAGTGACGAACACCGGCGATCCTAGCCTCTAGCATTGTGGCATGGAGAATTTATGGTAGAGCTCATACTGGATGTGTTCGCTTCCACCTCTGTTGTCCGGAGAGATGAAGCTGCCAGCGCCAGAGGGTTTGGAGGAGTTGAAGCTAAGAAAGTTAAACAACAATGAGATTCAATTTTTTTTTCATTCACCTTAAATTTTCTCAGGAAACAAACAAATATTATTTATATAATTGGTTTGTAATTTTGTTAATTTAGAAAGGGTAAATTGGAAAATTCATTTGGTCAATAATTTATCTACTCTACTCTCCCTCCAAATCTCTCCAATTTGGAGAAATTAAAAATGAAAGGTTAAAGGTAGTTGAAACCTCTCTAAACCCCTTCAAACCCCCTCTGCTTCCTTAAAAAACTTTCTAACAAGGTAATTGAATTACTCTCTCTCCCTTTACTCTACTTCCCCTCCTTTTTTAAACATCCAAATAGGCCATAATTATCATGTTGTTCCCCAAGTTTGGTTGGAGGACGTCCTTTGTGATGTTGACTCTCTTGTATTGATTGACAATAGTTTTGCTGTGGTATGAATAAAATTCTTGATTGGTTTCTCAAAAAAAAAAAAAAAAAGGATTATACACAACGACCAAAATATTTTTCACAATTTTAATTTATTAAAAAAATTAAATAATAATAATAATAAAACCTGAAATTAGGATCCAATTAATTGGCTAAAAATTATTTAAAGAACAAACCCATATATATGGCTTAAGGAAAATTGGTACTAAAATTAATCATCTTTAAAAAATTGGTCCAATAACTAAACTAGTAGCCGCAAGCCCGTTAATTTGGGCTAAAAAATAGTTGGGCCAAAACACCAATCAGTTTTCGATGTAGGCGGGGTTCGAACCTCAGATTTCTTATTCAACCATCAGAGCCAGATCTCTTATTTGACCATTAGAGACTTTACCAGTTGAACTAACTAAAACTCACTACAATTATTATAAGTTTAGAACCAACCATTGATATTATTTTCGTGAAAAAAAAAAAAAAAAACCATTGACATTCTCCATAATGCTTTTCATTTCTATATAAATAGACCAAGCTCAAGTAGAAATTTAAAAGAGGCATTCTTGCAATTGAATATACATACGTTTTACCAAAAAAATACATACCTTCTTCAATCCTCGTTTCTTTGGCCATCAAATTCTACGTGAAGTTGTTATGGAAACAAAAAATAGTGAAGGAAAGATGGTTTTTATTAGGGTTAAGGAGGAGAACAAGTTCACGGTGGTGTGTGACAATGAGTTTGAGGTTCCATGTCAAAATGAATAGTAGGAAGACATTGTATTTTTCTTTTTTTCTTTTTTGGATAAGTCCAACTTTGCTTCACATAGGATAGTCCAATTTTGTTTCCATGTCTATTCCTATGCACTAACGTCAAACTTAAATGATCTACGTACTAACCTGTAAATAAGACTTGTTAGCTGCTTTTTTTTTTATACAAGATAAAATATCTACTCTAGCCTAATCTAAGTGTATATGTGTGTGAAGCTCCCTCCTAGAGACTTGAACCCCGACCCTTGCCCCCCCACATCCTACAAGCATTTATACTTGTAGAGTGACCACCGCACCAAGAGTGCACTGTGACTTTTTAGCTGCTTTAAGGCATCCATATTTGTCCATTGCAAAACTATTTTTTTTATTTGGAAACAACGGTCATAAACTCATAATTATTATGGAAATATGAAATAAACCTACCGAGATCAATTTGGTAACTATTATTTTAATTTTTTTTCTTAAAATACATTAAATAATTTACTATCAGTTTCATGCTACTCACACCCAAATTGACATGCCCTTAAATATCCACAATTAGCTACTTAAATTCCCATGTAAGGTATTCTCTCTCTCTATCTCAAATTGCTCTATCAAATATTGTTTGATCAAGATGTAACAATTTTCTTTCTTATCTAAAATTTTCGTAATGCGAGGTGCAGATTCAAAGATTGATTTGGATTTGAATTTGAGATCTTTCCTCTAAATATTTTTTTTTCTTTATTTTATTAATGTACAGGCTATGTGATTAGGA
The DNA here is from genome assembly GCA_033629205.1 of Lithocarpus polystachyus. NCBI lineage: Eukaryota > Viridiplantae > Streptophyta > Magnoliopsida > Fagales > Fagaceae > Lithocarpus > Lithocarpus polystachyus. The sequence continues at coordinate 35,574,991 of CM066165.1, forward strand.
TTTGAGCATGATGATTCCCGCCAAATGAAGACAATTGGTGAATGAGCCAGCACACAAAAGAACAATTTGGTACAAATTAATGTCCTACTATTAAAAGAAGCAAAGGATGCTCCAAAACAATTCAATCAAAACCCTTTAATCTAAGTGTATATGTGTATGAAGCTCCCACCTGGAGACTTGAACCTCAGCCCTTACCCCGAACACTCCACAAGCACTTATACTTGTGGAGTGACCATCACACTAAGGGTGTGCGGTGGTTTGTAAATATCTAATATTGTTTGATTAAGACATAGTAATTTTCCTTTCACATCTAAAATTTTGGTTTGTGTATATTCATTTTGTTAGGTGTAGATTCAACGGTTGATTTTTAATTGAATTTGAATTCTTTCATCTAAATATTTAAAGTAATGTCTAGGTTGTATGATTGAGAATTAATGATGATTTCCGCCGAAGGAAAACAATTAGTAAAAAGAACTTACTGACAAAAGGCTAATATTTAAATGAACGATTGAGATATTGAATTGATATGTAATTTCCTAATGTTCAATTTTAAGTATTGTGCAAAAAAAAAAAAAAAAAAAAAATTATGTATTTGTTGTGTGATTGAGCACAGCGATACCGATTAAAGGAAAATAATTATTGAAAAGACCCTGCCAACTTTATTCTTAAAGTCCAAATTTGGTAAAGATGAGATGTAAACAACATGTTTTATATCATCCAATAAGTAATTTTCAGATCAGCTTTTACTTAAAACTCAATACATAATACCACACAATAATATCTCAATAAACTCATAGCTAAGTTAAATTTTTAAATGGATATTAGAAATGATTGAGTGTGGTTGTGTCTTTTTTTTAATATGTAATATGACGATGTGGCATATTAGCATTGGGGGGTAAAACTTGGGTTTTACACCACATCCTTATAGAATTTAATCTCTTATTATTATGACATCAACATTGATCAAAACTAATACTTGTAGCACAAGAAAAAATAAAAGTAAATTTTATTATATAGCAATATTGACTACTATGCATTATACGATTGAGTGGGAAGACCATTAACCAATCTAGTCTTTTAAGTGCACTTAATAATATCTCGCATTCTGACATTTACCTTATCTTTTCAAGGGCAATATTGACTACTATGCGTAATACGATTGACTGGGAAGGCCACCGAGCATCCCTAATCTGGTCTTGAAGTTCACTTAATAATTTCTCGCATTCTGACATTTACATCTTACCTTTTCAAGGGCAATCAAGTTTAGCTTCTTCTAACAGGAAAAAAAAGTTTAGCTACAAATTAAAAAGAGTATTACACGAAATAAAAAAAAATATTTATATAATAATAGATGATACTATTTAAAATAATTAATTTTAAAAAAAATTATGTCTACTTATAATATTTACAAATTTATAAATTATTTTTTAAAAAAAATATGTATGAACCGTGTGAAGCACGGATAACAACTAGTATTGTCAATTTGGTAGCCATAATAAACCAATTGCCTATAAATTGCTTGTTAGGGCATGACACTTGTCGTACCCTTTCACTGATGATATACTTCGATATGTATCATAGAGTTCAATTATACATATTGTGGAGCTCTTCAAAAAATAAGAAGATAAAAAATCATCTCATTTATATATAGTTCTGGTTTTATATTTTTTATGTTATAAAAATGTATTATGTCATCATTTTTTTATTGAATTATTGCATAATTTATTGATTGATATCAAATTTGATGTGCATGATAAATATTGAAAGAATATTTGATTTAAAAATTTAATATAAAGATAATAAGAGATTTAATTTTAACAAAACTAATATCAGGTATAACTTGAGTGAAAGCGTATACCAATTATGATAATGATAAAATATTAAATCTATAATAACTTATGAAATAGTATTACATTGAAATAAAATTATATCATATAAAAGATGAACTTAACTTTTGTAAATACACACTTATTAGTAATTACCATTGTTATTGATACCGTTCCGTTCCGGCCGGAATGGCCGGAATTTTTCGTACCGGTATGCAAACCGGTACCAACATACCACACGTTCCACCTCGGGTCAAATTTCGGGCCGTTTCGGGCCATTCCGGTCATTCCGGACAATTTCGGCCAATTTCGGCCGAGATGCAAATTCCGGCCGGTACAGGATTTGGCCTGTTAAAAAAAAAAAAAAAAAAAACTTTTGTGCTTTGACTTTCATATACTAATTAAAATGTACTAATTAAGATTCATATACTAATTAAAATGTTAAGAACTTTTGTGCTTTGACTTTCATATTTATTGTATTTTTAAGATTATACAAAATGTGAATTTTATTTGTAGACAATTATAAATAAATATTTTTTTTAAATTTACTTTATTTAATTTTAAAAAATTAATTAAATTCATTTTTTTATATAATAGTAACACTTCTTTAAATTGAAACTTTTATGTTGTATAAGTGTGTGTTCATATATATATATATATATATATATTATATATTTTAGGAACTCCGAAACACTCTGAAACGGTACGCCGAAATAGACCGGTACCGAAACATTCCGTTCCACTGGACAAACCGAAACGGGGTCCGAAACGGAATTAATAACATTGGTTATTACGTACTACTAAGATGATTTAGAGCATACATACATACATGTATGCATACATACATGCATACATGTATGCATACATACATAATTACATAATATATATATATATATATATATATGCGCTCGCACACACACACACACACACATATATACATACCTATGTGTATTTATGTATATAAAGCGCATGCGCACTTGTGAGCGCACACACAAGCTTCAAAATAAAGAAAACAAATTTAGACTTTTTTAATATTGACATCTTTGCAATTACAGTAATAATAATAATCCCATAACCTTCGCAAATGCAATTCCAGGATAAAGAAGTATTTTTACAATATTTAAAGTATAGTTTTTGCTATAATTTCTTAGACAACCATTTTAGGGAATCACTTAACATTAGACATAACTATTATTTCTCCTTCTACAATTAAAGCATCATTCACAAGAAGTCCCTTGGATGCATCTTGGAGATCCTTAAGAGGCATGAAGTGTGGGAAACCCCATTCATTTAAAGAGGCAGTGAACCAATGTTTTACTGTAAGAAACAAAACAAGACAAAAAAAAAATTGAGACAAAACTTACACAAGAACAAAACAAGGTGAAAGAGAATGGGAGGCACATGTGCACACACACACATATAAGCATACATACTTGTTTTTTCCACATGATTTTCATTGTTAATTTGGTCCCTTATACATATCTTGAATTCTGCAAAAAATTTGTGCTCAGGTAGAACACAATCACAACATAAGAGGAAAAGAGATATTACTTTCATTTCTCCATTATAAATTCCTTTGGGGTAAACCAGTAACTTCCTGCATGGATTCAATGAAAAGAGTTAAAAACAATAGGTTCTAAGTTTCAAAAAAGAAACCTTCCTTTTTTTTACAACAATAAAAGTCCAACTTATAATAATACCTATTAAAAATATAATAATAATACTAATTAATACCATTTCACATCACCAACTTGAAATATTCGAGAATAATATGTCACTTTATCTAGTGATGAAAAGTTTTCAATCTTCCAAGTCATAGTACGGTTAAAGGGCTCTTTTATCATAGAAAGAAACTCCCGTTTGGCATTGCGTTCATGAACAAAAATCTCAGCACCAAATACGCAACAATCATTGACAAGATATCCTTGAGAAAGATCTTCGAAAGATTTAAGGGATAGAAATTTGTGAAAGCCCCATTCAGTCTTGATATCATGGAATCTTCTAATTACCCCATCAACATCTACACACACAAAAAAAGATATGTTAGATTAGTTTTTGAGAGAATTGAAAATTTAACATAGTATCAGAATAAAAAGTCCTGAGTTTAAATTTTCCCTGTGACCTTCTCACATTCTATTTAAATTTTTACGTGTTGAGTCCCTACTCAATAGTAGCTCAAGTGTCTAACAAGTGAATAAATTTAACATCTTCTAATAGCTTAAGTATTTTAGAAAATCGGTAATTTAACAACTTATACCAAAATGCTATACTAAAATACAATCATGAAAGATGAATATGCATGTTTATATATATATATGTACACACTATGAGAGAGAAAACCTTGAATGGTCAAGAACTTGTCTCGTATTTGATCGAACAGGAACAATTTGAAGCTGACATAAATTTCCCAGCCAAGATTATATTTTTCGGTGTCAACAATTGCCAAGTAAATTGAGACGTGACCACTTCCATTCATTTTCTCATTTCCTTTTGGATAAATAGACAACCTCCTGCAAAATAAAACTGACTACATTAGAAGTAAACATTTATATTTGAATAGAAAAAACAAAGAATTAGTACAATATTAGAGCCCACCATTTGTGTCCACTGGCTTCAAAAACACCAGAGTCATACTTTTCCACCCCAGTATCACATAGTAAAGAATATGACTGTATTTTAAGTAAGTAATGCGCTGGACGAAAATGTCTTTTTGTTCTTTTGATTGCTGCAATACATTAGGACTATTTAAATACACTGTCTAATAACAATTGGGCAATGGGATATGGGTCAAGTTTGGCAACAATTTCAATCAAGCAGTGCTAAAGCATAATCATCTAGGTCGAAGAAATATTTAACAAAATACATTAAGGGCGATGAAACTTGAAAAATGAATAAACTATATATTGATGAATTTAATTTATGACTTGTTATTGTTTTCATCCTAAAATGGAACGTATGGCTTTTCAAATATCATATTTTTCAAGATTTAATTTAATTTAATTATTACAAATAAACAAACTAAGTTAAATATATTGATTTTCTCAAAAAAAGAAGTTAAATATATTGATGAATTTGTTTTTTGACATGAATAAATTGATGAATTAAGCTCATCCAAAGGCACACTTTGCATTTTCATTATTGCACTTAATTCATATTCTCAGCGCCACCAAGACTCCTGTCAAATTGTCCATAAAATTAATCACATAGAAAAGAGAGCGATTTTACCATTGATCATGAATTGCGAACAAAAAATAAAAAATTAAGAAAAAAAAATGATAAAAGCTTTATAATCACAGAATCAATGACTGAAGACATATTATACCCAAGGGCGGCACCAAGTGTAGTTCAGAGTGGTCACATGACTACCTTTACTTGAATATTTTTTTAATGTAACTTTAAAAAATTGAGTTTTCAATTAATATGGGTTGTTGATCACCCTAAAAAAAGGGCGAGGTTTAGGTCCAGTGCATGTAGTGCACTGAACCCGTTAAGATGGTGACATATATTCAAAAGTGGACACATGTTATAATACTGACGTATCTAGTGCAACTGGACACTGGATCCAAATCTCACCCCTAAAAAAAAACTTGACCACCCTAAAAAAAGCTTAAACACCTTAAATAACAAGTTGGGACCATTAAAAATTAAATTCTACCTCTCCAAAAATTTACGAGAAATATTATGTTCACAAAATTTTCGCAACACTTTTGTAACAAATCCTACGTAGAAGGTTATTACTGATGGACAAAAAAATAATTTCACTGGTATGTTCAAATTATAACTAGTAAAAACTTGCCACCTACAATTTGTTGTGTAAGTTTTGCAAAAGTATTGTGGATGCAATACTTCTCAAAAATTGTTCAAACAAAAAAATTAGCCTAAAGGCCCAAATCAAATGTTTAATTGTGATTTTTTAAATTGTGTTTTCAAATGGCAAATTTTAAGATTGCTATTTTTTTATTTAAAAATACACACTTTTCAAATAGTAAGTCTATTAATACTTGATATAGTCTTTAGGCGCCGAATTTGTTGGATTTATGTGATATATTTTTTCAAAAATATAATACATTTTGTTTATATTGTTACTTGTTTAGGCAATATGTTGGTAATTAAATGAGAGATTAGTAGTTTAATATTTGCTTAATTGTGTACATTGAAATAGATATAGTTAATAACATTGATAATAAAGTTATCATATCATATAATAATTTCAAGATATGAAAACTTGTGAAGAAAAATTTAAAATTTTATGTATTTGGGCGTGTTTTTTTTTTTTTTATGTTAACATATTTAATTTTAATTTCTATTAAAATTTTTATTAATTTAAGTTTTTAATGACCACTCTGAAAAAATTTCATGGAGCCGCCACTTATTACATCTCTAACATTTTAAATTATTTATTCTGTTGTCCTCTTAGTCTATCCATGTTTGTAAAATTTAGACGTTAAGTTATTTTGGACTTTAAAATTATACATATAATACGTTATTAAACAGTAAATAACATTTATTGATCAAAATGAAATTTGACATGTTAATTTTTTAATAATAAAGAAAACTTGAATTTTTTTTTTTTTTTTTTTTTTTGTTGAGAAACAAGAAAACTTGTAATCTAATGGTGATAATTTAAAATATTAATATTAAATAATATAGCATTAAGGAAGAGTCATACCATATATAAATATTTATATTTATATGCGGTGCAATACATATATACAAAATATTTAGTAAATCAAATTAAACCGTTTTCATTAATAAGTCCATATTAACTCCACATATTAAAGAAAATTAGGGGGTGGAAATCTTGATTAATAATTGTACAAGCATCGTGTTAGGTTCTAAAAGTTTAGAACAATTGGCAAATCGTGAGCACACAAGAACATATAAGCTGCAGAAAGAAGATTTCAGAATCTGCCTGGTTCGACCGATCGAAAAACAGGCTCGATCGATCGAAAGTCGTATCTGTAGAATTTTAAGTTGGCCCAAACAGCAGTTCTAGCCCATTAAGGATTAGGGTTTCAGATCTACTTCTCCCACTATATAAAGGAAACCCTAAGCACATTTTTTATAAGGCTTTTTAGAGAGAAAAGAGTGTGCCTCTTTTGTATTTAGGGTTTTGTTCCTAAAACCTCTCTTATTACTTCTACCGGTGTTGTTTCTTGAAGAATCTCAAGATCCGGTATTGCTGAGGTTGCTGCCTTCTCTAGTCATCAAAGGAGCTGATGATCTAAACCTTCAATGGTGGTCTTGGAGTCATAAACAGGAGAGTTTGTGTTGCTAAACCTTTGAGTGGGATCTCAAAGTCACAAATGGTGGTGTTTGTGTTTTGCAAAGATAAAAGAAAGAAGGAGTTCGTAGATCTCGGAGCTATCATGGGGTCATGGTAGTAAGTTTCCTACACTGGGTAGCAATAGGATGTTAGTGATCTAAGTCGCTATTGTGTAAAATTCAATTCTTTCTAGTGGATTTGCTATTTTACCTTGAGGATAGCTAGGTTAAATCCTTCCCAGGTTTTTTACCAGTTTGGTTTTCCTGGGTCATCAGATCTTTGTGTTCTTTAATTTCCGCTGCTTTATTGTTTTTGATTATTTGTGTTAACCTAGATTTAATTAAATTACCTAAGTTAATCACTTGGCTAATTCACTAGGTTAATCTGTTGGGTTTAAGAGGTCTAAACGAACTGACACATAGACATACTCTACAAAGAAAATGTATCGAATGTAGATCCCATTTGTTTTAGCAAAAACAGACCAAATAAATAAAAATAAATTTTTTCTTCATTTTTGGACATTTGAGGTGGTTGAGAATTTCGGTTGAGAAACTGGTGGTCAAGAAATGCACTATCTTTGAGGTTGATATTGCTGAAAATGTTTTACATGCCAAAAGGAGCTTAAAACGTTTTCAGCCTTAGGGTCCGTTCAGTTGGAGGAGTGGAAAAGTGAGAGGATAGAAAATTATGGGAGGATGGAAAAGTGGGAGGATGGAAAATATTTAGTTTTCTCTCTTGTGTGTTCGGTTGGAGGAGTGGAAAAGTGGGAGAGTGGAAAACTCTTGTGTTCAGTTAGAGAGAAAAAGGGATGGATGAAATATGTAATTTATATAAATTGACTATTATACCCTTGTTACATAATATGTAAGAAATAGATTTATTTGTAATCATTAAATAATTTAAAATTTATCACATCATATATATATAAATTTTTATTTTTATTTTTATTATTATAATGTAAAAATTTGATCTAGTCACGTTGAAAAAAAAAAAAAAAAAAAAAAGACAACGATCAGGTAAGGATGGAAAAAAAAAAAGAAAAAAAAGAAAAAGAAAAGACAACATCCAGTTAACCTTGAAGGAAAAAAAAAAAAAAAAAAAAAAACAAGGCAACATTCAGTACCTGAACGTTGAAAAAAAAAAGAAAAAACACACACACAATGTTCAGGTGTCCTGAACGTTAAAAAAAAAAAAAAAAAAAAAAAAAAAAGACGTTTAGCTAACTGAACGTTGAAAAAAAAAATGTACTGCTAACGTATAATATAAAAATAAAAATAAAAAGTTGAAAAAAAAAATAGGTAGGAAGATGGTATTTTTGTAAAGGTACTATTATAATACTTTTCTCTCCAAGTTTTCCTTCCGATTTGGAAGGAAAAAAAAAATGTGGGCCCGGAGAGAAAACTTTCTCTCGAGTTTTCCATCCTTCCTATTTTCCTTCCCCAAACGAACAGTGGAAAACATCATTTTCCTCCCTGTTTTCCATCCTCTATTTTCCATCCTCCCTATTTTCCTTCCAAACGAACGCACTCTTAGGAGAATAGAACTTCCTTTCTCATGAATCTAAAACTACTCTTATATCTTAAGAGAACATCTTGAAATCTTCAAAATGACCAAAACACCATGAAAGCATCCAAAATTGAGAAATACTTCAAAAATTTGTAAATAATCAATATACCCCTAAAAACTTGAAAATGACTGAAATATCTTATAAAACCTTTAAAATAATTAATAAAAAATACCCCATAATAACCTCCAAAATGATAGAAATGGCCTCAAAATTTCTAAGATGACCAAAGTATACTCAAAACCTTGCATAAAAACATTTATAATGATTGAAATGCACACAAAACCTCTATAATGACCAAAATACCTTAGAAAAACTTCTAAAGTAACAAAAATACTCTCAAAACGTTCCCAACATTTTCAAGACAACCAAAATACCCTTAAACCCTCCCCTAAAACCTTTATAATGATCAAAATGCTCTCATAAGTTCTAAAATGGCCAAAATTCCACGAAAATATCTAATGTGTTAAAAATACCCTCAAAATTTTAAAGACCAAAATATCTTAAAAACATCTACTATTATTGAAATGTCCTTAAAACTACCAACTAAAAAATATTGAAATAATGAAAATAGTAGCTCTTCAAAACATTCAAATAAACATGATATGCCTCAAAATTATGGGCAAATGCCTTCAAAAGTATAATTCTCAAAAACCACTTTCAAATAGTTTTTTTTTTTTTTTTCCTTTCTTTCTTTATTGGAAAAAAAAAAGGTGGATAGTAGTTTCTTTTTAGATGTTAGTTTTTCTTAATTATTTCAGTTTTTTTTTTTTTTCCTATAGCACACTTATTGTGCTTATTATTTTAATTTGTAATAATTTTATTTTGATTGTGCTTGTGTTTAAGTTGATTTTTGTTCTACATTAAACGTTTTAAATTGGTGTATTAAAATTTTAAAAAAATTAATGTATAAAAATCTAGGGAAAATTTGATGTCAAAACAAACGAAGTGCTGTAGTTGAGATATCATTCCTTTTTTTTCTTTTTCTTTTTTCTTTTTTCTTTTTTTTTTCTCATGAGCAAGATTTGAAATAATATCCATTTGTTTGATGTGTTTGCACGGGATTTAGGGAGTATGAAAAACTTGATATTCTTTTATTATGAATATTTAAATTAAATAAATAAATAAATAAGAAACAAAAATAATAGAGTAAGCTAATAATCTTGAAAACGGAAAAGAGAACATACTGTGGTACCGGTCTTCGATGAGCTTGGTTTCCTCCATGACTTCAGATTTTGGTGTTAGGTCATCGATGAGCTTGGTTTCCTCCATGACTTCAGATTTTGGTGTTTATTGTCTAGAAATCACTTTCTTAAAAACTACAACTTAATGTGCATTATTTATAGGGTAATCAATAGGAATGTCCTCCACAACAATGCCATGGCACTTTACACACGAAACCGTACGTGCGAATGTGATTGATTCCAAGGAAAGAATAGACAAGGAATCAAGATGCAAGGAAAAAGAAGGATTGATGCCTATTTTGATTGGGTAGAAGAGGAGAATTGGAGAACTAGGTTTCCTTTCGGGATCAATGTACAAAGAAACCATGATAAAGACTTTAGTAAAAAGTAAAAATCAACAAGAAAAAGTAAAGAAAACAAAAAACAAAAAAACAAACGAACGAAGCCTTAATAAAGTTAAGGCAACCACACCCATGAGCCATGACGTTTTTATGTAAAATGAAAAATTTCATTTCATTTTTAATATTCAAAAATTACTCATCTTCCATATATGTGTGGATCACAATGTAAAAATTGCATATTGAATGATTATTTTTATTAAAATAAATAAATAAATGTATTAAGCATTTATTGTTATAAGAGCATTCTCATTTACAAAATAGCTATAAATTCATTTTATATGATAAATAATCATTCATCATCGTCCATTCTCGCACTTTCCCTCCTCCTTCCTCTTCCTCACTTTATAGGCTCCACCTCTTAGATCTAGATTGTTGTGATGGTCGTGGTCGTAGTGGTTGGTGTGGATCATGGATGTTGATGTTGTTGGGTTTCATTTTAGGTTTCGGTGGCAACGATTTTGGTGGTTGTCGTGACTAGAATGGATCGTCAGTGTCAATGTGGGTTGTTGCTGGGTCAAAGGTGGATTTGGCTTTGGATTTTGGGGCAGTAGTGGATTTGGCCATGAGATGATGATGTTTTGGGTTTAGTTACTGTTGTTGGTGTGATGGTGTCATGAGTAGAAAATACATTATTTTAATTGGATGAACTGTAAATTAAAGAATGGGATGTATAATGCATTGTTAAAGTGGTTATATAAAAAAGATAAACTGATTGTTTGGTAATGCAAAAATGTTTTTTTAAGGAAAATTATATTATATCACTCTAAATTATACCCCCGTTTACATTTACCACCCTAAATTTTCAAAATGCACGATTACTATACTAAATTATAACCCGTGTTTAACTCTACACCCTACCATCAATTCAACTGTTAACTTGAATGGAAAAAGTATGTCACATACGATTCACGTGACTGTTGCATTGGCACTACATGAAAAGACTGAATTAGCCCTCTTTAATCTTTTAAATTGAATAAAACCAATGTAGTCCTATTTAGTTAAACTACTTATAGGGAAAAAAAATGTAACTGATTTTTTTAACAGCTTTTTATATTTCATATAAAAATTGTATCAAAACTTTCTTAGAATGGTCATTTAACAGATGTTCTAATTGCATCCATTAGCATAGTTTACAAGACACTTATTCTAAAAACCACACCAATCTATACTCTATCCTGTCAGTTCGTTTAGACCCCTTAAACCCAACAGATTAACCTAGAGAATTATCCAAGTGATTAACTTAGGTAATTCAATTAAAACTAGGTTAACACAATTAAGCAAAAATAACAAAGCAGCGGAAAATAAACAACACAAAGATCTGATGACCCAGGAAACCACACCGGTAAAAACCTGGGGAGGATTTGACCTAGCTATCCTCAAGGTAAACTGAATCCACTATAAAAGAATCGAAGTTTACACAATAGACTTAGACCACTAACATCTTATTGCTACCCAAGTGTAGGAAACTTACTACCATGACCCCATGATAGCTCCGAGATCCACGGACTCCTTCTTTCCGGAATTCTTCAGCAAATCCACAAGCGCACCTGCATGTATATCTTTGTGTTCTCTTGATTCTGCAACTGTAATGATCTACACAACTCTTGACGTAAATCTCAAGTTTGTAAACCCTAAGTGTATGTGAAGGTAAACACCTCTAGATCTCACAATGAGATTCACAAACACAGCAAAACAGAACTCTAAAAACGTGGCTAGGGTTTTCCCTTATATACTTAGGGCAAAACATAAAACCCTATACATTAAAACGGGCTTGGGCTGAATTGGAATTTTCTGCAGAAAAACGTTCTGCACGATTTTCGATCGATCGAGTCTAATTTTCGATCGATCGAGTCATACAGAAAGTGAACAGTACTTCTGCATAAAAACTCGATTCCAACTTTACAATAAGACCTATACTTTGAGCAAGTCTAACACACGACTAAACATTGTTTTGATCATGGTTTGCCAACATACAAATTGAAGTTCTAAATACATTAGTTCCTAATCTTTAGAACCTAACAAACTCCCCCTTTGGCAATCCGTGACAAAACACAGACTTAACAAAAAGCTCAAAGTTACAAATTGAAATAGCCCATTACAATAAAAATAGCCACTTAACAATTCAACCTAGACTACTATCTAACAGTTGCAAGGTAGACAGCAGCTCGACTGAAAGCAACCTGTATATTTCTGTAACACTTAACAAACACATAAACGCATGTGTGGAAAAAAAATAGGAAATACATAAATAAAAATTTCTTGATTTCACATGACACAAAATAAAGACATATATCATGAATAACATCATCAATATAAATCAATAAGCAGAGTAGTAGCATAGTGAAATAAGAAACATATACATACAAATGTATCTCAACAAAATAAATCTCCTAAACAAGAGCTAAAAATGAGAATACACAGTGAAGCATCTAGATACAATGTAATAACTCCACAAGCTCCGCAGTATCACTACCAAGTAAACAAAAAAACTCCCCCTAAAATGTAAATTTCCACAAAAAAAAAAATCTCCTAGATACAATGAACTATGTACTCCCCCTTTTTGTGACGAATTGCCAAAGGGCACTCACTCATCATCAAAAGAAGGTGGAGGAGATCGACGAGAGCTCGCCAAATCTGCTCGTAATGCACGTAGCTCATCTAGGATGTCCACCAAAAGCTGACCATGAGCCGCCTGAACGGTCACGACAGTATCAAGAGTCCGACGAAGGTCAGAAACCTCATCAAACGGTGGAGGAACATCAGCAGCAGCAGCAGCAGCAACAGCAGGATCAGAAGAAGTCCCAGCTGCATGAGTATCTGTAGAAGAAGAAGGGGGTGGAGTGACACCAGAAGATTCTACCCTAGGACGCTTAGAGTTAGCTCGAAGTTGAGCAGCCCTTTGCCTCAAAAAGGTAGCACCAATAGGAGCGACGACATGTACAGGCTCAGAAGCAGGAAACTCACCAAAACCAAGAAAAAGGAGAATCCGATGAATAAAAACAGGGAAAAACAAAGCATGAGTCGTAGAACTAGATCGATGAACCTCGTTCAAAGAACGAAGGAACAGATGCAGAAAACTGATAGGAGCATCAGTGACCAAAGCATACAAAAAGACACACCTCTCAAGAGGAATGGTATGGACATGCGAAATAGGCCACAAAGAATGACACGCTATCCTAAAGAAAAGATAGTGCAGCTCAGACAGCTCAGCAGAAGTGATCCGAGGATCAGAACCCCACTGGATAGAAGACCCAGTGATGTAGGACAAGACGTCATCAAGGGGAGGAGACTCCTCGTAAGGAAAAACGGGATGGTCCACAATGGGCACCCCAAGAGCATCAGACACTACCAAAGGGGTAATGCGATACTCCACACCACGTAACCACACCTTTACTAAGGTGTCGTTATCGTAGACATGAATAGAGAGGTTCGAGTAGAACTCTCTAATCAAGGTGGCAGGAGGAGGAGAATGCTCATACTCGAGCAAAGGTAACCAACCCCGACGTGTAAAGTTACGACGCACCTCAGGATCCAACTCATCTAAGATAACCCTACGCTCAGCCCAAATCTGACGCCTAAGGTTCAAAGTCTCATAAGTGACTTGGTTTGACTCACTAGGGAACCGCTCAGTGTCAAAAGAAGGAGAAGGATCAGAAGTCCTATGGGCTCTAGTTTTCCTAGGCATAGTGCTAAGGAAAAGATAGACATAGAAAGAAAAGAGCAAAAACAATACCAAGGGCAGACTGCAAGTTAGCACAGCAAAAAAATAGAATATAACAATTCTATATGATGCATGAGCATGAACAAAACATGATGCATGTACTAATGCAGTGACATGTTCAATTGTGATCCAAATTAGCAAAATTGGCTTGAGCAAGCAATATTTATCAAAAATACCCAATCTGAAAAACTCTAGTTTTCAAAACACAACAAATTGATAAATTGATCAATACAATAGTTAATTAACACAATATAATGATCAAATTAATCAATCTAACAAGCCAATTTCATCAATTTCAATCAAATTGAACAAAATTCCCAATTTACTCAATTTCAAGCCCTAGAATTTCAAATTTCCTTCAAACCACCAAAATAATCCAATTAAACCACATGATGTGCTTAGGTAAGGTGTCCCCACAAAAACCCATGAAAAATTTGAGAAAGAACCATTCAAAAACAATCCCAAAAACAAAAAAACTCCTAAATGCCGAAAATACCCAAAGATATATGAAAATAATGCATGAAATCAGAAAATAAATGCAAAGAAAAGGGTATATAGGTCTTACCAGCTGTGGGAGAGAGAGATTGTAGCAAAAGATTTGGAAGAAAGCGACAAAATCTCCAAAAAAAATGCTGACCGGTTGGTAGGAAGACAAAAGAGTTTGAAAAAGTTTTTGAATAGTAAAAAGTCACGTGGAAAAGGACCTTTTGAAATACTGCCATCCTGAGTTTCGATTGATCGAAAATTACATTCGATCGATCGAAATTACCTTCGATTGATCCAAAACAAGCTTGGATCGATCGAGCCAACCAGAGAGTTTTCTGAGCATTTTAAAACATTTTCAATTGGTCGAAAATCAGTTTCGATCGATCGAAATTCTGGAAAAATCATATTTTTGAAAAACCAAACATTTTAGATCAAAAACTCCTCAAAGCAACAGATTTTAAAAATCAAATGCATGAGTATGAGATGAGATGTTTTCCAAAAACATATGTATGTAACCCAGATTTCTCAAAGCAAAATTTTCTCTCAATATACCAAAAAAAACAAACAAGCAAACATGTTTTGCATCAAATTCCCAAAATTCTCAAACTTGGTTGGTCAGGCCAAAAACACACAATATCATGTACACAATTCTAGCAAAGAATAGCTTGTGTGGTGTGTGCAACTAGCATAAGCTTGAGAAACATGTGAGGTGATATACACATAGAGATCAATCACAATTTCTACAAAATCCATCACATGAATTTGAAAGAGACTATTACTTAAAGAGTTACATCCTATAACTCCCACATCTCCTAGAATAAAAGCTTGCAATCATGTAAGTTTCTTGATTTGCCTCAATATTTAAATTTATTGATTAGAAACTTAATAAAAGCCGGGATAATGTACACACCAATTTTATTTGAATTTGTGAGATTATTATAGCCCAATAATGTACACACCAATTTTATTTAGAGGCTACACCTTATGTTCTTTTTGTGCATATGCTACACTTTCTCGAGCACAAAATCTTACGATATGCACTAAGGTGTTCGTGATTGGCTAATACACAGTGGTGAGATGGTTATTTATGCCTTTCTCAATAAGTTCAAGTCCAACAATCAAAGACATAAGACTTCAAGATCAAGATCATGTGATCAACAATTATAGCATCTTCCCACACAACATGCACAACAAGACTTTAGCTAGTAAAGTGCAATAGAAATAAGTGCATCAAAGCTAAACAAGGTACATACATATGACATGTAATTTTGATTGACCAACCTTGTTTTCAAATTCAAAGAAAAATAGCAAAACACAATTTGCAAAAAAAAATTTTTATTTTTTATCATTAAACAAAAAAAAAAATCCTAGAATGAAATGCATGAATGTAATGCAATGCAAATCCTAGAAACAAAGGTCACAAAAGATTGAGCAATAAAGCACAAGGACCATGTCAGACAGACTCAATTAGATTGAGCCTTTTGCATCCAAGACTTCTTAGATGCAACTCTTGCATTGGAGTTATGATTCACATTAGAATTCTGAGCAACTCCAGGATTGGAATAAAGGTTTAACGCCTTTCCCAATTCACCAATAAGTACCATAGGATCATGTGCTTGAGGCACAGGTACTTTAGTTTTATTTGCTCGCTTCGCAGCTTGCAACTTAAAACAATTTGGACGAATGTGTCCAGGTTTTCCACAAAAATGACAAACCCATGCAGGCTTATCATGCAATTTGCCCTTAGTAGAAGTAGACGCTCTAGAATGAGAAGCATGAAGATCAACCCTAATCTTTCTAGGCGGAGGAACATTAACAGGTTTGACAGGTTCACTCTCCACGGGTTTGACAATCTCACTTTTAGGAGGTTCAGAAGAAGGAACAAATTTAGTGGAAGATGGTTCAAGTACAGAAATACTTTCCTCATAACCTAAACCAGTTTTATCAGAAGGAGACTTTTGAATACTCAACATGTGATCAAGTTTGGAGCTTGCAGACCTATTAGTTTGTTCTCTAGCAACAGATAAATCAAGTTCCAAACATTTAACTTTATCAAGTAAGAGCATGTTCTCAGTTTTCACATTATTCAAAAGCTCATTTGCATCAAACAATTTAACAAGTAAATTTTTCTTTTCAAGTTCCAAAGATGCAATTTTCTTTAAGCCTAACTCAACATTCATGGCATCCTTTGCAGCAACTTTGCAAAGTTTATTGTAGGCTTCTTGTAAATCTGCATCCTCAGAGAGTTCCCCATCAGAAGGGTTCTCTTCAGCAGATATGCTTTTATTGACTACAGTGGTAGCAGTGAAAGCAATGAAGTTTCCATCCTCATCACTAGCGGATTCATTGTCGGAAACTTCGTCATCACTAAGGGTTACAGCCATAGCCTTACCCTTAGACCTCAAATAAGTAGGACATTCAGACTTTAAATGACCATACCCTTGACAACCATAACATTGTTGTCCCAAAGAATTATTAGAAGACTGACCTACTTTCTCCTTAGGTTTTTCAATGTTATTAACCTTAGTGGGTTCATTCTTCCTAAAATTTTTAAGTTCAACAGTGTTCTTACCTCTTGCCCTTCTGTTATTATTTCTTAGAAAGTTTCTAAAGTTCTTGGCAAGATAGGCAATCTCTGTAGCAGAGAGATCATCATCAAATCCACCATCATCAACAGACTTAAGAGCCATTGATTTGGATTTGTTAGTCTTGGAAAGGTCTAACTCATAGCACTGAAGAGATCCTACAAGTTCATCCACAGGGATGGAGTCCACATCCTTACTCTCAGTGATGGCAGTCACTTTGGGTCTAAAATCCTCAGTCAAAGATCTAAGAATCTTCCTAACAATTTTAGGTTGATCATAGATTTCACCCAAATTATAAGCAGAATTAACAATATCATTCAATTTAGCATAGACTTCATCAAAAGATTCATCATCATTCATTCTTATGCTTTCAAATCTAGAGGTTAATTGCTGCAACTTATTAATTTTAACTGCCTTCGTGCCTTCATGCACAGTCTGGAGGATTTTCCAAGCAGTATGAGCAACCTCAACATTAGAGATTTTCTTAAATTCCTCCATGGAAACAACATTAAAAATAGCATTCATAGCTTTGCTATTAAAAGCGGCTGCCTCCTTTTGAGAAGTTTGCCACTCACTCACAGGAGTAGTGGGCTTCTCCCATCCGTATTCAACGGAATTCCAAACTCTCTCATCTATGGATTTCAAGAAAGCTTTCATCCTTACTTTACAATATGCATAGTTGTTTCCATCAAAGTGAGGTGGAACAACAAGAGAGTGTCCGTGTTCCATGACAACAGGGGTCAAGGATCAGCTAAAAAGATCAAAGGATCAAACACAAAAGCTACCCGCTCTGATACCACTTGTCAGTTCGTTTAGACCCCTTAAACCCAACAGATTAACCTAGAGAATTAGCCAAGTGATTAACTTAGGTAATTTAATTAAAATTAGGTTAACACAATTAAGCAAAAATAACAAAGCAGCGGAAAATAAACAACACAAAGATCTGATGACCCAGGAAACCACACCGGTAAAAACCTGGGGAGGATTTGACCTAGCTATCCTCAAGGTAAACTGAATCCACTATGAAAGAATCGAAGTTTACACAATAGACTTAGACCACTAACATCTTATTGCTACCCAAGTGTAGGAAACTTACTACCATGACCCCATGATAGCTCCGAGATCCACGGACTCCTTCTTTCTTGAATTCTTCAGCAAATCCACAAGCGCACCTGCTTGTATATCTTTGTGTTCCCTTGATTCTGCAACTGTAATGATCTACACAACTCTTGACATAAATCTCAAGTTTGTAAACCCTAAGTGTATGTGAAGGTAAACACCTCTAGATCTCACAATGAGATTCACAAACACAGCAAAACAGAACTCTAAAAACGTGGCTAGGGTTTTCCCTTATATACTTAGGGAAAAACATAAAACCCTATACATTAAAACGGGCTTGGGCTGAATTGGAATTTTCTGTAGAAAAACGTTCTGCACGATTTTCGATCGATCGAGTCTAATTTTCGATCAATCGAGTCATACAGAAAGTGAACAGTACTTCTGCATAAAAACTCGATTCCAACTTTACAATAAGACCCATACTTTGAGCAAGTCTAACACACGACTAAACATTGTTTTGATCATGGTTTGCCAACATACAAATTGAAGTTCTAAATACATTAGTTCCTAATCTTTAGAACCTAACATATCCTTTTGCATCTAGTTAAACCAAAAAGAAAATGAGAAAGAGATAGAAAAGTGAGAGGATAGAATAGATTTTAGTTTCACTCATTTGTATTTGGTTGGGGGTGAAAAAGTGAAAGGATGAAAAAAATGAGTTTTTTTAAATTTACTCATATGTCCTTATTAAAAAATGATGTCCAATTAAAACAAAAAAGTGGCAAACAACCAAAAAAAATGCAATCACCCAAATTTATTAAGAAAGAAAATCATGCCTATAAAAAAATTTAAAAAAATAAAGTAAAAAAAATTCGCATCTAGTTAAACCAAAAAGAAAAGAACAAGCAAAAAAAAAATAAAGCACCCACAAGTACCTGTAGCACACTAGGAAAGCCACAAAAAAAAAAAATTATAAAAAAAAAAAAGCTAGCCATCCAGTATGTAAGAGGAGGAGGGGGTAGTTCATTCATTAATTGTTACTATTCCTCTCCCCTCTATTATCTCCCCAAATTGGGGAGATAGAATTTTGGTGGGCCAAGAGAGAAAACAATTGGACCCTACCAATTTTCTATCTTCTTATTGTCTCCAACCAAACACATATAAAATCACTTTTCTCTTCATTATTTTCTATCCTCCTTATTTCACCCTAACCAAATGGACCCTTAGCCTTATGTTCTCCAATTTTAAAATTCTACACAAATTTTGTTTTTTCTTGGAAAAATGAAGGTGAAATCAATCTAAGAAGTAGTACTTGGGGAACCCCATGTCCCAACGTATGTATGTAAAATTCAATTATGATGCATAAGTGAGAGAAGAGAAATCTTACGTTTGCAGTAGTTACTAGAAACCTCAAGAGTTGAAGCAAGTGCAACACTCCTAGTAGTATCAAAATTTGCAGATTTGGGATACAAGCACATGATTTTTGAAGGTGAGATGCATTTAAAATATGAGTTTAGCCTTTACACAACTCTTCTTTGCAGCCTCACTAGTCAATTGATGGTTGTTTTGTAACTCATACTTTTAGATTAACCAACTTTGTTGCCCGCAATGTCACAAAAGTGGGGCTCTTTTGTGTAACTTTTCCCTTACACAACTCTTCTTTCTATATATAAAAAGAGCCAATTGGCTAATGAACAGTGTTTTTGGTTTAGTGAGCATTCCTTTTTCTTTTTCTTTTTTTCAAGTTCACCAATTTGGTTTGAGCTTTTTTTTTTTTTTTTTTTTCAAGATTTTTATATATTTACTTTGTACTTGTAACGTAAGCTTACAATATATACACACAAAAAGTGACATATTATATACATTTGCAAAATACATATATATATATATATATTGTACAAATTTTGCAAATGTGTACAACATTTGCCAATTTTTATGTGTTTACAATAGAAATATACATTGTACTATTTACATAATGTATATGGGTCATTTGTAATAGATGGCCTATTGTTTTTACCAGTGTGGTTTCTTGGGTCATCATATCTTTGTGTTATTTATTTTCCGCTGCTTTATTGTTTTTGTTTATTTTGTGTTAACCTAGATTTAATTAAATTACCTAAGTTAATCACTTGACTAATTCACTAGGTTAATCTGTTGGGTTTAAGGGATCTAAACGAACTGACAAGTGGTATCAAAGCGGGTTGCTTTTGTGTTTGATCTTTTGATCTTCTAGCTGATCCTTGACCCCTGTTGTCATGGAACATGGACACTCTCTTGTTGTTCCACCTCACTTTGATGGAAACAACTATGCTTATTGGAAAGTAAGGATGAAAGCATTCTTGAAATCCATTGATGAGAGAGTTTGGAATTCCGTTGAGTACGGATGGGAGAAGCCCACTACTCCTGTGAGTGAGTGGCAAACTTCTCAAAAGGAGGCGACCGCTTTTAATAGCAAAGCTATGAATGCTATTTTTAATGCTGTTTCCATGGAGGAATTTAAGAGAATCTCTAATGTTGAGGTTGCTCATACTGCTTGGAATATCCTCCAGACTGTGCATGAAGGCACAAAGGCAGTTAAGATAAACAAATTGCAGCAATTAACTACTAGATTTGAAAGCATTAGAATGAATGATGATGAATCTTTTGATGAATTCTATGCTAAATTGAATGATATTGTTAATTCTGCTTATAATTTGGGTGAAATCTATGATTAACCTAAAATTGTTAGGAAGATTCTTAGATCTTTGATTGAGAATTTTAGACCCAAAGTAACTGCCATCACTGAGAGCAAGGATGTGGACTCCATCCCTGTTGAAGAACTTGTAGGATCTCTTCAGTCCTATGAGTTAGACCTCCCTAAGACTAACAAATCCAAATCAATGGCTCTTAAGTCTGTTGATGATGTTGAGGATGGTGGATTTGATGATGAACTCTCTGCTACAGAGATTGCCTATCTTGCCAAGAACTTTAGAAACTTTCTTAGGAACAATAACAGAAGGGCAAGAGGCAAGAACACTGTTGAACTTAGAAATTTTAGGAGGAATGATCCCACTAAGGTTAATAACACTGAAAAACCTAAGGAGAAAGTAGGTCAGCCTTCTAATAATTCTTTGGGACAACAATGTTATGGTTGTCAAGGGTATGGTCATTTAAAATCTGAATGTCCCACATACTTGAGGTCTAAGGGTAAAGCTATGGCTGCAACCCTTAGTGATGATGAAGTTTCCGACAATGAATCCGCTAGTGATGAGGATGGAAACTTCATTACTTTCACTGCTACTACGGTAGTTAATGAAAGCATGTCTGTTAAAGAGAACCCTTCTGATGGGGAACTCTCTGAGGATGCAGATTTACAAGAAGCCTACAATAAACTTTGCAAAGTTGCTGCAAAGGATGCCATGAATGTTGAGTTAGGCTAGAAGAAAATTGCATCTCTTGAACTTGAAAAGAAAAATTTACTTGTGAAATTGTTTGATGCAAATGAGCTTTTGAATAATGTAAAAACTGAGAACATGCTTTTACTTGATAAAGTTAAATGTTTGGAACTTGATTTATCTGTTGCTAGAGAACAAACTAATAGGTCTGCAAGTTCCAAACTTGATCACATGCTGAGTGTTCAAAAGTCTCCTTCTGATAAAACTGGTTTAGGTTTTGTGGATAGCATCTCTGTGCCTGAACCGTCTTCCACTAAATTTGTTCCTTCTTCTGAACCTCCTAAGAGTGAGATTTTCAAACCCTTGGTGAGTGAACCTGTCAAATCTATAGATGTTACTCCACCTAGAAAGATTAGGGTTGATCTTCAAGCTTCTCATTCTAGAGCTTCTACTTCTACTAAGGGCAAATTGCATAATAAGCCTGCATGGGTTTGTCATTTTTGTGGAAACCTGGACACATTCGTCTAAATTGTTTTAAGTTGCAAGCTGCGAAGTGAGCAAATAAAACTAAAGTACCTATGCCTCAAGCACACGATCCTATGGTACTTATTGGTGAATTGGTAAAGGCGTTAAACCTTTATACCAATCCTGGAGTTGCTCAGAATTCTAATGTGAATCATAACTCCAATGCAAGAGTTGCATCTAAGAAGTCTTGGATGCAAAAGGCTCGATCTAATTGAGTCTGTCTGACATGGTCCTTGTGCTTTATTGCTCTATCTTTTGTGACCTCTGTTTCTAGGATTTGCATTGCATTACATTCATGCATTTCATTCTAGGATGTTTGTTTTTTTTTGAATTAAATAAAAAAAAATTTTGCAAATTGTGCTTTTGCTATATTTTTCTTGAATTTGAAGACAAAATTGGTCAATCAAATTTTGCATAACATGTTTATGTACCTTGTTTAGCTTTGATGCACTTATTTCTATTTCACCTTACTAGCTAAAGTTTGTTGTGCATGTTGTGTGAGAAGATGCTATATTTTTTGATCACATGATCTTGATTTTGAAGTCGTATGTCTTTGATTGTCGGACTTGAACTTATTGAGAAAGGCATAAATAACCATCTCACCACTGTTTATTAGCCAATCATGAACACCTTAGTGCATATCGTAAGATTTTGTGCTCGAGAAAGTGTAGCACATGCACAAAAAGAACATAAGGTGTAGCCTCTATTAAAATTGGTGTGTACATTATTGGGCTATAATAATCTCACAAATTCAAATAAAATTGGTGTGTACATTATCCCGGCTTTTATTAAGTTTCTAATCAATTAAATTGAATAATGAGGTAAATCAAGAAACTTACATGGTTGCAAGCTTTTATTCTAGGAGATATGGGAGTTATATGATGTAACTCTTTAAGGGATAGTCTCTTTCAAATTCATGTGATGAATTTTGTAGAATTTGTGATTAATCTCTATGTGCATATCACCTCACATGTTTCTCAAGCTTATGCTAGTTGCACACACTACACAATTTATTCTTTGCTAAACTGTGTACATGTTATTGTGTGTGTTTTTGGTCTGAACAACCAAGTTTGAGAATTTCTGGAAATTGATGCAGAACATGTTTTCTGGTTTGTTTTTTTTTTTTTTTGGGTATATTGAAAGAATTTTTTTTTTGCTTTGAGAAATCTAGGTTGAATACATGTTTTTTGGAAAACATCTCATCTCATACTCATGCATTTTATTTATAAAATCTACTGCTTTGAGGAATTTTTGATCTAAAATGTTTGGTTTTTCAAAACTGTGATTTTTCCAGAATTTCGAACGATCGAAACTGATTTTCGACCGATCGAAAATGTTTTAAAATACTTAGAAAACTCTCTGGTTGGCTCGATCGGTCCAAACTTGTTTTGGATCAATCGAAGGTGTTTTCGATCGATCGAATGTAATTTTCGATCGATCGAAAATCGGGATGATAGACTTTTAAAAAGGCTCTTTCTCACGTGTCTTTTCACTTTTCATATCTTTTTCAAAACCTTTTTCTCCCTACCAACCGGTCAAGCCTTCTTTCTTGGAGATTTTGTCGTTTTCTTCAAATCTTTTTGCATATTCTCTCTCTCCCAAGTCTGGTAAGTCCTTTCTGCCCCTCCCTTTGCATTTATTTTCTAGTTTCATGCATTTTTTCATGCATTTTATGGGTTATTTTCGAAATTTGTATTTGGACAAATTTGGGAATGTTTTTGAGTGTTTCTTTCTCAAATTTTTCATGGGTTTTTGTGGGGACACCTTACCTAAGCACTACATGTGGTTTAATTTGATTATTTTGGTGTGTTGTGAAAATTTGAAATTCTAGGGCTTGAATTTGATAAAATTGGGGTTTTGTTCAATTTGAGTTAAATTGATGAAATTGGCTTGTTGGATTGTTTAATTTGATCATTATATTGAGTTAATTGAATGTTGTGTTGATCAATTTATCAATTTGTTGTGTTTTGAAAAATTGGATTTTTCAAATTGGGTCTTTTTGATACCAACTACATGCTCAAGCAAATTTTGTTAATCTGGATCATAATTGAACATGTCACTGCATTAGTACATGCATCATTTTATGTTCATGCTCATGCATCATATAGAATTGATATTTTCTATATTTTATACTGTGCTAACTTGCAGTCTGCCCTTGGTATTTGTTTTTGCTCTTCTCTTTCTGTGTCTATCTCTTTTCCTTAGCACTATGCCTAGGAAAACTAGAGCCCATAGGACTTCTGATCCTTCTCCTTCTTTTGACACCGAGCGGTTCCCTAGTGAGTCAAACCAAGTCACCTATGAGACTCTGAACCTTAGGCGTCATATCTGGGCTGAGCGTAGGGTCTTACTAGATGAGGTAGATCTTGAGGTGAGACGTAACTTTAAGCGTCGGGGTTGGTTACCTTTGCTCGAGTATGAGCATTCTCCTCCTCCTGCCACCCTGATTAGAGAATTCTATTCGAACCTCTCTATTCATGTCTACGATAACAACACCTTGGTAAAGGTGTGGTTACGTGGTGTGGAGTATCGCATTACCCTTTCGGTAGTGTTTGATGCTCTTGGGGTGCCCATTGTGGACCATCCCGTTTTTCCTTATGAGGAGTCTCCACCCCTTGATGATGTCCTGTCATACATCACTGGGTCTTCTATCCAGTGGGGTTATGATCCTCGGATCACTTCTGCTGAGCTTTCTGAGCTTCACTATCTTTTCTTTAGGATAGCGTGTCATTCTTTGTGGCCTATTTCGCATGTCCACACCATCCCTCTTGAGCGATGTGTGTTTTTGTATGCTCTTGTCACTGATGCGCCTATCAGTTTTCCTCATTTGTTCCTTCGTTCTTTGAACGAGGTTCATCGGTCTAGTTCTACGGCTCATGCTTTGTTTTTTCCCGTTTTTATTCACAGGATTCTCCTTTTTCTTGGTTTTGGTGAGTATCCTGCTTCTGAGCCTGTACATGTCATTGCTCCTATTGGTGCTACCTATTTGAGGCAAAGGGCTGCTCAACTTCGAGCTAGCTCTAAGCGTCCTAGGGTAGAGCCTTCTAGTGTCACTCCACCCCCTTCTTCTTCTACAGATACTCATGCAGCTGGGACGTCTTCTGATCCTGCTGTTGCTGCTGCTGCTGCTGATGTTCCTCTACCGTTTGATGAGGTTTCTGACCTTCGTTGGACGCTTGATACTGTCGTGACCGTTCAGGCGGCTCATGGTCAGCTTTTGGTGGACATTCTTGATGAGCTACGTGCGTTACGAGCGGATTTGGCGAGCTCTCGCCATTCTCCTCCGCCTCCTTTTGATGATGAGTGAGTGCCCTTTGGCAATTCGTCACAAAAAGGGGGAGTGCATAGTTCATTTGTATCTAGGAGATTTTGATGTGGAGATTTACATTTTAGGGGGAGTTTTGTTTACTTGGTAGTGATACTGCGGAGCTTATGGAGTTATTAGATTGTATCTAGGCACTTCACTGTGTATTCTCATTTTTAGCTCTTGTTTAGGAGATATTTTGTTGAGATACATTTTTATGTATATGTTTCTTATTTCACTATGCTATTCTGCTTATTGATTTATATTGATGATGTTATTCATGATATATGTCTTTATTTTGTGTCATGTGAAATCAAGAAGTTTTTATTTATATATTTCCTGTTTTTTTTTTCCACACATGCGTTTATGTGTTTGTTAAGTGTTACAGGAATATACAGGTTGTTTTCAGTAGAGCTGCTGTCTACTTTGCAACTGTTAGATAGTAGTTTAGGTTGAATTGTTAAGTGGCTTTTTATTGTAATGGGCTATTTCAATTTGTAACTTTGAGCTTTTTGTTAAGTCTGTGTTCTGTCACGGATTGCCAAAGGGGGAGTTTGTTAGGTTCTAAGGATTAGGAACTAATGTATTTAGAACTTCAATTTGTATGTTGGCAAACCATGATCAAAACAATGTTTAGTCGTGTGTTAGACTTGCTCAAAGTATGGGATTTAATGTAAAGTTGGAATCGAGTTTTTATGCAGAATTACTATTAACTTTCTGTCTGACTCGATCGATCGAAAATCAGGCAGATCGTTTTTCTGCAGAAAATTCCAACTCAGCCCAAGTCCATTTAATGTATAGGGTTTTATGTTTTGCCCTAAGTATAAAAGGGAAAACCCTAGCCACGTTTTTAGTGTTCTGAATGCTGTGTTTGTGAATCTCATTGTGAGATCTAGAGGTGTTTACCTTCACATACACTTAGGGTTTACAAACTTGAGATTCATGTCAAGAGTTGTGTAGATCAATACAGTTACAAAATCAAAAGAGCACAAAGATATACAAGTAGGTGCGCTTGTGGATTTGCTGAAGAATTCAAGAAAGAAGGAGTCTGTGGATCTCGGAGCTATCATGGGGTCGTGGTAGTAAGTTTCCTACACTTGGGTAGTAATAAGATGTTAGTGGTCTAAGTCTTATTGTGTAAATTTCGATTCTTTCATAGTGGATTCAGATTTACCTTGAGGATAGCTAGGTTAAATCCTCCCCAGGTTTTTACCGGTGTGGTTTCTTGGGTCATCATATCTTTGTGTTATTTATTTTCCGCTACTTTGTTGTTTTTGTTTATTTTGTGTTAACCTAGATTTTATTAAATTACCTAAGTTAATCACTTGGCTAATTCACTAGGTTAATCTGTTGGGTTTAAGGGGTCTAAACAAACTGACAAGTTATAACCTTGATAGACTCAGGTGTTGATCTCAACTGCATTCAAGAAGGAACCATTCCCTCCAAGTACTACCGAAAGACTAGGGAAAGATTGACATACGTAAGTGGCGGTAAGATGTAAATTGAATTCAAACTCCCAAAAGCACATGTGTGCCAGGACAACACATGTTTCAAAACCATATTTGTCCTAGTTAAGAATATGACAGATAGGGTCATCTTAGGAAACCCATTCATGTGTCTGTTATATCCTTTTATCACAGATAGTGAAGACATCACTACCCATCCCTTTGGCCAGCCAGTCAAGTTTAAGTTTCTTAGGAGCCCAGAACCTAGAAACATCAGTAGCCTCCAGGAAGTTTCTATCTCCAAAACTCTTAACCTTATCAATGCCAAATATCCCACATACAGTACCAACCAAGGGCAAAGAACCCTGACCCATCTGTTTTTATCACCCCATATTTAGTTGATGATTTTTTTGGCCCCTTCAGTCCCAAAAACCATCATATTCCAACACATGCATTTTGCATAAAAGTATTTGCTTCATTACATTCCCTGCTTTTAAACCTATTCCATCAAGCATTCATTTAATAGGAAACTATTTTGCTTGTCCAGGCTACCCCCAACAGGAAAAGAAGCAAATAGCTTATAATACCACTATTTAGTGGAAGATGACTTCTTCGGCAGAGAAGAGGAACAAGGGGAAAGCTCCTGCACAGGACTATCCTCAAGACAAAAGGCTTCCAGCAGGACAGTCTTTTGTAATGCATGAAGGTGCATCATCTAGGGGAAACCAAATAGGATCAACATCCCTTCAGAAATTTGTCCCAGTAGAGATGACATATTCCAGTGGTGACATAACTGTTATTTTGCAGGAAGTTTTATCCAAGGAATTACAATTCAATGATGGAGCATATGTAGATTTACCATACTCCATACAAACTATCCTTGATAATCTCCACTCAGCCTACACCTTAAAACACCATGGCCTTTTCCAAAGAACCCTCAAAGCACTAGAAATCCACCTAGTAAACCTTGAGGCAAGAAATGAAGCCATCACCAGTCTACTCTCTGGCAAAAAGGATATCCGTTCAAAGGATAAGACTGTTAAAATGGACACTGATTATGCTAGGCTAAGTCTTAAGACCCAAGCCTCCCTAAGAAGTGCAATTGCCAACTTGCCTACTGAAATACAAGTTAGTGTTTTAGGAAGCAAGGCTATGTTTAAATCAATTAACCAATGGTTTGAACATTTTAAAATATTGGTCACAATTCCTTATCCAGACCCTGATAATTCGAATGATACAGAGGATATATTCACACAAGCGACGTGGAAAGAACACTTTGGGTGCAACCTCAGAGTATATGAAAAGGAACATCCTTTCCCTAGCCTCCTAATCAATTATGAAGATGGTCTAGATGAGGAAGAAGAGATGGGACCCTACTGGCTTTCCAGAATGTTTGAATATGGCTTTATCAAGGAAATAAAGCTAACAAGCCATAATCAAGTTAGCCAGTTTCCCCAAATCATAAGAAGAATGGTTGAACAAGTTGCTAGTCCTTTTGTGTCTATTAGATGCTAGAGCACACTCCCACAATGAGAAAGAGACAACTGGATGACTATGCAACCTTCAAGGCTCTTAGTACTCATTAATGGGTACTCCCACCAAGGCCCCTGGTTTGAAGGTGACTCCCACCTATCCTACAAAGATCCTTATGCTCTTGCGGATTGTTGGAGAAACCATGCTAACAATGAGATCCTTGACACGATCAAAGACCTATGGGAAAACTATCATTTCATAGGTACCACTAGAAGGATTTCAGTTTTCACTACCAGACCATACATCACCTCCATCCCTAATCTCCAAAGGCAAGGAAACCATAATCCTAGAAGGTTTATTAAGCGGAAGCCTGAATATGAACCATTAGTCTACTGTGGTTTCTGTAATCAGTATACTACTCTTCGGGAGCATAATTGCAACTACAATCCCCCGTGGGATTATGATAGATATCCATTTGATGCTCCAAATACTGATTAGCACTCACAATCAACCCAGAGGATTGGAAGCCCTAAGACTGATCCAATCACCAGTCACAAATTTAGGACTTCCCTCCTCCAGTTCAGAAAGCAATTGCCCAGAACACAAGATCTCAGTCCAGCCTAGACTCTGTCCAGATCGCCGGAAAATCTAGCAAGGAATTAAAAGATCTTGCCATACACTTGCTCCTCTAGTTAGAACAGTTAGAGTCAGAAGAAAAGGGTTCTCCTGCCTCTTCAGAAGTATCAGTCAACCGCAATCCAAATGACCCATTATTCCAGGACTCCTAAGATCCTTATGATGGTTACATTTTGGATAATGATTTAAGTTATTCTAGATAGCACCAGTCACTATTCTGAACAGTATCTCCAGACCGATTACTATTCATCTACAGCACCAGTCACTGTTTGATGAACAAATCCTGCACTTAGCCGACAGAAGTAGACAAAAGACAAAAAACTATTCATGAAGAGAACCAGTCACTATTCATGAACAGTACCTAGGACAATAATCCAGAAGTACTATTTGCTTTCGGTGGAAAATGTTTTCACCTCAATAAAAGCATTTACCCTTCCAGATTTTCAGCAATCTTCAGAGGATCCAAGGCCACTTCTCTAGTCTATATAAGGCAGCCTCAGCTCCATTCTGAAGCAGGTCTAGTTAGGGTAACTACCTCAGAAGTTCAATTCTCCATTCAGAATACCTCCCTTTTCATTACAACCCTTAGTCTTGTATTAGATGGCAACCCCAGTTTACACTTGTAATTCCCTAGTTAGTCTTACATTTGTAACAGATGGCCACAGTCGACCTTTCAGTTGTAATCAGATAGCCCTGGTCGGTGTCTGACCACCAGTATTTGTAACTTACCCCCATAATACAATGTATATTTCTATTGTAAGTACAATGTATATTTCTATATATAAAAAGAGTGAATGGGAAAAGTTATAGTAACTTCGCTACAGTAGTTTTTGTTTGTTCAATTTTTACTATTTCGCTGGCCGCCTTTTTTTTTTTTTTTTTTGTAAATGTGTAAAGCCGCAGTAGATTTGCTATATTATTTTTGGTTTGTCCAATTCGCACTATTTCACATTATAATAAAATATTAACATAACAAATTGGCACGATATTTTATCAAATGTTGAGGTGTTATTTATTATAAGTTAAAATAATATAATAAAATATCATACTAGAACCAACCACAACTAAAAATAAAGGTATTGTGAAAAAAGAAGTGCTACATCCACAATATTTTTCACAACACTTTCATAACAAATCATAGGTGGTAAATTGTTATTGGTTCTAATTTAAACTTACCAATGAAGCAAGGTTTTTTTTTTCTCACCAATAATAACCTGTAATAACTTACTACTTATGATTTATTCTGAAATTGTTATGGACATAGCATTTTTTGTATAAAGATGTTAAGATATTTTGTTGTCATCACAATATTTTCAAAACTACTAAGATGTCAATTCTTTACAAGTTAAAATAAAATATAACAAAATTATAAAAGTATTATGAAAATGTTGTGTCATTCTATTGTGTTCTTTAAAAAATTTTGTTGATTTAGTTAGCTTTGTTGAGCCAAAATTTACTGTTTCACATACAATTTTCTTAAGTTTATTTTTTGTATTTTTTTTTCATTGCACACCATTTTAGTAAAAATACATAGTTTTACACGTATAAGCAAAAACAAAAACTTATGGAAAAAAACAGATTTCATCCTTTATGTTTAGAGTAGTTTACAATTCCTTCATAAACTTTAAAATTAAGTAATTTTTCCCTTAATATTTTGGAAAATAGCAAATATGTCATATTGCTATTCTCTCAATTAAATCCTAATGAAAACTTATGATTCTTAAAATATTTTATTGAGTAATGTCTAAACTACTCCCGCTAAATTTTAACATTCCTAAAAAAATTATAACTATTGCTACAACTATTCAGGTGGCAGGTTATAAGTGATAAAGAAAAAATAATAAGTTTATATGAAAATGACAAGCTGCTAATCATAATCTACTATGTAAAATAATGGTAGAATTACAACTTCTTATTCGGTACTAAATTACTCTCCAACAATTGGTTTCCAGGTACTCAGAAGTAATTTAATTCTATATTACTATTCCTATGTCCTAACATCTATCTAACCATGCAAACTCCCAAGTCATTACCATAAAAATCATAGTATTCTCTCTCAAAAGCCATATCTTCCGAACATTACTATTGCTATATATATTGTCCATATGGAACAGAAACCTCGCATAGCTATTCTACCAACTCCAGGGATGGGGCACTCGTCCCTTTTGTTGAGTTTGCCAAACTAGTCGTTCTTCAGTCTTCACCACAAATTCCACATCACCTATATATGTATCATTCCCGTATTTGGGTCTCCATCTAAAGCCATGAAAGAAGTCCTCGAAGCCCTGCCCACAAGCATAGACAATGTCTTTCTTCCTCCAGTGAACTCTGAGGGCCTCGAAAGCTTACCACCCGGAGTCCAAATTGCTGTCACCATGACTCGTTCACTGCTATCTCTTCCTGAAGTGTTAAAAGTCTACTCGAGTTACTGCTTTGGTCTTTGGGATGGATGCACTACATGTTGCAAAGGAACTAAACATCCCACCTTACGTTTATTTCACTTCAAATGCTTTTACGTTGTCATTGCTTTTGCACTTGCCAAAGATAGATGAGACAATTTCATGCGAGTATAGAGACCTACAAGAACCATTGAAACTCCCAGGGTGCATACCTATTCACGGTAGAGATCTTCCAGAACCAATTCAAGATCGAACAAGTGAATTTTACAAAATGTTTCTTCTCAGCGAAAATGGGCTGCGATTAGCCGAGGGTATTATCCTCAATACTTTCATGGAATTGGAAGAAGGTGCTATAAAAGCACAGTTAGAAGAAGAAGCTAAAATTCTCCCACTTTATCCAATTGGACCCATCAGTCAAACTGGTTCAACTTCAAGCAATCAGGCTGATTGTCCAACCATCTTGAGCAGTCTGACCCTTCATCTTTTTTTTTTTTTTTTTTGATTCTCAAAAAAAAAAAAAAAAAGGTTGAAGGGTCAGACTGCTCAAGATGGTTGGACAATCAGCCACATGGCTCTGTCCTATTTGTTTGTTTTGGAAGTAGTGGGACCCTCTCATATGAACAAACCAATGAGCTCGCCCTTGGATTGGAATTGAGTGGGCATAAGTTTTTATGGGTTTTAAGAAGCCCGAATAATAAATCTAATGTTGCATACCTTGGAGACCAAACCATTGACAACAACCCTCTTGCTTTCTTACCAAAAGGGCTCGTAGAGAGGACTAATGGGCAAGGCCTAGTGGTGCCCTCTTGGGCACCACTAGCCCAAGTGCTTAGCCATGGCTCCACTGGTGGGTTACTAACTCATTGTGATTGGAATTCGACCCTAGAGAGTATCATGCAAGGCTAACCATTAATTGCATGGCCACTTTACGAAGAACAAATAATGAATGCAGTATTACTTGTTGAGGATCTAAAAGTGGTACTAAGACCAAAAACTAAAGAGGAAGGCCTAGTGGACCGAGAGGAAATCGCGAAAGTCGTAAAGGGTCTCATGGTCGGAGTTAGTGGTGACTCTAGAAAATTTTTTCAGGGTGTTTCTCAACAAACATAAATTACACAATCTAATAAAAAAAAATTTATATATTGACAACAACAAAAATAAAAAAGCACGCAAATACATAAAATTTACAATTACCTTCTACGAGTTTTCATATTTTGAAATCATTGCATAATAGTCTCATTATCAATGCTACAAGCTACATCTTTTCTAATATATACAACCAAGTAATCATTCATCCACTGATCTCCCATTCGATTGCGCAGTTCATTCTATACATATTTCATTGCTGAAAAACTTCTTTCTACTGTTGCAGTAGCAACTGAAAGGGTCAAAGCTAACTTCACAAGCAAATAGACTAATAGATAAATCTCATGCTTCCTTGTGCCCACTAACTTTTCAGTAAGTTCACTAACCCCTTGAAGCTCTAAAAAGAAGTCATTCTGCGCATATTAAAAATGTAATTATGAAGTTGAGAGTCAAGTGCCAAAATATCTGTCCCAAGAAAATCAGAGGGATAGAACTTAGCTAAACGTATCAACTTTTCCTTATTGAAAGCCACAAATGAATTACTTGGATTCAAGCGCGCCATACAAAGTAGCAAATCAGTATTCGCCTCAGAAAAACGGTTGTTAAGCTCTTGAAGTTACATATCTATGATTGTGTAGAATAGCTCAGCACGATAATGATGTAAATTTGTATTTTGTTGAGTGTTGCGTCACGGCCTCCCACTAACTACAAATATTTCATCCATGTTCAAGATAGAAATATCATGTGTGGTACAAAATGAAGACACTTCAGTCAATAAAGATTTTCATTCATCATCTCTCATCACTTGCAATCGTTGCTTAAACACTTTAACATGATCCATAGCATTTACTATATCCTGATTTTTTTTTTTTTTTTTTGCAATGCTATTGACAACTCATTTGTAATCCCTAAAATGTTTTTCATCAAGTGTAGAGTAAAGACAAATTCAAAAGATAGAATTGACCTCATAATAGACCGAGCTTCAACTTTTTGGTCAGAGAGACCATCTTCTTCAATAATCTCAAGTACATCAACAACATCAGAGAACATCAAAATCAAGTTAAGAATAGTCCCATAATATGGTCTCCAACGTGTATCACCAGGGCATTTAAGATTTGTCTCTTGATTCAAACCTTGCCCACTTCTATGTACACCATTCTCTAAATCTTCTCTAATTTGGGCAAATTGTGCATCTCGAAGAGCATCTCGTCTCTTACAAGAGCCTCCAACAATAGTTACTAAATTACTAACCACATAAAAAAAATTCAGTAATGTTAATGTGATTTTTAGCAACGGCAACAAGTGTCAATTGAGCAAAACAATGGACATAAAATGCTGATTTATTCTCTTTCAAAATTAAAGTTTTGAGACCATTGATATCACCTTGCATATTACTAACCCCGTCATAACCTTGCCCATGTAGGTTCGATAAACTCAAATTATGTTCACAAAGTAAACATTGAATAGCATATTTGAGTGACAAAGTGGTGGTACTTGCTACATGTACAATACCAAGGAACCGCTCTATAATAATTCCTTTTTTATTCACATAACGAAAAACGAGGGACATTTGTTCTTTCACTGAGATATCACGTGACTCATCAACTAATATTGAAAAGAACCCATTGTCAAGATCCTTGATGATGACTTTGGATGTTTCATGTGCAATTGCATTCACAATGTCTTTTTGAATATTAGAGTGGGTAAGCTTGCAATTTTTCGAAGCTTTTTGCAACACTTCATTGATAGATTCATTGTGATCCCCCAAAAATTGTAAAAGCTGAAGGAAATTTCCTTTATCACTTGAACCTTGAGATTCATCGTGGCCACAAAAAGCTAATCCCCGGCATAAAAGGAATCTTATGCAATCAACTATTGCATTTACTTGAACCCGATATTCAAGTTTATCTTGATTTGATCGCTTAACCAAAACACTTTGAATGTGTTGCTTTTTCTTTAGTAGATCTTCACTCTTCTTGACAGTATGGTTATGAGCACTATTAACTCCTCCAACATGGTACTCTAACTTCGCAAGCTGATTCCAAAGTTTGAATCCCTTCGTTACAAAAGTCTCACCTCCTCCTTGCTTACCAACATCTTGCCCAAATAAGTAGCAATAAAAACAAAATGCTGCATCCTTGTCTATACTATATTCTAACCAATTTCTATTTACATACCATTCAGATCTAAATCGACGAGGCTTTCCAGAAAAGTATGATACAGGGTAATCATGAACAGGTTGACAAGGGCCTTTTGCTAAATAATATCTTCTCTATTTCATCATGATTATTAAGATGATAAGATGATATCTTTTGTCGTAGTCTAGGATCTGAAGGAAGATTTTCTATGTTAAAGTCAACACGAATTCGCTTAGAAGATGAAGATGAATCTTGCACAACAGATGAATCTTGCACAGGAGATGAATCTTGGGTACGTGGTTTTCTTATCAAATATTTGTCCACAATTCTAGTAAAAGAATAAACAATAAACTATAAGTTCATTTGAAATATTAATAAAATTATTAATTATTGTTGTAACGTTGTTTAGTTGTTTCATTAATTTGTTTGTCTTTTATAAACTATAATTTGTTATATTGTTGTTTCATTAATTATAAAATTATTAATTGTTGTTTAGCCTAACATAATTTAATTTGTTTGTCTTTTATAATGTATTAATTTATTAATTATTATACTGCTTTAATTATTGTTGTTTAGCCTAACAATAAACTATATTGCTTTAATTTATTTGTCATTAATTATACTGTTTTAATTTGTTACATTGTTTAGCCTCATGTGTGCATTACACAAAAAGAGCTATTGATGTGCACATTATTTACACATCCCATGTGTAGGTGTAGCACATTATTAATGACTCTAGAAAGTTTTGAGATCTTGCATAAGTTTGAAGTTGATTAGAGGGGTGAAAAGGGTGTTTAGTTATATGAGTAGTAATGGGTTTGAGTTGGATTTGTATATGAGGAATAGGGTGCTGCTAACGCATGTCAAATGTGGGATGATGATGATAAATTAATTCAGTAGTTTTGCTTTTTGGTTCTTAATTCAGTAGTTTGATTGAAAGTTTTCACTTTTGCACATATTTGAAAGTTTATATTTCAGGGTATAGTTTCATATTTGTGGGTTATGCATCAAAATTTTATAGAAATAATTTGATTGTGGATTAACTGTATTTCTCATATCTGGCACTTTTTTTTCTGAGGGTTGAAGGTAATGTTATGTAATTAGGTGTATCAGGAACTCTTACATTGAACTTTGGCTAGTTTTGTTAATATTTGAGATTCTTTTAATTGGGTTATGCCTGTATGAAATTTGTCAGTTCGTTTAGACCCCTGTAAACTAGATTGTTTAACCTAATTAATTAACCAAGTGAATACTTAGGTTTATTATTCAGATCTAGGTTAAAACAATAACAATCATATCAAGTAAAGCAGCGGAAAAATAAACAACACAAAGATCTAATGACCCAGGAAACCACACCGGTAAAAACCTGGGGAGGATTTGACCTAGCTATCCTCAAGGTAAACTGAATCCACTATGAAAGAATCGAAGTTTACACAATAGACTTAGACCACTAACGTCATATTGCTACCCGAGTGTAGGAAACTTACTACCATGACCCCATGATAGCTCCGAGATCCACGGACTCCTTCTTTCTTTAATCTTTGCAAAACACAAACACCACCGTTTGTGACTTTGAGATCCCACTCAAAGGTTTAGCAACACAAACTCTCCTATTTGTGACTCCAAGACCACCCTTGAAGGTTTAGATCATAAGCTCCTTTGATGACTAGAGAAGGCAGCAACTTCAGCAATACCGGATCTTGAGATTTTTCAAGGAACAACACCGATAGAAGTAATAAGAGAGGTTTTAGGAACGAAACCCTAAATACAAAAGAGGCACACTCTTTTCTCTCTAAAAAACCTTAAAAACCCTCCCTAGGGTTAGCTTATGATGTCCTTTAAATACTGGAAAAAACGGCTCGCGATTTGGGCTTCAAACGAATAAGTTATGGCCTTTTTACGTTTGCTGGTTTTGCTGATTCGCGAATTTCAATCGATCGAGACCAATCGAGTACCAATCGAACGAACCAGATTGTAACTCACTTTTCTTCATCCCGAACTTGAGTTTTTTGCCTTGGGCTTCAATGTAGACCATTATAAACTTATAAGACTGAGTTTTTGTCATGGTTTACCAACATTACAAACACAAAACCTAACAATCTCCCCCTTTGGCAATCCGTGACAAAACACAAATACAACATAATGCCCAAATACAATTAAATGCCCAAATACATCACAAATCCCAATCTAAGACTCTTAACCTAGAAGTTGCCAAGAAGAGGTTGAAGGTCTTGATCAGAATGCACCTGTCTTTCCTGAAACACTCAACAAACACATCAACGCATGTGTGGAAAGAAAAACATATAAACAAAATGAAGCACAATATAAAAACAAAAGTAAACTAACTCTCCCCCTAAGTTAGATACATCAAAAAGTTTTTATATTCTCCCATTTTCAAAAACAATTTTCTCCCCCTAAACAAGACAAACAAGATTCCCACATTTCATCTATTTCTCCCCCTTTTTGTCACGTATTGACAAATACAACTCAAACAAAGAGTAAACATGAGAGAAAAAAGAGAACCAAGGGAACATAAAACAGATTAGCTCTATAGAAAAAAGAGATAACTCCCCCTATAAAGAGCAATAACGCCCCCTATGAACAACAAAGGAAAAAAAAAACTTTTCTCCCCCTATAAAAATAGGAAAAACAAAACAAGTTTTGGGAAAAACAGTTTTGGGGAAAATTTAGGAGGTGGGGATAAATAAAACACACAAACCAAAAAAATGAGTTGAGGATACACACGAAGAAAAATATTCTCTCTTTCAATAAATGCAAACTTGACACTATGTGACCCATAAATAGTTGCATGAGTAGAGAAAATATTTGCACATTGATTATCCATCATATCTCTTAAGAAAAATATTTTCTGCAATTCACACATCAAGAAAAATAGCATATACTAAAATGTACAAAAGACTCAAAAAGTAATCAATCAATTTTTAATTCAAGTTGAGTACCCAATTAAGCAAAGTGTATGCATGGTATGTGTAAAAACAATGAGAGATATGACTGCAAAACTGCAAGATGGACACAGAAAAATACAATGCAACTCATGTGAATCCTAACCATAAATGATGCATGAACAAATTTGGTCAAAAACTCTAAAAACTGAAAATTTTTCAGTTTCGATCGATCGAGTATCGATCGAATACCAATCGAGTCAGACAGAAACAAACCAAAAATTTTAATCGCAATTTCGATTGATCGAAAAACACTTTCGATCGATCGAAAATCTGGAAAACTTAAATTTTTGAAAAACAGAGCAATTTTATGCAGAAACTCCTCAAAGCATAGTATTTCATGAATGAAATGCATGAGTATGAGATAGAAAGTTTTTCAAAAACACTTGAATTCAACCTAGATCTTCCAAAATTAAGATTTTCAATCAATTTGTCCTTAAAACTCAAATTTTGCATCAAAATCAAGGAACATATAATCTTGGATGGCCACAACAAAATCACACACAATAACATGTACAAAGTTTAGCAAAGAGTAACTTTGTGTAGTGTGTGCAACTAGCAAAAGCTTGAGAAACATGTGAGGTGATATGTGAATAGTAAGCAATCACAAAGTCTACAAAATTCATCACATAAATTTGAAAGAGACTATCACCTAAAGAGTTACATCATATAACTCTCACATCTCCTAGAATAAGAGCTTGCAATCATGTAAGTTTCTTGATTTGCCTCATTATTCAATTTAATTAATTAGAAACTTAATAAAAGCCGGGATAATGTACACACCAATTTTATTTGAATTTGTGAGATTATTATAGCCCAATAATGTACACACCAATTTTAATAGAGGCTACACCTTATGTTCTTTTTGTGCATGTGCTACACTTTCTCGAGCACAAAATCTTACGATATGCACTAAGGTGTTCATGATTGGCTAGTAAACAGTGGTGAGATGGTTATTTATGCCTTTCTCAATAAGATCAAGTCCGACAATCAAAGGCATGTGACTTCAAGATCAAAACAAAGTGATCAAAAACTATAAACATCTTCCCACACAACATGCACTACAAAGACTTCAGCTAGTAAAGTGCAATAAATAAGCTCATCCAAGCTAAACAAAGTACATAAACATGTTATGTAAAGATAATATGACCAACCTTGATTATAAATCCAAGATATATAATACAAAACAAAAAAATCTTTTTGGTTTAAAAAAATTTATGACCAAAACTAAAAAGCACACTTTATGCTAAATGATTAAAAAAAATGCAAATGCAATGCATGACAGTGTTTAACTAAGGTATAGAGGGTACACAAACAAGAAATATCAATTTTTTAATTAACCCATGAGTACATGTACAATCTAGTACATACTTAACCAGAATAAAAAATAGCTTATCACTTATAGAACACATGCTATTCAAGTTTCTCCACAATGTCAAGCATGTTCTAAATCAAGAGAGATATCATAATTCATGTAATCCTCAAGAAAAATAACAAAAAACAACCTAAAAAACAAAAGAACCTAAAACAAAAACAAAACATGTCCACAAATAATTGAAAGAATTAAAACAGGGACAAGTCAGTAACACTCACCTTAGAGAATCTTTTCTCACCCATATAGCACGAGTCTTCGGCTTTGTAGGTGAAAATCCATGTGAAGCTGAGTGTATTTGAGGAATTACACCAATCTTCTGAGAAAGACTAAAATCCTGCAATTTCCTTTCACAAGCCAACAAGCTTAAATTTTTCAAAAGCATATGAAATAATTTATTTGGACTTATGGCAGGAGAAATATCATCACATATCCTAGATTGAAAAACAGAATGTTTAAATTTCAATTTATGACAATTAGGACGAATGTGACCGGAGATACCACAAAAGTGACAAACAGGAACAAATTTAGGAACATCAGTATTCCTAACAGCAAATCTAGTCTCAGATTTTGGTTTTGGCCTCACCAGAGAACAATTTGGTCTAATATGACCAACAACACCACAAAGGTGACAAGTAGGCACAAAAACAGATTTCTTATGCTCTCTAACAGTAGGCTTAGACATAGGTTTAGAAACTTCAGCGTCTACATCAGAACTTTTACCTTTGTCTAACCTAGCAAAATAAGCCTTTTCTTTATTATTCCTCTTGAAAGGAGGGACATAAACTTTTTCAGTTTTAGGCTTAAGAGAAATAGAAACACTTCTGTTATCAACAGCAGGCTTGGTACTAGTCAAATTTTCAATTTTAGCTTTAGATTCAACTAACTCTTGTTCCAAGCTTTTCATCTTCTCATCTTGAGAGGAAATTTGATTTCTCAAAAATTCATTCTTTTTATTAGATTCATCTAATCTAACAATCAATTCCTCTTTTTCAAGATTAGCCAATTTTAACTCTTCCTTAAATTTCTTAGCAATTTTCAAAGACTTAGATAATTCTTTACGAAGAGTTTCAAAGGCATCAATAAAATCAACAGAAACAACAGTGTCCTTTTTATTCAAATCATCACAATCAAAAACAGTAAGACACTTAAAATTATCCATGATAACAGGGATCAAGGATCAACTCTTAGATCAAAGGATCTACAACAGAAGAGCTACCCGTTCTGATACCACTTGTCAGTTCGTTTAGACCCCTGTAAACTAGATTGTTTAACCTAATTAATTAACCAAGTAAATACTTAGGTTTATTATTCAGATCTAGGTTAAAACAATAACAATCATATCAAGTAAAGCAGCGGAAAAATAAACAACACAAAGATCTGATGACCCAGGAAACCACACCGGTAAAAACCTGGGGAGGATTTGACCTAGCTATCCTAAAGGTAAACTGAATCCACTATGAAAGAATCGAAGTTTACACAATAGACTTAGACCACTAACGTCATATTGCTACCCGAGTGTAGGAAACTTACTACCATGACCCCATGATAGCTCCGAGATCCACGGACTCCTTCTTTCTTTAATCTTTGCAAAACACAAACACCACCGTTTGTGACTTTGAGATCCCACTCAAAGGTTTAGCAACACAAACTCTCCTGTTTGTGACTCCAAGACCACCCTTAAAGGTTTAGATCATCAGCTCCTTTGATGACTAGAGAAGGCAGCAACTTCAGCAATACCGGATCTTGAGATTTTTCAAGGAACAACACCGATAGAAGTAATAAGAGAGGTTTTAGGAACGAAACCCTAAATACAAAAGAGGCACACTCTTTTCTCTCTAAAAAACCTTAAAAACCCTCCCTAGGGTTAGCTTATGATGTCCTTTAAATACTGGAAAAAACGGCTCGCGATTTGGGCTTCAAACGAATAAGTTATGGCATTTTTACGTTTGTTGGTTTTGCTGATTCGCGAATTTCGATCGATCGAGACCAATCGAACGGACCAGATTGTAACTCACTTTTCTTCATCCCGAACTTGAGTTTTTTGCCTTGGGCTTCAATGTAGACCATTATAAACTTATAAGACTGAGTTTTTGTCATGGTTTGCCAACATTACAAACACAAAACCTAACAAAATTTTTAGTTTGGATGTTTCATTTTTTACTATGACTAATTTATGTGTCTCACCCAGATATCAAAATCTTTTGGGCATAGAGATAAAGGAAGCAACCTATAGTTATGCGTGCAAATGGCAACATATGATTATGATCCTGATGTTACTCGGTGGGGTCTCCATCATCTGCTAGATGTTTGCACTCTTACGAATAATGCTTCTTGTATTGGTGTGACACGATAAGACCAAGATTTGAGTCATAAATCTTCTGTTAATGCATGTAATTGAAGCTTTTCAATCAGGCTTATTTCTATAACACTACAGTTTAAATTTGGTCCTGCAGCTAAGTCATGCAAGTCAGACATGATTTCTTTAGTCTGTTTCTTTGTATAAACTAATATTAGGGAAAATGGACACAATACTAAATGTTCTGTTTGATCTATTTATTCAATAAACTAATTTCTTACTATTTTGAAATTTGAACAGAAAAAACTTTCAAATTTAGGAAAATAATCTTCTTCACGCTTGCAAATATCTTACCCTCTTTCTTGTTTAGGATATGCTTTTTGGACAATAGATGGCAACTCTTCCACCATCACTTGCAATACAGTCCTGCTATTTGAAGTGTTGAATCACTGATGTTTTTTAAATCGTCACCTGCCTATCATTATATGTGGAAAAGACTACTAATTTTCCATTTTGAGTGGGTATTGGAATTCTAACTTTGGATTCACAAGGAAGAATTGCTGCAACTACAACACAAACGGGTGGTTGGTCTTTAACTAAGCAGCATTCCATAATTTGTGCCTCGGTGTGAGCTCTAAGATTTGCTAAGGAAATGAGTTTTAGCTCAATTGCACTTTGTATTACATCTTCATCACTTAAATCGGATTTAATAAACAAGAAAAGACATTCTGTTTTTGGGCCACTGGTACAGGAGTGCTCTCTTTGGTTACAATCTTTTGCTCAATGGCATGTTAGGCTAGTTTCAAAGTCTTGTATCAGTTTAGTAGCCCATTTACCAACCTTTTCTATTACTGTACACGTGGACATGTTGATATAGAGGAAAACTATATCCACATGTTTTGGATTAAAAAAAATTAAAAAAATGTTTAGTAGCCCATTTAAAAAATTAAAAAACTGTATCAGTTTAGTAGCCCATTTACCAGCCCATTCAGTTAAAATGTTTTAAATTAAAAAAAATTGAATGGGTTTCGGGTTTTGGGTAGGGTATGGATATCCAAGGATAATAAATCCAAGGTAAGATTCGGGTATGGGTACTAATGGGTATTGATATACGGGTATCCATGGGTAAATATTTCGGGTCGGGTATGGGTATACCCGATCCATACCCTACCCATGACCATCCCTAGATAGGATTTAGTGGAATTTTTTGGAAAACCTTATGGCAAAATTTGGGTTTGATGACAAATGGATATCTCACATTAGAACATGCATTAGGTCAGTTTCTTTCTCGATCATGGTTAATGGAGAACCCCATGGTTTATTTTAGCCTAATAGAGGTCTTGACAAGGAGATCCATTATCGCCTTATTCGTTTCTTTTATATGCAAAAGGTCTTTGTTCCTTTGTTTAACAAGAAAAAAATAATGGTTCAATCAGAGGTGTCTCCCTTTGCAATGATGGCCCTAAGGTCTCTCATTTATTCTTTGCAGATGACAATCTTCTTTTTTGCCGAGCTAATGACCACGATTGCTGAGCTGTCTTGAAATTCTTGACAAATATGAACAGGCTTTAGGGCAACAAATTAATCGAGACAAGACTCATATCCGATAGCACACAATGGGTTTTGGAAGGAAATATGGAGCCTCAAAGTTCCAAAAAAAATTAAGCATTTTCTGTGACGTACTTGCTGTGAATCACTACCTACAAAGAAGAATCTACTTTATGTGCCTGGCACTCCCATAAAGAAATTTGGTGGGAGGTTGAACTTTGCCAAAGCAGTCTGTCCAGTCATTTATGCTTCAGAGATCTACTTACTAGGATTTTTCATTTTAAAGAATCAAATCTTGCCGAGGTTTTCGCTTATGTTGCTCAGGGTATATGGACGAAAAGGAAAGCATTAAGACTGGCTAGCTATTCCATTCCTTACTAAAAAATCTTTGTGGATGCAACTA
Source organism: Lithocarpus polystachyus (assembly GCA_033629205.1). Lineage (NCBI taxonomy): Eukaryota > Viridiplantae > Streptophyta > Magnoliopsida > Fagales > Fagaceae > Lithocarpus > Lithocarpus polystachyus. Next base: position 35,618,048 of record CM066165.1, read on the forward strand.
AAAGAATGCAAGAGTTTTAAGCAATACAAATTGATCAACCCCCAATAGCACCGATCCTCGATCCCACCAACTGGTTCCCATCTCTTAGTCCATTTCTTAAAGTTAATTTCGATGAAGCTCTTTTCCAAGATATTTCATATGCTGGTATCGGTGTTGTAATCATGGATTCAACAGGAAAAGTTATGGGTTCTCTGTCGGAAAGGATTGAATTACCTCCAACAGTGGAAGATGTAGAAGCTCTTGCCTGTAGGAAAGCAACTGCTTTTGCGCTAGAGAACGAGCAGTATCAAGTTGTATTCAAAGGGGACTCGGCAACTATCCTAAACTGCATTCAGGCTAGTTCACCTTGCCTAGCATCTTTTGGGAATGTTACAGAGGATTCTATCACCTTGGCTTCGCAACTCTGTGATTGTTCGGTCTCCCATGTTCGTCGAAAGGGTAATGTTGTGGCTGATAAGTTAGCCAAATTAACTAATGGCCTGTTTGGAAGTTTAAAGAGGGAGGAGCGTAGAGGAGAGTAGAGGAGGAGGGTAGTAGTTGGGAGGAGAGTAGAGGGGAATAGTTCCCCTCTACCTTGTTTGGATATTTTTAAAATTAGTAAGGGGTAAGGGAGTAATTAGCCCTTCCTCTTGTTTAGATGTTTTAAAAATTAGGATGAAGACGAAAAGAAATGATTTAAATAGACAAATTTACCTCTATTTGAAAATGAACTTGCAACATTGGTCTATGATTAATTTATCAGTTTTATAAAGTCTTGAACTTGATTATCATTTGTCCAAATCTTAGAATATGTTAGTTGATTTTTTTTTTTTTTTTTTGGAGAAGCATAAATAAAATAAAATAAAAATAAAACAAAATAAAGTATATACCTAAAAACTAAAAAAAAGAGTAAAAATCCTCGTCTAGACTCATAAATTTAATTACAAAAAAAAAAAAAACAAAAACAAAAACAAAAAACAAAACAAAATTCAGAGAGAGTTTAGACTGACCAGTGAGGATCATCAAGCCCAGTGGCACACTAATGAAAGGCCATGACAGCATGGACCTTCAAACCACACCGTTTCGCTAAGGCAACGAGGTCCAAATACCCTTGCCAATTGTAAACCCTAGGTTTGTCTCCCTCCACTAGTCACCACTAGACCTCGACGACGACGCCTTTGACACCGGCGACTGATAGAGCTTTGAATAACTGCGCCATGGCCTTGTAACGCCGGACTTGGCCACCGGTACTAACGGAGTCGACAGGGAGAGTGACGAACACCGGCGATCCTAGCCTCTAGCATTGTGGCAGGGAGAATTTGTGGTAGAGCTCATACTGGATGTGTTCGCTTCCACCTCTGTTGTCCGGAGAGATGAAGCTACCAGGGCCAGAGGGTTTGGAGGAGTTGAAGCTAAGAAAGTTAAACAACAATGAGATTCAATTTTTTTTTCATTCACCTTAAATTTTCTCAGGAAACAAACAAATATTATTTATATAATTGGTTTGTAATTTTGTTAATTTAGAAAGGGTAAATTGGAAAATTCATTTGGTCAATAATTTATCTACTCTACTCTCCCTCCAAATCTCTCCAATTTGGAGAAATTAAAAATGAAAGGTTAAAGGTAGTTGAAACCTCTCTAAACCCCTTCAAACCCCCTCTGCTTCCTTAAAAAACTTTCTAACAAGGTAATTGAATTACTCTCTCTCCCTTTACTCTACTTCCCCTCCTTTTTTAAACATCCAAATAGGCCATAAGTATCATGTTGTTCCCCAAATTTGGTTGGAGGACGTCCTTTGTGATGTTGACTCTCTTGTATTGATTGACAATAGTTTTGCTGTGGTATGAATAAAATTCTTGATTGGTTTCTCAAAAAAAAAAAAAAAAAGGATTATACACAACGACCAAAATATTTTTCACAATATTAATTTATTAAAAAAATTAAATAATAATAATAATAAAACCTGAAATTAGGATCCAATTAATTGGCTAAAAATTATTTAAAGAACAAACCCATATATATGGCTTAAGGAAAATTGGTACTAAAATTAATCATCTTTAAAAAATTGGTCCAATAACTAAACTAGTAGCCGCAAGCCCGTTAATTTGGGCTAAAAAATAGGTACAGAGCTGAATAATCAATTGCAAACTATTAATTTGGGCTATTAAGTCCCTTAATTTGTGGCAGATGTACTTGTAACTCGTTTAGACCTAACCCGTCCACTTACTGGTCACTCATATTTTTCCTAACGGTCACTATGTCAGTCTACGAAAAAAATTATCACTATTAGCAACGCTTTTATTGTCATTGATAATTTGATAGAAACATATATCAATACAAAACACGTGGGTCTATAGCCACGTTTTTTTAGCTGCGTTTACAAAAACGCAGCTACAGGTTAAGTCTATAGCCACGTTTTTAGACGTGGCTATTGGTCCATCCAAATTTTTTTTTTTTAAAGGAGGACCTTATAGCCGCATTTAAAAAATGTGGCTATAGCTAACCTATAGCCACGTTTTTAAAACGCGGCTATAGGTTAAGTCTATAGTATAGGTCCATCGAAATAAATTTTTTTTTTTAAACGCGGCTATAGAACCTTTTTTTTTTTGTAGTGATATTAGCGATCACGCTATAAAACTTTTCTTAACAAAGCATTTGCAATGATATTAGCAAAAAAAATTTACTTACTAATAATTTATTTTTATTTTTTTACTGAAACTAATAATTTATTATGATTTGGACAAACTATAAGACATACAATAAATTTCATTTATGATGTGTTTGTCATATGTAAATATATTTCTTAAAATTCATTAAAAAATTTACTGTCAGTTTTATCCTAGTTGTTCCCAAATTGATATGCCCATGGGCTACTTAAATGGCCATTCATTTCTTTTCTTTGTCTTCTTTTTTTTTACCCCCTATTTCGTTATCCATTTTGTTGTCAGAATTATTACCTAATTGAATTGATGCAATGAGGATCACAATGATGTAAAGACTATTAATTTATTATATGACAGTTTTTGGTAGTTCAAGTAAACAAAATGTTTTTGGTAAAAACATTTATGTGCAATTACTCTACTCTTAAACTTCTTCTTTTTTTTCTTTTTTTTTTTAATTCAACCATTTTATTTCTTATTTAATAAAATTTTACCCATAGATTCTTCAATTTCCCCTTCCTTTATCAAGGTGATGCCTTTTAGGAATTAATCCTCACTACCCACAGTACATCTAATATTCACCCACAATTATTAGAAGTTTTTTTTTTTTTTTTTTTTTTTGAGAGAGTTTCAACTTAAGACATCCACTCCTAATGATAGCTTTTTATCATTAGACCAAAAAACCAATCAGTTTTCGATGTAGGCGAGGTTCGAACCCCAGATTTCTTATTCAACCATCAGAGCCAGATCTCTTATTTAACCATTAGAGACTTTACCAGTTGAACTAACTAAAACCCACTACAATTATTATAAGTTTAGAACCAACCATTGATATTATTTTCGTGAAAAAAAAAAAAAACCATTGACATTCTCCATAATGCTTTTCATTTCTATATAAATAGACCAGGCTCAAGTAGAAATTTAAAAGAGGCATTCTTGCAATTGAATATACATACGTTTTACCAAAAAAATACATACCTTCTTCAATCCTCGTTTCTTTGGCCATCAAATTCTACGTGAAGTTGTTATGGAAACAAAAAATAGTGAAGGAGAGATGGTTTTTATTAGGGTTAAGGAGGAGAACAAGTTCACGGTGGTGTGTGACAATGAGTTTGAGGTTCCATGTCAGAATGAATAGTAGGAAGACATTGTATTTTTTTTTTTTTTTTTTTTTGGATAAGTCCAACTTTGCTTCACATAGGATAGTCCAATTTTGTTTCCCTGTCTATTCCTATGCACTAACGTCAAACTTAAATGATCTACGTACTAACCTGTAAATAAGACTTTTTAGCTGCTTTTTTTTTTTTTATACAAGATAAAATTTCTACTCTAGCCTAATCTAAGTGTATATGTGTGTGAAGCTCCCTCCTAGAGACTTGAACCCTGACCCTTGCCCCCCACACCCTACAAGCATTTATACTTGTAGAGTGACCACCGCACCAAGAGTGCGCGGTGACTTTTTAGCTGCTTTAAGGCATCCATATTTGTCCATTGCAAAACTTTTTTTTTTTATTTGGAAACAACGGTCATAAACTAATAATTATTATGGAAATACAAAATAAACCTACCGAGATCAATTTGGTAACTATTATTTTAATTTTTTTTCTTAAAATACATTAAATAATTTACTAGCAGTTTCATGCTACTCACACCCAAATTGACATGCCCTTAAATATCCACAATTAGCTACTTAAATTCCCATGTAAGGTATTCTCTCTCTCTATCTCAAATTGCTCTATCAAATATTGTTTGATCAAGATGTAATAATTTTCTTTCTTATCTAAAATTTTCGTAATGCGAGGTGCAGATTCAAAGATTGATTTGGATTTGAATTTGAGATCTTTCCTCTAAATATTTTTTTTCTTTATTTTATTAATGTACAGGCTATGTGATTAGGGTTTGAGCATGATGATTCCCGCCAAATGAAGACAATTGGTGAAAGAGCCAGCACACAAAAGAACAATTTGGTACAAATTAATGTCCTACGATTAAGAGAAGCAAAGGATGCTCCAAAACAATTCAATCAAAACCCTTTAATCTAAGTGTATATGTGTATGAAGCTCCCACCTGGAGACTTGAACCTCAGCTCTTACCGCGAACACTCCACAAGCACTTATACTTGTGGAGTGACCATCACACTAAGGGTGTGCGGTGGTTTGTAAATATCTAATATTGTTTGATTAAGACATAGTAATTTTCCTTTCACATCTAAAATTTTGGTTTGTGTATATTCATTTTGTTAGGTGTAGATTCAACGGTTGATTTTTAATTGAATTTGAATTCTTTCATCTAAATATTTAAAGTAATGTGTAGGTTGTATGATTGAGAATTAATGATGATTTCCGCCGAAGGAAAACAATTAGTAAAAAGAACTTACTGACAAAAGGCTAATATTTTAATGAACGATCGAGATATTGAATTGATATGTAATTTCCTAATGTTCAATTTTAAATATTGTGCAAAAAAAAAAAAAAATTATGTATATGTTGTGTGATTGAGCACAGCGATACCGATTAAAGGAAAATAATTGTTGAAAAGACCCTGCCAACTTTATTTGTATCATGTTTTGCACTAAACAAAATAATTCTTATTCTTAAAGTCCAAATTTGGTAAGGATGAGATGTAAAATTCATGTTTTATATCATCCAATAAGTAATTTTCAGATCAGCTTTTACTTAAAACTCAATACATAATACCACACAATAATATCTCAATAAACTCATAGCTAAGTTAAATTTTTAAATGGATATTAGAATTGATTGAGTGTGGTTGTGTCTTTTTTTAAATATGTAATATGACGATGTGGCATGTTAGCATTGAGGGGTAAAACTTGGGTTTTACACCACATCCTTATAGAATTTAATCTCTTATTATTATGACATCAACATTGATCAAAACTAATACTTGTAGCACAAGAAAAAATAAAAGTAAATTTTATTATATAGCAATATTGACTACTATGCATTATATGATTGAGTGGGAAGACCATTAACCAATCTAGTCTTTTTTTTTTTTTTTGAAAGTAACGCCATTCATTTAATCATAATAAAATCAAATCCTGATACAATGCTTCCATAGCTAGAGGGGGAGAGTCCTCCAACCAAAACAAATCATAATCTAAATTTCTAGCATGTTGAGCTAAAACACGTGCTACCTTGTTACCCCCCCTCCTAATCTTACTAGTTGTAGTCCACTGTAAATTAGACATCAAATGGCGAATATCATCCACCACATTACCAAGAAAAGAACAGTTAGCCACATTTGAAGAAATTGCCTGCATAACATTGGAATTATCTCCCTCTATCACTAACCGAGAAAAACCAGCATCCACAACAAATTCAATCAATTGCCGACACGCAAGGACCTCAGCTTCTTCACTTGTATCCACCTTTGGTCCAATAGCAGACATACCAGCCATAACCTCACCCTTATCATTCCTGATTATAGCACCTATACCAGATTTCTCCTGTCCTGAAAAAATTGCTGCATCAAAATTTAACTTGTATTCCATAGGCGGAGGTGGCTGCCATGCATCATCAATTCTCTGCTCCCTCAACCTGCCATCCAGAGACTCTTGTGTATGTTTAAACTCCTCTAGAAACTCCTCTGCCCTCTTGTTAAGACTGGTCGGATGCTTCAGCTGCCCTCCATACAGAACACAGTTGCGCTGATTCCATATCAACCAACACTGAACCCAAAATAGCTCCATCTCTTCAATTGAAAGCCTGTCCACCAAGTGCTCCATAAGCTGCATGAAATCGCTGAAATCAGTAACACCCTTCTGCAATTTCGCAATGCTCCCTGCCCACACATCCTGCACTGCTTCACAGTCCCATAAGGCATGGATTGCTGACTCTACCTTCCTAGTGCATATGTGACATTTGTTGTCAGTTATAATTTTCCTCTTCACCAAATTACCCTTTGTCGGTAAAATGTCATTACATGCCCTCCACCCGAATATTTTTATTTTATTTGGAATACAGAGCTTCCACAGAATTGGCCAGATGAGCTTCCCAACACATCCCCCTGAAGATTCAGCCCGAGACCCTTCACCTCTCAATCTTCGTGCAACCTTGTAAGCAGACTTGACAGAAAACTTCCCATTTTTATTGTGCAACCAAACAATTGAATCCTCAACATCCCTTCTACTGAGGGGAATCTTTGTAATTGCAACAGCATCTTCTCTATGGAATAAAGTCATGATCATATCACCTCTCCAGACATGCAACACCGGATCAATTAATTCTGAAACAGCCATCTCCTCAACCAGTTCATGAGTAGGATGAAGAACCGTGTTGGTTGGATAATTAGGGCTCCATTTATCGCCTAATATACTGATTGAAGACCCGTTACCAACTCTCCAACAATAACCCGATTTAAGGATAGGAATCGCAGCCACCAAACTTCTCCACACATACGAACATCCAGGAGACTCCTTTGCCTTAGAAAAGAAGACCGAGGAAAGTACCTTGCTTTGAAGCATTTTGACAGCAAGGAATTATGATCTTGGATCATTCTCCAGCCTTGTTTAGCCAACATAGCTAAATTAAAATCTCTTAAGTCCCGAAAACCCAATCCACCCTCCCACTTTGGGGTTGAAAGCTTGTCCCAATTTCTCCAATGAATTTTCCTGTCATTGCCTACTTGACCCCACCAAAATTTGGCACATAAATTATTCAGTTCATCACATAATTTCATAGGAAGTTGGAAAACACTCATGGTATATGTCGGAATGGATTGAGCAACTGCCTTGATCAGAATTTCTTTTCCAGCCCTAGATAACCAATCTAGTCTTTTAAGTGCACTTAATAATATCTCGCATTCTGACATTTACCTTATCTTTTCAAGGGCAATATTGACTACTATGCGTAATACGATTGACTGGGAAGGCCACCGAGCATCCCTAATCTGGTCTTGAAGTTCACTTAATAATTTCTCGCATTCTGACATTTACATCTTACCTTTTCAAGGGCAATCAAGTTTAGCTTCTTCTAACAGGAAAAAAAAGTTTAGCTACAAATTAAAAAGAGTATTACATGAAATAAAAAAAAAAAATATTTATATAATAATAGATGATACTATTTAAAATAATTAATTTTAAAAAAAATTATGTCTACTTATAATATTTACAAATTTATAAATTATTTAAAAAAAAAATATGTATGAACCGTGTGAAGCACGGATAACAACTAGTATTGTCAATTTGGTAGCCATAATAAACCAATTGCCTATAAATTGCTTGTTAGGGCATGACACTTGTCGTACCCTTTCACTGATGATATACTTCGATATGTATCATAGAGTTCAATTATACATATTGTGGAGCTCTTCAAAAAATAAGAAGATAAAAAATCATCTCATTTATATATAGTTCTGGTTTTATATTTTTTATGTTATAAAAATGTATTATGCCATAATTTTTTTATTGAATTATTGCATAATTTATTGATTGATATCAAATTTGATGTACATGATAAATATTGAAAGAATATTTGATTTAAAAATTTAATATAAAGATAATAAGAGATTTAATTTTAACAAAACTAATATCAAGTATAACTTGAGTGAAAGCGTATACCAATTATGATAATGATAAAATATTAAATCTATAATAACTTATGAAATAGTATTACATTGAAATAAAATTATATCATATAAAAGATGAACTTAACTTTTGTAAATACACACTTATTAGTTATTACGTACTACTAAGATGATTTAGAGCATACATACATACATGTATGCATACATACATAATTACATAATATATATATATATATATGCGCTCGCACACACACACACACACACATATATACATACCTATGTGTATTTATGTATATAAAGCGCATGCGCACTTGTGAGCGCACACACAAGCTTCAAAATAAAGAAAACAAATTTAGACTTTTTTAATATTGACATCTTTGCAATTACAGTAATAATAATAATCCCATAACCTTCGCAAATGCAATTCCAGGATAAAGAAGTATTTTTACAATATTTAAAGTATAGTTTTTGCTATAATTTCTTAGACAACCATTTTAGGGAATCACTTAACATTAGACATAACTATTATTTCTCCTTCTACAATTAAAGCATCATTCACAAGAAGTCCCTTGGATGCATCTTGGAGATCCTTAAGAGGCATGAAGTGTGGGAAACCCCATTCATTTAAAGAGGCAGTGAACCAATGTTTTACTGTAAGAAACAAAACAAGACAAAAAAAAATTGAGACAAAACTTACACAGGAACAAAACAAGGTGAAAGAGAATGGGAGGCACATGTGCACTCACACACATATAAGCATACATACTTGTTTTTTCCACATGATTTTCATTGTTAATTTGGTCCCTTATACGTATCTTGAATTCTGCAAAAAATTTGTGCTCAGGTAGAACACAATCACAACATAAGAGGAAAAGAGATATTACTTTCATTTCTCCATTATAAATTCCTTTGGGGTAAACCAGTAACTTCCTGCATGGATTCAATAAAAAGAGTTAAAAACAATAGGTTCTAAGTTTCAAAAAAGAAACCTTCCTTTTTTTTACAACAATAAAAGTCCAACTTATAATAATACCTATTAAAAAAATAATAATAATACTAATTAATACCATTTCACATCACCAACTTGAAATATTCGAGAATAATATGTCACTTTATCTAGTGATGAAAAGTTTTCAATCTTCCAAGTCATAGTACGGTTAAAGGGCTCTTTTATCATAGTAAGAAACTCCCGTTTGGCATTGCGTTCATGAACAAAAAGCTCAGCACCAAATACGCAACAATCATTGACAAGATATCCTTGAGAAAGATCTTCGAAAGATTTAAGGGATAGAAATTTGTGAAAGCCCCATTCAGTCTTGATATCATGGAATCTTCTAATTACCCCATCAACATCTACACACACAAAAAAAGATATGTTAGATTAGTTTTCGAGAGAATTGAAAATTTAACATAGTATCAGAATAAAAAGTCCTGAGTTTAAATTTTCCCTGTGACCTTCTCACATTCTATTTAAATTTTTACGTGTTGAGTCCCTACTCAATAGTAGCTCAAGTGTCTAACAAGTGAATAAATTTAACATCTTCTAATAGCTTAAGTATTTTAGAAAATCGGTAATTTAACAACTTATACCAAAATGCTATACTAAAATACAATCATGAAAGATGAATATGCATGTTTATATATATATATATATATATATACACACACTATGAGAGAGAAAACCTTGAATGGTCAAGAACTTGTCTCGTATTTGATCGAACAGGAACAATTTGAAGCTGACATAAATTTCCCAGCCAAGATTATATTTTTCGGTGTCAACAATTGCCAAGTAAATTGAGACGTGACCACTTCCATTCATTTTCTCGTTTCCTTTTGGATAAATAGACAACCTCCTGCAAAATAAAACTGACTACATTAGAAGTAAACATTTATATTTGAATAGAAAAAACAAAGAATTAGTACAATATTAGAAAATCCAAAGTCAAGCTAGCAAGAGCAAAGCCAAGTACGAAGTAGGAAACTTCTGTACACAGTATGGCTTACCTCCCATAGCCCCCTCCAAGAGAAAATCAAAGTTCAGAGGGAAAGAATCCCCTGAAAAATTTCATAGGAAACCAACAGCTTCCAAGTATTATAGAAAAAAAAAGTACAGCGACTTCAAAGATAATGATTTCTATAAAAAAAAGGAAAGTCGTCTAGATCCAAGTCCACAAGCAAGTATGAGAAACCCACAAAAGCATCAGGAAAATACTTCAATTGTGGCAAGAAAGGTATTTCAGAAAAGAGTGTAGGCCTAAGGCTAGATCCCTTATCAACACTTTAGTCAGTGACCAAGCTAGTAAAGATGAGATCTTTAAACTGCTAGAACTTGATCACATAGAAAGTGAATCAGCCAATTGTTCTAGTGACCATGAGATCTACCAGTTAAACCAGTCATCATCTTCAGAACCTTCTAAAGACTCAAATTCCTCTAGTAGCCTAGGCATTGGATTAGCTTGCAAAGATAGTTGTTGTAGGAACAAGACTATCAATGTTCTCAGTAAACAAATCAGTGTGCTTAGCAAGTAAGAAGAACTACTCTTAAATCTCATTGAAAAGATCGAAGACCCAATAGTTAAAGCCCAGAAGCTTAGTGCATTCCATGCAACCTTAGTTAGGGAAACCAGTAAACTCGAACCAAGGATTTGTGAACCCAAAGAAGTCCTAGAGAAAATCTATGATAGGTTTTCCAAGTCTAAAAATGAAGTTACAGTCAACGATCTTCAAAAGGAAATCAAGGAAACCAACACTGAGGTTAGAACCCTTAAGCAAGAACTAACCATTCTTAGGGTTGATAACACTCTCCTTGACCAAAGAGTAAAAAATTTAGAAAGTACTTCTCATCAAGGCAATAAGGAAGGACCCTCATTCCAGAACCCTTTGAATGAAGAAGAAGAAACAGTTAACCCTACAGCAGATATGGTTCAGAAAGAAAACCCTAGTCAGAAATTCTTAGAAACCATCAGTAGGATTAACTTCCAGAAATGGCATTCCAAAGTTAGGATTGTCATCAGCAAAGATTTTGAATTTGAAGTTATGTTAGGTTCTAAGAATTAGGAACTAATGTATTTAGAACTTCAATTTGTATGTTGGCAAACCATGATCAAAACAATGTTTAGTCGTGTGTTAGACTTGCTCAAAGTATGGGATTTAATGTAAAGTTGGAATCGAGTTTTTATGCAGAATTACTATTAACTTTCTATCTGACTCGATCGATCGAAAATTGGGCAGATCGTTTTTCTGCAGAAAATTCCAACTCAGCCCAAGTCCATTTAATGTATAGGGTTTTATGTTTTGCCTGAGGTATAAAAGGGAAAACCCTAGCCACGTTTTTTGTGTTCTGAATGCTGTGTTTGTGAATCTCATTGTGAGATCTAGAGGTGTTTACCTTCACATACACTTAGGATTTACAAACTTGAGATTCATGTCAAGAGTTGTGTAGATCAATACAGTTGCAGAATCAAAAGAGCACAAAGATATACAAGCAGGTGCGCTTGTGGATTTGCTGAAGAATTCAAGAAAGAAGGAGTCCGTAGATCTCAGAGCTATCATGGGGTCGTGGTAGTAAGTTTCCTACACTTGGGTAGCAATAGGATGTTAGTGGTCTAAGTCTTATCGTGTAAACTTCGATTCTTTCATAGTGGATTCAGGTTTACTTTGAGGATAGCTAGGTTAAATCCTCCCCAGGTTTTTACCGGTGTGGTTTCTTGGGTCATCATATCTTTGTGTTATTTATTTTCCGCTGCTTTATTGTTTTTGTTTATTTTGTGTTAACCTAGATTTAATTAAATTACCTAAGTTAATCACTTGACTAATTCACTAGGTTAATCTGTTGGGTTTAAGGGGTCTAAACGAACTGACAAGTGGTATCAGAGTGGGTTGCTTTTGTGTTTGATCTTTTGATCTTCTAGCTGATCCTTGACCCCTGTTGTCATGGAACACGGACACTCTCTTGTTGTTCCACCTCACTTTGATGGAAACAACTATGCTTATTGGAAAGTAAGGATGAAAGCATTCTTGAAATCTATTGATGAGAGAGTTTGGAATTCCGTTGAGTACGGATGGGAGAAGCCCACTACTCCTGTGAGTGAGTGGCAAACTTCTCAAAAGGAGGTGACCGCTTTTAATAGCAAAGCTATGAATGCTATTTTTAATGCTGTTTCCATGGAGGAATTTGAGAGAATCTCTAATGTTGAGGTTGCTCATACTGCTTGGAATATCCTCCAGACTGTGCATGAAGGCACAAAGGCAGTTAAGATAAACAAATTGCAGCAATTAACTACTAGATTTGAAAGCATTAGAATGAATGATGATGAATCTTTTGATGAATTCTATGCTAAATTGAATGATATTGTTAATTCTGCTTATAATTTGGGTGAAATCTATGATCAACCTAAAATTGTTAGGAAGATTCTTAGATCTTTGATTGAGAATTTTAGACCCAAAGTAACTGCCATCACTGAGAGCAAGGATGTGGACTCCATCCCTGTTGAAGAACTTGTAGGATCTCTTCAGTCCTATGAGTTAGACCTCCCTAAGACTAACAAATCCAAATCAATGGCTCTTAAGTCTGTTGATGATGTTGAGGATGGTGGATTTGATGATGAACTCTCTGCTACAGAGAATGCCTATCTTGCCAAGAACTTTAGAAACTTTCTTAGGAACAATAACAGAAGGGCAAGAGGCAAGAACACTATTGAACTTAGAAATTTTAGGAGGAATGATCCCACTAAGGTTAATAACACTGAAAAACCTAAGGAGAAAGTAGGTCAGCCTTCTAATAATTCTTTGGGACAACAATGTTATGGTTGTCAAGGGTATGGTCATTTAAAATCTGAATGTCCCACATACTTGAGGTCTAAGGGTAAAGCTATGGCTGCAACCCTTAGTGATGATGAAGTTTCCGACAATGAATCCGCTAGTGATGAGAATGGAAACTTCATTGCTTTCACTGCTACTACGGTAGTTAATGAAAGCATGTCTGTTAAAGAGAACCCTTCTGATGGGGAACTCTCTGAGGATGCAGATTTACAGGAAGCCTACAATAAACTTTGCAAAGTTGCTGCAAAGGATGCCATGAATGTTGAGTTAGGCTAGAAGAAAATTGCATCTCTTGAACTTGAAAAGAAAAATTTACTTGTGAAATTGTTTGATGCAAATGAGCTTTAGAATAATGTAAAAACTGAGAACATGCTTTTACTTGATAAAGTTAAATGTTTGGAACTTGATTTATCTGTTGCTAGAGAACAAACTAATAGGTCTGCAAGTTCCAAACTTGATCACATGCTGAGTGTTCAAAAGTCTCCTTCTGATAAAACTGGTTTAGGTTTTGTGGATAGCATCTCTGTGCCTGAACCGTCTTCCACTAAATTTGTTCCTTCTTCTGAACCTCCTAAGAGTGAGATTTTCAAACCCTTGGTGAGTGAACCTGTCAAATCTATAGATGTTACTCCACCTAGAAAGATTAGGGTTGATCTTCAAGCTTCTCATTCTAGAGCTTCTACTTCTACTAAGGGCAAATTGCATAATAAACCTGCATGGGTTTGTCATTTTTGTGGAAAACCTGGACACATTCGTCTAAATTGTTTTAAGTTGCAAACTGCGAAGCGAGCAAATAAAACTAAAGTACCTGTGCCTCAAGCACACGATCCTATGGTACTTATTGGTGAATTGGTAAAGGCGTTAAACCTTTATACCAATCCTGGAGTTGCTCAGAATTCTAATGTGAATCATAACTCCAATGCAAGAGTTGCATCTAAGAAGTCTTGGATGCAAAAGGCTCGATCTAATTGAGTCTGTCTGACATGGTCCTTGTGCTTTATTGCTCTATCTTTTGTGACCTCTGTTTCTAGGATTTGCATTGCATTACATTCATGCATTTCATTCTAGGATGTTTGTTTTTTTTTTGAATTAAATAAAAAAAAATTTTGCAAATTGTGCTTTTGCTATATTTTTCTTGAATTTGAAGACAAAGTTGGTCAATCAAATTTTGCATAACATGTTTATGTACCTTGTTTAGCTTTGATGCACTTATTTCTATTTCACCTTACTAGCTAAAGTTTGTTGTGCATGTTATGTGAGAAGATGCTATATTTTTTGATCACATGATCTTGATTTTGAAGTCGTATGTCTTTGATTGTCGGACTTGAACTTATTGAGAAAGGCATAAATAACCATCTCACCACTGTTTATTAGCCAATCATGAACACCTTAGTGCATTTCGTAAGATTTTGTGCTCGAGAAAGTGTAGCACATGCACAAAAAGAACATAAGGTGTAGCCTCTATTAAAATTGGTGTGTACATTATTGGGCTATAATAATCTCACAAATTCAAATAAAATTGGTGTGTACATTATCCCGGCTTTTATTAAGTTTCTAATCAATTAAATTGAATAATGAGGTAAATCAAGAAACTTACATGGTTGCAAGCTTTTATTCTAGGAGATATGGGAGTTATATGATGTAACTCTTTAAGGGATAGTCTCTTTCAAATTCATGTGATGAATTTTGTAGAATTTGTGATTAATCTCTATGTGCATATCACCTCACATGTTTCTCAAGCTTATGCTAGTTGCACACACTACACAATTTATTCTTTGCTAAACTGTGTACATGTTATTGTGTGTGTTTTTGGTCTGACCAACCAAGTTTGAGAATTTCTGGAAATTGATGCAGAACATGTTTGCTTGTTTGTTTTTTTTTTTTTTTTGGGTATATTGAAAGAAATTTTTTTTGCTTTGAGAAATCTAGGTTGAATACATGTTTTTTGGAAAACATCTCATCTCATACTCATGCATTTTATTTATAAAATCTACTGCTTTGAGGAATTTTTGATCTAAAATGTTTGGTTTTTCAAAACTGTGATTTTTCCAGAATTTCGAACGATCGAAACTGATTTTCGACCGATCGAAAATGTTTTAAAATACTTAGAAAACTCTCTGGTTGGCTCGATCGGTCCAAACTTGTTTTGGATCAATCGAAGGTGTTTTCGACCGATCGAATGTAATTTTCGATCGATCGAAAATCGGGATGATAGACTTTTAAAAAGGCTCTTTCTCACGTGTCTTTTCACTTTTCATATCTTTTTCAAAACCTTTTTCTCCCTACCAACCGGTCAAGCCTTCTTTCTTGGAGATTTTGTCATTTTCTTCAAATCTTTTTGCATATTCTCTCTCTCCCAAGTCTGGTAAGTCCTTTCTGCCCCTCCCTTTGCATTTATTTTCTAGTTTCATGCATTTTTTCATGCATTTTATGGGTTATTTTCGAAATTTGTATTTGGACAAATTTGGGAATGTTTTTGAGTGTTTCTTTCTCAAATTTTTCATGGGTTTTTGTGGGGACACCTTACCTAAGCACTACATGTGGTTTAATTTGATTATTTTGGTGTGTTGTGAAAATTTGAAATTCTAGGGCTTGAATTTGATAAAATTGGGGTTTTGTTCAATTTGAGTTAAATTGATGAAATTGGCTTGTTGGATTGTTTAATTTGATCATTATATTGAGTTAATTGAATGTTGTGTTGATCAATTTATCAATTTGTTGTGTTTTGAAAAATTGGATTTTTCAAATTGGGTCTTTTTGATACCAATTACATGCTCAAGCAAATTTTGTTAATCTGGATCATAATTGAACATGTCACTGCATTAGTACATGCATCATTTTATGTTCATGCTCATGCATCATATAGAATTGATATTTTCTATATTTTATACTGTGCTAACTTGCAGTCTGCCCTTGGTATTTGTTTTTGCTCTTCTCTTTCTGTGTCTATCTCTTTTCCTTAGCACTATGCCTAGGAAAACTAGAGCCCATAGGACTTCTGATCCTTCTCCTTCTTTTGACACCGAGCGATTCCCTAGTGAGTCAAACCAAGTCACCTATGAGACTCTGAACCTTAGGCGTCATATCTGGGCTGAGCGTAGGGTCTTACTAGATGAGGTAGATCCTGAGGTGAGACGTAACTTTAAGCGTCGGGGTTGGTTACCTTTGCTCGAGTATGAGCATTCTCCTCCTCCTGCCACCCTGATTAGAGAATTCTATTCGAACCTCTCTATTCATGTCTACGATAACAACACCTTGGTAAAGGTGTGGTTACGTGGTGTGGAGTATCGCATTACCCTTTCGGTAGTGTCTGATGCTCTTGGGGTACCCATTGTGGACCATCCCGTTTTTCCTTATGAGGAGTCTCCACCCCTTGATGATGTCCTGTCATACATCACTGGGTCTTCTATCCAGTGGGGTTATGATCCTCGGATCACTTCTGCTGAGCTTTCTGAGCTTCACTATCTTTTCTTTAGGATAGCGTGTCATTCTTTGTGGCCTATTTCGCATGTCCACACCATCCCTCTTGAGCGATGTGTGTTTTTGTACGCTCTTGTCACTGATGCGCCTATCAGTTTTCCTCATTTGTTCCTTCGTTCTTTGAACAAGGTTCATCGGTCTAGTTCTACGGCTCATGCTTTGTTTTTTCCCGTTTTTATTCACAGGATTCTCCTTTTTCTTGGTTTTGGTGAGTATCCTGCTTCTTAGCATGTACATGTCATTGCTCCTATTGGTGCTACCTATTTAAGGCAAAGGGCTGCTCAACTTCGAGTTAGCTCTAAGCGTCCTAGGGTAGAGCCTTCTAGTGTCACTCCACCCCCTTCTTCTTCTACAGATACTCATGCAGCTGGGACGTCTTCTGATCCTGCTGTTGCTGCTGCTGCTGCTGATGTTCCTCTACCGTTTGATGAGGTTTCTGACCTTCGTTGGACGCTTGATACTGTCGTGACCGTTCAGGCGGCTCATGGTCAGCTTTTGGTGGACATTCTTGATGAGCTACGTGCGTTACGAGCGGATTTGGCGAGCTCTCGCCATTCTCCTCCGCCTCCTTTTGATGATGAGTGAGTGCCCTTTGGCAATTCGTCACAAAAAGGGGGAGTGCATAGTTCATTTGTATCTAGGAGATTTTGATGTGGAGATTTACATTTTAGGGGGAGTTTTGTTTACTTGGTAGTGATACTGCGGAGCTTGTGGAGTTATTAGATTGTATCTAGGCACTTCACTGTGTATTCTCATTTTTAGCTCTTGTTTAGGAGATATTTTGTTGAGATACATTTTTATGTATATGTTTCTTATTTCACTATGCTATTCTGCTTATTGATTTATATTGATGATGTTATTCATGATATATGTCTTTATTTTGTATCATGTGAAATCAAGAAGTTTTTATTTATATATTTCCTGTTTTTTTTTTCCACACATGCGTTTATGTGTTTGTTAAGTGTTACAGGAATATACAGGTTGTTTTCAGTAGAGCTGCTGTCTACTTTGCAACTGTTAGATAGTAGTTTAGGTTGAATTGTTAAGTGGCTTTTTATTGTAATAGGCTATTTCAATTTGTAACTTTGAGCTTTTTGTTAAGTCTGTGTTCTGTCACGGATTGCCAAAGGGGGAGTTTGTTAGGTTCTAAGGATTAGGAACTAATGTATTTAGAACTTCAATTTGTATGTTGGCAAACCATGATCAAAACAATGTTTAGTCGTGTGTTAGACTTGCTCAAAGTATGGGATTTAATGTAAAGTTGGAATCGAGTTTTTATGCAGAATTACTATTAACTTTCTGTCTAACTCGATCGATCGAAAATCAGGCAGATCGTTTTTCTGCAGAAAATTCCAACTCAGCCCAAGTCCATTTAATGTATAGGGTTTTATGTTTTGCCCTAAGTATAAAAGGGAAAACCCTAGCCACGTTTTTAGTGTTCTGAATGCTGTGTTTGTGAATCTCATTGTGAGATCTAGAGGTGTTTACCTTCACATAAACTTAGGGTTTACAAACTTGAGATTCATGTCAAGAGTTGTGTAGATCAATACAGTTACAGAATCAAAAGAGCACAAAGATATACAAGTAGGTGCGCTTGTGGATTTGCTGAAGAATTCAAGAAAGAAGGAGTCTGTGGATCTCGGAGCTATCATGGGGTCGTGGTAGTAAGTTTCCTACACTTGGGTAGCAATAAGATGTTAGTGGTCTAAGTCTTATTGTGTAAATTTCGATTCTTTCATAGTGGATTCAGATTTACCTTGAGGATAGCTAGGTTAAATCCTCCCCAGGTTTTTACCGGTGTGGTTTCCTGGGTCATCATATCTTTGTGTTATTTATTTTCCGCTGCTTTGTTGTTTTTGTTTATTTTGTGTTAACCTGGATTTTATTAAATTACCTAAGTTAATCACTTGGCTAATTCACTAGGTTAATCTGTTGGGTTTAAGGGGTCTAAATGAACTGACAAGTTATAACCTTGATAGACTCAAGTGTTGATCTCAACTGCATTCAAGAAGGAATCATTCCCTCCAAGTACTACAGAAAGACTAGGGAAAGATTGACATACGTAAGTGGCGGTAAGATGTAAATTGAATTCAAACTCCCAAAAGCACATGTGTGCCAGGACAACACATGTTTCAAAACCATATTTGTCCTAGTTAAGAATATGACAGATAGGGTCATCTTAGGAAACCCGTTCATGTGTCTGTTATATCCTTTTATCACAGATAGTGAAGACATCACTACCCATCCCTTTGGCCAGCCAGTCAAGTTTAAGTTTCTTAGGAGCCCAGAACCTAGAAACATCAGTAGCCTCCAGGAAGTTTCTATCTCCAAAACTCTTAACCTTATCAATGCCAAATATCCCACATACAGTACCAACCAAGGGCAAAGAACCCTGACCCATCTGTTTTTATCACCCCATATTTAGTTGATGATTTTTTTGGCCCCTTCAGTCCCAAAAACCATCATATTCCAACACATGCATTTTGCATAAAAGTATTTGCTTCATTACATTCCCTGCTTTTAAACCTATTCCATCAAGCATTCATTTAATAGGAAACTATTTTGCTTGTCCAGGCTACCCCCAACAGGAAAAGAAGCAAATAGCTTATAATACCACTATTTAGTGGAAGATGACTTCTTCGGCAGAGAAGAGGAACAAGGGGAAAGCTCCTGCACAGGACTATCCTCAAGACAAAAGGCTTCCAGCAGGACAGTCTTTTGTAATGCATGAAGGTGCATCCTCTAGGGGAAACCAAATAGGATCAACATCCCTTCAGAAATTTGTCCCAGTAGAGATGACATATTCCAGTGGTGACATAACTGTTATTTTGCAGGAAGTTTTATCCAAGGAATTACAATTCAATGATGGAGCATATGTAGATTTACCATACTCCATACAAACTATCCTTGATAATCTCCACTCAGCCTACACCTTAAAACACCATGGCCTTTTCCAAAGAACCCTCAAAGCACTAGAAATCCACCTAGTAAACCTTGAGGCAAGAAATGAAGCCATCACCAGTCTACTCTCTGGCAAAAAGGATATCCGTTCAAAGGATAAGACTGTTAAAATGGACACTGATTATGCTAGGCTAAGTCTTAAGACCCAAGCCTCCCTAAGAAGTGCAATTGCCAACTTGCCTACTGAAATACAAGTTAGTGTTTTAGGAAGCAAGGCTATGTTTAAATCAATTAACCAATGGTTTGAACATTTTAAAATATTGGTCACAATTCCTTATCCAGACCCTGATAATTCGAATGATACAGAGGATATATTCACACAAGCGACGTGGAAAGAACACTTTGGGTGCAACCTCAGAGTATATGAAAAGGAACATCCTTTCCCTAGCCTCCTAATCAATTATGAAGATGGTCTAGATGAGGAAGAAGAGATGGGACCCTACTGGCTCTCCAGAATGTTTGAATATGGCTTTATCAAGGAAATAAAGCTAACAAGCCATAATCAAGTTAGCCAGTTTCCCCAAATCATAAGAAGAATGGTTGAACAAGTTGCTAGTCCTTTTGTGTCTATTAGATGCTAGAGCACACTCCCACAACGAGAAAGAGACAACTGGATGACTATGCAACCTTCAAGGCTCTTAGTACTCATTAATGGGTACTCCCACCAAGGCCCCTGGTTTGAAGGTGACTCCCACCTATCCTACAAAGATCCTTATGCTCTTGCGGATTGTTGGAGAAACCATGCTAACAATGAGATCCTTGACACGATCAAAGACCTATGGGAAAACTATCATTTCATAGGTACCACTAGAAGGATTTCAGTTTTCACTACCAGACCATACATCACCTCCATCCCTAATCTCCAAAGGCAAGGAAACCATAATCCTAGAAGGTTTATTAAGCGGAAGCCTGAATATGAACCATTAGTCTACTGTGGTTTCTGTAATCAGTATACTACTCTTCGGGAGCATAATTGCAACTACAATCCCCCGTGGGATTATGATAGATATCCATTTGATGCTCCAAATACTGATTAGCACTCACAACCAACCCAGAGGATTGGAAGCCCTAAGACTGATCCAATCACCAGTCACAAATTTAGGACTTCCCTCCTCCAGTTCAGAAAGCAATTGCCCAGAACACAAGATCTCAGTCCAGCCTAGACTCTGTCCAGATCGCCGGAAAATCTAGCAAGGAATTAAAAGATCTTGCCATACACTTGCACCTCTAGTTAGAACAGTTAGAGTCAGAAGAAAAGGGTTCTCCTGCCTCTTCAGAAGTATCAGTCAACCGCAATCCAAATGACCCATTATTCCAGGACTCCTAAGATCCTTATGATGGTTACATTTTGGATAATGATTTAAGTTATTCTAGATAGCACCAGTCACTATTCTGAACAGTATCTCCAGACCGATTACTATTCATCTACAGCACCAGTCACTATTTGATGAACAAATCCTGCACTTAGCCGACAGAAGTAGACAAAAGACAAAAAAACTATTCATGAAGAGAACCAGTCACTATTCATGAACGGTACCTAGCACAATAATCCAGAAGTACTACTTGCTTTCGGTGGAAAAGGTTTTCACCTCAATAAAAGCATTTACCCTTCCAGATTTTCAGCAATCTTCAGAGGATCCAAGGCCACTTCTCTAGTCTATATAAGGCAGCCTCAGCTCCATTCTGAAGCAGGTCTAGTTAGGGTAACTACCTCAGAAGTTCAATTCTCCATTCAGAATACCTCCCTTTTCATTACAACCCTTAGTCTTGTACCAGATGGCAACCCCAGTTTACACTTGTAATTCCCTAGTTAGTCTTACATTTGTAACAGATGGCCACAGTCGACCTTTCAGTTGTAATCAGATAGCCCTGGTCGGTGTCTGACCCCCAGTATTTGTAACTTACCCCCATAGTACAATGTATATTTCTATTGTAAGTACAATGTATATTTCTATATATAAAAAGAGTGAATGGGAAAAGTTATAGTAACTTCGCTACAGTAGTTTTTGTTTGTTCAATTTTTACTATTTCGCTGGCCGCCTTTTTTTTTTTTTTTTTTTTTGTAAATGTGTAAAGCCGCAGTAGATTTGCTATATTATTTTTGGTTTGTCCAATTCGCACTATTTCACATTATAATAAAATATTAACATAACAAATTGGCACGATATTTTATCAAATGTTGAGGTGTTATTTATTATAAGTTAAAATAATATAATAAAATATCATACTAGAACCAACCACAACTAAAAATAAAGGTATTGTGAAAAAAGAAGTGCTACATCCACAATATTTTTCACAACACTTTCATAACAAATCATAGGTGGTAAATTGTTATTGGTTCTAATTTAAACTTACCAATGAAGCAAGGTTTTTTTTTTTCTCACCAATAATAACCTGTAATAACTTACTACTTATGATTTATTCTGAAATTGTTATGGACATAGCATTTTTTGTATAAAGATGTTAAGATATTTTGTTGTCATCACAATATTTTCAAAACTACTAAGATGTCAATTCTTTACAAGTTAAAATAAAATATAACAAAATTATAAAAGTATTATGAAAATGTTGTGTCATTCTATTGTGTTCTTTAAAAAATTTTGTTGATTTAGTTAGCTTTGTTGAGCCAAAATTTACTGTTTCACATACAATTTTCTTAAGTTGATTTTTTGTATTTTTTTTTCATTGCACACCATTTTAAGTAAAAATACATAGTTTTACACGTATAAGCAAAAACAAAAACTTATGGAAAAAAACAGATTTCATCCTTTATGTTTAGAGTAGTTTACAATTCCTTCATAAACTTTAAAATTAAGTAATTTTTTCCTTAATATTTTGGAAAATAGCAAATATGTCATATTGCTATTCTCTCAATTAAATCCTAATGAAAACTTATGATTCTTAAAATATTTTATTGAGTAATGTCTAAACTACTCCCGCTAAATTTTAACATTCCTAAAAAAATTATAACTATTGCTACAACTATTCAGGTGGCAGGTTATAAGTGATAAAGAAAAAATAATAAGTTTATATGAAAATGACAAGCTGCTAATCATAATCTACTATGTAAAATAATGGTAGAATTACAACTTCTTATTCGGTACTAAATTACTCTCCAACAATTGGTTTCCAGGTACTCAGAAGTAATTTAATTCTATATTACTATTCCTATGTCCTAACATCTATCTAACCATGCAAACTCCCAAGTCATTACCATAAAAATCATAGTATTCTCTCTCAAAAGCCATATCTTCCGAACATTACTATTGCTATATATATTGTCCATATGGAACAGAAACCTCGCATAGCTATTCTACCAACTCCAGGGATGGGGCACTCGTCCCTTTTGTTGAGTTTGCCAAACTAGTCGTTCTTCAGTCTTCACCACAAATTCCACATCACCTATATATGTATCATTCCCGTATTTGGGTCTCCATCTAAAGCCATGAAAGAAGTCCTCGAAGCCCTGCCCACACGCATAGACAATGTCTTTCTTCCTCCAGTGAACTCTGAGGGCCTCGAAAGCTTACCACCCGGAGTCCAAATTGCTGTCACCATGACTCGTTCACTGCTATCTCTTCCTGAAGTGTTAAAGTCTACTCGAGTTACTGCTTTGGTCTTTGGGATGGATGCACTACATGTTGCAAAGGAACTAAACATCCCACCTTACGTTTATTTCACTTCAAATGCTTTTACGTTGTCATTGCTTTTGCACTTGCCAAAGATAGATGAGACAATTTCATGCGAGTATAGAGACCTACAAGAACCATTGAAACTCCCATGGTGCGTACCTATTCACGGTAGAGATCTTCCAGAACCAATTCAAGATCGAACAAGTGAATTTTACAAAATGTTTCTTCTCAGCGAAAATGGGCTGCGATTAGCCGAGGGTATTATCCTCAATACTTTCATGGAATTGGAAGAAGGTGCTATAAAAGCACAGTTAGAAGAAGAAGCTAAAATTCTCCCACTTTATCCAATTGGACCCATCAGTCAAACTGGTTCAACTTCAAGCAATCAGGCTGATTGTCCAACCATCTTGAGCAGTCTGACCCTTCATCTTTTTTTTTTTTTTTTTTTTGATTCTCAAAAAAAAAAAAAAAGGTTGAAGGGTCAGACTGCTCAAGATGGTTGGACAATCAGCCACATGGCTCTGTCCTATTTGTTTGTTTTGGAAGTAGTGGGACCCTCTCATATGAACAAACCAATGAGCTCGCCCTTGGATTGGAATTGAGTGGGCATAAGTTTTTATGGGTTTTAAGAAGCCCGAATAATAAATCTAATGTTGCATACCTTGGAGACCAAACCATTGACAACAACCCTCTTGCTTTCTTACCAAAAGGGCTCGTAGAGAGGACTAATGGGCAAGGCCTAGTGGTGCCCTCTTGGGCACCACTAGCCCAAGTGCTTAGCCATGGCTCCACTGGTGGGTTCTTAACTCATTGTGATTGGAATTCGACCCTAGAGAGTATCATGCAAGGCTAACCATTAATTGCATGGCCACTTTACGAAGAACAAATAATGAATGCAGTATTACTTGTTGAGGATCTAAAAGTGGTACTAAGACCAAAAACTAAAGAGGAAGGCCTAGTGGACCGAGAGGAAATCGCGAAAGTCGTAAAGGGTCTCATGGTCGGAGTTAGTGGTGACTCTAGAAAATTTTTTCAGGGTGTTTCTCAACAAGCATAAATTACACAATCTAATAAAAAAAAATTTATATATTGACAACAACAAAAATAAAAAAGCACGCAAATACATAAAATTTACAATTACCTTCTACGAGTTTTCATATTTTGAAATCATTGTATAATAGTCTCATTATCAATGCTACAAGCTACATCTTTTCTAATATATACAACCAAGTAATCATTCATCCACTGATCTCCCATTCGATTGCGCAGTTCATTCTTTACATATTTCATTGCTGAAAAACTTCTTTCTACTGTTGCAGTAGCAACTGAAAGGGTCAAAGCTAACTTCACAAGCAAATAGACTAATAGATAAATCTCATGCTTCCTTGTGCCCACTAACTTTTCAGTAAGTTCACTAACCCCTTGAAGCTCTAAAAAGAAGTCATTCTGCGCATATTAAAAATGTAATTATGAAGTTGAGAGTCAAGTGCCAAAATATCTGTCCCAAGAAAATCAGAGGGATAGAACTTAGCTAAACGTATCAACTTTTCCTTATTGAAAGCCACAAATGAATTACTTGGATTCAAGCACGCCATACAAAGTAGCAAATCAGTATTCGCCTCAGAAAAACAGTTGTTAAGCTCTTGAAGTTACATATCTATGATTGTGTAGAATAGCTCAGCACGATAATGATGTAAATTTGTATTTTGTTGAGTGTTGCGTCACGGCCTCCCACTAACTACAAATATTTCATCCATGTTCAAGATAGAAATATCATGTGTGGTACAAAATGAAGACACTTCAGTCAATAAAGATTTTCATTCATCATCTCTCATCACTTGCAATCGTTGCTTAAACACTTTAACATGATCCATAGCATTTACTATATCCTGATTTTTTTTTTTTTTTTTTTTTTTTGCAATGCTATTGACAACTCATTTGTAATCCCTAAAATGTTTTTCATCAAGTGTAGAGTAAAGACAAATTCAAAAGATAGAATTGACCTCATAATAGACCGAGCTTCAACTTTTTGGTCAGAGAGACCATCTTCTTCAATAATCTCAAGTACATCAACAACATCAGAGAACATCAAAATCAAGTTAAGAATAGTCCCATAATATGATCTCCAACGTGTATCACCAGGGCATTTAAGATTTGTCTCTTGATTCAAACCTTGCCCACTTCTATGTACATCATTCTCTAAATCTTCTCTAATTTGGGCAAATTGTGCATCTCGAAGAGCATCTCGTCTCTTACAAGAGCCTCCAACAATAGTTACTAAATTACTAACCACATAAAAAAAATTCAGTAATGTTAATGTGATTTTTAGCAACGGCAACAAGTGTCAATTGAGCAAAACAATGGACATAAAATGCTGATTTATTCTCTTTCAAAATTAAAGTTTTGAGACCATTGATATCACCTTGCATATTACTAACCCCGTCATAACCTTGCTCATGTAGGTTCGATAAACTCAAATTATGTTCACAAAGTAAACATTGAAAAGCATATTTGAGTGATAAAGTGGTGGTACTTGCTACATGTACAATACCAAGGAACCGCTCTATAATAATTCCTTTTTTATTCACATAACGAAGAACGAGGGACATTTGTTCTTTCACTGAGATATCACGTGACTCATCAACTAATATTGAAAAGAACCCATTGTCAAGATCCTTGATGATGACTTTGGATGTTTCATGTGCAATTGCATTCACAATGTCTTTTTGAATATTAGAGTGGGTAAGCTTGCAATTTTTCGAAGCTTTTTGCAACACTTCATTGATAGATTCATTGTGATCCCCCAAAAATTGTAAAAGCTGAAGGAAATTTCCTTTATCACTTGAACCTTGAGATTCATCGTGGCCACAAAAAACTAATCCCCGGCATAAAAGGAATCTTATGCAATCAACTATTGCATTTACTTGAACCCGATATTCAAGTTTATCTTGATTTGATCGCTTAACCAAAACACTTTGAATGTGTTGCTTTTCCTTTAGTAGATCTTCACTCTTCTTGACAGTATGGTTATGAGCACTATTAACTCCTCCAACATGGTACTCTAACTTCGCAAGCTGATTCCAAAGTTTGAATCCCTTCGTTACAAAAGTCTCACCTCCTCCTTGCTTACCAACATCTTGCCCAAATAAGTAGCAATAAAAACAAAATGCTGCATCCTTGTCTATACTATATTCTAACCAATTTCTATTTACATACCATTCAGATCTAAATCGACGAGGCTTTCCAGAAAAATATGATACAGGGTAATCATGAACAGGTTGACAAGGGCCTTTTGCTAAATAATATCTTCTCTATTTCATCATGATTATTAAGATGATAAGATGATATCTTTTGTCGTAGTCTAGGATCTGAAGGAAGATTTTCTATGTTAAAGTCAACACGAATTCGCTTAGAAGATGAAGATGAATCTTGCACAACAGATGAATCTTGCACAGGAGATGAATCTTGGGTACGTGGTTTTCTTATCAAATATTTGTCCACAATTCTAGTAAAAGAATAAACAATAAACTATAAGTTCATTTGAAATATTAATAAAATTATTAATTATTGTTGTAACGTTGTTTAGTTGTTTCATTAATTTGTTTGTCTTTTATAAACTATAATTTGTTATATTGTTGTTTCATTAATTATAAAATTATTAATTGTTGTTTAGCCTAACATAATTTAATTTGTTTGTCTTTTATAATGTATTAATTTATTAATTATTATACTGCTTTAATTATTGTTGTTTAGCCTAACAATAAACTATATTGCTTTAATTTATTTGTCATTAATTATACTGTTTTAATTTGTTACATTGTTTAGCCTCATGTGTGCATTACACAAAAAGAGCTATTGATGTGCACATTATTTACACATCCCATGTGTAGGTGTAGCACATTATTAATGACTCTAGAAAGTTTTGAGATCTTGCATAAGTTTGAAGTTGATTAGAGGGGTGAAAAGGGTGTTTAGTTATATGAGTAGTAATGGGTTTGAGTTGGATTTGTATATGAGGAATAGGGTGCTGCTAACGCATGTCAAATGTGGGATGATGATGATAAATTAATTCAGTAGTTTTGCTTTTTGGTTCTTAATTCAGTAGTTTGATTGAAAGTTTTCACTTTTGCACATATTTGAAAGTTTATATTTCAGGGTATAGTTTCATATTTGTGGGTTATGCATCAAAATTTTATAGAAATAATTTGATTGTGGATTAACTGTATTTCTCATATCTGGCACTTTTTTTTCTGAGGGTTGAAGGTAATGTTATGTAATTAGGTGTATCAGGAACTCTTACATTGAACTTTGGCTAGTTTTGTTAATATTTGAGATTCTTTTAATTGGGTTATGCCTGTATGAAATTTTTAGTTTGGATGTTTCATTTTTTACTATGACTAATTTATGTGTCTCACCCAGATATCAAAATCTTTTGGGCATAGAGATAAAGGAAGCAACCTATAGTTATGCGTGCAAATGGCAACATATGATTATGATCCTGATGTTACTCGGTGGGGTCTCCATCATCTGCTAGATGTTTGCACTCTTACGAACAATGCTTCTTGTAGTGGTGTGACACGATAAGACCAAGATTTGAGTCATAAATCTTCTGTTAATGCATGTAATTGAAGCTTTTCAATCAGGCTTATTTCTATAACACTACAGTTTAAATTTGGTCCTGCAGCTAAGTCATGCAAGTCAGACATGATTTCTTTAGTCTGTTTCTTTGTGTAAACTAATATTAGGGAAAATGGACACAATACTAAATGTTCTGTTTGATCTATTTATTCAATAAACTAATTTCTTACTATTTTGAAATTTGAACAGAAAAAACTTTCAAATTTAGGAAAATAATCTTCTTCACGCTTGCAAATATCTTACCCTCTTTCTTGTTTAGGATATGCTTTTTGGACAATAGATGGCAACTCTTCCACCATCACTTGCAATACAGTCCTGCTATTTGAAGTGTTGAATCACTGATGTTTTTTAAATCGTCACCTGCCTATCATTATATGTGGAAAAGACTACTAATTTTCCATTTTGAGTGGGTATTGGAATTCTAACTTTGGATTCACACGGAAGAATTGCTGCAACTACAACACAAACGGGTGGTTGGTCTTTAACTAAGCAGCATTCCATAATTTGTGCCTCGGTGTGAGCTCTAAGATTTGCTAAGGAAATGAGTTTTAGCTCAATTGCACTTTGTATTACATCTTCATCACTTAAACCGGATTTAATAAACAAGAAAAGACATTCTGTTTTTGGGCCACTGGTACAGGAGTGCTCTCTTTGGTTACAATCTTTTGCTCAATGGCATGTTAGGCTAGTTTCAAAGTCTTGTATCAGTTTAGTAGCCCATTTACCAACCTTTTCTATTACTGTACACGTGGACATGTTGATATAGAGGAAAACTATATCCACATGTTTTGGATTAAAAAAAATTAAAAAAATGTTTAGTAGCCCATTTAAAAAATTAAAAAACTGTATCAGTTTAGTAGCCCATTTACCAGCCCATTCAGTTAAAATGTTTTAAATTAAAAAAAAATTGAATGGGTTTCGGGTTTTGGGTAGGGTATGGATATCCAAGGATAATAAATCCAAGGTAAGATTCGGGTATGGGTACTAATGGGTATTGATATACGGGTATCCATGGGTAAATATTTCGGGTCGGGTATGGGTATACCCGATCCATACCCTACCCATGGCCATCCCTAGATAGGATTTAGTGGAATTTTTTGGAAAACCTTATGGCAAAATTTGGGTTTGATGACAAATGGATATCTCACATTAGAACATGCATTAGGTCAGTTTCTTTCTCGATCATGGTTAATGGAGAACCCCATGGTTTATTTTAGCCTAATAGAGGTCTTGACAAGGAGATCCATTATCGCCTTATTCGTTTCTTTTATATGCAAAAGGTCTTTGTTCCTTTGTTTAACAAGAAAAAAATAATGGTTCAATCAGAGGTGTCTCCCTTTGCAATGATGGCCCTAAGGTCTCTCATTTATTCTTTGCAGTTGACAATCTTCTTTTTTGCCGAGCTAATGACCACGATTGCTGAGCTGTCTTGAAATTCTTGACAAATATGAACAGGCTTTAGGGCAACAAATTAATCGAGACAAGACTCATATCCGATAGCACATAATGGGTTTTGGAAGGAAATATGGAGCCTCAAAGTTCCAAAAAAAATTAAGCATTTTCTGTGACGTACTTGCTGTGAATCACTACCTACAAAGAAGAATCTACTTTATGTGCCTGGCACTCCCATAAAGAAATTTGGTGGGAGGTTGAACTTTGCCAAAGCAGTCTGTCCAGTCATTTTTGCTTCAGAGATCTACTTACTAGGATTTTTCATTTTAAAGAATCAAATCTTGCCGAGGTTTTCGCTTATGTTGCTCAGGGTATATGGACGAAAAGGAAAGCATTAAGACTGGCTAGCTATTCCATTCCTTACTAAAAAAATCTTTGTGGATGCAACTAAAAGAATGCAAGAGTTTTAAGCAATACAAATTGATCAACCCCCAATAGCACCGATCCTCGATCCCACCAACTGGTTCCCATCTCTTAGTCCATTTCTTAAAGTTAATTTCGATGAAGCTCTTTTCCAAGATATTTCATATGCTGGTATCGGTGTTGTAATCATGGATTCAACAGGAAAAGTTATGGGTTCTCTGTCGGAAAGGATTGAATTACCTCCAACAGTGGAAGATGTAGAAGCTCTTGCCTGTAGGAAAGCAACTGCTTTTGCACTAGAGAACGAGCAGTATCAAGTTGTATTCAAAGGGGACTCGGCAACTATCCTAAACTGCATTCAGGCTAGTTCACCTTGCCTAGCATCTTTTGGGAATGTTACAGAGGATTCTATCACCTTGGCTTCGCAACTCTGTGATTGTTCGGTCTCCCATGTTCGTCGAAAGGGTAATGTTGTGGCTGATAAGTTAGCCAAATTAACTAATGGCCTGTTTGGAAGTTTAAAGAGGGAGGAGCGTAGAGGAGAGTAGAGGAGGAGGGTAGTAGTTGGGAGGAGAGTAGAGGGGAATAGTTCCCCTCTACCTTGTTTGGATATTTTTAAAATTAGAAAGGAGTAAGGGAGTAATTAGCCCTTCCTCTTGTTTAGATGTTTTAAAAATTAGGATGAAGACGAAAAGAAATGATTTAAATAGACAAATTTACCTCTATTTGAAAATGAACTTGCAACATTGGTCTATGATTAATTTATCAGTTTTATAAAGTCTTGAACTTGATTATCATTTGTCCAAATCTTAGAATATGTTAGTTGATTTTTTTTTTTTTTTTTTTGGAGAAGCATAAATAAAATAAAATAAAAATAAAACAAAATAAAGTATATACCTAAAAACTAAAAAAAAGAGTAAAAATCCTCGTCTAGACTCATAAATTTTAATTACAAAAAACAAAACAAAAAAAAAAAACAAAAACAAAAACAAAAACCAAAACAAAATTCAGAGAGAGTTTAGACTGACCAGTGAGGATCATCAAGCCCAGTGGCACACTAATGAAAGGCCATGACAGCATGGACCTTCAAACCACACCGTTTTGCTAAGGCAACGAGGTCTAAATACCCTTGCCAATTGTAAACCCTAGGTTTGTCTCCCTCCACTAGTCACCACTAGACCTCGACGACGACGCCTTCGACACCGGCGACTGATAGAGCTTTGAATAACTGCGCCATGGCCTTGTAACGCCGGACTTGGCCACCGGTACTAACGGAGTCGACAGGGAGAGTGACGAACACCGGCGATCCTAGCCTCTAGCATTGTGGCAGGGAGAATTTGTGGTAGAGCTCATACTGGATGTGTTCGCTTCCACCTCTGTTGTCCGGAGAGATGAAGCTACCAGCGCCAGAGGGTTTGGAGGAGTTGAAGCTAAGAAAGTTAAACAACAATGAGATTCAATTTTTTTTTCATTCACCTTAAATTTTCTCAGGAAACAAACAAATATTATTTATATAATTGGTTTGTAATTTTGTTAATTTAGAAAGGGTAAATTGGAAAATTCATTTGGTCAATAATTTATCTACTCTACTCTCCCTCCAAATCTCTCCAATTTGGAGAAATTAAAAATGAAAGGTTAAAGGTAGTTGAAACCTCTCTAAACCCCTTCAAACCCCCTCTGCTTCCTTAAAAAACTTTCTAACAAGGTAATTGAATTACTCTCTCTCCCTTTACTCTACTTCCCCTCCTTTTTTAAACATCCAAATAGGCCATAAGTATCATGTTGTTCCCCAAATTTGGTTGGAGGACGTCCTTTGTGATGTTGACTCTCTTGTATTGATTGACAATAGTTTTGCTATGGTATGAATAAAATTCTTGATTGGTTTCTCAAAAAAAAAAAAAAAGGATTATACACAACGACCAAAATATTTTTCACAATATTAATTTATTAAAAAAATTAAATAATAATAATAATAAAACCTGAAATTAGGATCCAATTAATTGGCTAAAAATTATTTAAAGAACAAACCCATATATATGGCTGAAGGAAAATTGGTACTAAAATTAATCATCTTTAAAAAATTGGTCCAATAACTAAACTAGTAGCCGCAAGCCCGTTAATTTGGGCTAAAAAATAGGTACAGAGCTGAATAATCAATTGCAAACTATTAATTTGGGCTATTAAGTCCCTTAATTTGTGGCAGATGTACTTGTAACTCGTTTAGACCTAACCCGTCCACTTACTGGTCACTCATATTTTTCCTAACGGTCACTATGTCAGTCTACGAAAAAAATTATCACTATTAGCAACGCTTTTATTGTCATTGATAATTTGATAGAAACATATATCAATACAAAACACGTGGGTCTATAGCCACGTTTTTTTAGCTGCGTTTACAAAAACGCAGCTACAGGTTAAGTCTATAGCCACGTTTTTAGACGTGGCTATTGGTCCATCCAAAATTTTTTTTTTTTAAAGGAGGACCTTATAGCCGCATTTAAAAAATGTGGCTATAGCTAACCTTATAGCCGCATTTAAGGCATCCATATTTGTCCATTGCAAAACTTTTTTTTTTTTATTTGGAAACAACGGTCATAAACTAATAATTATTATGGAAATACAAAATAAACCTACCGAGATCAATTTGGTAACTATTATTTTAATTTTTTTTCTTAAAATACATTAAATAATTTACTAGCAGTTTCATGCTACTCACACCCAAATTGACATGCCCTTAAATATCCACAATTAGCTACTTAAATTCCCATGTAAGGTATTCTCTCTCTCTATCTCAAATTGCTCTATCAAATATTGTTTGATCAAGATGTAATAATTTTCTTTCTTATCTAAAATTTTCGTAATGCGAGGTGCAGATTCAAAGATTGATTTGGATTTGAATTTGAGATCTTTCCTCTAAATATTTTTTTTCTTTATTTTATTAATGTACAGGCTATGTGATTAGGGTTTGAGCATGATGATTCCCGCCAAATGAAGACAATTGGTGAAAGAGCCAGCACACAAAAGAACAATTTGGTACAAATTAATGTCCTACGATTAAGAGAAGCAAAGGATGCTCCAAAACAATTCAATCAAAACCCTTTAATCTAAGTGTATATGTGTATGAAGCTCCCACCTGGAGACTTGAACCTCAGCTCTTACCGCGAACACTCCACAAGCACTTATACTTGTGGAGTGACCATCACACTAAGGGTGTGCGGTGGTTTGTAAATATCTAATATTGTTTGATTAAGACATAGTAATTTTCCTTTCACATCTAAAATTTTGGTTTGTGTATATTCATTTTGTTAGGTGTAGATTCAACGGTTGATTTTTAATTGAATTTGAATTCTTTCATCTAAATATTTAAAGTAATGTGTAGGTTGTATGATTGAGAATTAATGATGATTTCCGCCGAAGGAAAACAATTAGTAAAAAGAACTTACTGACAAAAGGCTAATATTTTAATGAACGATCGAGATATTGAATTGATATGTAATTTCCTAATGTTCAATTTTAAATATTGTGCAAAAAAAAAAAAAAATTATGTATATGTTGTGTGATTGAGCACAGCGATACCGATTAAAGGAAAATAATTGTTGAAAAGACCCTGCCAACTTTATTTGTATCATGTTTTGCACTAAACAAAATAATTCTTATTCTTAAAGTCCAAATTTGGTAAGGATGAGATGTAAAATTCATGTTTTATATCATCCAATAAGTAATTTTCAGATCAGCTTTTACTTAAAACTCAATACATAATACCACACAATAATATCTCAATAAACTCATAGCTAAGTTAAATTTTTAAATGGATATTAGAATTGATTGAGTGTGGTTGTGTCTTTTTTTAAATATGTAATATGACGATGTGGCATGTTAGCATTGAGGGGTAAAACTTGGGTTTTACACCACATCCTTATAGAATTTAATCTCTTATTATTATGACATCAACATTGATCAAAACTAATACTTGTAGCACAAGAAAAAATAAAAGTAAATTTTATTATATAGCAATATTGACTACTATGCATTATATGATTGAGTGGGAAGACCATTAACCAATCTAGTCTTTTTTTTTTTTTTTGAAAGTAACGCCATTCATTTAATCATAATAAAATCAAATCCTGATACAATGCTTCCATAGCTAGAGGGGGAGAGTCCTCCAACCAAAACAAATCATAATCTAAATTTCTAGCATGTTGAGCTAAAACACGTGCTACCTTGTTACCCCCCCTCCTAATCTTACTAGTTGTAGTCCACTGTAAATTAGACATCAAATGGCGAATATCATCCACCACATTACCAAGAAAAGAACAGTTAGCCACATTTGAAGAAATTGCCTGCATAACATTGGAATTATCTCCCTCTATCACTAACCGAGAAAAACCAGCATCCACAACAAATTCAATCAATTGCCGACACGCAAGGACCTCAGCTTCTTCACTTGTATCCACCTTTGGTCCAATAGCAGACATACCAGCCATAACCTCACCCTTATCATTCCTGATTATAGCACCTATACCAGATTTCTCCTGTCCTGAAAAAATTGCTGCATCAAAATTTAACTTGTATTCCATAGGCGGAGGTGGCTGCCATGCATCATCAATTCTCTGCTCCCTCAACCTGCCATCCAGAGACTCTTGTGTATGTTTAAACTCCTCTAGAAACTCCTCTGCCCTCTTGTTAAGACTGGTCGGATGCTTCAGCTGCCCTCCATACAGAACACAGTTGCGCTGATTCCATATCAACCAACACTGAACCCAAAATAGCTCCATCTCTTCAATTGAAAGCCTGTCCACCAAGTGCTCCATAAGCTGCATGAAATCGCTGAAATCAGTAACACCCTTCTGCAATTTCGCAATGCTCCCTGCCCACACATCCTGCACTGCTTCACAGTCCCATAAGGCATGGATTGCTGACTCTACCTTCCTAGTGCATATGTGACATTTGTTGTCAGTTATAATTTTCCTCTTCACCAAATTACCCTTTGTCGGTAAAATGTCATTACATGCCCTCCACCCGAATATTTTTATTTTATTTGGAATACAGAGCTTCCACAGAATTGGCCAGATGAGCTTCCCAACACATCCCCCTGAAGATTCAGCCCGAGACCCTTCACCTCTCAATCTTCGTGCAACCTTGTAAGCAGACTTGACAGAAAACTTCCCATTTTTATTGTGCAACCAAACAATTGAATCCTCAACATCCCTTCTACTGAGGGGAATCTTTGTAATTGCAACAGCATCTTCTCTATGGAATAAAGTCATGATCATATCACCTCTCCAGACATGCAACACCGGATCAATTAATTCTGAAACAGCCATCTCCTCAACCAGTTCATGAGTAGGATGAAGAACCGTGTTGGTTGGATAATTAGGGCTCCATTTATCGCCTAATATACTGATTGAAGACCCGTTACCAACTCTCCAACAATAACCCGATTTAAGGATAGGAATCGCAGCCACCAAACTTCTCCACACATACGAACATCCAGGAGACTCCTTTGCCTTAGAAAAGAAGACCGAGGAAAGTACCTTGCTTTGAAGCATTTTGACAGCAAGGAATTATGATCTTGGATCATTCTCCAGCCTTGTTTAGCCAACATAGCTAAATTAAAATCTCTTAAGTCCCGAAAACCCAATCCACCCTCCCACTTTGGGGTTGAAAGCTTGTCCCAATTTCTCCAATGAATTTTCCTGTCATTGCCTACTTGACCCCACCAAAATTTGGCACATAAATTATTCAGTTCATCACATAATTTCATAGGAAGTTGGAAAACACTCATGGTATATGTCGGAATGGATTGAGCAACTGCCTTGATCAGAATTTCTTTTCCAGCCCTAGATAACCAATCTAGTCTTTTAAGTGCACTTAATAATATCTCGCATTCTGACATTTACCTTATCTTTTCAAGGGCAATATTGACTACTATGCGTAATACGATTGACTGGGAAGGCCACCGAGCATCCCTAATCTGGTCTTGAAGTTCACTTAATAATTTCTCGCATTCTGACATTTACATCTTACCTTTTCAAGGGCAATCAAGTTTAGCTTCTTCTAACAGGAAAAAAAAGTTTAGCTACAAATTAAAAAGAGTATTACATGAAATAAAAAAAAAAATATTTATATAATAATAGATGATACTATTTAAAATAATTAATTTTAAAAAAAATTATGTCTACTTATAATATTTACAAATTTATAAATTATTTAAAAAAAAAATATGTATGAACCGTGTGAAGCACGGATAACAACTAGTATTGTCAATTTGGTAGCCATAATAAACCAATTGCCTATAAATTGCTTGTTAGGGCATGACACTTGTCGTACCCTTTCACTGATGATATACTTCGATATGTATCATAGAGTTCAATTATACATATTGTGGAGCTCTTCAAAAAATAAGAAGATAAAAAATCATCTCATTTATATATAGTTCTGGTTTTATATTTTTTATGTTATAAAAATGTATTATGCCATAATTTTTTTATTGAATTATTGCATAATTTATTGATTGATATCAAATTTGATGTACATGATAAATATTGAAAGAATATTTGATTTAAAAATTTAATATAAAGATAATAAGAGATTTAATTTTAACAAAACTAATATCAAGTATAACTTGAGTGAAAGCGTATACCAATTATGATAATGATAAAATATTAAATCTATAATAACTTATGAAATAGTATTACATTGAAATAAAATTATATCATATAAAAGATGAACTTAACTTTTGTAAATACACACTTATTAGTTATTACGTACTACTAAGATGATTTAGAGCATACATACATACATGTATGCATACATACATAATTACATAATATATATATATATATATATGCGCTCGCACACACACACACACACACATATATACATACCTATGTGTATTTATGTATATAAAGCGCATGCGCACTTGTGAGCGCACACACAAGCTTCAAAATAAAGAAAACAAATTTAGACTTTTTTAATATTGACATCTTTGCAATTACAGTAATAATAATAATCCCATAACCTTCGCAAATGCAATTCCAGGATAAAGAAGTATTTTTACAATATTTAAAGTATAGTTTTTGCTATAATTTCTTAGACAACCATTTTAGGGAATCACTTAACATTAGACATAACTATTATTTCTCCTTCTACAATTAAAGCATCATTCACAAGAAGTCCCTTGGATGCATCTTGGAGATCCTTAAGAGGCATGAAGTGTGGGAAACCCCATTCATTTAAAGAGGCAGTGAACCAATGTTTTACTGTAAGAAACAAAACAAGACAAAAAAAAATTGAGACAAAACTTACACAGGAACAAAACAAGGTGAAAGAGAATGGGAGGCACATGTGCACTCACACACATATAAGCATACATACTTGTTTTTTCCACATGATTTTCATTGTTAATTTGGTCCCTTATACGTATCTTGAATTCTGCAAAAAATTTGTGCTCAGGTAGAACACAATCACAACATAAGAGGAAAAGAGATATTACTTTCATTTCTCCATTATAAATTCCTTTGGGGTAAACCAGTAACTTCCTGCATGGATTCAATAAAAAGAGTTAAAAACAATAGGTTCTAAGTTTCAAAAAAGAAACCTTCCTTTTTTTTACAACAATAAAAGTCCAACTTATAATAATACCTATTAAAAAAATAATAATAATACTAATTAATACCATTTCACATCACCAACTTGAAATATTCGAGAATAATATGTCACTTTATCTAGTGATGAAAAGTTTTCAATCTTCCAAGTCATAGTACGGTTAAAGGGCTCTTTTATCATAGTAAGAAACTCCCGTTTGGCATTGCGTTCATGAACAAAAAGCTCAGCACCAAATACGCAACAATCATTGACAAGATATCCTTGAGAAAGATCTTCGAAAGATTTAAGGGATAGAAATTTGTGAAAGCCCCATTCAGTCTTGATATCATGGAATCTTCTAATTACCCCATCAACATCTACACACACAAAAAAAGATATGTTAGATTAGTTTTCGAGAGAATTGAAAATTTAACATAGTATCAGAATAAAAAGTCCTGAGTTTAAATTTTCCCTGTGACCTTCTCACATTCTATTTAAATTTTTACGTGTTGAGTCCCTACTCAATAGTAGCTCAAGTGTCTAACAAGTGAATAAATTTAACATCTTCTAATAGCTTAAGTATTTTAGAAAATCGGTAATTTAACAACTTATACCAAAATGCTATACTAAAATACAATCATGAAAGATGAATATGCATGTTTATATATATATATATATATATATACACACACTATGAGAGAGAAAACCTTGAATGGTCAAGAACTTGTCTCGTATTTGATCGAACAGGAACAATTTGAAGCTGACATAAATTTCCCAGCCAAGATTATATTTTTCGGTGTCAACAATTGCCAAGTAAATTGAGACGTGACCACTTCCATTCATTTTCTCGTTTCCTTTTGGATAAATAGACAACCTCCTGCAAAATAAAACTGACTACATTAGAAGTAAACATTTATATTTGAATAGAAAAAACAAAGAATTAGTACAATATTAGAGCCCACCATTTGTGTCCACTGGCTTCAAAAACACCAGAGTCATACTTTTCCACCCCAGTATCACATAGTAAAGAATATGACTGTATTTTAAGTAAGTAATGCGCTGGACGAAAATGTCTTTTTGTTCTTTTGATTGCTGCAATACATTAGGACTATTTAAATACACTGTCTAATAACAATTGGGCAATGGGATATGGGTCAAGTTTGGCAACAATTTCAATCAAGCAGTGCTAAAGCATAATCATCATAGGTCAAAGAAATATTTAACAAAATACATTAAGGGCGATGAAACTTGAAAAATGAATAAACTATATATTGATGAATTTAATTTATGACTTGTTATTGTTTTCATCCTAAAATGGAACGTATGGCTTTTCAAATATCATATTTTCAAGATTTAATTTAATTTAATTATTACAAATAAACAAACTAAGTTAAATATATTGATTTTCTCAAAAAAAGAAGTTAAATATATTGATGAATTTGTTTTTTGACATGAATAAATTGATGAATTAAGCTCATCCAAAGGCACACTTTGCATTTTCATTATTGCACTTAATTCATATTCTCAGCGCCACCAAGACTCCTGTCAAATTGTGCATAAAATTAATCACATAGAAAAGAGAGCGATTTTACCATTGATCATGAATTGCGAACAAAAAATAAAAAATTAAGAAAAAAAATGATAAAAGCTTTATAATCACAGAATCAATGACTGAAGACATATTATACCCAAGGGCGGCACCAAGTGTAGTTCAGAGTGGTCACATGACTACCTTTACTTGAATATTTTTTTAATGTAACTTTAAAAAATTGAGTTTTCAATTAATATGGGTTGTTGATCACCCTAAAAAAATGGTGAGGTTTAGGTCCAGTGCATGTAGTGCATTGAACCTGTTAAGATGGTGACATGTATTCAAAAGTGAACACATGTTATAATACTGACATATCCAGTGCAACTGGACACTGAATCCAAATCTCACCCCTAAAAAAAAACTTGACCACCCTAAAAAAAGCTTAAACACCTTAAATAACAAGTTGAGACCATTAAAAATTAAATTCTACCTCTCCAAAAATTTATGAGAAATATTATGTTCACAAAATTTTCGCAACACTTTTGTAACAAATCCTACGTAGAAGGTTATTACTGATGGACAAAAAAATAATTTCACTGATATGTTCAAATTATAACTAGTAAAAACTTGCCACCTACAATTTGTTGTGTAAGTTTTGCAAAAGTATTGTGGATGCAATACTTCTCAAAAATTGTTCAAACAAAAAAATTAGCCTAAAGGCCCAAATCAAATGTTTAATTGTGATTTTTTTAAATTGTGTTTTCAAATGGAAAATTTTAAGATTGCTATTTTTTTATTTAAAAATACACACTTTTCAAATAGTAAGTCTATTAATACTTGATATAGTCTTTAGGCACCGAATTTGTTGGATTTATGTGATATATTTTTTCAAAAATATAATACATTTTGTTTATATTGTTACTTGTTTAGGCAATATGTTGGTAATTAAATGAGAGATTAGTAGTTTAATATTTGCTTAATTGTGTACATTGAAATAGATATAGTTAATAACATTGATAATAAAGTTATCATATCATATAATAATTTCAAGATATGAAAACTTGTGAAGAAAAATTTAAAATTTTATGTATTTGGGCGTGTTTTTTTTTTTTATGTTAACATATTTAATTTTAATTTCTATTAAAATTTTTATTAATTTAAGTTTTTAATGACCACTCTGAAAAAAATTTCATGGAGCCGCCACTTATTACATCTCTAACATTTTAAATTATTTATTCTGTTGTCCTCTTAGTCTATCCATGTTTGTAAAATTTAGACGTTAAGTTATTTTGGACTTTAAAATTATACATATAATACGTTATTAAACAGTAAATAACATTTATCGATCAAAACGAAATTTGACATGTTAATTTGTTAATAATAAAGAAAACTTGAATTTTTTTTTTTTTTTGTTGAGAAACAAGAAAACTTGTAATCTAATGGTGATAATTTAAAATATTAATATTAAATAATATAGCATTAAGGAAGAGTCATACCATATATAAATATTTATATTTATATGCGGTGCAATACATATATACAAAATATTTAGTAAATCAAATTGAACCGTTTTCATTAATAAGTCCATATTAACTCCACATATTAAAGAAAATTAGGGGGTGGAAATCTTGATTAATAATTGTACAAGCATAGACATACTCTACAAAGAAAATGTATCGAATGTAGATCCCATTTGTTTTAGCAAAAACAGACCAAATAAATAAAAATAAAAATAAAAAAAAGAGGAAATTTTTTCTTCATTTTTGGACATTTGAGGTGGTTGAGAATTTCGGTTGAGAAACTGGTGGTCAAGAAATGCACTATCTTTGAGGTTGATACTGCTGAAAATGTTTTACATGCCAAAAGGAGCTTAAAACGTTTTCAGCCTTAGGAGAATAGAACTTCCTTTCTCATGAATCTAAAACTACGCTTATATCTTAAGAGAACATCTTGAAATCTTCAAAATGACCAAAACACCATGAAAGCATCCAAAATTGAGAAATACTTCAAAAATTTGTAAATAATCAATATACCCCTAAAAACTTGAAAATGACTGAAATATCTTATAAAACCTTTAAAATAATTAATAAAAAATTCCCCATAATAACCTCCAAAATGATAGAAATGGCCTCAAAATTTCTAAGATGACCAAAGTATACTCAAAACCTTGCATAAAAACATTTATAATGATTGAAATGCACACAAAACCTCTATAATGACCAAAATACCTTAGAAAAACTTCTAAAGTAACAAAAATACTCTCAAAACGTTCCCAACGTTTTCAAGACAACCAAAATACCCTTAAACCCTCCCCTAAAACCTTTATAACGATCAAAATGCTCTCATAAGTTCTAAAATGGCCAAAATTCCACGAAAATATCTAATGTGATAAAAATACCCTCAAAATTTTAAAGACCAAAATATCTTAAAAACATCTACTATTATTGAAATGTCCTTAAAACTACCAACTAAAAAATATTGAAATAATGAAAATAGTAGCTCTTCAAAACATTCAAAAAAACATGATATGCCTCAAAATTATGGGCAAATGCCTTCAAAAGTATAATTCTCAAAAACCACTTTCAAATAGTTTTTTTTTTTTTTTTTTCCTTTCTTTCTTTATTGGAAAAAAAAAGGTCGATAGTAGTTTCTTTTTAGATGTTAGTTTTTCTTAATTATTTCAGTTTTTTTTTTTTTCCTATAGCACACGTATTGTGCTTATTATTTTAATTTGTAATAATTTTATTTTGATTGTGCTTGTGTTTAAGTTGATTTTTGTTCTACATTAAACGTTTTAAATTGGTGTATTAAAATTTTTAAAAAATTAATGTATAAAAATCTAGGGAAAATTTGATGTCGAAACAAACGAAGTGCTGTAGTTGAGATATCATTCCTTTTTTTTTCTTTTTCTTTTTGCTTTTTTTTTTTTTTTTTCTCATGAGCAAGATTTGAAATAATATCCATTTGTTTGATGTGTTTGCACGGGATTTAGGGAGTTTGAAAAACTTGATATTCTTTTATTATGAATATTTAAATTAAATAAATAAATAAGAAACAAAAATAATAGAGTAAGCTAATAATCTTGAAAACGGAAAAGAGAACATACTGTGGTACCGGTCTTCGATGAGCTTGGTTTCCTCCATGACTTCAGATTTTGGTGTTAGGTCATCGATGAGCTTGGTTTCCTCCATGACTTCAGATTTTGGTGTTTATTGTCTAGAAATCACTTTCTTAAAAACTACAACTTAATGTGCATTATTTATAGGGTAATCAATAGGAATGTCCTCCACAACAATGCCATGGCACTTTACACACGAAACCGTACGTGCGAATGTGATTGGTTCCAAGGAAAGAATAGACAAGGAATCAAGATGCAAGGAAAAAGAAGGATTGATGCCTATTTTGATTGGGTAGAAGAGGAGAATTGGAGAACTAGGTTTCCTTTCGGGATCAATGTACTAAGAAACCATGATAAAGACTTTAGTAAAAAGTAAAAATCAACAAAAAAAAGTAAAGAAAAAAAAAAAACAAAAAAACAAAAGAACGAAGCCTTAATAAAGTTAAGGCAACCACACCCATGAGCCATGACGTTTTTATGTAAAATGAAAAATTTCATTTCATTTATAATATTCAAAAAATTACTCATCTTCCATATATGTGTGGATCACAATGTAAAAATTGCATATTGAATGATTTTTTTATTAAAATAAATAAATAAATGTATTAAGCATTTATTGTTATAAGAGCATTCTCATTTACAAAATAAATATAAATTCATTTTATATGATAAATAATCATTCATCATCGTCCATTCTCGCACTTTCCCTCCTCCTTCCTCTTCCTCACTTTATAGGCTCCACCTCTTAGATCTAGATTGTTGTGATGGTCGGAGTGGTTGGTGTGGATTGTGGATGTTGATGTTGTTGGGTTTCATTTTAGGTTTCGGTGGCAACGATTTTGGTGGTTGTCGTGACTAGAAAGGATCGTCAGTGTCAATGTGGGTTGTTGCTGGGTCAAAGGTGGATTTGGCTTTGGATTTTGGGGCAGTAGTGGATTTGGCCATGAGATGATGATGTTTTGGGTTTA
The DNA here is from genome assembly GCA_033629205.1 of Lithocarpus polystachyus. Classification (NCBI taxonomy): domain Eukaryota; kingdom Viridiplantae; phylum Streptophyta; class Magnoliopsida; order Fagales; family Fagaceae; genus Lithocarpus; species Lithocarpus polystachyus. The sequence continues at coordinate 35,660,782 of CM066165.1, forward strand.
GTTACTATTGTTGGTGTGATGGTGTCATGAGTAGAAAATACATTATTTTAATTGGATGAACTGTAAATTAAAGAATGGGATGTATAATGCATTGTTAAAGTGGTTATATAAAAAAGATAAAATGATTGTTTGGTAATGCAAAAATGTTTTTTTTAAGGAAAATTATATTTTATCACTCTAAATTATACCCCCATTTATACTTACCACCCTAAATTTTCAAAATGCACGATTACTATACTAAATTATAACCCGTGTTTAACTCTACACCCTACCATCAATTCAACTGTTAACTTGAATGGAAAAGTATGTCACATACGATTCATGTGACCGTTGCATTGGCACTACATGAAAAGACTAAATTAGCCCTCTTCAATCTTTTAAATTGAATAAAACCAATGTAGTCCTATTTAGTTAAATTACTTATAGGGAAAAAAAATGGAACTGATTTTTTTAACAACTTTTTATATTTCACATAAAAATTGTATCAAAACTTTCTTAGAATGGTCATTTAACAGATGTCCTAATGGCATCCATTGGCATAGTTTACAAGACACTTATTCTAAAAACCACACCAATCTATACTATATCCTTTTGCATCTAGTTAAACCAAAAAGAAAATGAGAAAGAGATAAAAAAGTGAGAGGATAGAATAGATTTTAGTTTCACTCATTTGTATTTGGTTGGGGGTGGAAAAGTGAAAGGATGAAAAAAAATGAGTTTTTTTAAATTTACTCATATGTCCTTATTAAAAAATGATGTCCAATTAAAACAAAAAAGTGGCAAACAACCAAAAAAAATGCAATCACCCAAATTTATTAAGAAAGAAAAATCATGCCTATAAAAAATTGAAAAAAAAAATAAAGTAAAAAAAAAAAATTTGCATCTAGTTAAACCAAAAAGAAAAGAACAAGCAAAACAAAATAAAGCACCCACAAGTACCTATAGCACACTAGGAAAGCCACAAAAAAAAAATTAAAAAAAAAAAAAAAAAAAAAAAGCTAGCCATCCAGTATGTAAGAGGAGGAGGGGGTAGTTCATTCATTAATTGTTACTATTCCTCTCCCCTCTATTATCTCCCCAAATTGGGGAGATAGAATTTTGGTGGGCCAAGAGAGAAAACAGTTGGACCCTACCAATTTTCTATCTTCTTATTGTCTCCAACCAAACACCTATAAAATCACTTTTCTCTTCCTTATTTTCTATCCTCCTTATTTCACCCTAACCAAATGGACCCTTAGCCTTATGTTCTCCAATTTTAAAATTCTACACAAATTATGTTTTTTCTTGGAAAAATGAAGGTGAAATCAATCTAAGAAGTAGTACTTGGGGAACCCCATGTCCCAACGTATGTAAAATTCAATTATGATGCATAAGTGAGAGAAGAGAAATCTTACATTTGCAGTAGTTACTAGAAACCTCAAGAGTTGAAGCAAGTGCAACACTCCTAGTAGTATCAAAATTTGCAGATTTGGGATACAAGCACATGATTTTTGAAGGTGAGATGCATTTAAAATATGAGTTTAGCCTTTACACAACTCTTCTTTGCAGCCTCACTAGTCAATTGATGGTTGTTTTGTAACTCATACTTTTAGATTAACCAACTTTGTTGCCCGCAATGTCACAAAAGTGGGGCTCTTTTGTGTAACTTTTCCCTTACACAACTCTTCTTTCTATATATAAAAAGAGCCAATTGGCTAATGAACAGTGTTTTTGGTTTAGTGAGCATTCCTTTTTCTTTTTCTTTTTTTCAAGTTCACCAATTTGGTTTGAGCTTTTTTTTTTTTTTTTTTTCAAGATCTTTATATATTTACTTTGTACTTGTAACGTAAGCTTACAATGTATACACACAAAAAGTGACATATTATATACATTTGCAAAATACATATATATATATATATATATTGTACAAATTTTGCAAATGTGTACAACATTTGCCAATTTTTATGTATTTACAATAGAAATATACATTGTACTATTTACATAATGTATATGGGTCATTTGTAATAGATGGCCTCAGTCGGCCTTTCAGTTATAATCAGATAGTCCAAGTCGACGTCTGACCCCCAGTACTTGTAACTTACCCTCCTTTTTGGTATCAGAGCCAAGTTGGCCGATCAGTTGTTGTAAGTTACATTTTATTAATCATAAGTTGGCAGGTTATACCGCCATAGTTATCTAAGAAATACTACATTATTTTCAGTATCACCATATCATTAATTTCAGTCAATTAATTATGTTGAACTCTCTCATTCCCCATATTTTATTTTACATCTATTTTTTGATAACTCTTCCATTCCCATTCATATATTTCTTCATTTGTTATTATTTTGCCATCTTCTTCTATCTATACCGTTGGATTTAAGAGTCTTCCTTTATTCTATTTGTTTATCATTCAGTGTTATCTATTTAAGCTAACCAGTTATCTCCCAGTTATCCGCTTCTTCTTGTTTCTGTGTTTTGCCCCAAAGTTTATTGCAGTTGTGTACTGTTGAGACTTACAAGCCCCTATTAAGTGCTGTTTATAACCCCCTAAGTCCCGGTGTCCTAAGCCGAGTGGCCGTTTAGCGGGAGTGAGGCGTTTAGGCTTAAAAGTTAGGACTGTGGCAATTAGAGGTTGTAGTGTGCTCAAAAAAGGCATTGTCTCGTGTGAACACCCTGTTACAGATCTAAGGATAGATCCAATTATCTAGGAGATAAGGATAATTAGGTTTTAATCGTTTAGATTAAACTGTTAATCAAAATGATGAATAGATTGTTTAGAAGTAACTCTTCCTCTAGTATAGTTAGTAGAACATCATTCCTCCTCAAGATTCCACAAGAAGCTGGAATTCTCAATTCTGAGAGTTATGAGTTATCAGATGTAGATTTAAAGATAGGAGATTGAAATATCCCTAAGGTACCCACCAGTGAGATCTATAAGTCTTCATGGTCTTTTAAAAAGGCTTTCAAGATAAATTGACATGTTAGGACTACAGAACAAGTTTATGGAATCAACAAGGAGTACGAGATGTGCTACTTGCCTGACCCAGTAACCTTGGTTACCCATAGGAAGAAAGGACATAACTTCCTACACATAGGTTTAGTCCAGGTTGGAGTTAAACCTCTCATCAGAAAAGGATTAGATTGCTCTATCCTTTTAGTCCTTAGAAATACCCGTCATATAAGGTTTAATGACAGTTTCTTAGGAACCATAGAATCCAGCCTTAGCGGTGGACTAGTCCACTTCGACTGTTTCCCCAATTTCACCATCTACCTCTGTGGCCAGCATGTTATGAAGGCACTCACCCTCAATATCAAGACCCATGGAACCCTCATGGTACAGGGAACCAGTCAGATAGCCTTGATATACAGAGTTTATTATAAGTGCATAAGGACGAACACGAATGTTCAGGCACTTGATAAAAGGAAGATGGGAGAAACCATCCTTATCCAGACAACAGACATTAGATCTAAAATTCAGGTCCCAAAAACACTGAAATAGTCTGAAGTCTCATTTCCAGATAATTGGGCTCTAGAGAACGAAAATTATCCTCTCCAGTTCCAAAACCTAGAACAAAACCCAGACTTAGACTTTTTCCAGCAGCTAGCAGATGGTACTGTGAGGCTTAACTTTGACCAGTCTAGGTTTAGAACACCTCTGCATGAACCCAGGTTTAAATCCCCAATCGATCTTCACCAACCCAGTAGGCAGTCCCTTATTCTCCTCAGAGATAGACCTGCATCCCAAGCTAGCTCCTCTGGACCCCTTGCACCATACCTAAGATTTAGACGAGACTTAGGTGTAGAACTTCAAGGAGCCAAGACCAAATCCCAAGTTAGTACCCTTTGCTACACAGCTAAACAGGACTCAGTTGTTGATCAAGATGACGACAACAATCAAAAGACACCATCACCATCCAAGACTAATATGGAAGACCCATACTAGTATGAAGTTCAAGAACCCCAAGTTGACCATGAAATTATGGTTATGAAAAAGGACTTCACCCCTAACCTAGTAGCCTTAGGAAAGGAGTTTAATTCTAAAGAAAACAGAGTCAAAAGAGAAGCCTATAGAGCCAACCATACCCTAGAACAAAAGAAAGAAGTTCTAGAAAATTGGCAGGAATTCATGAAAGAGGTATCCAGCAATGTCCCTTTCTTTGAATATTTTGAGAACCATTTTGAATAGCACAAAAAGTCTTGTGTCATCACCAAAGCCAACTGGACCAAAGAAGACACTAAGGAAGTTGTCCAGTCTAGTCATCCACCCCAGACAGCCATCACCTTTAAGTACAAAGGAAAAGATATCCTTGGTACCCCTTTTAGGATTCCTTCAAAGAAAGAGAAACTTGTGAAGAAGGTGATTGAGTAGAAAAACTACACCAACCAATGTTTAGGTGTAATAGGAAAATAGCTTGATAGGTTAGAAGAAAAAATGGAAAACAAGGTTATCCTCCAGCCAGGAAACCCTAGTAAACCCATCCAAACCCTAACAAAGCTTTTAGTTAAACTACCCACAACTAGACATACCAGCCTTAGGTCTAAGGACAAAACAGCCTTAGATTACCCAAAAGCTCGAGGAACTTGTGAAGAAGGAACCAGTCACCTCTTCACCTAGTAAAGGTCCCAGCTCACAGTTTTAGATATCCACACAGCTTCTAGTAGTTCTAGAAGAACCTCCTCAGAAAATGAAAAGGAGATATAACACATAGAAAACCAGTTTCAAGGTTTAGAGATGAAAAGGCTTCATCATCCAACGCCGACCAACCTAACCAAAAATTGGTATCCCAGACCAACACGCCCTGACCTCCAGTATGAGGAAAGGAGCAACCAATTTTTAGTATCCTCTAGTAAACTCTATGAGTGGAACATAGATGGTTTATTAGAACAGGAAATCCTAAATAAGATCCAGCATATGACCATGGTAGCCAATAACTACCTAGACGAAGGACGTCCCCACACAGAGGTCATAGAGCTTGTAGCCTTAGGATTCACAGGGAAACTTCTGCAATGGTGGAACAACTGCTTAACAGAAGAATCCAAAAATGATATCAAGCATGTAGTCCAAAAAGATGAGGAAGGTCTCCCTATCTTTGACGAACGCTTAGGAAAAGATATTCCTGATGGAGTCAATACCCTGATCTATATGATCATGAAACACTTTGTAGGAAAATCTAGCAACATCACATCTAGGATTTATGATCAGTAAAGTAACCTTAGATGTCGAACCCTAGGAGACTACAAGTGGTACGAAGATGTATTTACCACCCGTGTCATGCATAGGAGCGATTGTACCTCTCCATTTTAGAAGGAGAAGTTCATCAATGGCTTACCCAGATTATTTGGTGAAAAGGTGAAAGAAACCCTTTGTAACCCCTTAGGTGTCATAGATTATGATAACCTAACCTATGAAGATATTTCTAGCACAACCCGAAGTGAAGGAATGAAGATGTGCAGAGATTTCAAAATCCAAAGTCAAGCTAGCAAGAGCAAAGCCAAGTACGAAGTAGAAACTTCTGTACACAGTATAGCTTACCTCCCATAGCCCCCTCCAAGAGAAAATCAAAGTTCAGAGGGAAAGAATCGCCTGGAAAATTTCATAGGAAACCAACAGCTTCCAAGTATTATAGAAAACAGGAGTACAGCAACTTCAAAGATAATGATTTCTATAAAAAAAAAAAAAGGAAAGTCGTCTAGATCCAAGTCCACAAGCAAGTATGAGAAACCCACAAAAGCATCAGGAAAATACTTCAATTGTGGCAAGAAAGGTCATTTCAGAAAAGAGTGTAGACCCAAGGCTAGAACCCTTATCAACACTTTAGTCAGTGACCAAGCTAGTAAAGATGAGATCTTTAAACTGCTAGAACTTGATCACATAGAAAGTGAATCAGCCAATAGTTCTAGTGACCATGAGATCTACCAGTTAAACCAGTCATCATCTTCAGAACCTTCTAAAGACTCAGATTCCTCTAGTAGCCTAGGCATTGGTTTAGCTTGCAAAGATAGTTGTTGTAGGAACAAGACTATCAATGTACTCAGTAAACAAATCAGTGTGCTTAGCCAGCAAGAAGAACTACTCTTAAATCTCATTAAAAAGATCGAAGACCCAGTAGTTAAAGCCCAGAAGCTTAGTGCATTCCATGCAACCTTAGTTAGGGAAACCAGTAAACTCGAACCAAGGATTCGTGAACCCAAAGAAGACCTAGAGAAAATCTATGATAGGTTTTCCAAGTCTAAAAAGGAAGTTACAGTCAACGATCTTCAAAAGGAAATCAAGGAAACCAAGACTGAGGTTAGAACCCTTAAGCAAGAACTAACCATTCTTAGGGTTGATAACACTCTCCTTGACCAAAGAGTAAAAAATTTAGAAAGTACTTCTCATCAAGGCAATAAGGAAGGACCCTCATTCCAAAACCCTTCGAATGAAGAAGAAGAAACAGTTAACCCTACAGCAAATATGGTTCAGAAAGAACAACCCAGTCAGAAATTCTTAGAAACCATCAGTAGGATTAACTTCCAGAAATGGCATTCCAAAGTCAGGATTGTCATTAGCAAAGATTTTGAATTTGAAGTTATAACCTTGATAGACTCAGGTGTTGATCTCAACTGCATTCAAGAAGGAATCATTCCCTCCAAGTACTACAGAAAGACTAGGGAAAGATTGACATCCGCAAGTGGTGGTAAGATGCAGATTGAATTCAAAATCCCAAAAGCACATGTGTGTCAGGACAACACATGTTTCAAAACCACATTTATCCTAGTTAAGAATATGACAGATAGGGTCATCTTAGGAAACCCGTTCATGTGTCTGTTATATCCTTTTATCACAGATAGTGAAGAAATCACTGCCCATCCCTTTGGCCAGCCAGTCAAGTTTAAGTTTCTTAGGAGCCCAGAACCTAGAGACACCAGTAGCCTCCATGAAGTTTCTATCTCCAAAACTCTTAACCTTATCAAATGCCAAATATCCCACATACGGTACCAACCAGGCAAAGAACCCTGACCCATCTGTTTTTATCAGCCCATATTTAGTTGATGATTTTTTTGGCCCCATTCAGTCCCAAAAACCATCATATTCCAACACATGCATTTTGCATAAAAGTATTTGCTTCATTACATTCCCTGCTTTTAAACCTATTCCATCAAGCATTCATTTAATAGGAAACTATTTTGCTTGTCCAGACAACCTCCAACAGGAAAAGAAGCAAATAGCTTATAATACCACTAGTAAGTGGAAGATGACTTCTTCGGCAGAGAAGAGGAACAAGGGGAAAGCTCCTGCACAAGACTATCCTCAAGACAAAAGGCTTCCAGCAGGACAGTCTTTTGTAATGCATGAAGGTGCATCCTCTAGGGGAAACCAAATAAGATCAACATCCCTTCAGAAATTTGTCCCAGCAGAGATGACATATTTTAGTGGTGACAAAACTGTTATTTTGCAAGAAGTTTTATCCAAGGAATTACAATTCAATGATGGAGCATATGTAGATTTACCATACTCCATACAAACTATCCTTGATAATCTCCACTCAGCCTACACCTTAAAACACCATGGCCTTTTCCAAAGAACCCTCAAAGCACTAGAAATCCACCTAGTAAACCTTGAGGCAAGAAATGAAGCCATCACCAGTCTACTCTCTGGCAAAAAGGATATCCGTTCAAAGGATAAGACTATTAAAATGGACACTGATTATGCTAGGCTAAGTCTTAAGACCCAAGCCTCCCTAAGAAGTGCAATTGCCAACTTGCCTACTAAAATACAAGTTAGTATTTTAGGAAGCAAGGCTATATTTAAATCAATTAACCAATGGTTTGAACATTTTAAAATATTGCTCACAATTCCTTATCCAGACCCTGATAATTCGAATGATACGGAGGATATATTCGCACAAGCGACGTGGGAAGAACACTTTGGGTGCAGCCTCAGAGTATATGAAAAGGAACATCCTTTCCCCAGCCTCCTAATCAATTATGAAGATGGTCTAGATGAGGCAGAAGAGATGGGACCCTACTGGCTCTCCAGAATGTTTGAATATGCCTTTATCAAGGAAATAAAGCTAACAAGCCATAATCAAGTCAGCCAGTTTCCCCAGATCATAAGAAGAACGGTTGAACAAGTTGCAAGTCCTTTTGTGTCTATTAGATGCTAGAGCACACTCCCACAACGAGAAAGAGACAACTGGATGACTATGCAACCTTCAAGGCTCTTAGTACTCATTAATGGGTACTCCCACCAAGGCCCCTGGTTTGAAGGTGACTCCCACCTATCCTACAAAGATCCTTATGCTCTTGCGGATTGTTGGAGAAACCATGCTAACAATGAGATCCTTGACACGATCAAAGACCTATGGGAAAACTATCATTTCATAGGTACCACTAGACGGATTTCAGTTTTCACTACTAGACCATACATCGCCTCCATCCCTAATCTCCAAAGGCAAGGAAACCATAATCCTAGAAGGTTTATCAAGCGGAAGCCGGAATATGAACCATTAGTCTACTGTGGTTTCTGTAATCAGTATACTACTCTTCGGGAGCATAATTGCAACTACAATCCCCCGTGGGATCATGATAGATATCCATTCGATGCTCCAGATACTGATTAGCACTCAAAACCAACCCAGAGGATTGGAAGCCCTAAGACTGATCCAATCACCAGTCACAAATTTAGGATTTCCCTCCTCCAGTTCAGAAAGCAATTGCCCAGAACACAAGATCTCAGTCCAGCCTAGACTCCGTCCAGATTGCCGGAAAATCTAGCAAGGAATTAAAAGATCTTGCCACGCACTTCCTCCTCTAGTTAGAACAGTTAGAGTCAGAAGAAAAGGGTTCTCCTGCCTCTTCAGAAGTTTCAGTCAACCGCAATCCAAATGAGCCATTATTCCAGGACTCCCAAGATCCTTATGATGGTTACATTTTGTATAATGATTAAGTTATTCTAGATAGCACCAGTCACTATTCAGAACAGTATCTCCAGACCGATTAATATTCATCTACAGCACCAATCACTGTTTGATGAAAAATTCCCGCACTTAGCCTATAGAAGTAGACAAAAGACAAAAAACTATTCATGAACAAAACCAGTCACTATTCATGAATAGTACCCAGCACAATAATCCAGAAGTACTATTTGCTTTCGGTGGAAAAAATTTTCACATCAGTAAAAGCATTTACCCTTCCATATTTTCAGCAATCTTCAGAGGATCCAAGGCCCCTTCTCTAGTCTATATAAGGCAGCCTCAGCTCCATTCTGAAGCAGGTATAGTTAGGGTAACTACCTCAGAAGTTCAATTCTCCAATCAAAATACCTCCCTTCTCATTACAACCCTTAGTCTTGTAATCAAATGGCAACCCCAGTTTATACTTGTAATTCCCCAGTTAGTCTTACATTTGTAACAGATGGCCTCAGTCGACCTTTCAGTTGTAATCAGATAGCCCCGGTCGGCGTCTGACCCCCAGTATTTGTAACTTACCCCCATAGTACAATGTATATTTCCATTGTAAGTACAATGTATATTTCTATATATAAAAAGAGTAAATGGGAAAAGTTATAGTAACTTCGCTACAGTAGTTTTTGTTTGTTCAATTTTTACTATTTCGGTGGCCGCATTTTTTTTTTTTTTTTTTTGTAAATGTATAAAGCCACAGTAGATTTGCTATATTATTTTTGGTTTGTCCAATTCGCACTATTTCACATTATAATAAAATATTAACATAACAAATTGGCACAATATTTTATCAAATGTTGAGGTGTTATTTATTATAAGTTAAAATAATATAATAAAATATCATACTAGAACCAACCACAACTAAAAATAAAGGTATTGTGAAAAAAGAAGTGCTACATCCACAATATTTTTCACAACACTTTCATAACAAATCATAGGTGGTAAATTGTTATTAATTTTAATTTAAACTTACTAATGAAGCAAGGTTTTTTTTTCTCACCAATAATAACCTGTAATAACCTACTACTTATGATTTATTGTGAAATTGTTATGGACATAGCATTTTTTGTATAAAAATGTTAAGATATTTTGTTGTCGTCACAATATTTTCAAAACTACTGAGATGTCAATTCTTTACAAGTTAAAATAAAATATAACAAAATTATAAAAGTATTATGAAAATGTTGTGTCATTCTATTGTGTTTTTTAAAAAATTTTGTTGATTTAGTCAGCTTTGTTGAGCCAAAATTTACTATTTCACATACAATTTTCTTAAGTTGATTTTTTGTATTTTTTTTTTCATTACACACCATTTTAAGTAAAAATACATAGTTTTACACGTAAAAGCAAAAACAAAAACTTATGGAAAAAAACAGATTTCATCCTTTATGTTTAGAATAGTTTACAATTCCTTCATAAACTTTAAAATTAAGTAATTTTTCCCTTAATATTTTGGAAAAAAGCAAATATGTCATATTGCTATTCTCTCAATTAAATCCTAATGAAAACTTATGATTCTTAAAATATTTTATTGAGTAATGTCTAAATTACTCCCGCTAAATTTTAACATTCCTAAAAAAATTGTAACTATTGCTACAACTGTTCAGGTGGCAGGTTATAAGTGATAAAGAAAAAATAATAAGTTTATATGAAAATGACAAGCTGCTAATCATAATCTACTATGTAAAATAATGGTAGAATTACAACTCTTATTCGGTACTAAATTACTCTCCAACAATTGGTTTCCAGGTACTCAGAAGTAATTTAATTCTATATTACTATTCCTATGTCCTAACATCTATCTAACCATGCAAACTCCCAAGTCATTACCATAAAAATCATAGTATTCTCTCTCAAAAGCCATATCTTCCGAACATTACTATTGCTACATATATTGTCCATATGGAACAGAAACCTCGCATAGCTATTCTACCAACTCCAGGGATGGGGCATTCGTCCCTTTTGTTGAGTTTGCCAAACTAGTCGTTCTTCAGTCTTCACCACAAATTCCACATCACATATATATGTATCATTCCCGTATTTGGGTCTCCATCTAAAGCCATGAAAGAAGTCCTCGAAGCCCTGCCCACAAGCATAGACAATGTCTTTCTTCCTCCAGTGAACTCTGAGGGCCTCGAAAGCTTACCACCCGGAGTCCAAATTGCTGTCACCATGACTCGTTCACTGCTATCTCTTCCTGAAGTGTTAAAGTCTACTCGAGTTACTGCTTTGGTCTTTGGGATGGATGCACTACATGTTGCTAAGGAACTAAACATCCTACCTTACGTTTATTTCACTTCAAATGCTTTTACGTTGTCATTGCTTTTGCATTTGCCAAAGATAGATGAGACAATTTCATGCGAGTATAGAGACCTACAAGAACCATTGAAACTCCCAGGGTGCATACCTATTCACGGTAGAGATCTTCCAGAACCAATTCAAGATCGAACAAGTGAATTTTACAAAATGTTTCTTCTCAGCGAAAATGGGCTGCGATTAGCCGAGGGTATTATCCTCAATACCTTCATGGAATTGGAAGAAGATGCTATAAAAGCACAGTTAGAAGAAGAAGCTAAAATTCTCCCACTTTATCCAATTGGACCCATCAGTCAAACTGGTTCAACTTCAAGCAATCAGGCTGATTGTCCAACCATCTTGAGCAGTCTGACCCTTCAACCTTTTTTTTTTTTTGAGAAAAAAAAAAAAAAAAAGGTTGAAGGGTCAGACTGCTCAAGATGGTTGGACAATCAGCCACATGGCTCTGTCCTATTTGTTTGTTTTGGAAGTAGTGGGACCCTCTCATATGAACAAACCAATGAGCTCGCCCTTGGATTGGAATTGAGTGGGCATAAGTTTTTATGGGTTTTAAGAAGCCCGAATAATAAATCTAATGTTGCATACCTTGGAGACCAAACCATTGACAACAACCCTCTTGCTTTCTTACCAAAAGGGCTCGTAGAGAGGACTAATGGGCAAGGCCTAGTGGTGCCCTCTTGGGCACCACTAGCCCAAGTGCTTAGCCATGGCTCCACTAGTGGGTTCTTAACTCATTGTGATTGGAATTCGACCCTAGAGAGTATCATGCAAGGCTAACCATTAATTGCATGGCCACTTTACGAAGAACAAATAATGAATGCAGTATTACTTGTTGAGGATCTAAAAGTGGTACTAAGACCAAAAACTAAAGAGGAAGGCCTAGTGGACCGAGAGGAAATCGCGAAAGTCGTAAAGGGTCTCATGGTCGGAGTTAGTGGTGACTCTAGAAAATTTTTTCAGGGTGTTTCTCAACAAGCATAAATTACACAATCTAATAAAAAAAATTTATATATTGACAACAACAAAAATAAAAAAGCACGCAAATACATAAAATTTACAATTACCATCTACGAGTTTTCATATTTTGAAATCATTGCATAATAGTCTCATTATCAATGCTACAAGCTACATCTTTTCTAATATATACAACCAAGTAATCATTCATCCACTGATCTCCCATTCGATTGCGCAGTTCATTCTTTACATATTTCATTGCTGAAAAACTTCTTTCTACTGTTGCAGTAGCAACTGAAAGGGTCAAAGCTAACTTCACAAGCAAATAGACTAATAGATAAATCTCATGCTTCCTTGTGCCCACTAACTTTTCAGTAAGTTCACTAACCCCTTGAAGCTCTAAAAAGAAGTCATTCTGCGCATATTAAAAATGTAATTCTGAAGTTGAGAGTCAAGTGCCAAAATATCTGTCTCAAGAAAATCAGAGAGATAGAACTTAGCTAAACGTATCAACTTTTCCTTATTGAAAGCCACAAATGAATTACTTGGATTCAAGCAAGCCATACAAAGTAGCAAATCAATATTCGCCTCAGAAAAACGGTTGTTAAGCTCTTGAAGTTGCATATCTATGATTGTATAGAATAGTTCAGCACGATAATGATGTAAATTTGTATTTTGTTGAGTGTTGCGTCACGGCCTCCCACTAACTACAAATATTTCATCCATGTTCAATATAGAAATATCATGTGTGGTACAAAATGAAGACACTTCGGTCAATAAAGATTTTCATTCATCATCTCTCATCACTTGCAATCATTGCTTAAACACTTTAACATGATCCATAGCATTTACTATATCCTGATTTTTTTTTTTTTTTTTTTTGCAATGCTATTGACAACTCATTTGTGATCCCTAAAATGTTTTTCATCAAGTGTAGAGTAAAGACAAATTCAAAAGATAGAATTGACCTCATAATAGATCGAGCTTCAACTTTTTGGTCAGAGAGACCATCTTCTTCAATAATCTCAAGTACATCAACAACATCAGAGAACATCAAAATCAAATTAAAAATAGTCCCATAATATGATCCCTAACGTGTACCACTAGGGCATTTAAGATTTGTCTTTTGATTCAAACCTTGCCCACTTCTATGTACATCATTCTCTAAATCTTCTCTAATTTGGGCAAATTGTGCATCTCGAAGAGCATCTCGTCTCTTACAAGAGCCTCCAGCAACAGTTACTAAATTACTAACCACATAAAAAAATTCAGCAATGTTAATGTGATTTTTAGCAACGGCACCAAGTGTCAATTGAGCAAAACAATGGACATAAAATGCTGATTTATTCTCTTTCAAAATTAAAGTTTTGAGACCATTGATATCACCTTGCATATAATTAGCTCCGTCATAACCTTGCCCATGTAGGTTCGATAAACTCAAATTATGTTCACAAAGTAAACATTGAATAGCATATTTGAGTGACAAAGTGGTGATACTTGCTACATGTACAATACCAAGGAACCGCTCTATAATAATTCCTTTTTTATTCACATAACGAAGAACGAGGGACATTTGTTCTTTCACTGAGATATCACGTGACTCATCAACTAATATTGAAAAGAACCCATTGTCAAGATCCTTGATGATGACTTTGGATGTTTCATGTGCAATTGCATTTTCAATGTCTTTTTGAATATTAGAGTGGGTAAGCTTGCAATTTTTCAAAGCTTTTTGCAACACTTCATTGATAGATTCATTGTGATCCCCCAAAAATTGTAAAAGCTCAAGGAAATTTCCTTTATCACTTGAACCTTGAGATTCATCGTGGCCACAAAAAGCTAATCCCCGGCATAAAAGGAATCTTATGCAATCAACTATTGCATTTACTTGAACCCGATATTCAAGTTTATCTTGATTTGATCGCTTAACCAAAACACTTTGAATGTGTTGCTTTTCTGTCAGTAGATCTTCACTCTTCTTGACAGTATGGTTATGAGCACTATTAACTCCTCCAACATGGTACTCTAACTCCGCAAGCTGATTCCAAAGTTTGAATCCCTTCGTTACAAAAGTCTCACCTCCTCCTTGCTTACCAACATCTTGCCCAAATAAGTAGCAATAAAAACAAAATGCTACATCCTTGTCTATACTATATTCCAACTAATTTCTATTTACATACCATTCAGATCTAAATCGACGAGGCTTTCCAGAAAAATATGATACAGGGTAATCATGAACAGGTTGACAAGGGCCTTTCGCTAAATAATATCTTCTTATTTCATCATGATTATTAGGATGATAAGATGATATCTTTTGTCGTAGTCTAGGATCTGAAGGAAGATTTTCTAAGTTAAAGTTAACACAAATTCACTTAGAAAATGAAGATGAATCTTGCACAACAGATGAATCTTGCACAGGAGCTGAATCTTGAGTACGTGGTTTTCTTATCAAATATTTGTCCACAATTCTAGTAAAAGAATAAACAATAAACTATAAGTTCATTTGAAATATTAATAAAATTATTAATTATTGTTGTAACGTTGTTTAGTTGTTTCATTAATTTGTTTGTCTTTTTTAAACTATAATTTGTTATATTGTTGTTTCATTAATTATAAAATTATTAATTGTTGTTTAGCCTAACATAATTTAATTTGTTTGTCTTTTATAATGTATTAATTTATTAATTATTATACAGCTTTAATTATTGTTGTTTAGCCTAACAATAAACTATATTGCTTTAATTTATTTGTCATTAATTATACTGTTTTAATTTGTTACATTGTTTAGCCTCATGTGCGCATTACACTAAAAGAGCTATTGATGTGCACATTATTTACACATCCCATGTGTAGGTGTAGCACAATAATTAAAGTATTAAAACTGTATAATGTGCACTTGTGTAGCCCGGCCCCATCCCATGTGCCCATCCACCCCCACCCCACTCAACACACAAGCACGCCTTATGATGCCCCTGCCAATCAAAAATTTTCACAACTAAAAGACAATTAATATTTCACCAAGACACCAACACTGACACCAACACAGTGCAGTGCACACTACACACACCAACACCAACAGATAAGTTAAACTAATAAAGGCATAAAGCCAAATTCAATTTTCAAAAAGTCAAAAACAAACAAAATTTAATAAAGCATTAAAGCTAAAGACTAAGTAGAAAGTTCGGCCAATCAAAAGACTAAAAAGAGAGAGAAAGTTATGAGTTGGTCTTATTAAAGAATATAGAGAGAGAGAGAGAGAGAGAGAGAGAGAGAGAGAGTCATTTTCTATTTTCTAAAGTTCAGAAATCAAATAGAGAGAGAGACTGAGAGAGAGTCAGAGAGAAAAAGAGAGAGACTGAGAGAAGAAGCTTAGAAAAAAAAAAATGAAATACCTTGAGGGAGGGTCAGAGGGAGCACCGGAGCAGGGCAGCGGCAGCAGCCGAGCAGCGAGCAGGGAGGCTAGAGGTCTGAATTGAACTGGCCGGCGAACAAAGGCGAGCGATCTGCCGATCTGGCACTGGAGTGCCAATCTCCGCCCTCCGATCAGATGAGCGACGACGAGCGGCATTGGGTATTTGGCTTGGATGAGCCTCAACAAGCGATTGCGGTGTTACTCAATCCTCTATGATCTCTCTATCTTTAGGTTAGGTTAGCTTAGTGATTTCTTTTTTCTTTTTTTTTTCATAAGGCCTAATTTGTGGGTTTGTCTTCATTTTTTTTTTTATGAGGCGCTGCCGCGCTGCTCTGCTTTTTTTTTTTTTTTTTTTTTGTGAGAATCTGTGGGTTATGGCTGTACTCTGTTGGGCACTTGGGATTGCCGTGGGCTTGTCTCTGTTAAAATTTTTTTTTTTTTTTCAGATTTTAGTTCAAATTTGTTTTTTTGGGCTTTTTTTTTTTTTTTTGCTTGAAAGTAGAACAAATAAATTTTTTTTTTTAATTTGAGGGTGTTCCTAATATGATTGAGGGTGTTCCTAATGCAAAGTAAATATAAATTTTTTTTATTATATATAAAAAAAATTTTCAAGTTTTTTCAGGTCAGGGTGTTCCTAGGAATACCCTGACCTCAACGTAGCGTCCCCTCTGGTCGGAGTGGAGGGCAAGAAAGTTAACAGCCATATGAAATACCTATAAATTGCTGTTGAGAAAGTACTTAGTGCTGATGGGTCTTCTATGGACAAATCAACCTGGCTTTTATATATATATATATATATATATATATAAAGTTTGTGCATTAAGGTGTGTATAATAAACAATACTCATATTTTTGGGTTATACTTGTTGCACAACTTTGAAATCGTGATTTCAAGTCACGTTTTCCTTTCTGTCTTTCTTTTTTTGGGCTGTGTAAAATTATGTTAAATAATTTGTGTGTAATGAACAAAGCCCTCAATAGAGTTACTAGTCTTTTCATCAAAAAAAAAAAAGAAAAAAAAAAAGACAACCCTCTATATAAATATATATGTTGTTGTTCTCCTTTAGTCCTTGTCACTTGTTGTATGTTTTTGAGTAGTATTTATAACACAAATAGTTTACACACTCTCAAAAGAAATTGATAGAAAATTTTTGTGATGAGTGAAAAACTATAAAATAGTTTTTGTGCAACAAGTTTAGACCATGGCTTTTATTATGTATTATTTGACAGTACCATGTCTTTGTTATATCGAATCATTCTTTTAATTATATGTGACTAGTACGTGCTACGCATAATTTATTAATATAATCTCATCTCCGAATTTTATATATTAAAAGTTGGTCAAAATTTTATATACTAAAAAGCAAGCAAGCTGTGAAAGTTACACACTGTATGTATGGGACACAACTGAAATTATGTTTGTAACATAATTTCACAAGTTCATAATTATAACTGAAATTGTATTTCGTATTTTCAAAACACAATTTTAACTGTATTGTGTACGATAATATATAATTTAACATGTGTAATAATAATTAACGAAAGCAAAATTGGACCCTTCCAAAAATGTGGGACTGGCCTAGCTAGCTAGCTAGCTAGCTCCAATAGAAAGATAAACTCGCAATGAAAATTTTTGACAAAACATTCATTTACATGCGCGTGATGGTTCTTATTTAAATAAATTAACATGATAAAATATGTTTTGGAGCGAAGAAAGGGCATGGAAAAATTACTGAAGAAAAATTATTATTAGATATTGGGATAAATTAATGGATGCTGTCTGTATGGGACACAACTGAAATTATGTTTACAAACATAATTTCACAAGTTCATAATTATAACTGAAATTGTGTTTCGTATTTTTAAAACACAATTTTAACTGTATTGTGTACGATAATATATAATTTAACATGTGTAATAATAATTAACGAAAGCAAAATTGGACCCTTCCAAAAATGTGGGACTGGCCTAGCTAGCTTGCTAGCTGCAATAGAAAGATAAACTCGTAATGAAAATTTTTGACATAACATTCATTTACATGCGCGTGATGGTTCTTATTTAAATAAATTAACATGATAAAATATGTTTTGGAGCGAAGAAAGGACATGGAAAAATTACTAGGGAAAAATTATTATTAGATATTGGGATAAATTAATAGATACTTTAATGATATTGATTTAGGAACAACCTTTAGAAAAAATTTATGAAAAAAGAAAAAAGTAACATTTTTTTTTTTTTTTACAATTATTTATTTTTCTCATAAAAGTAATATCGAAATTTTCTTAAAATTGTCCATTAATAAGTGCCCCAAAGACACCTATTAACCAGGCCCTTAGATATTTTACCAGCCATTTGTTATTACCGGTACCAACCATGTTTGGGAACCTGACCTCAAGGCAATAACAGATGGCACCAGTCATTAAGGCAAGGAAAAAAGTCATAAATTTTGATAGAATATGACTTGTCAATCTTCACAGCACCTATATATCCTATATTATATTGGAGCTCAAATCATTTTTCTTTTGTTGTTCTTTCTTTGGCCCATTTTCTTTCAAATTGTTCATGTGTAGTTTCCTCCCTCATGATTAATGTTTGGGACGCTCGGAAGAAGGACTCTGTGGTTGTTTCTCTGTTGTTGTTGTTGGTTTTTTTTTATTTTTTATGAAGTTTAGATTTTTTTTTTTTTTTTTTTTCTTTAAAGGTTCATTTTCATCCACAATTCTTTAAGACAACATCATTTGTCATTATTTTTGTTAAAATTTAATGATATGATTGATTGTGAGTGATACAATCACTTTCACATAGATCCTAACTTTTTCTCCACCACTTAAAATCAATCACCTCACAAGGCTTGTCTCCTAAAATTCTCTTTCACTTTTATCAATACTATCGACATAATTTCAATTATAATAATGATTTAATATAATCAATAGGTTAATATAATTTGGATTATTTTATAGTATAGATCACGTTATTCTCATAAAGTTTAAGTATACAACACTAACTTGAAAATTTTCTTAAAAAAATAACATTGTATTTTATAGTTATTATTTCTAAAGGAATATTCATTTTTCTCAAAAAAAAAAGAAAAAAAAAAAGAAATGATTTATAACTTTTAGTTAAACTAGTCGCTAACCCGTGCGATGCACGGGATAGTTAAATAAAAATTAAAAATACTTATTTTACTTAAAGGTATATGACTTAAATTTTAAAAATGTATAATTTGAAAATGAATGAAAATAACTAATTTCTTTAATATAATGATTTAGAAAAAAAAATTTCTTTCATATCATTGGTTTCACATAACACATTTCGACGTGGGCTATTCTATGGTGATAACTTTACATAATATTCAACTGCAATTATATCTACTATCTACTACCAATCTAATCTATGATGTTATCTTGATAGTAGATCTACAAATTGCATTCTCGTATTCTTAGAGCTTGCCACATTATTGTTATTATCTATATATAATATAAAACTGAAAATTTTAACTTTTTAAAAGACTTACATTAGAATTAGGATTAAAAAATAATTTTTTTTTAAATTAGACCTCACGTTAGTTTTTTTTTTTTTTAAGGGCTCACTTTAGGTTAAAAAAAAAAGACTCACGTGAAAAAAAAAAAAAAAAAAAGACTCCTATTAGGATTAAGGAAAAAAAAAGAGACTCCTATTAGGACTCTCTCACTATTTAGTTTAACAAATTAAAATTTTTTATAAATTAAAATGATGAAAAAAAAAGAGGTAGAGAGACTCTTGTTAGGACTCTCTCACTATTTAGTTTTAAAAATTAAAAAAAATTATAAATTAAAATGATGATGTGAAAAATTGTGGGAGCTTCAGAGGCTTCGGTTATATATATATATATATATATATATATATAATATCTATATATAATATAAAACTGAAAATTTTAACTTTTTGAAAGATTTACGTTAGAATTACGATTAAAAATAAATAATTTTTTTTTAAATTAGACCTCACGTTGGTTTTTTTTTTTTTTTTAAGGGCTCACTTTAGGTTAAAAAAAAAAGACTCACATGAAAAAAAAAAAAAAAAAAAAAAAAAAAAAAAAAAAGACTCCTATTAGGATTAAGGAAAAAAGAGAGAGACTCCTATTAGGACTCTCACTATTTAATTTAACAAATTAAAATTTTTTATAAATTAAAATGATGAGGAAAAAAAAGGGAGCGAGACTTCTGTTAGGACTCTCTCACTATTTAGTTTTAAAAATTAAAAAAAATTATAAATTAAAATGATGATGTGGGAGCTTCAGAGGCTTCGATTTTTAATATATACTAGTCGCTAACCCGTGCGATGCACGGGATAGTTAAATAAAAATTAAAAGTACTTATTTTACTTAAAGGTATATAACTTAAATTTTAAAAATGTATCATTTGAAAATGAATGAAATAACTAATTTCTTCAATATAATGATTTAGAAAAATTCTTTTTCTTTCATATCATTGGTTTCACATAACACATTTCGACGTGGGCTATTCTATAGTAATAACTTTACATAATATTCAACTGCAATTATATCTACTATCCACTATCAATCTAATCTATGTTATCTTGATAGTAGATCTACAAATTGCATTATCGTATTCTTAGAGCTTGCCACATTATTATTATTATCTATATATAATATAAAACTGAAAATTTTAACTTTTTAAAAGACTTATATTAGAATAAGGATTAAAAAATAAATTTTTTTTTTTTTAAATTAGACCTCACGTTAGTTTTTTTTTTTTTTTTAAGGGCTCACTTTAGGTTAAAAAAAAAAAGACTCACGTGAAAAGAAAAAGAGACTCCTATTAGGATTAAGGAAAAAAGAGAGAGACTCCTATTAGGACTCTCTCACTATTTAATTTAACAAATTAAAATTTTTTATAAATTAAAATGATGAGGAAAAAAGAGGGAGAGAGACTCCTGTTAGGACTCTCTCACTATTTAGTTTTAAAAATTAAAAAAAATTATAAATTAAAATGATGATGTGGAAAATTGTGGGAACTTCAGAGGCTTCAGTTTTATATACATGAGACTCCTGTTAGGACCCTCTCACTATTTAGTTTTAAAAATTAAAAAAAAATTATAAATTAAAATGATGATGTGAAAAATTGTGGGAACTTCAGAGGCTTCGGTTTTATATATATATATATATATATAGATAATAATATCTATATATAATATAAAACTGAAAATTTTAACTTTTTGAAAGACTTACGTTAGAATTAGGATTAAAAAAAATATTTTTTTTTTAAATTAAACCTCACGTTAGTTTTTTTTTTTTTTTTAAGGGCTCACTTTAGGTTAAAAAAAAAAAGACTCACGTGAAAAAAAAAAAAAAAAAAAAAAAAAAGACTCCTATTAGGATTAAGGAAAAAAGAAAGAGACTTCTATTAGGATTCTCTCACTATTTAGTTTAACAAATTAAATTTTTTTATAAATTAAAATGATGAGGAAAAAAGAGGTAGCGAGACTCCTGTTAGAACTCTCTCACTATTTAGTTTTAAAAATTAAAAAAATTATAAATTAAAATGATGATGTGGAAAATTGTGGGAGCTTCAGAGGCTTCGGTTTTTAAAATTTTTTATAAATTAAAATGATGAGGAAAAAAGAGGGAGCGAGATTCCTGTTAGGACTCTCTCACTATTTAGTTTTAAAAATTAAAAAAAATTATAAATTAAAATGATGATGTGGAAAATTGTGGGAGTTTCAGAGGTTTCGGTTTTTAATATATATATAGAATATATATAGACTATGAAGTCCTTTATCCTTTAATTTATTTCGCTAATCCAATCATGATGGCCCATTTCTATCTAATTCAGTCACGGTTGTTGGCAATACCTTCACATACTCTCTCTCTCTGGGTGAAGTCTCCCATAATTTTCTTTCTTGTTCACCGAATTTCACATTCTCTTCAAATCATCAAGACAAATCTTAAAGAGATTCTAATGGACCACAGTCTAATATTATACATGTGCATTAAATTCAACAAATAATTTTAATCCATCCTAAAAAATATTCTAACTAAGATTACTAAGCTAATATTTCAAATCATTAGAAAATAAATAAACCACGTATAAGAATATTAGGATTTAAGTGAAAACCCATTTCTTTTTGAACTAAAAAACTATGAGACCAACTCCAAATAAATTCACTATAATAAAACCAATTACAATACATTCTCATGTTTATATCTAAAACTTGAGTTCATGTCAATACAACAGGAAATAAACAAACGCATGTCATCTTTAGTCTGGATATTACAAATTTCCAGAGACGTAACATCCATAACTCTCTTATAAAAAATCCCCATTTTTCCTCTCTTTTGTGTATTGTGACTAAAGAAACACATTATTTTCTTTGCTCACATTTATACGTAGGTTTCTTTCTTTTCTCACTTCACTATTTCTAAACTTCACAAATTCTCCTGGATTCATATGTTTTACAAAAACCTTGTTTTTTTTTTTTTTTTTTCTTTTCATGTGCTACCTCCCAACATGAGTTTTTTCTCTCTATTGGTTTTACACACTTCTATGATTATTCTCATCTTCCCATACACGATAACTCTTAGATCAAAGTCATCAAATCTTTTACAATATTATGTTTATATGAGAATCCTCTTCTTATTTGTTAGGTTTAGACCCCTATCAAAAATAGTAATTAACTAGTTTTAAGGCCGAGTTTATTATTAGATTTATTATGAAAACCCTAGTTAATTAAACAATCATCAATTAGTTTCAATGGTTTTCCTAGGTCATACAAATATAGTGACTTCGAAAAACCATTGAAACAAACTAGTTCCACAATAAAAACCTAGAAGAACTTGATTTTATCAATGCCAAGATGAATAAATCCACTATCAAAAAGAGGTTTACAAACTAAATAAACATATTCTTCATAAACAACCATAATCCCAAGACCACCCTTAAAGGTTTAGACCTCTAGCATCTTGGATGACTGGTATAAGGCGAGAATTTCTACAACACCGGATCTTGATTCCTCAAGGAATATCACCGATAGAAGATACAATTTTATGAGAGAGATTTTGGGTACGCAAACCCAAGATATAGAATAGGAGGTACTTCTCTCTCTTGCTTATTTTGACCTGTATGGTCTCTTTTATAGTTTAGATCATAAGTGGCCCAAAACCCTAGTATCTTGGATGGTGGGCTGGGCTTTAAAATTTGAAAATTGATTTGATCTACATTTTTCACTTGGTCAAATTAAGTTCTCGATCGGTTGAAATTGTAATTTCAATTAGTCTAACATGAGTCGAAATTTTAAGATTCGTACTTTGAATTGCAAAACTTTGTAGCAGTTTTGACTTTAAAAAAAATTAAAATTAAAAAAAAAAAAAAAAAAAAAAAAAACTTCTAGAGACACTTACAAAACATGTTTTGTATTCAAATTGCCAACATAAATAAAACATAACACTATACCTTGGTGGACAAAAAATACAACATTACTTCTTTGACAAGAAATTCCAATTTCTTCATTAACATGAAATAGACTTTCATTCCACACTAATAATATCTAAAGAGTTAATTTCTCTTCGTTATTAAAATTATAAAAATAAAAAAAATAAAAACCAATTAAGTAACCAAATCATGATAGGAATTTGAATCAACTTTCCAACATATTATTCTCAAAAAAAAATTTCCAACATATTAAATACTAGGAAATGATGAGAACAGTTGTTTATTTAATGGGAATACCACTTTTTAAGGATTAGACGTTATCTCAATGAGCTCCAAATTAAAATATGCATCTGAATCTTTTAGTTTTCTCTGAGTACCCATACCCAAAAACTTGAATTTTCTTATTATGCAATACTTGATTTTGTTAGTTTTCTATGAATACCCACTGGTCTCTCTCTCTCTCTCTCTCTCTCTCTCTCTCTCTCTCTCTCTCTCTCTCTCTCTCTCTCTCTCTCTCTCTCTCTCTCTCTCTCTCTCATTGAAACTCCTCACTCGTTGCATAGTCACCTTAAACGCCATCATAAGGCTACAACGCTATAAGAAATGTTATGTCCATAATATTTTCGCAAATCGTTCACAACAAATTCCAAATGGTAGGTTGACGCTGGTGAGTAAAAAAGTAATTTTAATGATAGATTCAAATTAGAACAAGTAATAACTTACTACCTAAGATTTATTGTGAAAGTGTTGTGAAAATACTAAGAATGTAGTACTTCCCAAAACACCATTGTTGCTATCACCCATTTCTCTGATGATCTAGTTGAAATAGTAAGGAAAATTTCAAAAACCCCTAACCCCCAACCCTTTAGTAAGATTTCTTTTATTAATAGGGAAATCATAAATAGGAGCAATTTCATTTTTAATTTTGCACGTTTTACGGAAATTATTCATTTAAGATCACATGTAGCAATAGGTTCCAATTAGCTCAACTGATAAAGTTTCTGATAGTTGAATAAGAGATCTGGAGTTCAATCCCTACCTATACTAAAAACCAATTAGTGTCTTGGTTTGATGATAAAAAGTATCATCAGGAGCGGACGCCATAAATTGAAGTTCTCTAAAAAAAATAGGATCATACGCAACAACCAAAATATTTTTCATAGTTTTAATTTATTAAAAATTTAAAATAATAATTATAAAATATGAAATTAGGATCCAATTAATTGGCTAAAAAATATTTAAAGAACAAACCCATATGTAAAGAAGTATTTTTACAATATTTAAAGTATAGTTTTTGCTATAATTTCTTAGACAACCATTTTAGGGAATCACTTAACATTAGACATAACTATTATTTCTCCTTCTATAATTAAAGCGTCATTCATAAGAAGTCCCTTGGATGCATCTTGGAGATCCTTAAGAGGCATAAAGTATGGAAAACCCCATTCATTCGAAGAGGTAGAGAACCAATGTTTATCTGCAAGAAAAAAAAAAAAAACAAAACAAAAAACAAAACAAATTGAGACAAAACTTGCACGGGAACAAAACAAGGTGAAAGAGAACGGGAGGCACGCGCGTGCGCACACATACACATAAGCACACGTACCTGTTTTTTCTACGTGAGCATTGTTAATTTGGTCCTTTATACGTATCTTGAATTCTGCAAAAAATTTGTGCTCAGGTAGAACACAATCACAAGAAAAGAGGAACAGCGATATCGCTTTGATTTCTCCATTATAAATTCCTTTGGGATAAACCAGTAACTTCCTACATGGATTCAAAAAAAGAGTTAAAAACAGTAGGTTATAAGTTTCAAAAAGGAAACGTTCCTTTTTTTACAACAATAAAAGTTCAACTTATAACAGTAAAAACTAATACCATTTTAAGTCGCCAACATGAAATATTCGAGAATAATATGTCACTTTATCTAGTGATGTAAAGTTATCAATCTTCCAAGTCATAGTACGGTTAGGGGGTTCTTTTATCATTGTAAGAAACTCTCGTCTGGCATTGCGTTCATGAACAAAAAGCTCAGCACCAAATACGCAACAATCATTGACAAGGTATCCTTGAGAACGATCTTTGAAATATTCAAGGGATAGAAATTTGTGAAAGCCCCATTCAGTCTTGATATCATGGAATCTTCTAATTGCCCCATCAGCATCTACACACACAAAAGAATATATGTTAGATTTACTTATTATGTTTTCAAGAGAATTGAAAATTTTAACATTGTACTAGAATAAGAGATCCTGAATTTAAATTTCCTCTATGACCATCTGACATTCTATTTAAATTTCCACATGGCTAATACATGAATAAATTTATCATGTCCTAATAACTTAAACTTTTGAGAAAATTAGTAATTTAACAATTTATATCAAAGTACAATCATGAATGATATAAACTATGAGAGAGCAAACCTTGAATGGTCAAGAACTTGTCTCGGATTTGATCGAACATGAACAATTTGAAGCTGACATTAACTTCCCAGCCAAGAGTATACTTTTCAGTATCAACAATTGCCAAGTAAACTGAGATGTGACCAATTCCATTCATTATCTCGTTTCCTTTTGGATAAATAGACAACCTCCTGCAAGATAAAACTGACTACATTAGAAGTAAACTATAATATTTGAATAGAAAAAACAAAGTATTAGAACAATATTAGAGCCCACCATTTGTGTCCACAGGCTTCAAAAACACCAGATTCGTAATTTTCCACCCCAGTATCACATAGTAAAGAGTATGACTGTATTTTAAGTAAGTAATGAGCTGGAC
This sequence comes from Lithocarpus polystachyus, assembly GCA_033629205.1. Classification (NCBI taxonomy): domain Eukaryota; kingdom Viridiplantae; phylum Streptophyta; class Magnoliopsida; order Fagales; family Fagaceae; genus Lithocarpus; species Lithocarpus polystachyus. The sequence continues at coordinate 35,686,602 of CM066165.1, forward strand.
GAAAATGTCTTTTTGTTCTTTTGGTTGCTGCAATACATTTGGAATATTTAAATACACTGTCTAACAACAATTGGGCAATGAGATGGTCAAGTTTGGCAACAGTTTCAATCAAGCAGTGCTAAAGCATAATCATCATAGGTCAAAGAAATATTTTAAAAAACAAATTAAGGGCAATGAAACTTAAAAAATCATTAAATAACATGTCATGATTGATGATACAACATATTTCCTTCGTATCACCAATCAAAAAACGAACTAAGTTTTTTTTTTTTTTTTTTCCGAAAGGAATAAATTGATGAATTAAGCTCATCCAAAGGCACACTTTGTCTTTTCATTATTGCACTTTATTCATAGTCTCAGCGCCACCAAGAGTCCTATCAAATTGTCCAGAAAATTAATCCCATAGATTTGAAAGCGATTTTACTATTGAGCATGAATTGTAAACAAATACCTTCTCCAATTTTGGACATTTGAGGCGGTTGAGAAACTTGATTAAAAAAATATAATTTTTTGGTGACCAAGAAATACACTATCTCTAAGGTTGAAAATTCTGATTATGCTTTATATCCCAAAAAGAGCTTAAAACGTTTTCAGCCTCAATAGAATAAACCTCTGAATACCTACAAGATGAAAAAAAATACCCTAAAATCACTAATGTCATAAAAACCTCTTTGAAAATTTTAAAATGACCAAAACACCATGAAAGTATCCAAAATAAGAAATACTTATTTTGCTTAATTTAGATGCCTCTAGTCTGTTGTATGAAAGGTCTGTTCCTTTTGTATTTGTTGCGAGTCGATTAATAAAAAATCCCATTTCTGCCCCCCCCCCCCCTAAAAAAAAAAAACTTGCATGAAATATTTATAATAATTGAAATATACACAAAACCTTTAAAATGACCAAAATACCTTAGAAAAACTTCTAAAATAACAAAAATACTCTCAAAGTGACAAAAATCTCTAAAGTGATAAAAATACCCTCAAAACTTTAAAGACCAAAATACCTTAAAAACTTCTACTATTATTGAATTCCCTTAAAACCACCATCTCCAAAATATTGAAATGATGAAAATAGTAGTTCTTCGAAACATTCATATAACCATGATATGCCTCAAAATTAAGGGAAAATGCCTTCAAAAGTTTAAAACTTGCTCAAAACCAACTTTCAATTAGTTTTTCTTTTTCCTCTCTTTCTTTATTGGGAAAAAAAAAAGGTCGATAATAGTTTCTTATTATTTGTTATTTTTTCTTAATTATTTTAGTTTTTTTTTTTTTTCTGTAGCAAACCTATTGTACTTATTATTTTAATTTGTGATAATTTTATTTTGATTGTCCTTGTGTTTATATTGATTTTTTTTTTTCTACATTAGACATTTTAAATTGGTGTATTAATTTTTTTTTAATTAATGTATAAAAATCTAGGAAAAATTTGATGTCGAAACAAATGAAGAGCTATAGTTGAGATATCATTCCTTTTTTCTTTTTCTTTTTTTCTCAAGAGCAAGATTTGAAATAATATCCGTTGTTTGATGTGTTTGCTCGGGGTTTGGGGAGACAAAATGGGCAAATGCCCTTTTTGTGCAAAAAAAATGGCATTTTGCCCCCTTTCCTAAACTAATTAGGGAAATGTCCCTCTTTTGTTATTCGATTTTCTAAAAATTGAGTTTAAAAAAAAATTTCTGGAGCCCTATAGCGGCGTTTTAAGAAACTTATAGTAACATTTTAAGGACCTATAGTAGCGTTTTGGAACTCGAGCTCCATAAACTCGAGTTATAGAAAAAAAATTTTATTTTTTTTACCTATAACTCGAGTTCATGGAACTCGAGTTCCAAAACGCCACTATAGGTCCTGAAAATGTCACTACAAACTTCTTAAAAACACCACTATAGAGCTTAACTCGATTTTGAGAAAGTCGAGTTTCAAAAGAGGGGTATTTCCCTAATTAGTTTGAGAAATTGAGTAAAATGCTAAATTATTTTTTAAAAAAGGGCATAGGCCAATTTTTTCCGGTTTAGGGAGTTTGAAAATCTTGATATTCTTTTATTATGAATATTTAAATTAAATAAATAAATAAGAAAAAAAATAATAGAGTAAACTAATAATCTTGGAAAGGGAAAGAGAACATACTGAGGTCATCGATGAGCTTGGTTGCCTCCATGACTTCAGATTTTGGTGTTTACTATCTAGAAATCACTTTCTTGAAAACTACAACCTAATTTGCATTATTTATAGGGTAATCAATAGGAATGTCCTCCACAACAATGCCATGGCACTTTACACACGAAACCGTTCGTGTGAATGTGATTGGTTCAAAGGAAAGAATAGACAAGGAATCAAGATGCAAGGAAAAAGAAGGATCGATGCCTATTTTGATTGGGTAGAAGAGGAGAATTGGAGAACTAGGTTTCCTTTTGGGATCAACGTACAAAGAAACCATGATAAAGACTTTAGTAAAAAGTAAACAACAACAACAAGAAAAAGAAAACAACAAACAAATGAATGAAGCCTTATTAAAGCTAAGGCAACCACACCCATGACGTTTTTATGTAAAATGAAAATTTTAATTTCATTTATACTATTCAAAAAATTACTCATCTTCCATATATGAGTGGATCATGCTGTGAAAATTGCATATTGAATGATTATTTTTATTAAAATAAATAAATGTTTTACATATATTATTATAAGAGCATTCTTATTGGGTTATGCAAAATAAATATAAATTCATTTTAGATGATGAATAATCATTCATTATGCACTGCTCTTCAAATTTTTACATATTGCTACAATATAGATGATATTATACAACAACATATATATGATTTCTTCTATGTTTTTTACTCTCTCTCTCTCTCTCTCTCTGTGCCGTCAGATTACAGCCATTACTATTGTAGGATCATTCTCATCATCGATCCTAGTGTTGGTGGGGCTGGTCATCATCATCCATTCTCGCACTCTCCCTACTCCCTCCTCTTCCTTATTTCATAGGCTCCACCTCTTAGATTTGGATTGTTGTAATGGTTGTCATGGCTGGGGTGTGTCATTGATGCTGATGTTGTTGGATTTCATTTTAGGTTTTGGTTCCAACAATTTTGGTATTTGTCGTGGCTATAGAGGATAGTTAGTGTCAATGTGGGTTTTTGCTAGGTTAAAGGTGGATTTGTTTTTGGAATTCTGGGGCAATGGTGGGTTTGGTCGTGAGATAATGATGTTTTTTGGGTTCAATTACTTTTTTTTTGTGTGAGTATACAATATATTATTTTAATTGGAAGAACTGTAAATAAAGAATGAAATGTATGATGTTTTGTTATAGTGGTTATATAAAATAGAAAAAATGATTGTTTGGTAATGCAAAAATGTATATGTTCTTTTTAGGGGCAATTACATTTTATGTCTCTAAACTATACCATTTTTTTACATTTATCGTCTTGAACTTTCATAATCCACAATTACTATCTTAAACTGTAATTTGTATTTCACTCTGCACCCTACCATCAATTGGGTTGTTAACTTGGACGGAAAAAGTATGTCACATGCAACTCACATGACCTTTGCATTGGCACCACATAAAAAGACTGAATTAGCCCACTTCAATCTTTTAAATTGTATGAACCCAATGTAGTCTTATTCAAGGGCACGTTTGGTACACTGTAATAATTATTATATGGGAATAGGAATAAGTATTACAAGGAATACATTAAGTTGGAATGTAATAAGTATTACTATTCATTAGTTTGGTGACCATTTAGGAATAGAATCCTGAATATGCATCTACAATTTAGTAAAGTATAAATAGAAGGTATAATTAAATCATTTTTAAGTCAAATTTCCTAAAATACACTTATTTTAAGGTGTTCAAAATAGAGCTAATAATTAACAAAAAAAAAAATTATTTTCTTTCCTTTTGAAGATGTGGCAACTAATGACTTTTTAGGAAAAATTTTTAAAAAGTTATTACATAAAGCAAAAGAATAGATATTCAGAACTTTTAATAAAAAATAGTTATTATTTATTTTAAAGAATAGCTATTCATAAAGAATAACTATTTGTGCGCACCAAAGGAGAGGCTTCGTAACTAGACCTCACTTGGGCTCACAACTTATTTATAAAATGGGTTTAGTATGTCCTACATTGAGTCGTCCACCATACTGAAGCCCAACAGCATTTCCCCCCTCTTCCTACTGTTTCCCTCTTTTCTCTCCCTTTTAGCCTTCGACTCTACTCTCTCCTTCTATCAATTACTCCTCTCCCTTCTTCCTCTTTAGTTTCTCTTATTTATAGCCACAAACAAGTGGAAGAATCGCGATTAGTCTAAGGAATAGTGGGAAAGGAGGTCCAATGTTATTGTTGCTAAGAGGATGTTTGGTTGGGAGTGGGATGTGGTAAGAATGGCATTGAAACCAGTTCCTTACTACTGGAAAGATGTTTGGCAGAGACATTCCTTAGAACGGTGCTAGGCAACTTAGCCACTATGCTCCTGAGTGGTCAAGTCTTGTCAGGGGCACTCATTGCCAAACAATAACCCGTCTGTAATCTAATCGTGTATGAACAGTTGGGGTTCGTTCCATGGACCTCTGGCTGGGCACAATGGTATGAAGCCTAGACATGCAATCCAACCCGGTTCAGGCCCTAGGTTTAAAGCAAAAAGGGCAAGTTCATGGGCCGTCCCGTAGGACTGGATCTCGAAACTTAAGCCCAAAATGGATTCGGGAGCTTTGGGCCATACACTATTCATTGTAATAAAAATATAACCAAACAACCGAATAGTTATACCATAGGAATATCTATTACATTACAATATCCATTACAGTCTACCAAACATGCTTTTAAATTACTTATAGAGAAAAGATAACGGATGCATAAGAGAATTTATTTAGAAAATATTTTTAGAAACTTTTTATAAGAAAAGAGAAAAAATAACTTATTTTTTAACAACTTTTAATATTTTCCATAAAAACTCTATCAAAACTTTCATAAAATAGTCCATTAACAAATGAACTAAAGACATCCATTAATAAGACCCTTACATAATTCTAGACAAATCTTAATAGATTAGTTGCTAACAACCACACCAATCTATACAATGTCTACACTCAGTTTCCCAAAAAAGCACAAGAAAAAAAAGTTCTTTGCACAAGGACTTTTGGTTAGGGGGAAAAAGGGACAAAAGAAGATATAATTAGAAGTGTGAGATGACCATTTGTAAGCCAAGAAAGTATGGATGGTCTGGTAATTAGGAAGATGGAACACCTGAATGTGGCTCTAATAGCCAAACCCCTTAGGTACATTTTTAACTAGCACTACAAAAAACAAGGGCTATAGTCTCGTTTGAAAAACGCAGCTATAGACCCTAAAAACGCAGCCATAGGCTATAGCTACGTTTTCTATAGCCGCATTTTCAAACACGGCCTATCTTGCGCGACAATAGCCCCCTATGGGATCTATAGCTGCTTTTTTCTAAACGAGGCTAAAGATCCCTCTATAGCTGCGTTTTTAACCTCCTATAGTTGTATTTTTCCACTCCCTATAAGCTGAGACCTATAACTGTGTTTTGTAAAAAACGCAACTATAGACCCGCTTTAAGTTGCGTTTAAAACGCGGCTATAGGTATAGTTTTTGCTGCGTTTTAAAAACGCGACTAAAGCCTCCTATAGCTGCATTTTTGAAACGCAACTATAGGTTTATTTTAAAACAAAAAAAAATTCTGGGTTTTTTTTCCCCAAAAATTTCAAAATTCAAACAAAAAAAATTCGAAATTAAACAGAAATCCGAAAAATTTAAAATCAAAAAAAAAAAAAAATCTGGGTTTGTTTTCCCTAAAAAATTCAAAATTCACACCTAAAAAATTCAAAATCAAACACAACATACTCACAATATGAACACAATGTGCTCCAAAATATAAAAACACAAACCCATGAATCTCCTCTCATTCAACAAAATCAAGCCAAATCTAACACTAAATCCATTCAAGAAACACAAAAGTACAAGCTCAGAAATACAAAAGAACAAGCTCAAGAATACAAACACATTTAAACATAAGCACAATATCAGCAACACAATAGCACAAGTTCAAGCACAGATCAAAAAAATTCAAAATCAAATAATTTCACCAATGTAAAACCTATACATATAAACACATAAATATTACTCTCAATGCTTATAAATCACATGAGTTTTATTATTAAAGCTTAGATAAAATATATATATATATATATATATATATATATAACCTCTAGCAAAAGTATAATACCCATAAAAAGATTAGAAATTTTTTACCTCAAATAGTAGAGATGAGGAAGCCTTAGCATTTCCTATGAAGCTTTCTGTGATCCTTGCCGAAAAAATGAGAGGAGTGTGCGCATTGCGTTGAGAGAAAAAGAGAAGAAAATGAAAAGAAAAGAACTGCGTCATGGCCTTGCGATGCCGGAGTTGGCCGCCGGTACTAACGGAGTCGACAGGGAGAGTGACGAACACCGGCAATCCTAGCCTCCAGCGTTGTGGCGGGGAGAATTTGTGGTAGAGCTCATACTGGATGTGTTTGCTTCCGCCTTCATTATCCGGAGAGATGAAGCCGCCGGCGCTAGAGGGTTTGGAGGAGTTGAAGCTAAACAACAATGAGATTCAATTTTTATTTTCATTCACCTTAAATTTTCTTAGGAAACAAACATATATTATTTATATAATCAGTTTGTAATATTGTTAATTTAGAAAGGGTAAATTGAAAAATTCATTTGGTCAATAATTTATCTACTCTACTCTCGCTCCAAATCTCTCCAATTTGGGGGAATTAAAAATGAGGGGTTAGAGGTAGTTGAAACCCCTCTAAACCCCTTCAAACCCCCCCCCCTGCTTCCTTAAAAAACTTTCAAATAAGGTAATTGAATTACTCTATCTCCCTTTACTCTACTTCCCCTCCTTTTTTAAACATCCAAACAGGCCATGTATCATGTTGTTCCCCAAGTTTGGTTGGAGGACATCCCTAGTGATGTTGACTCTCTTGTATTGATTGACAATAGTTTTGCTATGGTATGAATAAAATTCTTGATTGGTTTCTCAAAAAAAAAAAAAAGGATCATACAAAACGACCAAAATATTTTTCACAATTTTAATTTATTAAAAAAATTAAATAATAATAATAAAACCTGAAATTAGGATCCAATTAATTGGCTAAAAATTATTTAAAGAACAAACCCATATATAGGGCTTATGGAAAATTGGTACTAAAATTAATCATCTTTAAAAAATTGGTCCAATAACTAAACTAGTAGCCGCAAGGCCGTTAATTTGCCCTAAAAATTAGGTACAAAGCTAAATAATCAATTGCAAACCATTAATTTGGGCTATTAGCTCTCTTACTTTATGGCAGATGTACTTGTAACCTGTTTAGACCTAACCCGTCCACTTATTGGTCACTCATATTTTTCCTAACGTTACTATGTCAGTCTACAGAAAAAATTATCACTATTAGCAACGCTTTTATTGTCATTGATAATTTGATAGAAATATATATATATCAATACAAAACACGTGGGTCTATAGCCGCATTTTTTTTAGTCACGTTTACAAAAACGCGACTATAGTATAGCTGCATTTATTAGTGCTTTTAACCGCGTTTTTAAAACGCGGCTATAGGTCAAGTCTATAACCACATTTTTAGATGTGGTTATTGGTCCATCCAATTTTTTTTTTTTTTTTTAAGGAGGACCCTATAGCCACATTTAAAAAACATGGCTATAGCTAAACTATAGCTATGTTTTTAAAACGCGGCTATAGGTTAAGTCTATAGCCACGTTTTTAGACGTGGCTATAGGTCCATCGAAATATTTTATTTTTTTTAAAACGCGACTATAGAACCTTTTTTTGTAGTGATATTAGCGATCAAGCTGTAAAACTTTTTTTAACAAAGCATTTGCAACAATATTAGCAAAAAAAAATGTACATACTAATAATTTATTTTTATTTTTTTACCGAAACAAATAATTTATTATAATTTGGACAAACTATTAGACATACAATAAATTTCATTTATGATGTGTTTGTCATATGTAAATATATTTCTTAAAATACATTAAAAAATTTACTGTCAGTTTTATCCTAGTTATTCCCAAATTGATATGCCCATAAATATCCACAATGGGCTACATAAATGGCCATTCATTTCTTTTCTTCTTCTTCTTCTTCTTTTTTTTTTTTTTTCCCCTATTTCGTTATCCATTTTGTTGTCAGAATTATTACCTAATTGAATTGATGCAATGTGGATCACAATTATGTAAAGACTATTAATTTATTATATGACAGTTTTTGGTAGTTCAAGTAAACTTCTTCTTTTATGGGCAATTACTCTAATCTTAAACTTCTTCTTTAATAAAATGTTACCCATAGATTCTTCAATTTCCCCTTCCTTTATCAAGGTGATGCCTTTTAGGAATTAATCCTCACTACCCACAGTACATCTAATATTCACCCACAATTATTAGAAGTTTTTTTTTTTTTTTTTTTTGGAGAGAGTTTCAATTTATAGCATCCGCTCCTAATGATAGCTCTTTATCATTAGACCAAAAAACCAATCAGTTTTTGATGTAGGCGGGGTTCGAACCTCAGATGTTTTATTCAATCATCAGAGCTAGATCTCTTATTTAACCATTAGAGACTTTATCAGCTGAACTAACTGAAACTCACTACAATTATTATAGGTTTAGAACCAACTATTGATATTATTTTCGTGAAAAAAAAAAAAAACATTGACATTCTCCGTAATGCTTTTCATTTCTATATAAATAGATCAAGCTCAAGTAGAAATTTAAAAGAGGCATTCTTGCAATTGAATATACATACCTTATACCAAAAAAATACATACCTTCTTCAAATCCTCGTTTCTTTGGTCATCAAATTCTACGTGAAGTTGTTATGGAAACAAAAAATAGTGAAGGAGAGATGGTTTTTATTAGCGTTAAGGAGGAGAACAAGTTCACGATGGTGTGTGACAATGAGTTTGAGGTTCCATGTCAGAAAGAATAGTAGGAAGACATTGTATTTAACTTTGCTTCACATAGGATAGTCCAATTTTGTTTCTCTCTCCATTCCTTTTTTTTTTTTTTTTTTTTGAATACAAGATAGAATTCTACTCTAGCCTAAGCTAAGTGTATATGTGTGTGAAGCTCCCTCTTAGAGACTTGAACCCCGCCCCTTGCCCCCAACACTCCACAAGCACTTATACTTGTGGAGTGACTATCACACCAAGGGTGTACGGTGGTTTGTAAATATCTAATATTGTTTGATTAAGACATAGTAATTTTCCTTTCTCATCTAAAATTTTGGTTCATGTAAATTCATTTTGTTAGGTGTAGATTCAGTGGTTGATTTTTAATTGAATTTGAATTCTTCCATCTAAATATTTAAAGTAATGTGTAGGTTGTATGATTGAGAATGATAATTTCCGCCAAAGGAAAACAATTAGTAAAAAGAACTTACTGACAAAAGGCTATTATTTAAATGAACGATCGAGATATTGAATTGATGTGTAATTTCCTAATGTTCAATTTTAAATATTATGCAAAAAAATATATATATATTTATATGTTGTGTGATTGAGCATAGCAATACCGATTAAAGGAAAATAATTGCTGAAAAGACCTGGCCTGTCAACTTTATTTGTATCATGTTTTGCACTAAACAAAACAATTCTTATTATTAAAGTCCGAATTTGGTAAGGATGAGATGTAAAATTCATGTTTTACAACATCCAATAAGTGATTTTCACATCAACTTTTACTTAAAACTCAATACATGATACCGCACAATAATATCTCAATAAACTCATAGTTAAGTTGAATTTTTAAATGAGTATTAAAATTGATTGAGTGTGGTTGTGTCTATTCTTTAATATGTAATATGACGATATGACATGTTAGCATTGAGAGGTAAAACATGAGTTTTACACCACATCCTTATAGAATTTAATCTCTTATTATTATGACATCAACGTTGATCAAAACTAATATTTGTAGCACAAGAAAAAATAAAAGTAAATTTTATTATATAGCAATATTGACTGCTATGCATTATACGATTGAGTGGGAAGACCACTAAGTATCACCAATCTAGTCTTTTAAGTGCACTTAATAATATCCCGCATTCTGACACTTACCTTATCTTTTCAAGGGCAATATTGACTACTATGTGTTATACGATTGACTGGGAAGGCCACTTAGCATCCCTAATCTGGTCTTGAAGTTCACTTAATAATTTCTCGCATTCTGACATTTACAACTTACCTTTTCAAGGGCAATCAAGTTTAGCTTCTTCTTACAGGAAAAAAAAAGTTTAGCTACAAATTAAAAAGAGTATTACACGAAATAATAATAAAAATATTTATATAATAATAGATGATACTATTTAAAATAATTAATTTTAAAAAAATTATGTCTACTTATAATATTTACAAATTTATAAATTATAAATATATATATATATATATATATATATATATATGAACCGTGTGAAGCATGGGTAACAACTAGTATTGTCGATTTGGTAGCCATAATAAACCAATTGCCTATAAATTGCTTGTTAGGGCATGACATTTGTCATACCCTTTCACTGATGATATACTTCGATATATATCATAGAGTTCAATTATACATATTGTGGAGCTCTTCAAAAAATAAGAAGATAAAAAATCATCTCATTTGTATAGAGTTCTGGTTTTATATTTTTTACGTTATAAAAATGTATTATTTCATAATTTTTTTATTGAATTATTGCATAATTTATTGATTGAATAGTAAAACACATTTTATTGATATCAAATTTGATGTGTATGATAAATATTAAAAGAATATTTGATTTAAAAATTTAATATAAAGATAATAAGAGATTTAATTTTAACAAAACTAATATCAGATATAACTTGAGTCAAAGCGTATACCAATTATGATAATGATAAAATATTAAATCTATAATAACTTATGGAATAGTATTACATTGAAATAAAATTATATCATATAAAAGATGAACTTAACTTTTGTAAAAACACACTTATTAGTTATTACGTACCATTAAGATGATTTAGAGCATACATATATACATGTGTGCATACATAAATAATTACATAATATATATATGCGCGCGCGCACACACACACACACATATATATATACACATACCTATGTGTATGTATGTATATAAAGCACAGGCGCACTTGTGAGCGCACACACAAGCTTCAAAATAAAGAAAACAAATTTAGACTTTTTTAATATTGACATCTTTGCAATTACAATAATAATCCCATAATCTCCGCAAATGCAATTCCAGAATAAAGAAGTATTTTTACAATATTTAAAGTATAGTTTTTGCTATAATTTCTTAGACAACCATTTAGGGAATCACTTAACATTAGACATAACTATTATTTCTCCTTCTACAATTAAAGCATCATTCATAAGAAGTCCCTTGGATGCATCTTGGAGATCCTTAAGAGGCATAAAGTGTGAGAAACCCCATTCATTCGAAGAGGTAGTGAACCAATGTTTTTCTGTAAGAAACAAAACAAAACAAAACAATAAAATTGAGACAAAACTTACACAAGAACAAAACAAGGTGAAAGAGAATGGGAGGCACATGTGTGCACACACAAACATACAAGCATACATACCTGTTTTTTCCACATGATTTTCATTGTTAATTTGGTCCCTTATACGTATCTTGAATTCTGCAAAAAATTTGTGCTCAGGTAGAACACAATCACAACATAAGAGGAAAAGAGATATTACTTTCATTTCTCCATTATAAATTCCTTTGGGGTAAACCAGTAACTTCCTGCATGGATTCAATAAAAAGAGTTAAAAACAATAGGTTCTAAGTTTCAAAAAAGAAACCTTCCTTTTTTTTGCAACAATAAAAGTCCAACTTATAATAATACCTATTAAAAAATAATAATAATAATTAATACCATTTCACATCGCCAACTTGAAATATTCGAGAATAATATGTCACTTTATCTAGTGATGAAAAGTTTTCAATCTTCCAAGTCATAGTACTGTTAAAGGGCTCTTTTATCATAGTAAGAAACTCCCGTTTGGCATTGCGTTCATGAACAAAAAGCTCAGCACCAAATACGCAACAATCATTGACAAGATATCCTTCAGAAAGATCTTCGAAAGATTTAAGGGATAGAAATTTGTGAAAGCCCCATTCAGTCTTGATATCATGGAATCTTCTAATTACCCCATCAATATCTACACTCACAAAAAAAGATATGTTAGATTAGATTTTGAGAGAATTGAAAATTTAACATAATATCAGAATAAAAAGTCTTGAGTTTAAATTTTCCTTGTAACCTTCTCACATTCTATTTAAATTTTCACGTGTTGAGTCCCTACTCAATAGTAGCTCAAGTGTCCAACAAGTGAATAAATTTACCATCTTCTAATTGCTTAAGTATTTTAGAAAATCGGTAATTTAACAGCTTATACCAAAATGCTATTCCAAAATACAATCATGAGAGATGAATATGCATGTTTATATATATACACACACACTCTGAGAGAGAAAACCTTGAATGGTCAAGAACTTGTCTCGTATGTGATCGAACAGGAACAATTTGAAGCTGACATATATTTCCCAGCCAAGAGTATACTTTTCGGTGTCAACAATTGCCAAGTAAATTGAGACGTGACCACTTCCATTCATTTTCTCGTTTCCTTTAGGATAAATAGACAACCTCCTGCAAAATAAAACTGACTACATTAGAAGTAAACATTTATATTTGAATAGAAAAAACAAAGAATTAGTACAATATTAGAGCCCACCATTTGTGTCTACTGGCTTCAAAAACACCAGAGTCATACTTTTCCACCCCAGTATCACATAGTAAAGAGTATGACTGTATTTTAAGTAAGTAATGCGCTGGACGAAAATGTCTTTTTGTTCTTTTGATTGCTGCAATACATTAGGAATATTTAAATTCACTGTCTAATAACAATTGGGCAATGAGATATGGGTCAAGTTTGGCAACAGTTTCAATCAAGCAGTGCTAGTTAAAGCATAATCATCATAGGTCAAAGAATTTATATATATATATATATATAAGATAGAATTTCTACTCTTGCCTAATCTAAGTGTATATGTGTGTGAAGCTCCCTCCTGGAGACTTGAACCCCAACCCTTGCCCTCCATACTCCACAAGCATTTATACTTGTGGAGTGACCACCACAACAAAAGTGTACAATTGTAAAGAAATATTTAACAAAAATACATTAAGGGCGATGAAACTTGAAAAATGAATAAACTATATAGTGATGAATTTAATTTATGACATGTTATTGTTTTCATCCTAAAATGGAACGTATGGCTTTTCAAATATCATATTTTTCAAGATTTAATTTAATTTTTACAAATAAACAAACTAAGTTAAATATATTGATCTTCTCAAAAAAAGAAGTTAAATATATTGATGAATTTGTTTTTTGAAATGAATAAATTGATGAATTAAGCTCATCCAAAGGCACACTTTGTATTTTCATTATTGCACTTAATTCATATTCTCAGCGCCACCAAGACTCCTATCAAATTGTCCATAAAATTAATCACATAGAAAAGAGAGCGATTTTACCATTGATCATGAATTGCGAACAAAAAAGAAAAAATTAAGTAAAAAAAATGATAAAGTTTTGTAATCATAGAATCAATGACTGAAGACATATTACACCCAGGGGTAGCACCAAATGTAGTTCAGAGTGGTCACATGACTACCTTTACTTGAATATTTTTTTAATGTAACTTTAAAAAATTGAGTTTTCAATTAATATGAGTTATTGACCACCCTAAAAAAAGAGAGCGATTTTACCATTGATCATGAATTGCGAACAAAAAAGAAAAAATTAAGTAAAAAAAATGATAAAGTTTTGTAATCACAGAATCAATGACTGAAGACATATTACACCCAGGGGCAGCACCAAATGTAGTTCAGAGTGGTCACATGACTACCTTTACTTGAATATTTTTTTAATGTAACTTTAAAAAATTGAGTTTTCAATTAATATGAGTTATTGACCACCCTAAAAAAAGGGTGAGGTTTAGGTCCAGTGCATGTAGTGCACTGAACCCGTTAAGATGGTGACATGTATTCAAAAGTGGACACATGTTATAATCTTGACGTATCCAGTGCAACTAGACACTGGATCTAAATCTCACACCTAAAAAAAAACTTGACCACCCTAAAAAAAGCTTAAACACCTTAAATAACAATTTGAGACCATTAAAAATTAAATTCTACATCTCCAAAAATTTGCGAGAAATATTATGTTCACAATATTTTTGCAACACTTTTGTGACAAATTCTAAGTAGAAGGTTATTACTGATGGACAAAAAAATAATTTCACTGGTATGTTCAAATTAGAACTAGTAAAAACTTACCATCTAGGTTTTGTTGTGTAAGTTTTGCAAAAATGTTATGAACGCAATACTTCTCAAAAGTTGTTCAAACAAACAAATTAGCCTAAAGGCCCAAATCAAATGTTTAATTGTGATTTTTTAAATTGTGTTTTCAAATAGAAAATTTTAAGATTGATATTTTTTTATTTAAAAATGCACACTTTTCAAATAGTTAGTCTATTAATACTTGATTTAGTTTTTAGCCGAATTTGTTGGATTTATGTGATATATTTTTCAAAAATATAATACATTTTGTTTATATTGTTACTTGTTTAGGCAATATGTTGGTAATTAAATAAGAGATTAGTAGTTTAATATTTACTTAATTGTGTACATTGAAATAGATATAGTTAATAACACTGATAATGAAGTTATCATATCATATAATAATTTCAAAATATGAAAACTTGTGAAGAAAATTTTAAAATTATATGTATTTGGGTGCGTTTTTTTTTTTTTTTTTTATGTTAACATATTTAAGTTTTATTTCTATTAAAATTTTGATTAATTTAAGTTTTTTAATGACCACTCTGAAAAATATTTCATGGAGCCGCGACCTATTACATCTCTAACATTTTAAATTATTTATTCTGTTGTCCTCTTAGTCTATCCATGTTTGTAAAATTTAGACGTTAAGTTTTTTGGACTTTAAAATTATACATATAATAAAAATTATACATATAATACATTATTAAACAGTAAATAACATTGATTGATCAAAACGAAATTTGACATGTTTGTTAATAATAAAGAAAACTTGAATTTTTTTTTTTTTTTTTTTTTTTTGAGAAACAAGAAAACTTGTAATCTAATGGTGATAATTTAAAATATTAATATTAAATAATATAGCATTAAGGAAGAGTCATACCATATATAAATATTTTTATTTATATGCGGTGCAATACATATATACAAAATATTTAGTAAATCAAATTGAACCATTTTCATTAATAAGTCCATATTAACTCTACCTATTAAAGAAAATTAGGGGGTGGGAATCTTGATTAATAATTATACAAGCATAGACATACTCTACAAAGAAAATGTATCGAATGTAGATCCCATTTGTTTTAGCAAAAACAGACCAAATCAAAAAAAAAAAAAAAAAAAAAAGTAAATTTTTTCTTCATTTTTGGACATTTGAGGTGGTTGAGAATTTCTGTTGAGAAACTTGATTAAATAAAAAATAATAATAATTTGGTGGTCAAGAAATACACTATCTTTGAGGTTGATAATGCTGAAAATGTTTTACATACCAAAAGGAGCTTAAAACGTTTTCAGTCTTAGGAGAATAGAACTTCCTTTCTCATGAATCTAAAACTCCTCTTATATCTTAAGAGAACATCTTGAAATCTTCAAAATGACCAAAACACCATGAAAGCATCCAAATTGAGAAATACTTCAAAAATTTGTATATAATCAATATACCCCTAAAAACTTGAAAATGACTGAAATATCTTATAAAACCTTTAAAATAATTAATAAAAAAATACCCCATAATAACCTCCAAAATGATAGAAATGGCCTCAAAATTTCTAAGATGACCAAAGTATACTCAAAACCTTGCATAAAACATTTATAATGATTGAAATGCACACAAAACCTCTATAATGACCAAAATACCTTAGAAAAACTTCTAAAGTAACAAAAATACTCTCAAAACGTTCCCAATGTTTTCAAGACGACCAAAATACCCTTAAACCCTCACCTAAAACCTTTATAATGATCAAAATGCTCTCATAAGTTCTAAAATGGCCAAAATTCCATGAAAATATCTAATGTGATAAAAATACCCTCAAAATTTTAAAGACCAAAATATCTTAAAAACATCTATTATTATTGAAACGTCCTTAAAACTACCAACTAAAAAATATTGAAATAATGAAAATAGTAGCTCTTCAAAACATTCAAATAACCATGATATGCCTCAAAATTATGGGCAAACGCCTTCAAAAGTATAAAATTTTCTCAAAAGCCACTTTCAAATAGTTTTTTTTTTTTTTTCCCTTTCTTTCTTTATTGGGGGGGAAAAAAAAAAAAAGGTCGATAGTGGTTTCTTTTTAGATGTTAGTTTTTCTTAATTATTTTAGTTTTTTTTTTTTTTTCTATAGCACACTTATTGTGCTTATTATTTTAATTTGTAATAATTTTATTTTGATTGTGCTTGTGTTTAAGTTGATTTTTGTTCTACATTAAACGTTTTAAATTGGTGTATTAAAATTTTTAAAAAATTAATGTATAAAAATCTAGGGAAAATTTGATGTCGAAACAAAGGAAGTGCTGTAGTTGAGATATCATTCCTTTTTTTTTTTTTTTTTTTTTTTTTTTTTTTTTTTTTGAGCAAGATTTGAAATAATATCCATTTGTTTGATGTGTTTGCACGGGATTTAGGGAGTATGAAAATCTTGATATTCTCTTATTATGAATATTTAAATTAAATAAATAAATAAGAAACAAAAATAATAGAGTAAACTAATAATCTTGAAAAGGGAAAAGAGAACATACGGTGGTCATCGATGAGCTTGGTTTCCTCCATGACTTCAGATTTTGGTATTTATTGTCTAGAAATCACTTTCTTAAAAACTACAACTTAATGTGCATTATTTATAGGGTAATCAATAGGAATGTCATCCACAACAATGCCATGGCACTTTACACACGAAACCGTACGTGCGAATGTGATTGGTTCCAAGGAAAGAATAGACAAGGAATCAAGATGCAAGGAAAAAGAAGGATTGATGCCTATTTTGATTGGGTAGAAGAGGAGAATTGGAGAACTAGGTTTCCTTTTGGGATCAATGTACAAAGAAACCATGATAAAGACTTTGGTAAAAAGTAAAAAAACAACAAGAAAAAGTAAAGAAAAAAAAAAAAAAACAAATACACAAACGAACGAAGCCTTATTAAAGCTAAGGCAACCACACCCATGAGCCATGACGTTTTTATGTAAAATGAAAAATTTCATTTCATTTTTAATATTCAAAAAATTACTCATCTTCCATATATGTGTGGATCACAATGTAAAAATTGCATATTAAATTTTTATTAAAATAAATAAATAAATGTATTAAGCATATATTGTTATAAGAGCATTCTCATTTACAAAATAAATATAAATTTATTTTATATGATAAATAATCATTCATCATCATCCATTCTTGCACTCTCCCTCCTCCTTCCTCTTCCTCACTTTATAAGCTCCACCTCTTAGATCTAGATTGTTGTGATGGTCGTAGTGGTTGGTGTGGATCATCAATGTTGATGTTGTTGGGTTTCATTTTAGGTTTCGGTGGCAACGATTTTGGTGGTTGTCGTGACTAGAAAGGATCGTCAGTGTCAATGTGGGTTGTTGCTAGGTCAAAGGTGGATTTGGCTTTGGATTTTGGGGCAGTGGTGGATTTGGCCATGAGATGATGATGTTTTGGGTTCAGTTACTGTTGTTGGTGTGATGGTGTGAGTAGAAAATACATTATTTTAATTGGATGAACTGTAAATTAAAGAATGGGATGTATAATGCATTGTTAAAGTGGTTATAGAAAAAAGATAAAATGATTGTTTGGTAATGCAAAAATGTTTTTTTTTTTTTTTAAGGAAAATTATATTTTATCACTCTAAATTATACTCCCGTTTACATTTACCACCCTAAATTTTCAAAATGCACGATTACTATACTAAACTATGCCCGCGTTTAACTTTACACCCTACCATCAACTCAACTGTTAACTTGGACAGAAAAGTATATCACATACGATTCACGTGACCACTGCATTGGCACTACATGAAAAGACCGAATTAGCCCTCTTCAATCTTTTAAATTGAATAAACCCAATGTAGTCCTATTTAGTTAAATTACTTATAGGGAAAAAAAAAATGTAACTAATTTTTTTAGCAGCTTTTTATATTTCACATAAGAATTGTACCAAAACTTTCTTAGAATGGTCCTTTAACAAATGTCCTTATGGCATCCATCAACATAGTTTACAAGACACTTACATAATTCTAGAACATATCTTAATAGAATAGTAGCTAAAAACCACACCAATCTATACTATGTCTACACTCAGTTCCCACCACACCCCCCCCCCCCCCCAAAAAAAAAAAAAAAAGAGAAAAAATTTATGCTTTGCTCAAGGACTTTTGGTTAGGGAAAAGGGGGACAAAAGAAGATACAATTAGAAGTGTGAGATGACCATTTGTAGGCCAAACAAATATGGATGGTCTGCTAATTAGGAAGATGGAACACTTGAATGTGGCTGTAACTACTAAACTATGTTGGTTCCCTCATTCAAAACAATAAAAAAGAAGCCCATGAGGACAACTTGACCTAGGTGCCAGGTCCTTTTGTTAAATTCTCAACTAGAGCAATTACAAGAGGTGATTAAAATTTGAAAGTTGATATGGAGAGATTGAATTTGTTGACATGGGAAATAGAATGGCAAATCATCCCGACGAGGTGGATTGTGAGAAAAAAGGTTTCATATTATAAAAGATAAATATTACATTCTTTATGGAGCAAAAGAAAAGTCTCTCGAACATCTGTTCATTGATTGCTCAATATCCTAAATTATTTGGGCTAATTCACCTTGGCCCATCCGTTTCTATGAAATGAACATCCATTCAGATTCAAATTGGATCAAAATTGTCTTTCAACTAGGAGAAAAACATGGTAAGACAACAAGAAAGGCAAGTACTAGATCCTTTAAGGTCCATTTGATTGGAGGAGATGAAAAAATGAGAGGATAGAAAATAAGAAAGAAATAGAAAAGTGGGAGGATAGAATAGATTTTAGTTTCACTCATTTGTATTTGGTTGGGGGTGAAAAAGTGAAAGGATAAAAAAATGAGTTTTTTTAAAATTTACTCATATGTCCTTATTAAAAAATGATGCTCAATTAAAAAAAAAAGTGGCAACAACCAAAAAAAAATGCAATCACCCAAATTTATTAAGAAAGAAAAATCATGCCTATAAAAAAATTTTAAAAAATGAAGTAAAAAAAAAATTTGCATCTAGTTAAACCAAAAAGAAAATGAGAAAGAGATAGAAAAGTGGGAGGATAGAATAGATTTTAATTTCACTCATTTGTATTTGGTTGGGGGTGGAAAAGTGAAGGGATAAAAAAAATGAGTTTTTTTAAATTTTCTCATATGTCCTTATTAAAAAATGATGTCCAATTAAAACAAAAAAGTGACAAACAACCAAAAAAAAAATGCAATCACCCAAATTTATTAAGAAAGAAAAATCATGCCTATAAAAAAAATAAAGTAAAAAAAAAATTTGCATCTAGTTAAACCAAAAAGAAAAGAACAAAAGCAAAACAAAATAAAGCACCCACAAGTACCTGTAGCACACTAGGAAAGCCACAAAAAAAAAAAATTTTTTTTTTTTTAAAAAGAAGAGCTAGCCATCCAGTACGTAAGAGGAGGAGGGGGTAGTTCATTCATTAATTGTTACTATTCCTCTCCCCTTTATTATCTCCCCAAATTGAGGAGATAGAATTTTGGTAGGTCAAGAGAGAAAACACTTGGACCCCACCAATTTTCTATTTCCTTATTGTCTCCAACCAAACACCTATAAAATCACTTTTCTCTCCCTTATTTTCTATCCTCCTTATTTCACCCTAACCAAACGGACCTTTAGCCTTAGGTTCTCAAATTTTAAAATTCTACACAAATTATGTTTTTTCTGAGAAAAATGAAGGTGAAATCAATCTAGGAAGTAGTACTTGGGGAACCCCATGTCCCAATGTATGTAAAATTCAATTATGATGCATAAGTGAGAGAAGAGAAATCTTACATTTGCAGTAGTTACTAGAAACCTCAAGAATTGAAGCAAGTGCAACACTCCTAATAGTATCAAAATTTACAGATTTGGGATACAAACACATGATTTTTGAAGGTGAGATGCATTTAAAATATGAGTTTAGCCTTTACACAACTCTTCTTTGCAGCCTTACTAGTCAATTGATGGTTGTTTTGTAACTCATACTTTTAGATTAACCAACTTTGTTGCCCACAATGACACAAAAGTGGGGCTCTTTTGTGTAACTTTTCCTTTACACAACTCTTCTTTCTATATATAAAAAGAGCCAATAGGCTAATGAACAGTGTTTTGGTTTAGTGAGCATTCTTTTTTTTTTTTTTTTTTTTCAAGTTCACCAATTTGGTTTGAGCCTTTTTTTTTTTTAAGATCTTTATATATTTACTTTGTACTTGTAACGTAAGCTTACAATGTACACACACAAAAAGTGACAAATATTATATACATTTGCAAAAAATATATATATATTGTACAAATTTTGCAAATGTGTACAACATTTGTCAATTTTTATGTGTTTACAATAAAAATATACATTGTACTATTTACATAATGTATATTTCTATTACAAGTACAATGTATATTTCTATATATAAAAAGAGTGAATGAAAAAAGTTATAGTAACTTCGCTATAGTAGTTTTGGTTTATTCAATTTTTACTATTTCGCTGGTGGCATTTTTTTTTTTTCGTAAATGTGTAAAATCGCTGTAGATTTGCTATATTATTTTTGGTTTGTCCAATTCGCACTATTTCACATTATAATAAAATATTAACACAACAAATTGACACAATATTTTATCAAATGTTGAGTGTTATTTATAATAGGTTAAAATAAAATAATAAAATATCATACTATAACCAACCACAACTAAAAATAAAGGTATTGTGAAAAAAGAAGTGCTACATTCACAATATTTTTCACAACACTTTCATAACAAATCATAAGTGGTAAATTGTTATTGGTTCTAATTTAAACTTACCAATGAAACAATTTTTTTTTTTTTTCTCACCAATAACAACCTATAGCAACCTACTAGTTATGATTTGTTGTGAAATTGTTATGGACATAGCATTTTTTGTATAAAAATGTTAAGATATTTTGTTGTCGTCACAATATTTTCAAAACTACTGAGATATCAATTCTTTACAAATTAAAATAAAATATAACAAAATTATAAATATATTATGAAAATGTTGTATCACTCTATTGTGTTTTTAAAAAAATTTTGTTGATTTAATCAGCTTTGTTGAGCCAAAATTTACTATTTCGCATACAATTTTCTTAAGTTGATTTTTTGTATTTTTTTTTCCATTGCACTCCATTTTAAGTAAAAATACATAGTTTTACACATAAAAGCAAAAGCAAAAACAAAAACTTAGGGAAAAAAACAGATTTCATCCTTTATGTTTAGAGTAGTTTACAATTCCTTCATAAACTTTAAAATTAAGTAATTTTTCCCTTAATGTTTTGAAAAAAAGCAAATATATCATATTCCTATTCTCTCAATTAAATCCTAATAAAAACTTATGATTCTTAAAATATTTTATTAAGTAATGTCTAAATTACTCCCGCTAAATTTTAACATTCTTAAAAAAATTATAACTATTGCTACAACTGTTCAGGTGATAGGTTGCAAGTGATAAAAAAAATAATAAATTTATATGAAAGTGACAAGCTACTAATCATAATCTACAACGTAAAATAATGATAGAATTACAACTTCTTATTCGGTACTAAATTACTCTCCAACAATTGGTTTCCAGGTACTCAGAAGTAATTTAATTCTATATTACTATTCCTATGTCCTAACATCTATCTAACCATGCAAACTCCCAAGTCATTACCATAAGAATCATAGTAATCTCTCTCAAAAGCCATATCTTCCGAACATTACTATTGATACATATGTTGTCCATATGGAACAGAAACCTCGCATAGCTATTCTACCAACTCCAGGGATGGGCATTCGTCCCTTTTGTTGAGTTTGCCAAACTAGTCGTTCTTCACCACAAATTCCACATCACATATGTATCATTCCCGTATTTGGGTCTCCATCTAAAGCCATGAAAGAAGTCCTCGAAGCCCTGCCCACAAGCATAGACAATGTCTTTCTTCCTCCAGTGAACTCTGAGGGCCTCGAAAGCTTACCACCCGGAGTCCAAATTGCTGTCACCATGACTCGTTCACTGCTATCTCTTCCTGAAGTGTTAAAGTCTACTCGAGTTACTGCTTTGGTCTTTGGGATGGATGCACTACATGTTGCTAAGGAACTAAACATCCCACCTTACGTTTATTTCATTTCAAA
The DNA here is from genome assembly GCA_033629205.1 of Lithocarpus polystachyus. NCBI lineage: Eukaryota > Viridiplantae > Streptophyta > Magnoliopsida > Fagales > Fagaceae > Lithocarpus > Lithocarpus polystachyus. The sequence continues at coordinate 35,709,156 of CM066165.1, forward strand.
TGCTTTTACGTTGTCATTGCTTTTGCATTTGCCAAAGATAGATGAGACAATTTCATGTGAGTATAGAGACCTACAAGAACCATTAAAACTCCCAGGGTGCATACCTATTCACGGTAGAGATCTTCCAGAACCAATTCAAGATCGAACGAGTGAATTTTACAAAATGTTTCTTCTCAGCGAAAATGGGCTGCGATTAGCCGAGGGTATTATCCTCAATACCTTCATGGAATTGGAAGAAGGTGCTATAAAAGCACAGTTAGAAGAAGAAGCTAAAAATCTCCCACTTTATCCAATTGGACCCATCAGTCAAACTGGTTCGACTTCAAGCATTCAGGTTGAAGGGTCAGACTGCTTAAGATGGTTGGACAATCAGCCACATGACTCTGTCCTATTTTCTTGTTTTGGAAGTGGTGGGACCCTCTCATATGAACAAACCGATGAGCTCGCCCTTGGATTGGAATTGAGTGGGCATAAGTTTTTATGGGTTTTAAGAAGCCCGAATAATAAATCTAATGTTGCATACCTTGAAGACCAAACCCTTGACAACAACCCTCTTGCTATCTTACCAAAAGGGCTCGTAGAGAGGACTAATGGGCAAGGTCTAGTGGTGCCCTCTTGGGCACCACAAGCCCAAGTGCTTAGCCATGGCTCCACTGGTGGGTTCTTAACTCATTGTGATTGGACTTCGACCCTAGAGAGTATCATGCAAGGCTAACCATTAATTGCATGGCCACTTTACGTAGAACAAATAATGAATGCAGTATTACTTGTTGAGGATCTAAAAGTGGTACTAAGACCAAAAACTAAAGAGGAAGGCCTAGTGGACCGAGAGGAAATCGCGAAAGTCGTAAAGGGTCTCATGGTCGGAGTGGAGGGCAAGAGAGTTAACAGCCATATGAAAAACCTAAAAATTGCTGTTGAGAAAGTACTTAGTGCTGGTGGGTCTTCTACAAAGGTACTCGATGAGTTTACATCCCGTTGGACAAATCAACCTGGCCTTTTATATATATATATATATATATATATATATATATATATAAAGTTTGTGCATTAAGGTGGGTATAATAAACAATACTCATATTTTTGGGTTATACTTGTTGCCGTTTTCATTTTTTTTTTTTTTTTTTTTTTTTTGGGCTGTGTAAATTATGTTAAATAATTTGTGTGTAATGAACACAGCCTTCAATAGAGTTACTAGTCTTTTCGTCAAAAAAAAAAAAAAAAAAAACAAACAAACAAACAAACAAACACAGCCCTCTATATAAATATATATGTTGTTGTTCTCCTTTAGTCCTGTTAACTTTTAAGTTTTTGAGTTGTATTTATTACACAAATAGTTTTACACACTCTCAAAAGGAATTGAAAGAAAATTTTTGTGATGAGTGTAAAATTATAAAATAGTTTTTGTGCAACAAGTTTAGACCACGGCTTTTATTATTTATATATTATTTGACAGTACCAATCACCTCACAAGGCTTGTCTCCTAAAACTTTCTCTTTCACTTTTATCAATACTATCGACATAATTTTAATTATAATAATGAATTAATATAATCAATAGGTTAATATAATTTGGATTATTTTATAGTATAAATCACGTTATTCTCATTATGTTTAAGTATACAACACTAACTTCAAGATTTTCTTAAAAAAATAACATTGTATTTTATAATTATTAGTTCTAAAGGAATATTCATTTTTCTCAAAAAAAAAAAAGAAAAAAAAAAAGAAATGATTTATAACTTTTAGTTAGACTATGAAGTCCTTTATCCTTTAATTTATTTCGCTAATCCAATCATGATGGTCCATTTATATCTAATTCAGTCATGGTTGTTGGCAATACCTTCACGTACTCTCTCTCTCTCTCTCTCTCTCTCTCTCTCTCTCTCTCTCTCTCTCTCTCTCTCTCTGGGTGAACTCTCCCATAATTTTCTTTCTTGTTCACCGAATTTCACATTCTCTTCAAATCATCTAGACAAATCTTAAAGAGATTCTAATGGGCCACAGTCTAATATTATACATGTGCATTAAATTCAACAAATAATTTTAATCCATCCTAAAAAAATATTAATTCTAACTAAGATTACTAAGCTAATATTTCAAATCAATATTAGAAAATAAATAAACCACGTATAAGAATATTAGGATTTAAGTGAAAACCCATTGAACTAAAAAACTATGAGACCAACTCCAAATAAATTCACTATAATAAAATCAATTACAATACATTCTCAAGTTTATATCTAAAACTTGAGTTCATGTCAATACAACGGGAAATAAACAAACGCATGTCATCTTCAGTCTGGATATTACAAATTTCCATAGACATAACATCCATAACTCTCTTATAAAAAAAAATCCCCATTTTTCCTCTCTTTTGTGTATTGTGAATAAAGAAACTCATTGTTTTCTTTGCTCACATTTATACGTAGGTTTCTTTCTTTTCTCACTTCACTATTTCTAAACTTCACAAATTCTCCTGGATTCATATGTTTTACAAAAACCTTTTTTCTTTTTTCTTTTTTCTTTTTTTCATGTGCTACCTCCCAACGTGAGTTTTCTCTCTCTATTGGTTTTACAAACACTTCTATAATTATTCTAATCTTCCCATACACAAGAACTCTTGGATCAAAGTCATCAAATCTTTACAATATTGTGTTTATATGAGAAACAGATTCTTATTTCTTAGGTTTAGACCCCTATCAAAAACAGTAATTAACTAGTTTTAAGGCCGAGTTTATTATTAGATTTATTATGCAAACCCTAGTTTATCAAACAATCATCAATTAGTTTCAATGGTTTTCCTAGGTCATATAAATATAGTAACCTCAGAAAACCATTGAAACAAACTAGTTCCACAATAAAAACCTAAAAGAACTTGATTTTATCAATGCCAAGATGAATAAATCCAATATCAAAAAGAGGTTTACAAACTAAATAAACATATTCTTTGTAAACAACCATAATCCCAAGACCACCCTTAAATGTTTAGATCTCTAGCATCTTTGGATGACTAGTATAAGGCAAGAATTTCTACAACACCGGATCTTGATTTCTTCAAGGAATATCACCGATAGAAGATATGATTTATGATAGAGATTTTGGGTGCACAAACCCGAGATATAGAATAGGAAGCACTTCTCTCTCTTGTTTATTTTGATGTGTATGGTCTCTTTTATAGTGTAGACCATAAGTGGCCCAAAACACTAGTAGCTTGGATGGTGGGCTGGGCTTTAAAATTTGAAAATTGATTTGATCTACTATTTTTGCTTGGTCAAATTAAGTTCTCGATCGATTGAAATTGTAATTTCAATTAATCTAGCATGAGTTGAAATTTTAAGATTCATACTTTGAATTGCAGAACTTTGTAGCAGTTTTGACTTAAAAAATTTATATTAAAAAAAAAAAAAACCTTCTAGAGACACATACAACACATGTTTTGCATTCAGATTGCCAACATAAATAAAACATAACACTATACCTTGGTGGACAAAAAATACAACATTACTTTTTTGACAAGAAATTCCAATTTCTTCATTAACAAGAAATAGACTTTCATTCCACACTAATAATATCTAAAGAGTTAATTTCTCTTCGTTATTAAAATTAGAAGAAGAAAAAAAACCAATTAAGTAACCAAATCATGATAGGAATTTGAATCAACTTTCCAACATATTAAATACTAGGATATGATGAGAACAACTGTTTATTTAATGGGAATACCACTTTTTAAGGATTAGACGTTATTTCCATCTTAGGAAATTATTATGTACTTCCGGAGTATCATAAATACGTACTCCCGCCTCTAACATGAATAGTGAGTTCTACTAATTAAATTCATGGTGGAATCCACAATTCATGTGAGAGGGGGGACTACGCATTTATAATACTCTGGAAGTATCTAATAATTTTCCATCTCAATGAGCTCCAAATTAAAATATGCATCTGAATCTTTTAGTTTTCTCTGAGTACCCATACCCAAAAACTTGAATTTTCTTATTATATGCAATACTTGATTTTGTTAGTTTTCTATGAATACCCTCTCTCTCTCTCTCTCTCTCTCTCTCATTGAAACTCCTCACTCTTTGCATAGTCACCTTAAACGCCATCATAAGGCTACAACGCTATGAGAAATGTTACGTTCACAACATTTTCGCAAAATGTTTACAACAAATTCCAAATGGTAGGTTGATACTAGTAGGTAAAAAAGTAATTTCAATGGTAGATTCAAATTAAAACAAGTAGTAACTTATTACCTAGGTTTTATTGTGAAAGTGTTGTGAAAATACTATGAATGTAATACTTCCCGAAACACCATTGTTGCTATCACCCATTTCTTTGATGATCTAGTTGAAACAGTAAGGCAAATTTCAAAAAGCCCTAACCCTCACCCTTTAGTAAGATTTCTTTTATTAATAGGGAAATCATATTTAGGACCAATTTCATTTTTAATTTTGCACACTTTACAGAAATTACTCATTTAGGATCACATGCAGCAATAGGCTCTAATTAGCTCAACTGGTAAAGTCTCTGATAGTTGAATAAGAGATTTAGGGTTTAATCCCCACCTACACTAAAAATCAATTGGTGTCTTGGTCTGATGATAAAGAGCATCATCAGAAGCGAACGCCATAGATTGAAGTTCTCTAAAAAAAAAAAAAAAAGGATCACAAGCAACAACCAAAATATTTTTTACAGTTTTAATTTATTAAAAAATTAAAATAATAATTATAAAATCTGAAATTAGGATCCAATTAATTGGCTAAAAAATATTTAAAGAACAAACCCATACGTAAAGAAGTATTTTTACAATATCTAAAGTATAGTTTTTGCTATAATTTCTTAGACAACTATTTTAGGGAATCACTTGACATTAGATATAACTATTATTTCTCCTTCTATAATTAAAGCATCATTCATAAGAAGTCCCTTGGATGCATCTTGGAGATCCTTAAGAGGCATAAAGTATGGAAAACCCCATTCATTCGAAGAGGTAGTGAACCAATGTTTATCTGTAAGAAACAAAAAACAAAAACAAAAACAAAAAAAAATTGAGACAAAACTTGCACAGGAACAAAACAAGGTGAAAGAGAATGGGAGGCACGTGCGTGCACACACACACACACACACACAAGCACACGACCTGTTTTTTCTACGTGAGCATTGTTAATTTGGTCCTTTATACGTATCTTGAATTCTGCAAAAAATTTGTGCTCAGGTAGAACACAATCACAAGAAAAGAGGAAGAGCGATATCGCTTTGATTTCTCCATTATAAATTCCTTTGGGATAAACCAGTAACTTCCTACATGGATTCAATAAAAAGAGTTAAAAACAGTAAATTATAAGTTTAAAAAAGGAAACTTTCCTTTTTTTACAACAATAAAAGTTCCAACTTATAATAGTAAAAACTAATACCATTTTAAGTCGCCAACATGAAATATTCGAGAATAATATGTCACTTTATCTAGTGATGTAAAGTTATCAATCTTCCAAGTCATAGTACGGTTAGGGAGTTCTTTTATCATTGTAAGAAACTCTCGTCTGGCATTGCGTTCATGAACAAAAAGCTCAGCACCAAATACGCAACAATCATTGACAAGGCATCCTTGAGAACAATCTTTGAAATATTCAAGGGATAGAAATTTGTGAAAGCCCCATTCAGTCTTGATATCATGGAATCTTCTAATTGCCCCATCAGCATCTACACACACAAAAGAATATATGTTAGATTTACTTATTATGTTTTCAAGAGAATTGAAAATTTTAACATTGTACTAGAATAAGAGATCCTGAATTTAAATTTCCTCTATGACCATCTGACATTCTATTTAAATTTCCACATGGCTAATACATGAATAAATTTATCATGTCCTAATAACTTAAACTTTTGAGAAAATTGGTAATTTAACAATTTATATCAAAGTACAATCATGAATGATATAAACTATGAGAGAGCAAACCTTGAATGGTCAAGAACTTGTCTCGTATTTGATCGAACATGAACAATTTGAAGCTGACATTAACTTCCCAGCCAAGAGTATACTTTTCAGTATCAACAATTGCCAAGTAAACTGAGATGTGACCAATTCCATTCATTATCTCGTTTCCTTTTGGATAAATAGACAACCTCCTGCAAGATAAAACTGACTACATTAGAAGTAAACATTAATATTTGAATAGAAAAAACTAAGTATTAGAACAATATTAGAGCCCACCATTTGTGTCCACAGGCTTCAAAAACACCAGATTCGTACTTTTCCACCCCAGTATCACATAGTAAAGAGTATGACTGTATTTTAAGTAAGTAATGAGCTGGACGAAAATGTCTTTTTGTTCTTTTGGTTGCTGCAATACATTTGGAATATTTAAATACACTGTCTAACAACAATTGGGCAATGAGATATGGGTCAAGTTTGGCAACAGTTTCAATCAAGCAGTGCTAAAGCATAATCATCATAGGTCAAAGAAATATTTTAAAAAATAAATTAAGGGCAATGAAACTTAAAAAATCATTAAATAACATGTCATGATTGATGATACAACATATTTCCTTCGTATCACCAATCAAAAAACGAACTAAGTTTTTTTTTTTTTTTTTTTTTTCGAAAGGAATAAATTGATGAATTAAGCTCATCCAAAGGCACACTTTGTCTTTTCATTATTGCACTTTATTCATAGTCTCAGCGCCACCAAGAGTCCTATCAAATTGTCCAGAAAATTAATCCCATAGATTTGAAAGCGATTTTACTATTGAGCATGAATTGTAAACAAATACCTTCTCCAATTTTGGACATTTGAGGCGGTTGAGAAACTTGATTAAAAAAATATAATTTTTTGGTGACCAAGAAATACACTATCTCTAAGGTTGAAAATTCTGATTATGCTTTATATCCCAAAAAGAGCTTAAAACGTTTTCAGCCTCAATAGAATAAACCTCTGAAAACCTACAAGATGAAAAAAAATACCCTAAAATCACTAATGTCATAAAAACCTCTTTGAAAATTTTAAAATGACCAAAACACCATGAAAGTATCCAAAATAAGAAATACTTATTTTGCTTAATTTAGATGCCTCTAGTCTGTTGTATGAAAGGTCTGTTCCTTTTGTATTTGTTGTGAGTCGATTAATAAAAAATCCCATTTCTGCACCCCCCCCTAAAAAAAAAAAAAAAAACTTGCATAAAATATTTATAATAATTGAAATATACACAAAACCTTTAAAATGACCAAAATACCTTAGAAAAACTTCTAAAATAACAAAAATACTCTCAAAGTGACAAAAATCTCTAAAGTGATAAAAATACCCTCAAAACTTTAAAGACCAAAATACCTTAAAAACTTCTACTATTATATATTGAAATTCCCTTAAAACCACCATCTCCAAAATATTGAAATGATGAAAATAGTAGTTCTTCGAAACATTCATGTAACCATGATATGCCTCAAAATTAAGGGAAAATGCCTTCAAAAGTTTAAAACTTGCTCAAAACCAACTTTCAAATAGTTTTTCTTTTTCCTCTCTTTCTTTATTGGGAAAAAAAAAAGGTCGATAATAGTTTCTTTTTATTTGTTATTTTTTCTTAATTATTTTAGTTTTTTTTTTTTTCTGTAGCAAACCTATTGTACTTATTATTTTAATTTGTGATAATTTTATTTTGATTGTCCTTGTGTTTATATTGATTTTTTTTTCTACATTAGACATTTTAAATTGGTGTATTAATTTTTTTTTTAAATTAATGTATAAAAATCTAGGAAAAATTTGATGTCGAAACAAACGAAGAGCTATAGTTGAGATATCATTCCTTTTTTCTTTTTCTTTTTTTCTCAAGAGCAAGATTTGAAATAATATCCGTTGTTTGATGTGTTTGCTCGGGGTTTGGGGAGACAAAATGGGCAAATGCCCTTTTCGTGCAAAAAAAGTGGCATTTTGCCCCCTTTCCTAAACTAATTAGGGAAATGTCCCTCTTTTGTTATTCGATTTTTTAAAATTGAGTTTAAAAAAAAATTTCTGGAGCCCTATAGTGGCGTTTTAAGAAACTTATAGTGACATTTTAAGGACCTATAGTGGCGTTTTGGAACTCAAGCTCCATAAACTCGAGTTATAGGAAAAATTTTTTATTTTTTTTACCTATAACTCGAGTTCATGGAACTCGAGTTCCAAAACGCCACTATAGGTCCTGAAAACGTCACTACAAGCTTCTTAAAAACGCCACTATAGAGCTTAACTCGATTTTGAGAAAGTCGAGTTTCAAAAGAGGGGTATTTCCTTAATTAGTTTGAGAAATTGAGTAAAATGCTAAATTATTTTTTTTAAAAGGGCATAGGCCAATTTTTTCCGGTTTAGGGAATTTGAAAATCTTGATATTCTTTTATTATGAATATTTAAATTAAATAAATAAATAAGAAAAAAAATAATAGAGTAAACTAATAATCTTGGAAAGGGAAAGAGAACATACTGAGGTCATCGATGAGCTTGGTTGCCTCCATGACTTCAGATTTTGGTGTTTACTATCTAGAAATCACTTTCTTGAAAACTACAACCTAATTTGCATTATTTATAGGGTAATCAATAGGAATGTCCTCCACAACAATGCCATGGCACTTTACACACGAAACCGTTCGTGTGAATGTGATTGGTTCAAAGGAAAGAATAGACAAGGAATCAAGATGCAAGGAAAAAGAAGGATCGATGCCTATTTTGATTGGGTAGAAGAGGAGAATTGGAGAACTAGGTTTCCTTTTGGGATCAACGTACAAAGAAACCATGATAAAGACTTTAGTAAAAAGTAAACAACAACAACAAGAAAAAGAAAACAACAAACAAATGAATGAAGCCTTATTAAAGCTAAGGCAACCACACCCATGACGTTTTTATGTAAAATGAAAATTTTAATTTCATTTATACTATTCAAAAAATTACTCATCTTCCATATATGAGTGGATCATGCTGTGAAAATTGCATATTGAATGATTATTTTTATTAAAATAAATAAATGTTTTACATATATTATTATAAGAGCATTCTTATTGGGTTATGCAAAATAAATATAAATTCATTTTAGATGATGAATAATCATTCATTATGCACTGCTCTTCAAATTTTTACATATTGCTACAATATAGATGATATTATACAACAACATATATATGATTTCTTCTATGTTTTTTACTCTCTCTCTCTCTCTCTCTCTCTCTCTCTCTCTCTCTCTCTCTCTCTCTCTCTCTCTCTCTCTCTCTCTCTCTCTCTCTCTCTCTCTCTCTCTCTCTCTCTGTGCCGTCAGATTACAGCCATCACTATTGTAGGATCATTCTCATCATCGATCCTAGTGTTGGTGGGGCTGGTCATCATCATCCATTCTCGCACTCTCCCTACTCCCTCCTCTTCCTTATTTCATAGGCTCCACCTCTTAGATTTGGATTGTTGTAATGGTTGTCATGACTGGGGTGTGTCATTGATGCTGATGTTGTTGGATTTCATTTTAGGTTTTGGTTCCAACAATTTTGGTATTTGTCGTGGCTATAGAGGATAGTTAGTGTCAATGTGGGTTTTTGCTAGGTCAAAGGTGGATTTGTTTTTGGAATTCTGGAGCAATGGTGGGTTTGGTCGTGAGATAATGATGTTTTTTGGGTTCAATTACTTTTTTTTGTGTGAGTATACAATATATTATTTTAACTGGAAGAACTGTAAAATAAAAAATGAAATGTATGATGTTTTGTTATAGTGGTTATATAAAATAGAAAAAATGATTGTTTGGTAATGCAAAAATGTATATGTTCTTTTTAGGGGCAATTACATTTTATGTCTCTAAACTATACCATTTTTTTACATTTATCGTCTTGAACTTTCATAATCCACAATTACTATCTTAAACTATAATTTGTATTTCACTCTGCACCCTACCATCAATTGGGTTGTTAACTTGGACGGAAAAAGTATGTCACATGCAACTCACATGACCTTTGCATTGGCACCACATAAAAAGACTGAATTAGCCCACTTCAATCTTTTAAATTGTATGAACCCAACGTAGTCTTATTCAAGGGCACGTTTGGTACACTGTAATGATTATTACATGGGAATAGGAATAAGTATTACAAGGAATACATTAAGTTGGAATGTAATAAGTATTACTATTCATTAGTTTGGTGACCATTTAGGAATAGAATCCTGAATATGCATCTACAATTTAGTAAAGTATAAAAAGAAGGTATAATTAAATCATTTTTAAGTCAAATTTCCTAAAATACACTTATTTTAAGGTGTTCAAAATAGAGCTAATAATTAACAAAAAAAAAATTATTTTCTTTCCTTTTGAAGATGTGGCAACTAATGACTTTTTAGGAAAAATTTTTAAAAAGTTATTACATAAAGCGAAAAAATAGATATTCAGAACTTCTAATAAAAAATAGTTATTCTTTATTTTAAAGAATAGCTATTCATAAAGAATAACTATTTGTGCGCACCAAAGGAGAGGCTTCGTAACTAGACCTCACTTGGGCTCACAACTTATTTATAAAATGGGTTTAGTATTTCCTACATTGAGTCGTCCACCATACTGAAGCCCAACAGCATTTCCCCCCTCTTCCTACTGTTTCCCTCTTTTCTCTCCCTTTTAGCCTTCGACTCTACTCTCTCCTTCTATCAATTACTCCTCTCCCTTCTTCCTCTTTAGTTTCTCTTATTTATAGCCACAAACAAGTGGAAGAATCGTGATTACTCTAAGGAATAGTGGGAAAGGAGGTCCAATGTTATTGTTGCTAAGGGGATGTTTGGTTGGGAGTGGGATGTCGTAAGAATGGCATTGAAACTAGTTCCTTACTACTGGGGGGTCAGGTCAAACTTTTTTTGTTTTCGGTATTACCTATAGCTGAGTTTTTAAAAACGAAACTATAGGTCCCCCTTAAAAAATTTTATATCCTAATCAGGCCATTCCTTTTTTTTGTATGTTATCTATAGCCGCGTTTTTTAAAAAGGCGGCTATAGGTCCTCATTTTTTTAAAAAAAATTATTTAGCTATATATTCAATGCCATCGTTCTAAAAAAAAAATATATATATATATATATTATTTGATTGGACCTATAGTCGCGTTTTTAAAAACGTGGCTATTGGCCCCTTTTTCCTATAGCCACATTTTTAAAAGCGTGGCTATAGGTCCTCTTTAAAAATAAGTATTCCCGAGCAGCCTTTCTTTTTGGTTACCTATAGTTGCGTTTTTAAAAACACGGCTATTGGTCTGCCTTTTCTGTGTTACCTATAGCCGCATTTTTAAAAACACGGCTATAGATCCTCCTTAAAAGTTAAATCCCGAATTTTTGTGTTACCTATAGCCGCGTTTTTGAAAACGCAGCTATAGGTCCTCCATTAAAAAAAAAAAAATTACTTTGGCTGGGTCTATAGCTGCGTTTTCAAAAACGCAGCTATTGGTCCCTTTTTCCTATAGCCGCGTTTTTAAAAACGCGGCTATAGAGCCTCCTTAATACTATATCCCGAATTTGTGTTTTACCTATAGTTGCATTTTTAAAAACGCGACTATAAGTCCTCCACTAAAAAAATTATTTTGGCTGAGCCTGTAGTTGCATTTTTAAAAACGCGACTATAGGCCCTTTCAAAAAAAAAAATGTAGCTAAAGACGCTACAAATGCGGCTATAGACTTTACTTATAGCCGCATTTTAAAAAACGCAACTATAAGTTCTCCTTTGGCTGCATTTTTTGAAAACGCAGCTATAGCCTGCGTTTTTTGTAGTGTAGAGCAATTACAAGGAGTGGCTAAAATTTGAAAGTTGAAAATATAGGAGAAATTGAAGTTGTTGATATGGAAAATAGAATGGCAAGTCATCCTGATGATGTCGACTGTGAGAAAAAGGTTTCATACTATAGAAGATAAATATTACTTCTTTGTGGAGCAAAAGAAAATTCTCTAGAACATCTGTTCATTGATTGCTTAATATCTCAAATTATTTGGGCTAATTCAGCCAAACCCATCTGTTTCTATGAAATGAACATCCATTGAAATTCAAATTGGATCAAAATTGTCATTCAACTAGGGGAACAACATGGTAAGACGACAACAAAGGCAAGTACTAGATCCTTTAGTAACCAAATTTAGGAGTCTATTTAGTAGGGGAGATGGAAAAGTTGGATGATAGAAATTGAGAAAGGGATAGAAAAGTAGGAGAATAGAACGGATTTTAATTTCCCTCATTTATGTTTAGTTAGGGTGGAAAGGCAAAGAGATGGTAAAAATGAGTTTGTATAAATTTACCCATATGCCCTTGTTAAAAGATAATATCCAATTTAAACAAAAAAAAGTGACAAACAACCACCAAAAAAGGCAATCACCCAAATTTATTAAAAAAGAAAAATCATGCCCAAGGAAAATAGGTAAAAGAATTTTTTTTAAAAGTTCATGTCGATTTAAACCCAAAAAAAAAAAAAAAAAAAAGAGCGCAATCTAGTACGTAAGAAGTGGGGGTAGTTCAATCATTAACTGCAACTATTCCTTTCCTCTTTGTTTTTTTCCTAGATTGGGGAGATAGAATTTTGGTGGGTTAGAAGAAAAAACACTTGGGCCCTATCAATTTTCCATCTTCCTATTCTCTCCAACCAAACACCCATAAAATCAAGTTTCTCTACACTTTTCTCTCTCCTATTTTTTATCCTTCCTATTTCACTCCAAACAAACAGACCCTAAGTCTTATGTTCTCAAAATTTATAATTATACACAATTTTTTTTTCTGGGGAATATGAAGGTGAAATCAATCTAAAATGTCTTAAATGGGGAATCTCATGTCCCACCATATGTAAAATTCAATTATGCTGCATCAGTGAGAGAAGAGAAATCTTGCATTTGCAAGAGTTACTAGAAACCTCAAGAGTTGAAGCAAGTGCAACACTCCTAGTAGTATCAAAATTTGCAGATTTGGGATACATGCAAGCACATGATTTTCGAAGATGATATGCATTTAAAATATGATTTTTGCCCTTACACAACTCTTGTTTGCAGCCTCACTAGTCAATTGATGGTTGTTTTGTAACTCATACTTTTAGATTAACCAACTTTATTGCCCCCACAATGTCACAAATTGGGGTTGTTTTGTGTAATTTTTCCTTTACCCAAGTCTTCTTTAATAATATTAATTTGTTAACTTATGAGTAAAAAGTTGGTGGCAACTTCTCTACTTTTTTCCTTGTTCCTACCTCGTACTTCTTCTTTTTCGTGCTTACTTATTCGGGTGGGAAAAAAATAAAAATAAAATAATAAATTGTATACAAAATAGTCCAATGGGCCTACCCTGTGTGAGTTGTGTTTTTTTTTTTCCACGAAACCTCACAAAGTAAGAAAATGTATGAATCCAAGATATTAGCCACGTTAAAGCATGGACAGCAAAACGACGTCGTCGTCAGCTGATTTGATAAGCCAGCATGAACGACCCACACGTCACCAGACGCGTTGGTTGACCGACGTGTTCCTTTTTGACACAAACATCAGCCGTCAGATCATCAAAAACGGACGTATTAGATCAGGCAATAACCTTGAAGGAGAGCCTACAAATTACAGTAAACTTCTCATCAGCCAATTGCATTCACTTTATCTTGCAGATAAATTTTCCTTCTATTTTAGTATAGAGAATAAATGACAGGTCGTTACTGACGCAGTTTCTAGTAGATGAAAGTATAATTTAGGTATGGGTTAAAATCAAAACTGGTGATAATTTATCACCAATGATAAGTTAGGAAAGTATTATAACAATATTATAGATTATAACTTCTTTTTAGTATAAGAATTCACGTCTATTTTAGGATAAAGAATATGTAGCAATTTGTTATTGATAGTTATTAGTGGGTAAAAATATCATTTTTGTGGTAGGTTAAAATCAAAATTAGTAACTAATTATAACTTATAATTTGTTAAAAAATTGTTGTAAAAATGCTATTTTTTCTCTCTTTTTTAATATACCATAACTACTAGTATTTGCACAAACACGGTAACAATATTTTGCACAATAAATCCTCAAGCTAAAGTCTATTATTTTTGGGTTAATTAGAAATTTTTTTTTTTGTTAAAAAACATAGATAGAAGGGGCAACTAGTGTAACCTTTCTATCTAAACGTGACTATAGTAATATCTTAATCATTTATATACCTCGCATCACAGTCATTGATGAATTAGATGAACAACTTACTAGTAGGGTATAAAGAGTCACGATAAGCTAATAGTGAAAAACTCAAACCCCATATTATGAGCCATATTGACCTAAGTCCTTTACCACGAGAGGAACCAAACGTGGGACAAAATTTGGCCCTTGTGCTCTTTCCTCTCAGAAGCTCTCACACACGTGTGGCCCCCACTCAAACACACCACCACAATTCCAAACCAATCACAGCACAGTAACACAAGACCAATTGCTGCCGTCCTATATTTCCCATCCCAAGCGGAAAAGCTATTTCCACACCAATAAATAAAAAATAAATAAATAAAAAGCGCTTTTGGCAGTGAGCAGAGTGACCAATCAAAAAGAGGCAGGCAAGAGCCTCACACCTCTGGCAATAGCAATTCCCATTCCTTAAAGAACAAGGAGATCCCAACAATAAAAATTGAGTCTGTATTTTTTCTTCCTTCTTTATAACATCAAAAATCTCAGAGGAGAGAGACACAGAGTTCATACAAATACAAAACTCTCTCTCTCTCTCTCTCTCTCTAAAGCTCTTAAGGTACTTTCTCTCTCTAAACTTTTGATCTGTAAAGCTTAGATCTTTCGCATCTATATGTTAGATTCTTATGAAATTAGGTTTTTTTTTTTTTTTGGTGGCATTGAAAAAATTGGGTGTACCCTTTTGGTCAATATGAAGCTGATTGTAATTCAATTAACAAATTGATTAAAAATTATCTAAATTTATAAAGAAAAGTTTGTTTTCATGTTGCATATTGAAATTTGTATAAGCATTAGTTAAAGCTGCGGTTTTGATGTTCATTCTATATAGAAAAGAAGCTGCTAATTTAAACATCAAATAGGGTTTTTTTTTTTTTTTTTTAAATGTTGTGGGAACTGGGTTTTTTTTTTTACTTTTTACTGTTTCTCTCTATAGGGTTTGTTGTTTATGTTTGATGAAGATGTTATTTTGTTTGAATTTTTTTTCCTTGTGGATTGTTACAATTGCTTAAGAATTTGTACTTGTGTTTTTCTTTGGCTGTCAATATTAGCAAAATTTGGAATTTGTTTATGAATAGGTACATAATCGTTGAGTTGTGAAATGTTTAGCAGATCGTGTTGTTTTTACACTTGAGTTTGTATGTAATAGCATGATTAGATGAGTTTAAGACTTCTTTTTCAGGTTTTTACTTGTCTCGAAAATTATTTTTCCTTTGATTGACTAGAAAAGATATGATATACAAGGTAATGGAAGACGCATTGTAAAATTTCTTCAAATTTTGAATTACGATACACTTTGAGATCAGTAATGCCTAAACGATCATTATTGAGCAACTATTTTTAATTATTGTTGTTCACGTCTCAAATTCGAATTTTGAATATATATATATATATATATATTGGGTTTTGTGTGTGGAAGCCTATTCCTTGTAAAAAAAATAGTTCTAGGTGTAAAAGGGTTTGATGGGTTTGGGCTAAGAGGGAAGAATCTTATAAGAATATGGAATGTATTTCTTCAAAGAGTAGTACGGTAGTTTTTGGGATTGAAAGGTACTCTCGTGTGAGATAATGTGAGTTAACAAATTTTCTATTGTTTGAGTAAGAGAACACTAGGGGCATGTTTGATAGACTGTAATAGACGCTGTAATGTAATAATTATTCCTATAGTTTAGTTATTCTTTAGTTTGGTTATGTTTTTATTATATGAAATAGTCATTCCTTATGAATAGCTATTCTTCAAAATGGAGAATAATTATTCCTCTTTAAAAGATTGTATTAGCTATTTCTTAGTAAGTGCAATAATTTCAAAACTTAAAATATTTTCAAATAAACAAATTTTCCATATACATCTAACAATTATAAAAATAAAAATCATAAAAAATAACACATATCTCTCTTAAATTTAAAAATAATAATTTTTAAGGAGATATAATTATTTGAGTAAGATATTTCCTAAAATAAATGTTAAGCATTTTCCTAATGTTATAACTCACAACCAAACTAATGAATAGGTTTAGTTATTACATTACAACACACTTTATTACTGGTAATAAAGATTACAATTCATATCGTAATCTCCATTCATTGTAAGTATTGATAATTTGATTTGGGATTTGGATTAGTTTATGTTTATAAGATATTCTGATGTGTTTGTATTTTTTTTTTTTTTTTGATAAGTTAATGAGTCCTATTTTAAGGTGTGAGCTTGGTTTGTGAGAACTAGTCATGTGGCCATGGAGTAGGCCTAATCATGTTAAATATTATTGTTTTACTGCTGCTTCATTAGGACACTGCCTGTGTGCTTTGGTTCCTTGTATACTTTTGGTCTTCGTCAATGAGTTTTATTTACTTGCCAAAAAAAATATATATTATCTTAATTTCATGTTTTTATTTGTTGTTTGTGTTAATGCACTTCTGTTAGCCTCAAATTTGAACAAACAAGTACTAGAGCTTCTAATATCTCAATAAATTGGTATCAAAGTTCAAGGTTGATCCATGTGTGGTTTTTGAAAATATGTTCGTATGATTTTACAATTTATTCCTTATAAGCATGTGTGCTTGGCTTTAGAAAGCTTGTTTAGGTTAAGGTGGTTCTGTAGCTCCCCCCCCCCCCCCCCCCCCCACCCCCCCAAAAAAAAAGAAAAAAAAGAAAAAAAAACGGAGAAGATGATGAAAAGATTGCTTGATGAAATAAGGGTTTGATGGGCTGAGAGGGAAGAATCTTATAAGAATATGGAATGTATTTCTTCAATGAGTAGTTCGGTAGTTTTTGGGATTGAAAGGTACTCTCGTGTGAGATAATGTGAGTTAATAAATTTTCTATTGTTTAAGTGAACATTAGGGACATGTTTGGTAGAATGTAATAAGCACTGTAATGTAATAGTTATTCCTATGGTTTAGTTATTCTTTAGTTTGTTTATGTTTTTATTATAAGGAATAGTCATTCCTTATGAATAGCTATTCTTCAAAATGGAGAATAACTATTCTTCTTTAAAATGTTGTATTAGTTATTCTTTAGTAAGTGCAATAATTTCAAAACTTAATATATTTTCAAATAAACAAACTTTCCATATACATCTAACAATTATAAAAATAAAAAATCATAAAAAATAACACATATCTCTCTTAAATTTAAAAATAACAATTTTTAAGGAAATATAATTGTACAAGTAAGATATTTCCTAAAATAAATGTTAAGTTTCATTCTAATGTTATAACTTACAATCAAACTAATGAATAGGTTTAGTTATTACATTATAACACACTTTATTACTAGGTATAAAGATTACAATTCATATCGTAATCTCCATTCAGTGTACCAAACGTATCCTAGGTATATTGGTGTTATGGGCTTGTGATAGTGCAAGTTTGTAAGTATTAATAATTTGATTTGGGATTTGGATTAGTTTATGTTTATAAGATATTCTGATGTGTTTGTATTTTTTTTTTTTTTTTTGATAAGTTAATGAGTCTTATTTTAAGGTGTGAGCTTGGTTTGTGAGAACTAGTCATGTGGCCATGGAGTAGCCCTAATCATGTCAAATATTATTGTTTTACTGCTGCTTCCTTAGGACACTGCCTGTGTGCTTTGGTTCCTTGTGTACTTTTGGTCTTATTCAATGAGTTTTATTTACTTGTCAAACAAAATATATATTATCTTAATTTCATGTTTTTATTTGTTGTTTGTGTTAGTACACTTCTGTTAGCCTCAAATTTGTACAAACAAGTACTAGAGCTTCTAATATCTCAATAAATTGGTATCAAAGTTCAAGGTTGATCCTTGTGTGGTTTTTGAAAATATTTTTGTATGATTTTGCAATTTATTCCTTATAAGCATGTGTGTTTGGCTTTAGAAAGCTTGTTTAGGTTAAGGTGGTTCTGTAGCCCTCCCCCCCCCCCCCCCCCAAAAAAAAAAAAAAAAAACAGAGAAGAAGATGAAAAGATTGCTTGATGAAATTTGAGTCAAAGTGGAGATTTGTTAGAAATCGTCTTGATTTCCTACTTTGGTTTGGTTTTGGTTTAATCAGTAATGAAGGAAAATATATTCCTAGTTAAAAAAGTAATTTGATATTCCTTGTCCACAAAGGAATAGTTATTGAAGTGTTATATATCAACAACATTATAAAGATATGGTGGCTTTGGACCAAAAGATCATTTCATATTGGAAAAGGAGAAGACCCTTAGTTTTTTAATTTTTTTGGGTTGAAAGATAGTTCGGTGTGTGAGTTGATAATTTGTCTATTGTTTGAATGAGAGAGCAAGGTTGGGTGTATTGGGGTTTAGGACTTATAACAGTGTCAAATTTGTGAGTTAGTATTGATGATGCAGTGAGAAGAACTTAGATATGGCGTAGAAAAAGGGTTTAAGAAGAAACTTTTAACAGTGAGGCAAGATTAAAAAATAGGATTGAACTTGGATTACTGAAACATCCATATTGTGATTCAAAACTCAAATTTAAAATTGCATAGAGTAGATAAGAAAAGACTGCTACAATGACTCAAAAGAGGTTATTTTTAATAGCTTTTAGGAACCCTAGTATCCTGATCCATCTTAAACATAACAATTAAATTGTAATCATCCAACTTCATTCACTTTTTAAATTACTTAAAGACAACAATGAATAAAACATAGCATAAAGAAATAAAATACAGTGGATTAATGGGCCATTTTTTTACCTTAGGCTTGAAACTTGCCTACATCAGTTTTCCCTGGGTTGGATAAACTCGCCTTCCAGTTTGGCTTCAATTTTCAATGATCTATTGGAGTTCCAAATTATATTTTCCTTCTTTTTTTTCTCTGTAGTATTAAGTACAGCAAGGAATAGCTCATTGGCCTCAATATGCCAATAAGAACTTGTGCATAACAAGCTTGAGAAACTTTCTTCAGTTTGTAACATGAGCAAGTTATGTAAAACAAATTACCATTATCTGGAATTATACAACTTCATTCTGAAAATTGGATCAACGTCATCCTTGAACATCTTGAACCTTGTCGAGTTAAGTCCCATTCCATAATTTTATTTCCAAACACAATCAAATATTGTGTTTTTACCTTTGAAAAAAAAAAAAAAAGAGAAAAAAGAAAAGAAAAAAACTCATGATTAAACATTATGCTGAGAGAAGTCTTATTAAAAATCACGTCTTTCCAAGTGAAAGTATATGTCTGAAGTCTTTAACTAAAATTTATTTCTAGAGTATTTTAAAAAGACATACAGTAAAGTTGGATAGTTGGGATTTGATTGTTATATGTATGTTCTTTTTGCAAATCAATTTTAGCTTTTTGCTTTTTGCCTCACCTTTTACCAAATAAGCAAGATAACTAGCTTTTTTGAAAATAAGCTTACTTTTATCTTTGTCTCATGTTTAGCAAATGAGCTACCAAAAACTATGAGATGCCAAACTCACTCATATATTGGAATATTTCTTGAGCTCTTTAAGCTTGTTGATCCAGGAGATTAATGTTTTAGTTTTCTAACTTCAATCCACTTTTCTTCTCTTAGTTGTAATCACGTTTTATTGCTCAAAATTTCTTTTTATACCCTTAACTAAGTTCTCATTGCATCAATTGGTATCAAAGCAAGAATATTAGATCTAAGCCACAAAATTCAGATTCAAGTCAAATGTTGCAACTTTCAGCTATGGTTGGTTGTGGTAGAGGTCGTGGAGGTGGAGGTGGAGGTGGAGGTGGAGGAAATCATAGCTAGTAGACAAAGATGACTGAGATGAGGCATATAGTTAATGATTTATTGCGAGTTGTACAAGCTTTTTAGCAGAGGGAACTAGCAGGAATTCATATGGAGATTTTGGAAGGCAACTGCTACCACTTGGACATATAGGAAGGTGGTTTCAAGGATGAAAATGATTATATAAAAGATGAAACGTCCTTTCATGATGTTGGACTCATAGAACATTATGCACAGGTGTGGCATGAGGTGGTTGCCTTCCTACATAACATAAACAAGTAATGATTTTTTTTTTTTTTTTTTAACTTGAATTCTCCTACTCATTTGGGAGAGCTGATTTTCATTGATTTATTGGGCTTAAAAAGATAAGCTGGGCAGAAGTACAGTTTTAATTAGTAAAAGTAAAGTTTTAAAAATTTGTATGTAAGTTAAATAAGCTAAGTTAGAAAAACAAGTTGATTCTCAAAAAAAAAAAAAAAAAAAAAAAAAAAAAAAAAAAAAAGTTGGAAACTAGTTCTAACAAACGAGCCCTTTAGTTATAATTGTATGCTTGATTTTGCATGTTTTTCCCATTATGCATGTTTGCATTTACTTAGTTATGCAATGTTACTACCAACTAGTGTCCTTGTGTTTTATTTATTTTACAATCGTTGATTATGCAAAAAGATTTTGGAATTTTGTATTGTCCTTTATAGATTTGTGGTGTTCAATTTTTGGAGTTCCCCTGTTTTTTTGAGTAATCAGAGGTTTTAAAGCGCTTCAATCATGTTTGGGCGTGGTCCGAAGAAAAGTGACAGCACTAAGTACTATGAGATTCTTGGTGTTTCAAAAAGTGCGAGTCAAGATGAACTGAAGAAGGCATATAAAAAAGCTGCAATCAAGAATCATCCCGACAAAGGTGGAGATCCTGAGAAGGTGGATCCTCACAGACTATACTTAGATGCATACATACATATATAGATGCATAAATGGGTATATAGATGCATATACACTCTCTCACACACACTAGAAATTCTACATGTTATGCAAATCATATAAATGATATTGGTAGACATGAGGATATAAGCATTATACCTGTTGAAGCCATGCATTACTTTACTCAAGGGTTTCTTTTACTTCTTTTTAACACTACTCTACTGACATCCTGAGTCAGTTCAAGGAACTAGCCCATGCCTATGACGTTCTCTGTGATCCAGAGAAGAGAGAAATTTATGACCAATATGGTGAAGATGCTCTCAAGGAGGGAATGGGAGGAGGTGGCCCAGCCCATAATCCATTTGATATATTTGAGTCATTTTTCGGTGGAGGAGCCTTTGGTGGTAAGATTGCACATCTGGCCTTTCACTTTAAATAAAATGCTTAGTTATAAACTTATAATCAACATTTTAACTGGTATTCTGATTCAGGAGGCAGCAGCTCACGAGGAAGAAGGCAGAAACATGGTGAGGATGTGGTGCATACTCTGAAGGTTTCTTTGGAGGACCTATACAATGGCACAAGCAAGAAACTCTCCCTTTCAAGGAATGCTTTGTGCCAAAAATGTAAAGGGTATTTCACCTATCTTGGCTTATTATATTTTCCTTTGAATTGTTATAAAGGAGTGTTCACTTAATGTTTTTATGGTTCTTTGCTCCTGTTGTTGTAAAATTATTGCTGGAGTTATTTCTTCCCTCTCTCATTGTCTTGTTTCCTAAAAGTTTTTTTTTTTTAAACTTGCCATTGCCAATATAAAAAATATGTGAGTAGTGTTGTTTCTTCAATGTGTTGGAACTTGGCCCTCCTTCTCCATCCCCGCTCCACTTAAATGTATATAGATATCAGAATACCTATAAATGGTAGTAGCTGGGACTCCTTCCCTAATGTCCCCAATTAACATGAAAGCATGTTAAGGTAGATATATTGATGAAAGAAATGACTCTCAATGGAGAAAACTATATGACTCTGAGGTCTGACTCCATCCCTAAATTTTCAGGAAAGGTTCAAAGAGTGGAGTATCTGGGAGATGTTATGGTTGCCAAGGTACAGGAATGAAAATCACAACCCGACAGATTGGATTGGGGATGATTCAACAGATGCAACATGTCTGTCCTGAATGCAGAGGCACAGGTACTTAACTGAGACACTTATGCTCCGTAGTTCTGATGTTGGATTATACAGTTTTTAATTCTGGGAAGCACCTCTCTTTAATACAGGTGAGGTTATCAGTGATAGAGATAAATGCCCACAATGCAAAGGAAATAAGGTTACTCAGGAAAAGAAGGTGCTGGAGGTGCATGTTGAGAAAGGGATGCAACATGGCCAGAAGATTACATTTGAGGGACAAGCCGATGAAGCTGTAAGTGAAATTACATTTGGGATTGACTTCAGGGTTTTGACCATGTTTTATTCTCCAGTCCTGGCTATAGATTATAAAGGGGCAGCTTTTATGGCATTGGCTGGTGTATTTCTTGTGAAACAACAGTAGTCCATTTTTAAGTGTTGACTTAACTTTGCTCTTATTTCTTGTTGTTTATAGCCTGATACTATCACGGGAGACATTGTTTTTGTATTGCAACTGAAGGAGCACCCCAAGTTCAAGCGGAAGTTTGATGATCTTTATGTAGAGCACACCCTCAATTTAACAGAGGCTCTTTGTGGGTTTCAATTTACCCTTACCCATCTTGATGGCAGACAGCTTCTGATCAAATCAAATCCCGGGGAGATTGTTAAGCCTGGTATTACTCAGTGACTTCCATGATTCAATTTCTTGCCACCTTAACTTTCTTAGTTCCTTTATTTACATATTTAAAAAAAAAAAATTATTTCCTTTATTCATCGATTATGCTTAAATATAGGTCAATCCAAAGCAATCAACGATGAGGGAATGCCACATCACCAGAGGCCCTTTATGAGGGGCCGGCTTTACATTCACTTTAATGTGGAATTCCCGGACTCTGGAATTATTTCTCCGGAACAATGCCAGACTTTAGAAACATTACTACCCCCAAGGGCAAGCAAGCACTTGACGGACATGGAGCTGGACGATTGTGAAGAGACAACTCTGCATGATGTTAACATCGAGGATGAGATGAGACGTAAGAAGCAGCAACAGCAATTCCAAGAGGCATATGATGATGACGATGATGAGCCATCAATGCCGAGAGTGCAGTGTGCACAGCAGTAATGCAATTCCATCTTGTTTGGTCACTAATAGCCAAACACATACGAGGCCATTTTTTTTGTGTTTGCGTTATGAAATTATAACTACGTTCCTGATCCTCTTATAGTAGGCTTCCAGACTCATTTGTTGTGTTATTTATTTTAGCCAGTGTGGCAATATTTTTGTAGTTAAGTTTAGATATATCATCTCAATCCAAGTTCAAATGGTTTATTTAATATATATGGATGCGCATTCGGTACCTAAAATTGTTCAGCCCAATGAAGAATGCTTTTTTAATGCAATTAGTACCAAAAGTGGGGGAAAATGGCATTTGTCTTTAATTTACAAACTATGGAGTAAAATGCCTAATTTTTGAAACTATTTAGCAAAATGTCATTGTTTTTGAAACTCAGTTTTAACAAGATTGAACTATAGGTTGAACTCGACATTAGCGACATTAGCAATTATAGATAAAGATCCATTTTTCCCACCAAAAATGATTCAGCCCAATACCTTCAGATTAATTGTGTTATCTGAGGTAAGATGTGATTCTTCCAATAGATGTGGCAAAGTTTTTGTAATTTTAAAGCATTGGTGTTTTTGCCTTGTAATGGTAATTCATTCAAGTAATCTTTAATTTCCTTTTTCCAGTACAAAAAATATATTACACTACTTTTTAAATTAAGTTTTATTAAAGTTTGTTAGCAAAAACAAAATAAATAAATACATTAAAGATGGGGCATATTACAACTTACCCACTTGTGGTTTGATCAAGATTTAAGTTGCCTACTTATAGTTTGAAATTTAACACTTTACCCACTTGAGGTTAGCACAATTAGAGTTTTGTAACCCATTTCTATTAAAAACAAAGGTAAATATATAATTTTCCTCCACTTTTATATCTATTTCTATATTTCCTCTAAAAATGCAAAAATTATGAAAACACAAAATCAAATAAAATAAAAAAAATAACCCAGCGAAACACTTACATAATGGGATTTCAAACTATAAGTAAATAACTTAAATTTTAGTCAAATCTCAAATAGGTAAAGTGTCAAATTTCAAACCACAAGTAAACAACTTAAATTTTGATCAAACTACATATGGATAAATTGTAATTTTCCCTTAAAGATATACTCAAATAATCATTAAAGTGATACTACGTCATTCCACCATTAGTCACATTTCACCATTAACTCACCTTTTTTTTATTTTTTTGGAAAACTAATTTATTAATTAATAAGTATAAATAATTAAAAGTAAGATTAATCAAATTTTATTAAGAATGAAAATTCACCTGCACCAGAACAGATCGATTCTCAACACAAAAATTCCTTTTCTATCATAGAATCAATGATCCTTCCCTCGAGCTAACACCCTCCACCTCCTCAACGCCTTCACTTCTATTTTGTTTTTCTTTTTTTATTTTGCTGAATTCACTTCTATTTTGTTTTGAATGAAAATAATTTCTACCATACTTAACAAATATATTTCTGTAGTTATTAAGGATGCGAAAGCAGGCCTTGAAAAGCAATACCAATAGTTTTCTTTATGGTCCAATGGGATCTGCCTAGCCCAAAAACAAAAAGGAGATCTTTAAATGATAGAATGAAACGATGGAATCCCTTACACTAGCCTAAAAAACAAAGGGATCTTGAAAAGCAGTTCCCATGGGCTAATAGTTGTGCTGTCAAGTGGTTAATAAGTTGGTGACCTCACATGCTTAAAAACTATGGGTGCTTGATTAAGTGAAAGTATTGAAAGGATTTTTTTTTTTCTTTTTATAAAAAAATTCTTAGAAATATATACATTAATGTTCTGCTAATCCTACCGTTTGAACCCCTCCCCACCGAACCATCAAATACTTGCCAATTGAGCTACAAAGCTCTTGACATATAGAAACAATTTAATGGTTGGGGAAAGTGAACATAATATATACAATTTTTTTTTTTTTTAAGTTACAAATGTTATTGGAATAAATTTATTAATATTAATAATAGAGGGACCAAATTGATAGGAACCCCAAGGCAAGAGGGTGTAACTAGTATTTTAACAATTCTATCTTAAAAAATATATTTATTTCTTAAACACGAGCTTATGTCATTAATAAATTTTGCCTTTGTGCCTGTATGTATATGTATATATTCTGATATGTATATGAAATAAATGTATATGTTTAAAGATATTACAATATACAAAATCTATGCGGCCTAAAAATAACCATAACGAATTTACAAAGCAAATCAGTTCAAACTTGCCAAATCCGCACTGATGAGATACCCGGGTGGTGGGCCCTTGTCTTGTTCAAAATTGATCTGGTAACAGCTTGGCAGAAACTATGCATAGCCATCACCAACTCTTTCAAAATTGGTCTGGTAACTACATGAGCGTTTCACTTTATACTTCACTAATATGTTCGATCTGTTTTAAGTAATACGAGTACTATTTTGACTGCAGAATCCATTTTTGTCAAGTGAAAGTCGCAGGTCAATTTAAGCTGTTGCTAGCTCTCTGTCAGGCCAATTTAGCAGATAATCTTTTTTTTTTTTTTTTTTTTCTAACATGAGTTTTATTTGGTTAGAGTTAGATATCCTCTATGATGTGTGGTCACTATTACATGTTCTGTATTTTTCCCCCACTTGATTCCTAGCATTCATAATTCATAGCCATAAGCCAATGGCCCCGTCACAATAGTAATAAATATGTCATAGCCAATTAAGCAGTAGTGTATAGAGAGTTAAAGAAAACTGCACCATAAAACAACAACAATCACAAACATACAAGAGCATGAAGACAAAGCAAATTTAAGCAGCCCACCTGCCCTGCTACATCAAGAAGACAATAAAAACCCACAACCAAACAGAACCGTACTAATTTAGCCACATTTTAGATACATGTACATGCCAAAAATCGCACAATTATCTATTAAATCAATATTCTTGGTGATGTAAATTTGACATCACAATGAAGTAGTGGTTGAGAGAAGAACTTCCTCAACCTTTTTTTTGTTATCATGTCACATTTAATTCTTATTTCTAAAACTTGTTAACATGTCACATATGAGAGCAACTTCCCCCCCCCCCCCCCCCCCACCCCACCCAAAAAAAAAAAAAAAAAAAAAATCATGGTGTAGGTCAAGCACTATGACAAATTTTCATTCCCAATCATTTGTAACACAAGAATCCAATAACGATAACTTGGGTCTATATATTCAAGGAATGTTTGTTTTGGATATGATATTTGAGATATTTTACCTAAGTTTTATAAATTGATATATATCACTAATAATAAAAAATGTAATTTGGTTAAACATCATTTATTATATTATTGAAGTGATATACCAATCACGATCATTCCTATGTTGGTTTGTAAATATTGTATAATAAAATTATTAGCAACTTTAAAAAATTTTCTTCAAAGGTGTTACAACTAAATATATATTGAGAATCATGTTACAACTATATTTAATTAATTAATTTGACTCTTTTATGCTAATATTAATTAAATTTTATAATTACTGCATTGACCGAATGATTACATTTTCTTTTCTTCTTTTTTTGGATTGAAAAATGAATGATTACATTTCTGATTGTGTCAACATCCAAAGAATGCAAAACTAATGCAAAAATGTTACTGATAAAGATATTTTATAAGGCAACGAACTGAGTGTAGTAGAATTATAAGAAGTCATTATAATTCAATTTGCTGAGGTACAATGCATTTTCTTTTGGGACCAACAAAGTATATGTAGAGAACCTTTCATGCTATTATAGTGCGCATTCCCATCTTAGTGTATACAGAAATGTCCACTACAACATATATGCTATAATTGTAGGGCATTCCAAAACATAAACTCCCTCTAAACTCTTGATTTTTTTTTCATAACCAGCAACAGTGGACGCCAAGTGACATGTGATGCCGAGAAAAAGAGGTGTCAAAGAAATTAACATTTTTTTTTAATAAAAAAGGAAAATCTTCGGTATCGAATAGTCGATTTTATGTCACATGACAGTAATGAATAATATCACGTGTACCACCAAAGTTTTGATGGAACTATCATCATAAGCACGACACATTCATTGAAGCATCACTACTAAAATCGCTTAACTCCTGTCACATTATATCAAGTGATACAAGCACTCTTAATACCAAGCCACACCTGTCTGAAATATCATAAAAACGAACTTGTTTTAGAATTTGTTTTCTGCATTAATTTTTTTTTTTTTTTTCTTGCCCTAGTATAAAAACTACAGTATGGAACAGATCGTGCAGAGGTTGTGCCTCCCGTACGGACAGATCTATGAAAACTTAAAAAAAAAAACTATGAAAAGTGAAAACACTCGCTTTTGGACCACGGAAGACGTGGATTGTCGTACGGATAGACTAGAATAGATTTACCTGTGACCAAAATATGAAAGGAATAAGTGTTTGTTTAGCCTGGTTAATTTTGTTAATTTATTTTACAATTCAACTTATTTTTGTTATTAGTTATAGATTTTACTGTATTTTTGGTACTATTTATAAGTTCTATTATACTATTTCAGTTAACTTTTATATTTATCTACAGTACTTTCAGCAAAAAATTTTCAGTTTTAGCAAAATAAACGGATCCCAAAATGAAAAAATTTAACCATTTAAAAAAAAAGAAATATAATAAAATTTAAAACAAAATTAATATATGAAATCTAAAAGTAGTATCTATTCAATATTATAAAAATATAAAAATCATTTACATTTTGTTTGAGTAGAGTTTTTTTTTTTAGTTATAAGGGATTTGTTTTTGTTTTATTAGGGATTTTGTTTGAAAGGGGCCACTGACCAGTGACCACAGGTGTGAGTCAGATAACCATTTTAATATTTGGGATTTTTGGGCCAACTTCAATTTTGAGAAGGGTTGATTTTCAACATTGAGGTCGAGTATGAATTTTTTTTTTTTATAAAGTGTTGGTTGGATACGGATAAAATCGTCCCTGCGTCTGTGTTTTTGGCTTGCTTTTTTCTTTTTTCTTTTTTTCTTCTTTTTTTTTTCAGTGTCTGCACTGTTCATATTGAACAGTGCATTAAGGCAAATACACAATATTTTCAGTTTTCAATTTTCACCAAAATAAGCGTTATCTTACTTTAAAATTTTATTTATTAATATATATTATTTTAAAGATTTAAAATTTCAAGGTGGCATTGTCTCATAGACCTTCTGTAGTTTTGCCTCTGGTTGGTAAAATGGTGTTACACTCAATTTTAGGAAAGACAGTCCCAGACTTATACCCAAGCACATTCCTTGGAAGGAGAGCACTAAGAGAAGCTATTTCGGCTTATTTTTAGTATCTTTTTAATTAAAAGTTTTTATTATTTTGATAAGAAAATTTCAAATCATTTACTAATTAAACAAAATGTAAAGATTGAAATCCACTACCAAATCATTCTATCTCAAGGAATTTCTCATTAAAACAATATGAGATTCTAATTGAGAAGTTATTGGAGATAAGTCAAAACCGTGAAAAATGATTTTTTTTTTTTTTTCAATCAAAGGACATATGATACATGTGGTCCATGATGCATTCGTGCTATGAGTCCAAGAAGAGTAAGAAAATGAAAATTATAAGGCTCAAATGCATTTTAACTCTTGAAATTTAGGGTCGCCTTCAACTCAATCACTCAACTTTGAAAACTTACAATTTACACGCTCAACAATTATAACAATATATTATCATGTTCTTGTCATTATACGTTTTCACACTCTCGCCATTAGCTTGCCTAAAAGGAGAGGGTTTTTTTTTTTTTTTTTCTTCCTAATCCAAATAGATGTTGTTTCTTGGTGAGTTAATAGCAAGATTTTAAAGGATGTTGACAATGTTGCAATACTCGATGGTGTAAAATTATAAATTTTCCTATTTAAGGCATTGATTTTAGAAGTTACTTTAAACTTTTTCGTGTGTAAATTTTTAGCAAAATTATAATGATCATTCAAAGAGGTATGTGCTTTTCTTAAACTTAAAAAAACTTTGAGATTTTTTGTTTTTGCTAAATAAAAAGCAAAAGGGAGGAGATGGATCATGGTAATCTTACTTATATATGATTATAGTAACCTAATTTGTTAAGGAGCCAATTCCTACTAGGTCTAAATGGCCTCACAAATAGAGATAACTCAAGTGAGGGATCTATACGGCTTCAGTAAAATATGTTATTAAACAACAACTTTGACTTCAACCCTATCATTAATAGTCCTAAGGATGGAGCCATGAGATAATAAATATGATTTTTATGTGTACTATGAGAAAGCCAACTACATTTTTTGACTTATAACCACAGTAACTTTGGTCTAAAATGTGTTTCGCAATAAAATGAAAGATCATTTAAAAAAAAAAAAAAAGAACAATTACAGGAAAATTTATTACAAAATCAATTTATATAATTCTTTTTGGGATTTAAAATAAAGTTAAATTCCATTTTAATTGATGATTGAGTTCAAATGTATTAAGAAACAATTATATATATATATATATATATATAAATTGTAAGGACACAGATTTGGTTTCCTAGTCCAAACAGTGGATGGATCAACCCAAAATGCCCAAAGACAATAAATTCATAGAGAGAAGGTAAAGAAAGTTGGGCTAGCCCAAACTAAACAATCAACAAGATGGGTTCAGATGATAAGAATAATGAAATGGATAAGTTTTCCTTCAAGAAGTTGTCCTCGGCCAACATCCGAGGAAGTCAATTGTATATATATTGTTCTAGTTTTAGTTACACGTTCAGTTCTTAGTGTCTACCGTCTTTTTTCCTCCTCCTTTTTATGAAGGGTTTCTTCACATTATATAGCTCTTTCTGAATCATCTTGATCCTACACTTGTTGATCATCTGAATCCTCTTTTGAGTGCCCGTCCCATCAGACACCCTCTTTGACTTTCTGTGAGTCGCGGTAGCCAAGGCCACACTATTTAGAGGTTTTTTCCACATAAATGCGGTTAGAAGAGTAGATGCAACACATTTAATGCAGTGGTAGCAGTTTTTTCTTAGATATTTTTGGGGCTTCCTTCCCCTTGTATGTTCATGAGACACGTCTCTATAATTCAGGGCTTCTATGAAGATCACTTTCATCACCTAAATACAGCTTTGGGCCATATCTCCTCGGACCACTCTCACTCATCTTATATTTATCAAACTCTAGCCTGGGATTCTTCATACTTATTTATCTCTTCTCGAATCTTACATCGCTCTCGGATAAAGCCTAAAGCCCAATACATGATTTTGGGCCCATATCCCTACATATATATATATATATATATATATATATATATATATTTATTGTTAATGCTAAATAGATGCTAGTCTAGATTTTCATATATTAATTCAATTTTGAATCTTAGTTTTTTTTTTCTTGAAATATAATTATCTGTCTTATTTAATGCTTTGGCCTTCAAAGATGAAATTCTAATTTCATTCCTGCATAGTTCAATAGTTTTTGGCAATGTAGCAATAATCCTAAGTAGAGATAGCAAAATTCCTCTCTCACATGGTCCATCCTACCCCATGCAGGTTATTTCTACCCAAGGACTTGACAAGGCAGGAATGGTTTTGCTCGAACCGCCCCCACCCCAAAAGTGTACATATATGTTTTTATTTAATATACATTTAAGTAATTTATGTACATAAGTTCATCTTTCTAATATCTATCCTATTTATAATTTTATAATTTTTTTTTTACATATTCTATAATATGCCCTAAACCACACTTCCTTTCTCTCCCATTCTTACAATTGTTCTTCCTCTTTTTTTTTTCTTTTTTTTTTTCATTTTAACTCATTAATGTTGAATTCAACTTATTAGAGATTGAAAAATTCCTCCGATTCACGCCAACTTGTCCCGTTCCCATTTCGAAACAAGAACAAGACACCTCTGATTTGACATTGCCATGCCCTATTGTCATCCCTATAAAAGGTGGACTAGGCCAATTAGGCCATCGCCTAGGGCTCCCTACTAGAGAAAGATCCCCAAATTTTAGGCCAAAAATTGATTTATTTATTTATTTTAAAATATTTATTTGGAGATTTATAAAAAAATTAGTTTCCACTCTACTTTTAAGAAGTTTCAAAGAATTGAGTAATGGTAGAGATAGGACAACTTTAAATACATAGATGTTACAAACATATGTGTCACTAATAACAAGAAGTAATTAAAATAGGAAAACAGTAGAAATATTATAAATTTTACTTCATAGCCTTTATAAATTGATGTGATAATTATTATGATTTATAGACTTCAACAACCTATTAAATGTATAGGTGTTACAAATATACGTGTCACTATGTATTAAATACATAGGTGTTACAAATATATGTGTCACTAATAACAAGAAGTAATTAAGATAGGAAAACAGTAAAAATATTATAAATTTTACTTCATAGCCTTTACAAATTGATGTGAAAATTATTATGATTTGTAGACTTAACAACCTATTAAATGTATTTTTAAATTACTTTTTGTGATTGGTGATATATCTTTGTAAGTTTCATGTTGTAAAATTTATAATATCCCCATCATTCATTAAAATACTTGTTTATTATATCATCTTAAAGTGCCATTGATCACATCCGTTGCTATATCATTTGTAAGTTTTTGTAATAAAACTGTTATAGGTTTAGCATTTTTTCACACAAAAAAAAAAATTAAAGAATAAAAAGAATGATTTTTTTTTATAAAAAAAACTACAATATTAAACACTGATTATTATTAAAACGACAACAAAATTGCCCCATTTGAATATATATTACCTTAAGCCTTCAAATTTGTTGAGCCGACCTAGGTAGGACCCAACCATTTTGTTTTCGACTAACTTTCTAAACTACTCTGGAAAGAAATAATGTCATGCCACGATTATTGAATATCTATTACCTTAGGCCTCCAAATTTATTGAGCCGACTTAAGTAGGAACCAACCATTTTGTTTTGGACTGACTTTGATGAGTACTAAACTGCTTTGGAAATAAATAATGTCATGCCACGATTATTGGGAAAATTTGGTATCACAATAATTGTGATATACAAGAACATGATATCCTCCTTTCCTGTAAAACGAGTCACTTTTTGACTATTGAATTATTGTACTAGGAGAATCCTATTCTTTCTTTTGTTTTTTTATGGGATTTAACTTCTTTTTTTTCTAAAGGGCTTTGCTTCTCTCCTTCTTCTTCTTCGCACTCTCAACAGTTTCAGAAAGAGGGTTTAGAGTGTGTATGGTTGGGTGGTTGCCCCTCTCTAAATCCAATGATTTCTATCAACTTAGCCTTTCAAATTAACCACCCATGACCCTTCTCTCCTAGACCCTAAACCCAAAGTTCAATATCAAAACAAAAAAAAATTCTTTTTTTCTTTTTTTTGTTAAAATACAGCAAGGCTGTATCCAAATTATATACACTAGCATATACATGCTTACGCACGGAAATATTAACAATTGTGATGATAAGATATTCATTTTGGTAGATTCAGTTTCCACATTGAGCCTGTAATCTTCTTGGAGGCGCCAATAAAGCGGTAATGTATGAGAGTATGAAGTAAGGAACAGTAGGATTGAACATTGTGTTTGAACCCGGCCTTACTCTTAAAAATCCGAAAGGAGGAGGAGAGGGTAGTGTGTGGATCTAGTTGATAAAGGTTGAAAGAGAAGGAGGAGACATGGGATGACGATATGGCATTAGAAGGAGATGATGTTTTACTTTTATAGTCTTTCTCGTTGCACTCTTTGGTTCTGGTAATGGGCAAATGAGATGTTCACCCATAAAAGTGTGCAGGTGAGATATTCTTGCTTAAGCCAATAAGCATTATCATTGTGGTTTTCTTGGCTCCGTGTTAAATGTTAATGCATCATTTATTTGGGCACAAAAATTAGGAAATTTAGATAAGATACATGATACAAAATTGGAGTCCAATTTATAATCTAATAGATTTTTTTTTTTTTTTTTTTGAGTTTTGGTCAGGACAAGTGGCACAAAATTGAGAATTCAAATCTAAACATATGGCATAAAATTGAAACTTTAATTTGAAATTCTATTTAAATTTCTCTCTACTTCACTTTATATATATATATATATATATATATATATATATATATATATATAGATGCGCGACTGTATTTATTTTAGTACGTACACTAGATATATCACTGCAAGATAAATATTACATTAACTTTACATGGTCAATTTCCCAAAAAAAAAAAAAAAAAAAAAAACTTTTCAAGGTCTATTACATCATGACTTTTGACATGTCTTTTATTTCTCGATCCCCTGGAAAGATTTTATGTGGTTTTGTGCAGTTCCCTCGAAAATCTTCGACTAGAATTGTCAAAATTACTTCTTCAAAATCCTAATCTGCCAATCAATATTCTATATACTTTTGGCCCATTTGGTAGTAATATTGCGTTTTAGTTTTCAAAATGTGAAAATTGTGATTTAAAAAATATACTAAAAACATGTGTTTTGAATACTTATAAGCAAAAAAAAAAAACATATTTTGTACCATATATGTTTCTATAACATTTTTACAAAATTTAAAACACATAATTTAGTGTTCGGTATGCGTACACATCTACAACAAAAAATGTGTAATTTATTTTACATAAACAGTGGATTAATTAAGTATTATTTATTCTTTTTTTTTTTTTTTTTGCTGAATAAGTATTATTTATTCAAAAAGGGAAAGAAAACTCTCATGCATAAGACCAACTAACGGTGCTCTCTCTGCTTCCTCTTTATCCTATCTACAATCCACAACCAAATAACAGCATGAATTTTGCTTTTAAGTACTTCAAAGTGGCATCCAAATTAATAACTATCCTAATGATTTTGATAAATGTATGCAAGTAAGTCATGTCACATATAGATTTCTTTGGCTTTATTATTTTCGAGAAACAAACATATGCACAAGAAATAGGGAATATGTTTATAATATAAAAGCACACTAAAAACTCAACTAAAAAGCCTTAGTAATTTTTAAAAGAGGGCATAGTAAATTATATTACATACAAAACACTCATTAAATGAGCTTTATTATTTTAACAGTGGTGTTAATGATACTATAGGTTTTTTTGAATACATTTTATAAACTAATGTATCAACTTTTAAATACAATACAAATATATATATATATATATATATTAAAAATTATATTTATTATATTAATTATTAATGTGACTCTAAAGCCCTGTTTGGTTCACTTCTCACCCATATCTCATAATTCATCTTTCAATTTTCATAACTCACAACTCACGATTTATAACTTATTCTCATAACTCTCAATTCCTTGACTCAACTCCAATTTCTGTTTGGCAGTTGATATTTTCTTAGTTTTTGGTTTGTAAAAAGCAAAGTATATCTGAGTTGGTGGGCCCTTAGGATAGTACACTTCTCTACAGTGGAGGAAATAGCTAGTTCCTAAAAAAAAAATTAAAAAAAAAAAAAAAGAGCAAAGAGTCGTTGCGGGCCTTGGAGCAATAAAAACCATCTGACTTGATGAGACAATTCATCACATGTGGATCTCATTTTGTGTATGTACTTGCAATTTTGCCACTTAACTCAATTTTTTAAAATAAAACTCACAAAACTTGTTATCACTTATTCTCACTTTTTTTAATATTGAGTGTCGAGAATTGAGAATAAAAATTATACCAAATATACACAAATTTTAATTTTGAATAACGAGAGATGAAAATTAAAAATTAAGTAATAAAAATGGCTAAACCAAACACCTCAATTATTTTCATTGTCACATTATTTTATAAACCTTCTATAATAAAATTTGACAATAGTTTTAATTTTTTTTCCCCTTATTTTAAGTTATTTTTTGCTTAGTGATACTTCATGACAAAGAAACATATGAGGAGGATGATGTATTGGAGCTCGCCATCACATTACTTGGAGTATCTGGTTTAATCGTAATGCAATACGGCTCGAAAAGTCCAGCCAAAACGCTAGCATGATTATCTAGAAGGCGAGAATTTTGCTTGATGAGTTCCAAGTGGCCAATTTTCAATTATCTTAGCATGTGGTAGTGGAAGATAGTGGGTAGTGGATATGTCCTAAACCTCCTTGGTACAAGATTAATACTGATGCAGTAGTTTTTGAGCAGCAGCCAGCTATCGGGGTGGATGTTGTGATTCATGATCATGAGGGTTAGGTTGTAGCAACATTAAGTAAAAAATTGTGGTATCCTTTGGGGCCCCTAAAGGCCGAAGCTAACGCTTTGGAGGAGGCTATTGAATTTGCTTGGGATGTTGGTATACATGATGCTTATTTTGAATTCGATTCACTAGTGGTTTCTGATGCTATGCGAGAACTGTGTTGCCCACCAGTTGTCATCAATAATATAGTTTCTGGCATATGTTTTACATTGCAAGATTTTCGCACTGTGCAAGTTTTGCACATTAGGCTAATAGGAAATAAACCAGCTTATTTGTTAGCTCAATATGCTAGGGATTTAGATTTTTATGTAACTTGGGTAGAGGAAAATTCAATTATCATTGAGTCAACTTAGGCTCACAATGTATTGAATTTATCTTCATCTGAATAAAGTTACATATCTTTTCATTAAAAATATATATATATATATATATATATATATATACACAAGGGAAGTAAGACGCAAATGACTCATGTAATCAAAATCCCCATCGAACTAAGAGTTAATTATCTCATTAGTTTCTTAGAACATTTGTAATAGTGGAACTAAAAAGCTATATAACTATTTTAGCTCCACCAAAACACAAAAATAATCATACAGCAGTAGAGTTAAAGCTATTTTTTTAGTTTTATTACTGCAGTATACATCTATCTATGGATGTGCACTATAGGTGAAAGCTAAAAAAAAAAAAAATTATTCCCTACCCGATTAAATAATATACGTTCTCTTTTTTTTTTTTTTTTTTTTTTTTTTTTCCATTCTTTTCTCACTGTGCCTCTCATCTCTCAAAACTCTCTCAAACTCCTCTGAAGCTCTCATCTCTCAAAACTCTCTCAAATTCTCACCGTTTCACCGCCACTGGCCCGACTCATCCTCAACGTCGCCACCACCAAAGCTCGATGTCACTGACCCACCAGTCGTCCCAAGCCACCGATCAACCTCAGACCCACATCGCCGATCCGCCTCAGACCCACTTCTCTTCTACCGATCCACTTCAGGTCAGTTGTCTCTATCTTCTTCATATGGAAGCTTGGGATTTTTGACTTGGGTATAACACCAAAGAATGTGAGATTTTTTATTTGGGTATAACATCATAGAATGTGATTAATGATTTCTTTTTCTTGTTCTTTCAGTTTATTATTTTAGATGCAATAATTTTTTTTGCTGTTCTTGCTCAATGAAAAGTTATGTCATTTAATCTCAGAGCATCCATTCATTTTGATTTGTTTTGATTCAGAACATCCATGAATGGACATAATGTATTTATATTGGAATATATTAGAAAATTTTCTATTTGTAGGAATTTGTTGTGTGATTTTCTTGTAATAGATTCTAGTTTTACTTCTTTCTTTTCTTTTCTTTTTTAAGAAAAAAAAAAAAAAAATCTGTATCTCCACCTTTCATTCTGAACTCTAAGCTACCGGTCTAATCAATCATCAGTAGGGACAAAAAAAAACCACCGACTAATATTATTTTATTTAGAATTGAAATGGTAACATTAATTTATTTTTCGTGACAAATTCTTCTTGTCAAATCTTGCAATGCATCTTCCCACTTCTCTCTCTTTTTTTTTCTTAATTTTTTTATAGATTAAAAAAAAAAAACAATACTGTTTGATTAGTCTATACTGCAAAGTGTATTACGAGTAGAAATGGCAACGAGTGAAGTTCAGGCCGAATTTTTTGATGCACGAAGCCGACCCACGGGTCTTTACCCATTACCTGAACCCAACCTATTTAATAAATGGGCTTTTTCTTAAAATTCCAAATTCGCCCCGTCAGGCTCCACGGGCCCCGCGGGCCCCGTCCAACCATTTCTGAGCCTAATCAAAAGTCGTGACCCAATACAACCCAATCATCAAAGAAATAAAATAAAATAAAAAATCAATTTTACATCCAGAAATCACATCCACATATTCAAAAACACAAATCACAAACTCAAACATAAACACAAATCAGCTTTTTTTTTTTTTTTTTTATCTTCTTTGTTAATACAAATTTTTCACTCATTAAAAACACACACACACACACACACACACACAAATCACAAACCCAAACATAAATAGAAACACAAATTAGCTTGTTTTTTGGCTCTTCTTTGTTAATACAGATTTTTCACTCATAAAAAAAAAAAAAAAAAAAACACACACACACACACACACACACACACAAAAATCATAAACAGAAAATACAATCATGTCCTCCGATCATCTGATCCCTCTCCTATCTAACAATCCCGTGCTCCGATCTAACAATCTAGTGCTCCTCCGCGACAAACTTCAACCACCACAAGATCCGTGCTCTTCTGTGAAAAACAACAACTACCATGTGATGAGAGTGAGGGTAAGGGTGAGGGTGGGTTGGTGAGTGAATGAGAGTGAGGTGACTAGGTGAGGGGTGGCTGAGAGAAAACGAGAGTGAGAGTGAGAGAGGTAAGGGGCGGCGAGGCAGAGCGATGTCGTGAGTGGAGCGTGAGGCGAAAAGAGGCTGTGGGGCCGTGAAGCCAAGTAAGGCTGTGACCGTGAGGGGAGCATCTGAGGGCGAGGGAGGGTGGCCGGCGGTGAGAGCTTGAAAGAGAGAGAGAGAGGGGGCAGCTAAGAGGTGAGGGTTAGGTTTAGTGTTTAGAAAATGAAATCTGAAAGGAAAAGAGAGTCCTTATATTACTAGGGTTTTAAACTTTTTTTAATATTATGTGTATATAGGTCGGGTTTGGGTCGGCTATGCATAAAACTCGAACCTGACTCTATAATTTATTGGGCCAAGTAAAATCCGACCCATTAGGGTCGGGCTAGGCCGGGCCGGGTATCCGCGAGTCAAATATAAATTGTCATCCCTAATTACGAGCGACTTTTGATTTTAGGAGACTTGAATTTCATCAACTAATTAGGGTAGGCAAATTTTTTTGTAATGGATGAAACATGTTGTAGAGAGAAAATTCCCGAACC
The DNA here is from genome assembly GCA_033629205.1 of Lithocarpus polystachyus. Taxonomy (NCBI): domain Eukaryota; kingdom Viridiplantae; phylum Streptophyta; class Magnoliopsida; order Fagales; family Fagaceae; genus Lithocarpus; species Lithocarpus polystachyus. Next base: position 35,747,248 of record CM066165.1, read on the forward strand.
AACTTGAAGGATGTTTGGTGTTCAAATCCAGATTACGTTCTTATAATTCCGGAATTAACAAATTTTTTAAGAAGATCAAATCAGAAGATCATTCTTTTATAATTATTGAGAATTGTGTCACTTATTTAACAACACAAATTCATATTTGTAAAACTATTTTATTTATTTGATTTTTGAAACTTGAAATATAGTTGTTTACGCATGTCTTTGAGAAATTCAGCCATTACAATGCAACTACTCTTAAGTCTTAACTAAATTGATAGATATGGCCTGACAAGCCAACTACAGGGGGTTAGTATATGATACAAGGGCAAGATAATTACTTCATCGTCAACACTTGTCACCTAGGTAGAAGACCGGTACATGTAGCTAGCATGCAAATCAGCTCGGTGTGCCGTTTATTGTGGCCGATCCAGATAAACCCCAAAAAGGCGGTTAAGAGGTCAAATCAGTAAGTGTCACATTTATTACACTTACAATACCCGACTTAGCATTTGATGCGATGCGGGCTGTCCTCTGTATGAGAGTCCCATTGATACTTAGCAATTGCACAGTACAATTCACGTAATTCCTTCACAATTTTATTTTATTTTTTTTTACTTTTATCTTTTTACTTTTATTCCGACTCTTCTGAAAGAATGCTCAGTCTGACAAAATGGACAGGGGCTTGTCAAGCACCTGCCCACTAGGGTATAAACACCCTTTTCAACTTTCCTAGTTTTATGTGTGCAACTCTAAGCCCTAGCAAGTAATGCTAGCCACAGGCATATTCTTACACTCAAATTTATATTTATATATTGTTAGTGCGTTAGGCCTTGTTTGATTTAAAAAAAATAGTCACTCATCACTCATTACTCAATTTTTATCACTCATCACCTATTACTCATCACTCATCACTTAAAATACCCAACTCCCTACACCTCACTCTGTTTGGCACCATCACTCACTTATCATCACTCAATATTTTTCACCTATTTGTGGGACCCACACACTGACTCAATGTCAGTTAACTTTTTTTTTTTTCCCCCTGCCTCTCCCCTTCGTTTTCCCCTGTTTTTCTTTGCTTTTCTCTTCATCCATGTTAACATCAACCCGCTACAATCCACAGTGAAAAGGAAAAAAAAAGAATGGAAATCCAGTGAAAAGGAAAGAAAAGAAGGAAAAAAAAAAAAAAAAAAAACCCAAGCCCCATAAGCCAACGTGAAAAGAAAAGAAAAGAAGAAAAAAAAAAAAAAAAAAAACCAAGCCCAGAAGCCAACGTGAAAAGAAAAGAAAAGAAGAAAAAAAAAAAAAAAACCAAACCCAGAAAGTGAAAAGAAAAGAAAAGAAGAAGAAAAAAAAAAAAAAAAAAAAAGAAGAAACCAAGCCCAGAAGCTAACGTGAAAAGAAAAGAAAAGAAGAAGAAAAAAAAAAAAACCGAAAAGAAAAGAAAAGAAGAAAAAAAAAAAAATAGAAGAACCCAAACCCAGATACCAGCGTGAAAAGAAAAGAAAAGAAGAAGAAGAAGAAGAAGAGAAGAAGAAGACCAGCTCCAACGGTCATAACCACTGAGATAGACGTGACAAGTCACTGGCAAAGGGTCCACAAGCTCAGCTAATTTACAAGCTTGCCACTGAGTAACCGGTTTTGAGTTGTGAAAACAACAAAAAAGAGTTTTCATTTTCAGTCACTGATACTCATTTTTTTGAGTAACTGAATCATGAAACTGGTGATTTAAAATGCATCCAAACAAGCTGTCTGCTGTGGGACCCACATAAATTGGATGATGAAAACTAAAAACTGAGTGATATCACTCAAAATTGTGTGCATCCAAACAAGCTCTTAATTTTTGATTGAATTTTAGTATTTTTATACGAGTCTACCACGTATAATTAAAATTGTTAAAATATAATTCAGAATTAACACACAAGTATGGTGTGAATTTAGACGTGAGAATTGACGTGTCAGTATTAACTCCAACCCTAGCATTTCTTACTCGGTTATTGGCCTTCCACTGTAGTTACCTAATCTTCAGAGTACTTATCAGTTATCACCATTCACTGCCCCTGCGCGCATGCAGCAGTGCCGTGTTTACTGTGTCTGTGTCTGCCGTGCGCAGGCATCTGTGAGACCGATCTGAGAGCTTCCATCAAACGCCCTTCTCTATAATTTATCCCACGCTCACCAACAATAATGGCACACTGCAAATTTGATTATATTGCTTGAAAAAGTTCCTCATATGATATCTACAAACTTTAATGTCCCAATTTATCCGACATATTGCTTGAATAAATTGTGCTACCAACTTTGAAACACTGTTAATAAATCTTAGCAGCTTCAACTGCTTGGCTGTGTAATTGAGTCAAATGCTCATATATTGTCATAGATTTCGTAAATTTATTAGGGCTTAGTTTTCTAGTACTAATTCCTATGTGATTTTTTGTGGTTGATACATGATCACCTACAAAATCTTATGTGGTATCAACGTTCATTAAATATGTGACTAACGGGGTTTTGTGTATACATGATAGCTCAACAATGGCCAAATATGCAAATTTTGAGTGATTACATATAGCAAATTCAATTTGGAGTCCAAATGCATTGTTTCCGTAAATAGTTTGAAGAAAGGCATTGACATGAATAAGCCCCATTAAGCAATATCTCAAATCAACCTTAAAAAGTTATCAAAATAACTAGAATAGAGAAACTCAAATATATATGTTAGGACATATGTGATTCATGTTAGGAACATATGTCAATATTTATGTAGTTGGCTAATCCTTTGACAAAATGCACTTTACTTGTAATTGGTAGATCTATGATGTATTTAATACTTCTAGAAACGTGTTGTTCAAGTCTAGTATTAAAGCCATGAAGATTGGACCAAAAAACAAATGAAGAAGGGTTATTCATTAAAGCTGGACAGATAGCTCGACACCTACGGACAGATAACTCAACAGCTGCTTGACAGATAGCTATCTATCGAGATTTAATGAATGAAGCTTAATAGATCCTCGATCGATCGAGGTATCTATTGAGGTTACGGGAATTCAGATTTCTAGATCTGATTTTCGGCCCATGCTTATGTATTTGTGTAGGGTTTTTTTCTCACAACCCTAGACATATATAAGGCTTAATTTAGAAGCCGTCACATAAGAGAATACAAGGAGAACATATGCAAAAGGTGACCGATGTCTTATTCTCTCTGAAAGAAGCAACTGCGTCTTTGCGCCTTAGATTTAGAGTTTTGTAGCCAAGTGCTTCTTGATCTTCATTGTTGATAAAGTGAAGAACTTTGCAGTCAACATTCTTTTTCCTCAAGTTGGTGAGTGAGTCACGTACTGGGATCCGTGCATCAAAAAGGGTGACGTTCATATATTGAAGAGTTCAAAGGTTCTGAAGCGGTAGAAGGTTTCCGCTGTAAGTTTATCTACGGGGATTGTAGTCTCTAGGAATAAAGGTTTTGTACTAGATCTGAAACTTCTCTTTACTATAGTGGATTGCTTTTTAGGAAGATTTCTCTCCAGGTTTTTTACTGTGAAACTAGTTTGTTTCATTGGTTTTCCTGGATCATCATATCTTGTCTTATTTACTTTTCCGTTGCATTTATTTTTGACATGATATTGATATTTGTTTGTTTTAACAAGTTTTATTCATAATAAATCTAATTAACAACTTGGATTTAAAACTTGTTAATTCTATCAACCAGAGTCTAAAATTCCTAATAATATATATTTGATATTTGTTGTTGGTATTGGTAATTAGAAAGAGGAGATTAGCAACAAAATAATAATAATAATAATTAGAAAGAGGAGAAAATAAAGAGAAGTGAGAGAAAAAAGAAACAGCAAGCACAATGAAATCAAGATAAGCCCTTAGTAGTTGTAGCACTCCAAACCTTTGCAGCCTCCAAATATTGCTAAGCTCAACATGTGACTCATTATATATAAACCATACAAACTGATGTGACAATCAATGTGACTGACGGATTTTAACTACATCATAGCTAAATTCCAAATCGTCTATTTCTAGTACTTGTAGTGTTACTCTTTTTCGTATAACGTATCTTGAAAGATATTAAGCCTACCTTCGTTGAATCGTTAGTCACAGAATTTATGAGTGAAGACATCTCAACCTCCGCCACCTATCGTGGATAGAGACTGGCTTAAAGTTATAGATGCATCCATGCATGCACAATAAAACAAATTAAAATATTGCTAGTCAGTTCAACGAATAATCGGGACTACCATGATTATTACTAGAGGTTGCTTTTAGTTTTCGTGCAAAATAAAGATGGCTTTTAACTTTATTTACTCATAAATCATAATAGAGACTAGACTTTATCTACATTTGCAAATTCCGTGCGTGCGTGCTCTTTGTTCCTAAAATTTATTAGAATCCAAAAGGTTGATGACAATTTATACATGCGAATTATTTGATGATTTGCAAAGACAATGCGATGATGGGATTCAAAAATTTTTTTAATAGATAATTTAAGAGATTGCGGTGTGATTTGAATCACAAATATCAAACATCACAAAAGATGTCATTATTATTAAACTATCAGTTAAACTCCTTGAAAAGATCACGTGAGAGCAATCTATTATATATTAAACCGAAAATGTTTGACTTTTAGTTAATCTCATAATATTTTATCACATAAAATTTTGAGATCTCATAATTTTACACACCATTATTCTAATATTCATTAATTAAATTTAAATTTCATTCTATATTTTAACCCTCTATTAGAATTTTAAGATGTCTTATTTTCTTTTAATGGTAAAATCAGACAGATTCCCCATTCACAGTGTCCGTCAATTCGTACCCTCTCCCTCCGAAGTTTTGAATGCCTCAGATCGAAAGCTACGACGGATCTAAGGACCCTTGGATCATCTGGAAACTTTGAAGACGCTAATGCACCTGCAAGGAGTAGCAGACAAAATAATGTGCTGGGTCTTCCCTACGACATTAAGAGGTTCTACAAAAGTCTGGTTCAGTAGGCTAACGCCAGGATCCATCAGTACTTTCAAGGAACTAAGCGCACAATTTGCTTCGCATTTTATCGGAGGGCACAGGTCCAAGAGGTCCACTGCATGCTTGATGAATATCAAACATCATGAGGACGAAACACTGAGGTCGTACATTGCCCGCTTTAACAAAGACGCACTTTCGATCGATGAAGTGAATGACAAAATACTTGTAGCCACATTCACCAACAGACTGAGGAAGGGTAAGTTTCGATTTTCCTTATATAAGAATGACCCAAAGACCATGTCCGATGTGTTTTACAGGGCAACCAAATACATGAACGTGGAGGATGCACTCCTGGCCCGAGAAGAAAAGCCTTCCAAGAAGAGAGAAAGGCAGGACAATGTACATCAAGACAGTGGGCGAAAGATAGCAAGGATGGGAGATAAAAGAGAAGAAAGGCACTCAAAACCTCCCGCTGGGAGATTCACAGACTTCACTCCACTAACAACCCCGATAGATCAAGTTTTGATGCAGATTACAGACGAATGGGCCCTTACTTTTCCAGGAAAATTAAAAGGAGACCTAACAAAAGGCCCCGGGACAAATATGCCGCTTTCATAGAGACCACGACCACGACACAGCAAACTGCTATGACTTAAAAAAGCAAATAGAAGCCCTCATAAGGCAAGGGAAGTTGCAAAGGTTCGTTAGCAATGAAAGAACGGATCCACCACAGGAACAGATTCCTCGACAAGAAAACGAGCGTCTAAGACCGCTGATAGGTGATATAAGGATGATTGTAGGGGGCATAGCGACCTTCAGCTCGTCCAAAAGGGCTCAAAAGACTTACCTCAGAACGATCCAAAACATCCAGCCAACAAGCTACGTTCCCAAGATAGAACAGGCCGAAACACCTTTCATTAGATTCTCGGAGAATGACGCTCGACGTCTTCACCATCCGCATAATGACGTACTCATTGTTAGCATACAAGTGGGAGATTACAACATACACTGGATCCTGATCGACAACGGAAGTTCCGTTGACATCCTTTACTACCCGGCTTTCCAACAGATGATGATTGATAAAGAGCGGCTAGTCCCAACAAATGCTCCCCTTGTCGGGTTCGGAGGAAACAAGGTATACCCTTTTGGGGCGGTGACTTTACCAGTTACAATTGGTGATTACCCCTGACAAACTACAAAAGATGTCACGTTCCTCGTGGTCGACTGCTCGTTTGCGTACAATGCCATAATTGGACATCCCACTCTCAATTCATGGAAGGCCATAACTTCGACCTACCATCTAATGGTCAAATTCCCTACTAAGCACGGAATAGGGGAACTACGTGGGGACTAGGTTGCCGTGCGAGAATGTTATGTGACGATGATGGAAATGAATGACCAGATGCAGACAATGAGCATCGAAGAACAACGAACGATGGCAGAACCAGTTGAAAAGCTTAGGGAAATACCCTTAGATGACTCCGTGCCAGAGCAAACGACCCGAATTGGCACCCTTGCCAGTCCAGCGACCCTGCAAGCACTTCAAACGTTTCTTAAAGCAAATCGGGACGTTTTTGTATGGAGCCATGAAGATATGTCCGATATTGATCCCTCCGTTATGGTCCACAGGTTAAATGTATCTCCCGCCTTTCCACCAGTTCGAAAAAGGAAGCGTGCTTTCGCGCGAGAGAGAGACCAAGCTATAGCGGACGAAGTCTGCAAGTTGCAGGAAGCAAACTTTATTAGAGAAGTCTACTACTCCGATTGGCTGGCAAACGTAGTAATGGTTAGGAAAGCCAACGGAAAATGGAGGATGTGTGTGGATTTCACAAACCTGAATAAGGCCTATCCCAAAGATAGCTACCCTCTCCCAAGGATTGACACCCTAGTCGACTCAACAGCCCAACATCAGTTGCTAAGTTTCATGGATGCCTTTTCTGGATATAACCAGATCAAGATGGATGAGGCGGATCAGGAAAAGACCTTGTTCATCACAAGTCAAGGCCTTTTCTATTACAAGGTGATGTCGTTTGGCCTTAAGAATGTCGGCACAACATACCAGAGGCTCATGAACAAGATGTTTGCAAAACAACTTGGAAGGAACGTCCAAGTATATGTAGACGATATGCTGGTGAAAAGCTAAAAGGAGGACGATCACTTGGACGACCTCAAAGAAACTTTCGATACCCTTCGATCGTATAACATGAAGCTCAATCCAAGCAAATACGCATTTGGGGTGACAGTAGGAAAGTTCTTGGGATTCATGGTGTCCCAATTGGGGATTGAAGCTAACCCAGATAAGATCCGCGCAGTGTTGGAGATGACGCCCCCTAAAAATGTGAAAGAAATACTGTTAGGTTCTAAGGATTAGGATCTAATGTATTTAGAACTTCAATTTGTATGTTGGCAAACCATGATCAAAACAATGTTTAGTCGTGTGTTAGACTTGCTCAAAGTATGGGTCTTAATGTAAAGTTGGAATCGAATTGTTTTGCAGAATTACTGTTCACTTTCTGTATAACTCGATCGATCGAAAATTAGACTCGATCAATCGAAAATCGAGCAGATCGTTTTTCTGCAGAAAATTCCAACTCAGCCCAAGTCCATTTAATGTATAGGGTTTTATGTTTTGCCCTAAGTATATAAGGGAAAACCCTAGCCACGTTTTTAGTGTTCTAAATGCTGTGTTTGTGAATCTCTTTGTGAGATCTAGAGGTGTTTACCTTCACATACACTTAGGGTTTACAAACTTGAGATTCATGTCAAGAGTTGTGTAGATCAATACAGTTGCAGAATCAAAAGAGCACAAAGATATACAAGCAGGTGCGCTTGTGGATTTACTGAAGAATTCAAGAAAGAAGGAGTTCGTGGATCTCGAAGCTATCATGGGGTCATGGTAGTAAGTTTCCTACACTTGGGTAGCAATAAGATGTTAGTGGTCTAAGTCTTGTTGTGTAAACTTCGATTCTTTCATAGTGGATTCAGTTTACCTTGAGGATAGCTAGGTCAAATCCTCCCCAGGTTTTTACCGGTGTGGTTTCCTGGGTCATCATATCTTTGTGTTATTTATTTTCCGCTGCTTTGTTGTTTTTGCTTATTTGTGTTAACCTAGATTTAATTAAATTACCTAAGTTAATCACTTGGCTAATTCACTAGATTAATCTGTTGGGTTTAAGGGGTCTAAACAAACTGACAAGTGGTATTAGAGCGGGTAGCTCTTTTGTGTTAGATCTTTTGATCTAAGAGTTGATCCTTGATCCCTGTTATCATGGATAATTTTAAGTGTCTTACTGTTTTTGATTGTGATGATGTGAATAAAAAGGACACTGTTGTTTCTGTTGATCTTTTTGATGCATGTGAAACTCTTCGTAAGGAATTATTGAAAACTATGAGAATTGTTAAGAAATTCAAGGAAGAGTTAAAATTGGCTAATCTTGAAAAAGAGGAATTGATTGTTAGATTAGATGAATCTAATAAAAAGAATGAATTTTTGAAAAATCAAATTTCCTCTCAAGATGAGAAGATGAAAAGCTTGGAACAAGAGTTAGCTGAATCCAAAGCTAAAATTGAAAATTTGACTAGTACCAAGCTTGCTGCTGATAACAAAAGTGTTTCTGTTTCTCTTGAGCCTAAAGCTGAAAAAGTTTATATCCCTCCTTTCAAGAGGAATAATAAAGAAAAGACTTATTTTGCTAGGTTAGACAAAGGTAAAAGTTCTGATGTAGACGCTGAAGTTTCTAAACCTAAGTCTAAACCTACTGTTAGAGAGCATAAGAAATCTGTTTTTGTGCCTACTTGTCACCTTTGTGGTGTTGTTAGTCATATTAGACCAAATTGTTCTTTGTTGAGGCAAAAACCAAAATCTGAGACTAGATTTGTTGTTAGGAATACTGATGTTCCTAAATTTGTTCCTGTTTGTCACTTTTGTGGTGTTTCCGGTCACATTCGTCCTAATTGTCATAAATTGAAATTTAAGCATTCTGTGTTTCAGTCTAGGACATGTGATGATATTTCTCCTGTCATAAGTCCAAATAAATTGTTTCATATTCTTTTGAAAAATTTGAGCTTGTTGGCTTGTGAAAGGAATTTGCAGGATTTCAGTCTTTCTCAGAAGATTGGTGTAATCCCTCAAATACACTCAGCTTCACATGGATTTTCACCTACAAAGCCGAAGACTCGTGCTATATGGGTGAGAAAAGATTCTCTAAGGTGAGTGTTGTTAACTTGTCCCTAATTTAATTCTTTCAATTATTTGTGGACATGTTTTGTTTTTGTTTTTGTTTTTGGTTGTTTTGTTTTTTTAGGTTGTTTTTCATTGAAAAAAAAATCCAAAAACATTGAAAAATTTTCAAAAAGACAAAAATATTTTATTTTGTGTCTAGTTTTTATTTTTCTTGAGGATTACATGAATTATGATATCTCTCTCTTGATTTAGAACATGCTTGACATTGTGGAGAAACTTAAATAGCATGTGTTATATAAGTGCTAAACTTTTTCTGATTTAGTGTGAGTATGTACTAGTTTGTACATGTACTCAAGGGTTAATTAAGAAATTGATATTTATTGTTTGTATACCCTCTATAGCTTAGTTAAGTACTGTCATGCATTGCATTTGCATTTTTAATCTTTTAGCATAATGTGTGCTTTTTGTTTTTGGTCATAAATTTCTTTTAAACTAAAAATATTTTTATGTGTTTTGTATTATATATCTTGGATTTATAATTAAGGTTGGCCATATTATCTTTACATAACATGTTTATGTACCTTGTTTAGCTTGGATGAGCTTCTTTATTGCACTTTACTAGCTGAAGTCTTAGTAGTGCATGTTGTGTGGGAAGATGTTTATAGTTTTTGATCATTTTGTCTTGATCTTGAAGTCACATGCCTTTGATTGTCGGACTTGGTTTTATTGAGAAAGGCATAAATAACCATCTCACCACTGTTTACTAGCCAATCATGAACACTTTGGTGCATATCGTAAAATTTTGTGCTCAAGAAAGTGTAGTACATGCACAAGAAGAACATAAAGTGTAGCCTCTAACTAAAATTGGTGTGTACATTATTTGGCTATAATGATTTCACATAATTCATAAAAATGGTGTGTACATTATCCCGGCTATATTATTAAGTTTCTAATAAATTAATTTGAATATTAATTTTGAGGCAAATCAAGAAACTTACATGATTGCAAGCTTTTATTCTAGGAGATGTGAGAGTTATATGATGTAACTCTTTAGGTGATAGTCTCTTTCAAATTTATGTGATGAATTTTGTAGACTTTGTGATTGATTACTATTCACATATCACCTCACATGTCTTTCAAGCTTTTGCTAGTTGCACACACTACACAAAGTTACTCTTTGCTAAACTTTGTACATGTTATTGTGTGTGATTTTATTATGGCCATCCAAGATTAAAAATTCCTTGATTTTGATGCAAAATTTGAGTTTTAAGGACAAATTGATTGAAAATCTTAATTTTGGAAGATCTGGGTTGTATTCATGTGTTTTTTGAAAAATTTTTAATCTCCTACTCATGCATTTCATTCATGAATCATTGTGCTTTGAGGAGTTACTGCAGGAAATTGCTCTGTTTTTCAAAACTTTGAGTTTTCCAAAATTTCGACCGATCGAAGCTGTTTTTCGACCGATCGAAATTGCGATTAAAATTTTGGTTTGAATCTGTCTGACTCGATTAGTATTCGATCGATGCTCGATCGATCGAAACTGAAAAATTTTCAGTTTTTAGAGTTTTGACCAAATTTTTTTCATGCATCATTTATGGTTAAGATTCACATGAGTTGCATTGTTTTTGTATCTATCTTGCAGTTTTACAGTCATATCTCTCATTGTTTTTACACATAATATGCATACACTTTGCTAAATTGGGTACTCAACTTGATTTAAAAATTGATTGATTAATTTTTGAGTTATGTACTTTTCTAGTATATGCTATTTTTTATGTGTGAACTACAGAAAATATTTTTCTTAAGAGATGTGATGGATAATCAATGTGCAAATATTTTCTCTAGTCATGCAACTGTTTATGGGTCACATAGTGTCAAGTTTGCATTTATTGAAAGAGAGAATATTTTTCTTCATGTGTATCCTCAACTCATTTTTTTTGTTTGTGTGTTTTTATTTATCTCCACCTCTTAAATTTTCCCTAAAACCGTTTTTCCCAAAACTTGTTTTGTTTTTCCTATTTTTATAGGAGGAGAAAAGTTTTTTTTGGCCTTTGTTGTTCATAGGGGGAGTTGTTGCTCTTCATAAGGGGAGTTCTCTCTATTTTCTATAGAGCTAAACTGTTTTTTATTCCCTTAATTCTCTATTTCCTCTTGTTCTCTGTTGAGTTGTTACTCTTTGTTTGAGTTGTATTTGTCAATACGTGACAAAAAGGGGGAGAAATAGATGAAATGTGGGAATCCTGTTTGTCTTGTTTAGGGGGAGAATATAAAAACTTCTTAATGTATCTAACTTAGGGGGAGCGTTAGAATTTATTTATTTTATATATTCCTTGTTTCCTTCTTCCACACATGCGTTTATGTGTTTGTTAAGTGTTATAGGAATATACAGGTTGCTTTCAGTCGAGCTGCTGTCTACATTGCAACTGTTAGATAGTAGTCTAGGATTGTTATGTGGCTATTTATTTTGTAATGGGCTATTTCAATTTGTAACTTTGAGCTTTTTTTTAAGTCTGTGTTTTGTCACGGATTGCCAAAGGGGGAGTTTGTTAGGTTCTAAGGATTAGGATCTAATGTATTTAGAACTTCAATTTATATGTTGGCAAACCATGATCAAAACAATGTTTAGTCGTGTGTTAGACTTGCTCAAAGTATGGGTCTTAATGTAAAGTTGGAATCGAGTTGTTTTGCAGAATTACTGTTCACTTTCTGTATAACTCGATCGATCGAAAATTAGACTCGATCGATCGAAAATCGGGCAAATCGTTTTTCTGCAGAAAATTCCAACTCAGCCCAAGTCCATTTAATGAATAGGGCTTTATGTTTTGCCCTAAGTATATAAGGGAAAACCCTAGCCACGTTTTTAGTGTTCTGAATGCTGTGTTTGTGAATCTCTTTGTGAGATCTAGAGGTGTTTACCTTCACATACACTTAGGGTTTACAAACTTGAGATTCATGTCAAGAGTTGTGTAGATCAATACAGTTGTAGAATCAAAAGAGCACAAAGATATACAAGCAGGTGCACTTGTGGATTTGCTGAAGAATTCAAGAAAAAAGGAGTCCGTGGATCTCGGAGCTATCATGGGGTCATGGTAGTAAGTTTCCTACACTTGGGTAGCAATAAGATGTTAGTGGTCTAAGTCTTGTTGTGTAAACTTCGATTCTTTCATAGTGGATTCAGTTTACCTTGAGGATAGCTAAGTCAAATCCTCCCCAGGTTTTTACCGGTGTGGTTTCCTGGGTCATCATATCTTTGTATTATTTATTTTCCGCTACTTTGTTATTTTTGCTTATTTGTGTTAACCTAGATTTAATTAAATTACCTAAGTTAATCACTTGGCTAATTCACTAGGTTAATCTGTTGGGTTTAAGGGGTCTAAACAAACTGACAAATACAAAGCCTCAGCAGGCGTTCAAGGATCTGAAAGCCTATCTTTCTTCCCCACCACTGCTAAGCCCAACCAAAGAAGGAGAAGAATTATTTTTATACTTAGTCGTATCACCGGCTGTAGTCAAGGCAGCCTTAATCCGGGAGGAAGACAAAATTCAAAAACCCGTATACTATACCAGCCAAGCATTCCGTGGCGCAGAAGAAAGATACCCACCGATGAAGAAGCTCGCCTTTGCCTTAATCACAGCCGCTCGCAGACTCAAGCTCTACTTTCAGGCTCACACAATAGTCGTTCTAACGGACAAGCCACTAAAACGAGCCTTGAGCAATCCTGAAGCCGCTAGGAGGATGGCACTGTGGGCAATTGAGCTAAGCGAGTTTGACATACAATACCGCTCGCGTACAGTCATGAAAGGACAAATAGTCGCCGAATTCATTGCGGAGTTTACTAGTCTAGAGGACCAGGGGGTAGAAAAGCAACATCCATGGAATGTCTATACGGACGGCTCATCCAATAAGCAAGTGGCGGCGCGGGTATCGTACTTCGATCCCTGAAAGGTGACGAAGTGAAGTGTATGGTTCACCTTAATTTCCCTACGACGAATAATGAAGTTGAGTATGAAGCTTTGGTCGTGGGATTGGATCTTGCAAAAGCAGCAGGTGCCACCAATGTAGTTATCCGTTGCGATTCTCAGATCGTCATCAATCAGGTGAACGGCGAATACGAGTGTAGGGGCACAAGGATGAAGATGTACTTAGAACAAGTGAAAAGGAAGGTGAATGACTTACACGCCGAGGTCATACAGATCCCGAGAGGGGAAAATGAATAGGCCGATCGTCTAGCAAAGGCCACATCAGCAGATCACATGATCATCCTCGACAAGGTATTCTCCTTTGTTCAACTTTCACCTGCTATTGATAATATCGACGTGCAGGAGGTACATTCTGAAAGTAATTGGACCATGCCAATATTCGCCTACTTGAAGGAAGGCCTGCTACCTGACGCCAAAGAAACCGCTAGGAAACTGAAGTTCCAGGCGGCGCAGTTCATACTGATCAATGGTGTCCTATACAAAAGAGGTTTTTTGCGCCCGTACTTAAGATGCTTGGGCCCCGAGGAAGCAGATTATGTCATGAGAGAAGTACATGAAGAGGTATGCGGGAACCATTCAAGGTCGCGGTCGTTAGTTCACAAGCTGATCCGGGCTAAATACTACTAGCCTACCATGCAAAAGGACGCCCAAGTATACGTCAGGACTTGCGACAAATGCTAAAGATTTGGCAATTTCATAAGGCAACCAATAGAGGAGCTCACACCAATGACGGCCCCATGGCCATTCGCCCAATGTGGTTTAGATATAATAGGCACTTTCTCCACTACAGCCAGGCAATTGAAGTTCCTAGTTGTCGGCATTGACTACTTCACCAAGTGGGTAGAAGCAGAAGCACTAGTTACAATCACATAAACAAATTTATGGAATTTTGTATGGAAAAATATCATTTGCAGATACAGCATACCTAGAGTTCTGGTCTCGGACAATAGGAAGCAATTCGACAATAACTTTTTTAGATATTTTTGTTCAGAACTTGGGATCAAGAACCATTATTCATCCCCTGCACACCTTCAAGCCAATGGCCAAGTTGAAGTTACGAACCGATCCTTGCTAAAGATTATCAAAACTCGGCTCGAGGGGGCAAAGAGTATATGGCTAGAAAAGCTTCCTAGCGTACTATGGGCATACAGAATGACATCAAGAACACTTACGGGCGAAACACCATTCCGATTGGCATATGGAAGTGAAGCAGTCATCCCAACAAAGATTGAACTCACCACTTATAGGGTGAATAACTACAACGAAGAAAAAAACGACGAGGCTATTTGTCTCCAGCTCGACCTAATAGACGAAGTCAGGGCAACAGCTGAACAAAGGCTTGCGAGATATCAAGATCTCATGGCCAAATACTACAACTCCAAGATCAAACACAGAGACTTCAAGGTCGAGGACCTTGTTTTGAGAAAGGTGATGGGTAATACTAGAGATCCTACTCAAGGTAAGCTTGGTCCAAATTGGGAAGGCCACTACAGAGTCACCTCATGGGTAAGAAAAGACACCTACCATTGGAGACCTTGGATGGACAAAGATTGCTTCTCCCATGAAACACTGAGCACCTCAAAAAGTACTACCAATAGAAGAGAAAGTAGAGAACGATGTTACATAATCTACTTTTTCCTAGTCTTTTCTTAGTTTTTAATTCAACAGTCATTTAAGGTTTATTCAATATTTTGCTACAATACTTTTTAAGCCCATGAGGCAAGATTTCTACTTATATATGAGGAGTTTATACAGACATATATTTTTCTACTTTGTTAATGCCTATGTAATGGACGGAACTAGTTGTGACGACCAATGACCATATAAATATAGATGGATACATCCCAAAAGGGTGTAAAAGCTATTAAATCCTTAAGAGGACGGATACATCCCAAGAGGGTGTAAAAATTATTAAGTCCTTAAGAGGACGGACACATCGCAAGAGGATGTAAAAATTATTAAGTCCTTAAGAGGACGGATACATCCCAAAAGGGCGTAAAAATTATAGTCCTTAAGAGGACGGATGTGTCCCATAGGGTAAAAAATTATCATCCTCAAGAGAACGGATACATCCCACGAGGCTATATGTGAACGGATACATAAAGAATACATAACAAGGTACAACTGAATATAAATTTTAGAAAGTAAACACAATAAACTAATACCTTGGTGAATATAAATTCCAGAGAGTTTAAAAAACATAATAGTGCAAATATTGTTCATGACGGTATGACAGGCCAGATCCATTCAAGACGTCACTCCTTGGATCCGTCCCCTGATAGGTCACGAATCCATGGAGTGAGGGGGCAACTGGAGAGGGCAAAATTTACGGATCTTATTTAGGGTTGCCGAGTAGAGATGTATATGCCTAATGTGGACGGATCTATAATGAACGGATGTGATGTAGACGGGCTCAAGGTACACGTGTCATTTCTTGTAACTGGAAATGACTTGCGTCACATGCATAGTTGAGGTATGTAGAATCTCAATGGAAATAGAATCCAAATATAAGAAGAATTCTATTATATTTGCTCAATCAATGACAAGTCCTATATAGAAAAGACTTCTTTTACAAGTAACGAAGGTCGGTTCTACACTACTATAAAAACCCCAAAGGCTCTCAGAAAAAGGTACGCATATTATTCTTCAACTCTGGCACTCCAGGGTTGAAAGCATCTTCTAACTTAACCTTCGGAGAGTCCTTGGCCGGTACCCTTTTAAGGTATTTATTGCTTTGTGTTTCACAGGTTGCACCGAACGTGAACAAGTGGACCTTGTAGCTTACTGACGATATTTTGGACATCATCATCATCGATAATTTTAATTGTCTTACTGTTTGTGTTTCACAGGTTGCACCGAATGTGAACAAGTGGACCTTGTAGCTTACTGACGATATTTTGGACATCATCATCATCGATAATTTTAATTGTCTTACTGTTTTTGATTGTGATAATTTGAATAAAAATGACACTATTGTTTCAATTGATCTTTTTGAGGCTTGTGAAAGAAATTTGCAAAATTTCAGTATTTCTCAGAAGATTGGTGTAATCGCTTAAATACACTCTGCTTCTCATGGATTTTTACCTACAAAACCGAAGACTTGTGCTATATGGGTGAGAAAAGACTTGCTAAGGTGAGTGTTATTTACTTGTTCCTGATTTAATTCTATCAATTATTTGTAGACATGTTTACTTTTTGTTTTTGGTTGTTTCATTTTCTTAAGTTGTTTCGATTATTCAAAAATCCAAAAACATTGAAAATTTTTAAAAAGACAAAAATATTATATTTTGTGTCTAGTTTTATTTTTCTCAAGGATTACATGAATTATGATATTTCTCTCTTGATTTAGAACATGCTTGACATTGTGGAAAAACTTGAATAGCATTTATTGCTCAACTAAGTGCATGATTATTTTGAGATAAATATAATTTTGTATAAGTATGCACTAGTTTGTACATGTACTCATGGGTTAATTAAGAAATTAATATTTCTTATTTGTGTACACTCTATAGCTTAGTTTAGCATTGTCATGCATTGCATTTGCATTTTTAATCATTTAGCATAATGTGTGCTTTTAGTTTTAGTCATAAAATTTTTTTTTGAAAACAAAAAGATAGTTATTTCTTTTGTATTACACATCATGAATATGTAATTGAGGTCAACCTATTAACTTTGCATAACATGCCCGTGTACCTTGTTTAGCTTGGATGAACTTATTTTTATGCACTTTGCTAGTTTGTGCTATGTAGTGCTTATTTGTGTGAGTTGTTTATAGTTTTTAATTACATGCTCCTGATTTTGAAGTCACATACTTTTGATTGTAAGGACTAAAAAATCCTAAGAGAAAGGTATAAATAACCATCTCACTACTGTTTATTAGCCAATAATGATCACCCTAGTGCATATCATAAAATTTGGTGCTCAATAAAGTGTAGCACATGCACAAAAAGAAAATAAGGTGTAGCCTTAAAAAAATAAAAATAAAAATAAAATAAGGTAAAAAAAAAATTGCATGATTGCAAGCTTGTTTTCTAGAAGATGTGAGAGTTATATGATGTAACTATTTAGGTGATAGTCACTTTCAAACTTATGTGATAAATAATGTAGAAATTGTGATTGATTACTATCTACATATCACGTCACATGTATCTCATGTTCTTGCTAGTTGCACGCACTTCACAAGTTATTTTTTGCTAAACTTAGTGCATGAAATTGTATGTGAATTTGATTTGGCTATCCAAGATTATACTATTTGTGATGTTTGATGCAAAATTTGGTTATGGGTTGGTTCATTTTGTGAGTTGAGAGTTATGAAAACTTTTCTTTGAAAACTTAAGTTGAAGACAATGGGTTTTTGAAAACATCTGAAATCATTCACATTCATTTCATTTCATGAAATCCTATTTTGAAAAGTGTTTCTACAATATATATATATATATATATATATATATATATATATATTAAAAAAATTCAGGTTTTCAAAATATTCAAGTTTTTCAAGTCTCGACCGATCGAATCATGTATTGGACCGATTAAAAATGTTTAAGTTTTTACAGCAAAACTCTCTGCATGATTCAAGTTTTTGACCAAATTTTTTTTCAAGCATCATTTATGTTTAGGATTCACATGCATTGCATTGTTTTTTGTATCCATTTTGCAGTTTTGCAATCATATCTCTCATTGTTTTCACACATAACATGCATACACTTTGCTAAATTGGATACTTAACTTGATTTAAAAATTGATTGATTAATTTTTGAGTTATGTACTTTTTAGTATATGCTATTTTTATGTGTGAACTACAAAAAAATATTTTTCTTAAGAGATATGATGGATAATCAATGTGAAAATATTTTCTCTTAAACACATTGCATGCATATATTTATGGGTCACATAGTGTTAAGTTTATATTTATTGAAAAAGAGAAAATTTTTTAAGTGTATCCTCAACTTATGTTTCTTTTAGTTTTTCCCCACCTCTGAAATTTTCCCCAATGCTTTTTCTTTTCAAAACTTGTTTTGTTTTTCTTATTTTTATAAGGGGAGAAGCTTGTTTTTAATCTTTGTTGTTCATAGGAGAAGTTGTTGCTTTTCATGAGGGGAGTTGCCTCTATTCTTTACAGAGCTGGATTCATTTATTTCCTTAATTCTCTATTTCCTCTTATCCTTCTTATCCTTTGTTGCGTATGTTTTCTGTTTACTCTTTGATTGGGTTGTCTTTATCAATACGTGACAAAAAAGGGGATAAATAGATGAAATATGAGAATCCTATTTGTTTTGTTTAGGAGGAGTTGAAATTGTTTTTGAAATTGGGAGAAAATAAAAATTTTTAATGTATCTAACTTAGGAGGAGAGCTAGTTTGAATATGTGTTATTTGCTTTAGTTTGTTATTTATTGTTTATAAGTCTTTCTTTCCACACATGCGTTAATGTATTCTTTTGAGTGTTTTTAGGAAAGATACGTACATTCTGATCAAGACCTTCTACCTCTTATTACAACTTTTAGGTTAAGAGTCTTAGATTGGAATTTGTGATGTATTTGGGCATTATGTTATATGTGTTGTTTTGTCACGGATTGCCAAAGGGATAGATTGTTAGGTTTTGAGTTTGTAATGTTGGCAAACCATGACAAAAACTATGTCTCATTGGTTTAGAATGGTCTTCATTGAAGTCGAAGACAAAAATCTCAAGTTCGGGATGAAAAAAATGAGTTACAATCTGTTTCGTTCGATTGGTACTCGATCGATCGAAAGTCACATATCAGCAAAAAATCAGCAAACATAAAAAGTCCATAACTTGATTGTTTGAAACCCAAATCGCAAGCCATTTTTTTCAGTATTTAAAAGACATTATAAACTAACCCTAGAGAGGGTTTTCAAAGTTTTTTAGAGAGATTAGAGTGCATCTTGTGCCTCTTTTGTAGATCTAGGGTTTGTACCAAAAAGCTTTCTCATGTCTTCTACCGATGTTATTCCTTGAAAAATCTCAAAATTCGGTGTTGTAGAAGTTGCTGCCTTCTCTAGTCGTCAAATGTGCTGATGATCTAAACCTTCAAGGGTGGTCTTAGAGTCACAAACAGGAGAATTTGTGTTTTTTATCACAAATGTGGGTGCTTCTGTTGCAAATGCCTAATAGAGAAGGAGTCTGTGGATTCGGAGCTTGCACATGATCATATCAGTAAGTTCTTCATGTGATAGTAATAAGATATTAGTAGTCTAAGTCTTATTGTAAACTTCAATTCTCTATAGTGGATTTGCTTTTTACCTTGAGGATAACTAGGTTAAATCCTCCCCAAGTTTTTTCCTAGGTCATCATATTGTTTTGCTATTTATTTTTCCGCTGCTTTGCATGATATGCTTGTTTTATTTTAATCTAGATCTGAATAATAAACCTAAATATTCACTTAGTTAATTAATTAAGTTAAATAATTTAGTTTACAGAGATCTAAAAACTAACAGATATGACACGATTCGAACATATCTCTGCATTATAGCATGTTCAATGCAAAGAGGCACGAAACACAAGCTTCACCCTTCTCCTCACGCTGAAATGGAATCTTGAAAGCAAATTGAGTTTGGAAAAAACATAAATTGGATGTAAAATGAAACACAAATTATAAATGTGCAAGAGATATCAGCAGCCATCAAAGAAGTCAGTAGTAAAAGATGTAGATATATAGAGCACTAGGGGTTGTCAGCTAGACCAATGCATGAGGCACGTGGGCAACATGCCAACATGTACGGGTTGCTGTTGTATAAATTGTCTATTAGCAGACGCAATTATATGATTCATGACTTCAAAGAGCAGTAGATATAAGCGAATCTATAGAGGCCAGTATAACAGTGCAAAATATTCGTAACACATATCACTTATCTTTTTTTTTTTTTTGGTAAAGTAACACATATCACTTATCAACGCATGGAACAAACGAGATTTTAACACAAAGAGAACAGATTTCAGTCCAAATAGAAAAAGAAATGAGAGTTTTTAAAAGCCGAAGGGCCATGGGCCCCCTGTCCCTCCTTCGGCTAGTGCTAATAGGTGCACTGTTTGTAAGCGTGGATGCTTAGAATGAGGCCATGTTATGGCATGTGAGGATAAAATTGCTAGTAAGGAAGAACATTACTGTAGATGACGCAATAAAAATGGAGTTGGCTGAGGGATGGTGAGAAGATTGACCTAATAGCTTGGAAAGATGCTAGCCATGATAGCATCCCTTTGAAAATTATGAATGATGTTCGGTCAATGCCCATAAAAGGGAATATTGTAAAAATTCCGAAGACGAATAGAGTGCTGTGTTTGTTTTTCAAAAAATGGAAAAGAAAAAGGGCAATTGTCTGGCATACATTACTTGAACTAGAGATAGAATGTGTTATATGTAATATAATTCATCTCGCTTTCTCTTAAAAATTACCATAACTTTTCTAGTGGGGTTTATTGTGTTATTTTGTGTTAGAATCTTATTTCATTTTCTTTGTGTGTATTTGTTTCTCAAAAATAAATAAATAAAAACTATTTGGTTAGGAAGAAAGTTAAAACTTAAATTAACCACATGCATTTAGTCAAGAACTATGCAAAAATTTCAGATTGAATCCGATGCCCTAAAACATGTTTTTAGCAATTTGCATTTTACTTTTACACCAATTGCTATTAAAAAAAAAAAAAAAAAAAAAAAAACCCTCACACCCGGTGTTCTAACTTCTAACACTATTGAGATTTTTGCATTTTGCTACCTTAACATCTATAAATAGATGTCCATTGTAGCAATTTCTATATCTTAAATAGTAAATACTATTATTTTATTTTATTTTACCCCCAAATATTTTAATCTCACAAAAAAATGTAAGGTGTATTAATTGTTAAAGTAGTAATGTAAAATAGAATTAAAAAAATATTTAATTAACATGGTAAGAAATTAAAATAGAGTATACAATGTATGGTGTATTGTTGAACTGGTATTACAAAATAGATAAAGTAATTTTTTGTCAAATTTTTTTGAATTTCCAAATGTAAATGCTCTAATAAGTCATGCCAAATTCAAGGTGTATTACCATATTCTCCGCTCATCTCCTTTTTAGAGTGAAAAAAAAAAAATCCATGCAAGACGATGGATTGGATGTATATATTTTAGTCTCCACCTCAATATTGTAACAAGGTAGAGAGTAAAAAGAAGGGGGAGGGGTGCAAAAATGAACACACATAAAAAAGAAAGAAAATATTTTGAGTATGGTAATAAAACATTACAACAAAAATTATAAATATGTTATGTTTAGAATGATACATAAAAATAATTTAAATATATAAAATAATATCTTGGGATGCAATAGCACGAGACAAGATAGGATAGGGTGAACAAAACCTATATAATATCTTGGAGAGACTCTAATTAAGGCCTAGATTTAAGGCATGGGACGTCTTGAAAGCTTAATCTATCAACTTTGTTTTACATTTTTTTCATGTGAGACTTCTACTCATGTGTACGCGATGTACACAACAATTTTCACATGCCTAACTCACCTAAAATCCTTTGAAGTTCAAGCTTGACTTATTTGCCGTAGAATGCGTAATTGATGAGTGAACCTGGTACTGAAAAAGACGCTAGACAAAACGTTGTGCGCTTTCGGTGCTCCATTTCTTTTCTTTCATACATAGGACTATAGGCGTACAAAATATGCAGCTTTCCTGTAAAAAGTATTGTCAATTTCATTGCTATTTTCCTAGCTTACTGGAACCAGATTTTGTCCGGCCACTTAAGCGAGTGACATTAAATACTCTATAATTTCTGCAACAATTACAATTAAGAGTGAGAAAATGAAAACTTTGATTGTTCTAATATTTGCTATATGAAATAGCCGTTTGCTTAGAAAAACATGTTGAACTAAGCATAGGATTGTAACTAAACAAGCTAAGCTGTGCTGAGTTGTGGCTTTTTTGGAGTTTAATTAGCTAGCTTGATCAATGTTATTCAAAGTCGAGCTGGGGTTCAGATTCTTCAGAATTCAAGTTTGAGCTCGATGCAAGTTCTAAACAAACTCAAGCTCAAGTTTCATGTGGTATTATATTAATAAGCGACCCAAGTCCAGCTTCATTTTGTAGTTCAAGCTCATACTCGATTTTTACGATTAAGGTCACATACACACATGAGCACACAAAAACGATGTTCAAAAATATCTAAGCGCGGTATTCATCATCGATATATACTTTGTTCGCTACTAATAGAGCTTGTTTATTAAATGAATCAAAAAATGGTATGCTAGAGTTGTTTATTAAACGAATTCAAATTCTCATAAATATCATTAATTAGGAAAAAATCCGTACTACTACAGCTTAAACCATGCATGTAAGATAAAGGTAAGAGCCTATAGCTAACCTGTTTGGATGCATTATTACTATTTTTAGGGATGTACGATCAATAACACAATATAAAAGGACGAAATAATACAAATTAAGATCAAGTTAGGATGCATTATTACTATTTTTAGGGATGTACAACAGTGGCGGCTCCAAGAACTTCATTTAGGGGGTTCATTAAAAAATTTTAATAAAAAAAGAACTTGAATATATCGAATTACCGAAAAAAAAAAAATTAATACATGAAGTTTTACAATTTTCTTCTATAAGTATTCAATTTTGAATTATGAGTATCTATTGCCAATATGGGTAGGTATGAACCTACAATTATTTTATTTTGTTAAGTTTATCTAACATCTTTATTTTTATGCAGTTTTTATTATCTATTTGTTATTGTTTTTATAAAAATATTTTAAACTAAATGACTAAACTAAACTCATTAGTTTTGTATTAATTATTGATGCACACAACCACATTCATTCATATATAAAATTATACACTAGTGTCTACTTAACCAATCAAATACTTGAGCAATTACTAACTTTACAAATTTTTTTTAAAAATTTTACTAACTTTATAACAAAAAGTTATTATAACATGTTAACAATACACACACATGTAACAAACCATCTCTATTTCCTAATTATTAAATTATATAAATTTATATTATATTTATATTGTACACACAAAAATCTACACACATCACAATTCACACAAATAACATTATAACAAAAAGTAAAATATACAATCAATATTAGATGCACTCACACACGTAATATGAATTTATAAAAAAATAGTAACACTTACGGTTCACAGACACTTACTCTTTATTCTTAGAGTTGGAAATACTTATAATAAAGGTGTGAAAAATTTAATTCAGAGTGTGTAAAAATATTTTTAAGAAAAAATTATAGTATTATACTAACAAAAAAAATATTTTATATATATAATATATATTTTTTTTTTTTAAGTCAGGGGGTTCGTTTGAACCCCTGAGAATAATGTAGAGCAGCCCCTAATGTACAATCAATAAGACAATATAAAAGGACTAAATAATTCAAAGATCGCTTTTTTAAAGCAGTGGGATGCAACTCTAATATCGTTAAAAAAAGAAATGTTGGCAGAAGTGAATTATGTTAGCTCCATAGTTATAGGTTGGCAAACAGTAAACAAAATATGTGTTTTTAAGTGTCTTTGAAGTCTACTTGATGTTCAATACTTGTGCCCTCAATTGCTCAAGAAGAATTGAAGGTTCTATAATCATGACATAGTCGATCAATCAATAAATTGACACATAGACTACTTAAGTCAATCGATCAAGAATCGTGTTCTCGAAACCCAAATTAAGCCTAATCAACCATCCAATATTTAGGGTTTCGTGTCCTCAATTTTAAAGTATAAAAGCATGCTCAATGGATGATTAACCAACTTTTGGAGAAATGTGTTTTGTGGTAGGTTCTAAAAGTTTAGAATAATTGACAAATCATAAATACAAACTTGTCTAGATATAGATCTTAAAGTCTATAGGATTTACTAGACAATACTCAATGTGCTGCAAGTCAAAATACAAGAAAAAGGAAGCTGTAAGTTCAAGAAATTCAAAACATTCCAGGTTCAATCGATCAAGAAGAATGCTCAACCAATCGAGATGCGTTTTTGCAAAATTTAATTAAAGTCCGTCAGTCCATTAAGCCCATTAAGTGATTAAGGTTTCAAATCTAATTCTCATAATATTTAAAAGAAACCCTAATATATGTTTTGGAGAGACTTTGGAGGTGCTTTTGTAAAATCTAAAAGGTACTGTATCTTCTCCTTTCAAAGTCACTATCGGAATTCCATCTACACATTATTAGAACTAGTAAATCTGAAATTGCTACTACAAGATCATATTTAACTAATGATCTAAAGTTTTGAGTGGGATCTCAAAGTCACAATTGTAGGTGCTTGTGTTCAACAAATTCAGATAGAAGAGTCCGAAAATTCGGAATTACATGTGATTCCATAAGTAATTACTACAAGAGATAGCTTTAGATTAAGGGAAAAATATATTGTAAAACTTTCATTCTATCATAATGAATTTGTTGCCTAGAGAATAGTTTAGGTTAAATCATCCACAAGTTTTTTACCTTGAAACTAGAAGGTTTCATTAGTTAACCTAGGTCATGATATAATTGTTTGTGTTTAACTTAGATTTAAATAATATGTCTAAGTAACAATTTGGTTAATTAATTGAGTTAAACAATATGAGTTTACAAGGGTCTAAACTAACTAACATTTTGTACCCTAGGTTAATATAGTCAGGTTCTCTCAAAGTATCCCCGAACATTAAATATTCAAGTTTTTGTCATCAAGGTAAAGTTGTTGCACTCAAAACACAAATTTGATGCTATGAAGAATCTTCAAGGGGGTTCTTAAAGTCGCAAGTAGAGTGTTCTTGTTGAATAGAGAACATGGTAGAAGAGTACAAGGATTCAAATTACATGTAGTTACCTCAATGATAATAACATGAGATAGTAGTAAAACTAGAGTTAATCTATTTATATAAATTTCAATTTTATTTATTTAGTAGATTAATTTTTTTTTTTCTTAAAGGTTGCCAATAAATCGTTGTAGAGTTTTCCCCTACTAGGGTTTTCTTTTTATAACCATATTGCGTGTCTCTTTTAATTCCTACATTGCTTATTTATTTACTCATGATTTACTAATTACAAACTCTCAACATAATTGATTAATCTAGTCAAATTGGCTTGAAATTAGTTAATTTGCGACAAATGCGGCCTAAATTTTCCAGCAAACTATCTTAACCATCCAATATATATGCCACTGTATAAGTTGCAATTTGAAGGCTTTTAGAAAAGTTTTTATTTTTTTAAAGGATTGCTTCATTTGTATTTCCATGGAGTTAAATCTGGCAAAGGGCCCACTGTCATGTGCACCATGTGTGCTACGGCGACGTATATATACTCTATATTTTGCCATCTCATTCGATCCTCGTATACCTTAAAAAATTGAACAACTGGTGATTAAATAGTAGATTTTATTATAAGAAAATTATTTATATTATCTTTATATTTATCACTTATATATACTGATTAGTAGGCTTCGTATAGGGAATATCTATTACTTGTTCATGTGTTTTGATGTTACAGCCATTGTCTTCATCTGTGAATATTCAATCTTACCCAAAAATAAAAAAATAAAAATGTTCATCCCTACAAACCAAAACCCAAGAAGTTTCTATAAAAAATATATGAAACTTCATCATGCTTCTAACGGATTCTATATCATCAGTCATATTCCAAATGGTTGTTTTACTTAATACACAGCTACTATTAAAACAAATTGGTAGGTTTAATATAATTTGTTCTATGTTCAATGAACCAAAAAGAAAAAAAAGAAATAGAAGGGATTAAATTATGAAGAACTAAATGACAAGGTTCTAGCAGAATCCAGATCAGGTTGAAACACAGGCTCAAGTTTGATTATATGGGAATTGATACTCTTTGTTATGGTACCAGGGCACCAAAGACTCATACAAATACAACAATACAATTCTAAAATCAAATAATATGGACCCTCAAATCAACGGTGTGAATGAATAATAGCGATGACCCTCCCCTAGGGCCCTTGCCAAAGACATTCACGTGAAATCCATGGGGTTTAAATGAGGAAACATTATGGCCTATTGCACTAAAGCCTCACAACTCAAGGGGTCACCAATTTGAGGCCAAATATAATGAAATATATATTTATAAACAATACACATGAAAAATGAAAAATGAAAAATGAAAAATGAAACACGGTTTGTCATTAATTCAGAATGGTACTTGACTGACAAGAAAAAGGACCAAAGGTAGGACCCAACTAAGAAATGGGTGTAAAAATATAATCTCAAAGCATAAATTATTCGATTCTCACATGGGGAAATAAATTAGATGAACTGTAGTCTTCCTTGTGTGTCAATGGACCCAAAGGCCTTCTTTATGTTCTTTTCCTTTCTTTTCTTTTCTTTATATAATATTCCCAATTTCTTTTAATTAAGGATTATTAAAGCCCCAACACAAACACCTCAATTTTTATATGTACCAATCACTCACATAGTTTCTCTCTCTACTACACAGCTCTGGAAGGACCTCTATCATCATGGAACACCATATCAACCTAGAGTGTGATGCTCATGACAACTTGCTCAGCTCATCTTCTTCCTCTACCTCTACCTCTACCTCTACCTCCTCTTCCTCCTCTTCTTCAACAACAAAAAACAGTTCATGTACCAACAACCAAGACGCAAAACACTCTTTAAGAGGCTCAAAAAGAGCACAAGAGTCCAATGAAAGTGAGCATAGAAAGCAGCCTAGAACTACTGAAGATGACAATGATGGCAAGCACCACACATACAGAGGAGTAAGAATGCGCAATTGGGGCAAATGGGTGTCTGAAATTAGGGAGCCAAGGAAGAAATCAAGAATATGGCTTGGTACATACCCTACAGCTGAAATGGCAGCTCGAGCTCATGATGTAGCTGCTCTTGCAATTAAAGGCAGCTCAGCTTATCTCAATTTCCCTGAATTGGCTCAAGAGCTTCCTAGGCCAGACAGCAAGTCTCCGAAGGACATACAGGCCGCGGCTGCCAAGGCGGCTGCAGCCACATTCTTGGAGCCTAAACAGTGTGAGCATGAAGCTGAAGCCAAAGCCGAGCTGAGCCAAGCCGAGCATCTTCAACCTGGCTTGGATTCATCAACAATTTTATCCATGGACAACACACAAGATTCAACATTTTCACCCTCAACTGATGATGATGATACACTGTTTGACCTACCGGATCTTTTCGTCGACGGCAGGGATCGAAGTGACAATGGATTTTGCTATTATTCATCATCATGGCAGCTGTGTGCAGCTGATACTGGGTTTCGGCTTGAAGAACCATATTTATGGGAGTACTACTAGCTAGAGAATGTACTTTTTGTCAGCAACACCATTTATGTCACTGCATTCTCTAGACAACAGGAGAAACCCAGCTGGGAAATAGTTGCCATTTGAGCATATTCCAGATGGATTGGTTTCAAGTCTAGCTATTTTGGCTCAAATTTTGATTTTGCAGAGATTGGAAAAAGAAAGTGTAAATTTTACGTCTCTTGTTTGGTTGCATTTGCCCATAAAAGAGAGGGCTTAAATCTTTCATTCCACTGTAATATATCAGCATAAGTACAAATAATAAATGGGAATTTAATCTATGAGTGCAATTAGGATTACTATCCCATGTAATTCTTTATTTATGAAGGGTTTTCGTACACGTCTGGATGAAGTTATTTTTATTAGTTTATTTTGTTTTATAGTGTAAAAACACAACTATACTTAAAACAAAAAAGTAATATTTTAAAAAGCTACACATTTTTTTAGTAAAAATAAACTCATTTGGCTATTTAAAAAAAGAAAATAAACTCATTCAAACCAAACTTTTAAGAGTCCTACTATAGATTTTTCCCCACCCCACCTTTTTTTGGGGGGAGCTAGTTGGGATAAATGAAACTGATTTACAAAGTAAGCCAGCTTACTAGATTTAGATCTCATCGTTTTGATGAAACTTTAGTGCTATTGACCCCTAAAGTGACCATTCTTGATAAATTTAGATACCCTCATAATTGAATTTCTTTTTCCTTTCTTTTCTTTTCTTTTCTTTTTAGTTGGAAAGACACCTCGAGCATGTAATGCATCACAGGGTAATAATTTCTACACAAAATCTTTCCCTTTATTATGCTGCAAAATAGAAAGATAACAGTGTGTAGAATACATTTCGAACATGGTGGAATATCTTTTGCCTATTTCACTTTTTTCCTCCATGATTAAGCAGAAGAAAAATCACTTAGATTCCAAAGCTGCAGAGTGACACTTATGTAGGTACCCAAACTTGGTGACAACATCATCTAACCATAGAACTTTTGGCAAAAAAGAAAGATAATGCATCTCTTCAGTGAGTTTAATTTTCCCAAAGAAAAGGTCAAATATGCTTCCAACAGACCTTTATTTTTAATAGAGAAAGATAGTTGTAGCCCAATAGACTTATGTAAAGCCACTATGTATTAGTGATAAGTGATGTCATCATCATTATCTTCCCCATATTCAATTTCTCTATCATTTTGCCACGTGTCGTTTTCCCATTTGCTAGAACAAAAGATAATTGATTCTTTTGAATTAAAAAAAAAAAAAAAAATCTTTTGTCCCTCTTTTAACTCTTGCATACATTAGGAAGCTATAGTTATTGACCCACAGATATCTAATTGTTAAGCCCCATCAAAAAATAAAAAAAGATATCTAATTGTTAAAGCTCAGTTTGTGAATTGGAACCAAAATTAATGGGGGTTGCAGTTTTCCCCAATTTGTGCAAAATGGTGAAGAATGTGACAGAAGTAAAGACAAAAAGAGAAGAACAATATTTTGGAATCTGACAACTGTATGGGGTCAAAATCAAAATAAGCATTGAACAAGCTTTCGAATTTTTTTTTTTTATGTGTTTGACAATTAACTAAAAGGTTGTTAAAATGTTAATCATATTGATAATGATATGAGAGACAAACTTTGAGTGCTGTGACTAATTATTGGAGGTGTGTTTCTATCTTTTTTATGTTAGTCAATCAATTGAAAAGACGCACGTCATGATAAAAGGGTTTCAGGTTGAGAGCTTTATAGTTTCTAGTTCAAGACGTACTTAATTTGAACTATTTATGTGCTTGACAACTAAAAGGGCGTCAAATTTTAATCACATTGATTATGACATTAGAGAACAGAGATAAACTTTCAATGCCGTGACTAATTAATTATTAGACACGTTTTAATCTTTTGTTAGTCCGTCAATGACAGGACATCATGATAGAAGCTTCGGGTTGAGGGCTTTAGTTTCTTGTACAAGACGTGTACTGTTTTTTGTTGGTAGCAAAGGAATTGCATTAACAGAAGCTAAAGAACAACAAAAGGGTTAGGACAATGCCTAACAATTCAAGTCAGAATCAAAAATACCTATAAAGTTTTCGGTCAATATAAAATCGATCACTATTAGCACCTATTCTGGTTAACCCATTAGCATATTTATAATTAGCGAGTAAGTCTAATACCACAACAATTTTCATTATTTTTTCTATAACTTGTCTATGTGATGAGTTGTAAGTAGTGAAAATAAAATTATGGATCTATGTGAGTCCATAATTCTATCACTCACAATTCGCTATTTGAAAAAGTTGTGAAAAAATTATGGAATTAGTTGTGGTATCAGAATTACTCATAATTAGCTTCACAAAAATAATGGTTAATGCCAATTTGGAAAGGTTGGAAAACCAAAAATTTACAATCATCTACTAGAAGAAACAACATTATTTGAGTAATTAGGATTAGCTATCAAGTAAAAAATAGTTTTAAATGGAGGCTTTGACACTTGAGAAGACCATCACGCAACGCCCACAGTTCTACTAGTTAAGAAACTAGTTGCTATACAAGAAGTACTTAGTAGTCAGTGGTATTTACATGTGCGCATTACATTCATAGTTGATTTGTCAACTAAATCTCAGACAAAGTACATGTACAATTTTTACACACTTCTTCCTCTTGCCTTAATTTCTTAGTTTTCATGTGTTTGTTAGATTCAAGTGGTTATCTATACGCTCAAGCAAGAAAGTGTGTAGGGGTATATGACGGCCCTATGAGAAGTTTAGTAGCTTTAACTTCTATCAAATGCCATAATTGTAGTTAGTTAAAAAAAAAAAAAAAAAAAAAAAAAAAAAAAAAAACTCATGTGAGCTCTACAGTTGGTTGAAGTAGTATAATCCCACGTTGAATACTAACAAAAAGAACGAATTGTTAATATAACATAATTGGGCTTATACGCATAAGATTAAATAGCGTTCATATGTATTATATTAACTATTCAATTGGACAAAAAAAATTTATTAGTATCTTAATCTAATAATAATAAAGAGCAATTCCTACACAATTATTGGAAGTCTTTAATTTTTCTTGTAGTTAATTGGATTATTTGGATTGAATCATTGTGTGAAAATAAGTATTTGTAAAATGGAGAAAATCTTTTAATTTCCTATTTTGTATTTTTAACATTTAAAAGCTTTTTATAAATTAAGTTATCCAACAAGTGTAACAATTTCAAAGTATTTAAAACTATAATTTGTAAGAAAATAATAACTTTTTAAGTAAAATTCTATTGCTAAAGCTTTGTAACTAAAGCTCCACTACAACAATCCAAAATGAGACCTTACACTCTTTTGACATGGTTTGACTCAATTTCAAAATCCTTTTTTTCAAGATAAAATACTTGAATCCTTTTATTCAAATATAGTAAAGAGTGAACTTTGAAATGATTTCCACCATATGGTATTGTTATGATATTCATGTGTAAGTGGTAAATTTTATGTTTTCTAGTAACAGAAAGAGTATAGTTGATTTTAAATTGCTGAGTTGAAAGTTGAAATCTGATGATGTCAAGAATCTGTTCAGTAAGCTACAGGGCATGCGCGCGCTTGAATGAACCTGCACAAGTCAAAAGAACCTAAAAGGGGAGTACCGGCGTGGTACCGGCCAACAACCCTCCGATAATAAAGTTAGTATTGTTCGCAACTCTAGAGTGCCAAAGTCAGGGAGTATTATGCGTACCTCGATTTGTGAGGGTTTCGGGGTATTTATAGAAGCATGGGGCCTTAGCCAAGGCGTGCTTGAGAAGATACCTCCTTACTGGAATTACCCTTGATTAGTGTAGGGCGCAAGATACCTCTTGGGCCACAAGCGTGTTGGGCAAGACATCTCTTTACGAACAATCATGCTACGCAAGATATCTATCCAAGCGTAAGTGTATGCGACAAGACATCTCTTCTTGATGAAGCGTACATGGCAAGACACGTCTTGGTGCCTTCAGCCTCGCCCCGTCGTTTACTCATCCCGTCAGTTTGCTTAAGCCTCGTCTCATCAAGGTGACGCGCCCGTCGTCCATCGTCCGTCAGCTTGCATCGCCCCGTCAACTCACGCAGGCTGTCGGCTTCCATCAGACGTTTTATCCCTATCAAGTGCCCCATACTCCTCGACCTCGTCAGTTTCAGCTACTGGTTCGGGGAGTATACCTTCGCGTGGCAGACAAGGCATTAATGGCTAGTCTCCTCAAGCAGTCGTGATGTCGGAACACGTGTCCTGGACCAACTGGTCCCGTGCCCGGACGAGGGTGCCGCTTCGTCTTCTGTGCCCATATCCTTACCTATAAATATGTCCCACTTCCCTCATTTCTATCTTTTATTTCATTCCTATTGATCAGAGTGAGACCGTCAGTTTAAAGAGCCGAGACTATCAATCGTGATCCCGTCTGTCTGCTTACTGAGACCGTCAGCTTTATTAAAGTCGTTTCCATAACTTGGTGAGTCATTCTTGCTCTTATTGTCTTTTGTTTACTCGTATACTGAACTTTGAAAGAAATTTTACTAGAAAGGTCGTCACTTGGGTTCTTAGACCACCCCCGTCGCTTGTAGGTAGTCAAATGCCTAGGGAGACGTCGAGTGAGCAGTCGTCAGTCCGCGATGGAACGGGCTACGACGAGGTTTTCCAATCAGGCCATGAGCCCGGGGAGGGTTCTTCTTGGTCGTCGGGGGATGGATCGTTAGTGCAGTCTTCTGACGGGGATATGGAGAATTATGGTGAAGGTAGAGTAGTAAATGAGGGTGAGGTTGATGATAACTGGTGGGCGAGAGCAGGAGTGACGGGAGTTCAACCGGGGGTGACGACGCCTTGGAAAGTATGTCCGGAGGCTCCGGGGACGACCGTCCATTCACTCTCCCTAAGGAGTGGACGGTTAACTACTTTATGCCGACGATGACGGACAAAGTGTTTAATTCCCTTCGAGCACGTTACCAGATCCTTGACGACATCCTGATCCGTCTCCCTCTAGAAAAAGAGAAGTGTTACTCCGAAAAGACCACGGACGTCGGCATGTACGACGCCATGTTCGCGGCGGGATTGAGGTTGCCTCTGACGGCACTCCACCGTCAGCTGGCCAACTACCTCGGGCTGTCCGTCAGCCAGATTGCCCCCAAAGCCTAGAGGGTGTTCATAGGGGCCGAGATCCTGTGGGGTAGCTTGAGCGGGGGGAATCGTCAGCTAACTTTTGATGAGTTTTTCTGGTGCTACCATCCACACCATATTGCCTCGTCCCAGGGGATTTATCACTTCTCCTCGAGGAAGAAGGAGTTGAGGCTGGTGTCAGACATGCCTAACTCCAATAGAAATTGGAAGGGCAGGTACTTCTTTGTGGAGGGGACAAACTGGGTGTGTAGCCAAGAGGAGTGAGAGACGATCCCCTAAAGGTTTGATAACACCTGGGCCTTCGTTAGAGAATCAGGTCGTCACCGTCAACTTCTCTTTAGACTTTTTTGCACCGAAGTTCTAATCTATCTGCTTTTTTCCTTTATTTCAGCTAGTGCCCGTCCGAAGATTACAAAGGAGCAGGAGGCTTTTATTCTTAAGGTGACGGGATACCCTTAGAGGAGCGCAAGTGCCGTGACCTCATCACACCCGACGCTCTTTACGCTTATTGTGGAGGGCCCAAGCCTACAGAAGAAGCCCGTCATCTAAACAGCCTCTCCTGTCAACGTAAGTTTCACCAATTTCCTCGCCCTCGTCACTTTTACTTGGGTATATTTTTATATTTTTGGTGTTCTGCCTTGCAGAAATGGAATCAGTGACGTTGAGGGCGCAGATCAAGGCTGCCGCCGCGCGTAAGAAAGAGGAAGGGAAGGGAAAGGACGGTGCGTCCTCGTCCCTTCCCAAGGTCGTCATCAAGGGCGCACCGAAGAGGAAGGATGACGGGACTGAAGACCGCCCGTCAAAGAAACAGACCGTCACCCCTAGGGAGCACCCCACGAAGCCCTTATCTCCCAAACATGGGGCCAGGAAAGGGTTAATGTCAGCCCATGGTCCCGTCATCCAGGAGGATGAGTGCCGTCTGCTTACCCACAAGGGGTACGTACGCCCTAGAGAGGCTAGAGTCCATCCTCGGGGGAAAGGACGCCGACCCTTGCATGAACCAGTTAGTGGGGGAGCTGGGGGACTCAAGTCTCTTTAACCTTGCTCAGGTATGTGCATGCATTTGTTATTGTTATTTTTTGCTCCATCTGTTCTTGTGCGAATAGGCTGAAGGAGGTTTTATCTTACAGGCCATGGTCCATATGAAGGCCATACAGGTCAAGGGAGCTAAGAGCGAAGAGTTGCTGGCCCGTCAGCAGAAACGCATCAAGAATCTGACTGACGGGTTAGAGTAGTACAAGGACGCCTGCCGTACCTTGAACGGGGAGATAAAGGAGCTGAAAGGAAAGCTGGAGGAGGAGAGCCGTCAGGTGGAGCAAGAGCGAGAGGCTAGGGTGACGGCAGAGAAAGAGCTGTCGTCTCTTCTGGGCCAGGTGGAGACGGCTAAAGCTGATGCAGTGGCTGAGTTCAAGACATCACAGACGTTCATTGATTCCTGCGCCGAGTACTATGGTAACGAGTTCGAGGACTGTCTTAAGCAGATAAAGTCTCTCTACCCTTACCTCGACTTGTCGAAGGTTTCACTGGATGATCCTGCGCCGTCAATGCCCGTGGGCGACATCGTCTTGGTGGACGATGACATCCTCAGCGAGTTTGGGATGCATCTAGAGGATGACGATTTCGTCCTCGTTCAACCTGCCCTCGATAAGTCCGTCGCTCCAATCATCCCGTCGACTAATCCTCCCAGTTTTGAAGGTTTTCCTATTGACGTGGTTCAAGACCCCCCTAAGGACGACGAGGTCGCGCCAGACGCTCCTGCCCTTTGATTTTTTGTAAATTTTTTTTTTTTTTTTTTTTGTTCTTTGGACATGATGCCCCGTCGTTTTGAGGGCCTTATTTGTAAAAACAATATGCTTATAATATACTTTTCTATTTCCGTCACTTGTAGTGTGTTGCTTGCTTCTACTTGAGCTTTGTGGATGATTTCCTCTTTCTTTCTTTCTTTTTTTTTTTTTTTTTTTGTCACTTCATGGTAGCCCAATTTTTGGACTTTTGATGTTTTTTGTGTTGAAGTCATATCCTCCTAATGAGGTCGTCAGCTTTGGATTATCCCTCAATGCATTTTAAAGTTACAAACTTTAGGGCGTGGCCATCAGTTTCTATGTTTAACAGGCTTTTGTGCCTTTTTTATCCATTTAGGATAGAGTCGTCAGCTTTTATATTTTACGGGCTTTTGTGCCTTTTTGTTCATTTAGGATATAGCCGTTAGCTTGTAAGCCGTCAGCTTGTATACTTAGGCTTTTGTGCCTTTTTATCCATTTAGGATATAGCCGTCAGCTTGTACACTTAACAGGCTTCCGTGCCTTTTTATCCATTTAGGATATAGCCGTCAGCTTGTAAGTCGTCAGCTTGTATACTTAGACTTTTATGCCTTGCATATCCCCTTAGGATAGTGTCGTTGGCTTTTAAACCGTCAGTTTTTATGCTTAATAGGCTTTTATGCCTTGTATCCTTTTTAGGATAGCGTAGTTGGTTTTAGACCGTCAGCTTCTCTGCTTATCTAGTCTTGCGCTTTGTATCCATTTAGGATAGTGTCGTCGGCTTTTAAGCCATCAGCTTTTATACTTGTCACTTGGCAAAGTATAGAGATTTGAATAAGCTTCCGGTTCTTGTATTATTTCAAGAAAGGGGAAAACATGCCCTTTAGGTTCCCAAAATACATTAAGACAAACTGAAAGTAGAGGGTTGTTGCTTCTAATGCCATTCTTTTTCACTGGTAGTACTTTCGTAGATGCTCAGCATTCCACGAGTGGTGTAGTTTCTGTCCTTCCAGTGTTTCCAAGTAGTAGGTGCCCTTTCTTCGCCATAACTTGACCCGGTAAGGTCCTTCCCAGTTGGGGCCGAGCTTCCCCTGGGCAGGGTCTCTAGTGGCGCCCATGATCTTTCTTAGAACAAGGTCTCTGACCTGGAAGTCCCTGTGTTTGACTCGGGAGTTATAGTGTTTAGCCATGCGATCTTGATACAGCACGAGCCTTTGTTCTGCTACTGCTCTGATTTCGTCGATTAGGTCGAGCTTTAGGCACAAGGCATCATCGTTCCTGCTTTTATTGTGAGCGTTCACCCTATAGCTTGTGAGTCCTACTTCGGCCAGGATGACTGCTTCACTTCCATTAGTTAGCCGGAATGGTGTTTCTCCTGTATGGGCCCTTACTGTTGTCCTGTATGCCCATAGTACGCTAGGTAGTTCCTCAAGCCATATCCCCTTTGCCCCCTCGAGCCGAGTCTTGATAATCTTAAGCAACGATCGGTTTGTTACTTCTACCTAGCCGTTGGCTTGGGGGTGGGCGAGGGAGGAGTAGTGATTCTTTATCCCCAGCTGTAAGCAGAACTCTCGGAAGGAGCCGTTGTTGAATTGCTTCCCGTTGTCCGAGACTAGGACTCTGGGAATCCTAAATCTGCATACGATGGACCTCCAGAAAAAGTTTCGTATGTTTTTCTCTGTGATAGTGGCCAAAGCTTCAACTTCTACCCATTTCGTGAAGTAGTCGATGCCTACCATCAGGAACTTCAGCTATCGCATAGCTGTTGGGAATGAGCCCATAATATCCAGTCCCCATTGAGCAAACGGCCATGGGGCTGTCATGGGGGTCAGCTTTTCGGACGGCTGTCTGATGATGTTGCTGAACCTCTGGCACTTGTCGTAGGCTTTGACATAAGCTTGGGTGTCTTTTTGCATCGTGGGCCAGTAGTATCCTGCTCGAATCAGCTTGTGCGCCAATAACTGCACCCCTGAGTGGTTTCCGCATATTCCCTCGTGGACTTCCCTCATAACATAGTCCGCTTCCTTGGGACCCAAGCACCTTAGGTACGGGCGAGAGAAACTCCTTTTGTACAGGACGTCCCTTATCAACACGAACCTTGCCGCTTGGACCTTCAGCCTTCTGGCGGCCTCCTTTTCGTTCGACAGGGCGCCATCCTACAAATAAGAGATTAATGGCGTGGTCCAATTGCTTTCGGAATCGATTTCCTGCACTTTGACAGAGTCTATTAGCAAAGAAACCTGCACAAAAGAGAGCACATTGTCAGGGGTGGTCATGTGTTCCGATGAAGCGGCTTTGGCAAGGCAGTCGGCTTGCTCATTCTCTTCTCTAGGGATTTGGATTATTTCTGCCTTCAGCTCGTCTACCCTTTGTGCCGAGCCGTAGAGTCCACTAGCGTATCGACTCGTGGGAGGGGATAGCTATCCTTGGGGCACGCCTTGTTCAGGTCTGTGAAGTCTACACACATGCGCCACTTCCCGCTGGCTTTTTTGACCATCACCACATTGGCTAGCCAGTCGGGATAGTATACTTCCCGGATGAAACCCGCCTCTTGTAGTTTGCCGACTTCTTCTGCCACTGCTTGATCTCGCTCTGGGGCAAACACCGGCTTCTTCTGCCTGACGGGCCGGAAAGTGGGTGATACGTTCAGCCTATGTACCATGACTGAAGGGTCGATTCCCGGCATGTCTTCATGACTCCAGGCGAATACATCTTGGTTTTCCTTGAGGAAAGCCACGAGCGCTTGGCGAACCGCAGGGCTGGTAAGAGCGCCGATCCTGGTGGTCCTATCTGGCCTGGACTCGTCGAGGGTTATTTCTTCGAGCTCCTCTACGGGTTCTGCCCCCGCTCGTTGTTCTATGTTCATTGCTTGTAAGTGGCTGTTCATTTCTACCATCGCGACGTAGCATTCTCGCGCGGCCACCTGGTCCCCTCGTAGCTCCCCCACTCCATAATTTGTGGGGAACTTGACCATCAAGTGGTAGGTTGAAGTCACAACCTTCCATGCATTGAGGATGGGTCGCCCTATGATGGCGTTGTAGGCGGAGGAGCAGTCGACGACAAGGAAGGTGACATCCCTGGTGACTTATTGGGGATATTCCCCAATTATGACTGGCAAGGTAATTGTGCCGAGGGGGTATACTCTTGTTCCTCCGAACCCGATGAGCGGAGCGTCTGTAGGGTCCAGGCGTTCTCTGTCGATCCACATATGTTGGAACGCTGGGTAATAGAGAATGTCTGCGGAGCTTCCGTTATCGATCAATACTCGATACATGTTATAGTCCCCTAGCCGAATGTTGACGACAAGGGCGTCGTCGTGTGGATGATGAAGATGCTGGGCATCTTCTTCTGTGAACTCAATAGTGGGGTTGTTAACTCGCGGCTTCTTCTGGATAATGCCCGTAGTTTGGACATTCTAAAC
This sequence comes from Lithocarpus polystachyus, assembly GCA_033629205.1. Classification (NCBI taxonomy): domain Eukaryota; kingdom Viridiplantae; phylum Streptophyta; class Magnoliopsida; order Fagales; family Fagaceae; genus Lithocarpus; species Lithocarpus polystachyus. Next base: position 35,784,967 of record CM066165.1, read on the forward strand.
TACTCTGAGGTAGGATTTTCGAGCCTTCTTCGTTGTGCCGATGGCTGCCGCACTCCCAATGATCATCCTTATGTCTCCTATGGGCGGTCTGGGATGCTCGTTGTCCCAGCGGGGGACTTGTTCCTGTTGAGGTGCTTCTATTCTTTCTCTGTTGACGAACCTCTGCAGCTTTCCTCGCCTAATCAGGGCTTCGATCTGCTGCTTTAAGTCGTAACAGTCGACTGTGTCATGGCCGTGGTCTCTGTGGAAGCGGCAGTACCTGTCTTTAGGTCATCTGTTAGGATCTCACTTCAGCTTTCCCGGAAACATCAGGGACCCTTCGTCCTTGATCTACATTAGGATTTGGTCGATCAGAGCCGTCAGTGGGGTGAAGCCTTTGAATTTTTCAGCGGAGGGCTTTGGGCGTCTATTGTCTCGACCTTCTCTTGTCCGGGCTACCTTTCGCCCTTTGTCATGTTGTGCGTCCTCTTGCCTTTCCCTCTTCTTGGGTAACTTCTCTTCTCGAGCCAATAGTGCGTCTTCCGCGTTCATGTATTTAGTCGCCCTGTAAAGCACATCCAACATAGTTTTCGAGTCGTTCTTGTATATGGAGAATAAGAACTTACCCTTCTGCAGTCCGTTCGTGAATGCGATGACCAGTATCTTATCGTCCGCCTCATCGATTGAAAGTGCCTCTTTGTTGAAACAGGCTATGTAGGCCCTCAGCGTCTCGTCTTCCTATTGCCTAATGTTCATCAAGCACGCGGTGGATTTTTTTGTATCAATGTTCCCCGATGAAGTGCGAGGCGAACTGAGCGCTCAACTCTCTGAAGGTGCCTATAGAGCCGGGCGTCAGCCTGCCGAACCAGATTCTTGCGGGGCCCCTCAACGTCGTCGGGAAGGCCCTACACATAATTTCGTCCGGCACACCTTGTAGGTGCATCAGGGTCTTGAAGGACTCTAAATGGTTTAGCGGGTCCTTGGACCTGTCATAGCTTTCCACTTGAGGCATACGAAACTTTGGCGGAATAGGGAACAAAACGACGGGCGTAGTGAAGGGGGAGTCCGTATGCTGGACGAGGTTGTCGAGGTCACTGGATACCCGTCCTTTGAGGGCGTTCATCATGAAATCCGTGCACTCCCTCATTAATTGCATTTCCGCGACTACGTGGGACGGGACATAGTCAGTGGCCGACGGACGACTCATCTCCTGTCTTTCGAGTCGACTCAAGGCATTGCTTCCCTCGGGGCCTCCAAGATTCCTCTCCTCAGCGCTGCTCGACTCCTGATTTTCTCCTTGGTTGTCGATTGTCGCGTTTTTCTGTCGCAACTGTTCTTCTAAGTCGTGGTTATGTTTTGTAAGGCGTTCTACCGCGGCCGCTAGAGTTTGGACCTGTCTCTCAAGAGCCGTGGTACGTTGTTCATTGCCTTGATCGTTCATGGTGGTTGCCTTTGAATGCATGAGTACCATGCAACTTTTTGTCCAGAAAGCACGGAGCACAGCTTACGTACTTCCCCACAGACGGCGCCAACTGATGATGTCAAGAATCTGCTCAGTAAGCTACAAGGCCTGCGCACGCTCGAATGAACCTGCACAAGTCAAAAGAACCTCAAAGGAGAGTACTGGCGTGGTATCGGCCAACGACCCTCCGATGGTTAAGTTAGTATTGTTTGCAACTCTAGAGTGCCAGAGTCGAGGAGTATTATGCGTACCTCGACTTGTGAGGACTTCGGGGTATTTACAGTAGCATGGAGCCTTAGCCAAGGCGTGCTTGGGCAGATACCTCCTTTCCAAAATTATCCTTGATTAGTGTGGGGCGCAAGATACCTCTTGGGCCACAAGCGTGTTGGGCAAGACATCTCTTTACGAACAATCGTGCTGCGCAAGATATCTGTTCAAGCATAAGCGTATGCGACAAGACATCTCCTCTTGATGAAGCGTACATAGCAAGACACGTCTTGGTGCCTTCAGCCTTTCCCCGTCGTTTACTCATCCCGTCAATTTGCTTAAGCCTCGTCTCGTCAAGGTGACGCGCCCGTCGTCCATCATCCGTCAGCTTGCATCGCCCCGTCAACTCGCGCAGGCTGTCGGCATCCATCAGACGTTTTATCCTTATCAAAACCCATTAATCTAAATATATTATTTAGGTGATATTGCAATGTTCCAAATCAGGACCTCACATGGAAGACTACTTTTTCATGTCTATTTTGTGTGAGAAAACTCATATTTAAGGTTAAACAGAATATATGCCAATTAAGTAATCTTAATTATTAAAAAGCAATTATTTCTATTCTTTTTTTCTTCACCAAATAATAATAAATAATAATTATAACAAATATTTTAGGAATAACTACACTATAATTGCACGTGATTTTGATGGGAGAAATCTCTGAACTGATAATTGATTCTTTTCTTCTTCTTTTTTGAAGAGCTGATAATTGATTCATGATCTCTATTATACCTTGAATGCTGATATATATATATATATATATATATATATATATATATATATATATATATCGAAGATACCATTATTTGCACACATGAACAAGACAATCTTGGTCGTTGGCTTTAGATGATGATTATGATCTGTCAACTTTAACCCTAAATTATATAACACCGTGTCCCAGACTCCTCGCATGGCCGAATGAAAGACGTGGACACTAACTTTACACACACATGAATATCTAACTGTATGAGGTTGATATATCACATATGTGTAGTTTCACCAATCAACAACTAAATTATCAGTCTTCAGGTTGTAATATAATATGAAAATCAGAATAATTTTTTAATTGAGGTCCATGACGAATATCCAGTTATTTCCTAATGTTCAGTTTTCATTTTCTTCTTTCTTTTACTTTTTCTTTACTTCTTTTTATGAATAAAAAATTGGGTCTTTGATATAGACTTATCAGCCCAATGTCATGTAACAATAATAGGTAAGGATAAAGTTTAGCTACACAACTGGTTGTAGCCTAAGGTTATAACTTTACTCAATCAAATAAACATTACTACATATTTTAAAAATATAACCGTTGAATTGCATGTTTTTTACATTCTTAATACAAATGTTAGATTTTGTATCAATCGGATATTATTTACTATATGATTTGTAAGTTTATATTTTATGCATAATTTTAAACTATAAAAACTTGCAATTTGAATAATTTATTTTAGCTATTAATCTTTAATTTTCTAGAAATTTTGCAAGTATGGAGGATATAAGAAGAAGATGTTATCCAAAGATGGATTTGTCAAAATTCATTTTCAATAAAAAGATATTAAGTAAAGTTGTAACTTTAGACTACAACCAATTTAGTAGCTAAACTTTGTCCAAAGGTAATAGTAATACAACATTTATCACTAGAGTCTTGATGGGACTATCATCATAGACACAACACAACACATTTGTTGAAGCGTCACTACTCAAATTGCTCAACTTCTAACAAGTATCATGTGAAATAATGCGAAAACTCCTACCACCAAACCACACTCACGATAATTCTTTTTTCTTTCTCTTGTTATAAGGCCAGCTGGGAAATATTAGTTAGACGTGGAAAAGAGCGAAGAATCGAATGTCTTTTTTTCTTTCTTTTTTTTTTTCTTTTTTTTTTTTTGCTGAATTTTTTTTTTCTTTTTTTACTTTGGAATATCAAAGAAATGCATGAATTGCTTTTGCTCTAATCATGAGATACTTTGTATGCTTTTGATGCATGTCTCCCCCTTTTATATTTGAGAGACCTAGAGAGACCCCCATATATATAATATATAAAGTATAATAATGCTTCCCAACATGACAATCTTTAAGCACTTATATATGAAATTCACCACGTGAAAAACCTGATCTAGTGATTCGAAGGTAAGATTTGATACAGTTGCCTGGGTTATCAACGAGTTAACTAGTTGATAGGGGTGTTGATGAGTTGTTTGGGTTCGAAGTTTGAAGTTGAGAGTCAAAGCATCACTCGATCATGTTAGGTGCAATGTTTATGAGGTTTTTTTGTTTAAGGAGAGAAAAGGTAGTACTACCGATATGAGTTGAGCATGCAAAATCGCCCCTAACCTTACTTTGAAGTGGTTTGTCGGATCTTGATTGAGTCTCCAATTAGAAGTACTTTGCCAATAAAAGGCAAAAGTCAAATTAAACGAATATATATAATTTGCTTCAAATATGGCTTTTTTATTCTTTGCTAAGTAAATGATGGGAAATTAGGGAGAGAAACCACATGGAAGGTCATGAAGAATTGAAGTAGGTTTAAAGGCATGAAATTAATAATCATTTTATTTAAAACGATATTTACCCCCATTTAGTTTATTTTATTAACGAATTGTTGGCAAATCATCTCTATGATACAACTAATTAAACCAGGCAACCTTGAAGGTAATCTTGGAGAATACTGAGATTTTTTTTTTAATGTTTATATACATACAGGAGGGTGCCATAATAATAATAATAATAATAATAACAATAATAATAATAATAATAATAATGTTGTTGATGTTGTTGTTGTATGGTGATATGTTATGTATGGTGATGGTCTATCATTATTTTGTGAGCTATATAAATTTAATATGGTATCTATTAATCCCACATTTCTATTTTATATATATATATATAGAGAGAGAGAGAGAGAGAGAGAGAGAAATGATCTACTTGTGAGTTTTATTGCCAGTAAATCGTATATTGCCAATATCAATTATTATTCAAATAATTTCTAACTCTAAAATTTTTCATATCACTGTAAAACTTTGCCTCCCTTAAAAAGTTTTCTACTGCATATACTTCCAATATAAATGGAAAATTATTAACTATTAATTTTAAAAGAGCATCTTTTTTTTTTTTTTTTGCTAAACAAAAAAAAAATCAACTTAAAATAGATAGAAGTATTAAAAAAATCTTTTAGTTATACAAGATTAATTTTTTTTTTAAAAAATAGAGGATATTATATGCTCATTCAAGGGTGGCCAAAAACAAAACTTATTAATTTTTTTTATTTAAAAAGAGTACTTGGGTGGGAGTCAAAGTCAGGGGACCATGTGTAGACCAAACATGAAACATGGTGGAGGACTGAGTAATTTTTAAAATAAGAGGGAGGTCTTTATATATTTCAATAAAATCTAGGAAAGGTTCAACTATTTTTCCCTAATAAAATGATAATAATACAAAACAGAAGGTAATCGGGGAAAATAAAAAACTACAATCCTACTAAGGTGAGAAAATGAGAAGAGATGTCTGAGTACCATTAAATGATTGAGGTCAACGACCAAAGTTCGTTTCTATGCCTGAGATGAAATTTTTCTCCTTCATTGAAGTGATCTGATCTATGATCCACAGGTAGCCAAATCTATTTAAAAAAATGTTGATTATTGAGGAATAAAATCCTTTGTATATATATTATATATGTTTCATTTTCATTTTCTTAATCGTCAAGAACACAATAAGGTTGGTTGGTAAAAAGACTTTGTTTTCTTCATTTATTTTCTCAGTTCTTGGACAACATACAGTTGGGGTTAACCCTTCCCTTTCTTTTATTGTATTCTAGGCTCAAATTCAAGATTTGAGACTCTCCCTTACAGTTTGCAAAAGACCCAAACCAAGTAATCATTGGCTTTTTATTTCATTTATATAAATAAAACCATAGTTTTGAATGTTGGGCAGATCCTTTAGAATTTTCTTACTTTGGTATTTTCATGAATGATTTTTATGAAGTTTATTAATTCAATTTGTCAAGTCCTTGACAAATTGAATTAATAAATTTGTGAGGTCCTAAAGAGTCCTTGACATTGAGGGAATGTGCAGAGTAACAATGGGTAGAGTAGCAATATAGTAGGTTAATACGTGTTTGAAATGTATAAGTAAAATAGCATCTCGAGTTTTAGAAACTCGAGATTCATTTTAAAACTCGAGTCTTTGAAACTCGCTTTACAAGTCTTTGGGGTGATGAGTTGGACAGAAAATGCCATGTAGATCTCGAGTCTTAGAGACTCGATTTCTAAAAAGCAAAACCGAGTTTCTATTACTCGATTTTGGTACTTCAGAAACTTGAGAAACATCAGACGACGAAGAACTGAAACTGAAGAGGACGACCAGAAACATCAGAACTGAAGAAAAACGATCTCGACGACGAAGAACTGAAACTGAAGAGGACGACCAGAAACATCAGAACTGAAGAAGAACGATCTCGACGACGAAGAGGACGATCTGAACGAAGAGGATGATCTAAACGACGACGACGAAATACCCATGACGAAGAGGACGAAGAACAGATCTGAACGACGAAGCTGACGATCTGAATGACGAAAAGAGGAAGAAAGGAACGATTGGACGATCCGCACGAAAAATTCAGAAGATCGTTCGTGTTCGTGTTCTTCTTCTTCTTCTTGTTTTCTTCTTTTCTTCTTCCCCTCTGTGGATCTATTCGTGTTGTTGCAATGTCTGGAACTCAAGTCTTAGAGACTCGAGTTCTTCTTCTTTTCTTTTTCTTCTCCTCTGTGGATCTCATTGTGTTCTTTCCATGTTTGGAACTCGAGTCTCTAAGACTCGAGTTCCACGTGGAGTTTCTGTCCACATCACTCAAGCCAGAAGTCTGGAACTCAAGTTTTTAAAACTCGATTTGCTATTGAACTCGAGTTTTAAAAACTTGAGATGCTAGTTTTCCACTTTCTTTCGCAACTTGTCAAATAACAAAATTCTCCTAATAATATAGTTAAATGGAAAAAAAAATTCCCTTGACATTCATCATTCATGTTTGCAAAGATTTTAATTCAATAATTAGTTGATAGATCTGAAATTGCAATAATAAATAATGATAAGATAATTGCTTCAAACCTCCATCCTTTTGATATAATTGAGTCATCATTGAATAAAATTATGAAAAAGAGTTGTTGTACACAGAATTTTCGTAATATATAAATCAAAGGATCACGAAATAGTGTAACAAATAATCAATTTTGTATTTGATTTGTATATATGTAAGTACAATCCTCTGTATGAATCTTTACAATGAAAGAGTACAATAAATTCCTCTAATTCGATTTCCAAGAAACTTTACGATCTGAAGGGGCTATGAAACTTGATCTTGAATCGTGCTTTGATGTCTCCAAGTTGAATGAATATTTGAACGTACTTGATTTGATACGAGGGCCGTTGGCTTAATCTCTAATTAGATTAAAGGAGAATTCCTACTTTGATTTGAAGTAGGAATATGCCTTGATGAACGATGGAATTCTTGTGAACTTAGATATGACTCTCTATTTTGGCAGAGTGTCAGTAGGATTTTCTCTTTAAGTGTTTGTCCTTTTTCTCATATGAGAAGCCTTTATTTATAGGCAATTCAATAGTATTAATTTGGAATTTTCTTTCAACATTTTTTGAGAGTTAAATTATGAATTTAATTTGGTATTTCATTTAATAAGACTTTCCATATAAGTCTTTTCTACTGACGTTGCCATATAGCTTTCTTCATTTGATGTTGCCACGTGGCTTGATTTCATTCGCTAATCGTCCACATCATCAATTGGAGATTAATTTGATCACAAATATTTTATCATGAATAATTAGACGACTGTGATCATAAAATTTTGATGTCTACAGTTGTTGTGAAAGATGTTGGTGTAACATTTTCTTCATTGTCTTTTTTTTTTATTAAAAAAAATTAACATTTCATAATCATTTTGTTATCAAAATAATGATGATTGAATCAGTTGGTCCAATGACCAGCTCCAACTTTTAGGAAACTGGTGATCATGAAATTGCTAGTAAATAATGAAGTAATAGCTTAATTTTAGTTGTTTAGCCCTTAAGGCAATTTGCAGTATCAGTCTTGGCATTTATAATATTAATTAATTAAAGGGTTTTTTTTTTTAATTACTTGACATGACAATAGCTAGGGGGAAAAAAATACTAAAAATAGGCTAACAAGCTTTAAGAGCAGATTGAAGATTTTGCTAGACCAGTAGGCGTTCAGGAACATATGGTAATCATGGGAATCTAGTTTTGAACCTAGACCTAGCTATATAGTAGAAGTTTCAAATCCTAAGAGCATTAGCATTGGGGAATGCAAATGCCAAATGTAAGGAATATTTGGCATTTACAGCCCCCAAATGCTTTGCATCAAAGAATTGTAAACTGAGGTATTGCAAATTTTTTTGCAATACTACTATAGTGCAATTCTATCTTTAGAATTGCACTGTAGCAAGTATTGTAAAAAAAATATATATATATTTTATTATCTCTTTCCCACGGAATTTCTCTCTCTTCTCTCATTTCCTCTGAGATCTTCTCTCTCTTCCAAGTGTGTTTCCCTCATCTCTGAAGTCTGACGCTTCATCGCCGAAACCCATCTCCATCTCCGAAGCTTCATCTCCATCTCCATCTCCGAAATCTCCATCTCCATCTTCTCCATCTCTGATTCTCCATCTGCTCTCTCATCTCTGAAGTCTGAAGCTTCATCGCCGAAACCCATCTCCATCTCCAAGCGTCTCTCCATCTGCTGCTCTCTCATCTCTGAAGCGTGTTTCTCGATGCAGATCGGTTGGCTGACGGCGGCGATAGAGTGTGGTGGTGTGGGTTTGGGTTCAGCGCGCACGTGCAGGTTTGGGTTCGGCGTGGTTGATCGAGTGTGGTGGTGGTGTGGTGGTTGACCCGTGCGGATTGGTTGATCGGTGCGGTGGGGCGTGGTGGTTGATCGGTGCGGATTGGTTGGTTTGGGTTGGTTTGGTGATTGTTGATGGTGGAGCCGTGGAGGTGGGGGTTGCCGTGGGTGGTGATTGATGATAGTGGAGCCGTGGAGGTAGGGACCGTGGGTTGTTGTTGTTGTTGTTTTTTTTTTTTTTTTTTTTTTTTGGGTGTTGATGGTGGTGTATTGCAGCGGTGATGGTCGAAGAGGGACCAGAAGGTGGTGTTGATGGTCTGGGTTTTGTTTTGGTTTTTTTTTTTTTTTTTTTGTTTGGTGTTGATGGTAGTGTATTGCTCCGGTGATGGTCGGAGAAGGACCAGAGGGTGGTGTTGATGGTGGGCATGTGGTGATGGTGTTTTCTGTAAAATTTGTGGTTGAACAGAAAGATGAGAAAGAAATAATAAAAAAAGATTAAAAATAATATTTTAATAAAAATAGAGTTTTGGGATGCTGAAGATATGGTAAAATGGTATGGTATAATAATAAAGTAGTTTTTTGGAGTGGTATAATAAAGTAGAATTAGAATTCTCCAATGCTAATGCTCTAAGCGAAGAAAGAGAACATTTCAAAGAATTTTTTTTTTTATTCTTTGAAAAATACATTTCAAAGAATGTTTTTAAAAGGTTTAGACTTGGTTTGAATTTGTTGAGTAAAAATTGTTACACACACCCTATTATGTACACTATTACGTACATATAAATTTTTTGAATTGAAATCATAAGTTAAAAACATGATTTCTGTTTTGAGATTCTATCTTCAACTCATAATTTTAGTCTAAAAATTATGTGCATCTATAATAATGTGTGTAACAAACTCTACCCTAAATTTTTTTAGTCGTAAAAGAAACAAAGCCAATGAGTTTTAAGCCTAGAAAAACCCTATAACAAGTTAACAACCCCTCTTTTCTTTTTCTTTTTATTTTTCTTTGTTTTGTTAGAAGTAGTTTACTACTTGGAGAATCGATTAGATTCTTGTATCACATCATTATTAATGAATTCATACTTTTGCTTGTGACTGTATTTCTTATTAAAGTAAGCACTAGAGTAAGATGAACCCATGGCTGGCTCAACATGTAATGCAATTGATGCAATTGTCTAAGGCTCCCAAATAAAAGAAGGCCCCCACTTGTAAAAAATATATACATAATATATTTATCTATATATTTTAATTAAAAAAATTTTGAAGTACTTTTTTTGGTCAATAAAATGCATTAAAAATGCTCTATTGTATCCTAAAATACAGAATATTAATAAATAAATAAAAAAAGTTAAGACAAGACTACACAAGCTGTGAGCTGTGCAGACAAGACTACACAATGCACACAGCACTGCACAATTTGCCCAAAGCCCACAGCACATCACAGCTGGTCTCACTATATATTAATTAATAATTTATCATATTTTTTTAATGCATACTTTTATTTTATCAATTATTATAAATTATCACACTAATTAATAATTTGATGTGTATCATATCAATTCATTTCTAGTAATTTTGCGTATCAAAAAGAAAGAAAAATAGATTTTAAATAAAAAAATCAATACATATTCTTTAATTAATATTTAAATATAAAAAAAAACTACACTTAAAATTTTCGCTTAAGACCTCCAAAATTATTGAGCCAGCCCTGGATGCACGAATCCACTGTGTCTAAGATACATTGCATATATAAAATCACAAAAGTTCATTATGTTGTGATGTATATGCTCATGCAGACCCAACTAATTAAACTTCACATACGAGGAGAAAAAAAACCATTAGATTGTTCTGAATTTTTTTTTTCATTTTTAAGTAAGAAAAGGAAATGAGAAGACTAAATTTATAAGTGTAAATCTTAACTTCATTTTTTTTTTTTTCTAAATTGTTTTTGAATTGGTGAAAAACAAAACAAAAACGATTAAAAATTATGACATGATTGCAATTTCATGTAAAGGACAATTATTTTGGATGGTTCCTTCCATTCGTGGGGCTGTGGTGTACGCCCCTGAATTTTCGTTTTCAGAACTTTTTTGAAAATAGAAAATATATCCCAAAATACCCGTGCATGAAATTCCACCGCTTGTCTCTCTTTTTTGGTTAAATTATTGGAGATCAAATTCCAGTTTTTGAAGCCACCACTAGGAGTTGAGTACTGAAAGTTGCCAATGGCCCATTAGACTGAAAGGCTATATTGCTCTTCATTGTCCCTATCAGCTATTGTTGAAAACGTGCGGCAATTCTATTACCAAGAACCAAGTACCAACTCCTCTGGTTAATTTCTCTCTCATTTAGGTGATTTTAGCTTGTACTGTTTCTTTTTGATTTGTGCTAGAGGCAAAATAAATTGTAGTAATATTTTCATAACAGGTTTTACTGTGTCAGTTCTTCATAGGTCAAAATAAAATATTTAGGAGTATGCATCAACCCAACCCAACGCTTCAAATTGGTTTTTTTGAATTAGTAGGTTGGGTTAGGTTGAAATTTTATATTGAGTCTTGAGTTGAGTTGGGTACGGATTGATAATTTTTTCAATTCATTTGACCCAACCCAACTCACCATGCATATATATTTATTTTATTACGTTTATTTTTTTTTTTTTTAGTTTGATTAATTTTTGTATTTTGAGAATTAGTTTTGATAAATTTGAAAATTTAGAATAATTGATGAAAGCCTAATTTTTTACAAGACATAAAACATGTATGTGCAACCCACAAACACAACCCAACCCATGTGGGCTAGGTTGGGAATTTATCAACCCGATAAGGTCGAGTTGAGCTTAAAAAATTGTTAGATTCAAGTTACACTTAATATAATTATAAGTTATGTTACACCATACAATATTTTTATTATTGGATGCTAATTTTAACAAATTCACTGTTAAATTAGGTTTTCTTCTTAAACTTTAATTTTTGTATTTAAAATTGTGCATAAAAGATAAGTTTTTAGACTAAATAGTATATAGAATTTAATTGGCATGAAACTTGGTATACATTTTTTTTTTAATTTAAACTCTCAAATACTTTCGATATAGACTATTTACTATTTTTTTTTATCCAAAGTTCCACCACTTTAATGCCCCTAAATAGGTTATAAGTTTGTGCTACTGAACCCAGCAACTTGGTATGTGTTAAAAACTTAAAGAGTATATAATTCAACTCCAAGATTGGGATTTTCTAAATACTAATTCAATAAAAAGTTATTAGATAGTGTAAGATAAATTAAAGTTACAATAAGCAGAACTTGAGAAAAAAAATTACTCATTTTTTCAACAAAGAAAATCTTCACTTTTTCTTTGATATTTATTTGAACTTTTGGATGATATTTTTAAGTGTTTGATGTGCTTAATAAGTATATATTTGAATGTTATAAATTTGTATTAAATTTATTGTTTATTTAAAAAAATATTAATAAAGTCAAACATGTTGAAATGGATTGCTTTTTTTAAGGGGGTTAAATGAATGATATTTGTGTCAATCCAACCTCTTTAATATGGGTCTTGTTAATGGGTGTCTTTAGGGTTTTGTTAATAGACTATTTTAGAAAAAATTTTAATACTAATTTTTGTGGAAAATATATAAAAAAAAAACTATCATAAATGTTATTTACTTTTTTCTTTACGCATAAAAAGTTTCTAAAAGTAGTTCCTAAACCAATGCCTTTCAGACATCTATTAACTTTCCCCTTTAAATATTAAGCGGGTTGAAATGGGTCATGTCACATTCGTGTCAACCCAATACAATCTGTTTATTAAGTGTGTCAAGTGGGTTGTGTCGTGTCAAGTGGGTTGAGCTATGTAAACCCGCTTTATTAACAGATTATGTTAGAGTTGAAAGAATAACATAATAATTAAGAGGGTTGTATTCATGTTGAGCTATTTAGCCAAATGCCCCTACCTCTCATCCTCAACATGATATGAACATGACATGTCATCATGAATTGACAGCCCTATAATCATTCATCAAAGGGTGGTGGCAATATTTACAAAAATTCCATTGCCTTTTGTGGAAAACAGACGACTTTTTTGAAGCAGGTTAAATGAATGGTATTTGTGTCAATCCAACCTTTTTAATATGGGTCTTGTTAATAGGTGTCTTTAGGACATTTGTTAATAGACTATTTCAAAAAAAATTTAATACCAATTTTTATGGAAAATATAAAAAAAAAATGTCAAAAATGATAGTTACTTTTTTTTTTCTTTTCACATAAAAAGTTTTTAAAAATAGTTCCTAAACCAATGCCCTTAAGGCATCCATTAACATTTCCCTTTTAATATTAAGTAGGTTGAAATGGGTCATGTCACATTCGTGTCAATCCAATACAACCCGTTTATTAAGTGTGTCAAGTGGGTTGTGTCGTGTCAAGTGGGTTGAGCTATGTCAAACTTAATTAAAAATATTTATCAGCATTTTTTAATAAAAAAAATGTATAAAATTAAAAATAAAATTTTAAAAATAAAATAAAGAAAAAGTTTTTTAATTGAAATTAAAAATACAACCAAAAAAATATATATTACCTTCAAAGGGGTTAAGAGCTCAAATTATTTATATGATCATTTATTATATTTCGTAAAAATGAATTTATAAGTTATAAAAATTAAAATAATTATATAATGAACTATATAATTTAATATTATTTTTAAGTTGAACTCTAAAGTTTTTGATGCACAAATGGTTACAACATGACTTAAGTTTCTTATAATTTGATCATTTTATAAATTAAAAAAAATTAACTTCAGTTATACTTGAGATTATCTAGTTACTAAAAATCATTACAGAGATCCTAACAAATAAACATAATAAAATGGAAAAATTATATTTTTACAGACGGTATAACATTTAAAGACCACTTCGTATTCGCATTAGTGTTATTTTTTTTAAATCTAAATTGGACTTTACTCTTTAAGTATTGTATACATAACGCATGGTTTTTTTTTTTTTTTTTTTTTTTTTTTGAGATGATATAGACAGAAGACATAGGAGATGAGAAAAGAGGGAATGGGAAAACAAGATTTACAACACTAACACTTACAACATAATGCATGTTAGTTGTGTGCATGCATATATAATATGTAAATATGCATGTCCAAAACCGTATAGTAACATATATGATAGTTATAAATTTTGCCTTGTGAAATCAAACCTTGGCCTTATGTATATTCATTGAGCTAAATAAAGGAAAAAGAAAAGGAGAAAATGGAGTAAGAGAAGTAAATGAACGAATCAATGAGAGAGACAGAGAGAGCATGCGCATGTGCTTAAACAAATTCTTTATGTATGACTAGACAAACTGCGCATGGTTTTCTTTCCAAACTGTTCACCCGTTGTTGCATGCAAAGATGCCAGACACAATAACAGATGCTTCTTTTACAGAGGTGACATTCATTTTGATCCCTTGTGGGCAATTTCATGGGAAAAGGAACAGAAAAATTGTAGAATCCAATGATGAAAAACCTATAATTTTAAGGTTACCTTGTATTTTATTGCCAGAAGAAGATCGACAAATAAACCAAAAATGAGGGAATGATTATATATATATATATATATATATATATATAGAAAAAATGTGGGAATGATTGATCCATGCGTCAAATCACAATTTGTTTCTTGTCCTATGACTATGTTTAGTGCATGGGACATTCTGAGTTCAAACAATTGGTTTATGCATGATTGGCTTTGCTTGGAATCACTAGTGCTTACCAATTGGAGGCATAGGCTTTTGCACGGTAAACTTAAAAAAATAAAAAAGTGCAATTTTATTTTATTTTTTATTTTTTTTACTTAAGGGACGCATAATCAAAATAAATCATAGTTGTCCTTCTTCTACTAATCATGACTTAATTACTACCGCTCTGTTTGTCTCAATGAAAAACATTGTATAAAGATAATTTTTCGTGTTTTTTAGTGTTTGGTAACATTAGAAAAAATACGTCAAAAGAAAAACTATTTTTGGTTAACATAAAAAGTATGACTTATTTTTTGAGATTGTTTTTCACTAAATTTTTTTAAAAAAAAAACTCTATTTCACAGTAAACTAAATAAGGGAAGTTAGGAAATTGTTTTTCAACTCATTTAAGGTCACCACTAAACATAAGAAAATGATATAATTTATAGAAAATACTTTTTGAAGAAATACTCATTTTCTAAAAAATATTATTGTCGAAACAAACGGAGCGTAACTATATATACACTATCAAATATATATATATATATATATATATATATATATATATTAACTAATATATACAAATCAGGAGCTTATGATACGGTGGTGTTTTACTAATCTTTTTATAAAGAAATTTTAAATTCGAATTCCCTCCCGCTTATTGTAAGGGGGAAAAATGCGTATTAACGATACAACACACCATTTCTTTGTGGAAAACATATTTAGAAAACCACGTCATATGGATATCAAACATTAGAAAAGAGGGTCCACCGTACCATTTACCCAATGTCAAGTGTATTACCCATTGATTTTATGTGACTTTCTAACAAAAATATTAAGGAAAATAATATGAACCATATGAATTAAGTCAAATGTCCTAAAATATTAGCTAACATAATACATACAAAACCAAAATAATTAGTCCAATTTTTCTTTTGTTGTTTATGTCATGCCTAAAGATTAATTCAATTTCAAATAGGAGATAAAAATCAAAGTGAAAAATGATCCTAAAAAGTAAATATAACCATAATATTTATTGAAAACAAAGATACATACATAATATAAACATTCTATTAGAAAAATATATATTTTTTACTTAATCAAAGGGTATTGAATTGCAATCATAATCATCGCTGTAAAGAAATAGAGAGGGAAAAAAAATATCCCATTTCATGAGAATATCCACATTTTTAAAAGGAAAAACATTAAATCCATCAAGCTCAAGGACGACACTTTTTTAGGCTTCCAAATATTCAACCAACGGTTGATGTCCATGAAAGAAAACGTCCGAACTATACTAGTTGGGACACCTCCTTCGACCAAAGGTAAAACTTTTTGAAGAAGCTACACCTATTTTTGGAGGGTCAAAAATCAACCTCTCAAGGTTGCATAATCCGTGATCTAGGATGTAGGGTTTTGAAGAGAATAAAATTCGATATGACGAACGGATCTTAATTGAGATGACGAGTATAAATGTATATACCTGGAGTGGACGGATCCAGAATGAACGGGCATGGTGTAGACGGGTTCAAGGTACGCTTGTCATCACTTTATAAACAGAAATAACTTACGTCTCATGCATAGCTAGAGTATGTAGAATCCCAATGGAAATAGAATCCAAATATAAAGGGAATTCCGCGATATTCGCCCAATTGAAAGAAAATCCTATAAGGAAAAGACTTCTTATACAAGAAAAGAAGGTCGGTTCTAGACCACTATAAAAACCCTAAAGGCTCTCACAAGTAAAGGTATGCATACTATTCCCCAACTCTGGCATTCTAGGGTTGTGAGCATCTTCTAACTTAACCTTCGGAAAGTCTTTGGCCGGTACCACACCGGTACCCTTTTAAGGTGTTTTTTGTTTTATGTTTTGCAGGTTGCATCAAGTGCGGGCGAGAGAACCTTATAGCTTACTGACGATATTTGGAGCATCATCAGTTGGCGCCGTCTGTGGAAAACGCAAGAAAAAAGCCATTCTTTGAGATCTCTAGACGAAAAGTTGCATGGTACTCACACTCTCGATGGCAACTACGATGAACGAATAGGGCGAACCACACACCACGGCTCTCGAGAGGCAGGTTCAAACCCTCACAACAGCGGTAGAACACCTCACGAAGCATAACCACGACCTAGAGGAGCAATTACGCCAGAATGAGACAATGCTCCACACCCAGGAAGAAGAACAAGAGGCCAGCAGTGCCGAAAAGACACATCAGGAGAGGCCAGAAGGGAGTAACGCCCAAAGTAGGCCTGAACGGCAGGATACGAATTGACCATCAACTGCGGACCAAGTCCCGTCCCATGTAGTTGCGGAGATGCAGGTGATGAAGGAACGCATGGATTTTATGATGAATGCTCTCAAAGGACGAGTATCTAACAACCTTGACGACTTGGTTCATCAGACGGACTCACCATTTACAGTGTCCGTCAATTCGTACCCTCTTCCTCCAAAGTTTCGTATGCCTCAGATTAAAAGCTACGACGGATCTAAGGACCCGTTGGTTCATCTGGAAACCTTCAAGACGCTGATGCACCTACAAGGAGTAATGGATGAAATAATGTGCAGGGCCTTCCCTACAACATTGAGAGGTTCCGCAAGGGTCTGGTTCAGTAAGTTGACGCTAGGATCTATCAGTACTTTCAAGGAGCTAAGTGCATAATTTGCTTCGCATTTTATCGGAGGGCATAGGTCCAAGAGGTCCACTGCGTGCTTGATGAACATCGAACAGCACGAGGATGAGACACTGAGGTCATACATTGCCCGCTTTAACAAGGAGGCACTTTCAATCAATGAAGCAGACGATAAAATACTTGTAGCCGCATTCACAAACGAACTGAGGAAGGGTAAGTTTCTATTCTCCTTGTATAAGAATGACCCAAAGACCATGTCCGACGTGCTTTACAGGGCGTCCAAATATATGAACGCAGAGGATGTACTCTTGGCCCAATAAGAAAAGCCCTCCAGGAAGAGAGAAAGGCAGGACGAAGTACATCCAGATAGGGGGCAAAAAACCGCAAGGATGGGAGATAAAAGAGAAGAAAGGCGCTCTAAACCCCCAGCTGGAAGGTTCACAAACTTCACCCCACTTACAACCCCAATAGACCAAGTCTTAATGCAGATTAAAGACGAGTGGGCCCTTACTTTTCCAGGCAAGCTAAAAGAAGACCCCAATAAAAGGCCTCGGGACAAATACTGTCAATTTCATAGAGACCACGGCCACGACACAGCAAATTGCTATGACTTGAAGCAGCAAATAGAAGCAATCATAAGACAAGGAAAGTTGCAATGGTTCGTTAGCAAGGAAAGGACAAACCTACCACAAGAGCAGATTCCCCGACAGGAGAACGAACGCCCGAGACCGCCGATAAGGGATATAAGGATGATTGTGCACAGCGACCTCCGGCTTGTTCAAAAGGGCTCGAAAAGCATACCTCAGAACAATTCAGAACATTCAGCTAACAGGTTTCGTTCCAAAGATAGAATAGGCCGAAACCCCCATCATCAGGTTCTCGGAGAACGACGCTCGACGCCTCCACCACCCGCATGACAACGCACTCATCGTCAGCATACAAGTGAGAGATTATAACATGCACCGGAACCTAATTGACAACGGAAACTCCGTCGATATCCTTTACTACCCGGCGTTCCAGCAAATGAGGATTGATAGAGGGCGGCTAATCCCAACAAATGCTCCCCTTGTTGGGTTCGGAGGAACCAAGGTATACCTCCTCGGCGTGGTTACTCTACCCGTCACGATTGGTGATTATCAAAGACGTCACATTCCTCGTGGTTGATTGCTCATATGCGTACAATGCCATAATCGGACGACCAACTCTTAATTCATGGAAGGCTGTAACATCGACCTACCATCTAATGGTTAAATTTCCTACTGAATACGGAACAAGGGAATTACACGGAGACTAGGTGGCCACGCGAGAATGTTACGTAGCGATGATGGAGATGGATGACTAGATGTAGACAATGAGCATCGGCGAACAACGAACGATGGCAGAACCCATTGAGAATTAGGTAAATATCCCTAAATGATTCCGTGCTGGAGCGAATGACACGGATTGGCACCCTCGCCAGTCCAACGACCTTGCAGGCACTCGAAATATTTCTTAAAGCAAACCAGGATGTCTTTGCATGGAGCCATGAAGACATTTCCGGGATTGATCCCTCGATCATGGTTCACAGGTTAAATGTATCTTCCGCCTTTCCACCAGTTCGCCAAAAGAAGCGTGTTTTTGCGCAAGAGAGAGACCAAGCTATAGCGGAAGAAGTCCGCAAGTTACAGGAAGAAAACTTTATTAGAGAAGTCTACTACCCTGATTGGCTAGCATACGTAGTAATGGTTAGGAAAGCCAATGAGAAATGGAGGATGTGTGTAGACTTCATGGACTTGAATAAAGCATGCCCCAAAGACAGCTACCCCCTACCGAGGATTGACACCCTAGTAGATTCAACGGCCCAATGTCAGTTGCTAAGTTTCATGGTTGCATTTTCAGGATATAACCAGATCAGGATGGACGAGGCAGATCAGGATAAGACCTCATTCATTACAAGTCAAGGCCTTTTCTGTTACAAGGTGATGCCGTTTGGCCTCAAGAATGCCGAAGTGACATATCAAAGGCTCATGTGTTTGCAAAACAGATAGGAAGGAACGTCCAGGTGTACGTATATGATATGCTGGTGAAAAGCTAAAAAGAGGCCGACCATTTGGACGACCTCAAGGAAACTTTCGACACGCTTCGCTAGTACAACATGAAGCTCAATCCAAGCAAATGTGCATTTGGAGTAACAGCAGGAAAGTTCTTAGGGTTCATGTTGTCCCAAAGGGGGATCGAACCCAACCCAGATAAAATCCGCGCAGTATTGGAGATGACTCCCCCTAAAAACATAAAAGAAGTACAAAGCCTCAACGGCAAGGTTGCTGCATTGAATAGATTTGTAGCGAGGGCGACGGATAAATGCTTACCATTCTTCTGCACATTAAAGAAATCCTTCGAGTGGATGACTGAATGTCAGCAGGCATTCGATGACTTAAAGGCCTATCTTTCTTTCCCACCTCTGTTGAGTCCCACAAAAGGAGGAGAAGAACTATTTCCTTACCTGGCTATATCGCCAGCTACCATTAGCGCAGCCTTGATTCGGGAAGAAGACAAGATTCAGAAGCCCGTGTACTATACCAGTCGGGCATTTCGTGGCGCAAAAGAAAAATACCTGTTGATGGAAAAGCTCGCCTTCGCCTTAATCACCACGACTTGCAAGCCAAAGCCCTACTTCCAAGCTCACACAATAGTCGTCCTGACGGATAAGCCCATAAAGCGAGCATTGAGCAATCTTAAAGCGGCCGGACGAATGGCACTTTGGGCAATAGAATTGAGCAAGTTCGACATACAGTACCGCCCGCGTACGGCCATAAAAGGGCAAGCGGTTGCCGATTTCATTGCAGAGTTTACTAGTTTGAAAGACCAGGAGGCATACGGACATCCTCCATGGAATGTCTACACGAACGACTCATTCAATAGACATGCAGGCGAGGCGGGCATTATACTGCGATCTCCGAAAGGCGACGAGGTGGAATGTGTGGTTCGCCTCGATTTCCCTACGACCAATAATGAGGCCGAGTATGAAGCTTTGATCGCAGGTTTAGACTTCGCAAGAGCAGCGAGTGCCACCAATGCGGTTATCCACTGTGATTCTCAGATTGTCACCAATCAGTTGAACAGGAAATACGATTGTAGAAGCGCAAGAATGAGGAAGTACCTAGAACTGGCAAATAGGAAGATGAAAGACTTGCAAGCAAAGATTCTCCAGATCCCGAGAGGAGAAAAACGAGCAGGCCGATCGTCTTGCAAAGGCCGCATCAGCAGATCACATGATCACCCCCGACAAGGTACTCATCTTTGTTCAACCCTCACCTACTATTGATATCATCAACATGCAGGAGATAGGCTCTGAAAGTAGCTGGACCACACCAATAGTCACTTACTTTAAGGATGGCATGCTACCCAACACATAAGAAGCAGTAAGGAAGCTGATGGTTCAAGCCGCGCGGTTCGTCCTGATCAAGGACGTCCTGATCAAGGACGTCCTTTACAAAAGAGGATTCTCGCGCTCATACTTAGGGTGCCTAAGCCTCGAGGAAGCAGATTACGTCATGAGAGAAGTGCATGAAAGTGTTTGCGGGAATCATTCAGAGTCGCGGTCATTAGTTTACAAACTGATCCAGGCTGGATACTACTGGCCCATTATGCAAAAGGACGCTCAAGTATACATCAGAGCTTGCGACAAATGCCAAAGATTCGGCAATTCCATAAGACAACCAACGGAGGTACTCACGCTGATGACGGCCCCATGGCCATTCGCTCAATGGGGTTTAGATATAATGGGCCCCTTCCCAACTGCAGTCAAACAGTTGAAATTCCTAGTAGTCGGCATTGACTACTTCACCAAATGGGTAGAAGCGGAAGCACTAGCTACCATCACAGAAAAGAATGTGCGCAACTTTGTGTGGAAGAACATTATTTGCATGTACGGTATACCAAGAGTTTTGGTCTCAGACAACGAGAAGCAATTCGATAACGACTCTTTTAGAAACTTTTGTTTAGAACTTGGAATCAAGAATCATTACTCATCCCCCGCACACCCTCAAGGACAAGTAGAAGTCACGAACCGATCCTTGCTAAAGATCATCAAGACTCGGCTCGAGGGGGTAAAAGGCTTATGGCCAGAAGAACTTCCAAGCGTACTATGGGTGTACAGGACGACGGCTAGGACACCTACAGGCGAGACACCGTTCCAGTTGGCATATGGGAGCGAAACAGTCATCCCAACAGAGATTGGACTCACCAGCTATAGGGTGAACAACCACGACGAAGGAAGAAACAACAAGGCCATACATCTTCAGATCGATCTTATAGATGAAGTCAGGGCAACAGCTGACAAAGGCTTGCACGATATCAAGATCTCATGTCCAAACACTACAACTCCACGATCAAACACAAAGACTTCAAGGTTGGGGACCTTGTTTTAAGAAAGGTGATGGGCAGTTCTAGAGATCCTACTCAGAGTAAGCTTGGTCCCAATTGGGAAGGCCCCTACAGAGTCACTTCATGGGTAAGAAAGGGCACCTACCACCTGGAGACCCTGGACGAACGAAAATTACACCACCCGTGGAACATTGAGCACCTCAAGAAATACTACCAGTAGATAAGACAGCAGCAATGCTCCTTCATCAACTTTTTTTAGTTAGTTTTAAAATTCAACTGTCGTTTAAGGATTATTCAATTTTTTGCTACAATACTTTTTTAAGCCCAAGAGGCAAGTTTTCTACTTATGCATGAGGAGTTTATTCAAACATATTTTTCTACTTTGATTACAATAACTTTACAGTAGACGAAATTAGTTATGACGCCCACAAAATGGACGAATCCGATGGTCCACAAAAGTGGACGGATACATCCCATGAGGGTGTAAAAAAAAAAATTAAGTCCATACAAATGGATGGATACATCCCATGAGGATGTAAAAAAGTACTAAGTCCATAAAAAGTGGACGAATACATCCCATGAGGGTGTAAAAGTTATTAAGTCCTTAAAAGGACGAATACATCCCAAGATGATGTAAAAATTCTAAAGTCCATATAAATATGGATGGATGCACCCCAAAAGGGTTTAAAACTTACTAAGTACATGCAAATGGATGGGTACATCCCACTAATATGAAAATTATCAAAGTCCATACAAAATGTACGGGTCAATCATATAAGGATATAAATTGTAGATAAATAAATCCATCCTATAAGGCTAAAACTTACAAAGGTACATCCAAAATATGTCTGACTGATGTAACGTCAACGGACTAAACGTCGTCTATGACTATTCCCGTTCAGATACAAGAAAGGGCAAGTTGTTCATGACGGTAAATGGATACATTGTTAAACTTCAATAGACAGATTCAAGCAAACGGATTGTTTTGATGAATAATCAGTAAACAATTAAGTACAAGAATTCCACAAAGGGCAGATGTTCATAACAATACATTAGTTAAATTTACAGGATAAAAAAAAAAAAAAAAAAAAAAAAAAAAAAAAAAAAAAAAACTTTGTACTTCACCCAACGGGGTCTCTCAAGGTAGCAACATCAGCAGCGTCTCCTTCGACCTGTTGAGGAACGTCCTTTTAAGCAGAATCACCATCAACATGGGGGTCACCCACCACTACATCTTCAGCAAAAAGATCTTTTGTGCTCTCAGACTGAACGGGTAGGACAGAGGTCTGGGCTTGGGCATCTATAGAAATGTTAGACATGTCCAGGTCCGGATACAAAAACTTTACCTGACGGAGGCAATCATCAAATCCGTCAGCAAAAGTACCACCTAACTCTGTCAGATACGCTTCAGAATCACGATATTCAAGAATCGCATCATCCTTAGCCTGACGGAGCTGGTCCTTGACGGCTTTAATTTCTGCTTCTTTGTCTTCGAGGACCTTCTGCAACACCTCCGTCTGCTTTTCAAGGTCACCACGAACTTGCTCCGACAAGGTCAATTTCTTCTCCTAGACCACCCTACAGGCTTGAAGCTGAGCCAATTCCTCCTCTGTCCCCGCAGCTTTAGCCCTTATACGATCCAAAGCCGTCTCGTGATTAAGGCAACGATCCATCAGCCCTTTCATCATGACCATGGCCCGGAAAAGAGAAAGTTAGACAAAAGATGATAGAAAAGAAGATAAAAAGGATGACAAACAAAATATTCACTTGAGTGATGCTGAAGAGACCCGTCTCTCCCATGGCCTCCGTAGTATGGTTGTCGAGGTCTTCGTAATCTTCTGCCATGAAAATGGACGAAAGTCTTTCCAAAGCATACTTGGAATCCTCACGAAGGAGGACGGGTGGCTTCTTGGCGACGGTGGGAGCTTTCATTAAACCCTTACCCACTCCATGACCCTTTGAAGGAATTTTCTTTATCTCTGCTTCTAGGACCACGACGGGTTCTTTGGCAGTAGTTTTGGGTTTCTTAGGGAGACGGTCCTACTTCTCAGGTTGTTTCTGTTTTGACGGAATAGTTCCCATCCCTTTGGAGGTTTGGCCCTTCTACTTTTTTCTTGCAACAGTCTGCTGCTTAATGAAGGCCCTCCTCCTTGCATCGTCCATTTCTAAAAAGAGATGACGGTTAAAAGCTAAAAGCATGGAAGGAAAGAATTAACTAAGCATAATTTAAAAAAAAAAAAAAAAAAAAAACTTACGTTGGCGGACTTGCTCTTCGTATCGACCCCCTTTATTGGTTCTGGTCTGTCACAATGCCAGTGAATGGTATCTAGATTCACCAACTTTGCCCAAGTTCTTTCTTCTAATTTTTTTTTTTTTTTTTGAAAAATCTTCTCCAAAAAACTCCACTCCTCGAATGTAACTTGTGGACGGTCTTGAGCTGCATCGTCCATTTCTAAAAAGAGATGACGATTAAAAGCTAAAAGCATGGAAGGAAAGAATTAACTAAGCATAATTTAAAAAAAAAAAAAAAAAAAAACTTACGTTGGCGGACTTGCTCTTCGTATCGACCCCCTTTGTTGGTTCTGGTCTGTCACAATGCCAGTGAATGGTATCTAGATTCACCAACTTTGCCCAAGTTCTTTCTTCTAATTTTTTTTTTTTTTTTGAAAAATCTTCTCCAAAAAACTCCACTCCTCGAATGTAACTTGTGGACGGTCTTGAGCTGCAAGAGGTAGACGATTAAAAATCGACGGTGCATATAATTTAAAACTACATACTGAACGGATACATACCAGACGGGGGTAATATGCCCCATATTGTGTCAATCGGCATAAACTCCGTGTCACTAGTTGACACATCCACTCATTACCGTCCATAAAGAAATACCTAGACTTCTAGTCCCTGTTGGAATCTGGAGTATTACTCACAAGCCACAGCAATGGACTCTTTGCCACGAAGCTATACATTCCTTTAGACTTCGTAATCTCAATCGGACGGTAACAATGAAAGAACTCCTCCATCGTCAGCTTTCACTTCCTGCCGAACATAACCCCATACAAGACCTCTACACCGAGGAAGACCCTTCATGCGTTTGGGGAAATTTGGTTGATAGACAAACCCAGGTATTGGAGAAGTCGACAGTGAAGTGGACTCAAGGGCAATCTTAGCTCAACTTTGAGCATTTGCTCGTAAATCCCGACACCCTCGACATTGTCATAGTAACACTTCTTCGATTTGAAGGGCAGATGGAGAGGTATATTATCAGATATCTGGTACTTATCTCTTAAAGTTCTAAAATGTGTTTCCTTAATTGAGGATGTAAAATCGTTTACCTTCCATATTGGAAGTATTATAAACTTCCTCATCCCGTCAGGACCAATGACGGACTGGATCGGAGGTTCACTTCCACCTAGACCGTCGCTAAGGTTACTCTCAATCCTATCCTCATTCCTTGAGGAAGAGGAGATAGCAGATGAACTCCTCTCTTCACTTGAAGTGTCAGGATCTTTTCGACCTGAAGGGTGTACTTCATCGTAGCCCGTTCCGTCACGAACAAATGACTGGTTACTCGACGCACTAGAAATCCGTCACCTACATGCGACGGTAAACCCTAAAACAGACAAATCTAAAGATATTTGACGGTGGCCAGAAAAAAAAAAAAGCTGCTTACCCGTCGTGGATATGCAGTTAGGAAATTGTGAGGAGTGAACAATGGCGATGGATCAAGTGCTTGACAAGGTGAACGGATGTGCTCTGATCGTTTGATTTCTATGAAAAGTGAGAAATGAGAAAGGCAAAAGTAAGTTTATATAGGGGGAATGGCACAGAAGATGAAAGGACGCTTCGTTCTTAGCAAACAACCACTAGGTGGATGACACGTGCCCTATATAATTATTTAATCGATACTAATTACCATATGCCAGCGTGTCGGGCCAGGTCTCTCTCAATGGAGAAATCAAACTGTCATTCCATAAGTCCGTCTCCTAGGAGGTCACAGACTCATGGAGTGAGGGGGCAACTGAAGAGGATAAAATTCGATATGACAAACGGATCTTAATTGAGATGACGGGTATAAATGTATATACCTGGAATGGACGGATCCAAAATGAACGGGCATGGTATAGACGGTTTCGAGGTACGCTTGTCATCACTTTATAAACAAAAATAACTTGCGTCTCACGCATAGCTAGGGTATATAGAATCCCAATGGAAATAGAATCCAAATATAAAGAGAATTCCGCGATATTCGCCCAATTAAAAGAAAGTTCTATAAGGAAAAGACTTCTTATACAAGAAAAAAAAGTCAATTCTAGACCACTATAAAAACCCCAAAGGCTCTCACAAGTAAAGGTACGCATACTATTCCCCAACTCTAGCATTCTAGGGTTGTAAGCATCTTCTAACTTAACCTTCGGAGAGTCTTTAGCCGGTACCACACCGGTACCCTTTTAAGGTGTTTTTTGCTTTGTGTTTTTCAGGTTGCATCGAGTGCGGGCGAGAGAACCTTGTAGCTTACTGAAGATATTTAGAGCATCATCAGGTTTCATTCTCTCAGAGAAATTGAGGTTGGGCGGGAAAACTAGTCTCCGACCGAAGTCTTTACTATAATTTTCCTTTATCTGAACTTCATCCACCTTCATAGCCATACATAAGAATTAATGCTTTAAAAACTTAAAAGAATTCCTAACAACTTATCGCGTACTAAATAACTAATTAACAGGCGAAAATTGGGAATTAAGCCTGTCTCCCAAACAATATAGTTAGTAGACACACTTTTAAAAGTATATATTTTACTAACATCTCGAGTCTTAGAGACTCGATTTTGGGCTATAAATCGAGTCTTTTGAGACTCGATTTTCATGGTCTGATCACGTCTGATGTGGCATTTTTTCCACGCAGCGTCCACCTGGAAATCAAGTTTCTAAGACTCGATTTATAGGCCTTTGCGCTTTTAAACACATGGGTCTTTACACTTCTCATCTCATCAGAGGAAAAAAAAACAAAAACAAAAACTTACCCAGAAGAGCAAGGAAGCACCCAGCGAAGAGGACAACCTTTACACCTTCAACCCACGGCTAGCCACGACCACTGACGGCCACCCACGCCCCACGACCACACACGGCCAACGCCGATCTGAAGCCACCCACTCTGACTCAATCTTTGACAGCGATCTGAACCCGACCCCTAGCCACGACCAATGAAGACCACCGACGTCCAGGCCCACGCCTAGCTGAAGTCATCGACGCTGGTCTGAAGCCACGGTGATCTGGGGGTTTTTTTTTTTTTTTCTCTCATTCTTCACCTTCTGTTTCTGGGTTTTCGTTTTTTTTTTTTTTTTTTTTTTTTCTCTCTCATTCTTCACCTTCTGTTTCTAGGTTTTGTTTCTAGGTTTTTTTTTTTTCTCTCTTTCTTGTGTAAAGGCTGTGTGCGTTTCTGTTTCTAGGGTTTTTTTTTTTTCTCTCTTTCTTGTGTAAAGGTCGTGTGCTTCTTAAAACATTGTAGTTGTTTTGTTTATAAATCGAGTCTCAAAGACTGGATTTTCAACTAAACAACACGTGAAAAAAATGTCACATCAGACGTGATCCGACCATGAAAATCGAATCTTTAAGACTCGATTTATAGGCCCTAAATCAAGCCTTTTAAACTCGAGATGTTAGTAAAAAATATAGTTTGAAAACAGTGCCTACTAATTATATTATTTGATAAATGATGTTGATTTCCAATTTGGGCCCTAATTAACATCTTATCTATTTGTCTTATTTTTATAATAATATATATGCATCATATCTCTCATAATATGTTATAACGAAATTAGCGTATTGTGTGTGAGAGATTTTCTCTCTTTATTTTGGGGGCATAAGCAGGCCGGTGGGAACTAAAATAACTTTGCAAGCCCATGATTCTTGGGAGATACAGAGCCATCGGCACCTGAATATATGAATTCTAGAAAGCCTGTTTTGCCAAAAAAAAAAAAAAACTGTTTGCTGATATTTCCAACCTCGCTACACTTGTGCCAATAATTCTTTTATTATTTACCTATAACGTATTCAATTTCCAATAATCAAATTATTTATGTGACTCTATGCATGTCCGCACGTGACTTGGGTCTGAATTCCAGACTGAATTTCTAACACCATTGATGTCATGTCAACGTGTGAATGACGTGAAAATGAAAATCTTCACCTTATATGCATATATGATCATAATATGTTCATAATATGGTAGCAAAAAAACATGGCTATAATGATTTGATTTTGACAAGTAACATTATTCTCAAATGTACAGAGAGACCTTGTACATCTTTTAACATTAGCACGTAGGACACTCTAGTCTACACAGACTTCAAATAATCAAACCCCATATCTAATAATGCACCTAGGACCACTCATTGAAGTTTACATAACACGAACATAAAATTGAGAGATGAGAGGGAAAAACGAATGCAAAGTTGTTGTTATTTGTAGTATTGTATTATTATTTTTATGAAGATCCGCTGCATTGAGATAAAAGACAGGACAGTAGTCCGTAGGGGATGATGGGTTGTGTCGTGACATTAATTTGTTCTCTGAAGTCTGATCTTTCAGACTTTTAAGTACCATAAAATTTTTGGAAAAGTAAACTACGCTACAAGAGCATTGATATAAGAAATTTTTTAGAATATTTTTTTAAAAAAAGAAAAAGTAATTAAATTTTTTTAATAACTTTTCGTGTATATTTTAGAACATACATTAATAAACTATTTTAAAAAATTATATATAAGAAAATGAAAAAGTGACTAATTTTTATTGTAGTTTTTTTAATTTTTCATAAAAAATTTTCTAAAATAGATGATTAATTAATATATGCCCTAGAGTTATACGTTAACCAGACCATTATTATAAAATAATATCAAAATTTTTCTAAAATTGTCCATTTATAAATATTCTAAAAACACCCATTAACCGTACCCTAAATTTTTTAGCTATGCTAATGGTAGTTTTTCACGTCTATGTCATAGGGAGGTGAGGCTAAACGTGGATTTACTTGACAAGCTCATATGTGTCTCTTCATACTTCAATGGGATGTGATTATGATGTGCACATGATGTGAAAGTGGGTCTAAGACTCTAAGGCCCTGTTGTTAGAAGCACGATTGGGATTGGGATTGGGATTGGTAGCTTGGTAACTATAAATAACCCAATTTTCACATTTGGGATGAATATTTTTTACGAATAATTTAAACCGAAAGAACAAAATACCCTCTGATCATAGGATTATTAAATCTTATGTTAAAGGTATGAGTAATGCAACGCGTATAAATTATTTTATAATATTTTTATAAATTGTTGATGTAATCAATTTTTATTATTTCTCATCTAAATCTACTACTAATATCACTTTTTCATTTACCAATAACTACTCACTACATTAGCAGTTATAAAATAATTCGTATAAAAGTAAAACAATTCTTGATTATCTGTATGATCCAAATTACCAAAGAGAGGGAGTTGGAGAAAAGGTCTAATATCAATTTAATTGGCCATATCAGATTAGGCCTCGCTTTATCAAATATGGCTCAGTCCAAAATTCTATCAGGTCCAAGTAAGAAAAAAAAAAACAGCCTACGTTTTGCAGGCTAGGCTTGACAGGCCCGCATGAGAGTGACCAACCTCCAGCTTGTAAATTTGAAAAACTACATTGTTCCATAGGGAAATGGAATGAAACATTGGCACATAAGATTAAAAGCATTTGCATCAGCCTGTGGAAAAAATTTTATCTGTTATAATATAAGAACTTACTTTTTTCTATTATACATATTTATTTCTTAAAACACTATATATCATATTTTATCTATTTTATACTATATTTCATTAAAATTTTTATTTTTTTATTTTTTTATTGTTTCTTTTTCTTCACATACAACAACCATCATCTAGTCTCTTCATTCATTCTCAAGATACGTAAATAAAGAATAAAAAATTAAATGGAAAATGAAAAGTGTCAGTAAAAATGTACACAGTTACTATCAGTGGCGACTCTAGGAAATTTTTTCAGGGTGTTTCTCAACAAGTATAAATTACACAATCTAATAAAAAGAAAATTTTATATATTGACAACAACGATAATAAAAAAAACACACAAATACATAAAATTTACAACAAACTTGTCCATAATTTTAGTAAAAGAATAAACAATAAACTATAAGTTCATTTGAAATATTAATAAAATTATTAATTACTGTCGTGACGTTGTTTTGTTATTTCATTAATTTGTTTGTCTTTTATAAACTATAATTTGTTATATTGTTGTTTCATTAATTATAAAATTATTAATTGTTGTTTAGCTTAACATAATTTAATTTGTTTGTTTTTTATAATGTATTGGTTTATTAATTATTATACTGCTTTAATTATTGTTGTTTAGCCTAACAATAAACTATATTGCTTTAATTTATTTGTCATTAATTATACTATTTTAATTTGTTACATTGTTTGGCCCTATGTGCACATTACACTAAAAGAGCTACTGATGTGCACATTATTTACACATCCTATGTGTAGGTGTAGCACAATAATTAAAGTATTAAAATTATATAATGTGCACTTGTGCAGCCCAGCCCCATCCCATGTGCCCATCCACCCCCACCCCACTCAACACACAAGCGCCTTATGATGCGCCTGCCAATCAAAAAATTTCACAACTAAAAGACAATTAATATTTCATCAAGGCACCAACACCAACACAGACACAGTGCACACTACACACACCAACACCAACAGATAAGTTAAACTGATAAAGGCATTTTCAAAAAGTCAAAAACGGACAAAATTATAAAGCATTAAAGCTGAAGACTAAGCAGTAAGTTTGGCCAATCAAAATTCAAAAGACTAAAAAGAGAGAGAGAGAGTTATGAGTTGTTCTTATTAAAGAAGAGAGAGAGAGAGAGAGAGAGAGAGAGAGTGAGAGCCATTTTCTATTTTCTAAATCAGATAGAGAGAGAGACTGAGAGAGTGAGAGAGAAAAAGAGAGACTGAGAGAAGAAACTTTGAAAAAAAAAAAGAAATACCTTGGAGACTTGGAGTGCCGATCCGGATCAGCTAGCGCCGAGCAGGTCAGCGGCAGCAACCAAGCAGCGAGCGCCGTGCAAGGAGGCGGCCGATCTGTCACTGGAGTGCCGATCTCCGTCCTCCGACCCGATGAGCGACGACGAGTGGCTTGGATGAGCCTCAACAAGTGGCTGTGATGAGTGTGTTCTCTCTGTCTTTAGGTTAGGTTAGGTTAGCTTAGTGATTTCTTTCCTTTTTTTGATAAGGGCTGTGGGCTGATCTGTGGGTTTGTCTTCTTCTTCTTCTTTTTTTTAATGAGGCACTGCCGCGCTTTTCTGCTCTGCTCTTTTTTTTTTCTTTTTTTTTTTTTTGGGTGAGAATTTGTGGGTTATATGGCTGTAGTCTGTTGGGCTGGGCACTTGGGCTTGCCAAAGGCTTGCGGTGAGAATCTGTGGGCTTGCTGTGAGAGTCTGTTGGGCTGGGCACTCTGTAACAATTTTTTTTTTTTTTTTTTTTTGGTGAGAATCTGTGGGTTTGGTTGTAATCTATTGGGCACTTGAGCTTGCCTTTGTTATAATTTTTTTTTCTTCAAATTTTAGTGCAAATTTGTTTTTTTAGGGGGTTTTTTTTTTCTCTTTTTTGCTTGAAAGTAGAACAAATAATTTTTTTTTTTTTTAATTTGAGGGTGTTCCTAATTTGACTGAGGGTATTCCTGATGCAAAGTAAATATAAATTTTTTTTTATATAAATTTTTTTTTTTAGGTTTTTTCAAGAACACCCTGACCTCAACGTAGCGTCGCCTCTAGTTACTATAGCAACTATATATTTTTACACAATTTTTCATGGCCTGATGTGGGTGACTTTTGAGTTTAGTTGGCTAAAATGTGGTACTTTTTATGCGAGCTCTAATTCCTAAAATACTCCAAAAAGTTTCACATACACAAGGCTTTAAATCATTCTAAAATACTACCAATGGAGGGATATGGTGATAAAGGTTCCTAACTTCCTAGATCAAAAGCATAACTCGAACTCATTGGCCATTGCTGTTGTTAGTTGTTACTTCTAGTATCAAAAGCATAAATTATTACTTCTCTGCAAATATAATAATAATAATAATAATAATAATAATAACATAAAGAGAAACTGAATATTATTGAACTAGGGCGTGACATTCACTCTCTTTAACGAGATTCAAGCCCCTCGCCAATAATCTCTCTATTTTTTAGCGTGTAGAATGTTTGTGGATACCTCCTCCTTTCACCTCCCCCTTGTGCACGTATTTAGCCTAATATTTGATTCAATATATATCAGTCCATTAATCCCCACAATTAAAAAATAAAAAAGTCTCTCGCTCATTTTCAATATGAGATTAAACATTTCACTAAATCTTTATCTTCCATATTAACTCACATATCTACATATTTAAGTTGTCATATTAATCCATTTTAATTATATAATATTAAAATGCTGCAACATGAACATACTAATAAAAGAGTGCAATTAAAAAAAAAGGCAAAATAATTGGCAAATTAAGTGAACAGTGACTTAGTAAGTCATGCACATATTTGCTTGCAGAGCTATATGAATTTAACAATTTAGTTTTTCAATGACATAGGCTTTAGCCCAAGTACTCCTTAAACTTGTATTCCATCATCATTTATATTTCATTAAATCTAGATGAGACTTGCTTATTACATAAATAGAAAAAATTTCCCCAAGGTTACAAACTTGATTGTAGGTAAAGCTACAACTCCCACTAAAAAATTAATACGGCTACATATTTTAAAAATTTAACCATTAGATTGCATATTTTTTATATTCTTGACTATGGTTTTAAAAATTGGTATGGTCAAAGAACTAGAAATGGGACTAGTTACTAGTTACTGGTTTTCTGGTCCAACCAAAGTCGACCAGTGATGTCATAATTTATTTAATTAATAATTTTTTAAATTATATAAATAAATAATAATTTCAAACTCCATTCCACTCAACAATTTCAGACCAGTAGCAGCCATTCATCAACAAATATATCCATTAACAAAACAATCTCAAAATCATATCTAAATATTAACTCAACAATTGCTCTTTCACAAATAAATATCAACTCAACTCAATAATTTCAAATTGGCACAAACATTTCAATGTATAAATTATAATGCTCTATAAACTATAATGCTCTGTAAACACTAAACATTTCAATGTGTAATGATCTGTAACTAATTACTAATTAGTGAAAGACTAATTGAAGATAATGCTAAGTTACCACTTACCAATGGTGAGTGGACTGAAGAATTGAAAGCAAACCAGCAACACCAAAACGGTGAGTGGCGATACAAGAGACCGAGAACCTTCAACAAAGACAGAGTAAACCATGAGAGAGAATCATTTTTCATGAAATAAAAGCCATGAGAGAGAGAGAGAGAGAGAGAGAGAGAGAGAGAGAGAGAGAGAGAGAGAGAGAGTTTAGTAGCTTACCTATACCAAAAGGAGAAGTGAGTTAAGAGACCAAAAGGCAAAGAGGTGAAAGTAGAGGAGAGAAATAGAGAGGCCAAGAGGCTAAGAGTTTTCGATCTAGTGACAGAAAGACCAAGAGGCTAAGTGAGACTAAAAGACTTCAATCTGGGGACACAAAGACCGAGAGGCTAAGATTAGAGAGATGGAGAGGCCGAATGACCAAAAGAAAGAAAGAAAGAAAGAAAGAGAAGCCAACGAATTGAGGAGAAAGAAAGGAGATGAGAGAGACAGAAAGTGAGAGGCTGAGAGGCGAGAAGAGTTCTGACGTGAGGAGAAAGAATGAAAGAAAGAGTAGAGAAGAAACGACACCGTTTTGGTGTTTTCAAAGTGAGAAAATGACACCGTTTTAGCCAAAATGGCGTAGTTTTGGCACATTAGCTTAATTAAGTAATAACCAATTCAACCGACCTAATTTTCGATTTTCTCGGTTAAACCGGCCGGTTCTGATTAAACCTGCCTTTTGCCTTATTTTCAATTTTTAGCCATACTAGACCGATATTATGCCCGGTTCCCAATTGAACCAATCTAGTCTAGTTTTTAAACCCATGTTCTTAACAGTTAACACACATGTTAAATTTTGCGTCAAATTGATCTTATTTACTATTCGATTCATCAACTTTTTTTTACGCATAATTTTAAACTACAACAGATTGAAACTTAAACATTTGATTGATGACATAGCTATTGATTTTTTATCTTTGGAAAATTTTGTAGGCATAAAGGATATAAGGAGAAAATATAATCTAAAGGTGGATTTGTCAAAATTCATATTCAATAAAAATTTATTAAGTAGAGTTGTAGTCTTAACATTGTCCAAAAATATTATTGACTTCTCATGCTTATAATTAAAAAAGGAGAGAGA
Organism: Lithocarpus polystachyus; assembly: GCA_033629205.1. NCBI lineage: Eukaryota > Viridiplantae > Streptophyta > Magnoliopsida > Fagales > Fagaceae > Lithocarpus > Lithocarpus polystachyus. The sequence goes on from CM066165.1 coordinate 35,818,665, forward strand.
GATGAATATATATATATATATATATATATGTATGTATGTATATATATATATATATGTATATATATATATATATATATATATGTGGTTAGTTTATGGGAAGGAAAAAAAAACATAGATGGTCAATTTTTCTTATTCCTATGTAATGATGATTACATAGGAAAAAGAATAGGTATTACAAGGAATGCAAAATGCTGTAATGTAATAATTATTCCTATTCAGTTTTTAGGTAACCCTATAGTAATAGAACCCTGAATCTGTATTCCACATGTTTGGTATAACATCTTAAAACGATGTAATGAAAACTTTTTAAACCAAATTGTCTAAAATGCCCTTATTATAATAAATACATTTTTTATAAGGATTACTTTAATAAACCCAATCTTTTTTTTTTTTTTTTGAGAGAACCAAATAAATAAACACACACACACACACACACACACACACACACACACACACACACACACACACACACACACACACACACACAGGGAGTGGGGAGTCGAGTTTAATATCTTGAATGGAGACCTCTAATGAATTTTTTTTTTTTTTTTGGTTTAATAAATCCAATCTTTTTTTTTTTTTAGATTGCTTTCATTTCATTGCATTAAAAATAACTGCTTTTTTTTGCTTCTCAATGTGTCTTCTTCTCAACATAGTCTCACACCTGTAAAATTTGCCCAACAAACAGTATCACTATTTCATTATTCTTTCAACTGTAAATACTACCAGACAAGTTAAAATGCACAATTGAAATAAAAATCTTTTGTTAAAATATATATATATATATATATATTATTGATACGCTTTAGATTGGCTAGCTGATCACGGTTGTTGTTTCTAATCTCAGTTTCATAAAACCTCACAGCTATACAAATATCAATCATGGCAAATTTGATATAAAGTCAAAAAAAAAAATTGATATGGATAACAGAAACAGAGGGCAGTACCTGTAGAAATTGCAGATCTATGGGCAGAAAAAAAATCCTAAGAAGAGAGAGCAGCAACTGAGGGTGAGTAAAAGGAAATACCCAAACAAATAGATCTCTAGTAACAGAAAACAATAGAGAAAAAAAGAGAGAGAGGGTGCAATACCTGTGGAAATCGTAGACCTAAGGGAAGAAGGAGAAAAAAATTTCCTTGAGAAGAGGGAGCAACAACTGAGGGTGAAAGAAAGACAATACCCATATAAATAGATCTCTAGTAGCGGGAAAATAAAATTTTAGAGAGGAAGGAGATGGAAAATTTAGGAAGGAGATGAAATTTTGGGATTTTTGTTAACAGAGCAAGGAGGAAGAAATTTTGGAGAAGACACGAGTAGCGGGAGATTTTGGGAATTTTGCTTAAGCAGAGCGTATTACATTTAGCAAGGGAATAGGAATTCAGTACTTTTAATAAGGAATGTCTATTCCTCATTTTAAGGAATAGAGATTCATATGGAATGATTATTACAAGTAATAAAAACATCACCAAACAACTGTAAAACTAAATCATAGGAATAACTATTACATTACAGTATCTATTACAGTCTACCAAACGTCCCCTAACTAAAAAAACAGAGAGAGAAATATAGAGAGATAAGGTTTAAGGAAAGTAAAAAAAAAAAAAAAAAAAAAAAAGGCCATTTTTTTAGAAGAATTATTTTGGCAATTAATGTTATGTTCTAATTAAGAAGGAGAGAGAAATATAAGGAAACGAAAAAATATAAATGGTCAATTTAAAAAATATATATTTAATAGTTGTAATCGGGGTATTAAGGAAAACATATGCGTCATCATTTTATGCTTGGAGAAAGTGACATATGGCATCATTGTGTGCATCCTCCAATAGATATCCAACTATTATTATTAGGACAAAATTTAGCTACAACATTGGTTGTAGCCTAACATATTTCAAAAATCTAACAGCTAGATTACATGTTATTTATGCTTTTAATACACGAGTCAAATTTTGTGTCAATCAGATATTATTTACTATATGGTATATAAGATTATATATTATGTATAATTTTAAATTAGAAAAAAAAATTGCAATTTAAACAAGTTATTGATGACATAACTGTTGATCTTTAGTTTTCTAGAAATTTTGCAAACATAGAGGATATAAGAAAAAAAATGTAATCTTATGGTGAATTTGTAAAAATTCACCTCCAATAAAAGGATATTGAGTAAAGTTGTAGCAACTAATTTTGTAGCTAAACTTTGTTATTATTATTATTATTATTATTATAGGCACAAAGATAAGTATTTTCAAGCACTTTATTGGAAAGATAGCTAAGATTGTTCTCTAATACTACGATTACCATAAGTACATTATAATACCTTATTTTCATTTTTTTTCAAAGTTATGTTCCTGTAACATGTCTCTATACATTTGATTCTTGGCTTATAAAGGCAAGGATTCCAAAAAAAAAAAAAATACCAACACCATCTACTTGCAAAAATGACTAAAATGAGCCTCTTTGCCATCTCCCACGTCTTTGCATTGTGTTTTTGCTTGATTAGTATTGCAGCAATTGCTGAACAAGACAGCAAGCTGCCTGAGATTCAGATTTCCAGTGCCTTGCCTAAGGACTCTGAACCGACCGAGGTTCATGTTATTGGTGAAGCAGTGATTGTGCTCAAAACCAATCAAGATTACAAGTGGAATATCACAAAAAATGAAATAACTTACAGCTTTGCGGTATGGGGCAATTTGATTGCAGACTGGTATGCCTTTGAGCCCAGCAGTGATGCAGGCCATGAAACAATATTTTGGTCGATTAGAAAGGAAGGTGTCTTTCACAGCTTTGACAACTCTAAGTGGGAGTTAAAGGCTGAATGGTTTAGAGAATGAATGATCAGGCCAATCGACATTTATAGATAGTGTCGGCTAATGTTGTTACAATAATAACGGAATAAAAAAAACTGTCACCAAGAGCCATGTAGCTCATGTGGCGTCTCCTCTAATATATCTTAATTCTCTTTTTATCATTTTACTTTGTGTTTAATATCTTAATTGATAATAGTTGCTTATTTTAATTATTTGGTTTTAAATTGATGTGGTATAAATTTTAGGCGTTAATACTATTTTCGTCTCTATATTTTCACCCCATTTCTACTTTGGTCCCTACTTTTTTATTTTACTGCTTTCAATCCCTAAAATAAAAAAACGCGTTCTATTTTAGTCCTACCGTCATCTCACTAACGGAAATTGTCTACGTGACAGACGAAGGATACTGTTTGTAGACTAAAAGCTGACGTGGCCATTAAAATAATAATAATAAATTTTATTTTGCATTAAAAAAATGCCATGTCAACATCTAAATTTTTTTAAAAAAAATTATCAATTTTAACTAAATAAAAAAAAAAGAATTAAAAGCCAAAAACTACATAAATTAATATCTAAGGGCATGTTTGGTAGACTGTAATAGACATTGTAATGTAATAGTTATTCCTATAGTTTAGTTATTCTTTAGTTTGGTTATATTTTTATTACAAGGAATAGTCATTCCTTATGAATAGCTATTCTTCAAAATGAGGAATAATTATTCCTCTTTAAAAGGTGGTATTAGTTATTCCTTAGTAAGTGCAATAATTTTTGAACTTAATATATTTTCAAATAAACAAATTTTCCATATACATCTAACAATTATAAAAATAAAAAATCCTAAAAAATAACACATATCTCTCTTAAATTTAAAAATAACAATTTTTAAGGAAATATAATTGTATGAGTAAGATATTTCCTAAAATAAATGTTAAGTTTCATTCTAATGTTATAACTCACAACCAAACTAATGAATATGTTTAGTTATTACATTACAACACACTTTATTACTAGTAATAAATATTACAATTCTTGTTGTAATCCTCATTCAGTGTACCAAACGTACCCAAGTTTATCTTGAACAAAAACACCAAGAACACAAACCCAAATTTAAATACAAGAAAAACATTTTCCTTTTCAGTCTCCTTTTCATCCCCTCCTTTTCATTAAACCCACAAAAATCTCATTCCTCTCTCATTCTCTCTTTTCCTCTCTCACATAGCCCAATCCCAACCATCTACTTTTCCTCTCTCACTCTTATTGAGCCGATCCCAACCATGGCCGAAAGTCAATCACCTTCTCTACCTCGTTCTCTCAAACCCACATCCTAGGCAAACACGAGCACGAAGAAAGCAACTACTAAGAGAGGGGGTGGTTTTGTTGTCAGGTGAGATTGATTTCGTTTAGGTTTGATAGTTTCAAATCTAAGGTTGGAGGTGGGCTGGTTTCGACTATAAGTTTTGGATCTGAGGTTTGTGTTTGGTTTCTCATAAAGTCTAAGAAAATTTAGGTTTTGAGTTTTGTGTTTAAGGGCCAAAAATCTGGGTTTGAATTTAGTATTTAGGGGCCAAAAACCTGGTCTTGATTTTTGTGTTTGATGTTTTAGTGGTGTGGGGGTTTGAAATATGGGTTCGAATCTGGGTTTGAATTTCATTTTTTGAATCTAGGTTTGAATTTAATTTTTTGGGTTTTAAATTTGCTGGGTTTGTGTTCTTGTTCAAATGTCTAATGCGTTAATGTTTAATTTGGGTTTTGAGTTTTGTGTTTAGGGATCGAAAATCTGGGTTTGAATTTAGTGTTTGAAGGCCGAAAACCTAGGTTTGATTTTTGTGTTTGATGTTTTCGTGGTGTGGGGGGTTTGAAATATGGGTTCGAATCTAGGTTTAAATTGAATATTTTGGGTCTAAAGTTTAATTTTCTATTCTTTTTTCTGGGTTTGTGGTTTTTTGGGTTTGAAATGAATTTTTTGGGTTTGAATTGAATTTCTTATTCATGTTTAATCTGATGTGGATCTGAAGTTTAATTTTCTGATCTTATTTCTGGGTTTGTGATTTTTGGTTTTTAATTTTGTGTTCTTAAATCTGGGTTGGTGTTCTTGTTGTTCTTATTCAAGGTACACTTAAATCTTGTCGGGGGTGAAAAGTTTTTCTTTCCGATAAATGAGATTTGTGTTGTGTTGGGGGCCTAAACCAAAACTAGACAATGGGCTCAAAGCACGGCCCAAAGGCTACCGGTGAAGATCTAAAGAATTCACCTAATCTTATGCCTTGGTCTTAGGTTGAGACTGACAAAGATGACCCATAAACAGTTCCTACAGTAGACACGTCAGCATGATTAAAGAGCATTCTGCAGAAAATAGCCTAGCAACAAAATGTTTCTGCAGTAAAATATCCCAGCTGTAAACTGTCCCAGCGATAAAATAAGACAAAACAGAATAAAACTCCAGCTGTTGGCTATTTCACAGATTAAGGAAAGTATCTATATTTTCAAACTCTTCATCCATTAGCTCTGGAGAAGAGTCTTCCAATACAACAATATGAGGAAAAAATTTTATAGTAACAGTTACATCACAGCCTTCAATATTAAATGAATAAGTAAATATCATGGGCTCCATTATAACAAATAATGAGGAAAACTTAGTGTGAGATGAAGGGAGAAAAAGAGATTTCAGCTAGTGCAGCAAGATCATTATGGTGCCAAGATATGCTCATGGATATGGTATGAGTAGTGAGTAATGACGGACATTTCAAGTAGTATGAGCAGTGAGAGAGAATGTTTAGTGAAGCTGCTGAGACTTTCTGTTGGGCTGAGTGTTTTTAAGTAGAGGCATGGGGGGGTTTTCGAGCTAGGAGTTGGAGAACTCAGTTTCTATACTTGAAGCTGAGAGCTCAGTGACTCAGAACTTTGCTAGAGTTTAGAGAAGGATAAACAGAGAAGTTAAGGAAGAGTTCTTCTCTATTGGTGTATTTCTTAGTCTGTTGGTGAAGCATTAATGGAGAGTTCCATTTATATGTGGGTTTCAGGGGGTAATTAGCAAATAACCTTTACTAAATCTTCCTCAATCTTCAGAAAATTCTCAGAGAATCAAGCTTGGTGCTTCCCTATCATCTTCCTTTACAAAACACAGGAAAGCAAGCACCGAAGTTTGGTGATTGGATAATATGCATCGGTATAGAGGAATTAAATTCCCCATCTTTGAAGCTTTAAAAAACTCTTCCCAATTTTCGACTGCATCATAACAATAAACACGCTCACAAAACAAGTTATTTTATAATTCAGTTAATCAAATTTACATTTTTTCAGCCTTATGAAAAATTAAAAAAAAATAATAAATAAAAAATCAGCCTCATCTAAGTAAAGCATCATTTTGGGCTTAGTAAATTGAATGCGTATACAACTCTTAAATTATCTTGAACATCCAATGCTCACATGCTAGTGTATATACTATTCCTCTAGGTACATGCTTCCTCAAATGCTATTTATGTATATATTTCACATGCTTTAATTATAAATATTCTTTGATGTAAATATTCACATGGTATATTATAAGTAAGTAGTCAAATGTGTGTATGTATATTGGTTGCGTAAAACCTTTTAAAAAAAAATCAAAATGCCAAGTATCTTATTTCTTCATTAAAAAGATAATGTTTGAATTAAATTAAAATAAGATACTATCCTTTGGATAGACGTTGTGGGGTGCCTAACACTTTCCTCACACGTAACTGAACTTCCAAGTCCAAGATCTTTGGTTTGAGACTTTTGGTTTACCTTAATTAATGTACCCTTCAAATTGGTTTAGTTAATTAGGTAACTTAAAATGAATTAGAAAAATAGTTGACCAATTACACCTAATACAAAACCAATAGTTAGTGGTGACTCCTAAAATAAAGTAAGAAAAAGGGACTCTCTCTCTCTCAATCTCACACACACACACACACACACACACACACACACATGTCACTCCAGAAACACAAGCACACAAAAAGTTATGATGCTAAGGACCCAATGTGCAACCAACCTAGAAATTCGATTTTTGGGGACGTCCATAAGCTCCACAATCGATACACATCCCGAAATCAAACCACATAGTAAAAAAAAAAAAAAAAATCTCATCCATAGTAGCCACCATCCCACAGCCCACCACCACCACTATCAATAGCCACCAAAATTACATAGTCACATACCTAAATAAAAAAATCACATACCTACACTGAAATCACACGCAAATCTTCAAAATTGCCACCTCACCGTTAGCCACAACCACTACCAAGAAAACTATCAATAACAGCCACCACCACTACCTACCTAGAAAAATGACCACTGCCAACCATAAAACCCACAATTGACAACCAATCTCAAATACCCATCACATGCAATTCATAAAACCCCAACCCATCTACAGCTTCACAAAACCCACAACCTATTTCTTGCAAATATCTATCACCTTTAAGTACCGGAGAATCAAAGAGAGAGGCAGAGGATTAGGGTTTAGAGAGGGGATTTGAGGTTATGGGCTTGATCTATAGAGATAAATTGAGAGAAGAGAGTGAGAAAACAAGCAAGCCACCATAGTAAGTAAGGGCTGGAAACATGGGAAACTATGAGAAAACAAGCAAGTCACCACCGTAAGTAGGGGCTGGGAAATAGGCCAAGATAGCAGTAGTTGGCATTGTCCAAAGTCAAACTCATATGGCATATGTCCAAGAGGCATGCAGTTATTTGGTGGTAACTGCCATTAACAGTTATGGTTGTATGTGATTTTATCCTTTTGTTGTTGGGGGAGTCAAAGTAGAATACTAAAATGGCTTAGAGAGATGAGTGTGTATTTCTCTAAGGGTCTGTTCGTTTGAGGTAAAAATAGAGAGGATGAAAAACAAAGAGAGAAAAATATGGTGAAAAATACTGTTTTTCACTGTTCGTTTGGGGAAAGAAAATAGGAAGGAGAGAAAACTCGGGAGAAAGTTTTCTCTCCGGGCCCACATTTTTTTTTCCTCCCAAATCGGAAGGAAAATCTGGGGAGAAAAGTGCTATAGTAGCACTTTTACAAAAATGCCCTATTCCCACCTTTTTTTTTCCCAATGTGACCTGATCTAATTTTTACATTATAATAATAAAAATAATAATATAAATTTATATATATGATGTGATAAATTTTATATTATTTAATGAGTACAAATAAATCTATTTCTTACATATTATGTAACAAATGTATAATAGTCAATTTATATAAATTACATTTTCCATCCTTCCCTTTTTCTCTCCCACCAAATAAAAGAGTTTTCCATCCTCTCACTTTTCCACCCCTCCAACCGAACACACAAGAGGGAAAACTAAATATTTTCCATCCTCTCACATTTCCATCCTCCCACTCTTCCACTCCTCTAACCGAACGGACCCTAAGTCTTGTAAGGGTGAGATATCCTTTGTACTTATGATTGAGTAATAAAAATTGGGGTTTTCTTCGCTATAAACATTGTGTGTCGTGTGCTTGGGATTCCATTAAACTATTCTCAGTGTTCCTACTATGTGTGTGTGAGTTGTGTCAAATATGGCTAATTTAGGGAGTTAGTCATCACAGGCAGAAAATTTAGAGTGAAAATTGGTCTTATGCCACGAAGGTAGGTTGCTAGTTTGTATTGATTTGGGTTTGATGTTTTTAGGTTCATGTTTTTGTTCATGTTCAATACCAAATCTATACTCATGGTTTTTGTTTTTCTAGTTTTTTTTTTTTTATTTCTTTAAAATTGATAATTTTTATATGCTAACGTGGCATTTTTTAACACTGAATATTTTTTTATTATTTTATTTGCCACATTAACATCTAACATGCCAATAGTGCACTACGGGTATCACATATGCAATTTCCATTAGTCAGATGATAGTAAAGACTAAATTAACTCTAATTTTTGGTTTTGGAGACTAAGATAGGAAAAGAAAAAAGTGAGAACCAAAATTGAAATTTATCCAAAATGACCAAAACCCTATTTACACCTTAATTTAATTCTATGTTTAAAATTCATGTTTATGTTTTATGTATATGTTTATGTTTAGGTACAATTTAGAATGCTCATTAAACAAAATAAACAAACAGCAAGTTATAACGATTGGAATTGTGTTATCTTTTTGGCAATCTTTAGTTTATTTTTCAATTCAACCTATTAATAAACACAATATTGTTTTTTCACTTTAGTTTAATCGTGTTATTTATTTATGTCATTATCTAGCTTTTAAATTCTGGTGGAAATTTGAGTCAAGCGATTTCATTTATGTTAGAAAAAATATATCATTACATCATGTTTATAACCATGTGTGTTCTTGTCATCTTTAGTAATTTTTATTAACATAAAATATTATTTACTTTCAACTTGTCATTAGCTATATCCAAATTATAACCAAAAAGTTTTTAGTTTAATTACACAACTAGATATTTTCATTAGTGCATAGCATGCATTCTTCTAGTGGTCAGATAATGTCACAATCAAATTACGCCTGAGCATCTCTTGCAAGGAATGCGGTTTTCCAATAGTGAGATAATGTCTACATGAAGTCATACATTGTTTATAATTCATCATATTTGAACATAAATTTATTTTGTTCTATTGTTTAGGTTGTGACAGGTAATTTTTGCGGTACCCTCGTCTCTAGTCTATTAATTGTTAGGAAAGAATAATAAAAAAATTCAAATCTTTTTTTACACAATGCACTACCCATGCATTAGTCCTTAATTCCTACGACTTACTAAATCAAGCTATTTATTAGAAAATAAAATCTTTGAGTACTATTTGTACAAATTAATGCAAATGTTACAACAAATGATTTTCAAATAATAATTCAAAAAGAGATTAAATGAATTTACAAGTGACACTATAAAACTATGAACCTGCATCTAATTATTTCTTAATATTGGATGAATTTTAATTTTAATTTATAAAAACATGTACATAAACATTAACCTATACTTCTAAATAAAAATATATTATAGACATTAGTAAGAGAGAACGACCCAAGCCCACCAATTTTTTAGTTGGGCCAAACCCACATAAGTGAATGAGATTGTGTTTAACGTACCACATGGTAGTCATTTGACTAATTATCTTTCTCCCCTAGATTGAGTTTTACATGAAGTCGCCATTTATTTTATTTTAAAAAAAAATACAAGAAAAACATAGAAAAATGTTTTATTTGATTGATTTGATAAAAGTATACTTCAATTTGAATATAAATAGGAGAGAGATATTAGGGACGATTGTTGAGGCTCATTTCTTAAAGCCCAACAAGGAGAATAAGCCCAGCAACATCAGAAAGAAATAATCAAAGAATAAATAAAAGAGCACATTAAACCTGAGCGGCAGGAATAATAGAGTATATGTTCGTAAAGCAAATAAACGGGTCTTAAAGAAGTAAATGGGTCTGAAAAGGTCCGGAAAGAGAGGAATGGCAAACCATGGGCCGCGGATGTAGAAAAGTGAGGATGGGCCACACCCATTGCGGCAGGCCCAAAGTAAAGCAAGTAAATAGAGCCATAGGAAATCTATGGGCTCTAAAGGGAATGAGGAAAAGTTGGGCCGAGGAAGCCCAACGAGGTAGTAAAGGCCCATGGAAAGCACGAGGTTACAAGGGGCCAAGGACCCCCCAAAGAAGGATAAATGGGACACGGGAGCCCGCATGCATATAAGGCGAGAAAAGCCCAGTGGGCTCATTAAGCCATTGAAAAAGAGAGTAAGCAGTGGACCCAAAGAGGCCCAATTGTGATTAAATGGCCATCCTGATAAAATGGCACGCCAAGAAACAATAGAAAAGCTGTGAAGAAAACACAAAAGGAAGCAAGAAGACTGAAGCCCACAATCAAGGGCGAGCCCAAACCACAAACGGCGAACCAGTGAAGAAATAATCCACGCCACAAGAAGCTAGAAGTAAACGGCACGATAAGAAGGCAGACGTCCAGGCCGCGGCAAACGCATGACCAGCAGGCAGACTTTGGACGGACATGAGAACAGGGCACGCGCAAGGCCCAGGTCCCACCAACCTGTACCCAGCCAATACGGGTGAAGGTGGGCCATCGGTCAGAGGTAAAGGGGGTGTGGTTTGGTGGAGGGGAGAGGGAAGAACCCATTTCAAAGCTCCCGCTCAGGCCACTTTCGGGTGAGTGTCCTACTGGGATGGCATAGCACCCGAAAATGGCAAAGCTGAGTTGGAACCTTTCAGTGCATGCCATGAGGGAGAAAGAGAGTACTCTGCCGTGACAGGTGAGAATGCCACGGTAAGCTAACGGACAAAAATGCCCTTGTCTTCGTCTGGTGATGTGGTGCGACACGGCCAGCGCAGGAACATGGCACTGGCTGAGTACCTGACCAACCAGTAATGGTCGGCGAGTACACGCATCGGACAAAGACAGTTAAGGGGGTAAAAGAGTAAAAGCAACACCTCGGCAGGCACTATATAAGAATGTTCCCTGTGCACAAGGAGGGGGAGGCCAAGTAAGGGAAGAATTAAGGAAAAGAAAAGAAAACAGAGAAAGTAAAAAAGAATAACAAAGTAAGAAAAGAAAGAAGGGAGGGAAAAGTAATTTAAAAAGGGGATTGAAATAAGAAAATGAAAGGGAAGAAAGTGAGAGGATAGGCATGCACCAAAGTGAGTTGTTATTTCCTCTCTCCCTCTCGAAAAACCACATTTTCCATTTACTCACGCTCGGAACAGATGTCATCTAGGACCGTTCCTTCAAAGCCATTAATTTCTCCTTTGAGAAATTAGTTGCATTGAGGGAGTGTCGTCTCCTTTTTGGCTTGGATTCCTTTAACATACCACAGCAGACTAATAGTTTTTGCCAGCTTGCCGTCATTTCTTGCTCATTTCCTTTTATACTCACTCCTCTTAAGTTCTTTTTTGTTGTTCTCTTTAGATTTGGACCAAGAACGGTAAGCTTAGCCTTTGGAAAGTTCTTGCTATTTTGGGTAATAACAACTGGGGTTCTAGCTTAGCATTAAATGCTGATTGGCCTTAGTTGATGGGATTAAAGCATGTATTAGGCTAATGATTTTGGTTTTTCTACTACTAGAATCAGAGCTCCCTAGGGCAAATTGTATCACCCCAAGCTAGGTGTCAATCTTGGAGCCCTTTGCTGGGATCCCTTTGCTGCCCTCCAAACCACATTTCCCTAAGTTTCCCCATTTAGGTTCATGTGCTTGGTCCATGAACCAAAAAGTACACGCTTTTTGCATGAAAATGAACTGATTTCCAGTTGTTCCAAGAGCTTTCATAGTCTGGTTATGGCTGCCCTTAGTCTTTGACCAAATGGGTTGGAGAAGAAAGGAGATACAGCTGGCTGAAGCTTCCCAGCTTTTTGTCATGTCACCTCAGCTTTATATCACATGAGAAATAATGAAAATGAGCTTGGCAAGGAAAGGTTTAACCCCTGCTGGACACGTATCCCTCTTTTGATTTGATTGGACAAGCTGGAGTTGGCAGTGATGGGCTCCAACTGTTAGGCTGTACTGAAGTTTGATTAGATAGCTCATGTGAGCTTCAGCTGTTGGGATTTGTATGTGAGCTGGGCTGGCTCAACTAGGATTTGTAGTTGAGCTTCTTTGGGCTTGGTCATCCCTACAAAAATGAATAGTTTTGATTGGGTGATATATATGGGCTTTTGTAGTTAGTTGATTATGGAAAATTAAGCATAGTTCCCATAAATTTTGTAAAAGAAATATTTTTAAGGGATGGGTAATTTATATTTCTCATGAGTTAGGGACTTTAGTATGTGAAAATATATTTTTGCCAAGAAATAATTTTGGGCCTTGCGCATAATATAATTGTTTTTGCCAAAATAATATTTTGGGCTTTTATAAATAGTTGCCAAAATAGATTTGGGTTTTGTTAAAAATAGTGTCAGATTATCATTTGGGTTTTATGAAAATAGTGCCAAATTATTATTTAGGCTTTATGAAAATAGTGTCAAATTATTATTTGGGCTTTATAAAAATAGGTACCAAATTAGCATTTGTACTTAATTAAAATAGTGCAAAATTATTATTTGAGTTTTATAAAAATAATGCCAAATTATTATTTTGGACTTTATTGAAATAGGTGCCAAATTAGTATTTAGGTTTTGTAAAATATGTGCCAAATTTGCATTTGGGCTTTATTAAAATAGGTGTCAAATTAGCATTTGAGCTTTGTAGGATTTTGTAAAAATATTGCCGTATAGCAACGGACTTAGTAAGAGTGTCATGTAGCAACGGACTTTGTAAAGGGTGCCATGTAGCAACGGACTTTGTAAAAGTGCCATGTAGCAATAGGTTTTAGGGGTGCCATGTAGCAACAGGCTTTGTAAAGGTGCTATGTAGCAACAGACTTTGTAAAGATGCCGTTTAACAACGAGTTTTAGAGGTGCCATGTAGCAACAGGCTTTATAAGAGAGTTTTGTTGGGCTTTTGGGCTTTGCTCACAAGTTAAGTGATTTTGGGCTTCCATGTGGAGATAATATAATTTTGTGACCCAATTTTGATAATAATGTGATGGGTATTTTTGTGAACCCAAGTTGGATAATATGTGGGATATAATGGGTAATATTTGTGAGAGGGTCCAAGGTAATTTATGGGGCTTATATAAGAAATATTTGTGAGAGGCCAAGTTGGGCAATAATGTGGGAAATATTTATGTGGGCTCAAAATAGCTTATGGGCTTGTGTAGATATATATTTTTGTGAGTGGGCTAATGAAATTAGGGCCCGAAAATTTGTACCTCAACAAATCTTAATTCATGTGACTTTTGGTTTTTAATTCTGTTTTTAATTTTTTTAATTTAGTTAAAATTGATAAATTAATTTTTTTTTTTAATTTAGATGTTGACGTGGCATTTTTTAATGTAAAATAAATTTTTTTATTATTTTAATGGCCACGTCAACTTTTAGTATGCCAATTGTGCACTCTGTTTGCCATGTAGACAATTTAGGTTAGTAAGACAATAGTAGGGGCTAAAATAGAACACATTTTTCATTTTAGGGACTAAAAGCGGTAAAATAAAAAAGTAGGGACCATAGTGGAAATGGGATGAAAATATAGGAACGAAAATAGTATTTCCGCCTAAATTTTATAAACAATATAATATAATGTAAGTTACGTCGGAATGTACTGGTTATAAAATATAATGAAAAAACAAAGGACATTATACATACCTTTTTAGATTGTTTGGAGTGGTTTCAAATTAAATCCTATATCGGTATATCCCATAAAACATTCCTATATTTTAAAAACGGGGTAATTGCAGTAAATTCGCCTGTGGTTTGGTCCAAAATCACTTTGCATACCTGTAGTTTAAAAAATGTCACTTTACCTATCTGAGGTTTACTCTGTTTATCTCCCATAACCCACTTCTGTTAAAAATGATGGCAAATATGTATTTTTTATTTACTTTTACGTCTCTTCCCTCCTAAAACAAAACAAAACATACAAAAACAAGATTAAAAAAAATGCTAATTGGTAATAATGGTAGAAACTTGCTAAAGAACTTCAAGAACACAAAAATTACAAACATATCCTTTTTTAAAAAAAAAAATCTCTCTGCTCTTTCATAGACCTAGATCTCTCCCTCTCTCTTTCTTCGCTCAAAACCCAGTTTGGTTTTGCTTGTCGATTTCTTCAGGTTAGTGAAAGTTAGCGTATCACGTTCGTGTCATATCAAGATAGTGATATTCAACTAAATGACTTAACTCAAACCCGACCCATCTAATAATTGTGTCATGACACTTCAACCCTAATCCGACTTATTAATGGGACGGGTTGACATGACCAGACCAACTTGACACGCTTAATAAATGGGTTGTGTTGGGTTGACACAAATGTGACACAATCCATTTTAATCTGTTTAATATAGAAATAAGTTTTTTACACCTCAAAAGTAGTGCATATATTCAACTCACATTCAAAATAATATAGTTCAACAAAAAAAAATATAACATTCATCTAGAAATAAGTGTTTTACACTCCAAAAAAAATGCAAACACTTTAACCCAAATTCAAAATAACAAATTTCAATAAAGTTTTTGTAGGGTTTAGAGATCTAATGTTTGTAAAGTTTTAATTTACAATTATATCACTTATACGTTTTTTTAATTACTCACTTTTTTTTTTCAAATTTAAAATATAGGTTGGATATAAAAAGTATTTGACGAATTTAAAATAAAATGAATATTTATTTCTTATACGAGTTAAACGAGCTGTGTTAAATGAGTTATTTCGAGTTGACACAAATAAATTAATGTGTCAAACGTGTCTATTGCAAGTTATGCAGATTAACCAACTAATAACGCGTTTCTTACCGTATCACTCTCAGATCGACCCGTTTATGACCCAAGCCAACTAAAGCCCCCACCCTAACCTGCAAAAACTAGTGTCAAAAATTGACACCCCTACATCTATACAACATAATATTCGTCTAGATTGTCTTTCATAGTTCTCTCTCGTAAATTTGATAATGAAATGACATTGATCTGGCGAACCCTCTCCCCTGACAGCTTTAACAGTCCTCCTATCTCTTCACAGGACCTAGGTGGCTCTCCATTGAGTCCAAAGCGTAATCTCAATATATGTTCTTCTCTTTTGTCAAGTGTCTTGAGAAGTTTATCCACCTCTTGCTTCATTAGCTGTTTCTTGATCATCTTTTCTGGCATTGTTTCACCTGGTCCTGCTATGATATCCTGCAACAAATTTTGAACTAATGAATTAGATTTAGTCAATGGGGCATATGTCTTAACTGATATTTTATATTTTAAAATAAGTTTTTATTGCTAAAATGGAAGATAATAGACAAGATATTGAAGAAATTATACTAATGTTACAATGGGAAAAGAGACCAAAAATGCCTGCAATCAACCTCACTATAAATTAGTTTACAGATAACAGGATTAAACTTCTTATGTAAAGTTTCATTGACGGTGAATTTCCTCGTCTCAAGCAAGTTTCTTAATCTATTTATTCATGGGGAAAAAAATCCTCAATCTAGTTATTTGTGAACAACAGTATTGATGTATAGTTTTATTGTTGTAAAAAAATTTCCAAGTTGGATTATTAACTCATAAGTCTGTCTTTGAGTAGTCTTATAAATTCTGAACCTTGTTTGAGATACCAAGGTATGAAACTAATTCTAGCCCCAACTATCTGGAAGGAATTTGAATTCTTGGGATTTAAAAGCCCCAGTCTTCAATCTCATCTAATCCTGCAACCTTGATTTGAGGTCAATGCTTTGTAGAATCAGAATCCAATTGGAGATTTGTATTTTTAAGCACAATTTTCAAAAGGCGAGAAATATCAAATATAGGAAATGCAGGACTCATAACCTTAACTGACATGACGAGGAATGGCTTGAGTTTGAACATTAAAACTGTAGGAAAGTATTAATGAAAGAAGAACATCATCATTAATTAATGTTAGGAATAAAGTTCAAGGAAAGAACCTGGAAAGTCATGTGACCTTGATCACTTACTGCTCGATCCAATGACACCAGGGGTTTGCTCCTCTCAGAAACAAGCCTCGCTGTGGAAATATTCACATTGAGCATTTCAGCAATTTCAGCACAGGTAGGTGCCCTCCCTAAACTTTTAGTCAAGATGTTGCTAGCTTCTGCAATTTTCGCCACCATCCTGCACACATTACCCTTAACACAACAAGCTAACCATACATTCACTATCTACCCATTTACCTCCCAAAAAGTCATATTAGGGTGAACAAAATATTGTGAAGAGGAAGGAAATTGTTATTTTCTTGAAATCTGGACTTAGTTCTAATAAAAATTTTGACAAATTTTTAAAGCAAGCTATTGTTATAGAACATATCAACCTGAACAGCAGTACAAGTTTTCACAAAGACTGGCATCCCATCTGTTGAGCAACTCTAGGAAATACAATTTACAGCAATCACAAAATAGAATGAAAAGAAAAAGAATAAATCAGACAGGGTTCAATGGGAACACTGTGTTGAGTTAGTAGCATCCCCATTAAAGGAAAAAATAAAGAAGCAATTCAAGGGAAGAATCACAAAGACAGAAACTTAGTCCATTAGCCATTTATACATTATACATACATACGTACATATGTAAATAATTTACTTGAAGTGCTTATGCTAGTCAGACATACCAACAAATTTTAAAACACCTCATATCACATACATGTTAAACACTAAATGGGGAAGACAATGATCCTTGATTCGAATTTAGACCAAAGGCAAAGCCTGCTTTATTTCTGCTCCAGCATTGAAATTTTGCATTGAAACGTCGCAACCTACAACTCCCTCCTTCCCTCAGCCAGTCCTTTTTTTTTTTCTTTTTCTTTTTTTGCTAGATTAATGTACACATGTTAAACTAACAAGCATAGAGACTCACCAAAAATTTATAAAAACTATCGTGCAGCAACTGGAGATACTCAAAGAAGAATCTTAGAGGGTTTAAGTTATTTTGAACAGAAGGGAATGCTCAGAAGTTAGACAGGCTTAACTAAAAGGTAGCAATGACTATAAACATAGTCTTAATTTATGCAGTTTCTCACCGGTAATCTCACTAATATAGTATCATTTGTTATGGTTCCTGTAATAGCTTTCTTAATCCACCAGCCAACATATGTTGACAACTTATGTCCTCTTTCAGGCTCAATTTCTCCACAATCCACCCCCCGAAGAAGGCCAATGCTCCCTTCCTGAAAACACAACAAAACAAATTGTACATCAACACACTGTAGGAAACAAAGTTTAAGAGTAAAATATGTGGCAACCTGAATGAGGTCCTGGAAGCTTAGTCCTCTGCCTTGATAACCTTTGGCAATGGAAACCACCAGTCGACAATAGCTCCGAGCAAGTTTTTGTCTTGATTCTCTTCCTTCACACAAAATCTTATCTACACTCCTCCTTTTCATCCCTATGACCTTGGCCAACTGTTTTGATATTGTCTCACAGCCTAGAGCTTCCCTGACTCCTATTCTCATCCTTTCCAGCCTTGCTCCCTCCTGTCAATTTGCAAACACTTATTTTTCCACTTTTGATAGAGATAATATTGACTTTCATTTGCAAATTTCAAACTTGTATTGATCAAGTGATTGTTATTATTAGAACAAACTACCCTAACAAATTTCACTACATAACTACTCTGTATGGAGAAGGCATTCTCTTTAACCATTGGGATATACTAGTAAAGCAATTGGAGTTAAAATTCTTCTGGTTGTAAACAAATTATGTAAAGGAGGCTATTAACAAACTAAAATTCAAAGTTCATACCCCACAAGACATACTAAAGTCACTTCAATAATATTATAAGTAAATAGCAGCCATTCTAGAATTTTACTAGCAAACCTACCTTGAGGCATAAACAAAGCTCTGCCTCTTCCCTTGGACTCAACTTCCCAGACTTAACAGACCCAGATGAAATTCTCCAACTTTCACCATTTTTTCCTCTAACCCTCTTCTCCTTTTCCTCCTCCTCACTCCAAAACCACCATTCCCATCCCCAACCAAGACATTATCACTCTCTGCCACTTCAAACCTCGCCAATCTCAGCTACAGCCAACACAGCATTTCTAGCAGCCTGAGTTTGGGCTAGTGCAACTACCTCTGTAGCTGTAGCTAGGGGTGGCAAAATTGGACACGACCCACGAATCTGACACAACACGATACGAAATTAAGCAAGTTATGGGTTGAGGCTGTCAGTTCGTTTAGACCCCTGTAAACTAGATTGTTTAACCTAATTAATTAACCAAGTGAATACTTAGGTTTATTATTCAGATCTAGGTTAAAACAATAACAATCATATTGTCAGTTCGTTTAGACCCCTTAACCCAACAGATTAACCTAGAGAATTAGCCAAGTTATTAACTTAGGTAATTTAATTAAACTAGGTTAACACAAATAAATATAAAAACAATAAAGCAGCGGAAAATAAACAACACAAAGATATGATGACCCAGGAAACCACACCGGTAAAAACCTGGGGAGGATTTGACCTAGCTATCCTCAAGGTAAACTGAATCCACTATGAAAGAATTGAAGTTTACACAATAGACTTAGACCACTAACGTCATATTGCTACCTGCCTGTAGGAAACTTACTACCATGACCCCATGATAGCTCCGAGATCCACGGACTCCTTCTTTCCGGAATTCTTCAGCAAATCCACAAGCGCACCTGCTTGTATATCTTTGTGCTCTTTGATTCTGCAACTGTAATGATCTACACAACTCTTGACATAAATCTCAAGTTTGTAAACCCTAAGTGTATGTGAAGGTAAACACCTCTAGATCTCACAATGAGATTCACAAAACACAGCAAAACAGAACTCTACAGAACTCTGAAAACGTGGCTAGGGTTTTCCCTTTTATACTTAGGGCAAACATAAAACCCTATACATTAAAACGGGCTTGGGCTGAGTTGGAAAATTCTGCAGAAAAACGTTCTGTGCGATTTTCGATCGATCGAGTCTAATTTTCGATCGATCGAGTCTCACAGAAAGTTACAAGTAATTCTGCATAAAAACTCGATTCCAACTTTACAATAAACCCCATACTTTGAGCAAGTCTAACACACGACTCAACATTGTTTTGATCATGGTTTGCCAACATACAAAATGAAGTTCTAAATACATTAGATCTTAGTCTTTAGAACCTAACAAACTCCCCCTTTGGCAATCCGTGACAAAACACAGACTTAACAAAAAGCTCAAAGTTACAAATTGAAATAGCCCATTACAATAAAATAGCCACTCAACAATTCAACCTAAACTACTATCCAACAGTTGCAAGGTAGACAGCAGCTCGACTGAAAACAACCTGTATATTCCTGTAACACTTAACAAACACATAAACGCATGTGTGGAACAAAAACAGGAAATACATAAATAAAAATTTCTTAATTTCACATGACACAAAATAAAAAACATATATCATGAATAACATCATCAATATAAGTCAATAAGCACAATAACATAGTGAAATAAGAAAACATATACATAACAATGTATCTCAACAAAAATATCTCCTAATCAAGAGCTAAAAATTTAAATACACAGTGAAGCACCTAGATACAATCTAATAACTCCACAAGCTCCGCAGTATCACTACTAAGAAAACAAACACTCCCCCTAAAATGTAAATCCCCTCAACACAAAAAAAACAAGCTACTAATGAACTATGCACTCCCCCTTTTTGTGACGAATTGCCAAAGGGCACTCACTCATCATCAAAAGGAGGTGGAGAAGAACGACGAGAGCTCGCCAAATCCGCTCGCAATGCACGAAGCTCATCGAGGATGTCCACCAAAAGCTGACCATGAGCCGCCTGAACGGTCACGACAGTGTCAAGCGTCCGACGAAGGTCAGAAACCTCATCAAACGGTGGAGGAACATCAGCAGCAGCAGCAGCACCAGCAGGAACCGAAGAAGTCCCAGCTGCAAAAGGATCTGCAGAAGAAGAAGAAGGGGGTGGAGTGACACCGGTAGGCTCTACCCTAGCACGCTTAGAGCTAGCTCGAAGTTGAGCAGCCCTTTGCCTCAAAAAAGTAGCACCTATAGGAGCAATAACATGAACAGGCTCGGAAGCAGGATACTCACCAAAACCAAGAAAGAGAAGAATCCTATGAATAAAAACAGGAAAAAACAAAGTATGAGCCTGAGAACTAGACCTATGAACCTCGTTCAAAGAACGAAGGAACATATGCGGAAAACTGATAGGAGCATCAGTGACCAAAGCATACAGAAACACACATCGCTCAAGAGGGACGGTGTGAACATGAGTAATCGGCCACAAAGAATGACAAGCTATCCGAAAGAAAAGATAGTGCAACTCAGACAGCTCAGCCGACGAGATCCGAGGATCAGAACCCCACTGGATAGAAGTACCAGTGATGTATGACAAGACGTCATCAAGTGGAGGAGACTCCTCGTAAGGAAAGACGGGATGGTCCACAATGGGCACCCCAAGAGCATCCGACACCACCGAAGGGGTAATGCGGTACTCAACACCACGTAACCACACCTTGACTAAGGTGTCGTTATCGTAGACATGAATAGAGAGATTCGAATAGAACTCTCTAATCAAAGAAGCAGGAGGAGGATGCTCAAAGTCTAGAAGAGGTAACCAACCCCGACGCTCAAAGTTCCTACGAACCTCAGGATCTAATTCATCTAAGATAACCCTACGCTCAGCCCAAATCTGACGCCTAAGATTAAGGGTCTCATAGGTAATCTGGTTAGACTCACTAGGAAATCTCTCGGTGTCAAAAGATGGAGAAGGATCAACAGTCCTATGGACTCGAGTTTTCCTAGGCATAGTGCTAAGGAAAAGAGACAGACACAGAAAGAAAAGAGCAAAAACCAAAACCAAGAGCAGACTGCAAGTTAGCACAGCATAAAAGATATAGAAAATATCAAATCTATATGATGCATGAGCATGAACAGAAAATGATGCATGTACTAATGCAGTGACATGTTCAATTTTGATTCAAATTAACAAAATTGGCTTGAGCAAGCAAAGTGTATCAAAAATACCCAATTTGAAAAACCCTAGTTTTCAAAACACAACAAATTGATAAATTGATCAACACAACAGTCAGTTAACTCAATATAATGATCAAATTAATCAATCTAACAAGCCAATTTTATCAATTTCAACCCAATTGAACAAAATCCCCAATTTATTCAAATATAAGCCCTAGAATTTCAAATTTTCTTCAAAGCACCAAATAATCCAAATTAAACCACATGAGGTGCTTAGGAAAGGTGTCCCCACAAAAACCCATAAAGAATTTGAGAAAGAATCACTCCAAAACAATCCCAAAAATAGAAAATCCCAAAATTCCGAAATTACCCAAATATGCATGAAAAAATGCATGAAAATAGAAAATAAATGCAAAAGGAAGGGTATAAGGGACTTACCAGCTGAGGGAGAGAGAGATTATGCAAAGAAAGTGGAGGAAAACGACAAAAATCCCAAGAATAGTGCTGACCGGTTGGTAGGAAACCAAAAAGAGTTTTGAAAAGTTTTGAAAAAGTAAAAAGACACTTGAGAAACTTTCTTTTAAAAAACAGCCGGCACGATTTTCGATCGATCGAAAATTACATTCGATCGGTCGAAAACTTATTCGATTGATCCAAAATCAACTTGGATCGATCGAACCAACCAGAGATTTTTCTGAACAAATTTAAACATTTTCGATCGGTCGAAAATCAATTTCGATCGATCGAAATTCTGGAAAAATCAGTGTTTTGAAAAACCAAACATTTTAAACCAAAAACTCCTCAAAGCAGCAGATTTTTAAAATCAAATGCATGAGTATGAGATGATATGATTTTCAAAAAACACAAGTATTCAACCCAGATTCTTCAACCAAAATTTTCTCTCAATATACAAAAAAAACAAACATGTTCGGCATCAATTTTCAAAGAATTCTCAAACTTGGTTGGTCAAACCAAAAACACACACAATAACATGTACACAATTTTAGCAAAGATTAACTTGTGTAGTGTGTGCAACTAGCATAAGCTTGAGAAACATGTGAGGTGATATACACATAGAGATCAATCACAATTTCTACAAAATCCACCACATGAATTTGAAAGAGACTATCCCTTAAAGAGTTACATCATATAACTCCCACATCTCCTAGAGTAAAAGCTTGCAATCATGTAAGTTTCTTGATTTGCCTCATTATTCAAATTAATTGATTAGAAACTTAATAATAGCCGGGATAATGTACACACCAATTTTATGAATTTGTGAAGTTATTATAGCCCAATAATGTACACACCAATTTTAATAGAGGCTACACCTTATGTTCTTTTTGTGCATGTGCTACACTTTCTCGAGCACAAAATCTTATGATATGCACTAAGGTGTTCATGATTGGCTAATACACAGTGGTGAGATAGTTATTTATGCCTTTCTCATTAAGTTCAAGTCCAACAATCAAAGACATACAACTTCAAAATCAAGATCATGTGATCAACAAATATAGCATCTTCCCACACAACATGCACAACAAGACTTTAGCGAGTAAAGTGCAATAAATAAGTGCATCAAAGCTAAACAAGGTACATAAACATGTTATGCAATAATTGATAGACCAACCTTGTCTTCAAATTCAAGGAAAAATAGCAAAACACAATTTGCAACAAAAATTTTTTTTTTTTTTTTTATATAACAAAAAAAACAACCTAGAATGAAATGCATGAATGCAATGCAATGCAAATCCTAGAAACAGAGGTCACAGAAGATATAGCAATAAAGCACAAGGACCATGTCAGACAGACTCAATTAGGTTGAGCCTTTTTGCATCCAAGACTTCTTAGATGCAACTCTTACATTGGAGTTATGATTCATATTCGAATTCTGAGCAACTCCAGGATTGGAAAAAAGGTTTAACGCCTTTACCAATTCACCAATCAGTACCATAGGATCACGTGCTTGAGGCACAGGTACTGTAATTTTATTTGCTCGCTTCGCAGCTTGCAACTTAAAACAATTTGGACGTATGTGTCCAGGTTTTCCACAAAAATGACAAACCCATGCAGGCTTATCATGCAATTTGCCCTTAGTCGAAGTAGAAGCTCTAGAATGAGAAGCATGAAGATCAACCCTAATTTTTCTAGGTGGAGTAACATTCAAAGGCTTGACAGGTTCACTCACCACGGGTTTGACAATCTCACTCTTAGGAGGTTCAGAAGAAGGAACAAATTTAGTGGAAGAAGGTTCAAGTACAGAAATACTTTCCTCATAACCTAAACCGGATTTATCAGAAGGAGACTTTTGAATACTCAGCATGTGATCAAGTTTGGAGCTTGCAGACCTATTAGTTTGTTCTCTAGCAACAGACAAATCATGTTCCAAACATTTAACTTTCTCAAGCAAGAGCATGTTCTCAGTTTTCACATTATTCAAAAGCTCATTTGCATCAAATAATTTAACAAGTAAATTTTTCTTTTCAAGATCAAGAGATGCGATTTTCTTCAAGCCTAACTCAACATTCATAGCATCCTTTGCAGCAACTTTGCAAAGTTTATTGTAGGCTTCCTGTAGATCTGCATCCTCAGAGAGTTCCCCATCAGAAGGGTTCTCTTCAACAGACAAGCTTTCATTGACTACCGTGGTAGCAGTGAAAGCAATAAAGTTTCCATCCTCATCACTTGCGGATTCATTGTCGGAAACTTCGTCATCACTAAGGGTTACAGCCATAGCTTTACCCTTAGATCTCAAATAAGTAGGACATTCAGACTTTAAATGACCATACCCTTGACAACCATAACATTGTTGTCCCAAAGAATTATTAGAAGATTGACCTACTTTTTCTTTAGGTTTTTCAAAGTTATTAACCTTAGTGGGTTCATTCTTCCTAAAATTTTTAGGTTCAACAGTGTTCTTGCCTCTTGCCCTTCTGTTACTATTTCTCAGAAAGTTTCTAAAGTTCTTGGCAAGATAGGCAATCTCTGTAGCAGAGAGATCATCATCAAATTCACCATCCTCAACATCATCAACAGACTTAAGAGCCATTGATTTGGATTTGTTAGTTTTAGGGAGGTCTAACTCATAGGACTGAAGAGATCCTACAAGTTCATCAACAGGGATGGAGTCCACATCCTTACTCTCAGTAATGGCAGTCACTTTGGGTCTAAAATCTTCAGTCAAAGATCTAAGAATCTTCCTAACAATTTTAGGTTGATCATAGATTTCACCCAAATTATAAGCAGAATTAACAATATCATTCAACTTAGCATAGAACTCATCAAAAGATTCATCATCATTCATTCTTATGCTTTCAAATCTAGAAGTTAATTGCTGCAACTTATTAATTTTAACTGCCTTAGTGCCTTCATGCACAGTCTGGAGGATTTTCCAAGCAGTATGAGCAACCTCAACATTAGAGATTCTCTTAAATTCTTCCATGGAAACAGCATTAAAAATAGCATTCATTGCTTTGCTATTAAAAGCGGCTGCCTCCTTCTGAGAAGTTTGCCACTCACTCACAGGAGTAGTGGGCTTCTCCCATCCATATTCAACGGAATTCCACACCCTCTCATCAATGAATTTTAGGAATGCTTTCATCCTTACTTTCCAATAGGCATAGTTGTTTCCATTAAAATGAGGAGGAACAACTAGAGAGTGTCCGTGTTCCATGACAACAGGGGTCAAGGATCAGCTCAAAGATCAAAGGATCAAACACAAAAGTTACCCGCTCTGATACCACTTGTCAGTTCGTTTAGACCCCTGTAAACTAGATTGTTTAACCTAATTAATTAACCAAGTGAATACTTAGGTTTATTATTCAGATCTAGGTTAAAACAATAACAATCATATTGTCAGTTCGTTTAGACCCCTTAACCCAACAGATTAACCTAGAGAATTAGCCAAGTTATTAACTTAGGTAATTTAATTAAACTAGGTTAACACAAATAAATATAAAAACAATAAAGCAGCGGAAAATAAACAACACAAAGATATGATGACCCAGGAAACCACACCGGTAAAAACCTGGGGAGGATTTGACCTAGCTATCCTCAAGGTAAACTGAATCCACTATGAAAGAATTGAAGTTTACACAATAGACTTAGACCACTAACGTCATATTGCTACCTGCCTGTAGGAAACTTACTACCATGACCCCATGATAGCTCCGAGATCCACGGACTCCTTCTTTCCGGAATTCTTCAGCAAATCCACAAGCACACCTGCTTGTATATCTTTGTGCTCTTTGATTCTGCAACTGTAATGATCTACACAACTCTTGACATAAATCTCAAGTTTATAAACCCTAAGTGTATGTGAAGGTAAACACCTCTAGATCTCACAATGAGATTCACAAAACACAGCAAAACAGAACTCTACAGAACTCTGAAAACGTGGCTAGGGTTTTCCCTTTTATACTTAGGGCAAACATAAAACCCTATACATTAAAACGGGCTTGGGCTGAGTTGGAAAATTCTGCAGAAAAACGTTCTGTGCGATTTTCGATCGATCGAGTCTAATTTTCGATCGATCGAGTCTCACAGAAAGTTACAAGTAATTCTGCATAAAAACTCGATTCCAACTTTACAATAAACCCCATACTTTGAGCAAGTCTAACACACGACTCAACATTGTTTTGATCATGGTTTGCCAACATACAAAATGAAGTTCTAAATACATTAGATCCTAGTCTTTAGAACCTAACAGAGGCTTAATAGGTTCGTGCCATATTCAGGTTGACATAATTGACCCGTTTAATGAACGGATTGGGTTAGTATATATCATATGGAACCCGTTTGACCCATTTAATTAAATGACATTTTACCAATATACCCTTCAAACACTAGGTATATAAACTTATTACTAATTGTTTTGGCTTATTTTCTTTGACATATTATGATTGATTATTTATAATATTGAGATATGCTTTAGTTTTAAATAATTATTTGTAATGCAGTTACTTGTTTGTTCTGAATTTTGTATTAAAAATATTTATATGTTTGGTTTTTCATAGTTTATATCAATTTGGTTCACACTAAATTTTTTTTCTTTTTGTTTTGATTAAATCTGATAAACAAGTAGACACGATTGACCCATTTAATAAATTGGTCGTGTTAGGGTTGAGGAATCTTGACCTGTTTAATAAACATGTCAGGTTAGTGTTGACACATATAGTCGGATACTTATTAGTCAACACAACACGAACTCAACACTCGACCACGAATTGCCACCCCTAGCTGCAGCAATAACTAATGCATTGTTGGAGACTATGTTAGAGTCAAATTTAGTAGAAGATGTAGAAACATGCAACTGGGGTTGGAGAGGGTGGTGGGTTTTGAGTGAAGAAATGGTTGGGAGAGTTGGGGAGTGAGTTGGAGATGAGCATATATTGGTGATGGCCATGAAGTGTAGGTTGAGTGAGTGAGCGTGTAGAAGCTTAGACTTTAAAGTATAAATAAGAGTTTGTAGATGTTTTTGGGAGATATTTCTTTCCTTGCCATGCAGGACAAATGTGATTTTTGTTTCATTGTTGCAGATAAGATAAAAGGGAGTGATGGCAATCTATATGTGGATGTCACTGATAATATTGTAGATAAAAATCAGAATATGTGTAGTTGCACGGTTCGAACCAAAGCATTGATTCATTAGGGTGATAAAAGGACACTGTTTTCTCCGTGTTTTCATAAGCGTAAAAAAACACAAAACTAGAAGGAGCCATTTGGCTGTTTTCATTTTTCTTTATAAATTAAAAACGATAATTATTATCTTTTTTTTGTTTTTCGACTTACCAAACAAGTTTTTCATTGGAAACTGAAAACTAAGAAGAAGAAGAAAAACAGTTACCGAACATATTTTCCTATAGTGAGCGTTTGGTAACTAGTAACTTTGACATAGCCCTCCCAATTGGTGATAATCATGAAATAGCCCTCTAGATTGCACCCCTTGTTTTGTACCTCTCCATGTGATATCCTACATTCTTCTTAATTTGGATGGAAGCAAAATAAGAGGATTTGAGACCTAAAAGAAAACCCAAATTGAGATGTGGCAAAAAACTTGGTCAAGAAATTAAAGAACAGTATGTTTACTGTTTAAGGTTTACTTTCCTTGTCTTACTAGGGATCAAAAATCCACTAGAATTTTTAGGGTAATCTACCATGTAAAGTTCTTTAAATCCTCACTTTTCTTCTATAATAAAAGGTCTAAATTGTACCAACCAACAAGCCATCAATACACCACCAAACTCGCCTAAGATAATTGTTTTATACTTTCCCTCTCCAAAAACTAAGTTGTTATTGTATATTGTGAGAGTATACTCTCTCCCTCTTACAAGGAAGTGGGTCCCACCCACCATGGATCCACATTTATGTGAAAGGGAGGAAGTATACTATTATAGCCTGTTTGGAAGTTTAGAGAGGAAGGAGAGTAAAGGGGAGTAAAGGGGAGGAGAATAGTGGGGAGGAGAGTAGAGGATAATGATTATCTTTCACCTTGTTTGGATGTTTTTAAAATTAGTAGGGGGGAAGAGAGTAATTAACCCTTCCTCTTGTTTAGATGTTTTAAAAATTACTAGCCTCTGAGCACGCGCGTGAGCGCGTGCTCAGAGGCTCTTTTTTTTTTTTTTTAGTAAGAGTTAATTTAGAGCATTTATTATATTTTGGAATTATTACATTTTTCAATCACAAAAAAAACCTAGGAGTGTGATGAGTATTATGTGTGGTGAAATAATTTTTAATCACACCCACAGGTTTTTTTTTTTTTTTTTGTGATAGGAAAATGTAGTAATCCCAAAGTATAATAAATACTCTAAATTAACCTTTACTCAAAAAATAGAAGAGCCTCTGAGCACGCGCGTGAGTGCATACTCAGAGGCTATTTTTTTTTTTAAAAGGATTAAAAAAAAAACAGCAACTTGGGGTTATTTATTCACGCACGTGCTTAGAGGCTAGTTTTTTTTTTAAAAGGATAAAAAAAAAAAAAACATCAACTTGGGGTTATTTATTTTGTTTTTTTAAATAATCGTATAGTTATTTTGAAGTAGTGGGTTAGTGGAAGAGGGTTCCTATTTTGTAGGCAATGTTTTAGTGCAAGTTAGACATGTATTTTTACCAAACTATCCTTTAGTTTTGTCTCTACATAAATCTAGGGGTGGAGGGGTATTTTGGAACAAAAAAAATCCGGTCCAAACAGGTGCAGCCCCTTAAATAGTAGTATAGATGATCAGAGGCTATTTTTAAAAAAAAAAAAAGGATTAAAAAAAAAACAGCAACTTGGGGTTATTTATTCACGCACGTGCTCAGAGGCTAGTTTTTTTTTAAAAGGATAAAAAAAAAAACATCAACTTGGGGTTATTTATTTTGTTTTTTTAAATAATCGTATAGTTATTTTGAAGTAGTAGGTTAGTGGAAGAGGGTTCCTATTTTGTAGGCAATGTTTTAGTGTAAGTTAGACATGTATTTTTACCAAACTATCCTTTAGTTTTGTCTCTAGATAAATCTAGGGGTGAAGGGGTATTTTGGAATAAAAAAAATCCGGTCCAAACAGGTGCAGCCCCTTAAATAGTAGTATAGATGATGGAAATGAGAGGAAATTATTTAAATAGAAAAATTTACCCTTATTCGAAAATGGACTTGCAACATTAGTCTATAATTAATTTGTTAAATTAAATAATTATTTAATCGACATTCTCATTCCATCAAATACCACTAATAACAGTAAAAATAAATAAAAATTAAATACCACTAATTATTTAATAATTGTCATATAAATTTCACCCAATTGATACTAATATATTAACAATTACCAAAAAAATTAATAAAAAATCAAAATTAAATAATAAAAAATTTAGAAAGAAAGTAAAGAGGGGACCTGAAGAGAGGACCAAGCGAGGTTGAGTAAGGAAGCAAACCAGAGAAGGGCATAGTAGGAAATTAAAATGTATGAGCCTTGATTGTACAGTTTTACCAAAAGGTTTCTATTCATGTTCAAGATGTACGGAAAATCCCTTATCTGCCTTTGGGAGTCATACACTTCACCTTAGTTCATCTCATATGAAACGTGCAAGTGACAGTGATTTTGATTCCGATGATGACTTGGATCGAGAAATTGATGAGATTGTTAATGTTGTTCCTGTTGAGTCCAGACCGTCTACTTCTGGTGCTCAAGCTGCTCACGCAAAGCCCTTAGCTAAATGTGCAAGGCATTCTGTTTCTGATTCTGATGATGATTTAAATCGAGAGATTAATGTGATTGTTGATGTTGTTGCTGCTGAGTCCAAACTATTCAGTTGGTGAGAAAATAACAGAGGAAAGAAAAGAAAAGAAGGGAAAAAAAAAAGTTTACTGAAGAGATTGCAATGAAACGAAAAGTTTGCGAGACGTTGGACTTGGAAGTGGAATTTCAATGAACTTGCAGAGAGCATAAGTAACTAGTTGACACGACGTAGTGAGATTCAATTTTTTTTTCATTCACATTAAATTTTCTTAGGAAATAAACAAATATTATTTCTATAATTGGTTTGTAATTTTGTTAATTTAGAAATGGTAAATTGGAAAATTCATTTGATCAATAATTTATCTACTCTATTCTCCTTCCAAATCTCTCCAATTTGGGAGAATTAAAAATGAGGGGTTAGAGGTAGTTGAAACCCCTCTAAACCCCTCTCCCTCCTTCCTTAAAAAACTTCCAAACAAGGTAATTGAATTACTCCCCCTCTCTTTACTCTACTCTCCCTCCTTTTTTAAACATCCAAACAGACCATTAGAGTAAATATTTATCTTCCCCAAATACTGAGGTTTTCCCCCTTTTCACCCCCCTTTTCGTAGGAAATGATAGGTTGTATTGTGACATTAATTTATTTTTTGAAAGTCCGACTCTTAAAACTTTAGGTACCATAAATTTTTACCTGTGCAATTGGTAGTTTTTCACAGTCACTGCCATAGGGCGGTGAGGCTCAAAGTGGATTTACTTGACTTGAACTCATATCAATATGTGTCTGCTCAAACTTCAAACTTCAATGGGATATTATTATGTTGCGCAAATGATGTGCAAGTGGCTCTGATAGAAGCATAGGATTGGGATTGGTACTTGTAACAAAATAGTCCAATTTTCACATTAACTAAAGAGAGAAAACACCCTCTGATCATGGGATTCTTAAATCTTATGTTTAAGCTATAGCAATTCTTGATATGATATATCTCATCTGAAGATTCTGAATTACCAAAGAGAGAGAGAGAGAGAGAGAGATTTGGAGGTAAACTCAAATATCAATTTAATCGGCAATTTCTGATTGGGGCCTGGCTTTGTCAAATATGGCTCAGCCCAAAATTCGATCAGGCCCAAGTTTTTTAAATAAATAAAAAAATCCTAAGCCTAACTTTTTGAGATTGCCTTTGGTAAGCCATTTCAAACACACTTTTGAGCATTTTAAACACACTTATACAAATTTTTATACATTTTTTTACCCACACATATATCAAAAACTCTTAAACAACATTACTCAAACTCTTCTACCAAACACTTTGTGACCACACCCCTTACTTGCTAAAATGGGCTGGTCTGGGCTGGGCATCTGAACTGAAATGCCCCACCAAAGCCAAACTTATTTTGTTTCGATAGAAAGCCTTGTAAAAAGATAATTTTCAGCATTTTTTAGTTTTTGGTAGCATAAAAAAAAATGTGAGTCAAAAGCAAACTATTTTTTATCAACAAAAAAGGTATGACTGATTTTTAGAAATTGTTTTCCACTATTTTTTTAAAAAATAATTTTATCTTACAGTAAGCTAAATAAGGGAATGTTATTTTGATAGTGTTATTTTAGTAACGTTGTTTGTATTTTTTGAAAATACATGTAGGTGAAAAAGTGTGTAGAAATACATGTAATGTTATTTAAAAACTGAAAATTATTGTTTAAGTGCATGTACCAAATGGGTCCCCAAGTGATTGTTATTCAACTCATTTAAAGTTACTACCAAATATAGGAAAATGAAATAGTTTTATAAAAAATACTTTTTAAAAAATGACTCATTTTCTAGAAAATATTATTGTCAAAACAAACAGAGCGTAAATTAAATAAACTATCTTCTCTAAAAACCAAAAAAAAAAAAAAAAGAACTCTCAAACTTATCCTTGTAAGGACAAGGCTTCTACTCAAACTATCCTTCAAACTTTTCTTATAACTTTTTATTGAATTTGAATTTTGAAAATCTAAGAATTGGATTATATTTTTTTTTTTTTTATGTTTTTCCAAATTTCGTTCATATTGAATATTATTTACCATTCAATTAATAAATTTATTTTTGGGCAAGACTTAGATACAGTACTTAAGTGTTATTCATTAGGTTTCCCATCTTAAAATTCTGCTATGTAACTTTTTTCTCATAGGATAAAATTGTATTTTTTTAGTTAAATCTCCACATGGCAAAATCTTAAAAAGTGAATTCAAGAAACAACACTTAAGTAACTATACATAAGTTTTATCTTTTATTTTTTATGCATATTTTTAAACCAAAAAAACTTTTTTAAACACTTATTAATTTTGAAATTTAGGAAAATTTGAGGGTACTATCTATAAGTTTTATTTTTTATGCATAATTTTAGACCACAAAAACTTTTTTTAAACACTTATTAATTTTGAAATTTTGGAAAATTGGAAGATATGCAATAATTAGATTTTCAAAATTCATAAATCAAATAAAAAGATAAGTTTGAGGGTATGTTTGGTAGGAGTGAAAACAAGGAAGATAGAAAATAGGAAGAGAAAAATATGATGAAAAATGGCATTTTCTACCGTTTGGTTAAGGAAAGAAAACAAGAGAGACAGCAAATGGAGAGGGAAATAATCCCTCCAGGCCCACACTTTTTTATCCTCCCAATTTGGAAGAAAAATGGGAAGGAAAATATGCTGATGATGTAATTTACGTAAATACCCTTACTTTATATTTTTCCAAATTTCGTTCAAATTGAATATTATTTACCATTCAATTAATAAATTTATTTTTGGGCAAGACTTAGATGCAGTACTTAGGTGTTGTTCATTAGGTTTCCCATCTTAAAATTCTACTATGTAACTTTTTTCTCATAGGATAAAAGTGTATTTTTTAGTTAAATCTCCACATGGCAAAATCTTAAAAAGTGAATTCAATAAACAACACTTAAGTAACTATACATAAGTTTTATCATTTATTTTTTATGCATAATTTTAAACCACAAAAACTTTTTTAAACACTTATTAATTTTGAAATTTAGGAAAATTTGGGGGTACTATCTATAAGTTTTATTTTTATGCATAATTTTAGACCACAAAAACTTTTTTTAATCACTTATTAATTTTGAAATTTTGGAAAATTGGAAGATATGCAGTAATTAGATTTTCAAAATTCATAAATCAAATAAAAAGATAAGTTTGAGGGTATGTTTGGTAGGGGTGAAAACAAAGAAGATAGAAAATAGGAAGAGAAAAATATGATGAAAAATGGCATTTTCTACCGTTTGGTTAAGGAAAGAAAACAAGAGAGACAGCAAATGGAGAGGGAAATAATCCCTCCAGGCCCACACTTTTTTATCCTCCCAATTTGGAAGAAAAATGGGAAGGAAAATATGCTGATGATGTAATTTACGTAAATACTCTTACTTTATTACACTCACCTATCCTTTTCACTTTTTCATTATTATATAAAATTGACATAATAGTTAATTTATATAAACTACATTTTTCATCCCCCCTTTTTCTCTCTAACCAAACAAAAATGTTTTCCACCCTTCTACTTTTCCACCTCTCAAACTAAACACACATGTGGGAAAAACCAACTAAACACACATAAAGGGAAAACTCAAATCTTTTTTGTCCTCCCACTTTTTTATTTTCCCAATAATTTTTTATCCTCTCACTTTTTCACACCTCCAATCAAACCTTTCCCATTCTTAAATTCCATTAGGATTCTTATTCCAGTACCATTACCATTGCCATTACCATTAGGCTTGTAGCGAGCAAGGTGACAACGTAAACTAGAAATCTCTAATATTAAAAAAAAAAAAACACCAATAAATAGAAGAGCTCACAGAGAGTTGCAAAAGAATCAACCCCATTAGATTAGACCCCTTATACATTCACACACGAAAACGAAGAACGAAAGGAATTTCCCACAAACTCCGAAAAGCTCAGAAATCAACAAGACTCCACCTCCACCTCCACCTCCACCTAGGGTTTTCCACAATCGTCGAAGAGAGAGAGAGAGAGAGAGAAGATGGTTCTGACGCAGAAGCTTCACGAAGCGTTCAAAGGAACGGTGGAGAGAATCACAGGTCCTCGCACCGTCTCCGCCTTCAAAGAGAAAGGCGTTCTCAGCGTCTCCGAGTTCGTCATCGCCGGCGATAACCTCGTCTCCAAATGCCCTACCTGGTCCTGGTACTCCATTCCATTCCATTCCTTCTTCGCCTTCCAAAAACCTAATCAGAACCTTCAAATTTACTCAATTTTACCTTTTATACAATTTTCGCTCAAATTTAGGTCTCACAATATAGAATTCAGCTTCAAATTTTTGGAATTTTTTTTTTTCCATTGTTTTCGTATTTCTTGTTAAAATTTGATTTTTTAGAGTTTTTTTTTTTAATTTTAATTAGATTGAATTTATTTCAATGGATTTTTTGTAATGTGATTATGTCAGGGAATCAGGCGAGCCAAACAAGAGGAAGGCATACTTGCCACCAGAGAAGCAGTTCTTAATTACTAGAAATGGTAAAAACTAAAACTTTACTTTGATTTTTACGTGTTTTTTAAATATGATAATGTGTGATGTTTTTGGTAACAGCTACTATAATGGTTTGTTTTGGTTTGAACTCATTTGACCATAATGATGACAGTAGAAAAGTAAATTTACAGATACAAACTATTTTATAAATCGTTGATGTGGCAAATTCTTACTAGTTCTCGTTTGGGTCCACCACATCAGCCATTTGTAAAATAGTTTGAGGTTTTTGGGCTTTTAGCATTTTCCAAAAAGTAATAAAATTGACTGATGTTTTATAAGTTTCCTTCTGTATTGTTGATGCTAATAATGGTTTTTATCAGTTCACTTTTTGGCCACTAGAAAGTGTGAAAATGTGTGTGGGGAAGGTGGGGGAACCAAAGGGGTTTTTGGATCTTATTATGTTTGCTGTTTTGCTATCCCAAAAGTCAAAAAAAAAAAAAAAAAAAAGAGTTAATTGGCCCCAGTTGGTGTCCAAAAAATTATATCTGAAGTTGTTTAGTTTAATCGCCCTGTATTTTTTCTGCAATCAAAAGGGCAGTAATGGTTTGTAGATTGATGATTGACGCAAATAGAAGTAAAAATAGAAACAGAAAAGGATGAAATTACGCATATCAGCAGTGTTTTGTGCAAAAAGTTGGATGTCTTTAGGAAATGTTCTGTTATTTTTTCATTTACTTTGGTGATTAGAGTTCGCCTTCTGTTTGTATTCATGCATTTTGATCGTGGTTACAACATTATATTTAGTAAATTCCTAATTAGCCCCACAGCCTCCACTAGTGAGATAGTACTCAACATGCAAATCCTTCTCCCATAATTATAGGATGGAGGGTGATGACATGGGTTCAAGACCCACTAGGTGTATGTGTGTGTAATTGAATATATTCGTTACAATAGTTTTTTTTTTTAATGCTTTGGATTTTTTTATTGGTAGATTATTACAAAGGATAACTACATTTTGGAATTATGCAAATTACTGGGAAGCAAAACTTCTTCTCTTCTCTCTCTGATTGTAATTTTTTACTGTGTAAAACGCACTCTTATATTCTTTGAATGAATAGATAAAGTAATGATAAACCGGTCACTTGTTGTTCAGTCCCTTGTCTACGAAGGGCTGCATCAGTTGAAGAGGAATATGAAGCTGCAGGTGGGGAGGTTCTTCTTGATAATGAAGACAATGACGGCTGGTTGGCAACCCATGGGAAGCCAAAGGGTATGTCCACTTGTAGTGTACATCCGAATTATAAGTCATCATTATTTATACTTACATGTCTTCTTTCCTTTCTGAAGATAAAAGCGATGAGGCAGATAACTTGCCTTCTATGGAGACTTTAGAAAACAGCAGCAAGAACAAGACCGTAAAGTCAATACCCTCACACTTTGGCGATCAAGATGAAGAAGATATTCCTGACATGGCCGATTACGAAGAACCTGACAATATTGAAACAGATGCTGTAAGTTTTTACATTTGTGTAACCTGCAATGTTTTAGTACTTAATTATGCATGCAGGCACATTTGTGAAAGATTGAAACCTCATGGTTGAACTACATGACTTTTCTTATTCACTCTCTCTCTCTCTCTCTCTCTCTCTCTCTCTCTCTCTCTCTCTCTCTCTCGGTGCTGTATTGATGGTCTGGTGAAGTAACTAACTTACCAGTGTTGGCAATTTAGTGGATTCATGATAATGTCATATTTCCATGCCAGGAAAAACATCTTATAGCCATACAATCATGTGATCATAGACCATTGGGCAGTAGTTTGCAATGCTATAATACTCAATCTTACATTCATGTATGGAAGGACTAAAGTCAGCTATCAATGTATGTTGGGCATGTAAGGGTGGCACGATGCTATAGCTTCTTAGAATTTCATGTTCAAATTGTATTTTTAAGCTCTATACATGACCTTAAAGATTAAAGGAGATGGGGTTTTTGTTTGGCTGTCCGGTAATTCAGCGAATCACTTAGTGGTGGGAGCTCAAGGGTTGCATGATAATATTGGTGTTAATATATCTAGTAAAGTAAAACTTTAAATTTGGATGTTAAAGATAGATTCTAGGTGGTGCTAATTTGTTGATCCCGGTGATTTATTTATAGTAGCATATGACAGTGGTCTTTTGGTATAGGTCCACTATTTTGAACGGCCTTTCTCTAAGTCTCTTGCATATAATAAAGTTTTTTTTTCCCGAAATTAGTATGATAAACTTCAATCTTGTCTTTTTGTCTTGAATGGATTTTTCTACTTTATCAGTTTAATCTATGAACTATTGATTTATGTTGTTGTCTTGAACCTGTTTTCTTCAGGCAACACTTCCATCCACATATCTTGTTGCTGAGGAACCTGATGATGACAATATTTTACGGACTCGAACCTATGATGTCAGCATCACGTAAGATCTATTATTAATTCCTTTTTTTTACTAGTGTCGCTTCTCTTAAAATGGAGGAGGCCCTTGCTTCTTGGAGGATAGTGTTCCCCTTTCTTTTTGGGTTCATTTCTAATATTGTGGTGACGAATTTCTTTAAGAAGCTGGGTCAGAATGTAGTAGATTACTGCAATTATAAATATTTTTTCCTGTATAATCTTCAAACATTTATAGAAATACTGCCCTTATTTCATGGCACTAATATCTTGTCTAATTTTTCTGAGTTTCCAGGTATGATAAATATTATCAAACTCCTCGTGTGTGGCTTACTGGGTATGATGAGGTTTGTCTCAGTAATTACGTGTTTTTCTTGTTTTGAGGTTCCTAAGGGTATTAAAATTTGCTTAGTTTGTTTGATTGGATGACCACTATGGGTGGTCTTTCTATCCTTGTTGGATTTTGTAGATTTGTGTACTTCTCTAAGCAAAGTAACTTTTGCTTAGTTTCTTGTCTTCCTTAGTACACAGCCTGTGTACCACAGAAGCAGTTCGTACTATTCCTATTTTATTTTAATAATTTCCTTTTACCTATAAAAAAGGGAAATTTGCTAGTGGTTTTTGTATGATAATATCATTTGCTTTTCATACCAAGAGGTGTTTAGCAAACCAAGCAGCTTGAGCTAGAATGTTGAATTAGGATTTAACAAATCCAGTTAAGGTCTTCCAGTTGAGATCCCACAAATTGAGCAGAGCTGAGCCAAGGTCAAGTCTTAGTTCAGATTGCATTAGATAAGCCAAGCACACAAAGCTTCCAGGTCTGTCATGCTGAGCCCAAACACCTCACCTCTTGGCTCAGCTTGGCCTTATTTACTTTTTCTCATGCTATTCTTATGCACTTATCACTTCAGTTTTGTTATATATTTCACATATGTCAACGAAACTTACATATCTTTACTGATTGTGAAACTCGCAAAGAGAAAAGGAAGTGAGTTAGACACAGAGAAGATACTTGGACCAAACAAGAAGTATCTTGGAAAAATTGGCCATTGTTGTCATTGGTTGTCAAGGCTAGTATATACATTGATGAATCTGTTCTTTATAGACATAATGAATATTCATTAAGAAGCTAAAATAGTTCAACTACTGTCTCCATTAATTATAAGAAATTAAAACAGTGAACAAAGTCAAAGCGAATAGGAGAAAAAGAAATTCTTCAAGTTCCCCCACCGCCTTTTTCTGAGTGCTGATGTACCATCATCATCGTGAACATGACGTACTTTTTTTAATGAAGATATCTATTACCTAAAAAAAAAAAACCTTAAACACAAAGCCTGCTGGTTAAGATCATCCTTATAGTGTATCTACTTCAGATGTTTTATTATGTTAGATATTTTCTCACGTTTTAAGTTTTATTATGTGAGCTGGACTCCTTTCCTATTTGTGACCTTTTTTTTCTTGTGACTAGTTGAAACTATAATTGGTAACTATTCGTTAGTTTTCTGATTTTTGGATGACCACTTGTGCATTTGGCATGCCAATATGCTGCAATTTCTTCTTTCTTGAATCAAGTTTTGTTGAGTGTGAAGTGTATATGTCATATGTTATCATAAAGGGTAAACAAAATGGTGTTTTTATATGTTTGCATTGTTGGGGGAAATGTTACCTTGGGTCGATCATTCTATTCATTTAAATATGCAACTTTTCATTTGACATATTCATTCGTTCGACTTATTGAAATTCCATTTGCAATTGTGATAGTCAAGGATGCTTTTGCAACCAGAGCTTGTACTTGAAGATGTTAGTCAAGATCATGCACGCAAAACAGTAAGTTTTTCCTTTGAAGTTTATATATATATATATATATATATATATATATATATATTTAAAAGTAAATTCCTTTGAATTTATGTATTTTCTCGTTTGTATAATCAGCATGTGTCCGCTATATGTTGTTTCTCCTTGATGCAGCATTTACTTGATTCTTTTTTATAGCATCTTTTTAAATTTTACGAAATGGATATTCACACCTCAACAGTCTAGTATTATAAATATTGTTTCGCTTAATACTTTAACC
Organism: Lithocarpus polystachyus; assembly: GCA_033629205.1. Classification (NCBI taxonomy): domain Eukaryota; kingdom Viridiplantae; phylum Streptophyta; class Magnoliopsida; order Fagales; family Fagaceae; genus Lithocarpus; species Lithocarpus polystachyus. The sequence goes on from CM066165.1 coordinate 35,857,115, forward strand.
TTAAAAGTTCCTTTTCAGGCTACAATGATACTTAAATATCAGCCTATATTTTTAGATATCTGTTAAATTTTATGAGATGTTCACCCATAAATTATTTAGTTCTCTATCTTTATCCCTCTCCATGTTATGTCTTCTCCATGCTTACCTTCAGAGCCTTTTCATTTTCTTCTTCTATTGGAACATAGATAAGTTGCAATTCAGTGCTACAGTACCGGTGTCTGCTATTTTGGAATCCGTAGATACCTGCTGGTCCATTTTTTCATTGTTAGCAATTGCTTTTGCAGACATAAAATCATGTGTAAAGCGCCCACACATGATACATTTATCCTTGTCCAAATGGATTAATATTAGATGCAGATATCTGTTGTAATTTACATTGTGATACCTTTTCTGTTATGCAAGTTGAACTTTAGGCTATTGGTGTCCTTAGTTCTGGTAATCCTTATACACGATATGTGCTACTGAACAATGGCGGAAAGGGTGATGATCCTTTGTGAAAATAATATTATATTTACACGTTCCACATGCACCACCTTCTGATGCAATTGTGTTTTAAAATTAATTTTGTGGGTACAGGTAACCATTGAGGACCATCCGCACTTGCCTGGAAAGCATGCATCAGTGCATCCATGCCGACATGGGGCTGTGATGAAAAAGATCATCGATGTACTGATGTCACATGGAGTTGAACCAGAAGTTGATAAGTACTTTTCACTCTCTCAAACAACTTAAATCAGTAGTTGTAAATTGGAACCATCTTTACTTCCAAAGGCACAATATTTCACACCTAACATTTATCTTTAAAACTTGAATTCAAAGGCTATATGCTTTCAGAATCATATATTTTTGAATTGGAAACATCATTATATAGGTAATTGGTCTGTTATCTCCCATTGCTTGAAATCGTACTAGTGCATAGGTGGGCCCCACCACTATCTCCTTTGCCTCCACCTCACCACCTTTACCACTGCCTGTACTGCAGCTACTTGAAATATTAATGATTCTCTATGCAAGTCAAATGATATAAAAATATTTTCAGGAGCATTTTTAGAGTCACAGCTAGACACAAGAAAACAAGTAATTTTTCTGAAAAATGTTTTCCACCAAAACAGTGTGTTAATAAACACTACCTTTAAGCTCTCAAGTCTTGACAACCTTGCTTGGATCCTGCCAAAACCAATCTTAACCTTCTACAATCTCCCAACTAAGCAACTATGGAAAAACACTTGCTCAAGTGCACAATAAATGTGCCAGTAAAAACAGGTGCATACACAAGTATATTCAAAGACGTAATTTTAGAAATGCTGCCTTGTTTGCTTATAATTTTTACATAATTCAGATAATGATCTGTATTCTTACTATCTCTATTTGAATTCTTTAGGTACCTTTTCTTATTCTTGAAATTTGTTGCCTCTGTAATTCCAACAATTGAATATGACTACACCATGGACTTTGATCTTGGTAGCTCCAGCAATTAATTCAAAGGTAATTCTATATATATATAGACAAGGTCCTTCCATTCCTTTTGTGTATATAACATGTTAGAATTAACATATTATGTCTCCACTAGAAACATGATTGTTTGCACGCTTTGTCATATCTTAAGATTGTGTTACAGAAATTAAAAAGATGATTGAATTTCCCAGGGAAATAAATATTGCACCATCACATTTCCTGTATGATTGTGGTATCAATGGTCATTAAAATTGATAATCTCGTTTTTTGCTTACAACAAGAGGGGTGGGGGGGATTCGAACTCAGGTTCTCTACATGGGATAGCTCAGTAATGCCACTAAGATACAAGGCTTTTGGCCTTAAAACGATGATCATCTATTGTAGATTATGGCGTTTTATTACCCTTTATTTAATAAGATTGATGTTAAATGCGAGATGATAGGTTTGTCTTCAACAGAATTCAAGTAATCTAGGGTTATGCGTTAAAAGGATGAATATATATATATATATATATATATATATATATATCTTTGCTTTGTCTAGGACATAATTTTTCTTTGCTTTATTTTTAGCTCGACTATGCTGCAATTTACTTTATTTTGCTACTATATTACAGATACAAATTGCAACTTCAGCATGAAGGTGATTAAAATGTGAAGTTAAACAATGTTGTAAGTTGTAACTACTACTAATGGTGTTGTCTGTCGACTTAGCCATTATTGTACAGTCTAAACTATTTGATTGGATCGTCTTTTGGATGCTGAATGTGTTATTGGAAGCCACCATTCACATTATTTGTGAATGATGGTTTTGTATAGTGGAAGTTCTATTTATCTTTACTGTCTGTTTTATATGATAGTAGAATTGCCATGTGCCATATTTTAACTGGGTTCGATCACTGATACATGCTAATCAAAAGTCAAAAAACATACCTTAACAACTGGTGAATGACTCAAGTCTAAATGCAAGCGCTCTGTTAACGTATACAAAGCTTTTATGGGTGAGTTTGGTTCAACTTTTTGATATTATGCTTTTTGAAAAAGTGGGGGTTTTAAAAAGTGCAGTCTAAAACTGGGCTTTTTGTAAAAGCTGAGTGTTTGATAAAAGCTGTTAAAAAATATTTTTTGAAAAAACTGAGTGTTAGGCTAGCACCTATAAAAGTGGCTGTTTGAGAGGTAAATTACCAAAAAGGACAATGTATATATAACGGAATTTATTTCATACTTAAATCAACTACTTCATATACTTACTAAAAAAAAAAATAATAATAATAATAATAATAATAATAATATTATTATTATTATTATTATTATGTTTGTGTTTAGTTCTTTTAAGTGTCATAATTATTTGTTATTAACATTAATAACTTCTTATCAATATTAAATAAATCTAAATAATTTTCATCATCATAAAGCACAAAATGAAAATGTAAAAAAATGATAAAATACATACCAATAATCCAAGTTTAAATTGTACTATATAAAAATGTAAAAAAATAAAATAAAATACATACTAATAATCCAAGTTTAAATTGTATTACGTAAAAATGTAAAAAATTGTACTACATGAGTTCTGCTTTTGTTGCTACAACATCTCTAAACATTTTATCAAGTTATTGTAGATTCTGTAGATCTTTATGTCGAAATTTTAAAGCTTTGGGGTACTTTTTACAAAACGTAATTGCCATTTCACCCATATTACAATAATGTACATAACTATTTCAAACTAGCTACATATTACTAAAATACTCAACTCACCTTCAACTTCATGTCCCACCAATCATCGCTAGCATCAATCGTTCCCTTCATTGCATCCCAACCTAAACTTGTGTCAAGACCCTTCAATCTTTCCCACACTCTCCAATCAGCTTTTTATACATCTCACCTAACTTTTAATTGGTCCTTATCATAGTGTAAACCGGTCTCATCACAAAATTTGATCACCAAATTGCTCCAACCTTTGGGACTTAAGGCTGCAAAGATTCTTCTATTCCCAACTTCAATCTCTTCCACACAAAGGGTACAAAAAGTAGTTGTCCAACTTGGATTTCCCCATACTGCTCTTGCTTTTTTTGCTTCAAAGTTGGAAGTAGTGTTTTTACCCCATCTATAGAGTTAAGCAAACATAAGAAATGCAAAAAATAGAATTCATAATAATAAACTCTTCTGCCACAGAGGACAAGCATATTACAAACCATGACAATGAATCAAACACTGAATATTTAACACAATTACTCCAGAAGCACCAACCCACCATAGCATGAGATTGATTCCAAAAATCAATAATAAAGAGTGGAAACATAAACCCGTGCAAGAAACTTAATGAATAAATTAAGCTCCAAATAAAATAAATTTCATTATCAATCAACAAGAAACTTAATGAATACTTTGGAAAGTCTCAGGAAAGAAAGAATAATTGGAAATTGAAAACAGATAAATGTAGTCATCACAGGTAGTGCAACTCATCAATACATAGCAATTACAACAGACATCTCAGCAGTCCAGCCAACAGGTTCTTATTTAGCATTAAGAAAGATGAAAACTTGAGTAACATAACATGGAACCCCAAAAGAAGGAAGCCATTTCTGGATCTCCATTTTGTCTTCTTCAGTCATTCTAAAACCAACCACATTAAGTCAATCCCACCATAACATCTAAGCCAGTTTAACTAAAGTGAATAAACAGAAGACAAATAACAGAAACCAAAACATTTGGAGTTCCCGTAAATCTTAAGAATACAGTTTTTCCATTGTCTCCAACAATGGGAAAAATTCCTTAATTAAAAAAATTTTTAAAAATCAAAAAATTAAAATAATCACATAAGTACACTCCAATGGAAACAATAATCCAGCCATTCACTTGAGTACACTCCAATGTAAATAATCAAAAGTATAATAAAGAAAAAAATAACAAAGAGCTCTCATTGGGGAACCTAGCCACCCAAGACAAAAATAATAAAGAAAAAAGGTATAAGGCACAACAAAGATGAGCCTTCCTAGAAAATATAGTATGCTCCTTACAATCAGTCACATATATAGTTCCTAGTTTTTTTTTGCAGGAAGGAATGGAGCCACAAATGGTAACTAACATGCACAAACAAATCAAATTAGAGGCAATATTTAAGGCATGTAAACAAGCCAAGCAGAAACATGAAGCCAGTTCTGGTTGAACATGGTTCCAGTTTGACCAATCCCAACTTCATGAGCAAAGCAATTTCTTATTAGTCACAATAATTTCAAGAACTCAGAGAAAACATTACAACATTATGAGGTACCACGGCTCTAATAACTGGTTTCTCTTCATTATAAGCAATCGTGCATCAACATTCTGATTTACCTCCAACTTCTCCCACTCTAAGGCAGTATGTCAAACTACATGATCTTACCAGGTTCCTTACACTTATGAATGGAAATATATATAAATATATATATATATATATATATATATATATATATATATATATATGATAATTAGTATGAACTTGGAAGCAACCATGAAGAAGAAAACTTCTGAATGGACACAAGAATGTGTTTTAATGAATGTTCAGAAAACATAGGAACTATTTCTCTTCACAAAACTCTGTCTTTCTCTTTCTCACGCTATTGCTATTGCTATTGCTATGTCTTTTTTTAGTGTTTCTACACAACCATACGGCTTCAATAATAAACTCTTCTGCCAGAGGACAAGCATTTTACAAACCATGACAATGAATCAAACACATACAAGACAACAAAATTGCTTTAAAAAGTCAAACCTGAAACAAAAACTAAAATACCCAATTCCGAAGAAGACCCAAATCATGCTTAAACTTAAAAAAATTAGATCTCAATCCAAAGTGACTTGAACAGAGAAAGGGGGGTTGGACAATTTTTTCTCATAAATTAAAAGGTGACTTGAACATGGAAATATACAGAGCATGTAAAAACAAAGCATATATCCACAAAAGAAAAAGAAAAATACAAAGCATGTACCCACAAATTTTTTCAGTACTCAAAAGAGAACAAATAGATCATTAGCAAGAACAAATAAAGCATGCACAGATTTGAAAATTTTTCAACAAATATTTCAAAATCTCTAGTGGTACCTGGTGGTTTTTGGTAGCAGATCAGTGTTGCTCGGTGTTTTGTTGATCAAAAACTCTACATTCAAAATGCTTTTCTTAGATCAAATATAGAGATAAATAAAAATTTTTAAAAAAAAATATACAGAGGAGAAGAAGAAGAAGAAGAAGAAGAAGAAAAAAGAAGAGGAGGAAGAAGATCGCCGACGGATGACAAAGGTAAGAGAGACTTTTACCTACAGTAGCACGAAGAGGCTTGTTCAGTAGCAGATCAGAGAGATGAGAGGAATCTGGCATGAGGTGAGCTCCAGAGAAGTGTTATCCTTTAATTTATCAAAGGGTAAAATTGAGTTTTCAATAAAATATTTGGGTAATTTGGTAATTGAATACAGCCTCTAACGGTAATATTTATGAAACGCGCATTGGCTTTTGCAAAAGGCTCTAAAAGCCAAAAGGCTCTGAAGAACTGTCTCGTATTAAAATGGACTTCTTTCACATTTCAAAAAGCAGTTTTTTAGAAAAAATAACTTTTAAAACCTTACCAAACGCACGTATTATTTTTTTGGTTTCAAAAAGTGCTTTTTGCCAGAAGAAAGTGTAAACAAACGGGCACCATATTTGAAGTCTCGAATGAATATATATATATACACACACACACACTTTAAAAATATAAATTTGAACATGAGCCCATTCAAAATGCTTCTCATTCCGAAGTGTCTGGATTTCTGAGGACCAGCATGAGAGGGCATATATGAGTAGCAATATTAGTACTGCTGATAAAGTCTGTCTCTCGTTATCAAATAGGAAACTTGTATTTATTTTTTAGAACAATCATAATAGGGAACTCGTATTTGATCAAGAACAATCATAATTGGGTATATTACTAAACCATATGCACTGGCACAATAGATTTGATAGTTTGATTTGGTCTACCTTGCGAGATACCTTCTACAAACCAGCATCCACAATTCGAATTAAAGCACTGCAGCAACAAGTGCAAAATAATGTCCTACACTTGAATCAGAATTTCATCAGCATAAATGATTTATTGACAAAAAGCTAAATTGAAAATCCCCGCGAGTGTTTCTCTTTAATTGTCAGCTAAAACATCCTAAATAAACCAAACTCATGTAGAACTCCAAAATATCATGTTCAACGTAGCTGTAAGATGCAGGAACATCATAGACAACTAAGATGGTAGATCATACAGCAGACGCCAAAAGGCATTTTTTTCTCTAATTGGCTGATTATTATCCACAAGTTAATATCCCTTCATTTGAATTACAAATAATATCCTTCAGTTAAGTAAATAATATCCTACCTTCATATTAAACTTTTCCTGATCATAACGAATAACGAGGACATGCAATTTCTTCTTGCCTTCATACCCCAAAAGGGAGGAGCAAAATCTGACTCGCAGTCACAGGAGAAAGTTACAAACATACAACAGTAACACAACGTTGAGTACTAAGCTGTTTTTATATTAACAATTTAAATGAAATAAGAATTTCCATTTCTGTTACATTTATGGCATACTGCTCCAGTTCAGTAATTCCTACCCTGAAAAGAAGGAACAAAATTGGAATAGTCACAAAAGAAAGTTACAAATAAATAGCGTGGGAACAATTTTCTGAAATAAACTGTTTTGGTATTAACAACTAAATAAGATGAGAATATCTTCCTATTACATCTCTGGTATACTGTTTACTCAGAACTGGGCAACGAAACTTGGCTACTGCTCCAGCTTTCACTGGAAACAAGATGCTCGGCCAGAAAAACAAAATCCCGAATGAGCCGACTCAAAATGCAATAAGCCAGAATGCTTTATATGAAGCCAAGCATAACAAATTTTATTAATTTTATGATCATGCACCCTCCATGGCCACTGGGAATAGGCATTGGACCAATTCTGATTAATCTGCAAACAATACATTGAAAGATTCCAGAGGATCTCCGCAGTTATATGAGAAAACAAACATAATAAATACAATAATTAAAAAAACAAAACAAAAATCAACAACCTACAACTAAAACCAGCAAAATTAAGATGATTTCCACTGGTTGATAATCTTAACTGGCACTTGACAACGTTACTCTACAATTCTCTAATATAACAATACATGTGACCTTTTGTTGGTATCATATACCAAGCCTCCTATAATGTGCACCAGGTCATATGCACCTAATGGCAGCATTGCTGGCCTCATCAAGAAACAAAAACAAAGTTTTCTTGGTTTCCTGTCAAATGTAAACAGGTTTGACATCGTTAGGCCCAAAACTTGCTGAACACGTTGGACACTTTCGGTGACGAGTTTCAGTGATTCTTTGTACACAAGGATTGCAGAACAAGTGGTAGCATTTTGTAATGACAACCTGAAGACGGGAAAAAAATAAATATAAAAATAAATCTTAGCATTTTGCAATAACCACCTGAAGGCAGTAAAAAAAATCTTTTTTTTTAGGTACTTAGAACAATATTTGAAAATCATTGGATTTAATGGCAGTCATTTTCTTGACCCAAATTAATGGCAGTACATAGACCAATTACTTTATCTTAAAAACCTAGCTGAAACAGCTCAATATCTTTATTGAGGTTCAGCCCAAATCCATTAGTTAATCTTTTTTTTTCTTATTATCTAGGACCCATATCATTCTTTTTTTTCAGACAAAGTTATACTACTGAATCATCAAACAGAATTCTAATTACCAAAAAATAAAAATAAAAACTTTGACACAAACTACTATATCATTTGTAAAGAATTAGAGTGCACAGCAAGTGCTAAATTCAATGGTATATAATTCCATTGGTCCATTCTTAAGAACCATTCTGAAATCAAGCAAACAGAAACTCTAAATAGCAAAAACCAAGTTAAACCAAGTCATATAGATATATATTCTATACAAGGTTATAATACTGCATCTTTATTGTCTCCCACTAAATAAAGCATCCTAAAGAAAGTTCCCTTTGTTTTCTTTTTTCTTTTAAAACATACATTTTGATGGAGTTAGCAAAAACGTTACATATAAACTTTTATTTTATCAATTTAGCATTTAAAAAAAAATTAAAGGATTCTAACTCAAAAACTACAAATTACCTTTTCATCTTTCTTTCTAGTAACCCAAATTCAAAAAATTCATTTAAGTCATCTAAAACTTGAAACACTACAATCATATTTTAAAGAGTTGCTATTAATGGTTTTTTCAGTAAAAAGTTGCTGATATGGAACCACTTTCATCTGCCCTTCTTGAGGTGTGAAATAGGTTTCATACTACCAGCCATGGTAAAATTCATCATGTTTCACATATTTCAGGTGAAGACTCCAATTGTCATATTCTAATATCCTTTTCTTAAAACAAGGAACTAGAGTTGAATCATCACCACTTGCTACAAACTAAACAGTAAACAATAGCCCATAAAATATAAAAATCGCAAATAAAATACTCACCTCTTTTGTCCTGTCAAGGCAGATACTGCACTTCAAGATTTCCCGGTATTCTCTGAGTTCCACCTGAAGCTTCTCAACAATTGATGAGCCTTCTGTCTGCACTCTAAGACGCGATTCCTTTCTCCTTACAACTTCCAATTCCTCCTCTGTTCTTTTCTTGTCAAACCTGATAAAGAAAGAAAAATGCGTCAGAACACCTGCACTGAGCAGAAATCAGAAGTAAAGAAGAACATTTTCTGTACCTTTCTCTCTCTAATTCTATCTGCAACTCCACAAGGACCACTCTACTTTTTTCAACTTTTGATTGTGATTCCTCCAGGGACTCCCTTGCTAGCTGAGATGATCTTCTCACATCTAATAATTTCTTTTGTGTATTTTCCAAAGCAACTGAACTATGAAATTTATCATCTGCAAATTTCTGAATTTGTTCTGAGCAAACTTTCAACTGCAAAGCATAATTTGACTCAAATATTAGCTGTACCCGTTGTTGTCAATTCAAATCCAAATCCAAAAATGAGAGCTAAGAATGTACCTGATCTTCGATTCTTGCAGATTTCATGTCATAAAAACTAAGAAAAGTACTTGCTTGCTGAAGCTCCCTCTCCATGGTTCGTTTGTTCATAAGTAGAGTATCCTGCAGCTGTCTTGCCCTGACGCCCTCTAAGACAAGCTGAAACAAAAATAATGAAAGCCATAAATTTACTTATCAATATGAGCATCGGAAGACATATTTACAGAGGTCGAGAGACAAGAAATAGCTACGTGTAAGCAAAACTTCCTCATGTATGCAAGAAAGAATTGCACAATGTTATGGATTTCAAACTTGTCTATTGAAGTCAAGACATGCACAAGTCTCTTATTATGAACTTTTTCAACACACCGATATTTAAACACAAGTCTATCATTTGCAAGCACATACACTAATAGGTGTAGAAGTTAACACCACTATTTTCAAGCACAATATAGGTTTAGAAGCTGAAGAAGGCTACTGCAAATCAAAGAAGCTCTCGACTGAGAAAGACAGGAGGCACGATATAAGCTATAAACTTTGCACCATTTTGAGACAAGTGCCCCAATCGCTATAAGATATAGCAACCCCCCACCCCACTTTCTCTTTCTTTTTCATGTTTTCACATGCAACTATACTAAAAATTCATATATAGCGATTCTCTTTCTTTTTCTTTTTCTTTTTTTCTTTTTTTTTTTTTCAACGAAAACTGATTTTTAAATTAAAGATACATCCAATGTGATAACTTAACCTCATTGGGTGGAATAGTTTGTTCAGGACCATGCCTCGTAAAGCAGAGGTCCATATGAAGAATGGTACTTTTCCTTTTTGGATAGGAATATGAAAATGGTGCATTACTTCTGGAAACAAGAAAAATGACAGCAGTGAGGCAGTTTTCTGTTTCATGTAAATTTAAAATGCGACAGACGAACTTGAATGGGCTTTCAAAGGAGTGTTAAGGACCTAACGCAGACAGGATCCATAGGCTTTTGTGGGAGGAGCTCTCCAGTCTTATCTGTTGCCTGGTGTGAGGGAGGAGACTCTAACATAGTTTGGTTTCCCATGTTATGTCTAGGTGCTGAGAATTTCACTCATGCAATACAAGACTTTTTTCTAATTTCAAATCAGTTCAAAGCTTGATGTATATACCTTTGGGAGGGAGTCAGTTTACATGGTCCAATAATATCTCAAGGCCCAGAATTTACTGTTTTCTTGTTTCTACAGATTGGGAAAATCACTTCCTTAATATAACTCAACAAATATGGCCTAGACTATTATCAGACCACTTCCTGCTCCTATTAGTTTGTGGAAATTTCCAGAGGTAAAAGACCATCCAAATTTGAGAATATGTAGCTAAAAGCGGAGGGGTTTGCAGAGAAGATGAAAACTTGGTGAGCGCCATACCAATTTCAAGGGGCCCCAAGTTACAGATTGGCAAATAAACTCAGACACTGAAAATTGATCTAAAGAAATGGAATGAGGAAGAGTTTGGAAAGGTGGAGACCAACAAACAGAAGGATGATCTCTCGGAGCTGGATACCCTAGAGGAAAGTCGATAACTAACAGCTGCTGAGCTATTAGAAAAGGATTGGATTTGAGTAGAGCTCCAAAAGACCTCTCTTTCATGGGAGATTTGTTGGAAGAAAAAGTATAGGGTTCTTCTATCTTCTATGGTTAAGAGAGGGGGACAGAAACATGAAAAATTTTCGTTGTATAGCCAACTCACATGGAAGGACTAACTCCATTGCCAATCTTTTGGTAGATAAGGAACTGACTCCGGATCTAGCAGCCATCACTAATTGTATTACTCAATTCTACAATATCTATTCAGTACGCACGGCATTTGAAGACCCTGGTTGGATAATAGAGAGTTTTCATGGATATCAGAGGATAATGCAAATTGGTTGGACAGACCATTTGACAAAGATATTCTTGGGGTGCTTAAAAGTTATAATGGAGATAAGGTATCACTGATGCTTTTTGTTATCATTATGGAGGCTTTAAGCAGTATGATAGATAAAGCAGTAAGTGTTGGGCATATGTCAAGATTTATGGTAGGTACCTCTGCAAAAAATCTGTTGATGGTGTCTCATCTTCTCTTTGTGGATGACACATTGATATTCTGTGAAGCTGACCCTGAATAGCTTGTGCATTTACATCTTGTGTTTACTTGGTTTGAGGCTGTTTCTAGACTAAAGGAGAACTTAAATAAATAAGAGTTGATACCAGTGGGGGATCTTCCTAATTTGCAGGACTTCATGGATATTTTAGGTTGTAAAAAGAAAACGTTATCTATGAAGTACATAGGTCTTGGGGTGCTAAATTCGAGGAGAAGAAAATCTAGAGCCCAATACTTGAGAAGATGGAGAGAGGATACTAGCGGGATGGAAGCGGGTTCATTTATCTAAGGGAGGTAAAGTTACGTTAATTAAAAGTACTCACTCCAATTTGCCAACTTATTTTCTTTCTATTTTTCCTACTCCAGGTAACATTGCTAATCGTATTGAAAGTTACACACAGTTTTTATGGAGGGGCTTAGGTGGGGAATCCAAGTTCCATTTGGTAAACTGAACTAAGATTTGTTCACCTCTTTGGAATGGGGGATTGGCTTCCAAGTATCGAAAACAATTTAACCAAGCTTTCTTAGGGAAATGGTTTTGGAGATTTGAAACTGAGACAGAGTTACTTTGGAGAAGAGTGACAGAGGTGAAGTAAGGCAGTGATTGGCTTGGTGGTGTACCAAGGAGGTGAAGGGTCCTTATAGTGTGGGTCTTTGGAAATCTATGAGAGCTTCGCATCGTTTGCGTCATATTCTGTTTGAAGTGGAAAATAGAACTAGAGTGAAGCTTTGGCATGACCTGGGGGTGGGGACAGTTCTTTAAAGAAGGCTTTCTTGGAATTATTTGGGATCAGTAATGGCGTCCTTTAGTGGGATTTGAATTTCTCAAGACCTGTGCAGGACTGGGAGTTGGAGCCTTTGTCAACCTTTATGGATTTAATATATTCTAATCCTATGAGGAGTGGGGATGATAAGCAGTCAACTAAGAGGCGGGGTTTTGAGGTCAAAGGGTATTGTTGTTCTTTGGTTTCTAATAGTGACAAGCTTTTCCCCTTGAAAAACCATTTGGAGATCAAAGGTGCTACCTAGAGTTGCTTTCTTTTTGTGGACTGCAGCTTAGGGAAAGATTTTGACAATAGATACTGTGTGGAAGAAACCCTTGTGATTGATTGGTGTTTCATGTGCAAATGTAATGGAGAAATAGTAGACCATTTACTCCTTACCATCCTATAGCTACAAAATGGAGGTCTATGGTGTTCGGATTGTTTGGAGTTCAATGAATAGGCAAAAGAGAGGTGAGTTTACTAGCTTCTTGGCAAGCTCGATTTGGGCATCACCGGAATATTGTTATTTTGAAAGTCATTCCTCATTGTTTGATGTGCATTAATGAATTTGGCAGGAAAGGAATGCTCAAAGCTTGAGCACTATGAACAGACCATACATGTCCTTAAGTTGTTTTTATTTAAAGCTCTGTTTGATTGGGTGTTAGCTTTGTGTTCTTCTTCTTTGTGTTCAGCTTTAGATATGATTGATATTTGTGACCTATCAAAAAAATAAATAAGGGATACTAGCCTCATCACACGCGCTTCACGCGTGCGATGAGGCTTTTTTTTAATTTTATTTTAGTGGTTCTATTTAGTATTTTATAGCAAAATAAAAATTTGTGTTTTTATTTTATATATATAATTTTTATTTTGAGGATCTAATTTATAAGCGGATAAAACAATTTGAAAATTTTCGCGCGTGCGATGAGGCTTTTTTTTAATTTTATTTTAGTAGTCCTATTTAGTATTTTATAGCAAAATAAAATTTTGTGTTTTTATTTTATATATATATAATTTTTATTTTGAGGATCTAATTTATAAGTAGATAAAGCAATTTGAAAATTAATAAGTGAATTTAAAATAAAAAAAAAACAGGACAGTGACCCTATTTTTTAGGCAATGTTTTAGTGGGAGTTAAAGTTACATTTTTATCGGATTGTCCTTTAGTTTTGTCTCTACTTAAACATAGGGGTGTAGGGGTATTTTTGAACTAAAAAAATGAGGAATCCAAACAGAGGAAGCCCCTTAAATAATAGTATAGATGATTGATATTTGTACTTTGCGAGGTTAAGTTTCATGCTCCCTTGTATACTCTGTGTACTTTAGTTTTTTTTTCATCATTATATTTATTACACACAAAATAACCATCAATAGGAAAATATAGAAATAAAAGGAAGCAAATAAATATTTCACCATAAACAGTGAAGCACACAACAGCTCTTAACATCCATAACAAGAATTAAACACATTATTCAAATTCCAAAATGTCAAACACATCAACAGGAAAAAACAAAATACATCTCAGATAAAAGAAAAGTTTGAGGTAGACAATTACCTTAATATTATAGTCGTCTCTCTCAGTAATTTGCTGCAACAGATGTTGGTTTTGATTCTGCATATCATCATATGCCTGTCCAATTGACTGCAGAAAAACCAGACCAACAATTAGACCAATTTCATGATTGAATGTCAGATCACATCCACATTAGATAACTGGAAACTAACCTCAATTTCAGATAAGTAAGCCTCATTTTCTTCATTTTTTGATTTTAGGACATCAGTAAGCCTAGAAATATCCCTGAAATAGCAGTAAACTTGACATTGGTAAGAACTTTACACCATTCTCATGTTCAAACAATACCAAGCTAATGCTAGAACATCAGCCTGCACATTAACATAGTGTAATACAGATCATCACAAGACCAAACGATTTTTTTTCTTTAAGTAATATGAAAATTTTATGACCTCAAGAGGTAACACAATTGGCTGGGACCACACCTCGTGAGGCAAAAGTTCACTAGATTGAATATCATCTTCCCCCTCCCTTTGGGATCAAAACTAGCTTATCAAAAATATATATATTAGGACACTTAATGATAATACGAAGCAATGAAGTCTTTAAGCAGAATACAAACCAGGTTCAGTTAACAAAGTCAACCCTCTGGCAATTATCTAACAATAATCTAGAAGTTCAAGGATGTCTTGTGAAAAGTAAAGATCTTTTGAGAAAGTGCCAAAATCACTAGTACACTAGATATATACAAGACGACAATTAAACAGAAGAGAACAGCAAATTAGCTTCTAAATTGAACAATTAGAAAAATCATAAGAAAAAAAAGCTAGACATAGTCATCCACTCAAAAAGTAATGTTCAAAACATAATCTTAGAGACAATAGCACAAGTCTGATGTCCAGAATTTCAAAACCTCAAATGTCCAAATATCATCTCATGCCTGAATACTCGCATTAGTTATATCTAAATATTTTTTGTAATGTTTGTTGATTTGTGGTGACCTTTAAGTACATGTCCTGTGTACTGGGTGGTGCTTTTTCTAGTTTTTCAATAATATTTTTACTTATCAAAAAATTTTAATTTTTTAAATAAATAAATAAAGCTAACATGAAAAGCTCACAATCAAATCCAATGCAACCAAAGAGGGTCTACAGTCTATTCCACACACAAAACACCAACCTTTTTCACGGAAGATATTTGAATTTTAGGGGGAAAAAAGGTTTATCCAAGTAGAAAGTTCAACAATAGCAGCAGTTTAAAAATGTTCCCACTATCATGTCAAAGTAAATTGAACCTTTTAGAAGCTTCCAACTTCTGCCTCAGCTCAGCAATATCAGCTTCTGCTGCAGCCAGCCTTTGTTGGGATATGGCCTCAGCTTCATTTGCTGTCTTCACTCGTAATTCCAAGTTGTGCTCATCAAGAGAGGATTTCAAAGTTTGAACATGAGCCCATGCCTTGTATTCCAAGTCCTTGGCTTCAATGACATCCCTGCAGATCTTATAAACTTCTAAGAAAAGTGAACACACAAACAATAACTCACATGCTAGGTATGACAATTTAGTTGAATGTGCAAAACCTAATTTAAGCAGAATGAAGTGCTTCCACCAGTTTCAAGTAAGCCTATGTGCAAAACCTAGTCTAGGAACAGCTGTACTTTTATACATTTTAAACAAAATAAAACCATCCAAACACACTCCTATGAAATTCAGGATATTCAGCGGCCAAGCACGCGCACAAACACATGTATACGTGTATATAAGAGGATTGCAGAAAGAGTGCAAACACGCAGACACAATGCATATGTATAAATCAGAAGATCGCAGAAAGAGTCGTCAGAACAGAGTCCCTGAATACTCCCTGTGTACTTGGGTGTCTCTTTTTTTGATATCAATAAATCTTATTACTTATCAAAAAGAAAAAGTCCTCAGACCAATCAAAACAGCTTTGCACAAAGTTTTAGCAAATACATCATATTAGAAATGTGAACTAAAAATAACTTATCAAAAAGAAAGGTGAACTAAGAAAAACTAATCAAGAAGAAATGTGAACTAAGAGGAAAAAAATAAATATGCAAATTCTCTAACCTTGAATCAGTGGATTCACGTCTATACATTTCTAAAATTAACTTTAACTCCAAATCACTTTCCTTCAAATCTTGGACCTGCAAAGTAGAACAGGTAGAACTCATTAAAGCCAAATCATTAGTAGACTAGATAAATCCATTTATTTATTATAAAAAAATTCTTTCAATGAAAGGGAACAGGTAAACCAGGAACACAAACATGGCATGCACGTGTCTATGCATTCACCAAACAGGAGAGTGCATCTTTACAGAAAAGAAACCAATGAAACAAATAATCAGGCATAAGATTTAGTTTTCAGGTTTTTAAAGCCGCACACACCCCCCCCCCCCTGGCGCAAGGCCTCTTTTTTTTTTCTTTTTTTTCGAGTAGCAAGTTACTCAAAGCTGGTAATTATATACCATATAAATTAACTCTGAGAAAATTGTCAATCATAAGTTGTACAAAATTTTTATTCACAGTTGGAAACTGCAATAAATACACAGGATAAGGATAAGATACAATAAGAATATAGCAAGCCAACCAATCAACCATCAAAAACCTAGGATAGTGTACAGCAAGGGTATGATTTTTTTTTTGGTGGTAACAGACATTAATAAATAGATTTCTAGCTATATATTTTTATGTAAATAAGAGGTTTAAAAAATAATAACGAACATCAGAACATTCAATGGGTTCTGAAAGATTAATTAAACATATTGGGTTGTGTGCATGTGTCTTTTCAAATTTAAGCCATTTAATTGCCAGACATGTATTGGACACATGTCTGGCAGTGTGCGAGCAATATGCATGTCTGAATACAACATATGACTCACAGACACTCCCAATGTTTTGAAGTAACTATGCTTAATATCCAAATACATATATTGGAAACATATCATACCACAGCTTGCAACTTCTTCATCTCAGCAACTTGGTCAACAGATCTGGCCGATAAAGTTTCAAACTCTTTCACCTGTTTTAGAGAGAGAGAACTTTAGGCCCTTCAACTGCATATATGAATATGACTGAATGAATAACAAAGGCCTGCCTTGCTGCCAATGAGCTCTAGTCTAGCTCAAATGATTGTAAGAGCAAGCAGAGTAAGGTCATGGGTTCAAGGCCCACCATGTGCATTACTAAATTACCCATTAAAAAACAAAAAAATATACCCACCTTCCTCTCCAGAATTCCAGAAAGAGATTGCACGTCAGCCCGAAGAGAATGAACATCCGAGGCAGCCTCTTTGTATTTACTTAATTCACTTTGCATAGTGCTCATTTCTTCAGGAAATGAAGAAACCAAGGTTCTAAATTCAGCAATGATTTCTTTTCTTCCTGCAATGCAAAGTATCTTCATCATAATTGTAGCAAAAAAACTATAGAGATAAAGTTACTTATGTTTAATAATCATACAAAAGCATCTGATTTCTTAAAACCTGGTTCTCTTGATGCCTCTTCCAGCTTCGATTCAAGCATATTTCTTTCCTCAATTTGTTTCTGTATTTCTACTCTCAAATCTGTTGCTCTAGAATCTTCAATTGTAGAAGATCTTCGAAAAACATCAACCATGTCATTTTTAATGCTCAATTCTCTCTCACTCCACAAAAGGTTGTCCTTCTCAGCCTACAGTTTCCAACAAAAAGGTATAGTCAGCATCAGAACGAAACCCTCATGACAAAAATGACAGAAGAAGGCATAAATGAAACTACCGACCAGTTACAACCTGTAGTTTCTCATATGAGGCCTGATACTGCAAAACTTCAGATTTTGACTTTTCTATTTGATCTTTCACCAGGAGGTAAGCATTGGAAGAGGAAATACACTTCACATTCTTCAACGTGTTCTGTCATGAAATACCCCATTCAAATGACATGACTGGATTAATAATTGATCCCTTAGAAAGAAATATCTAAAGAATTATACCAACAGAATGATCAACATTATAGAAAACTGACCCGCAAACTCGATAACTGCAGTAATATTTTTATCCTTTCATCATGAAGACTTTTTAATTCCATTAGCCGACATGAAGCTTGGTCCTGTGAAGCTCAAAGCAATTAATCTGCTTGTCTCTTCCAATTTAAGGAATTATCAAATGTTGGCCTAAAAGAGAAAAGAGTCTGAGAGGAAGGAACAGAAAATTAGTACCAAGTTAACAAATTACCATTAGTTCTTTGAGAGTTGATTCCATATCGTGCAGATCTTTTTGTTTATCTCTGACCCTATCACTGGCAACTTGCTTATTCCCTAGATTTAAGACAGGGAAAAATGCCCCTTTTGCAGCATCTCTCTGTGCTTTAAGAGATACTAAATTGCAATTACTTTCTTCCAATTCTGCAAGTGTAACCTCCAACTCCCCTTCAAAAAACCAACCAAATTGAATGTAATTCACTGACCTCTAAGAGCTGAAAATCATTCACCATCCCAGAACTTTTTCTTTTTTTTTTTTATAAGTAATAAAAGTTTTATTGATAAGAAAAGTACAATGTGTTTACAATAGTAAACCCACTACACTTGAAACAAATACAAACAAATCAAAGGGAAGAGCTAACAGATATAAGGAAATCAGACATGGAAAGACAATGCGTAAAACCCCAAATACGAGACCACTCAAACAAAGTCCCAGAACTCTCATTTAGACAGTTTTCATTTTGGGCGGGGGGGAGATAAGATATCTAAAATCCAGAACACCAGAAGAACTCATACAGGTCATATGTGTCATATCATGTCAACTCAGTATGGTATGTAATTTAAGGGAACAAACAATGCGCAAGTATACATACATAAGTCTTCACATCCGTGTTTATCCATCATTTTGAAAATAAAAAATAAAAACCACAAACACACACAAATCAGAGTCCTAGGAAGGTAGAGTTGAATATGGATCCCAACCTTCAACTTGCATGAAGGGTAACTCTCAAGAATAAAAACTTATGCTTGACAACCCGAAACTTAAACTATTGCACTTCGGATTTATGAGTATGTATCATTTACAAATTGTAAAAATAATATACTTAAATCAGTCTTTCTGCCATCCAATAGATGACGCTAGCTGTCATGTACTTGGCAGACAGAAATAGAGCAGTTCTTTGCCTACTTCAACACCTAGGCACATATCCATCTTTGACAAGCACACAAAAACAAATATTTAAGGAATAAATATGTAAATTTTTCTGTACTCTTACACATGCATAAATATATATATGTACATACATTCATATATACACCTACCTAAGAGGCAGAAATACAGCAAAAATCTCAGAAGGTCATGGACACAGACACAGCTGCCTGTGTCCGTGTGGTGTCCGGCAAAAAAATATTTAAATTTGGACATGGTCAAGGCACATCTAGAACACGGTTGTAACATGGTGATGAAAAATTTGAAAATAAAAATAGTGGGATTTCGACAACCTGGTCGGCGCTGGTCTCAACCCATTGCCACTCTCTCTCCCCATATCTCGATATGGTTGCTGTCCTCCATCTGCACTCCGGTGAAGCACATTGGCACTGGTCTTGGCCCATCTGCGCTCACCATTTGCTGTCACCCACCATCTGTTTTACCCTTTTTTAAAATTATTATTTGCTTTTGCTACGGAATGTTTGAGAGCTAGAGGCTTTGAAGTTTTGCATTCATTTTTCTTAAAAACCAGGCTGATTGAATGTAATTAGTGCTTTTTTGTTTCTAAACTCTATCAGTCAAAACAAAGCTAAATGGCAATAGGGGAAAACGAAAATCCTAAGCACTTAAAAGTTTGAAATTATTATCACTAATCAACATAAAATATGCTCATAAGTATAAAATATACATAAAACCTAAATTTATTAATTATTAATTGTTGTGTCCCCGCCATGTTCTGTCCTAGTTATTCAAGAACTGCCATGCCATCATGTCCCATGTCATGTCATGTCATGCCCATGTCCATTCTTCATAGACACATGCATAATACACACACACACGGTGAGAGAGTAGATATGGCAGATAACAGATGACACTCACAGCCATCTTAAGGTTTCCAATATTACCTAGGACAATTAATGGTACATACCAACCCTCATCCCCTCTTCCCCCACAATAAACCCCAAAACCGTAAAGCCTGTTACACTAACAAGATAGAAGTGATGATACTTAAAGCAATCCGCAAAGCCATACCCAACCCAAATTATCCAAGACCCTCCTTAAGAATTAAACCCTTATTAGTAGGGTGGTTGGGTTGAGTTGGATGGAAGGGGTAGGCGTTATCAGAATTTTGACCATGTTATAAACTCTTACATAAGGCTGCCCCAGGGGGAGGGTTATCTGAATTTTCACTGTGTTTTTACATTCTTACTTTGTCTTGAAAATGAGGCAGCCCCACATTCAACCCAACTTCATGAAATATATGAATGGAAACACAAACATCATAAACAATAAACATTCAGATCTCATTCAAGATCTGGTCATATAATCCACACTTTCAAAAGGTTATGACCAATCATATAACATAAAATAAAGTTACCTCTTAAACGTTTAATCTCGGCATTATTTTTTGCATCAATGTCTTGGTGCCTCTGCAATTCCCGTGCTAGTGTTTTGTGCTTCAAATGAAGATCGCTAAATTCCAACCTCAAGTTCTTAACTTCTTTCTCTAAATCACAGGATGCCTTTTGCCTGCATGAGCCTAGCAAAAGGAGCAGACATGCATAGAAATGAGGAGTAACTCAAAAGGACAAACAAACTCACAACAGGAACCATGTGAAATTCATACATCCCTTTTTAACTCTTACCATCTTCTGGAAGTTCCTTCAAAACTGCAGTGAGTAATCCATCCTTTAGATGCCACAGGCTATCAGTGGCAGCTACTATATTGAGTAAAATGTTCTTAGTTCTCTCTGAGGCAGTTTCTCTCTCTTCTTCCATCTGATTTGGGCAATCATTCATAGAGGAACTTTCAGTTGCACCTGTTTCTATGAGCCGGCTAAGAAAAGCATCCTTAAACATAGATGGAGCCCCATCTAACAAGAAAATCAAAGCATCCTTATCAGTAAGTAAATTTACAAAATAATACATTCTTGGCATATGCTAGTTGATACAAATCTACCAGTTCACAGAGAAGGAAACACAGCCCCCACTAATACAGAAGCAAGATATTTTGAAACCACCATGAAATCAGACTTCACTAATATATTTTATATAAAGAAAAAAGGGAAAACAAGGAAACTATATATGACAATAAAGAATGACATTATTGAACTAAAAACTAGAAGAGGGAGGGCTTGAGATGATAAGAGAACAGGGTATCATATGATAAAAATGCTTCAATGCATCAATAACATTTCAAGCTAATCTCCATTGAGCTTAAACTCTGTGCACCCGATTAATAAGAAAATTAGACTTCATATGAGAATCATCAATCACACATTGGAGATGCATTGGGCATCTACACAAAAATATTGTTTTCTCAGGATTCATGCAGAACAACATTTTTTTTTTTTGATAAGTAAGAATGATATATATACGAAGGGCTGCTCTATGCAAGAAAAGCATAGGGCAAACCCAGAGAATACAAGAATAGAGAACAGAGCGAGGGGAAAGGAGCCAGAAAACAAAAAGAAATTACAAAAGAGAAAGGGAACAAATAAAAGAAGGGAGAGAATCACTAGACGTGAGTCCCCAAGCCCGAGACCAATCAAAAAGAGTCCCCCTAAAAGACGCAAAAATCTGATCCCCAGAACTGTCCAAATCCTCAAAAGTCCGCAGGTTCCGTTCCTTCCAAATACACCAAGCAATGCACAGCGGAACTAAGTTCCAAATCTGGGACGAGAGCTTTCCAAACCAATTCCACCATCCAAAAAGAAAATCAGGGATCAAACTAGGGATCGAACTGTCACTTCTGAAAATTATAAGAACACTGAAGAAGACATAGGTTGCATGTCAATTCTCAACAGAGAAACCACCTTCTACCTTCACCCTAACTGCCAGCCCCACTACAAATTTCATTACTAATACCTCTGCACTACATCTTGCTATCTTTTGGGTTTAAAATGAAAAGCACCACTTCATTATTGGAGATTAAATTACCAAAAAAAAGCATTAAGTGTTGCTTACGTGATATACCGAATATGAAAGCGGTTTACATAACAAAGAAAGCCATTTTGATCATGAATATAATATTCTCAAACCTCACTCAAAAATCACAAAATTAAGTCCAAATTGTGACCATTTCAGCAGATTTGGAATTCCTAGTGCTATACTTAAAAAGTTGGAATATATTTTATGTTGCAAAATAATAACTTCCTCCCATAAATATGGGATTCAAAATCCTTGAGTAAAACAATAGACAGCATCGGAAACACACCCCACCATTATCAAACTAGTGAATTATTAGTAAAATTAGCATTTTAAAAGAATTAAAAGAATTCAATTCCTCTCATTACCAATTAGAGAAGGAGTTCTATGATCTCATTACCATATTGAAAAATGAACTCTAGGCAGCCTATAATTCTTATTTGAAAGAATCCTCCACATTGTCTTATGGAACCAAAAGAAATATCACTAAACTAATCTTGACTTCAATATGAAAGTAGCTACCAGAAAAAAGGCCAAAATTGCATAGCCAACCCAACTATTATATGAGAAGCCAATGACAAGATGCTAAAAAACACAAATATCAATTTCAAGCCACTTAGAATAAATTAAGCATTTAAACAAAGAGGAGTACCACCACAGAAGAAGGGGAAAAAAAATTTAGGTAGTTGATCCTCACCCTCCCTAACAGGCAAATGTTTAACATCTCGTTCACTACTTGACTCTCTTGTGCAGATGGAAGACGATTCCAAGTCATTAACCAGCTGATGTCAAAAATTACGAGTCATTTACCATCAAGCAATAAATAATTCTGTATACATAAAACCAAAATATAAACTGTCTTAAGACTTTTAAAAAAACAAAGTAATGCAGAAAGAAATTATCAATACCTTGTCCAAGGACTTATTGACCACTACTAATGTGGAATCATATGGTTGTTGTTTCTGCTTCAGTTGAGAGAATTTGTTCTCAAGTGCAAAATTCTCAACCTTCTGAGCTTCTAACTTCTGTACAAGCTTTTGATTTTGATATTGAAGAACAGCAATATCAAGCTACATCACCAAAAAAAAATTGGAGAACATAAGCCAAAAACAAGTTAATGAAGATGATATCATATACATTTTTTGCAACCTACAAATAATAGGCATCACTTGGTTGAAAAAGCGATTTCAATATTATCACGTTAAAAGTAAGTGCCACTGCACATTATTTTTCCAAATAACAAAGTAGAAAGTTATATAGAAAGTAGTTTTCCAATTATGGGCTCAAAATCCTAAATCAAAATTTCAACATCCACACAAATTTTTCAAAAATTGGCTTAAAGATGGATAAGTGGAAGGAAAGATACAATTTGAAATAAAGAAATTTACTTAGGATAAGGATTGCCCCTATTGATAAAATAAATAAAAAATAAAAAATGAGGGAGAGTGGCTTGAGATGGTTTGGTCATGTGCAGAGGAGAGTAACAAATGCACTGATGAGAAAGAGGAAGTTCATTCAAGTCAAGAGGGCAAAAAAAAGTAAATGAATGCCTAAACTAACATTGGTAGAAGTAGTAAAATGACATAGGCAATTAACAGGAAAAAAAATTCGTGTGACCCATCCCTCCCCCACCCCCCCCCCCCCACTAACCACTAGTCTGACCCCAAAAAATCACCTTGGTTGTATCTTACTTAACAGTCATAGCCATTTCATCCCGATAAAAAATCTAGATTTTCAAACCTTAAATCAATAAAGAACTCAAGAGACAATTCTAAGAGTATAAAAACACTCTCAAAAATAACTTCAGTAATAGATTCAAATTAGAATCATTAACCAAGACTTGAACCCTGGCCGTTGCCCCCTACCCCCCCGCCCACCCCCACCCAACCTCACAAGAACTTATCCTTGTGGATTGATCATCACACCAAGGGTGCGCAGGTTTTCGTATGCTACTTAAAAGTCATAGACATTTCATCCTGATAAAAAAAAACACTATATTTTCAAACCTTAAATCAATAAGACCAAAAAACACAATGTTAAGCAAAAAAAATGATCACAGATGAAACCAGATTCCAAAAGCCAATCATGTATAGCATAAACACCCCATTAACACCCAATACATCCATATACATCGCCAAACAAAATTCCAGGTCATCCAATAGAGCATGCAATAGATACCCATCAAAATCATCCCCAAGCTAAAAATGCAAAGACTATCAAAATCAATAACAACCCTAACCGTAAAAAATTTCTCAACTAAAACAATAAAAATCAAAGTGCCCCAAGAACCCAAAAATCATCAACAACAAAAAAAAAAAAACCCACAAAATTTCTTGCCCTAAACAACACGATTATTTGAGAAATCACAATCAAGAAAACTGCCCCAAGATCATACCTTTTTGTCCTCAGAAATTGGCAAGAATGGCTGCTTAGCAGCAGTGGGTGAAACTGAGCTAAAGTGACGCCGTTTTCTGTCTGGCTCACCTGTGCTCCCCATTTCGAAACCCTAGCACCCTTCCACCACAACCACAAGCTCCACTCTCATTACCCTAACACCAAAAAAATCCCTACTTCACACATCCACAAATTCCCAAAACCACGAATTCAAGCCAAAAAAACAAACCCTAAACCAATCAATCCCTCAAAACCCTAAGTTCCCAAACAAAATATACACACACACACACACAGATTTCGCCCCCACCCCCCCCCCCAAAAAAAAAAAAATTTGTTCCCTATTTAGTTTCCAAACCTTGATTTCCCTAAACCCTAATTCAAATCAAGCTTTTTCTTGATTTTTCTCAGTATGGATTTCTAGGGTTTTGGATTTTCTCTCTCTAGTTTCTCTCTCTAAAAAACCAACACACACAACACTCTCTTTCTTTCTCTCTGAAACTCGAGGAGGAGAGAGAGAATAATAATACAAATACCAAAAAAAAAAAAAAAATGTGAGTCTTTGTGTGTTTTGTTATTATTAATAATTTAGGACGGTGCTTGGAATTCTGTGAAAGTATTGAGGGCATTTTGGGGAATTAATGCGCGTGGCGGAGTTTCTGCACGTCCACCTGTTCCAGGAATCTAAAAGGTCACCTGTGGGAGTTGGGTGACGTGGCGATTTCTGATTGGTGTAGTTTGTTGGCTGTTGTGGAAATATCAAAGGATGTGTTGTCGTTGTAGCCCTCTCTCGTTTTGTTTTGGGTTTTTTTTTTTTTTTTTTTGGATTTTAATTTTGTTTGTAATTTTGCAAACAAAAAACTGTGAATTGCGGTTGAGAAGTTCCCGAAACAAAAGTATTTTGGATAAAAGTATAAAACCAATAAACTCTTGCATATTTATAGAAATCTTATCTTGTTTTTTTAAGTTTTGGTAGATTCACTTAACTTGATCGGTAAAGCATTTGTGGTCCAATAAAAGATATAAGATTCGTAAATACTAAAAGATATATCTGATAAACTATATTATGCAAAGTATTTTAATTCAATTATTTCCTTTTTTTTCTTGCAATTGATTATTTAAGATCAAAATATTAAATATTCAATTATAAGTTGGAATATACCATTTCAAAATATTAAATATTTTATTATAAATAAGACTACTAGAGCATTCTCATAAGTTGTTGTATCCTAAATGTCATTTTCACACATAAAAACCTACATTTTTTTAACACACCACTTTACAATACACCATTCATCAGATATTCTATTCTTCCCTTCAACACATTAAAATAATATATACAACATATTAAAATAATCTAAAAAAACTCTCACGCATTAAAAACCCCACTACCCACAGATAACCCCAACACAACCCACAACCAACAAACACCCCCACAAAATCAACACCGACCACCAACCCACCACCCACAGATAACCCCACCACAGCCCACAACCAACAAACACTCCCACAAAATCAACCACCGACCACCAATATCAGCCACTGCTACCAAACAAAAAAAAAAATGCTCTAACAAACACCACAACCAATATTAGCCCACTGCAACACCACAACCAAAATCACCCCTTGCACACCTGCACACACACACACACACACAAAAAAACAAAAAACAAAACAAAACACCACAACAACAACCACCACAATCGAGATCTTAAGGAGAGGAGGTTGGGGGAATCGATGGCAGCTTAAGGAGAGGAGGTTCAGCGCTTGTGAGATTGAGATCGGCAGCGCTGCTAAGACTAAAGGAGTAATCGGCGACAAGTTTAGAGAAGAGGTCGGACGGTGGTGGAACTTGATTAGACGCTGGCGTGAGGTTCTTGATCTTGTCCAAGGTAGAGAGGATGAGACGCTGGTGTGGATTGGTGGAGAGGACGATAGTATAAGAGAGTAATCAGAGGGTCATGGTGAATGAAGAGAGAGAAAAGTAGAATAAATAAATATTAAAAAGTTTTAGCATTCTTATCCATACAATTGTGTATTTAGAATTATACTGTTCATTCATGCCAAAACTTGTAGCATTTAAAACACCTCATGAGAGTGGTTTTTAGGTATTTGGTGTGCCAAATGCCAAATATTTAGCATTTGGCACACTTGATGGTAGTGCTCTAAAAATCTTTAGAAAAATGAATATATGTCAATGATTAGTTAGCATGTAATTTGTACATAAATTTAAAAAACACATGTCGATTATTAACTAGCTCGTGCATGGATTTAAAGAGAATGATTGTATGTGCTTTTCATAATAAGTGTCTAAAATATGACCTTTTAAAAAGAATTAATAATAACTAACTAAACATTATTTAATAAGTATTAAATGCACTCTAACATTTTTCCTCCTTTTAAGTAAGTCATAGGACAACAAGAACCAACCCAAAAAAAAAAAAAAAAACTCAATCTTGGTTCCAATTTCCACAATTGTCTTTTCTTTTCTTTTTTGATACAGTTGTGCATTTGTTAGTTATGCTAGTTCTTGAAAAACAGGGAAACCATTCCCCCCACCCCCCCCCCCACCCCCAAAATTATTTTTTTGAACCTTCTCTCATGTATTCATTCCACATGCATTTTGTTGAACTCCTAACTTACTTCTTGAATAATAAGTAAACCTTTTTTGTGAACCTTCTTTCATGGTAGGTGTGTGCACAATTTTAAGATGATCAAATTTTTATCGGATTACATGTGCTTTTATTTCATCATACTTGTATAAACGTGAGCAACTGTACATGCTTTTAAAAAAATAAAAAATTAGTATGTAAAACACTAAAACTTGATTCTTATTTTAAAATAATAACAATAATAACTAAACATTATTTAATAAAGTATTATATTAGCCTCTATTTTTTGGAAAATTATTAAATACTTCCGGAGTACTATAAATGCGTAGTCTCCCTATCTCACATGAATGGTGAGTCTCACCATTCATTTAATTAATGAGACCCACCATTCATTCGAGATGAAGGAGTACGCATTTATGATATTTTAGGAGTACACAATAATTTTGCCTTTTTTTTCAAGGCTAAACCAATGTTTCCTTTCTCATTTTTCAAACATGTTATCAAAACATGCTTTAAAGATTGTAGAGTTTTGTTGGCCAATATATAAAATTGACAATATTTTTCAGCACGTTTTTAAGTTACTGTTTTATGTTGCTTTGATATATTTTTGTCATTCAGAATTTAAGTGGAAGGACAACAAGAACGATGAAAAAAAAAAAAAAAAAAAAAGAACTCTACCTTGACTCTATGTTCACAATTGTCGATTTGTTAGTTATGTTTTTGAAGATTAGAGAAACCATTCACCCGTTTGCATTCACCTTGTGGAACCTTCTCTCATGCATTCATACCACATGCATTTTATTGAACCCATAACTTGCTACTTCAATAATATGGGAACCTCTTTTTTTGTGAAACTTCTTTCATTGTAGTGTGTGCACAATTTTAAGATGTTCGTATTCGTATTCAATTGTATGTGCTTTTTTTCTTCATATTTGTATCAACGAAATATTCTTTTTTGAAACAGAAGAAATAATCATCATTAGAAAAGTATTAAATACACCATAACAAAATCATTTTTAAGGGCTAAGCTAGTGCATTTTATTCCCAATTCCAAACATGTCAACAAAACATAATAATAGGTAATAATATTGTAATGTTTTTTCCTCCTATGCGGATAATTTTACACTCATTTGATAAACTAAAATGCTAATTTTTGAAGAATATGGATTTTTTTCCCGGGAACATTCTCTCATTTATTTATAAAACATGCATTTTATTGAACTCATCTTCATAAATATTTTAAAAATAATATTAATAATAATAATAATAAACACTTTTTTTAGAATAAATAATAATAAACACTTCTATCATGATTTCAGGTGCACTAATTTAAGGTGATCATATTTTAATCTGATCGTATGTGCTTTTTTTAATACATGCAAAATTTGAATTATTTATTTTTGGAAAAACAAGAACTAAACATTATTTAGTAAAGTATTAAATACACCTTAAAATTTTTTTTACGATAACAAAATAAAATTTTAAGGCCAGGCTAATTCTTATTTTCATAATTCTAAACACGCCAACAAAACATGTTAATAAGTTTGAAATGATTTGTCTTAATATGTACTGACCTCATCACACGCGCTTCGCATGTGAGACTCTTTTTTATTTATTTTGAGTTTAATATCATGATTTTTTAATTTAAATTTGTCTATTATTAGTGAGGTTACACATGAAGAGATTTTTAAGAAGCAAAAATTTAGGATTTTAAAAATGACTAAATTGCTGGATTTAGCGTGTGCTTATTTTTAGGGGAAAATGTATCAAATATGTGCAAGATATATTTAAATAGAGAGCGTGTGCTAATTTTTAGCAAAAAAGTTTGTCCGATAGTTTTTTGTTTTTGAATTTTGTTAAATTAAAATTTGAACTCTGTTTTTATTTTTTAGGAATAAGGATTATCTAATTAGATTGTGGTGAGTCTTTTTGAGATGTTGGGCTGGGCCGCCTCCTGCTGCACTGAGGCCTAAGTATTATGGGTAAGAGAGTCAGGACTGCTCCAATTGCAACTCATCTTGGTTCGGCTTATGCACAAACTATGCCCATTTTTGTTGAAACTTTGCTCACATGCCCATGGTAGGCATAACTGTTACAGCAAAGCTATGACAGGCAGAAAATAATAAAAGAAATATGTTTGCTATTAGACAAAGTAAATAAAGGATCCTTAATTAAAATGAAGAACGCAATAACAGGAAACACATCGTAAATGGAATGGCAGAAATAACAATGATAATTAAATCAAAGAATGAAAAGATTAGTCTGCCGTATTAAATTGTGTTACAGGACTAAGATCAAGGAGGGAATCATTTCCTCAATGTGGACAACCTCGCAAGGGAATCTTGCTGCAAATATTATCCACTTTGAGGGAATGGGCCTGAATAGTTTATACCCAAGCAAATACTTTTTCCTTAACAGAGAGTAGGCTTTTAGAGGGAAAGAAGGGATTAGCCTACTGGTGCATGCCTGTCATTTTACACTCTCCCTTTTTTCTCTGATTCTTGTTTTTCTTTTCATTTTTAGTATTTACTCATGTAGTGTTATGGTGATGGTGATACTATGACTCTCTTCTAGTGGTTGTTATCATTGTGATACCCCTACTGTGCATGGCAGGGACCCTATATATACTGCTTGCCATGACTAGTTTTTACCCTTTTACTATTTTTGTCTGAATTTAGGTGTCCTTCTCGACCACCCACTAGTTTGTCAGCTGCCTAGCCACCACCACTTATCTGTGCTGGCTATGCCACTCCCCATTACTAGACAAAGAAAACTCATTTATTTGCTTGCTTACCGTGACATTCTTATCCTCCATAGTGTGAGTATTCTCTCTTGTTATCTCTCATGGCATGCACCTAGTGGTTCTAACTCATCATCTCTCTTTTGGGTGGTATGTCATCTCAGCAAAACATTTCCCTCAAAAGAGTTGGAGCGGGAACCCTATAATAGGTTTTCCCTTCTCCCCACCAACAAACCATACCCTCTCTAACCTCTGACCTATGACCCACCACCCCTGTATTGGCTGGGTACAGATTGGTAGTGCCTGGGCCTTGCTCGTGCTCCATTTCCGTGTACATCAAAAGCTTGTTTGCTGCTCATGCGCTTGCCATGGTCTAAGGTTCATCTGTGCCTTCTGCTGCTCATCCTTAACCTCTTATGGCGTGAACTGTCTTTTGATTTTCCATTCTTTATTGGCTTGCTCCTTTCAATAGTTGGGTCTTGCTGGATTGTGAGCTTTCCCCTTTTGAGCCAATTCTTTGCTCCTTCCATAATCTTGTTGTCATTTCTACCATACCACTCTGCTATTCCTGCTGTGGTGTTATTTGACTCGTGGCCACTAGGCCTCTTTCGGGCCTGTTGCACTTTCTTCTCTCAATTGGTTACAATGACCCAACATGACCATTGGATTTATACTCATGCTACTTTGGGCTTTCTTGACACATTACATTGCTTGTAGACTCCTTTGGCCCATTTCTTTCTCCTTGGGCATTCTCGGCCCATTTACTTTCCTTGGGCATCCTCGGCCCATTTTCTAATTCCGTATTCCTATGAGCTTTTACTAATTCTTTTGGACTTTCCTGGCCCAATTACCTTATCATTCATCCTTTGGGCTCATGAGTTTTTCATAAACTCCTTACTTTCGTACTTCATTACTTTGGGTTTGCTGTGGCTCATTCTTGCTTTTCTACATCATATAATACCCATGAGTTTACTACTTATTTCTCCTGGCTCCTTTAGGCCCATTTATTTACTTTATGGGCCTACGATCTATTATTCATGCTGTTTGAGCTTAATGGTTTATCTATCAATCCACTAACTCTTTTCTGCTCATATTGTTGAGCTTCTTCCTACTGCTAAACTTTTTCAAAAAATGAGCATCAACATAGATTAAATGTATTTTGACATTTATTGAAGTGATAACTGACTTGCTGAACCCTCTTTAGAATATAGAGATAACCTTTGTAATAATTCCCATAAGGATTTAAAGTTATTGTTTTCTTTTTTGGTAATAATTTTATTTTTGTATTGATTATATATATGCTTATTGTTATTGATTTAATTTTAAATAAAAATCTAACATTGGTTCCTATTTTCACTATTGTCTGTTTGTTAGATATGCCAATTCTAGTAGAACATGGAACCTGTTTTCTTTTTTAACAATTTTACTATTATTATTATTATTATTATTATTATTATTATTATTTTTTGAGAAATCTTCTTTAACTTACTACATGGCGATTCATAAGACCAGCCACATATATAATTTAAACAAGTCAAATGATGTAGTTCTGGTGTTAGTGATAATTGATCTCGAGTTAGAGAGGGTTCAAAATCATGGAGGATGGGATGCACAAAATTGAGCTACGTAGGCCAAGTCACTCTATAAGACAAAATCATGGAAGAAGAAGGTGATTGGTAGTGACAGCACAGAGGCTAGCTTGCTCGAGAAAATAACTTAAGCTTCAGTGTACTGTATTTGTAAGTCAATTACAGCCAATACGAATACAATATTGAATTCTTTGTTAACCATCAAAAGCTTTAGCTTTAACAAACAACTTTCAGACTATCAGTTACACTAAGGTTGCGTTTACAGTAAAATATTTAAGTTTCAGCAAATGATTTATATTTGAAACAAATGGAACAAATAAAAAACTCTCTCATTTTGATTGCTACATTTTTAGCCATCTATTAGATCCCAAAAGGTAACACAATCGGTCAAGGACACTCTTAATGAAGCAAATGACACAAGTTGAATCCCCTTTCTCTTTCTCTTAGGACCAAAACTTATTAAAAAAAGTTTCAGCACCTACAAGTTTAAAGTGGGCTATTGGGTTAAATTTCAGTACAGGCTTTTAGTGTGAATAGGTTGGGTTGCTGGCTCATGTGTATACAGCCCATGTTAACTAACTGCAGGACCCTGTTGAAGTCTATCCCCAGCAAACGGACAGTCCACACCTTCTGTAAAGCCAATCAGTGCGCGGACGCACTAGCCAGACTTGGGGCGAGCTCCACTCCCTTTTTTGTTGTCTTTTTGAACCCACCGCCTGTGGTGGCAAGCCTCTTGGCTAAAACTTCTTTATGTTGTAATAGACTTGTTAATTCCTAGTTTAATGCAATCTCCAAGGTTAACCGAGAAAAAGACAAAAGAAAAAATGCCCACGAGCACATAGACAATTATAGAAGTCCCCTAAACCTCCTTGAAATCACATAAATAATTAATTTTAGATATGTTGTCAAGCATTTTTTGTTGTTACTTAAATAGAACACCTAAAAAAACATATATTATGTCTAAAAAATATATTTAAATATACCTAAATATAAGTATTAATTAATTAATTAATTGATGTACTCCAAATGGGTCGCATAGTTTTTCAAGAAATGTCGTACCCGTGTACCCGTACTCGTATTGAATCCGCCCCATGTCCGTGCAACTTAGTATACTAGTTGACTATGACTTACGTTATGGTTTCAACAAATTTTTAAACATATTGAAGTGGGCATCATCTATATTTATACACAAATTTAGCAGACTCTAAACTAGTTCTGAGTGATTGCAGAAGAGGAAAAAAAATATAAATATAAAAGAATAAAGAACAGCCTCACTGGCCTCATTCATCTTTCATTGCAAGTTCATGCCTCCTTTGCTGCCCAACTTCCACCACTAATGTCATAAGAGCCTCGCACACTTGGGAGGCATCTGCTTCAGATGGGTCATCATTCAATGATGAGTACACCATCCAAGCATGGTCTAATTTACGTTTTGGACGTACTACAACGGATCCAGGGACTTCGGCATCACGACATGTGACAAGCCCATCGCTCTTCTCACCATACCTGATTTGCAGCAGCTGGGCGCATGCAGCCATTACAGCACCAAGGGGAATTACCACTGCAAGTTTTGTAGGTTGATCACTTGCAGATAGGGGAGAAACTGCAGGTAGTTCAGCATGTGCAACATGCGATAATGTGGCTAAAGCAGTAGAAGAAATGCCAGCTTCTGTGTGGAAGGAAACCACAGGGAGTTCTCTTGGCAACTGGTGTTTCATCAAAAATTCCCTCCTCTTCTCATAAGTTAAATCTTCCAAAGCTTGCAAATCACCCTTCACAACAGCAGATAATACGTTAAAATGTTTTTGACATATTTACTGAGACAAATAGTTCTTCAAAGAGTGACTCACAAATCATACTTATGACGTATTAACCCAAAATACCATAAATAAATGCCGTCATTTCTTACTATACACAACCCATGGCAGAACTATCTGAAAAGTGAATCAAACTCAAGCCTAGACTTAAAAATTCAACAAAGCCACAGCCCCACTGTTTGGAGTCAGCAACACATCATTTCTTGCAATGCTATTCTACCAACCTAGCAATTCAAGCAATAATTTCAAAAAGTTCAAGTGAAAATTATATTCAAAATGAGCCACAACCACGAGAAACATCACTAGATGGATTCTAATTTAGAAGAACATACATTTCTTATCCAAGCATAAAAGCAATGATCCAGGATGCATTTCTATAAGAGAAATAGAAAAGGAAAGAGAACAAATAAAACATGCAGTACTTAATTAATAGCCCAACAAAATTTATTATCTAGTGTTATGTAGTGCATGTGAAATACAAAAAAATAATTCTTGCCTTAGTTTACAAGGTCAAATATGAGAAAAAACATTAGCCAAGGAACAATCCCCTACCCCACAAAGAAAGACAAGCAACTACAACAACAAAATCAGACACATAAAGAAAACATAGAGAAAAAAAAAACACTAACACACCTTAATCACTTGACAGATCAGAATCTCCATGAGTTTCCGTACATTGACATAATCACCAAGCTGTCCTTCTCGCAAGATATCTGAAGCTATGGGGCTACCACCATATGGACTCTGTGCTAATGCCAATCCAGCAACCTTATCTTTCAAATCAGGCCAATACAATGATAACGCAGCTGCTGCATCTACTCCGCCTTTGCTATGTCCAAGAAGCAAAACACGTTTCCTAGAACCCCAATAGATTTCCTCAATGTACTCCTTTATCTCTCTGGCATTTTTCTCAACTGAAGCCTGATTAGTAATTACTCAGTATTTAGTAAAGAATTCAAGTAAAATTTAATGTGCAGACATGTCAGACATAATCAAATACCTCGCTGTGAATCTTGGCAATATGACAGGCCAAACCCATCTTGGAGAAACTCATTTTTGTATTAACAAAATAAAGCGGTCCATGGTTGCTGAATAGACCTGCCAATTGCAAAATTAGCCAAACCTGATCAACAGAAAACTACTACCAAAGTTCCAAAAGCTCTAAAGTGCCAACCAATATATTAAGAAACTAAAATCAGAGGATGTCATAACAGAATTCACCCTAACATACCACCGCGCACCCTTGGTGTAGTGGTCACTTCATAAGTATAAGTGCTTGTGGGCTGTAAGGGAAAAAGGCCAGGGTTCAAGTCTCCAGGAGAGAACTTCACACACATATATACTTAGATTAGGCTAGAGTAGAAATTTTATCTTGTATAAAAAAAAAAAAGAATTCCCCCTAACATTCATATCATACAGGGGTTGAAATCAGGGTTTGAAACGAAACTTCCTGTTCACTATGCATCTGTCTATTGAGCCATTTGAGGTTCTTAAAATTTTAAGACTTGAACCAATTTAAACTTTCCCCCATAACTTACAAGAACCTCAAAAAAATCAGAATCCTCCCACCCCTATTAAAATCAGCATGTATGCTTATTAGGTCCACAAAATTTATACTAAATTTGAACCAAGAAACCTTAATTATCATTGTGTTTGTTGTAATAAATTGTATTTTATAACTTGACCCAATTTATCTAATTTGTGTATTCTTGTTCCAGAATTTTATCAAACAGATCATAAGATTGAGCTACTCTAACTGCATTATGTAACATTCAGTAGTTTTGGAATTTCACTATTGACCCTGGATGTTTCCGTTGAAAACACTAGGAGGTGCCAATTGAGCTACAAGACTCTCAACTTTCATCTAATCCTTACAATTATTAAGAATACTATTGCCATTTTTAAGATAACAATTGCAAATGGTACCTGGAACCAGTAAGTACACCATTGAGTTTGGCAACTTATGAAGACCATGCCTGACACAGGTAGAAACAACTGATTTAAAAACAGTGAAACATGCATGGCAAATGTAGGCATTTTGAGAATTGAAAGAAGAATACTCTACCGGATATTGTCAAGAATTTCTGTGAACCTTTCAGTTCCATCGTCAACTGGTGGCATTCCTGAAGCACGTTGTAGCCATCCTATATCATCTGCAGACCCACGAACAGTTCGACGAGCCCGGTCAATAAGGCTGAAAGAAAGTATCACCATTATTGATTAAGCAACATCAAACAGACTTACTAAGGTTTCTGATCCATGTGCAAGGTAATATCACTGGGAATGAATAAGAGATAATACAAGGAACTAAATAATCTTCCGCTATCTACTTGATATCACAAGCAGAGAGAAGGGGGGGGGGGGGGGAGGGGGATGACTATTCAACTTAAGGCAAACTTCTTTTACACTCCCCTTGTTTCAATTGTACATTTTCAGCATTTTCAGGTGTTTGTTTTGTTGTAAAACCTTGGTCAAAGCTGAAAATACACTGAAGAAAACTTGTAAAATACTTTACCAAGTTCATTTTGTAAAACATTTTCCTCAACTGGCATCGCTCACCCACACTTGTTTGTCTCGCACAAACTGCCCACCCCACCCCAAACCCTCTTCTCTCTCTCACCACCTCTCCGTTATCTCTTTCCTCATGTTGCCAATGACAGATCTGCACACCACTGACGCTATCAACCGTAGATCTGTACGCCTCCTTTGTCCCTTTTTTCTTTCCTCATGCTGCTTCAACCTCCCTTCTCTCTTTCCTCGTGTCAACTCCGATCTGGTTTGTGCTGCCTAGATGCTTAAGTGAATCTGGGTTCATGCTGCCTTGACACTGATGCTGATCTGGTTCCTGATTTGAGTTTTTCGTGCTTCCTGATCTGGGTTCACGATGAATATCTCTCTCTCTCTCTCTCTCTCTCTTTGGCTTCCTGATCTGGGTTTTGGGGTGGTCAGTGGCATGGATTTGGTTGAGTTTGTGTTGATATGGTGGTTTGTGCTAAGATTTGGTTTATTGTGAGATCACAATTATTTCTTTTTCATTTCACAATGAAACAAGCACCAAAAATGATTTTCGAAGCATTTTAGGAACACCCCCCAAACACTAAAAAAGAAATTGTTTTCAGTTGAAATAATTTTACATTTGCAAAACATTTTATAATGAAACAAACTGAGCACTAGTTCAAAACGATTTCCCAACTACCCACGAAGTCAACCTTCACTCAAAAGGAGGTCATCAGGATTCAGCATAAAAAACAAATGCCAGAAATTGATCCAGAGCCAATTAAGTAGACTGTTACCAATTATGAAGTAAAAAAGACGTGTTCAAGAGTATGAAACTTTTTTAGGATGAAGAATTACTTCTTTTAAGTTCACGATACATAAAAACAGGTCTATTCAATATTTACAATCACATTATAAATTGATACCTTTTAAACATGGAAATTCCAATTCCTCCAGTAGGATTAGATTCTTCATGTGCGCTAGCATCTTCGGATGCCACTCTAGCAGACGTCCTTGTTATTTCACCATTTATGGGAGCAGCAGTTGCAGTATTAGATGATTCAGCATGTGTTGCTGGATGGCTTCCACTTGAAGACGGGAGATCACAAATAGAAGCCACATATCCCCTATTTTGTCCACAAGAAAACGTTTCTAACTCCTGTGCATGTACAATGGGATTCCTAGAGTCTCTAGAGGGTTCTACTGCAAAAATAACAAAAGTATGCAATTGAATAAATCCAAAATTCAATGCTTAGAAATTAGAATAACTAAGTAAAACAACTAAGTATCGCATCATTGCAACAGCTGATGGCTAAAAAGGAAAAATTACTATCAGACAACTACAGGGCATGAACACAGCAACAAATACGATGCACTTAAATACTGAACACAGATGAGGAAAAGACATTGTTCAAAGGATTGGTTCCATTAAATTTTTTATTTTATTGAACCTTAAATTCATATTCAAATCTGACATTATCCATCATAGAAATATTCAAGGAAGATGCCTTTGAAAAAATAGGACTTGGATTGCCTCTATTGACAAAAATTTCCTTTCGAGGTTCATAAAATAGAAATGCATAAGCTTTTACACACACATTTACCCTAGAAATAGAAAATTGCAGTGACAAGAGAGGAACAAGAGCTTCCAATCCCAAAAACAACATGACAAACTGAGTGAAGATGACAAGATGGGTGACAATTGGAGAAAAAGATAATCAAAGGAGGAAGGAAGTTTACCAGAATTATCAGAGAAACAACCAGTAAATATAGAAGTTGTTTTTGCTATATAAGATGCAGCTTCATTTAGTGTTGGTACAGAGGTAAATAACTGAGGAATGAGCCCATTACTTGTCAACCCATCATTTGATGCCTGAAAAAATGGAAATTGTTATAAAAATGTTTATCAATTGTAAACTTACCTAATCATCATTGAATAAAGGGAGATATTTATATCAATGTATGAGCATGATAGAAAGAAACATATTACTACAATGGAATACTTTCTTTATGTTTACCAAAACATACGAAACAACAACAGGAGCAACTGTCAGAGCCATACATCTCTAGAATGGCCATATCTTCTTAAAGATGTGCAACAAACGAAGAACTAACATCAACTCCCAAGATTAAAGCAGATTTTCCAACACCAAAGATAGCCAACCTTCAGGAGGGATCCAAAATGGAATAGACAATAAACGCTTTAAGTTAAACCCCACAGGTTCCGCATTTAAGAAAAAATTTGTTGAACTATA
Source organism: Lithocarpus polystachyus (assembly GCA_033629205.1). Lineage (NCBI taxonomy): Eukaryota > Viridiplantae > Streptophyta > Magnoliopsida > Fagales > Fagaceae > Lithocarpus > Lithocarpus polystachyus. Next base: position 35,894,988 of record CM066165.1, read on the forward strand.
GGTTCAAACTGGGTTTATAGTAAACCAAGCTTGCAAAATCACTCACACCCTCATCGATTTTTCTACAAACTAATAATATTCTTTATATCATATTTTTAAACAAATTCTCAGACAAAACCAGTTGAGTGAAAGATCGACGACTTCCCAACACATAGTAGCCTCAAAAGTCACCCCCTCTAATCACAACACGATTTCCCCACTACTACCGGCCTCAGCCGCATCTCATTCTCTATTCTTCAGCAAATACTAGCTACATTTTTAAACATCGAAATCATGCATTAAACAATCGATATAGGTTTCACTACATTCAAATATCGAACTTCATGCACCATTCAAGAAAGCACAACAAATTGACGAACGAACAAAGTTAACCTTGAAGACTTATCCCACGAAACAAAATGACATTCAACAAGTCAACAACAACAAAACATCAGTCCCAAAATTTGGGAGTCGGCTATGAATCCACAACAGACTAATCAAGATCTTCCACATGTATTCTTCTCTTCAATTCTATCTCATTCTCTATTTTTCAGCAAAAATTAGCTACATTTTTAAACATCGAAGATTAAGCATTAAACAATCCGTATGGGTTTTACTACATTCAAATATCGAACTTTGTGCACCATTAAGGAAAGCACAACAAAACTAACAAAGTTAACCTCACCGACTTATCCCACAAACGAAATCATGTTCAACAAGTTAACAACAACAACAACAACAACAACAAAACATCAGTCCCAAAATTTGGGATTCGGCTATGAACCCTCAACAGACTAATCTTCCACATGTCAAATACTAGCTACATTTTTAAAACGCCTTCATCCACGAAGATTGGAAAACAAGAAACTATGCATTAAACAATCCAAACACGTTTTACTACATTCGTGCACTGTTCAGGAAAGCACAACAAAATTGACGAACTAACAAAACCACGACTTATCCCATGAACAAAATGACATTCAACAAAGTCAACAACAACAACAACAAAACCTCAGTCCTAAAATTCTAGAGTCCGCTAAGAATCCTCAACAGACTAATCAAGATCTTCCACACGTCAACTATTCCTAATTAAACCAAAGCGGAATTTTTTTTTTTAATATATATAGCAAGGAATTTAAATTCCAATTATTTCTCCAAAAAAAAAAAAAAATCACTTCCAAAATAAAATAAATAAATAAAAAATTCAAGACGGTGGTATATACTCACACCGAACGGTGCGTTTGGCTCACCACGTTGACCATTGCTAGGTTCCTCCATTGAAGCCGATTTTCTCTTTTTCTATCAAATCGCACAGCAAAAACAATATATTTACATTAAAAAAAAAAAAAAAAAACTTCGTGTTAATATATATATATATATATATATAAATATAGAAATTTGAAGAATATATATATATATATATATATATATATATATATATAGAAAGTTGTGTTAATACCTGAGGTAGAGTTATCCACTTTCGCATCAAAGAGAGAATTAAAAAAATGAGACAATTTCTAGAAACAGCTTGGTCCAATTGAATAGAATTTAGTTATTTAAGGGGGTTCGGATTTGAGATAGAGAGAGAGAGAATCGATTCATTTCTTTCACAGAGAGTTTCTCAACGGCAAAGCGATGCAATGTCAATACCCAAACGTTGACATTTGTTTCTTGGGCCTGAAGCCCAGTTTTGGTTAAGTTATTAATAACGGTTGATTTTGTTTCGTGGGCCGACAGTTGAGTTCATGATTTTTTATTTGTTGAAAAGATTGGGTTCATGATTAACTTTTCTCAACAATATACTAAAGAGTTTCATGAACAAAAAAAAAAAAAATTATAGAGGATGGTTTTAAAAATCGGAATTGGGTCGGGTTACTTTTACTAGACTGGTTTAGAATTTGGTTCTGGGTTGACCGGATCAGTCCAATTTTTAAAACAATGCTATGGATTTAATATGTTTTATAATTTTTTTTTTCACAATATGTTGATATTACATTTATTATACAATAATCGTAACATGTTATAGTGAAAAATATTGTAAAATTATTGTGTTTTTTAAACTTATTGAACTTTTATTGAGGTATAAAGGAAATGACAACGTCTTTCAATGTTTACTAAAATGCTATTTTTTTTTTATAAAAAAAAATTTTAAGCTTTGTAAGAAATATAAAAATTACAACGATTCTTAAGACTTTGTAGCAAAATGATTGTTTTCTAGCATTTGTTGCTCAGGAAGCACTTGAGATTGTTGCTGCACTCGAAGAACTTGAATGTAGCACACTGTCCGATAAGCTCACTTATATTGAATATATAATTCTATCAATTACCTATTTTGGGATAAAATACAGATATCCGTAGAAATCCTACATCTTCACGTACTTTTTGATTTTCAATAATTCAACTAAACAATGTGTATGGGTGACAAAAACATAGGGATGAGAGGAAAATGGCTAGCTATCGTCAATCAGAATACTTGGTCAAGCTTAAACCCATATGCAGAGGAATGGAAACCAACAATGTCGGCAAGGCTGTTTCGACACATTTTGTGACCTAATACGACATTTTACAGTGGGAAATTTTATAAAAAATTATTAGTTTCTTTCAATATCAATGGTAGTACCCGTTGAACTCTAAAAGCCATCAAGTTGATATTTGTTTTTCTTAACAACTCTAGCTCAATTGAATTGGTTTAATCGTATTATTACCACTATAATCATGCTGAAATAATGAAATATAATTATGTTATTGGCAAGTTAAATGCCTCTCATTCAAAATATGGTGATATTTCTATGATTTTTTTTTATATGTATAGAGTATTTTAAATAAAAAATAAAAAATTTTAAATACTTGTAAATTTAAAACGGTGTCGTTTCTAATGAATACCTCAATTCAGTTTTAAATAGATTCTTTCAAATCTCGCTCAAATTCAGGGTCCACAAAAATAGGCCTAGTCTATACATTTTGGGCTAAAAAAATGTAAAATATATTATTATTTAATGTTATAAGCGATACATGAACTATTTTCATATACTTATAAACGTATTAAAACTTGTAATTCTAAAAATATCGAAATAATTATTATTAGAGTAAATATCATATTTAGATGGTTACGATCTTTTTTGGCAATGTTTGACTTTAGTTATTAAACAATAGATTTCAAAAATGAATTTTTATTGAAAACTATTAGTTTTAAATTTAATTTTGATAGAGAGAGAAAAAAAGTGTAAAATTTTTGGAAGATTAAAATTTTTACACTTTTAAACTACCACAAACATAGTGAAACATATTAATAAAATGTTGAACATTTGGAAAGAGTATAATATTTTTAATAATTTTTATTTATTAAATTTTTGGGCCTTAATTAAATTTTTTACATCGTAAGACAAATAAACAAAAAATTCTATTGGCCAATAGAAGATGTCTTTTTTTTTTCCTTAAGTGAGAGGCACTACTTTTTTTTTTCTATTATTTTTTTGCAATACTACAAGGCATATAGATATAATATATTTTATTTTAGAGGGACCTTCTTTCATTTGGAGGCCTTAAACCATTGCCTAATGGTTGAGCCACCCTTGAACGCCGGTGGATGAAAGGTCCCTATTACTGAAAATCAGAAAGAACTAGTTCGAAGTAAAACTCTTCAAACTTCTTAGTTCTCATATATCTCTTTTTTGTTGTAAATTTTGAACATCGAACTGTTAAATTTCATGTTCTTTATGCTCTTAGCATGTATATCAAATTTCATTTAAATCAGATGTTATTTACTATTTGATCAATAAGCTTATTTTTTATACACAATTTTAGATCATGAAAACTTGAAATTTTAATATTTTTTTGATAACATAGCAATTAATTTTTGATCTTTTTGAAAATTTTGCAAGCATAAACGATATATAAAAAAAAATGTAATCCAGCGGTTAAATTTTCAAAATTCATACTCGATATAAAGATATATAAAGAGTTTGTAAGATTTTTCTCTAAACTAATTTAGAGAGAAACTTTATTCCACTTTTTCCGAGAAAAAAACCATCTTCTTTTAGAGGTATTGCTTGGTTCACTTTACACAAATATATTTAATTTTATGTATCAATTATTAAAATTGCTACTTTGAACTCTTTTTTTTTTTTTTTTAATTCTTTAATTAGCAATTAATTTTTTTATATAGAAAATTGATTTTTTAAATAAAAATATTGTTTCTTGATGCTGAGAAAATGTCACGTCAATTGCTGGCATGTGTTTGATAATGGAGATATGTACTTTACGTTTCATCACCTTTTAGGCTAAATTTTTCTTTATGAGAAGACAGTATCACAGTAATGGTCTTTAAATAATATCATTAACAAAAAAACAATTGTTCTTATGATTTGGAGATTGTGTTTCTTGTTATTAGTACATATGGATACTTCATCAACTGAGGTCTATGTCCAAGAGCAACCAGCCCACATAGCAAAAATTGTGTTCAAAACAGGGTTAATGTCATCAATCCTTGGTGTGAATTGAACAAGGGCATGCTCATTGTGCAGGCAAGGCTTTCTGGTGCCAGAAATATTATTGATAGAATCTTCAGTCTCCACCATGTGTTTTTTTATTTATTTTTTGGGGCTAGATATGTTTTGTTAATTAGAACATGGTTGTAAAAACTGGACCGGAGGCAAAACTGGAATTGCCTCTGGTTCCCGATTTAACCCGTTTTTGACTAGTTATTGGGGTTTTTTCTAGACCGAACTGTGGCCGGTTCCCGATTTAACCAGTTGGTCCAATTTTAAAACCATGAGTTAGAATTGAATTAGATTTGGATTGTAATCTTGTTTTTGTTGGTATTGTGCTTTAGTTTGTATTTGGGGATTATAATCTTGATATGAGTTTGGATTGTAATTCTTTTTTTTGTTGGTATTGTCTATTGTGCTTTAGTTTTTATTTGGGGATTGTAATCTTGATATGATTTGATTATAAATTTGGTTACAAATTTGCTCTTATTTATGATGATGTAGTTCTAATTCTCAATTTAATATTAATAATAATAATTAAAAAAAAAAATTTGTCCAACCCAATCCAACTCGGTCCACATGGGTTGGATTGAACCCTTGTGATGGGTTGGGTTGGATTTTTTTTAACCCACCATGGTGAGTTGGTTTGAAAAAAACTCACTAACCCGACCCATGCACAACCCTCCCTATAATCCTATGTGAACATGATCGTACTCAAATTGGAACACGTGTCCAAAACACAAAGATCAACATAGACATGTCTGCATTTAACCATTAGAACTGGATGCATTTGCTGTATCTTGAGGACGCGACATATACGTGTCAATGCTGGAATAATTGTGTCATTTACACATAGGAAACCATCAAAATAAACTCTATGAATCAACTTCTTTTCTTTTTTATCTTCTTTTATTTTTTTAATATGAACAAAAAAAAAAAAAAAGGTGTTGTGTCACCGATCCTGCCCACTTAAACCCGAATTCAATATGGTGTGACCGTGTGAGACACTCTTGAGTACGTTAGGGTTATCCATATCACATCATAGCATTTTTCTCTAAAGCGTGTGACTTTAACCAGCACACTCCTGCAAGCATCACGTGGTGCCAGTCTGTGACTGTTATGAACGAACCACACCCCCAAGACTTTATGACTCAACTTCATAGTTAAGAAATGGGGAGATTTTATTTAACTAAGTTACTGTCATCATGTGATAAAATTCAATTTTGCACTTATTCACAAAGTTGTATTTTTTTTTTTTTTGTTGATAATCCACAAAGTTGTATTATTATTTTTTGGTTGTACCCTGTAGTATATGTAACACACAATGTGCTGTTATCAACCATGTAATTTGATCATAAGCTTGTAAGTTTCTGTTGACAAATTAAAAACCTTTTGCAAATGTTGTTTCCCCACTAAAGAATGAATAAGCATGAAATCATGTAGACCAAGAAATTATAGACGAAACAAAACATCAAATTGCAGTACAGATGTTATAATTATGTAATTGGTCATACTGACACTTCCACAATTTCAAGACATACATCGAAGTTAGATAGTTTAATATTTTTAATTCCCAATTCTTTAAATATTACTAATTTTAAATGCAACATAACATTCCTCCGAAGAAGATAGTTCATAAGTAGTAAAAGATTAAACCAAGAAATTGTCTCCAAGATGTGATTACAGGCTACGGATGAGTATGCCTTCGAAAGTAATGCCTGGTCCAAATGCTAAGGCAAGCCCCCATTCTTCCCCTTTTATCTTCAACTCCTCTCTCATATACTCCATAACGTAGAATATGGTGTTGCTACTAACATTCCCATAATCCATCAATGCCCTTCTACTACACTCTAGCTTCTCACTTCTTAATTTCAGTGTGTTCTCAAGCCTATTAAGAATTGCTGGTCCACCAGGATGAACAGCCCAAAACAAGTCATTGAACTCTTTTATATCACCCTTTGCCATGAGCTTCTTGCAAAACTTCTCAATGTTATCCTCTATTTTTTGGGGTAGGTCTCTTCCAAGCTTAAAGTTTATACCCTCTTCAGAGAGCCTACCATCAATCACATTATGTGTATCTGGCAAGAATTGTTGGACAGCATAGTTTAGCTCCATGAAAGGAGACTCTTGACCTGTTAAAGGGTCAGTTCCAATGATCACAGCTGCAGCTCCATCACCAAAAAGTGCAGCCCCTACAAGGTCATAAGGGCGGTCCTTGTTAGGTGGGCGAAAACCAAGTATGGTAGTCTCAGAAGTGGTTAATAAAACTCTGCTTCCTGGATTGTTTTCAGCTATGTCCTTGGCAACTCTAAGGCCAGTGACACCACCATAACAGCCTAGAAAATATAGCATGACGCGGCTAACATCAGTCCTTAGGCCAAGCTGACTAGCAAGGTAAAGATCACCTCCCGGTAAGCGTATTTCACTTGAAGAAACATAGACTATGTGAGTGATGTCTTGTGCTGGCCTTCCCCATTCCTTGATGCAAGCAAGGCTGGCTTCCAAGGCCATTTCCACCACTGCTGGGTTTGCGATTTCAAGCCTTTGCTTGATTGTTGGTGAGCCCTCAGTAGCCAGTTCAGGGTATTTGTCTAGGATCTCTTTGGACATCACTGTGTATCTTGTCTTCACAGTGGTAGTTTTGCCTAGCAAAAGAGAGATGCATGGTGAGTCCAGGGAATCAATGTGTAGAAAGACTTCCCATGGCTGCTGATACAACAAAGGTTATATTTCCCAAAAGAGAATTGACAAAAATAAAATAAAATTGTGAAGATGTTTTCATTAAAAACATTTGATTCTATGTAAAGATGATAAAATTAAGGTTAAATGGCATATTTGGTTATCAACCTTTAATCTTTGTTTCAAGATCATCCTTATACTTTGATATGTTCCAAAAAGTCTCTTATTGCCATCCAACAGTTGAAAAATGCTAAGTTTACAAATAGAATTCATGAAACTAAAGTCACTTTGAAAATGTGGAGCCTATGGCAAGACAAGAAACATTTCATTTGTCACGTAAGTGATAATAAAGTGGGAGGCAAGTGCCTTTTGCCAAAAGCGATAGGTCACAGATTTGAGTTTGAGAATCAGTCTCTCCAATAAATTGGAGGTAAGACTGCCTACCATAATCTCTCTCAAATCTCACAAAAGTGAGAGCTTTGTACACTTCGTATGATATAGGTGATGATAAAGATCATTTTGAAATAATTTTTAAAAAAGAGGAACAAAAGTGAAGCATTTTAGAGTAAGACAAGTTTGAAACAAAGGTCAAAAGTTGAATACCAAATATATAATTTAATTAAAACTAAACAAGGACAATTTAGAAAGCAACGAATTGAATTTGGTCTAAAAAGGTTCCAAGCGCAAATCGAAGTAATAATATTTGCTTACACAGGCGCTCCAATTTCTCCTTAATGGACGAGTCTACACATTTTGTGTCACGAATGTAGCCCTCAACCAAGCATTCTTGAGGAACGAGTTGGCTAGGAAAGGCCTTGCCCAATGCAAGGACTGTTGCCTTTCCTGGTGTGGGAATACGTCTAGTTTGTGCAGAATGGTGGTTTGGGGTGCCATTGCCACTAGTTCTTGACATCTTTTTAGTAGTTGTGGCAAGAAGATAGAATTTGAGTTTGACAAGAACTTAGGAAGACTTGTCAATCATATATAATGGGGAGATTGGGCTTGTTCTTGGAGAGAAGTTGGTAACAAGAGAGAATAGCATGAAAAGAGAAGAAATGATTACTTTATTAGGTTTGGTTATCTTTTGGGTTCTTGGGTTGGAAGTGTGAAGATTTATTAAGGTAACAATCTTTTTCTTTCTTGGTTTAAGTACTTGTCCCAATTCCAACTTTTTTTTTTGATGGGTACTTGTCCCAATTCCAACTTTTTTTTTTTTGATAGGTACTTGTCCCAATTCTAACTTACCATTCCTTTGCGCTGCTACGTATGAAAGACTAAAAATGAATTTTCTATTTTCATCCAATTTTTCTGACTTAGAATTCTTCCAAACAATTTATTGTGGCAGTTTCAATCGACCCATAACCCAAAAAAATATAGCCCCAAACCAAAGTAGCGAATAGTGACTAGCAGTAACCTATTTGATGATTATTAGAATAAACACCTATTCTTCTCAAGTTGTCACTTACTTGCAGCCAAAGGCCTGCTTTGCAATAACATTAACAAGTCATTATAGTGCCAACTTGTCAACCTTCAATGTCTAGGATGTGCTCAAGTTATGGAGAACAACTGTTGCCGAAGAAGTTTCCTCATCACAACAGTGAACCTCTCAAAGAAACACGGTGGCACAACTAACAACTGGAAAAATTCAACAAAATACCAGATTAAAAACATTTCAGTGCCATCTGCCTCAGACCTATTTGGTTCACCTCTAGAGACATTATTGGTCCACTTTCCCCTAAATTTTTAATCTAAAATTCCATTAATAGACTGGAAATGGGAAACAAAGTAGCAAAGAAAGGATATATGTGTGTGTCTATATATATATAAAATGTAATTCTTGAGATTATATAGCACAGTGCACATTTTTCACCAAGAGCAAAAACAGGAAAACATACAACAGAACCACCCGTACATGAGAATGTAGACTGCAACTGGTTAGTGGATAAAAATTTTATTGTCATATACTGGTAGAGGTAACAATAATATTCATTTTTTCTTCCATAACTGCAACGAAATCAGTGCAATTCAAATCTCTAAATGTAACGCCAGCCACGAGATGGATTTGGATTGATACCTGCAGTCTGCAAACATGAGTGGTAGAAGTAGAAATTAGATCAAGTTATGTGTGTTTGTGAGTGAGCATGGGCGGTTTGGTGCATGTAAGAGATAGACTAATATATTATTTTCTAAAATTTATTGCATACGAGAAAAATTCTATGCCTCATATAACTAGGCATTCATAGAAGAGACCAACAGATATGCTCCATACAAGGCCCCAAATCATGTTACACGGATTGGAGCTTTTAATGGAACCATTTAGGACATTACACGTTGTGGTCATGAATGTATGAACTAATTTGTCTATAAATATAAAAATCATAGAGAAATACAGACATCTCCTCTAGATTAATACCCTTTACGCATACCTTCCCTGAACTCTCCTTTTTGAATCGCAACTACCCTATATGTAAAGCACTTGGCAGGTTGACTCCATTGACATCAGGCAATAAATTGTGACAATCAATAAATGACCTGATAAAGCAATCAAATTTACCTCTGCTACCCTCTGAAATCATTATTTTCTTAGATTTATTGAACTTTAATGGTAAGATGAATTTGTTACAACCAAAAAAATAATCATAAAATTACTATATAAAACGTACTTGTATAAAATAGAATAGCATTAATGACCACAGAGTCAGTTTTGAGGTCGACCTTGCTTGTTTCTTGAACTGTTACCATGGGGGATAATGAAAGATGGGGTCAAGTTGATAAATCTGATAGCATTATAAGATCAAAAAAGGTCAATTTACTTGACTTCACTACATCATAATTACAATAGTAACAGGAGGAAAATTTGATGTGGTTTTAAAGAACAATGCATGAGGACAGCTCTTAGGGGAGTGGCCTTTTGCAACAAAGTAGAGGCTCCTTTTTGCACATAATATTCAGGTCTTTTCTCTTATAGTGGAATCACTTATTTTCCTTGGCTAACTAGTATTTGAATAAGGTTTATTTAGCTTTTCCTTCCCAGATTGAGCACTGTTACTCCCTTTTCTCTCATGTTGAGTGGAGTTATGGTAGTTAAGTCTATAAAGGAAGGACAGTTGATCACACTTGGCACAGAACCACCACCAGCTGGCTCTTTACTCCCTCAAAGTGCTTCCAATTGTTTGATTTTTTTTTTCCCTAATATTAGAAGGAACAACAGAGGAAAAGGCTGCCCAGCCAACGAAATTGACTGAAATACATTTTTTCTCAGGGGACCATGCCCTCAGGAGAAACTAGAGATGATTGCCTCTCAATTGAATTTGTATTCTGGGGATATCAACCCATACTAGAGGGGAGATATCCATATGTTCTCACTCTAAGTGTTACTGTCAGAATTATTTTTCGATAATTAGTTCTACCATCATGATTTAAAGGGCTTTCCCATGTACAAAGACCAAAAAGAAAAGGCTGGGAGAATGGATTGAAAAGTATGCAGTGTGACCATAACTTGAACACAATATCCACTTATAAAAGTGAGAATCCCACTCAAGAGTTGAAAAAAAGCATAGATCTGAGTCATTCACTTAAACTATGAAACGTATAGTCTAATTTCATATTTCATATGTTTCAGCAAGGGGGGAAATGAATCAAATAAAGTTATCCATAATAATGTGCAGCAAAAAAACAAAATTGTACAAAGTTTTACGCTGGTCCCAGGAACTCATTACCAGAATTTCTGAGAGGCTGAAAACAACTCCCTTGAGAAGCAGTGTTTTAAAATGCGAATAGGAATGGTGATGAGGGGAATTTTGTGCCTCCAATTATACAGTGATATAACAGCCAAAGTCATGTGCCTATGAAAATCATATCCAGACTCTATTCAGCATGCCCCTCTGCACAGCAACAAATGGGCTGAAGTTTTATAATAGAATAAAAAAATCAAGCATGTACTATGTATAGTTTCGATGATAAAACAAAGCAAATTACCAAATCACTTCAACGGAAAAAATTATCCAAAAGGAGTAATGCACTCAAACGTTGAGCTTGAGCTCTCTCCACAGTCTTTCACCATCAACAATGAGCTAATTAAGGAGTCCTGATGTTTGAAGCTGACATTATATGCAAGGCTTCCTGCCCTACTCTGGTGCTCTTCTAGGCTTCCAACCTGTGAAATAGACTAAATAATTTTAAATAATCCTTCAGAGCAGCAACTTTTATGCTTTTAATGCTGTATGAATGCACTCCCAAGCCAGCAAATTTATAATAACTTTAACCAACACTAATCTTACAGGAAAAATGAAAAAAAAAAAAAAAGAGAAATAAATATAAAACACATGCACACACAGGACTTACAATTGTTGAGATCTTGACTTCTCTGAGCTAGACTTCGGAGCAGGTCTGTCCAAATGCCCCTGCTCTGGAATCCTCTTAGATACAAACTCAGATTCACGTGATCTTCCCCTAGCATCTAGGGCAGTTTTCAAATCATATAGGCAGGTCAAATTTTGATTTACTCCTTTCTCCACCATTTCATAGTACAAACCAAATGCTTCTGAGAGTTTATTCATTTTACAAAGGCCCAAAATCACTGTATTGCACATATCTGTGTCAATACTTTGATCCTTATCCAAGGCAAATAGCAACATTTCATATGCATCTAACAGTTTTCGACTTTGGCAAAGGAAACCAACCAAGTCTTCCATTTTAACTGAGTATCCGTTCTCATAAATCAAGCCAACAATCTGAAATGCTTTATCTCGCAGCCCACTACCAAAAAGTAACCTTATACATTTTGTTGAGAGATTTATATTTTGCCTAATTTTTTTCTCTAACATCAACATTATAGAACTGGCAGATTCGTGTGCACAACCCATCTCTAGAAGTTCTGCATGTATGGTATGGAATGTTTCTGTTTTGGGGACATGAGCGCTTTTCAGCATCTTCTCTAGTGTCTGCTGGGCAAGAAGAGGCTTTCTCTTCTGCATGAAACCATCAATCAAGGATTCATAGATCTCAACATCAGGCACAAAATCTCTTCTTAACATCCAGACTAAGAGTTCATATCCAGCTTCATAGGTACCTTCCCTACAGTGCCCCATGATTAAGGTTTTGTATGATGGAGGGTCTTGTGTTCCCCTTTTCATTAGCTGCCGAAACACTCTCTCAGCCTTTTTAGTCTTCCCATTTCCACACAGATATTCAAAAATAGGGTTATATGCAGCCACAAGAGGCTTACAACCATCAGCACTTTGCAGGATATCCTTCTCTGATAGCTCATCAAACAACTCCTCAGCCCTACCATAATCCCCAATCTGACACAAGCTACGTATTATAACACTATATGTAGCTGAATCTGGTTGGACCTGCAACTCAGACATCTTATCAAACATTTTCAATGCTTCATCCAAATTTCCGGCACTGCAATGAGCATGAATTAATGTATTGAATGTACATGTATCAGGAGTAAATCCTCCAACTCCCTTCATTCCCTCCAAAATCTCTTTTATCTTATCCAGCTTCCCTGCCTCACAAAGCCCCTTAATTAGAGTATTATAAGTAACTACATTAGGTTTAAGCCCTTGACTACTCATCTCTTCAAGAACAACCAAGGCCTCATCGATCTCTTGTTTCATACAGTACCCTCTAATCAAAGTCGTATAAGTAACAACATTAGGATTCAAATCCACACTTCTCTTACTCATACCCTTCACCACATTATGCGCGATACTAATCTTCCCTACCCTACACAGCCCATCAACAAGTGTATTATACGTAACAACATCCGGTTCACATTCAAAACGTGACATTTCCTTAAAAAAATGAAACCCTTCATCAACCATTGTGTTCATACAAAAACCTCTAATCAAAATATTAAACGTATAAGTATCCGGAGTAACACCATATGTACTAAGCATTTCATCATACACACTCTTCGCCATATTAGTCCGACCCCGTTTAAGCAAAATTGACAAAAGACTATTGAATGAAACAACCGAAGGCGAAACCCCTAACGACTTCATTGTTGAAAACAGCTTTATAGACTCTTGGAACAACCCGGCTCGACCATAGTTCCTAATTAAGCTATTGAAGAACCTGTCCTCGAGCTTAACCGCCCCATTAGACCGTTTATCAATGGAAAACAGGAAATTTCTTGCTACATTGAGATTTCTATGGCGACCCAAGATTTCTAACATCATGAAGTATGATTGGGCAGTGTGAGAGAAACCCATTTGTTGTACCCACTTGAAGAACTGAAAGGCTTTGGATGGGGTTGTGATGAGCCGGAGAACTTGGAGCACAGTGGTTTTGGATAGCGAGTCAGAGAGTGAGGTTTCAAGGTCATTTGACCAAGGGTTGGAGTTGATGAGCCTAGCCATGGTTTTAGCCTTTTTCTTTTTGGGTTTGAGTTTAGCATTGTGGTGGTTTGGTTCTTTGTTGCTGTTGTTATCATTGTTCTCGTTGTGGGTATTGGTGTTTTGAGAGGAATACCACCTGGGTTTTGAAAATTAGTTAAGAAAAAGATATATATAGAAGTGAAAAGTGGTGTGTGTTGGTTAGTGAGAAAATGAAGAAAGAGAAGAGAAAGTTACCTGGGAGTTGAATGAGGCTGAGAGTTAGAGTTGAAGAATTGCTTTCTCAAGAGCGTCAATGATCGACTTTGAGAATTGAGAATGGCGGCCATGACTTGAAAGTGCCGGAATTTTGCTTCATTACCTGGGAGAGCTGAGTGAGGCTGAGTTTTGGCTTAGGATGGTCCGCTGGTGTAGGGAAAGTGGCAATGACTAGCTAGATTTATTTATTATTATTATTTTTATTATTATTTTTTTTTTGGCCAGGTAAATGTCGGGGCTCAAACTCCCAAGCCAGTGGTTACTTACAAACTGAGTACCAACTTGCCTGAAAGTGGTGGTAATATTTTTTTTTATTTTTTTTAATGAATATGATTATGTGAATTGTGATTGAGAGCTGATTGAATTAAATTGAACACGTGACCATTAAGCATTGTGGATTTGGGTGATTTAAAATTCACATATATTGTAAGAATATTAAATAATTTCTCTTCAGCTTTTAATAACTAAAATTTGCCCTTCAAAAAAAAAAAAAAAAAACTAAAATTTGCTTCTCAAAATAAATAAAATAAAAAGTTAAAGTCCAAATTACATCACTAATTTTGGATTAAATGTAAATTTTGTCTCTAATATATATATATATATATATATATATAGTATTTGGATTTTCCTTCTTGAAATTTGAGAATGTTTAGATTTTATACCTAACGTTTTAAAACTTAGATTTTAGCTCTAAATTAGAGCAATTACATCAGTCCATGTAAAATCTTGCAAAATAGAAAAAAGTGGTATTTTTACACATTTTAGCCCAAAAAACACACACATTAGATCGTGCAAAATTGTGCAAAAATGCACAATTGCTACAGTAACCGTGCATATATGCACGGTTACTGTAGCGCTTGTATCCATTATTTTAATAGTTTTCCATTCGGACCATTTTTTCTCTCTCTTTTCCGTTCACAACAACTTTAGCCTATTCCTCTTCTTTCACCTCAGATTTACACAAACACACCCACACACAAACTCATCCAAACAAATCATCACAGAAACACACCCACACAAAAACCAACACAGACAAAGACTCGGGAGGTTGGATCGGCCGGTGAAGAAGGATTGGCCGGTGAAGAAGATCTGGATCGTGGATCGGCCGGTGAAGAACGATCGTGGCCGGTGAAGAAGATCTGCATCGTGAATCGGCCGGTGAAGAAGGATCGTGGCCGGTGAAGAAGGATCGGCCAGTGAAGAGGGTCTAGATCGTGGCCAGTGAAGAAGGCCTTTGGATCGTGGCCAGTGAAGAAGGATCGGCCGGTGAAGGGGTCTGATCGTGGCCGGTGAAGAAGGATCGGCCGGTGAATGGTCTAGATCGTGGCCGGTGAAGAAGGATCGGACGGTGAAGGGGTCTGATCGTGGCCGGTGAAGAAGGATCGGCTGGTGAATGGTCTAGATCGTGGCCGGTGAAGAAGATTAGCCGGTGAAAAGGTCTGGGTAGGGAGATGGGTTTTGGAGTTTCTGAGAAAAAATGTGAGAAGTAGAAAATAGAGACAAAGAGGTGAGATCAAGAGAGAGAGAGAGAGAGAGAGAGAGAGAGAGAGAGAGAGAGAGAGAGAGAGAGAGAGAGAGAGAGAGAGAGAGAGAGAGAGAGAGAGAGGCGAAGTAAATCAAAACAGCTGGGGGTAGAGTGAAATAGGGGTGCGCGCGGGTTGTTGAGAAAATAATAAAAAAATTGGGTAGAATTAATATTTTATTAAATAAATGTGTAGAATAGATAAACTGATGTGGGTGTCTTGTAAAAATGAGTGTGTAAAATAGAAAAAGTAGGTTTTAGAGGTGTAAAATGCAAAAATTTTTACACGAACTGATGTAATTGCTCTTAAGGGGTGTTTGGATTTTACTCCATATTGAACTTGACCTAGCCATAATGTATGGGAGTTATTGGTGATATCCAACTACTAACTCGGTGATCTGAGTATGTGGATTCGCGATTTAAGGTGAGTCTGATGGCAGCAAATCGAGTTCAACTGTGGCTAGATAAATTTCCTTTTGATACTCTCATATTTAGGAAGGGTATGTTACAATCTAATCTCTAAGTGGAGGTTGATACAATTTCCTAATAAGTTCATGTTTCCAATTTTGTTTGGAGGAATTTATTTGATCAGCTAATTTGATTTGCAATATTTCTCCCTCAATGGCTGAAGGATGATTTGGTATATCTTTATCCCTTTATCCCGTCCCTCCCCTCTTATTCCTACTCATTTCTCTCTCATCTTATTTCTTTTCCACTTTTCTTCTCCTCTGCCATGGTTGACACTCACTCTCTTCCTCCATTAGAAAATATAACCATCTCCATCACTTCATCTTTGCGATACGAGTCTATGCTATTTTTAATTTTTTGCTCATATGCATTTTCTATAGATGCCGAACTAATCAATATGTTACCTTCATTAGTTTTACAATTTAAATCCCTTTGAAAAAAAATTCATTCCACTTCTCAATTATTGAATGTAGTTCCAAAAACTTCATTCCACTTCTCCAATATCCCTTAAAACTTTTGGTATGTGCATGTTATCCTTACCTTCAATCTTATACAAAGAATAAACTTTAGCCTAGATCTATAGAGTATATATATATATATATATATATATATTTTTTTTTTTTTTTGGCCGCTTCTCCTTTATTATCCAAAACTCATCTTTATCGGGATCTTTCCACAAATAAAATTAACATCTCCTACTTCACTCCATTGGTTATGATGAGAAAACCTCTTATTTGACATTAAAAAAGGCATCTTAAAGATACCTTATATTAAAAAAGGCATCTTAAGGATGCTTTATTACCCACAGTCAGAGGGAAGTCATACCAGGCACAACTTTTGATGGCAGAAGCAACGGCTCTCTTCATCAAGCTTAGAACAATCACTCCAACGGCTCTCTTCCTCTCAGAGCACACATACCCCACTGACGAAGAGCTTCAGCGCATCGGCCATAGACAGCCCGGCAAGCCTAGACGGCGACAAGCAACCCCACGGTCAGAAACCCCACCGCACTTCGATCTGCTTTTTTTCAAGGTAGATCTACCTTTTTTAAGGGCAACAGTGGCGCAGATGGGTCTTGTAAGGGCTGCTATTTAGGGTTTAGGCGGAGAGATTTTTGTGGGTTTGGTAAAGTTCTACATGGGTTGTATGGTCTGAGGAGGGGGCAGGTAGGATGGTAGATGGTAGGAGTAGGGTAGGTCAGATAATGGGGCCCACGTTTTGGGGTTTTTGTAATCGAAAACCATGATCGGGTTGAGGTGCCAAACAAGGGTAGGTGATTTTTGGGATTTTTTGAGTGCTGGGAAATGAGTGATGATATTTGAGTGATGAGTGAGGAGTTATAGATTTTTTGGATCCAATCAGCCCCTTACTATCCAAGTTTGGTATTGTTGAAACTGCTGGTCACTTGGATGATAAAGTGTCAAGTTTTTGCACAATTTTAAGTGCATTCATTATTAGTTTCCTCCAATATTTCAGTAAATTTTTTGGTAAAAATTGTAATAAAGTAATTTTTTGACAAAATAGAAGACAATAAGTGCTATATTGTTTTAATCATATACTATACATGTGTTTACAAATTTGAAAATTGCATGATATAGTGATTGATATATGTATAGGCATATTTCACACCTACCCAGGAATGCAAATATTATTTTGGTTAAATAAAAAATGCAAATATCTTTCAATTATTTTTTTACATTATTGATTGTGTCATTAATTTTTTTTCTTCTTTTGTTGGACTTTGTTTCAACAGTTGGAAAAACAACTAAGGGGTGTTTAGATTTTTAGTTTTCATAACTCATAACTCTATTTCCATAACTCATAACTCAAAAATGATGGGACCCATAGCAAGAAGTCCGTTTGGGAGCACCATAACTCTGTTTCCATCACTCAATTCTCTGATTTTTGAGTTATGAGTTATGGAAACTGAAAACACATTTTGACTGTTTTTAGTTTTCATAACTCATAACTTAATGACATTTTTGTAATTAAACACATATGAGAGACCCACTCAGCCGCACCTTTTGACCAACTGACCTTTTTTTTTTTTTTCCTTTCTTCTGATCAGCGTCTTCTTCCTCTTTCGTCTTCTTCCTTTTTTTTTTTCTTCCTTTCTTCTGATTAGCTCGTCTTCTTCCTTCTTTTTTTTTTTTTTTTCCTTTCTGCTTTCACTGGGTTTGGGTTTCTGGGTTTCAGCTTTTTTTTTTTGTTTTTTTGTTTTTTTGTTTTTTTGTTTTTCACTGGGTTCGGTGATCTGGGTTTCCTTTTTTTTTTTTTTACTGGGTACGGATGATCTGGGTTTCTTCTTCTTTTCTTTTTTTTCCTTTCTTCTTTCTCGGGTGATCTGGGTACTGTGGAAAAAAAAAAAAACACTGCACCAAGTGACAGGTATGGGACCCACAAATAGTGTGAAAAATATTGAGTGATGGCAAGTGAGTGATGGTGCCAAACGGGTGTGATATTTTAAAGTGATGAGTGATGAGTGATAAGTGATGAGTGATGACTAATGAGTGATAAGTGATGAAAACACATTTTGACTGTTTTTAGTTTTCATAATTCATAATTTAATGGCATTTTTGTAATTAAACACATATGAGAGACCCACTCAACTGCACCTTTTGACCAACTGACCTTTTTTTTTTTTTTTTCCTTTCTTCTGATCAGCGTCTTCTTCCTCTTTCGTCTTCTTCCTTTCTTCTGATTAGCTCGTCTTCTTCCTTCTTTTTTTTTTTTTTCCTTTCTGCTTTCACTGGGTTTGGGTTTCTGGGTTTCAGCTTTTTTTTTGTTTTTTTGTTTTTTACTGGGTTCGGTGATCTGGGTTTCCTTTTTTTTTTTTTTACTGGGTACGGATGATCTGGGTTTCTTCTTCTTTTCTTTTTTTTCCTTTCTTCTTTCTCGGGTGATCTGGGTACTGTGGAAAAAAAAAAAAACACTGCACCAAGTGACGGGTATGGGACCCACAAATAGTGTGAAAAATATTGAGTGATGGCAAGTGAGTGATGGTGCCAAACGGATGTGATATTTTAAAGTGATGAGTGATGAGTGATGAGTGATAAGTGATGAGTGATGACTAATGAGTGATGAGTGATGAGTGACGGAAATTGAGTGATGAAAAATAAAAATCTAAACAAGGCCTAAATTTGAGCAAAAAGTGAATTCACAAATAGTTACTTTTTTATGGCTTTTGGTTAATTGTTGTCAAAGTAACTAAATAATCTCATATTCTAAATCTATCATTATTATTACAAATAAAAATAGTTTCTCATATAAATTTTATAAAAATAATCATATAAATTCCTTCAATATAAATCATTAATGCACAATTATCGATAACTGATATATGCATTTATTCTATTGGCTAATTCAAAGGCTAATAGTTTGATATAATTAAATACAAATTTCGTTGAGGTAGAAGCCTTAATAATAATAATAATAATAATAATAATAATAATAATAAAATCTTAATGAATGCATCATATGAAAAAACCTCATGCTCTTCCATATGAAATATACTTTTATATATATATATTATTGGATGTGTCCTCAGATCTGAAAAAATGGTGCTTCCCCAAGCAAACTTATCAAGGACATAGTTGGCTGCTGAAACTGATTCTGTGCAGTAGGTAATTTTCAAATTGGGTGCCTATATTTGTTATTCTGCTTGGAATGAAATTAGAGTCAAACATGAAGAAGCACCATGGTGAAAATTAGACTGGCATAATTCTTCCATTCCCAAGCATGCATTCATTTTTGGATAGCTATTTTAAATAGAGTATCAACTCGGGAAAGGCTCTTGAAATGTGTTTTTTTTTATTGTCCTTTTACTAGTAGGATCTGGTCTTAGTTGCTGGCATGGTGTGACATTCATCAGATTGGTTCCTCTTAGTCAGAATGTCTCTAATGGGACCTTAGAAGCTTGAAGATTGGCATGGTGTGACATTCATCAGATTGGTTCTTCTTGGTCAGAATGTCTCTAATGGGACCTTAGAAACTCGAAGATTGGAGGATTTAGAGCAATTGTGTTTAAGCAAATGTGGGTTGCTGCAGTACTATATCACATACTAGAGTATATAGCAGCAGCAATATGCTATCAGAGGAAGCTGTAGTTAGAAAAATCAAGAATTTGTAAAGCAACTGAAAAGCAATGCCAAATATCCTATGTAAAAAGGTCCTGTGTATTATTTGGAATATCTCTTCCACCGTATTTGCCTATGTTTAGAGCAATACTTTTTTGTAGGACATTTCTTGTTAGATGAGAAACCTAACCCTGAATACTGCATACAAGAGTTGTAAATTTTATGACTTGTTAATTTATAGTGTCATAAATTTTTGTAGGACATTTTTTGGATACCCTTTTTTGCTGAAAACTAAAAACATTGTAGCAAAATAATTTTTAAATGTGTAAATAGTACTGTAAAACCTAGTTTTAAAGTTTTTTTTTTTTTTAATAAAGTACTTACAAGTCTGGTGAACAGTGCACGGGACCTACTAGAAAAGCATAATTTTGCTTTCTCCTCCTGCATTGTAGCCATGAGTCCCACGTCTAAAAATGTGAAACTATATTCTCAAAAAAAAGAAAAAAAGAAAAACGTGTAACGCAAACGCAAGTGCTTTTCACCACCATCCAAGCATAGGCATAGACTCTTTTCTTTGTTTTTGTTTTTTGCTCCGGTTGAGATCTTGTCATTTGTAAACTACTTAATTAATATAATTGCTTATTTAAAAAAAAAAAAAAAAAAAACTGCCAGAGTTTTAGGGCCTCGCTTGAAAATCAGACCAACGACCACCCTTTAATAGTTTTATTTACAAGAAACTTTTGAACACCATCCCAGATGTTAGATTTGTATATCTTTTCCCTCCTATTTTTCCAAATCCTCTATTCCATCCCCAATAAAAGGCCAAGCGAGAAAGGGAAGTCAATTTAAATATTGCAAATCATGAAAGGAGAGAGATGCACATATCCTTTTCTATGCTATTAAGCTAGGATTTTGTCATCTGGAGATTGATTTAAAACTCAAGCCATGCCTCAAGTTGACCGTCGATAATAATACCTGCAAAAATTATAAGGAATTAACTTTCCACGCATGTACAGAGAGAGAGAGAGAGAGAGAGAAGAACATACACAAAAATTTTAATGCCATATATGGAAGCATATTTCCGTAGAAGACGTTCCACTGTGTACCAATCTGAGCGATCTGATCCATCCTGATACCCAATACGTGGCATGTGTATTGAAGCTTTTGGAAAAATCAGTTAAATATAACATAAGACGATTTCACATATGAAGAATAAACAAAATTTCACATTCTAAATTACCAGCCTGAGAATTCTGGTAAATGAGGTGTTTATAACAAATAAAAGAGAATTTTATGACCATGATGACAAGCAATCAAATAATCACCACAGTTAACTAGATACAAAAATTCATGCCTCAAAGCACCCAAACTACAAAGCAAAACTTGGTTACATTTACAAGGAAGCACACAATCCACTCAGAATTTCAAAATAACCAATAAAATGGAAGAGCAAGCCAAGAACATCAAGTTCCGTAATGAACAAGCCAATTATGTCTTGACACCTTACCAGAGTTCTGAGCTGCTGCGAATGATGCTTTTGATAAGCAACATTCCAGGTCAGGAAGAGAGATCTTGCTGCGAGGGATTTTACGCCTAACACTGTAAGACTGTACAACAGCCAAAGCCACCCATTGAGGACTACCAACATCCATATTGTGTTCATCACTGCCCTCTGCATAGCAACCAATTGGTTGAGAGGTGAAGAATTATACGAAAGAAAGAAACCTTACAACCAACCAAAAAAGAAAATTGAATGCCAAAGTTTGGAATTTACAGTCTATATGAAAGGAAATCAATGAAGGCTACAACGGACTGCATCTCACTTTGGCCCAAAACATGAGACAATTCAAATAAAGTTCTAAAGAAAGATGGTTTTAGCTAAGTTTTTTTTTTTTTGTTGAGAATCATGGTTTTAGCTAAGTAAATGAGTTTCCCACATCCTCAAAAGTATGTTAGATTTTTACCTTCCACAAAAGGTATATAGAGGTAATAAGTTTGATACAACCGAAGAATATTTATCCAACCAATTCCTCCATCCAAAAAGTAGTTCTATAACACTCTTGGGTATTACCCATTGTGTCCCAAACATTGTAAAGGTAAACATCCACAATTCATAAGCAATGTCACAATATAATAACAGATGATCAACAGTGTCACCACTGTTTCTGCACTTGCAATATCAATTTAACAGACTTATCACTCTCTTGATAAGATTGTCACCACTTAGGATCTTTCCTCACGTTGTTTGGAAATGTCGCTCCAAATACATTCCAATGAAATGTTGCCCCTCTTGTTTAATGCTTCATAGTAAGAGCTAACATTGAATTGCCCATCGCTAGTCAATCTCCACTTCCGTCTGGCAGAACCCTCACTACATGGGAAATTTGAGTATAACATATCAAACAAAGTGTCAACCAACTCCAGTTCCCAGTCATTAACATCTCGAATAAACCTAATATTCTAATAGCGTGCCCTCCTATCAATCGGCGTTTCCAAACAAGAACTGATTGTAGCATTGTTATGAACTGCAATGGTGTGCAATTCTGGATGTACAAGTCTGCCAAAGGTTGATGTCCGCACCATGCATCATGCCAAATCCACACTTGTTCCCATCTATTACCACATACTGAACATGGCTCATGAATCTATCCTAGCCCACCATAATAGTTCAAAGGCTACAACCATGGGTCCTTCTTACAGGTATCTGCATAAATTAACCCAATCTAACCGATGCTGTGTGGTGTCCATAATCATTTGATTTATAATTAGATGGATTATCTACAATGAGGTAACACATTCTTACATTGGGAAATCATATAAATAGTACCTACTTATGATAATCTTCTTCATTTAGTCAGTGAGTAGAAACTGGAAACAGGATATCTAAGGATTTACTTTTTCAACTAGTAAGTTACACACACAACCAGTGGGTCTTGAACATTGTTTGCATGGGTTGAACATTGTATCCTGTCATCAGTACCTGAACAACTTCTAAAGTGTGCTTGTGTGTCTTTAAACAATCAAAGCATATTTGGTTATTAAACAATCTAAAATAAGGAAGAGAGAACAAAGAAGCTGACCATTAATTCTAATAAGATGCAGATCACCAACATGCAGGTCCCCAAATTCAGAAGCTTGTTGATACGCATCAGGGATACTTGCAGAAAGTTTGGCCAGTGCATCAAACATTCCCCCACAGCCCCAATTTCCAGAGTCATCAACACAACTGCAAAATCAACATAAAAATCAACACTACAAGTAAAAATGGATGACCCTCCAATGAGATGGAACCATTACAAAACATAAAGAGTTGAGATATTAATGTCATGTAACAGGAGATGAAATAGATCGTTTTATATAAACTTTTACAAATTCAGAATTGAAGGCCTTTCCAGAACAATGAACTTACCTGAAGATAATTGTGGGCTCAGATGGACAAATTTTTGATGGTTGTGTACAATCTCCATAAACGAAATGAACAGAACCTGAATCTGACATCATATCACTATCCTCAGGAGGAATAGGTTCTTTTACAGACAATGAGCAGTATCCAAGTGCTTCCCACTTAGACAACTTCTTCTCTTCTGCCTTCTTCCTCGCAGCCTCATGTTTTAGATGCTTTTCCTCAGGGGCTTGCCTTCTAGTTCCTGACTCCATAATTGGGTTACTGCCTGTTTGTGATGCCTCCTTCAATTTTTCAACCCAGGAGTGATATGAAGCATCATCAAGACCAGGATCTAAACCGACAGAGGTAGAACTTTCTCCAATAGCAATATCAGATCCACTTGACAAATCTAAAGGGTTAACCTCAAATTTCCTATCATCCTTTTCCACAGTTTGTTCGTAGCGCTTTGCAAGTACCTTCTCAACCATAGCATTCAGGTCAGACATCTGCGTCTCACCCAATTTCTCAGTAGAGATCTCAGTAGGATCAAACCTGTGTAACCCAAATATGATAGAACGCAAATCACCAGTTTCAACTCCTGCAGTTTCTTTACCTTCCCAGTTCATAACATCGTCCCCAACAACATTATGGCTAAGCCGCAACTTCCTCTCTGCTCTCCTCATAATAACCTATACTGACACACATGAAACCAACAGTCTATATTATGGTTTTCAACAACACAGGCTGATAGTGATTAGTAAAATCTCACCTCATCCACAGTATGTCGGGTAACTAGGTTTATTGACAAAACATGATTCATTTGACCAATTCGGTGTGCCCGCTGCAGAGCCTGCTTGTCCACTTGAGGATTCCAATCTTGCTCATAGAATATAACCTAACAATGTAGATTGAAAACAAGTTGTGAAAAATCCATAAATAATATCACAAGGATACAAAGATGTGCTCTGAAGCAACTTCAAGGAAGATCAAGATCTAGGTAGGCTTCTGCATTACACAGAAATAAGGTTTCTTAACCATGATACACTTTCAACCATAGGTGATATCATTAGTGATATCATTATCGAAGTCATTAACATCAAGAGAAGTAAAAACCTGCCTTAGAGCCTTTTGAACATGAGGATTACTATTACCTCCATTTTTGGGTAATATAACATCCAAAATATGTAATTAAAGTTATTTAAATCATTTTCACCATACAAATTTCAGAAAACAAAACAACTTGCTGAAATAAATGGAAAAAAATTAAAAATATTTTACTACATTGTTGATTAGACAAACAACTGAAATTTGAAAACCCCAAAAAGGAAGAGATAAAGACTTATAATTACCTCAGGTATTTTCATTTAGCCTTGTCAAGTAAATTTTTTGTGAAGGACAACACAAATAGAAACAGAATGAAGATGTTACAACACCTTGCCAAATTAATTTGTTGAACATTGTTAAACAGATTTATGGTAATAATACTATACAGTATTTCTTTCTTGTATTCTGAAGCAGGTACTACCTAGCTCATTAGTGCAAATCCATTTCCCACCTTACATCTTACATGATACCCAGATTAGCAACCATTGTCACCTCTAAGCTCAACTATATGTTATCAGAGATCTACTCATGATTGTTCCCACGAGAACTATTCAGATCATCAAAGCCTTCAAGCTTGTGTCTGTTATTGATATCTGTAGTCTGTAACATCCCCAGAAAACTATTTTCAGCCACCAATGCAAGTCCGCTGGCAAATTATCTTTAGATGAGATGATTGATTAATCACCAGATTCTGATATCTGAATCTTCTCCCCAACAAGTAAATAACAATTCAAATTTTGACTGCCTAGCTATGTACGCCCTCTATATTGATCAAAGGAGAAATTCATCATATCATGATTTCCTCATCATATAGAATAGGTAAGAGAGCGCATGGGGATTTCTAATACTATAAGAACCATACCAGAATCTGTCAATATTATGTCAATATCTTTATCATAGTAGTGCACTGACCAGCTTTGAATTCATGCAATCAGGAAGTTTAGAAGTTATAGCATAGAACACGTAGAATGCATCAATGCATATCTCATTTATCAGCCCTTAGCCTCATTAATTACAGGGATGGGTTTCCACACAGTTTCAAGAGTTAACTTTCTCCAGACTGTACATTTTTCATGCCATGTCATAATCAATGGTATATATGATGTATCTCAAGAATTAAATTTAAAACAAGTAAAACTATGCTTTGGGTAAAAAGACCTAAGAAGTATTTGTATTTGGACAGATAAGAACCATTTCCTTCAAACCACACAAACATATTAACGTGTTCATATACCACTCGAATGAACACAAAACAAGTCCAAAGTTCCTGCTTCAACTCAATTAAAAACGATGAGGGCATGGTTGGTTGAGTTTGATATAGCTCACAGTATCAGCAGCCACTAGATTCAAGCCAACTCCTCCAGCTCTTGTAGAGATCATAAAAACAAAAGCACCATTTTGGTCAGATTCAGAATTCAAGCTCCCTTTAATTGATTGCCCACTGAAGCTTCGTATTGCAGAGAAGCGCTCCTCAGCCCGAACTGATCCATCAAGACGCTCATAGGAATATTTTCGTAACTCAAGAAAATCCTACATTGAATATGGAGACACTTCTTAAAACAAACTGCACACTATCTAATTTAGCTGAAGAGATTATAAAAGTTTTCTTTATAAAAGGACAAGAAACCTGTAAAATGTCAAGTGTATGTGTCATCTGAGCAAAGAGAAGGACACGGTGTCCAGAATCATGTAGCTTCTGGAGTAGTTGGTCCAATATCATAAGTTTGCCACTGGCCTGATCAAGAAGCCATAAACGAATACAGGTTTCATTCAAAGGAAACATCATGAGTGAGGAAAAGACAGATTTAATATATATCAACCCAGATATAAAGCACAGAGTTTATCCATTTTGGGCTAAAATAGCACAAGCAACAACCTTATTATCCCTCTTTCTTTTTCTCTCTCGCCTTTTGTTTTCCCCTTCACTATTAAGGAGATTATAGAGTTTTGAGACCAAATACTTTGGTTCCCACACCACATCAATTACACCACGATTATATCAAATCAACATAAGAAAGCAGGGCTACCTGAACTAGGTGTTCACCCTCCTCAAATGGTTCAGGCTCAATACCAGGAAAAAGGTAAGGATGGCTACTTGCTTTTCTTAGCTGTATTACCTGAACACAAATGGCAGATCAATGGTTAAATGCTTTATAACATTAGAGTGACACATGGACACACACAGAGACAAACACACATAAACACATCCAATACAACCATACAGGGGATAATAATATAAAAACAAAAAAAAAAAACAAAAACCATGAGTCGAGTTGTAAAAGAAGAATGGAGAAGAGATTTTGAGAAAAGGTTTAGTGCTGGTTGATCAGTCCTTCACCTTAGCACATATATATATTAGGGTTTATGGAATGATTACAAAGATTCCCCTTTGCTAATGTAAAATAACATGTTAATATTAAAAATAATAAAAAGTAATCCAACCTACATGAATTGCAATCAAAGTAAGCAATTAAGTATCAACAAATCATTTGAATTTGTAAAGCAAGAAATAAAAAATGACATGATTCAGGACCTTAGACTACTAAGATAGCAGTACAGACTTCTACTAAAAGTTCACATTCTATACCTTAACATGCCTAATTAAACATGTTTTAAACTAGAAATGGTTTTCAAAGCAGATTTTGTAAAGAACGATTTTATGATTTTTGAGGCAGTCAATTGTTGAGGAAAATTTTAAGTCATTGTACTGCCTTGCTAGTCCATATATTTATGTTTCCCTCTATTTTGCACCAAATTTGGAGTTAGTTTTCACCTCTCAAGCTATGGAAATCATATTGATAAAGGCAGCTAGCTTCTTAATCCAGTCCAGAATGAGTCATAGCACTCCAGTTAAGTACCAGGCCGTAATTTAATATTAATTAAGAAGGTTCAAAAATCATCATATCATTCTTGTCATTTGGCAAGAATATTGCGTAGCTTTAGGGGTGGAACCATGGAAGGCCAACAGGGACCCACCAATTTCCACTTACCCCTTCTTTAAGTGGCATGCTTCAGCCAATGGACTCAATCCATGAGGCTGGCAATGAGTGAACTTTTGCATAGCTTTTTCCTTTCTTGACTTACAAGGAGCATAAGTAGCCAAACACATGATTAGTTTTAGCCTTTTAGGTGAGCACAAGCTCCATATATAAGGATGATTAATGGCAGAGTGATTCATGTGACCCATGAACCTGACATAATCCTCAGATCAGAAACATCAGATATCAATTCCCAAACCCAATATACTGAGAATCATCTATCAAGCGATTCCATCAATCCACACATTATACTTCAACAAATTTAAGAAAAAGCATAAAACATTGGCAGCCCTAGTGTCAGAAGGTTCATCAATATACTATCCTTGATACAAACTTCTTCCACACTTGGAAAATGAGTTTATGTCATCTGAATAAAGTGTTGTCAACCTAGAAGCCACCTGACAATAACAACAAAGCCCAAGTCCCAAAACTTTGGGATTAGCTATGCATCCTCAACAGATTAATTGAGGCTGACCATATGTATTGTTCTCTGCCATTCTATTCTATCCAAAATCTGACACCTCCTTAATTAACTCAACCTAGAAGCTAGGTGAAATAAAATAATTCTTCCAATGTGGATTAGAAAAAGTTAAGGAACAAAGGAATTTATTGTACTGCAACATATAACTGGAATGAAAATGAAGAAAGGTGCTAAAGGTGAAAAGTTGATAAACTAACGCACAATATTCTGTAAGGATTGATGATTTGATGTTCCTGAAGATAAAGCAAGTAGTTTAGGAAGCTCCTTTCTCAATATTGACAAGTACACCTTCTTTTGCAGGCTGAGCAGCGGTGCCATCCTGTCAATATAAGGCATCTTAGAATCATATGATGTAAACAAGCACACAGAACTTTTGGTTGAAGTAGTTAGTGACATAAAACAGAAAGCATACACTGTTATTTCTGTAAGAGCGGGCAGCACTAGATTTCCACATTCAATGAGCTTTGCTTTTGTTCGTCGAAGCATGAAGGCTCCCAATATACATTTTAAACTTTGGAATTGCTCCTTTACTTTGGCTGTATCTTGACATAATCATAATTAACAAATTTAAAGTTTATAAATAAAATCATGTTACATTTTCCCCAAACCTCTTTCTCATTAATAAATCACAAAAGCCATGAAGAAAGGAAGCTATCACCACCAAAAAAAAAAAAAGCCAGGTTAAGTGATTAGATTGTGACAGTTCCAAACTAAAAGCTGTTATGGCATTAAAGGTTGCAAGCCCACACTACTAGCAATGCATATATTCTGAATGTATCTACATGTGTGTTTGTGCGCATGAGTTGAAGCTCTAAAACTTATGGAAGCAAGAGTATTCAAGAAAAGTAGCATCAATAACAATCATGATAATCAAAACAAAGTCCTGTTCTTGACACAAACTTCTCATGATTGAGAAATTTTGTACATAAAAATGGAAAGAAAAGATAATCGTAATATTTTAATTGCTTTTTTCAACTTCAAAAAACAAACTTGTAAAACTGGGTAATTGAAGAAATGAGCAAATCAATCTACAGGTTTACACACAATGTTTGAAATTCTAAACCAGGAGTATTATGATATTCAGCAGCTCAGTTGACATTATAATTCTGAAAAGTTGTGACCCCAATTATACTTAATTAAAACTTTATAGATTGATAAATCTTAAATTGACTCCAGACTTTTTATACCAATGAAATCATTTCTCAACATATTCATAAATTTTTTATTATAATTGCACCACAGGCCACTGGCTCGGCCAAATAACCATTCAATTGATGACCTGGCTTCTTTTATAATTTGGGTAAATTTGGAATTAAAATATACTATAATTAGCTATAGCAGAAGTAGACACTTCAATTATATAAACATAAATTTATAGTTTTGGAAGAGCTAAAATCACTGCACAACTTACTAATGCTGGTAAGAGGATAACCTGATGAAGGATCTCCAGCTTCCTTGAATGTGAAAAGGAATTGGTCTAGTGTCCCAAACACGGAAGGCATACAAAAATGCATCAAAGCCCAAAGTTCAGTGAGATTGTTTTGAATAGGTGTGCCAGTCATCAACAACCGTCTTGGCATAAGAAAGCGATCTTTGAGGAGATTGTAAAGAACCTGTTAAGGTTTAAGCATTTAGGTCTGCAATAAGAAAAGCGCAAAAAAAGAAAATAAATAATCACTTTAACTAAAATGAGTTTTTAATCTACTTAAAATTGGCATTAAGTATCAAGTAATATGGTTGCATATTTCAAATCTTTCAAATATTTATTTGAAGAAAACTTTCAGTATGTCATTTTTCCGTGTTTGCTGTCCAAAAATTTATTGTTTCAGTAGAAATAGTAAATAAAGAGTGCTAAGTTCTCCTTTCAATTTCTGAAGGAAACTTAATAAAAATGTTCACAATACAATTAATGATGTAATTCACAATATATATATTTTTTTTGATAAGTAAATAAAAAGAATAATATTTCAAGTTATCTTAAGCAATAAACATACACTGGAAGGGTTTTTTAGTCTTTGAGCTTCATCAATTACTGCATACTGCCATGATATTTGAGACAGAAAATCTTGATCCATCAATGCAATGTCATACGTTGTCAACAGAATGTCAAAAGGTAACAACGAGCCCTGTCAATGGATCCAGCTTGGAAAACCATCAAGACATAGATTGTACACGAAAACCTATTTTTCAAACAAGCGCCCAACCCAAGGAAAATTCTAGAAGGTTATGAATTAATATCATATAATACCAAAGTAACCAAAAAATTAAAAATGATTGCATCCATAGCCCAACTCCAATTAGTAAACCCACATAAACTTACATTACAGGATGAGGACTGCTCTTTCACATGTTCATGCATTGTCCAGCGTAGACTGCGGCGGTGTTCTTTATCACCTACATATCGAAGAACTTCTAAGTTTGGAGCAAATTTAACCACCTCCGAAACCCAACCATCTGTCACACTCAGAGGACATAGCACCACTGCAAATAATTGAAATAAAAATAAGAAACTAAAAAAAAAGTATGAATCCAATCCAAGACCAGAAACAAATACTTCATGATGTTCAGAATCATGCAAAAATGTCCTCAACTTACAAAATGGCCCAGGAGACTTTTTGTGAACCTTCAAATAGCTCAAGAAAGAGATAGCTTGCAAAGTCTTGCCTAGTCCCATCTGTCAAGGAATTTATTAGATACAAAGCACACTAAACAAGATTATACATTGATTTCTACCTTTACAGGTGTTATTAATTTCCTGCTTTTCACTTCTGCTTGGGTAGGTAAGGTTGAAGAAGATTAAAAATAATAAGCACACCACAGTTAGGTTTTCCCATATAAGCAGCTAAACTGCAATTTTCTGACAGTAACCTACCACGTAAAATCTGTCATCATAAATAAGCAACTACAATCAACACTGAAAAGTCACACATGAACCTGTAACAGGAATTTAATACTCGAGACTCAGTTGTCATTCTTTCAAAAACATCTCACATTTTTGTGGCCCTCCCTAAGTTATCGATGAAAAAACACAGATGTCTAAGGTGCTCTAAAGGAAACAGATTTGGCCCTCTAAATTTATGATACATTTTACATCTGAATTTTCATAAATTCTAAGCACCAACATAAACTAACTATAGTATGTAACTTTTAACTGCTATGGATGTCTATTTTCAAAATATTTTGTGCTCTCAGGTTTATCAAGAATTAGTTCATTGTAGAAATAGACTACAAAGAGTGGTCCCTTAGGAAAAGTATTTCACATGTAACTTGGAAAGAATTCAACGGTTTACAAGAAGTCCAAAAGTTCAGGAAAGTTCAAAAGCTCTAACTCTTTGGTAAAGAAATTTGTCTTAAATAATAAGTCTAGTGGCATAAAATATTTCACAATTGCTGAGATGGCATATTGTGATTGGGCACAATTAAAGTGGTGTAACTGGTGAGTCCATGTAAAAAAATAGTTGCATCAATTACAACTTACCACCCTTAGCAAGTTGTGAAAAAATTTGTGTCCATATCATTGTTCGTGAGCAGATCGTAGTATGGCAAATTCAATTACTTCAAGAAAGATCATGGAAAAGGAAAAATCAAGGTCTAAGTACCTTCTAATAGGGTAATAGAAATATCATTTCCTAAAAAAAAAGATACTAAAGTACAACAACAGCAGCAACAAAAATAAACCAAGCCTTAGTCTAAAAATTGCGAAGTAAAGAACATTAAATATCGGGCACTTTAATGTGCATACACTCTATTCAAATATTCTATTCATTTGGTTTACTAAAACTTTTAAGTTAAATGGTACTCCAATATTACATTTAGGCCTTACTTAGAGCCTCCTCACAAAGTTATCTCCCCGAATAAGTGGTATTAGAGCTAATTGTGGCGAGAGGCAAAAAGAAGCTAGTAACTCTTATTCGTGGCCTACAAAGAAATCTCAAAACTCACATAAAGACAATAATTCAAACATGATAAGGAGATTGTTAAGTATACACATTCAAGTGGATGTCGCGAATGGGAAAAAAAATTAACATCATTGACCACAATGCCATAGACTTAAGCTTTTCTAATAATTGTGCATAAGGGCGGTGTCCCAGTCTCAAATATCAATTGGAGTCTCCCCAAAGTGTTATCTCTCGAGCAATTAATTCGAAGGATCAAACTCTTCTTACCCAGTGCACAAATCTCTCACTTTTGCGCGGTCTGAAAAAGGTCTTGGTAGGTAAAAATTATCAACAATCTCCATAATTACTTCAACTATTTTATGGACATACTTAGAATTAGAAACATATCTGAGGCATTTTGATGAATTTAAACAAAACTTTGAACTTCCTCTACGTCTAATAAATCGTACCTCATCTCCTGCAAATTTAACAAGGAAATACAATCAATTAAATGTACATTCCAATTATTAAATATGCATATAAATGAAAATTAATTTGAATTGTATCACTGTGAATGAGCCCTAATTATGGAGTAAATTTTTAACCGTTTTCAGTTTAAGTTGAATTTCACTAACTATAAACTCAAATTTCCAAAACTTTCATTTACTTTTACTCAAGATTTCTCAGCAACCAAACGCGGAAAAAAGTTGAGAAAGTGAAAATCGTACCGAGAATAACGTTGACGCCGAGATTGTGCCGCCGAATGAGCCACGAAACTCCTTCGACTTGGTAAGGCTTCAGCGTCGCCGTGACTCCGAAGCTCGCGGCGTCCACAGGCGCGTCGCCGGCGCGTGAGTCGTCGGCGAGTATAACTCTCGCTGCGGCTTTGAGCCTCTGCTCATAATTCATCTCTTTCTGTTGAAACAAACTGTGATTCGCTGATGAGAGAGAGAGAGGTTTTGCTGTTTGTGACTTTTTGAATCAAAAGCTTGAGAGGGAGAGTGAGTGAGATTTTGCGTTGACGAAAATGGCCTTTAAGGGGTTCTCTATTTACCGTAAATCGCGTTGTTCTTCTGGTGTGGTGTGTGTTATAAAGGTTAGGGTATTATCGGGATTTGGTCTTCCACGTGGCGCATAAAGGATGTCTGTTGGTTGTAGACGTGGAGACGTGGGAACTGGGAAGTGAACACCATTGCGCACGTTGATTGCACAGAAATTCCCACAGTTTGGGCAAAAGTTCTAAAAGCTATAAATTTTCCCAATTCATCTTACCTATTTTTTGAATCTCCTATAAATATTTCTTACATTTTTTTTAAATACTAAGTATTTTTTAACATTCACACAGGAAGAGGAAATAAGTTTTTTTTTTTTAAGAAAACGACATTTAATCCAAATGACATTTCCTACATTTGTGGGTAAAGAAGGAAAAATTAGCAATCTACCACTATTTATTAAGGCTAAAATGATTAATGAAATATTTAGCAATCTACAACTATTTATTAAATATTTAACAATATACAATTATTTTGAAACTCGAATTCATAAAGTTTGAGTTCTATATAAAATTCGAGTTTATAAAAATTGAGCTCTAGAAATATATAACATGGTGGCAAAAGCTAATCTGATATTTTATAATTTAAAAGTCCATGTGAAACTCGAGTTTTAAAAATTTTTATAATATGAAACTCGAGCTCTTGAAGCTTGGGTTCCTTTAAAAAATTGATGTGGCCTAATGTGCGTGGGACACGCTGAAGTGAAGAAAACCTGTTAATGTGAAGAAAAGCTGATGGAAAAGAAGAAAAGAATTAGACTTAAGAAAGCAAGTGTGGGGCACGCTGAAATGAAGAAAAGATTAAACTAAAGAAAGCACAAGTCAGGTGCGTGCAAGTGTAGTGAAGGACAGTTGAAGTGTAGAAAAGAAATAAAGGATGATGCCTGTGCCGCGTGACTTGTGAAGTGAAGGACAGGTGAAGTGAGGTGTGTAAAAAGCATAAGACAGTCATAGTGTGTAGGTGACTAGTAGTAACTTGTTAGAGCATCCGTAACAGCTGTTGTAAAAAAAATGTCATTTTGCCACACCAAAACCTTACTTTATTATTTTACCACATCATTTTACAATGTCTCATTTATCAGATGTTCTATCATTCAATTCTATACATTAAAATAATATTTACTACACATTAAAATAATATATTAAATTTCTCTACCATCATCATCATCATCAACAATAAAAAAAATGAGGAGAGAGGAGAGAGAAAAGAGAATATAAAAGCAATAAAAAAATTATGCAACATGCTACAGTACCGTCACATATTTGTGACGGTACTGTAGCATGTTGCATAAATTTTAGAATTTGCAACATCTACTAAATCATTATTTTTTGTGTTTGGTGTGCTAAATGTGCCAAATATTTGACATTTGGCACATTTAGCACACCTGCTATGGGTGCTCTTAGGGTGGCAATTTTTATCCATATCCATGAACCCACCTATTATCCACCTTATTTGAATAAGTCTTAATCCAACCCATTTAAATATTTGGGTTAAATGGGTAAAGACCCATTTGGTTAATTAATTAGATGGGTCTAAATGGATAAACCCACTAATACCCACTAAACCCATCTAAAATTTAAATAAACAACATAAAATCTAAATTTATAGAAAATGACCAAAATATCACTGAAACCTAAAAAATGACCAAAATACTCCAAAAGCCCAAAAAAATTACCAAAATACCCCTAAACCTAAAAAATTACCAAAATACCTCCCGAAACCTAAAAAATTACCAAAATACCCCTCAAAACCTAAAAATGACCAAAATACCCCCTAAAACTAAGAAAATGACCAAAATACCCCTGAAACCAAAAAAATGACCAAAATACCTCCAAAACCCAACAAATGACCAAAATACCCCCTACAACCTAAAAATTACCAAAATACCCCCAAAACCTAAAAAATGAACAAAACACCCCCCTAAAACCAAAAAATTATCAAAATATCCTCAAAACCTAAAAATTATGAAAATACCCCCGAAACCCAAAAAATGACCAAAATACCCCCGATACCTAAAAATGACCAAAAAACCCCCCAAAATCCAAAAAATGACCAAAATATTCCCGAAACTTAAAAAATGACGAAAATACCCCCAAAACCCAATAAAATGACCAAAATACCCCCAAAACCTAAAAAATGACCAAAATACTTCCAAAACCCACAAAATGACCAAAATACCTCCAAAATATCTAAAATGAGAAATATACCTCACTAAACCTCTAAAATGTCCAAAATATCCCCAAAACCCAAAAAATGACAAAACTAACCCCGAAACCTAAAAATGACCAAAATACCCTCAAAATCCAAAAAATTACCAAAATATCCACAAAACCCACAAAATGGGCAAAATACCTCCAAAACCTCTAAAATGAGAAAAATACCCTCCTAAACCTAACAAAATGACCAAAATATCCTTGAAACCCAAAAAATGACCAAAATATCTCCAAACCCCAAAAAATGACCAAAATACCCCCAAAACCCAAAAATGACCAAAATGCCCCAAAAACCTAAAAATGATTGAAATACTCCCAAAACCCAAAAAATGACAAAAATACCCCCGAAACTTAAAAATGACCAAAATACCCACAAAACCCAAAAAATGACCGAAATACCCCATAAACCTTGAAAATGACCGAAATACCTCTAAAACCTTAAAATTACCAAAAATATCCCCAAAACCTAAAAAATGACTAAAATACCTCCAAAACCTATAAAATGACTAAAGTACTCCTGAAACCTGAAAAATTACCAAATTACCCCGTAACTTAAAAAATGACTAAAATAACTCCGAAACCATAAAATTACCAAAATACATCCTAAACTTAAAAAATGACCGAAATACCCTGAAACCTAAAAAAAGGACTAAAATACCCCCCCGGAAACCTAAAAAATGACCAAAATACCCTCTAAACCTAAAAAATGACTGAAATACCCTTGAAACCTAAGAATTACCAAAATACACCCTAAACCTAAAAAATTACCAAAATACCCCAAAACCCAAAAAATGACCAAAATACCTCCAAACCTTAAAATGAGCAAAATACCTCCAAAACCTCTAAAATGAGCAAAATACTTCCAAAACCCAAAAAAAAAAAAAAGAGCAAAAAACCTCCAAAACTTCTAAAATGAGCAAAATACCCCTCTAAACCTAACAAAATGACCAAAATACCTCTAAAACCCAAAAAATGACCAAAATATCCCCAAAACCTAAACAATTACCAAAATACACCCAAAACCCAAAAAATGACCAAAATGCTTCCTGAACCTAAAAAATGACCGAAATACCCCATAAACCTTAAAAATGACTAAAATACCTCTAAAACCTTAAAATTACCAAAAATATCCCCGAAAATATTTTGGTAATTTTTAGGTTTTGAGGTATTTCGGTCATTTTTTGGGTTTGGGGGGTATTTTGATCATTTTTAGGTTTCGGGGGTATTTTGGTCATTTTTTGGGTTTTGGGATACTTTAGTCATTTTTTGGGTTTTGGAAGTATTTTGGTCATTTTTTGGTTTCGGAAGTATTTTCATCATTTTTTTTTTGGGTTTCGGAAGTATTTTGGTCATTTTTTTGGGTTTCAAGGGTATTTTGGTCATTTTTGAGTTTTTGGGTATTTTGGTAATTTCTTAGGTTTCGGGTGTATTTTGGTCATTTTTAGGTTTCGGGGGTATTTGCGACAATTTTTGGGTTTCGGGGGTATTTTAATCATTTTTTGGGTTTTGGTGGTACTTTAGTCATTTTTTGGATTTTGGAAGTATTTTGGTCATTTTTAGGTTTCGGAAGTATTTTGGTAATTTTTAGATTTCGGGGGTATTTTGGCCATTTTTTGGGTTTTGGGGGTATTTTGGTCATTTTTTAGGTTTCAGGAGTATTTTTGTCATTTTTTAGGTTTTGTGGGTATTTTGGTCATTTTTTTGGTTTTAGGGGTATTTTGGTCATTTTTTTGGGTTTTGGGGGTATTTTGGTAATTTTTAGGTTTCAGGAGTATTTTGGTCATTTTTTGGATTTCAGGGATATTTTGGTCATTTTGTTAGGTTTTGAGGGTAATTTGGTCATTTTTTAGGTTTTAGGGATATTTTGGTAATTTTTAGGTTTCAAGAGTATTTTGGTCGTTTTTTGGGTTTTGGGGGTACTTTAGTCGTTTTTTGGGTTTTGGGGTATTTTGGTCATTTTTTGGGTTTTGGGAGTATTTTGGTCATTTTTTAGGTTTCAGGAGTATTTTGGTCATTTTTTAGGTTTCGTGGGTATTTTGGACATTTTTTGTGTTTCGGGGGGTATTTTGGTCATTTTTAGATTTCAGCGGTATTTTGGTTATTTTTTGGATTTCGGGGATATTTTGGTCATTTTGTTAGGTTTTGAGGGTATTTTGGTCATTTTTTAGGTTTTAGGGGGTATTTTGGTAATTTTTAGGTTTCGAGAGTATTTTGGTCTTTTTTTGGGTTTCGGGGGTATTTTGGTAATTTTGTAAGTTTCATGGGTATTTTACTCATTTTAGAGATTTTGGGGATAATTTTGGATGTCCAAGGGTATATTGGTAATTTTGAAAGTGTAGGGGTATTTGCATCATTTTAGGTATTTAATGGTATTTTGGTAATTTTGGAGGTCAAGAGGGTATTCAAGTTGTTTTAGAGGTATTTAGATCATATTGGGTTAAATGGGTGGGTTACTAATTAAATGGGTTGGGTTGGTAATGGATAATTAATTTATATATAAACGGGTCATAAATGGATAAATGGGTAATTACACACCCAACCCATTTATGACCCAACCTGCCCATTTGCCACCTAGTAAGGTGTTGAAAAAGTTTTGTTCAGTGCAGTTTTATGGTACTCGAGTAACACGATATAAGAAATTTGAGTTTCATAAACTCGTGTTTCACGTGACAATTTTTAATTAAAATAATTCAGGTTGGCAAGTGCCACCGTAGTAGTTTTTATGGAATTTGAATTTTAAAAAGGTAATAGATTACTAAATATTAAAGTCAAATACAATATTTGGCCATTTTAGCTTACGAAATCAATGATTTAACAGCTGGCCCCAGTGATTGGAATTGGATATGAAAAATTCTGTGTGCACACAAAATTCAAAATTTTATATGGAAATGTTGTCATAATTATCTCCCAATCAGATCCATTTTAGCCAATATCCACCATGATATTGACCCTACTTGTCCTCAATGCTGTCATGACTTCACATGTTATTAGAAATTGTCCTTGGGCTAAAGAATTCTAGATGAATTTACTAGGACAAAGAGAAATTTTTTTATTTTATTCTCCTACTATTATTTGGTTAAAAGCAAATCTTGCCAATACAAACCTTGTAGGGTCTTCTTTTACAACCCGGAACATTATATTTGCTTATGGTCTTTGGCATCTTTGGCTTGCTCGTAATGATAGGATTTTTTGTCCCCTTTCAGCTTCTTCCCATCAATGCATTTACTAGACACTACAACTAGCCTCGTAATTTTTCTATTTAGCGCACTCCTCTGTTCTTACAAAAACTAAAATCACCCCACATATTTCATGGCAGCCCCCACAAAATCCCTTTATAGCTTTGAATATTGATGGTAGTGTACAAGGTAATCCGGGATTTGCAGGGTGAAGGGGAGTCCTTCGGGATAGCCTAGGGAACTGGATTAATGGTTTTTCAATGCATATTGGTTTTGTCACAAATAATACTGCAGAACTAGGAGCAGCTAGACAAGGTTTATTAATTGCCTAGGAACTACTAAGCAGAGTGTGGACCGTCCTACCACGTCACGTCTTTCGTGAAGCTAAGAATATCGCAGATGGTCTGGCCAAGAGAAAAGTAACGCAAAGAAGCAACCTAGTGGAATATGCATTGTGTCCTACTGTTGTAATTTATCCGTATATTGGGATCTTTTGAAAAAAAAAAAAGCACTCCAAAAGAGAGTTACTTAACATCCTTGAACCCGTGGATTTCATGAGATCCATGGGTTCGAAAGAACTACACAAACCGGGATAATAGTAAAATGCTTAAATAGTTTTGGACACCCAGGGACGGAACCAGAATTTGTACCTGGGAGGGGCCAAAGCTTAAAACCAAAAAAAAAAAAATTATGAAAATTAAAACTAACATCTATTTCATATTCAACAAAATACTACATATAAAATAAATATTTCTTAAACATTTCATATTATAAAACACACTAACAAAGTATAACATACAAAATAAGTGATTCTTATTTTGTGCACAGTTTTTGTTTAGTCTATATTTATTTTGTTTTTATAGTTAAAGGGGTATGAATTTTATTTATGTATTTCTTTTCTTGCATGTCAATATCTAAATATTTTAGAAGGAGAGAGAGAGAGAGAGAGAGAGAGAGAGAGAGAGAGATATATATATATATATAAGGAAAATCTTAATTTTTTTTATACTATTTAAAAAAAAAAAAGACTGGGGGGGGGGGGGGGGCAATGGCCCCCCTCTGCCCTAGTGTAGGTCCGCCCCTGTGGACACCTTTGTTTACAAAATAAATAAATAATTTTTTTTTTCTAATTTTTCTATGCTATTTTGATAAAAAATTGTAAATAGAAAATCTTAATCACATGCATATACAAGTTGTTTAATAAAACTTCTTATGTTATTTTCTTACATTATTCTAGACTTCTTAATTCATGGTGAGTGATTAGGACAAAGAGACATGAGGAGGTTAGTTTTGACGGTGGTAGAGTAATTCTATGCTAGTGGAGGTACGGTTAAGACCAATCCTCAAACTTAGGTACTATCATTTATCATTAAATTGGAGATATGGACAATGGGATGTTTTTGTTTGATTGATGAAGAAAATTATAAAAGCATATAATTCAATTTTGTGAATTGAGGATTGTGCAACCAATGAATTGATGGAGCCTGAATATGTTAAAAAAAAAGAAAGATGGAATCTCATATGAACTTTACTATTTTTAGTGGTGCAGCGCTTGGGAGAAATAAATAAATAATTTTTTTGTCTAATTTTTCTATATTATTTGGATGAAACTTGTAATAGAAAATCTTAACTACATGTATACACAAATTGTTTAATAAAACTCCTTATGTTTCTTTCTTACGTTATTCTAGGCTTCTTAATTCATGGTGAGTGGTTAGGAGTCGAAGAGACACAAAGAGGGTAGTGTTGATGGTGGTGGAGTTATGGTCCCTGGTTTTAAACTAATGGAGGTTAAGATTAACCCTCAAACTTAGGTACTATCATTTATCATTAAATTGGAGATGTGGACAATGAATTGTTTTTGTTTGATTGATGAAGAAAATTATAAAAGCAAGATAAATGAATTTTGAGAATTGGGGATTGTGCAACTAATGAAGTGATGGAGCTAAATATGTTTTTAATATTTTAATATTTTTAATTTTAATTTTAAATTTTTTTTTAAGATGAGATCCCATATGAACTTTAAAAACTTTAGTGATGGACGCATCTCCATTTGAAATAGGTCTACTTGGGGAGGGTAGTAATGGGAAGCCCAAGAAAAGTTACCTATTGTGCTGACAACCAACTATTTAAAAAGAATTCTATTATTTATTTTAATAATAATGTACTATAATTTCTTGTTTTAATAAAAATTTGGTATTTTGAAATGATTTTTTTTTTTTGCCATGTACATCCAAAGAATTGTTGTTATTTTATTTGTAATATCAATTTTATTATTCAATTTCAATTACATTATTCAAGAAAGTATTAGTTTTTATGCGATTTTTTTTTATTAATTTGTGCATCACACGATAGTACTAGTTTAAATGATTTATAGATCTTAAAAGTTACATAAACTAAAAATAAAAAGAGCAATGCATCCCTTCAATAAAAAAAATATGACATGATTAACATCCCTTTTTCTTATAGAAATAATATACCTTATCAAAAAAGAAAAAGAAATAATATATACCGAAAAAGAAACTAAAAACAAAGCAATATGGAGGAATTTGAACTATTAAAATGTGGGTTTGATATGTCTAAGAATAAGATCTCATTTGAAATCCATAACATGCTATCACAAGTGTTTTTGTTTTGAGTAAAAAGATCCAAAGAATTCACATCATAACCATGTGATGTTATATTTAAATATATATTAAACAATTTATACAAATAATTGTTCTCCAAATCTCTTGAATCTAAATCATGAAATCCAAATGCAATCTTTTAAGATTTTGTTCACGTGGGTTTTTCTTTTCAAGATCTATACAAACTTCACAAGTATAGTTTTCTTTGAATTATAATAATATATAAAAAAATTCTCACGCAGTACATGCTTGCATTCATATTTCTTTTGTTGTGTTCTTTGATTTTCAAACATAAATGAATGTCACATAGAACAAAATTTGGCTATAAAATTGGTTATAATCTAAGACTACAACTTTGCTTAATATTCATTTTTTTATTGGATATGAATTTTCACAAATTCACCATTAGATTACATTTTCTTCTTATATCCTCAATACTTGCAAAATTTTCATAAAATATATAATTAATAGCTATATTATCAATCAAATGTTTAAATTTTAAGTTTTTACAGTTTAAAATTATGCATAAAAAATAAGTTTATGAATCAAATAGTAAACAATATCCGATTGACACGAAATTTAACATGCGTGATAAGAACAAAAATAACATACAATCCAACGATTAATGTTTTCAAAATACGTAATCATACTAATTTTTTTAATGAGAGTTGTAATCTTAAGCTTCATCTAAATTCGTAACAAAATTTTATCCAGATTAAAACCATATAAGTTAAATTGTGCATTATTCAGAATCCAACAAATGAGCCCACCACCATTCCGACCAAGAATACAACTTGATCAAAATGGGTGTGCTATGGTCAATGACAAAACCATGCATTTTGATGAATTTTTTAATTTGGGAAACTAACAAATGGTGCTTAGGTGGGATGGGGGGGATGAACTAAGCAGATTCCTCTACAGACTGCCCAACTAAGAAATGCGGGCCCATGCTTTCTTGTACCGACTCCGGTAGTATCACACCAAGTACACACTTGGGAATCAAACTCAAAATCATTATTTTGTTATTGCCCCCCATAATTTCTTCTTTTAATTTAATCCCACCTTCCTAAATTTTAGTACTTTTTGAGTTCACCTTAGAGAATTTCACTTTTTTTTTTTTTTGGTTATAAAGACTTACAATACTTAAACCATCAAAATGCACCTAACTCTTGAAGGCTTAAGCAATAGAGAATTTCACTTGATTTATTGTTGAATCACTAAAGTGACACCCATTGAGAAGTGTTGGGAGGTTTTAAGGTGATTTCTACCTAATTGCCATATAGATTATTTCTTTTAATAATATATACTATTTATATGTTAGTAAGAGTGATATAAGCCAACAATTAAAAAAAAAATATATTATAAGTCAAAAGTCTTGTAACTCAGTTTTATTTTGCTTTTTTTTTTTTAATAAAAAAATTGTAACAACTTAAATGTGGTAACTAAAATTAATGCTATCATGTTTTGTGTTATATCACATTATCTCATTTGGGATTGAGATTAGCACCAATATCCTAATCAACTATCTAACATTTGAAAGATATTGGGAATAAAAATTATTGGCTATTTCTTTGTTGTA
The DNA here is from genome assembly GCA_033629205.1 of Lithocarpus polystachyus. Lineage (NCBI taxonomy): Eukaryota > Viridiplantae > Streptophyta > Magnoliopsida > Fagales > Fagaceae > Lithocarpus > Lithocarpus polystachyus. The sequence goes on from CM066165.1 coordinate 35,937,334, forward strand.
TTAGACTATTAGTTTAGCCAAAAAAAAAAAAAAAAAAATTGAAATTCTTCAAAATTAATTGTTCTTACTGTTTTTTTTGTCAGGCCAAGTTTGGTAAGCGAAGTTGAATATCAAATTATAAAATAACAATCTCATAAATTAAATTACCAAGTACCAAAATCTCAATGAATCTTTAGGATATATGGCAGTTGCAATGACACTTGTGGGCATCAGAACTTAAAAATTCAGTGCAGTTCTAGAAGTTAACTTCAGTTTTCTACTCATTCCATTGTCATAATTTATTGTTTAGATAAAATATTAATAATTTAAGAAAGTAAAAAAAAAAAAAAAAAGCCCAATAATTCTCAACTCGATTCTCTCTCTCCCCCCTCTCCCCACCCCTTTCTTGACTAAGTAAATTACGTTCCGTTTTTTTTTTTTATGTAAAATATTTTCCCATTTTACTTTGTTTGTTTTGCAATAAAATATTTAATCAAAAGTAAAATATTTTCAGTCAACCAAATCAACTAGGCAAATTTATGTAAAATATTTTACCCTTAAAATTTTGGTAAAACATTTTACATTTGCTCTCTCGCTCTCACCCCGATGCTTTCACTCCCTCAGTCCTAAGTCCCTCTAACACTATCTCTCCCTCGGTACCTCTCATGCTATTTCTCATGACTCTCTCCCTTCCCACAAACCAGAGCCACCAAACCATTCTTAGTTTCATAGCACCACTCATCTCCGACGGCTCTCATCGTCAGCTCCACCTCTGCCACCACAAACCAGAGACACTAAATCACTCGCGCCACCCATCTCTGATGGCTCTCATTGTCGACTCCACCTCTGCCATCGTTGGCTCTACACCTCCACCCACCGATTCTTGGTTTGACCACTCAAATCCATCAATTTTTTTTTTTCAGTCCGACCATACATTGTCTCTGACTCCACTGCCGATTCATTTATCCCCAGCACACCGGCTCTACCTCCATCGTTGTCAACTCACCCATCGGTTCTCAAATTTGGGTTTTTTAACCACTGTGGGCTTTTTGGTTGGTTTATGGGTTGTGGTGGGTGGTTGGGTTTTTGAGTTGCAGTGGGTGGCTGGGATGGTTTGTGGGTCATGGTGATGGCTGAGTTTTTTGGTGGCTAGAATGGTTTGTGGGTTATGGTGGGTGGTTGGCCGGCTTTGGCTTTTTTTTTTTTTTTTTTTTTTTTTTTTTTTTTCCCTTCTCCAATTTGTGTATTTGAGTTGTCAGTTAGTCAGTGGAGTGCTAGGGTGGTGGTAGGTGGGTTTGTGCAGATATGGTGGTGGTTTGGGTGGTTGGTGGTGTGGTGGTGGGTTGGATTTTGCCGGATTAGGTGGTGGTTGTGAGATTCTTAATTTTTTTTTTTTCATTTTGTTGAAACATACATTTTCTTTGCATTTTCAAGAATGCAAACCAAACACTATAATATGAAAATATTTTTAGTAAAACATTTTGCATGTAAAATATTTTACTTTTGCAAATATTTTACGTCGAAACAAACGGAGCATTAGAGACAAGATTAGAATCATTGAAGTAATGTCGTTTATAATAACTGTTATTTTTATTATAAATAGAACATTGTTAATTTATTGTAAACATAGTCATGTTTTTACATATAATAAGAAAATAAATATGTTTACAATACTTTTACATTTTACCCTATAGTCAATACTTTTATAAAATGTTTTTCTTTTTATAGAGACTTTCAATTTTCAACTAATGATGTTTGCTCAAAATAAATTGCTTTTTATCATCCGAACAAGTCACTAATTGATTTTTTTTTGGTGGAGACAAAAATCTAACCCCAAATAAAATACTTCTATAAAGTGTGAACTTATAAAAGGAAGCTCTTCTCTAATCACTAGAAGTCAACAAGAAACTAAAAATAAAGTAAAAAAAAGCACAAAAGTTGTAAATATCTTGTGCAAATGGAGCTTTTTATTTAATGGCTCACATACTCATTCCATAAGATTAAACGACGAAATGGAGTAAAACTCGAGCATTATGTCTGCCATTCATTTTGTAAATTAATTTCTCCAAAGTCCATTGTCCACCATGATTGATGAGACGTAAATATGACGGTGCTACCCCACCATGCACATTGAAAGGGCATAAACCATGCGGCGCGACAAGGATGGCAAATCTGTACTTAAATCAAACATCCAAGGCTTATTATAAATTTGACAAAGTTGGTTGTACCGAAATTTAATTTCATTCAATATCTTTTAATTGGAGGTAAATTTTGACAAATTCATCATTGTATTACATTTTTTCTTATATTTTTAACGCTTACAAAAATTTTTAGAAAATCAAAGATAAATAGCTATATCATTAATTAAATATTTAAACTTCAAGTTTTTATAGTCCAAAATTATGTATCAAATATAAGTTTATAAATTGAATAGTAAATAACATTTGATTGGCATAAAAAAAATTTGATATGTATGTTAAGAATATAAAAAATATGCAATCAAACGATTAAATTTTTCAATATATATATATATATATTGTGAGAGTTGTAACCATTAACTACACCTTTTGTAGCCAAACTTTTCTTTCTTATAAATTTATATAATCCTCTAGAACCTACCAATCTTCTTATATATATGGTATAACTAAGTGTATAACCTAGGTGCCACCTTCATTCAAAACAAAGCCTCATTCAAACTAGAAATTCTCTCCCTCTAAAAGATGCTAGCCAAACTGACTCATATTGTTCCAACAAAATTCCCATCACCAATAAACCTACCTCCATTAGTATCGCTCAAAGTTCCATCATTACAAGGCAAAACAACCCCAAAAACAATACCAAATGCAATATCCATTAACCCCACTTCAAGTAACCATGTTTCAACCTTAGATGATACGCTAATTGATGATTCTATCTCTGCCTTTTGGGACTACCAATTCTTGTTTGTGTCACAACGCTCTGAAACAACCAAACCCATCACTCTCCACGTTGTGGATGGTTCAATACCACATGACTTTCCTTCTGGTACTTACTATTTGGCCGGACCAGGGCTATTCTCCGATGACCATGGCTCAACTGTGCACCCACTTGATGGTCATGGCTACCTTAGAGCCTTTACGTTTGATGGGGTCGATAGGGAGGTCAAGTTCATGGCTAAGTACGTGAAGACTCAAGCACAAGTGGAGGAACATGACCCCACGACTGACACGTGGCAGTTCACACACAGGGGCCCATTTTCTGTGCTGAAAGGTGGACAGAAAGTTGGTAACACCAAGGTGATGAAAAATGTGGCTAACACTAGTGTGGTGAGGTGGGGCGAGAGGGTGTTGTGTTTGTGGGAAGGCGGGGAGCCGTATGAGATTCAATCTGGGTCGTTGGATACGGTTGGGAGGTTCGATCTGATCAACGGCTGTGATTCGGCAGTGGATGGTGGACAGAATAGTGGTGATATATGGGAAGTTGCTGCCGGCCTTTTGAAGCCTATTTTGTATGGTATGTATTCCAACTACAATAATTCTAGGACCACAACCTATTCTACACAATTTGTCGCAATTATTTTATGTAATAAACTGTAACTGTCACATAGCGAGTCATATAGGAGAGTTGTAGAAAAGTGTGTAAAATAAATTATGGTTATAGAATTTTTGTTCCGGTTATTATGGCTTTATTATGGTACCAAACAAACAATTTTTTATAGACACATACTTATTTACGTACTTTGACTTAATTTACACATTTGTTAATGTGTGATTAAATTACATTACTTATATAATTACACGCATATAGTTACACACATGTCCACCACTAAAACTTAATAATAAGTAATTCAATCAGCGCTTATCATGTCTCTAAATTGTGTTAAATTGCATGGGCAAAAGCGTGGTGCTAGAATTTTTGCTTTTTTATTTATTTGAGGAAGAGAGTTTTTGCTAATTTAAAGTCAAAGGTTGCACTCATTTTGGAAAGTGACAACCGATCATGGTATTAAGTAAATAAATTTACCATCGCGCATCCTTAGTGTGGTGGTCACTCCACAAGTATAAATGCTTTTGGGGTGTGGGGGGTAAGGGCTGGGGTTCAAGTCTCTAAGAGGGAGTTTCACACATTTATACACTTAGATTAGGCTAGAATAGAAATTCTATCTTGTATAAAAAAAAAGTAAATAAATTTATGATTTTTCGAATTACTTTTTATCGTATTTATCTTAATCTATTTCGAGGTCGTTGACATAAATGAAACCATCTATATTTTCTTTGTCTCGCACTAAGATACAAAAAGTGAAAAAAGCTGACTACCAAAATTGCAATATACAATTTGGGTTTTTGAACCAACTATACTAGTTTATATGGCTAAATTGGCAAAATACCTATTTCAGCCAAACTTTCCAGTAAAATGCTCATATTCAGAAATTATTTAAGGATATATCCCTGTTTTGAAATTCGATTTTTTAAAAATCGAGTTTCAATGAAAAACTCGATTTAACGAAAATCGAGTTACTTGCAAAAACTTACATGGAACTCGATTTGCCTATAACTTGATTTTTGTTAAATCGAGTTTAAAACAGGGGCATATCCCTAAATAGTTTCAGAATAGGGGCAAAATGCTAGAAAGTTTGGCTGAAAGGGGTAAAATCCCATTTTGACCTAGTTTATATATATATATATATATATAAATAAATCAACAATCATACAATATTAACTAGATTGTAGCCAAGATTTAGGCTTTTTTGGATATACACCACTCTAAGTTTCTTTAAGATATTCTCCCCTCTCTCCATGTGTGTTAAAAATATTCAGTATTCTCAAAAAAAAAAAAAAAAAACCTAGATTGTAGCCTTCACCTATTAATCATCGAAGGCTTATGACAATGACAATGTGAGATAAACAGAACTTAGCATGGTGGAAGGGTTTTTTTTTCAATGGATGACTACTTGTGTAGCATGCTATATATTGCCATTTAATATAGTCTACAAAGACAAAATATTCTTTATCTATTTCAATAGACAACACTTGAAGTACTAATTCTCCAAAAAAAAAAAAAAAAAAAAAAACACTTGAAGTGTAATTATATTATACAAACAATTCATACATAATGGTATGTGAGATGGTATCCACTCTCAAGTTGCCAAATGCATGTACATGTATTGATAAATGATAATAAAATTTTAACATTATTAAATATATATTTTTTGTGAAATTATCTGTAAGTTTTTTTTTTTTTTCAATTGTTTGTTTGAGTTGTTTTAAATTGGAGTATAATATTTAGCTTAGAGCATTCACAGCAGTAGAGTTAAATTTTTAGCTTTTTAGCTCCACAAAAAATCACTTTATCCATTTTACCTTCTCATTACATCTTACAGCAGTGGAGCTATTTTAGCTTTTAACACAACAAAATAATATACACACTACAATAAAATAATATTTCATTCAACCACCAAAACACAACAACAACCACCATCAAACCCATAAAAATCATTGCACAACCACAACCCGTCGTGCCCATCAAAACCAGTGAAAAAGAACAAAAAAAGAAAGCAGAAAAATCAACATAGCCAAACCGAAACACAAGCGTAGCCTGATCCCAACTGTCCGATTTGGACTCTGATCAGAGTTCTTTTTATATGTCTGGAGGTGATGATCAAATGGGCTGCGGCCCAGCCTAGCCCAGACCCGTACTAGTACGCCAAGTTTAGTCCGTCAATGGCGATAATCGTGGTGGTGCTGATTGCCGCTCTTTTCTTCATGGGCTTTTTCTCGATTTATATCCGCCACTGCTCTCAGGGCCAGGCCAATTCGAACAGCGTCCGAATGAGAGGCCTCTCTCGACGCGTGGCCGCGGCTGGGCTCGTGTAGATCGGCGATGGATCTATGGAGGAAGAAAGAAGGGTCTAGAGGAAGAAAGAAGAGATGGAGAGGTAGTGAGGAGAAAGAGACGGAGAAAGGAGAATGAAAGAAAGAATAAAGAATAAAAAAGTTGTGTGAGCACAGAATAATTTTTTTTTTTTAGCTTTCAGCTATAGTGCATATCTATAGATAGATGTGCACTGTAGCAAGAAGGTAAAAAATTTTAAGTATTGCTCCACTGCTGCAGTCGTTTTTTGTGTGTTTTGGTGTAGCTAAAATAGCAATATAGCTATTTAGCTACACTGCTGCAAATGCTTGAATGACTAGGAGGAGCGAAACATATACCTTTTACAATGTTTATCCAAAAAGAAAAAAACCTTTTACAAAAAAAGAGCAACCGTTGCCAATTTATTTTTGGAAAATCCTTAGAATATTCTCTTTCTTTCATTAATTCTCTTTGGATGAACAAGCTGGTCGGCTAAATGGTTTAATGATAACCTTTCATTAAAATCAACTTGGGGTTTATTATAGTTGGATACTACTAGACACATTGGATGGTCTAGTTTCAATCATCTTTGCAACAAGCATCATATGTAGCTTAAAAAAAAAAAAAAATCTGAGATTTCCCACACTTGTTCTTTGCCGATATAGTTTTCAACAAGCAGTAGAAGTTTGCTATCATTTTTATTTTTCTTCTAAATATGTACTAAAAACACTGTTCATCGTTTCAGTCTAGCTAGGACCCTCTCCAAATTGGATTATATCTACAATCTCACGTCACCATTAAGTTCACTGTAAATCTGTGATGTGCCCTTCATGTACACACGTTACGATCATGTGACATTAAGATTTTTGGTTTATTTTATTTTTTTAATATTACCATAATCTAAAATCATAAAATATATCACATTATTTTAATCTCATTACTTTATTAAACAATGTAATGTTGTATTCTTGTATTGAGATTATATTAATGTAAGATTACAATAATGTAATATTATGGTGTAATGTAACATCGCGGCGAATCAAACACCTCTAAGGGTGGAATGCCATCACATATCATTTAGCTGACACATTTTAGTGTTTTCAATAGAGATATTCAGGGTTCAAATTTTTCTTATCCTTATTGTAACAATCAAATTTAAAATTAAATTAAAAGAAGAAGAAGGAAGTATAATAGAATATTTTGCCATGTTGTCCTTAATGCTATCAATTAATATATAATGATAAATTTTAGATGAAATTTATGTGTCTTATGTCTAATTTATCTTTTTCTTTTTGGTTAAACATTCACAGGAGTGTTCAAAATGCCTCCAAAGCGGCTGTTGTCTCATTATAAGGTTGATGCCAGCATGAATAGACTTATTACAACATCATGCAATGCAGAGGATATGCTATTGCCTCGTAGTTCTTTTACATTCTATGGTACTAATTGAATAAGCCATGCTTAACTATCATTTAATGTATAATTCACAGCAAATTTATAACTTTTATCTTATAATTATCTTTTACAGAATATGATTCAAATTTCGAGTTGATGAATAAGCAAGAGTTCAACATCCCCGATCACTTGATGATCCATGATTGGGCTTTTACAGATACTCATTACATATTATTCGCTAATCGAATCAAGCTTGATGTTGTTGGTAATTAAATGCACATAAATAGTTATGCAAGTAAATTACTTTTACTTCGTTGTTGTGGCTCTCTGATCTTTTTAATTTATTCACTAATTGCATTAGTATATACATATATGTGCACTTTAAACATAGTTTCAATTGATCCAAGAGCATTATTAATTCATAAATGTAGCTAATTACTATATATGACTTGTTTATCATGAAATATACTGCTAATGGCACTTCCTTTTGAATTGTCAATTGGTCATGGGAAAGAAATGAAAAATACTTGGAGGTTTACAAAAGCCATTTTAATTTCAAATTCTTATAATTAAATTGTTCTCAATTGTACTATTTTGATATGGAAGATACAAGAGTTATAAACTATTTTATAAATTGTTGATGTGGTAAGTAGTTATTGTTAAGTGAAAAAGTATAGTGGATTTAGATGAGAACTAATAATAATTGGCTACAATAGCAGTTTATAAAACTGTTGTAAAATAATTTGTGGCTATAACATTACTCCCATATAATCATGTTCAAAATTGGCAAACTTAATTGAGTTTGATAATAATTAATCTAGCTATTTTCTTCAAGCAATAAGAAATTGTGGAAATTAAAAGAAAATGTTGAATTGTAACTTTTTAATGTGGCAAATTTTGATGAAGATTTTATAAAATGATAGTGTTGCAACAATAAAGTGAGATAAACTGTGTAATTAAAGTGCAGGTTCAATGGCAGCAGTGTGTGGAATATCTCCAATGATATCAGCATTATCAGTGAACCCAAGTAAGCCCACATCTCCCATATATTTGCTTCCTCGATTTCCAGATAAATGTGGTAAAGCTCGAGATTGGAGAGTGCCTGTTGAAGCTCCTTCACAGTTTTGGTTGCTACATGTTGGCAATGCTTTCGAGATTAAGGATGCCAATGGGAATTCAGAGATCAAAATACAGGCTGCTACTTGCTCATACCAGTGGTTCAACTTTCAAAAAGTACTTGGTGCGTAGTTTTTCAACAAGTCTAGTTATTTGCTTTGGCAAGTTCTGAGTTTTTCTCTTTTTTTGATCCGTCAAGAATCAAGATCTTTTTTATTTTATTTTTTATGCAAGATAAAAATTCTACTCTATCTTAATCTAAGTGTATATGTGTGTGGAGTTTTCTCAGAGAATTGAACCCCGACTCTTAAGTGACATATTTAATATAAGTATTTCTGTCCTTTTAGTGACTTAAGAGGCCTAAAATAGATTTGGGGTTTGGGCCAATGTAGAAACTACCACGCGAGAGATCATCCTAAGCCCAAAACTGAGAAACTAAAAGAAACCAATTTAGTCTAATACAAATTTAAAGCAAGAAGTACAAAGGCAGTAAGGCATATAAAAAGTTCATTACTGTTGAGGTAGCAAATTGTTATTGTTAGATAAAAAAATGTATCAGTAATAGGTTTAGATAATAACCAATAATAACTTGTCAATTCAATTGTTGTAAAAAAATATACGGCACACCAAACGTGGCTGAAACTATGATAAAATGATATTCTAGTACACGCCTAAATATTGTTTAGTTTCACTTTGGAACATATTATTGCTACCATGAGCCATGTTGCACATCTTTTTGACAGAAAGTATGGACGCTTTCGCATTGAACAGGATACAATTGGCAGAGTGACAAGCTAGACCCTTCCATTATGAACGTAAATGAAGGTGAACAAGAGTTGCTGCCTCGTCTTGTTCAGGTAATCTCTCTTTCTCTAGGTTATACATCCATAATGGCATAATGTATGTATTATGTATTAATATAACTATTCCATGTAACACTTTCTATGCTTGTAACGCTTACATAAATTTGCTTGAGTTCCTTGTGTCCAAAAAACAAAAAATCGAAGTACATTCTGAGTTGGCAATGAACTATGTGAAGGATTTTGTATAATTTCCAATTAGCATATATCTTATTAAATATCCCTGTCACATATGCAGGTGTCTATTCAATTAGATGCTGATGGTAACTGCCAAAAATGTGGTGTGGAGCCTTTGATTAATAAATGGAAAAGGTCAACAGATTTTCCTGTGATTAACCCAGCGTTCTCCGGAAACAAAAACAAATACATATATGCAGCAACTTCTTCTGGGTATCGCCAAACATTGCCACATTTTCCATTTGATACCGTCGTGAAGCTCAATGTGTTAAATCAATCTGTCCATACATGGTCTGTTGGTCGTCGGAGATTTATCGGTGAGCCTATTTTTATTCCTAAAGGGGATGAAGAAGATGATGGATATCTTCTTGTGGTTGAGGTGAGCAATGTCTTGATCATTTATCTCACCAACAAAAATGCATAATTTTAGTGTAAGCTAACTTGCAAGCTTAACTAATGAATATCAATTGGATGTAGTATACACATATATAGAAAATATCTGTTGAAGCAAATTATTGGCCTAGGAAGTATCGAATTTATCTTCTTTAATAAGGCAAATTATTGTCTCAAACTCTCAATATCCACACTTTATATGCATCAAACATCAGTTTGAAAATGTAGATACCTAATGTCCATACTTTATAAATAGTTGTACAGTGTAGTGTGGACATTAAGAATATCAACTACAAAACCAAGTTAACCAATATATAACCAGTTTTACTTGTTTTTACTTTGATTTTTTTTATTCAAAAAAATGGTTCATAATGGGATTAGATATATTTCTATATAAATAGTCAAGTGGTAATTTGGTTCTGTTAAGTACATTTCTCCCTACACCTTAAAAAAGTACATTCTCTCAAAAATTACAGTTTTAAAATTTAGTGTTTTCACATTTAAATTTAACAAGTTTCAGTTTTTTTTTTTTTAGTTTGACAATATTTTATTCAAACAATTGGCTCAAAATATGATTGAATATATTTATATGAAAAAAATAAAATAAAGTGTTAGTTTGGTTCTATTAAATACATTCCCTACTTTACATTTTTGAAATTTTAATGTTATCACATTTATATATTTTTATCAAAAGCTAGTTTTAAATTTGATATGTTTTAGTTGTTTTTAGCTTGAATTTTTTTTCTATATAGAAACAATTGGTTCAAAATGGGAATATATATTTATTTATAAAAAATCAAGTGTTAGTTTGGTTATATTAAATACATTCCCTCAAAAACTACATTCTTAAATTTTAATTGTTTCACATTTATATATTCCCACTAAAAAATAAAATAAAAAACTGGTTCTAATGTTCTGTCATGATTTTAGACAAACTAAAGAAAAATAAAACCAATTCAAAATTAAGTTGGTTTTATTTTTTTGTTCAACTTATATCATAATTAAACCAGTTGTGGTAACATTTTTTGTTCAACTTATATCATAATTAAACTAGTTGCTGTCTAAAGTCTATCATAAGAGATTGCTAGGTCTTGGTGAGTGGTGACTATATTATGGATTTATATTGACTACGCTTAAATGCACCTTTTTTTTTTTGTATTTTTCTATATTGTAGTATGCCGTTTCAATACAAAGGTGCTATCTTGTAATTCTGGATCCTAAGAAGATGGGAGAAGATGATGCCCTTATTGCAAGACTTGAAGTCCCAAAGCACCTAAATTTTCCTCTTGGCTTTCATGGATTTTGGGCCACCAACAAGTAATTTGCTTTTGATAAATAAGCTAAAATTCTAAACAAGTCAAAAATACATTTGCTCACAATATGTCAATATCTCAAACCCATCTAGGCTAGTGGAAACTATTGCGACAAAGTAATATTTGTAGTGTAATTGAATATGTAGACTTTCATTTACATGTACAGTTTGAATATTTGTGTTAAACAAAAATATTAAATTGCTTCTTCATTTGTTGTTGGCTTTATGAATTTAAATTGCTCTATGTGAACATGTGGTGAAATGAGAATTCTAAGAGAAACTTAGACCCAGATTGATTATAGTGAAATTAATCAACTTGTTGAATTAATCTTAATTGAATTAATCAATTAAGAATTTAGATTGATTTTTAGGTTAATTACCACAGTCCACATATTTGCTATATAGAGTGCCCAATACCCTTCAAGCTTAGCCCACTTTCCACGTTCTTGGAAAGGCCGAAAGAGTATAGTAGGACATGACTCCCGCCTTAAAGTTTTGTTGATATTGCTTTCATCAATTTAGACATCATTATAGAGTGGAGTTTGGACTGCTGGATTGTTTTTAGAGGAAATGGATGACCAATAATGCATGCAGTAACTTTCGCTGAAAATTCTTCTTGCTATTTTACGTTCTTTTTTTAACTAATAGCATTTCTAATAGTGTTTAACCATTACCCACTTTCTCCGTTATTTTTGACAATAGTGTTCAACTATAAATGGTAAGTTGTTACTAGTTATAATTTGAATTCATTATTGAAATTACTTTTGTACCTACCAATAATATCATGTAACAATCAACAACTTAGGATTTTTTGTGAACATGTTGTAGATATAACATTTCTCTTAATTATGAAGAAGTTCTACGTTCATAATATATTTACAACAAATTATAAGGGGTAATTTGTTATTGGTTATAATTTGAACCAATCACGCACTAAAATTATTTTTTTTCCCCACTAATAACGACTAATAACAATCCTCTACTTAGGATTTGTGGTGAAAGTGAAAATGTTGTGGATATAACATTTCTCTTAAGAATGCCTCACTTTTCACGCTTTTGAAAAGAGAAAAATAGGACAAACTGACACAGATTAACCTAACTGTGACTAACTATGCAATATAATCAAGGGAGTCAATCTCGTACAGGAGGCTGTATCAGTTTGATCAGTGGAACGATATATTTTGGTACCGGTCAATATCGGTGTACCGTTTTGGGTTTACCGATATTTTTTTTATATTTATATATAAATATATATATATATATACACACGCATACATACAGTCATATATGTATGTATGTGTGTGTGTGTGTGTATTATAATAAATATAAAAGTTTATCATAAAACATTACTTCAATTCAGAACAAATTATTCATGATTTTAGACTTTAGCATCAATTAAAATAAAACACAATATAAAAAATAGAAAGTTTAATTGTTTGTTGCATACTAAAAAAACAAATAATACTAATAAGTTAATGCAAGTAAATAACCATTCTATCTTTACAAAAATTCAAAAATTACAAAATTAAAAAAAAAAAGCTTTTTTTCTATACCGGTTGGTATTGCCTGAAATTAGCTGGTATGGCCGGTACAGCTGGTATTTAAATCGGTACTAAACATAAGTATTTCGATACCGGTATATGTACTGGTACGGTACATACCGTCCGGTATAGCAAGTACCGGTACGGTATCAACCACCTTGAGTATAATTCTAATATATATATATATATATATATATATATATATATATATATATATATTATGGAAAGGGAATGAGCTTCAAAAATTTATTGAAACAGTATTATTATTATTATTATTATTATTATTATTATTATAAGAAGATTTGAGTGAAAATGCACGTGAAGAAGTTCAATGGAAGTTTGTGTAATTTACCATATTTTTTTTGTCAAACTTAACTCAGTTGTCAAGGAATTCGGCTCAGGAGCAACGTGAGTCGTGTCCCTCTTTCTGGGTTCATGAAAAGAAGACCATATAGGATGCAAAGTAATTTCTGATGTCTGATGACCAGGCATAAGATTCGGTTTACAAGATATCAATACTTTCAAAACTTTAAGTTATTAGGCATTGGTGAATTTAATTATTTAATTATAATTTAACACTACTTCTAATGTGTAAACCCAAACTCCCTCTTACTAAGTAAGATCCAACATGTGAGATTTTTAACATTTTTTAAATGGGAGGTAAAGATTTAACTCGGGATTTATTATTCTGATATCACATTAGTTTATTGGTTTTTTCAAAAGTTTAAATTGTTAAGAAATGACGAATTTAATTATTTAACAAATATTTCAACAAGAATAGTGCACCAATTCTTAAGGCATACACTTTAAACAGACTCAAATTTGAACATCTCGAAGTTACATTTTCACAACTTTAAACAGTTGCATTTTTTAGTAAAATAAGTCAAAATTTATATAGCATTGAGCTTCAATCACAAAGAATACCTAATGCACATAAAAAAAAAATACTATTTTAGACAATTATGATCCCAAATAGTATATCCCATCACCAAATATTTGACCAAACTTTATTAAATTGATGTTAAAAATGTTGTGTATTAACCTCCTTGGATTATTATTGAGTATTTCGAGAGTATACTCTCTCTCCCTCTCACATAAGGGTGGGTCTCACCCGCCATGGGGCCCACTCGCATATGAGAGGGAGGGTACATACTCCTGGAGTCTAATAAATTTCCAACCACCCTTTAGGTAAGAACAGTTTTCCTACAATCCCTTTAGATTTAAAATGTCTAAAAAACCCTATCTATTAAACACAAGTATGCATAATGCTCTTAAATTTTACTTGAAATACCAAAAATTAATGTTACTATTACTAATTCTAATAAACAAGGCGATGAAATATTGGACTTGCTGTCCTAACTCCTAAGAAGAACTCCCATAAATTACGCCCTGTTCTTTTTTTAAGGGCAACAGTAACCAATTAAACTCTTTTTTATAATGCGTATAAAAAAAAAAAAAAAAAACTCTTTTTATAGTGCTTATTATGCGATAGGATGCGTTGCAAAAGTTTACTCAAGCCACAGGTGAGCTGTAAAGGCGAAAATTTCTCGCCTTAATAACTCCTAGTATGCAATTATTACCGTGAAACTCAAAGTCACAAAGTAGCCTGAACTCTGGAGCCTCTATTTTCTATTTTCTATTTTGTGTTTTTTTTTTTATTATTTTTTTTTCAGCAAAAAAGAAGAAAAAAAAAGGGAGAGAATTCTTGTTTACTTTACTTTGTTGAAATTGTGTGTATTTGGTTACCCAATTCATAATTTCTTGATTACTTGCTCTATGGTTGGGTAATTAATGGTTGTTCTTAATTGTTTTTAAATAAATTTGATTTATGCGATACACATCATAGATTGTTAATGTTAAAGACCTTTTCCCCTCTCCCGTGTGTGTTAAAAATATTTAGTATGATTCGGGAATAATGTGAGCTCTGTACAGATTTCCACGTTTAACGAGTCCTATATTCTACCAGTGGCCTATGTGTTGCAACTTTCAACTCTATAATATTAATCTGGGTTAATATATGATTGTAAGCATCTTTTTTTCTCTAGAAAATAATCAGTTGTTCATCCAAAGAAAAATTATGAATTATGGTATGTCACACAGTATTTGATTGGGAGTTGCTGTGTCCAATACCCATGTCAAAACACAATACTTTTGTCTATGTCCACAAGATAGAGATCACTTTACAGAATTTGGCCTTCAAAGCGACCATTAGTGTTAAAGCAATTTTGTGGCTATCTCTTTTTTTTATTGTTGAGTTACACCAGCACCTAGTTGATTTTTAAACCTACTACTCACTCTTCATCGCGTTCTTATGCGGGATTAAGATGCCATTTGAGCTACAGCATTGGCAATGATTTCTGGAAGTTAACTCTGAAGTCCTACTATTGGAACAAACTGGTTCTATCATCTGAGTGATAAAATCAATTCCGAGAGCTTTGCTGTCTTTTTAAGTGTAGTGGCCATGTTTGGGCTTTTTAGAGGTCAATACTAATCTGCATCAACTAGGTGACCTAGATCGAATGCTTGGAAGTGTATGTTCAGTGCTGACACAGCAGCCCATCACCAGCAAAGAGTGAGATTGGGTTTACTGCTGAGATTGCCCATATCTTGTTCTGGAGTAATTAAATGCTCCTTATTTCATTGTAAAACTGTTAATCTACATTACACATAATTGGTTAAATTTCTAGACTTCACATCTTTAAACTTGAAAATAACAAATTATATAGCTCAATGCACTGAAAAATACATTTGAAAAGGAAAAAAATAATTCATATGATAATGAGATAATCAACACAAAACATATAAAATGGAAATGGAAATTGAATATAATTATAGAGATGGAAACAGGAGAATTATACAGGAATTTTCACACAGACACAAATCTTTCCACAATGTCTTAAATTGTTAGTGATTGCATGAATAAGAGCTATCTAGTGATAGAGTTACAAGCCCAAAAAATGTTAAAAGAGTTTGAAGCAAGAGTAGCCAGGGCCCTAGCCTCTGCAGTGACTCCCATGCACAGCATATATGTACACCATTGGTGCTCTCCAACTTCCTTGCACTTTTGGCCATCAATCAGGGCAGCAAGTTGCCAAGGAACCTTCTTCTTTCCCAAATAGAATTCCTCCATTCTTCTACTAACCAGAACAAATCTGTAAAAACCAAGCTGTAGAGCCTTAGTTAATGCTTCTCAAATAGCAAGGCATCTAGCCGCCATTCAGTTGCATATGACAGAACTGCAACAGCCTGCAAAAATTTTCTTCCCAGCACATGATTTAGCTACATAGGCAAAACACCTCATTTGCAGCTTCTCTGCCAGTGCCCCTCAACTGTCAGCAATACTGGCTATCCCTCCGCAACTGGACTCATCCGCCTTAGTACTCTTCTGCAGTTATTCTGATCCACATTTTGTGCATCATAGGCTTGTGCATACCTACAATACAAAGCTTTACTGAGCATTAGCACATCATAAGTACACCGTTTTGCACCCTCAAACATCACTGTGTTGAGGTTATACAAGTCCCACATGTTAGTTATGATAAGATAATCTAGAGAACATCACATATTCCTGCTTATGAAAATCTAGATCCTCCATTTACTGAGTAAATTACTGCTTCAAAGAGCAAGGGTAAATGACCTCAGTTCTAAGTGTCTAATCTGACCAAAATCATGCAGCCCAAGCAAGAATGCGCTACAAGAATAAATGATCCAATTTCTCTTCCTTAATGAAAAAGACACTTGGTTTCACTCGCTATGTTTGTGTTGTATGAGGCCATGTCAGATTTTCAGTAATTCCACAGCTTGAGATAGGGATAGCTAAAATTTAATCAGCCACTTCTGGAGAGTACAGCTCTCTAATTAGATCCTGTTTTCGTGTAAAAGTGTAAAGATCAGGTAGTCTCTCTTTCTATAGGTTATACATCCATAATGTATGTATTACGTATTAATATAACAATTCCATGTAACACTTTCTATATATGCTTGTAACGCTTACATAAATTTGTTTGAGTTCCTTGTGTCCAAAAAGCAAAAAATCGAAGTACATTCTGAGTTAGCAATGAAGTATGTGAAGGATTTTGTATAATTTCCTATTAACATATATCTTATTAAACATCCCGTCACATATGCAGGTGTCTATTCAATTAGATGCTGATGGTAACTGCCAAAAATGTAGTGTGGAGCCTTTGATTAATAAATGGAAAAGGTCAACAGATTTTCCTGTGATTAACCCAGCATTCTCTGGAAACAAAAACAAATACATATATGCAGCAACTTCTTCTGGGTATCGCCAAACATTGCCACATTTTCCATTTGATACCGTTGTGAAGCTCAATGTGTTAAATCGATCTGTCCATACATGGTCTGTTGGTCGTCGGAGATTTATCGGTGAGCCTATTTTTATTGCTAAAGGGGATGAAGAAGATGATGGATATCTTCTTGTGGTTGAGGTGAGCAATGTCTTGATCATTTATCTTATCAACTAAACTACATAATTTTAGTGAAAGCTAATTTGCAAGCTTAACTAATGAATATCCACTTGATATAGTATACACATATATATAGAAAATATCGGTTGAAGCAAATGGAGCTAAGAAATATAGAATCTATCTTCTTTGATGAGGCAAATTGTTGTCTCATCAATGTCCCCACTTCATTTAGATTGAACATCAATTTGAAAATGTGGATACTTTATATCCATATTTTATAAATGGTTGTCCAATATGTATGAAGTGTGAATATTAAAAGTATGAGATAATCATTGCTCAATAAGTATTATGTGAACCACAAAACCAAGTCAACCAATATATAACCATTTTAGTTGTTTTTAGTTTGACATTTTTTTTTAAAATTTGAAAAATTGGTTCATAACGGGATTAGATATATTTCTATATAAAAAGTCAAGTGGTAATTTGGTTCTATTAAGTACATTCCCCCCCTACACCTAAATAAAAGGCACATTCCCTAAAAAATTACAGTTTTAAATTTTAGTGTTTTCACATTTATATATTTCCTTCAAAAACTAGTTTTAACTTTTAAATTTAACAGATTTTAGTTGTTTTTAGTTTGACAATTTTTTAATAAAAAAATTGGTTCAAAATGGGATTGAATATATTTATATAAAAAAAAAGTGTTCGTTTGGTTCTATTAAATACATTCCCTAATTTATATTTTTGAAATTTTAATGTTTTCACATTTATATATTCCCACCAAAAACTAGTTTTAAATTTGATTGGTTTTAGTTCTTTTTAATTTGATTTTTTTAATATAGAAACTGTAAGGACTGGTTTGATCTTGGGTCCAAGATATGGTTAGATTCAAGCCCAATAAGCCCAGTACAATAAATTTATAGAGAGTGGGTTGAAGAGCTAGGCCTTAATGAATGAGATATCAATTAAAATGAGTTTTCCAATCACTTAGGCTCCGCTTGGGAGGAGGGAATAGAATGGAATGGAATGGAATGAAAAGAATATTTTTAGAATATTCTTCCCTCCCCCTTGTTTGGGAGTTTTAATGGAGGGAATGGAAAGTTTATTCCCTTGCTTGGGAGTTTAAGTGGGAGGGAATGGAATGAGTAGGAGGGAACACTCATTCCTTTCTATTCCCTTAAAACCTCAAATTTTCATTCCCCCCAAAATTGGGAGGAATGGGAGGGAATAGAATTAGATTTAATAATTTTTTTACTAAAATTTCCAAAATACCCCTATATATTCAACCTTTTATTTTAAAATAGGGGTCTAATAGTAATATTGTCATAAAATTATTTCATTCCATTCCCTCCGTGTGACTCCCAAACGAGATTACTTACATTCCATTCATTTTCATTCCTTTCCATTCCTTAATTTTAAAACATCCAAGCAAGGTTACTTAATTCCATTCCGTTCCATTCTTTTCCATTCTTTTCCCTTACTTAAATCCATTCCATTCCATTCTATTCCATTCCATTCCCTTATAATTATTTCATTCTATTCCATTCCCTTCCCTTATGAACTCCCAAGTGGAGCCTTAAGCAGAACCATAATAAGATTATATAAGAAAATTTGTCCTCGGCACAAATCTGAGGAGCTCTGTTTAAGGGTGTATTGAATAATAATGACTACAAGAATGATCTGGATTACTATAGTGCTTTTTCCCCCAATTCTCTGATCCCCCATTCATGGAGGGTCTACCTATTATATATCCTTTATTGGGCCATCTTGATCTTACACTTGTTGGCCATCTATGCCATTACTTGAGTACCTATCCCATTAGACACCCTTCCTGGCTCTTTACGAGTTGCGGTAGCCAATGCAGTATTGTTTAGGGATCTTCTTCACATAAATGCGGTTAGAAAAGTAGCTACAGAGCATTTAATGCGGTTGCAGTAGCTTTTTTCTAGATACTTTTGGGTTTCCTTCCCCCCTGTGTGTTCAGGGGGCACGTCTTTACAAAAGTAGCTCCTCGGAGAGTCACATTAATTATTGGAATACATATTTGAATTGCATTTACCATACCCGAGGAGATATTCCTCCTCGGACCATCTTTCCATTTATACCTCCACCATTAAATCCTGAGTCTAAATCATTTCTTACTATTTGTCCGCGCTCGGACTACTCATGCTCTCGGCCAATTCCAAGGCCCAATATATAATTTTTAAACCCAACCTCTACAGAAACAACTGGTTCAAAATAGAAATATATATTTATATATAAAAAATCAAGTGTTAGTTTGGTTCTATATATTACATTCCCTCAAAAATTACATTTTTAAAAATTTTAATGGTTTCATATTTATATATTCCCACTAATTAAAAAAAAAAAAACTGGTTCTATTATGATTTTTGACAAAGTACAAAAAAAAAAAAAACCAATTCAAAATTAAATTGGTTCTATTTTTTTGTTCAACTTGTATCATAATTAAACCAACTTTGTGGTAACATTCTTCTTTACTGTCAAAAGTCTATCATAAGATATTGATAGGTCTTGGTGAGTGGTGACTATATTATGGATTTATATTGACTGCGCTTAAATGCACTTTTTTCTTTTCTTTCTTTCTTCTATGTCTCTATATTGTAGTATGCCGTTTCAATACAAAGGTGCTATCTTGTAATTCTGGATCCTAAGAGGATGGAAGAAGATGATGCACTTATTGCAAGACTTGGAAGTCCCAAAGCACCTGAATTTTCCTCTTGGCTTTCACGGATTTTGGGCCACTGACAAGTAATTTTTTTTTTGATAAATGAACTAAAATTCTAAATGAGTCAAAAATACATTTGCTCACAATCTCAAACCCATTTAGGCGAGTGGAAACTATTGTAACAAAGTAATATTTGTAGTGTAATTGAATGAATAGACGTTCATTTACATGTACAGTTTGAATATTTGTATTCATACAAAAATAATAAATTGCTCCTTTTGTTGCTGGCTTCATGAATTTAAATTGCTTTATCTGAACACGTGATGAAGTGAGAATCCTAAGAAATTAGACCCCGATTGATTTTATAATGAAATTAATCAACTTGTTAAATTAATCAATCTAAATTCTTTTTAGGTTAATTACCACCATCCATATATTTGCCATATAGATTGGCGGAGATTGCTCAATACCTTGAAGCCTAATCCACTTTCCTCTTTCCACGTTCTTGGAAAGATTACAGTAGGGCATAACTTCTGTCTTAAAGTTTTGTTAATATTGCTTTCATCAATTTAGACATCGTTATAACGGAAAAAGGTTTCTTTCAAACTCGTCATATATCTTTTTGTTGGATGTAAATTTTGAATATCTAACCGCTGGATTGTTTGTTATTATTATATCTTCAATGCTTGCAAAATTTCAAGAAGATCAACGATCAATAAATATGTCATCAATTAAATATTTAAATTTCAAGTTTTTATGAAATAAAATTATGCACAAAAAATAAGTTTATTGATTGAATAGTAAATAACATCCAATTTGAATGAAATTTGACATGCGTGTTAAGAATATAAAGAACGTGCAATTCAACGGTCAAATTTTCAAATTTTACATTCAATAAAAAGTTATAGGAGGAAATTGAAAAGTTTCTCTCCAAATTAGTTTGGAGAGAAACCTTATTCATTATAATGTGGAATTTGGATTGCATGATTGTTTTTAGAGGAAATGGATGACCAATAATGCACGCAATAACTTTCACCGAAAATTCTTTCCGCGTTCTACGCTCATTCTTGACTAATAGCATTTTTTCCAATAGTTTTTAACTATAATCCACTTTCTACATTATTTTTTACTTCAATGTTTAACATAAATGGTAAGTTGTTACTAGTTTTAATTTGAATTCACCACTAAAATTAATTTTTAACCTACCAATAATAGCAAGCAGCAACCTGCTACTTAGAACTGTTGTAAAATTGATGTGAAAATATTGTGGATATAACATTTCTCTTAACTATGGAGAAGTCTTACATTCACAATATTTTCACAACAAATTATAGGAGTAAGTTATTATTGGTTAATATTTGAACTCACCACTAAAATTAGTTTTTTTTTTTTCATTAATAACAGCTAATAACAATCCTCCACTTAGGTTCTGTTGTGAAACTAAAAATATTTTGGACATAATATTTCTCTTAAGAATGTCTTACTTTTCACACTTTTGAAAAGAGGAAAATAAGAGACACTAATACAGATTAACCTTAGTGTGATCAACTATACAGTATAATTCCAATTTTTCATAGAAAGGGAATGAGCTTCATAAAATTTCTTAAAACTGTGTTATTTATTTATTTATTATTATTATTGTTGTTGTTGTTGTTATTAGTATTATTATGAGAGGATTTGAGTAAAAATGCACGTGAAGAAGTTAAAGGGAAGTTTGTGTAATTTATCATATATTTTTTTTAGTCAAACTTAACTCAGTTGTCAAGGAATTTGGCTCAAGAGTAGCGTGAGTCGTGACCTACTTTCTGGGTTCATGAAAGAAGACAATAGGATGCAAAGTAAACCCTGATGACCAGGTATAAGATTCGGTTTACAAGATATCAATTTTTTTCATTTCTGATGACCATGCATAAGATTCTGTCTACAAGATATCAATTTTTTCAAAAGTTTGAGCTATTAGTCACAGATGAATTTAATTATTTAATTATATATTAACACTTCATCTTATGTGTGGATCCAAACTCTCTTTTTTTATTTTTTTTTGCTGAATAAAAAAGGGGGTTTTCGGTGTGGGTTCATTGACCCCGCGCCACGTGACGGCAATGGGTAATACCACGTGTACCACACAGGCCTTGCTGGGGCTATCGCTTGAACCGCTCCGCAAGACGCAGATCACTTACATAATTTGGCCTTCAAAGAGACCATTAGTCCTGCTATTGGAACAAACTCGTTCTATCATCTGAGTGCTAAAATCAACTCATAGAGCATTGCTGTCTTTTTCAGTGTAGTGGCCATATTTGTGTTTTTCAGAGGTCAATACTAATCTGCATCAACTAGGTGACTTTAGATCGAATGCTAGTAAGTATATGTTGACATAGCAGCCCATCATCAGCAAAGAGTGAGATCAGGTTTACTGTCGAGATTGCCCATCTTGTTCTGGAGTTATTAAATGCTCCTTATTTCTTTGTAAAACTTTTAAGCTACATTACACATAATTGGTTAAATTTCTAGACTTATCACATCTTCAAACTTGAAAATAACAAATTATATAGCTCAATGCACTGAAAAATACATTTGAAAAGGAAAAAATAATTCATATGATAATGAGATAATCAACACAAAACATATAAAATGGAAATGGAAATTGAACATAATTATAGAGATGGAAACAGGAGAATTATACAGGAATTTTCACACAGACACAAATCTTTCCACAATGTCTTAAATTGTTAGTGATTGCATGCATGACAGCTATCTAGTAATAGAGTTACAAGCCCAAAAAATGTTAAAAGAGTTTGAAGCAAGAGTAGCCAGGGCCCTAGCCTCTGCAGTGACTCCTATGCACAGCATAATGTACACCATTGGTGCTCTCCAACTTCCTTGCACTTTTGGCCATCAATCAGGGCAGCCCAAATAGAATTCCTCCATTCTTCTACTAACCAGAACAAATCTGTAAAAGCCGAGCTGTAGAGCCTTAGTAATGCTTCTCAAACAGCAAGGCATCTAGCCGCCATTCAGTTGCATATGACAGAACTGCAACAGCCCGCAAAAATTTTCTTCCCAGTACATGATTTAGCTACATAGGCAAAACAACCTCATTTGCAGCTTCTCTGCCAGCGCCTCTCAACTGTCAGCAATACTGGCAATCCCTCCGCAACTGGACACACCCGCCTTAGTACTCTGCTGCAGTTATTCTGATCCACATGTTGTGCATCATAGGCTTGTGCATACCTACAATACAAAGCTTTACTGAGCATGAGCACATCATAAGTACACTGTTTTGCACCCTCAAACATCACTGTGTTGAGGTTATACAACAAGTCCCACATGTTAGTTATGATAAGATAATCTAGAACATCACATATTCCTGCCTATGAAAATCTAGATCCTCCATTTACCGAGTTAATTATTGCTTCAAAGTGCAAGGGTAAATGACCTCAGTTCTAAGTGTCTAATCTGACCAAAACCATACAGCCCAAGCAAGATTGCGCTACAAGAATAGATGATCCAACTTCCTTAATGAAAAAAGACACTTGGTTTCACTCACTATGTTTGTGTTGTATGAGGCCATGTCAGATTTTCAGTAATTCCACAGCTTGAGATAGGGATAGCTAAAATTTAATCAGCCACTTCTGGAGAGTACAGCTCTCTAATCAGATCCTGTTTTCATGTAAAAGTGTAAAGATAAGGTTAAATAAAAGTTAAATGTTGTAGCTTGTTTTGACTTCGTTAAGGGATTCCTAAAATATATATTTTGTGTTATTGAAAAAGCCTGGTATAGATAAACACAAAGTTGAATGTTTTAATAAAACTGTAGGATCTTTCCACTATGAAATATGACTAAACTTAAATTCTGGACATAACACATCAAAATAAAATTGTAAGATCTTTCTTTCCACTATGAAATATAATACAACAAAACCAAGCGGAAAAATATGAGAAAACTTAAATTCTGGATGTAATGCATCGAAACAACGGTAACAACTAGAGTGGGGCTTACCAATTAAAGCAGGATACCTTCTCTATTTTTCAACCTTGTCTGCACAGTTGCTTGCCTGCTTGAATATGCACAGAATGCAGAATGGCCCAGAATAACACGCACATTAAATTAACTAGGTGTACAAATATGTGTTATTTGACCAAGGAAATAGACCAGATGAGAGTTGGAATAAGTGCCAATAATGAAACTAAAGCACAGCTAGCAAAATTATATTTTGAAGTTCAAATTAATTAAGTAAAAGAGTCCAAAGGAAAAGGAGAAAAAGATAATGCAGAGCAACCAACAAAACAAAGGAATATATTTGAATTCGTTGACTTTTAGAGTATTTGAACCCAGCTTTCAAATTCCATCAATAAAAAAAAAAAAAAAAAAAAAAATCCAATGACTTACAGAGTATTTGAACCGATTTTCTAAATTCCATCAACCTTCCAAGTCACTTTCACTAGATTTCTGCCAATCACTGAGCTCCTCACTGCATTCCAAGTACTCCTCACAATCAGAGTCATCATAGGCCATAAATTCTATGAATCTTTCATTCCTTTGTGGGTGTGGTAGTTCACTAGGTCCAGCCCCATCATAATCGTCATGGGTTTGCTTTGCTTTGTTACCTTCTGCTTCCACCGCTGAATTATGATGGAGAACACCCAAGTCCTCATAAGGAATGATGCTGGTGTTGCTACTCTGAGCCACAGTTTGGTTGAGATCTTCTATGTCTTTCTTGTATACCATACGGAACCCGCATTTCTTCACCATCGTGCTTCGACCACGGGGTTCAATTTTAATGCCAATCTGACTAAATTCATTTTCTTCAAATTCCTTCAGTAATTTTATGTCCTCCTTGACGAAGTATTGAGGAACCCAATAAAATAGCCACATATGATCTGATAAAGCAACTATGCTTAAAGGGCCTATTGTATCGTTCATTTCTTCTCCATTGACTATCAATCGACAGGTGAGGTCATTGTCAAAGCAATTATCGATCCAGTGATCTTGAACACAAGAAAATACAATGCAAACTGCAAGGCCCATCCACTCATCACACAAATGAGAAGAAGTTTCCACTTTTATATTCACTTCAACCCCTATACTTTGATGGCTAAACCATTTCGGAATTACACTTCCAGGAATAACAATGTTATAACTATTATCATACACTTGGCAAAATCTATCTTTAAGAGAGAGTCCCTGAAACATACAAAGCAAGTTGTTTATAACACACGCAGAGAGAGAGAGAGAGAGAGAGAGAGAGAGAGAGAGAGAGAGAGAGAGAGAGAGAGAGAGAGAGAGAGAGAGAGAGAGAGAGAGAGAGAAGACCTGAAGGTGCTTTCTTATCACTGTAAAAAACATGTCAATGACACTTTGATTGTCAGTCAGTTTACTGCAATTTGTAACAAAAAGCTCTACCTCACATATAGAATTAGGTATTAGTAGATCTGGTATCGTTTCCAGTGAGGTACAACCATATCCCCCGATAGCTACGATACTTAATGGAAGCTTTGGCAATGATCGAAGACTCTTACAATTCTCCAACATCATTTTTCTCAAATTACATAGATGACCGATGCTATTAGGAAGACAAACAAAACTATTTTCACTTAAATCTATTTCTCTTAAAGAGAATAAGCAACCAATGTCATCAGGGATTTCCCTGAGATTGCAGTCTCTTAAATTCAATTCGGTCAAAGAACACAAACCCAATAGAGAGGACAATCCCACAGGATGTGGACTTTTTGGCATTGAATAAAAAGGGAGGAGATCATACCAAGATGGAGATTTAAATGATGATAACCCCTTACATCCATCGAAAGATAGCACTTTAAGATTCTTTAAGAGACCAATGGAAGAAGGAATCTCTTTTATAGCAGTTCCATCCAAGTAAAGCTGCAATACACATTGCATGTTTTCTCCAAATTCAGGAATTTTTTTAATTTTTGAGCAGCCAGAAAGAATAAGAGTTTCAAGATACTCCATTTCAAACTTGTTTGGAAGAGATTTTAGGTTTTTGCAGCCTTTTAGACTAAGAAAAGTTAGCTTTTTAAGAACTACAATGGATGGGTGCACCTTGGATAAATTTAAACAATCTTCAAGAACCAATTTCTCAAGGAACGGGACTTCGGTGAAGATAGGGGTTTCAATAAGTTTCAAAGGCTTGCTTATTCGGATCGATTTTAACCTCTGAAATGACTATTAAAGCCCAAAAAAAAAAAAAAAAAAAAAAAAAAAAAAAAAAATTAGCTTCCGCAAAACCTTATATTTTAAGGAAACCTAAAAAAAAATAAATAAAATGAAATGTTGCATACAAGTACCTAAATTACCTTTGATTGGAAACTTGATGGAAAATATTTTGAAGGGTACTTGTCCCAGTCAAGAATTCTCAAGCTATTAGGAAGATGTTTGGGATCATGCAAAAGGTAAACATTTTTTATTATGAGTAATTTAAGATGTTGCATCTTTGAGAATGATTCAGGATTCCAATGTGCCTCTTTTGGTGTAGACAACTTTAGAACAATGCCTTGAATTGCTTCTGTTTCCTAATAATCATGAACAAAATAGATTAGTGGCATGCGAATTTACTATTACAATATTACCTAAACTACTGTAAGTTAAACTCTTTTGAATAAAATAATAGGGTACATGCCTAAGGTTTCTAAATAACCACTTACCATATTTTTTGTAAGTACATCATCAACATCCTCAAGCAACCATAGTTTGCTACGTTTTCCAGGCTCTTTAGGGCACTCTTGATAAACTATGTTCCTACCCATTTCTTGTAGTAAATCATGCATCCATAATTTAGTTTCATCCATTTTTACAAGAGATTTATCTACAAGAACCCCTAAACCAACATCAGGGTAAAGGCCGAGATAATCTAGTTTTTCTACTATGTCATTTTTTATCCCATTATTAAAGAAACATGCAATATGTAGAAATATTTCCTTCTCTACTTCATCTAGTCCATCAAAACTTATTTTAAGTACTTGGAGAATTTCACTTTTAGGAAATTCTTTAAGCCTATTTAATGTACTTTTCCATTGATCAATATCTCTACTAAACAAAAAGGAACCCAAAATCTCAATAGCCAAAGGAAGACCTTTAGTATATTGTATAACGTCTTTACACAGCTCTAGATAATCTTTGGGAGGATGGTCATTAGTAAAAGCTTTCAAACTTAAAAGATGAAGAGCTTCATCATCATTCAATCCTTTAGCTTCGTATATTTCATCTGCTTTAAGTAGACGAAGTAAATGCTTATCCCTTGTTGTTATGATAACTCTACTACCAGCACCAAACCAATTACCCTTCCCAACTAACTTTTTCAACTGGTCTAAATGATTTACATCATCAAGAACAAGAAGAATTCTTTTATGACGTAATCTATTCTTGATCACGAAAAGTCCTTCCTCAACATCTTGTATTCTCATACATTCATTTAATATTTTTCTAATAAGTAGTCGTTGCAATGGAATTAAACCATCTTTTTCACAAACCTCCCTAACATTACGGAGAAAGCAACAACCTTCAAACTTCTTCGAAACCATATCAAAAACAACTCTAGCAAGAGTTGTTTTACCTATTCCCCCCATCCCCCAAACCCCTATAATGCGAACATCATTAAACCCTGTAGCTAAACATGACTCCAATTCCTTCACTCTAGATTTTATTCCTACAAGGTCTTCAATATCTTCCAAGAATGGATAACTCAATTTATGCCATAACTCTCCCACAATATTTTGGATAAGTTGTGCCTCAGACCTGCAATGAAGAGAGAATGATATCTAGTAAGCACCACCTATAAATAGGACCAAAAAAGAAAGTAGACACCCAATGTTCTATTTTGTTGGCTAAAAACAAGAAAATGTAAATGGTGCAAAAAATTGAAAAAAAAAAAAAAAAACGTAAATTAATTAGATCAAGTCAAAATATAAAAAACGTGTGAACATCTATGTCACTTTACTTTAAAGTTTAAAATAAGCCTTAAGAAAATAAGAATATTTACTTGAACATTTTCAAAGTAACTAGTATGTCAAATTGGATTACCTATCAAGTAGGTGCCACCCTTTGAGATTTGCCACTTCCCTTAAAGCAGCTCTCCATGTATTCACATTCTCTATAAAGTCCTTGAAATATTCTTCATGTTTAGAAAAGGCTTGGGCAAAAGAGCCTGTTTGTTTTCTTACATTAGATGGATCCACATCATAAAATATTGGAAATACCGTTGTTTTCATCTCTTTCATGCATTCAATGATCTTTACAAGTTCATTTAAACACCATGTTGAAGTTGCATAGTTTTTTGAGAGAATAACAATTGCAAATCTTGATTCTTCTATTGCTTTCAAGAGCTCTGGTGAAATAGATTTTCCTCTCTCAAGTTTTTCCTCATCTCTAAAGGTGATTATGCCCTTTTGTTCCAAAGCAGCATGTAGATGGTCTGTAAAACTATTGCGGGTGTCCTCACCTCTAAAACTAAGAAAGACATCATATTTCCATTGTGGCGTTGAAGATGACGAAGGGGAGGCCTTTTGAGTGCTAATGGAAGACATTGGAAATATGTTGGCAAATCTTGAACTACAATAAAGATGATAAAAAAAAAAAAGCGCTTTCAATTAAAATTGAAAGAAAAATTATAAGCAAAAAAATAGAGAAGAAGAAAACAATTTGATGTGGAATTTTCATTTCTTGGAGTGAGTGAAAGTGTAGAACAAAAGAGATGAAAACTCCATGATGAAAAATTTGATGTGGAATTTTCATTTCTTGTTTAGTTCTTAGTTTTGAATAGAAAATTAATTATTTATCTAAAACCTCAGTTTTTCCATGATGAAAACTCCTTTGCCAATTGATTGATATAATCAAAAGAAATCAAGAAGTATGCGAGCTAAGAGAGAGAGAGAGAGAGAGAGAGAGAGAGAGAGAGAGAGAGAGAGAGAGAGAGAGAGAGAGAGAGAGAGAGAGAGAGAGAGTATTTTTTAAAGAGTGAGAATATCTACATTTATAACATTGAAAGTTGAAACAATGTCATTTGTGACACTTATAAGTAGGGGTGTCAATTCGGGTTAGCGTGTTGGGTTCGTGTTGTGTTGAGGTAGGGGTATTCGACTAAAATGCTCAACCCTAACCCAACCCATTTAATAATCGTGTCATGATCCTTCAACCCTAACCCGACTTGTTAATAAGGCGGGTTGACCTGACCCAACCCATTTGATACGCTTAATATACGAGTTGTGTTAGGTTGATACAAATGTAACACAACCCATTTCAACCTGTATAACATTAAATATAATATCCATCTAGAAATAATTTTTTTACATCCCAAAAAGCAGTGCATACACTTCAAGTTTTCAACCCCCGTTCAAAATAATATAGTTCAACAAAAATATAACATTTATCTAGAAATAAATTATTTATACTCCAAAAGAAAAAAGAAGTGCATACACTTCAACCCAAATTCAAAATAACAAAGTTTAACAAAAATAAAATAACATAATTCAACAAAAATATAATATCTTTGAAACTCGCCAAATGCTAAGTATCAATATTGAAAGAATTTGAGTAAACAGTAGACTAATCCTGACTATGACCACGATTATCATCCATAGATTCTTAGTTGATGTCCAAATTCATAACATCTTCTACAAGCTCATCTAATTTCATTTGTGCAAGTTCTATGCCACAAAAAAAAGAGTTATTAGTAGTTCTAGGGTCTGTAAAGTTTCAATTTTCAATTATATCCCTTATAAATTTTTGTAATTACTCACTTTTCTTTGTAAATTTGAAATATATGTTGGATATAAAAGGTATTTGACAAATCTAAAAATAAAATAAATAATTATTTGTTATACGAGTTAAATTGGTTGTATTAAGTGGGTTATTTCGGGTTGATACAAATAAATTGACATGTCAAACGTGTCTATTGTGGGTTACGCGGGTTGACCCGCTTATGACACGTTTCTTATCGTGTCACTTTCGGGTCGATCCGTTTATGACCCAAATCCATTAAGGCCCAAACCTAACCCAAAAAAACCCATGTCGGGTTCGTGTCGTGTTTGCGGGTTGGGTCGAACATTGACACCCCTACCTATAAGAAGTTAGAAGGTAAATTTTTTTTGAGTAAACAGTAATATTTATTAGAACACACATGATAATACTAATATTTTAAACTGGGTTTATAATACATTACATAATTAGAGTACAACTATAAAAGGGCTTAACCTTTGTAATTGTAAACTAGTGTTATAAATAGCGAATACTAAAGCAATTTATTAGAGCAATTGACCCAAGCATCTGTGGATCGTGATCAAGGGTTAAATAGAAATAATTGATAAAAAATTA
The DNA here is from genome assembly GCA_033629205.1 of Lithocarpus polystachyus. NCBI lineage: Eukaryota > Viridiplantae > Streptophyta > Magnoliopsida > Fagales > Fagaceae > Lithocarpus > Lithocarpus polystachyus. Next base: position 35,967,376 of record CM066165.1, read on the forward strand.
ATTTATTAGAGCAATTTAAGCATCATTTGTGACACCTACAAGAAGTTTGAAGGCTGATGATTTAAGAAAATTGAACCAAGCATCCGAGATCAAGGGCAAAAAAAAAAAAAAAAAAAATCAGTAAATGGAAATAATTAATGGTAAACAAATTTATTAGAGCAAATTAAGGGTCAATTGTGCACATTTAACGTATAAGGAATGTTGGTGAGACATTTTTGCATTTAATTGATATAAAGACATAAATTATTGTTTTTTTGTTTTTGAGAAGAAAGACTTTAATTTTTTTTTGGCAACAAACACACACACAAGGGGAGAGAGAGATGAGTTCTAATATAGACACACCCCAAACTTTACTCAAAAACCATAGTGATATAAATTTTTGTTGATATCATATAAAGGCATGGTAAATTGAATATATATAATATTACTTCAACTAAAATTTTTATTTTTTTGAAAATTTGATTATTTATATGCTCATTTCAAAATTGATGATGACACATTAACCTGGAGTACGCCAATCCAAACGCAAAAATACAAAACATTGGCATTAATCTCAAAATAATACTAACAATCATTTGTAAGCAATTTAAAAAATCAATAGTTGGTGTAAATTCTATATACAAACAAAATGCACTGAAAAAAAAAAAAAAAACTAGAGAGAGAGAGAGAGAGAGAGAGAGAGAGCTTTGATAGTGTAGATTAAAAACAGAAATGCAAAGGTGGAACAAATTTAACCCAACACAATTTTTTATGTTGAAAAGGCTGGGGAAGAGGAGAAGACATTTTATGTTTAAGTAATCGAATGTAATTGTAATTGTCAAAATAATGATATTATATAATTACTAGCTTTTGCACAGACTGCGCGTACGCTCTTCTATTTTTTTGGAATTTGGGTAAAAGTTAATAATTTGCAAATATTATAATTTCAAAATATATATATTTTTATTTTTCGAACAAATAAAAATGATAAACTTTAGAGATAAGTATTAAGTAGTAACTGTAAAATAAGATGAAAATGAGGGGAAAGAAGGCTATATTTCAGAAGTTTTCTTTATTTTATATTTTTAAAATTTTTTAAATTGGGGTGTTTTACTTTTATTCGGATGAAAAAGGAATAAAAAATGATAAATTTTAGGGAATAAAAAGATGAACATGAAGGGAAAAAAAATTCTAAAATTTAAGAGTTCTCATTCTGAATTCAAAATGAAATTTGTTATTAGACATTTATGACCCTATATCTAAGAGAAGTTACCCTTCATTAATGAGGGTATTTTTGAATCACATAACAGTCCTATTCAAAGAGTAAAATCCTCTTATAGATAGTATAGATAAAAATAAGTCTCACTAATACCTCCTTTTTACCAAAAACAAATGTCTCACTAATTCCCTAAAATAAATATAAAGAAATGTAAAAAGATAAACATTATGGAATTTCCATATACATTTGCAAGCTATAAACGTATAGTTGTAGACTTTCGGGTTTTGTCCTAATTATTATACATTTAATTATGGACCTAAAATAAAAATATAAGAAATAATATCATACACCCATTTTTGCTATAGATATACAAATTTAAATTAGATGTGTAAAAAAAGTGGGAAAAAAACTCAATTAAATGAGGTATTTAAGAAAGAAAGACTTAAATATCTCATTTAATTAAGTTTTTTTCCCCAAAAAGAAGGAGATATTTAAGTGTCATATATAATTGTCCTAAGTTAAATATTGGTGGAATTAATAGTGAACATTTAAGAGCATATTTTTTACCACTCTTGGTGTGATGGTTACTCCACAAGGGCTTGTGGAGTGTGCGGGCAAGGGCTGAGATTGAAATCTTCAAGAGGAAGCTTAACACAAATATACAATTAGATTAGGTTAAAGTAGAATTCTATCTCATATATATAAAGAGCATAGTTTTTATTTCTATTTAGGATAAATTGCAAATTAACCCCTAAAGTTTTGGGGTAATTGGATTTTACACATTGAAGTTTTAATTTTGGATTTTACCTCCTAAAGTTTGGTAATGTATGGATTTTACATCCTGATATTTCAGAATTTGGATTTTACCTCCTATATTTTAGAAGTGTTTGGATTTTGCTCCCTAAAGTTTTGGAGTGTTTGGATTTTACACCTTAAAATTTCAAAATTTGGAGGTGTAAAATCCAAATAGCCCTAAACTTTAGGGGATAAAATCTAAATTCTGAAATGTCAGGGTTTAAAATCTAAACACCCCAAATTACAGGGGGTAAAATTCAAATTCTGAAATTTTAAGGTGTAAAATCCAATTACCCCTAAACTTTTAGGGTGTAATTTATAATTTACCCTTTTATTTATTATTGATACATGACAAACATATTCTATTTATTATTGGCACATGGCAAACATATTGACATATACAAATAATTATTTGACACATGGCGTTGGTGTCATGTTCTATTTATTATTGACACATGGCAAACATATTGAGATGTACAAATAATTGTTTGACACATGGCTTTGTTTGTCCATGTAATACTAACTAAATGCATGAAGTTGTCACATGTTATCGTACATTGTTTTAAAAAAGGAACACTTGTCATCGTTGCATGCATTTTCCAGCAAAATTAATGAATCCAACATAGAATTACAATCCAACAAAAATTTCAATTAATAAATACAACATAGAATTACAATCCAACAAAATTGTTGATATATGACCCCTAAAAAAACACATACAAAAAAAGAGAGCACATATTAAATATAAGAAAAACAAACATTAAATGGCAGGCAACGTTGGTATTGTACAGTTTGTGTTTGATTAAAAAGCTTTTACTTTCTTTTAAAAGAGAAAACATATAAGAAAGGCTCTCAACATTAGCAGGTACTATTAATCACCAATAATATCATTTAATTTAAAAAATGTATTTTCTTAAAAAAAAGAAAAGAAAAGAGTTGCAGTAATAGCCACAACAATTGCTAGGAATAATTAATCTCATATGGAAGAAATGGGATTGAGAAAAATGAAGCTAAACTGTCCTTGGACAGTAGGAGTTTCAAATTTCAATTAATGAATCCAACGTAGAATTACAATCCAACAAAATTGTTGATATATCATATTTGACCCCTAAAAAAACATACAAAAAAAGAGAGCACATATTAAATATAAGAAAAACAAACATTAAATGGGAGGCAACGTTGGTATTGCACAGTTTGTGTTTAGTTAAAAAGCTTTTACATTCTTTTAAAAAATAAAAAATAAAAACAATGTAATACTAATACAGGCAACCAAGACAAAAAAAACCTGGGCACTTTGTATCTTGATTAGCACTCTGCCCTCACGGTGACTCCTAGCCTCTTTTGTCTATTTCCCAGCACAAAAAACCTGTCCACATGAAGCCCAGTGATCCAATCACCAACATCAATCAGCGCAACAATCATAAAAATGGTAAGACTACAAGCAAATTGAAAGAGGAAATTCAAGATGCATCTCAAAATTAAGTTTATGGCATTAAAATACCAGAGTCCTAGACAGAGAATATCTATCAAAACATGATAACATGATGTGAAATGTTTAATGTTTTGAGCTTGGTATTAGAAACGAATAGTAAAAGTAACCTACCCAAGTTTAACAAAAACCAACTGCGAATTGCAAAAATTCTCATCAATAGACAGATTGTCAGTGGCTATTTAAAAGATGATGATGGTAGTGTAGAGATTGAGAAAAGACGATGATGGTGGTGTAGAGAAAAAGAATAGCATTAAGAGAAAAGAACGTTTGTAATTTAACAATCACAGTTGGTATAAGTGGAGAAATTCAGATACTATAAAACAAAAGTGAAACTCAAAATCGAGGATGAAATCTTTATGTTGCTCCCGTTTCCCTCTACTTTCTCATCATCCAAATAGAAGTTGAAACACAAACTAAATATAATTAAAAAAAAAAAAAAACAAAGAATTCATACAAAGCACTGAATAAGATAAAAGAGAGGACCTTGAGTATGCGGATCACTTGGCAAGGTCGAGGAGACGAATATAGACTTGGACAATTGGTGGTAAAAAACTTTCCGGGTGCTCAGTTTGAGAAGAAAAAAACAGTAGAGAGACAATAATTGAAGAGGCAAACTTTTAGCATTGACTTGGAGAGTTGTAGAAAGTTGTAGGAAGTTACGTAATTGGAATTAATGGCTTTTTTTTTTTTTTTTTTTTTTTTTTTTTGAGAATGTAATGGCTTTACACTTTAATTTACTTTCTTAAGTGGATTTTTTTTTTCCCTTTTTCTGATAAGTACTTTAGTGACAATTTGATGACAATTATTCTTAGAGTAGTTTTAGGATTACAAATTATTTCATAATTTTTTCATCACAATTTTGATATGCCAGACTATGAGTGGTTAATTATTACTTATACATAAACTTATTATTTTTTTTCACGAATTACACTTTGCTATGTCACAATTATGATAATAAATTGTGAAAATTTTTGTGATCCTAATAACTTTTTCTTATTCCTACACATTATTCCTTCAAGAAAAGAGAGAAGAATACTAACTTCTTGGTGGCCACCGCCAGCTATAAAGTCATGTTGATTATATTGCTTTTTGACAAACAACAAAGCTATATATTGCTTTTTTTTTTTTCATCTATTCATAATTCAGATGCCATTGTGATGTGACATCCTTAATTGCTTTCTTTCTGTATGTGTGCTCAGTTTGATATAATAGGAAACCCAGGGACTCCCCTGGTTCCATTAATTCATGACGGGGAGCTATGGTAGAGACAACAATATTGAGAATAAGTATTATCATGGTTATAACAATAATTTCTTTAACCAAAAAAAAAAAAAAATAATAATTTCATATGAAAAAAATATAGTTTTTTATAAAATATTTTTAAATAAATTTATAATGTAGGCCAATTTGATATAATTAGAAAGGATAAAATTTAGGTATAGTACCTTAAGTGCTGTTCCTTAGGTTTCTTTCCTAAAATTCAGCTATGCGGCTACTTAACTAAAAAATACACTTCCATCCAATGAAAAAAAATTCATATGGCTGAATCTTAAGAGGAGAATCTAAAGAACAGTATGTAAGTACTGTATCTAAGTCATGTTCTAATAAAAACCCCTAGACTCCCTTGGTTCCATAATCCATTGTCGTTGGAAACCCCACAGACCTTTAATTGGTTTACCGCGGCCAATACAATGGTCAAAGAAAGAGCACAGCTACTCTCTCTCTCTCTCTCACACACACACACATTTTAAATTCTTAGTCACCCAATTGTTTTTTTCTCCCCCCTTTTTTCCCAGTAGTTTTGACGCAAATCGCCCAAAAGATTTAAAATCAATATTTGCATGATATATTGAAAGTCTTCCACAACCATAAAATTGGAAATGATTCTGAAAAAAATAATGAAAATTTCCCTCTTTTAAAACCCAAAATCTAAAGTAACAAAAATTAAGAAAATAGGATTCGGAAAAACATATTAAATTTGCATATATGACATTGAGCCCTAGCCATTATTTTCTTCACGTCATCATTTGTTTGAGAGAGAGAGAGAGAGAGAGAGAGAGGAAAAAGCGCTTGTAATTAGACAATCAATTGAAATACATTGTTTTGTATTTTGGGTTTTCTAAAGAAGTATAACACTAACACTATCTTTTTTTTTTTTTTTTTTTTTTTTTTTTTTTTTTTTTTGAGGAACAATACTATCACTATCTTGGTATAACAAATTTTCACTATGCCTTGTGAAACTATAGCTTATAAGCACTAGAAATTATCTAGAACATGCTTTGATTTTTTATATAATTTTATTTTCTTAATCTGTTGATCACAATCATTTTTAATTATTATTTCTTTGTCAGACATTAATTGACTAATCATGGATTTTGGATAGTCGTGAATATATTAATCCCTTTGGGATGCCCTCATATTTGGTTTGCAAAGTTGTAGTTGTAGTGGGTTATATACTTACATTTTTCTTAATAAACCTTTCTATTTTAATGCTTTCCTAAGAGTTTCATAAAAAAAAAAAAAAAAAAACTTTTCTAAGAGTGCTACAGCTGCTCCATTAGATAGGTTAAGCCATACCACCGTCTCAAACTCACCCCAAACATTAATGATTACAATTCAAAAGGATTGGGTGTACGATCTGAGTTTATTGGGGACATGGGTGATAATCGCCAAATGAAAACAAAATCAAATATGAAGGTTCAAAATACAAATTTTTAAACCTAAATTGTAAAAAATAACTTGAACTTAAAGTGCCAAAAGTGTACCTCAGTCATTAGTTCAAGCACTCTATAACATACATCAAAAGAAGTTACTGCAAAATTTTCCCAATGGAGAAAAAAAAAAAAATTTAATACCACATGTTGAACTTCGTGGGTGTGTTGTTCGATCAGAGCCACCAATGCATCTTCTTGGTCTTCTCTGCTAACACCGTTGTCGTTATTGGAATCCAATTGACAAAATTTAACCTTGACCGCGCGGACCAAAATATGTTCAGTCAAAAGCCTAACAAAACAAAATCAGAGCATAAATGAATAGATTGAAAGTATCAATTACCTAAAAAAAAAAAAAAGGCGGAATAAAGAATGCAAATCACACAAGGGAGGCAGAGAGAGAGAGGGAGAGAGATGTAGAAGAGAGAGGCAGAGTTAGAGACCGAGAGAGAAGAGTGAGTGAGAAACAATGAAGGGAATGAGAATGAGACTTTGGTTAAGTCTCGTGTTATTTATTTATTTGTTTTTTCTTCTTCTTGAAGGAAATTAAGTCTTACATACTCAAGTCTCTTTAAGGAACTCAAGTCTTGGAGACAAAAGTTCCACGTGAATTTTTTTATCCATGTGAAAAGCGATGAAGAGAGTGAGAATAATACTCAGGTAAGTCTCGTGTTATCTCTTTTATTGATTTATTTTTTTTGAAAGAAATTGAGTCTCAAAGACTCAAGTTTCTTTAAGGAACTCAAGTCTTGGAGACGTGAGTTCCAAGTTGATTTTTTTATCCATGTCAGCTTTTGCCACGTCTTAAGACTTGAGTCTTTCAATGAATTCAAGTATTTAAGTTGAGATACTACTTAACTAATAACGTTTAATTAGTTTGCCTTTCAACCACAATTCTCTAAGATTCGAAATACTACTTAACTAATTAGTTTGCTTTTCAGCCATATAATGAAATTGTTAGTAAAAACAGCCTAAGGAAAAAAAAAAAAAAGAAAAAGAAAAAAAGAAAAAAATCCCCCAAGAGAGGGGTGGTAAGGAAATCGGGTTATTCCTATATCCAGGAAAAACACTTCCCCTTGTCAGCTAAATAATGTTTCCATTTAGTTTTTGTCAAAAGAATACAAATTATTATCAGATTCACAACTATTCCTGAACATGCTTACAGTTAGTTTTTCACATAATAGTATTAGGAGAAAAACGTTGGTATAAGAGGAGAAATTCAGGTACTGTAAAACGAAAGTGAAACACAAAACCCAGTAAAAAAATCTTTACGTTTCTCCCCTTTCCCTCTGCTTTTTAGTCATCCAAACAGAAATTGAAACACAAACTAAATATCAATTCAAAAAAAAAAAAAAAAAAAAAATCAAAGAATTCACACAAAGCAATGCATATGTAAGAGAAGAGAGAGGACCTTGAGGATGCGGATCACGTTGTCAAGGTTGAGTAGGCTTGAATGATTGGTGGTAAAAAAACTTTCCTTGTGCTCAGTTTGAGAAGTAAAAAAGAGAGAGACAATAATTGAAGAGGAAAACTATTAGGATACAGATTTGAGGAAAGTTGTAGGAAATTTCCTGATTGGAATTGCCTTTACTTGATTACTCGAGTGCGTTCCTAGTGACCACTATAAAGTCGAAAATTATTTATTTTGAGTTTGAAGCAAGGGTAGCCAGGGGCCTAGCCTCTGCAGTGACTCCTATGCACAGCATATGTACACCACTGGTGTTCTCCAACTTCCTTGCACTTTTGGCCTTCAATCAGGGCAGCAAGTTTCCAAGGAACTTTCTTCTTTCCCAAATAGAGTTCCTCCATTCTTCTACTAACCAGAACAAATCTGCAAAAAACGAAGCTGTAGAGCCTTAGTTAATGCTTCTCAAACAGCATGGCATTTAGCGCACAATTCAGCTACATAGACAAAACAACCTCATTTGCACCTTCTCTGCCAGTGCCCCTCAACTGTCAGCAACACTGGACAGACCCGCCTCGGTACTCTCCTGCAGTTATTCTGATCCACATGTTGTGCATCTTGTGCATACCTACAATACAAAGCTTTACTGAGTACATCATAAGTACACTGTTTTGCATCCTCAAACATCACTGTGTTGTGGTTATATGACAAGTCCCACATAGTTATGATAAGATAATCTAGAGAACATCACATATTCCTGCTTATGAAAATCTAGATCCTCCATTTACTAAGTAAATTACTGCTTCAAAGAGCAAGAGTAAATGCCCTCGGTTCTAAGTGTCTAATCTGACCAAAACCACACAGCCCAAGCAAGACTGCGCTACAGGAATAAATGATCCAACATCTCTTCCTCACTGAAAAAAGACACTTGGTTTCACTCACTATGTTTATGTTGTATGAGGCCATGTCAGGTTTTCAGTAATTCCACAGCTTGAGATAGGGATAACTAAAATTTAAGCAGCCACTTCTGTAGAGTACAGCTCTCTAATCAGGTCCTGTTTTCAAGTAGAAGTGTAAAGATAAGATTAAATAACTGTTAACAGTTTCGACTTCATTAAGGGATTCCTAAAATATACATACATATATATATATATATATTGTGTCATTGAAAAAGACTGATACAGAGAAACACAAACTTAAATGTTGTTATAAAAGTGTAGGATCTTTCCACTATGAAATATGACTAAACTTAAATTCTGGACATAACACATCAAAATAAAATTGTAGGATCTTTCTTTCCACTGAAATATAATACGACAAAACAAAGCGGAAAAATATGACAACTTAAATTCTGGATGTAATGCATCAAAAAACAACAGTAACAACTAGAGTGGGGCTTACCGATTAAAACAGGATACCTTCTCTATTTTTCAACCTTGTCTGTACAGTTGCTTGCCTGCTTGAATATGCACAGAATGCAGAATGGCCCAGAATAATACGCATATTAAATTAACTAGGTTTACTACTATGTGTTATTTGATCAAGGAAATAGACCAGATGAGAGTTGGAATAAGTGCCAATAATAAAACTAAAGCACAGCTAGCAAAATTATATTTTGAAGTTGAAATTAATTAAGTACAAGCGTCCACAGGAAAAGGAAAAAAAAGATAATGCAGAGCAATCAACAAAACTTTAACAGAGACTATGTGTGGATGATAAAGAAAAAAGACAAGAAGTTCAACAATCTTCAATGATGCTGTTGTTGGAATAAGTGTCAATAACAAAGATAAGTTGAAGCTAGCAATTGTTAGAATTATGATAAAGTGACTAAACTTACCATTTCTTATTAGCTTAAGCTTTTAGGAGAATCGGTGATTTAACATAAAATTCATTTGGGTTCATTGACTTTCAGAGTATTTGAACCCATTTTTCAAATTCCATCAACACCTATAAAAAAATCCAACGACTTACAGAGTATTTGAATCGACTTTCTAAATTCCATCAACCTTCCAAGTCACTTTCACTGGATTTCTGCCAATCACCGAGCTCCTCACTGCATTCCAAGTACTCCTCACAATCAGAGTCACCATTGGCCATAAATTCTATGAATCTTTCATTTCTTTGTGGATGTGGTAGTTCACTAGAGCTTCCTTCTCCACTAGGTCCAGCCTCATCATCATGGGTTTGCTTTGCTTTGTTACCTTCTGCTACCCCTGCGGAATTGTCAAAATTATGACTGGTGTTGCTACTCTGAGCCACAATTTGATTGAGATCTTCTACATCTTTCTTATATACCATACGGAACCCGCATTTCTTCACCTTCATGCCTGAACCTTCTGTTTCAATTTTAATGCCAATCTGACTAAATTCATTTTCTTCACATTCCTGAAGTAATTGAGGCAGCAAATAAAATAGCCACATTTGATCTGATAAACCAACCACGCTTCTAGGGCCTGCGACATAAGTCATTTCATCTCCATTGACTATCAGCAGACAGGATAATTTGCAGTTGCAGTAACCCTCGAAGTGGTGATGTGGAAGACAAGAAAATACCACGCAAACAGCAATGCCCATCCACTCATCACACAAATGAGAAGAAGTTTCAACGTTTATATTCACTTCAGCCCCCATACTTCGATGGCTAAACCACTTCGGAATTACACTTCCAGGAGTAACAATGTGATAACTACTATCAAACTTTTCATGGTAATATCTATCTTTAAGAGAGAGTCCCTGAAACATACAAAGCAGGTTGTTTATAACAGAGGAAGACCTGAAGAGAGAGAGAGAGAGAGAGAGAGAGAGACCTGAAGGTGTTTTCTTATCACTGTAAAAAACATGTCAATGATAGCTTTATTGTCAGCCAGTTTACTGCAATTTGAAAAATAAAGCTCTGGCTCACATATAGAATTTGGTTTTAGTAGATCTGGTATTGTTTCTAGTGAGGTACAACCATATCCCACAATAGTTATGATACTTATTGGAAGCTTGGGTATTGACTGAAGACTTCTGCAATTCTCCAAATCCAAGGTTCTCAACTTAAATAGACCACCGATGCTGTCAGGAAGACAAACGAAACTATTTTCCCTTAAATCTATTTCTCTTAAAGAGAGTAAGTAACCAATATCATCAGGAATTTCCCTGAGATTGCAATCTCTTAGTTTCAATTGGGTCAAAGAACACAAACCCCAAATAGAGGACAATCCCACCGGATATGGACTTTTTGGCATTGAATTAAAAGGGAGGAGATCATAGCAAGATGTGGATTTAAATGATGATAACCCCTTACATCTACCGAAAGATAGCACTTTAAGATTTTTTAAGAGACCAATGGAAGAAGGAATCTCTTTTATGGCAGTTCCATCCAAGTAAAGCTTCAATACACGTTGCATGTTTTCTCCAAATTTTGGAATTTTTTTAATTTTTGAACAGTCGGAAAGAATAAGAGTTTCAAGAGACTCTATTTCAAACTTTTTTGGAAGAGATTTTAGGTTTATGCAACCTTTTAGACTAAGAAAAGTTAGCTTTTTAAGAACTACAATGGATGGGTGCACCCGGGATAAATTTAAACAATCTTCAAGAACCAATTTCTCAAGGAATGGGACTTCAGTGAAGACAGGGGTTTCAATAAGTTTTAGAGAGTTGCTTATTCGGATTGATTTTAACCTTTGAAATGACTGTTAAAAGCCAAAAAAAAAAAAAAAAAAAAAAACCAATTAGCTTCCACAAAACCTTACATATTAAGGAAACTTATAAATAAATAAAAATAAATGTTGCATACAAGAACTTGAATTACCTTTGATTGGAAACTTGATGGAAAATATTTTGAAGGGTAATTGCCCCAGTCAAGAATTCTTAAGCCATTAGGAAGATGTTTGGGACCTTGTAAAAGGTAAACATTATCAATTATGAGTAATTTAAGATGTTGCATCTTTGAGAATGATTCAGGATTCCAATGTGCTTTTTTTGGTGTAGAGTTTGTAGACAACTTTAAAACAATGCCTTGAATTGCTTCTGTTTCCTAATAATCATGAACAAAAGGGATTAGTGACATGAGAATATACCATTACAATATTACCTAACCTACTGTAAGTTAAACTCTTTTGAATAAATCAATAGGGCACATGCCAAAGTTTTCTAAATAACCACTTACCATATTTTTTGTTAGTACATCTTCAACATCCTCAAACAACCACAATTTACTACGTTTTCCTGGTTCTTTAGGGAACTCTTGATAAACGATGTTTCTACCCATATATTGTAGTAAATCATGCATCCATATTGTAGTTTCATTCATTTTCACAAGAGATTTATCCACAAGAACCTCTAAACCAACATCAGGGTAAAGGCTAAGATAATCTAGTTTTTCTGTTGTATCATTTTTCTTCTCATTATTAAAGAAACATGCAATATGTAGAAATATTTCCTTCTCTACTTCATCTAGTCCATCAAAACTTATTTTAAGTACTTGGAGAATTTCACTTTTAGGAAATTCTTTAAGCCTATTTAATGTACTTTTCCATCCATCAATATCTCTACTAACCAAAAAGGAACCCAAAATCTCAATAGCTAAAGGAAGGCCTTTAGTATATTGTACAACATCTTTACACAGCTCTAGATAATCTTTGGGAGGATGGTCATTAGTAAAAGCTTTCAAACTTAAAAGATGAAGAGCTTCATCATCATTCAATCCTTTAGCTTCGTATATTTCATCTACTTTAAGTAGACGAAGTATATGCTTATCCCTTGTTGTTATGATAACTCTACTACCAGAACCAAACCAATTACCCTTCCCAACTAACTTTTTCAACTGGTCTAAATGATTTACATCATCAAGAACGAGAAGAATTCTTTTATGACATAATCTATTCTTGATCACGAAAAGTCCTTCATCAACATCTTGTATACTTATACTTTCATTTAATATTTTTCTAATAAGTAGTTTTTGCAATTGAATTAAACCATCTTTTTCACAAACCTCCCTAACATTACGGAGAAAGCAACAATCTTCAAACTTCTTTGAAACCATATCAAAAACAACTCTAGCAAGAGTTGTTTTACCAATTCCCCCCATCCCCCAAACCCCTATAATGCGAACATCATTAAACCCTATAGCCAAATGCGACTTCAATTCCTTCACTCTAGATTTTATTCCTACAAGGTCTTCAATATCGTTTAAGGAAGCATAACTCAATTTATTCCATAACTCTCCCACAATATTTTGGATAAGTTGTGCCTCAGACCTGCAATGAAGAGAGAATGATATCTAGTAAGGTCAATTAATTAGATCAAGTCAAAAAAAAAAAAAAAAAGTGTGAACATCTATGCCATTTTACTTTAAAGTTCAAAACAAGGCTTAAGATAATAAGAGTATTTACTAGAAAATTTAAAAGTAACTAATATGCCAAATTGGATTACCGATCCAAAAGGTGCCACCCTTTGAGATTTGCCACTTCCCTTAAAGCAACTCTCCATGTATGCACATTCTCTATGGAATCCTTGAAATATTCTTCATGTTTAGAAAAGGCTTCAGCAAAAGAACCTGTTTGTTTTCGTACATTAGATGGATCCACATCATAAAAAATTGGAAAAACTGTCGTTTTCATCTCTTTCATGCATTCAATGACCTTCACAAGTTCATCCAAACACGCTGTTGAAGTTGCATAGTTTTTTGAGAGAATGACAATCGCAAATCTTGATTCTTTTATTGCTTTCAAGAGCTCTGGTAAAATAGATTTTCCTCTTTCAAGTTTTTCCTCATCTCTAAAGGTGATTATGCCCTTTTGTTCCAAAGCAGCATGTAGATGGTCTGTAAAACTATTGCGGGTGTCCTCACCTCTAAAACTAAGAAAGACATCATATTTCCACTGTGGTATTGAAGATGACGAAGGGGAGGCCTTTTGAGTGCTAATGGAAGACATTGGAAATATGTTGGCAAATCTTGAACTACAATAAAGACGATAAAAAAAAAAAAGCTCGGACAATTAAAATTGAAAGAAAAATTATAAGGAAAAAAAAATAGAGAAGAATAGAACAATTTGATGTGGAATTTTCATTTCTTGGAGTGAGTGAAAGTATAGAACAAAGAGATGGAAATGTGCGAAAAGTGAAAACTTACATATTTGATAAATGAATTTGCAGCGGTGATTGTAAAGCTCACTATTCTAAGAAGCAACATATGATTCAATTCCTATTATATAATTTCTTTTTAATAAAGAAATATAATTGCTTGTTTAATAAAGGAATGACCATTATTTTGTCTTCTTCTTTTTTTTTTTTTTTTTTTTTTTGTGTGAAAAATTACACTTTATCACTTTAAACTATACCCATATTACACTTTGCATCCTAAATTTTTCGAATACACAATTTGCACCCTAAATTATGACCATTGTTACACTTTACACCTTGACGTTAAGTTTTCTGTTAACTTGGTTAGAATTTTAAAGTTTATGATGCAAAGTATAATTAGGAATATAGTTTGAGCTAGTAAAGTGTAATTTCTCATTTATTTTTAAGAGGTTAAGAAGAGAGGTAATTAGGTCTTTTCATATTGTGTCATATTTTTCCATCCAAGTTAATGGCAAACTTGATGTTGAGGTGTAAAGTCTAACAAGGATCATAGTTTAGGGTGCAAAGCGTGCATTCAAAAAGTTTAGGGTGTAAAGTGTAATTACAGATATAGTTTAGGTTGGTAAAGTGTAACCAACCCCCCCCCCCCCCCCCCCACAATTTTTAGAGATTTTTAATTTTTAACTTATCATTAGACTAAGACACTAATCGATTTTTGGTGTAGGCGAGGATTGAACCTCAAATATTTTGTTTAACTATCAAAGACTTTACTAGTTGTACAAATTGAAACCCACCATTATTTTGTCTTTTGATTATGAGTTTGTGAAAGAGACGCGGGAGGCATTAATAAAACTACTTCACAACAAAATTCATAACAATATAACAATTTGTGGTGATTCTAGCATTGCTGGGCATTCACTTCCTCTGTTTTTAGTGAAGTCAACATTTTTTTTTTCAATTTTTTAAACACATAGTTTTTTTTTTAAATTTTTTACAAGATAGAATTTCACTTTAGCCTAATGTATGTGTATATGTACGTAAAACTCCCTCCTGAAGATTTGAACTCCAGCTCTTGCCCTCCTATACTCCACATGTACTTATACTTATGGAGAGATCATTGCGTCAAGGGTACGTGGTGATATTAAAAAACTAGTTGTCAACCCATGCTTTGCACCTTTTTTTAATTATAGTTTTTAAATTTTATACTTTTTAATTATAATTTGTAAAATATTAGTAGTAAAAATGTTTTAAAAAAATCTTATATATTATTACATAGAAAAGTTTTTTTTATTAGTATTTGTGAAGGCCTCTTTTATTTTGTGGTTTAATTTAAATATAAATTGTATATATATATATATATATATATATATATATATATAAGTTGTAAATATAAAAATGTATTTTGTACCATGCATGAAATTATTTTTGGCACTTTTCTTGTTTGATTAATTGGGTAGCATCCTTATCGGTACTTCTTCTTCTTCTTCTTCTTCTTCTTCTTTTTCTCATTCCAATTTTAATTTCAGTGGTTTCAAGCCATTAGGATCTATCCATTGTGCTCATCATGCATGTTATGGGCAGCTTTTGTGTAATTAAATATAATTTTCATATTTTAAATTGATTTGATTTTTTTGAATGTTTTATGAGAATTTCTTGAGGTTCCTATTTAAAAAGAAAAAAAAAAAAAAAAGAGACTCCAGGTATATGTTTTGACAAAAAGTATTAGTATGATTATTATTATAAAAAAATAGCTCTAAGTAACATATGATTTTTCTAAAAAAAAAGAAAGTAACTTCTGATATAAAAACATTATGGTTTTAATCTTAGAATATATATATATATATATTTCATTAGAAATGTTACTATGATTAAATCAATTGTTAATAGTGGTGATTGATTTTAAAATGGTATTGACTAATCACTTATGAGTATTATTTTGTGTGCTTACGAAGTCCGATCTTTGTTAGGAGACTAATGTTTATTATTCTGTGTGCTTCTCTTTTTTTCTTTGTTTTTTGAGTTTTTCTTAGATTATGATTGAACGTAGAAGAAAACTCTAATTAGATATATATATATATATATATATATATATATGGTTTTTTAATGCAAGAACATAGTTGGCTTTCCTATACATTGTAATTTTCTCACTGATTTGTTTTGTATTTAGTTTCCTTTTGTAACCATAAAAGCATTAATTTGTTTAATTCTTAGTTTTGAATAGACATTTTTTTTTTGAGAAAGAGAAAAATAATTATTAATCTAAAACCTCAGTTTTTCCATGATGAAAACTCCTTTGCCATTGATTGATATAAACAAAAGAAAATCAAGAAGTAAGCGTGCTAAAATCTATAGAGAGAGAGAGAGAGAGAGAGAGAGAGAGAGAGAGAGAGAGAGAGAGAGAGAGAGAGTTATCCCACTATAATATTGAACGTAGAAGAATAATAATTTAAAGAGAGGTTTTTTTTTTTTTTGGCAAGGAGTTTAAAGAGAGGGATTATCTACATATATAACATTGAAAGTTGAAACAATGTCATTTGTGACACCGATAAGAAGTTTGAAGGTAAATGATTTAGGTAAATTGACCCAAGCATCCGTGATCAAGGGTTAAAAAGAAATAATTGGTAAAAAAAATTATTAGAGCAATTTAAGGGTCATTTGTGAACCTACATGAAGTTTGAAGGCTGAGGATTTAAGAAAATTGAACCAAGCATTCCAGATCAAGGATAAAAGACAAATCAATAAATGGAAATAATTGGTAAACAAATTTACATAATCTCTCACCTAAAGAGTTCAAAGCAAATAACAATGTTACTACCTAATATCCCACATAAACTACACAAAACAAATAGCAATGTTTTTTTTTTTTTTAATCAATTTGGGTTAGGGCCACTTGGTTGATTTGTTTATTACATTTTTTTATCAGTTTAGGACCTTTGGGCTCCATTTGGAGGCTCAAAATAAGCAAAAAAAAAAAAAAAAACCTTTATAGCACATAATCTTTATTATTTCTATGGAATCATATCCTATAAGATCCTAATATCCGAATCAGGATCCCACACAAATTTCACTTTTGTAGAGATACTAGTGAGATCAAGGGCGTTTTAGGTATATAGGATCTTAAGATCTGGATCGGGATGTTGAAAACCATGATCAACACTTTTTTGTTTGTTTATTTTTTAAACAAAGTGGATGTGCAAGTCTCCCTCTTCTTCCAGGAATCTCAAACTGAAAATTATTTAACTGACGTTGTTATTATTATTATTATTGCAGAAATTTATTTAACTAACGTTAAATCATTACAGAACCATCCCCTGTGTTTTTGATGATGTTTTAAGCATCCTTCTCTTCATCCTATCTCCCCTCCCGTTATAATATCTCCAGTTCTCTCATGTTTTTACACCAATGAAAGACACGTGACAAGCAACAAATCCTAAGCTTATAAATAAGCCACATAATTTTCTCTCCCTTTTAACCCTTTTCAGTTTCCAATAAAACTTTTCTGGCTTTGCTTCAGTCACCTGTTACGAAAAATGATCTTTCAAAATTCTATTTTGATGGTTTCCACTATCACAAAATGATCAGCCACTCCAGACCCATATCTAGGAAGCTCAAGAACTCTTTCAAGAGCTTCAAAGTTTGATGGGAACAACCTTTGATGGAGAACAGAACAATGAATTGGGTCTTTGATTTGGGTTATCAATTGTGATTTGAATGTGAAGAGAAAGGCCGATTAATTGGATAAATGAATAAAAAAATTAAAGAATAAAAGATTAGAGAAGAATATTATGGCTGCTTTCAAAGCTTTGAAGGACAGTAAGCTTTCAAAGCTACCATGGCTGATTCTTTCACAGCCTTCAAAGCATATTCAGAAGTCTCATGCCAAACCCACAACCCATCGGAATTCCCACGGCTAGAAATCCATATCAGACCCAATGTCTCACCTCCCCAAGCTCGCCGGAGGACCTCAATTTCACACGCCTCCGCCAGAACGAGCCTCGATGCTCATAGCGGCATAGCCATGAAACCCACCGTGTCAATCCAAACTGCAATGGTTTCTTGTTTTGCTATGCCAATATTAGCTGTGAAACCCACAGTTTTAGCCCATACTCATTGCCATCAAGTTCCGATCTACCAATCTGGACGCATCTGATGCTCAGGTAGGTGAGACCCGTTGGGGTGGGGATGTTGGAGAAAGATGCAAACAAGAAAGAGAGACAAAAAAACATTGAGAGAAAAAACTAGTATTTGACGTATGATTTTTCTAACCTTAGGATTTGTTGCCTGCCACGTGTCTTTCATCGATGTAAAAACATGAGAGAACTGGAGATATTATAACGGGAGGGAGCCTGCCCCTATTGTCAACTAATTAAGGTTGAGTTTGGATTGCAAAAAGGGAAAAAAAAAATTGCATTTAGCATTTTTTCTGTAGGTCTCATGCATTATTTACGAGATCTGTAAGTATGAAAAAAAAATAAATATTAAGTTAAAATTAGGTTTTACAGCACTATTTACATATTTAAAAATTATTTTACTACAATATTTTTAATTTTTAACGATAAACAATATCTAAACACTCTAAAATGACATATCCATTTAGTTTTGGCAAAAGAATACAGATTCACAATTATTCCTAAACATTATTACGGTTAGCTTTTCACATAATACTATTAAGAGAAAAAAAACGTTAGTAATTTAACAATCACAGTTGGTATAAAAGGAGACTGTCAGATAATATAAAACAAAAGTGAAATACAAAATCCAGGATAAAATCTTTATGTTGATCCCCTTTCCCTCTATTTTCTCATCATCCAAATAGAAATTGAAACACAAACTAAATATAATTAAATAAAGAAAACAAAGAATTCACACAAAGCATTGCATAAGATAAGAGTGAGGACCTTGAATATGCAGATCGCTTTGTCAAGGTTGAGGAAGCGAATAGGCTTGAACAATTGGTGGTAAAGAACTTTCTGTGTGCTTAGCTTGAGAGGAAAAAAAACAAAGGGAGAGACAATAATTGAAGAGGAACACTTTTAGTATTTGTAGCTATATCATTAGGCCGGTCATAACTTTTGTGCATGTGTGATTTACTTCTACATTTTTTTCATGCCTAGGTGAGAAGAAAAGACTTCTTACTTTAGTTTAGGGGCGGCGCCACTTTAGCTCAGGGTGAACTCTGACCACATTTTTTTTTATATAATATTTTTTAATTTTAATTTTAGTTTTTTTTGAGTGACTTTTGACTTTTTAAAATAAAATTTTAAACGGACTCTAATTTTTTCTAGGCTCAACTGATATAAGCTTGAAAATGACCCTATTAACAATCTATTCTTGTAAATAATGTTATAATTAATTTGAAAAATTTTATGTTTACAACATTTTTACAGCACTTTTACAAAAAATTCTATGTTACTGGCTATTATTATTGGGTAAAAAAGCAATTTCAATAGTGATTTCAAATTAGAATCGGTAATAACTTAGCACCTAAAATTCATTATGAAAATGTTGTGGACATAACAATTCTCAAGTAATGTATACTTTTAACCGAATATGTGACTGGAGTGGTCAAGCTTGAACGTACTTTTAATTTGTTATTTCTTGAGTAGGGACTAGGGGCGTGGGTCAATCAGTTAGCGAGTAACAAATGTTAACACTAAGGCTCTATTTGGAATTCGCTTATTTTGTTAAAATTAAAAACTTTTTACTGAAAGGACTGTAGATAAAAGTAAAAGTTAGCTGAAATAGTACAATGAGACTTATGAATAGTACTAAAAACTGCAGTAGAACCCATAAGTAGTAACGAAAATGAGTTGAATAGTAAAATAAGTTGACAAAAATAATTTTTGCCAAACACACGCTAAAAGAGAATCAAACAATTAGATAGATGGTGATTCTTAAAAAAAAAATAATTTAGACTAGGGATGTGGGATAGGAGATTGATTCGGTGAAGATAAAAGCAAATGTTAACATAACAAAAATTTTCTTAATACAATTACAAAGTCCAATTGTTATCAAAGTGAAGTTGAATTATTAAATAAAATAATTGTATGAGTATAGATGACATAAACTAATAAAAAATATTCTAAGCTTTAATAATTAAAATTCACTTAACAATAATACTTAACATGTTTATTACATTTAAAAACAATAGATGATTTTCAATATTTAATCTTAAAAACAATAATTAATATGTTCATTATATTAAGAAGTAATATACCTAAATAACTTATAATTTATCTTTTATTTTTTTACTAGTACTATGTGTAAATTTAAATAAAGAAACCACGTGTACCGCAAAATATATCTCCTACCAAAAACATATCCTAGAGCCACTGCAGTTTTGGTTGTAACTTTTTGACCGTAAAATTGTTGGCATGACCGTAATATGTCTTCGAACTTTGCTTTTAGGTGGAAGCATTTAATGCTTTGTTTTGTTGTCTCTTTTGTAAGTTCTATAGGGCTAGCTACGGATTGTATCAAGACATCCAATATCCAATAGAAGTATTGTATTCAAAATAAAAAAGAGTGATAGCAGATAAGTGTAAGGAATTAAGCATTGAGTGAAATAGTGAGTGAAATAGTGAAGAGTGGTGTATAGTAAAGTGTGGGTAATGTATTAAGCATTAATAAAAGTTTCTATTTTATTGATAACTCCTTTTTTTTTTTTTTTTTTTTTTTTTTTTTTTATATAGGAATTGATAACTCCTTTGAGTATTCTGAGTGTGGTGAGATTTATTACAAAGTATTCAACAAAGTACTTTTATTTTGAGTATAAAATTTATTTTGATGAAGCTTTCACAGTGGCAAATCTCTACAGTATTGAGTTGGAAAGTTGAGGAAAGTTGTAGTAAGTTTCGTGATTGGAATTTCCTTTACTCTTTGTTTTCGTTAAATAATAAAAAGGGTTTATGGTATAGACTCATTGATTCTACGTCATGTAACTACAATTAATAAACCATGTGTATCACCAACGTTTTATGAGTTTTACTTGATTCGTATCTAGTAACTCGTATATAGTTTGTTTACCCTTTATTTTGCTTTTTTGCTTTTTTTTTTTTTTTTTTTTTACAACTTTTTAATTTACTTGCTTTAGCGAAAACTTTTTAATTTTTTTTGGGATAATTACTTTAGTGGAAATTTGATGAAAATTATACCTACACATTATGCGTTCAAGAAAAGAGAAGAAGAATGATTTATAACTTCCTGGTAGCTACCTTTAAAGTCCAGTTTTTTTTTTTTTTTTTTTTTTAAGTCCTGGTGGCTACCTTTAAAGTCCTGTTAATCAGAGCACTCACAAAAGTGCTCTTATATTGCTATATTGCTATAATATATAGCAATATAGCTCCTCAAGCACCAAATTTCAGCTCCAGTAGTGGAGCTATTTCCTTATTTTTTAGCTCCACATGAACAGTGCACATCTATAGATAAATGTGCACTGTTCATCAAATCTAAAAAAAAAAATATATTATTTTATTAACTCTCTCTCCTCTCTCATTAAAAACTAATTTCTCTCTCTCTCTCTCTCTCTTCTTCTTCTTCTTCCCTCTTCCTTCTCTTTTTTTTTTTTCTCTCCCTCATCGCCGACTCAGCTCAGCACCGTCCTCCATCGCTGACTCAGCTCATCGCCGTCCTCCATCACCGACTCAGCTCATCGCTGTCCTCCATCGCCGATTCATCGCCCAGTCCGCCATCTCATCGCCGTCCCACTCGCCGTTCTCCATCTCTTCCTCATCGCCGATCTCATGGTTTTTTTTTTTTTTTTTGATTGCTGGTGATGGTGGTGGTGGTGGTGGTTGTGGCTGTGGCTGATGGTAGCCAACCCATCGCCGTCCTCCATCTCACCGATCTTCATCGTGGGTTTCGTTGGATTTTTTTTTTTCTACTGTGAACTGCTGAAGTTTGCTGTGGTGGTGGTGATGGTTGTGCTGTGGTGGTGATGGTTGTGCTGAAGTTTGCTGTGGCGGTGGTGATGGTAGTGCTGTGGTAGTGGTGATGGCTGTGTTGAAGCTTTCTATAAAATTTATTATTATTATTGTAATAAGTTTTTTGTATTATTTTAATCAAATAATTAAAAATATAGACGTATTGTTGTGAAGTATGAAGAGATAAAATAAATAAAATAATTTTTGAAGGTGTCCAATAGCTAAAATTTTAAGTTCACTGTAATAGATGCTCTCATATTGCTTTTTGACCAAAAAACAAAGCTATGTTCATATTGCTTTGTTTCTTTCTATAATATCCAGATAACATTGTGACTTGACATCATCCTTAATTGCTTTCTTTCTCTGTGTGTGCTCAGTTTATATGTCAGAGACCTCAGATTTGACACGCATAATAGAGACCACAGATTTGTATGTTACAGAGAACTTGTGGATAGTTAACGGTTTAGGAAATTTCTAGGAAGTTTTATTTTATTTTTTTAAATGAGCTTTTTTTTTTTTGATTTCCTTGCACTTACTTCACTTGTAAAAATATCAAAATTATAACTTTTTTTGCTTTTGTTATAATTTATTTTAATAGGTAGATGATAGAGAGAAGAGGTTAGAATTGCTAAAAAAATATGAAAAATTATAAAGGATGTCATTATTATTGTTTTACTAGTAGTAGACCCATGCGATGTATGGTAATAGATAATTATTTTGTAATTGTGGTATAATGTATAATTTGTTTTCTAAATTTCGTAAAAAATAATTTGTTTTCTCTAAAAATTAAACAATTTCTAAAATTATTTTTCATTTATCTATCTCTACAAAAGTACAAATATGTTATTCTATTATTTTGAGTGTGTTTGATTGATATTATTTTTTTTTAAGGTGGTTCATATTTTTCTAATATATTTCATTCTCTTAAAAGAGATTATCATAATAATCAAAACTTTTAACAAAATTACACTTGATATTACTCAAATAGTTGACAGTCACATTCAAATATATAGCTAAAATTGTATTTTGATATAAATTTAAATTCTCACTTTCAAAATAACTAAGTACTACTATGTCAAACAAAAATCAAACAAAAGCTATAAGAGGTTGAGAGAAGGCTTGTGATAGAGAATTCAAAAAACACCACCAAATTGTATTAACCCAAAAATACAATGATTTACCAATCTTAAGTAAAGTTGCAAGAAAGAATAAATAAGAGAGAGAGAGAGAGAGAGAGAGAGAGAGAGAGAGAGAGAGAGAGAGAGAGAGAGAGAGATCACATTTTTTGTGAGAGAATGTGAGAGAGAATAGCAAATTTATAGAAAACTAGTAAGTTGCCCGTGTGATGCACGGATAATTTTGTGATATTTTATTTAAAACAGTTTTGAATAATGTTGTATATAAATTATAAAGAAAAAGTAAACTAAATTAGAGTAAAGAAACATATACATTTTGAGATATTAAAAATTGGTTTAGTAGTTTCACTGTATATTTGTAGCCTTCTTAAGGTAAGATTATTATTTTTTTAAATCATGAAACCAAAAATAAATGCAAAAGAGTAACGGGACCATAAAATAAATTAATTTGTGCTGTGTTCACATATTTCATACTATGAAATAAAAGTATACCCAATTCTCTGACTATCTTCCACTCATTGATAGTGTGACATTAAGACATGGTGTGGGCAAGTGTGTATTCATGTATCCTATAGATGATTTAAAATTGAACCATGGTAGAATATGACTTTACATTGCGCACCAAATATTTTTTCTACTTATATATCCAAAACAAAAACTAACTAACCAAATTACCTAACCTAAATCATATTTAAGCCCCTAATTTAAAAAGAAAAAAAGATTACCCGCAGGGGTTTCGGTGTCTTAATGGTGATGGGAGGTCAGTATAATGGAGGTGGTGACCCCTCAGATTCCTCTTTGTCTCTCTTTCAAATGTTTTGTTAGTCGTCTTTTATTTTGGTAATATATAGTGAAATAATGCCTTTTATTTAACAATCCACAACATTTTTGTGTCTTTCTATCTCTCTCTAGAGTTTTATCCCGTTAGTTATTACTCTTAACCCTTACTTATTTTTTTTAAAAAAATACTAAAATAGTGGGTATGCTAAAAGACATGAAGAATATTGAAAGATGTGGTGTAAGCTTAGGCAATTAATGAGATAACAGTAAAATAAGATAATGTGAACTTTTGGGTAAAAAAAAAAAAAAACTTAATGAAAGAAGTAAAAAAAGGCTAAATACAAAATTAGAGTGCCACTTGGCAAGACTTCATGCACTCTCGCATGAGGTCTCTAAGAGAGAGACATTTTGTAACAACTGTCTCACTGTCTTTCTACTCATTGATAGTGTGACATTAAAACATGGTGTGGGCAAGTGCGTATGCACGTATCTTATAGACTATTTAAAATCATGGTAGAATATGACTTTACATTGCATACAAAATATTCTCTCTACTTATATACCCAAAAAAAAAATTATCCAACCAAATTACCCAAACCTAAATCATATTTAATCCCCTAATTTAAAAAGAAAAAAAAAATACACGTAGGGGTTTCGGCATCTTGATGGTGGTGGGAGGCCAATATGACGGAGTCGACGTCCCCTTAGATTCTCTCTCTCTCTCTCTTTCAAATGTTTTGTCAGTCTCAGGTCTTTTATAGTGAAACAACACGTTTTGATTTTGTAGTGAAACTATGCATTTTATTTAACAATCCACAACGTTTTTATTTCTCTCTATCTCTCTTCAAGGCCTTATATGGTTAGTTATTAATATTAGTCCTTAATTAATATTTTTTTTGCTTTTTTTAAAAATATTAAAATGGTGGGTATGCTAAAAGACATGAAAAATAAAGAAATGAGTGATGTAAGCTTAGGCAATTAATGAGAGACTAATGAGATAATAGTAAAATAAGTTAATGTAAACTTTTGAGTAACAGTAAAAAAAACTTAATGAAAGAGGTAAAAAAATGCTAAATGCAAAATTAGAGCGTTGCTTGGCAAAACCTCACACACTCCCGCATGAGATCTTTGCTTATATATATATACATACACACACACACACACACACACACACACACACACACACACACACACACACACACACACACACACACATATATATATATATATTGATGATTATTCCTTTATAACTTATAATCACTAATCAACATGAGTCTCAAAAAACTTTGTGATAGGACTTTATCATACGTACAAAATAAGTATAGATTTTTTTATCTTTTTTTTTTTATAAAGGATATTGCTATTGTGTTCATCCTTATAAGAATTGAAGCATAGATTAAATTTTCATTATTTTTGACAATTTTCTTTGATTCCTTTATAATTTATATATTGTGTTGGTTTAAATGAATTTTTTCTTAAGCTTTCAGAGTATGGACTTTAGATAAGATGTTCAACTTTTATACGCCAAGCATTGACTATAAGTCTTGTACATGGGACAAATAGAGATAAGAAATTAAGAATATGGTCCAATTTGGTCGGCCTTAGCTTGATTTGTCTAGACATCAATTTTCTCTCTTGCCAAAAGTTTGACTTATTTTAGGTGGAAGTTTCCTTGATTATTCCTTGTATACAAAATTCTAGGATCATTAAATTGGAATATGTCCCTTGCTAACCTAACCAATTGGAATAGGATGAAATTTCTTCCCATCCACACTAAACGTTGTGTACACTCCAAATTCTTTTTCTGCATCTCATAATGATATGTTGTTGATTGGTATCATCTAAGTTCAACATGATTGAGAGTTGTAATTAAGATAATGGCCCAGAAGCTTTACTATTCAATACTTTGCGAGAAAAATTAAACACTCATTTGATGTAACAGGAGACTATGGAATTTGACATTGTATACATTGAGGTTTGTTCTTGATGTTGTGATATTGCTGTAGGTACCAAAAAATCTAGTTTGATTAGTTGGCAAGTCATGTTCTTTAATCGTGAAATGTCTATAATGGAAAATTTTTGTGTTCCTACAGTAAATGTTTTGGAGAGAAAATTGTTAGCCCCCTCATAACATTGGGATCCCCCTATTTATACAAAGGAAAAAGGGTCCAATATTCCTAAGTGTAACTTAGTTACATCGAATTTTTGTGCAAATGTGCCTAGATTTCTTTTAAAAATTTAATTATAATTTTATACTCGAATTTGGTGATTTTTATATGATTTTTGTGGTTTGATTTTGATTCAGTAAAGACATTTTAGCCAAAAGAAATGAAGGTAGAGCTATTAAAGAAATTTATACTTTCAGATTAGCAATTACAGATGGCGAATGCTGCATTGTCATTTGTGGTTGTGGTATGAATAAGCAGTATGTTGTTTAGGTGACTGATTGAGGCAAAGCAATTAACCATATTAAAAGGGATTAGCAACTTTTTCTTCCTCCTTTACCATTTGTGGTATGTATATATCTTTTTCACATATGCTCAACTGAAGTACCCATTAGGATTTCCCTTAATTATGATAAACATATTAATTTTTTTTAAATAACTTTTATATTTAATAAATGAGATATATATATATATATATACACACCAAAAGGGAGGTGGGAAGCACAGCTGCTGAAGAGACAAGAAGAGAAGCACAGTATGGAAGCACAGTAATTTAGTGGAGATAAACAGGATAAATAAAGTAAGCAAAATATGAAAGCAAAGTAGAACCGTCTAAGATGGCGGTAGAGCAATATATAAACAAAGTAATTTAAAGCAATAATAAGGCGGTAGAACTGGCCAAGCAATATAACAAATTATTATAACAAAATAATTATGAGGTGGTAGAACCAGCCAAGCAATATATTAGAGCAAGATAATAACACTGTTAGGAAGCGGTAGAACCAACCAAGCAAAGTATTAAGCAGTTAAAATATAATAAACACAAAGCTGAAAGTAGTTATTATTGAAACTAGATTTAAACACTTACAGCAGTAGTAGTCACTTGGTTATAACAACAGTTTAACAATACAAAGCTTGGAGACTAGTACTAGTTACAAGCTTTGCAAACAGGGTAGTAGTAGGGAAATAGGAATCCTAGAGAGGAGAAGAGTCCTAAGGAGAGTTTAGAGAGTTCTCCGTCTAAACGTCTAAAGAGTTATGGGTTCATCTTAAGGGACAGCCCCTCTTAAATAGGCAAAAATTTTCGGAATGAACAGTAACCATGAACAATGAACAGTACTGTGAACAGTATCATGAACAGTACCATGAACAGTTAATTTTTTACTTTTTGTCCCATCTTCGCAGCAGAATCCGAACCAACATTTTTCATCAGTTTGTGTTGACCAAATCATGAGGAATTTATTGTAAAAGAGTAGCATCAATTGTGGGAAACAGGCAGCATCTTTGGTGGGGAACAAGCAGCGCAATTTTAGGGAAAACATTGTATCATTTTGGCCATTGTGCAGGCCAGACAAATAGGAGAATCACGTGGGAAACAAGTAGCGGAATCATCGGGGGCATCAGCTTTAACATTTTGGCCGTTGTGCAGGCCAGACAAATAAGAGAATCAAATTCAATCTTTAGGATTGTCTTCTTCATCATGACCAAACCATTCTTGATTGTAAGGGTAATATGGATTTTTTGAAACAGATGCAGAGGACTGTTCATTTTCTGAATCATCATCACCTACCTTCCCTTTTGAAATCAACTTGAGGAGGGCATATAGAGCATCAGCGTCCTTGCGAATACCATGCAGAGGGGAACCCTTCTTTTTAGGCTTAACAGAGGATTTAACAGTTGTAACAGATGTTGAAGCATGTGCATCAGCTAGTTCAGCCTTCTACATTGGGGAATTGATCTTAACACCGGGTAAAGTATTTGGGGATGACAAATCCCTGGCAACATTGTTGATAACAGATTGTGTGTGTGGAAACTTATCCCACCATTTGACAAACCATCGGCATGTGAGAACATCACCGTCCTTCTCATATTGCCACTTCAGGATCCAAGGAACTTTATATCTCTTAATGAAATGAAGTAAAGGAGAGAATTTAGCACCATAGGAATCAACCTTGAATGTTTTTGAGAAATTTTCAAAAGAATCCTTTAATGGATCTCGAAATATGTTAGGAACAGAACCAAACTGGGTCCACCATCGGCCGAACCAAAGAGGCAAATTGGAATTGAATTCTTTATCAAAGTTAATAAACCATGAATGAGTCATGTTTTCATTCTGGTGAAGCATAAATCTGAACCAAGCAGTGATGTAATCATGGTAGGAGTATGGAACATTGGATTTGGGTAACATCCTTGTGGAGGCAAGATTGGGACCCCACATTTCTTCAGAAATAATATGATTTAGGAAAACACTATGATAAATAACTTTACCAGTATTGATCTTATCTTTGATGCCTTTAATAGTGATTGAATTCTCATGGCTCAAGATATCAGCATAGTAATTCACAGTTTTCTCACTACGTTCAGGAATCCAGTGAAACCTTGGGGGAAAATAGCTGGTAGCAAGTCTAAAGGGGTCAGTAATGGAGGCCCTATTTGTCTCAATGGAAAACAGGTTTTGGAAATATTGTTTTTTAACATACTGGGAAGTATAGGAAACTTTGGGGAAAACAGTTTTAACAGGTTGGTTAACAGAGGTTAAAGCATAAGGGTCGTAGGGTGAGACCAAAACAGAAGAGTAATTAGGCTTTGGAATGGTACCTAAGAGGGTGAAACGGTTAACAATCTCTAATGGAGAAACAGGTTCCTTTTTAACATTGTGTTAACAGTGGCAGGGCTCTTGTCTTTCGACCGCCTACTTGCCATTGTGACACTGTAGAAATTCACGGGTAAGGAAATTAGGGATTGCATTTTAAGATCCTTTTATATATTCAATATCAAAATCAAAAACACTTAAAATAGCTTGCCATCGGGTAAAAATATGTTTTGAAGCAATATTTTCAACATCTTTTTCAATAACATATTTAGCACTTTTGCAATCAATTCGTAATAAAAACTTTTGGTTTAACAAATTACTTTGAAACTTTGAAATACATAGTACTATAGATAAAATTCCTTTTTAATAGTACTATAATATAGCTGTGCAGTATTCTAGACTCCAGAATAGAAATGAACAATTTGTTCGGATGAGCCTGGGGAAACTTTCTGTTTTAGAATGCCTCCATAACCAATGTCAGAAGCATCAGTTTCAACAATTTTGAAAGCATTAGGAGTGGAAATACCAAGACAAGGCAATGCCTTAACATGGGACTTGATTTGTTTAACAAGGGAAGTATGAACATCAGACCAGGGTGGATGATTATTCTGCAACCGATCAAAAAGGGGTTTACATTGTTTCCTCATATCCTTGTAGAAATCAACAACATAATTCAGAGAGCCAAGAAACCTCTGGAGTTGGGTTTTATCAGTGATGACATCAGGGAATTTATCAGCAAACTGAATGGCTCTATCAATAATACGAATTTGTCCTTCAGAGATGTCATAGCCAAGGAATCGAATTTTTGCTTGAAACAGTTTGATTTTCTTAGCAGAGACAACAAGACCATTTCTTTTAATAGTCTCCTGAAATGAATATAGATGTTTCCAATGCTCATCAATAGAATTGGAGTAAACAAGAACATCATCAATGTAAATAATGGTGAAATCAGTAAAGGGATTGAAATCATTCATAATGTTTTGGAATTCACTAGGAGCATTCTTAAGACCAAAAGGCATAACATTCCACTCGTAGTGACCAAAAGGAGTGGTGAAAGCAGTTTTATACCTATCATTTTCACTAATCTGAACTTGCCAGAATCCAGATTTCATGTCAACTCGGAAAACACTACGGCACTACTCAATCTATGAACTAAGTCATTCTTGTTTGGAATAGGGTACCTAATCCATTCTAAGACTTTGTTCAAAGGTTTGTAATTGATTACTAGACGAGGAGTTCCTCTCTCAATTTCAGCATTTTTTTGCACATAGAAAGCAGCACAAGACCAAGGGGACTTGCTATTTCTGATCAGTTTTTTATCAAGTAAATCTTGGATTTCTTTTTTACAAAACTCAACCATTTCAGCATTCTTCTGGATGGGACGAGCTTTAGTAGGAATATTTTTCTCATTAAAATCTTTAATATATGGCAAGTTAACAATGTGTTTCTTCCTATGCCAAAATGCATTGGGAATATCAGAGCAAACATCATCAATCAACATTTTCTGAAAATTATTAATTTTTGATTGTAACAATTTATCAGAAAGCTGTTCAGCAATTTTCTTGAATCTAACTTCTTGCTTAAGAAAATTGAGATGATTAGTCTTAGTATGAATCAGAGTCAAAGCATTATCAGTATCAATTTCAAATTTCGAAGCAAATTTGAATTTTACTTTCTGTCCAAAAGGATCAGTATTAATTCCATCATGCTCAATAAGAAAGGGATACAAAGCATTGATGAAAGGGAGACCAAGTATCACTTTATCAGTCATGTTTTTAACAAGAACAGAAAGAATCTTGAAACAAACATTATCATGGCAAACATGAGCATTATTCAATTCATATTTGATCTTCATTTGAGTACCATTAGTAGAAACCAATCTTTCAGTTGACTTTTCAAAATATTTTGAAGGAATTAATCCTTCTTGGATACAGTTCATATCCGCACCAGAATCAATCATAGCAATAACATTGAAATGATAATCATGAGAAACAACAATTTTAACTTTTGTAAACCATTTTGGAGGAAGCAATTTATTAACAAAATTAAGCTAAGAATCAGTGAGAACATCAGCAATACCTTTGTCAGAAAGAAGAGCCTGTTGACTGGATTCATCTCCATCTTTGAGCTCATCTTGTTCATTATCAGATTGATGTTTATCAAGATTTTTATCAATTTTTAACAAAAGCAATTCTTGTTTAAGATCATTGTTGTCACTTTTAATGCTTTTAAATTCATTTTTTAAATCAATTATCTCTTGTTTAACAACATTGATCTCATGTTGGAGTTCATTAACAGTTAATTTTTTGGATTTCTTTTTGTTAAATCTTTCCAAAGTTTCTTCAAAGCTTATTGTTGGTTTCAATTTTTTATCATTTTCATCTTTTTTTCAAATTTTTCTTAAATTTATCAAGATATTCTTTTTGCAATTCAGGATTTTCAATCTGACTTATCAATTTGATTAACAAGTTTTCATTTTCTTCACTTTTGGTGAGAACATTAACAGTTTTAATAACATTGCAACAGGAATCTCTACAACCAAGTTTAACAGTAGGTGAACCAGAGGAATCATCATCAGATTGGTAACAAGAATCAGATGAAGAAGAAAAATCGTCTTCCAAAGAATCAGACGAGGCGTTTGATTCAAGGATTCGGAATAGTTCCTCTTTATCATTATCATTAATGTTTAACATATTAAACTTATTTTTCAGCTTACCAGGTTTTTGCTTACAGTCTTTGCTGAAATGACCAGGTTTTCCACAGTTGAAGCATTTACCTTTACCAGATTTTTGTTTATCATATTTTTTAGAAACATTTTTCTTTTCAGCATAAAAATCATTAGGTTTAACAAAGTTTGTTCTGTATCTCTTATGTTTTTTATGGTTATAATTTTTGTGACCTTTATCATGTTTTTTCCCTTTTTGCCTAGAAGGAGCAATAGGGGGCAAACCATATTGTTCACAAAAATTACCCATTTCATACTTAGCTTTTATTTTATTCTTTAATTGGTGTTTTAACAATTTTTCATCATTACACATGTTAATACCAAGTCTTTTAATAGTGCCTAAAATATCACCATAAGTTAAACTATCATAATCAATGGAATCATTTTTACCAATTAACTCTTGTTTTACCTTATGAGCAAAGATAGGAGGCAGACCGTCAATAAACTTTTCTTTCCAATAAGGCTTGTAACAATCTTTCCGGAGCATGACTCTGGAAAGGAAAACACCTTCATACCATCTGTAATCTGACATAGTAGGACATCCCAAACTGTTTAGATAATCAGAAATTCGAGATGAAACATTGGATGGAGTACCAACAAGATGTTTGAGAATAGTATAGATCAAAGTATTAACACCATCAAGAATACCACGATTTTGATTTTCATCAAAAACAGGGAAACTTTCATCATTCTTTTTAACAGCAGATTTAATAGAATCTCTAGATTCTTCTGTGAGATACGAATCCCACCATCCCGAAGAGCACCAGAAAAATCAGTAACAAGAAGTTCAACAATTTCAGAGTGATTATAACTATGATTATTCAAGTAAGCAGTTCCAACCATGGACATTTGAGCCATTTTATTAATTATTTCTTGTTCAGATAAA
Organism: Lithocarpus polystachyus; assembly: GCA_033629205.1. Classification (NCBI taxonomy): domain Eukaryota; kingdom Viridiplantae; phylum Streptophyta; class Magnoliopsida; order Fagales; family Fagaceae; genus Lithocarpus; species Lithocarpus polystachyus. The sequence continues at coordinate 35,999,253 of CM066165.1, forward strand.
CCATCAATATGCCATTCATAAAGTTTATCAGCAAAAACAGAAAACTGAGTTTGAAAAGGTCTTTCTTCAAACTGCATATCAGGAGGAGTAGGTTTTGAATACCAGTTTTTCGTAAAAGACACAGGAATGGGCTTTCCAACAAATCTTTTAATTTCTGGTAAATCATCATCAAAAATCTTTTTAGCTGAACCAGAAGACAATGAATCAGAATCTGTGTTTTCTTCAAAAACATTTTCTTTTTCATTTCTTGAAATAGTTCAAGCAGCATTGTGGAAGTTCCTTCAGTTTTAACCTTTAAATCAGAAAGCATTTTGTCAATAATTTCAAGAGTTTTTACCTGAGAAGTTTTAAAATTCAAATTTTCTCTTTGACTGGGTAAATCAATTAAAGGTTTCTCAGGTTTTGGAACAACAAATTTCTCAACAACTTTCGGTTTTGGAAGAACATTTTTTTCAGCAAATTTTTCTTCAATACGGTCAAGCTGTTGACCAATAATATGCAATGATTCATTAGTAAAATTGTTCTGTTCAATAATACTAAAAACAAGAGTATTAGCATCAGCAATTTTGAAAGGAGAAGCCTTTACATCAGTTCCTTTACAGTTTACGAGAACTGTCTCAAGGGGCGGATGGCTAGACTTAACAACAGTTTTATCTTCTTTAACAAAATTTGATTTCTTTATTACGTTCAAATGATTTTGGAAACTTCATCTTTTGAAACATAATAGTTTTCAAGGAAATCAAAGAACAAAATATGTTTTTTCAATTGATTCATTTTTTCTTTCCATTTCCTTTTAACACGATCTTTTTTAGACTGAGCAAAAGTATTTTGGTAATATTTTCTTTTATCTCTGTTTTTAGCAGAAATAAATTCATTAAACAGGGAAACTATATTAATTTCAAAGCTCTCGTTCAAAGCATTCAAAACTCTTAATTGACTTTGGAAAACAGGGTTTTCAATAGTTTGAAAATCAGAACCAGATGGAGACACAGATCTAGTGTCTTCTTCTTCTTCTTCATTAGCAGTTCTGCTACATGGAGAGGAAGAGTCTGGTTTGGTAGAATAAAAAGCAGTGCTAACTTGGGAGTTACCACTTGAAACTCCTTTTAGCTTTAAATCAGGTTTTTCAAAATTCTTTTTCAAATATTCATCAAGATCTCTTCTTGAAGCACTTCTTGAAACACTATCAGATCCAGCAAAGGAATGCCTTCCTTCGTTGATCCTTAAGGGTCTGTCATCATGAAAACTTATTTTAACAGTTCCATCAAGGTATTCTTGAATATGAGCAAGATTTAATTCATCAAAAACAGGTTTAGCAGGAGGAGATTCACGTTCCAATAACCATTCTTTTGGAAGTTTAATATCTTGCCATTGAATCATTTTTGGGACTTGAATCTTAGCATCAGAAGTTGAACATTGTATTAACATAGTTTTACCAACAGGATCTCTTATGTGAGCAGAATGGGGATTCAATTGAGAACCCAAAAGTCTGTAATAAATTCAGTAAATAAGAGCAAAAGGCTTACTACCTTTTTCCATGTCATAACCAGATGTCAAACATTTAACGTTAAGGCTTTAACAATATTAACATCATCCAAAGCAAGAGTGATATCAGGATAATAGTCAAAATAAACAAGGCCATCATACAAAGAAGCAGTGATCATATCAAGAATGCTATCATTAAATCTTTTAAATCTAGCATCTCTTAAACACATCAGAATAGAAGCATTAATACCTTTTCTTGTGAGTGGTTTAACGGCAACTTGAACAAGACTAATATGCAAATAACTAAGTTTTTTAGCAAGAAATTCATTAACATTTCTTTTAGAAAACAAGCAACATTTTTCATGAATTCTAGAGATAGAAAATGTTTGTTCAACAGTTCTAACTCTATATTCAGAGAAAGTAGTATTTTCAGTCCAACTAAGCTTATAGATGGACTTAGTGGAAACCTTTGGAATATTCCAGTTTCGAAAATCTAGGATCTCATTTTCTTCAACAGTGTGATCTTCTTCATTTACAATATTAGGAGGACAACCAGTCGTCCTGGAGCTGACAGAGGAGTTGGATCTCCACAACTTATCCATACTATCCTAGATTTAACACTCAATTATCATGTTTTTCTTAACACCGTTGCATTTCGTAACACATACCCTTAACAACCCTATACCTCTCATGCTCTACACGCTTTCCTGGCTTAAACGGGCCTTACTGTTTGGTTTTGGGAATACCTTCAAGTCTAGGGTGGCGCCAAAAACGGTAAGAAGTGAACACAACAAAGGAGTACCAAAGTTTCGGGCAGACACGGACAAGTAACAAAGACACAACAACATGGTGGAGCAATATATAAACAACATGGTGGAGCAATATACTGCACAACATGATGAAATACTTAGCTTTTCTCTTATTCTTTGAACGAGAGCTTTGAAATTGATATGGTTTCCCTGTTTAATGAATTTATTTCTGCTAAAAACAGAGATAAAAGAAAATATTACCAAAATACTTTTGCTCAGTCTGAAAAAGATTGTGTTAAAAGGAAATGGAAAGAAAAAATGAATCAATTGAAAAAACATATTTTGTTCTTTGATTTCCTTGAAAACTATTATGTTTCAAAAGATGAAGTTTCCCAAAATCATTTGAACGTAATAAAGAAATCAAATTTTGTTAAAGAAGATAAAACTGTTGTTAAGTCTAGCCATCCGCCCCTTGAGACAGTTCTCGTAAACTGTAAAGAAACTGATGTAAAGGCTTCTCCTTTCAAAATTGCTGATGCTAATACTCCTGTTTTTAGTATTATTGAACAGAACAATTTTACTAATGAATCCTTGCATATTATTGGTCAACAGCTTGACCGTATTGAAGAAAAATTTGCTGAAAAAACTGTTCTTCCAAAACCAGAAGTTGTTGAGAAATCTGTTGTTCCAAAGCCTGAGAAACCTTTAATTGATTTACCCAGTCAAAGAGAAAAATTGAATTTTAAAACTTCTCAGGCAAAAACTCTTGAAATTATTGACAAAATGCTTTCTGATTTAAAGGTTAAAACTGAAGGAACTTCCACAAGTGCTGCTCGAACTATTTCAAGAAATGAAAAAGAAAATGTTTTTGAAGAAAACACAGATTTTGATTCATTGTCTTCTGGTTCAGCTAAAAAGATTTTTGATGATGAGTTACCAAAAATTAAAAGATTTGTTGGAAAGCTCATTCCTGTGTCTTTTACGAAAAACTGGTATTCAAAACCTACTCCTCCTGATATGCAGTTTGAAGAAAGACCTTTTCAAACTCAGTTTTCTGTTTCTGCTGATAAACTTTATGAATGGAATATTGATGGTTTATCTGAACAAGAAATAATTAATAAAATGACTCAAATGTCCATGGTTGCAACTGCTTACTTGAATAATCATAGTTATAATCACTCTGAAATTGTTAAACTTCTTGTTACTGATTTTTCTGGTGCTCTTCGTGGATGGTGGGATTCGTATCTCACAGAAGAATCCAGAGATTCTATTAAATCTGCTGTTAAAAAGAATGATGAAGGTTTCCCTGTTTTTGATGAAAATCAAAATCGTGGTATTCTTGATGGTGTTAATACTTTGATCTATACTATTCTCAAACATTTTGTTGGTACTCCATCCAATGTTTCATCTCGAATTTCTGATTATCTAAACAGTTTGGGATGTCCTACTATGTCAGATTACAGATGGTATGAAGGTGTTTTCCTTTCCAGAGTCATGCTCCGGAAAGATTGTTACAAGCCTTATTAGAAAGAAAAGTTTATTGACGGTCTGCATTCTATCTTTGCTCATAAGGTAAAACAAGAGTTAATTGGTAAAAATGATTCCATTGATTATGATAGTTTAACTTATGGTGATATTTTAAGCACTATTAAAAGACTTGGTATTAACATGTGTAATGATGAAAAATTGTTAAAACACCAATTAAAGAATAAGAGAAAAGCTAAGTATGAAATGGGTAATTTTTGTGAATAATATGGTTTGCCCCCTATTGCTCCTTCCAGACAAAAAGGGAAAAAACATGATAAAGGTCACAAAAATTATAACCATAAAAAACATAAGAGATACAGAACAAACTTTGTTAAACCTAATGATTTTTATGCTGAAAAGAAAAATGTTTCTAAAAAATATGATAAACAGAAATCTGGTAAAGGTAAATACTTCAACTGTGGAAAACTTGGTCATTTTAGCAAAGACTGTAAGCAAAAACCTGGTAAGCTGAAAAATAAGTTTAATATGTTAAACATTAATGATAATGATAAAGAGGAACTATTCCTAATCCTTGAATCAAACGCTTCGTCTGATTCTTTGGAAGACGATTTTTCTTCTTCATCTGATTCTTGTTACTAATCTGATGATGATTCCTCTAGTTCACCTACTGTTAAACTAGGTTGTAGAGATTCCTGTTGCAATGTTATTAAAACTATTAATGTTCTCACCAAAAGTGAAGAAAATGAAAACTTGTTAATCAAATTAATAAGTCAGATTGAAAATCCAGAATTGCAAAAAGAATATCTTGATAAATTTAAGAAAAATTTGAAAAAAGATGAAAATGATAAAAAATTGAAACCAACAATAAGCTTTGAAGAAACTTTGGAAAGATTTAACAAAAAGAAATCCAAAGAATTAACTGTTAATGAACTCCAACATGAGATCAATGTTGTTAAACAAGAGATAATTGATTTAAAAAATGAATTTAAAAGCATTAAAAGTGACAACAATGATCTTAAACAAGAATTGCTTTTGTTAAAAATTGATAAAAATCTTGATAAACATCAATCTGATAATGAACAAGATGAGCTCAAAGATGGAGATGAATCCAGTCAACAGGCTCTTCTTTCTGACAAAGGTATTGCTGATGTTCTCACTGATTCTTAGCTTAATCTTGTTAATAAATTGCTTCCTCCAAAATGGTTTACAAAAGTTAAAATTGTTGTTTCTCATGATTATCATTTCAATGTTATTGCTATGATTGATTCTGGTGCGGATATGAACTGTATCTAAGAAGGGTTAATTCCTTCAAAATATTTTGAAAAGTCAACTGAAAGATTGGTTTCTGCTAATGGTACTCAAATGAAGATCAAATATGAATTGAATAATACTCATGTTTGCCATGATAATGTTTATTTCAAGATTCCTTCTGTTCTTGTTAAAAACATGACTGATAAAGTGATACTTGGTCTCCCTTTCATCAATGCTTTGTATCCCTTTCTTGTTGAACATGATGGAATTACTACTGATCCTTTTGGACAGAAAGTAAAATTCAAATTTGCTTCGAAATTTGAAATTGATACTGATAATGCTTTGACTCTGATTCATGCTAAGACTAATCATCTCAATTTTCTTAAGCAAGAAGTTAGATTCAAGAAAATTGCTGAACGGCTTTCTGATAAATTGTTATAATAAAAAATTAATAATTTTCAAAAAATGTTGATTGATGATGTTTGCTCTGATATTCCCAATGCATTTTGGCATAGGAAGAAACACATTGTTAACTTGCCATATATTAAAGATTTTAATGAGAAAAATATTCCTACTAAAGCTCGTCCCATCCAGATGAATGCTGAAATGGTTGAGTTTTGTAAAAAAGAAATCCAAGATTTACTTGATAAAAAACTGATCAAAAATAGCAAGTCCCCTTGGTCTTGTGCTGCTTTCTATGTGCAAAAAAATGCTGAAATTGAGAGAGGAACTCCTCGTCTAGTAATCAATTACAAACCTTTGAACAAAGTCTTAGAATGGATTAGGTACCCTATTCCAAACAAGAATGACTTAGTTCATAGATTGAGTAGTGCCATAGTGTTTTCCAAGTTTGACATGAAATCTGGATTCTGGCAAGTTCAGATTAGTGAAAATGATAGGTATAAAACTGCTTTCACCACTTTTTTTGGTCACTACGAGTGGAATGTTATGCCTTTTGGTCTTAAGAATGCTGCTAGTGAATTCCAAAACATTATGAATGATATTTTCAATCCCTTTACTGATTGTTTGCCGCGTTTTAGGCTGGTTTTGTATTGGGTTAGATTATTCCCTCCTGCCGTACTAAGCCCAAGTGTGTTCTGGATTGGAAAGTCGGGACCGGCCCAGTTGTACTTCACCCTGGCCCGGCTTGTGCGCAAGCTATGCCTTAGTCCAGCACGATCACGTTTTGAAATTGTGGCTGGTGAATCTTTTGTAAAAAGCTACTGCAGACAAGCATGCTACAAATACACATATAACTAGTTTACTGTGCTTGAAATAAACAAATATTTGGGTAAAAACATAAAGCTGATAAAGATAGACTTAAATAGGATTGACACAAGAAAGAAAAGGAGTTAGGCACTTCGGCTAGTCAGTCAGGCTTTCGGCCTGCGGTAATATGTCAGAGAAAACTCAAATAAAAAAGGAGACAACACTCCCTCAATGCGACTAATTTCTATAAAGAGAAATTAGTGACTTTGAAGGAATGGTCCTAGATGATCTTTATTCCGAATATGAGTCCGTGGAGAATGTGGTTTCTCAAGAGGGAGAGAGGAATCGACAACCCACCTTGGTGCATGCCTAGTTCGCCTCTCTTTTCACTCTGTTTTCTTTCGTTCTTTTTACTCTGTTTTTTCTTTCTTTTTTTTTTTCTTTTTTTTACTCTGTTTTTCTCTCTTTTCTTTTTGGTTCCGTCCCCCTATCTCCGTGTACAGGGAGCACCTTATATAGCATTTTGTGATGCGTTGTATTTACCCTTTTACCCCTGTAACTATCTTTGTCTGATGTGTGTACCTACCCGACCATCACTGGTTGGTCAGGTACCCGGCCAGCGCCACGTTCCTGCGCTGGCCGCGGTGCACTACATCTCCAGACAGATATAAGGGTATTTTGTTCGTTAGTTCGCCGTGGCATTCTCTCCTACCACGGCAGAGCACTCTTTCTCTCTCATGGCATGCACCAGAAGGCTCCATCTCAGTTTTGCCATTTTCAAGTGCTATGTCATCCCAGCAGGACACTCACCTGAAAGTGGCCTGAGTTAAAACCCCGAAATGGGTTGCCCCCTCTCCCCTCCGCCAGACCACATCCCCCTTACCTCTGACCCGTGGCCCACCTTTGCCTGTATTGGCTGGGTACAGGCTGGTGAACCTAGGCTTTGCGCGTGCCTATGTCCGTCCAAAATTCCTTCGTCCGTTAGTCACCTGCCATGGCTTGAGCATTTACTTTTCCCGCCTCTGTGCAAATCATCGGCTCTCCGTCTGTGATTTGGGCTCATCCTGGCTATGGGCCTTCCGTTTCCTCCCCGCCGTATTGAAATGGTTGCACCCTTTAGGCTCACCGATTCCTTTCTCAATGGCTTAGTTAGCCCACTGGGCTTTTATTGCCTCTTAAGTCTGCGGGCTCCTTTGTCCCATTCATCCTTCTTTGGGGCATCCTTGGCCCTTTACAATCTCACGTTTTCCATGGGCCTTTATTACCTTGTTGGGCTTCCACGGCCCAACCATTCTTTATTTTCTCTAGAGCCCATAAACTATGGCTCCGCATTCTTGCTTTACTTTGGGCCTGCCATAATGGGCATGGCCCATACTTACTTTCCTACAACCACGGCCCATGGTTCTTATCTTTCCGGGCCTTTTCAGGCCCGCTTACCTCTTCAAGACCCGTTTGCGTGCTTTACGGACCTATTCCTGCCGCTCAGATTTAATTGGGCTTATTCTTTGACTATGGGCTCTTTCTTTTTTCTGGGTTTTATTACAAAAATGAGCCTCAACAGTTAGCCCCCTGAGCATATGAAGTGCTCTTGCAATTCATATGTGAATGAAAAGACTTTTCTGCCCTTTCTACCTTGTAGTTCCCTTTTCCTTCGCGGGTTTTTTAAACAATGGTCCCAACTTATGCGCTTGTTCAGACATACCCAGATATATACACTCCTGCTACGAACAGCTTTGTCTCTTCGCATTCCTCATTTAGCAGTTATCCTGGTGCTTCATTAATTTCATTCTATTTCCAATGGCCGACCCGTCACATTCCTTCACGCCTCTATTAATTACACTGATACCTGATGATCATTCCCACCGTAATCCTCCTTCCAACATTCTCTCTCCTTTTAGTTCGAACATTACTTCTTCTCTTTCTGCTCCTTCGTCCTTCATTCCCAAATCATTTCCTTCCATCTTACTCTGATCGAGATTCCGCCACATGACGCCGGTGAAAGGTCAGAAATCTGTGCGCCGTAAAGGGAAAGGAGTTGCTCAGGATCCTCCGATTTCTCACGACGTTGGTGAGGAGCCCCTTCTTTCCGAATCGGACCAATCCGAGAAGGAAGAGTCGCAACGCGCTCCGGACAGAGAGTGTGCCCCCCTCCTCGACCTATGGTATGACATCCATCCACACTTCCCCAAGATTCCTGGTGAGTACGCGCGGCCTCCATCCAGCCGTGTGTGGTTAGCCCTTTGCCGGCGAGACACGAACACTTCGTGGGCTCCCTTGGCTTCTTCGATTTATGACCTTGTCATTCGCGAAGGCGCTTCGCTTCCTGTGCCCATTCACTTCGAGTATGGTTCCGGCACCGCCTTAGGTTGGAAAGAGTGGGTTGATAGGGAGTTATCAGATACGGGTTTTATGGGCTTGCTTCAACGAGCTGGCGTGTTGAAGTCCGTCGTTTCCTTCCGTTGCTTGTCAAATTTCAGAGACCTTGTCATTCGCGAAGGCGCTTCGCTTCCTGTGCCCATTCACTTCGAGTATGGTTCCGGCACCGCCTTAGGTTGGAAAGAGTGGGTTGATAGGGAGTTATCAGATACGGGTTTTATGGGCTTGCTTCAACGAGCTGGCGTGTTGAAGGCCGTCGTTTCCTCCCGTTGCTTGTCAAATTTCAGAGACCTCTTCAATCTCCGACACTTGGTCCGCCGGTGGTGTACTACCACTCATACCTTCTTTTTCTCTTGCGGTGAGATTACCGTCACTTTGGAAGACGTGGCCAACCAACTACTCCTGCCCATCCTTGGTGAGGCTGATGCTGGTACCTTAGAGCTTTCGCCGGAGGAAGAGGCTATTGAGGCTGAGTTGAAGAAAAGGATGATTGGTAACGCCAAGTTGTTGTTTTGGATTAGCTCTCCTGCCAAGCTTTCCGCTGCAGCCCGCCGTGCGACTTTTGTCTCCTTTTGGCTATGTAAGTTTGTGTTTACTTCCCATCCCTATTATGCCATCAAGCCTCTGTACTTCCGGCTGGCCGTTAAAATCTCAACCGGGGTAAGTTTTCCGCTGGCCCCGATGTTTTTGGGGAACTTATATGTTCAGCTTGACATCCTGCGGAGTGATGAGAGCCAAGCCGGTTCTTGCCATATAGTTACTTCCTGTGTTCACAGCACCATCTTACAGCATTTACTCTATGAGCGTTGTGCAAAGTATCTGGCGAAATGTAGGCCCGTTCGTTTTGCCAAGGAGAAGTACCAATCCTGCCCTCAGGTTATTTCTGATTTCTGCAGTAGATTTGAATCTGATTTCCCGTTGGCCTTTCGTTGGGTGGGCTTGAAGCCCATCGACTATTCTATTGTTGAGTCGTTTGATCAAGAGGTTGGTTTTTCTTGGAGAGCCTATAGGGATTTGGGTGTGGGGTATACGTGTGATGACTCTGTTATGGGCTTGTTTACTGACACCGCCGGCACTACCACCCCTTTGACCGCCTTTGATGAAACTGGCATTACCTATTTGGCTGCCACCAATGCTGGGTGGCTACCCTATCTCGCTGACGAGGGTCTTCGATTTGTTCACTACCCTGCTAACCGAGTGAGGAGGCAATTTGGGTTGGACCAAGACATTCCAGACAATCTTTCCTTTCTTATGGAGTCCCCCACATTTGTTCGCCCATTTTTGAGGCAGACTGCTTGTGCCTTTTGGGATCAAAGGTTTGCCGCAGTCACCATTCCAGGTTCTTCGAGGGAAGGCATTTACACTCCTGCGATGCACGGCTATTGGCAGGCCGTAATGACTTCATTTCAGCAAGCATTGGCGGGTAGCCGTGGTTTCTCACTTATTCCCCCCGAGGGGCTTAGCGCTGTTATCTCCGCCAATCCTCGCTTGCTCTTACCTTCCAGGTCCGTGTTGGCTTATGCCCGAAAGCAGAACCGGTCTGGTATCTTCGAGTGGGATGCTGAAGAGAAAGGATGGTTTTGGCATGCTGGTGATTATCCTTCCGGTTGGGAGAAGAAGGTAAAAGTGACTAACATCCCGGTCACTAAGAGAGGATCCGCCAAGTCCAAGTCCGCCAAGAAGGAGATCGAACTTTCTGAAACTTCCTCTGATGTGCAACCCAAAACCCGCAAGCCTAAGTCCTTTGCCTCATAGCCTTCTTCCGGGACTCCTCTTTCTAGCAGGACGAGAGGCAGTAAAAGGAAGTCTGCTCCTCCTACCGAGCGACGGGTAAATTTCCTTCGACCTTACTCCCCCCCTTTTTTTTTGCTAATTCTTGTGTTTGTTAATACATCTCTTGATCTTTGCCGTTTACTTTCCTTTGCAGTCTAAGTTCAAGGAGGATACGTCCGCTACGCATCCCATATCGGTTGATGATCCCGAGTCTGAAGTATGTCCATTGCTATTCCTCTGTTTTATTTCATCCATGCCTCCGGCTTATACTTCATTCATTTGACTATGTTTCATCTTTCCACTCCTTTCTTCTCTTTTTTTTTTTTTTTTTTTTGCTTTCGTTCCTTAGGATGAACCTGAACCTCTTTCCATATATCGTCCTTCTGCTGAGGAGATTTCTGCCTCAAAGGGGGTGCTTTTGGAAGGTCCCCTTAGTACGACTGGCACATCCTTCGCGACTCCTACTCCTGCTACTACTGCACCAAGAGCTTTTACTGAGGCGCACACCCCTCCTGCTGAGCCATCATTCATGAGCGAGGGTGTCCCTTCTAAGCCAGTTGAGAAGACTGATCCTTCGGATATTGCTGAGGTTGAGGCCGTTTCTCCTACTACTCCCCTCGTTATTTCCACCGGTGACCTGTTTCTTGCTCTTTCTCAAGCGGCAAAGGATGGTTCTTCCCTAGTTGTCACCCCTTCTTCTATTCCAAGTTCTGCCATACGGGGTCCTGACATGGACTTGTCTTCCGAAGGCTCTGAAAACATCCTTGAGGATCATGATGATGAACCCGTGGTGAAGAAGGTAGTTTCCGATTCTAAGGAGGAAGATGACATTGAGCACGAGGTTAAGTTTATGGGTACGTATCCTTTTCCTCACTGAGTCTTGCTTCTACTTTTCACTTCTTCTTTTCTGTGCAACACCCTTTTACTTTGTGCTTCATCTCCTTTCTGCAGAGACTTCCACTGAGCCAAAGATTACAGCAGGCGCGTCCACTACTATTCCTCTTTCTGTACCCACTGCGCCTGTTACCTTTGCAGCCCCCGTTTCTACAGGTCTTAATCCACTTCTCCTCATCCTTGCTCCCTCGTTTCTCCTTTTTTTTTTTTGTGCCTTCCTTTCTTTTCTTATTGATTTGTCCTCTCTTTCTTTTTTTTTTTTTTTTGCCAGGTGCACCTTTTCCTGTTCCTTCCCAGTTTGAATTGGGCAGTAGCTCTTCCACATCTATCGATCCGGCCAGCGAGGCCACAGCCTTTTTTATCCGTTTTGACCAGCCGGAGACCAACGATCTTGATCCTGCGGAGTTTTGGGGCTCTGGTCCGCCTTATGTGGATTTCCATGGTTTTAGAGTCCCTGAGGATTGTATCTCTCACTTGGAAGCCATCTATAGCAGTCGTGGTGACTTTATGGAGAGGTTCCGCCTGGGCCGTTTAGTTAGAAAGCACTTCCTGAAGATGCTTGGGAGCGTATTGAACGATATTGAGCACAATTTTGTGGATACTGTTTCTCCCGAGAGAATTCTTCAATGAAGGGCCGCAATTCAAGAGCTCATCAGTGTTGGATTCGCCGTGGACTTTGTTCTTGATCACCTGCGAGAGATTGCTCGTGCCTTTTTCATGAGAAAGATTCAGCCTGCCATTGATGCTATTGATGCTCGTATTGAGGTGCTGAAAAAAGAGGTGGCAGACTTGGAGGCTCGTCGTGAGCGTCTTCTTTCAGGTGTTGATCAGTCTAGCCGCTTCGAGGACCGATCCCTTATCACTGGACTTCGTTGATGACATAGTTTCTATGTTCTCTTTCTTTTGTTTCCCTGAACGCTATTTCTCCATTTCCCTTCTTTTTATTTCTCTTTTCTTTTGAACTTGCTACAATTTGGGTTTGTAACTAAGATGCTACACTTGCTACTTGTCATGACATAGAATGCTTTTCCTTTTCCTTTTGTAAGATTTTCTTTTCATATTTCTTTTCATTGTGATGGAAAATGCATTACAACCATACTTAAGGAAACAAACAAAAGAAATGCAGAAGAAACATCAAAAAAGAAAAGAAAAGAAAGGAACCAACTACAATACTTTTTCCCTTAAGTGTAATAACGTTTTAACCACTTCCCATTAATGGGATCATTCAAGTCCTTGCCGTCCACTTGTGCCAATCGGTAATACCCCGTTGGATGTGCCTCTCGTACCACAAAGGGTCCTTCCCATTTCGGCGCGAACTTAGAAGGTCCTGCCATACCTCTTCTAACATAGTCTGCCACTTTTAGCACAAGCTGTCCTTCTGCAAACATCCTTTCCTTGGTCATCCTGCCGTAGGCTTCCACCATTCATTCAAGTCCCTCCAAGTCTTCATACTTTTTTGCGGCAAAGACTCCTTCTTCTTGTTCCTTCTCACGCATTTGCATGGTTCGAAATGATGGAGTTTTTATTTCTACTGGGCTCATTACTTCTGTACCGTAGACTAGAGAAAAAGGGGAAAAGCCAGTAGCTGACTTTGAAGAGTTCCGGTAAGCCCAAAGAGCATCCGGTAGGTGTGTTGCCCATCCTCCCGTGTACTCCTGACTCATTTTACTTATGATTTTTATGAGGACCTTGTTTGTTACTTCTGCCTGCCCATTCCCTTGAGGATAATAAGGCGATGAGCGATGATGCTTTACTTGGTAAAACTCCAACATTTTTCTTACGTCCTTGTTAACAAAAGGCGTGCCGTTATCGCTGATGATCTTGTGGGGTACGCCGAACCTTACAATTATATTTTCTTTGATGAAGTTTGCCACTGCTCCTCCTGTAGCTTTTCGGAGTGGTATTGCCTCCGCCCACTTCGTGAAATATTCAGTGGCTGCTAAGATCCATACATAACCATGTGACGGCGGGTTGATCGACCCCACTAGATCGAGCCTCCAAGTATGAAAAGGCCATGGGGTGACCATGCTTTGCAGGTTCTGCGGATGGGTATGGATTAAATTAGCTTGTACCTGACAGCTATGACACCTTTTTACAAATTCTGCCGCGTCCCTTTTCATAGCGGGCCAGTAATAACCCATTTGCAGCAGGCACCTGTATAACTTCTTCTTTCCTTGGTGCTCTCCATATTCCCCCATGTGTACCTCCTTTAGCACTTCCTTTGCTTCATCGGGACTCAGGCACCGTAGCGAGTCTCCATCAAATCCCTTCTTGAAGAGAACCCCATTGTGCAGAAAATAGCGCGTCGTCAATCTTCTGAGCTTGTACCGCTCGCTGTGCCTTTGCGGTAGGATTCCTTCTGCTAAGTACTGAATGAACGGCTTTCTCCAGTCTTCGCAGATAAATACTACGTAGCTTTCCTCCCTATCGGTGGCCAGTTAACATGCCTCGCATTGAACTTGGGTTTGGTCTGCGTCTTTTCCCATATTCGGCCAATAGAAACCTGCCCTCTGTAGCTTGCGGTAGAGGCTGACTTCCCCATTGGATCCGCAGGTCTTGTCGTGTACTTTTTTTAATCTTCTCTGAGCTTCCATCTGTCCCACGCATCTGGATAGGATTTCCCCGGGCATTCTGCGGTATAACTCCCCTTTCACTAGGACATAATCTTTCAATAACTTTAGATCCATGTTCTCTTCTCTGTTCATTAGGGCTTCTTTTATCGGGTTCCGCCAGTCCTCTTCACAGTATTCCTCTCGAAATTTTTCTCTTAACAGCTCAATGATGAGCTGTTTTCTTTTGCTAACTTTCACGTGCGCGCTGTTTCCTTCGAAAGTTATCTATGATCCCAGCGCGGCCAATGCATCCGCGAACCGGTTTTCGTTCCTCGGTGCATGCTCTATTTCAAAGGTCGAAAATTCTTCTTCCATCTTCTGGGCCATTGCCCTGTATGGGGCCAGGCTAGGTTCCTTTAAGGAGAAACTTCCTTTGGCCTGGCAGACTACCAGGTTCGAATCCCCTATCACTTTCAAGTGCTTAACCCCCATTTCAAGGGCTGTAGCTAGCCCAATCAAATAAGCCTCATACTCTGCCGTATTATTTGAACACGAAAACTCCAATTTGAAGGACAGTGCCACCGTTTCGTCCTCTGTATGGTATAGAATCACTCCCACTCCTCCTGACTGGGCAGTGTATGACCCATCAAACCTCATCACCCATTGTTCCCTTTCTTCTTCCGCCACAGCTACTTCTCCTGGGACTTCATCATCCAGCGGGAATTCTTCTTCTCCCGGGAATTGTGCCAACAAATCAGCTATGGCTTGACTCTTCACTGCCTTGGGTGTTCCTGCCTTCAAGTCGTATTGGGATAATTGTAACAGCCATTGGGATATCCTGCCGGAGAGGATGGGTTGCTGCAATAAGGCTTTTATAGCGTGAGACTTGGTCATCAGCCATACTTCGTAGGCTAAGAAATAATGTCGTAGCCTTTGGGAGGCGTACACAATGGCTAAACATGCCCTTTCCGCCCTTGGGTAACGAGTCTCTGCATCTTTCAAGGCTCGGCTGATGTAGTACACTGGTTGTTCATTGCCATTTACATCTTCTTGGGCAATTAACGCGCCTACAACGTATTGATTGGTGGCCAAGTATAACAACAGCGGTTTCCTCTGAATCGGGGCTTGCACAGTGGGGAGGTTCATCATGAGCTCCTGTAGCCTTCGGAAGGCTGCCTGCTGTGCACTGCCCCACTCAAAGTTTTGCCCTTTCTTGAGCAGCCTGCCGAAAGTTGAGGTAATAGATGCTAATCCCGGGATGAACCTCCTAATATACGAGACTTTTCCTAGGAAGCTCTTTAATTCTTTAGCCGTGGTTGGCGGTCTCATAGTTGCTATGGCTGTAGCCTTGGCTGGATCCACACTTATTCCTTTGCTATGGACTAGAAAGCCCAGAAATTTCCCAGAGGACACCCCAAACGCGCACTTAAAAGGATTCATCCTTAGCTTGAAAACCCTGCATCTTTCGAATACCTTCCTCAGCACTTGAGTGTGCTCTTCTCGTCCTTTTGACTTTACCACTATGTCGTCCACGTAGTCTTCTAATTCCCGGTGCATCATGTCATGGAATATGGCTGTCATTGTCCGCTGATAAGTCGCTCCAGCGTTTTTTAATCCAAACGGCATTACTGTGTAGTAGAAGTTGCCTATGGGTGTTCTAAAGGCAGTCTTTTCTGCATCTTTTGGTGCCATCCTAATCTGATTATACCCACTAAAACCATCCATGAAAGAAAACATGGCATTTCCTGCCGCAGAATCTATCAACAGATCCATATTTGGCAGCGGGAACTCATCCTTTGGACACGCTCTGTTAAGACTTCTAAAATCTACACAGCATCTTATCTGCCCGTTCTTCTTCTTTACTGGCACAATATTAGACAACCAACGAGGATGTTGAATGGGTTTGATGAATCCTGCGGCTAGCAGCTTCTGCACTTCTTTGGTTTTCTGCTCTTCTATCTCGGGGTGAAACACCCTGGCAGGCTGAATTACTTGTTTGGCTCCCGGGTCTACATTTAGCGTGTGTGCTACTAGTGCTGGGTTCAACCCGGGCATCTCACTGTAGTCCCATGCAAAAACATCTCTATATTCTTTCAATAGCGTTATTAGTTCCTTCTTTTCCTTTTCTGACAACTTTGAACTGATTAAAGTGGGCTTTGGATTCTGTGGATCGACTCCCAAGTTTACTTCCTCCAACTTTTCTTCTGCCGTAATCTGCGGGTCTTCTTCTGCCACCATTTCTTTGTCACCATCCCTTTCCTCCAATCTTTCTTGAACGTTGCAACATACGGGGCTTTCGTGTCCCCATTCTTGTCCGGGGCCCGCGCGTGTTTCATTTGTGGGCCCCGCGTACCTTCATAATCGGTACACAATCCTGCCATCGGGGCTTCGTATCCTGACACATTGGGGTACATTGTCTGTCTCTGCAGCAGGCGTTTCTCTCCTCTTCCTTTTTTGGGACAGGAGCTTTCTCAGGTCAGGTTCGGGATTATCCCGTATATCTTCCCATTTGGGAACAAAAGTACCTCGCGGCTTTGACACTAGGCTTTCCCCCGATGGTGCCCACTGATCGTAGAACATGGTCTCCACCAAATGGGCCTCTGCCTGCTCAAACGGTGATGGATTAGCCGTTATTCGTACTATTCTGCCATTTAGTCTTCCCTTCACACACTGGTGATAGGTGGATGGGACTAGCTTGTGCTTGTGCAGCCATGGTCGTCCCAATAACACGTGATATGAGACTTCTGTTTTTACCACGTGGAATCGAGCTAAGGAAGCTATGGGTCCTACTTTTAGCCACAGCTGAATATGGCCTGCGGTGTATTCTCCACTTCCTCCAAACCCGGTTACTTCCATCGGACATCCCTGGATCCTTCTTTTCGAAATCCCAGCCGCCCGTAGAGTTGCTAATGAGATTAGATTCACCGAAGCGCCCGTGTCTACCAGGGCTCTTTTGATAGGGATCAGATTTATCGATGCGGCCAAGTAAAGGGGTATTCTGTGGTCAGGACTTCCCACCTCCATGTCTTCATCACTGAAGGTGATTTCACTTGATTCTTGCAAGAAAGCTTTGTCATCTGTAACTCCTGTGGTTAAGCATTCGATCCCTGTTCCAGAGGCAATGCTGACTAGGGCCTCCGTAGCCACTTTTCGTTCGCTTGCCGTGAGGCCCAATTGATCAAACAGGTTTTTGAACTTTGAGCTCTTCTGCAGGGTGCTGATTGCTGCGGTAGGCAAGTTTGGGCTCTCCTCTTCATCTTCTCCAAGATCTGCACAGATTACTACCGCTGCCACACCCTTCCCTTTGTGGTTCGGGAGTGGGTTTCTTTGAACTTCTGATTGCGTCAACTCCAGGGTTCCTTCTCTGATCCTACGATGTATCAGCCTGTGGAGTGCCTAACACTTTGCGGTAGGGTGCTGCACGTAATTGTGCAATCGGCAGAAGCGCGGGTCCCTTCGCTCTTCCTCTGTGGGCTCTCTGGAGACTTGGTTGGGCTTAAAAACCCCATCAACTATCCACTTATCCAGGAGCACATCTAATTCCCTTGGGGTGCATGGTATCGGTGGTGGAGTGTCACGCTCCTTCCCTTCTGATTTCCTCTTCCTTTCGCTCGCGGAAGCTGTCATGGCCTGCGGGCCGCTCCTTTTGTTAGGAGTTGGTCTTACTGATTGAGCAGTCCTTTTGGCCTTTTGCAGTAGCTGTGCAAACTGCGAAATCTCCAGGTTTTCTAGGACAGCCCGATATTCTCTGATCATATTCGTCATGCACATTTCCACTAACGTCTTTTCCTCACAGTGATCATAGAAGTCAAGTGCTATGTCCCTAAACCTCTTGATATATTCCAGCAAATCTTCACCACTCTTCTGCTTGGTAGCTTGCAAGGTTGCGAGCGTCACCGTTTCTTCTTCATGGAAATACTTAGTGCAAAATACATCCACCATGTCATCCCAAGTCAGGATCGACCCAGGCTTTAAACCGGTGTACCAAGTATAGGCTCGATCACATAACGACTTTGAAAACTCCCGCAGGCATAGATCCTCGTCTGCTGCATATGGCCCGAGGGTGTCGATGAACTTGCTTACATGTTCAACGGCACTCCCTTTCCTGCCATCATATTGCGCGAACGTCCGAGGTTCGTACCTCTCCGGATATGGCTTGCTGAGCACTCTCAGCGGGTAAGGCGGTCTTCGTGCGTAAAACCTTTTTTTTGGCACTCTGGCTCTTTCACGTTCCAAGAGAGCAGCTACTTCCGCCATTGTAATGTAGCGTTGCTCAGCGTTTGGCAGGACACCCCCAGCAGGTGTTTCTTCTTTGTCTGCCGCATGCTCTGGGTCATGTTGGCTTCCTTTTTCTTTTGTCATGTCCGTCTTTAACTGCCGAATTTCCTCCATCATCTGTTGCTGTGATTGTTGGAGCGCCTGTAGTACCTCCACGAAGGCATTGGGGTCACCGTTGGGATTCTTGGCCTGCGGCTGAGGCCTAGCCCCCATTCCCGTAGCATCCTCAACCCGGTTGGACTGATGCTAGCGGGGTGTTGTTGGTCGGGATTCTGCTTGAGAAGGCACGGCGCTCATGTTTCGCGTCACCCTGGACTTTGGCGGCATTTGCTTACGAGGAATCTCGGTTCCTATCTGTTTCCCAACTCCCCAGCGGAGTTGCCAAATTTGTTTGCCGCGTTTTGGGCTGGTTTTGTATTGGGCTGGATTATTCCCTCCTGCCGTACTAAGCCCAAGTGTGTTCTGGATTGGAGAGTCGGGACCGGCCCAGTTGTACTTCACCCTGGCCCGGCTTGTGCGCAAGCTATGCCTTAGTCCAGCACGATCACGTTTTGAAATTGTGGCGGGTGAATCTTTTGTAAAAAGCTACCGCAGACAAGCATGCTACAAATACACATATAACTAGTTTGCTGTGCTTGAAATAAACAAATATCTGGGTAAAAACATAAAGCTGATAAAAATAGACTTAAATAGGATTGACACAAGAAAGAAAAGGAGTTAGGCACTTCGGCCAGTTAGTCAGGCTTTCGGCCTGTGGTAATATGTCAGAGAAAACTCAAATAAAAAAGGAGACAACACTCCCTCAATGTGACTAATTTCTATAAAGAGAAATTAGTGACTTTGAAGGAATGGTCCTAGATGATCTTTATTCCGAATACGAGTTCGTGGAGAATGTGGTTTCTCAAGAGGGAGAGAGGAATCGACAACCCACCTTGATGCATGCCTAGCTCGCCTCTCTTTTCACTCTGTTTTCTTTCGTTCTTTTTACTCTGTTTTTTCTTTCTTTTTTTTTTTTTACTCTGTTTTTCTCTCTTTTCTTTTTGGTTCCGTCCCCCCTATCTTTGTGTACAGGGAGCACCTTATATAGCATTTTGTGATGCATTGTATTTACCCTTTTACCCCTGTAACCATCTTTGTCTGATGTGTGTACCTACCCGACCATCACTGGTTGGTCAGGTACCCGGCTAGCGCCACGTTCCTGTGCTGGCCGCGGCGCACTACATCTCCAGACAGATATAAGGGTATTTTGTTTGTTAGTTCGCCGTGGCATTCTCTCCTACCACGGCAGAGCACTCTTTCTCTCTCATGGCATGCACCAGAAGGCTCCAACTCAGTTTTGTCAATTTCGGGTACTATGTCATCCCAGCAGGACACTCACCCGAAAGTGGCCTGAGTGGAAACCCCGAAATGGGTTGCCCCCTCTCCCCTCCGCCAGACCACATCCCCCTTACCTCTGACCCGTGGCCCACCTTTGCCTGTATTGGCTGGGTACAGGATGGTGAACCTAGGCTTTGCGCGTGCCTATGTCCGTCCAAAATTCCTTCGTCAGTTAGTCGCCTGCCATGGCTTGAGCATTTACTTTTCCTGCCTCTGTGCAAATCATCGGCTCTCCGTCTGTGATTTGGGCTCATCCTGGCTATGGGCCTTCCGTTTCCTCCCTGCCGTATTGAAATGGTTGCACCCTTTAGGCTCACCGATTCCTTTCTCAATGGCTTAGTTAGCCCACTGGGCTTTTATTGCCTCTTAAGTCTGCGGGCTCCTTTGTCCCATTCATCCTTCTTTGGGGCATCCTTGGCCCCTTACAATCTCACGTTTTCCATGGGCCTTTATTACCTTGTTGGGCTTTCGCAGCCCAACCATTCTTTATTTTCTCTAGAGCCCATAAACTATGACTCCGTATTCTTGCTTTACTTTGGGCCTGCCATAATGGGCATGGCCCATTCTTACTTTCCTACAACCACGGCCCATGGTTCTTATCTTTCCGGGCCTTTTCAGGCCCGCTTACCTCTTCAAGACCCGTTTGCGTGCTTTACGGACCTATTCTTGCCGCTTAGATTTAATTGGGCTTATTCTTTGACTATGGGCTCTTTCTTCTTTCTGGGTTTTATTACAAAAATGAGCCTCAACACTGATTTCACCATTGTTTACATTGATGATGTTCTTGTTTACTCCAATTCTATTGATGAGCATTGGAAACATCTATATTCATTTCAGGAGACTATTAAAAGAAATGGTCTTGTTGTCTCTGCTAAGAAAATCAAACTGTTTCAAGCAAAAATTCGATTCCTTGGCTATGACATCTCTGAAGGACAAATTCGTATTATTGATAGAGCCATTCAGTTTGCTGATAAATTCCCTGATGTCATCACTGATAAAACCCAACTCCAGAGGTTTCTTGGCTCTCTGAATTATGTTGCTGATTTTTACAAGGATATGAGGAAACAATGTAAACCCCTTTTTGATTGGTTGCAAAATAATCCTCCACCCTGGTCTGATGTTCATACTTCCCTTGTTAAACAAATCAAGTCCCATGTTAAGGCATTGCTTTGTCTTGGTATTTCCACTCCTAATGCTTTCAAAATTGTTGAAACTGATGCTTCTGACATTGGTTATGGAGGCATTCTAAAATAGAAAGTTTCCCCAGGCTCATCTGAACAAATTGTTCGTTTCTATTCTGGAGTCTGGAATACTGCACAGCTAAATTATAGTACTATTAAAAAGGAAATTTTATCTATAGTACTATGTATTTCAAATTTTCAAAGTGATTTGTTAAACCAAAAGTTTTTATTACGAATTGATTGCAAAAGTGCTAAATATGTTATTGAAAAAGATGTTGAAAATATTGCTTCAAAACATATTTTTGCCTGATAGCAAGCTATTTTAAGTGTTTTTGATTTTGATATTGAATATATAAAAGGATCTCAAAATGTAATCCCTGATTTCCTTACCCGTGAATTTCTGCAGTGTCACAATGGCAAGTAGGCGGTCGAAAGACAAGAGCCCTGCCGCTGATAACACAATTGTTAAAAAGGAACCTGTTTCTCCATTAGAGATTGTTAACCGTTTCACCCCCTTAGGTACCATTCCTAAGCCTAATTACTCTTCTGTTTTGGTCTCACCCTACGACCCTTATGCTTTAACCTCTGTTAACCAACCTGTTAAAATAAATAAATTATGGATAACAATCTTTATTAAAATAAAAAAATAAAAAAATAGAGATAAATTTTCTATTCAAAATTGATAGATAATTATATTTATTAAAATAAATAAATTAAATAGAGAGCTTATTACATATTTTCAAACATATCAATTCAAAAGGGAGCTTATCCTTTGAAACCACTATAAATAGAGGATATCCCCTCTCATTTTGTGGAGAAATTTTTCTAAGACGTTGAAGTTCTGGAGAAATTCTGCCTCAAGAACATACGAAGAATATTCAAATAAGTTCTTTGAAGTTCTATTGGAATTAAACTATAAAAAGCCTCCATAAACTTCAACAAACCACAAATCTTTGAAGCTCGATGGATCAAGCCTTTAAAGCCCCGAAGAACTTCAACCTAAAACCTTCACATTCAAAGACTTGAAGAACAATAAATCTCTAATAAGCTTGAAACTAGAGATTTGTTGTGGAGACCATTCGATCTGTCTTCTAGCCAAAATCAAGAAGATTTCTTGTTTGAGTTAAGTTTAACGAAGATAGAATCAGAGGGTATTCTTTTGTAAAAGAATTGAAATAGAGATTGTACTAATTATTCATCAATACAAATTTATATTTGCAAACCATATTTCTTTTTAGTTGTTTGATTTTCTACAATTGAGAAAAAATTTGTGTTTACAATATCATATTGAAAATCTTCCACAACTATAAAATTGGAAGTGAATCTGAAAAAAACAGTGAAAATTTCCCTCTTTAAAATCCAAAATCTGAAGTAACAAAAATTAAGAAAATAGGAAAAACATATTGAAAGTGTTACATATACAACATTTTAATAATAACTTTTAGGTGGCAAGTTCTTATTAACTCTAATTTGAACTAACCACTAAAATTACTTTTTTGTTTATCAATAATAGCTAATAATAACTTACTACTTAGGATTTATTGTGAAAGTGTTGTGAACCTAGCCATTATTTTTTTTATCACGACATCATTTGTTTAAGTAAGATAGAGGGAGAGGGAAAACGCTTAGACAATCAACTGAAATACAGACACAACATTGTTTTGTATTTTGGATTTTCTAAAGAAGTATTACACATTTACACTATCACTATATATCTTGGTATAACAAATTTTCACCATACCTTGTTAAACTATAGCTTATGAGCACTATAAATCTAGAGCATGCTTTGATTATTCAATTAATTTTATTTTCTTAAGCTGCTGATCACAATCACTTTTAAATATTATTTCTGTTAGAAATCAATAGACGAATCAGAATTATGTTAATCCCTTTTCATATGTCAATGGTTGCATGTTGGACAATTTTAAAGACAGAACGGTTCCTGAATAAGTAAATTTGATTTTAACGGATGAGTGCTGTTTATTTTACACACTATCTCACACACACTCACAGTCACAATTTCGAAGTACGAAGTCCCAATTTCCCAGATTTTTCCCCACATGCACACAAATATATATATATATATATATATATATATATATATATATATATATATATCTCTGTGTGTGTGTGTGAAAGTTAAAAAATGAGTATTGTCAAGGGTAGCTTGATGCATTTGGGGCCTAAAGTAAAAACTAAATTGAGGCCTATTATATATTTAAATATGATTTTTTAAAAAATTCAATAACATTAAACTTTATTCCCTTGTTTTAAATGCAATATTAAACTTTAATTGACATGAACCGCACGCACACCATTTTAGAAAGTCTATAGACAAGAAAAATTTGACCACTTTTCACACTTGTTGATATGGCAAATTGATATTGGTAAGTAAAAAAAGTGATATTAGTTGTTGACTTAGATGAGAACTAGTACAAGTTTGCCTACTCAACTATTATAAAAAAATATTTTAAATATTTTGTTTTTTTTTGAGAAGTGATGCATTCTCAACAAAGCCTAAGTGTTAAGTTGTTACTGGTTCTAATTTGAACACCCGCTACTGAAATTACTTTTTTAACTCACTAATAATAGCCAATAACAACTTGTTACTTAGAATTTATTGTGAAAAATGTTGTGAATGTAGCATCTCTTTCTCTCTCTTTCTCTCATTTGATAAAAAAATTATTTTATTTATTGGCTAGTATTTGAGCTTAATTAATACTATTACAATAAAAGAAATAATCACATTGGTTAAAATTTGGGGGTATTTTGTACTTTGGGGCCCTAGGCGACCACTACATTTGCCTATATTATAAAGCTAGAATGAGTGCTGTATATTTTACACACTATCACACACACAACATAGCATGCACACTAACAAAAAAGTCACAAATCTCAATACGTGACTAACTAATGATGCACGGATCCCAGTACGTGACTAACTCCAGCAACTTGAACAAGGTTGTTGGCTACAAAGTTCTTCACTTCATGCACAATGAAGATCAGGAAGCTCCTTGGTTACAAAACCCTTTGGTGTAAAAATGCAATAATTTCTTTTAGAGAGAACAAGGCACTAGGTCACTTTCTGCATGCGCAACGACCTTTAAAATAAGTCTTATATATGTCTAGGGTTGTGAGAAAAGAAACCCTATACAAATATACAAGCGTGGACCGAAAATCAGATCTAGAATTTTTGATTTCATAAGTCTCGATAGAAATAGCCTGTGTTGAGTTTTTGTCGAGCTTCGACGTTAAATCTTGATAGAAGTCTTTCTGTCAAGATTACTATCGAGCTTTATTAAACAGCTCTTCTTCATATGTTTTTTGGTCAGATCTTCATGACTTTAATACTTGACTTAAACAACATGTTTCTTGAAGTCTTAAACCCATCCTAGATCTATCCAATTAGAAGTAAAGTGCATTTTGTCAAAGGATTAGCCAATTATATAAAATATGTCCCTAACAATCTCCCCCTTTGGTAATCCATGACAAAACCACAACAAACAAATAATCATGAGAGAATTCTTAAATCACTAAACCCAAAACCACTTGTTATATTACAAAATAAATCTATCTTTACTACAAACTCTTGAAAAACTTTGCAAGAAAAGAGTTCACGACATGATAGACTCTCACAACCTGTCTTTCTGAAACACTTAAAAAAAAAACTCATCAAGGCATTATATGTCAAACAGAAATAAAGATTGCGTACATAAAGAAACATGTATATAAAGATAGAAAAGAAATAACATATGTAGAGGTAGGTGAAGAAAAACATGCATCATCATCATATATGAAAATAAAGTACAATGTATATAAATAAATGGTCACAAGATCGAAGGTACAAGAGGCTAATGTAACTAAAAGAAAGAAAAGTAAACATAAACCTCACTACATCCCTCAAAGCTATATACACTCCCCCTAACAAAATATCCTATACTAATTCTCCCCTTAAGTACAAGACTACTCTCAAATCCAAAACTACTCTCCTCTTTTAGTCACGAATGACAAAGGGCAAGTCATTAAGAGGTCGTCATCTCGTCATCACCGGAAGAGTCAACACCATCCTCATCATTCTCATCATCAGGCTAGACCTCTGGAGAAGGAGAGGGAGAAGGAGTAAGACCAGCTGATGAGTTAGAAATTTACGATCGTCATAAAGCTGAAATCGTCATTAACCAAGAGAAGACGTCACGTATTTATTACGCTCATTGATGACAAAGTGTAATGGATGGAGCAACGATCACAGAGTGAGCTGTGAACTTCATACAAAGATTTTGTAACACACCAACCGTTGAGCATAAATAAAGCGATTCATTGCCCATTAATGAGGCACACAATTATAAAAGAGAAGGCAACAGAAGTTAAAGGTACACACAAAATACTCTACAAAAATCACTCTCCAATCAATTCTCTTTAAAATCTTTCTCCCTTACTGACTTAAGCATCAAAGGCAGTTTGGCTAACGTCACATCGGCGTGTTACTCTTCCACCCAGTTCATTTTGCAGGTTTTCCTCCAACAGGGACAACCCCAATCATAACTTCGTCCATCCACTATGACGAAGAGCGCAATTGCTAATTTTTTCCATCATCAATTTGGCACCGTTTGTGGGAAATGCTAATCATTCAAGCCATCTTTCCCAGTGACAAAAGAATTCCTCGAAGTACGAGATGGAACCAGAAACTACACAACAGCAAATCCAGGCCCTCTTGGCCAATGTGGAAGAGCTGACTCGCCAAAATGAAGAGCTGCAAAAGATGATGGAATCCTAAAATGCAGAATGTCAGCGAATAGGAGAAAACCAAAATGAAGAAGAATTAAACTCCCAAGCCAACAGGCGAGACAGGACCTCGGGAGAAGATTCCTCCAGGATGGAGAATGAGCTTCGCAACATGAGGAAGGAGATGGACGAGTTAAAAAGTGCCATGAAGGACAAAGGCGGAGAGAATTTGGATGAGATGATTTGAAGGACGAACTCACCATTCACCACTGAAGTACTGAATCATCCCCTCCCACCGAAATTTCGTCTCCCACAGTTGGAATCATATGACGGTTACAAGGATCCCTTGGATCATATTGAATCATTCAAGACATTGATGTTATTGCAGATGAACCCAGACGAGGTGATGTGCAGGGCATTCCTAACAACACTAAAAGGAGTGGGTTGATGGATTTTGCTGAGAAAGAGGGGTTTGGATTGAGAGAAAGGAAGATTCTATTGAGGAGAAGTGAGAAAGAAATGAACTGGATCGCGCCTCACTATATATAGAAAACTGCCTCTCGATGGATTGAGGATCTATCAGGAATCTATCAAGCACTAAATCTCGACAGAAGAGAATCTATCGAGGATTTGTCGAGAATCTGTCAACGGCTAAAGGATGGTCTTGATGGATTGAGGATCTATCAAGAATCTATCGAGCAGACAGAGAGCACAAGAATTTTGCTCGATGGATTAAGGAAACTATCGAGAAGCTATCGAGAGATAACCCAAAAATCTCAATGGATCGAGAAACTGACAAGAAGACAGAGAGCATAGGAAAAATTCTTGATGGATCGAGAAGCTGTCAAGGATTCTGTCAAGACCTGAAGAAGAAAGCTCGATAGAAAGGAATCTGTCGAGGATTTGTCGAGGAGCTGTCGAGCTTGAAGAAAATGAGTTTTTCAAGGAGGAAAAACATAAAGAGTTAAATGCAACAAGCAATCTACTCAACCAAAGATCTAATCAACATGTTAAACTCTCAAAACATCTCTCAGCATATGTGCAAGGCATTCATACATCCAACACACACACACACACACAACAAGTCTAACCAATTTTATATTTCAAAAACAAGTTAAGACAGTTAAGTAAGCATATATTTACACATGTATTCCTTGTGATGGCCTAATCACATTGTACTTGCACATGTATCAAGAGTAGTAAAGAATTTATTTATTTGCTAAAGTACCTTTAATGAAGAATTAGTCTTCAAGCTTGCCCACTTTCTACTTTCTTAGAAAGAGTACAGAGGGACATAACTCCTCCATTGAAGTTTTGCTTGATATTGCTTTCTTCAAATTATATGTAGTGTGGACGGCATGACTGTTTTTTAGAGGAAATGGATGACGAATAATGCACATAGTAACTTTCACTGAAAATTTTATCCACTTTGTACGTTCATTCTTTACCTTTATAGTGTTTAACCATGGTCCACTTTCTAACTTCTAAGTCGTTTTTTTGACTACAAAGTTTAACCTAATGGTGACCATCCCACTTTTCGCGCTTTTGAAAAGAGGTAGATATGACACACCAACATAGATTAACCTAATGGTGACCATCTATATCATATAAGCAAGAAGGCAGTAGGATGCAAAGTAATTTCCGATGATCAGATCCTTAGAATATTCCCCTTCTTTCATTAATACTCTTTGGATGAACAAGCTGGTCTGGCTAAATGGTTTAATCTTTCATTAAAATCAACTTGGGCTTAGTTGGATACCTACTAGACACATTGGATGGTTTAGTTTCTATCATCTTTGCAATTTTCTGAGATTTCCTGTATTTTTTTCTTTTGCCGTTATAGTTTTCAACAAGCAGTAGAAGTTTGCTATCATTTTTAACTTTCTTCTAAAATGTACTAAAATGATTTCAGTCTAGGACCCTTCATTCATTAATTTATTTTTATTATGCAAAGCAACTTAGATTAAATCTACAATCCAATGTCACAGTAAGGATAGAATGTCATCACATATCATTTAGTTGACATTTATAGTATTTCCAACGGAGACATTAGAGATTTAAATCGTTCCCACCTTGTTGTAATTATCAAATTAAAAAAAAAAAAAAGGATAAGAAGACGAAGAAGTATAATAGAATATTTTGCGATCTCATTCTAAATGCTATCAATTAATATATAATGATAAATTGTAGATGAAATTGATGTGTCTAATTTATTTATTTTTCTTTTTTGGTTAAACATTCACAGGAGTGTTCAAAATGCCTCCAAATCGACTGTTGTCTCATTATAAGGTCGATGCTCGCATGAATAGACTTATTATACATCATGCAATGCAGAGGATATGCTACTGCGCCTAGCAGTTCTTTTACATTTTATGGTCCTAATTGAATAAGTCGTGCATAACTATCATTTAATGCATAATTCACAACAAATTTATAACTTTTATCATATAATTATCTTTTGCAGAATATGATTCAAATTTCGAGTTGATGATGAATAAGTAAGAGCTCAACATCCCCTATCACTTAATGATCCATGATTGGGCTTTTACAGATACTCATAGCATATTATTCGCTAATTGAATCAGGCTTGATGCTGTTGGTAATGAAATGCACATAAAGCAAATCACTTTTACTTCATTGTTGTGGCTCTCTGATCTCTTTAATTTGTTCTCTGATTGCATTAGTACATACATATGTGCATTTTAAAGTTTAAGAGATATGATATAGAATGATTGTTTAGCTTTAGTATGAAGTATACTTTTAATGGCACCTCCATTTGATTCGTCAATTAGTCATGGGAAAGAAATGATAAAACTTGGAAGTTTACGAAGGCCATTTCTTTTTTCAAATTCTTATTAAATTGTTCTCAATTATACTATTTTGATACATGGATTAGCAAGAAATGATGAGTACCAATTTCTTTTAGACCCCCCAAAAATAGAAGATGTACAAGTAGGCATGTTGTGCTCTGTATAATCACATCCTTAATCTCAAAAGCATTGCCACCATGTAGCAACCAAAACTGTGAAGGAGCTTCAACTAAGTTGCATGGACACGGACACTGACACGGACACGACACGGACACTGACACAGGGATACGGCAATTTTTGAAAAATAAGGACACGACACGGCAGGGACACGGCGGTTAAATAATTAATTAAATTTTATATTTAGGTATATTTTTTAATATTAGTAACATATTTCTATAAAGGAGCAGCTGACTCAGTTGATTTTTCATTTTTATTATCTATTTTAGTAAAATCACCTACAATATTTAACTTAAATAAAAAAATAAAATTATAGTAGGACACACAAATAAAAATCACTAAATTCATAATAAACATTATAATTTATAAGACAAAATAAAAGGTTGAGTAAAGAAATACCGCAACAGTATATTAAGACATCAAGACTGAGAATGGGCTTAAAAAAAAAAAAAAAAACGCTTTTCCTCCAAAAGGTCCAAAAGGACCAAAACCATATCTGAAAGAACAAAAGGAGAGACCAAAACCAATATCTGAAGAACAAAAAAAAAAAGAGGAGATCGGGCCTCTTGTCCACGCCGAGAGAGAGAGAGATCGGAAGGGACAGCCGGCCAGGGCACGGCGCCGACGTCGACGTCTATGGAGCTCGCCGATCGGCCCAATCTAGCTCCGGCGAGGGACAGAGGGCGATCGGACCTGTTGTCCACGCCGAGAGAGAGAGAGATCGGAAGGGACAGCCGGCCAGGGCACGGCGTCGACGTTTATGGAGCTCGCCGATCGGCTTGATCTAGCTCCGGCGAGGGACAGAGGGCAGCGGCAGCGGCGGCGGCCCGATCTAGCTCCGGTGGGTGTCAAAAACTGTTTGATCTTCTCTTTTTTTTTTCTTTTTTTTTTCCACTGCTGGCGTGTCGGATGTGTCGGAGCCGTGTCGGCGCCGTGTTGGAGAAGCGAAAAAAAAAAAAAAAAAAAAAAAAAAAAAAAAAAAAAAAAAAAAAAGAGACACTCGCCGGACACCGGAATCCGGCGAGTCGTACCCGTTCCGGTGTCCGACACGTGTCCGACACCGACACGACGCCAAAAATGGCGTATCCGTGCAACCTAGGCTTCAACAGGCACTCTCCAATCTCGAGCTTTACCAGATTTATTTGGAAATCGAGGAAGCAATTTTTTTGGGAAATGTGGGCTTACTTGGGTTCACTGATGATGCTGGTATCATTGGAGATATTCCACACACTGCTGCCACCTGCTCATACCAGCGGTTCAACTTTCAAAAAGTATTTGGTACGTAGTTTGTTAACAGGTCTAGTTATTTGCTTTGGCAAGTTCAGAATTTTTCTCTTTTTTGATCTGCCAAGGTCTTTGAAAGCAGCTCAATTGAATGACATAGTTAATATAAATATTTCTGCCCTTTAGTGACGGCCTAAAAAAAGATTTGGGCCAATGTAGAAACTACCACAAGTAAGAATATCCTAGGCCCAAAACTGAGAAACTATAAGAAATCAATTCATTTCCATTTTCTCTACCCTTTCCCCCTTGTCCACATGGTAGAGCACATGCATTCGAAATACGGGATAAGATAATCTGTATTCAGTCTAATACAAATATAAAGCAAAAAGTCCAAAGGCAATAAGGCATAAAAAATTTCACAACTGTTAGGATAGCAAGTTGTTATTGTTAGATAAAAAAATAATATTAGTAATAGGTCTAGATAAAAATCAATAACAACTTGTTAATTCAATTGTTGTAAAAAAATATATTGCACACCAATCGTGGCCAAAATTATGATAACATGATTTTCTAACACACACCTTCATATTGTTTAGTTTCACTTTGGAGCATATCATTGCCATGTTGCACATCTTTTTGACAGAAAGTATGGACACTTTCGCACTGAACAGGATATAATTGGCAGAGTGGTAAGCTAGACCCTTCCATTATGAACGTAAATGAAGGTGAACACGAGTTGCTGCCCTGTCTTGTTCAGGTATTCTCTCTTTCTCTAGATTATACACCCATAATGAATGTGTATGCTCATATATATATATATATATATATATATATATATATATATATATATATATATTATGTTTGGGTATAAATATATTAATTAATATAACAATGCCATATAGCACATTCTATGCTTGTAACGCTTACATAAATTAGTTTGAATTCCTGGTGTCCAAAAAACAGGATTTTGTACAATTTCCAATTAGCATATATCTTATTAAATATCCTATCACATATGCAGGTGTCTATTCAATTAGATGCTGATGGGAGTTGCTAAAAATGT
Source organism: Lithocarpus polystachyus (assembly GCA_033629205.1). Classification (NCBI taxonomy): domain Eukaryota; kingdom Viridiplantae; phylum Streptophyta; class Magnoliopsida; order Fagales; family Fagaceae; genus Lithocarpus; species Lithocarpus polystachyus. Next base: position 36,029,862 of record CM066165.1, read on the forward strand.
TGTGTGGAGCCTTTGATTAATTAATGAAAAAAGTCAACAGATTTTCCTATGATTAACCCAACATTCTCCGGAAACAAAAACAAATACAATTATTCTGGGTCTCGCCAAACGTTGCCACATTTTCCATTTGATACCACGTGAAGCTCAATGTGTTAAATCAATATCTGCCCATACATGGTCTGTTGGTTGTCGGAGATTTATCGGTGAGCCTTTTTTTGTTCCTAAAGGGGACGACGAGGATGATGGATCGATATCTTCTTGTGGTTGAAGTGAGCAAGGCCTTGATCATTTATCTCATCAACAAAACTGCATAATTTTAGTGTAAGCTAATTTGCAAACTTAGCTAATGAATATCCAGTTGATATAGTGCACAGTTGATGGCTTCATGAATTTAAATTGCTTTCTGCGAACATGTGGTGAAATGAAATTATTAGGAAACTTTTAGGCCCCAATTGATTTTATAACATATTTAATCGACTTGTTAAATTAATCGGTTAACAATTTAGATTGATTTTTAGGTTAATAACTATAGTCTACAGAGAAACATACGTTACACTATATGAAAAACAATAAACAACCAAACAAATGACACAACAAATGATGACGCATGGAACTATTCAAAACGAAAAACCACTATAGGGGTTTAGCCACTGATCCTAAGAAAAACAAATTCACTATATATAGAATTGGAGTTTTTCAAAATATAGTAATCATATTCTAGTTTCCTACCACTTGTAGTATTTTTGTTTACCTTTTAGCTTTTTTGCTTATGAACGACTTTTTAAGACCTCACATCTTTTTTTCCTTCATATCTTTAAAGTACAAGGATATTTTAGTCTGCTTTTAGCAAAAAGCCATGTAAACTAATGTCAAAGGTACACTTAATGTGGCTCTAAATCCTTGGATTCTTCGATATATGAACTCTACTGCACGTGAACTTTCTACTCATGACTTCAAGTACCCATGTGAAGCTTTGATCTCCATAGCAAACTCTGAGATGGCTCTGTGTCTTTAAACTTGATCTATATTATGACAGCAACAACACCGTGGAAAAAGATTCTCTATTTGCTTTTGAATCAACAGGCTGAATAGGTGAAGGTTAGGATTTTCTCTTTTAATAGTACAAGTTACCTACACAACCTGCTAAAAGTCGTGCTTAGTGGGCCTTTTATATAGGCAATACTATTAGGGTTACAAAAACCCATTTGCATAGCTAACTTAATGAAAATCGCATCAAATCAAATACTGATTCTATAATTCTCAGTTGATCAAGTATGTGTTGAGAATGTGTCAAACTTAAATGTTGATCAATTGAGGATGCGTTGAGATTCCATACAATAATTTATTTTTGTCAAGCATTTTGTATATGCATATGTATATGGTTATGTTTATGGTTGGTTGTATGTATATGTACACACGTCTATGTTCTTGTTTATGTGCGTACCACATAATTTACCATCTAGAGTCAAGTCCTCACCCCTTGTAATTGATTGAAACTTGATACCATCGTTAATAAAAGCAAATTTAGGAGGTACAGAACATGTATCACGTGATTTTGGAAGGGTACAAGAATCTTGGCCTTAACATTAGGCTTTTAGTGCAACACATTTCTATCTTTATAGCATGAATACTTCCTAATTGGATCTACCAGGAAAATGGAGAGACAAATATTAGGAGAATTAACCATGTGCGAGTATTTAATGATGGTATTATATGAAGAAAATCAAACGTTTTCCAACTAAAATACAAATAAAAGTATATTTCAAAAATACTTTTCAAATACAAAATTGGATGTGTATGCTCTAATCCAATAAGGACAGTACCTATTGTAACCATATATACATAAGCAACTTTTTGGAGGGCAAGTATTGATGGAAATGTCCACGATATTAATACGAATATGTTGCTCCTAGGATAATCAACTTTTGAGATTTTCATGTATTAGTCCTAATGTAGCAAATCATTATGCAGATAATCATTTTTGTTTTTTGAATAACAAGCAAATAGATAGGTTGTGTTAGAGTTTGAGATCTCTCTACAAGGACAATAAAGAGAAATTTATCATGTCCATAGTTTTATTATTATTATTATAATGCATATACATGTTTGTTGCAATCTCTATTTGAAGAAGTAATAATGTGAAAGTTATAAATGCTAGTATTATGTAAAGAAAGTCCAAAGTTTATTGGCTAAAACATTGAACTTTTACGCCGATTCACCATTAACCTTTATTAAAGATAAAGGAAAAATAATAGTAAACTTTGTGGAAAAAAAGGGGTACATAAGAAGCACTTTTTGAAATTAATGATAAAAAAATTTCTAATTACCACTTTTTTTTTTCTTTTGTCTCAAAACTCACCCACAACAAGGGAGAAGGAATGGAGTTTTAATACAAAAGCACATCATAAATTCTACTCAAAGCAATGATAGTTTTTAACTTATTTTTTTTTTTCATTTTTCTTAATTTTTGTACAAAAAAAAATTAATTTATTAATTAGTTGTTTTAAAGTTTAATAAATTATTAGCTTTGAATTTAGATTTTTAATCTGTGTATTTGTAAATGCATATCCATATGTATATGTTTATGTTTGAACGTGTGTGTACATAACTATATAGGGTAAATTGCAATTTACACCCCTAAAGTTTGGGGGAGATTGGATTTTACACCCTGAAATTTCAGAATTTAGATTTTACCCCCTGAAGTTTGGGGTGTTTGGATTTTATACCCTAACGTTTCAGAACTTGGATTTTACTTCCTAAAGTTTAGGTTGTATGGATTTTACACCCCAAAATTCTGAAACTTTAGGGTGTAAAATCCAGACACTCCAAAACTTTAGAGAGTAAAATCCAAAAACTTCTAAAATATATAGGGTAAAATTCAAATTCTGAAACATTAGGGTGTGAAATCCAAACATCACCAAATTTCAGGGGGTAAAATCTAAATTTTGAAACTTCAGGGTGTAAAATCCAATCACCCCCAAACTTTAGGGGTGTAATTTGCAGTTTACCCAACTATATATATATATATATATATATATATATAGACAGACACGTGTATACATACTTGGTTATGTTTGTATCACATAATTTACCATCTAGAGTTAAATACTTACTCTGTCACTAATTTGAAATTGATACAATTGTTAATAGAAGTAATAAAGTGCAAAAAATATTGATTTCCTTCGAATGTATTTGGGAAAAAAAAAAAACCTCCTTTCATATCATTTTGGACCAACAACTGATAAAATAAATTTATAAATGTGACTTATTGGTGACTGAATTTACAAACAAAGTTAGGAGTTATTAAACTCGTATCACTTGATTTTCAACGATACACCACTAATATATTTAAATCATAATTTATCATCGTTTATAGAAGCAACGATATATGTTTGCATCATTAACTTACGTATGACATCACTATGACAAAAGGCCAAGTTGCATTACTATTTTGTCTAGTTTTGATTATATGGATGAAGTAAACACAAGAAATCTAGCAGTTTGTTATGGAATGTTATTGTTTTCCATAGACTTTAGATAATAGAAGAGATGAGAAAGGAAAATATGTTTCGATTTAATTTTCTTTAAAAAAAGAAAAAGAAAAAAAAAGAGGAAATATATTTTACATGATTTTGGGAATACAAAAAGAGTGGACCCTACAAAAACATTTTCCCTCCCTGTTTTGTTGGTGAAACTACAATAAAAAAAAAAAAAAAGCACCGTTAGTCTTTCTGTTAACCAATGTTAGTATTATTGCTTATATGGCTAACAAAAACAGAATAGTGAAATGACATCTTTTTAGCTTATGTGGCATTATTTTATTGATAAATTTTAAAAGTAAATTTACACATCATAATTCATAATCGTACAACTTGATCAAATAAGTAATACTCAAATCAAACCAAATAAAATTTGAATGTCCAAATCCACAATCAATGATACACATAACAATGATTTAAATTTGTCCCCTTCCCACTATACGTCATCGACGTCCATCAATGGCAAAACATCCTTATCATGGTACCAGAAAATTTTCCAATTTTGTTAATCAATTAATAATAAAAAAATCCCTAAATTTGGGAGAAAGAGAGCAAGAAATACATACAAATTGTCCTTGTAACCCATAATTGGGTCATGGAATTGAAGAGCTTTCATAGACGCTTAGTGTGTAGAGAAGAATTTTGTGTGATATCTAAGAATCTATTAATGTGTATATATATATATATATATATATATATATATATATATATATATATAGGACAAGTGAAACATCAGAGAAAATTTTAGTTTGAGATAACAGAGGTTGAATTTGAGAGAGAGAGAGAGAGAGAGAGAGAGAGAGAGAGAGAGAGAGAGAGAGAGAGAGAGGGGAACAAGGGTCTCATACAGTGAGGATTAGGTCTTATACCAATTTGGATCTGTAAAGCATAAAGGTTGGTTCATGTTTGTATGTTCAATGATCAAAGCCATGTTAGGGTATAAGATTAGCAAGTCTTTTGATAACAGATTTAAATTATTTATTTATCTATAGGTATAGGTTAAATTGTTATTGATTGTGGATTTGGAGATTCAAATTTGATTTGGTTGTTACTTATTTGATTGAGCTATGACAGTGAGATTATAAATTTATGATATGTAAATTTACTTTTAAAATTTTTTAATTAAATAATGCCAAATAATTAAAAAGATGTCATGTCACTATCTTGTTAGCCATATAAGTAATAATACTAACAATAGTTAACAGAAGGACTAACAGTGCTTAATATTAAACTTGAGAGACTAATAGCACTTAATTGAAATTTGAGGAACTAATTGCACTTACAAGATAAATTTTAGGAACCGATTTTCCTCATTTTCAATTTAACCAAAGAAAAACCTAGAAGGGATGGCAAATTACCATTTATCCCCTCGAAACCAAAAACTGCAAAACCCTCATTTTTTTTTTTCAAAACCCCAAATCAAATCACTTGCCCAAAACTGGAGTGAGTGAGTAACCATGTTAGGTTTCACATTCGAATGCTCTGTTTCCACCTCTTTCTCCTCCTCACAGTCCACACCTTTCCCCTTCTCCTTCTCAAACCCACCCACTGCCACAGTCTCTGCCTTCTCATTTGGATCCTCTATATAAAGTTGTGATTTCCAACTAGATTGTGTTGCCTTTAATTCTGTGCCAAATTTGATTGTAATTTCTTCAATCATTTCCTCGTATTTATGTGGATTCACTTGTAATGTATGAGTGTGAGAGATCGGTGAAGAATCAAGTTTCAAAGATGAATTAGTGCAATTCGTGACTAGTTTGCAAAAAGCTCGCGAGAAGAGTAACCCATGAAAAGGCCACATGTGAAGCACATGACTTGAAGTTGAAAAGCCACGCTAGGTTGTCAACTTCGCGAGTGTTTAGTGAGAAGGGCCATCCCACAAGGTACTCGCGAAACTCTTTGTTTGGCAAAAAGATAAAGTGTTTTACCAAATTCTTTACCCACACTATAAATACCCTTATTACCCACGAACATAATTATCAAATTGTGAATCATATCATGAATCAATTTTTGATTTTTTTATATCATGTATCGTATCGAATCGTGTATTGTAAGATACATAAATACCTAATAAAATTATAAAATAATTATAGTTATACATATATAAAAGATATATTCATTTTAAATTCAAAATATATTCAACTAATGATCAATTTAATAATTACTTATGTAATAAAATTTAACAAAGCTAACTAAATAAATCAAATTAACTTATGTTTGTAACATGCACATTCAAAATGATTAAATTCAGAAGTAATACATGATATATGAACCAAAATAATAATATCTTTTCATTATTTTGGCTAATCAACTCCATCTAAGTCAATGTTATCATCATGTTCAGCGTCTTGCAAAATTATTTTTTCATAGATATTTTCTTTATTATTATCAACATTTACTTTTTTTTTTTGGTTTTTTTTTTCTAATAATTTTTTCTTTATATTTTTACTTGGCGTTCTAGCTTTTTAGACTCAAAATAATAATAACAAAATAAAAAATAATTATATTTTCATTTAATACATTATTAATAGCATAGAAAATAAATTGGGACATATATAAGTGAGTGTTATGAGTAGTCTAAATTTTGTAGGAGAAAGAGAAGGGAGGAAAAAAACTCATGGACTTGCTATTTCATTAGACTCAATTAAGTTTCCCAATAATTTTGTGTTAACAAAGTTTAACAACTTGTTTAAATCAAATAAAATCACAAATTTTAACAAAAAAAAAAAAAAATCATTATAAACCTACATGTCTATGTATCGTACAATACTTACGATTCACTGATACGATACGCATCTATGTATCGGACGATTTATGAGCACTTACGATACAAAACTTTTTGTACACAATACGATACGATACGATACGTATCGCGTATCGTATGATACTGAAAACTATGCCTATGAATATTAAAGAGTGCTTTTTGGAGAGAAAACCTTAGCAAATACACTTGAGAGTTAGAGATTGTTATACCCACAATCATCTACACATTTCCTTATGATTTTTCTCAACTCCTACCTCTCCATCTCTAGATCCTTGAGAGGCTCTTAGCCCAAACACTTACCACACCCAATCTAAGTGTTAAATGAGATTTTGATGCTGTTGGGAAGCATTGGAAGGAGCCATTTAGTGGTGGATGCAATCAGGCTGAATTGTGAGATCTAGAAAGCTAGAGAAGACAAGACTTCGAGAAGTCCATTGGTAGCAGGAGCTTGGAGGGCTCAAGTACATGGGGTAGACTAGGCTCGAGGGGTCTTTTATTTTTCGTGTACTCTAGCTTTATTCTCTAGTGGATCGATTTCGATTTGGAGGGTTGCAAAAAGGTTTTTTGCCAAGTTCTTCGGTTTCCTCTTTGATAATACATCTTGGTGTTATCTTGTGTTTGCATCTCTCTTCCCTACTATTTAAGTTTTTTTTTTTTTATTGTTTATTGTAAATGGATATGGTTTAGAGTAGTGTTATCGGTTCATTGCGTATATTTATTCTTGTTCTGCATTTTGTTAAGTTTAAGTAAAAGCAATTTAGCTGTAATTTTTAATTTGGGGTTTGAACAAGCTTGTATGTTTTCACACAAATTTGAGCTTCCATTTGGTATCAGAACAGGTACACTTGTCGGATTTCAATATCCTTGTGTGATCACACAAAATTACAGTGAAAATTGTAGGATTCTATGAGCCACATCTAATGTAATAATAGTTGCACTAAATTCACCATGAAGCTAGCCTATTAGGAAGAAAGATTTATGATTTCAAAACCTAAGATGACCATGCCCTACTTGAAAAATGTGGATGGAAAGTTTTGCAGCCAATATTTACAATCGTACGAGAAAAGTAATTTAATTTTAGAAGAGTGATGATGTGATTGAAGCTAACCGAGTTAACTTTGTTGTGTCATTTATGTTATTTTGGGCTTCTTTTTGTACCAATTTTGCAGCTTGAATGACAAACATTTGGGCTTTGGAATAAGAGTACATTTGAATTATTTGGACCCATCTCGATTTGGGCCCAATCCATGTACATATATTTTTTTTCATTTTTGAAAGAAACCCAAATAACTTCTTATTTGAAGGCCAATTTCGAGTGCGAATTTAAATTCATGTGATTTATAACTTAAAGTAGTCTAAATCTAAACACTAGGAACTACAAAATCAAAAAATATAATGTAAGGGACAGATTGACTTTTGGATATATTTTCAAACCAAGGTTATTCATATTCTTCTAATGCCAATAGTATAAAATTTTTTTTTTTAATCAATAATCTGAGCAATTGTGTTTGAGGATTTGAAGCCAAAAACACAATAAACATATTCCAAAAAAGAATTTGAATGAAAAGATAATATTATTAAACCAAAAAGAAAATACAAACGACTTAAAACTCAGCAGCACCTAGTAGCAAAGCTACAAACAAATTTCAGCCCACTGAAAAGGACTATGCAGTCCTAGAACCCCGATGGCTGATACCATACGACACAACCAAGGTCCAGCTCCAACCAGAACTGAGCCTACCAACTAGCATCCTTAACTACGATCTATCACAAAGCTTACAAATCAAGACCAAGATAAGTTAAGCAGCCCAAGAACCTGGCTCAACATGGATTCTTAACAAATCACAAAGCCCTCTGTATCACCCTACATCATTCTAGATGATTTCCTCAGACACAAACTCAATTATTCCTTTGCCTTCAAATATGATATCTTATTTTAAATCTATCTATAAGAGAGAAAATTGTTCTGCACATCTGATATACTGCGCTTCCTTCTCACATAAGGATGATCCCCATAAATAGAGTCAACGATAGAATAGTAGTACACCAAATGTACTAAATTAGAAACTTGTGATCTCCCTAGACATTATTTATTGGTCCAACCACATTGGGAGTAGGCATCGAGGATTCAGTGGATGCTCGTGAAGCTGTTGTCCAGACTGATTAGAAACTGTGTCGGAACCAATCACATAAACTGTGGAATGCCTCCAAAGTGGGGTGCCACATTGGTTCAAGAGTTTCTTGACAGCGTCGGAGAATCTGTTCGCGTGAGCGATAAAGTAACAATACTAGAACAAATACACATATAGTGAAGATGAACCACCCAAAAGGAGGAACAAGCATCAACAAAATTAAGTCATAGGCAAAAACTCCGGAAATGAGAAACACACCCTTGAAGAAAGGGTGATGGGTTCTGTTGAAAGTTGGTAGTATTGTCACTGCCATTAATATAGTGAAGATACATACATCTATTATTAAGAGCAACATGAGTGCACCATGTATGTCGAATAGAGATATACCTGGGCTTTGATACTTCCATTTGAGAATGGTAAGCAGAGTTCCAAACACAAAGCCAAAAACAGCAAGCCATTTGGTATATGAACGGAGTTCTTCCTCATTCCTAAAAATAGAATATAAATTGCTTCAGAATACATATACCATATAGTTTAAAATGAATTAAATCAAACTCTCTCACGATGCATTTGCATTTTTTTGGCATGTATTAAGACAATGAGATACTTATTGTCTCAATTTTCAACAAAGTTGGACTTGGAAAGTTGGAATGGACTAACCAAATATTTGTCTTATGCTTAAAGATGCAGCTATCTTATAATCGTACCAAAAGTATCAAAGTGAATCACATTGCTAACTAATTGGAGTAATGCTACCTTCAATCATGAGTTACATTTAATTCATGCATTAATTTTTGATTGAATTTAATTTTCATCTAAAAAATTTAACATTTATTATTAGGTAAGTTAATGGTCAGGGATCATGAAATCTAAGATCTGTTGGATGCTTGGATTGACAATATAGAAGAAAATAATCCATTGCAAATATCAATTCAGAAACTAAATTGCCTCCAAAAAAAAAAAAAAAAATCAGAAACTCAAAGAATCAACAAAGTTACAAACTTTTGATGGGGTTGACCCTCAAAGAATCACCCATAATTTGATCAATCCCAATTTTCAACAATTTCCCAGAAAACAAAAACCTTTTACAAGATCAAAAACTTTCATTACTTCAATTCTTATTCTCAACTTCTTGGAAGCCTAAAGTTTGGATGAGAGCCAGCATCATCATATTTTTTTGGAACAAAATAATGTCCATAATCTTTATTGGCACCTTAACCAAAAGTTTCCATGTCCAAACCAAAAAAAGACTGATCATTTTTTGGGTTATCTGAATTCAAAGCATTGAACAGGTCTTAATGTCCTACAGAATCACCAACAAAAATTAAAGATGGATTCTAGATTTTGTGCCACAATCTTCTTGGCTATATATATACAGTTTAAAAAAGCTCCCCCACACCAAACTGTACTTGAATATGCAAGATAAGTAAATGATTAAGGCACATAAGCAATGCATATGTAAGTAAAACACCAAAACGTTCTTGTTTAAACTTCGTCTGGAAAGAACTTAGCACAAAAATGGACTTGAACTATTAGTAGAATTCATGACAAACTCAGAACAAAAAACTAAAGAAAAAGAGATAGCTATGTACCCGTCGGGGCAAAGATCAGCGTAGTTGTTCATGTCCATTGTCCTAAAGAGAAATTAAGTGGCAGCACTTGCAGCTAGCTCTTTGCTCTCTGCTCTTTGTTCTTATTGATTATGCAGAGTATCTCTGGGAATGGAACTCATTTATATAGTATAGACGATAGAGAACAGAGTTGGAGGTGTGGAATATATTAACGTATCTTTAGACTTTAGACTTTAGAGGCTTTCTTTAAAGTAACAAACATTGGTGGCAATTAGGCAAAGCCAATGATACGGACCGTACTGATGGGCTTGGCCGAATTTTGAATCATTCGGCTAATGGAACTTTCATTACTAGTGTCAACTGGTCAGAAGAAAAGCTAGATAAAGTACATGTCAAAAAAAAGTACCCACTTAATAACCATTAGCCATTCACATTTGAGATCCTTGTCTTAACTTGAACACTCTCTCTCTCTCTCTCTCTCTCTCTCTCTCTCTCTCTCTCTATTTATATATATATATATATATATATATATATATGAGTTGGGTTCAAGTTACACCTGGTGTAATTTTAAGCAATGTTACACCACCCAATAACTTATTATTGAATTAATATATTGAAAATCCAACCATTAAATTACATATTCTATATGTTCTTAACATGCATGCCAATTTTCATATCAATAGGATATTATTTACCATTTGATCTATAAACTCATCTTTTAATGCGTTATTTTAAACTACAAAAACTTGAATTTTAACAAGTAAATGATGATATGACTATTAATCTTTGATTACCTTGAAATTTTGCAAGCATGGAGAATATATGAAGATAATGTAATCTAACGGTGGATTTTTCAATATTCGCATTCAATTAAAAAATATTGGGTGGTGTAATACTGCTTAAAGTTACACCAGGTGTAACTTGAATCCAACCCAATATATATTTATATACACTATTGAGATACAAAACTCTTAATATAATACTTTATAATTGAATAATTTTGGTCTATTTGTCGGTTTGTACCAATACTATTTGCCTTTTTTTGCTTTTATTTTTTGTTATGTTTTCAAGTATAAAAAAATATATATACAACTTACACTTGCGAATGAGTTAGTTACTTGATTCTCTGTTTTTGGGTAATTGTCTTCTAAGGGTCTTCTTAATGAGTGTCTTTAAGGCATTTTGTTAATGAATCATATTAGGAAAGTTTTTATACCACTTTAATAGGAAATATAAGAAAATGTAATATATATACATATATATATATATCGAAAGTTTTTTCTTTTATCATAAAAAGTTCTAAAAATATTTTCTAAACCAATATTCTTAGGACATCCTTTAACTTTTTTCGTCTTTTAAATCTTAGAAAGATTTCAGATTTCTTTTTCTGTTTTATATCTTCTATTTTTTGGCTAAGTGGCAGATTTACTATTTTTCTTTGATTTCAAGCCAATGTCACCTATACATTCTTAAGTACATCAATTGAATTTATCAAAAAAGTATATTAACTCAAAAACTACGAAAATTTCTTGATGAAAATGGCAACAATGGCTCAAATAAGAATCGGCTAGTTCTTTTTTTTTTTTTTTTTTCTTTGAATTTAGCCCAAGGCACTGCCTTACCAAAATACAAACGCTAAGCCAAGTTAAAACTTATGTGATTGTATGATTATATCGCTAGCAAAAGCATATTTTTGTGTGGGTTTTAGCTAGCTCAACTAGCAAAGTCCCTGATGGTTGAATAAGAGACCTAAGATTTAATCCTCGCCTACACCAAAAACTGACTGGTACCTTGGTCTGATGATAAAGAGCTATCATCAGGAGCGGATGCCATAGGTTAAAACTCTTTCTCTCTCAAAAAAAAAAAAAAAAAAGCATATTTTTGTGACATTCAAACACGGTTTGGCTCTAGTGCACTAGACCCAATTGGATGTGGACACATGTCCAAAATTGGTTATATACTTGTATCGTGTTGATTCTAATACATTAGAGTATTGTTCCCAAGTTTTGTCAATGTATTTAAATCTCTATGTTGAAGATTTATTTTCTTAATCAATAACATCCAGACTTAATATCTATCCAATTCCACACTTGCTCTTACTATGTAACTATATTGATTTGTTGATTTTGTATTTCTTTGGATAATTTGGGATCAATGTTGCAAGAAATTCTGGGTTTTTTTTTTAATAATTTTTTTTATAATTTTAGTGATCACGACACAAAAAAGAGCTAAGAGATAAAAAAAATGTTTTTTTTTTTGGTAAAAGAAAAATAGAGGTTTGCTAGGTTACGCTAGCCCCCGGGCAGGGCGCTAAGGTTGGGCTTATATGCGGGCCAACCCGTGTATATGCCCACCAACGGACTCCTGCTGGCAGCGGGACTCGAACCTAAGTGGGTTAGACGAAGCATTCGAGCCTTACCAGCTGAGCCAAGCTCCCGTTGGCAAAAAAAAAAAAATGTTATTATAATGTTATTATATATGATTTGTTGTTATACAATGCCAATTTAAAATAAAATAACTCTTGAGTTAAATCACAAAGGGTAAAGCTTGTGTCCAGCATATATATTGCTTTACATTTTGATTGCCTATTTAAAGGATCCAAAGAACTTAATCTTCAAATAAAATATTCTAAAAGAGATCGTACTTGATACACTATCATAAACGAACTCTAATTTGACTAGAAAACCCTCAAAAACACGTAAAATCAAGAAAATAAAATCCTAAATCTTAAAATATTTAAAATTACATAAAAATTTAAAAGTTAACATACAATAAAAATTAAACCTCATATCTTGTCCTAGATCAACATATAACAATGATCAATGGCTTTTGCCTTGGTATTGGCATGCATGAACGTAGTACATACAGAATAAATGAAAATTGACACAATATTTGATTAGATAGTTACAATTACTAAATCATAAATCTTAAGATATACGTTGGAATACTGAATCACAGATACATAGAAAGTTCACAAAAACAAAGGCAAAGAAAAAGAAAAAGAAAAAAAGATGTTGGTTATTTGCTAGACATAAATAATTGGGAGGTGAAAAAAAGAAAATAAAGTTTGATGACGTGGGATGCAGAAGCTTGACAAGAAAATATATTCTAAAAATAAATCATAATTAATACCTAACCATAATATGACCTAAAAAACTTTTTTTTTTTTTTGAAACTACCTAAAAAACATTAAAAGCACCTAAAACAAAAGGAAATAATAATCATAAATCTAAAATTCTGAAAATTACATATTAAATACCAAAATTAATAAATAACGAAAGTATAATTGTAAATTTTGTCCAACCCTCCACATGATTATGTACTACTAAGCAATGAAGCACAGCCAAGATTGATGTTTCTTTTTGGTGTTCACGTTCCCGCTTTGATATGCCATGAAATCATCATACGCCATAGCCATATTTGGGCACTTAGAGTTTCCAACACATGATATGTATCCGTTCAAAGCCAATTCAACATTCAAGATTCCCACTTTCTTCGAACCCTTGAACACCTTAAGAGAAGTTGATACCTTCTGTTCTGCAGATTCCTTTTCTTCATCAATCCCATCGGAATTACTGTGATCATTACTCTCAGTCGTACCATCATCGATGTTATAAGACCAAGGATCTTCATCAGCAGTATCATAGCAAGGATCTTCATCAGCAGTATCGTACTTGCACTCTTCTTCCTTAATCTTAATGCTTTCAAATAGTGGGTGTAGGTCACACTTAGCCTTCCCTATGAACGAGTCTTTCCGCCATCTACGTGCCTGGTAAATCTCGCATAGCATAGAAGAGTTATCAGAGATTGAAAACACAAACCTCTCGTCCCATATGGGGTTTGAGCCTCTAGTGAAATTAACCTTTGTTTGGATCTTCGCTTCTGGGCAAATATATGCATCCACATAAGTCTTTGTGATCTTTTTAGCCTTCAGATGAGCAGATTGAAGATTAACCTCCAAAACTCTAAATTTTCCACTCACAGAAGGAGATGGCTGAACCATCCTGTCACAATCTTGTAAAACAAATTTCACGAATTACAGAATTTAAGGAATCGTATATGTAGGTCTAAGTTTTGTTGATATAAAAAAAAAAAAAAAGGTTTTGTTTTGTTTTGTTTTGTTTTTATAGAGTTGTGTTATCGGTTTTATGCTTTTCCGAAAAGGAGCAGCATAAAACCGATTAGGATTGTTGATGTGGTGATTTGAATAGTTCGTCTCTTGGAAGGACTTGTAAACCTAGTCCTTGTTGGTTTATTCTGCTGACTTAAGAAATCCTAGTCCAATCTGTTATTGTACACTACGGCTCAACTTTAATTAGCCAAAATTGTGGTATCTCAATACACAAGCAACAGAATATATAAACTATGCGGCAATTGATGTATTGATGATCAAAGGCAGCCACAACTTTGGTTATTAGAATAGGGCTTTCTCTATTCTCTATTATTTTGTACAGAGCTTTAAGGCGTGACTTTGTGAGATATTCAGGTTTCTTTAGTCATGTACTTTTGGTGATTGAGAGTTTTTTTGGTGTATTTGAGGTTTGGGTTTTTGTGAGAGTGTTTTGATACCACCTTTGTAATATCTTTCTTTTGTTAGTTAAACATTTTCCTCAACTCCGCCCGTGGATGTAGGTTAAAAGCCAAATCACGTAAATCTTTGTTCTCTCCGTGTAATCGTTTGTTGAGTTGTCTATTTCTATTTTGCATAAACCCACTATTATTTGGCTACACACAACAAATAAATATTTACTCTTCCGCTATTCTCAACAAGGATTGTTAGTATTCTTTTCCACCCTAAAAAAAAAAAAAATTGATTTTGCAAAAATAAGATCTCACCGCCTTTAATATATTGTTTACTAGCATTATTCTCATACTATGCATGGCTTGATGAAGATTTATATGTAAGCCAAATTATTTTTAAAAAATATTTAGAACTAAATTACTAAATAAATAGTAATAATAAATGATAAAATAAGTAAATAATTTTAATAAAAAAATTACTTTTAAAGTTTAGACTTTATCAGTGTTTATCTATATATTTTTATATTTTAAAATTAATTTTGTGCTTTGTGTTAATTTCTTAATATGGAATATGGAATGAATTTTACCTAAATTAAATAGTTTTTAAATATTATTGCTTAATTTGAGGAGATATATCCTAACAAATAATATAAAATTAATTTATTAATTAGTGAGAATAGTTTTAGCACAACCACGGCTTCTAACTTTTATTATATGGTATATGATTTAACTCCTGAATCCTATTAGGTTTTGCAAATAAGACATTGTTTATAATTAAAAAAAAAAAAAAGTAAATTTCACAAACCTACCCTGAGATTTGTGAATATACCAACTAAGTCCAAAATATTCTAAAATCTACCAATTTGGTCCTTAAAAGGAAACTTTGTCCCTGATAGCCAAACACCGTTAATTTCATTTTCTCATCTTCCTCTCTCTTTCCTATCTTATTCCTTTCCCCTTCTTCCCTCTCTACTATTGGATTTCTCTTTCCCAAAACTCTCTCCAACTAAACCTTAGCCTCGGTGAAACTCATGGCTTGGTCATCGGCATTAGCAACATTACCATCCTAGGATCTTCCCGATTCCCATATAATCAATGACGTTAACAGACTCTCGTCCCTCTCTCTCTCTCTCTCAGATCAAAACCTACACGGTAGAAGTGGTGGTGCTTCAATCTAGATCTCGCGTTCAACAGACTCTCGCAGCGGCGTCATGGATCGCGACATGGCCGATCATGTGATATCACATTTTTTCTGGTTTCTATTATGAAGATCGTTGGGATTGTGCTGGTTTTCTGTGTTGTTTGGCTGAGATTTTTGTTAGTTTTTTTAGGTTTTTGTTGGGAGTTTTAAGAGATTTCATTAGGAATTTACAAAGGCATTTGTGTGTTGTTTGGCTTGGATTTTAGTTGGTTTTTTTGGGTTTCTATTGGTTTTGAAAGATATATTTTTTGCACTTTTTTTGTCGAGATTTTTTTTTTTTAAGAGATTTTGATATTGTTTTTTATGGATTCAAAGATTTTGGTATTGTTACTGTGCTGATTTTTTTGGTACTTTGGGATTATTTGTAAAGGGTATTATGAAAGTAGCGATGTTTGGCTATTAGGGATTGTAACCACCCAAGTAAAATTAATTTTTGACAAGATTTGCTAAATAATTAGCTTGAGGTTAGAGAGAGTTTTTGAGAAAGAGAACTCAGAGAACAAAGGGAGAATAAGGGTAAAGGGACAAGACAAAAAAGAGAGAGGAAGAAGAGAAAATGAAAATTATAGTGTTTGGCTGTTGGGGACAAAGTTGTCTTTTGAGGACCAAATTGGTGGGTTTCAAAATATTTTGGACCTATTTGGTATTATCACAAACCTCAGAGTAAGTTTACGAAATTTACCCTAAAAAAAAACTCGGTTTATTTTCTATAAAAGTGGGTATCATTCTCCTTTGCTATTAATCCAAAAGTTTTATTATGTCCTGTGCCAATGAATTGCAATTGCTTCTCTTTACCTCTATCCAAACCAATCAGAGCATGATTCAGTTCAACTAATTCCTGCAAGCTTAGAGTCCACATGATCAATGGTCACACATCAAATCCATGATTTTTGATTCAATGTAAACCCAATTAGAGTAATCACATTGGTCCATGTATAATAGAAAAATGTGTAGAATTTACACAATTTTGCCTAAAAATGACTCATATCAATCAGTGTATAATTGTGTAAATTTACAAGTTTGCTACAGTATCCATATAAATTTACACTGACATTATTCATTTTTCATTAAGTTGTTTATTTTTTTCTTTACATATCTCGAGAATGAAATATAGAAATGGCAAAAATTGCTCGATCCGCAAGTACCCGACTTGTGAAGCAAATGCGGCAGGTTTGGGTTTTAAAAACCCAACCCGTAGCGAGTTTAGGTTGAGTGTGAGTATTATGTATACCCTCCCCGAACCCGACTTGTATGCAAATATTATATTAAAAAATTTTAGAAACCCTAACTATAAATACTAACTTTCTCATTTCTCTAACCCTAATCCTTCATTCTCATCACTCACTCTCAAGCCTTAGTTGCCCTCCCTCTCCCTCACTTTCACTCTCACTTGTTGCCACTGCCCTCCTCCCTGCCTCCCTCACCTCACCATCGCCGGTCCTTCCTCCAGCTCACCAGTCCATCCTCTCTACCTTTCTCACTGCGCTGCTCACTCCTCCACCACGTCACGGACGCCACTACCTCTTCCTTGCCTCCCTCACCACGCCGCTCACTCCTCTACCTCACCACAGACACCATTCCCTACCTCCTTCACCTCACCTTGATTGGAAAAATGAGGGATTTTTGTTGGATTTTCTAGGTGGGTTGTGGTTTTGTTTTTGGAGTTTTGGAGGGGCTAAAATAGTGGTAGCTTTTAGGTTGTAAAGGGAAGATCAATTGCTATATTGTGTTGGTGTAAAAGGAAAACTGAAGGATTTTTATGTATTTTTTTGGGTTATGCAGGGGATGGTTTAGGATTAATTTCATTGTCAAATGTGAGTCATGTGATATTATATAGTGTTTTACATTTTTTTAATTTATTATTTCATCTTGAAAAATATTTAGGATTTTTGTACTTGGGTTTGTGATTTTGAAAGGGAAAATGAGAAATCCAAAATTAAATTATTTTCTAGATTTGTGTGATACATTGATATTGATTTTTTTTTTTTAATTTATAAATAAGGCCATGGTTCAGAGACTTCAGATTGGGCCCTGAAGGGGCATGGTGGGTGGGGCCCACAGGGATCGTAAGGGCAGGTATGAGGGTAAAAAAAACCGTTTAGTTAATAGGGCGGATTCAAATCACAAATGGTGGTGCGGGTTCAAGGATAAAGAAACTCGACCCGTTGCCATTCCTAATAAAAGAAGATGGTAAATGGTGGTTCTTAAGTGTGAAGAAAGAGAAACAATTTAAAAAATCAAGAAAAATTGATATTTTAATGAAATATAGTGTGAAATAGGATGTAGGGTGTTTTGAAAGTGAGTAAGCAAAATAGAAAAAGTAGGTTCCTATATTAAAATAAATAGAAATCTTTCTATGAGCTAATGCGAATGCTTTTATTCAGCTACTATATTCTTATTGATTAATGGGTTGTTTTTTGGGGAATTTTTTTTTTTTTTTTGATGTAGTTTTAACCTATGGTTTTCGCTCATAATAATTACTTTTTATCATCAGACCAAGATGCTAAATTTTTTTTTTTTTTTTTTTTTGTGTGTAGGTAGGAATCGAGCCCCATATTTTTTATTTGTCAACTAAAATTTTTACTAGTTTTGTTAATTTCTTCATATTCTATCAATCTTCTTTTCCTTTTTCAAGTTATTTTTCTATTTTATTTTTTTTTTATAAAAAGTTTTTCCGCTTTATTTGACAAAGAAAATAAATATAATGTTAAATTGCAAAGTACGCCCTTAAATTTTGTAGGTCTTTGGATTTTATACCCTGAAATTTCAGAATTTAAATTTTACCCCTAAAATTATGAATTGTTTGGAAAGTTAGCCCCTCCATTAGTGTCGTGCTGATGTGTCCGTTAAGTAACATATAAGCCAACCATTTATGCTAGATGCACCAATCAAATTGTGCCACATGGAATTAGCTTATTATATATAATTAAATTACTAAAAAAAGCTTTAACAAATTAAAGTAACTCCTAAAATTTAATAAAATAAAATTATTTATTTATTTTTTTTCATTTCAGCTTGCTCTCGTAATAACATGGATGAACAGAATATCAAGCAAATTAAAATCCAGATAGATCAAATACATAAATTTTGAACTAGGTGGTTAATTGAAATTTGCTCAGGTGGTTTTCTTATTCTAATATTTAAAACTTATGCTTTCAAAATGGGAGGAGAGGGGGGGGGGGGGGGGGGAGGAAGTAACTTATTAAATTTAATTCCCAAAATTAAAAAAGGATAGCATAATAATAATAATAATAATAATAATAATAATAATAATAATAATAATAATAATAACCTTCTTGATATTATAATAATAATACCTTTTGTTTTAAATGAAAAATACTTTTTTATAACATGTCTACTTATAAAGTTATAATATTTATAAATTAATAAATTAAGGCAAGAACTAGTGTATTATCAATTTGGATGTCCATTGTTGACCTAATTACTCATGGGTATTGCTTGGGTTTGTTACTTATGCAAGGAGCCACATCAATAGTCGGTTCTACTCATTACAATGTCTATAAAATATTTTATGCTTTTAATTTTTTTTTTTTTAGAGAGTTCCAACATATGACGTTCACTCCTGATGATAGTCTTTTATCATCAAACCAAGACACCAATCGGTTTTTTGGTGTAGGTGAGGATTGAATCATAAATCTCTTATTCAACCATTTGAGATTTTATCAGTTAAACTAACTAAAACCCACCGTATGCTTTTAATTTGAAATGATGTTTCGTTACTTTTCTACAACAAACCTTATATATCTAGAGCATGCCTTTTAGACTACTATCTTGTGAATTTCTGTTGGTCCTTACTCTAAATTATATAGAAAAAATTAACTTTGAATTAAAGGTGGAAGTTTTTTTATGGTTATTTTCACCACACATTTTCTACAAGCCTGACCACCTTGTGGGCCCAATTTCATATGTTATAATATATTATTTTTTATTCTTTTAAGCATGGCCCAAACCCATGTGACATATCAGGAAAAATAAGAGAGTGGTTTTGGAGGGTATAACTCGGTTTCTTTTGTATCTTATTCATGAGTTTAATCAGTATGTGCTATTAAGAGGGTAAGGGACATTGCTAGCACCTCAAGCTAATGAAGGAGATATTTTACTTGGAATTTTCACCCCAAAAGAGTTGTTATGGTTTGGTTGTCTATGGCCCAAGTTTTCTGATATACCCTTTTTTGGCCTTAAACAAATAGCTTACCCTAAGTGGTTACAGTGATGGCTCCACTCATATGTGAGAGTGGTCCCACGACCACCCTCACTTGCCAAATTTTTTTTTTTATACTTAGCAAAAAAAAAAAATTATATAAATAATTATTTTAAACTAATCGGTTCTATGGCCATCTTGACTTGAAAAAAAAATGTATATTTATACTTACAAAAAAAAATATTATACACTAAATTAACTTATTTTAACTATCCTAATAAAAATGTTAAACACCCTGACCTGAGAATCACAGGAACTTGAGTTCAACAAAAATAAGAGTAATGCTACATCATAATATTTTCACAATAAATATTATGTAGTAAGCTGTTACTAATTCTAATTTGGGCTCAACATTGACATGTTTTACCTACCAATAACTGTTTGTTGCATAAGATTTGTTATGAAAATATTTTGTTCGCTTTATTGTTTTCATTTCAGCATTTTTAATTTTCAATTTTCACTTTATTTCTTATTAGTCTTTTTTTTTTTTTCACTTTGTTAGTACAAAAAAAAAATTGTAATATTTCATCTCTTTGTGTAATTTTTTTGTAACGTTGATATATTCAAGTTGTCTCTTTATTAGATTTTGTATAATTTAAATCTCTTAGTGACTAATCTAAAAAAAATCCCCAAAGCCGCCACTGAGTGGCTAGCCTTGTCTGCTACAACAACCAAATGTAGCATTCAAGGACTTGCCATTACTTAGAAACATTAGCCTAAGAATTTAGGTCACTTCATATCCTAAATTATGTTTAAAAAAACATGTCAACCCTTTTGCTCAATTAAAGCAAATATGACCATAATCTCTTTAATTAACATCTTGGAGTCCAAAGATTCTTATATTGACCAAAAACTAATAACTAAGAGCACCCCAAACTCATTAGGAAAGCCTAAATCAAATTCAAACAAAACTAGCCACTTGTTACCCTTTAGAGCTAAAACTTGGGAGTATAAGCCTACTCAAATAGCAACGATCGATTCTCAATATTCTGAAACTTGAGGGTGGAACTACTGGTATAAAGCAACCTACTTTCTCTCCCTCGTGACGTTTCCAAATTTCCTCTTATTACTGTCTGTGAGTCAAAGTATTTCCTCTTATTACTGTCTGTGAGTCAAAGTTTCAAACCTGATGTTCTTAGTGCATTTTCTACATTTTTGCTATTATAATTTTGAACTCTCTTGTTAAAGCACTATTCGTATGTGGAATTTCTAGTTTGACCCTCCACAAGTAATCATTTCTAAATAACCAAGGAAAATTTGGGTCATTTTTACATTTTTGGCCCTTGTCACAAAACATACCTAACAAAGTGATATAGTCATATTATTGTTTAATATAAATATTTCTAATAGTGATTCACACGAGCCTGCCTAAAAACACTAGTTATATATGAAGTGGCACTCTGAGTTATTTTTTTGCTACCAAAAAAAGTATATATATGACACCAAAATATACGGTACAATAATTATAGGAGAACAGCCTCTAGAGCAACTTGAAGCCAAGAGAGAAACACAAAGGACCTCGAGGCCTCCAAAGCTAAGGCTTTAAGGATGGCTGTAATTAACTCAGGTACATGATAACAGACTACGGGTTGCATTTCATCTAGTAAAAGAGAAGAACTCTTTATAAACAGTTCCAGCTTCCAGTCAGACTTGCCGTGCTTCTCTCCCAATAAGTATACTTCAATATTCGAAGCAAGTAGCATTATGGCCTTTCATCTAGTTTGATTGCCTCTCAGTGAGGAAAATGGCTGTAGTGCGATGTTCCTCTCCATTGATTTTTATTGTTTTCGGAGGCTACCACTATTATCAAAAAGATTGCCAAGCTGCAGGAGTTGGCTTTCTACGGTAGACATAAGGTTGATGCGTTAGCAACTTTACCTGTTCTTCTTTCAGCTCTGGTTGCAATAAAAGAACTACACCAATAATTAGCACTGGATATGATTTCAGAGGCATAAACTGAACCATGCTAAAAAATGATCTAGTTTCTGTGCAGCCATATTGAACAAGATAAAGATTAATGTGTAAAGGGACATTCTGATTTATTAGTGCAGAGATTGTGCAAGCATATGGTTCACAAATAAGCACATACTCCATTAGAATAGAAAACGGCGGTCTGATTTATATCTATTAGCAAATATACAAAAACATGATATGTTTAAGATGACAATCTGAATCGATCATATGTATCGTAGTGCCAACAAATTATGAGCGGAATTATTAAACTCCATTAGTAAATATACAATAATATCATAAGTTCAAGACACAATACAAAGCAATTCAACCCAACACAACCTTAGGATCACGTGGACATAGTTACAACTCCTTTTGAGAACCAGAGACACTACATTGCAACACCAGTAGCCCTCTCCTTAAGGGCTTTATTAGCTGGTTTGACACAAGAAGATCTAGATGAGGCTGGTTTTCTCCTCAGTTTCTTCTTCCTAGCCAACTGTTTCTCCAAGTCTCTTACTCTTACAGTCAAGTTGGATATGACAGTCAACTGCTCTTCTCCTGCTGCAATCAACTTCTCCATCATCTCCCTCAATTTCTTGTTCTCTTCGATAAGCTTTTCATCACTTTCCACACCTATGTTGCACTCATCAACAGAAACCTGGCCGGCAGTAGGTGATAGAGGTAATGGCTCTCCTTCCCCTTCAACTTTCTCTAAATGCAGTGGAACCTCCTCACTCTCAATTTCAGACCCAATAGCCTGGTCAATCAGCACTTTATTATTCTGGCTTTCATTTTCAGCCTCTTCCGCCTCGTTCTTCTCCTCCCCAATTGCTACAAGAGGCTGCTCATTATTATCTTCCACAATTTCAAATCCAATAACCTGGTCAATCAGCAATTTTTCATCTTGGCTTTCATGTTCTGCCTCTTCCTCCACTTTCTTCTCTTCCCCGATTGCTACAAGAGGCTGCTCATCATTATCTTTATTCTCCCAAGTTGGCACTTCATTGCTTTCTCTTGGTTTTGGGGGTGATTCCACTGCTAGTTCAAGTATTGCATCGCCAGGAATAGACTTCTCCTCTTCATGGATGTCCAGTGCCTGCTGCTCCAATTGACTTACAGTTCGAGTTTCATCATCTGGTGAGATCACATCAACTGTGACATTACATTTCCCCTCTCCACCAGTTACGACTTGTTCATGCCTCTCAAATTCAGAAGCAGCAGGGCCATCATCTAACACTCCACGCCTTTCAAATGTTCCCATCAAATCAACCTCAGTTTGCGAAGTAGCATCCACTGACATGTTAGATTCTAATTCACTTTGCTCAACTTCACTTTGTCCTGTTGCAATTTGATTGTCCTTGTCAGACTCATAAACAGTAGGGTTCTCATCAGTTCCTCCTTGTGTGAATTCCATCTCAGATTTGATCTTCTCTTCTTCAACCAAAGGAAGTTCACTGGATTGCTCAGAATATACAATATTTTCATTTTCTACATCCTTCAATGCTTCTTGACAAACATTTAGCTCACAATTAAGTACCTCATCTTTTTGTTCCATAATTTGCTCTGGCTCGGCCTCTTTAGGCACAACAACACTTGTGTCAGTAAAGGTAGACCCTGAAGTTTCCTCACTTTGGAGGCTCGACACAGGGCAAATCATGCTTTCGTGTGCCTCTACCATTCCAAGCTTACTATTGCAGTTTCCCTCGGGAGAGCTTTTGCGAAATCCCGCTACTTCCTCTGCTTCCTCCTCTTGCAGGCACAAACTATTAGAGGTCTCAACAGTGTGCTGTTCCATATGTTTAGTGGTGGTGGTGGACACCTCCTCAATGGATTCTTCAGACTTGTTAATCATCAGAGAATCAAGCTTATCCTGTAGGCTTACAAGCTCCCTTGCCAAGGATTTTCTTAAATCTCTAACAATCGGGTGCAAGCCCTGATATATGGTAAAAAAACAAATTATAAACTACAATGCAAAACAAATAGTCTAGCAATAAAGGAGAATATAGAATGACATTAAGTTGATTAAAAAAAAAATGTCTTTTGTATATACTATAACATCAAGTTTAATTTTTCCTCTAAAGTCCATTCATTAGGAAATTAATACAAAAAATAGTGAAGGACTAAAGTACACAAACCTGTATTGTGTCCAATTTTAGCAGAAGCCTCATTATGGTTTCTCCGATTACCACTTTCTGCTTGTCACCTCTGTGAAGATCAGAAGAGGACTCCAGGATCTGAATCTGATTCTGAACATCAGCCACCTGCTGACGAACTTCAGCTAGTTGCCTCAGTTTCTTCAGTGGTTCCCATTTTCTCACCTCATACCCATGATAGGCAGACTGGATAAGCACAGCAGCTTCTTCCTCTGACAGGGTCTTTTTCTTGAATTTACCTTCATCACCAGCTAATTTAGATGAATCTATCTCTTCCTTTGCTTCAATTGGTTCCTCAGTTTTCATATCTCCTTCCTTTCTTGATTCCTGAACCTTACATTCTTTACCATCTTCTTCAGATTTCTCTTGAGAACCCATCAAAGGATTAAAAGGGAACTGAGGCCCAGACCCATCTCTTAAATCCCTATCCTTGTCTTCACTGGTTTTCCTTTCCACCACCTCTATAACCATTATCTTTTTGTTTGGCTCCACCTCCTTGCTGCTATCTTGAGTTATTGGAGCTTGAGGAGTCTTCTTTTTAAAGCTTGATGCTGCAGTTGCCATGGAAGTGTCATTATTTGATGCCTCTTTTGAATGAGCAGGAGGACTAGGAGATCGGGAACCGCTATTTCCATTTTTCTTCCTTGGTAAAGGATCTACTCTCAAACAAACTGGAGGTAACTTGGACATCTTTGGTGAGGATGATGTTTGCTTGTTACTTTTGCTACAAGGAGGCTTGTCCATGGTATTGGCATCACTTCTTCCTCTGCACTGAGTGTCCTCTGAACTTCCCTCCTTATGCAATTCCAATTGCTTCACCGGAATATTTTCCTGATCAGCAGCTTTCTCCCCCAATGACACCTCTGAATCACCCTGACTCTCAGAAATCTTTTCATTTGCTGTAGGTACATTTGTGAGTTCATGACTTTGAGGAGGATTTACTGGAATGAACTTGAAAGTATAAGGTGGCTCTTTTTCCTTATTTCCAGCTTCCTCCTTATCATATGGCATCCAGAAAATGGGAAATGGGAATTGTGTCCTCTTCTCCTCATTTTGCTGATTTTGAGTCCTCTTTCCATCTCCACCATGCAGCAAAGTTCCAGGGCTATTCATGGCAGGTGGAGCTGGAACCTTATCAGACTCTGCAGTTTCTATCTCATATTCAAAAGGCTTTTTTTGCTCTTTTCCTTGAATGGACTCTGTTGGAATCCACACAATTGGATAGGGGTAATTCTTGGCCTGAACAGGAACCATAGATTCCCTTTCACTTCTTTTCTTTTCAACCTCCGGCTCCTGCTCCACAATCTTCACAATTCTATCATCCTTCTGATTGTGTGCGTGATTCGGACACCCACAGCAATGATTGTTTCCGGCGGGCACATTCTTGTCGTACTCATATCTAGGCATCTCCATTGAGTAGTGTGGAGGGGGTACATAATGAATAGGATAGGATTCGTGATACGTAGGATGACCCCCACAACAAGACATTGGTGAAGGTGGTGGAAAATGAGGATAAGGAGATCTAAAACTGTAATAACCCGGGAAGCTGTTATGATTGCAGCACGAATGCCATGGCATTGGGTAGCCATAGTTGCCACCACGAGGCCAACATTCGTATGGAATGTTGGGGTTGATTGGTTCACTCTTCATAGCTTCCAAGCCTGGATGATGATACTGAGTAAACTGGTGGGGTCTTGAGTCCATGTATCCGTATACAGGCATCATTTTTGTCCCAACCTTTATAAAGGTTGAACCACCCCGACAATGCTTGGAAAAAGTTGGGAGTTTCTTGCTCAGAAAAGTATAAGCAAGACTAAAACACAAAACGAGGAGAAATCAAATTAGCCCAGAAACCAAAATAAAGAAGTGACTCAAAAGGAAAATCAACTGAGACAAAAACACTAGAGCAGCAAACACAAATCACATCAACGCAATAATGGTCATATGATGGTGTTGGTGCATTGTCTACAAAAATTTCAATCAAGGAGGAAATTTAAGACAAAAGTAACGGTCTAAATTCTATGCTATAAAGAACAAAATTCAGTATGTGCAAGTGCAAGAGAAATCCAAGTCCAAATTAATCAATTATTTTGTAGAATACAAGAAATATGGATAAAAATTTCTGTACGTTGACATCTAATTCCAGAACATAAAAAAATATGCAAGTATCAACTGGAATTGTCCTAAACAACAACTTCTTTTTAGCAATTGAAGTTATCGGAGATCATTTTTCCTTTAAAAAATTATAAATAAACAAATAAGAAGAAAAAGTCTCCCAACTCAAGTACAAGGGGTTTTTTGCCCGTTAAAGCTGATTTTGTATACATGTAACCAGGTCTCTAAGACTTGAGTTCCATTATGAAGAACTCGAATATCTAAAACTTGAGTTCCACCGGACACTTACATAAAAAAAAAAATAATAAATAAAAAAATAAAAAATAAAAAATTAATCATCTTAGGTTATTCTCCATGGAACTTGAAACTTGAGTTCCAAATGTGACCACATAACTTGCAAAATTAACTAAACGGGGAAGGAAAAAAGGCCCAAGTACAGAGAACACAACACATAAAAACAGCTAAACTGACCTTAATTGATAGCTACATTTTCAAACGGACCGACCAAGCACAGAGATTGCAATGTTAGGAAAAAAAAAAAAAAAGAAAAAAGAGAAATTTAGAATTTACACTAAAAAAGATTGCAAACCCAGCTCTCAATTTCATTAATTTCCTTATCTGCATGACTACTAAACAAGTAGGAGCATTTTAACATTAACAGCATTTTTTGCCAAAATAGCATAATTTTAGGAATAATTTAGGAAAAAAAAAAAAAAAAAAAGAACTGGCTCAAAGTTATTTAATTATATTTAATTATGTGACATGTTTTTTTAAAACTCAAGTTTGTCAAAATCCAGTTTACTAAACTCAAGTTACAATCTGATCAAACATAATGCTTTAAACTCGAATTTGACAAACTCAAATTTCAAAAAAGCGCTACACAACTAAGTGAGTTTGTTCAAGTGTTATTTAGCATATATTTCCTAAACATTCTAGCCTACCCAAATAAATAAATAGAGAAGCAAAGGGGAGAAGTGAAAGCAATGACTTACAGTTAACAAATTTATTAATTTCCCCGAAGAAAATGAAAACTGGTTTCAGCCAAACGGTTCCACACAATCCTTAATATACAAAGTTTTCGGCACCCGAATCAATCCACAAACCCAGAAAACCACGATTCAAATTCTTGAGCTTTCTCTCTCTTTTTAGTTTTCACCAACTCTTTTTCTCTGATATGGGTGTCAGATACCACCGTATCAGCCTTTTAAAGACAGCCGTTAATATTGTTTCCGTCCAGATCTTTCTGCGCTTGAAAGAACTGTCTGGAATTTTCTTGCCACGTGTATTGAGTTAGAAAAATTTAAAAATAGAGTAACGTGGCGCTTTGTGATTGGATGATGGGTTGGCATTGCAAGAGATATAGAAAAAGCTGGTTGCAGGGAAGTTGGTAGAGCCTTCGGGAAATCTAGATTTAGCTGCTGACGTGGCAACGCACTGGTCTGCAACTAGCAACTAGTAAATAAAACTGAACACAAAAAGTGATATAAAAATTTTCTATTCGAAAATGAATTACTACCTTGTCTCTATCTCTAGGTGGTAATATTAACTAATGCATCCATACATGTGTGTATATATGTGTTCGCTATAAATATATCACTATAACAAAGCTATATGGCAGATTCTATGCTTGTGACGCTTATATAAATTAGTTTGACTTCCTTGAGAGAGAGAGAGAGCAAAAAAAAAAAAAAAAAACATTTTGAGTTAGCAATGAACCATGGCTTAAAGGAAAGGTCTAAGCAACTCTGATGTAGTACCGTGAGGAAGTTTATGAGAGATCATGATAGCAATATCATACTCAATATAAAATTGTATAATTTCAAATTGGCATATATCGTATTAAATATCCCCATCACATATGCAGGTGTCTATTCAATTAGATGCTGATGGGAACTACCAAAAATGTTGTGTGGGAGTCTTTGAATTATCAATGGAAAAGGTCAAATAGGATTTTCCTGTTATAAAACCTGCATTCTCATGAAAAAAAAATTACATTTATGCAACAACTTCTTCTGGATCTCGCCAAACATTTCCTATATTTTCCATTTGACACTGTCGTGATGCTCATTGTGGTAAATCAATCTGTTCATACATGGTGATAGACTGGAAATGTATTGAACCTTTGTGATAAAATAATCAATTAATTAGCCAAGTTAGTTAATTAATTCAATTAGCATGTAATACGCATGATAGCACAAACAAATTACCAACTAAGTTAATATGCAGCGAAAAATAAAGATAACACAGTGATTTGTTTACGAATGGGAAAACTTCCAAGGAAAAAACTCCACTAGGTGAATTTGAGGTCACCACTCCCGAGAATTCACTATTATCACAAGCAATTACAAATAAAGGAATCCTAATATCTTATACCAACTTATAGTTGAACCCTTACTCCAATACACAATTAGACTTGTTCTGTAGTGACAATCTCTCCTTTTCAATGTACGGCTCCTAGTACGTAACTAACCAATCGATGCATGGATCTAAGTACGTGACTAACCACCAACTTGAGAAAGATGTTGGCTGTAAAGTTCTTTATGATGGAAAATACACGTTTGTATCGAATACAAAATATACACAGCTAAAAATAAACGGATTTACTTCATTCGCAATCGATAACATATCCTATGTAAATTTCAGAATACAAGAATAAGAGACTGTATCTTGGTGTGGTAAATTTCAAAACAAAGATTAGTAGTACTTGGGAACACTTTTAATTTTCACTCCAATTCTACTAACGTCCAAGAAGTGTGGTCTCTTAATCAATTATATGTGTATGTTCAAGAGAGAATGAGAGAGTGTCCAACACTCACAAAAACTATTTCATATTCTTACAAAAATTCTATATGTTTCTCTCCTTATAACTGATTATCTAATTGGGCTAGCCTTTTGGGTCTTTTCAATTGGGCTTTAGAATGTAGCTTGGAGTGGGACCAAAAGGGAACAAATAAGACTCTAGTTCCAATGGGTCTTAGACTTTTCTGTTAACTTTTGACAAATCTAAAGTTACCATTAATTATATTTAATACTATTATATAAATATAATTGCACTTTAGGCCTTATTAATAAATTATATCCTAAAACTTTATTGTATATGCAACCCCTTTATAAAATATTCGTAGTATTACAAAGTTATGAATATAGACTGCTACTTTGAAGATTACTACATCTTAATCTTTGAGTATCCGGTTTAATCCTTTTAAGTTATTCACCATATATTTATGAAATCCAATTTCATAAATATATACTTTAGTAATTCCTTACTAAAGTGATTAGGCCTAACTCTCTGAATAACTGAATCCATTAAACTTATTTCAAGGGATTTTTTACATCTCTGTTAAGAGATTATGAATTCCATCTTGAGAATATATGTTCCATCAACACTAAATGTGGCTACCCAACATACTGAGATTTTGACCGTGACTTTAAATCTAACTCTTAATATATTAAAGCAATCTGCATTTCATGATCAGGTCCATTATTCCCTCAGGATTAAGAGTTCATGTAAATAGAAGTTGTAAGATTTATTATTCATGTGACAGTCGTTAAGAGAATAACAAATTTCGCAGTGGTTCAGTTCAATATGTCTTAACTCTTAAAACATATTAACAAATAAACTAGAAGTCGCCACTTCTATGATCAAGACAAATCATCTTAGTTGATATGTTATAGTCTTCGTAGATGAAATGCCAAACTTCACCACCAACTACGAACTAAAATTTTGAGTTTACAAAAAATTGTGATTTATATCTTCTGTGACTTTTCACATAAATCACATACTATGCATCTCATGTACTATATGATAATGTCTGAATATTCATGTTACCATTATTTTAGATAATAATAAAACAGCTTTATTAATCACAATAATAAGTCAAACATAATGTCATATATAATAACATATATAGCGTCATACAGTAGGATTTAAGGACACTAATCCTAACACTTCAATTCATCAACACAATGAAGATTACAAGCTCCTTGGTTGCAAAACCCTATAGCGTACAAACGCAGCAGCTTCTTCGAAAGAAAGATGAACTAAGGCAAATTGTCTCCGGTAACAATATGCTTATGAAAAACCTTTGCATCAAGTTGCATCAGCTATGACGGGCCTTAAAAAAATCCTTATATATGTTTAGGGTGGTGAGAAAAGAAAACCTAAATAAGTTTAAATAGATTTGTGTGAAATTAGATCTGAAAAACTGATTTTTGTAAATCTCGATAGATAGGTTATCTGTCGAGCAGCTATCGAGTATCAAGCTAAAACTGCCTTTTATACCTCGATAGATGCAATTTGTCGAGCTTTAAAATACAACACTTCTTCAGTTGTTTCTGGAACAGATTTGCATGGCTTTAACTCTTGACTTGAACAAACATGTTTCTTAAAGACTTAAGCCATCCTAGATCTATCCAATTACAAGTAAAGTGCATTTTATTAAAGGATTAATTAATTCTAAATGACATATGTTCTTAACATGATTCACATATATTCAAACAATCTCCCTCTTTGGCAATCCGTAACAAAACTACAACAAACAAATGAACATATGAGAGAAGTCATAAATCACTCAACTCATACTCACTTGTTGAATACAATAAAATCTATCCTAACACAAACTCTTGAAAACTTTGCAAGAAGAGAGTTCATGACAAGAAAGACTTTAGCAACTTGTATTTCTGAAACACTTTAAACAAAACTCATCATGGCATCTTAGTGTGAAACATAAATAAAAGATTGCGTACAATAAATAAGAAGCATATGCATAAAGAGAGAAAACAAACAACACATGAAGAGATAGATGAAAGAATGTAATAACAACCTCAATATATATATGTATATCAATAAAAGTACAAGGTTTGCTATTACAAAGTAAGAACAATGTATCTAAAAGGTAAAGAAAAGAAAACATAGAAAAAGTCCTCACTACATCCCTTATGAACAAAAAAACACTCCCCTAAACAAAATAATCTCATATACTAACTCTCCTCTTAAGTACATAACTACTCTCTTATCCAAAACTACTCCCCTTTTTTGTCACGAATGACAAAGGGTAAATCACTGAGAAGCAGTCATCTCCTCGTCATCGGAAGAGCTAAAAGCCTCATCCTCATCGGCATCATCACCATCAGAGTCACCACCATCGTCGTTGTCCTCAGAAGCCTCTAAAGAAGGAGAGGGAGACTCGATGAAGCCACCAAGGCGAGCCTGTCTTTGTGCAGTTTGACTAACATGGGTGTTCACCTGATACATCTCAATAGTAAGTGTATCAAGGCAAGCATCCATGCGCTAAAGCTGCCCCATGACTGCCTCGAAGGTCACACCACCCGCGGAAGTAGAAGGGGCAAATGAAGATGGAGCGGAAGAAGCTGGAGTAGTCGTCATCTCAGTCCATGGCAGCTTCGGTCAAAGCTGAGCCTTGCTCCGTCTAATGATCACTGCGTGAATGGCAAACATGATAGAGAAGTGAGGAGACAGACACATGGCGAAGAATCCGCGTGACAGCAGAAGGGAAAATAAGCTTATCACGGCTCATTATATCCTTATAGACATCTATAAGGGAGAGTATAAAGTGAGAGGGAAAGTCTATGGTAAGCCTCTCAAGGAAGGACGACAAAAAACGAGCACGAGGCTCAGTAATAGAATTATAATGAGACAAAGGATGTAGTAAAAATGTCATCACCATATTCAAGAATCTCGGACCTTTGGCAAAGGCCGAGCATGAGGTGTTTTGACGTTCACCCCATGATGAAGGAGTCTCATTGAATAGAGACTTGAGTTTGTCTTTAGACATAGTCTTACCCTCGGGCCATGTAGCACCTCGAATATAAGATCCGAAGTGACTACAATGCATGTACCTCAAACATGAGTAAAGAAATAAGGTACAGAGTAATCAAATTCGAGCATATTGAAGTAAAACTCCTATATGATCACGGAGGGACAAGTGACCGGGATGTCACAAAGTGACTTCCAACCTCTACTGTAGATGACAATGGGAATGTTAGTATTGGAAAAGTCTGAAAGAACGACTTGGCATTCCGAGTGAACGCTGCTTCAAGAAAAGTTCTCCAAAAAGTCCTGATGGGTTTTATCCTCACGGAATCGAACATGAGAGGGGGTAGGATCAACAGAGGTAGAAGATGATGCCCCGGAACAAAGAGGGTTCTGGGACGGTGTAGACTTGCTCTTTTTAGGTGCCATGAGTAGACTAACCGAGAGAGAGAGAGAGAGAGAGAGAGAGAGAGACGTAGAAGAGTACCAAACACAGTTAATATAAATAAAAAGGGAAAGAATGGTATGTTTGAATGAAAAATGCATGAACATGTGACATGCAACAATAAAACATTATGAGCTCAATCCAATCCAATCCTACCAGCACACATGATTTCAACATAGTAAACACACATCTAAAATGTATGAAACATTGTTAAAATGCAAATGTGATGCAATGCATAAGCATATAAGAGCATTTAAACAAAACCCAACCCAAAAATTTTGCAAAAACCTCATCAATTTTGAGAAACCCCAAAATTTTTCAAAAACCCAAAAACCGAGATCTATATGAATGAAATGCATGAAAAAGAGTGAAAACAAGATCATACCAGAGAAAGGAAGATCACTTTAGGCCGAAAATCCACTAGGTAAGAGGTTTATAGAAAGAGAAAAGTGTTTGGAGAGGAGAAGGGTCAAATTTTATCGAGAGAGATCAGCCAAACACTTCACCATGTATGAGCCACATATAGAAAACACGAAGCTCGATGGATCGAGAGTGTCAAGAAGCTATTGAGTACTAAATCTCGACAGATGATGCTGTCAAGGTGCTATCGAAAGCTGTCCACAACAAAGTCACTTCGATGGAATGAGAAGCTATCAAGCATCTATTGAGCAAATAGAAACTTTCTCGATGGATCGAAAATCTGTCGAAAAGCTATCCAGATAAATTCTTAAAAACTTTGATGGATTAAAACTGCGTTAACTGCTGTCGAGAAAGAAGATCAAAGAAGCTCAATGATAGCTTAGCTGTCGAGAGGTATCAAGAAGCTGTCGAGATGAGTAAAAACAGTTTTTCAAAGAAAAAAAAAACACAGAAATGAATGCAATCAAGCACGCTACTCAACCAAAGATCCAAACAACATTTTAAGCTCTTAAAAATATCTCTCAACAAGAAAAATGACAAATATTTAGATCCAAAACACACACACACACACACACACACACACACACATTAAACAAGTCTAGCCAATTTTATATTTCAAATACAAGTCAAGATAGTTTAGTGAGCATGCATTAACACATGTATTCCTTGTGATAGCCAAATCACATTGTACCTATACATGTATCAAAAGTAGCTAAAATATTGCGTGTTGTGTGTGAAAAAAATCGCAAGATTGCATAAGTGTCTTCATATTATGATGATTTGAGATATGAGAGAATCAATTTAACTCACACATAATCATAACTGCTTGATGGGAACTATCACCTTCGAGGTACATCTTATAACTCCTACATCTCCTAGAAAATACACTTGTAATCATATATAAAGCATTTGATTCTTTTTGCTTTTATTTTTCTTTGCATATTTTTCTTTTAAGCATACCGTGCATGGGCATATAAGAGAGAGAAGAAATACCCGATGATGTTAAGCTTTTGACTTTGCACATTTGCTATGTCGAAGCATACAAATGTCATTTCATGATTGGCAGGCAACCGTGGTGAGATAGTTTTTATGCCTTTCTCTTAGGATTTTCCAGTCCTTCTTGTCAAAAAAAATGAAATGAGTGTTGATGGTGTATCAACTGATCAACTCCACACTCGTCCGTGAAGGTCGTACAAGTCAGGAATAGAGGGTGACTGGGCTTGGGAATCTTGTCCATAGTAAGGTCGTCCGTCCATGAGGACATTGGGGCAGCCTACAAGCATTCCAGGCGTGTTTACAATATGCAATCTCCGAACAAGCTCCATATCCTTATATCAAAATGCAAGTGCAAAATTGAAGTTCATTGTCACGAAACCACCTCCAATGACAGTTATAGAATGAATGACCAAATAATATAACTTTCATAGCAGTTATGGAAGTTAATTCCAAACCTTTTGACTTCCTCAAATATAAGAGAAGTTATTAAATAAGTAACTGCTCATGGTATGTACTATATAAACAATCATTGGCAACGAGAAAAGGTAGGTACAAAAATCATCTCCAAGTTATTTGGAATTCTAGAATTTGAGAGATATACTGACTTTATCATCGGAGGATTTCTAACCGGTCTTCCCCGGTCATCTTTGATTGTGTGTTCATTATCTTCAAGTTTTTCGGATAATTTTCTTACCACCAAAGCCCGAAGCATTTAGTCTACTGATTTTATCGTGCATCATCAAGTGTTAATTACAAAATATTACTTAATCTTACTCCTCACACACACGAGCCACGAAACTCACTTGTTTAGTTGTGCATAGAGATGCTCATCTAAGCTATAAATGATACAAAGTTTAGAAAATTTTGTTTCAATGGCCATCCAAGGTATACAAGTACCAATGTACATAAAACACACATTATTTTTGTATTTTTCTAATTATTCAATTTTTTTTTATTTTTATGAAAAAAAAATAAAGCAAAACTGAAAACAAACAAACAAAAACATGTTATACAAAGCAAAGCATAAAACTAGACTGACTCAAAACAAGAAAGCAAAACACACAAATAATGCATACTCAAAAAAAAAAAAAAAAAGAGAGAGAGAGAAAAGTGACTAAATCACTTAGTGCCTTTTTTCTTCTACACCTTGGAAGAACCTTTTTGTTTTGCAAACCCTTAATCTGACAGTGAGGGGCAAGAATTGAAACCGTTCAAGTTCGAAGGAACATGAGGGCTTTGACTAGGTCTCCAAGAGGAGCAAAAGAGGATGGAAACTAATTCTAGTTCCTTGATGAGATCATACTGTTACTCTGTTGAGTGGCTAATCACTTATAACAATTAGGTCGAGTATGTCCAGTCATTCCACAATGATGATAGAGATGTTGCTTCTTCTGTTTAGACTTTTGGGTATTGCTCTTCTTAGCCCTAGGGTTTTTAGTCTCTTTCTTATCAAACTTAGGGGGTGCTCCTAAGATAGATTTACCCTTGTCTATGTTCTCACTAGCTAAAACAGTTTTCACATCATTGATCTTAGATTCAACATTATTAGCAGGAGAAACAAACACAGTAGTACTAGGAGAAGCAATACCAGGAGAAGAGAAATCATACTCTAAACCGATTCTATCAAAAGCAGATTTCTGAAGGTTGAGCATCTCATCAAGCTTTGCACTTGAAGTCCTCTCCAACTGAGCTCTGACTTGGAACAATTCCGCTTCAAGCTTCTTGGTTCTATCAGCCAAGAAATTGTTCTCAGACCGTAGTACTTCAATGGTCTGATTAGCTTTATCAAACTTTGTGGAGATTTCTTCTCGTTCAAGCTCTACATTACTAAGCTTCTTGGAGGCCAACCTATACAATTTCTCATGCTTTTCTAAGACCTTGTATAATTTTGTATAGGCTATGTAGATGTCATCTTGTTCATCTATCTTCTCAAACTTAGACTCCACCAAGTCCTCTTCTTCATCCACTTCTTCAACAATCCCCTCAGTAGGATTTACAGTGGCAATGAAGGCATCCAGGATTCCATCATCCTCATTATCCGAATCATTCTCATGCTCGGTGTCACTTAAGGTAGTAGCAAGGGCCTTGCTTCTCCCAATAGTCTTGAGATAAGTTGGGCACTTTTGTTTCATGTGTTCAAAGCCTTGACATCCAAAGCACTTTGGTCTTAAGGGAATAGTGTACTGACCGTCATCTTTAGCATCCTTCTTCCCTTTGTCTTGGCTCTTGAACTGTGAAGAACTGGATTGCTTTTGGTCCTTGTCAAATCCTTTACCATTGGCATTCTTCATGAACTTTTTCATTTTAGAATCTTCATCATTTGAAGACTCATCTATGTCATTGCTTTTAGCCTTCAGTGCCATGCTGTTTCCCTAACTAGATTTCCCAATCCTTATCAAACCCAACTTATAGGTCTGTAGGTTGCCAACCAGCGCTGGCAAAGGAATTTTCTCAATGTCCTTTGATTCCTCAATTTCGGTGATCTTGGCATGAAATCTCTCAGGTAAAGATCTGAGCACCTTTCTAACAATCTTGGGTTCAAGAATGGTTTCCCCAAGATTAAAGGCTGAGTTCACTATGTCCTTGAGCTTGGCATAGAACTCATCAAACGACTCATCCTCCTCTATCTTGATCTGTTCAAAGCTTGTAGTAAGCCTCTGAAGTTTCGAATTCTTGATAGCCTTAATTCTTTCATAGATTGTCTAGAGGATGGTCCATGCTTCCTTTGTAGTTTCAGTAGAGGATATCTTCTTAAACTCCTTATTTATGACCGCACTGAATAAAGCATTCAATGCCCTATTGTTGAAATTAGCCGCTTTGATCTTTGCATCATCCCAATCAGCCGACCCTTAGACTTGGTCCAGCTTATCTCCACAACTTGCCACACTTTTTCATCTAATGACTGCAAGAAAGCTCTCATACGTACTTTCCAGTATGCATAATTATTGCCATCAAATAAAGGAGGTATAATTAACAATTGTCCTCTACCCATGACAACAGGGGTCAATGGATCACACAGTAAAGATTAATTCTAATTAGAGTGTGTCTGCACTAATACCACTTGATAGGCCAAGAATGTATTGACCCCTTATGATGAATTAACCAATTAATTAGCCAAGTTAATTAATTAATTCAATTAACATGCAATATGCATCGCAGCACAACAAAATTACCAACTAAGTTAATATGCAGCGGAAAATAAAGTTGACATGGTGATTTGTTTACAAATGGGGAAAACCTCTAAGGCAAAAACTCCACCGGGTGAATTTAAGGTCACCACTCTCGAGAATCCACTATTATCACAACAAGCGGTTACAAGTAAATGAATCCCAATACCTTATACCAACCTACAGTTGAACCCTTACCCCAATACATAATTGGACTTGTTCTGTAGTGACAATCTCTCATTTTCAATGCACGGCTCCCAGTATATAACTAACCAATCGATGCACGGATCCCAGTACATGACTAACCACTAACTTGAGAAGGATCATGGCAATGCATCCCGAACGGTTACATCCAAACAAGGCCTCATGGGCGTCGAATGTAACCACATAACCACAAACTCACTAAAGGTGTCAAGCGTGGCAAATCCTAGAACAAGAGAGGCTAGCATGGGACATAAAGTATAAAAGCAAGCAGGCATAGAAATGAAAATAGGGTGATCCAAACCCTTTGATGTGGGCCTTGGTGTATGGATGTTGACAAAGACCATAGGGTCTAGATTGGGTCCGAACCAATAAGCCAAAGCACGAGAAAGAGAGACAAAGAGACAAAAGTGCTACAATAGCACATGGTATGACAAACATAGCCTAGTCTAGGCACACAAACATGGGATGGAGTGCACAAGCACATGGAAGATAGCATAAAGCATGTAGAGAACATAGATCCAAGCACATAAGCATGCGAAAACATAGATCTAGACACATAGGCATGGAAACATGCATGTAAACATGTAGACACTCAACACATAGGCATGGAAGAACATGTATCCAAGCATATAAGCATGTGAAGACAAAGATCTAACCATATAGCACGGAAATAAATGCGTAAAACACATAGATCCAAGCAAGGCATAGCCAACAACATCACACAAGCATGTGACTATGTAACTCTAACCGTCAACCTAGAACTAAAAGAGGCATAAAACATAGGAAAACATGGCATAAAACCCTAAGCATGTAGATCTAAACATATGAACATGTAAGAATGTAAATCTAAGCATGAAACATGGAATAAGGCATAAAAGCAAAGGGATTTAAGCTAGAAACACAAATAAAGCAAGAAACATGCTAAAGAAAGCAATAAATCATGTTATTCAAGCAATAAGAGCAAGATGAATGCTAGAAAAATATTTAGAGGGTTAGGGGTGTGGTTGGTAGCTAAAAAAAGCCTCATCCACACCCCTAAACCCCAAATCCCAAGTGTAGAATCAAGGAAAAGAAGATTAGGTATAAGAACAATACCTTGTGTTTTTGGTGAAGAGAGAAGAATCAAGAAGTTTTGATGTGTTCTTTGGGTGTTTTGTGTGTGTGTGTGTGTGTTTTTTTTTTTTTTTTTTTTTGTTTGGAAGAGGGGAAAAACATGTAGAAAAACATGGAAAAGAGCAAAACTAAGGAAAATGTGGTCTCTCTCAGGTCTGAGAGGTGCATGGGGCTTTTTATAGCCCCGACACGAACTTCAAGGCAACGGCGGTAGCCCTTCAAGGGCTGCTAGCCTCAAACCTCCTCTAATCAGGTTGATCTTGACACCCTTGGAAAGGTCTTAACTTCCTCTTTTTGAAAAGGTATGGAACTTCAAAATCCAACGGTCGGATAAAAAGTTATTGCTCTCGGAAGTTAGCGATGCATCGATCAGTTCGTCATCTCGATTTTCGTGATGTCTCTGCCATTCTAACTTTGATTTCGATCCATGAACAGTCATTGGAATGAGAATTTGAAAATCTTCGCAATGGCGTTGGATTCAATCTATTTTAACAGCCGAATAAAAATTAGGGTTTTTGGACGCACCCAAGATCGACTTCGGGTCAAACTTGTTAAATTCTCCAAGAAGCTCGAGTTTGATGTAAAGCTATGAAAATTATTGTTTTGTGAGGGTTTTGACCTTGTTTGACCTTCAGTCAAACCTAGGGTTGACTAGGGGCATTTGGGCATTTTAGTCGAAAGAGGCACTTTGGGTGCTCTGATGCCTGAACGAGTTGCGCCACGTCGTTCTAGATGTTCTCGTGGTCCCATGGAGAAAAAAAAAATAGTACTTTTGGATTTTTCGAGGTCTAGCACGCAAATTGAGGGTGGCCAAAATATGGTATCAACACCCACTATGTATTTTTGCAAACCACAAAACCAAGTCAACTAGTATATAACCAGTATTAGTTGTTTTTAATTTGAATTTTTTTTTTAATTTGAAAAATATGTTCATAATGAGATTAGATATATTTCTATATAAAAAGTCAAGTGGTAATTTGGTTCTATTAAGTACATTAATCCTTCCGCCTCAAAAAAAATTACATTCCCTCAAAAATTAGTCTTAAATTTTAGTATTTTTCACATTTATATATTTCCACCAAAAGCTAGTTTTAAATTTATCTAGTTTTAGTTGTTTTTAGTTTGACAATTTTATATTCAAAAAATTGGTTCAAAATGGGATTGAATATATTTATATAAAAAAAAAATCAAGTGTTAGTTTGGCTCTATTAAAAACATTCCATGAAAAATTATAGTTTTAAAATTTTAATGTTTTCACATTTATATATTTCCACCAAAAATTAGTTTTAAATTCGATCAATTTTAGTTGTTTTTAGTTCGATTTTTTTATATATAGAAACACTCAGTTCAAAATGGGAATATATGTTTATATAGAAAAAAGTAAGTGTTAGTTTGGTTCTATTAAATACATTCCCTCAAAACTTAAATTTTTAAATTTTATTAGTTTCACATTTGTATATTCCCACTAAAAAAAAAAATGGTTCTATCATGATTTTAGACAAGCTAAATAAAATAAAATCAATTCAAAATTAAATTGGTTTTATTTTTTGTTTAACTTGTATCATAATTAAACCAATTTTGTGGTTTGCCAAACATTCCTTTTTACTATCTAAAACCTATTATAGAAGACTAATAGGTCTTGATAACTATATTATGGATTTATATTGACTGCACATAAATGTATTTTTTTTTCCTTTTTTTGTATTACTCTTTATTTTAGTATGCCGTTCCAATACAAATGTGCTATTTTGTAATTGTGGATCCTAAAAGGATGGGAGAAGATTTTTTTTTTTTTTTTTGAGAGAGTTTCAACCTATGACGTCTGCTCTTGATGATAGCTCTTTATCATTAGACCAAGACACCAATCAGTTTTTAATGTAGGCGGGGATTGAATCCCAGATCTCTTATACAACCAATAGAGACTTTACCAGTTGAGCTGACTAGAACCCACTAAAGGATGGGAGAAGATAATGCACTTATTGCAAGATTTGAAGTCAAGAAGCACTGACAAGTAATTTGTTTTTAATAAAAGAGCTAAAATTCTAAACAAGCAAAAAATGCATCACCATCTCAAAGCCATTTAGGCAAGTGAAAACTATTGTGACGAAGTAATATTTGTAGTGTTATTGAATAAATAGACTTTCATTCACATGAAATATCAAATTGCTTCTTCCTTTGTTGTTGGATTCATCAATTTAAATTGCTTTATGCGAACTCGCGGTGAAATGAGTTTAATAGGAAAATTTTAGGCTCCAATTGATTTTATAATAAAATTATTCGATTTGTTAAATAAATTAATTAAGAATTTAGATTGATTTTTAGGTTAATAACCACTGTTTACAAAGAAACATAAATTACACTATATGAAAAACAATAAACAAGCAAACAAATGACAAAACATATGATGATCCAAGGAACTGTTCCAAAGGAAAAACCGCTGCAGGGTTTAACCACCAATCCTAAGAAAAAAATATTCATTATATAGAATTGAAGTTTTACAAAATATAGTAATTATATTTTTGTTTGCAACCACTTGTAGAACTTATTAACATTACTTAGTGTCTGTTTGTGTCTAGTTTTTTGTTTACCTTTCAGCTTTTCTTTTGCTTATGAACGACTTTTTAAAACCTTACATCTTTTCTCTATTTATTTTTTCAAAGTACAAGTATACTTTTAGCAAAATCCCAAGTAAGCTAATGTTAAAGGCACACTTAATGTGGCTCCAAATCCTTGGATTCTTTGATATATGAACTCTTTTGCAAGTGAACTTTCTACTCACAACTTCAAGTACCCATGTGAAGCTTTCATCTCCATAGCAATCCTTGAGATGATTCTATGTCTTTAAACTTGATCTTCATTATGCCAGCAACAACACCATGTAAGATGATTCTCTATTTGCTTCTAAATTAACTGGTTGAAAAGGTGAAGGTTAGGGTTTTCTCTTTTTATAGCATAAGTTATCTACACAACCTGCTTAATGGGTGTTTGATATAAACGCACCTATTAAGGTTACAAAAACCCATTTGCATAGCTGACTTAATGAAAATCGCATCAAATCAAATTTTGAATCTGCCATTCTCAATTGGTCAAGTATGTGTTCAGAATGTGTCAAAATTAAATCTTGATCGATCAAGGATACGTTGAGATTTCATACAATAATTTATTTTTACAAAAATTTTGTATATGCATATGTATGTGTATATGGTTATGTTTATGGTTTTTTTTTTTTATGTATATTTACACACGTCTATGTTCTTGTTTATGTTTATATCACATAATTTACCATCTAGAGTAAATCCTCACTCCTTTTCAATATTGAAACTTGATACCACCGTTAATAGAAGCAAAGTTAGGTCGTATAGAACATGTATCACGTGATTTCGGAAGGCTACAAGAATCCTAACCTTAATATTAAATTTTAGTGCAAGACATTTCTATCTTCATAGCCTGAATACTTCCAAATTGGGTCTACTATGTAAATAGGAGAGACAAATTTGTAACAATCCTAGTTGGTTATCTTTCTATTCACACTACACTCATTAAAGTTTGGTGTTAAACCTATTAGGAGAATTAACCATGTGGGACTAATTAATGATGGTATTATATTAAGAAAATCAAACGTTTTCCAACTAAAACATTGACCTTTTACACTAATACACTATTTAACATTTATACTTGTAAAGTTAGTTGAAAAAATGA
Organism: Lithocarpus polystachyus; assembly: GCA_033629205.1. Classification (NCBI taxonomy): domain Eukaryota; kingdom Viridiplantae; phylum Streptophyta; class Magnoliopsida; order Fagales; family Fagaceae; genus Lithocarpus; species Lithocarpus polystachyus. The sequence goes on from CM066165.1 coordinate 36,071,850, forward strand.
CAAATAAGGAAGAATATTTTAAATCAAAGATATAAAATACAAATAAAAATATACTTCAAAAATACTTTTCAAATATATATAATCGAATCTATATGCTCTACTCCTACTAAAACGTTGATAGTTATTTGTTAATTATATGAGAAATCATTCAACACAAAACTATTATTGGTGTACTGATGTCAGATCTCCCTCCAAGGACAGTGTAAGTGTTGAATATCACTTTCGTGATTTGGTTAATTTTAATAATACCCATAAATGTTTATTGCAATCCCTATTTGGAGATGTAATAATGTGAAAGTTATAAATCCTAGTACTATGTAAAGAAATCCAAATTTTATTGTCTAAAACATTGATCTTTTACACAAATTCACCATTAACCATTATAGCATTAATGTTAGAGGAAAAAATTATAGTAAAGTTAGTGGGAAAAACTGGGTTATAAGACCAAGGATCTTCATCAGCAGTATCATAGCAAGGATCTTCATCAGCAGTATCGTACTTGCGCTCTTCTTCCTTAATCTTAATGCTTTCAAATAGTGCTCTAGCTAACTGAATGGCCAGTCTGGATTTTTTTTCCTATAGTGCTCTAGCTGGCATGACTGTTCAGCTCCTCTGCATGCTTTACTAGTGTGCAACTTTTGGCGACTTGCAAGCCACGAGATCCAGTCGTGAGTTCCTTGCTGAGTGCACAATCTTGAACTTTTCTTCACCCAAATACAAGGTTTTTAAGTGCTGAATTACAAGCAAATTGGTACGGAATAAAGCCAACAAAATGGTTGAATAATTTCAACCTTACAGAAACTTTCAAAGAGAAAACCCTAGCGATACACTTGAGAGTTAGAGATTGTAAATGCGCAATATTTTACACAATTTCTCTTAGTTTTCCTCTACTCCTACCTCTCCAATTACAAATTCTTGAAAGGTCCTTAGCCCAAACAGTTATCCCACCTAATCTAAGTGTTGGGAGAAGTTTTGCTGCGTATGGGAAGTATTGGAAGAAGCCATCGATTGGCGGATACAATTTGGAGCTAATTGCGAGATTCAGATAACTAGTGAAGACAATACTCGATGAAGTCCATTGGCAGCTAGAACTTGGAGGGGGTAGATTAGGTTTGGAGGGTCTTTTTGATATCCTTGTACGACTCCAACTTGATTCATTAGTGAATCATTTCAGCTTGGAGGGCCATGGAGAGGTTTTCGCCGAGTACTTCGGTTTCCTCTTCGATAACATGTCTAGGTGTTATCTTGTGTTTGCATCTCTCTTCTCTTACTCTTTAGGCTTTACATTTATTGCTTATTGTCTATATTTATGCACTAGAGAGTAGTTCTCGTTTATTGCGTTTCATTTACCCTTATTCTGCACTTAGTTAAGTAGGGTAAAAGCAATTTAGTTGTAAGTTTTAAAATTGGGGGTCTAAACAAGAAATAATGTTTTGCACTATTTGAGCTTTCTTGATATTTGGTAACTATCTTCAAAAAGAGCTTGAGAATGTTTTATTGTGTTTGGTATACAAATTTATTTTATATTTCTTGTATAATTTAAAACATGTGTATTATGTAAACCAATTAATATAATTAATAAAAAAAAAAAAACAAGAATGAATTTGGTTGTCATATTAAAATATTGACAATAGATACAATCAAAATTAGTTGTCAAATTTTCATGATCTCTACCACTCATCTTGTTCATATATATGGACAATAACACACACACACACACACACACACATCAACCATACTTCTCATTATTCAAAATAATCATAATCTCCATTTTAAATAGTTCAAAATGCCACATAGGCCAAATAGTTTAACCTGCAAAACAATCTAGTACAAATAGTTTGATAAATACCAAAATGCCAAATTGTCCAAATTGAGACATTCGAATTCTAACAAATGTACCTACATAATCAAAATTGGCTTAACTAGTTGTCAAAGAAGTTCTACAACCATTGTCTACGAAAATTTAGTTGATTTTCAAAAATCTTTTCTATTACGGAAGCAACCTTACCAAGGTAACAACATTATGACTTCATAAGTACTAAAAACAATAACTTTTATGTTTGTTAGAGGCTAAAATTGACAGGGGAATACATCTTCAATAAGAACAAATAACAATAACTTTTAATTGTGTACTCTTTTTGCTGGTACACTACAGAAGTCTTCAATATTACTCTAAATTATGTATTTACATAATGTATCTACATAACTATAATTTATTTGCATAATATATCATCACTACATAGTATCTACATAATGTATCTGCAAACAAATGCAATTCCCCTAAACAATTATCATATATTATATAACAATATTATCAATTTGTTGTAAAGATTGTCCTATGTAAAAGCAATTTAGAGCCATATAGGCACTATATTTAAAACTTTCGTCTTTTACTTCATTCATTTTTTCTTCTTTTAATTTTTTTTATTTTTTTTATTTTTTTGCACTTTTATGTGCAGAAAAAGATATAACTTCTACTTGGAATTCATCAAACCAAAAATTTCATAGAGAAAAAAAGTAGATCAAGCTTAAGATTCAAAGAAAAAACTAGGGATTTTTGTAGAGAGGAATGAAATAATTACTGCTGTAAATCTATTCTCCTTTGCAAGTCGGAGCTATTGACCGATCTATGAGGGGGAAAAAAATCTAATCAGAGAACTGTGTTACAGAGGGGAAGAGAAAAATGGAGAGAGAGAGAGAGAGAGAGAGAGAGAGAGAGAGAGAGAGAGAGAGATCTGTGGGATAAGGAGAGACTAGAGGGAGTGACAGTGAGGGTGTGAGAAGAGAGAAAAAGTTAAAGAGCTTATTGAGAGAGAGAGAGAGAGAGAGAGAGAGAGAGAGAGAGAGAGAGAGAGAGAGGACGCCAAAAAATTATGTTTTCTGCAGGTACAAGTGAAAATAATATTTATAGGAGATGAAACGCGTGAGGGAAATTTTTTTTCAAATTTTTTTTTCGGAAAACAGCCTACACAAAATAAGTTTTATTTTTATTAGGGTTTTCCATTAACTAAAGATAGTATTCTATTGACCAGTTTTTTTGTGTTACCAAACACTGGAAAATGTGAAAAACTATCTTTACAAAATGTTTTTCAGTGAAACAAACAGAATGTAAGGCAGAGAAAGTTCTTTTTTTTTTTTTTTGATGACTTTTTATAATTTCCATGAAAGTGGTGTTAAATTGTTTTTAAAATAGTTTATTAACAATTATCCTAAACATGCCTGTTAATAGGATCCTTGTTTATATAACCATGTTTTTATCATAATTTTATGAATACCCAATTAATTTAAGTTAGTTGTACACAAATTTTATCTAATAAGAATGTAAACCTATTCAATTGAAACTTATTTAACGAAGGTAAAAGTAACTGATAGGCCAAGAATGTATTGACCCATTGTGATAAATTAACCAATTGATTTAGCCAATTTAATTAATTAATTCAATTAACATGCACAATGCATGGTAGTACAAACAAATCACCAATTAACTAAAGTGCATTGGAAATTAAATTGACACGGTGATTTGTTTACAAATGGAAAAAACCTACACGGCAAAAACCTCACCGGATAATTTTAAGGTCACCACTCCCCATAATCAACTATTATCAAAACAAACGGTTACAAGTAAAGGAATCTCAGTACTTTATACCAACCTACAGTTGAACCCTTACCCCAATACTCAATTGGACTTGTTCTGTAGTGACAATTTCTCCTTTTCAATGCACGGCTCCCAGTACGTGACTAACCAATAAATGCGCGGATCTCAGTACGAGACCTGATCACCAATTTGAGAAAGATGTTGGCTGCAAAGTTTTTCAGTTCATCACACGATGAAGATCACAAAGCTCCTAGGTCACAAAACTCAATGGGTAATTTTAAGGTCACCACTCCCCATAATCAACTATTATCAAAACAAACGGTTACAAGTAAATTGTTTTTAAAATAGTTTATTAACAATTATCCTAAACATGCCTGTTAATAGGACCCTTGTTTATATAACCATGTTTTTATCATAATTTTATGAATACCCAATTAATTTAAGTTAGTTGTACATAAATTTTATCTAATAAGAATGTAAACCTATTCAATTGAAACTTATTTAACGAAGGTAAAAGTAACTGATAGGCCAAGAATGTATTGACCCCTTGTGATAAATTAACCAATTGATTTAGCCAATTTAATTAATTAATTCAATTAACATGCACAATGCATGGTAGCACAAACAAATTACCAATTAACTAAAGTGCATTGGAAATTAAATTAACACGGTGATTTGTTTACAAATGGGAAAAACCTACACGGCAAAAATCTCACCGGGTAATTTTAAGGTCACCACTCCCCATAATCAACTATTATCAAAACAAACGGTTACAAGTAAAGGAATCTCAGTACCTTATACCAACCTACAGTTGAACACTTACCCCAATACTCAATTGGACTTGTTCTGTAGTGACAATTTCTCCTTTTCAATGCACGGCTCCCAGTACGTGACTAACCAATAAATGCGCGAATCTCAGTACGAGACCTGATCACCAATTTGAGAAAGATGTTGGCTGCAAAGTTTTTCAGTTCATCACACGATGAAGATCACAAAGCTCCTAGGTCACAAAACTCAATGGGTAATTTTAAGGTCACCACTCCCCATAATCAACTATTATCAAAACAAACGGTTACAAGTAAAGGAATTTCAGTACTTTATACCAACCTACAGTTGAATCCTTACCCCACTACTCAATTGGACTTGTTATGTAGTGACAATTTCTCCTTTTCAATGCACGGCTCTCAGTATGTGACTAACCAATAAATGCGCGGATCTCAGTACGAGACCTGATCACCAACTTGAGAAAGATGTTGGCTGCAAAGTTTTTCAGTTCATCACACGATGAAGATCACAAAGCTCCTAGGTCACAAAACTCAACGGCGTACAAACGTAGCAGCTTCTACAAGAGAAAGATGAACTAGGGCAAATTCTATCTCCGATCATAATTTGCATTAACAAAACTTTGCTTCACATTCTTACAACTGTGAAACCTTCGACGACCCTTAAAATAATCCTTATATCTGTTTAGGGTTGTGAGAAAAGAAAGTATAAACACATACTCACGGATTGGAGTGAAATTAGTTTTGAAAAACTGAATTTCACAAACCTTGACAGATAAGGCATCTATCGAGCTAGCTGTCAAGCTTCGGTCTTCAGCAACTTTTTAAATCTCGATAGATGCTAGTTGTTGAGCTTTAAAATCCAGCATTTTCTCACTTGTTTCTTGGACAGACTTGCATAACTTTAACACTTGAACTTGAGACATTGTTCCTTGAAGCATTAAACATATCCTAGATCTACCAAATTACAAGTAAAGTACGTTTTGTCAAAAAATTAGCCAATTCTAAATTGACATATGTTCCTAACAGCAAATCACATATTTCCTAACAATCTTCCCCTTTGGCAATTCGTGACAAAATCACAACAAACAAATTAACATATGAGAGATGTCATAAATCACTCAACTCATTTCATTCGTTGAATACAATAAAATCTATCCTAACACAAACTCTTGAAAAACTTTGCAAGAAGAAAGTTTATGGCAAGTAGACTTTGACAACCTATTTTCTGAAACACTTTAAACAAAACTCATCAAGGCATTTTAGTGTGAAACAAAATATAAGATTGCATACATCATATAAGAAACATGTGTATAAAAAAAAAAGAAAAGAAACAACACATGTAAAGATAGGTGAAACTTGATAACAACATCATTAAATATATATATATATATATATATATATCAAAGATGAGTACAAAGAATGCTATCACTAAGTGGTCATAAGACCAATGTACAAGAGATATAATGTATCTAAAATAAAAGGAAAAGAAAAGATACAAAAATCCTCACTACATCCCTTATATACACACACTCCCCCTAGCACAAAATCTCCTATACTAACCCTCCCCCTATGAGTATGAGTATGACTACTCTTATCTCAAAACTACTCCCTCTTTTTGTCACAAGTGACAAAGGGCAAGTACATCAAATAGACATCTTATCATCACTAGGCAAGCTAGCACCATCATCCTCATTAGCATCCTCACTGCCAGAACCATCGTCACTCTCATCCTTAGAGGCTGGTGGAGATGGAGAGGAAGCAACAGTGAAACCACCCATGATAGCCTATCGTCGTGCGATACGACTGACACGGGTGTTCACTTGACATAACTCATAACTGAAAGTGTCAAGGCAAGCATCCATGCGCACAAGCTGTGCCATGATGGCCTTAAGTGTCACTCCACCCATAGACGATGAAGGAGTGGTGGTGGATAGAGTGGTAGAAGTTGGAAGAGATGTCGTCTGTGTCCTGGGTTGCCTCGGTCTAGGCTGAGCTGCGCTCCGTCTAACAGTAGCAGCATCTATGGCATCCATCACGGAAAAATAAGGAGACACGGGAAAGGAGACAGAAAAATGGCGAAGTATCTGCTTGATTGCCAAAGGAAAAATGAGCTTATCATGAGTCGTCGTATCCCTATAGACATCTATAAGGGATATAACAAAGTGAGAAGGGAAGTTGATAGAGATATCCTTTAAGAGGGACAACAAAAATCGAGCACGAGCCTTTATAATGGAGTTATAGTGAGACAAAGGATGAAGAATGAATGTCATTACCTGTTAAGGAACCTCGGACCTTTTGCAAAGCCTAAGCAAAGGGTGTTTTGACTATCACCCCAAGAAGAAGGTGTCTCACAGAAGCGAGATGAGAGTTCGTCTTTGGACACTGTCCTTAAACGCTCACAGCCAAGGTAGTTAGGATGCGCTACCCTAGGAATGTGTAGTACCTTGGAGACAATCTCCAGAGTGACTACGATGCGCGTACCTCAAATGTGAGAAAAGAAATGAGGTACTAAGGTATCGATTCTGTGCATATTGGAATAAAACTTCTGTATGATCACGGAGGAACAAGTGACCTGGATGTCATAAAGTGACTCCCAACCCCTACTGTGAATGACAGTGGGTAGGTCAGTGTCGAAAAAATCCGACAGAATGACGTGGCGTTCTGAATGAATTCCTCATCTACTAAAGTTCTTCGAGAAGTCCTTTCGGGCTTCATCATCACGGAACCAAACATAAAAAGGTGTAAGGTCAGAGGAAGAAGATGCCCCAGAACGCAGAGGGTTTTGGGATGGAGTAGATTTGCGTTTACGTTCCATAGAGCAGACTAACGCAAGAGAGAGAGAGAGAGAGAGAGAGAGAGAATCAAAAAAGTACCAACACAGTAGTATATAAGAATATAAAGAACGTATGCATGAAAATGCTTGAGCATGTGAATTGCAAATTTAAATACATTATGGGCTTAGCCCAATCCAAACCTACCAACACACAACATTACAACAAAGTAAACACAAATCTAAATGTATGAAACATTGTTATAATGCAAATGTGATGCAATGCATGGAGTTTTAAACTCATTTAAGCAACACCCATCCCAAAAATTTCACAAAAACTTCAACAATTTTGAAAAACCTCAAAAATTTTCAAAAATCCCAAAAGTTAGGTCAAAAGGAATGAAATGCATGATAAAGTGAGGGATTAAGGACCTTACCAGTGAAGAAGAATAAGATCAAGGTCGAAAAACTCTTGGGAATGAAGTTTGGAGTAAGAGAGAAAAGTTTGGGAGGTGAAAAGGCTGAAAGCAATCAAGAGAGATCGAGGAGAAATGATCTAAAATTGCGAGGATCCTTTATATAGAAACTTCATAAATCTCGACAGATCGAGATGTGTCAAGAATTAAAAAGGCGTTTTTAACTGTCGAAGAGCTATCCAAGATCTATCGAGAGGTGTCCACGGCAAAAGAATTTCGATGGATCGAGGAAGCTGTCGAGAAGCTATTGAGCAACCAGAAGGTATCTCGATGGATCAAGCAGCTATCGAGAATGCGATAAAAAGAAGCTGAAAAGGCTCGATAGATAGCTTCGCTGTTGAGAGGTGTCCAGCAGCTGTCGAGATTGCTTAAAACCGATTTTTCAAGAAGAGAAAAACATAGATATGAATGCAATCAAGCATGGTATACAACCAATGATCCAAACAACATTTTAAGCTCTCAAAATCATCTCTCAACAAAAAAATGTCAAGTACATGGATCCAAAACACAACACACACTAAACAAGTCTAACTAATTTTATATTTCAAAAACAAGTTAAGACAGTTTAGTGAGTATACATTAACACATGTATTCCTTGTGATGGCCAAGTCACATTGTACCCGCACATGTATCAAGAGTAGTAAAGAATATTGCGTGTTATGTGTGAAAACATCGCAAGATTGCGTAAGAGACAACATGCTATAACGATTTGAGATATGAGAAAATTACTTTAACTCACACACAATCATAACTATTTGATAGGGACTATCACATTCGAGGTACATCCTATAACTCCAACATCTCTTAGAATACACGCTTGCAATCATTTATAAAGCATTTTGATTCTTTTCGCTTTTTATTTTTCTTTTTGTATATTTTTCTTCTACGCAAACCATGCATGGGCATATAAGAGAGAGAAAAGAAATACCCAATTATGTTAAACTTTTTGACATTGCACTTTTACTATGCCGAAGCATACAGATGTCATTTCATGATTGGTAGACAATAGTGATGAGATGATTATTTATGCCTTTCCATTAGGATTTTCTAGTCCTTCCTGTCAAAAAGAGTGATATGAGTGTTAAGCACAAGAGATTATTTAACCTTACTCATCACAAATATGAGCCACGAAGCTCATTTGCTTAGTTGTGCATAGAGATATCAATCTAAGTTACAAAAGATACAAAGTTTAGAAAATTTTGTTTCATTGGCCATCCAAGGTACACAAGTACCAATGTACACAAACACACACTGTTTTTGTATTTTTCTTATTTTTTTTATTTTTTTTTATTTTTTTTATTATTTTTTTTATTTTTATATGTAAAACAAAATAAAACTAAACTAAAAAGTAAACAAACAAAAACATGTTAAATAAAGCAATGCATAAAACTAAACTGACTCAAAACATGAAATCAAAACACACAAGTAATGGAAAAACAAAAACAGAGAAGAGAGAAAAGTGACAAAATCACTTCGAGCCTTTTATCTTCCACACCTTGGAAGAACCTTTCCTTTGTGCGAACCCTTGAGCCGGCGGTGAAGGAGAAGAATTGAAACCGTTCAGGTTCGAAAGGAACATGAGGGCTTTGAGAAGATCTCCAAGAGGAGCAAAAGAGGATGGAAACTGATTCTGGTTTCCCGACACGATCATCCTGTTGCTCTGTTGAGTGGCTAACCACTTATAGCAATTAGGTTGAGTATGTCCAGCTATTCCACAGTGATGACAAAGATGCTACTTCTTCTGTTTAGGCTTTTGATTATTTCCCTTCTTAGCCCTAGGGTTTTTAATCTCTTTCTTATCAAGCTTGGGGGGAGCTCCCAAGATAGATTTACCCTTGTCTATGTTCTCACTAGCTAGTACATTTTTGACATGATTGTTCTTAGTTTCAATATTATCAGCAGAAGGAACAAAAACAGTAGTACTAGCAGAAGTAATACTAGGAGAAGATAAATCATACCTTAAACCGGTTCAATCGGATGCAGATTTCTGAAGACTGAGCATCTCATCGAGCTTTGCACTTGAAGTCCTTTCTAACTGGGCTCTGACTTGGAACAGTTCTACCTCAAGCTTATTGGTCTTCTCAACCAAGAAATTATTCTCAAATCTCAGTGCCCCAATGGTTTGATTTGCTTCATCAAACTTAGTGGAAATTTCTTCTCGTTTAAGTTCCACTTCACTAAATTTCTTAGTGGCCAACCTATACAACTTTTCATGCTTTTTCGAGACCTTGTATAACTTTACATAGGCTTTATGGATGTCAACTGTTCATCCATCTTTTCAAACTTAGAGTCCACCAATTCCTTTTCTTCAACCACATCTTCAACAATCCTTTCAGTAGGATTTACAATGGCAGTGGAGGCATTTAGGATTCCATCATCCTTATTATTAGAATCATCCTCAGGCTTAGTGTCACCCAATGTAGTAGCTGTTAGGAAATAGACATGTTTGCATCGAATACAAAACATACGCAGCGGAGAATAAACGGATCTACTTCATTCGCAATTGATAACATGCACTATATAGGTTTCAGAATATAAGAACAAGAGAGTGTACCTTGGTATGGTGAAATTCAAAACCAAAAGAAGTTCTTGGGAAGACTTTCAATCTTCACTCCAATTCCACTTAATGCCCAAGATGTGTGGTCTCTCAATCAGTTTCCAAGGAGAGAACATGGGAGTGTCCAACACTCACATACAAGCCATTTTAATTCATTTTTTTGATCTTAATGAAATTCTTATCAAAGAGACTTATATAAAATTCTGTATGCTTCTCTCCTTATATATCACTGATTATCTAATTGGGCTAGCCTTTTGGGCCATTCCAATTGGGCTCTAGTGTGTGGCTTGGAGTGGGACCAAAAGGGAACAAATAAGACTCTAGCTCCAATGGGCCTTGGGCTTTTCTGTCAACTCTTGACAAGTCCAAAGTTACCATTAATTATATTCAATACCACTATAAGAATATAATTGCACTCTAGGCCTTATTAATAAATTATATCCCAAGACTTTATTGTACATGCAACCCCTTCATTAAAATATTCGTAGTAATACAAAGTCATGAATATAGACTGCCACTTTGAATATTACTACATCTTAATCCTTGAGTACCCGGTTTAATCCTTTATGTTATTCATCATATATTTATGAAATCCAATTCCATAAATATATACTTTAGTAACTCTTTACTAAAGTGGTTGGGCCCAACACTCTGAATAACCAATCCCATTAAACTTATCTCAAGGGAATATTTTATATCTCCGTTAAGAGATTATGAATTCCATCTTGAGAATATATGTTCCATCAACACTAAATGCAGCTGCCCAACATACTGAGGTTTTGACCGTAACTTATAGATCTCACTCCTGATATATCAAAGCAACCTACATCTCATGATCAGGTCCATTATTCTCTCAGGATTTAGAGTTGATGTAAATAGAAGTCGTGAGATTTATTATTCAATTGACAGTCGTTAGGAGAATAATAAATCTCACAGCGGTCCAGTTCAATATGTCTTAACTCTTAAAACATATCAACATACCAACTAGAAATCTCCATTTCCATGATCAAGACAAATCATCGTAGTTGATATGTTATAGTCTTCGCAGATGAAACGCCCAATTTCATCACCGACTACGAACTAAACTTCTGAGTTTACAAAGAACTTGCAATTTATATCTTCTGTGACTAAATCACATAAATCGCATACTATGCATCTCATGGACTAAGATAATGTCCCATTAGTTCATTTAGTCTCATATAATTAAACGATTTAATTATTTATGACATGTCAATAAATTGGATTTTAGAGCATAAACTCCAACAGTAGCAAGTGCCTTGCTCTTCCTAATGGTCTTGAGATATGTAGGGGGCTCTTATTTCATGTGATTGAAGCCCTGACACCCAAAGCACTTTGGTCCTGAGGGAATAGTGTACTAACTGCAATCCCTAGCATCCTTCTTCCCTTTGTCTTGACTCTTGAACTGAGAGGAGCTAAATTACCTACGGTCCTTATCGAAGCCCTTCCCATTGGCATTTTTCATAAAATTCTTGAACTGCCTAGTGATGTAGGACTTCATCTTAGAATCTACATTGTCTGAAGACTCATCCGTGTCACTGCTTTTGGCCTTCAGTGCCATGCTCTTGCTCTTGCTCGATTTTTCGATCCTAAACAAACCCAACTCATAGGTCTGCAGATTGCCAACCAGCTCTGTCAAAGGAATTTTGTCAATATCCTTTGACTTCTCAATTGCGGTGATCTTGACATGGAATCTCTCGGGTAGAGATCTGAGCACCTTTCTCACAATCTTGGGTTCAGGAATAGTTTTCCCAAGATTAAAAATTGAGTTCACTATGTCCTTGAGCTTGGCATAGAACTCATCGAATGACTCATCCTCCTCCATCTTAATCTCTTCAAAGCTCGTAGTAAGCCTCGGAAGCTTTGAATCCTTGACAGCCCTGGTTCCTTCATAAGTTGTCTAGAGAATGGTCCATTCTTCCTTAGCAGTTTCAGTAGATGATATCTTCTTGAACTCCTCATTTGTGACTGCACTGAATAAGGCATTCAATGCCCTGCTGTTGAAGTTTTCCACCTTGATCTTAGCATCATCCCAATCGGCCGGCGCTTCTTTAGGCTTGGTCCAGCCTATCTCCACAGCTTGCCACACTTTCTCATCTAAAGACTGCAAGAAAGCTCTCATGTGTACTTTCCAATATGCATAGTTACTACCAACAAACAAAAGATGTATAATAAGAGACTGTCCTTTATTCATGGTAAACAAGGGTCAATGGATCACACAGTAAAGATTAAAACCTAATCAGAGTGTGTTTACTCTGATACTACTTGATAGGCCAAGAATGTATTGACCCCTTGTGATAAATTAACCAATTGATTTGGCCAAGTTAATTAATTAATTCAATTAACATGCACAATGTGTGGTAGCACAAACAAATCACTAATTAACTAAAGTGCAGCGGAAATTAAATTGATACGGTGATTTGTTTACGAATGGAGAAAACCTACACGGCAAAAACTCCACCGAGTAATTTTAAGGTCACCACTCCCAAGAATCCACTATTATCAAAACAAGTGGTTACAAGTAAAGGACTCCTAGTATCTTATACCAACCTACAGTTGAACCCTTACCCCAATACTCAATTGGACTTGTTTTGTAGTGACAATCCCTCCTTTTCAATGCATGGCTCCCAGTACGTGACTATTCAATAGATGCATGGATCCTAGTACGCGACTTAATCACCAACTTGAGAAAGATGTTGGCTGCAAAGTTCTTCAGTTGATCACACGATAAAGATCACAAAGCACCTTGGTCACAAAACCCAACGGTGTACAAACACAATAACTTTTTCAAGAGAAATATGAACTAGGGCAAATTCTGTCTTCGGTCACAATTTGCATGAACAAAATTTTGCTTCACACTCGCGCAACTGTGCAACGTTTGATGACCCTTAAAATAATTCTTATATATGTTTAGGGTTGTGAGAAAAGAAAGCCTACATACTCACGGATTAGATTGAAATTAGCTCTGAAAAACTGAATTTCATAAATCTCGACAGATAGAGTATCTATCGAGCTAGCTATCGAGCTTCAGGCTTCAGTAGCTTTTTAAATCTCGATAGATGCTAACTATTGAACTTTAAAATTCAGCACTTTCTCACTTATTTCTTGGACGGACTTGCATGGCTTTAACACTTGAACTTGAGACCTTGTTACTTAAAGCATTAATCACATCTTAGATTTACTCAATTACAAGTAAAGTGCGTTTTGTCAAAAGATTAGCCAATTCTAAATTGACATATGTTCCTAACAGCAAATCACATATATCCTAACAGTAACTTTAAAGGCCCATTAAACTCTTATTTAAATAAGGTGGCAGCGACAAAAAACCTAAAACTTACATATTTAAACCCAAGCCTCCACCTACTGAACCTGTGAGTTCAGAAAATAGAAGAAAGTGATATTGTTGCGACACTTGTGCACCCTTGGGTTTCATACCAAGCAAAGTCTCTAGCACCAACAATTGAAGATCATATTGGTGCTTTGTTTGAAGCTATTGCAAATAACAACCAACACAGACTTACTCCTATGGAAAAAATATTCAAGAAGTTCTTAGAGTCAATTGGAGGTTTCAATTGTGATTGTAGGTGTGTCATCAGTGAAGGCGTTCATATATTGAAGAGTTCAGAGATTTTGATGCGGTAGAAGGTTTCAACTGTAAGTTTATCTACTAGGTTGTAAAGTCTAGGGACAAAGGTTTTGTAGTAGATCTTAAAATTCTTTTTACTATCGTAGATTATCTTTTGGGAAGGTTTACCTCCACGTGTTTTACAGTGAAACTAGTTTGTTTCATTAATTTTCATTGGTCATCATATCTTGTCTTATTTACTATTCCGATATGTATGATATAGATGTTTGTTTGTGTAACCAATGATTATTCAAAATTTGACTAATTAATCACTTGGATTTAAACTAGTTAATTTTATTACCACAATCTAAATTTCCCAACAAAAACTACAAACTTTTTAGCACCATGTTTATTGCTTTTGCTTAAGGATACGTTCGACTAAACTAGAAGCATCGTGTAAATGGAGGCTAAGATTGCTGCTTCTTGTTGTTATTGATTTTTATTTATTTAAAGAATCCAAGGAGTACTCTATGTCAAATACAATATAAAGGCTTGGCTCTCCATTTGTTTTATGAAAACACATAAAAACATAAACTACCATACAAAAGAAGATCATGGTTAAACAAAACAATATAACCTTTACATCAATTATCTCATTGATGTGACTATCTATGAGGTTATAGCCAAATTTGACGTAAAATACCGGTATCAATACTTCTATATGTAAGTGGATAGATTTCTACACTTACTATCCATGACACCGTCTCCATGCCAAGTTCAACCAAGCATACATGCTCTCAAAAGGTCTTGACTAAAGATATAAAACTCTGATAAGTTGAAACATTTTCGCATATTCTTTTTTCTTCAAAAGTTTTATTTTAAATCAACCAAGAAAATTATATGACATGTTTTCCATCCAATTTTCATAATTTTGGTGCAACTAATTACTACTCTGCAAAAAACAAGCAGCGCAATTTAATTTTCTTAATTTTTTGTGCTAAATGAGTCATTAATTGAGAAAACCATAGAATCAAAATTTAGTAAACTTTTTAAAAAATCACCATTATTATTATTATTATTATTATTATTATTATTATGCAAATAGTGACAAACTAAAATTGGGAATTTCATGAATCACAGTTTAAATGATTTTTTTTTTTTTTTTTTTGCATTTGTTTCAAATAAAATCATATTTATTTTATTAGTTTCTATTTTATATTTTTAATATAAAATATATATAAAATATAAACTTGGTAAAATTTTAAAACATTTAATTATTTTTATTTGTAAATGTATTCCATGCATATACATGAAGTTACAAGCTAGTTACATTTATATTTATAACAAGGGTGTCAATTTCATACCGGAGGCTGTTTCGGTTTGGTTGGAAGAACGAAATATTTCGATACCGATTGATACCGGTATACCATTTGAGATTACTGCTATTTATATATTTCTATACGTAATTATAAATATATATATATATATATATATTTCTATTATTTATGGAAGCATGAATTTTTCAATTTTTATGTTTATTAACATAAAATTTAAAATCCATATATTTCATAAACCTACTTATTAGCTTAAAGTCATTAAAAAATATATTGAATTAAATAAAATTTTTTTCAATTTATTATTTTTTTTTTATTGTACCGGCCAAAACACCAATACTAACCGGTATGGGCTAATACAGTTTGGTGTAGTCGAAATAGACCGGTACAACCTGATATTTTTTTCGGTACGTTTTGGAGAAGTACCAGATTCGGTTTAATGGCCGGTAGGTGTATTTCTCTAGTATAGCCGATACCGGTATAATATTGACTTCCTTGGTTTATAACCATGAGTATATATAAAGGTACAAACCATATTGTGAAAAATATATAATTAAATTTCAATATAAACATAAACATGAACATATCAACAAACATGAGTAAATATATAATAAAATAATAAAAGGAAAACTATCCATAAGGAATAAATACGTAATTGGATTTACATGTTTTTCATTGAATATATAATTGGATTTATCTTTAATAAAATTATTTCTAACCAATGGGCACAAATATAATACATCACAATAACTGATAGCACAATATTAGTAATAAATGTCTCAATAAATGTCTCATTATTCACGGTATCGTTCCAATGTAAGATGAAAACACAAACATATATATATATATATATATATATATATATATATATATGAATATAAAATAATGAGCCACACATTCAACTGTTTAAATTTGATTATCTATTGTTGGGGTTGGCTAATGGTTTTACCCATAGTCAACTTTTTTTTTTCAAATAGAGTTCAGTGGCAAAGGTAAACAGCATTCCTCCGGATATTAAACCTTTTTTTCGTGTGCCGGTTGCAAGAGTCTCTATAACAGCTACTTTGGAAGGTAAGTTGGTTTTGTATATGCAGATATAGCTAAAATTTCAAAATCAATTGTTGTTGCTACTATTATTTTATTTTATTTATTTGAAGAACCCAATGAGTACTCAGTGTCATATATTATATATAAAGGCTTGACTCTCAATCTGTTTTAGGAAAACACATACAAACATAAACTATCATACAAAAGAAGATCATGGTTAAACGAAAAAATATGCCGTTTACAATAATTATCTCATTGATGTGTCTAACCATGAAATTGGAACCAAATTTGTTGTAACGGCAATACCGTCATCAATACTCCTATATATAAGTGAATGGATTTCTACATTTGCTATCCATGACACCTTCTCCATGCCAAGTTCAACCGAGAATATATGCTCTCATAAAATCGTGAATATTGATATATAGATAATATATAAAACTAATGATATAAAACTCTGATAAGTTGGAACATTTTTGCACATTCCTTTTTTTTTTTTTTCAAAAATTTTATTTTAAACCAACCAAGAAAATTATATATATATATATATATATATATATTCCTTATTCTTTCAATATTTAAAAATTATTGTTATTTATTTAAAGGGTTTTATAGAAATAAAATTATATTCACATTTTTTTTTCTAAATACAATGGAACATAAACAACTTAAAATAATAGTAATTATATAATCTCACAAATTCCTTGAAATACGATCCAAATTTTTGAGATTGATAAAAAAAAAAAAAAAGGATTGATGTCCTATTTTTTTTTTTTTTTTTTTTTTATGGAAACATATGTATATATTGTAAACATATGTATATATTACAAAAATAAGAATCACATCCCAAAAAAAAAAAAAAAAAAAAACCTTAGATTCCCAATTTCTTGAACAAATCACTAATGGAACTTTTTTTTTTTTTTTTTTGAGAAACACACACACACACATATATAGGGAAAGAAAGATGAGATAAGAGAATACACTCACAAGCTAACACCAAAACTGCATGCAATCACCAATGGAACTTCAATAATCAATAATAACGCTTCCAAGTTACCATATGTTTAGGACAATTTAGCAAACATATGTAATAAAAATAACAAATACATTTTGTTTAATTATGTACACCAATGAACACAAAACTGTTGGATTCTAAAGAGACACCTGTACCAGCACTAAAAATGATATTAGGATTAGGTGTCTTCTACCTAATCTATTGACCATGAAAAGACTTACCTAGGAATTGATTGCAAGAGCACTAATATAATTGCAATTGATTTCATTTTTGATGCAAGAGTACTAATATATTAGACTTGATTTTGAGTTTCTTAACCATCAAACTACTTATCAAAAAAAAAAAAAAAAAAGAGTTTCTTAACCATCAAACAACGGTTTTGAAAATATTGGTTCTACTAACAACATATTGGTTCTACTAACATATTAATTAACATATGTTTGTGAATTTATTTGCAAAGGCATTCTAAAATTAGCTCTCCTTTGTTTCAAGAAAACACATACATCATGTAATCAATCTCAATTTTGGAATTACCATAAACTATTATTTTGGAATTAACATATGTAGTCCAAATTTTTTTTTTTTTTTAAATGTAGAGACATAAAAAATAAATAGAAGAAGAAGAATCTCCAAAAGAATATTTAATTATTAAATACTTACTTGTTGGACTCACGAAACTAGAGGAAAAAAAATAGAGAAACATTATAATAGTAGTACTTTTTTGTGTAAAAAAATGGACCATTTGTTTTTATTAACTGTTTGCTTAGACCATTGATTAGTGGTTCAATTCTATTTATTCTTTGGTTGGGGGGGGGGGGGGGGGGGGGGGGGGGTGGGGGGGGGGGGGGGGGTGGTGTTGTGGGAGGATGGTTGGGGGTGTTAAGCCAAGCTATCACTCCACTCCTGTTTGAATTTCTTCTCTCCATTATTGTAACTAGCTGGTATCTCGTGCGATGCGTGGAGCATTTTAAAAAATTGAGTAAGAAAATATAGTAATATTGTTAGTCACAATCAAATTCTAATTAAAAGGACAAAACCATCTGGTATTTTATCAAACTCTCTGTGTGAATGTAACAAAAATCAAAATTTAAGGGAGAGAAGGGGTAATTTTTTAGAGATTATATACGTAGCTTCTTGTATAACAAGTACTTATTTAATATTCAAGTAGACAATAGAACTATTTAAAAAATAAAAAGTAGAGAAGAATATAGAAGGTAGAAAATACCTCTAGTTTATCAAAGAAGAAATGAAATGTAGATCTAATTTAGACTGAAAGCACAACTATCAGAAGAAGGATTTGCAATCTCAGTGATCAGATAAATGTAGAAGATTAAGAGATTTAAGTTAAATAGATTTGCACAGTTATCTCTAAAATCTTAACCCCTCTTTTAAATTGTGACATAAAAAAAAAAAGTAATCATAAATCTACAATAACAAATCCTTAAATTACTCTGGCCATATTTTTTTAAATTTTACACGATTACTTTATCACATTCCAAATTATCTTCATACAAATCATGTACCGTTCTGAGCATCTTTTTACATAAGCTAGAGGTATTTCTTCTTTGATTCCCAAATGAAGTTAAGCAGGCTTTGCAAGGAGTTTGGGGCATTCGCTCAAATTCAATTATGGTGCTGGGTTTGGGTACCTAGCTGGTTTTTATACAAAGCTTGAGGCGGTGACTTCAGGAAATCCCATTCAAGGTTGGATTAGGATTTGGGAAATCCCACCGTGGGACTAGCTGGTTCTAGTACCTTCCTATGCTATGTTTCTATAATCCTTGAAAAAAACTTAGGTGTTTTGAGAGCAATGTTCCCTCCTCTCACAAGAGAGGTGGGCCCCACATGTGAGTCCCACCATGGGGCCCACCTCTCATGTGAGAGAAGGAAGCGTTGTTCCCGGAACAGGTAAGAAATTACTCATAATTCTTATGTATATAGGAACCCGTTGGGATGGAACAGCAATGACACCAGCCGTGGCCCCAAGCCCCTTGAATTTTTAAAAAAATATGTATATCCAAGGGTGGCAATAATGGTTGTTACGAAATTTATAATACATTTTAAACCCATTACGTTTTTTTCATACACAATAATGGGTTAAATGTGTTTAAATTTTTATATCAACCATTTGAAATTGACAGGATTTAATATCTCATAATAAATTTTATAACATTATAAATTGTAAATGGAAAATATTTATTTATTTATTTATTTTATTAAAACACACCAACATTATCTATATAAACTTATCTTCCCCTCTAATGTTGAGACGTGTTGACATTAATACAACCCATTATTATTATTATTTTTTTATACAAGATAGAATTTCTATTCTAACCTAATTTAAGTGTATATGTGTGTGAACCTCCCTTCTGGAGACTTGAACCTCGGTTCTTACCCCTCACACCCCACAAGCATTTATACTTGTGGAGTGATCACCGCACCAAGGGTGCGCAGTGGTAATACAACCCATTATTCAATTGGTTATACAATACGTGTCCTGCTACCTATTTAATAAATAGGTTATGCTTGGGTTGAGGAATCCTAGTACAATTAATAAACATATTGTGTTCATGTCAACCTATATGTGGGATTTGCTTGATTTTGGTAGCTTATTTTTAGAGTGTTTATTAATGGATATAATTTTTTGATAGCTTTTATATTAAATTTAGGGCAAATTACTAGATTGGTCTCTAACCTTTACACCAGATGTCAAATACATTTTAAATATATTAATTTAGTCCCTAACTTTTTAGTATTATGTTAAAATAGTCTATACCGTTAAGTAATAGATAAAAAATGTTGACATGACTAACGATCAAAGTAAAAAAAAATTTATTTTTATGCCACATCAAGTTAAATGACACTTGTAAAATAAAAATAAAAATAAATATTTTTATGCCACATTAGGTTAACTGACACTTGTACTACCACATAAAATAAAATTAAAAAACTACATAAAAAAAGCCGTTTATGATTGTAGGGGAGGATTTTGTTCCAGCCCCTGCAAGCTGTTTGTTCTCTTTGGGAAGCCAAGCCCGCAAGGTTTTGTTATCAAGAAACATGGGAAGTGACAGTTTTTTGGACTTGCTCCAGCAATCCCACATCGGCAAGAAATGCGCTCCACTCATGGTTTATAAGCCCTTAGAGCAACCATGAGTGTACCACTACCACACATGTGTCAGAGCAAGTCTCAAAAACTGCTGTGCATGCTGTCGGTATGTAGGGAGGCATACCCTTCCACGGGTAACAAAGCCGTGCGGGTCCTTCGGCCCCAAAGCAGACAATACTCTCGGATGGGCACTGCCCTCCAAAACGCCTTTTAATGTGGGGGGATGCCCAACATTAGCAGTTTTGTCTGCTTTAAGGAGCCAGGCCCTTACGGTTTTTGTTCAAGTGACGTGGGCAGGCAAGCATTGCACTTGGACCAAGTCCCACATCAGCAAGAAACGCGCAACACTCATGGTTTATAAGCTTCTGGAGCGACCATAAGTGTACCACTACCACACATGTGTAGTAGTGGTACACTCATGGTTGCTCCAAGGGCTTATAAACCATGAGTAGGGTGCATTTCTTGCCGCTATGGGATTGCTGGAGCAAGTCCAAAAAACTGTCACTTCCTATGTCGCTTGAAAACAAAACCTTGCGGGCTTGGCTCCCTAAAGAGGACAAACAGCTTGCAGGAGCTGGAACAAAATCCTTCCCTACAAAAAGGCGCTGTGGAGGGCAATGCCCATCCAAAAATATTGTTTGCTTTGGGGCTGAAGGACCCGCATGGCTTTGTTACTCGTGGAAGGGTATGCCTCCCTACGTACTGACAACATGCGTAGCAGTTTTTGAGACTTGCTCTGACACATGTGTGGTAGTGGTACACTCATGGTCGCTCTAGAAGCTTATAAACCATGAGTGGGGTGCGTTTCTTGCCGATGTGGGACTTGGTCCAAGTGCAATGCTTGCTTGCTCACGTCGCTTGAACAAAAACCGTGAAGGCCTGGCTCATCAAAGCGGACAAAACTGCTAATGCTGGGCATCCCCCCACAATGATACAATTGGATCTCAAAAGTCAAAATCCCAAACACTCTGTGTAGCTTCATTGAGTATTGACCTCTTCATTCCTTGGTGTACACTAAGCTATAAGCCATTTGTGAGAGCTTGCCAACACACCACTGAAGGTAGAGAAACCGAGCAAGAATTTGAGCAAAATCTAGTTGAAGAAGGAAGAGGTGGTAGTGGTGGTGCTGTACAAATACAAGGACTTGGAAAATTGTTGTAAGGTAGGAGAAAGTACAATGTGTTTCGGATGCGTGGATTCTCACACTTACATGAGAGTGGGTCCTAGAATACAAGGTGTTCGGATGCATGCATCCTCACACTTATATGAGGGTCTCATATGAGTGTGAGGATGTATGTATCTGAAACACCTAATACCACCTCGTAAGGTGGAGACAACCTCATCATTGGTTCAAATTTGTCAAATCTTAAGTTGTTGGACTCCAAGGAGCCAGAGTGGGATATTGCTACTTAATATGGGGTCTAAATTAATATGTTTATATGATGTAATCCCCTACCATGGTTAGCTACAGAGGCAGAGCTTAGGGGTGGGGGGCATGGCCCCCTAGCTTTTCAAAATTTCCCTTAAGAGCAATAATAATCGCTACAAAAAAACGGGTCTATCCCAGCGTTTTCAAAACCGCTGGAATAGCCCTAAAAAGCACTGGGATAGGGTCCAAATTCCTATCTCGGTGTTTTTTTTCTCAGCGCTTCAAACTGCCGCGTAGTGAATGTGGATATAGGTCATGAAAGAATGTAATTTAAAAGACCTATACCAACGCTTTTAAAAGCGCTGGCATAGGCAGCACCTATCCCAGTGTTCTAAAAAGCGCTGGTATAGGTCTTGAATCAATATAATTTAAACAACCTATACCAGCGCTTTTGAAAGTACTGGCATAGGCTGTACCTATTCCAGCGTTCACAAAAGCGCTGGTATAGGTCTTGAATCAATATAATTTAAAAGGACCTATGCCAACGCTTTCAAAAGCGCTGGTATAGGTCCTTTTTATTTTTTTTTTAATTTTTTCAGCACCTATAATGTACCTAAAATACATATTTTCCAATACCTATTTTATAGCAACTGTAATGAACTACAATTTATATTTTCCAATAGCAAATACCATACCACATTAAACCAAGAAACTAAATATATATTAAATTACACCATATCAATAATTACATCCCAAATGTCTAGAATTTTATACACAAAATAATACATCCCAAGTGTCTAGAATGTTATAAACAAAATAATACATTGTAAACAACTATGTACAATGTCCTACACAAAAGAATACATTTTAATTATATAGAATGTCCTGCATAAAAGAATACATTCTAATTGTCTAGAATGTTATAATAAAGTTTCCAACTATGATGTGTACATATATATCAAAGTTTGAAACTTTATTATAAATATCAAAATATCATAGTAACTACTCCAAAAATAGGTGCCCAAAGTATCGCCTACTGCGTATCATCAAATGATAAGTGCTAAGCACCATCGCCATCACCATCCTACGAATTAAGAAACACACAATGGATTAGTGTACTAAACAACAGAGTTAGTAGCTGAATGACACAATATCACTAGTATTCCTACCAAGTGCTACATTAGCAATTAAAACACACTTAAAATTTGAGATTTCAATTAAACATTCGAACATTCTATTCCTTCAAAAATTCTCAAATTTATTTCCCTACAAATGGTCCATAAAAGGCAAGCCAGAGTAGCTCCCCACTAAGTAAAACAAGTCTTTTTACCACACAGTCTAGACCAAATAATGAGTAGGTCTGGCACCAAACACAGCCTTGAATTGCAGTAAGGTACTTAGACTAGTGTGGTAAAAAGTGTAGAGAAACAGTTCAAACTTTAACTCTAACTCTCCTAAAAAGACCCAAGCAATACATTAAGTTATATGAGAAACATGTTTTAGATATCACATTCTATATTAGCAAAACCCTTAAATAAGTTCAATTAAATAAGCTACATCTTTCAAACTTATGTCCTTCAAGTGGGCACTCTCATGTTGCCCTATCCAACTTATTCAATTCACTCATAAAGTCACTCATAATTAACAAACTAAAAACTGCTTAGCAAGTGACACTACTCTTCAACCAGTACATAAAAGCAAACTTCCCTAGTATCAATCAATTACTATGCCTTACAAATCACAATATTTTATGTCTCTCCATCCTTCCTTCCCCTCTCTTCTACTTCTTTCTCAAATTCAAATAAACCCAATTGTCTTATTTTGCTAAAAGGAAACTAATTCCTGAGTGGCTGTAAAGGCAAAAAAACATATATAACAATCTTTGACTACACTATCAAGAGTAAAGTGAGATATAAGTTTCCTCTCATTAATAATTTATCACACATCACATTTACAGGCTTTTGATGTGCATGTTTATGACTCATTTTACTAACAAATTTTGACAATTCTATGTTAATAGAAATGTGGAAATTCCACCATAGAAGTGTCAAAAAGTTTAGCTTTCATATCCAATGTATTAGACTTTCTAATGCAAAAAATGGTGCATGTTTGCCTGGAAAACCCTAATGCCATTTTGGTGATAGAATGGTGATCTAAGCCTGAGGAAATCAACAAATATAGGACTGTTGAATGCAAAGATCAACAATTTGTTTGCATAAGCATGCAATTATTAGATTTGACAAATTGAACCACAACTAATGTCCTTGGGGGTCTAGCACCATATTATTAACCCTAAAATATGGTGCATCTTATTATTTACTTATTTGTCCAACACAACAAAAAAAAAAAAAGGAAAAAAAATCATTTATTATTTGTCATGTCTACTGGCTTTCCATTATTTTTTTTCCAACAACAATGTCATTACATTCAGAAAAATAGAGCGACGGTGTTGAAACACATTTACTTCTACTTTAAAATGCAAAATGATTTAAGTTTGATTATTTTTTGGCATGTTACTAATATATAAATTTTAATTCTTACAAGGAGATCAACCATTTGGGCATAGCTTTTGGAACCACAAGTATGTATCCATGAAAGACATAAAACAAGCACAAAATAAAAATTCAATCTATAGCCAACTAAGAACACATTTTAAAAAAATAACAATCAATACTCCCAATAATGAAAAGTAGACCACCTTATATCACCATGCAAGCCACCCGCTTACTCCAAATCAACAACCCACCATAACAATAATTTTGACATATAATTATAGAGTAGTAGGATATTATGAAGTAGATTTTACTCATCCTTTAGCAACTCACTACCCGCCTCACGAAAAGAGAAACCCAAACTTACAACAAGCTGCTAATCCTGCAAAAGCTAAGTCTAAATTATAAACTACTAAGATAACCAGTGCATAAAGATAAAGTAAAGAAGGTATGAATAGGATGCATCAATTTACTTCCTCAACAACAAAAGTTTGTAGTGAGAATAATAATTATTATCATCATCATAAATTCTTTTTTTTTTTTTGTGGTTTTTTCATTCTTAGTATATTAGGCTAGGAAGTGTTGACCAAATTATGGAGCCCACATCAGCCATGAATAATATGACATATAATTAATTTAATCTTTTTTATTCAATGAATTAATCCCAATTTAGATTTTTCTCACCGTCCAAGCTTCAAGGGGCTAACAAACAACACCGAAACTAGAATTTAACTTTGGTTGAAACAAAAACTGTATAGAATAAACCCACTTTAAACCTACCATAGAAATTATTTCATTTTATCCCTGTGCTAAGTTCCAAAATAAAGAGCAAATTGACTTTGGAAGTTCATAGTACATAGGCTTCCATATAAAATGAGTTGCACTCATACAACAGAAATTGTAGCAAAGACTAATCCTCTATCATTCCTTAAACATGGATATATAATGCAAATCAAATAAATAAATAAATAACTACAAACCTAGTTTTATTGCAAATAAAATCACAATTACATTTTTTTTTTCCATACTTAAACCAGTTTTATATTAAGAACAAAATCTAAAAACAAAGATTGTAAAAGATGGGAAAGTTGAAAAGGAATGAGGATAGAGAGGAAGTAGTAGTTCATGAGCTACTTAGTAATGCTAGGATAAATATCAAATTAATGGGAAATAATGAAAGTAAATTACTAGGATAGATATATATATATATATATATATATATATATATATATATATATAGACTTACAAGTTCACAATTTCCTTTATTAAACCACATCAATCCTTGATCTCCTTGATTGGCTTAGAGTTAAATCCACACTTAAAACACCAATGGTTAATTACACCCTAAGTACTTAATTAAAACACCAACAACTATATATCTAATAACTTAACCACCTAATAGCCACATATATTGCTTTGTACTTACTTAGTATATAATCATAATACAATTAGTCATTCACCTACTTATACATATATGTAGTCAATTATGCATATCAATTAAAGCTTAGTTTTTACGTTTAATCTAATCTATGATCACTGGTTTTATTGCAAATAAAATCACAACTACTTTTTTTTTTTCCAAACTCAAACTAGTTTTTATATCTGAGAACAATATCTGCAAACAAAGATTGTAAAAGATGAGAAAGTTGAAAAGGAATGAGGATAGAGAGGAAGTAGTAGTTTATGAGCTACTTAGTAATGCTAGGATAAATATCAAAATAAAACCAAACAGAATGTTCACAGCCAGAAATACATACTAACTAATTAAAAGAATTTGACCTACCTCAAGTCTTTAAAACTAGTGGTTTTACCTTGGATTGACCATATCCATCTTTACCTCTGCACCCTCTTGGAAGTAACAACCCCTGAACAAAATAGATGAACTTTTAATCTTTTCTCCAACTAGAAAAGAAAAAAGGAATAATGAATATGAGGTTAGTAGGTTCTAATGACACTCAAAACTAACCCATGATTTAAGGATATGTCTTGCATCAATAAATACATATACTAACTACCTAACATAAAAAAAAAATTTAGAAAGGATTTGGTGCAAATGTCACATAAGAAAATTTATTGTTTGAACTCTTATATAATGACAAATCTCATTGCAATTTTAATTTAAAGATGATAGGATGCATGGTCCCCATTTCTTATTGAATTATAAGTCAAGGAGATCCAATACAAGCAACCATTAATAGGTGTTCAAGCACCCATACCATCAATGTTCAACTAAAGCTCATAATTAAAAAGGCCTACTTATCCAGCAAAACTTTAGTTTACCATCAGCTTAGCATCTTAATTCTTTCAACAATAGCACCTTAAATTAAGAGATAAAAAAAAAAAAAAGATAGAGAGAGAAAATCCTTAAGAAGAAATGTGCAGTGCACAATTATAAACATCCACCTATTGGGCAAACAATATGAAAAGAAATCAAGAAACAACTACCCCCCCCCCCCCCACACGGATCCACCCAAAAAAGAAAAAAAAAGGCTTCTCTCAGAAATTATGCCATTAAGCATATATTTTCTAAACTTACTATTTTCCTAAAATTATATTACAATCCAGAATTTTTTTTCACATTCTTTGACATTTCACAAAAAGCCATCAACTATCCAAATTTCTGAACTTACAAGCAGGTGTCATTGTTATGACATGTATAGCAGGAGCAGTTCTAAATATCTATAATCCTATTAGGAGGCTAATTGATGGCACAGTTTGTCACTAGTTGCCTTGAGATAGTTTACTATCAACTTTTGCTTAGGTATGGATTTCATTTCAACCTCTTATATGGAAAGCAAATTCAAAAGAAATGGACATAGTGAAATTGCCTCTTTGCCACTTCCATAAATCCTTCAATGAATTTATTATTATTTTCATAACCAACCTAGTCATGGTTGTTTATCTATTTTATTTTTTTTGTTGATAAAAAGTTGTTTATTTAAAAAAGAATAAACAAATAAAGGTAAGAACTCATGCCAAATGAAAATGACCCTAGTAAACACACACAAAATTTGGAAAATTAATTACCCTCTTATAGTCTTCTCATAATTCCACCAATGCCTAGTGTGTAAGACCAGCACATCTACATCTCTCCACTTCACAAAGTTCCAATCCATTTTATCCAACTTCAAGGTTGTTCTCACCTTTTGTGGAGCTCTTGTAGGGGGTGGCTCTGTAATACAAGAAATGGAGACCTGTAGTACTCCACCGTGCAATGAGATTCATCCGTCCAAGTAATTTTTGCTCAGTAACAACACAAACAGCTTAGCAAAGTCATTAATCTGGAACCTGCTCTATATCAAATACCACACAAGACTCTTAACTACAACCAATATATGGGACCTTATAAATGAAAATTTCTAGGTATATTCAACTTCTGCCATGTGAATAAGGTTGTTAATGATGCACCTACTTCTATAGCATATACCACCAAATTACAGAGCTAAACTAATGCTTTAGCTATTAATTATTTTTGGCAGAAAATTCACTACACAAAAATGGCAAACTAATAAATGCATCAATGACTATTCAATACTAACTGATAAATGCATTTTCATAATTTTCAAACAATCCTTAATTTACAAAAATCTAAATAGAACACAATAAATTATGAAGTTAACATCAGAAAACAATTATTGATAATTAATGTTACTCAAAAGTCAAAGCACAATTATTCCAAATGAAATGATACTACAATAAATAATATTGTGGGCCATAAATAAAACGTAACATGCTCTTACTTTACCTAAAATATAGGTCATATAGGCTGGAAAATTAATAAAATTCGTGATGGATCACATGATCAGATAGTAAATAATAATTAAAAAAATCAACATTAAAGAGTTTCCATCATTACTAGCATGTTTATGATATATTATCATGCCATTGTATGTACTATGAACATATTCACTCCAAATTCTATCCACTAATTAAAAATCTTTTTTTTACAGGTATGACAATCTTTAATCCAGTTTATAACAACATATACTTAAAATTACATTGGATGAAACTCTACCATTTTTGTCCATTGCAAGAATATCCCATTCTAAAAGAAATTTAATTTTAAGGTGAAGCTAAATAAGTTTTCATTTTCATGGAACAGTAGAGTAATTTAGCTCGATAATCAGGTCCATTAGTCATGGACACTACTATCACAAGTGGTAAAAATTAAATTCCAAAATAGAGCAAATTTTTGTTAGCACTACTGCCACCTACAGTTCCTCCAAAATAGAGCAAACTTTAACCAAAATCAAAAATAAAAAGCCACAAAATCAACTTAACTTTAAACAAAACCAAAACCCACACAGTCAACCAACAACTATACAAAAATATACACATAACCCAAACCAAACTTCAACCAAAATTAAAACTAAAAAACCAAAAATTTAACAAGAAATATATATATATATATATATATATATATACAAATATTGCTACAAAATAGAAATGAGAGCTAGAGAGACTTACCTTGCTTTGGGTAGGGTTTGAGGTTTTGGGTAGTATTTTTGTGTTTGAAGTTTTGGAAAAGAAATGGAGGGTTTTGAGTAAAGAAGAAGAGAGGAGGAGGGGAAGTGGGTTAAGGAAGAGGAAGAGGGAGAGAAAATGTGGGTGAGAGGCAAAACATCTGAAATAAAGAAGTGGGAGACCATAAATAAGAGGCCAAAGTGGTGGGAAGGTGAAAAATATAAGTGGGAAGTCTGAAATTTTTAAGTGGTACGATGGACCTATACCAGCGCTTTTGGAGACCTATCCCAGCACTTTTGGAAACGCTGGAATAGGTGGACCCTATTCCAGCACTGGGACAGGTCTATTCCCATAAGGAAATGAGTGATCCTATCCCAGCGCTTTTGGAAGCGTTGGAATAGGGTCCACCTATTCCAGCATTTCCAAAAGCGCTGGGATAGGATCACTCATTTCCTTATGGGGATAGACCTGGCCCAGCGCTTTTGAAAGCGCTAGGACAGGTCTATCCCCATAAGGAAATGAGTGATCCTATCCCAGAGCTTTTGGAAGCACTGGAATAGGGTCCACCTATTCCAGCGCTTTTAAAAGTGCTAGGACAGGTCTCTCCATTCCCTTCTGGAGAAAGGCCTATCCCAGCGCTTTTAAAAGCGTCGGAATAGGTCTTTCTATTAGCGTTTTCTTGATTAATAGTAATATAAATAGTTCAAATTATAAATAGTAATATAAATAGTAATATTTAATACTTTCTTGATTAATAAGGTTGAATATAATACTTCAAATTAATAAAATATAATTTAACTGTACAAATTAATAAAATAAATTATATTAATTAATAAAAATATTTTCTAATAATTCAATTTAACAAAATTTAATTTAATTTAATACTTCAAACTAATTTAATATATTTTAAATTTAATACTTCAAATTAATAAAATATAATTCCTCACTAAAAATTAGTAAAATATAACCCAAACCCAACCCAACCCTATTATTATGGGTAAACCCCAACCCACCCAATTGCCCAATTATCAAAAATTACCAAAATGCTCCCAAAGTGTAAATGACCAAAGTACTCTAAAATCTTCAAAAATGACCAAAATATCCCAAAACCTCAAAATTGCCAAAATAACCACAAAACATACAAAATAACTAAAATACCCTCGAAACCCAAAAAATGACCAAAATACGCATGAAACCTAAAAATTACCAAAATACCCCTAATACCCATAAAATGACACAAATAACCCCAAAACCAAAATACCTTCGAAACTAAAAAAATGATCAAAATACCTGCCGAAACATAAAAAATGACGTAAATACCCAAGAAACCCAAAAAATGATTAAAATACCTATGAAACCAAAAAATGACCAAAATACCCCCAAAAACCTAAAAAAATGTCCAAAATACCACCGAAACCTTAAAAATTACCAAAATACCTTTGAAACCTAAAAAATCACCAAAATAACCTCGAAGCCTAAATATTAACTAAAATAACCCCGAAACTTAAAATTACCAAAATACCCCCAAAATTCATAAAATGACCAAAATAACCCCAAAACCAAAATATTACCAAAATACCTCTAAAACCAAAAAAAGACCAAAATACCTCCCGAAACATAAAAAATGACAAAAATACCCATGAAACCCAAAAAATGACCAAAATACCTATGAAACCAAAAAATGACCAAAATTTCCCCAAAATCCTAAAAAAATGTCCAAAATACCCCCGAAACTTAAAAAATTACCAATACCTCCAAAACCTAAAAAATGGCCAAAATAACCTCGAAGCCTAAATATTAACCAAAATAACCCCAAAACAAAAAAATTTCCAAAATACCTCCGAAACCAAAAAAATGACCAAAATACCTCACGAAACATAAAAAATGACGAAGATACCCATGAAACCCAAAAAATGACTAAAATACCTACGAAACCAAAAAATGACCAAAATACCCCCAAAATCCTAAAAAAATGACCACAATACCCCCAAAACCAAAAAAATGACCAAAATACCCCCGAAACATAAAAAATGACGAAAATATCCATGAAACCCAAAAAATGACTAAAATTATCTTTGAAATAAGAAAATGAACAAAATACCCCCCAAAACCCTAAAAAATGTCCAAAATACCCCCAAAACCTAAAAAATTACCAAAATACTTTCGAAACCTAAAAAATGGCCAAAATAACCTCGAAGCCTAAAAATTAACCAAAATAACCCCGAAACCCTAAAAATGACCAAAATACCTCTGAAACCTTAAAAATGGCCAAAATAACCCCGAAGCCTGAAAATTGACCAAAATAACCTAGAAACCTAAAAATGACCAAAATACCCCCGAAATCTTAAATATGGCCAAAACAACCTTGAAGCTTGAAAACTGACCAAAATAACCTAGAAACCTAAAAATGATCGAAATACCCTCAAAACCTAAAAAATGATCGAAGTGCCTGAAAGCCTAGAAATTAATTGAAATATCCCCTAAAACCTAAAAAATGACGAAAGTACCCCTGAAACCTATATATGACCAAAATAACCCCTAAACTTTAAAATGACCAAAATATCCTCGAAACCTAAAGAACGACCAAGATACCCCGAAAGCTATAAAATGACAAAAATGCCCCTTAAACCTGTAAGTCGATAAAAATACTCCCTAAAAATAACAAATGACCAAAATACCCCTTAAACCCCTATTTTGGCAATTTTAGAGGTTTTGGGTGTATTTTATTCATCTTATAGGATTAGTGGTATATTGGTCATTTTAGATATTTTGAGGGGTATTTTAGTTGTTTTATAGGTTTAGAGGTATGTTGGTGGTTTTAGGGGTTTAAGGGTATTTTTGGTAATTTTAGAGGTTTCAGGTTGTATGTGGCCATTTTTGAGGTTTTGGGTTATTTAGGTCATTTCAAAGGTTTAGGGGTATTTTAGTCACTTTATAGGTTTGAGGGTATTTTGATTATTTTTTAGGATTCAGGGGTATTCTAGAAAGTTTTTAGGTTTAGGGGGGTATTTTGGTCATTTTTAGGTTTCGGGATTATTTTCGTCAATTTTTAGGCTTGGGGGTTATTTTGGTCATTTTTTAGATTCTAAGGGGTATTTTGGTCATTATTAGGTTTCAATGTTGTTTTGATCAATTTTTAGGCTTCAGGGTTATTTTGGCCATTTTTTAGGTTTCAATGGTATTTTGGTCATTTTTTAGGTTTTTGGGGTATTTTGGTGATTTTATGGACTTTAGGGGTATTTTGGTAATTTTTAGATTTTGGGGGTATTTTGGTCATTTTATCGGTTTCAAGGGTATTTCGGTCATTTTTTGTGTTTTGGGGGTATTTTGGTAATTTTTAGGTTTTGAGGGTATTTTGGTAATTTTTTTGGGTTTTTGGGGATATTTTGGTCCTTTTTTTGGTTTCAAGGGGTATTTCAGTCATTTTTTATGTTTCAGGGGTATTTTGATAATTTTTAGGTTTTTGAGGTATTTGGGTAATTTTTTGGGTTTCGTGGGATATTTTGGTTATATTTTGAGTTTCGAGGGTATTTTGGTCATTTTGTAGGTTTCGAAGTCATTTTGGTCCTTTTAATGATTTTGGGGTATTTTAAAGTTGTTTGATTTGTAGAAATGATACTTGGATCATAATTGGGTCTAATTGGGTACCCATTTAAAACCCAATAAACAATAATGTTAATTGGGTTAATGCCCATTTAACCCAATTAATAATTGGATGGGTTTGGGTCTCATTTAAGTCGGTGGATTTGGATAGGCAAATGAATTTAGGTTGATTTTGCCACCCCTAGTGTTATTCAAGTAATCAAGGGGTTTTCCACCTTTTTTATGCATAGGGGGTGATTTTGTCATTTTCTAGCTTTTAGGATTCATTTCGATGTTTTGGGGGTATTGCGGTCATTTTTTATGTTTTAGGGGTGTATCAGTCCTTTTCTGGGTGTCAGGTGTGTTTTGGACATTTTTTGTCTTTCTAGGGGCATTTTGGTCATTTATCAGACTTATAAGGGTATTTTGTTCTTATTCAAGTAATCAAGGGTATTTTGGCTAGTTTTAGACACAAGGGGTACTCCAGTCATTTTCGATACCTTAAGGGGTGCTTAGATCATTTTTGGTGTTTTGGGGGTATTTCAGTCATTTATTAGGTTTCGGGGGTATATTGGTCTTTTTCTAGGTATTAGGGTGTTTTTGCTCTTTTTCGATGTTTTTGCTCCCTCTACAAGTATAAGTGCTTATAGGGCGTGTGGGGCAAGCACCGGGGTTCAAGTCTTTAGGAGGGAGCTTCATACAAATATACACTTAAATTAAACTAGAGTAGAAATTCTATCTTGTGTAAAAAAATTAAAATAAAAAAATAAAACAAATCCTTATAGGTGACCTATCCCAGCGCTTTTAGAAGCGCTGGAATAGGTGGACCCTATTCCAGCGTTCCAAAAAGCTCTAGGATAGGTCTTTCTACATAAGGGAATGGAGAGACCTGTCCCAACGCTTTTAAAAGTGCTGTAATAGGAGAACCCTATTCCAGCGCTTTCAAAAGCGCTGAGACAGGTCCCTCCATTCCCTTACGAAGAAAGACCTATCCCAGCGCTTTTGGAGCACTACAATAGGTTGACCTTATTCCAGCGCTTCCAAAAGTGTTGGGATAGGTTTCTCTTCATAAGGGAATGGTGAGACCTATCCCAGCACTTTTAAAAGCGCTGGAATAGGGTCCACCTATTCTAGCGCTTTCAAAAGCGTTGGAACAGGTCCCTCAATTCCTTATAGAGAAAGACCTATCCCAGCGCTTTTTGAAGCGCTGGGATAGGTTGACCCTATTCTAGCGCTGGGATAGATCTTTCCCCCTAATGGAAATCAGTAACCCTGTCCCAGCGCTTTTGGGCTTCCTATACCAACGTTTTTTGAAAAACGCCACTAAAGGCATCCTATTGCAGCGCTTTGTAAAGCGCTGGTTTTAAGTTGCCGTAATAGGATTTCCTATACCAGTGTTTTCAAAAAGCGCTGGTACAGGATTATCTATTACAGCAATTTGTAAAAACGTCGGGAAAAAAACGCTCAGACAAGACGATTTTTTTGTAGTGAATTAACAAAAAACATCACGAGGCTAAGAACAACTTACTTATTGGCCCCTCCATTTAAATATTGACATATTTTAGTCCTCAAATCTTAAAGTTCATTTAGAAAAAAACACCAAAAACTCCATTAAAAAAAATAATAATAAAAACAAGAATAGAATAGAATTTGTCCCATTTCTCAGCCCATAGCTCATCCAAATATAAACCCAAAAATAATAGTTTTAACAAATTTGTATTATTATTTTTTTGAGAATGAATTTTTTTTTTTTTTTTTGGTAATATTAGAACAAATAAAATCCCAAATCTTTTAATAATCTAAAATCAAAATTAAACAACTTCAAACTTCACAGACATTTTACTTCCGAAATATAAAATTCGGATATTAAAAGAAATATTGCCTTTACATTGCCATACTTGAAAGCACAACTCTGATCCCATATATCCACACAGTTGAAGAAATGATCAGCCGATCTATCTCTGCTGTGGTATTTCTCTGTGTCCAATAGCTTTTATCTTTATGTTCAGTAGTACTTTAGTTTGACACTTTGTACATTTTGAAACTTTGATAGAGTGCAGTAGTTGATCTTTATGCTTCTTTGTGCTTATTTTATTAACTAATTGTTAAATTATATTATTTATTGAGTTTGTTTGTGGTTTCCAATCATAGGAGAAAATACACCCTATTTCAAGTGTATGTTACTCCAGCCAAAATTGAAAATTAACATCATTTTTCAAACAATATAATTAATAGACACCATTTTCAAACTATATTTTTTACTAGCATCTAGAGTCTAAAAGACTTGATTTAGGGCCTATAAATCGAGTCTTTGAGACTCGATTTTCATGGTCTGATCATGTCTGATGTGGCGTTTTTTCCACGTGGTGTCTACATGGAAATCAAGTCTCTAATACTCAATTTATAAAATAAAAAACCCACCCTCTGAAATTTCTTCTCTATCTCTTTCTCTCTTGATTCTGTACCAACACATCCACAAAATAACAATTTTTTTTTTCCTGAAACAAAGCAAAGAAACGATTCCATGCCTAGCAATTCCATGCCCACCCAGCCACCCACCCATCAAAACCACCGATCACCTTCAACCCACGGCGACCTATGGCTAGCCACGACCACCGACGGCCACCCACGCCCCATGACCACACACGGCCAACGCCGATTTGAAGCCACCCACTCCGACTCGATCTTCGAAGGCGATCTGAACCCGACCCCTAGCCACGAGCAATGAAGACCACCGATGGCCAGGCCCACGCCAAGCTGAAGCCATCGACGTTGGTCTGAAGCCACGGCAATTTGGGGGTTTTTTTTTTTTTTTTTCTCTCATTCTTCACGGCCATTCTTCACCTTTTGTTTCTGGGTTTTTTTTTTTTTTTTTTTTTTTTTTTTTTTTTTTTTTTTTTTTTTTTTCTTTCTTGTGTAAAGGCCACGAATCTCTTCTTCGGCCTTCGATGTGTAAAACCCAAGAAGTAGGCGTCCATCTTCAGCCTGACGCGCCTCCACGTGCGGCCTGAAGTTTTGCCGTCAACCCACGCCATCGAAGATCGCCGTTGGTTTGTTAAGTCTGTTTGTTGTTTGTGGCTTCTAGGAACTTACTCAGCAGGGTTTTTTTTTTTTTTTTTTTCGTATCCTCTGTTGTTTGTGGCTTCTGGGTTTTTTAAGTGTATATAAATCGAGTCTTATAGACTCGATTTCCAAGTAGACACCACATGAAAAAAATGCCACATCAGACGAAATCTAACCATGAAAATCGAGTCTCAAAGACTCGATTTATAGGCCAAAATTTAGTCTTAGAGACTCGAGATGCTACTAAAAAATATAGTTTGACATCAGTGTCTATTAATTATATAGTTTAAAAAACGTTGTTAATTTCCAATTTTGGCCATGTTACTCCCCCCTCATAGTTGGTGGGACTCATTAGCGTGGGTCCCACTAGCTACAAGGGGAGGAAGTATACACTTGAACCAAGTTATATTTCCTCACTAGACTTGCACAGTTGCACTCAAGTTATATTATTTTATTAAAGTTGTAGTACTATAGAAGGTTGAGTGAGTTACAACTTTTTTTTTTTTTTGAGTTACAACTTGCACTTAGATTATTTTTTATTTTTGGCTTAAATATGATAATAGTAATATTTATTATTTGTGTGTTTAATTGATATATACACACAAAAGAGAAATAATGTAATATTTATAATTCCTATACAAAAAATAATATTTATAATAGTAATATGATTGTATATGATAATAGTAATATTTATTTTTGGCTTAAACCATTTAGTTCATAATCGATTGTATATTATTTTAATGCGATGACACAAAACTTCATTTGTGAAATAAAGTATTTTTTTAGTTGTGAAATTTGTTTACATAAAAACTTTATTAGCTCGATCCCCTTCGAAAATATTTCTAGCTCCATCACTTGTTAGCTGTTTTTTTTCTTTGCTAGACCAGGGGAGAGTGGCTTTCATCATGTGTCGATTGTTGGTGTTAGTAAACATTTATTCTACTGTAAATATCGTTTGCATTTTTTTTTTCTTGGGATAATGGTTAGGTTGTGATTATCTTGGATGGTTAGGTTGTGAATCGTGATTGTCTTGGCTGGTTAATTTTCTGGGTTCTTATTCTATTTTGACGTATGGGTTCAAAGTATGAAGCTCGAAATTGGAATCCTTGGTGGCAGTAGTATGAAGCTTTTGTGGGTGTTTGGGATTTTGAGATCTAATTTTATCCTAAACTGGTTTTGTTAATGAGAAAACAGTATTAGTCTCTACTTTTAACGGTCTCATAAGGTGGAGCATAAGCTTATCTTGCATAGACAACAAGCTAGTCCTCACCAACTTATTTAAGTTGTTTGACAAACCAATAGCAGTAAGCTGATAAACGCGATTTTATTGTCAAGCTTACTTTAGACTGCGTTTGTATACTTGAATTTGGATTTGAATTTGAACTTTAAAGTAATGAATTTGAAATACCTTAATTCTAAATCTATAAATTTTAAAATTCCTTATTTGGATGTGTTTTATATCTATGATGATTTGAAATTATAAAATTTAAAATATATTGAAGTACGTCTTTAAAAATTTCTAAAATTCCATAGGTTTAGAAGTTATTTTAAATCCAAAGATTTAAATGTTTAAAATCCTTTGTAAGGGCCGGTTTGGTAGGAAGATTTTTATTTATTTTTTTTAAACAGTATGAAAAAAAATTTCAAAAAATTGAAATTAAGACTAGTTTTCGAATAATAATTTTTACATTATATGTGTTTGGCTTCCACTATTAGGAATAGTTTTCAAAATATTGGAAAAAAAATGTTTCGGAGACTATTTCTATTTTTTTAATATATTTTTAAAAAATTTACAAAAAGTACTGTGTAGAATACTAGAATCTATAGATTACTTTTTTTTTTTTTTTTTGGATAATGATAAGTGAATAAAACTCATGTACTCTTTTTTTTTTTTTTTTAATAATGATAAGTTTCAAAATTGAAGTGTGAGAATTTTTTTGTGATAAAGATAAGCTCCTTAACTTAAAAGATACAAGAGTTTGGACAGATCTGTGTGGTCTACTGTTTTCAATTAATTTACAACTATACTATTAAAATTTTTTTTTTGTATCTTGAAAACACCATCTTATCTGGTTTTTGTACCATTAGTGTTATTAAATAGAATTGGGAGTTTCAAATTGTGGCAGTGAAGGGTGAATTCTTTGTTGGGACTAGGGTAGTCATTCCATTGAGAAGGCAACATTGATAGTGATAGTGCTACTGGTATAGAGTGATCATTTTCTTTAGGGTAAATTATAATTTATCTCAGCCTCAGTTTAATTCACAAACTTTACTACGTTCAATCCCTTAAAGCATGTATTAAAATGAAATTATCAGGATTTGGTTCAAATTTACAAATTTTGCATGTTTTACACAAACAAATTAAATTAACCTTTTTTTCCAAGTAAGGGAAAAGAAAAAAGGACAATCAAATTAATTTCTATGGTTTGACACAACTAAACTTTAGTCCCGCAAGCGATTTCAATTATTACATCCTGACTCTTAAAGAGTTTATACTAAAAGAAATTCATATTTTGGAGTACTTTGAATAAAAATTTAGCGATTTCATTTTAGTCCAAACCTTTAAGAGTCAAATGTAATAATTTAAAGTTAAAAATTTAAATTGTGGTTGAACACAATTACAAGGGGTTAATTGTAATTTTCCTTTTGCTTCAATAGCGTAAGTGGAGTTTCATAGAGCTCTATCATATTATAATATAACGATGAGCATCACCATTGGTGGTTGTAAAATAGTTTTTCAGGTATTTTACCACCTCAAACTCTAATTTAGTGCCTAATATTGGTAGAGCAAAGGCAAATTTTTTTGCCTTCTTGCTACAGTGAACTGCCAAGACTAACAGTTCACTATAGCAAGAAGGCATAAAATATGTATATATATATATATATATATATATATATATATATTATATCACTTAATTGGGTTTCATGGCAAAGAGGAAGAGAGAAGAAGTGAAAAAGAAACTAGTAAAAAAAAAATGGAAAAAGAATAATGTTTAGCGGATGGTAAGAATAAGATCATTGATGCATGATGTGTTGTAAAATTGTGTGTTAAAATAGATAAAATAGCTTTTTAAAATATTAAATGCTAAAATTTTTAACTCCACTGATATGGATGATAATAAGCGCAACTTCATGGAAGTTAATAAGAGAAAAAAGTTGCCATAAAAAAAATTAAATAAATAAGAGAAAAAAGTTTGTACGTACCTTTTTTGTGTGTGAACAACACGAAAGCTAAATCTTTCTTTCTATCTTTTTTTTTTTTTTTTTTTTTTTTTTTTTTTTGAGAAGATAGAAGCTAAACCTAGGTAAGAACTACCATATAATCATGGACAAAACTAAGGTGCATTTTATTTTATTAGGTGCAGTATGTTACATTCTTTAATCTATATCTGTATATATCTAAAAATTGAAGTGTAGCATTTATTGTTACTACACTCCTGAGCCATATCAGCAGTCACGTCATTGACGTTAATAGCTTCTTTTTTTTTTTTCCTTTCCTTTGACGGTTAATATTTTTCCAATTATTATTCCATCATAATATATATATTACTCTCTCTCTCTCTCTCTCTCTCTCTCTCTCTCTCTCTCTCTCTCTTAATATTTCCTAATATTTTAACATTTCATTTATTATTCCTTTTTTTTTTTGAGAAAGTATTAATTTATTATTCCATCTAACCCTATCTAATAATGTTTCTCTCTCCATCAAACCCAATATGACCATTGTCTCTCTCTCTCTCTCTCTCTCTCTCTCTCTCTCTCTCTCTCTCAATTAATGTTTCCTAACTTTTCAACTTTCCATTTATTATTCCATCAAACCCAATTTTTTTTATGAGTTTTAAGTAGTTCAACTGATAAAGCCTCTGATAGTTTAATAAAAGATTTGAGGTGTCATCTCTACCTAAAGAGCATAATTATCAGAAGCGGATGCTTGTCGAAACTCTATAAAAAAAAAAAAATTTAAAACCCAATTTTTCTAATTCTTGTCTTACCCATAAATTCAATTGACCTTTAATTCAAACTTCCTTCAACTTTTTGACTATCTCCTTACCCAATCAAATAACTATGAAAACAGTTCAATTGCTACTTTATTAGAATATTTTTTATATAAAAACTATTGATTTGTTGTCTATATACATACATACATACATACATACATACATACATACATACATATATGTGGGGGATTTTTCCTAGCCACATTAGCAGTTTCTGTCCGCTTTGGGGAGCCAAGCCCTCACGGTTTTTTACTGAAGGGGTGGGAGGTGTTAGCAGTTTTTTGGGCTTGCTCCAACAATCCCACATCGCCTAAAGCACAGCCCCACTCATGGCAGCCCCAGGGGCATATAAACCATGAGTGGGGGTGTGCTTTAGGCGATGTGGGATTGTTGGAGCAAGTCCAAAAAACTGCCAACACCTCCCACCCCTTCAGCAAAAAACCCTGAGGGTCTGGCTCCTCAAAGCGGACAAAAGCTGCTAATGTGGCTAGGAAAAATCCCCCACAATATATATTTACAATTGTTCTACCCCACTTTTGCAAATTTGGAAAGCTCCTCTAAACTTGGTTTCAGATCTTCAAGATCACACAAACCGTTTTAGAATTGATGATATTTGTTTGTTGGTGAAAAAATTTTATCCACAAAATTTCAC
This sequence comes from Lithocarpus polystachyus, assembly GCA_033629205.1. NCBI lineage: Eukaryota > Viridiplantae > Streptophyta > Magnoliopsida > Fagales > Fagaceae > Lithocarpus > Lithocarpus polystachyus. Next base: position 36,111,741 of record CM066165.1, read on the forward strand.
AAATCATGGAAAAGTGAAAAACTACCATTGGAAATAGAACTTTATTAGCAAAATATAATAAAATATCTGGAATTTAAAAATTTGTTAAATTTTTTTGAATTATGCTAATGACTAATAAGGACTATAAAATTAATAGTTTACCAATTTCTTCACCGAGTGATAGTACTTTAACTTATTCTTAAGGTTTTTAGAACTAGACCTGACCGGGAGGTCGGACCGTGAAAATCAGGAATCGGGATGAAAACCGGTTTTTTAAGTATAAAGAACCTGATTTTTGGTTGATTTCGTGAACCCCTAAAATCGGGGTTGGACCGCACGAACCGGTGGCAAGAATCATGCGGTCCAACCCCTTAGCAATTTTTTTTTTTTATATAAACAACTTAACACAATTTTATTAAATATATGCTTAAAAATCATTAAATTTCCCTCTCATATATAGATATATTAGTCAATTTTGCTAGTTTTATAAATTTAATATCTATATTTAGGCTTTAATTAATTATTAAATTAATTATGGCATCATCACAGTTCAACTTCGGTTCAACCTCAAAAACCTTGAACCTCTCCCTTTTACGGTTCAATAAACGGTCTGGGTCTAAAAATTTTGCTTATTCTTCCAATTTCTTTTGTATGTCTTTGAACAAGCATTTTTAATTTGATTATTATCAAAACTACATTTTGATTTTGTACATTAAAAGGGAAATATTGCAAAATTTATTACATAATTAATTATAGATTTTTTTTAGATTTAAATAAAAAAAAAATCGAGATCCATTTTGATATTTCATAAACAATTGATTTGAAATGTATTAGAAACTATTATTTATGTTTTTTTTTTTTGTTTGTTAATATTGAATAAATACTAGTTTTATTTTTCATGTATTAATTTAGTTTTGGCCAAAGGCCTTGTAGCTCATGCACAAAGTGCTTGGGGGTCTAGGCACGGAGAAAAATTATTCAAATTACGAGGTTAGCAGCATAGTGTAACTATCTCAGAAAAAAAATATATATATAGTTTTGAATTTTAGTATATATCTTATTCTTTAATAATAGATTTGAAAGACAAATTCTTGCATCCAGTCTTGGCTTTCTCTATATTTTCCCTCATTTTCATTATTGAATGTCAAAATATTAGAGACTCACGTGAGAGCAAGGTTTTTAGGAGCGGACTAGACTGGGAGGTTGGACCGTGAAAACCAAGAACCGAGATGAAAACTGGTTTTTTAAGCATAAAGAACTGGATTTTTTATTAATTCTGTGAACCCCTAGAACTGGGGTTAGACCGCACGAACCGGTGGCAAGAACCGTGCGGTCCAACCCCTTAGCAATTTTTTTTTAATAAAAACAACTTAACACAATTTTATTAAATATATGCTTGAAAATCATTAAATTTCCCTCACATATATAGATATATTAGTCAATTTTGCTAGTTTTATAAATTTAATATCTATATTAAGGCTTTAATTAATTATTAAATTAATTATGATGTCATCACAGTTCGACCCCGGTTCGACCTCAGTTCGACCTTAAAAACCTTGAACCTCTTCCTTTTACGGTTTAATAAACGGTTCAGGTCTGAAAACCTTATGTGAGAGTTGAGTCCTTTGCATTCTGTTTAGTAGAAAATGGATGAAGCATTGGCAGAATGAGTTTATTTGAAATCAAAGTTACTGTACAAATTGGGTTGGGGGGAAGAAGTTTTGGAAGCCTTAGTGTAACTGATGCAGTCACTCAACTAGTATGGATGAACAAATTTTGGAATATTGTTGCGCTCAACTTCTGTTGGTCGTTTGAATATTTTATTATTTGTTTCTCTAGAAGTAGTCAAGCTCATCTCATAGAATCATAGGTAGAGTGAATAGATAAAACTTAAACTTACTAAGAAATCTTAAAGGCAAGTCTTTAGCCATTGAGTTAAAATTACTCACCGACAACTTTTTCCAAGTTGGTCTACAGACTCTACTCATAAGAATTCCTGTCATATTAATTGGGCCTTACAGCCCATTATAGAAGATATAAAGCTCATGCTGAAAAGTTTTTTGAGTTTTGATTTTGTTTTTGTACATCAAGGTGTAAAATTTCATTGCTCACAATCTTGTCATGGGTTGACTCTACTTGCAAAAGTCATTTCCAAGTTTATCAAAAAGTTTATAGATGTAAGGAGCGATTTAATTTAACATGTTGGAAGTTGAGACGTCAAGTTGTATTTTTTATTGATGTTCTTGTGAGAAAGCAATAAGGAATCAAAGATAAGGATCACTCTACTTGCAAAAGTTGTTTTCAAGTTTGTATGGAATGGAACCGGAGCTTTGTGGAAGCTATTTGTTGAAGTCATGCATCTTGGCTTCCATTGGATAGAAGGGCATTGAAATCATGCAAACTTATCCCTTATTGTTGGGAGCCTCTTACCATGGAATATCAAGGTAACTTATCCATTTTGTAACTTAATTATATTTTCTGATGGAACATATTGGTCTAAGCAGTAGATGCAATAGCTAGTATTTAGTAAATAGGCAAATATATTATTTTTCCCTACATTTTGAGGCTGTACTCAATTTGGTTCTTATATTTAGGTAGTAATCAATTTGGTTCTTGTTATTTTCAATTTAGAACTAATTTTAACTTTACCATTAACTCACTGACAAAAAATATTTACGTGACAAATGTGAGCGCACTTTGCACACTTGATGCTAATGTTGATAATAAAATAATAATAAAAATTGTTATTGCATGTTCTTGTCAGCCAAACTCAACAAACCCAAAAACACAAACTTAGACGCAGCCCAAAAAATTCACCATAACCAAATTCTATTTCCATTTCAAGCCGTGGATCTCTTATTAGACCCAACACCACTCCTAGGGAGCTTGTTTGACCAACCAAATATAAAATCTGACTTAAAACAACATCTCTAGCGTAACTGAGAAAAGCTAAGAGAGAGAAACAGTGACCAAAAGCAAATATAAAACAAAAAGTTTGGTACCCCATCACAACCACCCGTCTTCTCTACCACCAAAGGCGTGGTCCACATCCGCCACGTCATTGCCGCAAAACCTTGTGGCTTGGGATGGAGCCACCAGGCTCTAGTCTGTGCCTCCATCGGTCTCTTCAGATCTGCTACAGATGGGTTGGATTTATCATCTAAATTATTTTTCCTACATTTTCTTAAATTAGAATTTGGCTATGGTGAACCTTTTTGGGTTTAGTTTAAGTTTGTATTTCTGGGTTTGTTGTATTTTTCTGACAAGAAGATGCAAGAAAGCTGGGGAATTTCTTTTCAACTCATCATTCAAATTTTTTGTTATTATTTGTCTTATGTTTTTTTTTTTTTTTTTTTTAAACCCTGATTGGTTTTCTTATTCTTAAAATTGCTGTCTTAGTTTTCTCAAATAGCAAACATACGCATTTTTCGATAATCAAATTGACTCTAGCAGGTTGAAAATAATAGAGACCAAATTAATTGTTACCAAATTGTAGGAACCGAAATAATATTTTTGCCTAGTAGATAATCTAAACATTCTTAATAAAGGAAAAAAAAAAGGGAGACACTTCCTAGTATTTATAGTGAATACATTCAATATTTAATTCGCTATAGTAGATAATTAATTCCAAAAATCACTCACATCAAATTATGAACCCAATATGTAAAATGAGAATTTGCTATAGTACTTGTACAAATGTACAAGTCATTGTAGCTTATGCAAAATTTTTATTTTTATTTTTATTTCTTTGAGTTTTCTAAAGACATAAAAAGAGAGTAAATAGTGGTTGTTGTGTGTGAAGAGAGAGAAATAATTTTAAAAAATTATTATAATTTTTTCCTTTGTTATAAGACCAATCATCAGCAGTATCATAGCAAGGATCTTCATCAGCAGTATCGTACTTGCACTCTTTTTCCTTGATCTTAATGCTTTCAAATAGTGGGTGTAGGTCACACTTAGCCTTCCCTATCAACGAGTCTTTACGCCATCTACGTGCCTGGTAAATCTCGCATAGCATAGAAGAGTTATCAGAGATTGAAAACACAAACCTCTCGTCCCATATGGGGTTTGAGCCTCTAGTGGAACTAACCTTTGTTTGGATCTTCGCTTCTGGGCAAATATATGCATCCACATAAGTCTTCGTGATCTTTTTAGCCTTCAGATAAGCAGATTGAAGATTAACCTCCAAAACTCTAAATTTTCCACTCACAGAAGGAGATGGCTGAACCATCCTGTCACAACCTTGAAAAACAAATTTCACGAATTACAGAATTTAAGGAATCGTATATGTAGGTCTAAGTTTTGTTGATATCAAAAAAAAAAAAAAAAGGTTTTGTTTTGTTTTGTTTTTATAGAGTTGTGTTATCGGTTTTATGCTTCTCCGAAAAGGAGCAGCATAAAACCGATTAGGATTGTTGATGTGGTGGTTTGAATAGTTCGTCTCTTGGAAGGACTTGTAAACCTAGTCCTTGCTGGTTTATTCTGCTGACTTGAGAAATCCTGGTCCAATCTGTTATTGTACACTACGGCTCAACTTTAATTAGCCAAAATTGTGGTATCTTGCGACAACCCTAATACACAAGCAACAGAATATATATACTATGCGGCAATTGATGTATTGATGATCAAAGGCAGCCGCAACTTTGGTTATTAGAATAGGGCTTTCTCTATTCTCTGTTATTTTGTACAGAGCTCTAAGTCGCGACTTTGTGAGATATTCAAGTTTCTCTAGCTAGTCATGTACTTTTGGTGATTGAGAGTTTTTTTGGTGTATTTGAGGCTTGGGTTTTTGTGAGAGTGTTTTGATACTACCTTTGTAATCTCTTTCTTTTGTTAGTTAAACTTTTTCCTCAACTCCGCCCGTGGATATAGGTCAAAAGCCAAATCACGTAAATCTTTATTCTCTCCGTGTAATCGTTTGTTGAGTTGTCTATTTCTATTTTGCATAAACCCACTATTATTTGGCTACACACAACAAATAAATATTTACTCTTCTGCTATTCTCAACAAGGATTGTTAGTATTCTTTTCCACCCTAAAAAAAAAAAAAATTGATTTTGCAAATATAAGATCTCACGGCCTTTAATATATTGTTTACTAGCATTATTCTCATATTGTGCATGGCTTGATGAAGATTTATATGTAAGCCAAATTATTTTTAAAAAATATTTAGAACTAAATTACTAAATAAATAGTAATAACAAATGATAAAATAAGTAAATAATTTTAATAAAAAAATTACTTTTAAAGTTTAGACTTTATCAGTGTTTATCTATATATTTTTATATTTTAAAATTATTTTTGTGCTTTGTGTTAATTTCTTAATATGGAATATGGAATGAATTTTACCTAAATTAAATAGTTTTTAAATATTATTGCTTAATTTGAGGAGATGTATCCTAACAAATAATATAAAATTAATTTATTAATTAGTGAGAATAGTTTTAGCACAACCACGGCTTCTAACTTTTATTATATGGTATATGATTTAACTCCTGAATCCTATTAGGTTTTGCAAATAAGACATTGTTTGTAATTAAAAAAAAAAAAAAAAGTAAATTTCACAAACCTATCCTGAGATTTTTGATTATACCAACTAAGTCCAAAATATTCTAAAATCTACCAATTTGGTCTTTAAAAGGAAACTTTGTCCCTGATAGTCAAACACCGTTAATTTCATTTTCTCATCTTCCTCTCTCTTTCCTATCTTATTCCTTTCCCCTTCTTCTCTCTCTGCTATCTGATTTCTCTTTCCCAAAACTCTCTCTAACTAAACCTTAGCCTCGGTGAAACTCATGGCTTGGTCATCGGCATTAGCAACATTACCATGCTAGGATCTTCCCGATTCCCATGTAATCAATGACATCAACGGACTCTCGTCCCTCTCTCTCTCTCTCAGATCAAAGCCTACACAGTAGAAGTGGTGGTGCTTCAATCTAGATCTCGCGTTCAACAGGCTCTCGCAGCGGCGTCATGGATCGCGACATGGCCGATCATGCGATATGGTGTGTTTTTTCTGGTTTCTATTATGAAGATAGTTGGGATTGTGCTGGTTTTCTGTGTTGTTTGGCTGAGATTTTTGTTAGTTTTTTTAGGTTTTTGTTGGGAGTTTTAAGAGATTTCATTAGGAATTTACAAAGGCATTTGTGTGTGTTTGGCTTGGATTTTAGTTGGTTTTTTTGGGTTTTTATTGGTTTTGAAAGATATAATTTTTGCGCTTTTTTTGTCGAGATTTTTTTTATTTTTTTTTAGAGATTTTGATACTGTTTTTTTATGGATTTAGAGATTTTGGTATTGTTACTGTGCTGATTTTTTTGGTACTTTGGGATTATTTGTAAAGGGTATTATGAAAGTAGCGATGTTTGGCTATTAGGGATTGTAACCACCCAAATAAAATTAATTCCTGACAAGATTTGCTAAATAATTAGCTTGAGGTTAGAGAGAGTTTTTGAGAAAGAGAACTCAAAGAACAAAGGGAGAATAAGGGGAAAGGAACAAGACAGAAAAGAGAGAGGAAGAAGAGAAAATGAAAGTAATAGTGTTTGGATGTTGAGGACAAAGCTGTCTTTTGAGGATAAAATTGGTGGGTTTCAAAATGTTTTGGACCTAGTTGGTATTATCACAAACTTCAGAGTAAGTTTACGAAATTTACCCTAAAGAAAAACTCGGTTTATTTTCTATAAAAGTGGGTATCATTCTTCTTTGCTATTAATCCAAAAGTTTTATTATGTCCTGTGCCAATGAATTGCAATTGCTTTTCTTTACCTCTATCCAAACCAATCAGAGCATGATTCAGTTCAACTAATTCCTGCAAGCTTAGAGTCCACATGACCAATGGTCACACATCAAATCCAGAATTTTTGATTCAATGTAAACCCAATTAGAGTATTCACATTGGTCCATGTATAATAGAAAAATGTGTAGAATTTACACAGTTTTGCCTAAAAATGACCAATATCAATCCGTGAATAATTGTGTAAATTTACAAGTTTGCTACAGTATCCATATAAATTTACACTGACATTATTCATTTTTCATTAAGTTGCTTATTTTTTTTTCTTTACATATCTCGAGGATGAAATATAAGAATGGCAAAAATTGCGATCCGCAAGTACCCGACCTTTGAAGCAAATGGGGCAGGTTTGGGTTTTAAAAACTCAACACGTAGCGAGTTCGGGTCGAGTGCGAGTATTATGTATACCCTCTCCGAACCCGACCCGTATGCATATATTATATTAAAAAATTTTAGAAACCCTAACTATAAATACTAACTTTCTCATTTCTCTAACCTTAATCCTTCATTCTCATCACTCACTCTCTGGCCTTAATCGCCCTCCTTCTCCCTCACTTTCACTCTCACTTGTTGCCGCTACCCTCCTCCCTGCCTCCCTCACCTCACCATCGCCAGTCCCTCCTCCAGCTCACCAGTCCATCCTCTCTACCTTCCTCATTGCGCTGCTCACTCCTCCATCACGTCACGGACGCCGCCACCTCTTCCTTGCCTCCCTTACCACGCCGCTCACTCCTCTACCTCACCACAGACACCACTCCCTACCTCCTTCACCTCACCTTGATTGGAAAAATGAGGGATTTTTGTTGGGTTTTCTAGGTGTGTTGTGGTTTTGTTTTTGGAGTTTTGGAGGGGCTAAAATAGTGGTAGCTTTCAGGTTGTAAAGGGAAGATCAGTTGCTATATTGTGTTGGTGTAAAAGGAAAAATGAAGGATTTTTATGTATTTTTTGGGGTTATACAGGGGATGGTTTAGGATTAATTTCATTGTCAAATGTGAGTCATGTGATATTATATAGTGTTTTACATTTTTTTTAATTTATTATTTCATCTTGAAAAATATTTAGGATTTTTGTACTTAGGTTTGTGATTTAGAAAGGAAAAATGAGAAATCCGAAATTAAATTATTTTCTAGATTTGTGTGATACATAGATATTGATTTTTTTTTTTAATTTATACATAAGGCCATGGTTCAGAGACTTCAGATTGGGCCCTGAAAGGGCATGGCGGGTGGGGCCACAGGGGCCGTAAGGGTAGGTATGAGGGTAAAAAAAACCATTTAGTTAACGAGGCGGATTCGAGTCACGAGTGGTGGTGCGGGTTCAGGGATAAAGAAACTCGACCCGTTGCCATTCCTAATGAAAGAAGATGGTAAATGGTGGTTGTTATGTGTGAAGAAAGAGAAACAATTTAAAAAATCAAGAAAAATTGATATTTTAATGAAATATAGTGTGAAATAGGATGTAGGGTGTTTTGAAAGTGAGTAAGTAAAATAGAAAAAGTAAGTTCCTATGTTAAAATAAATAGAAATCTTTCTATGAGCTAATGCGAATGCTTTTTTTCAGCTACTATATTCTTATTGATTAATGGGTTGTTTTTTTGGGGAATTTTTTTTTATGTAGTTTTAACCTATGGTTTTCGCTCCTAATAATTACTTTTTATAATTAGACCAAGATACTAATTTTTTTTTTTTTTTTGTAGGTAGGAATCGAGCCCCATATTTTTTATTTGTCAACTAAAATTTTTACTAGTTGTGTTAATTTCTTCGTATTCTATCAATCTTCTTTTCCTTTTTCAAGTTATTTTTCTATTTTATTTTTTTTATAAAAATTTTTACTGCTTTATTTGACAAAGAAAATAAATATAATGTTAAATTGCAAAGTACACCCTTAAATTTTGGAGGTCTTTGGATTTAATACCCTGAAATTTCAGAATTTAAATTTTACCCCTAAAATTATGAATTGTTTGGAAAGTTAGCCCCTCCATTAGTGTCATGCTGATGTGTCGGTTAAGTAACATATAAGCCAACCATTTATGCTAGATGCACCAATCAAATTGCGCCACATGGAATTAGCTTATTATATATAATTAAATTACTAAAAAAAGCTTTAACAAATTAAAGTAACTCCTAAAATTTAATAAAATAAAATTATTTATTTATTTATTTTTCATTTCAGCTTGCTCTCGTAATAACATGGATGAACTGAATATCAAGCAAATTAAAATCCAGATAGATGAAATACATAAATTTTGAACTAGGTGGTTAATTGAAATTTGCACAGGTGGTTTTCTTATTCTAATATTTAAAACTTATGCTTTCAAAATGGGAGGAGAGGGGGGGGGGGGGGGGGGGGGGGAGGAACTAACTTATTAAATTTAATTCCCAAATTAAAAAAGGATAGCATAATAATAATAATAATAATAATAATAATAATAATAAAACCATCTTAATATTATAATAATAATACCTTTTGTTTTAAATGAAAAATACTTTTTTATAACATGTCTACTTATAAAGTTATAATATTTATAAATTAATAAATTAAGGCAAGAACTAGTGTATTATCAATTTGGATGTCCATTGTTGACCAAATTACTCATGGGTATTGCTTGGGTTTGTTACTTATGCAAGGAGCCACATCAATAGTCGGTTCTACTCATTACAATGTCTATAAAATATTTTATGCTTTTAATTTATTTTTTTTTAGAGAGTTCCAATATATGGCGTCCACTCCTGATGATAGACACCAATCGGTTTTTTGGTCATGAATCTCTTATTCAACCATTTGAGACTTTATTAGTTAAACTAACTAAAACCCACAGTATGCTTTTAATTTGAAATGATGTTTCGTTACTTTTCTACAACAAACCTTATATTTCTCGAGCATGCCTTTTAGACTACTATCTTGTGAATTTTTGTTGGTCCTTACTCTAAATTATATAGAAAAAATTAACTCTGAATTAAAGGTGGAAGTTTTTTTATGGTCGTTTTCACCACACATTTTCTACAAGCCTGACCACCTTGTGGGCCCAATTTCATATGTTATAATATATTATTTTTTATTCTTTTAAGCATGGCCCAAACCCATGTGGCATATCAGGAAAAATAAGAGAGTGGTTTTGGAGGGTATGACTCGGTTTCTTTTGTATCTTATTCATGAGTTTAATTAGTATGTGTTATTAGAGCATCCACAGCAGTGGAGCTAAATTTTTAGCAATTTAGCTCCACCAAAAACTACTTTATCTATTTTAACTACACACGTGCTGCAGCAGTGGATCTATTTTAACTTTCAACACAATAAAATAATATAAACATCACAATAAAATAATATATTTTTTACAATAAAATAATATATTTCACTACCCACAAATTATACGCCACACCAACACAACCACTTTTACCATCAGCCATAGTCACAGCCACAGTCACAACCACCACCACCACCACCACCACCAGACCAGCGACCACAGCAAAAAAAAAAAAAAAAAAAAAAAAAAAAAAAAAAAAAAGAAGAAGAAGAAGAAGAAGAAAGAACAGACCGGCAACCCACCACCAGCATACCGGTAACCCACCACCAGCATACCGGCGACCATAGCAGATCGGCGACCACAACAGAAAAAAAAAAAAAAAAAAAAAAAAAGAAGAAGAAGAAGAAAAAACAGACCGGCGACCCACCACCAGTAGACCGGCGGCCACAGCAAATCGGCGACCACAACAGAAAAAAAAAAAAAAAAAAAAAAAAAAAAAAAAAGAACAGACTGGCGACCCACCACCAGCAGACTAGCGGCCACAGCAGATCAGCGACCACAGCAGGAAAAAAAAAAAAAAAAACAGACCGGCTTGAGCTGGTGACGATGAGGCCAGCAGAGGCGTGGGACGGCGGCTTGAGACGGCGTGGGACGACGACGAACTAGAGGTAGATGAGGGAGAGAAAAAAAATGAGAGGAAGAAGGAGAAGAAGAGAAGCCAAAGAGAGAGAGAGAGAGAGAGAGAGAGAGAGAGAGAGAAAAGGAAAAATATTTTTTAAATGACATAGGAGAGAGAGAGAGAGTTAATAAAATAATAGTTTTTTTTTTTAGCTTTGATGAACAATGCACATCTATAGATAGATGTGCACTGTTCATGTGAAGCTAAAATTTAAGAATATAGCTCTACTGCTGGTGCTATATTTTTGTGTTTGAGGAGCTATATTGCTATAAAATATAGCAATATAGCTCCTCTGCTGTGATTGCTCTTAAGAGGGTAAGGGATACTACTAGCACCTCAAGCTAATGGAGGAGGTATTTTACTTGGAATTTTCACCCGAAAAGAGTTGTTATGGTTTGGTTGTCTATGGCCTAAGTTTTCTGATATACCCTTTTTTGGCCTTAAACAAATAGCTCCACTCGTATGTGAGAGTGGTCCCACGACCACCCTCACTTGCCAAATTTTTTTTTTTTTTTTTTTATACTTAGCAAAAAAAATTATATAAATAATTATTTTAAACTAATCCGTTCTATGGCCATCTTGACTTGAAAAAAAATGTATATTTATACTTACAAAAAAATATATTATACACTAAATTAACTTATTTTAACTATCCTAATAAAAATGTTAAACACCCTGATCTAAGAATCACAAGAATTTGAGTTCAACAAAAATAAGAGTAATGCTACATCATATTATTTTCACAATAAATATTATGTGGTAAGTTGTTACTAATTCTAATTTGGACTTAACATTGACATGTTTTACCTACCAATAACAGTTTGTTGTATAAGATTTGTTATGAAAATATTGTGTTTGCTTTATTGTTTTCATTTCAGCATTTTCAATTTTCAATTTCCACTTTATTTCTTATTAGTCTTTTTTTTTTCCACTTTGTTAGTACAAAAAAAAAAATTGTAATATTTCATGTCTTTGTGTAATTTTTTTGTAACGTTGATATATTCAAGTTGTCTCTTTATTAGATTTTGTATAATTTAAATCTCTTAGTGACTAATCTAAAAAAAATTCCCAAAGCCGCCACTGAGTGGCTAGCCTTGTCTGCTACAACAACCAAATGCAGCATCCAAGGACTTGCCATTACTTAGAAACATTAGCCTAAGAATTTAGGTCACTTCATCTCCTAAATTATGTTAAAAAAAACATGTCAACCCTTTTGCCCAATTAAAGCAAATATGACCATAATCTCTTTAATTAACATCTTGGAGTCCAAAGATTCTTATATTGACCAAAAACTAATAACTAAGAGCACCCCAAACTCATTAGAAAAGCCTAAATCAAATTCAAAACAAACTAGCCACTTGTTACCCTTTAGAGCTAAAACTTGGGAGTATACGCCTACTCAGATAGCAACGATTGATTCTCAATATTTTGAAACTTGAGGGTGGAACGACTGGTATAAAGCAACCTACTTTCTCTCCCTCATGACGTTTCCAAATTTCCTCTTATTACTGTTTGAGAGTCCAAGTATTTCCTCTTATTATTACTGTCTGTGAGTCAAAGTATTTCCTCTTATTACTGTCTGTGAGTCAAAGTTTCAGATCTGATGTTCTTAGTGCATTTTCTACATTTTGCTATTATAATTTTGAACTCTCTTGTTAAAGCACTATTCGTATGTGGAATTTCTAGTTTGACCCTCCACCAGGGACGGACGCAGGCTTCTAAGTTGGGGGGGGCCGGAGATAAGCGAAAAAAAAAATTTCAAATACGCATCCATATAATATTAATAAACTATTAACAAAGACAAATATCCAAAAATCATTGTTTCTTAATATATTAAGATACAATTATCTACTAACAAAAACAGAAGACATGAAACACTATTGTTTCTTTATACAATCATCTATGAAAAGGGAACTCGACGCTCCTTCAAATTTTCAAAATCATCTACGATTGAATCCAAACTAAATGTCGAAGCTATATCCTTTTCAATGTATAACATCAAAGAGTCCGTCAAAAAATCATTTTCCATTTTCTTTCGAAGGTCAGTTTTGACAACTTTCATAGCTGAAAATGCTCGCTCTGTAGTAGCAGTAGAAACTGGAAGAGTAAGCACAAGTCTCACCATTCTATAAACAAGTTTATAGTGTTCTGAATTTCTAGTTCTCACTAACCATTGAGACAACTCAGATAAACTTTTCAATTTTTTGAACTCCGGATCCTGGACTACATTATGCTCAAAATGATAAAGCTCCTTCTCCAACACTTGTTTGTCATAATCTGTGAAATCTTGTGGATAGAACTTCTTCACCAACAAACAAAGATCACTACTTCTAAAAGATTTTAATGCCTCTCGAGGTTCTAAAGCTGAGCTAAGCCTAAGTAACTCCATTGCATCTTCATCAAACCGATAATTTAGTTCTTGTAGTTGAGAATCTATTGTAGCATAAAAAATATTTACTCGATAATGATGCTCAATTGTAACGTTATCTTGCAAATTACGAGCTCGACCTCGCCTGGCAACATAACGAGCATTCATATCCAAGACATCAATGCAATGCTTCTCACAAAATGATATCACAGTGGTGAGTAAGCCATCCCATCCATCATCTCTAAATTTTTGGATAAGTGCTTTAGTAGATGAAACTAAATGCATGGCATTTAAAATGTCTTGAGATTGGCTTTGCAAAGCTTGACAAAGTTTATCAGTGATCTCCATAGTTTCCTTCTCAAGATGCAAGATGAAGACAAATTCAAATGAAGTTAAACCCTCATAAGCTGACTCTGCTTCTGCCCGATGTTCTCCATCAATTGCATCATCAATTATATTTTGTAAAACTTCAACAGTTGGAGTAAACATCTTTAATAAGCTAGAAACTGATCTAAAATGTGAACTCCAACGTGTTTCTACAGGTTGTTGTAAAGTGCCAATTTGATTAAGTCCACTTCCAGTCTCAAGCTCTTCAAGATCAATCAAACGTGCTATTTCATTAGCATTGGCAACTTTCAATTGCTCATTACGCTTGCATGAAGCATTAACAATTTTGATCAGAAAAAGCAATGTAAGAAAAAAATGACTGATGGGGACAACTTGTTTTGATGATTTTACTAATGCCAATTGTAAGCGATGTGCAAAACAATGGATATAGTAAGCATATGGGCAATCATTCAAAATCAAAGCTTGTAATCCATTCCACATACCTCGCATGTTGCTTGCTCCATCATATCCTTGCCCTCGAATATTTTGTATATCTAAGCAATGTTGAGATAACAAAGAATATATCCCATTCTTTAGAGTCAAAGCCGCAGTGTCAACAACATGAACAAGCCCAAAAAAGCGTTCTTTCACAAAGCCTTATGCATCAACATATCTAAAAACCACAGCCATTTGCTCTTTCATGGACTCATCACGAGCTTCATCAACCATTATGCAAAACTTTGCATCACCAATTTCTTCCCGAATGGCCTTCTTCACTTTGGCTAAGAAAACATGTAGAATTTCCTTTTGAATCCTAGGTGATGTGTAAGTTGCATTTTTAGGAGCTTTTTCTATTATTTTAGCAACCTTCTCATTCCAAAAAGTCACAATACCCAATGCTTCAAAAAAATTCCCACGATTTAATGAACTACAACTTTCATCTCGACCTCTAAAAGCTATAGCTTGAAAGGCAAGATATCGGACAGTAAAAATTGAGGCCTTCAGTTGCAACCTATTATTTGCAATTTGTTCAGTAGTGAAATGATCAACTACCCTTTGTAAATGCTGCGATTGGTTCATCAAATCCTTACACATTTGCTCAGCAACTCTATGAGCTGAGTTAGGATCTTTTCCTATATGACCTTGAAAATAACAATCTTTGCCACCAACCTTTTTCCAATTTCTAAACCCACCAACAGTGAATGTATTTTGTCCTGCAACCCCATTTGAATTATGAAAGACAAAGCAAGGTAGACAATAAGCTGCATGTGTCGTAGGAGAATATTCAAGCCATGTTGAATTATATTCAAACCAAGAAGCTTGAAAGCTACGATTGTGCTTTCCACTTTTTTTGAATGTCTTTAGAGGAGGTTGGTGCGGACCTTTTATAATGTAAGCCCGTCGAATTTCATCACGTTGATTAACATGATATTCCCATATTTGTTTGCGTGTTCCGGGATCATAATCCAAAGAATCAATGTCAATTCTTTGAAATTGTGTTTGAGAGATTGGAACATCAACATTTTCCGGAATTGGGAGAATTGGAACATCCTCCACATTTTCTGGAATTGGAATAGCAACATTAGTTGTTGGCAATTCCACGTTGACGTCGGAAGAATTTGAAGTTGAACCTTTTCTTTTGAAAAAATCAAGCATTGTAGTTGATTTTTTCATGATCTACAAATAAAATAATAATCATATAAGAATCACCATTATTTTTTAAAATTTGTGTGACAATTGTCTATATTATATGATTTGTTTTTTTTTTTTTATCTTTGGTTTGCCTTTATTTACGTCTTTACTCTTTATGTTTGGTATGTCTTTATTTAAGTCTTTGTGTTGTGTTCAATGTATTGTCCCCATCTTTATGTCTTTGTGTTGTGTTGTCTCCATCTTTTTGTCTTTGTGTTGTGTTGTCTCTATCCCACTAACCCAATGAATCCCAACCGACAAATATATTCAGATTTCACAACTAACAAAAACTTTTCTTTTAACTTTACTTCCCTTTTTTTTTTTTTTTTTTTTTTTTCTGTCTGTCACTTTTTGTCCGTTGCCCAAGTCCACCTCCATTTGTCCCTATCATGCCCAACCACCAGTCAACAAAGAAAAAAGTTTTTTTCTTTGTTGACTCAACAAACTAATCTACTCTCTGACTCTCTCTATCTCTCTTATCTATATAAAGAGAGAGTCACAAACACAGCAAGTCACTAACACACAAACACAGAGTCACAAAGCCACAGAGACACAGAGTCACAAAGCCAAACAAAAAAAAAAAAAAAAAAAAAAAACACCACAGGCACTCACCTCACGCAGCACTCAGCAGAATGAGCAAATTCATTCAATTCACATTTCACAATCAGTACAAAACACAAAGTACAAAACACAAACATGAATCACAAGGCACAAGCACAGACTGCACAGTTTCTATGAAATATGAATCTCAGATTCTCAGTCCACAGATCAGATCACAAGGCTTTGAAATTTGAAGCAAGAGATAAAGTGAAATGTAAATACCTGTGATTGAAGGCTGGAGCAAATCAAGCAAGTGGGTGAGTGCCGGAGTGCGTGAACTGTGAAGGGAAGGCTGGTCCGGCTGGAGCAAGTGGGTCTCGCCGGCGTGGCCCGCGTCAGCGTGGGTCTTCGTGCTTCACGGCGTCGCGTGCTTCACGGCGTGGGTCTCGCCGGCGTCAGACGTGGCCGTGTGGTGTGGGTCTCTCTCTTCTCTGATCTCTCTATGACTCTCTCAGTCTCTCGCCTCTCGGTCTCTCCTTGTCACTGAGTCAGTGTGTGTGTGTGTGTGTTTTTTTTTGTTTCTCACTTTCTCCGTTTGCAAGAGTGTGCTGAGGGTTTCTTCCTCTCTTTTCTGTTGTTTCTTTTTTTTTTTTTTTTTTTTTTACACGGGTCATGGGCTGGTGGGCGTGGGGTGGGGTGGGCTGGCCGGTGATGGGCTGGGGCTGGGTGACTTAGGAGGGGGGGCCGGAGCAAAAGAATAGGGGGCCCGAATAAAATTTTAAGGGGGGGGCCCAAGCTCTTAAAAAAAAAAATAGCTGCTAAAAAAAAAAAATTTTGGGCCTAGGGGGGGCCCGGGCCCCCTTGGGCCCCTGCCTGGGTCCGTCCCTGCCCTCCACAAGTAATCATTTCTAAATAACTAGGGAAAATTTGGGTCATTTTTACATTTTTGACTAAAGTACCCAACAAAGTGATATAGTCAGATTATTGTTTAATATAAATATTTCTAATAGTGATTCACACGAGCCTGCCTAAAAAAACTAGTTACATATGAAGTGGCACTCTGAGTTATTTTTTTGCTGCCAAAAAAAGTATATATATGACACCAAAATATACGGTACAATAATTATGGGAGAACAGCCTCTAGAGCTACTTGAAGCCAAGAGAGAAACAAAAAGGACCTCGAGGCCTCCAAAGCTAAGGCTTTAAGGATGGCTGTAATTAACTCAGGTACATGATAACAGACTACGGGTTGCATTTCATCTAGTAAAAGAGAAAGAACTCTTTATAAACAGTTCCAGCTTCCAGTCAGACTTGCGGTGCTTCTCTCCCAATAAGTAGACTTCAATATTCGAAGCAAGTACCATTATGGCCTTTCATCTAGTTTGATTGCCTCTCAGTAAGGAAAATGGCTGTAGTCCTCTCCATTGATTTTTATTGTTTTCGGAGCGGCTTCCACTATTATCAAAAAGATTGCCAAGCTGCAGGAGTTGTGACGTAGGACAACCACCAAAAACAATAGAACAAGAGATAAAATCCTAGGAGTCAGCACCTAAGGGTTGCTTGGAGTCAGCACCAAGCGTAAAAGAAAACTCAATAATTTTATTATCTCAAAACTGTCTTACAATATTCAGAAAAAGTGCTTAAATAGCTAACAACAAAGTGCATAAAGAAACCCTAGTGCATAAAGAAACCCTAATTATTAAATGTTTGGGCTTGCTTATAGTCTCAAGCCCAATAACTAATAGGCTCCATCCATAAGGCCACAGGTTGGGCCGTCTTCTTTTTGGTCTTCCTCCCATACATGCGAATAATTGGGGGCCTGCGTGGGTACTTTTTTTAGAGGCAGTGGGTCGGCGATCTCGGTGGCGGTGGGTTAAGGATGAAGTGGTTCATCGATCTCGGCGAGCTCAGAAGCAGTGGTCCGGCAATCTCAGTGACGATGGGTAGAGGTTGCCGATGGGTCTTTGCGTGGGTACTTTTTTTTTTTTTTTTTTTTTTTTGGTTGGTGGCTTGTGGGTTCTGTGATCAGAGGCGGGCACGGATGGGGATGGGGGTCACTGGCTTGGAAGAGGCTGCTGACTTTTCTGTTGGTTTGGGGGTGAAAAACTCATGTGGGGCTTGGGGAAAACGGATTGCAGGGGCTGGTTTGCAGATGGGTGTTTGTGGTTTGCAAATTTCGTGGGGTAAGTATTTGAAAAGGACTGACATATTTGGTTGGCTTGCACTGTTGATAGTTTTTCTGTCAACTGGTTGCCTACGGTGGTGTTGTATGGATCAGAAGTTTGCTCTGATACCAAAACTGACGTTGTATGGATCGGAAGTTTGCTCTGATACCAAAACTGACGTAGGACAGCCACCAAAAACAATAGAACAAGAGATAAAACCCTATGAGTCAGCACCTAAGGGTTGCTTGGAGTCAGCACCAAGCGTAAAAGAAAACTCAATAATTTTATTATCTCAAAACTGTCTTACAATATTCAGAAAAAGTGCTTAAATAGCTAACTGCATAAAGAAACCTTAATTATTAAATGTTTAGGCTTGCTTATAGTCTCAAGCCCAATAACTAATAGGCTCCATCTATAAGGCCACAGGTTGGACCGTCTTCTTTTTGGTCTTCCTCCCATACATGCGAATAATTGGGAGCCTATACCTCGTGTCCGCACCAAGTTGGCTTTCTAAGTTGGCTTTCTATGGTAGACATAAGGTTGATGCGTCAGCAAGTTTACCTGTTCTTTCAGCTCTGGTTGTAATAAAAGAACTACACTAATAATTAGCACTGGATATGATTTCAGAGGCATAAACTGAACCATGCTAAAAAATGATCTAGTTTCTGTCTAGTTTCTGTGCAGCCATAT
Organism: Lithocarpus polystachyus; assembly: GCA_033629205.1. Lineage (NCBI taxonomy): Eukaryota > Viridiplantae > Streptophyta > Magnoliopsida > Fagales > Fagaceae > Lithocarpus > Lithocarpus polystachyus. The sequence goes on from CM066165.1 coordinate 36,130,217, forward strand.
TGAACAAGATAAAGATTAATGTGTAAAGGGACATTCTGATTTATTAGTGCAGAGATTGTGCAAGCACACGGTTCACAAATAAGCACATACTCCATTAGCATAGAAAACGGAGGTCTGATTTATATCTATTAGCAAATATACAAAAACATAATATGTTTAAGATGACAATCTGAATCGATCATATGTATCATAGAGCCAACAAATTATGAGCGGAATTATTAAACTCCATTAGTAAATATACAATAATATTATAAGTTCAAGACACAATACAAAGCAATTCAACCCAACACAACCTTAGCATCACGTGGACATAGTTACACAAAACAAAGCAATTCAACCAGAGACACTACATTGCAACACCAGTAGCCCTCTCCTTAAGGGCTTTATTAGCTGGTTTGACACAAGAAGATCTAGATGAGGCTGGTTTTCTCCTCAGTTTCTTCTTCCTAGCCAACTGTTTCTCCAAGTCTCTTACTCTTACAGTCAAGTTGGATATGACAGTCAACTGCTCTTCTCCTGCTGCAATCAACTTCTCCATCATCTCCCTCAATTTCTTGTTCTCTTCGATAAGCTTTTCATCACTTTCCACACCTATGTTGCACTCATCAACAGAAACCTGGCCGGCAGTAGGTGATAGAGGTAATGGCTCTCCTTCCCCTTCAACTTTCTCTAAATGCAGTGGAACCTCCTCACTTTCAATTTCAGACCCAATAGCCTGGTCAATCAGCACTTTATTATTCTGGCTTTCATTTTCAGCCTCTTCCGCCTCTTTCTTCTCGTCCCCGATTGCTACAAGAGGCTGCTCATCATTATCTTCCACAATTTCAAATCCAATAACCTGGTCAATCAGCAATTTTTCATCTTGGCTTTCATATTCTGCCTCTTCCTCCACTTTCTTCTCTTCCCCGATTGCTACAAGAGGCTGCTTATCATTATCTTTATTCTCCCAAGTTGGCACTTCATTGCTTTCTCTTGGTTTTGTGGGTGATTCCACTGCTAGTTCAAGTGTTGCATCGCCAGGAATAGACTTCTCCTCTTCATCGATGTCCAGTGCCTGCTGCTCCAATTGACTTACAGTTCGAGTTTCATCATCTGGTGAGATCACATCAACTGTGACATTACATTTCCCCTCTCCACCAGTTACGACTTGTTCATGACTCTCAAATTCAGAAGCAGCAGGGCCATCATCTAACACTCCACGCCTTTCAAATGTTCCCATCAAATCAACCTCAGTTTGCGAAGTAGCATCCACTGACATGTTAGATTCTAATTCACTTTGCTCAACTTCACTTTGTCCCGTTCCAATTTGATTGTCCTTGTCAGACTCATAAACAGTAAGGTTCTCATCAGTTCCTCCTTGTCTAAATTCCATCTCAGATTTGATCTTCTCTTCTTCAACCAAAGGAAGTTCACTGGATTGCTCAGAATATACAATATTTTCATTTTCTACATCCTTCAATGCTTCTTGACAAACATTTAGCTCACAATTAAGTACCTCATCTTTTTGTTCCATAATTTGCTCTGGCTCAGCCTCTTCAGGCACAACAACACTTGTGTCAGTAAAGGTAGACCCTGAAATTTCCTCACTTTGGAGGCTCGACACAGGGCAAATCATTCTTTTGTGTGCCTTTACCATTCCAAGCTTACTATTGCAGTTTCCCTCGGGAGAGCTTTCGCCAAATCCCGCTACTTCCTCTGCTTCCTCCTCTTGCAGGCACAAACTATTAGAGGTCTCAACAGTGTGCTGTTCCATATGTTTAGTGGTGGTGGTGGACACGTCCTCAATGGATTCTTCAGACTTGTTAATCATCAGAGAATCAAGCTTATCCTGTAGGCTTACAAGCTCCCTTGCCAAGGATTTTCTTAAATCTCTAACAATCGGGTGCAAGCCCTGATATATGGTAAAAATACAAATTATAAACTACAATGCAAAACAAATAGTCTAGCAATAAAGGAGAACATAGAATGACATTAAGTTAATTAAAAAAAAATGTCTTTCGTATATACTATAACATCAAGTTTAATTTTTCCTCTAAAGTCCATTCATTAGGAAAATAATACAAAAAATAGTAAAGGACTAAAGTACACAAACCTGTATTGTGTCCAATTTTAGCAGAAGCCTCATTATGGTTTCTCCGATTACCACTTTCTGCTTGTCACCTCTTTGAAGATCAGAAGAAGACTCCAGGATCTGAATCTGATTCTGAACATCAGCCACCTGCTGACGAACTTCAGCTAGTTGCCTCAGTTTCTTCAGTGGTTCCCATTTTCTCACCTCATACCCATGATAGGCAGACTGGATAAGCACAGCAGCTTCTTCATCTGACAGGGTCTTTTTCTTGAATTTACCTTCATCACCAGCTAATTTAGATGAATCTATCTCTTCCTTTGCTTCAATTTGTTCCTCAGTTTTCATATCTCCTTCCTTTCTTAATTCCTGAACCTTACATTCTTTACCATCTTCTTCAGATTTCTCTTGAGAACCCATCAAAGGATTAAAAGGGAACTGAGGCTCAGACCCATCTCTTAAATCCCTATCCTTGTCTTCACTGGTTTTCCTTTCCACCACCTCTATAACCTTTATCTTTTTGTTTGGCTCCACCTCCTTGCTGCTATCTTGAGTTATTGGAACTTGAGGAGTCTTCTTTTTAAAGCTTGATGCTGCAGTTGCCATGGAAGTGTCATTATTTGATGCCTCTTTTGAATGAGCAGGAGGACTAGGAGATCGGGAACCGCTATTTCCATTTTTCTTCCTTGGTAAAGAATCTACTCTCAAACAAACTGGAGGTAACTTGGACATCTTTGGTGGTGGGGATGATGTTTGCTTTTTACTTTTGCTACAAGGAGGCTTGTCCATGGTATTGGCATCACTTCTTCCTCTGCTCTGAGTGTCCTCTGAACTTTCCTCCTTATGCAATTCCAATTGCTTCACCGGAATATTTTCCTGATCAGCAGCTTTCTCCCCCAATGACACCTCTGAATCACGCTGACTCTCAGAAATCTTTTCATTTGCTGTAGGTACATTTGTAAGTTCATGACTTTGAGGAGGATTTACTGGAATGAACTTGAAAGCATAAGGTGGCTCTTTTTCCTTATTTCCAGCTTCCTCCTTATCATATGGCATCCAGAAAATGGGAAATGGGAATTGTGTCCTCTTCTCCTCATTTTGCTGATTTTGAGTCCTCTTTCCATCTCCACCATGCAGCAAAGTTCCAGGGCTATTCATGGCAGGTGGAGCTGGAACCTTATCAGACTCTGCAGTTTCTATCTCATATTCAAAAGGCTTTTTTTGCTCTTTTCCTTGCATGGACTCTGTTGGAATCCACACAATTGGATAGGGGTAATTCTTGGCCTGAACAGGAACCATAGATTCACTTTCACTTCTTTTCTTTTCAACCTCCGGCTCCTGCTCCACAATCTTCACAATTCTATCATCCTTCTGATTGTGCACGTGATTCGGACAGCCACAGCAATGATAGTTTCCGGCGGGCACATTCTTGTCGTACTCATATCTAGGCATATCCATCGAGTAGTGTGGAGGAGGTACATAATGAATAGGGTAGGATTCGTGATATGGAGGATGACCCCCACAACAAGACATAGATGAAGGTGGTGGAAAATGAGGATAAGGAGGTCTAAAACCATAATAACCCGGGAAGCTGTTATGATTGCAGCATGAATGCCATGGCATTGAGTAGCCATAGTTGCCACCATGAGGCCAACATTCATATGGATGGTTGGGGTTGATTGGATCACTCTTCATAGCTTCCAAGCCTGGATGATGATACTGAGTAAACTGGTGGGGTCGTGAGTCAATGTATCCGTATACAGGCATCATTTTTGTCCCAACCTTTATAAAGGTTGAACCACCCCGACAATGCTTGGAAAAAGTTGGGAGTTTCTTGCTCAGAAAGGTATAAGCAAGACTAAAACACAAAACACACAGAAATCAAATTATCCCAGAAACCAAAATAAAAAAGTGACTCAAAAGGAAAATCAACTGCGACAAAAACACTAAAGCAGCAAACACAAATAACATCAACGCAATAATGGTCATATGATGGTGCATTGTCTACAAAAATTTCAATCAAGGTGGAAATTTAAGACAAAAATAACTGTCTAAATTCTATGCTATAAAGAACGAAATTCAGTATATGCATGTGCAAGAGCAATCCATGTCCAAATTAATCAATTCTTTTGTAGAACACAAGAAATATGGATAAAAATTTCTGTATGTTGACATCTAATTCCAGAACATAAGAAATATGCAAGTATCAACTGGAATTGTCCTAAACAACAACTATTTTTAGCAATTGAAGTCATCGGAGTTCATTTTTCCTTTAAAAAAATTATAAATAAACGAATAAGAAAAAAAAGTCTCTCAACTCAAGTACAAGGGGTTTTTTGCCCGTTAAAGCTAATTTTGCATACATGTAACCAGCATATTGGTTATGCGAACCACGAGTCTCTAAGACTTGAGTTCCAGTATGAAGAACTCGAATATCTAAAACTTAAGTTCCACCGGAAACTTAAAAATAAAAAAAAATAATCATCTTAGGTTATTCTCCATGGAACTTGAGACTCGAGTTCCAAATGTGACCACATAACTAATACGTTTGCAAAATTAACTTTAACGGGGAAGACCCAAGTACAGAGAACACAACACATAAAAACAGCTAAACTGACTTTAATTGATAGCTACATTTTCAAACGGACCGACCAAGCACAGAGATTGTAATGTTAGGAAATAAAAACAGAAATTCAGAATTTACACTTAAAAAGATTGCAAACCCAGCTCTCAATTTCATTAATTTCCTTATCTACATGACTACCATTACATAGTAAGAGCATTTTAACATTAACAGCATTTTTTGCCAAAAAGCATAATTTTATAAATAATTTAGAAAAAAAAGAACTGGCTCAAAGTTATTTAATTATGTGACATTTTTTTTTTTAAACTCAAGTTTGTCAAACACAATCTGATCAAACATAATGCTTTAAACTCGAATTTGACAAACTCAAATTTCAAAAAAGCGCTACACAACTAAATGAGTTTGTTCAAGTGTTATTTAGCAAATATTTCCTAAACATTCTAGCCTACCCAAATAAATAAATAGAGAAGCAAAGGGGAGAAGTGAAAGCAATGACTTACAGTTAACAAATTTATTAATTTCCCCGAAGAAAATGAAAACTGGTTTCAGCCAAACGGTTCCACACAATCCTTAATATCCAAAGTTTTCGGCACCCGAATCAATCCACAAACCCAGAAAACCACGATTCAAATTCTTGAGCTCTCTCTCTCTTTTTAGTTTACACCAACTCTTTTTCTCTGGTATGAGTGTCAGATATCAACACATCAGCCTTTTTAAAGACAGCCGTTAATAATGTTTCTGTTCCAGATCTTTCTGCGCTTGAAAGAACTGTCTGGAATTTTCTTGCCACGTGTACCGAGTTAGGAAAATTTAAAAATAGAGTAACGTGGCGCTTTGTGATTGGATGATGGGTTGGAATTGCATGAGATATAGAAAAATCTGGTTGCAGGGAAGTTGGTAGAGCCTTCGGGAAATCTATATTCAGCTGCTGACGTGGCAGTGGGTCTGTCCAGATGTTTCTGGTGTTGTGTAGTGATTTCTTATTAATTTTCTTCCACGGTTATCCAACTATTAATCTATACTTGACATCGTGATTTAGAGAATTGAATATATATATATATATATATATATATATATATATAAAATTATAATCTTCATACACTATAACTTAAAAAACAATTATTGAATAATTCTACTCTAATTTAATGTCTATTTTATACAAAACATCAACCAATAAATATATGATAATGATAAAAAATGTTATAGATAAGATTATAAAAAAAATGATAAAATTATTTAAAAAAAAAACTCTTTATAAAGTCTAGAGACTAAAATAGTATTTTATTTAAAAAATTATCACTCGCAATGCGTTAGTCTGCAACTAGTAAACATAAAGTTGAATACAAAAAGTGGTATAGAAGTTTTGTATTCGAAAATGAGTTACTACCTTGTCTTGTTCTAATACTGTCTCTATCTCTAGGTGGTAATATTAACTAATGCATCCATACATGTGTGTATAAATGTGTTCGCTATAAATATATCACTATAACAAAGCAATATGGCAGATTCTATGCTTGTGACGCTTGTATAAATTAATTTGACTTCCTTGCGAGAAAAAAAAAAAAAAATATATATATATATATATATATATATATATACACACACACATTTTGAGTTAGCAATGAACCATGGCTTAAAGGAAAGGTCTAAGCAACTCCGATGTAGTACCGTGAGGAAGTTTCTGAGAGATCATGATAGCAATATCATACTCAATATAAAATTGTATAATTTCAAATTGGCATATATCGTATTAAATATCCCCATCACATATGCAGGTGTCTATTCAATTAGATGCTGATGAGAACTACCAAAAATGTTATGTGGGAGTCTTTGAATTATCAATGGAAAAGGTCAAATAGATTTTCCTGTTATAAAACCTGCATTCTCAAAAGAAAAAAAAAAACATTTATGCAGCAACTTCTTCTGGATCTCGCCAAACATTTCCATATTTTCCATTTGACACCGTCGTGATGCTCATTGTGGTAAATCAATCTGTTCATACATGGTGATAGACCAAAAATGTATTGACCCTTTGTAATAAAATAATCAATTAATTAGCCAAGTTAATTAATTAATTCAATTAACATGTAATACGCATGGTAGCACAAACAAATTACCAACTAAGTTAATATGCAGCGGAAAATAAGATAACACGGTGATTTGTTTACGAATGGGAAAATCTCCAAGGCAAAAACCCCACCAGGTGAATTTAAGGTCACCACTCCCAAGAATCCACTATTATCACAAGCAGTTACAAATAAATACCTTATACCAACCTACAATTAAACCCCTATCTCAATATACAATTGAACTTGTTCTGTAATGACAATCTCTCATTTTCAATGCACGGCTCTCAGTATGTAACTAACCAATCGATGCATGGATCTAAGTACGTGACTAACCACCAACTTGAGAAGGATGTTGGCTGTAAAGTTCTTCATGATGGAAAAATACACGTTTGTATCACATACAAAACATACGCAGCAGAAAATAAACGGATCTACTTCATTCGCAATCGATAACATATACTATGTAAATTTCAAAATACAAGAATAAGAGACTGTACCTTGGTGTGGTGAATTTCAAAACAAAAATTAGTAGTACTTGAGAACACTTTTAATTTTCACTCCAATTCCACTAACGCCCAAAAAGTATGGTCTCTCAATCAATTATTTATGTATGTTCAAGAGAGAATGAGAGAGTGTCTAACACTCACAAAAACTATTTCATATTTTTACAAAAATTCTATACGTTTCTCTCCTTATAACTGATTATCTAATTGGGCTAGCCTTTTGGGTCTTTCCAATTAGACTTTAGTATGTGGTTTGGAGTGGGACCAAAAGGGAACAAATAAAACTCTAATTCCAATGGGCCTTGGGCTTTTCTGTTAACTCTTGACAAGTCCAAAGTTACCATTAATTATATTTAATACCATTATATAAATATAATTACACTCTAGGCTTTATTAATAAACTATATCCTAAGACTTTATTGTACATGCAACCCTTTTATAAAATATTCGTAGTAATACAAAGTTATGAATATAGACGGCCACTTTGAAGATTACTACATCTTAATCTTTGAGTACTCGGTTTAATCGTTTTAAGTTATTCATCATATATTTATGAAATCCAATTTCATAAATATATACTTTGGTAATTCCTTACTAAAGTGATTAGGCCTAACTCTCTGAATAACTGAACTCATTAAACTTATCTCAAGGAAATATTTTACATCTCTGTTAAGAGATTATAAATTCCATCTGGAGAATATATGTTCCATCAACACTAAATGTAGCTGCCCAACATACTGAGATTTTGACCGTGACTTTAGATCTCACTCCTAATATATCAATGCAACCTACATTTCATGATCAGGTCCATTATTCTCCCAGGATTAAGAGTTCATGTAAATAGAAGTTGTGAGATTTATTATTCATTTGACAGTCGTTAAGAGAATAACAAATCTCACAGCAGTCCAGTTCAATATGTCTTAACTCTTAAAACATATCAACATATCAACTAGAAGTTTCCACTTCCATGATCAAGACAAATCATCTTTGTTAATATGTTATAGTCTTCGCAGATCAAATGCCCAATTTCATCACCGACTACGAACTAAAATTCTGAGTTTATAAAGAACTTGTGATTTATATCTTTTGTGACTTTTCACATAAAGAACATACTATGCATCTGAATATTCATGTTACCATTATTTTAGATAATAATAAAACAGCTTTGTTAATCACAACATTAAGTCATACATAATAACATACATAGCGTCATACAATAGGATTTAAGGACACTAATCCTAACACTTCAGTTCATCAACAAAATGAAGATCACGAAACTCCTTGGTTGCAAAACCCTATAGCGTACAAACGCAGCAGCTTCTTCGAATGAAAGATGAACTAAGGCAAATTGTCTCCGGTCACAATATGCTTATGAAAAACCTTTGCATCAACTATAACGGCCTTTAAAATAATCCTTATATATGTTTAGGGTGGTGAGAAAAGAAAACCTAAACAAGTTTACACAGATATATGTGAAATTAGATCTGAAAAACTGATTTTTGTAAATCTCGATAGATAGGTTATCTGTCAAGCAGCTGTCGAGTATTAGGCTAAAACTGCCTTTTATACCTCGATAAATGCAATTTATCGAATTTTAAAATACAACACTTCTTCACTTGTTTCTTGAATAGATTTACATGGCTTTAACTCTTGACTTGAACAAACATGTTTCTTGAAGACTTAAGCTATCCTAGATCTATCTAATTACAAGTAAAGTGCGTTTTTCCAAAGGATTAGCCAATTTTAAATGACATATGTTCTTAACATGATTCACATATGTCCTAACAATCTCCCTCTTTGGCAATCCGTGACAAAACCACAACAAACAAATGTACAAATGAGAGAAGTCATAAATCACTCAACTCATACTCACTTGTTGAATACAATAAAATCTATCCTAACACAAACTCTTGAAAAACTTTGCAAAAGAGAGTTCATGGCAAGAAAGACTTTAGCAATCTGTATTTCTGAAACATTTTAAACAAAACTCATCACGGCATCTTAGTGTGAAACAGAAATAAAAGATTGCATACAATAAATAAGAAGCATGTGCATAAAGAGAGAAAAGAAACAACACATGAAGAGATCGGTGAAAGAATGTAATAACAACCTCAATATATATATATATATATATATATATATATATCAATAAAAGTACAAAATTTGCTATTATAAAGTAAGAACAATGTATCTAAAAGCAAAGAAAAGAAAATATAGAAAAAGTCCTCACTACATCCCTTATGAACAAAAAAACACTCTCCCCAAACAAAATAATCTCATATACTAATTCTTCCTTTAAGTAAATGACTACTCTCATACCCAAAACTACTCCCCCTTTTTTGTCACGAATGACAAAGGGTAAATCACTGAGAAGAAATCATCTCCTCGTCATCGGAAGAGCTAGAAGCCTCATCCTCATCAGCATCATCACCATTAGAGTCACCACCATCATCCTTTGTCCTCAGAAGCATCTGAAAAAGGAGAGGGAGACTTGACGAAGCCACCAAGGTGAGCTTGTCTTTGTGCAGTATGACTGACATGGGTGTTCACCTGATACATCTCAGTAGTGAGTGTATCAAGGCGAGCATCCATGCGCTAAAGCTGCCCCATAACCGCCTCGAAGGTCACACCACCCATGAAGGTAGAAGGGGCAAATGAAGATGAAGCGGAAGAAGCCGAAATAGTCGCCGTCTCAGTCCATGGCAGCTTCGGTCAAAGCTGAGCCTTGCTTCGTCTAACGGTCACCGCGTCAATGGCACACATGACAGAGAAGTGAAGAGCCCGGGATAGGAGACAGACGCGTGGCGAAGAATCCGCGTGACAGCAGAAGGGAAAATAAGCTTATTACGGGTCATTATATCCTTATAGACATCTATAATGGAGAGTATGAAGTGAGAGGGAAAGTCTATGGTAAGCCTCTCAAAGAGGGACGACAAAAAGCGAGCACGAGGCTTAGTAATAGAATTATAATGAAACAAGGGATGTAGTAAAAATGTTATCACCATATTCAAGAATCTCAGACCTTTGGCAAAGGCCGAGCATGAGGTGTTTTGACGTTCACTCCATGATGAAGGAGTCTCACAGAATAGAGACTTGATTTTGTCTTTAGACACAGGCTTACCCTCGGGTCGTGTAGCACCTCGAATATAAGATCTAAAGTGACTACAATGCACTCACCTCAAACGCGAGTAAAGAAATGAGGTACAGAGTAATCAAATTCGTGCATATTAGAGTAAAACTCCTATATAATCACAAAGAGACAAGTGACCGGGATGTCACAAAGTGACTTCCAACCCCTACTGTAGATGACAATAGGAATGTCAGTATCGAAAAAGTCTGAAAGAACGACTTGGCATTCTAAGTGAATGCCGCTTCGAGAAAAGTTCCCTGAAAAGTCCTGATGGGTTTTATCATCACGGAATCGAACATGAGAGGAGGTAGGATCAACAGAGGTAGAAGATGATGCCCCAAAACGAAGAGGAATCTGGGACGGAGTAGACTTGCTCTTTTTAGGTGCCATGAGTAGACTAACCGAGAGAGAGAGAGAGAGAGAGAGAGAGAGAGAGAGAGAGAGAGAGAAGAAGAGTACCAAACACAGTTAATATCAATAAAAAGGAAAAGAATGGTATGTATGAATGAAAAATGCATGAACATGTGACATGCAACAATAAAAACATCATGAGCTCAGCCCAATCCAATCCTACCAACACACATGATTTCAACATAGTAAACGCACATCTAAAATGCATGAAACATTGTTAAAATGCAAATGTGATGCAATGCATAAGCATATAAGAGCATTTAAACAAAACCCAACCTAAAAATTTTGCAAAAACCTCATCAATTTTGAAAAACCCCAAAATTTTTCAAAAACCCAAAAACTGAGATCTATATGAATGAAATGCACGAAAAAGAGTGAAAACAAGATCATACCAAAGAAAGGAAGATCACTCTAGGCCGAAAATCCACTGGGTAAGAGGTTTAGAGAAAGAGATAAGTGTTTGGAGAGGTGAAGGGTCAAATTTTATCGAGAGAGATCGGCCAAACACTTCACCATGTATGAGCTATATATAGAAAACACGAAGCTCGATGGATCGAGAGATGTCAAGAATCTATTGAGTACTAAATCTCGACAGATGAAGCTGTCGAGGTGCTATCGAGAGCTGTCCACAATAAAGTGACTTCGATGAATCGAGAAGCTATCAAGCATCTATTGAGCAAATAGAAACTTTCTCGATGGATCGAAAATTTGTCGAAAAGCTATCGAGACAAATTCTTAAAACTTCGATGGATCAAGACTGCGTGCTGTCAAGAAAGAAGATCAAAGAACCTCAATAGATAGCTTAGTTATCGAGAGGTATCGAGAAGCTATTGAGATGAGTAAAAGCAGTTTTTCAAAGAAAAGAAAAACACAGAAATGAATGCAATCAAGCATGCTACTCAACCAAAGATCCAAACAACATTTTAAGCTCTCAAAAACATCTCTCAACAAGAAAAATTACAAGCATTTAGATCCAAAAAACACAAACACACACACACACACATACACACACACACACACACACACACACACACACACACTAAACAAGTCTAACCAATTTTATATTTCAAAAACAAGTCAAGACAGTTTAGTGAGCATGCATTAACACATGTATTCCTTATGATGGCCAAATCACATTGTACCTATACATGTGTCAAAAGTAGCAAAAAATATTGCGTGTTATGTGTGGAAAAACATCGCAAGATTGCATAAGTGTCTTTATATTATAACAATTTGAGATATGAGAGAATCAATTTAACTCATACACAATCATAACTGCTTGATGGAGACTATCACCTTCGAGGTACATCCTACATCTCCTAGAAAACATGCTTGTAATCATATATAAAGCATTTGATTCTTTTTGCTTTTATTTTTCTTTGCATATTTTTCTTTTAAGCATACCATGCATGGGCATATAAGAGAGAGAAGAAATACCTAATGATATTAAGCTTTTGACATTGCACATTTGCTATGCCGAAGCATACAGATGTCATTTTATGATTGGCCGGCAACCATGGTGAGATGGTTATTTATGTCTTTCTCTTAAGATTTTCTAGTCCTTCCCGTCAAAAAAAGTGAAATGAGTGTTGATGGTGTATCGATTGATTAACTCCACACTTATTCTTGAAGGTCGTCCAAGTCAGGAATAGAAGGTGACTAGGCCTGGGAATCTCGTCCACAGCAAGGTCATCCGTCCATGGGGACATTGGGGCAGCCTACAAGCATTCCAAGCGTGTTTACTGTATGCAATCTCCGAACAAGCTCCATATCCTTATATCAAAATGCAAGTGCAAAATTGAAGTTCATTGTCATGAAACCACCTCCAATGACAGTTATGGAATGAATTACCAAATAATATAACTTCCATAGCAGTTATGGAAGTTAACTCCGAACCTTTCGACTTCCTCAAATATAGGAGAAGTTATTAAACAAGTAACTACTCACGATGTGTACTATATAAACAATTATTGGCAACGAGAAAAGGTAGGTACAAAAATCATCTCCAAGTTATTTGGAATTCCAGAATTTAGAGATATACTGACTTTATCATCGGAGGATTTCTGGCTGGTCCTCCCCGGTCACCTTTAATTGTGTGTTCATTCTCTTCAGGTTTTCCAGATAATTTTCTTACCACCAAAGCCCGAAGCATTCAGTCTACTGATTTTATCATGCATCATCAAGTGTTAATTACAAAATATTACTTAATCTTACTCCTCACACACACGAGCCACAAAGCTCACTTGTTTAGTAGTGCATAGAGATACTCATCTAAGTTACAAATGATACAAAGTTTAGAAAATTTTGTTTCAATGGCCATCCAAGGTACACAAGTACCAATGTACATAAAACACACATTGTTTTTGTATTTTTCTGATTTTTCAAAAAAAAAATTTATTTTTATGAAAAACAAAATAAAGCAAAACTGAAAACAAACAAATAAAAACATGTTATACAAAGCAAAGTATAAAACTAGACTGACTCAAAACAAGAAAGCAAAACACACAAGTAATGCATACTCAAAAAAAAAAAAGAGAGAGAGAGAGAGAGAGAGAGAGAAAAGTGACTAAATCACTTAGAGCCTTTTTTCTTCTACACCTTGGAAGAACCTTTTCGTTTTGCAAACCCTTGATCCGACGGTGAGAGGTAAGAATTGAAATCGTTCAAATTCGAAAAGAACATGAAGGCTTTGAGTAAGTCTCCAAAAGGAGCAAGAGAGGGTGAAAACTAATTCTAGTTTCCTGATGAGATCATACTATTGCTCTGTTGAGTGACTAATCACTTATAACAATTAGGTCGAGTATGTCCAGTCACTCCACAATGATGACAGAGATGTTGCTTCTTCTGTTTATACTTTTGGGTATTGCTCTTCTTAGCCCTAGGGTTTTTAGTCTCTTTCTTTTCAAACTTAGGGGGTGCTCCTAAGATAGATTTACCCTTGTCTATGTTCTCATTGGCTAAAACAGTTTTCACATCATTGATCTTAGATTCAACATTATTAGCAGGAGAAACAAATACAGTAGTACTAGAAGAAGCAATACTAGGAGAAGAGAAATCATTCCCTAAATCGGTTCTATCAAAAGCAGATTTTTGAAGGTTGAGCATCTCATCAAGCTTTGCACTTGAAGTCCTCTCCAATTGAGCTCTGACTTGGAACAATTCCACTTCAAGCTTCTTAGTTCTCTCGGCCAAGAAATTGTTCTCAAACTGTAGTACTCCAATGGTCTGATTAGCTTTATCAAACTTTGTGGAGATTTCTTCTCGTTCAAGCTCTACATTACTGAGCTTCTTGGAGGCCAACCTATACAATTTCTCATGCTTTTACGAGACCTTGTATAATTTTTTATAGGCTATGTAGATGTCATCTTGTTCATCTATCTTCTCAAACTTAGACTCCACCAAGTCCTCTTCTTCATCCACTTCTTCAACAATCCTCTTAGTAGGATTTACAGTGGTAGTTAAGGCATCCAGGATTCCATCATCCTCATTATCTGAATCATTCTCATGCTCGGTGTCACTCAAGATAGCAGCAAGGGCCTTGCTTCTCCCAATAGTCTTGAGATAAGTTGGGCACTCTTGTTCAAGTGTTCAAAGCCTTGACATCCAAAGCACTTTGGTCCTGAAGGAACAATGTACTGACCGCCATCCCTAGCATCCTTCTTCCCTTTGTCTGGGCTCTTGAACTGCGAAGAACTGAATTGCTTTCGGTCCTTGTCAAATCCTTTACCATTGGAATTCTTCATGAACTTTTTCATTTTAGAATCTTCATCACTTGAAGACTCATCTGTGTCACTGCTTTTGGCCTTCAGTGCCATACTCTTTCTCTAACTAGATTTCCCAATTCTTATCAAACCCAACTCATAAGTCTGCAGGTTGCCAACCAGCTCTGTCAAAGGAATTTTCTCAATGTCCTTTGATTCCTTAATTTTGGTGATCTTGGTATGAATCTCTCAAGTAGAGATCTGAGCACCTTTCTAACAATCTTGGGTTCAAGAATGATTTCTCCAAGATTAAAGGCTAAATTCACTATGTCCTTGAGCTTGGCATAGAACTCATCGAACAACTCGTCCTCCTCCATCTTGATCTGTTCAAAGCTTGTAGTAAGCCTCTAAAGTTTTGAATCCTTGACAGCCTTAATTCCTTCATAGATTGTCTAAAGGATGGTCCATGCTTCCTTTACAGTTTCAGTAGATGATATCTTTTTAAACTCCTTATTTGTGACCGCACTAAATAAAGCATTCAATGCCCTGCTGTTGAAATTAGCCACTTTGATCTTTGCATCATCCCAATCAGCCTGCACTTCCTTAGACTTGGTCCAGCCTATCTCCACAACTTGCCACACTTTTTCATCTAATGACTGCAAGAAAGTTCTCATACGTACTTTCTAGTATGCATAATTATTGCCATCAAATAAAGGATGTATAATTAACGATTGTCCTCTATCCATGACAACAGGGGTCAATGGATCACACACAGTAAAGATAAATCCTAATTAGAGTGTGTCTGCTTTTATACCACTTGATAGGCCAAGAATGTATTGACCCCTTGTGATAAATTAACCAATTAATTAGTCAAGTTAATTAATTAATTCAATTAACATGCAATATGCGTGGTAGCATAACCAAATTACCAACTAAGTTAATATGCAGCAGAAAATAAAGTTGACATTATGATTTGTTTATGAATAGGAAAAACCTCTAAGGCAAAAACCCCACCGAGTGAATTTAAGGTCACCACTCCTGAGAATTCACTATTATCACAATAAGCGGTTACAAGTAAAGGAATCCCAATACCTTATACCAACCTACAGTTGAACCCTTACCCTAATACACAATTGGACTTGTTCTGTAGTGACAATCTCTCATTTTTAATTCACAGCTCCCAGTACATAACTAACCAATCGATGAACGAATTCCAGTACATAACTAACCACCAACTTGAGAAGGATCATGGCAATGCATCCCGAACAGTTACATCCAAATAAGGCCTTATGGGCGTCGAATGTAACCACATAACCACAAACTCGCTAAGGGCGTCAAGCATGGCAAAGCCTAGAACAAGAAAGGCTAGCATGGGAGATAAAGCATAGAAATGAAAATAGGGTGATCCAAACCCTTTGATGTGGGCCTTGGTGTATGGACGTTGACAAAGACCATGGGGTCTAGATTGGGTCCAAACCAATAAGCAAAAGCATGAGAAAAAGAGACAAAGCGACAAAAGGGCTACAGTAGCACATAGTATGACAAACATAGCCTGGTCTAGACACACAAACATGGGATGGAGTGCACAAGCACATGGAAGATAGCATAAAGCATGTAGAGAACATAAATCTAAGCACATAAGCATGCGAAAACATAAATCTAGACACATAGGCATGGAAACATGCACGTAAACATGTAGACACTTAACACATAGGCATGGAAGAACATGGATCTAAGCATATAACCATGTGAAGACAAGGATCTAACCATATAACATGGAAATAAATGCGTAAAACACATAGATCCAAGCAAGGCATAGCCAACAACATCACACAAGCATGTGAATACGTAACTCTAACCATCAACCTAGAACTAAAAGAAGCATAAAACATAGGAAAACATGGCATAAAACCCTAAGCATGTAGATCTAAACATATGAACATGTAAGAATGTAGATCCAAGCATGAAACATGGCATAAGGCATAAAAGCAAAGGGATTTAAGCTAAAAACACAAATAAAGCAAGAAACATGCTAAAGAAAGCAATAAATCATGTTATTCAAGCAACAAGAGCAAGATGAATGCTAGAAAAATATTTAGAGGGTTAGGGGTGTGGATGGTAGCTAAAAAAAGCCTCATCCACACCCCTAAACCTCAAATCCCAAGTGTAGAATCAAGGAAAAGAAGATTAGGTATAAGAACAATACCTTGTGTTTTTGGTGAAGAGAGAAGAATCAAGAAGTTTTGATGTGTTTTTTGGGTGTTTTGTGTGTGTGTGTGTGTGTGTGTGTGCGTGTGTTTTTTTTTTTTTTTTTTTTTGTGTGTTTGGAAGAGGGGAAAAACATGTAGAAAAACATGGCAGAGAGCAAAATTAAGGAAAATGTGGTCTCTCTCAGGTCTGAGAGGTGCCTGGGGCTTTTTATAGCCCCGGCATGAACTTCGAGGCTGAGGCTACAGCAGCGGCCCTTCAAGGGTTGCTAGCCTCAAACCTCCTCTAATCAGATTGATCTTGACACCCTTGGAAAGGTCTTGACTTCCTTTTTTTGAAAAGGTATGGAACTTCAAAATCCAACGGTCGGATCAAAAGTTATGGCTCTCGGAAGTTAGCGATGCATCGATCGGTGCGTCATCCTGATTTTCGTGATATCTCAGCCATTCTAACTCCGATTTCAATCCATGAATAGTCATTGGAATGAGAATTTGATAATCTTCGAAATGGCATTGGTTTCAATCTGTTCTAACAGCCGAATAAAAATTAGGGTTTTTGGGCGCACCCAAGATCGACTTTAGGTCAAACTTGTTAAATTCTCCAAGAATCTTGAGTTTGATGTAAAGCTATGAAAATTATTGTTTTGTGAGGGTTTTGACCTTGTTTGACCTTCAGTCAAACCTAGGATTGACCAGGGGCATTTTAGTCATTTTAGCCGAAAGAGGCACTTCAGGTGCTCTGATGCCTGAACGAGTTGCGCCACGTCGTTTTGGATGTTCTTGTGGCCTCATGGAGAAAAAATAGTATTTTTGGATTTTTCGAGGTTCAGCACGCAAATTGAGGGTGGCCAAAATATGGTATCAACACCCATTATGTATTTTTGCAAATCACAAAACCAAGTCAACCAGTATATAACCAGTTTTAGTTGTTTTTAATTTGAATTTTTTTTTTTAATTTGAAAAATATGTTCATAATGAGATTAGATATATTTCTATATAAAAAGTCAAGTGGTAATTTGGTTCTATTAAGTACATTAATCCCTCCGCCTTAAAAAAAAAGTACATTCCCTCAAAAATTAGTCTTAAATTTTAGTATTTTTCACATTTATATATTTCGACCAAAAGCTAGTTTTAAATTTATCTAGTTTTAGTTGTTTTTAGTTTGACAATTTTATATTCAAAAAATTGGTTCAAAATGGGATTGAATATATTTATATAAAAAAAATCAAGTGTTGGTTTGGCTCTATTAAAAACATTCCCTGAAAAATTATAGTTTTAAAATTTTAATGTTCTCATATTTATATAGTTCCACCAAAAATTAGTTTTATATTCGATCAATTTTAGTTGTTTTTAGTTCGATTTTCTTATATATAGAAACACTCAGTTCAAAATGGGAATATATATTTATATAGAAAAAAGTAAGTGTTAGCTTGGTTCTATTAAATACATTCCCTCAAAACTTAAATTTTTAAATTTTATTAGTTTCACATTTGTATATTCCCACTAAAATAAAAATGGTTCTATCATGATTCTAGACAAGTTAAATAAAATAAAATCAATTCGAAATTAAATTGGTTTTATTTTTTGTTTAACTTGTATCATAATTAAACAAATTTTGTGGTTTGCCAAACATTCCTTTTTACTATCTAAAACCTATTATAAAAGACTAATAGGTCTTGATAACTATATTATGGATTTATATTGACAGCGCTTAAATGTATATTTATTTTCTTTTTCTTTTTTTGTATTACTCTTTATTTTAGTATGCCGTTCCAATACAAATGTGCTATTTTGTAATTGTGGATCCTAAAACGATGGGAGAAGATAATGCACTTATTGCAAGAGTTGAAGTCCAGAAGCACCTTAATTTTCCTCTTGGCTTTCATGGGTTTTGGGCCACTGACAATTAATTTGTTTTTAATAAATGAGCTAAAATTCTAAACAAGCCAAAAATACATCACCTTCTCAAAGCCATTTAGGCAAGTGAAAACTATTGTGACGAAGTAATATTTGTAGTGTTATTGAATTTCATTCACATGAAACATCAAATAGCTTCTTCCTTTGTTGTTGGATTCATCAATTTAAATTGCTTTATGCGAACTCGTGGTGAAATGAGTTTAATAGGAAAATTTTAGGCCCCAATTGATTTTATAATAAAATTATTCGACTGGTTAAATAAATAAATTAAGAATTTAGATTGATTTTTAGGTTAATAACCACTGTTTACAAAGAAACATAAATTACACTATATGAAAAACAATAAACAAACAAACAAATGACAAAACTTATGATGATCCAAGGAACTGTTCCAAAGGAAAAACCACTGCAGGGTTTAACCACCAATCCTAAGAAAAAAAATATTCATTATATAGAATTGAAGCTTTACAAAATATAGTAATCATATTTTTGTTTGTAACCACTTGTAGAACTTATTAACAGTCCGTTTGTGTCTAGTTTTTTGTTTACCTTTCAGCTTTTCTTCTGCTTATGAACGACTTTTTAAAACCTCACATCTTTTCTCTATTTATTTTTTCAAAGTACAAGTATACTTTTAGCAAAATCCCAAGTAAGCTAATGTTAAAGGCACACTTAATGTGGCTCCAAATCCTTGGATTCTTTGATATATGAACTCTTTTGCAAGTGAACTTTCTGCTCACGACTTCAAGTACCCATGTGAAGCTTTCATCTCCATAGCAAACCTTGAGATGACTCTATGGCTTTAAACTTGATCTTCATTATGCCAGCAACAACATCGTGTAAGATGATTCTCTATTTGCTTCTAAATTAACAGGTTGAAAAGGTGAAGGTTAGGGTTTTCTCTTTTTATAGCGTAAGCTATCTACACAACCTACTTAATGGGTGTTTGATATAAGCGCACCTATTAAGGTTACAAAAACCCATTTGCATAGCTGACTTAATGAAAATCACATCAAATCAAATTTTGAATCTACCATTCTCAATTGGTCAAGTACGTGTTCAGAATGTGTCAAAATTAAATCTTGATCGATCAAGGATACGTTGAGATTCCACACAATAATTTATTTTTACAAAAATTTTGTATATGCATATGTATGTGTATATGGTTATGTTTATGGTTTTTTTTTTTTTTTATGTATATGTACACACGCCTATGTTCTTGTTTATGTTTATATCACATAATTTACCATCTAGAGTAAATCCTCATTCCTTTTCAATATTGAAACTTGATACCACCGTTAATAGAAGCAAAGTTAGGACGTATAGAACATGTATCAAGTGATTTAGGAAGGCTACAAGAATCCTAACCTTAATATTAAATTTTAGTTCAAGACATTTCTATCTTCATAGCCTGAATACTTCCAAATTGGGTCTACTATGTAAATGGGAGAGACAAATTTGTGACAATCCTAGTTGGTTATCTTTCTACTCACACTGCACTCATTAAAGTTTGGTGTTAAACCTATTAGGAGAATTAACCATGTGGGAGTGATTAATGATGGTATTATATTAAGAATATCAAACGTTTTCCAACTAAAACATTGACCTTTTACATTAATACACTATTTAACATTTATACTTGTAAAGTTAGTGGAAAAAATGATAAATAAGGAAGAATATTTTAAATCAAAGATATAAAATACAAATAAAAATATACTTCAAAAATACTTTTCAAATATATAATCGAATCTATATGCTCTACTCCTACTAAAACGTTGATAGTTATTTGTTAATTATATGAGAAATTATTCAACACAAAGCTATTGTTGGTGTGCTTTTGTCAGAATTCTCTCCAAGGATAATGAATGTATTGAATATCACTTTCGTGATTTGATTAATTTTTATAATATCCGTAAATGTTTATTGCAATCCCTATTTGGAAATGTAATAATGTGAAAGTTATAAATCCTAGTACTATGTAAAGAAATCCAAAGTTTATTGTCTAAAACATTGATCTTTTACCCAATTCACCATTAACCATTATAGCATTAATGTTAGAGGAAAAAATTATAGCAAAGTTACTAGGAAAAAATGGGTAAATAAGAAGCATTATTTCAAATTAATGATTAAAATAAAAAATTTCCAATTACCACCTCGTTTTTTTCCCCCCCTAGAAACACACTCACAGCAAGGGAGATGGAATGAAGTTCTAACGTAAAAGCTATTATTGGTGTGCTTTTTTCAGATCTCTCTCCAAGGATAATGAATGTATTGAGTATCACTTTCGTGATTTGATTAATTTTTATAATACCCGTAAATGTTTATTGCAATCCCTATTTGGAAATGTAATAATGTGAAAGTTATAAATCCTAGTACTATGTAAAGAAATCCAAAGTTTATTGTCTAAAACATTGATCTTTTACCCAATTCACCATTAACCATTATAGCATTAATGTTAGAGGAAAAAATTGTAGTAAAGTTACTGGGAAAAAATGGGTAAATAAGAAGCATTATTTCAAATTAATGATTAAAATAAAAAATTTCCAATTACCACCTCGTTCCCCCCCCCCCCCCACCTAGAAACACACTCACAGCAAGGGAGATGGAATGAAGTTCTAACTTAAAAGCACATCATAAACTCCACTCAAAAGTCATGATTACTTTTTTAAACTTATTTATTTATTTTTGCAAATTTTTGTACCAAACAATTAACTTATTAATTTAGTTGTTTTAAAGTTTAATAAATTATTAGTTGTTGATTCACTTTGTGTATTTGTATAATATGTATATGTTTATGTTTCAGTTTATGTTTGAGACATATGTGTATATATATAGACACACATGTATATACATTTTTTTAATGTTTGTATCACATAATTTATCATCTAAAGTCAAATCCTTTCTCTGTCTCTAATTTGAAATTAAACCATTGTTAATTGAAGTAATAAAGTGCAAAATGTTGATTTCCTTCTAATGCATTTGGGAAAAAAAAAAAACCCACTTCCATATCATGTTGGACCCATAAATAATAAAAATGAATTTATAAATGTGACTCATTGGTGATTGGATGTACAAACAAAGTTAGGAGTTATTAAACTCATATCACTTGATTTTTGGAAGAATACATGAATCCATTCGTAATGATACACCACAAACATTTAAATATAAGTAATGATAATGTCACTATGACAAAAGGCCAAGGTGTTTTAGTATTTTGTCTAGTTGTGATTGCATGGATGAAGTAAACACCAGAAATCTAACTATTTGTTATGAAATACTATTGTTTCCCCGGAGGGTTTGTTTGGTCGAAAGGATGAAAAAATGAGAGAACAGAAAATGAGAAGATGATGGAAAAGTGGGAGGATAGAAGAGATTTTAGTTTTCCTAATTTGTGTTTGGTTGGGAGGGTGGAAAAGTAGAGGAATGAAAAACTTTTTTGTTTGGTTGAGAAGAGAAATGGGAAATAGAAAATAGAGTTTCTATAAATTTACTTATACGTCCTTATTAAAAATTACGCCCAATTAAAAAAAGGCAAATAACCAACAAAAAAAAAAAAAAAGCAATCACCCAAGTTTATTAAAATATAAGATTCATGCCCAATAAAAAAACGAGAAAAAAAAAAGTCCATAAAAAAGAGTAGTGTAGCTGTACATGTATCATTCTTAAAAATAAAATAAAATAAAAAACTATTGTCCAGTTTAACCCAATATAAAAAATAATAAATAAAAAGTAAAAAAAGTCAGGCAGCACATACACCTAGTATTGAGAACCATTGGGTGTTGCTGCTGTTGTTATCGCTACTCTTCGACTTTTTTTCACTTCACATGTACACCCAATTAAATCTGGTACAGATCAAAATTTGAGAAAAGCTAAATAAAGTACTTGTCAAAAGAAAGGACCCACTTAATAAACATTACCTATTCACATTTGAGATCCTTGTTTATTTGCATTAACTTGTAACTCTCTCTCTCTCTCTCTCTCTCTCTCTCTCTCTCTCTCTCCCTTTGTGTGTATGTATATATATTGTTATGGTTTTTCACATCATATTTATGTTGGCTTTATTCCATGGCAGAAAGTGTTGTAATTGCATTAATTTATTTCCTTGTATTTTGTGGGATTTATTTGTAATAAGTTTAGTATTAAGTTGGTGAAGTTTGCTCAAGACAGTTAATCTTGCGACTTGCTTGCAACTGACTTGTGAGTGGACAACTTGTGAAATGTCACATGAGAAGCACATGTTGAAAGCTAAATAGTATTTTTCCATGCAGTATTTCACGAGTCATTTCGCAACTTGGCCAATTTGTGAATGACCCATGAAACTCTCTACTTGGATGATTTTAAGTACTACTCTTATATCCTTCACCCATAATATATATACCCTCATTACCCAAAAAATTGTAAGAATGCTATTCAAAAGAAAACCCTAGAAAGGTTTCTACAACACCCACCTTGTTAGAGAGAGCTACTCATCCTCAAGAGAGAAATCTTTGTAATTTCTTCTCCTCCCTTCTCCCATTGTTATACCTTAAGCGGAAATTTGTACCCAAACACAACCCACATATATTCAGAGTGTAGAAATTTTTTTGAAACTTGGGAAGCATTAGGTATTTGCCAAAATAAGCTGGTGAGGCTTGATGGTGTAATCAGGCGGTATTGCAGGATCTTGGAAGCTAGTAAAGACAAGATTCTAAGAAATCCGTTGGTAGCTGGAGCTTATAGGGCTCAAATACATTGGGTAGATTAAGCTTGGAGGGTCTTTTTTGTAGGCGAAAATACACTTTTGGTCCTTACATTTTGGGCCAATTCCCATTTTTGTCTCAATTTTGATTTTACTACTGTTCCTATCTCTAAAAATAGAAAATCAATTCTATTTTGTCTCTGTCGTCAACCCACTAATAGAAAATTTTTACGTGGCAGACGGAGTGCCCTGTTGGCATATTAAATGTTGACGTGGCTGTTAAAATAGTAGTAAAATATTTTAGTTGGCGTTTTGTAAATGACATGTCAACATTATAATTTTTTAAGAAAACCACGTCAAAAAAGTTAAACAAAAATAAATTTAAAACATTTAAAAAATTATAAAAATCACAAAAAATTAAAAACTAAAATTTGAATTTCTAAATTTTTAATTTTGAATTAAATTAATTTTTTTAAGCTTAAATCAGAAATTGTATTGGCTACCATAGTCATGTGCTGAATCTTATTTATGATTTCTTGTTCTGATAATCCATTTATATTCCATTCATAGAGTTTATCAGAAGATATTGAGAACTGGTTGCTGGCATTTTTTTTCTTCAAACTGAAGATCAGGGGGTGTTGGTCTAGGATACCAATTTTTGGTAAGATTGGCTAGGGTTACTCTTCGGTGGTAAAGTTTATTTACTAGTAGTCCTTGGAAGTGGTTTAGTTGTCGTAGTTGTCTTTGTATAAACAAGCTGTAACTTACCTGTAACTTACCCACTGTGGTATCAGAGCCAAGTTAGCCAATAATAGTTGTTAGTTACATTAAATTCAGCATTATTTTCAGTGTCAAGTAGTTTTCAAGTTTCATTCATTTGGTTGGTTATACCGCCTTATTTTCAGTATCATATCATAATGTCTCCCATTCCCCATATTTTATTTTACATCTATTTTATGATAACTCTCCCCTTCCCCTCCATCTATCTCTATATCTACTATATTTTCTCCATTCTTATCTTATACTATGTTTCTTTCTTCTTCTTTTTTTTCTTTTTTTTTTTTCTAGAACTGTTGTGGTTGTAAGTGCCTTTATTACTCCTGTTTAAAACTTAAGGTCGTCAACTTTCCTAGTTATCAGCTTCTTCTAGTTTTTGTTTTTAGCCCTACATTTTGTTTGAGGGAAGTGTGAGTTTGACCTATAAGTCCTGGAATCCTAATCGAGTGGCTGTTTAGCCGGAGATAGGCGTTTGAGGTTTAAAATTAGGAATGACAATCAGTAATGGAATACACCCCCTATAATAAACTAAAGGTTAGGAACAATAATTTGAAAATAAAGGTGATTAGGTTTTGACTGTTCATAGTTTTGACTTATAGGTCAAACTCACACTTCCCTGAAACAAAATATGGGGCTAAAAACAGAAACTAGAAGAAGCAGATAACTAGGAAAGCTGATGACCTAAAGTTTTAAACAGGAGTAATAAAGGAAACTTACAACCACAATAGTTCTAGAAAAAAAAAACATAGTAGAAGATAAGAATGGAGAAAACATAACAGATATAGAGATAAATGAAGGGGAAAGGGAGAGTTATTGTAAAATAGATGTAAAATAAAATATGGGGAATGGGAGACATTATGATATGATACTGAAAATAAGGCGGTATAACCAGCCAAATGTATGAAACTTGAAAACTACTTGATACTGAAAATAGTGCTGAATTTAATGTAACTTACAACTATTATCAGCCAACTTGGCTCTGATACCACAATGAGTAAGTCATAGAAGTCATAAGAAGCCCAATAACTTTGGCAGAAATGATTTCTATAAGAAAAGCAAGAAATCCAGAGATTACCACAAAGTCAATGGTAAAAGAAAAGATTCAGCATGAAAAACATTCAATAAGAAAAATAGCAAGTGTTATAAGTGTGGAAAGAAAGGGCATTTTAGGAAAGAGTGTAGATCCAAAGCTAAAGCTTTAATCAATACCCTCTAAGGTGACCAAACAAGCAAAGATGAAATTTTCAAGCTCCTAGTCTTCAACCACACAAACTGTGAATCTTCCAATAGTTCTAGTGACAATGAAATCTTTCAGATAAACCAATCATTATCTTCTACAGGGTCATCCAGTATCCCTAGCAGTCCAGACATTAGAATAGGATGTAAAGACAGTTTTTGCAAGAACAAATCAGTCAATGTTCTTAGCCAACAAGAAGAGCTTCTACCTTTTCTATTAGGGTGAAGAGAAGTGTCAGTTCGTTTAGACCCCTGTAAACTAAATTGTTTAACCTAATTAATTAACCAAGTGAATACTTAGGTTTATTATTCAGATCTAGGTTAAAACAATAACAATCATATCAAGTAAAGCAGCGGAAAAATAAATAACACAACAATATGATGACCTAGGAAAACCAAACCGGTAAAAAACCTGGGGAGGATTTAACCTAGCTATCCTCAAGGTAAAATAGCAAATCCACTAGAAAGAATTGAAGTTTACACAATAGCGACTTAGACCACTAACATCCTATTGCTACCCAAGTGTAGGAAACTTACTACCACGACCCCATGATAGCTCCGAGATCCACGGACTCCTTCTTTCTTTAATCTTTGCAAAACACAAACACCACCGTTTGTGACTTTGAGACTCCACTCAAAGGTTTAGCAACACAAACTCTCCTGTTTGTGACTCCAAGACCACCCTTGAAGGTTTAGATCATCAGCTCCTTTGATGACTAGAGAAGGCAGCAACTTCAACAATACCGGATCTTGAGATTCTTCAAGGAACAACACCGATAGAAGTAATAAGAGAGGTTTTAGGAACAAAACCCTAAATAACAAAGAGGCACACTCTTTTCTCTCTAAAAAGCCTTATGAAAAACGTGCTTAGGGTTTCCTTTATATAGTGGGAGAAGTAGATCTGAAACCCTAATCCTTAATGGGCTAGAACTGCTGTTTGGGCCAACTTAAAATTCTGCAGATACGATTCTCGATCGATCGAGCCTGTTTTTCGATCGATCGAACCAGACAGATTCGGAATTCTTCTTTTTGCAGCTTACATGTTCTTGTGTGCTCACGATTTGCCAATTGTTCTAAACTTTTAGAACCTAACAATCTCCCCCTTTGGCAATTCGTGACAAAACTTTCATACAAAATGAAATGTTAAAATACAAGAACAACCCAATACAATAAAATGCCCAATTACATCACAAATCCCAATCTAAGACTCATAACCTAGAAGTTGCCAAGAAGAGGTAGAAGGTCTTGATCAGAATGCACCTGTCTTTCCTGAAACACTCAACAAACACATCAACGCATGTGTGGAAAGAAAGACATATAAACAATAATATGAAACAGAATATAAAAACAATAGTAAATTCTAACTCTCCCCCTAAGTTAGATACATCAAAAAGTTTTTATATTCTCCCCCTTTTAAAAACAATTTCATCTCCCCCTAAACAAGACAAACAGGATTCCCAACATTTCATACATTTCATCTATTTCTCCCCCTTTTTGTCACGTATTGACAAAAAAATAACTCAAACAAAGAGTAACAACTCAACAAAGAACAAGAGGAAATAGAGAATTAAGAGAACATAAAACAGGTTAGCTCTATAGAAAATAGAGAGAACTCCCCCTATGAAGAGCAACAACTCCCCCTATGAACAATAAAGGTTAAAAACAAGCTTCTCCCCCTATAAAAATAGGAAAAACAAAACAAGTTTTGAGAAAAACAATTTTGGGGAAAATTTAGGAGGTGGGGAAAAATAAAAACACACAAACCAAAAAAAAAATTAAGTTGAGGATACACATAAAAAATATTCTCTCATTCAATAAATGCAACTTGACACTATGTGACCCATAAACAGTTGCATGAGTAGAGAAAATATTTGCACATTAATTATCCATCATATCTCTTAAGAAAAATATTTTCTGCAGTTCACACATCAAGAAAAATAGCATATACTACAAAGGACTCAAAAATTAATTAATCAATTTTTTAATTCAAGTTGAGTACCCAATTTAGTAAAGTGAATGCATGTTATGTGTGAAAACAATGAGAGATATGACTGCAAAACTGCAAGATGGATACAAAAACAATGCAACTCACGTGAATCCTAACCATAAATGATGCATGAAAAAAAAATTTGGTCAAAACTCTAAAAACTGAAAATTTTTCAGTTTCGATCGATCGAGTATCGATCGAATACCAATCGAGTCAGACAGAAACAAACCAAAAATTTTATCGCAATTTCGATCGGTCGAGAGACAGATTCGATCGGTCGAAATTCTGGAAAACTCAAATTTTTGAAAAACAGAGCAATTTAATGCAGTAACTCTTCAAAGCATAGTATTTCATGAATGAAATGCATGAGTATGAGACTAAAAGTTTTTCAAAAACATTTGAATTCAACCCAGATCTTTCAAAATTAAGATTTTCAATCAATTTGTCCTTAAAAACACAAATTTTGTATCAAAATCAAGGAACATATAATCTTGGATGGCCACAACAAAATCACACACAATAACATGTACTAAGTTTAGCAAAGAGTAACTTGTGTAGTGTCTGCAACTAGCAAAAGCTTGAGAGACATGTGAGGTGATATGTGAATAGTAATTAATCACAAAGTCTACAAAATTCATCACATAGAATTTGAAATAGACTATCACCTAAATAGTTACATCATATAACTCTCACATCTCCTAGAATAAAAGCTTGCAATCATGTAAGTTTCTTGATTTGCCTCTTAATGTACACACCAATTTTATTTAATTTGAATTAATTATAGCCCAATAATGTACACACCAATTTTAGCATTTAAACCGAGGCTACACCTTATTTTCTTTTTGTGCATGTGCTACACTTTCTCGAGCACAAAATCTTACGATATGCACTAAGGTGTTCATGATTGGCTAGTAAACAGTGGTGAGATAGTTATTTATGCCTTTCTCAATAAGTTCAAGTCCAACAATCAAAGGCATGTGACTTCAAGATCAAGACAAAGTGATCAAAAACTATAAACATCTTCCCACACAACATGCACTACAAAGACTTCAGCTAGTAAAGTGCAATAAATTAGCTCATCCAAGCTAAACAAAGTACATAAACATGTTATGTAAAGACAATATGGCCAGCCTTAATTATAAATCCAAGATATATAATACAAAACACATAAAAATATTTTTGGTTTTAAAAAAAATTTTATGACCAAAAACAAAAAGCACACATTATTCTAAATGAACAAAAATGCAAATGCAACGCATGACAGTGCTTAACTAAGCTATAGAGGGTACACAAACAAGAAATATCAATTTCTTAATTAACCCTGAGTACATGTACAATCTAGTACATACTCAATCAGAATAAAAAATAGCTTATCACTTATAGAACACATGCTATTCAAGTTTCTCCACAATGTCAAGCATGTTCTAAATCAAGAGAGATATCATAATTCATGTAATCCTTAAGAAAATAACAAAAAACATCCTAAAAAACAAAACAACCAAAAACAGAAACAAAACATGTCCACAAATAATTGAAAGAATTAAATTAGGGACAAGTCAGCAACACTCACCTTAGAGAATCTTTTCTCACCCATATAGCACGAGTCTTCGGCTTTGTAGGTGAAAATCCATGAGAAACAGAGTGTATTTGAGGGATTACACCAATCTTCTGAGAAAGACTAAAATCCTGCAATTTTCTTTCACAAACCAACAAGCTTAAATTTTTCAAAAGCATATGAAATAATTTATTTGGACTTATGGCAGGAGAAATATCATCACATGTCCTAGATTGAAATACAGAATTTTTAAATTTCAATTTATGACAATTAGGACGAATGTGACCAGAGACACCACAAAAGTGACAAACAGGAACAAATTTAGGAACATCAGTATTCCTAACAGCAAATCTAATCTCAGATTTTGGTTTTTGCCTCAACAAAGAACAATTTGGTCTAATATGACCAACAACACCACAAAGATGACAGGTAGGCACAAAAACAGATTTATTATGCTCTCTAACAGTAGGTTTAGACTTAGGTGTAGAAACTTCAGCGTCTACATCAGAACTTTTACCTTTGTCTAACCTAGCAAAATAAGTCTTTTCTTTATTATTCCTCTTGAAAGGAGGGATATAAACTTTCAGCTTTAGGCTTAAGAGAAACAGAAACACTTCTGTTAACAACAGCAGGCTTGGTATTAGTCAAATTTTCAATTTTAGCCATAGATTCAACTAACTCTTGTTCCAAGCTTTTCATCTTCTCATCTTGAGAGGAAATTTGATTTCTCAAAAATTCATTCTTTTTATTAGATTCATCTAATCTAACAATCAATTCCTCTTTTTCAAGATTAGCCAATTTTAACTCTTCCTTAAATTTTTTAGCAATTTTCAAAGACTTAGATAATTCTTTACGAAGAGTTTCAAAGGCATCAATAAAATCAACAGAAACAACAGTGTCCTTTTTATTCAAATCATCACAATCAAAAACAGTAAGACACTTAAAATTATCCATGATAACAGGGATCAAGGATCAACTCTTAGATCAAAAGATCTACAACAGAAGAGCTACCCGCTCTGATACCACTTGTCAGTTCGTTTAGACCCCTGTAAACTAGATTGTTTAACCTAATTAATTAACCAAGTGAATACTTAGGTTTATTATTCAGATCTAGGTTAAAACAATAACAATCATATCAAGTAAAGCAGCGGAAAAATAAATAACACAACAATATGATGACCTAGGAAAACCAAACCGGTAAAAAACCTGGGGAGGATTTAACCTAGCTATCCTCAAGGTAAAATAGCAAATCCACTAGAAAGAATTGAAGTTTACACAATAGTGACTTAGACCACTAACATCCTATTGCTACCCAAGTGTAGGAAACTTACTACCACGACCCCATGATAGCTCCGAGATCCACGGACTCCTTCTTTCTTTAATCTTTGCAAAACACAAACACCACCGTTTGTGACTTTGAGACTCCACTCAAAGGTTTAGCAACACAAACTCTCCTGTTTGTGACTCCAAGACCACCCTTGAAGGTTTAGATCATCAGCTCCTTTGATGACTAGAGAAGGCAGCAACTTCAACAATACCGGATCTTGAGATTCTTCAAGGAACAACACCGATAGAAGTAATAAGAGAGGTTTTAGGAACAAAACCCTAAATAACAAAGAGGCACACTCTTTTCTCTCTAAAAAGCCTTATGAAAAACGTGCTTAGGGTTTCCTTTATATAGTGGGAGAAGTAGATCTGAAACCCTAATCCTTAATGGGCTAGAACTGCTGTTTGGGCCAACTTAAAATTCTGCAGATACGATTCTCGATCGATCGAGCCTGTTTTTCGATCGATCGAACCAGACAGATTCGGAATTCTTCTTTTTGCAGCTTACATGTTCTTGTGTGCTCACGATTTGCCAATTGTTCTAAACTTTTAGAACCTAACAAGAAGCTATGTGTAGTAAACCAACTTGGCTCTGATACAAGAAGTGCTTCTCCTCACCCTAATAGAAAAGGTAAAAGATCCAGTTGTTAAAGCCCAATATCTTGTCTAGTTTCAGAAAAATTTAGTCAGAGAAACAAAGGAAACCAAACCAAACCACTCTAAACCTCCAGTTAACCTGGAGAAAATCTTCAATAGGTTTACCTAAGCTAGGAAAGAAATCACAGTTAACGACCTTCAACATGAAATCAAAGAAACCAAATCTGAGATTAGAACCCTTAGAGAAGAAGTTAAGAAGCTTGACCAAGCTCTAACCATTCTTAAAATTGACCACAATTTCCTTAATCAGAGAATCGAGCATCAAGAAAATACCTCTCATCAAGGTAATAATGAGGCAGACCCCTCATACCAAAACCCTTCAGATGATGAAGTAGAAAATGTCTATGATGAGTGAACCAATCCTACAGCAAACATGGTCTAAGAAGAACCAGCCTAAAAATACATAGATACTATCAGCAGAATTGATTTCCAAAAATGGAATTCTAAAGTCAAGATTGTCATTAGCAAAGATTTTGAATTTGAGGTTATAACCCTTATAGATTCAGGTGCAGATCTCAACTTCATCCAAGAAGGAATCATTCCCTCCAAGTATTTTTAGTAGACTAGGGAACAATTATCCTCAGCAAATGGAAGCAAAATGCAGATTCAATACAAAATCCCAAAAGCCTATATGTGCCAAGATAACACATGCTTCAAAACAACTTTTGTCTTAGTTAAAAATATGACAGACAGAGTAATCCTAGGAAATCATTTCATGTGTCTGTTATACCCATTCACTACAGATAGTGTAAGGATCACTACCCATCCTTTTGGTCAACCGGTTAAGTTTAAGTTTCTCAAGAGCTCGAAACCCTGAGAGATTAGCAGCCTCCAAGATGTCTCTATCTCTAGAACTCTTAACCTGATCAATAGGAAAACCCAACACCTTAAATACCTTATGGATGATTTAAGACACATGAAAATTGAGGAACAATTAACTTGTAAGATCATCCAACCAGAAATCAAAGAATTTGAGGAAAATCTCAAGCACTAAGTTTGCTCTGATTTACCCACAACCTTTTGGCATAGAAAGAGACATGAAGTAGCTCTCCCATATGTCAAGGATTTTAAGAAAAAGGCTATCCCAACCAAAGCTCGCCCCATCCAAATAAGCCAAGAACTCATGGAATTTTGCAGAATAGAGATAAACAGCCTCCTTAGCAAAGGAATCATTAGAAATTCTAAGTCACCTTGGTCATGTCCAGCCTTTTATGTCCAGAAAAATGCTGAAACTAAGAGAGGTGTCATCAACTACAAGCCCCTTAACAAAGTCCTAAAATGGGTTAGATATCCTATCCCAAATAAAAGAGACCTAGTTAACAGACTTAGTAAGGCAGTTGTCTTCAGTAAGTTTGACATGAAAAGTGGGTTTTGGCAGATTCTGATCAAAGAGTCTAATAGGTATAAAACAGCCTTCACTACACCCTTTGGACATTACAAATGGAATGTCATGCCTTTTGGTTTAAAGAATGCACCCAGTGAATTCCAAAACATCATGAATGAGATTTTCAATCCATTCTCTAGTCACTCTATTGCTTACATAGATGATGTACTCATATTTTCAGAATCTATTGAGCAACATTGAAAACATTTGCAATCGTTTCTCAATACAGTCAAGCTCAATGGTCTTGTGATTTCAGCCCTAAAAATCAAAATTTTCCAAACACATGTCCAGTTCTTAGGTTTTAATATCCATCAGGTTTAATCAAACCAATAGAAAGAGCCATTTAGTTTGCGGACAAATTTCCAGATCAAATCCTAGACAAGACCTAGCTTCAAAGATTTTTAGGATCTCTCAACTACATTTCAGATTTCTATCAAAATCTTAGGCAGCAATGCAAACCACTTTTTGATAGACTTCAAACCAATCCACCTCCTTGGACCCCGGTTCATACAATAGTTGTCTAGGAGGTCAAAAATATGTTAAGACTCTCCCTTGTTTAGGAATTCCCTCAATAAATTCCTTCAAGATTGTCCAGATAAATGCCTCTAACATTGGTTATGGCGGCATTCTCCTTCAGCGTACTAGTCCTAATTCCCCTGAACAAATAGTCTATTTCCATTCAAGAATTTGGACTCCTACTCAGCTAAATTATAGTACTATTAAAAAAGAAATTTTATCTATAGTATTATGCATTTCAAAGTTTCAAAGTGATTTATTAAATCAAAAGTTTTTAATCAGAATTGATTGCAAATTTGCAAAACATGTTTTAGAAAAAGATGTCCAAAACATTGCATCAAAATAGGTTTTTTCATGATGGCACGCCATTCTTTCAGTTTTTTATTTTGATATAGAATTCATAGAAGGAACACAAAACAATATCCCTCATTTCCTTACCCGTGAATTCTTGCAGAATCCAACCTAACATGTCCTGGAAAAAGCCAGCACAGCAGCCCCAAACCCCAAAGCTACCTAAACAATCACCCCCAAGCAATACCAGTCAGGCAAAGAACCCTAGCCAGTTAGTCCCAGTCTCCTCAGTTTCCTTAGCCAATCGCTGTGTGGTCTCTACAATCCTAAGACCAAACTATGAAAGACCACTTCTAACCCAGCCCAGTTTTAGTTCTGCCTTAGTATCCCAAGCACCTAGGGCAATAACCCCATACACAGCAGACGATCCCTTTGGCCTCTTACAGTCCTAAAGATCATCCCAACCATCCAGCAGAAAAAATAAGTCTCCTTACGTTAAGAAACCTTACATCCAGCACATCTTTTATATTAAACCACACATGATCCATATAAAAGATCCATTAGCCCTAGCAATGGAAATGTTGCTACCAAATTGGCATTTTCTTCCAAAAGTACCAGAAAAATACATTAATTCTATAAGAGCATCCTCACCCAGGAAAAGTCTGCCCCAAATAGAAGACATCAAGTCAAAAATGGACCCCTCAGTTGTCCTCCACCATAAGTTCATCATCACTAGGTTTGTTAGTTGCAAAGAATGGGGCCAACACCCTTCCCTGCTTAGAACAATAGAAGGCACAGAAATTGAATATAGTTATTATGACTATATTGACGCCTTTGAGAAAATTTTATTTTATTAGAATAAGAACTTTGATCATTCATGGTTCTAATTGTTTAACAAAAATTTCAACAGTCAAATACTAGCTTGGTTCCTTAAGTGGTGGGAAATGCTTGGATCAATCCCTCAGATCTTCCCAGAACCTCTCTAGGATGCCCTTAGATATTTCAGCTCAAGATTCCAAGTTAACCATCACAATTCCAAATTTCCAGCAATCTTGCATATGTCAATTAGGTATAAAATCCATTGGATCAGCATGTGGTCCTAGGCAGTTAGCAACAATCTATTAAACAGGGAATTCTCAATAAAATGGTGGGATAGTCTCAAAATTGATCCAATCATTGATCAGATAAATAAGGATTTCCCTCCTCTAGTCCACAGAGCCATTGCCTAGAAGACAAGGTCCTAGTCTAGCCTAGAATCCATCTAGCAAAGAATTAAAAGATCTTGTCGACCAGTTGCTCCTCCAGACTTCTCAGTTAGAAGAAGAAGAAAAGACTTCTCCTGCCTCTTCTAAAGCATCTACCAATCACCAACCATTTGACCCTTTCTAGGATTCTTAAGATCTGTACAAGGGCTATAATTTGGACAGTCCCTAGACCATTCTAGTAGCACTAGTCACTACTCAGAATAGCTCCAAACAGTTCCAAATTTAGTCACTATTCAAAACAATACCAGTAGACAAGTTACTATTCATGAACATTACCAACCGACACAAAAAGACAAAACATGAACAATGGCGCAGCTACGCTGTGTTTTCAAGGTTCCTGTCTACTTTTGGTGGAAAAGGTTTTCACCCTGGGAAAAATCAAATTACCCCCCCCCCCAAGAATTTCAAGAATCTTCAGAGGATCCTAAGCTCCCCCAAAAGATCCTAGGCTCCTCCCAGTCTATATAAAGAAGTTCAAGTCCCATTTGAAGACAAGCTTGGTTCAACATATCTCCTTTTTACAAGAAT
This sequence comes from Lithocarpus polystachyus, assembly GCA_033629205.1. Taxonomy (NCBI): domain Eukaryota; kingdom Viridiplantae; phylum Streptophyta; class Magnoliopsida; order Fagales; family Fagaceae; genus Lithocarpus; species Lithocarpus polystachyus. The sequence goes on from CM066165.1 coordinate 36,165,007, forward strand.
CCCTTAGTAATCTTGTATTAGGAATACCTAATCTTGCAACCAATCTATAATCAAATGGCTTTTCTATTTTTCTGCTTTCAACGTAATCATATGGCCTTAGTTGACTTAGTTGTCTTTACATAAACAAGCTATAACTTACCTGTAACTTAACAGTCTATATAAAGAAGTTCAAGTCCCATTCGAAGACAGGCTTGGTTCAACATATCTCCTTCTTACAAGAATCCCTTAGTAATCTTGTATTAGGAATACCTAATCTTGTAACCAATCTGTAATCAAATGACTTTTCTATTTTTCTGCTTTCAACGTAATCATATGGCCTTATTTTACTTAGTTGTCTTTGCATAAACAAGCTATAACTTACCTATAATATATATATAATTTTGGCAAAAATGCAAAACTGACCCTTTAACTTTCAGTCTTTTTTATTTCAGTCCTTTAAGTTTCAGTTTTGTCATTCCAATCCTCTAACTTTCAATTTTTGTCAATGCAGGACTCCGTTAAAACTCAGTTAAGGGTTGCCGTTAATTGAGCCAAAACGACATCATTTTGGCTCTTTTTTTTTTAATAATAAATTTCAGAATTTAAAGAAAAAAAAAATCAGTAACAAAAAAAAAAAAAAAAAAAAACATGGAAGGGTCGTTCCCCTTCCCCTTCCCCTGAAATCAAAACGTGATCTCCCACCACATACACCTTGAAAATCACTCCGCTGTGGTTTACAAATTCTTGCATCACAAATGGTTTTTTCAGTTTCAATTTCTTCAACCCGTTCTCGTTGAACACCAAGAACATCTCGTGTGACTTAGCACTGTCGTCGATCAACACCGGTTTCGCTATGAACAGAAACTTGAACCCTATTTCTTCAATCAAATCCAAGAGATTCTCTGACTCTTCCAATACTCTTTGATTTGGAACCTCGAAGGTTTGGTTTCCTTGACGGATTTTCATGCTAGTGACCACATCAAGCATGGAGACACAGTTGTGGAGATGGTCGATTGCTTCCGACGGGTCGATTACAACGACATTTGGGTAATGGAGAGAGAGTTGCTACACTTGGTTGTTCCCCTAAAATAAAAAATAAATAAAAAATAAAAACGATTCAGAACTCTTTCAGAAGCAATAACTGAGTTTCCCATGTTTTCTTTTCTTTTTCTTTTTTTTTACAAATTTTTTTTTCTTTAAATTCTGAAATTTATTAAAACAAAAAACAAAACAACGTCGTTTTGGCTCAATTAACAGCAGCCGTAACTAAGTTCTAACGAAATCCTACATTGACAAAAATTGAAAGTTAGTTGACTGAAATGACAAAAATTGAAAGTTAGTCGACTGAAATGACAAAAACTAAAAGTTAGAGAGTCAGTTTTGCATTTTTGCCTATAATTTTTGTAGTTATCTCCTTCCAAAACTTTACGTCTGCTTTTATCTAGCAATTATCAACCCAAAAATTTAACAAAAACAATAATAACATTTATAACATTGATTATATTTTAGCAAAAAAAAAAAAAAAAAAAACTATTTTACCACAAAAACCAAAAATATGTAATAACATTTTTTTTTTTTTTTTTTGCCAACGGAGGCTTGGCTCAGTTGGTAAGGCTTGAATGCTTCGTCTAACCAACCTAGGTTCGAGTCCTGCAGCCAGCAAGAATCCGTTGGTGGAGTCACTCCCCACACGGTTGGTATGGGGTAAAATTTCCCTCTGCCCGGCGCCATGCCCAGGGATTTGAGTAACCTATCTAACCTCCTTTTTTTTTACCAAAAAAAAAAAAAAAAGCTAATTTTTTTTGGTTTAGCTAGATAAAGCAAAAAACCACGATTCAAATCCAAGAGCTTTCTTTCTCGCTCTTTTAAGTTTACACCAACTCTTTTCCTCTGATATGAGTGTCAGATATCATCATATCGGCCTTTTAAAGACAGCCGTTAAAAATGTTTCTCTTCCGGATCTTTCTGCGCCGGAAGAACTGTCTGGAATTTCTTGCCACGTGTATCGAGTAAAAATTGAAGATAGAGTAACGTGGCACTTCATGATTGGATAATTGGTTGGACTTTGAAATTTTATTTTAGTAGGTAGAACCTTCGGGAAATCTAGACTCAGCTGACGTGGCATGTGGGTCTTTCCAGATGTTTCTGGTGCTGTGTATTGATTTCTTATTAATTTTAATCTTACTTGACATCACGATTTAGAGATTTGAGCTGCTACGGGCTACCCAGCCCAATAATGTCGGTTCGAGTTGGGTAATTGTTAAATTGGGTATGGATCAAAATTTGAGAAAAGCTTGAAAAAGTACTTGTCAAAAAAGAAAGCAACCCTTAATAAATATAAAGTTGAACATAAAAAGTGGTACAGAAAATTTGTATTCTAAAATAAGTTGCTACCTTGTCTTATACAAGTACTCTCTCTATCTCTAGGTGGTAATATTGACTAATGCATCCATACATGTGTGTGTGTACATATGTGTATTCGCTATAAATATATCAATATAACAAAGCCATATGGCACATTCTATGCTTGTGACGCTTACATAAATTAGTTTGAGCTCCTTGTGTGGGGGGAAAAAAAAAGTACATTCTGAGTTAGCAGTGAACCATGTGAAGGATTTTCAAGATGGCTTAAAGGAAAGCTCTAAGCAAATCTGATGTAGTACAATGAGGAAGTTCTTGAGAAATTATGATAGCAATATCATACTCAATATGAAATTGTATAATTTCAAATTGGCATATATCATATTAAATATTCCCATCACACATGTAGGTGTCTATTCAATTAGATGCTAATGGGAACTACCAAAAGTGTTGTGTGGAGCCTTTAATTAATCAATGGAAAAGGTCAATAGATTTTCCTGTTATAAAACCAGTATTCTCCTGTAAAAAAAAAAAAAAAAAAAAAAAACATTTATGCAGCAACTTCTTCTGGATCTCACCAAACATTTCCACATTTTCCATTTGACACTGTCGTGAAGCTCAATGTGTTAAATGAATCTGTTCATACTTGGTCTGCTAGTTGTCGGAAATTTATCGGTGAGCCTATTTTTATTCCTAAAGGGGATGAAGAAGATGATGGATATCTTCTTGTGGTTGAGGTGAGCAATGTCTTGATCATTTATCTCATTAACAAAACTGCATAATTTTAGTGTAAGCTAATTTGCAAGCTTAACTAATGAATATCCACTTGATGTAGTACACACACACACACACATATAGAAAATATTGATTGAAGCAAATGGGTCTAAGAAGTATCGAATTTATCTTCTTTGACAAGGCAAATAATTATCTCACACTCTCAATGCCCGCATTTCATACACACTGAACATTAGTCAGAAAATGTGAATACCTAATGTCCACACTATATAAATGGTTGTCAAGTGTATATGGAGTGTGTACATTAAGAGTGTCAGCCAATCATTGCCCACCATATATTTTTGCGAACCACAAAACCAAGTCAACCAATAGATAACCAGTTTTAGTTGTTTTTTATTTGAATTTTTTTCAATTCGAAAAATTGGTTCATAATGAGATTAGATATATTTCTATATAAAAATTCAAGTGGTAATTTGGTTCAATTAAGTACATTTCCCCCTCCGCCAATAAAAAAAAAATACATTCCCTCAAAAATTAGTCTTAATTTTTAGTATTTTCACGTTTATATATTTCCACCTAAAACTAGTTTTAAATTTAACTAGTTTTAGCCGTTTTTAGTTTGACAATTTTTTATTCAAAAAATTGGTTCAAAATGGGATTGAATATATTCATATAAAAAAATCACGTGTTAGTTTGGCTCTATTAGATACATTCTCTGAAAAATTACAGTTTTGAAATTTTAATGTTTTTACATTAATATATTTCCACCAAAAACTAGTTTTAAATTTGATCAATTTAGTTGTTTTTAGTTCGATTTTTTCTTTTATATAGAAACAATTGGTTCAAATTGGTTCAAAAGTAGGTGTTAGTTTGGTTCTATTAAATACATTCTCTCAAAACTTAAATTTTTAAATTTTATTAGTTTGACATTTGTATTTTCCCACTAAAAATTAAAAAAAAAAAAAAAAAAAAAAACTAGTTCTATCATGATTTTAGATAAGCTAAATAAAATAAAACCAATTTGAAATTAAATTGGTTTTGTTTTTTGTTTAACTTGTGCCATAATTAAACCAATTTTGTGGTTTGCCTAACATTCCTTTTTACTGTCTAAAGCCTATTATAAAAGACTGATAGGTCTTGGTAACTATATTATGGATTTATATTGACTCGCATAAATGTTTTTTTTTTTTTTTTTCCTTTTTTGTATTCCTCTGTATTATAGTATGCCGTTTCAATACAAATGTGCAATTTTGTAATTCTGGATCCTAAAAGGATGGGAGAAGATAATGCACTTATTGCAGAATTTGAAGTCCAGAAGCACCTTAATTTTCCTCTTGGCTTTCATGGGTTTTGGGCCACTAACAAGTAATTTGCTTTTGATAAATGAGCTAAAATTCTAAACAAGCCAAAAATACATCACCATCTCAAAGCAATTTAGGCGAGTGGAAACTATTGTGACGAAGTAATATTTGTTGTGTTATTGAATAAGTAGACTTTCATTTACATGTACAGTATGAATATTTGTGTTAATACAAAATATCAAATTGCTTCTTCCTTTGTTGTTGGATTCATGAATTTAAATTGCTTTATGTGAACTCATGGTGAAATGAGTTTGTTAGGAAAATTATAGGCCCCAGTTGATTTTATAACTGATGTGGTGGAAGCTGCAAGAAAACAAGCATGTTGCTTTCTGAGTGAAAAAAAAAAAAAAAAAAAAAAAAAAAAAAAAAAAAAAACTAAACTAAACTAAACTAAACTAAACTAAACATGTTAGCTTCTGAATGAAAATCTCGAATCCACGAGGGGTCCCTTGAATCCATGAGGGGTCTTGGAATCCACCAGAGAGAAATAGACAAAATTTGTATTTTTATAAATCTGAAAAATTGAATTGCCCTGAAGGCACAATATGTTTATATAGTAAAAGAAACCCTGGGGTAGCTATGAAAATGCCCAAAAACCCTAATCCAGGCTAATCACATAATTAAGTGGCAAAATAGTGATTTTTACCAAAAATAGCAAAATTTTAGATAATTGCGGAAATTAAAAATGTTGTCTCTCAGAGACGTCCCAAAATAGACGAGACGTTATTTTGACTTTTAAACTAAAAGTTAATAAAGAAAAAAATATTACTATAAATAGCAAAAACACTGCTTTCGGGGTCTTAACAAAGGAATTCGCCTAAATTTTGGCGACGCTCATGGCATTTGTTATGAGTCTGGATTAGAACGTCGTTTTCCTTCAACCTGTCAAATTTCATACAATTCCGACATTGTCGCCTCGATGGCCTTTACTAGCACCCCTATTTGATCTTGCATTGTGACTTCTGGCACCCCTACTGCTCTAGGAAAGCATGTGCTGTTCTTGCTGCTCCAAGAAGGCATGTGCTGTCTGATCAAAATCAATAACAGAATTATTCGACTTGTTAAATTAATCAGTTAAGAATTTAGATTGATTTTTAGGTTAATAACCACAATTTACAAAGAAACATAAATAACACTATATGAAAAACAATAAACAAACAAACAAATGACAAAACATATGATGATTCATGGAACTATTCCAAAGGAAAAACCACTGTAGGGTTTAGCCACCAATCCTAAGAAAAAAATATCCAATATATATATAGAATTGAAGTTTTACAAAATATAGTAATCATATTTTAGTTTGCAACCACTTGTAGAACTTATTGACATTACTTGGTATCCATTTGTGCCTAGTTTTTTTTGTATACCTTTTAGCTTTTTTTTGCTTATGAACGACTTTTTAAAACCTCACATCTTTTCTCTATTTATTTTTTCAAAGTACAAGTATACTTTTAGCAAAAACCCAAGTAAGCTAATGTTAAAGACACACTTAGTGTGGCTCCAAATCCTTGGATTCTTTGATATATGAACTCTTTTGCAAGTGAACTTTCTGCTCACAACTTCAAGTACCCATGTGAAGCTTTCATCTCCATGGCAAACCCTGAGATGGCTCTATGGCTTTAAACTTGATCTACAATATGGCAGCAACAATACCGTGTAAGTTGATTCTCTATTTGCTTCTAAATTAACAAGTTGAAAAGGTGAAGGTTAGGGTTTTCTCTTTTTATAGCATAAGTTATCTACACAACCTGCTTAATGGGCTTTTTATATAGACACACCTATTAAGGTTACAAAAACCCATTTGCATAGCTGACTTAATGAAAATCGCATCAAATCAAATTCTGAATCTACCATTCTCAATTGATCAAGTATGTGTTGAGAATGTATCAAAATTAACACTTGATCGATCAAGGATACGTTGAGATTCCATACAATAATTTATTTTTGCCAAACATCTTGTAAATGCATATGTATATGTTTATGTTTATGGTTTTTTTTATGTATATGTACACACGTCTATGTTCTTGTTTATATTTATATTACATAATTTACAATCTATAGTAACTCCTCACTCCTTGTCAATAATTGAAACTTGATACCACCGTTAATAGAAGCAAAGTTAGGAGTTATAGAACATGTATCACGTGATTTTGGATGACTACAAGAATCCTAACCTTCACATTAAGCTTTTAACGCAAGACATTTCTATCTTCATAGCCTGAATACTTCCAAATTGGGTCTACTAGGTAAATGGAGAGACAAATTTGTAACATTCCTTATTGGTTATCTTTCTTTTCACATTGCACTCGTTAAAGTTTGGTGTAAATCCTATTAGGAGAATTAACCATTTGGGTGTGTTTAATGATGGTATTATATAAAGAAAACCAAATGTTTTCCAAATAAAACATTGACCTTCACAATAATACACTATTTAACATTTATACTTGTAAAGTTAGTGGAAAAAATGACAAATAAGGAAGAATATTTTAAATCAAAAAGATATAAAATAGCAATAAAAAAATACTTCAAAAATATCTTTTAAATATATAATCGGATCTGTATGCTTTACTCCTACTAAAACATTGATAATCATTTGTTAATTATATGAGAAATTATTCAATATAGAGTCTTTACTGGAATAATTATTTCAGAATATCTCTCCAAGGACAATGAAAGTGTTGAATATCACTTTCATGATTTGGTTATTTTTTATAATACACATAAATGTTTATTGCAATCCCTATTTGGAGATGTAATTATGTGAAAGTTATAAATCCTAATACTATGTAAAGAAAGTCCAAAGTATATTGTCTAAAACATTGATCTTTTACACCAATTCACCATTAACCATTATAGCATTAATGTTAGAGGGAAAAATGATAGTAAAGTTAGTGGGAAAAAATGGGTAAATAAGTAGCATTATTTCAAATTAATGATTAAATTAAAAAATTTCCAATCACCATCTCTTTTTTTTTTTTTTTTTTCCCTAGAAACACACACACACAACAAGGGAGATGGAATGAAGTTTTAACACAAAAGTACATCATAAACTCCACTCAAAAGTCATGATAGTTTTTTAAACTTATTTATTTATTTTTGCAAATTTTTGTACACGAACAATTAACTTATTAATTTAGTTATTTTAAAGTTTAATAAATTATTAGTTGTTGATTTACTTTGTGTACTTGCATAATATGTATATGTTTATGTTTCAGTTTATGTTAACTGACTTGTTTGTGTATATATATAGACACACATGTCTACATACTTTCTTTTTCTTTTTCTTTTTCTTTTTTAATGTTTGTATCGCATAATTTATCATCTAAAGTCAAATCCTTACTCTATGACTAATTTGAAATTAATACCATTTTTAATTGAAGTAACAAAGTGCAAAATGTTGATTACATTCTAATGCATTTGAAAAAAAAAAACCCCACTTCCATATCATATTGGACCCATAAATGATAAAAATGAATTTATAAATGTGACTCATTGGTGATTGGATGTACAAACAAAGTTAGGAGTTGTTAAACTCATATCACTTGATTTTTGGAAGAATACAAGAACCCCTTCATAACGATACACCACAAACATTTAAATATAAGCAATGATAATGTCATTATGACAAAAGGCCAAGGTGTTTTAGTATTTTGTCTAGTTGTGATTGTTTGTATGAAGTAAACACAAGAAATCTAGCTATTTGTTATGAAATGCTATTGTTTCTCATAGACTTAGGGTCTGTTTCGTTGGAATGATGGAAAAGCGAGAGGATAAAAAATGAGAAGATGGTAGAAAAGTGGGAAAATAGAAGAGATTTTAGTTTCCCTCACTTGTATTTGGTTGGAAGGGTGGAAAAGTAGAGGAATGGAAAACTTTTTTGTTTGGTTGAAAAGAAAAATGGGAAAATAAAAAATAGAGTTTGTATAAATTTACTCATATGTCCTTATTAAAAATGATGCCCAATTAAAAAAAAGCAAATAACCAACCAAAAAAAAGAAGCAATCACTCAAGTTTATCAAAATATAAAATTCATGCCCAATAAAAAACAAGAAAAAAAAACGTCCAAAAAAAAGGACAGTGTAGCTTATCATGCTTAAAAAAACGGCTGTCCAGTTTGACCCAGCAGAAAAAATAATGAATAATAAATAAAAAAAATTCAGGCATCACATATACTTAGTTAAATCAGGTATGGATCAAAATTTGAGAAAAGCTAGATAAAGTACTTGTCAAAAGAAAGGACCCACTTAATAAATATAACCTATTCACATTTGAGATCCTTGTCTATTTGCATTAACTTGTTCTCTCTCTCTCTCTCTCTCTCTCTCTCTCTCTCTCTCTCTCTCTCTCTCTCTCTCTCTCTGTATACATATATATATATATATATATATATTGCTAAGTTATGGTTTTTCACATCATATTTATAAAGTGTTGTAATTGAATTAATTTATTTCCTTGAATTTTGTGGGATTTATTTGTAATGGGTTTAGTATTAAGTTGGTGAAGATTGCTCAAGATAGTTAATCTCGTGACTTGCTCGCAATTGACTCGTGAGTGGACAACCTGTGAAAGATCACGTAAGAAGCACATGCTAGAAGTTGAACAGTATTTTGCCAGGTTGTATTTTGTGAGTCACTTCGTGTCTTGGACAACTTGCAAGTGACTCGCGAAATTCTCTACTTAGATGATTTTAAGTGTTACTCATCCAATATATATACCCTCATTACTCACAAAGTTGTAAGAGCATCCACAGTAGTAGAACTATAATTATAACTATTTGGCACCACAAAAAATCACTTTATCTATTTTACCTATACATGTGTTGTAGCAATGGATCTATTTTAACTTTTAATACAATAAAATAATATAAATATCATAATAAAATAAAATATATTCACAATAAGCCATTTATTATTTTTTTTCACTATTCATCTTCTCTCTGTCTTCTCCCTCTCTTCCCTTTCTTCAACCCATAGCCCCTCACGGCACCACCACCACCACCAATCCACAGCAAGAAAGAAAAAACCACAGAAAAACTCATTAAAATAATAATAATAATAATAATAACATCCACAGAAAAAAAAAAAAAAAAAAAAAAAAAAAACAGCGGAGCAGATCGGCGATGGAGCTAGCACCCCAGACCACCATCAAACCCACCATCAGAGCTTGATCGAGAGAGAGAGAAGAAACAAGACCAAGAGGCACAAAACCCACCAACCCATGCCATCGCCGAACCAAATTCGCCGAATTAAACCCAAACCACCGTCGAACCAAACCAACCATCGTCGATCACGCCATCCACGAAACCCACCGACCCACACTAGAGATCGGGCTTGAGAGATCTGAGCTGAGAGAATGAGCTTGAAAGACCAGGCTTGAGAAACCGGAGTTGAGAGAGTGAGCTTAAGAGAGAAATGAGTTCAGAGATGAGATGAGAGTGAATGAGAGAGAGAGAGAGAGGCACGGTGATAAAAGAATTAAAAAAAAAAAAAGAGGTGGTATTATTTTAATAAAAAGATAAATAAAATAATGTTTTTTTTTTTTAGCTTTCATGAACAATGCACATCTATTTATAGATGTAAACTGTAGCAGTGGAGCTAAAAAAAATAGATTTAGCTCCACTGCTGTAGATTGATTTTGATACTAGAGGAGCTAAAAAATAGCAATATAACAATATAACACCACTGCTATGAATGCTCTAAAAATGCTATTCTAAAGAAAACACTAGAAAGGTTTCTACAACACCCATCTTGTTAGAGAGAGCTACTCATCCTCAAGAAAGAAATCCTTGTAGTCTCTTCATCTTCCCTCTTCCATTGTTATACCTTGAGAGGAGATTTGTACCCAAACACAACCCACACATATTCAGAATGTAGAGAGTGTTTTGAAACTTGGGAAGCATTGGGTATTTGCCAAAATAAGCCGGTGAGGCTTGACAATGCAATTGGGCGTCAGAAAATTTAAACAAAAATAAATTAAAAACATTTAAATAAATAAAAAAAATCACAAAAAATTAAAAACATAGTTTTGAATTTCTAAATTTTTAAAATTTAATTATATTAATTTTTTAAAGCTTAAATCAAAAAAAAAAAATCATTTAAAAGGCTCTTTTTATTATTGTCATTAGACATTTTGAACCCGTGATCTGGGTTGAGAGAGAGAGAGAGAGAGAGAGAGAGAGAGAGAGAGAGAGAGAATGAGATGAGGTTGGCGGTGGTTGGAGCAGATCCAAAGGAAGGAGGCCGGCAGTGGTTTAGAGCAGATCGGTGGTTTGGAGCAGATCAAGGGAAAATTGGTCAACTCTACCTCCCGATCCCACACTAATGAGCTCGACCTCCTAATCCCAAAGCTGTTCCAAATCTCGGCCTCCGTCTCGGCCATAATAAAACTCCTTGATCTCAATCTCCATCCCGATCCATTAATGATTTTGGCTTAGGTTGATTGGATTGGGTTTTCTCTAAGGTTGTTGTAGATTTGATGATGCTGGGTTTAATGATCTTTGAGGTGTTGAATTTGGGTTTTCTCTGAGGTTTGATGATTTCTATGATGTTTGATGAATTTTCAAAATTTGGGTTTTCTATGAGGTTTGATGATTTCTCTAAGGTTTGATGAATTTGGGCGATTAGGTTGTTGCGTTTATGTTCTTGTGATGGGTTATTGTTCTTCATTCTTCTAGTTGGTATTTAATTTAATTTTTCTTCTTGTTTTCATTTATGATTTTGTGATCTAGGTTTGAGTTCTTGGGTTGTTGGGTTTCTGTTCTTGTGATGGGTTATTGTTCTTCATTCTTCTGTCAGTAGTTAATTTAATTTTTTCTTCATATTTTCATTTATGTTTTTGTGATCTAGGTTTGAGTTCTTGGGTTGTTGGGTTTGTATTCTTGTGATGGGTTTGAGTTCTTGGTTGCTAGGTTTGATCTAGGAAAATGAAGAACAAGTTGAAAAACATGAAGAATATTATGAAATTTTTTTAATTAAATTAGATTTAAGTTTTTTATTTAATTTATTTTTTGTTTAAATTTTCTAATGTGGCTTTTAAAAAAAATTAAAATGCTGATGTGTTATTTTAAAAATTCCAAATAAAATATTTTATTATTATTTTAATAGCCACGTCAGCAATTAGTGTGCCAACAAGGAACTCCGTCTACCACGTAAGAATTTTCTGTTAGTAGGTTGACGGCAAGAACCAAAATAGAATTAATTTTCTATTTTTAGGGATTGGAACAGTAGCAAAATCAAAATTGGGATCAAAATGTGAATCAACCCAAAATATAGGGACCAAAAGTGTATTTTCGTCCTTTTTGGTATCCTTGTACTCTAACTTATTCACTAGTGGTTCATTTCAGCTTGGAGGGCCGCAAAGAGGTTTTTTGCTGAGTTCTTTTCTTTCCTTTTCAATAGCACATCGCCGTGTTATCTTGGGTTTGCTATTCTTTTATCCATTGCCCTTTCCATTTTCCTTGCACTTATATATTCAACCACACAATTGTTGAGTGCTTTGATTAATGAATTTGCTAATCACCTATATTCCGCATCAAGTGTGTTAAACCTAAAATTAATCAAGCTGCAATTAAAAATTGGGGGTCAAAACAAGCAATAGTGTTTTACACTATTTGAGTTTTCATATATATATATATATATATATATATATATATACATCTATATAAATATTGCCAAAAAATCATCAGTGAGCCACATGGTCCTCACGTGCTCTAGACAAAACTTGCAAAACAGAAACAAAGAAGACCTTGCACAAAGTACCAATGTGATACTGGCTAAATACCCTCCAAAGGTTAAGTTAGAGAACTTTCACAACTATAGAGTGCCAGAGCGGGAGTAAATTATGCGTACCTTGGTTTGTGAGGGTTTTGGGGTTTCTATAGTAGCGTAAGGCTGGCATTCGTTTCTTGGTGGAAAGGGTCTTTCCTTGTAGGGAAGATCCTCATCAATATACGTATCTTATGGGATCCTTTCCTTATAGGGATTCCCTTAATTAGGGTTAATCGTGGGGTACAAGATATTTCCTTGTATAGATATTTGTGGAGGTCAAGCAAGGCCATGCTGGACTCGTCATGCTCTTTATTCCTGTTGGCTTCTTTTACTCATGTCGGCCTCTCTCTTCTCATCGGCCTGGGGATTCTCATCATCTCTGTAGATGCCGTCGGGTATTGAGGTGATGTCATCAAGTATTAAGGTGATGTCGTCGGCCTAAGGCGTTGTCAATTTCGAATTACTTCACATGCATATGAAGTTGATGGGCTCAATGGAGTCGTCGGCTTCTTTGTATGTAACAAGTTTATTTCTTCCTAAAAACACCCTTGTCAGCTGCCCCCTACTCCATGGCTCCATTAGTTTTAGCAGATGGGTTGTGGAGTGTAGCTTTCCTTTTATTATTTATCTGTTGGAAAAAAGGGTGCTTACTAATGGCTCCTTGAGCAGCTTTTATTAAATGCTAGGACACGTGGCATAGGCTGGTTGACCTTGTTTCTAAACAAAGGCATCGCTTCGTTTCTAAACAAAGGCATCGCTTCGTTTCCTGTGCTCTTTTCGTCCTATAAATAACTCATTTCCTTCTCTCATCTTTCTTTATTTCATCTTCGCAAGTCTTTAAGAGGGAGAGCTGTCGTTCCATCATCCTTGTTGCCGTCAACTTGCATATCCCATCACCTCTACAGAGTCATCAACTAATCCTATAAGTTCTCTTTTTCTTTCATTTCCTTTTCACTTCCGTTTTTCTAGTCAGTCGTCACTTATATAGAGAGACCCGTCAAATGGGTTCTTAGAATACCTCCGTCGCTTGTAGGTGAATAGATGTCAGGTGATAGAAAAGCGATGAGTGATCAGTTATCAGTCTGTGTGGGAGTGAGCTATGACTAAGTCTACCCATTAGGTCATGGGCCTGAGGAGGGCTTATCCTAGTCGTTAGAGTGGGAACCGTTTGCCCATACTCCCAATGACGAAGAGGAAAATTATGACGTAGAGGAAGTAGAGGGAGGAGATGATGAGGACGAATACGAGGAGGAAAAAGGGGACGGAGTGAAAAAGGAGAACGAGGAGGATTGCAAGGGAGAGGATGACAAGGATGAGGGTAAGGGCGATAAGAGAGCTTCTACGGGAGGAAGTTCAAGAAGCCCAAGCGATGGTCATACCCATCCTTTCATCCTTCCCTAGATATGGACCGTTAATGATTTCAAGCCAACAATGATGATCAAAATTTTTAATAACTTACGGGATTGTTACCAAATCCTTGAGAATGTCCCAATCTATCTACCAAGGAAGTTTGAGAAGTGCTACTTTGGAAAGACTGAGGATGTTGGCATGTATGATGCCATGTTTGCGGCGAGATTAAGACTGCCGTTGATAGAACTACACCGTTAGTTAACCAATTTCCTAGGCTTATCCGTCAGCCAAATTGCTCCTAATGCTTAAAGGATATTCATAGGAAGAAGTCACTTACGCTGGTATCAAACATGCCTGACTCCAATAGAAATTGGAAGAGTAGGTATTTTTTTTTTGTCCAAGGGACGAACTGGGTATGCCGACGGGAAAAGTGGGTTACTATGCCTCACGGATTCAATAATACTTGGGGTATTGTCAAAGATTCAGGTTTAGTATCGTCTACACTCTCATTTTTTTTCTTTGTTTATTTGTTAAGTGTTTAACATCGTCTACTCCTCTATTTTTTCAGCTAATGTCGATCCGCGGATAATTGACGAGCAAAAGGCTTTTATCCGTCGGGTTCTTGACATCTCTTTCAATGAACAGAGGTGCAAGGATCTTATTACCCTTGACACGCTGTACGCCTACTATGGTGTTCCTGAGTCAACGCCTACAGCTCGTTGACTGAACGCTTACTCCTGTCGGTGTAAGTTCTTACTTCTTGGCTTTTTCTTCCTTCTGCTTCACACTTATGTCTGCTTATCGAATTTTCGTCTTTTATCCTTTGTAGAAATGGAGGCAACTAGTCTAAGAGCCTTGGTAAGGCCGTCAGCCGCGGCGCGCAAGCAAAAGGAGGGAGCCTCGACGTTGGCTTCCAAGGTCATCACTAAAGGGACGTCGAAGCGAAAGAGTGAAGAGAAGGACAATCGTTCGCTCAAGAAGGGACCAAGCACCCCTACTAGCGACAAGCAGCTGTTGCCTCCCAAACCTAGTCATGGAGTTAGCAAAGGGTTGATGACGGGGAAGGGTCCCGTCGCTCAGGGAGCCGATCGTGTCTACTTACACATAAGGAGCATGCCATTGAGATAATTGAGTTAATCATCAAAAAGACGAACCTAGATCCATATGCTGAGTAGACGACTGAGGACCTAGGGGTGTCAAGTCTCTTTGACCTCTCTAGGGTATGCTTCTTTCCTCAGACTTTGTCCCATTTTTTGTTTAATCTTTCGCTAATGATTTGTTTTGATCTCAAGCATTGGTGCACATGAACGCTATTCAAGACAGGTGTGTCGCTAGCAAAGGGGTGATCCGACGATTTTGCAAGCGCCAAGAGATTAAAAATAAGGAGCTAGCTCAGTACTCAGAGGCTATACGTACTCTTAACCAGGAGCTAACGGCTAAAACTAAAGCACTTGCAGAAGAGACCCATCGGCTCGAGGAAGTGAAGAAGAAGAAGACCCATTTAGTGACGGAATTGGCCTCTCTTCGTGAACAGATGGAGAAGGTGAAGACCGACGCCGTGGCAGAGTTCAAGGCTTTCTAACGCTTCATTGATGCATGCATCGTCTACTAGAGTGACAAGTTTAAGGATTTCCTGAAGCAGGTTGGGTTGGTCTACCCTGACCTTGACTTATCCAAGGTTTCTCTTGATGACCCTCTGTCGACAACCTCTGCGACTGGTGACACCGTCGACGAGGAGTCTGACGACTCGGCTCATACAGAGGAGCAGATTCCTATAGATGATGGTGTGGTCATTGCTTAACTCGTTCCTGAGGGTGCCGTTACCCTCTCGGTCCCATTTGCTGAAGACCCTCCTACCAAAGACGTTGTGAACCCGTCTGTTTTGGATGCTCCTTCTGCCTAGTCTTTTTGTAATTTTTAACTTTTGATGTATTCTGTTTTATTTTCAGATAATAGTAAGTGCCCTCTTGTTTTTGGGCTTTATTGTAAACATTAATATTTTGTTATTGCATCCGTCGCTTTTTAATCTTGCTATTTCAAGTATGCTTTTTTGCCATGTTCTGGTTTCTTATTTTGTGATATGTGTTTGTCCATCCACCTTTGGACTAGCATTCATGTTAGGATGTACCTGTCCCCTAAGGGACTTGGTGAATAATTGGGATGAACTCGTCCACTTATAGATTTAATAATGAGTTCATCCACTTATGGACCTAATAATGAACTCGTCCACTTGTGGACTTAATAATTTCAAGGCATCCTTATAAGATGAACTCGTCCACTAGTGGACTTAATAATGAACTCGTCCACTTATGGACTTAATAATGTCAAGGCATCCCTATGGGATGAACTCGTCCACTTGTAGACTTAATAATGAACTCGTCCACTTGTGGACTTAATAATTTCAAGGCATCCCTATGTGATGAACTCGTCCACTTGTGGATTTGTTAATTTGGTGGCACCCTTTGGGATGGACCCATCCACTTATAGACTTAATCACAAATGTAGTTTCGTAGAGACATATACGTACACATGTCATATCTGAATAACTCCTCTTATTGTGATAAACCCGTGCATAAGTAAAAAAATTGTTCTTGAAAGAATAAAAAGCTACCCTTTAGACTTAAAAAGTATTGTAGATAGTAAAAATTAACTAAAAGGAAGTAAACTGGAAATGAGGAGCATTGTTCTTCGTGTCGTCATCTAGTGGTAATATCTCTCTAGGTGCTCCATGTTCCATGAGTGGTGCAACTTCTGCCCGTCTAGCGTCTCTAGGTGGTAGGTGTCTTTCCTTTGCCATGAAGTGATTCTATAGAGTCCTTCCCAATTAAGTCCAAGATTTTCCTGGGAGGGATCTCTCATGGCGTCGGTGACCTTCCTTAGGATGGGGTTTCTGACTTGAAAATCTCTGCATCTGACTCTAGAGTTATAATGCTTGGCCATGAGATCCTAGTACCACGCAAACCTTTGTTCGGTTGTTGCTCTTACTTCATCTACTAGGTCAAGCTGTAGGCTCATGGCTTCGTCATTCCTATTCTTATCATGGTTTTTCACTTTGTAGCTTATGAGTCCGACCTAAGCTGGGATGACGGCCTCGCTCCCGTACGCTAATCGAAACGGCATCTCTCTTGTAGATGGCCTGGCCGTCGTCCTGTACGCCCATAGTACGCTTGGCAACTCTTCTAGCCATATACCCTTTGCCCCCTCGAGCCGAGTCTTAATGATCTTGAGCAAGGATCGGTTCGTGACCTTAACTTATCCGTTGGCTTGAGGGTGGGTAGTGATTCTTGATTCCTAGTTGTGAGTAAAAATCTCTGAACGAGTCGTCAAATTGTTTTTCGTTATCAGAGACCAAGACTCTAAGGATCCCGTACTTGCAGATGATGTTCCTCTAGACGAAGCTTCGTACGTTCTTCTCTGTGATGGTGGCCAAGGCTTTAGCTTCCACCCATTTGGTAAAGTAATCTATGTCAACTACTAGGAACTTCAGTTATCTTATCGCTATCGGGAATTGGCCCATGATGTCTAACCCCATTAAGCGAAAGGCCATGGGGCCGTCAGTGAGCCACATGGTTCTCACGTGCTCTAAACAAAACCTGCAAAATAGATACAAAGAAGACCTTGCACGAAGTACCAGTGTGGTACCGGCCAAATACTCTCCGAAGGTTAAGTTAGAGAACTTTCACAACTTTAGAGTGCCAGAGCTGGGGTAAATTATGCATACCTTGGTTTGTGAGGGTTTTAGGGTTTTTATAGTAGCATAAGGCTGACATTCGTTTCTTGGCGAAGAGGGTCTTTCCTTGTAGGGAAGATCCTCATCAATACACGTATCTTGCGAGATCCTTTCCTTATAGGGATTCCCTTTATTAGGGTTAATCATGAGGTACAAGATATTTCCTTGTATAGATATTCGTGGAGGTTAAGCAAGGCCATGCTGGACTCATCATTCTCTTTATTCCCATTGGCTTCTTTTACTCCCGTCGGCCTCTCTCTTCTCGTCGGCCTGGGGATTCCTGTCGTCTCATGTAGATGCTGTCGGATATTGAAGTGATGTCGTCGGATATTGAGGTGATGTCATCGGCCTATGGCATTTTCAATTTCGTAAACACACATATGAAGCCGATGAGCTCAATGGAGTCTTTGGCTTCTTTGTATGTAACAAGTTTATTTCTTCCTAAAAACACCCTTGTCAATATATATATATATATATATATATATATATATATATAATTGGAGATTTGAAATCGAATTCTCATAAATCTTAATAAAGAAAAAACAAACTATACTACTGAGATACATAACTCTTACTATAGTACTTTATAATTGAATAATTTAGGTCTATTTGTTAGTTTGTACCAATACTATTTGCCTTTATTTTTCTTTTGTTTTTGGTTATGTTTTCAAGTATAATAAAATATATACAACTTACACTTTTGAATGAGTTAGTTACTTCATTCTCTGTTTTTGGGTTGTGATCTTTCAAAAGTCCTGCTAACGAGTGCCTTTAAAACATTTGTTAATGAACCATATTAGGAAAGTTTTTGTACCACTTTAATCAGAAATATAAAAAATTTAAAAAAAAAACTGTAAAAAAAAAAAAAAACAGAAGTTTTTTCTTTTCTTATAAAAAGTTTCTAAAAAAATTTCCTAAACCAATATCCTTAGGGCATCCTTTAACTTTCCTCATCTTTTAAATCTTAGTAAGATATCAGATTTCTTTGTCTGTTTTTATATTCTACCTTTTTGGCTAAGTGGCAGGTTTAATAATTTTCTTTGATGTCAAGCAAATATCACCTATATATTCTTAAGTACATCAACTAAATTTATCAAAAAGGTACATGAACTAAAAAACTACAAAAATTTCTCGATGAAAATGGCAACAATGTCTCAACCAATAATTGGTTAGTCCTTTTTTTTTTTTCTTTGAATTTAGCCCAAGGCATTGCCTTACCAAAATACCAACGCCAAACCAAGTTATAACTTGGTTATTTCAATAGCAAAAGCATATTTTGTGACATTCAAACACGGTTTGGGTCTAGTGCTCTAGCCTCTAGTGCACTGGACCTGATTGGATATGGACACATGTCCAAAAGCTGTTATATGTTTGTATCATGTTGATTCTAGTTCATTAGAGTACTAGTCCCAAGCTTTGTCAATGTTTTTAAATTTCTACGTTGAAGATTTATTATCTTAATCGATAACATCCAAACTTAATATCTATCCAATTCCACGCTTCCCCTAACTACGTAACTAAATTGATTTGTTATTTTGTATTTCTTTAGATAATTTCGGGTCAATGTTGCAAAAAGTTTGAGGTTTCTTTATTTAATTTTTTTAAATCTAAAAAATCAAGAAAAAAAAAAAGCTAAGAGATAAAGGTTAAAATATTTGATTTGTTGTTAAATAGTGAATGTTTTAAATAAAACTAGTCGCTAACCCGTGCTATGTGCGGAAAATTTTTACATAAATGTGAAACCTATATAACATATTTAAGATGTTACTTTAAGTCTAAAAATATTCCAATCAAATAATGGTGTCTTGTGCTAATCCAAAATAAAATTAATTTTGCCAAATTCAACATTAGCTTCTATTTGGCAAATCCCAAGGGCTGAGAAAAAGAAAATTGCCAAAATCCCGTTTCTTAATTCCTTAACCTTCTTGAACTTCCACACTAACCAAGCAAAGAGGAAAAAAAAAGAAATCTGAAATTTAGAAGTATGGACCATCTAACCAAATTAAGTGCAGTTTTAAAAAATAATTGACTTAAATTTGAAAATTTTGAATAACATCCCATCAACTAAACAAAGAAAAAAGAGCAAAGTTATAATATTATCATCTAAAAGAGTTGAAGAAAGGCATGTGGAATTTGAGATCCCATTTTTTTTTTTTTTTGATAAAAAAAATGGTATGCATGAGACTCCAATCTACCAAATTGCCAAATCATCAAATTATTGTAGCAATATTACTATTTAAATGGGAAAAAAAAATCAGCAATACAAATATACATTCACTCCACTAATTCAAAAACTTTCATCCAACCAAATCAAGACATCTATTCCTCAATTTTCATACACTGCCAAGTCTACCTTAGGCTTAAACTCAAAATGATTTAATTTGATTAAGTGTTGCATTGAATTAAATTTGTTTGTCTTAATATGTAGCTGTTAGAGACATACTTTATGTAATTGGCTAATCATTTGACAAAATGTAGTTTACTTGTAATTGGGTAGATCTAGGATGGGTTTAAGACTTCAAGAAACATGTTATTCAAGTCAAGTGTTAAAACCATGAAGATCTAACCAAGAAACAAGTGAAGAAGAGTTGTTCATTAAAGCTTGACAAATACCTCGACAGAAACAATATCTATCGAGATTTAAGAACGCAGCTTGACAGAAGCTCGACAGAAGCTAAATTTGTCAAGATCTATGAAATCAGAATTTTCAGATCTGATTTTTGGCCTTAGCTGACATGTATGTATAGGGTTTTTTTCTCACAACCCTTGACATATATAAAGCTTATTTTAAAGGTCGTCATACAAGGAGAGCACGTGCAGAAAGTGACCTAGTTCATTATTCTCTCTGAAGAAGTTACTGCGTCTTTACGCCAAGGGTTTTGTATCCAAAGAGCTTCCTGATCTTCATCGTTGATGAACTGAAGAACTTTGTAGCCAAAATCTTCTTCAAGTTGTTGGTGTTAATTACATACTTGAATCTGTGCATCATTGATTAGTTACGTATTGGGATTCATGCATTGAACTGGAAGATTGCCGCTACAATATAAGTCCAATTGGGTATTGGGGTAACAGTTCAACTGTAGGTTGGTATTTCGGGATAGGCCAAATGGTTTGGTAAGATTCCTTATACTTGTAACCGCTTGTGATTGATAATTGTGGATTCTTGGGAGTGGTAACCTGAAATTCACCTGGTAGGGTTTTGTCTCGATAGTTTTTCCCATTCGTAAACATATCACCTTATCAAATTTATTTTCCACTGCATTTAGATAATTTGGTGATTTGTTTGTGCTATCACGCTATTGCATGTAATTAAACCTAATTAATTAACTTAGGTAATTAATTAATTTGCAAGGGGTTGATACATTTTTACCCTAATAGAAGCAGCACTTAATTGATGCAACCTTAATGAAGCAATAGCTCTTGAACAACATAGTTTAGTATGACATACTAATTTATAATATTGGTTTTTATCAACTGAATGTATCCATTGTGTTCATAGCTTTGACTAAGAAACAGAGAGTACTAAATAGTTGAGCCCATTTCTTTGCAATCTCTCTGCTCTCCCTGTATCCAACTGACTTTTACACGGCAATCTACATATAAACCTCTAGTCAATTAATTGATTTACCTAACAAAAATTGGGGGCTTTGAGATTAATCCAGAGAGATCTTAATCCTTCCTAATTTTTGAAAGGTATTAGAAATAATACATTGAAATACTGAAGGAAAAAAAAGGGCACACAACATAACCCAACCAAAAAAAAAAACGATTAAATAGTAATAATCAAGCTATATCTCTCTTCAATAACTACTTAAAATCTAAAAGATAGAATAGCAAGGAAAAAGTTAAAGAAACAAACTTACCTTCTTTTTTTTTTTCAAACAGTTGCATAATTTTTTAGTGCTGCATTGGTCAAGTCCAAGGCAAACTTCACATATGCCACAAAATCTCTTTCTTGTGCTTTGGCTGAGTTGCCCTCAGTTCCTACACATAAATCAAATGCACTCAATTTGCAGAGTAAGAAAATGTAAATATTAAGTATTCTAAATGGCACAATGGATTTTTCATAGCCACCTCGCCTAATCATATCAAAATATGCCCAAAGGATCCAAAAGCCAAGACAAAGTATTCAAATTAAATACTTTCACCCTTGACCATAACACTGTTTGCCTTATAGATAATTTGCAAAGGGTGGACTTGAAACAACACACATAAATATTTGCATAGTTATGTATTTCCAATTAAAGCAATCCAACAAAGAATCAAACAATCAGGTAACAGAAATCCACACATCAGTAATCTAACCTAGTCTTCAAAAATACAAATCCAGTCAGTTCACCCCATCAGCACACCCCATTTTTCATATAGCAAAAATATACACCCATGAATATATAAGTTAGAAAATAGAAATACATGACTTAATGACACATTGAACAGCAAAATGCAGCTTAGTGACCATGAGCCATCATCAAATAGTTTATGCCAATTCATTTATTCTATTATTCCAATACATGTACAACAGTTACTCTTGTAGGCCTTTTGTCAAACACCTAATAGATATAGCCAAGAAATAGAACTTGATTGATGTACAGGTGATGAAATAGAGGAACTTGAAAAAAAAAAAAATAGAATTATGTAATCTGGAAATTAAAAACTTATTGACATATTAGGATGAAAGAAAAAAAAAAAAAAAAGCAAAGAATGAAAAAAATTACATATATTTATTTTGATTGATGGTATAATGACTTTAAAATGAATGAAAATATGTAATTTAATTCAAATTAAAATTGAATCGATCATTCCCCTAATTATGTCATGCAAACCTAATCACTAAATCTGATATACCACCAATTTCAGGCTTAAGCCAAAAAAATCCAATTTAAATTCAATACATAAGAAAAAAGAATTGGGCAAGAGGATATAACCTTATTGCAACCGATGAACACCACTGTTAGTCCAACAAATCCATCTCAAAGAGCTACTTAATGGTCATCACAATCTTCTTTGACACACTTATTCCATATGTTGCCTCTCTATCAGATTGGGGATGTATCTGCAACTTGGGCGATTGGAGCTGTTGAGTTTTGCCGGAGAACGGGGAGCCATCAAGTTGTGGGAGAGAAAGATTGATGGTGGTTTTGGGTTGTAAAGAGAAAATTGGCAATGAAGATGGGCAAAGAATCGGGTTTGAGAGAGGAGCAATTTTTTTTTTTTTTTTGTATTATTGGGTTTTATGTATTATCGGGTTTTAGAAAAAAAATCAGAATTTTTGTTTTTTTTTTTAAATGATGCTGACGTGGAAAATTATGGTGCTAGCAGAGGCTTCAGTCATATATACATATACATATACATATATACAAATATAAGTCTTGAGTTAAATCACAAAGGGTGAAGCTTGTGTCTAGTGTCTTTTTGCACTAGACATGCTAAGATTCAAACATTGCATCGTAGCGTCTCCAACGCAGAAAAAAGCACTATATACGTATCCGAATAGTATAATATTCAGCAAAAAAAAGCATTAGACACTGGCAGTATCCAATCACAAAAAGCCAATTTTTTTCAGTTTAATACTTTCAAGTGTCAAGTTGGTCAACTTCAGAGGTGTCGTTTTCAATTGTGATATCTTCGTTTCCTTCCCCCCACTCATGCCGCTAAAACGGGAGGTATTTAGTATTATATGTATGGCTTCCGAATTTTTCTTTTGGGTTGGGACTTCGTTTTATTCTTCTCTCTCTAATCTTTCTATTTGTCGTGTATGTTTGGATGTAGTTTTTTAATATTTAAAAAAAAAAAAAAACTAGTAGAAAACACTTAATTTCACACACCAATACATTTATTATTATTATTTTTGGGATTGAAAGATAATACAGTACATTTGAATTTCTAATGTAACTTCTTGCATCTCTAATGTAATTTATTATTATTATTTTTGGTTTTTTTTTTTATAATTTTAGTAATTCAATAATTAGAAGGTATGTTTTGAAAATTCAACATCTCCATTGAAAATTAAAAAATATTATAACGTACCAATTCAACTATATGACTTTTGGCCTTGCCATATTATTTGAAAAGAAAGTTTAGAAACACAAATAATTTGATAAAAAAATTTGACATCTATTAATGTAGCAAATTGTTAGCAGTGGATAAAAAATTAATGTTAGTGATGAATTTAAATAAAAACTAGTAAAAATTTGCTAACTTAACAGTTGTTAAAAAATTGTCAAAAATTTTTTTTTCTGTACATGTAATGTAGCATTACTTTTACTTGAACCATGAGGTAAAGTTCTTTAAGGTCAGATTGAAAGGATAGTGGGGGTATGTAGGATGACTCATTCCATACGTTTCGAATTGGAGGCAAATTAAAAAACGTGCTGTGGGCAACTTTAGGGTGTTGGTAGGGAAACATAAATGAAAGGATTTTTGTCAAACTTTTGGACAAATAATACAAATTAAACTTAAGAGAAATGTTATGTCCACAACATTTTTATAATACTTCACAACAAATTAATCTTATGTGACAAGTTGTTATTTCCTATTATTGGTAGGTAAGAAAATAATTTCAAATGTGGATTCAAATTAAAAACTTGGAACAACCTACTAACTAAAATTTATTGTTTCTCAAAAAAAAAAAAAAAAAACTAGAATTTGTTATGAAAATATTATGAAAACGTTGTAAACGTAACACTTCTTTAAACTTAATCGGATGTACCGTCAAAATTTCCAAATTCATTCTTTCTTTCTTTTTTTAATGGAAATATCCAAATTCATTCTGTGCCATTCATTTGAGAACGTACGGTATCTTTCATTTGTAAATGTAGGTTTCACTTTTGTCTAACAAATATTTGAGAGTCCCATAGCTGTAAAAATGCTTACAAAATAATAAAATAGCAACTATTACAACATATAACATTTATCGTGGTACGGCACATCAAACGTGGCTGAAATGGTGACAAAATGATTGCCTTATTAGACAAATCTTCACATTGTTTAGTTTCACTTTGAAGCATGTTATTGCTACCTTGAGCCTCGTTGCACATCTTTTTTTGACAGAAAGTACGGAAATTTTTGCATTAAAAAGGATATACTTGGCAGAGTGGTAAGCTAGACCCTTCAATTACGAACGTAAATAGTGAAGGTGAAAATGAGGAACACAAATTCTCTATACTACTTTTTGTGTTCCATTTTATGTTCCACCTATCACAATTTGTTATATATTTATATATATATATATATATATTTTAAACTCTGACTATTTTAAAAGGAAAGTTAAACAAATATATAACAAGTTTTGATTTGTATAACATAAAGTGGAACATAAAAAGCGGTACAAAAGATTTGTATTTGAAAATAAGTTGTTGCCTTGTCTTGTTTAGGTACTCTCTCTATCTGTAGGTGATACTGACTAATGCATCCATGCATATGCATGTATATATATATATGTGTGTGTTCGCATATAAATATATCAATATAACAAGCCATATGGCACATTCTATGCTTTTGACGCTTACATAGATTATTCTGAGTTCCTTGGGTGAAAAAAGAAGAAGTGAACTACATTCTGAGTTAGCAATGAACCATGTGAAGGATTTTGAAGATGGCTTAAAGGAAAGCTTTAAGCAACTCTGACGTTACAGTGAGGAAGATCTTAAGAAATCATGGTAGCAATATCATTATCAATATGAAAATGTATAATTTCAAATTAGCATATACCGTATCAAATATCTCATCACATATGCAGGCAACAACCATAAACAGGGATAGGCCCAAGTGGGGCCCAGCCCCCTGGTCCAAATATATATATATATATATATATATATATATATATATATATATATATAATTTTTGTAGTTTGCCTTCTTCCAAAACTTTGCGCTGCTTCTATCTAGTAACTATCCAACCAAAAAACTTAACAAAAACAATAAAAATATTCACAATGCTGATTAATTGTAAAGTTAATTTTTTTGCAATTATAATAAACTAGTATAAATACCAATTAACTATAGCAAGTTGTAAAAAATAATATAAAATATTTTATTTAGATTATCTCTTTACCTTCAATTAAAAAACTCAAATTTTTTCACTTTCTTTATTATTTTAATGAGTTATTTATATTATTTTAAATAAAGTGGTAAAAAATGTAGAACATTTGATGTTGGGTGTATTGTAAAGTGATATAGTAAAAATGATAAATCAGCTTTTTAATGTGCTAAAAGCTAAATTTTTTAACACAATTACTGTGAATGCCTTAACTTAAAAAAAAAAAAAAAATTCATAGCCCACCTTGAATTAAAATAAAACACATATTTTGTTTTTGGTTCCTTTTTTCGTTTTTGTTGGTAGATGATTGTATCTTAATATATAAAGAAACAACAATTTTGTATATTTATAATTTGTTAAAACTATATGGATGCCTATTTGGAGTTTTTTTTTCATTTATACTTCGGCAATCTCTAGCTTGAAATTTTGAGTCCGTCCCTGACCACAAATGTTGTGTGGAGCCTTTGATTAATCAATGGAAAAGGGCAATAGATTTTCCTATTATTAACCTAGCATACTCCGAAGAAAAAAAAAATACATATATGCAGCAACTTCTTCTGGGTCTCGCCAAACATTACTACATTTTTCATTTGATACAATCCTGAAGCTCAATGTCTGTTGATTGCATGAGATTTATCAGTGAGCCTATTTTTGTCCCTAAAGGAGATGAAGAAGATGATGGATATCTTCCTGTGTTTGAACTGAGCAATGTCTTGATCAATTTATCTCATCAACAAAACTAAATAATTTCATCTCACATTACATTTAACTCAATTTTGTAATTTTTGGTAAACTTTACTATTTTGTCACCAAATCGTGTAATTAGTGTGAATTTGGGTTTTAGACGTTTTTCTTAGTATTTATATGTTTTGTAGCCGTCAGAGACAGATCAAACTATTATCAATAAACACAGACCTTTTTGTCAAATTCTTTTTCTGGTGGATTCCAGTTTTAATTTCTTTTTGGATTTGAGATTTACTACCAGAAACTAACAGTGTAGTTTTTGTTCCATCAATAGAGCATCGTTGCTTAAATTTAGGCAAATTCCTTTGTTAAGGCGTTTATGTTATTTATAGTAATATCTGTTGTTAGGGTATCTTTTTTTTATTACACCTAACTTTATTTATACACACCATTCTATTTAAAACCCAAGAATACTTATGCTTGGTAATATTTGAAAAGTCCATGATTTAAGTCCATGGCAAAACAACTTTATCAATGGAACTCAAATTCATGATCAAAGCCCATGATTTAAACCCATGGCAATTTATTTATTCAAAGCCCAGTTCTCGCTGGCAATATTTAAAGCCCAATCCTCATTGGCAACATCAAAGCCCAATTCTCATTGGCAATATCAAAAGCCCAATTCTCATTGGCACTATTAAAAGCCCAAGCTAATTACTTGGCGTTATCAAAAAGCCCAAGGTTATCAATACTTGGCAAAATACTATATCATAGTTATTTCACTTAAAAATCCAATAAACAATACTTTAGATTCTTAAAGCTATTACTATTACAAGCTCATAGAATTATCTATTCTCAAAACCCATGGCAATCATCCTATAAAAGCCCATAGAAAGTCATGATTATTAGACCCATGACATTTATTTATATTATAAATTCATGTTCACTATCCATCTTACATCACAACATTCATAATATTTATTACCAAAACTCATGGTAATTATACATCCTACATATCCATTATGATTATCTATGGAAAAACTCATGAGAAACACCACATTATTCAATTATAGTGGTTGTTACCATATTTATTTAAAACCCAAAAAATATTTACTAATAAAAAATCCATGGCAACATGTGCACACAACCCAGCCCAAGGGAACCAGCCCATGTGAGCAAGCCCAAGCAATAAACACCAGCAAGAGGCAAAAAATTAAGAGTAGGCAAACAGCCCTTGTTCACCCCTAACCAAAAAGAGCAACTAAGGACTTATACAAGGGAACCAAGCCTTTGAGAATGGACCAAGGAATGTCCCATTAGCCTTCTGCCATCCTTTACCTGACGTGAACAATACCCAAGGGTTTGTCATGTTAGCTGAAGCCTAAAAGATGATAGAACTCCATCAGACTGCACCTCCAGCGGAAGGGGAGCTGAAGCCAAATTATTCGAACTTCAACAAATTGATATTATAAATGTAAAAAACGATCAAGACATGATTCATGTGCCAAGCCCATGAATCCTAAAGGGGAAAAATTGGGAACATGTGGTTTGGAGGGCATAAAGAGATCTCCAGCGGAACCCTCTGAAGTAGACTAGAACTTGACACTTGGCTTGGGGTGTTGAATCTTGCTTCTTGGGGGACCAAATCTCAGTTGCAGCATTAGGATTCTCTCTTGATACACACCCTAAACATGATAATCAAACTCAGCCCAAAAATCCAAGCAATTAATGCAAAAATCCCTCATTTTCCAAAGAAGCAAAGCAGCCCATAAAGTAGATCTTCTACTTCTGACCAAAATCTCAAGAAACTTGATCTTGATTTCGTCATCTCCAGGTCGTCATCCTCTTTTGGATTCTTGTTAATTAATGTTTCCTTGAAACTTCATTATAAAAACACAAACACCTCAGCCCACAAGGGGCCAGCCACCCCCCTCTGAAACTTTGGGTTCGTTTTCTATCTTTTTTGGTGTTTTAGCTTTCCTCAAGCTCACCACTCATCATCCTTAACCCACTCTCATCTAATCCCGGATGTTCCTCTCATACCTTCACACAATCACAGCCCACCACTCATAAAAAATCTTGAATTTGGTGTTAATCCCATCTCACTCATCACCCCTGGCCCACATTCATCTAATATTAGATGTTCTTTTTCTATTTTCACATAAACACAACTCAATGTCTCTCCAACTAGTCACAAACAACCCATTACTCATAAAAAACTTCAATCCCAGCATTAATCCTATCCCACTCACTCAAAACAACCCACATTCAGCTCGTCCATGCCTTATAAACACATACTCACCCAAATCTTAGCTTAATACTTGCTGCACTGAGCTGGGGATCTTTCTCTCTCTTCATTCCATCCTATTTTTTCTCTTTTATTTGTAACTATGGAGCCCTTAATCTTTGTTTATTATTATTATAATGAAGAATATAATATATTTGTAATAATTGAATTTTTCCCTCATATTGATGTAATGATGGCTGAAAGTACTATAAATTCTCTTGATCAAGACATACAAGGACCCCCCAAGAGTGAACACTTCCCTAAATTTATTTAATTATGGACTGTTGGACTCTAAGTATAATTTCACCCCTACCGCTGGAGGACTGATTTGAACTATGACACTGTAAAAAGGACTAAAAAATATAACAAACTAACAATATTGACATGTTTATTGTGCTTTAGTGTTGTCTTGCAGCCTCTATATCTTGCTTGGATGGACTTCCACAACACCGAAAGCCTTTGGGCTTTATCTCAAGGCCCATCGTCGAGTTTTGACTTGGCTACCCAACATTTTATTTGGGGACATCGAAATTTTCCCCTCAACATTTGTTTTCCCTTAATAACTTTTAGTTTAAAAGTCAGAATAAGAACTCGTCTGTTTTGGGACGACCCTTAAGGTTAGTAGTTTATGATTCTGCATTTAACTCAATTTTGCCATTTTTGGTAAATTTCGGTATTTTGTCACCTAATCGCGTAATTAATGCGAATTAAGGTTTTAAACGTTTTTCTTAGTATTTATATGTTTTGTAACCATCAGAGGCAGATCAAACAATTATCAATAAATACAGACTTTTTTGTCAAATTCTTCCTTTGATGGATTCTGATTATCTCTTTGTAGATTCAGGGAAATCCTTCATGGATTTAAGGTTTACTACCAAAAACTAACAGTTTAATTTTTGTTTTACATCAAGAGAATATCGTGTATGCTTTATTCAGGCTTTTATGACCTACTTCCCAAAACACAAAATGTTCCAAAAAATAGTACAACTTTGCGTTATAAGACTAAAAAGTAAAATCTCAAGAACTACCTTAACTTGGTGGAGAACAAAGAAGTCTTAGGGAAGCTCCTTCATTTTACCATTGAATGCATGCACTAGTAAGAGCATTCTCATCAAATGTGCCAAATGCCAAATATTTGGCACATTTGGCACATTAAACACAAAAACAGAGCTTCATCAAATGCTTCAAATCTCAAAAATTTTGACACATATCTATAGTACCGTCTCAAATATGAAACAATACAGACATCAATGCCAAACACTGTTTGGCTTATTTAATTTGTTTTTTCTCTCTCCTCCTATTAGATGTCTCTCTCCTAATGCAACACATCTCTCTCTCTCTCTCTCTCTCTCTCTCTCTTTCTCTGTCTAGCATTATCTTCAAAAACCCATCTTCAATCCCACCTTCTCTACCTTCCTCTCCCTCCTCTTCACCCTCACACTCTCTCTCTCTTCCCCCTCCTCCTCCTCTTCCTCTTCTTCATCCTCATCCAATTCCTCATCAAACCCATTTAATCCCTCATCAAGACCATCACTTTCCTCTTCTACAACACCCTTTACACCCTCAGAACCCTTATGCTCAACTTTCTGAACCTTCTTCAACTTCGATATCTCGTCCGGGTTCTTCTCGAACCACTTCACCTCGCGGCGCAGAGTCGACATGAGGGGGTGGGATTGGAGATCGATTTGCTGCCATATCTGCTCGGCGTCGAACCCTTGGGTCAAGAGCTTTTCGAATGGCGATTTCAAAGTGAAGAGCTTCAAAGAAGCAAAGAGGTGGTCTGACGCGGCGCGAGTCGTTTGAGACAGAGACGGGTTCGACGTTAGCCATACCGGTGCCTCTGTAGATTTCAGGCGTTCCAGAGCTTCGATTCCGGGTTCTTTGGTTGAGGTCTCCATCACCATTGATGATGAGCTAGGTTTCATCTCTGTCTATGTGAAGAAGAAGTTGGGTTTTAGAGGATTAGGGTTTTAGGTGTTGGTGTGGTAGGTTTTGGGTGTTGTTTTGGTGGCTGTTTGGGTGGTTTGGATTGGTGGATGTTTGGGGCAGTGGGTCTTTGGGTGTTGGTTTGGATCGATGTTTGGCCAGATCGATAGGGGTGGCAGCGGTTTAGACTTTTGATGGGGGTTCAGGTGGCTGTGGGTTGTGATTTGGAGGCAGTGGGTTTCAATTTTGGGTCGGTGGGTTGGGATTTGGGTGGGGGTGGTTGGTTGGTTCAATTTTGGTGATTGGTTAGTGGCGGTGGTGCCTGAGCTTTGGTGGTAGGTGGTTGTTAATGGTAGGTGGTTGATGATGATGATAGTAGGGAGGAGTTAATATATTATTTTAATATGTAAAAAATATTATTTTAATGTATAGAATTGAAGGATAAAACATTTGATAAATGTGATATTGTAAAATGATATATTAAAATGATAAAGTAAGTTTTTGGTGTGTTAAAATGATATTTTTTATGAGAGAGCTGATGAGAATGCTCTAATAATTCTTCGTCCCTATATAAAGAGAAAGGATTCCTTCTCTCTCTCTCTCTCTCTCTCTCTCTGACAATGATAAAACAAGTCACAGCACACTGACAGTGACATTGATATCACAAGTCATAGTGATAAGAAGTATTGGTACGTATACAATTAGAGAAAGTTACTGTCACAAGTTACTGCCATTGAAATAACTCATGAATAGTAAAATTAAGTATCCACATAGAGTTACTATTTTATTTCCTCGGCTCACGAGTCATCGCATGGCAAAATTGTGAAAAAATTGTGGAAAAGTTTGTGGTAGACTCATTCATACAATTAAGCGGAAGAGATATTTCAATGGCAGGCTTGTGACTTTGTTTAATAGCCTCAGTGTCACTGTAACTAAATTAGATTCTCAAGTACGAGAGATCAGAGAACAACCAAAAGCAGTGATAAAATGAGAAGTGGTTGGAGATGAGAATATGGTCATAAACAGAGTCACAGAGATGCAAACACCGGGCGACCGGCCCATCATCTTGGTCAGTGGACGAGGAAGGTGTAATAGGTCCATTTTAAACTGTAGTAGGTGATCTAGTATGCAAATACCGGCCCAATATATTTCATAGTCTTCTTTTTCCTGAAATATATTTTTCACCCATAAAATTTTATCCTTCAAATTTCGAAAATACAACTTTATTCTTACAACAATGAATTAGAGCTACTATAGAAGTTTGATATAAACTAATGTTACAATTATCCCAACTAATAAAAAAGTCAATTGCTTATTCTACAATATTTAAGGATTTAGCTTGGGTCCAAACTACATCTGGTTCACCTAAAATCATTTCATTATTCAATTAATGTTAATTCATATATATATATATACTATTGTTGAGGCTCATTTTTATAAAACCCGGAAAAAAGGGGAGAGCCCACAATTAAGGAACAAGCCCAATTAAATCTGAGCAGCAGGAATAGGCCCATAAAGCAAGCAAACGGGTCTTGAAGAGGTAAAAGGGCCTGAGAAGGCCCGGAAAGATAAGAACCATGGGCCATGAATGCGAGAAAGTAAGTATGGGCCTTGACCATTGTGGCAAGCCCCAAAGCAAAGCAAGAATACAGGGCCACAAACGGCTCTAGAGAAAACAAAGAATGGTTGGGCCGCGGAAGCCCAACAAGGTAATAAGGGCCCATGGGATTGCAAGGGGCCAAGGATGCCTTAAAGAAAGATAAACGGCCCGCGGGAGCCCGCAGGCTTGAGAAGCAACAAAAGCCCAATGGGCTAACTAAGCCCTTGGGAAAGAAAACAGTAAACCCAAAAGGGTGTAACCATCTCAGCACAGCAGAAGGCAAACAGATGAGCCCAAGGCCACGAATAAAGAATCGATGGTATGCGCAGAGGCGGGAAAGTAAACACCCAAGCCGTGGCAGGTGACTAACTGACGAAGGGATTTTTGGACAGACATGGGCACGCGCAAGGCCCAGACTCGCCAGCCTGTACCCAGCCAATATGGGCGAAGGTGGGCCATGGGTCAAAGGTAAGGAGGGTGTGGTCTGGCGGAGGGGAGAGGGGAGATGGTCTATTTCGAGGTTTTCACTCAGGCTACTTTCGGGTGAGTGTCCTGCTGGGATGACATAGCACCCGAAAATGGCAAAACTGAGTTGGGACCTCCTGGTGCATGTCATGAGAGAGAATGAGTGCTTTGCCGCGGTAAGAAAGAAAGACACGGCGAGCTAACCAACAAAATTGTTCTTGTGTTTGTTTGGAGGCGTAAGTGCGCCGCGGCCAGCGCAGGAATGTGGCGCTGGCCGGGTACCTGACTGACCAGCAATGGTCGGATGGTACGCACATCGGACAAAGACGGTTACAGGGGTAAAAGGGTAAACACCATGCATCACAAAACACTATATAAGGTGCTCTCGGTGCACAAGAGAAGGAGAGGGAAAAACAAGGAAGGAAGGATAGGAAAGAAAAAACAGAGTAAGCAATAAAAAAAAAATAACAGAGCAAGCAAAGAAAAGGAAAAAACAGAGGGTAAGAATGGAAAAATGGGCATGCACCAGAGTGGATCATTGACCCCTCTCTCCCTCTTGAGAAACCATATTCCCGTATTTAGAACAAAGGTCATCTAGGGCCATTCCTTCAAAGTCACTAATTCCCCCTCAGGGAAATTAGTCGCATTGAGGGAGTGTTGTCTCCTTTTTGATTTATTTCCTCCTAACATATTATCGCAGGCAGAAAGCCTGATTGACTAACCGAAGTGTTTTATTTCTCCCTTCCTTGAGATTATCTTCTTTGAGTTCATCTTTATCATTTTTTATGTTTTATCCAAGTATTTGTTTATTCAAAATTCAGCAAACAGGCTTTTTTATAAGTGTTGGTGGAATACTTGTCCGCGGTAGCTTTTTTGTAAAAGATCTGCCTGCCGCAACTCCATAACGTGATCGTGCTGGGCTAAGGCATAACTTGCGCACAAGCCGGGCTAGGGTGAAGAGCAACTGGGCCGATCCCGACTCTCCAATCCAGAATACACTTGGGCTTAGTACGGCAGGAGGGAACAATCCAGCCCGATACCAAAACTGACCCAAGAGACGGCAACAACTATTAATATATATACTATTAATAATAGGATTTTCAGTTTGGTTTTCAACTTTTTGCATATTAAAATACCCTCACATAAATTCTTAAACTCTCTAAAATACCCCTATCATTTAGTTAAATAATTTTAAATTAAAAAACACAAATATGTTAAAAGAGTAATTTACTTTTCCTAAGTTTTAAGTTTTTTCCTTTATCTTCTCTATTCAGCCTAAAATTTAGGACACTATCTCTATCTCATTTTTAAAAATTATTCCATGTTATCTTACTTATTTCTTAAAAAAAAAATGGTTATTTATATATCACTTCAAAACATTATAACACTAAACCAAAAAAACAAATAAATAAAAAAAATAGTATTATTGCACACGCAAAGCACGTGTGATAAGTTTAGTGTGTATGTGTGTTTGTATATATATAGTATGGGAAACTGATAAGAATTAAGACTACATAAAATTTTTAGAGTAAATTTATCGTAAAGTTTTTTTAAAAACTATATCTATTCATTATTGCAAAATAAGAATGTTATATATTGTTATATTATTATTCGCTAATGCAATTGATCATATGGTCTAATTTACACCCATGGACACCTGTAATAGAATATAGTTAGTTGTTGGAATACTTTCATGGATGCCATGAGATCCTTTATATGGAGCCTAGAGGCTTATCATATTCCTTAATTTATGGTAGTAGGTATAATTTGAATTAATGCATATATTTTTGTGGTGGGCCTTTTTGTATTTTGGATTGGGCTGTTTTCTGCCGTACTGTGGCCCAATAGTTCTGGAGTAGGAGAGTCGGGACTGGCTCAATTGAAACTCATCTCAAGCCAGCTTATGCACTAAGACCCCTTTGCAGAGATCTTTGTCACGTGTCCACGATAGGGGATGTTGTCACAAAAAATGTTATAGCAAGAGACACATAATAGAACAAGATAGAAAGATATTCTAACTAAAGTGCTTACTGCCAGCCAAAAATAATATTAAAACATCTTTGCAACAAGAAGAAAACGTGATAATATGAGTATGGCAGAAATAAGTTAGCAACAATGAAAAGAACAATGTTAGTGCTTAAAAAAAATAATGATAAAAGAGGCAAAGGGGATTAGTCTGCTAGACTTAGCTCATTAGTAGATTTAAGTTCAAGAAGGGAACCAATCTCCAATGTGGGCAACCTCACAGGGTAATCATGCCATAGAAATTGCTCATTTTGGAAGAATGGACCTAAGTGGCTTGTTCTTAAATCTCTTGACTAGTTAGAGAGTAAGCTGTTGAGAGGGAGAGAAGGGAGAAATCTATTGGTGCATGCCTTTATCATACTTTTGTTTTCTCACTTTGCTTCCTACTCTCTTGTTTTTCTTTCTTTTTTTCTTGTTATCCTCTCTGTTTTTCTCTTTGCTTTCAATTACTTTCTACTTTTTTGTTCTTCTTTTTTGTTCTTCTTTTTTTTCCGTTGTTGTTTATTGTGCACAGCTAAGGCCTTTTTATACTGTCTGCCGTGATAAAATTTACTATTTTAGCCCTCAACTGCTTTTGGCTTGTTGTGGGTGTCCTTCCCTGGCCATTCATTGGTTTGTTGGCTGGTCAGCCACCCCCACTACCCTGTACTAGCTGTGCCACACTCCATTCCAGGACAAAGGAAATTTTGTTTTATTTTCTTGCTTTTCATAGCATTCCCATCCAGATAAGGGTTGGGTGTTTTCTCTCACTAACTCCTATGGTATGCACCTAGTGTTTCTAGCTCATCTTTCATTCTTTTGGGTGGTATGTTATCCCAACAAGACATTACCCCTAAAAGAGCTTGAGCGGGAATCCTAGAATAGACTTCCCATTCTCTCCACCGCCAAACCATACTCTCTCTTACCTCTGGCCCATGGCCCACCGCGTCTATATTGGCTAGGTACAAGTGGGTGGTGCCTAAGCCTTGTGCATGCTCCACTCCCATGTGAGTCCATGGCTCGTCTGTCGTTCATGCACTTACCATTGCCTGTGAGTTTGTCTGGTCTCACTACGCCTTTCTGTTGCTTATTTTTAACCCTTTTGCGGCATAATTGATTCTGGGTCTTCATTTTTTGCATCTTGTTTCTTCTCTAGGTTAGGTCTTGTTTGGGTATGGGCCATTTCTTCTTCAATTTGGCCCTTGTTTCCTTTTATTGCTGGTTTATGGGCCGACTAATATCTCTACCATGCCATTGTATTGTTTCTATCATACATTGCTTAGCTGTGCTTGTTGAGCCTCCTTTGGGCCTGCAATGTATTTGCTTTTTCCTCACTTAGTTCGTGTTGCCCAGTACTTCTGCTGGGTTAGTTTTC
Source organism: Lithocarpus polystachyus (assembly GCA_033629205.1). Lineage (NCBI taxonomy): Eukaryota > Viridiplantae > Streptophyta > Magnoliopsida > Fagales > Fagaceae > Lithocarpus > Lithocarpus polystachyus. The sequence continues at coordinate 36,200,670 of CM066165.1, forward strand.
ATACCATCTTGAGCTTCCTTGGCCCATATTATTTCTCTGGGCATCCTCAGCCCGCTTCATTCCTTTGGGCATCCTTGGCCCATTCCATTTTTACATTTTCATGGGTTTTTTTTTTGCTAAATCGTTCGGGTTTCCCTTGACTTAATTATCATATCCTTTAGAAAATTACATCCCGTTAGACCATTATCTAATCTCAATGATTGATTCACAAAATAGTTGTTCAAGCTTACTTAGCCTTACTTGATAGTTAATATATCCAAAGAAAACTATCTATTCTCAGGCTTGGTTTTAGGGTTTCTTACTAAGTCGAGTTAAGGACTGAGGTTGTGCTCATCATTGCCACATCATCTAGTTAACTAGTATAAGCTTTTTTTTATTAATCCTAGAGAAATGAGTCATATTTGTTCCGCTAACATGGCAATATGGCCTATTTGTTAATAGAGTTATGCAAATTGTGTCGCTTGTTTGATTTTAGGGTTGATAGGTCTTAAAATTGTTAATAAAGGGGTTATGTTCAGGTTGACTTATATAGTTGAATAGAAATTGCCACTCTTATGTTAAACCTAATCATCCTTAATTTTACTATTACATATTTGAATATAGTACTCAATATTTTCTTCGTGGAACTTAATTTTGAATTAATTTTTTAAGTTATTAATAGGATTGTGATTACAAGGTTTGTAGTGTTGTGTTTAATGGGGCACTCAAGATTTCGCTAACCAGTGCTTTTTTTTTTTTTTCCTTTTTTTTTTCTCAAAGGATTGGGCAAAGGTGGAGGTGGAGCTGGGGCAGACAAAACTATGTCCGCCCTAAACCTAACTTGTTATATTCGAAGGGAGCTTGAAGAGAACTCTATTATAATTATTTTTTATTAAGAATTTTTTTTTTGAATTTTTGGTGGAAAAATTGAGAGATGCTAATTAGATTACGTTAAAACACTTTATCATATATATATATATATATATATATATATATCTTTTAAAACTGATATATTTGTTTAGAAGCTTCTTTTAAATTCGATATCTTTTAAAAACTAAAGAGTAATAAAGTATACAGAAAAATATTATTAATGAATTGAGTTGCACTTTGGGTCCATTTAAAAATACAATTTTTAGAATCACAACTAAACCACTGGTAAAAAACTTGAAAAATTGCTATTGGAAAACTCTAAGATTTTTGTTGTGTATGCAAATCACAAAAAAGGACTTTAAATTGCGATGTTAAGGCTATACTATCATTTTAAATGTTAATAAATTTGCTAAACAGGTTATAAGCATCACTTCCCCAGTATCCCACTACAGAGTTTTTTTTTTTAATATGATCCCAACTACAAAGCTAAAGACAGCTAATAATATTATATATATATATATATATATGTATGTATGTATAGAGAGAGAGAGGGAGAGGGAGAGAGCAAGAAGAAACAGCACAGGTGGCCGCCCCACCACCCAGATCGTGGCGGCCAACCTTAATCTTCTTTCTTTCTTCTTCTCCCTCTTGCACATGGGCATTTTTTGTCATTAACTATCAGATTTTCCCATCTGTTTTCTACCTATTTTGGAGAGAGTTTTTTGGCGGGGCTTTGAGAAGACACCCAGGTACCTTTCTGAGACACACGCACAGAGATTTCTGAAGACATGGAATACAGAAAACTCAAAGATCAGGTACCTTTCTTTCCCTCTAATTCACTCATATCCTGTATACCCATCAATTTTATCACTTTTTTTTTTCTTTGTAGGATGAAGACGGAAATGGTGGTGGAGATGACATAGAAAGCCGGAAGCCTCTTTCAGTGACTAATGTGCCCACCTTGGGAGGTGCCACCGCTGACTGGTCCAAATGGAAGCTCAAGTATGAGTTCTATTTTTTTCTTTTTCAAATTCTAATCAAAACCCATGTTGTAAATAAGAGAGATTAGTAAATAAATTCTATAATTTTGTTTGTTCTTGTTATAGGATCGTTGTGGTAGTTGCATTGACATTTCTTACTAGTTCGCAAGGCATACTTACTGTGTGGTCTAAGAGAAATGGCAAGTACGATTATAGTGTTACCACTTCTAATTTTATGGTAAGCATAATTATAATTATAAAAAAAAAATGATTTTATTTATTTATTTATATATTTTTGATAAGTAAAGGAAATTTTATTCAAGAACTTAATAATGAGTCACAAGTATACAGGAAGTATACAGCCGGGGACCAACATAATCAAATACATAAATTACAAGCATCCATCAAATTATAGACCAAAGAAATAGAATGACTTCCTATGATAGACATCCAGTTCGATAGAGTTTTAAAGAAGGAAAGTTTTAAATCAGTTATAGTCCTTTCAGAATCTTCAAAACACCGGTTGTTTCTCTCCTGCCAAATGCATCACATCAAACAATGAGGGACAGCCATCCAAATAACACCATTACGATGATGACCAAAATTTCCTTGCCAACAAGCAATGAGCTCAACTACAGTCTTTGGCATTGTCCAGTGGATACCAAACAAGTTGAACACTATATACGACAGCTCATAAACAATAGGACAATGTAGTAAAAGATGGTCTACCGATTCTCCATTACTTTTGCACATATAACACCAATCTAGAATCAACACCTTCTTCTTACATAAATTATCAATAGTCTAGATCGTTTCTAAAGCTGCAGTCCAAACAAAAAATGTAGACTCTAGAGGGAACCTTTTGATTCCAAATACTACTCCAAGGGAAGGATTGAGTACATACACCCAACAAAGCCTGATAGTAACTACTTACCTCAAAACCCTTGCTCTTAGCAGGTGTCCAACACATCTTATCCTCACCAATACCTCTCAATGAGACTCCATGTACAGCATTCCAAAAAATAGACAAAGAATTTGATTCCTTATCATGAATTTCTCGCAGGAATCCTAAGTCCCAAAAAAGAACCCTCGTTAGGAAACTGCATGAGATCAGCCACATAAGCATCCTTATCATTACTGATTCTGAATAAATCTGGAAAACACATACTCAAAGGATTATCCCCATCCAAACATCATGCCAAAATTTCACTCTAGTCCCATCTCCAATCTGAAACTGAATGTAGCGAGAAAACGTAGACCAACCACTATTGATAGTTTTCTATAAACTCATCCCATAGGAGCCTGGAACAGAATTAGAGCAGCAATCTCCCTCCTCAGCTCCATATTAACCCTTATAACCCTTCTCCATAGCGCTTCTCTCTCATACCCAAATCTCCACAACCATTTTCCCAATAGTGCTATTAAAGTATCTCAAGTTTCGAATTGCTAGACCCCCAGACTGGATAGGAGAGCATGCCTTGTACCAATTCACCAAGTGACGTTTAGAATCATCTCCCAGACCACCCCAAAGAAAATTTCGTTGAAGTTGTTCTATACGATATGCCATATCTACTGGAATTGGAAAAAGGGAAAGGAGATAAGTAGGTAAATTGGAGAAAGTACTTTTTATGAGAGTAAGTCTCCCCCGTTTGGATAGATACAATCTTTTCCATCCTGCTAACCTCCTTACCACCTTCTCAACGATGGGATTCCAAACTGCTTGATCTTTCCATTTTGCACCCAATAGAAGGCCTAAATATTTCATAAGAAGTGAGCCCTGCTTACAACCCAACACATCTACTAGCATCTCAAAATTTGGAACCGCTTCCATAGGAACTTGTTAAGACTTATCCAAATTAATTTTCAATCCCGATACAATCTCAAACCATGACAAAATCAAGCGCAAAAACAGCATCTGGTCGATATCAACATCGCACATAACCAACGTATCATCTGCAAAGAGAAGATGAGATACCTATAAGTGATCACTTGTGGAGGTACCCACACTAAATTCGGACAATTGACCTTACATCACCGCCTTATCCATCATTTTGCTAACTGCCTCGATAACAACAACAAATAATTACGAAGACAAAGGATCACCTTGTCGTAAGCCTCTATAATTCTCAAAGAAACCACATGGAGCTCTATTAATCAGAATTGAGAATTTGACAGTAGATATACAGTAAAAAATTCATTTTCTCCATTTTTCTAGGAACCCAAGACGCTCAAGCATATACATTAGGAAACCTTAGTTCACATGATCATAAGCCTTCTCCACATCCAACTTGCATAACACCCCCGAAATTCCTGATCTCAACCTACTGTCCAAACATTGGACATTCATTTGCAATGAGACATGAGTCTAGAATCTGCCTATTCTTAACAAAAGCATTTTGAGACTCTGAAATAACATCCCCGATCACCTCTTTCAACCTATTAGCCAATATTTTAGTAATAATTTTGTAAACCACCCCCCCCCCCCCCCCCTAATTAGACTAATAGGCCGGAAATATTTCACCTCTACTGCATCTAACTTTTTGGGAATAATAGGAGATAAAGGTTGCATTTAAACTTTTCTCGAACTGACCTCTCTCAAAAAAAACTTGAAAAATCTCCATGAGATCTGATTTGATAACATCCCAGCAAGCTTGGAAAGAAGCCACAGGGAAACCATCTGGGCCAGGAGCTTTATCCCAAAAACTTCTACATCATCAAAAGGCCTCACCAACCTGCCAGCCTTGTCATCAGAGATTTTAGGAAAATTCAGCACATCCGGATGTGGGCGATAGCCTTTATGTTCCGTAAATAAATTTTTTATAAAACTGAATAATGCAATCATCTATACTTTTTTGATCAAAAGTTAGGAACTCATCAACCTTGAGATTAGTAATTGCATTGTTTCTTCTATGTGAGTTAGCCATTCGATGAAAGAACTTTGTGTTGTTGTCCCCTTCCTTCAAGTTGAGCATTCTTGATTTTTGCCTCCAACTAATCTCTTCCAAAAGTATGATTTTTTAAAATTCTGTTTGAAACCTTGCTTTCTCTAACTTCTCCTTTTTAGATAGAACTACCACTTCCTCGTTATTGAGCTCAAGTCTTTCTTCTTTTTTACTCATCTCCAATGGTGTCTTGTTCTACCTTCTTTTTCTTGTATTTCCCTTCCTGTGTTGCTTGATCATTGTAATTTGGTTTCTTGATGTTTTTGCCTTTTTGTACATTTCCTATGTACTGGGCTTTTAATAAAAATTTTTATGTTACTTATCAAAAAAAAAAAAAAATCACTCCACAGTTGTATTTTTTTTACAGCCACATTTCTGAACTCCAATTTATTCCATTTCTTCAAGTCTGCCTTCAAGGCTTTTAATTTCATGGCCATTCTATAGCTAGGTGTACCTTGGAATTGATAAGAATCCCACCAATCTTTCACCTTCCCCACAAAACCTTCCACCTGGAGCCACATATTCTCAAAACGAAAAGGTCTTCGTCCCTTTTGAATTGCACCACCCTTCAGGATAATTGGAAAGTGATCAGATAAGACTCTAGCCAACCTTCTCTGTGACATATTGGGAAAATGATCTTCCCAATCAGGAAAAAAAAAAAAGAAATCGATCTATCCTGGATCCAGAGGTGGAATTGGACCATGTATACCTACCACCTGCCATAGGGATATCCAACAAACCATGCACAGAAATGAAATCTGAGAAGTCATGCATTGCTTGATTATCAGCCCCTAATCGCTCTGTTGGGAAACGAACAGCATTGAAATCCCTTGATGCACACCAAGGCGCGTTCCACCAACTATGAAGACCCGACAATTCCCAATTAATGTTTCAGTGTAATTTGTGTGTAACTTTTAGTTTAGTAGGTCTTTCTAGGTGATCAAAGAAATGGGTATTGATTTATTTCTTCTTTTATTGAATTAGGTGGAGGCTTTGAAATGTTTGCTGTCTCTTTTAGCTTTGGCAAGAATATGGAAGAGTGAAGGTGTTACTGAAGATAACAGGTTTTTTTTTTTGTTTGTTTTATGCTAAGTTTTCATAAAACTTGTGATTTATGCTAAGTTTTTTTTTGTGTGTTTTACTTTTAAGTTCACATTCTTATTCCAATCATATCTAATTATTATTGTTGCTTGTTCTGCCCTTGAACTAGGTTGAGTACAACATTAGATGAAGTTATTGTATACCCCATTCCTGCATTACTTTACCTAGTCAAAAATCTGCTCCAGGTTTGTTGTGGTAATCATGTTTTTATTTTTGGGAGTCACAATTCCATCGGTATTCTTGCTTGCTGAAATTTGATTATTGTGTATTCTTCACTTTTATGTTGCAGTACTACATCCTTGAACATGTGGATGCCCCGGGTTATCAAATACTGAAGAATCTAAATATTATCAGTACTGGTGTTTTGTATAGAATTATACTTAAGAAGAAGTAAGTCCTTGCCAGTTGCCATCATTTACATTGGATTTTTTTTTATTTAAAATTTTTATATCATCATGGAAAATGTTTGCAAAAGCTTCTTAACAAATACAATGAAGATGGAAGAGTCATAATAATTCATTTGGTTTACATGTCATCTCATTGATACTCTTAGAAATATTTAATGTTAAGATTTTTGGCCCAAATAGGAGAAAGACTGAAAGAGATCAACTAAATTGGTTCCAATTTTCCTTTTTCTTTTTCTAGTTTATAAATTCAAGAACATACTGGGAATGTGAAAAGCATCCATGAGCATGAACATATGTACTAATTCAGCTGCTCTTGGGCTATGTGTCTGAGTATAGAGAGTGAAAGATTAAGGAAAAAAGCTAATTTAAACTAATTAAGAATTTAAGCTAAACCAATTATGACTGCAAATGTTTTTGAGCTTTGTGTTCCAATTATATTTTCTTTCAGGTTAAGCAATATTCAATGGGCAGCTTTCATTCTACTATGCGTTGGTTGCAGTACAACTCAGCTAAAAACAAAGTAAGATTGCTCACACATCTTATTTATGGACTGTTTCAGACTCAGTTGTGTTTTGAGTTTTGGAATGTTGAGCTTAAAGATACTATTGGAATTGTCACATGTACAATCCATACTGATTGATGTGTGCTTCTTGTCTATTGTACAGGACAGGATGTAGTCTACTAATGAATGAAAATATTATTTACTAAATCTTATATCACTTTTAGGAAGTGATGATATCTTGGTGCATGTAGCCATGTACTTGAGAAGTAGGAATTAGTGAACATTGTTTCTAACTATATTACTTGTATAATCCTTTCTTGAAATTCAATTTTTGTCTACTTCAAATTTATTGTCTGTGCCTTAGAAAATGACGTTGTTTTTGCAGTTCTGATGATGTATTACAAACACCTGTTGAAGGTTGGCTGATGGCCATTGTGAGTTAACCAAAACTTTAGACACTCTTAATACAACAATGAAGAAAAAAGAAAAACCAAAGGAAAGCATTTTATAGCTTAAGGTTCTTGTTATCATAATGGGGGTGATTTCTTTGCAGGTCATGGCACTCTTAAGCGGTTTTGCAGGAGTGTATACTGAGGTGAGTTTTTTAAGTACACAGTTTGCACTCTAGTTCTTCAGAACTACAATTCATGTCCGTCATTTAGTCATTTACTGTTTGAATCCTAACCCAACATAACTTGATCAATGATTGGATTGAATTTTGTTAATTGATGGATTTTGTAAGACTGACTGAAGTTTTTTAGTGATCTAGAGTTAAAAAAGTGAAAACTCTCATTAGAGTGATCTAGATGTCTGTTCTGTTAATTATCTTGCTTATGATTTTTACAGGCTATAATGAAAAAGCGTCCTTTGAGAAACATAAATGTGCAAAACTTCTGGTTATACGTCTTTGGTATGGTGTTTAATGCTGTTGCTATAGTGACCCAAGATTTTGATGTGGTGATGAACAAGTAAGCATTTCTCTGTTTCTGATTCTCCTCACTGCCTTAGAAGTGGCATATTCTTCTTTTCTGATTAGAATTGAAGAAGTTTTAGTTTAGAAGTTATTGTTTCTTTTTTTCAGGGGATTCTTCCATGGATACTCATTTATTACCATTCTAATGATTCTCAACCATGCACTAAGGTATCTTTAGGAGTTCAATTCTACAATAATTATGAATTATCCATGTTTGTTTGTCACCTCTCCTATTGTCCTTTAATACAATCTGTTTAAATTGTCTCTTGTGCAGTGGCCTTGCTGTATCTATGGTAATGAAGCATGCTGACAATATTGTGAAGGTAAGTAAGGATTAACTTTATTGTTGCAAATTTAACATTGATAGTTCTTGCTAAAGTACTTTTTTTTTTTGATAAGTAAGAAAGATAGTTCTTACTAAAGTACTTGTTGGTCTTTGTATTCTTAGCCCACGTTCAACCGTAATGAATGTCCAGCACTCTTTTTGAAGGGTGTGAAAGATTGGTACATGACCTGAAGCTGTTTGATGCAGGACAATTAATAGAGAAATAAAATAACAAGAAAAGTAAAGGATAAACCTAAGAATCAGCACTTAGGTTGCTTGGAATCAGCACCAAGCTAAACCTTTAGGAATCAACAGCTAAGGCGTTAGGAGTCAGCACTTGCACCTAGCAACTGGAAAAATATCCAATTTGAATTTTCATTAATCAGTCTATTCTAAAATACAAATAAACTAGACTCTGCCAGGAACCTAGTGGTTCTTAATGGGCTTGGGTGGGAATTGTAGGGGAATGTATGTGGGTTGTAGGGAAATTGACTTAATTTGAGGTAGTCAGCCTCCATAGAGAAAGAAAGAGATTAAGAGAGAGAGATGCACTATGGCACTAAGCAATCAATTGGTTTATTCTTTAATGATGAAAATATGATTACAAGTAGGTATTTATAGAACCATGAAACTATCCTATTGGCCCACATGGTCTTATCCTAATGGTCCTATTATTACCCATGTGCATTAATAATTTCAACATGTGTTAAATGTGATTAACATGCTTGATATTGTAACTAACTAACTAACTAAATGCATTCTAAACCCAAATGTGGTTCCTAACATTTCCCTCTCCTTCAAAACACCTTGCCCACAAGGTGTTGTTGTCATACACATCTTCATGAAGGGAGACCGGCCACTAAGCCAATACTCCCGTGCATCTTGATTACTGAACACGGCAAATACTTCCAAACATTTAATCACAAGCTATAACTTGAACAAGGGCGTTCCATTTTGAGGAAGTCCATTAAATGGACACCCTAAAAATGTACCAAAATCAGTAACAAACTCAATAGCTCCCATATTGCTTGCTCTGTAACGTTGACAATCAATTGAGCCAATTTTTAATGCTGCACATGGACTGGTTGCAGTGAATTTTCTGGATGTTGCTTGTAGGCATCTAATTAACTCCAAAAGATGAATTGAGTTACCAGAAAAACCTTTAGGTCCCCACCTAGATGACCATGTAACCGAACCAATTTTGATATGAGCTAAAGATATCTCTGATTTATCCACATAAACTGTGATATATTTGTTGACACCTTTGCTTTTCCAAGGTCCGGTATCCTTCTTGATGTAAACATTAAGATGACAAAGTTGGTCAAGCTTAGCAAGTGAATGACTAGTATTGCCATATCTTGTTCTTTTAAAGAATTGACATGGTGTCATAGGATTGACATTGACAAAGATCATCCCATTACGGCATTTTATTAACTTCAAAAATAGCAATCTGGGCGAGCAAATCAGAAATGGAACATCTAGTGTCTTAGCTTGGTGATTAGCTTTATCCAATATTTCATAAAAGAAATGGTACAAGCAGGAGGCCCAGCTACCTCAAATTAGCCAGAAAATTGTTTTCTTTTCTTTCCTTTCTCTGATCAGTTTGGGTGGTTCTCAAAAATTTTTTTATTGAATCCAAGCTTTTTTAGTTGGTGGTAGAGGAAGGGGGAAATTTTTTCTCTCTACGGATTTTTGAGAGGGGTAAATATTTCACGCAATCCGTTTTCATGAGCAAGAATGTGGCACAATGGCTTATGAATAATATTGAATACACTGTGATCAGAGTCAATTCCAAGCAGTTTTTTACACTTGGGGAAGGTGATACCGCTTACACGTTGCAATGTGGTTCCAACACCTATGGTCAATTCTTAGCAGTGACAGAACTCAAAGTAGGTGGGCAAAGGAGAGCTATCATTATCTCTGTAGGCAATGCTCAACAAGGTTGGAGGGCTTTTGGTCTTGAATTAAGAAGGATGTTGGCACCCACACAATGTGCTTTGGGTGGTTTGAAATTTATAGCTCAGCCGCATAAGCGAAATTCAGAGATTTAATCCTCTCGGTCTTTTGTAGAAGCAGTGAAAGGTCATGCACCAACAAGGGATATGAAGCAGATACAGCACCCTATTACCAGTGATCATGAGAAGCCTCGAATAGTGGAGAAGATAGCGGAAACTCCGAGATTTGATCATACTAAGTCGTTAGCAATCGAATATCCAGATGGCAAACCGTGTGAACAGGTGGTGGAAGATGATTTTCAGGTCGGTAAAGCTTGGCTGACAGTCGTGGGTGCTGCGAAAGGCAGGTTTTCGAGCATTGATGTGGGGATTGATGTGGGGAAGAAATTAGAGGAGAAAATTCCAGCAATGAATAAAAGCAGATTCCCTTTAAGATTTAATTTGAATTCAAATCTGGCACACACCTGAGACAACTCTTCCCACAAAGTAACCTGCTGTTCATCATCACTGGGGCCATACACACCTCTACAAGCCCAATCAAAGTCATCCACCACTTCTCTCAATAAGACACTGACAGAAAACTGTCCAGTGATAACATCCAAATTTTCAAAAGCCCTCTTATCCCAAATCAGCAAGACCCCTCCCGAAGTCTGCACAGCGTCCAAAACAGCCCAATCAGTGAAAGGGCTCCCCCATAAACTCCGAACAAAAGCAACATTAGTAGAAAATACTTTCGTTTATTGAAAACATACAATATCACACTTCCTCTTACAAACCTCTCTTCTGGGGCTCGTTAAGCCCCCTTACATTCCAAGAAAGTAGTCGTAAAGTCATTTACAACTACCAATAACCCCCACAGCAGTCGAAGAAACTCTGCTCCTACTCCTAGAAAAGACACCATCGTAATTAACATTAGAGATAAGCCCCTTGAGTTCCCTGAGACCTCGTGACCCTGAATTTGCAGGTCGCTTAGGCACCCCATCATCAATCACCTTGAGACACTCCCGTTCCAAAAGGCCAAACAGAGCCAAACATTGAGCTTCGTGTTTCACAATAGGGAAACACACCATGTTACAGAAATTTTTCATCAACTGGGACACCCAGTTCGAAGGTGGCCCTGACTCCATCACCTGAGTTCCTACTGTAGAGTCCTGAAACAGCACCAACTCTCTGAGTTCATTGGGTTCCCACCGAGACAGAGGGTCACACTCCAACACAAAAATCTTCCTCTCCACGACTACAGCTATGGCCAAACACGTGATTGCTCCTTTGTTCCTCTTCAAGATCTTCCCCTTCCACAAACTCATCTTCAACCTAAATACCCAGGACTGAGAGAGGAGAAAAACGATTTTGAACGCTAACCACCATATCACCGGTGGGCCCAGGGTCTCGAATGCCTAGTCCAAGGGTTACCTCGGCATCGGAGACTGAGCCCAAAGAAGAAACAGCCTTAACGGAGTCGAGAACCTCCGCGGCGGAGCTCCTCCTTGACGCCGAGGCTTTTCTGGTCACTGGGTCTCCTAACACACTCGTCGGGTTGGAGATGAGAAGCTCCGAAGCTTGATCGGAGCTAGATATCGGCGGTATACCCGCCGCCGAAGCCTCAGGCATCACCGTTGACTCCGTCGGTGACTTTGATCTCTCGCCCACCACACTCTTACTTTGATTACAAAGCCCACTCACGCCCAAGCCTAGAGGAAAAGAGACCTCCCCTTGGGCCTTACCTCTCAGGTCAGCTACATGGGCTTTTTCATGCCCAGATACAAGTTTTAACATAACAGGCCCACTATTATTGGACTTGTGAGGAGTATTTGAGTTGCCACACGTTTTCCTCCAACTGATTTAGATACCCTCAGCGCCAATTTTGCAGAAGTCAACTCAAACTTAAACTCACACGTGGGTTTGCCATTTATAGAAGAAACTGCAACCACAGTGTCACCCTTCAGCATGTTATGTCCCGAATTAGCTCTAAAAATTTCAAATTTCCTTAACTTCGCTGAGTACCGATTTTGATAGATTTCTTCCCATTTTGCCCACCACCATCCAACGGACAACCACCAACAGCTTCGTCAGAGGTCCTCCCTTCCACCCAAACTGAGTTTGAACCTGATAGGAAACTATCTAATTCTTTTGTAAACAAGCGTCACCCAGACTGGTTTGAGCTCGCAGGTACCATAACCCAACCGCGACGAGCTCCACCATAATACACTGCTATCTCCACAAAAATACCAGCCTTATTTGACCTACCCCGAAATTCGAAAAACTTATTATTAACTCTATATTGTTTGCACAAGTAGTCCTTTCCTAGAACCCAATCACGAATATCAGCAAAACATGAGAGAATCCATTCCAATACCTTACGACCCATCCACACAGAACTTTTAATATTTTGGCGACATTCATGAATAGCATAAGAATCAGCCCGCCCGCCGTCAAACGAGAAAGAAAAGGTTTTGGAGTCTATGCAAAAAGAACCTTTACTGCCCCCTCTGCCCTGAGGAGAAGGTTTAAAAGAGCTGTGATAGGGGAGGCAATTTGTTAGGAAGAGGTGTGGGTGATATTGTAGTGGTTTGTCTAGGCCAAAACGGTGGTTGTAAAGGCAGGTCTGATGGAGGTGTGGGGTTTTTAGAGAAGAAGAAAGAGGTGGACAAAAAGAATGAAAAGGAAAAAAACCAAAAGATGAGGGGAATGGGAACGGAGATGGAAAGAATTTAGAGAATGGAGGAGGTGGCTGGTTGACAGGCAGTGGAAGAGAGGGGGGCAGAGGAGGGAAAGGTGTTGGCTGTGTGGTAGGGAGGGAGGGGAGGGGGGGGGGGGGGGGGCGGGGGGCGGAGAAGGGTAGAGAGGGGTCTTACTGCCATAGCCTACTTTCCTTGAGCCAGTGGTTCCAGAATTTCTGGCAGCATCTGTTTCTTTCTTCAAACAGTACGTAAGATCGTAACGAGGAATAAACGTTATTGAGGCTTGGCTATGAGTCGTTTAGCCCGGCTATGTTTACATTTTCGGACTTTATAGAGAGTAATTCTTTAGTTGATTTACCTTTAGATGGGGCTTCCTTCACTTGGTTTAGAGATTCTGGTCTTCCCTCTATGCCAAGAATTGACAGGGCTTTGGTTTCTCTAGATTGGGAGGAACATTTTGAGACTGTATCCCAAAGGGTGCTTCCTCGTGTTATTTCAGACCACTGCCCACTTTTGTTGGAAGCTGGTGCTGTCCGACGTGGTCGGAGTGCCTTTAAATTTGAAAATATGTGGTTGAAAGTTGAGGGCTTCGTTGATAGAGTTCAGTAGAGGTGTAATGGGTACAGTTTTGTGGGCTTACTAGGTTCTATTTTGGCTCAAAAATTGAAGGCTTTGAAAGCAGATTTAAAAAAGTGGAACAGGGAGGAGTTTGGTGACTTGGCTTTTAGAAAGAAATATTTGCTGACTGAACTGATGGGTTTGGATGCGAGAGAGGTGCTGGGGCTTTCGAATGAGGAACAGCTTCGTCGTATTCAACTTAAAGGTGACAGAACAGTTGGCATCTCTTGAGGAAATTTCCTGGAGACAAAAATCTCGAGCTTTGTATGTGAAGGAGGGAGATAATAATACTCATTTCTTTCATAGATTAGCAAACTTTCATAGAAAAGCTAATCATATTAAGAGGATCAAGGTGGATGGTGTTCTTTTTGAGGATGAGTCGGATGTGCGCTCTCAGTTAGTTCTCTTCTATCAGGGGCTGTATGAGGATACTAAATTGGGGATTAGATTTTGCTTGTATTGAAGAGGAGAGGCTGTCCTTAGAGGAATTCACGAAGGAGGAAGTCATCCAGGTCTTAAGGGAGATGGAGGGTGATAAAGTCCCTGGTCTTGATGGTTTCACCTTGGCTTTCTTTCAAAAATGTTTGAGTGTTGTGGAAAAGGATGTCTTGGATTTTTTTGATTATTTTCATCGACACTCTTTGTTTGAACGGTCTATGAATGCTTTGGTTCTCACTTTAATTCCTAAGAAGTGTAACGTTGTTAACATTAAGGAGTCCACCCTATTAGTTTGGTGGGCAGTGTGTACAAATTGTTGTAGGTGATGGCTAACAGGTTAAGGGCGGTTTTGGATAATCTCAACTCTGAGACTCAAAATTTGTTTGTTGGTGGAAAGCAGATACTGGATTTAGTGCTCATTGCAAATGAGTGTTTGGATAGTAGGTTGAAGAGCTGGTTACTGGGTGTGGTTTGCAAGCTTGATATTGAAAAAGCTTATGACCATGTTAACTAGGAGGCCTTGTTTTATCTGTTTGACCGGATGGGTTTTAGGTTGAAATGGAAGGGGTGGATTAAGGCTTGTGTTACTTCTGTCCGTTTTTCAGTCCTAGTAAACGGATCCCCTGAAGGTATTTTTGGAAGCTCTCGTGGGTTGAGACAAGGAGACCCATTATTCCCGCTTCTATTTCTCTTGATAATGGAGGTTTTAAGCAGAATTTTGAAGAAGACAGAGGAGAATAACCTTATTCGGGGTTTTCATGTGGGAGCAGTGAATCTGTTGGTGTGCGGATTTCCCATTTGTTATTTGTCGATGACACTATCTTATTTTGTGATGCCTCTAGAGAATAGTTGCTGTCCATAAGGTTGGCGTTGTCTTGTTTTCAGGCTTTTACGGGTTTGAAGGTTATTGTTGGGAAAAGCAAGATTGTCCTTGTTGGGGAGGTGAACAATCTAGTTGCTTTGGCTAGTATTCTTCAATGTAGTGTAGGGAGTTTGCCTATGAAATATTTGGGGATGCTGTTGGGAACTTCTTTTAAGACAACTTCAATTTGGAATCCTATTTTAGAGAAGATGGAGAAGAAACTATCAGGGTGGAAGCGTCGCTACTTATCTAAGGGTGGTCGGCTCACACTTCTAAGGAGTACTCTCTCAAGTCTCCTAACGTACTTTTTATCTCTCTTCACTATTCCTAAAGCTGTGTTGCTAGAATGGAAAGTATTCAGAGGAATTCTTTGGGGGTCTTCTGAGGGGAGCTTCAAATATCCTTTGGTGGCTTTGGAAAAGGTGTGTTTACCTGTTGAATTGGGTGGTTTGGGGATAAGAAGTGTGTCGCCGTTTAATCAAGCTTTATTAGGGAAATGGTTGTGGCATTATGGGCATGAAGTTACCCATCTTTGGCGGAGAGTTATCTCCACAAAATATGGTGAGGGTCAAAGGGGGTGGTGTACGAAAGTGTGCAGGAGGACTCATGGATGTGGCCTTTGGAGAAGCATTCATGAAGGGTGGGAGAGTTTCTCAAAGCATTTGTGTCTTTTGTAGCAGGTGAAGGCACCCGTATCTGATTCTGGCGTGATAGGTGGATTGGGGATAACACCCTAAAAGATATCTTTCCTGAGCTCTATGTGTGTTCAGCTGCCAAAGATGCTTGCAGCTTTGAGGTTTTGTGGATTCCGGAAGGAGGTTCTTTTAGAGTGTGAGATTTAAGGTTTTATAGAGCTTTTGAAGATTGGAAACTAGCTGCATTTTATTCTCTACTTCAGTTTATCCAACCTCGTATTTCTCGGGGTGATAGGAGGGATACTCTCTGTTGGCGGCTCAAAGGTGATGGTAAGTTTGACACCCAATCTTACTACCAAGCATTTCAAGGTATTCCGAATTCTTTGTTTCCTTGGAAGGGTGTTTGGAAACCAAAGATTCCTAAACGAGTGGCTTTCTTCTTGTGGACAGTTGCTCATGATCGGATTCTCACGTTGGATAATCTTATGCTTAGCGGTCGCCCTTTGGTAAATCGGTGTTGTATATGTTGTTGTGATGGGGAGTCGGTAGACCATCTTCTACTTCTTTGTCCTGTTACACATACCTTATGGACCTTCATTCTTCAGGCTTTTGGTATTCATTGGGTTATGCCAAGATCGGTGGCGGGATTGTTATCTTGTTGGCATTAGTGGCTTGGGAAGCATAACTCAAATATTTGGAATTTGATTCCAGGGTGCTTAATGTGGATTGTTTGGTTGGAGCGAAATCGTCGCTCCTTTGAGAACATGGAGAAGACATTGGATGAGTTACAGGTTTTATGCCAGCGCAGTCTTTTTGAGTGGCCTCGTTGTTAGGGCTTTACTGATTCTTTGTCTCTTTCAGAGTTTATGTTTTCCCTTAGATTATTTTTCTGATTTCCCTCTCTTTTGTTTTGATGTTTGTTTTTTCTGTTTCTTGTTGTTCATCATCATGAACAATTTGTATTTTTCTTTTTTACTCATTAATAATAGTTTTTTGATTACCTATTAAAAAAAGAATGAAATTAATGTTGGGAAGGGGCGAGAAATCAGGGATTCACGTTGGATCACCTTTGTTCACACCAACACTGTGTTCTTGCTCCACACTAACAACAAGAAGTTCATGCATTGTGGATTCTTGGTTAGTCGAATCAAGAGATTGTAGCTTCTCTTCCATCATGTTCTCAAAATCCTCTTGCAATTTTGAGAGCTCTTTTTTTATGGCCTTTTTAGATTTAACCAAGGCCTTGACCTTTGCTGAAACTTCATTCACCATTTGTTGTAAGTCCTTCAAGATTTCTTGTCGGTCATATTCACTTGTCTCAAGATTGATGGCTTTGATACCAAATGTTAGGAACCTGGTGGTTCATAATGGAATTGGATGGGAATTGTAGGGGAATGTATGTGAGTTGTAGGAGACTTAATTCGAGGTAGTCACCCTCCATAGAGAAAGAAAGAGATTAAGAGAGAGAGAGAGAGAGATGCACTAATGCACTAAGCAATCAATTGGTTTATTCTTCAATGATGGATATATGATTACAAGTAGGTATTTATAGAACCATGAAACTATCCTATGGGCTCACATGGCCTTATCCTAATGGTCCTATTATTCTCTATGTGTATTAATAATTTTAACATGTGTTAAATATGATTAACATGCTTAGAATTGTAACTAACTAACTAACTAACTAACTAACTAACTAAATGCATTCTAAACCCAAATGTGGGTTCCTAACAGACTCCTATATTGAACTAGAACTGGAAAATAAAGAGATAAAGATAACAACATACCAAAACTAATCCTAATTGAACTCAAATGCTAATCCCTATCCAAATAAAAGTCTATAATTATTCAATTTCCTATACGGTAAATACAAAAATCTGAAAATATAAAATCTAAAATAATTTTGGTTTTGCTCCTACATCACTGTTATTCCTCAAAATTTGTTTGAGTGGATAAATGCTTCAGGTGTATTTTCTTTTGCTTCTTTGCCTGGTTTACTTGATCATACTTTCCATATTTAAATTTGTGTACCTGTTGTATACCCCTTGTGTACATTAGGTAGAACTCTTTTACTTATAGATATATTAAAATATTTCTAGCACTTTATGCAGTTAAATTGGTCTTTATAATTGCATTATTCAAGAGAAGCATACGTTACCATCCTGCTGCAAACATTTTCTGCACTTTGTGATTGAAGTTCCCATTTTAATTAGCTTCCCCATGTTGTGCAGGTGTATTCTACTTCAGTGGCAATGCTTTTCACAGCATTTGTTTGCTATTTTTTATTTGGTTTTAATCTTTCACTTGCCTTCATCCTTGGCACAATGTAAGTTACTTCTATTTACACGGTTCATATCGTTGTTCATTTTTCTGTTGTTCTGGCATGCATTTATATAATGTTGAGTTGATGAGTGATGATGCCATTATTACTTGTTTTTAACAAAAATAACCATTGAAAGCATGATGGTAGTTATGTTTAATGACTTTATTTCTCTTGCTTCCAGCACTGTAGTGGTCTCGGTATATTTGCATGCTGTTGGGAAGCAAAGATAATTCCATACCAGCTCTGCAGTGTAAAGGCTCTCATCCTTCGCCTCACCTCTTCTTTAAGGTAGGACTGTGAGATGGAAAGCTAAAAGAAATAAAAATTCAAGCAATCAATGATAATATTCACAATGGATAATATTGACTGAAAACTTGCCTTTTTAATGCGAAGTAATTGATAGACTTTTTTATTTATTTTTGGGAGTAAAGCAGTAAGTCACTTTTATTGATGTATATTGATAAGCTTTACTATAGAAGAGGGAGTTCCTCGTACTGCACCATATCAGTAACATAGGATTCATTAGGCTAATAAAAAGGAGCTTTGCTTTGCTCGACTTTAAATCTTATTTAGGTGAATGCATCTTGTTTAATTAACTCAAATGCATGGGCAAAGTGGAAAAGAAGTTGAATATAATATATGGAACTATACCTTGGTTGAATAGTAGCGCTCTGTAGACTTGAATGGCAGCTACAAGGAGAAGCAAATCAGTTACGAGTTAAGACTTGTGACAATGCATTTCGTGTATCCATTTGAAGAATACAGGTGGTACGTAGTGCAATAGAAGTTCCCTACATATGGAAAATACCAGAAACTTAATCTATAAATTGGTATAAAAAAAATTATAAAAAGTTACAATCAATATTATTTTAAAAACTTAATGCTTTGTTTGGAAGTTTGGAGGGAGAGGGGAGTAGAGGGGAGGAGAGTAGAGGGGAATGATTATCCTCCATCTTGTTTGAATGTTTTTAAAATTAAGTAAAGGGCTTGGTTTTAAAAACCGGTACAGTTTAAATGGGTTGGCTAGACAATGGACAACAATAAATAGGTGATCTTGACCCATAATGACCCAACCCAAAACCCCAAACCCGTCATTTGCCACTTCCCAGGCCCTCTCAATCTCACTGATATCAGTATATCACTAACCGCAGCAACACTCCATCATCTCCCTC
This sequence comes from Lithocarpus polystachyus, assembly GCA_033629205.1. Lineage (NCBI taxonomy): Eukaryota > Viridiplantae > Streptophyta > Magnoliopsida > Fagales > Fagaceae > Lithocarpus > Lithocarpus polystachyus. The sequence continues at coordinate 36,219,433 of CM066165.1, forward strand.
TCATGCTCTCCAGCATCCCTCACCGTAAGTTTTTTTTTTTTTTTTTTTTTTTTTTTTTTTTTTTTTTTTTTTTTTTTTCCGACTTTTGAACTTGTGTTTTTCTCATTAAATATGGTTTAATGTTGTATAGTTGATTACATTCTGTGGAAGAAGAAGCATGATAATGAGAATTAGTGTAAGAGTGAGAATGAGAGTAGTATTCTATTGTTATATTAAGGAGAACATGCTTATTTTTGTGGCCACCTTCAGCTTTCGTGGGTGAACCAAATGTGGTTGTAATATGCATAGTATAGTATAGATGCTGTCCCACTTTCAGACCAAGGGGGACGCCATGGTTTGCTTAGTGCTAAAGTAATTGTAAGTATCATATTCATAGGGTCCTATCTAAGTGTGCTTAGTTTATTGATTTCATGTGGAGTTTGTGTTGTGCTGCTCTATTGGTGTTTTAGCATGAATTTGCTTACTGAAAGAAAGAAGGAAATTAGGAATTAGAGAGAAGTTATAGCTGTTTAGGGGTATTGTGAACAATACCTGTGAATAGTAGCCCTAGAAAGAAAGAAGAGAAAATAAAGAAAAGAGAGAAAGAGAAGAAACAACAAAGGCCAACGTGCCTATTGCTCAAAACACTCAAATTTATTAATCAACTCATTCTACTCCTTTAATACATTGAGCACCCTGTATACATAAAGACTTTTACTTGTACTAGTAGTATTAGAATTCCTAATAGCACAAGAACTACTATAATTAACCCTAAGAAATTAAACCAAAGCCTATACATAATGACCCATAATTAAATAAGACTCATTAATAAAAACTATGGCCTATAACTATGGCCCATACCCAACAATTGTAAAATTACTAAAATACCCTTGACTTAAGAATAACCAAATAAAATATTAAAACTTAATTAACTACCATGGGCACTTATTCTTGGGCTTTGCCTTATTTTTAGGCTTCCAAAGAGAATATCCTTTCTTTAACCGTGTTATGATTCCGCCATCAGGGGGGAACCCCATTGTTTGCTTAGTGCTATAGTATGTACTAAGTAGTAACTGTAAGTATCATATTCATAGGATCCTATCTAAGTGCTTTGTTTATTGATTTCATATGGACTTGTATTGTGCTCTATTGGTGTTTTAACATGAATTTGCTTACTGAGAGGAAGAAGGAAATTATGTAGATTTACTTTTGTGCTATACCTTTGTGTCCTACCTGTTATAATTACTTGTCAATGGTTTGCATTGTTCTTATGCTAGTTGGTAAAAATTATGCAAGTATTATCAATTTATCATAGACATGATGGTGGGTGTTGCTGATTGCGGTGATTAAATGACTTATTCTCATGATATCGGCTCGTTTAAGTGAATCACTATTGACATCTTAGAAAATTGCATATATAAAACTCTGCCATAGCACTAAGTTCTTGTTTTCATACTAAGGGATCCTAGGCTAGTTTCACATAAAAGTTAAAGAGCAGCAGTGTTGCTGCCTACCATAGTAGAAATTAGCTAGAATGCATAATAGAGAACAAGATTACTTGAGTGTAACATGCTTCCTGGACTTAAGCTCAAGTTTCTTTGTGGTGAAATACTTTCTTAAGAAGATATTTTCTTGATATAACATTCAAAAAAGCGCTGCTAGAACCCTCTAAATCTCTTGGTGGAAACAACTACGCATTTGAGCTGCTGAGTCTGTACTTTTTGTTTGCTTTACTTGTTTTTTTGAATCTAATAAAAAAGAAGGGGTCAGGTTTGATTAGTTTCTTCACTTATCTAAGCACACCAAATACCCTAACCATCTTCTGATCCATGCCTAGGCCTAGTTCACTAACTTGAGAAAGAACAGATCTTTGTTTAAGTTAGTTCTTTTTATGGTTTGGTCTAACCTTTTTTTGGTCTTGCACGTGGGGTTTCACTAGTAGCAACTCCATTGAGGATTTTATTGAGTCGTTGCCTTTCTGTACATAATACTCTTTCTTTGTAATTCTTTAGACTCCTTTGTGTTTTATCCAGTAGTATAGTTTGTCATCAATTGGACCTCTCTCTCTTTCTAGCATAAGATTTTTTCTTGTGTTCACTTTCTAGATTTTTTTCTCCTTGAAAAATTGAGATTTATTTATCAAAAAATATGTTTTCTTCTTTTTTAGAACTATTCTGCAATGTATTTGGCATTCCTTTTCTCATTCTCATTCCTAAAGCAAGTTTTAGCTGGCACCATGTAAATTCACATAATAGAATGTCTGGTGAGGTAGCCCACTACAACATTGATTTTCATTCAAGAAACAAAATTTGTTGTAACATATTACATAGGAGTTTTTCAAATATATTATTGTGTTCTATGCAATAAATTAACTGTTAATTTGCATTTGTACTTTCATGAGTTTCTTGGTGTCTGTCACAGAGGGGGAACCCCATTGTTTCTCTACTTTTTATTCTTTTACACTCCTAGGTAAATTTATTTTATATTGATGATTGTTTCAGTAATGAATCCATCTCCCATGTGGGACAAATTGGTATTGAATAAGATAACGGAAAGGTTTGGTATTGTCTCCTTATGTCCTGGACTTTCTAACATGGATATTTATCTAACATGGATTAAGCCATTATGCTGCTGAATGATTTTTTGTTCTTAGGACTATGCATGTGCCCTTGTTTTTTCTTGTCTTAAAGAAGTACTTGGGTCTGGACTGTGGAAGAAGAGAGGAGAAGAGGATTTGTTGTTTTGGGGGGGGTGGGGGATGGAAAATAGGAAGAAAGAACAAAAGAATGCATGATAACTTGTGATTCTCAATGTATCAATGCAATATGAAGATGGGAAAAACTTAGGTTCAATTCCTTAAGTGCAACACTGCAGGTTTTTTAATTAAATTTAGACATCTGACTGTATTGATCAATCCACAGCACAAACAATATTTTCTTTCCTGAGGAGAATTAAATTCAATACATTTATGTGTTTGAATATAATTCGGGAAATCTATTGTATAGCACTTTGGCTATTGTACCTAAGTGAAAGTGCTGCTGTCTTGGCTGACATGGTTGTTATTGGGAGAGATCTTATACAAGATTTCTCAAATATTATGCTGCTCTTGCTTTCTGATTTCACCTTCTTTAGATTTTTGACATATTTTTTTAAATGAATATGATTTGCATCTGAGAGGTCATGAATTTGCAGAAGCTGACTACGGTGCATGAACCATTGACGTTGGAGAAAAGGTCTGCTTACTCCCACATTTACTGCAAGTGTTCAGTTTCAAGAACCTTTGAGCAATTCCAAGGGCAAAATTAACACTGAGTCTCTTATTACTATTTTCTTGTATTCCACTGGATATGTAATTCCAAGAAGCCTTAAGCAAAGGAGTTTTTGCGAAAACAATATTGATATGTTTGCAGAGCACTCTGTGTTGGACTCCTCTCAAAAAATGCTGTGAAGTTAAGGGTTTGTAAAGAAGCAAAGAACTGAAAAATCATGCTAAGCATTCTTAACATAGGGTTCCAAGTATCCTTCACGCAATAAAGAGATTCATAGTTAATTGCATGATGGATGGTTGAAGCTGTCATTATCTGCTGAAGCATCCTGCATCATTTTTCTTCTTTTCTTAAAGAAAAAAAGAAAAGAAAAGAAAATCTAAATTAATTTATCATGATGTTCCTTGGATCATTGGATTACTCACACACACACACACACACACACACACACAATAAGAAGCAATAATGATGGAGGATGTTTGGTCTCTGCATAATTTTGTTTTGGAGTGTTTTGATCCTCTTAGTAGGCTCCAAGCCTTTTGTTGATGCTGATTCGCAGTGCTCAGTTCTTAAGTTTTGCTATATAATAAAAACTTGTGTGTTTAAAAAAAATGTTAACAATATCGAGTATCAAGTCTCTAGCACAAGAAAATTTTGTACATGTGAAATTGCTCAGGATTTTCAATGAAGCAAGTATTTTGTTGAAGTTTCTCTAAGGAACCGCAAAACCATGAAGGCCTAGGTCAAGCTAGACCCTGAACAAACCCACAAGACCAGGCTTCTGCCTAGGCGAGTCTAGCCCAAGACCATGGCTACAGGGCAATCTCATGACGTCCTTGTGCAATGTATCCCGCACATTAATAGGTGAGACCCTTGTAAAGAGGGAGCATGTGACATAAGGGGGCCAAACACTTAAAAAGGTAGGACCATGCTTATAACTTTGTTTGAAATGCCTCAAGCTTGGTGACTGAGTGTCATCACCTCAAAAGGAACATTGGGGAAGTTTACTTATACTATTATGTCAACGTTAATTTCCTTGGCTTTGTGACATGTCATTACTTAATAGTATTGTAAATCGTATTCTAAGAATATATTCTCTTAACCAACTTGAGAGGGTGATGTGTTGTCAGGATCTCCTCACTTTATAAAAAAATGGTTATCAACTCTACCCACAAAAGATTTATAAAGACTCTTAAACCAATACAAAAAGTATGTGTTACAAATAATCATGGTTACACAGCAACTTGATAATGCTCTATCAATATACCCCGCACATTGATAGGTGACACTTGTAAAGAGGAAGCATGTGGCATAATTAGGCTGAACACTGAAAAAACTAGGACCATGGATAGATTTTGGTTTGAAATGCCTAGAGCTTAATGATGAGCATCCTCGCCTCAAAAGGAACCTTGGAGAACATTTATCCTATCATGTCAACTTTAATTGTCTTTACTAATTTTCAATCCTTTAACACTAAATGTAACAACTAACAAGACATGTCGTTACTAATCTTCAATCCTCTCAACTAGCTTGAGGGGATGATGTGTTGTTAGGATCTCTCTCACTCTATGGGGAATTGGACACCAACTCCACCCCTCTCCCAAACCATCACAAAAGTTACGCATTACATATCAATGTTACTCTGCAGTTTTTCTCTCAAAAGTTGCAAGAAATTCTTGTACCGACATATATTGCATCTTGCCAAACCCACTGGTTGGCCCAAAGACTAGGAATAGATTGTTCGAATTCCTATGTTTAAAGTTGTTATCTAGTAAATCTCCTCTCATCATATCACATTGTTCAGTCGGCCACCTTGTTGTGGTTCCTATTCTTAAATTCAACACATCACTAAAGAAAAAGAAAAAATTGTCAAAATGTTCACAATTCTTAACCTTGAAATTGATATTCATCTGACCAAAAGGAAAATGAAAAACTTGGAAGTAGCATGGAACCGACTGCACGTGTTTCTCCTTTAAAGCAATGGCATTCTATTTTTATTATTATTATTATTATTATTATTATTATTATTATTATTATTTTAAAAATTTTGATGCTATAATAATTACTTAAGATTTTGAGGTAGAAGTGAAATCCAGAAAAAGAAAGAGTCAATAACAGGGAATGGTGGACAGTGATTGCCTGAGCAGAATGTCAAACTCTAACATATATATATATATATATATATATATATATATATATATATATATATATATATATATATAAAACATTGAGTTAGTGGGGCCCCAGCCTTTTGTTGATGCTACTTCGCAGGACTTGAGAATTGAGATCCATTTTGGATGTACTCAGTTCTTGAGGTTTGCCATAATATATATATATATATATATATATATATATATATATATATATATATATAGAGTCTTGAAATTAGTTGTAGTTATAAGATTTGTAGGAAAGTAACTGAGGAAATTCTAGAGGAAAATCCTAAAGAAGAGAAATATGCTCAAGGGAACTTTCTCGAAGGAATTCTCTAAAGAAAACTCTAAAGGAAAATTCTGAGCCTTAATATAAGGGACATCTCCCTTTATGTAAGCAGAAAAAGTAAAAGTGTACAGTAACTGTGAACAGTACTAGTAAATAGTAATTTTTTACTTTTCAACTCAAGATAGTAGAAGCCCGGAGTTTCAAAGAACCAGTATATATATATATATATATATATATATATATATATATATATATATAACGATGATAAAAAAAAAAAAATGTTAATGATATCGAGTATCAAGCACTAGCACAAGAAAATTTTGTACGTATAAAATTTGATCAGGATATTCAATGAAGCCAACGTAAATTGTTGAAGTTTCCCTAAGGGGCAAAACCATGAAGGCCTAAGCCAAGCTAGGTCCTTCCCATAAAAAAGAAAAAAGAAAAAAGAAAAAAAAGAAAAAGAAAAAGAAAAAAGGTCAAGCTAGATCCTGAACAAACCCACAAGGCCAGGGTTCGGCCAAGGCAAGGCTAGCCCAAGATCATGGCTACAAGGCAACCTCATGACGCCCTAAATAGGTGAGATCCTTGTAAAGAGGGAGCATGTGGCATATGGGCCAAAAACTTAGAAATGTAGGACCATGCTTAGAGTGGTTTGAAATGCCAAAGGCTTGGTGACTGTATCCTCACCTCAAAAAGGCATATTGGGTAAGTTCACTTATATTGCCATATCAACGTTAATGCTAAGTTTGGAAGTTTGGAGGGAGAGGAGAGTGGAGGGAGAGGAGAGTAAATGGAAATGGTTATCTTCTACCTTATTTAAATGTTTTTAAAATTAAGTAAGAGAGAAGAGAATAATTAGCATTTTCATAGTTTGTAATTTTATTAATATGATAAGGATAAATTTGATAATTCATTTGGTCAAGCATTTCTATGCTCTACTCTCCCTCAAAATCTCTCCAATTTGGGAGAATTAAAAATGATGGGTTTGAAGTAGTTAGAACCCCTCTAAATCCCTCCCTTAAAAAACATTCAAACAAAATTATTTAACTTAAGCTCTCTTTCTTTACTTTACTCCCCTCTACTCTTCATCCATCCAAACAAATTTAAGAGTTAATGTGATAATAAATTTAATTAGTATTAGTTAAAAAAATATTAGAATCCTTCACGTCACTCAAAAAATTATAAGGAAGGTTTATGTAAACCTCCAACCACACAAACTTGCAACACTCATTAACTTTGCTCAGAAGGTGAAATTGTGGCTTCCAACTTAAAGCAGACATATGGTCTTTGTGTTTTAAAATAGGAATATGGGAGCATTGCTTCGTTCAGAAATTAGCATTGAATCATTGAATGAGAAAATAGTCAAAATACCATAATTCAATTGTTTTTATAAAGGGTATAAAGATAAAATTCAAGTACAGTTCTTTTTAAGTTTTGTAGGTAGGTTTTCCACTGAATTCAACCACATAACATATTATTAAGCAATAAAGCAAGACAATATTAGATAAAACAATCAAGCTTACCTGCTCAAGCATGCAACTCTCAATCTTTAGCAAATGAGCATGCTTGGAACAAAAGCCTGCCAAAAAAACCAACCGTAATGACTCCGTATGCTATTAGATAAAACAATATATTTTACTACTTCACTTGAAAGCAACCCATGAAACCATGACTATATATAAATAACTTGTACATCTCCTTCCTCACATTCACTCATCTATTCATCTTTATCTCTGTCTGTCAGTATTGAATTCTTAAGCACAAATGACTTTCTATTCATATTCTAAGATCTCCTTTCTGGTCTTGTTTTCTGTGTCTCTCTTTGCATGTTGTGCTCTAGCTCATGATTTTTTCGATTTTGGGTTATTCACCGGAACACTTGACTTGCATAGATAAAATCATAGAGCTGTTTGAATCATGGGTGTCAAAACATGGCAAAACTTACAGGAGCATTGAAGAGAAGTTGCATAGGTTTGAGATATTCAAAGACAACTTGAAACACATTGATGAGAGGAACAAAGAGATTAGTAGCTACTGGCTTGGGTTGAATGAGTTTGCAGACTTAAGCCATGAGGAGTTTAAGAATAAGTATCTAGGATTAAAACCTGCTTTACCCGAAACAAGAGGGTTCTCCAGAGATTTCAGTTATAGAGATGTGGTGGATCTGCCCAAGTCTGTGTATTGGAGAAAGAAAGGAGCTGTTACTCTAATCAAGAACCAAGGTTCATGTGGTATGTATCTCTCTCTCTCTCAATAAATATATCATGTATCGGATATATGCATCTTTATTTCACAGCGTTGATCCTTCTATATCCTCTATGTTTGTGTGGTACTGTGCATTTTGCATGCATATATACATGACTATGCATGTATATGTGGTTAGCTAGTGTTTTTTTTTGTTGATCATGTAGTGAATATAGATGATGATATGATGAGCATGCAGGTAGTTGTTGGGCATTTTCAACTGTAGCAGCTGTCGAGGGCATCAACCAGATAGTCACTGGAAATTTAACTTCATTGTCCGAGCAACAGCTAATTGATTGTGATAGAACTTTCAATAATGGCTGCAATGGGGGTTTGATGGATTATGCATTCCAATTCATTGTCTACAATGGTGGATTGCATAAGGAGGAAGACTATCCATATTTAATGGAGGAAGGAAGTTGTGAAGAGCAGAAGGTAAAATACATTAATTAGCTTAATTTGTTCTATACCATTCTCAGTTGTTAACAAACTCTTGTAATAGAATTATTGATTACATATGTTTATCTGTCTTTAGGAAGAAATGGAGGTAGTGAAAATTAGTGGTTATCAAGATGTGCCACAAAATGATGAAGAAAGTCTTTTGAAGGCACTTGCTCATCAGCCTCTCAGTGTAGCTATCGAGGCCTCTGGTTGAGATTTCCAATTTTATAGCGGGGTAAGCTGCAAATAATATATAGGGGAAAATGTTCAAGCCACTATCTCTTTTATTACGCCAAAAAAAAAAAAAAAGATGTGAAAATGCGATTAAGGTCACTTTAATGCGATTAAGGTCACTTTAATGCGATTAATTTCACTTTCTTTTTTTGAGATGTATGAATTTATGACACATCTGTATATTTATATATCTATATTTATATCTATATATTATTAAAAGCTGAAGCGTAGCATTTATTGCTGCTAAGTTCCTGTTACGCCACCCCATTGTCACGTTATTCGCGACATAATTATTAATTATTATTTATTTCTATTTTTTTACCAAAAAATATATATGTATATATAAAAATAGATTATTGACTTTATATATTCATCTTTGTCAGTTTTAACATCTATATATATATATTTTTTTTATTTCCAATTTTCCTATAATTTTTTTTTTGCATTCATTTATTTCTTAAATATTTATACTTTTTTCAACCTTTCTTCTTCTCTTACCTTTTCATCTCCCAACTACATTCTACTTTAATATTGCTATTCATCTTTCTTTTCATCTTTCTTTATTTGTCGCTCCTTTCCCTTTCCCTCTTATTATAAATTTGTCACTCTTTTCCATTTTTTGCATAATTTTCTCTCATAAAAAGGTTCTCTCTCTCTCTCTCTCTCTCTCTCTCTCTCTCTCTCTCTCTCTCTCAAGGTTTTGGTGGATTTTTATTTTTTATTGCATCCCTGCTTTAGTTTGATAAATTTTTGTGATTTTAAGAACTCTAATTTAGGTTGATACGATTTAGTTTTATGTTTTAAGTTATTATTATTATTATTTAGCTCTTTGATTGTTAAATTTTATCCGATTACATTATAAAAATTAAAGATAGTAAATAAAAATAAAATAGTATTCCATTACATAGCAAAATTTGGATCATTTAGTGTTTACTGTTATATCTTTTAATTTTTCTTATTTTTTTTTCTTCTCTTCTATTTTAATCAAAATTGAAATTCAATCACATCCTCCTTATCATTAAATTTTTTATATTTTCTCTCTCTCTTTTTGTTTTAAAAAATAAAAAATGTCATATTTTACTTAAACTCAAATAAAAAAAAAATTGCGCTCATCAAATTGTACTCATTTTTTTTAACATTTTCACTTTCTCCAACGTTTCTCCTTCTCTTTACCTTTTCATCTCCCCAAACATTCTATCTTGATATCACTCTTCCTTTATTTTGTTTTTTTTTTTTATTATCATCATCTTAGTATAAATTTGTCATTCACTATTCCATTTTTTACATAATTTTCTCATAAAAAAGTGGTTATTCCCCACTCTTTCTCCCTCAATTTTTTGGTGGATTTTTATTTTTATTTTTCTTGCATCTCTATTTTAGCTTGATAAAGTTTATATTGTTTAGAACTCTTTTTTGGTTGATGGGGTTTAGTTTGGTATTTTAAGTTTTTATTTTTTATTTTTATTTGGCGTAAATGCACTTTTAGTTCCTACATTTTGCACTTTTTCATTTTAGTTCTTACATTTTATTTTTACCATTTTTAGTCCCTAAACCAATTAACGCGTGACATTTAAGTCCTTTCCGTCACTTAACTAACAACAAAAGCTGACGTGGCTAACGGAGAAAATTAAAAATTATTTAAAAACATTAAAATAATAATAAAATATTTTTATTTTATTATTAAAAAATGCCACATGAGCATATAAATTTAAATAATTAATTTATTAATTTTAACTAAATAAAAAACAGAATTAAAACTCAAAAATCACAAAAATTAAGATCTAAAAAGTATCTTGAACAAAGTTAAAAAAAACAAAATATTTGGAAAATATTCTTTTCATTAGAATATTCGAAAAAACATGTTGTTTTCCCCAATCTTTGGTTGGAAACGTGTTCAGACCATCTCTTTCTTCCAATTCCATTTCCAATTACAATTCCTGACTAAAACCAAACAAATCCTTATAAACCAATTTCTCTTCTCCACTTATCAAAAAAAAAAAAAAAAAGTTTCTCTTCTCCTCTCTCTGAGCTATTCCACAGTCCCCATCAAATCTCTCCAAACCTCTATCTCTACCTCTTGATCTCACTCTCTCGACAAGGGTGATGACAACCTTGAGCTTCTCCATGACAAGTAAGTTCTCGAGTCGACACAATAGCTTGACTCCCAGGCTCGACCACGGCTTTGTTGGGTGCGAGCCGAGACCGAGTCGAAGTGAGGCAACCGTTTGGGGATCAGACGACTCTTCCAGCAAGTTTGATGGGTTTGAGTTCAATCAGTGGTGGTGTGTTGTTTTTTTCTTAATCTCTAACTTTCTCTTTATCTAAACCCGACTCTCTCTCTCTCTTGATTTTTTGATAAGTGTTGTGGTGGTGGGTTTGATCAGTGGAGGTGGTGGCTGGATTTTTCTGTGTTTGGGTAGAAAGAAAATTTCTAGGTTTGGGTTCGGGTGGAAAGAAAATTTCTAGGTTTGTGTTTAAGTTTGTTGGTTGGGTTTGTATTTATGTTTGTTGGTTGGGTTTGATTGGTGGAGGTGTGGTTGGATTTTTCTGTGTTTGGGTAGAGAGAAAATTTCTCGGTTTAGGTTCGGGTGGAAAGAAAATTTCTGGGTTTGTGTTTAAGTTTGTTGGCTGGGTCTGTGTTTATGTTTGCTTGTTAAATGTGACGAATTTTAGTGTTTAGTTTGAAAGAAATTTTTGATTTTCTAGGGAAAATGTTGTAGATTGTTCAAGAAAAGTTTATGAGTTTGGTTGGGTTTGTTGTTATTGTGAGCCGAATTGGCTGGGTTTGTGTGCGTGTGTTGTTTTATAAGAAAATTTATGGTTTTGGGTGGAAAGAAAATGTTATGATGCATCGGCTTTTTAGATGTGAATATTCTTAGTGTTTGGTTTGAAAGAAATTTTCTGGAAAAGATGTTGAATGCGTAGATATTTTTTTTTTGTATTCTTGAGTTCTTTGATCTGGGTTCGAGTTCTTGTGATCTTCATGTTCTTTCCAAAAACTAAAGATTTTTTTTAATTATTTATTTTAATATTTTTTTTAATTTAATTAATTAATGTGTGTGATTATATTATTTTTTTATTCCACCGTCAGCCATGTCAGCTTTTGCTGTTAGTTGGGTGACGGAAAGGACTTAAATGTCACGTGTTAATCGGTTTATGGACTAAAAGTAGTAAAAATAAAATGTAGGGACCAAAATGGAAAAGGTGCAAAATGTAGGGACTAAATGTGCATTTACGCCTTTTTATTTTTATGATTTTGTTTGTTAAATATTATCATATTGCATTATAAATAATTAAAAATAGTATATAAGAATGTACTATTATTATATTACATTAAAAATAGCTATAGTACATTCTTATAAATAATTAAAAATAGTATATAAGTATGTACTATTATTATATTACATAGAATTATTTGGATAAGTTAGTGTTTATTGTTAGGTATTTTATTTTTATTTTTTTCTCATATCATTTTATTTAACATTTAAATTCAGCCACATACCCCATATATATCATTAAATTATTTATATTTTCACTCCTTTTTTATTTTAAAAAATTTAAAATATAATATTTTGCCTAAATTAAATAAATAAAATTGTCCACATTAAGTGGAGTAATACTAGGGAAACACTCATTCTCACACCTAATGCATCATAGGAAGAATGAAATACAAAACAAATCAAGTTAGAAACACTAAATTAAAAAAATTAATATTGCATATTTAATGTCATATATAGAATTATCATCAAATTTTAGAAAACGATGGGTTGCCAATGGAAAGCGAGAAAGAGAGAGATGGTATAAAAAAAACCAATATAAAGTAATAAAGAGTAGATAAAGAAAAAAAAACCAAATATCAATTAATAATTGTTGATGGGAAAACAAAGAGGTTTTAAGAAAAAGTAAAAAATAAAATAGAGATTACTATGTGGAAAACGTTAAAAACTTTACAGTGTAGTAACATAAACTGTTAAATTTACTTAAAAAAATTAAATCAACAATTAAATACAATCACGGTACTAAATTTAAATTTAAAACTAATCAAACTCTAACTATAGAAATCATATTAATCATAACTAAAAAAGAGATGTTCTCTGACTGTAGTAGAAATTGCATAAGAAATAAAGTTAGAAAATTTAAAAATTCATTTTTCAACATTTCATTTAACATTATTTATAATATATATATATATATATATAATTTTCATAATAAAATTTGCATACATTATTACTTTCAAAAATCTAATGAACAATGCTACTTCTCATTTATCGTATTTGTTATGCAAATCATTAGTTAGTAAATATATGACAATGGTAAGAAGCATTACAAATGAGATCACTAAAAAAAATATATAAAATTAATTAGCCATTATCATTATGAAGTAGTAGTCTATAATTTTACGCATCCAAAAAAGTAGAATATATAGAGTTTTCTTAAAGGTATGTATAAAGATTTACTATGTGTGTGTGTGTGTTAAGGTAAAAAAAAATGTATATTTAAGGTTTTTATTAACTTAAAAACTAATGAAAAACCAATGGTTAATAACTAAAATTATAGTATTAATAAAATATTTAATGAAACTAACTTAAAAAAATTATCACGCGCAACGCGCGAGTATACGGCTAGTATATAGTAAAACCTGACATCTCTAACATCACCCTAATGTATATCTTCTCATTAACACAATTATATTTATATCCATACAAATTTCTATGCCTACAACTTGCTTTCCCAAATTATGCATGGTTTTGTTGGCTTGGCAGGGAATATTCAATGGGCATTGTGGAACTGAGCTAGATCATGGAGTAACAGCTGTTGGATATGGTTCATTGAAGGGGTCAGATTACATCATCGTGAAGAATTCATGGGGACCTAAGTGAGGGGAGAAAGGGTACATAAGGATGAAGAGAAACACTGGAAAACCAGAGGGGCTTTGTGGTATCAACAAAATGGCTTCATATCCTACCAAAAAGAATTGATCTACTAATTCCCTTCTCATGTCAACTTTAATTTCTTCATTCCATGTATGAAGATTTTTATTTGTATGCCCATATCTTTCCCCAATAAAATGGCTTTCTCTCGAAACTCTCTATAAGGAAAAACAATTGTCATCCAACTCTAGAAGACACTTGAAGAGCCTTTGTCGGCAAGCAGGGGCAGATCAACTTAGCCAAATGGAAGAAGCCCCCTAAGATAGAATATATTATATATATTTATTTGTTTTATGGTATTGCAAAAAATGTTTCACAAAAATATTGCAAAATAATATTAATTATAAGGCAAAAACACTATTTTGGGGTCGTAGTCAATTTGGTCCCTACATTTTGGTAGCAATTAATTTTGTCTCTGTTATTTTTAGTTAGTAATCAAATTGGTCTCTACCGTTAACTCACTAATTGAAAATGCCTACATGGCAAACAGTGTGCATCATTGGTGCACATGTGGCTAATAAAATATTAAAAAATTATTTAATTGCTACCTAAAAAAAGCCACATCAGCAACTTTATGAATAAAAAAAAAAATACACATCAAAAAGGATTTTTTTTTTTTTAAGCCATCAAGCTTTTCTTACACTTTCTTGCACTTTCTTGATTGTTGGGGTCGGCGATGGTTGTCAAAGAGCAATTTAGAATTTCAAAATTTCTAGGGCTTCAGTTTTTATTTATTTATTTTATTTTATTAATAATTTGAGATAATTATTGTCGGTATAAGTAAGGAACAATTGTTTAATAATAACCATATGTTTATGAATTGTGAATTAATCAATTGATTGTGTTAGTGTAAAATGAGGAGCAGTTGTTGAGTACTGTATATATGATTGTTTGTGTTCATGTGGCATGGGATTTGCTACTTTTGTGTTGCTGAATACATATTCAAAGGGTCAGTAAGTGATAATGATAAGTATTATTGCGAGATAATGAATGTATTTTCTAGGTTTAGCTTGATTTTTGTGTTTCTAGTTGCTCTGTTTGGCTAACAAGAAAGTCCATGAAAAGCTTGATTATTTGTTTTTAAAAGCTAATCCTTTCAAAAAAAAAAAAAAAAAAAAAAAATCTAATGTGGATTTTTTTATTCTTAAAAATTTCTGATGTGTCTTTTTAAATAGAAATTAAATATTATTTTAATATTTTATTAGCCTCACGTGCGCCAAATATGTACACCATTTGCCACGTAGGCATTTTTTGTTAGTGAGTTAACCATTAGGACCAATTTGACTAGAAGTTGAAAATAACATGGATTAAATTGATTGTTACCAAAATATAGGGGACCAAATTGATTGTGACTCCAAAATAAAGGAACCATAATGGTGTTTTCGTCTAATAATAAAGTATCTAGCCAAAAAAAAAGAAAAAGAAAAAGAGCTCTTCTATTGGCTAATAGAATGTTTTATCTATTTGTCTTATAATTTAATTAAGGCCTAACAATTAATGAATAAAAATTATTTTCAAAAATATATTGTAATTTTTTAAAAGTGTAAAAATTTTCAATTTCTCAAAAATTTTACTCTTCTTTTCTCTTTCTATCAAAATTAAAATTAGAAGTAATAGTTTTCCAAAGAAATTCATTATTGAAACCCATTGTTCAATACCTGAAATCTAACATTGCCAAGACAGACAGGGGACCATTTCAAACATGATATTTTATTCAAATACTTATTGTTTAGATTTTTTTTTAATTAAAAGTTTTAAAATACATTTTATATAAATAGATGAAAATAGTCCAATATTAAATTTTATAAAAATGCTAGATTTTTCTTACTAATACATGTATTGCTTATAAAATATTAACTAACAATACAGTTTAATTTTACGTCTACAAAAGTAGTTATCCATAATTAAAATGTGGAGTGTAAAGTCTGATGGAGGATTCTTGCTTTTGGGCATATGTTGAGGAGGCTCTCATTTTATGCGACTCGCTGACTGGCAGAGAATCAGGTGTTATGAACAAAGAATCATCAAAGAAGAAACGAAAATCAAGTGCTATGGACGAAGAATCATCAAAGAAAAAACTGGTTGAGTTTGAAAACTATGTATACGGTTTGATGAAAAATTATGCAGTATCTTCTGAGATTTTCTTACCTAAGAGCAGCTTCATGAAATGGTGGGGAAAGTATAGAGAAATTATGAAAACTTCTTATATATAGTTCACCTCTCACTAACTTAATTAAGAATGTCAAGAATTACGAGGAATATACTAAGGGCACCCTAGTGATTCCTGAGATGTAAAATTATATATTTCAAACTTGTCTGGCATTCAAAATTTATTCCCCAATAAATTGTAAATTGAGGACATCATCTTTTCAATCATTATTATTACTAGTCATGGATCCGCACAACTGCACAAGGCTTGAGAATATGCTATTATTTTTGTAATGGAATATATGTGCAATCTATTTTCTAAGATGTTCAAGATTATATAGTAGGGTTAGCCATAACAAAGGATTTCTACTCATAAGAATATTATTTAAAATATTCATTTTAAAAAAGCTATTTTTAAATTGTCCTTTACAAAAGCAACCAAGTGCAAAAGGAGGGTTTATTTTTTATTTTTCAAACAAAAATAAATTACTCCATATTGTTTGGGATTTAGATTCTCTAGATTTCTTAGGGTGCTCTACCAAGTAGATTTTTTTAAATCCTAACCACTCTTTAATAATTTAATGGTCTAGATTCTGCAATGTCAGCATTCAACTAAAAATATTTTTAATTATTTTGTTTGCAACATTATTTTATTATTTTAAGAATATTGTTAGTGAAATGCTGACATGACAGAATTTAGACCATTAAATCATTAAAGTGTGGTTAGGTTTTAAAGAAATCTATTGATAGAGTACCCTAAGAAATCTAGAGGATCTAAATCCCTTTTTTTGCTCTGTCAACTAATGAAAATTTTATATTCTCCATAAATAAAAACCTATATTTTTACTTTAATTTTTGTTTAAAATTTTTATCTACTCCTATTATGAGCCAATCCATTTTTGATACAATACATAGAGCGGTGATTGGAAAGGTAAGAAAAAAGTAGAGTTTTCTCATCATTTAAAAAACTTTCACTTGCATACCTCTATTGTGATGTTGTCTTTAATCTTAAACCACTATTCGTTGTCATCCATAATCATAGTTCTCTCTCTTTTAAAGCATACAAAAGAATCATCATAATCTTTCCTACTAAATTATTTCTCTTCTTGATACTATTAGGTTCTAAAAGTTTAGAACAATTGGCAAATCATGAATACAAACTTGTCTAGATATAGATCATAGAGTCTATAGGTTTTATTAGACAATACTCAAGGTGATTCAAGTCAAGATTCAAGAACAAGTAAGTTGTAGAAAGAAGAGTTCAAAAACTGCCTGGTTCAATCGATCGAGAGACAAGCTCGACTGATCGAAAATCGTATCTGCAGAATTTTAATTAAGCCCAAACAGCAGTTCAAGTCCATTAAGGATTAAGGTTTCAGATCTACTTCTCCCAGTATATAAAGACAACTCTAAGCACGTTTTTAAAAGGCTTTTTAGAGAGAGAAGAGTGTACTTCTTTTGTATTTAGGGTTTTGTACCCAAAAAGCTCTCTCATGTCTTCTCTCGGTGTTATTTCATGAAGAATCTCAAGATCCAGTGTTATTAAAGTTGCTGCTTTCTCTATTCATCAAAGGTGCTGATGATCTAAACCTTCAAGGGTGGTCTTGGAGTCACAAACAGGAAAGTTTGTGTTGCTAAACCTTTGAGTGGGTTCTCAAATTCACAAGCGTGGGTGTTTGTATTTTGCAAAGGCCAAGGAAAGAAGTAGTCCGTAGATTCGGAGCTATCATGGGGTTGTGGTAGTAAGTTTTTTACTCGTGGTAGCAATAGAATGTTAGTGGTCTAAGTTCTATTGTACAAATTTCAATTCTTTCATAGTGGATTTGCTTTTTACCTTGAGAATAGTTAGGTTAAATTCTCTTAAGATTTTTTACCGGTTTGGGTTTCTTGAGTCATCATATCTTTGTGTTCTTTATTTTCTGCTGCTTTACATGATATGATTGTTATTGTTTTAACCTAGATCTGAATAACAAACCTAAGTATTCATTTGGTTAATTAATTAGGTTAAACAATCTAGTTTACAGGGGTCTAAAAACTTTACAAATACATCTGTAAATATCTACCGAATCGAATATATCCATACGTTTTGCAAACAAAACACAAAATGTCACATGAGCAATTGTTACTCAACAATGATTAGTTGGACCCATTAAGAAAATAACTTTATATTGATAACCTATAAAAACAACTTTTTCCACCCAAAAAAAAAAAAAAATTGTAAATTTTTCCACTCAACAAAAAAAGGAAATGAAAGACAAATAGCAAAGCCTCATAATCAAGCTGCTATATAAATCAATTATAAAAGAAAAATAATGAAAATCTTATTGCAAAAGCTAAAATATGTCACTTATCTAATCATTTTTGTTTGACTTGTTGATCCCAATTATGGATAACACTCTTATATGCAGAAAGGAGATTGTGTCCTAAAATAAATAAGATTCCATCGATATATAATTTAAGCTTTTTGGTAAGGGTAATTTATCATGTGTAGTGTGACTAGTGTCAAGTCAATCATGCATTTTTAAACCTAACAAACGAAAGCTACCTAATTACATTCATTTGACTTACTAAAATTTTGAAGGAGTTATACTTTACCACCTTAAACTATACCTTCGATTATACTTTGCACCCTAAATTTCTTCGAATGCACGCTTTTTGCATCCTAAATTTATAATCATTGTTACATTTTACACCCCGACATTAAGTTTGTTATTAACTTGGACGGAAAAAGATGATACCATGTGAAAAAACTTAATTTTCTCTCTTCTCAATCTTTTAAAAACAAAAGAGATATTACACTTTACCGCCTTAAACTATAGTCTTGATTATACTTTGCAACCTAAACTTTGCACTTCCATCTAAGTTAATAGAAAACTTAATGTCAAGATGCAAAGTGTAACAAAAGTTATAGTTTAAGGCGCAAAACGTAACATGATGTATAGTTTAAGGTGATAAAATGTAATTTTTCCTAAAATTTTCAGCTTTTTAGCTTAATAAGCTTTTATGAATTTGTTGATCAATATTTTGTTTTTTTTTTCTTCTTACAAGCTGATATGTATAGGTCCCGTTATAGTTATATATATATATATGAAAAGAAATGTATCCACAAAAGATATTCGGTGCTCATTTCTTCTCACAAAGCAATGTGAAGTCTCATCAGAGTCATCAGACATTTGGCATTAAAATGAGCTTCACGCTTTCCTTAAAGGTGAGCTTTTTCATTCTTATAGCGACTTTTTCGGGATTTAAGAGCTGTTTATCATTCGGCATCTTCATCATTTCTTCTGATACGACCCCCTCCACGGCCGCATGCAGATCCTCTCTTTTCCCTCAAGGGGCTATGGTTAGATCTAAGGATTTTCAGAAATAAAACAGTAGACAAGAGGAAATTTATGGTTATATTTTGAGGGATAACTGAGACCTCCTCAACAACCAAAGCTTGATTTTTACTAAAATATTCTCATACCTCTTTATTAATCATAATAGGCCTTATATAAGCTTACAACTAAACGTAAAAACAAATCCAACACCTAGATGATAGAAACAATTCCTACAATTGCTAGCCTACTAATCTGATAAAGATAAAGGCAATTGCTATCATACTAAATAACAAATACTTGAAATATTAGATAACAATCAATAGCTAAGATAAAGATAAACTCCTAAGCAAATTCAAAAGCAAGAACCAATCTCATATGGCAGCTGGTACGTAACATCTTCCTACAAGTGCTTATTGCCTTTGTGTTAAGACTTCATACTAATGGGATTTTCTGGATGTTCCCATTCATTTTGCAATTGTGACCATAGTTAAATGTTATCTTCGAGTTATCAAATCCACAGTTCAATGATCAGTTATAATTGTATTACTTTACAGTTAACGTGGTATGAATTAGTACCACATATCTACAAATACATTGATTAACACTTTTTTGTCTCAACAATAATAACCAGTAACAACCTGTCACTTAGGATTTATCATAAAAATGTTGTAATAATGTTGTGAATATATAATTTCTCTAACTATATTGAACTACAATTATCAAGATAAATATTGAAACAAAAAGAAACTAAGGCCCATAAGTCCAACCCCATATGAAATGCTGCCTCACCACCTAAAATGCCTATTAAGACCCAGTTGAAATGAAGCAGGCATTTGCCTAAAAAAGTAAAACCCCAAATGCAATGCTGTATTTGCCTAAAAAAGTAAAACCCCAAATGCAATGCTGTTTCCTAAGAGCATCTCTCTAATAGACTTCTTAAACCTAAATTCCTTCAAATTTTGGAGAGTGAACCCTTAAAAAATTGGGTTATTGGGATGCTCTTTTTTCAAAGAGCTACATTGTAGCTCTGTAAACACATTTTTAAGTATGTAGTTATACATTAGTTACTTTTTAAGTCATGAGATGAAAGAGAAAAGGCCTTCTCATTAAACCACAATTTATGTAGCATATTGTAAGTTGTAGAGAAAAAATAGTAGGTTTATATGAAAAAGATATGCAACTAATCACAATTCATGTGACAGATTGTGAGTGATAGAGAAAAAGTGATGAGCTTATATAAAAAAGATATGCAACTAATCACAATTTGCTATGTAAAATAATTGCGGCAAAAGTTATCTTTTTATTTAGTGTTTTAGATTTTTTTTAAAGGGGCATTTCAAATTTTTCTTCTTTTTTATTTTCCTGAAATGCAAAATTTCCTTGAATTGCCGTGCCCATGAGAAAGGGGAAAAAATGTGAAAGCAAGGAATAGTGTAAACACATTTTTATTGTTTGAAAAATATTTAGCTATGTACCACTTTTTTTAAACTTGAGTTTAAGAAATTCAAGTTTGACATGGAACTCGAGTTTCAAAAACTCGAATTTCATAAAAATGGCCACTAACATGCATTAACGTAGATTATTTGAATTAAAAATAGCCATAAGAAACTTGAGTTTAAGAAACCTAAGTTCCTAGCAATATATTACTTAAGTTTTACAAACTCGAGGATAATGTAAGAATGTATTCTACATACATGCTTCAAGTTTTAAAGAATATTTTAACTGTTTGGCATTAGAATTCCAATTACACTCTGCTCAAGCCAATTAACACAAAAAAAGAGATGAAGACTCACGTGAAAGGCTGGAAAAAGAGGAGGCATAAATCATACCGTCTACACTATGGCTAGTCAACCAATAATCCAAAGGAGTGAAAAAATGGTGCTGGACGGACCCGTAAGTCTACATAGGCACTGTTTAAGTCATCATGATTTTACTAAATTAGTCTTACTTTAATTGGGAAATCAAGAAAAGCAATACCACCTTAATCAATGATGTCTGTCAGGAGCATAGATAATAACAAACGTTGCATGCTTTTACTTTAATACAGTAAATGGCTATCGTATAATCCACATCAGCAAAACTTGAGTACAACAAAGAACTCGAGTTCTGCATGCCATTTTTAATTAAAATAATTCACGTCAGTAGAATTGTCTTTTATAAAATTCGAGTTTTTAAAACTTGAGTTCCATGTCAAATTTAACTTTCTCAAACTCAAGTTTAAAAAAAATAATAAATTGTTAAATATTTTTTAAATAGTGATAAAATATTAATAATTTTGACCAATAGTGATATTTGGCTATTTTGACCGTTAAACACTAGTTACTTTTTAAGTCATGAGATGAAAAAGAAAAAGTTAATAGCAAAAAATTTTAAGAGAACATAATAAACCACAAACTGTTTATATGACAATTAGATTGTGAGTGATAAAAAAAGAAAGTGATAAGTTTGTATAAAAAAAAAAAATGTGCAACCATTACAATTTGCCATGTAAAATAATTGTAGCAAAAATTATCTTTTATCCTTTATTTTAGC
Organism: Lithocarpus polystachyus; assembly: GCA_033629205.1. Classification (NCBI taxonomy): domain Eukaryota; kingdom Viridiplantae; phylum Streptophyta; class Magnoliopsida; order Fagales; family Fagaceae; genus Lithocarpus; species Lithocarpus polystachyus. Next base: position 36,240,973 of record CM066165.1, read on the forward strand.
TTTTTTTAAGGGTTTCAGATTTTTACTTTTTATTTTCCTGAACAGTAGATTTTCCTTGAATTGCCGTGAGAAAGGGGAAAGACGTGAAAGCAAAGAATTTTGAGTTTTGTTTAATATACTTCTATTTCAGAAAAGACACACAACAAAATGTAGGGCAGGTATCTATTATTATAAATATAATTTAATTGGGTAGATTTTTATATATTTTTGTTACTAGTGTGTTCCCGCTGGGGTCTTGGTCAAGTTGTTTTATTTAACGACTTTAAGTTCTGCTTTCTAACACAACTACCGACAATTCTGGATTAATTTATCTGTGATGTAATTATGCGTAATTATGCACAGGTTCCACATACAAAACGCCAAATCCAGACGTTAGCTGTGTAGAGCAGGTATCTATTATTATAAATATAATTTAATTGGGTAGATTTTTATATATTTTTGTGACTAGTGTGTTTCCGCTAGGGTCTTGGTCAAGTTGTTTTATTTAACGACTTACAAGGTCTAACACAAGTCCTGCTTTCTAACACAAGGTCTAACACAAGTCCTGCTTTCTAACACAAGGTCTTCTAGACAATGACACTGACAGGACAGCTAACTCTCGTACTAGCCAACGCAGAGGTAAGGTCCAGCAAAGATGTGAAAAAGAGGCAAATTACCATTCAACTTATCTGGGCCCACTCAATATAAAAACTGAGAAAATGTGAAAATTTCAGTATATCATAGACTTTCTTTTGTTAGTCATAATTGATAGCAAAAGTGAGGAACGAAAAATTTCGCACCAGTTGAATCTACAAGTTAGTAATAATAAGTAAAAAGATGTTAATAATAAATTTTAGAATAAAATTAAGTAAAAATTTATCAACTTAATAATTGAAAAAAAAAAAAATAAAGTTGATAGTTGTTACTTGTTTCTTGTTACCCAGAAATACTGTATATATTATGAAAATTTTTTTTGTGTCTATGAGTTATTTCTTTTTAAATTTTCTCTTTAGATGTGGACAGCATATATATAATGGAATTTCTTATATATAGTAGGAAAAGTCCAGGCACCATCCTTCTTGTCTCGTGTCTTTGACTCTTTGTGGAGGATTCAAAAGAATGAGTGATAGGGTGGAAAGAAAGAATGTCTCTTTAATAATAGTGGGAATTTTTTTTGCTAAACAAATAATAGTGGTGGGGGTCTTGTGGCAAAATATTGTAGAATTTTAAATTTATTTGCGTTATAGGTATTGTTTGAAGTTATTTAGCGAACTGAAGAGAGAGAGAGTGAATTTCGGCAATTGTATTGCCGAAATTCAATCAAAGTATGAGAGAGAGAGGAAAAGTAGGTAAGAGAAAAATTCGAATTTCGGCAATGACAATGCCGAAATTCTACTGCCCATGTGAGTCCTCAAAGTGATTGTGAGGAGTGCCAAAAAAAAAAAAATTTTGCCCCCCTATTTCAGCAATGGCATTGCCGAAATAGGGGGGGGAATTTTTTTTTTTTTTTTTTGCCTCCTATTATTATTGTTGTTATTTTGTGTTTATTTATTATTATTTAATTGTGTTTTTTTTTTTTGCAAGTATCACTCTATAATTCTCACGATTGTGGCATCTCAACTCTCTAATTAAATTTATGTATGTGTTTTGTTAATTTTGAAATTATTTAATATTATTTATTGTTATTATTAGTATATGACCATAAAAATTGTAATAAATTGTATTATTTTGATCTTTTTATAATCAATTTTACTTTGTTATTATCGATTATTACATTTATTACTTGGAAAAAAATATATGTTTGTTGGTTTATAATAAAGATATGTATGTGTATTATTATTATTATTATTATTATTATTATATAAAAAAAATTCCCCCCTATTTCGGCAATGCCATTGCCGAAATAGGGGGTTAATTTTTTTTTTTTTTTTGCCTCCCTATTTCGACAATGCCATTGCCGAAATAGAGGGGGCAAATTTTTTTTTTTTTTTTGGCACCCCTCACAATCACTTCGAGCTCACAGTGGCAGTAGAATTTCGGCAATATCATTGCCGAAATTCTATTTTTTCTCTCTCTCCCTTTTTCCTCTCTCTCTCTCTTATACTTTGTTTAAATTTCGGCAACATAGTTGCCGAAATTCACTCTCTCTCCGCAATTCACTAAATAACTTCAAACAGTACCTATAATACAAATAAATTTAAAATTCTGCATAATTTAGCCAAAAGACTCGGAATTGGATGCTTATTATAGTATATTTTCATATTGTAGTAGCTCATTCATTCAAAGATAATAGAAAATGACTCTGGATTAAAGCAAGTCATCAACTAAACCTACACGGTCATTGAGACTTGTCGTCTTGTGATGCACCTGAATTTCCTGGGTAATTTCTCTCCTGATGAGTAGAAAAGTAGAACCATGCGATGCATTATGCTTACATATGTACTGCTCAGATTGCTCAACTTTCCTAAGCAAATTAATTTAAAGCCAGAGAGAGAGGATGACACAAACTCAGTTGTTATGTAAAATAAAAAACCAGATCATTTCTTTTTCTTTCCTTAGTTGTTTGTGTTTGTTTCCTGTGATTAATTATTCTTGATGGCAGGGTTAACAGTGGGTTAGAGTTGGCAAATTTCGTGGTGAGCCTTGATGTCTTGCACGATTCGCATATGTTTGCTGAAGAGCGTCTTTAGTTACACCTAATTATCTTGAAATGTTGGAGAATGAACCTATAAAATTGCGTTACTGGTAAATTTTTTTTAAAATTTTTAAAATAGAGCTATAATAAAATATAAACAATTAAAAAAAAGAGCTATACTAAAATATAAACAATTAAACATGGTGGTTATTGTATGTAAAGAAATATAAACAATAACAAAAAATCATGAAAATTTGATATTTTTTAATGAAATGTAATTTAAAATAAATAATTTAATGTGATATATTTTGAAAAGTGAATATGTAAAATAAAAAAAGTAAGTTTTTATATTAAAATAGGCATAAATTTTTACACAAACTAAAGTGAATGCTCTAACATTGGCAAGACAACTAATTCTTGTACTATCGGGTCAAAGGTAGGGTCCTGTGAAGACATGAAAAAACAGACAATGTTTCTCTTTAAACTAATTTGAAATACATATTCTTATTATATCCTCCATACTTGCAAAATTTTAATAAGATCAAAGATCAATAACTATATCATCAATCAAATGTTTAAATTTTAAGTTTTTGTTGCCTAAAATTATGCATAAAAATAAATTTATTGATTGAATAATGTTAGGTTCTAAAAGTTTAGAACAATTGGCAAATCGTGAGCACACAAGAACATGCAAGCTGCAGAAAGAAGAATTAAGAATCTGCCTGGTTCGATCGATCGAAAAACAGGCTCGATCGATCGAAAGTCGTATCTGCAGAATTTTAATTAAGCCCAAACAGCAGTTCTAGCCCATTAAGGATTAGGGTTTCAGATCTACTTCTCCCACTATATAAAGGAAACCCTAAGCACGTTTTTTATAAGGCTTTTTAGAGAGAAAAGAGTGTGCCTCTTTTGTATTTAGGGTTTTGTTCCTAAAACCTCTCTTATTACTTCTACCGGTGTTATTCCTTGAAGAAATCTCAAGATCCGGTATTGCTGAAGTTGCTGCCTTCTCTAGTCATCAAAGGAGCTGATGATCTAAACCTTCAAGGGTGGTCTTGGAGTCACAAACAGGTGAGTTTGTGTTGCTAAACCTTTGAGTGGAGTCTCAAAGTCACAAACGGTGGTGTTTGTGTTTTGCAAAGATTAAAGAAAGAAGGAGTCCGTGGATCTCGGAGCTATCATGGGGTCATGGTAGTAAGTTTCCTACACTTGGGTAGCAATAGGATGTTAGTGGTCTAAGTCGCTATTGTGTAAACTTCAATTCTTTCTAGTGGATTTGCTATTTTACCTTGAGGATAGCTAGGTTAAATCCTCCCCAGGTTTTTTTTTACCGGTTTGGTTTTCCTGGGTCATCATATCGTTGTGTTATTTATTTTTTCGCTGCTTTACTTGATATGATTATTATTGTTTTAACCTAGATTTGAATAATAAACCTAAGTATTCACTTGGTTAATTAATTAGGTTAAACAATCTAGTTTACAGGGGTCTAAACGAACTGACAAGTGGTATCAGAGCGGGTAGCTCTTTTGTTTTTGATCTTTTGATCTTTGAGCTGATCCTTGATCCCTGTTATCATGGATAATTTGAAGTGTCTTTCTGCTCATGTTTGTGATGATTTGAATAAAAAGGACACTGTTGTTTCTGTTGATTTTATTGATGCCTTTGAAACTCTTCGTAAGGAATTATCTAAGTCTTTGAAAATTGCTAAGAAATTTAAAGAAGAGTTAAAATTGGCTAATCTTGAAAAAGAGGAATTGATTGTTAGATTAGATGAATCTAATAAAAAGAATGAATTTTTGAGAAATCAAATTTCCTCTCAAGATGAGAAGATGAAAAGCTTGGAACAAGAGTTAGTTGAATCTAAAGCTAAAATTGAAAATTTGACTAGTACCAAGCCTGCTGATGATAACAGAAGTTTTTCTGTTTCTTTTAAGCCTAAAGCTGAAAAACTTTATATCCCTCCTTTCAAAAGGAATAATAAAGAAAAGGCTTATTTTGCTAGGTTAGACAAAGGTAAAAGTTCTGATGTAGACGCTAAAGTTTCTAAACCTATGTCTAAACCTATTGTTAGAGAGCATAAGAAATCTATTTTTGTGCCTACTTGTCACCTTTGTGGTGTTGTTGGTCATATTAGACCAAATTGTTCTTTGTTGAGGCAAAAACCAAAATCTGAGACTAGATTTGCTGTTAGGAATACTGATGTTCCTAAATTTGTTCCTGTTTGTCACTATTGTGGTGTTTCTGGTCATATACGTCCTAATTGTCATAAATTGAAATTTAAGCATTCTGTGTTTCAGTCTAGGACATGTGATGATATTTCTCCTGCCATAAGTCCAAATAAATTATTTCATATGCTTTTGAAAAATTTAAGCTTGTTGGCTTGTGAAAGGAAATTGCAGGATTTTAGTCTTTCTCAGAAGATTGGTGTAATCCCTCAAATACACTCTGCTTCACATGGATTTTCACCTACAAAGCCGAAGACTCGTGCTATATGGGTGAGAAAAGATTCTTTAAGGTGAGTGTTGTTGACTTGTCCCTGATTTAATTCTTTCAATTATTTGTGGACATGTTTTGTTTTTGTTTTTGGTTGTTTTGTTTTTTAGGTTGTTTTTTTTTTTATTAAAAAAAAAAATTCAAAAACATTGAAAATTTTCAAAAAGACAAAAATATTTTATTTTGTGTCTAGTTTTAATTTTTTTTGAGGATTACATGGATTATGATATCTCTCTCTTGATTTAGAACATGCTTGATATTGTGGAGAAACATAAATAGTATGTGTTATATAAGTGCTGAGCTATTTTTTGATTTAGTGTGAGTATGTACTAGATTGTACATGTACTCAAGGGTTAATTAAGAAATTGATATTTCTTGTTTGTGTACCCTCTATAGCTTGGTTAAGCACTGTCATGCATTGCATTTGTATTTTTAATCATTTAGCATAATGTGTGCTTTTTGTTTTTGGTCATAAAATTTCTTTTAAACCAAAAATAATTTTGTGTTTTGCATTAATTGTTCTTGGATTTGAAATCAAGGATTGGCCATATTATCTTTACATAACATGTTTATGTACTTTGTTTAGCTTGGATAAGCTTATTTATTGCACTTTACTAGCTGAAGTCTTTGTAGTGCTTGTTGTGTGGGAAGATGTTTATAGTTTTTGATCACTTTGTCTTGATCTTGAAGTCACATGCCTTTGATTGTTGGACTTGAACTTTTTGAGAAAGGCATAAATAACCATCTCACCACTGTTTACTAGCCAATCATGAACACCTTAGTGCATATCGTAAGATTTTGTGCTCGAGAAAGTGTAGCACATGTACAAAAAGAAACTAAGGTGTAGCTTCTATTAAAATTGGTGTGTACATTATTGAGCTATAATAATTTCACAATTCATAAAATTGGTGTGTTCATTATCCCGGCTTTTATTAAGTTTCTAATTAATAAATTTGAATATTGAGGCAAATCAAGAAACTTACATGATTGCAAGCTTTTATTCTAGGAGATGTGAGAGTTATATGATGTAACTCTTTAGGTGATAGTCTCTTTCAAATTCTATGTGATGAATTTTGTAGACTTTGTGATTGATTACTATTCACATATCACCTCACATGTTTCTTAAGCTTTTGCTAGTTGCACACACTACACAAAGTTACTCTTTGCTAAACTTTGTACATGTTATTGTGTGTGATTTGTTTTGGCCATCCAAGATTATATGTTCCTTGATTTTGATGCAAAATTTGAGTATTAAGGACAAATTGATTGAAAATCTTAATTTTGAAAGATCTAGGTTGAATTCATGTGTTTTTGAAAAACTTTCAGTCTCATACTCATGTATTTCATTCATGAAATATTGTGCTTTGAGGAGTTACTGCATTAAATTGCTCTGTTTTTCAAAAATTTAAGTTTTCCAGATTTTCGACCGATCGAGGGTGTTTTTCGACCGATCGAAATTGCGATTAAAATTTTTGGTTTGATTCTGTCTGACTCGATTGGTATTCGATCGATACTCGATCGATCGAAACTGAAAAATTTTCAGTTTTTAGAGTTTTGACCAAATTTTTTTTCATGCATCATTTATGGTTAGGATTCACATGAGTTGCATTGTTTTTGTATCTATCTTGCAGTTATATCTCTTATTGTTTTCACACATAATATGCATACACTTTGCTAAATTGGGTACTCAACTTGAATTGAAAATTGATTGATTAATTTTTGAGTTCTTTGTACATTTTAGTATATGCTATTTTTTCTTTATGTGTGAATTGCAGAAAATATTTTTCTTACGAGATATGAAGGATAATCAATGTGCAAATATTTTCTCTACTCATGCAACTATTTATGGGTTACATAGTGTCAAGTTTGCATTTATTAAAAGAGAGAATATTTTTCTTCATGTGTATCCTCAATTTTTTTTGGTTTGTGTGTTTTTATTTATCACCACCTCCTAAATTTTCTCAAAACTGTTTTTCCCAAAACTTGTTTTGTTTTTCCTATTTTTATAGGGGGAGAAAAGTTTTTTTTAACTTTGTTGTTCATAGGGGGAGTTGTTGCTCTTTATAGGGGAGTTATCTCTTTTTTCTATAGAGCTAATCTGTTTTATATTCCCTTGGTTATCTTTTTTCTCTCATGTTTACTCTTTGTTTGAGTTGTATTTGTCAATACGTGACAAAAAGGGGGAGAAATAGATGAAATATGGGAATCTTGTTTGTCTTGTTTAGGGGGAGAAAATTGTTTTTGAAAAGGGGAGAATATAAAAACTTTTTGATGTATCTAACTTAGGGGGAGAGTTAGTTTACTTTTGTTTTTATATTGTGCTTCATTTTGTTTATATGTCTTTCTTTCCACACATGCGTTGATGTGTTTGTTGAGTGTTTCAGGAAAGACAGGTGCATTCTGATCAAGACCTTCTACCTCTTCTTGGCAACTTCTAGGTTAAGAGTCTTAGATTGGGATTTGTGATGTAATTGGGCATTTTTTTTGTATTGGGTTGTTCTTGTATTTTAGCATTTCATATTGTATGAAAGTTTTGTCACGAATTGCCAAAGGGGGAGATTGTTAGGTTCTAAAAGTTTAGAACAATTGACAAATCGTGAGCACACAAGAACATGCAAGCTGCAGAAAGAAGAATTAAGAATCTGCCTGGTTCGATCGATCGAAAAACAGGCTCGATCGATCGAAAGTCGTATCTGCAGAATTTTAATTAAGCCCAAACAGCAGTTCTAGCCCATTAAGGATTAGGGTTTCAGATCTACTTCTCCCACTATATAAAGGAAACCCTAAGCACGTTTTTTATAAGGCTTTTTAGAGAGAAAAGAGTGTGCCTCTTTTGTATTTAGGGTTTTGTTCCTAAAACCTCTCTTATTACTTCTACCGGTGTTATTCCTTGAAGAAATCTCAAGATCCGGTATTGCTGAAGTTGCTGCCTTCTCTAGTCATCAAAGGAGCTGATGATCTAAACCTTCAAGGGTGGTCTTGGAGTCACAAACAGGTGAGTTTGTGTTGCTAAACCTTTGAGTGGAGTCTCAAAGTCACAAACGGTGGTGTTTGTGTTTTGCAAAGATTAAAGAAAGAAGGAGTCCGTGGATCTCGGAGCTATCATGGGGTCATGGTAGTAAGTTTCCTACACTTGGGTAGCAATAGGATGTTAGTGGTCTAAGTCGCTATTGTGTAAACTTCAATTCTTTCTAGTGGATTTGCTATTTTACCTTGAGGATAGCTAGGTTAAATCCTCCCCAGGTTTTTTTTTACCGGTTTGGTTTTCCTGGGTCATCATATCGTTGTGTTATTTATTTTTCCGCTGCTTTACTTGATATGATTATTATTGTTTTAACCTAGATTTGAATAATAAACCTAAGTATTCACTTGGTTAATTAATTAGGTTAAACAATCTAGTTTACAGGGGTCTAAACGAACTGACAAATAATATATAACATCCAATTTAAAAGAAATTTTACATGTGTGTAAAGAATATAAAGAAAATACAATTCAATAGTTAAATTTTGAAACTTCAAATTCAATTAAAAATATAAGAGAAGTTTGAAAGATTTCTGTCTAAATCATAGTTTCTTGAAAAAGAGAGACATAATTTTTTTTAATTTTCCATTTGAAGTTTTGGTAAAAGAAAAAGTGGAAAGAAGAGTGAGAGGAACAAAAAAAAAAATTGTCAAATTCTTAATATATTATTATTTGATTTTTTATATGATATTGTAAGAGTAAAAATGTCAAGTTTACTTGTACATATAATTTTCTCTATAATTTTTCCCTTACAAAGTTTTATTAATGGGAAAAATAACTTTTCGGCAAAAGAAGAGAAAAGTCCTCCATAACTTTTTTCACGGAGAGTAATGAGATGTAAATGATAGGCAAAGATAATAAAAATGAAGGTATATTAATTACTCGTTATCCATCAATCATAGCTAAATAGTACCATTTTAGCAAGTTGAGAATTCAACAAGTTTGGGAATAATGTTGTGTCCAGTCGAGGAGCTAGCTTGTCGGCAGAGCCATTAATTTCCTCAAGACGTCGACCTTAGAAGAAATGGTCATTAGCTTCCGAGCCTCTCTACATGCACCATCAAGTACCATAGAAAATTTCACATTCTCTCATAATTCAACTCATCTGAATCCACTCAATGCAAAGATAGAGAGAGAGAATGTGAAAATTTCAGTATCTTATAAACTTCTTTTTGTTAAGTATAAGTGAGGAATGAAAAATTTCACAGCAGTCAAATCCACAAGTTGTTAATAATATGTAAAAAATGTCAAGTTTATCAAAATAAAATAAAATAAAAAAATGTGAATAATAAATATAAATAAAATCCAATTAAAATTAATCAACTTAAAAATTGTAAAAAAAAAAAAAATGTCGGCATGTACACACAACAACACATAATGAGTAATGTTAGAAACACATAATTTGCCATAATTTTGTGTTACAACTCGTCAAAGTTGTAGCACAAAATTGTGAGAAATTATGTATCCCCACATTACTCATACACAATTTAAAAGAGTTGGCAGATACTATCCCCAATAACACTGTGTGTTGTGAAAATTTTCGGGTTTATAATGTAATTTATATATATTTTTTTCTTTAGACTTGGAGAGCATAATGGAATTTTTTTGGGTAGGAAAGGACTAGGCACCGTCCTTCTTTTGTCTTGTCTTTGTGGAGGATTTATAAAGAGTGAATCGCAGCTCACCGTGAGTGATGGTGTGGTCCAGTTCGATGTTTCTTTCAAAATAGTGGAATTGGTCCAGTTCGATGCTTATAGTCCTAATTTGGTGGCTCTTTTATTTAAAAGATAATGTAGAAAAATGATTTTGGGTTAAAGTAAAAAGCAAGTCAAGTAAACCTCCTCGGTTATTGGCTAGTCGTCTTGTGAAATTTCCTGGGAAATTTCTGTACCTGATGAGTAGAACCATTCAATGCTTTATTCTTATAAATGTAAGACTCAAGTTTGCTCAACATTACTAAGCAAATCTAAAGCTAGAGAGGATGACCCAAACTCAGTTGTAAGTGTAAATTAAATAAAAAAAAATAGTTTCTTTTTCTTTATTTCCCTAGTTGTTTGTGTTTGTTTTTCTGCACTTTTTCTCTCTTCCTTTCAAGTTTGTTTCTTGACCAAGACATTCAATACCAAAGAGTAATGCATCATCATTTCTTTGCTAATTTTTCCTATGATTAATTCATGATGGCAGCTTTAGCAGTGAGTTAGAGTTGGCAAAGTTTGTGGTGAACCTTGATATCCTACAACATGCATGGACTGCAATTACGGAGCTATGCAAAGAAACCAGTCAAAATGAAGAACCATCTTCCTCAGTGAAATTCAAAGTTTTTGAGCTACCAAACTGTACCATCATTGCTTTTTTCACTTGGCCTGCCAATAGCAAAGACTATGTTCAGGGAAATGGAGGAGGAGATTTTGTTGCATCATCAACTCTTAAGGATTCTTTTCCTCTCTTCAATTTCCTGTGCCCCAAAGATAACCAAGAGTTCTCCATTAACAAACCTGCATTTCAGCTTTTTAGCACCAATATTTTTGGTGCGCTCCCTTTCTTGAAATCGAAGGTACCTATATATATACTCTGAATTTTTTTTATTTTTATTTTTTTGGTCATATATATATAGCAGTTGTAAGCATTAAGTTCGATACATGTGTCTTCTTGTCGAGAAACTTGCACTTGCTGGCCTCAATGATTTGATCTAGCTCAATGTTCAACATTTGATTGAATTACTATTTGGACGAAATCTGATCTTTTTTTTTCTTTTTCTTTTTCTTTTTCCTGCTAAATAAAAGACTTTTAAACCACACAAGCAACAATTGCCGGGGATGCCTCTCCCAAGATAACATGTACCAAAACTTGGGGGGCCAAATCCCAGATCAAAAGTTGGATGAAATCTGATTGAGTTTCCTTTTACCTGAACTTGTATATATAAAAGTCTGGCAGAAGCTCCCTCGTTGTACTTTTACATGCTAGTTTTTTTGACTGATGCGCTTGAGTTGCTAGATCACTGTATCTGTTTCTAGATTACTGTATCACTTTGGATACTACTTATTACTTAAAATTGAAATATGATAGTAAATAGTATTATAAGGCTTGCTTATTACTTAAAATTGAAAATATGATAGTAAATAGTATTATAAGATTCAATTTTAATGTTAAATTTGTGTTTTAACATACTTACGGGTCCTATAAACAATGTTATAATAACTTAAAAAAATGGGCAAAACGTACAGTATCTTAAATTTTCTACTTAAAATTTTGACATCTCTCCCATTTAACATTATAAGCCCGCAAGGCTTAAATTTTTTTCCTTTTTCCTTCTTCCTTTTTTCCCTGTGCTGCGAGAACCCACGGCCATGGCTTCAAATCTCCACCGAGAGAGAGAGAGAATCATAGATTAGAAAAAAAAAAGGCAGAATCATGGATCAGAAAAGAAGAAAGGAAACAACTCTCTTTCTCTCTCGGTGTGTGTATGTTTCCTGTTTTTCTTTTCTGATCTATGATTCTTTCTCTCTCTCTCTCTCGGTGTGAGTGTATCTGCTTCCTTTCTTCTTTTCTGATTTTTGATTCTTCCTGATCTATGATTCTTTCTTTCTCTCTCGGTGTGGGTGTATCTACTTCCTCTCTTCTTTTTTGATTTTTGATTCTTCTGATCAATGATTCTTTCTTTCTCTCTAGGTGTGTGTGTATCTGCTTCATTTCTGATCTATGATTCTTTCTTTCTCTCTCGGTGTATCTGTTTCTTTTCTTCATTTCTGATCTATGATTCTTTCTTTCTCTCTCAGTGTGTGTACCTGTTTCCTCTTCTTTCTGATCTCTGATCTATGATTCTTTGTTTCTCTCTCTCTGCACAAAATAATGAAAGAGACTGTGCCTGTGATGATGGCTTTGTTGATGTTAAGAGTGTGGAAGTTTCGGGTATAGCTGAAAAGGGTCTTTTTTTTTTTTTTTGTGTTGGAAACCCAATAAATCTGGCTTTTATGTTTTGATATTTCTTGTTTAGTTACTAAGAAAATGAGGTAGAAAGGTCCTTTTGCAGTTGTAGTATGGAAAAAAGAAGGAAGAAGGAAAAAAAAAAAAAAAAGTTTTAACGTTGTTTGCTTATAATGCTAAATGGGACAGGCATCAAAATTTTAAGTAGAGAATCTAAGATACTTTATAAATAGGACAGATGTCAAAATTTTAAGTAAAGAACTTAAAATACTATATAAATAAAGTACTGTATTTAAGTTTTGCTAAAAAAAAAAAAAAAAACCAAATCCAACTAAGTTTGGATATCGGTGCTATCCAAACTCACATTTATTTGCCATGAAACAGTTACTATTATTATTATTACTATCAAGGATTTAAATTAAATATCTATCCTTGAAATGATATCTGGTTAAATGACAAAAATAATAACTCGTGTTGAGATATCATTATATTAAAAGAAAAAAAAAAGTATGGTATTTAATTATTAAAGTTTTTTTAAAATTTCTGGTATTTCCGATGTATTGATCAGTAAACCTAATATATGTCAGTCTCTTAAAAAAAATTAAATAAACAAATCATTTTGCAATCTTTCACATATTTCTGTTCGTATTTCAGCCCAATTTTCAAGATATTGATGTCACTTTTCAAATCTAAACCAACACATTAAAAGCTGCTCCAAACAATGTGTCTAGACTACAATCACATATTTTTTTCCAACAAATTTCATAATTATTGAGTGGGTGATTGTGAGTGACAAACACATTTGAAATTCATGAACTTATCATTTTTTTTCTTTACTACTCACAATTAACTAATTCAACAATTGTAAAATTTATTGTGAAAAAAAAGATGTTATGTTCATAGCACTACAACCATTTTATCACAATCTCTTTTCATAATCATCGAAGAGACAAACTTTAAAAGGTAGACAAAAAAAAAATGGTATTAGTGGTGGTCCTGATAAGAATTAATGATTACTTAGAAGGTGTTTGGTTTTTGTGTTTCCATCGCTTATAACTCTGTTTCCATTATTTATAACTCAAAAATGGTAGGACTCATAATTGAGAAGTTTGTTTGGTTTTTGTTTCTATCACTCAATTTTCTGATTTTTGAGTGATGAGTTATGGAAACTGAAAACACATTTTAAGCGTTTTTAGTTTTCAATATTCAGTTTTCAATGACATTTTCGTAATTAAACCCTCAGAAATGTCAATTGCAATATTTGACTTTTTTTTTTTTTAAACAAAGTAACGGCAGAACTAAGTGATGAATGCCAAATTGCTGGGTTTGGGAAAATTGTGGTATTTTAAGTGATGAGTGACGAAAATTGAGTGAGAAGTGATGAGTAATAAAAAAAAAAAAAAAAAAAAACCAAACAGGGCCTTAGCATTTATACATTTATGAAATCTATTCTGAGAAAATATTTTGTCTAGTATTGTCCTGTTCCAAAACACTTACTTTTGACCTTTTTGTTTTGTGTAACTTTTTTTTTTTTTTTTTATTAAAAAGAAAGGGGCTAAGCCATAGTTATGTACCTAGCTCCATTCGACTGATATTTTTATTATGCAACTTATCCTTTTTACTAATAGAAAGATTTCCATTTTAATTTTTTAAAAGCTTATCATTATCATTATTACATATCTCACTCTTCCATGTTAGTGGTGTCAATGGTTGATGATGTCGCCAATTACTGTCAAATATATTCTTAACTGTGTATGTAAACTCTTGACTTTTATTTTGTAAATCAGTTTATTTCTTCCTTCCATGCATGTTGCTGCTGTTAACTGTTCAGAATGACTGTTACATATATATATATATATATATATATATGTGGAGAGAGAGAGAGAATCTTTTTATATTTTCTAAGAATTAGATACGTGAATTTGCATTTATATATAATTGTCACAAAATTAAAAAGACATTTTGCATTAATTTTTTTTAGGAAAATTCTGCAAGAAATTAGAGTACATTAATTAATATCTAAAGACACTTGACATTAAATTATTAAACAATAGAATGACGCTTGACATCAAATTATTGGAAAATTTAAAAAGATATTTGGCACAATATGGAGTCCAGATATTTTAACTTGATTGAGTTTCCACTTTAATATAGTTATATTATGGGTTTGAGAAACTTGTTGGATTTTACAAATTTACATATCCCAATTGGTTTAATTGGAGTTTTTATTTAATTTTTAAAAAAATTTATATTCAGTTGAAGCGTTTATTAGAATAGGGAAAATGGAAAAAATCATATAAAATAAAACCTTAAAAGACATATGTCTCTAAATAATCAAATTAGAACATAAGCTTAATTTCTTATTTTCACATCTTGGTCAGATTGTAAGTTTTCCTGCAATATTGAAGGTAATTTTTATAAATATAAGTCCTTTTTGGACTCACTTTTATCCACTAAAACTTTCAGATAACTAATTCCACCCGTTAGAACCAGTTGCAAAGTAATCTAGGAACATTCACTCCGAACAAGTTGAGCAATTTATACTCTTGCCTAAAAGTACTCTCCACTTGCTATTGATAGATTAATTTCAAAAGTTTCACTTATTAGTATGAAGATGTTAATATTGATCTATGCAAAGAAAATTCGATAATAATATTAGTTTTAGATAATGTATAATTGAGCTGAAGTTATAAATTTTTAAACTTTCATAGATTTTGAATTCATTAGGAAGTTAATTTTATTAATTTTGGCATAATTGTATGTTTATATTTCCAGTACGGGTTTGTGACCAATATTCATAGTTGGCATAATAACATTTAACAATGTGTACAATATGCATGCCGAATATTTTGAGTTTCAATTATTGAACAATGAGAATGTGACTTGGCCAGTTATAAACATTGTAAGATTCATATCATAATGCAGATTGACAATTCCAAACCATTAATTATCACCGGAAACTCTCTGGGAGGATCTGTTGCCACTCTCTTCACCATTTCACTGCTAGAAAAATTCAATTTTTCAACCACCAAACGCCCACTTTGCATCACTTTTGGTTCACCCCTTATTGGTGATGAAGGCTTGCAGGAAACCATATCTAAATATGCAGCATGGAACTCTTGCTTTTTGCATGTGGTTTCTGACCAGGATCCAGTTCCTAGAGTCTTAATTAATGGTGACAAGGGTTACAAGCCTTTTGGAACATTTCTCTTGTGTTCGGAGCTGGGTTGTTCTTGTTTTGAGGACCCCCAAACCATTTTGGAGTTGTTGATGGCAGCCTATATAGGGAGTCCTGAAAATCAAGATCCTAATAAGGTTTTTGAGTCCTATGGAACCTTTGTGGAGCATCTCAATCTTAAGGTACTTTGCAAGGATACTGCCGATCATGAGTCATCAATTGATTGGACTACACCATTACGGGCAGGCATTATTACAAAACTAGCAGCAATTGGACTGGTGCGATCACAGGTAACTCAAATACAATTCTTTTTGAATCGTATATAATTGGAATGCTTATTTGAGCTATGTCATTTGTATGGTACATATACGTTACACCTAGACAATACACGAAATAGAATAATGTAATGAATGAAATGCTTACCGATTAAGTATTAACAAGTAACCAAAGCCTCTAATGTTTCTTACATGAGTAAAAATTACTACAATTTGAAGTCTTTGTCTTTGTCCTTGTGATCTTTCAAAACTTCCCTTCTAGCCTAACTCATTTTTACAAGTTATTGCAGCCATTGCAAAACGTTGATATCAACAGTATCATTGCAAAGACAGAAAAACGGGAAAAAGCGAAGGCAATTTTTAACAAGCAGGCTTTTGATCCCACCAGGGGGTTGAATGAAATAAAAATATATATGGCTTATCTAGAACAGTATAAGAAGTTGTCTAAAGACAAAGGAATTGGATACTATGACAGATATAAGCATGAAATGACTACGACTGAATTGGATCTGTCAAAGTTTAAAAAATTCCTCACATGTTATTGGGAAGAAATGGTTGATCAAGCAGAGAAAAGGCCCCAGACAGTAGGTCACTCCCTTCGTACCCGTTCGCTCTTCGGGGGAACAAATTACCGAAGGATGATTGAGCCGCTGGACATAGCTGAATACTACAACAAGGGCCTAAAAGACTACATAAATAAAGGAAGGTCTAAACACTACATACAATTGGAGCAGCGGCTGAAAGAAACTGAGAAACCTTCAAGCGTTCCAAATGAATCGAAGAAACAGAATGTGGGGTCAAGTCTGACCGAGGATTCTTGCTTTTGGGCACATGTTGAGGAGGCTCTCATTTCATGCAAATTGCTGAGAAGCAGAGAATCAAGTGATGAGGAGAAAGACTCTGCAAAGAAAAAACTGATTGAGTTTGAAAAGTATGTATTTGATTTGATGAAAAATTACGCAGTATCTTCCGAGATTTTCTTACCTGGGAGCAGCTTCATGAAATGGTGGGGAGAGTATAGAGAGATTAGGGGAGCTTCTTATAGCTCTAGTCTCACTAACATACTGAAGAATGACAACAATCACAAGGCATATGCTAAGGGCAACCTAGAGTTTCCTTTAAATTTTGTATGACAGAGATTTGCATATTTCAATATCTATGTGTGCACTTCCCTTCAAACATGTGTGGTATTTCGAAGTCGTTACCCAATAAATTGTAATTTAAGGACATCATCTTTTCAACTTGTTAAATTTTTGTATAATAAAATTTTCAGTCTTTCTTTTGCTATTTTTGGGGTTCGATACTTGGATGTGAGTAGATGAAAACAGTTTTAGTCATCATTATCAAAGGAATAGATGGCTTTGTTTATTCTTCCCTCTCAGCAAGGAAAGGCCACACTATACCATTGAAATAGTGAACATAATTCTCCCCAACAAGACCGTTCATGATTTGCTAATATATCTACATTTTCCAACAAAAGTCAAAAATAGGATTTTGAGAGTGGAAGGAGCAGTTCAATTGATACATTAATGGTAGGGTTTATATAATGCAATTTGTAATATAGTCAGGTCGGGGGAGGATGTAGAAAAAATAGGAAAAATTATATTTTAGTTACAAGGTTTTGGTTATGGGGATAAAAGAAAAAGTGAAAGGGAAAAAGAAAATGTCTTGAGTTGAATTCTTATATATCATTATCTGAATTTCTTTTTATTAAATGGTAAAAATATTCTAAGTTGGTAAAGTTTTTTATTGTTGCATAAGAATTTAGAATTTGAACCCCACTTATACAAAAAATTGACTAGTATCTTGGCCTAATAATAAAGGATAATTATCATAAAGTATATGTCATAAATTAAAATTTTATTGTTTCTATTAAAAAAAATAGGAGTAAAAAAAACGTTGAATTTTACAAAAGCCAAATTAGTATGACAACAAGCCTTGTGAGCTGGTTAACGCTATGTTCTTCCTTCTACTTTTTTGCCCTCTCCAATAAGAGAGATTTCTATTAGGTGTATGTCTAAGAAATATCTAATTAGCACTATAAATGAACCAAGCTATTTATGAACAAATAGAGCTTTGCTCGAGAAAAAGTCTGTTTATGTTGTTTATTTATTAAACAAACCAAGCTCAAGCCCAACTTTAGACTTGATTATTAAACAAGTCAAGTTTAAACATAATAATGCGTTCATAAACAAGTCCATAAAAATTATTACTCAAATTAACTATATATAATATATATGTATACTTTTCTAAAAATATATTTATATAGATTTATAATTGGGTTATATAAGTTTTTCAATTATTTATTATTTAGTCATAACATAAATCATCCATTTGTAGTAAAAAAATCAAAAATTTATGGAGGAGTAAGACATGTTAGTCATGGTTTTACTATATATATATATAAAATAAGTTAATTAAGTAATTCGCGAACAATCTTGTAATTCGTGAACAATCTTGAATTTACAGCAAGTAAATGAACTAAACTTGGACGTGTAATCTTGTTTGATGATGAGTTCGAGCTCAACTTGTGTTCTAAATAAAATTAAATGAGCAAGTCTGAACTTTTAATATTTGGCTCGGCTCATTTATAGCCCTATATCTTATAGTAGTTTTGTAAATAACATGCTTTTGTTCAAATGTTTTTTTTTTTTTTTTTTTGTTAAAGAAATTTGTTACAAAAGAGGTATATGTGGGATGACAATTTAAACCAACTCATGTGAGTATCCACCTCACCATTCCTTAATGGACGGGTTTTACCTACCCCACATAACAAATAAGGCGGGAATGAAGGTTAACATTTTCCCCCACACCCGCCCCTTTTATATTTAAATAATTAAAAAAATAGGTTTTTTATAAGACATATATAAGTATTTTAGCATTCTAACTTTAAATTTATTTATTTTTATATTGTATTATTAAATTTATACTTTTATGTTTTAATATTTACTTTAACGTTGTTCATATTTTTTTTTAATTGTTGTATTTCTAAATTTGAATTGTTTTTGTATTTATTATTACTTAAATTGTTATATTGTTATGCTTTTTTTTTTTTTTTTATATACAAGATAAAATTTCTACTCTAGCCTAATCTAAGTGTATATGTGTGTGAAGCTCCTTCTTAAAGACTTGAACCCCAACCCTTGCCCCTCACACCCCACAAACACTTATACTTGTGAAGTGACTATCGTGCGCGGTGGTATATTGTTATGCTTTGAGAATGTTTTATCATGTTAGAATTGTTTTTTTAATGTTTTATGAGTTTTAATTTAATATACTCAAAGTAAGCTTTTAATAAATTATATATATAAAAAAGTTGAGTGTGGCAAGATGGGTACCCACATATACCTGTTAGAATCGGGCAAAAAAAAAAAAACCATCCCAAAGCGAAAGTGGGGCGGGGGCGAGGAATAGGATACCCGCTCGTTGCCATTCTTAGGTATCACACCATCACTATCTCTGAAGAAAAATGGTGGCAATTATGTGAGGTGCAAGTGGTGGGTGAAAGTGATGAAATTACCATAAATTTGGCTTTTCTAATAAAAAGAATTGGACATCTCAAGTGGGTTTCATGCCACATAAAAGGAAAAAGACGGAAGAAATTCAATTGTTATTTCATTTTCAACAAGTCCCTGCTTTTGTACACAATCACCGCCTCTCCCGCCTTTTTCTGCTTTTCTACACAATCAAAGTCACTACTTTCCTATACTTAAAAAAAAAAAAAAAAAAAAAAAGTCACTACTTTAAGAACTTTCTAGTTCACATGTTCTAAATTTCTAAGATTGAGAGCTACTTGACTCTTGTACTGGGCAAGGCAGAGGTAGGGTTCAAGGAAGATGTGAAAGGACAGAGAAATATAGATTTTTTTTTTTTTCAATTTGAAGTTTTTGGTTAAGACATAAGAGGGGGCAAAAGTAAAAGGAAAAAAAATTTCGTGTGTGGTGTTAAATTCTTAATACATCATTGTCTAAATTAATTTGTTCTTAATAAATTGGAGGAGTGACCGATTATTAAAAAAAGAAAAGATGTTGGAGTGAAAATGTCAAAATTACTTATTTATACTATTTTCTCTCTATTTTTTCATACCAATTAAGCTCCATTAATGAGAGAATGAAAGATGATGGGCTCTCTTAAATCTAGCTAGGTTCATCCTTCCCCTACTTCTTTTCTTCACCATAAAAATTGGAAAACAATTATAACCCATCTTCAATTTTTCTTATTTCATTAAACTAGAATTTGTATATAACAAGGGGTGGCCATGTGAATCACATTAAAAAAAAAAACTATAATGCAGAAAAGAATAGGTCCATGAACATAACTTTTTTTTTTTTTAACGATTTGCTTAAACAAATAGCAAATAATAAGATGTAATTGATAGATAAGTGTTGGTATTAACTAATAACGAGCTCATGTGTGGTTGATATTAGACTTATTATTCGTCAACTTGCTAAAATGATACAAATTATGGTTTACCATCACTGTAACCTACCAAAATCTGAGTTAACTACAAACTCAACTCAAGTCACCTAAAATGTATTAAAAAAAAGTATGCCCTTTTAACCCTTACCTTTCCCTAAATTTTTTTTTTTAAAAATATGGTAAGGTATTTTAAAGGATTTTACTAATGTGTACCATAAGAGCACACAATAATAAACTAATTTTTTAAAAAAATTATCAAAAATTAAAAAAATTTTAACAATTTTTTCAATTATTTTTAAAATTTTTTCAAAAATAGATTTGTTAATTAACCGGACCCTATTTTAAAAGCCGAAAGAAATAAAGGGTAATGGGTCAGAGCAAGTTGGAGAATGTCCTGACTCCCGAGAACATGGATTAAGAGCATCCATATCGGTTCTTCCATTTTACACGTCTATTTTTACATTAAAAATATACTTTTTCTATTATACACATTTATTTCTACAAAACACCCATATCAGTTCATTCATTCTATCACCTCTTTTAATTAAATAATCAATTTTCTCAAATTTTTTATTATTTCTCTCCACTTAACCTCTCATACGCGCACGCTCTCTCCCTTTCTCTACCAATTTCTGATTTCTTGCTCTCTCTGTACCCATCTCTCTCCCTCTCTCTACCCATTTCTGATTTCTTGCTCTCTCTTCCATCTCTACCCGATCAAGCACATCTCCGATCAAGACCCGATCCACTTCGATCCACAAGCACCGATCAAATCCGAGATCTCCCTAGTTCCGATCCACTCTGATCAAGCACCGATCCACTCCGATCCACAAGCCGATCAAACCCACATCACTGATCACAATCAAACCCACATCTCGCTAGCTCCGATCCACTTCGATCCACAAGTCGATCAAACCCACATCACCGATCACGATCAAACCCACATCTCCCTAGCTCTAATCCACTTTGATCAAGCACCGATCCACTCCGATTCACAAGCCGATCAAACCCACATCACCGATAGCGACCAAACCCACATCTCCCTAGCTCCGATCCACTCCGATCAAGCACTAATCCACTCTGATCCACAAGCCGATCAAACCCACATCACTGATCACGATCAAACAAAAAAATCAATGAGAAGATGATGAGGATTGAGAGAGAAGAGGCACCGATCAATGAGAAGATGATGAGGATTGTCTGTGTGTTTGTGTTTGCGTGTGGGTGTGTTTGTGTTTGTGTGTATCTGAGGAAGAAGATGATGAGGATTGAGGAGAGAAGTCAATTTCAGTTGCACAAGGAAGAGAGAGAAAAAAAGGCGCAAGTGAAATTAATAAAATATGTTATACACAAGCTATATGCACGGTTACTGTAACAAATTATAAATTTGCACAATTTTAAAAGGACTGATGTGGAAGAATTTTGGAGTAAAATGAGTAAAAGTGGTTGCTTTTTGTATTTTGTAAAACTTTACATGAGCTGGTGTGGATGCTCTGGCTTTAATTTTCATCATTGTTATAACTAGCAAAGAGTGTTGCGCAACTAGTCCTGTGGCTAATCTTTTCCTAAAGCAGATCTAACAAAGCAATAGAGAGGATGGGCAAAACTCAATTGTAAGTAACGCAAATCATTTCTTCTTTCCTTCTTTGTTTGTCTTTGTTTTCCTTCGCTCTTTCCCTCTTCCTTTCAACTTTGTTTCTTGACCAAGAAATTCGATGCATCATCATTTGTTAGCTAATTTTTCCTATGATTCATGATGGCAGGTATAGCAGTGGTTTAGAGTTGGCAAAATTCGTGGTGACCCTTGATATCTTTCACTATGCATGGACTGCAATTTGGAGTCTATACACAGAAATCAGTCAGAATGAAGGACCATCTTCCTTCGTGAGATTCAAAGTTTATGAGCTACCAAACTATACCACCATTATAGCGTTTTTCACCTGGCCCTCTAGTAGCAAAGACTCTGTTCAGGGTGGTGGAGGAGGAAATTTAGTTTCATCTTCAACTTTTAATTCGTCTTTTCCTTTCTTTGATTTCCTGTGCCCAAGTTTCTCCATTAACGAAACTGCATTTCAGCTTTATAAATCCATTTTTGATGAGCCCCGGAAATTGGAGGTACCTCTCTATACTCTGAAAAATCTTTTTTATTTATTTATTATTATTCATTTTTAGTTTTGGTCATAGCACTTGTAAACTTGGCAAAAGATCAAGCAGTTAATTCTCTAATTCAACCGTAGGTCATGAGTAACAAACTGCCTGAACTATATCATTGCCAAAAATATCTTTATAAATTGATTCAAGCTACTTTTTTTTATTCATTTATTTTAGAAACAGATTTGTTGGTAGGTGGTAGTTGGTAATACTCGTATGTCAAGTACTATTATTGTTATTACTTAATAATTATTATCAACATTTAAATTTTAAAAAATATCCTTGAGCTACCCTAAGGTTTAGGAGAATGTCAAAAACATCCAAAACTTCTTAAAAATAACCAATTTGGTCATTGAAGACAAACGGCGTGTAACACCGTTTGTTTCAGACCCCAAGTTTTTTTTTTTTTTTTTAATATCTTTTCTCCGTTCCTTCTTCTTTTCCTCATAGTCAACACCACCCCTCCACACACTTGACCTTCTCTCTATCTCTTGTTTCTTTTCTTTTTCTCCTATTTCTCACTTGATTCTCTCTCTCTTTCTATTTTCTTTTCCACTTCCGGGCCAAATCTTACCCTCTTCTTTCTCCCATCTCTTCTTCTCTCATGTCTCTATTTCGCTGATGGAAATCCTTCGGCGATGGGCGATAGGTCAGCAAATTTCAATGGGATAACTGGATTTGGGTTTTTTTTTTTTTTTTTTTTTTTGGGAGAGAAACTAGATTTGGGTTTAATAGCAATATTGTGATGGAATTTTGGACCTTGGCTAGTGTGATTGGGTTAAGGTCATTCGAGTTTTCATGGGTTTCTTTGTGAAAGAGATGAAGATTTCTCAGCAACCAAACACTGAGTAAAGGAGTCTAAAGAGTAGATGAGACTATATGGGTTGTTCTTTTGATAATTTGGCTACTAATTAGGAATGAAGAAGATTTATGAGTTGTTCTTTTGATTTTCTTGGCTGCCAAACACAGAATGGGGAAGATCCATGTGACTTTTTCTTTGGATTTTCTTAGCTACCAAACACAAAATTATTATTTATTAATAATTTTATTTTAAGAAAAAAGTCTAAGAAAATCGTTGGTGTGGTGTTGATGAAACATGAAATGGTGTGGTGTTAATGTCCCACTTGCTTGTTGTCATTGAAGTCTTCCTTTAGAAATCCCAGGTTGCTTTGCACTGGGAGAGAATGCATAAACAACTTTACACGCATTAGGGTTGTCCAACCCACCTGCCCTTACCCAACCTGCAACCCGATCCAACTATTCTAGCAGTCGAATGCATGTCCCGAGCTCCAAAACCCGACATCGGAGGGTCGGTTTCGAGTCCCATCCTTTAAAACCTGAGAAACCGGACCCGCTTGAAGACATCAGATAACTGCAATTCTTAAGCTTTCTAACCAGTTTTTCATCTTGATTTGGTAGATTTCGGCAACCAAAACAATCAGATCTGGCATAGATACACCAAATTCAGTGATTCTCGGCACGATTTTGGGGGGGGGGGGGGGGGGAACATCGGATTTGATGAAATCTCTACCAAATCCGGCTAGATCTCACCGGATCTTGGATGGATTGGGCGAGATTTCGCCGATTTTTGCCTTTTTTTGGTGGTTTTTAGTGGGTTTCAGCTTCACCCGAAACCAATGCCCACCCAACAGGAAACCGACCCATGAAATCCGACTCTCGTACAGGTTGAATGCGGGTTGTGCACTTGAATACCCGATCTCTTACGGGTCGATTGCAGGTGGGCACAAACTCGACCCGCCTGACCTGTGGACAGCCCTACATGCCATTAATGTTTAAATGACCAAATTGGATATTTTAAAGAAGTTTTGGATGTTTTTGGCATTATCTCAAACCTCAGGTAAGTTATTGTATTTTTTTCCCTATTTTTTTTTTTTCGTGAGGATTGATGTTTCATTGTTAATTATTTATTTAAAACTCTGATTTTTTTCATAGATTTCTGTATTTTTCCAAAATATTGATCCGTAATCCAATATATTAAATGGAGGGGGAGGGGGAGGGGGGGGGGGACGGGGACCCAATTCTGTATTATTGATGTGTTAAGTTAAATGGTCATGTGGACATTATATAAACATTTTTTTATTAATTATAGTTAACAAAAATTAAAGAGAAGAGTTAAATTTGGACAATTTTTGAACTTTCGATTAAAAATCAAACTAATACAAAATTGATAGCTCAACTTGCTAACTAAAACCAACCAATGGGTCCTTTTTGCAATTGAATTTGTAAGGTTGAATTTATTCAATCATGTGTTGGTTTTATTCTGTGCCAAATTTACTTGTATTTTAGCAGTTAGATACCTTATAAGTGGAAATCATTAAGGGTTGTGTGTGAGAGAATATGAAAAATTCAAGTATGTGTGCATTTAAGAGCATTCTCGCGACTGGAACTCATAAGTGACTTGCAATTGGAACTCGCGAGTGACTTGTGACTGATGACTAGCAAAAATACCACACGTGTGAAGCATAAAGAAAGCTGAAAGGTCACGACAGCTGGAGCACTACAGGACAAAAAAGGACAATCTAGCCAGTTAGTTATTGCGCGACTAGAACTCGCAACTTGTCCTAGTCGCGAGTGAGTTTCCAGAACCCCCTGTTTTGCAGAAAAATGACTTTTCACATTCCTCACATACCCTACTATAAATACCCTTATACCCACGAAATATAAAAAGCTTCTAAAGAGAATTTTGAGAGAAATCCTAGAGAAAAACAAGATTGACACATCCACAATCTTATTCCTTTGATTCTCAAATTCATATACTTTCACCCTCTCCATTGACATACCCTTGAGAGGATCATTAGTCAAATCCTTATCTCACCATACCCATATAGTGAGGAAATTATTTGGTGCTCGGGAAGCAGTTCAAAGAGAACCAATTCATTTGGTTGATGCAATGGGCTTATTGCGGTATCCTGAAAATTAGGGAAGACACGATTAAGCTTAACCTTGTTGGAGCAAAAAACTTGGAGGACTTAGGTGCATTGGGTAGATTAGGCTTGGAGGGTCTATTACTATTCATGTATCCCAACTTTATTCTCTAGTGGACCATTTTATCACTTGGAGGCCGGCAGAGTGGTTTTTCGCTGAGTTCTATGGTTTCCTCTTCGATAACACGTGACATGTTATCTTTGTGTTTGCATCTCTAGAGAAAAACAAGATTGACTCATTCACAATCTTATTCCTTTGATTCTCAAATTCATATACTTTCTGAGAGAATCATTAGCCAAATCCTTATCTCATCATACCCATATAGTGAGGAGATTATTTGGTGCTCGGGAAGCAGCTCAGAGAGGACCAATGCATTTGGTTGATGCAATGGGCTTATTGCGGTATTTGAATAGTTAGAGAAGACACGATTAGGCTTAACCTTGTTGGAGCAAAAAGCTTAGAGAACTTAGGTGCATTGGGTAGATTAGGCTTGGATGGTCTATTGTTATTCATGTATCCCAACTTTATTCTCTAATGGATCATTTTACCACTTGGATGGCGGCAGAGTAGTTTTTCGCCGAGTTCTTCGGTTTCATCTTCGATAACACGTGGCGTGTTATCTTTGTGTTTGTATCTCTCTAACCCTTACTCTTGCTTTTTAATGGCTACTGTGTTGTGATTAATTTTGGTTTTGAGTAGTTTGTTTATTTGAGTATTGTTTGTACTTATCATTCTACACATCTATTGTTTGAGTATAAACTTGTGTTGATAATTTTGAAATTGGGGTCTAAACATTCACTAGTGTTTTATACACCAAGTGAACTTTCAAAATTGTTTTTGTTGGTATTTCTTGATGCAATTTTAAGATATATATTGGTATCATTTTTCATTATCCATTCCAAGATATTATGAAATATCATGATACAATATTTAAAACTATTTCCCTCATTGTCAATGATCTTGTAGTTGAATTGACGCATTCTCATGCACAAAGTGTTCGAGAGTTTAGGGAGAGTAGGATTCGAGCTATGAGAGTATGGGAGGAGGGTTGGGGGGGGGGGGGGGAAGGATTCAAACTGCGAGATTAGCAGTATATTGTAATTATCTCTAAAAAAAAAAAAAACCATTTTCCTACTTAAATTTTATCTGTTCACTATCTTATAATTTATGGTATGTTCCAACATACTGATTTTTTTTTTATAGGACAGCATACTGATTTTTGTCCTTTTGTTTTGTACTATATGTTTTTAAATTAAAAAGGATAATTTTAGGAATTTATGCCTTTTATCAATCCTCCTAAATTAATGATGTCTTTTTAAAAAGTTTGATTTTTAAAGGTCAATAAGATAGAGTATAATCATTTACATATCTGTTCTAGAGAGAATTCCAATGTCATATGCTTTCTACTTTTAGCATTCTCAATTTCAAGATTGTTTTATTTTTATAATTGTGTTTTTTTTATTATTAAACTATGATATTTGTGCTTAATTAGGTTCGTTGAAATTGTAAGTTTTGTTCATTTAGATTGATTTGGTCTGTAGTCTTACTTTGATTTGTTCATTGTCTAATGGGTTTCTTTCATATCTCTCTCTCTCTTTCTCTCTCTCTCTCTCTCTGACTCTCTCTCTTCCATGTCAATGGTGTCATTCTTGACTCAGTATACTCATGGCTTTTGACATTGTAAATCAATTCACCTCTCCGTTCTTGCTGATGGTGTCAACCGTTAAGAATGATTAATTATTATTGAATAGTATATTCTTTGACTTTACATACTCATGACTTTTGACATTATAATTTAATTTGTATTTACATTTATTCTATTTGCAAGATGCTTGTTATCTCTTTTTATATTGCATTATGCTGTCTTCAATCTAATAGATTCTATAGTAAATCAAGTTGACATTGTAAACCAAATTAGGGGTTTTTGTTTTTGTGAGAATCATATCCAAATTATAGTTTAGTTGGAGCATTTGTTAGATTAGGTCAAATGGAACAAATCAAATAAGGTAAAAGACATATGTCTCCAAGCTTATTTTCACATGTTAGTCAGATTGTAAGTTTTCGTGCAATATGGTTCAAAGGAGTAAAATCTTTACTACAAATTTCTAACATTCCAAGCAGCTCCCCACTTGCTATTGTAAGATTAATTTCAAAAGTTGCATTTCTTATTAGTATGAAGATTTTAATATTAATTTATGCAAACTTAATTTGGTAGTAATATTAGGTTTAATTTACATAATGTATCATTGAGCTGAAGTTTTATATTTCGAATACATTAGGAAGTTATATTTATTAGTTTTGACATAATTTTATGTCTATATTTCCTTTGAATCACACGGAGTTGGTGACCAACATTCATAGTTACCATGGCATGCATAATAACATTTAACAACGTGTACAATATGTTATGTAATTTTTATTGAACTTTGAGAATGTGACAAGGCTAGTTATTAACACTGTAAGATTCATATCATAATGCAGATTGACAATTCCAAACAATTAATTATCACTCGAAACTCTTTGGGAGGATCTGTTGCCACTCTGTTCACCTTATCACTGCAAGGATACTACAGATCATGAATCCTTAATTGATTGTACTACAACACCATTACGGGCAGGCATTATTACACAACTAGCAGCAATCGGACTTGTGCAATCACAGGTAACTCAGCTACAACTCTTTTTGGATCGTATATAATTAAAATGCTTACTTGAGCTATGTCATCGTATGTTACACCTAGGCAATACACTAAATAGAATAATGTAATGAATGAAATACTTACGGATTAAGTATTAATAACTAACCAAAGCCTTTATTTGTTTCTTACATGGATAAACATTACTACAATTTGAAGTCTTTTTCCTTGTGATCTTTCAAAACTCCCCTTCTAGCCCAACTCATTTTTACGAGTTATTGCAGCAACAGGAGAACATTGTCATTACAAAGACAGAAAAAAGGGCAAAAATGATGGCAATTTTCAACCAGCAGGCTTTTGATCCCACCAAGGGGTTGAATGACATTAAAGTGTATATGGCCTATCTCGAACAGTATAAGAAGGTGTCTAAAGACGAAAGAGTTGGATACTATGATAGATACAAGAATAAGCTTGATACGAGTGATATTAAGGTGGAAGAGCATATGAAACGCCTCACAAGTTACTGGGAAGAAATGGTTGATCAAGCAGACAAAAGGCCTCAGACAGTAGGTGCCTCCCATCGTACTCTTTCACTCTTCGGGGGAACAAATTACCGAAGGATGATTGAGCCACTGGACATAGCTGATTACTACAAGGCAGGCAAACAAGACTACATAAATCAAGGAAGGTCAAAACATTACATAATATTGGAGCAATTGCTGAAAGAAACGGAGAGACCTTCAAGTGGTCCAAATGAAATGAAGAAACAGAATGTGGCGTCAAGTCTGACAGAGGATTCTTGCTTTTGGGCACATGTTGAGGAGGCTCGCATTTCATGCCAATTGCTGAGAAGCGGAGAATCAAATATGATATGGAGAAAGAAGAAAACAAGTTGATTAAGTTTGAAAACTATGTATACGGTTTGATGAAAAATTATGCAGTATCTCCTGAAATTTTCTTACCTAAGAGCAGCTTCATGACATGGTGGAGAGAGTATAGAGGGATTAAGGGAACTTTTTATCGTTCACATCTCACTGGCTTAATGAATAATGAAGAGAATTACGACAAGTACGCTAAAGGCCTCTTGGTGATTCCCTGAAGGTTTATATGATTTTGATCACATATTTCAATATTTATGTGTGCACTTCCCTTCAAACATTTATGCTATTTTGAAGCCATTCCCCAATAGATTGTAAATTAAAAAAAAATCATCTTTTCAACTCTTTTATTATTTTTATAAAATTTTCATGTCTTGCTTTTTCCATTTTTGGGTTGGATACTTGGATGTATGTGAGCACATTTTGGATGAGCAAAATTCTCCTCAACAAGACCATTCATGTTTTGCTAAACCCTAGAGTCTTAATTTCACCCCCACAATCCTTCTGCAACTGAAATGGATTCACAAACTTTGGTAAATTTGGGGTCTAAACTAGTTTAATTAGGTAATATCTGTGGAATATGTTGTATAATTTATTTTTTGAAAAGCTCAGTATCATATATTAGGATTAGCCATATTAACAAACAATTTCGCTCAATAAGAATATTTTATTTTAATGTATTAAACTATTAATTAAAAAAATTAAAATAAAAAAACTCTTTCATCTTGCTCTTTACAAAATCGGCAAGGAGGTTTTTTTTTTTTTTTTTTTTTTAACTAAAAAAAAGGGTGTCACATTGTTTTGCATATGTGGAATTATACTGAATTTAATGAAATCCCTAGGTTCACTCTAAAGATTAAGTTAAATATGTTAATATAGTTAATAATATTTATGCTTTTTAAGTTAGTTGTTTTCAGTTTCTATAAATTAAAAATTATTTAATATAATGTGTTATTTTATTAATTGTATATATGCACATATTTATGTTTATGTCTATGTTTATCATGTGCATATGAACGCACCTATCTATGTACTTGTTTGTGTTTGTATCATAAAATCCAAATTTTAGAGCCAAACCCGCACTCCATTATTGATTGGAAGTAGATATCTTTGTAAATATACTGTACAAAGTGCAAAATGGTGGTTTTTATAGTTAATTTGCTGCGAATACATTTGTGAAAAAAAAAAAAATATTCATATTGTTTTGAACTCAACTCCAATACTAGAAAACTAATGTGAATCCAATTCAAAGAAAGTGGAAAGAAAGATATATCTCATCTGTTATTTGGCTATCATTTCATTCATTGTCAACCAAATATAATAAAACCCAAAAAAGTTTGTTGCAGTCCTTATGAAGAGGGGTTATCATGTAAGAATTGTTAAGACTATTATTCATATGAAGAAGATTTAGGTAAACATTTACCTTTCTTATCAATAAATTTCTAACAGTTGTACATGTAAACTTACTAGGAAAAAAATAGTAAATAAAACAATAGTATTAAATAATATAACAATGTGTATCGTTTAAAAGAAAAGGAAAAAGAAGAATAAGAAACCAGTTATTTAATTGCATGAAAATAGTACAAAGCTGTTGTAATACGATTGCAATTTAACCATTGTTGTTGATATAATAGTAAATGAGGAGTTTTCCTACATTTACAGTAAACTCTCGCAAACTGCAAATCAAATATAATAATATTTGAAAATTTTTTTTGTAGCCTTTTTAAAAAGTGACCACGTGGAAGTGATAAATGCGTATTATATAAATAAATAAATAAAATCAAAGGTTTCTCAATCAAAGTAACCACAACTGACTGTTTTTACTAATAAAGTTAGTAAAAAAAAAAAAAAGGGTAAATAAGTAGCAATATTTTTAACCAAAGGTTAAAAAAAATACCAACAGATAATACTTTTAGAATGACCTTTCTAAACTTATTTAATTTGTTTTTCAAGAATTTCTTAATATAAACAACTTAATAAGTTCTTAACGTATATATTTATTGCTTTAGTTATTTTAAGTTTCTATAAATTATTGATTTTTAAATTTAGTGTGATATTTTGTGTATTTGTGTGTGTGTGTGTATGGTTATGTTTTGGTGTTTATATAATTACCTACTTGCTTGTTTATTCTTGTATCACAAAATTTACCATTTACAGTCAAATCCTTACTTTGTCACTAATTAGAAATTGATATCACTGTTAATAGAAGCAACGGAGTGCAAAATGTTGGTTTTGATGATTGATCTCCTGCGAATGCATATCAGGGGAAAAAGATTTTCATATTATTTTGGATCCATAACCCCAGTTCTGGATAACCTTAGGAATTTGATCCAAGTAAAATGTAAGGACAGATTTGTGACATTCGTAATTTGGCCATCCTTCCGTTCCATACGAACCAATTATTATATCCAAAAAAAGTTTGTTTTAGCCCTATTGTCATGAGGAGAAGTAACCATGTCAGAGTCTTCAATACTAATATCATATGAGGAAGTCAGATTTTTTTGGGTGAAATATTTACCTTCTACTTTATACACCATTTTATACTTGTAAAAAAAGAGTAGATAAGAAGCAGTGCTCCACAAAAAAAAAATACAAGCGATACCTATTTGTTTTTTTATTAAAAAAAAAAAAAAAAAAACTTGATCCTGGAGGGCAAGTAATGATGGAAATGTTATCGATATCAATAAAAATAAATAAAACATAGATAAATAAACACTCCCAGTATAAGCAATTTGCAAACGCTCCACATTGTAGATAAATAAACAAAAGAAAAAAAAAAAAAATCTTAATAGAATGGTTGGAAGGTATATGATGAATTTTATAATAAATTTAAAATCTTCTCCATATTTGCAAAGTTAGATTCGGATGATCAATTATACACTTATTTTTTCAACTTCTTTCAAAAGACACTTGGCAAGTGAACGCGCGACACGGCAACCATAGCCCCAATATAGGCAAACTTTTTGGAAATTTGCTCCAAGGAAAATGGAGAGGTAGATTTTTCATCCTTCCATTCACTACCAATCAAATATAATAATATTTGTAAAAGTTCATTGCAATCCCTATGAGAAGTAACGTTGTGGGGATGATCAATTCTTTATATACACACACATATATATATACATATATTCTTCTTCTTCTTCTTCTTCTTCTTCTTCTTCTTCTAAAACATTGACCTTTCAAATTGATACACTACTAAATATTAACATGGAGGTCGTGTGTTAATGGCCTTCCAACCATGCTTAACTTAAGCCATAGAGGTATTCACTGCTCTAGCTTTTGTTCCATCTGTGATAAGGCCTTGGAATCCATTGCCCATGCCCTTCTTCTCTGTGACCATGCCAAGCTGACTTGGGAACAATGGCATAATTGCCCAATTGATGTAACCTCCTCTCCTAGAGATTTTGTGGATGTTGCCTTGGACTTTATTGAGAATGGTTCCCCGCTTGATTTGGATCTCTTCTTTGCTATGGCTTGGTCCATTTGGTGGAATCGCAACCAAGCTACACATGAAGACTCAGGTACACCTCCACGTCAGGTTTGGTAAAGGGCTAACAGTCTGCTTAGTGAGTATAAAGATGCTTGCACTCTCCCTGCACTTCCTCCAGCCCCTTCCCCAACGGCTTGGCAAGCCCCTCCCTCAGGTGTTTTCAAAATTAATACTGATGGTGCTGCTTCAGATGGTAGCCCTTCCTGCATTGGTGTGGCAATTTGTGATCATCGGGGCTCTCTTTTGGCAGCATCAAGCAAAATTCTGCCGGCTCCTTTCTCTGCCGAGATCACTGAAGCTTTGGCACTGCAAGATGGTGTGCTGCTTGCTTTGGACGTAGGAATCTCCCATGTTATTGTCGAATCCGATGCTCTCTTAATTATCTAAGCTATTACTGAAGGTGATTTGGGTGGTGTTCTGGGGCATATTGTGCAAAACATTAAGGACATCTCTTCCTCATTTTCATGGTGCTCTTTTCCGCATTTGAAAAGGAGTGGCAACAGAGCAGCCCATGAACTTGCAAGAGCAGCTAGAATCTCTGGTGTTTCTTAGGTTTGGAAAGGTGTGTCTCCAAGCTTTGTGGAGCATATATTAATTAAGGATAGAGGCGTGTAGCTGTTTGTTGTTTGTTCTCCTTGCTGTTGTCTTGTTTCTCTCTGTTGCAGCTCAATTTCAATGAATGAAAATCTCATATGTTTCTCATCAAAAAAAAATATATATATTAACATTTTATAGAGTAATGTGCAATAAATGTGTAAAACAAATAACACAGGATATTGGTGATGAACTAGTGGAAAACCAATGGATGCATCTAGAGAAAAAACCAATAAAACGGTTCCCAAACTTCAAGAAGGAATTCATTATACAAAATTGAAGTTTACTATTGTGGAGGAAAACACCTTAAAGAGACTCCTTGAGTGGTTAATATAACATAAAGAAACACCACTTAACCTAAAAGGCTTAAACCTCACGAGTATGAGCTCAACTAAGTGCCTGTTTGTTTCCACTTTCCCAGCCCCAAAAAGCCCGTTTTGAAAACTCCAGCCCTGAAAGTCCGTTTGGTAAGTTTCAAAACGCAGCTTTTAACAAAAAGCTACGTTTTAGATTTGTGAAGAAAACGTGATTTGTAAAATGGAGCTCCGAGCTCCATTTTGCAAAACGCAAAGTCACGTTTTATCAAAACAAAAATCTCTGCTGCTGCGTTTCTTTTTTTCCTAAATTGCCCATAGTTTTTTTTTTTTTTTCTGCTCCTCTATGCTGCTGTGCTGCAGCATCTCATCTTCTTCTTCTTCTTCTTCTTCTTCTTCTTCTCTACTGCTTTTTCTGTGCTGCTTCTTCCTCTTCTCTTCTCTATTTTTTTTTTTTGATGTACGTTACATATCTAATCTCAAAAAAATAAATAAATAAATAAATAAACTTTTGAATTCAGTAGATATTTTGATAGATGGAACCTTTGGAGACATGGAGTAGAGAGAAGGAGCTCGAGAGAGAGCTCAGACTTTTGTTTGTGTGTAGTGTGTGTTTGTGTTTGTGTGTGTGTGTATGTGTGTGGAGGAAAGTAAAAGAAGAGAAGATAAGAAGATAAGGGTGAAGTGAACGTGTGGATGGGAAAAAAGTGAAAGAAAAAAAAAAAAAAAAGAGTTTTTGGGTTTGGGTAAAGCAACGCGAAGGAAATATAGAGAGTAAAACACAAATTATTTTACAACTTTTTTTTATAATTGTGATGTCATAAAGTATGTGGTGAAGAAAAAATTGTGAGTATTAGATCAATTAATTTAAAAGATAAGTGTTAATAAAATTTTATTTTACAAAGATTAATTTTAAATTAGTATTGTAAAAATATTGTGACATTTTATTATATCTCTAAACTTTTTAAGTTAGTATTATTTTTTGCACTATTTTTCTTTAGAAAAAAAATAGTACTATTTACAGAATATTTTTATAACAATTTCATAATAAAATTTACATAGTAAGTTGTTATAAGTTCTCATCTATACCTACTAGTGACATTTTTTTTTTCCTACCATTAACAACTTGTTATATAGACTTTATTGTGAAATTTTTGTGAAAATATTGTGTCTATAATTTGCATTAAAAGAGGTAATTAAAACAAAGAATTTTTTTTATATAGACATTGTCCTTTTTAGTAATTTACCCTTCAAACTGCCACTTTTATAAGTGCTAGCCAAACACTTAGCTTTTTCAAAAAACACTTTTTAACAACTTTTACCAAACACTCAGCTTTTTGAAAAAGCACTTTTTCATACTGCACTTTTTAAAAACTCCCCTTTTTGAAAAAGCCAAATTTCAAAAAGCTCAACCAAACTCACCCTAAGTTATATTAACCAGTCGCTTTTCTCATTAATATCTAATGTGAGACTTCATTACTTAACTAATCACACTACTCACATGTAAATATTCTAACATTTACAATCTAAATCTTACTCATCTTCCTAAACTTTACCTAGTAGAGAAAACTTACTAATGTGAATCCACGTTTAGCTTCAAGCTACTTGGACTCTTCTATCTTCAAAATCTTCCACAAACCACATCTGTGACTCTAAAGACCTCCTTGAAGACTTGTTCTCTATAGCAAGAATAGAATAGGCTTTGTCGCTTTGGCCTTGATCACAAAACAGTAACATTGTCTTGAGATTGATCTTTGTACTTATGGGGTATGGTCAAATTAGGGGTTTATCTTCTTCTTCTTCTTCTTCTTCTTCTTCTTAGATACAAGACAATATTCTATAAACCCCATTTTTTTAGTTGATTATTATGTGTCCTTGTTTACTTTTGCATTGTTGCAATTAAAATAATGCAAACTCAAGTGCAGATTTTTCACAAGTAATAATATCTCAACAAGTCTGAGGTCGATCCACAGGGAATGATTGGCACTATAAAAACCTCTATTATTAAGTAGTAAATAAAAATAATTGTTTTTTTCACCCAAAAATGGAGCAATATAATATTGAAACTACAATTGAAAATAGCAAAATAAATCTAAGAGAAATTAATGGAGAGAAAAACACTAGGGATTCAAGGATCCACCTAATATTTTATCACATGAACTTGGATTATTTTTAACTCAATTAGGGTAGAGAGCCAACTTGCCTCATTGGAAGATAAAACAATAAAGTACTCAAACAATGTGTAAAGTAGATTGAATATGAATGATTGAGCAAATAATTCAATTGACATGTTACAGGGGAGATTAAGCATTTAATATACTCCCAAATCATAATGAATCAAGGAGTTCAAGTATTCGATATAAATAAAAATCATATTAAATCTCAAGAACTTGTTAACATGTAATGATTCCAAATACTAAATAAAATTCAAAATTCAATTATCAATCCATAGAAAACACATAGATAATCCCAATATCACATGTTAAAAATACTAAGTTTCACCTCTAACCCTAACTAGAAATTTAGCCACACATAGTTATGCAAAAGAAATCCATGAAAAATGTTCTATGGTTTTTCCTCCTCTATAACCTCAACCTCCTCCTAAAGAAAAGGAGAAAATCTCTTAAAGTTAGGATGGGAATCCCTTGATTTTTAGAATTTTATCCACTATCAACTTTCAGCCCACTTTTTACCTCCAAAACGATATTTTTGAATTTGTTTTAACAACAAATTTGTAGATCTTTGAGTCTTCTTTCTGTGGCTGCAAAAATCAGGTCCATTAGAAATCTGTGCAAGAAGTTATGGCAGAAATACTAAAACAGAGCAAGATGTTTCCATATCAGGATTTTTCCAATTTTGGCTTGAACAAAATTATTTCTTCCAATTTTTATTCCCACACATTTTTTACTTATTTAATGCTCCAAAAACCATACTCCAATTGATTATGACCCTTGTATTCTCTTGGCTGCATGTTTGTATGATTAGTTGAATGGTTTTAATCTTTCATAAGAGAAAAATACACGCAATGAGTATTTTTGAAAAATATTTCAAACTCACATATTTACATGTAATTACACATGAAATTGATGTGATATTGCCTACTGAAATTGAAATAATAGTGTAATTTTAGGCAATTAACATGCATGTAGAGCACAAGTTCCAAAAGAATAGATAACTTCATTAAACAAGTTAGAATTTAGGTTTCCCGTATCTTAATCAAGTGAGCCGCTAACAAGAGGTGTCAAAAGGCTTGCTTTGATTGATCGAGACTCGATCGAAGATTTGATGATAACACCTTATCCAGGGGCAGAGCTAAGATTTTTTGTTTGGGAGGGGCCAAATTTTGATACTAATATAGTAGTCACGAGTCAAGATAAATCATCACATACAAGCGCACATACACTTATATAAACAATTATATTTTGATACTAGAGTTGGTCATGCTTTATAAAATATATTGTGTATATAAAGTTAACAACTTTCGCATATGTCTCTTTGCAAGATAATTTTTAAGGAAATTTATCATCTTTTAAGCTCCAATGAGAATACAAAAGCTGTCTAGTTTGATATTAAAAATGTATAAAAAGGAATTTCTGAAAACAAAAACTACCTTGTTTCTATAATTACTAGATTGATTGACAAATTCTATTAGTTTTTATGAGCATCATTGGACTAACTCAAACATTTGGGGGGGCCAAATTCTATTCTTGTGGCTAAATATTTAAGGTTTTTAGTACATACACATAATAAAAAGTATTTTTTAAAATTTTGGGGGGCTATGGCCCCTCCAAGCATTGCTATAGCTCCGTCCCTAACCGTATCATCACCTCGATCGAAGGGTGGTCAAAATAACAAAATTTTTTTTTTTTTTTTTTGAGCTGCTTCTTGGACAATTGATCTTGAATTAATGTTGACTCAATACCAACTCAATCCAGATTACAAATCATTGAATTTGACAACCAAAAAACCTAACAAAGTGGATTTTAATGTGTCAAGTAAACTAGGTATATTCAATATGGGGAAGAACAAAAGTTCTTCTTTTTCACTTCAATCTTGTGTGAACATATTTGGGGGTGTAGAAATGAGAATTTTTTATAGAAGGAAGTCCAACACCTTCTATCAAATGGGCTCTCAAAGATCAGCTTAATTGCTTGTAGATTGAAATTATGAGGGGAAAATTCCCTATGGTTCCCCAATTTCGGCAAAAGCAAATGGTGCCCTCCTTGTGATCAATTCATGTGCTGCCTTAAAACCCTTGTTTGTAATCTTTGAAGGAGATGCTCTCCTATTGATTGAGGCGGTAAATAACCATGCTCTCCTATTGAATAACTTTGGGAAATAAGAGCCTATGTGTCTGCTGCTTCATCTTTATTATTATTTGTTTTGTATTCTCATACATTTCGTTTTTTGTATTTTTGTTTATATCCTGAGGGATTCTAACTCCCTTACACGTTACCTTTCCTTTTGAGCCAAACTTTTCAATGAGAGGAAGCCTATGAAAATGTCCTCCCTCCCTCTTTCCCTCATTGGTGATTTTGTCTACAGGGGGAGATGTTGAGGTCCCTCTCCCAAATTTTGTATCGAATTTTTGAAGTAATAAACTTATTCATCTAACCACACAAAAAAAAAAAAAAAAAAGGCTATATTCTTGGTAAATGATAGAAATATCTTTGTCTCTCATTCTCCCAATACAACTAACAAGCATGTTGCGAGTGCCACGATAAATGATCGATAGTAAAATGGTGTAAGCCCATCCTATACATGGATCTGGGAGTACGCCACTGGCCAAGTTGGCCTGGGCATAAAATTGAGAGTTGTCACTTGATTTAGCTATGAGAACCAATTTGGTCCTTTGGAGTTTGGACCCCCTTATTTAGAGGTCTAAAAAACCATACTATGATTTCAGAGTTAGTGTATAAACTAAGGAAAATGTTAGGCACCAAAACCTGCCCAATTGAGCGGCTTGGCCTCCATTAATGTTGTTAAACCATTTTTAAGAGTAATGTTACAAATATAAATTATTTTATAAATTTTTTTTACAAACAATTGATGTGGTGGATGGTTATTGGTAAATAAAAATATGATGTTAGCGGTGAACCTAATTAAGAACTAGCAAGAATTTTCCGCATCAACATTTTGTAAAAATGTTATAAAATAATTTGTACATGTAGTATTGCTCCATTTTTAAATAAGAAAATTACTAAGGGACTCCTATCTTAATCTTGCATTTGTTTGCATTAAATAAAATACACACAACAACATATTGTCAAAGCACAAAAGAAAACACAATTAAATTCAAATTAACTTAGCTTCTATTAAATAGGAAAATTAACAATCAAATTAAATCAAATCAAGGGAGAAAATGGGCTTTTGCCCCTTTTTTTAAATAAATATCTAGCAAAATGCTCCATATCTGAAACTATTTAGGGAAATACTACTGTTTTGAAACTTGATTTTCTAAAAATCGAGTTTCAATTTAAAACTCGATTTTTGGATAATTAAGTTATAGCGAACTGAAAATTTAAAAAAAAAAAAATTCTGGTCAAGGAACTTGATCAGTTCAAAAAAAATAAAATAAAATAAGTCCACTCTTGTTATAACTCGATGTTTCAAAATTCAAGTTATACATTTGAAACTCGATTTTTAGAAAATCGAGTTTCAAAATAGAGACATTTTCCTAATTAGTTTCAAACATGTAACATTTTGCTAGATATTAAAAAAAAAAAAAAAAAAAAAGACAAAAGCCCATTTTTTCCTCAAATCAAGCATTGAATGTCAGCGTAAACCAAATAACTTATAAAAAGTAATCTACTATTACTAATTACCTGACCTTGGAGATTCGTATTCAAATCAAAAGGCAACACATGTCTAGATGAATATCATGCAACACATGTGGTTCCCATGTAGCCATCTCAGAAGGTTAAAGGCAAATGGTCACCTCCGTTACCTCCTTTCCATAAAATTAGAATAAAGTTTAGTTACAAAATTAGTTGTAATTTTAGGCTACAAATTTACTTAATTATGCACAGGACTGATATACAAAACATCAAATGCAAACGTTAGCTGTGTTTCAGCTCTATCCAAACACTCACCAGTGTTTGGATAGAGCTGAACCATGTTTTGTATACAAGTCCTGTGCATAATTACATCACAGATAAATTAGTCCATAATTGTGGTAGTTGTGTTAGAAAGCAGGACTTGCAAGTCGTCAAATAAAACAACTTGACCAAGACCCCAGCGTAAACACACTAGTTACAAAAATATATAAAAATCTACACAATTAAATTATATTTATAATAATAGATACCTGCCATACATTCTGTCGTGTGTCTTTTCTTAAATAAAAGTAGACACACAACAAAATGTAAAGCAGGTATCTATTATATAAATATACTTCTATTTCAGAAAAGACACGCAACAAAATGTAGAGCAGGCAACTATTATTATAAATATAATTTAATTGGGTAGATTTTTATATATTTTTGTAAGTAGTATGTTTCCACTGGGGTCTTGGTCAAGTTGTTTTATTTAACGACTTACAAGTCTTGCTTTCTAACACAACTATCGACAATTCTAGATTAATTTATTTGTGATGTAATTATTTTGTCATATGACTATGGTTATCAAACAGCTTTTTCTGCCCTAGACGAGGGTAATCAAAGTTACTATACACTTTTCATCAAAAAAAAAAAAAAAGTTACTATACTCACTATTTTAATAATATATATATATCAATGTCACTACTACTTCAAGACCCATTTGCTTGTTTAATAAGTTTACATTTCCAGACAATGACACTGACAGGACAGTTAACTCTCGTACTAGCCAATGCAGAGGTAAGGTCCAGCAAAGATGTGAAAAGAGGCAAATTACAATTCAACTCATCTGGGTCCACTCAATACAAAAACAGAGAGAATGCGAAAATTTCAGTATATCATAGACTTTCTTTTGTTAGTCACAATTGATAACAAAAGTGAGGAACAAAAAATTTCGGACCAGTTGAATCTACAAGTTAGCAATAATAAATAAAAAGATGTTAATAATAAATTTTAGAATAAAATTAAGTAAAAATTTATCAACTTAATAATTGAAAAAAAAAAATTGATAGTTGTTACTTGTTTCTTGTTACCCAGAAATACTGTATATATTATGAAATTTTTTTGTGTCTATGAGTTATTTCTTTTAAAATTTTCTCTTTAGATGCGAACAGCGTATAATGGAATTTCTTATATACGGTAGGAAAAGTCCAGGCACCATCCTTCTTGTCCCGTGCCTTTGACTCTTTGTGGAGGATTCAAAACAATGAGTGATGGGGGTGAAAAGAAAGAATGTTTCTTTAATAGTGGGAATTGGATGCTTATTATAGTATATTTTCATATTCTGGTAGCTCATTTATTCAAAGATAAAAGAAAATGACACTGGATTAAAGCAAGTCATCAACTAAACCTACACGGTCATTGAGACTTGTCGTCTTGTGATGCCCCTGAATTTCCTGGGAAATTTCTCTTCGGAGGGCTTCCACAAAGTGGAGCTAAAAATTTTAGTTTTTTAACTCTACTAAAAGTTATTTTATCTATTTTACCTACACACATGCTGTAGCAGTAGATCTATTTTAACTTTCAACACAATAAAATAATATAAATAGCATAATAAAATAATATAAATACTACAATAAAATAATATACCCCATTGCCAATTAAAGCTTAATTTAATAAAAGAAGAGAGAGAAATTAATTAAAATAAATTTTTTTTTTATTTTGCCTTTGAGCTATAGCACTCTATCTTTATTCTTTAGATGTGCACCGCAGCTGAAAAGCTAAATTTTTTAGCTTTACCTTCACTGCAGCTCTACTTTGGTGCTAAATAGCTATACTTTTAGCAATATAACTATTTGCTGTGAGAGCTCATGAGTAGAAAAGTAGAACCATGCGATGCTTTATGCTTATATATGTACTGCTCAGATTACTCAACTTTCTTAAGCAAATTAATCTAAAGCCAGAGAGAGAGGATGACACAAACTCAGTTAAGTAAAATAAAAAACCAAATCATTTCTTTTTCTTTCCTTAGTTGTTTGTGTTTGTTTCCTGTGATTAATTATTCTTGATGGCAGGGTTAGCAGTGGGTTAGAGTTGGCAAATTTCGTGGTGAGCCTTGATGTCTTGCACGATGCATATGTTTGCCGAAGAGCATCTTTAGTTACACCTAATTATCTTGAAATGTTGGAGAATGAACCTATAAAATTGCGTTACTGGTAATTTTTTTTTTAATTTTTAAAAAAGAGCTATAATAAAATATAAACAATTAAAAAAAAGAGCTATACTAAAATATAAACAATTAAACATGGTGGTTATTATATGTAAAGAAATATAAATAATTAAAAAAATTATGAAAATTTGATATTTTTTAATGAAATATAGTGTAAAATAAATAATCTGATGTGATATATTTTGACAAGTGAATATGTAAAATAGAAAAAGTAAGTTCTTATACTAAAATAGACATAAATTTTTACACAAACTGAAGTGAATGCTCTAACATTGGCAAGACAACTAACTCTTGTGCTACCAAGTCAAAGGTAGGGTCCTGTGAAGACATGAAAAAACAGACAATGTTTCTCTTTAAACTAATTTGAAGAGAAACCCTTCAAACTTCCCATATATATTTTCATTAAAAATGAATTTAAGAAAATCTAATCGTTGAAATACATATTTTTATTATATCTTTTATGCTTGTAAAATTTTAAGAAGATTAAAGATCAATAACTATATTATTAATCAAATGTTTAAATTTTAAGTTTTTGTAGCCCAAAATTATGCATAAAAATAAATTTATTGATTGAATAATAGATAACATCCAATTTAAAGGAAATTTTACATGTGTGTGAAGAACATAAAGAAAATACAATTCAATAGTTAAATTTTGAAACTTCAAACTCAATTAAAAATATAAGAGTAGTTTGAAAGATTTTTGTCCAAATTACAGTTTTTTGAAAAAGAGAGACATAAATTTTTTTAATTTTCCATTTGAAGTTTTGGTAAAAGAAAAGGTGGAAAGAAGAGTGAGAGGAACAAAAAAAAAAAAAATTGTCAAATTCTTAATATATTATTATTTGATTTTTTATATGATAAATTGTAAGAGTAGAAATGTCAATTTTTTTTTTTTTTTTTTGCTGAATAGTAAAAATGTCAAGTTTACTTGTACAAATAATTTTCTCTATAATTTTTCCCTTATGAAGTTTTATTAATGGGAAAAATAAGTTTTCAGCAAAAGAAGAGAAAAGTCCTCCATAACTTTTTTCACGAAGAGTAATGAGATGTAAATGATAGGCAAAGATAATAAAAATGAAGGTATATTAATTGTTTACCAAAAAAAAAAAAGGTATATTAATTACTCATTATCCATCAATCACAGCTAAATAGTACCATTTTAGCAAGTTGAGAATTCAACAAGTTTGGGAATGATGTTGTGTCCAGTCGAGGAACTTAATGCTTACAGTTGCTTCTGTGTGCCTAAGGGCATATAATAATTAACTATTTTAAGAAAGACTTTTTTCAAAAACTAAAAAAGTATTAATAGCTTTTTTAATATTTGATAAAATGTTTTCAAAAGTAGTTGATTTAACCTGTGCGGCAGATGTTAACCGGACTCACGTAGAAAAATGACTTTGGGTTAAAGTAAAGCAAGTCAAGTAAACCTCCTCGGTTATTGGCTTGTCGTCTTGTGAAATTTCCTGGGAAATTTCTGTACCTGATGAGTAGAACCATTCAATGCTTTATTCTTATAAATGTAAGACTCAAGTTTGCTCAACATTACTAAGCAATTCTAAAGCTAGAGAGGATGACCCAAACTGATCAGTTGTAAGTGTAAATTAAAAAAAAAAAAAAATCGTTTCTTTTTC
Source organism: Lithocarpus polystachyus (assembly GCA_033629205.1). Classification (NCBI taxonomy): domain Eukaryota; kingdom Viridiplantae; phylum Streptophyta; class Magnoliopsida; order Fagales; family Fagaceae; genus Lithocarpus; species Lithocarpus polystachyus. Next base: position 36,283,804 of record CM066165.1, read on the forward strand.
TTTATTTCCCTAGTTGTTTGTGTTTGTTTTTCTGCACTTTTTCTCTCATCCTTTCAAGTTTGTTTCTTTACCAAGAAATTCAATACTAAAGAGTAATGCATCATCATTTCTTTGCTAATTTTTCCTATGATTAATTCATGATGGCAGCTTTAGCAGTGAGTTAGAGTTGGCAAAGTTTGTGGTGAGCCTTGATATCCTACAACATGCATGGACTGCAATTACGGAGCTATGCAAAGAAACCAGTCAAAATGAAGAACCATCTTCCTCAGTGGAATTCAAAGTTTTTGAGCTACCAAACTGTACCATCATTGCTTTTTTCACTTGGCCTGCTAATAGCAAAGACTATGTTCAGGGAAATGGAGGAGGAGATTTTGTTTCATCATCAACTCTTAAGAAGTCTTTTCCTGTGTTCAATTTCCTGTGCTCCAAAGACATCCGAGAGTTCTCCATTAACAAAACTGCATTTCAGCTTTTTAGCTCCAATATTTTTGGTGCGCTCCCTTCATTGAAATCAAAGGTACCTATATATATACTCTGAATTTCTTTAATTTTTTTTTTTTTTTTTTTTTTTTTTTTGGTCATATATAGCAGTTGTAAGCATTAAGTTCGACCCACGTGTCTTCTTGTCGAGAAACTTGCACTTGCTGGCCTCAATGATTTGATCTAGCTCAATGTTCAACATTTGATTGAATTACTATTTGGACGAAATCTGATTTTTTTTTTTTTTTTTTTTTTCCTGCTGAATAAAAGACTTTTAAACCACACAAGCAACAATTGCCTGGGATGCCTCTGCCAAGATAAAATTACCAAAACTTGGGGGGCCAAATCCCAGATCAAAAGTTGGATGAAATCTGATCGAGTTTCCTTTTCCCTGAACTTGTATATATAGAAGTCTAGCAGAAGCTCCCTCGTTATACTTTTACATGCTAGTTTTTTAACTGATGTGCTTGAGTTGCTAGATCAGTAAATTGCCATGGAACAGTTACTACTACTATTATTATTCCTAGGCACTAATCCGTTCGATGCACGGGATAGTTAAATAAAAATTAAAAGTACTTATTTTACTTAAAAAAGGTATATGACTTAAATTTTAAAAATGTATAATTTAAAAATGAATAAAAATAACTAATTTCTTCAATATAATGATTTAGAAAAATTATTTTTCTTTCATATCATTAGTTTCACATAACACATTTCGACGTGGGCTATTTTATGGTGATAACTTTACATAATATTCAACTGTAATTATATCTACTATCTACTACTAATCTAATCTATGTTATCTTGATAGTAGATCTACAAATTGCATTCTCGTATTCTTAGAGCTTGCCACATTATTGTTATTATCTATATATAATATAAAACTGAAAATTTTAACTTTTTGAAAGACTTACATTAGAATTAAGAATAAAAAATAATTTTTTTTTTTTAAATTAGACCTCACGTTAGTTTTTTTTTTTTTTTTTTAAGGCTCACTTTAGGTTAAAAAAAAAAAGACTCACGTGAAAAAAAAAAAAAAGAGAGACTCCTATTAGGATTAAGGAAAAAAGAGAGAGACTCCTATTAGGACTCTCTCACTATTTAGTTTAACAAATTTTAATTTTTTATAAATTAAAATGATGAGGAAAAAAGAGGGAGAGAGACTCCTGTTAGGACTCTCTCACTATTTAGTTTTAAAAATTAAAAAAATTATAAATTAAAATGATGATGTGAAAAATTGTGGGAGTTTTAGAGGTTTCGGTTTTATATATATATATATATATATATATATATATAGATAATAATATCTATATATAATATAAAACTGAAAATTTAAACTTTTTGAAAGACTTACATTAGAATTAGGATTAAAAAAATAAATTTTTTTTTTAAATTAGAACTCACGTTAGTTTTTTTTTTTTTTTTTTTTTTAAGGGCTCACTTTAGGTTAAAAAAAAAAAAGACTCACGTGAAAAAAAAAATACTCCTATTAGGATTAAGGAAAAAAGAGAGAGACTCCTATTAGGACTCTCTCACTATTTAATTTAACAAATTAAAATTTTTTATAAATTAAAATGATGAGGAAAAAAGAGGGAGAGGGACTCCTATTAGGTCTCTCTCACTATTTAATTTTAAAAATTAAAAAAAATTATAAATTAAAATGATGATGTGGAAAATTGTGGGAGTTTCAGAGGCTTCGGTTTTTAATATATATATAGATTATTACTATCAAGGATTTAATTAAATATCTATCCTTGAAATGATATCTGGCTGAATTGGTATGACAAAAGTAATAACTCGTGTTGAGATACCATTACATTAAAAGAAAAAAAAAAGTATGATATTTGATTATTATAGTTTTTTTAAAATTTCTGGTATTTTCCGATGTATTGATCCGCAAACCTAATATATTTCAGTCTTTAAAAAAAAAGTTAAATAAACAAATCATTTTGCAACCTTTCACATATTTCCATCCGTTCGTATTCTCAGCCCAATTTTCAAGATATTGATATCACTTTTCATATCTAAACCAACACGTTACAAGATGCTCCAAACAATGTGTCTAGACTACAATCACGTATTCTTTTCTAACAAATTTCATAATTGTTAAGAGGGTGATTGCAAGTGATAGACACATTTGAAATTCATGAACTTATCATTTTTTTCTTTACTACTCACAATTGGCTAACTCAACAATTACAAAATTTATTGTGAAAAAAAAAAAAAAAAGTTATGTTCATAGCACTACTACCATTTTATCACAATCTTTTTTCATAATCATTGAGGAGACAAATTTTAAAAGGTAGACAAAAAAAAAAAAATGGTGTTAGTTGTGGTCCTGATAAGAATCAATGATAACTTAGCATTTATACATTTATGAAATCTATTCTAAAAAAATATTTTGTCTAGTATTGTCCTGTTCCAAAACACTTACTTTTGACCTTTTTGTTTCGTATAACTTATCTTTCTTTCTTTTTTTTTTTTTTTATGAAAAAAGGGTTGAGCCATAGTTATACACCTAGTCCCGTCCAAATGATGTTTTTTTTTTTTTTTTTTAAATGAATCTTATCCTTTTTATTTAATAGAAAGATTTCCATTTTAATTTTTTAAAGGCTTATCATTATCATTATTACATATCTCACTCTTCCATGTTAGTGGTGTCAATGGTTGATGATGTTGCCAATTACTATCAAATATATTCTTAACTATGTATGTAAACTCATGACTTTTATTTTGTAAATCAGTTTATTTCTTCCTTCCATGCATGTTGGTGCTGTTAACTGTTCAGAATGACTGTTACAAATATATCTATATATATATATATATATATATATATATATGGAGAGAGAGAGAGAGAGAGAGAGAGAGAGAGAGAGTCTTTTTATACTTTCTAAGAATTAGATACGTGAATTTGCATTTATATATAATTGACACATAATTAAAAAGACATTTTGCAATAATTTTTTTTAGGAAAATTCTGCAACAAATTAGAGTACATTAATTAATATCTAAAGACACTTGACATTAAATTATTAAACAATAGAATGACACTTGGCATCAAATTATTGGAAAATTTAAAAAGATATTTGGCACAAAATTGGAGTCCAGATATTCTAACTTGATTGTTTCCACTTTAATATAGTTATATTATGGGTTTGAGAAACTTGTTTGATTTTACAATTTTACATATCCCAATTGGTTTAGTTGGAGTTTTTATTTTATTTTTAAAAAATTTTATATTCAGTTGAAGCGTTTATTAGAATAGGGAAAATGGAAAAAATCAAATAAAATAAAACCTTAAAAGACATATGTCTCTAAATAATCAAATTAGAACATAAGCTTAATTTCTTATTTTCACATCTTGGTCAGATTGTAAGTTTTCCTGCAATATGGAAGGTAATTTTTATAAATATGAGTCCTTTTTGGACTCACTATTATCCACTAAAACTTTCTGATAACTAATTCCACCCGTTAGAATCAGTTGCCAAGGAATCTAAGAACATTCACTCCTAACAAGTTAAGCAATTTATACTCTTGCCTAAAAGCACTCTCCATTTGCTATTGACAGATTAATTTCAAAAGTTGCGCTTATTACTATGAAGATGTTAATATTGATCTATGCAAAGTAAATTCGATAATAATATTAGTTTTAGATAATGTATAATTGAGCTGAAGTTATAAATTTTTGAACTTTCATAGATTTTGAAAGGAAGTTAATTTTATTAATTTTGGCATAATTGTATGTTTATATTTCCATTACGGGTTAGTGATCAATATTCATAGTTGGCATAATAACATTTAACAATGTGTACAATATGCATGCCGAATATTTTTCTATTATTGACCTATGAGAATGTGACTTGGCCAGTTAAAAACATTGTAAGATTCATATCATAATGCAGATTGACAATTCCAAACCATTAATTATCACCGGAAACTCTCTGGGAGGATCTGTTGCCACTCTCTTCACCATATCACTGCTAGAAAAATTCAATTTTTCAACCACCAAACGCCCACTTTGCATCACTTTTGGTTCACCCCTTATTGGGGATGAAGGCCTGCAGGAAACCATATCTAAATATGCAGCATGGAACTCTTGCTTTTTGCATGTGGTTTCTGACCAGGATCCAGTTCCTAGAGTCCTAATTAATGGTTACAAGCCTTTTGGAACATTTCTCTTGTGTTCGGAGCTGGGTTGTTCTTGTTTTGAGGACTCCCAAACCATTTTGGAGTTGTTGATGGCAGCCTATATAGGGAGTCCTGAAAATCAAGATCCTAATAAGGTTTTTGAGTCCTATGGAACATTTGTGGAGCATCTCAATCGTAAGGTACTTTGCAAGGATACTACCGATCATGAGTCATCAATTGATTGGACTACAACACCATTACGGGCAGGCATTATTACAAAACTAGCAGCAATTGGACTGGTGCGATCACAGGTAACTCAAATACAATTCTTTTTGAATCGTATATAATTAGAATGCTTATTTGAGTAATGTCATTTGTATGGTACATATACGTTACACCTAGACAATACACGAAATAGAATAATGTAATGAATGAAATGCTTACCGATTAAGTATTAACAACTAACCAAAGCCTCTAATGTTTCTTACATGAGTAAAAATTACTACAATTTGAAGTCTTTGCCTTTGTCCTTGTGATCTTTCAAAACTTCCCTTCTAGTCCAACTCATTTTTACAAGTTATTGCAGCCACTGCAGAACGTTGATATCAACAATATCATTGCAAAGACAGAAAAACGGGAAAAAGCAAAAGCAATTTTAAACAAGCAGGCTTTTGATCCCACCAGGGGGTTGAATGACATAAAAATATATATGGCTTATCTAGAACAGTATAAGAAGTTGTCTAAAGACAAAGGAATTGGATACTATGACAGATATAAGCATGAAATGACTACGACTGATATGGATCTGTTAAAGTTTAAAAAATTCCTCACATGTTATTGGGAAGAAATGGTTGATCAAGCAGAGAAAAGGCCCCAGACAGTAGGCCACTCCCTTCGTACCCGTTCGCTCTTCGGAGGAACAAATTACCGAAGGATGATTGAGCCACTAGACATAGCTGAATACTACAACAAGGGCCTAAAAGACTACATAAATAAAGGGCGGGCTAAACAGTACATACAATTGGAGCAGCGGCTGAAAGAAACTGAGAAAGAGAAAACTTCAAGTGTTCCAAATGAATCGAAGAAACAGAATGTGGCGTCAAGTCTGACAGAGGATTCTTGCTTTTGGGCACATGTTGAGGAGGCTCTCATTTCATGCAAATTGCTGAGTAGCGGAGAATCAAGTGATGAGGAGAAAGACTCTGCAAAGAAAGAACTGATTGAGTTTGAAAAGTATGTATTTGATTTGATGAAAAATTACGCAGTATCTTCCGAGATTTTCTTACCTAGGAGCAGCTTCATGAAATGGTGGGGAGAGTATAGAGAGATTAGGGGAGCTTCTTATAGCTCGAGTCTCACTAACATACTGAAGAATGACAACAATCACAAGGCATATGCTAAGGGCTCCCTAGAGTTTCCTTTAAATTTTGTATGACAGAGATTTGCATATTTCAGTATCTATGTGTGCACTTCCCTTCAAACATGTGTGGTATTTCGAAGTCATTACCCAATAAATTGTAATTTAAGGACATCATCTTTTCAACTTTTTAAATTTTTGTATAATAAAATTTTCAGTCTTTCTTTTGCTATTTTTGGGGTTCGATACTTGGATGTGAGTAGATGAAAACAGTTTTAGTCATCATTATCAAAGGAATAGATGGCTTTGTTTATTCTTCCCTCTCAGCAAGGAAAGGCCACACTATACCATTGAAATAGTGAACATAATTCTCCCCAACAAGACCATTCATGATTTGCTAATATTTCTGCATTTTCCAACAAAAGTCAAAAATAGGATTTTGAGAGTGGAAGGAGCAGTTCAATTGATACATTAATGGTAGGGTTTATATAATGCAATTTGTAATATAGTTAGGTCGGGGGAGGAGGTAGAAAATATAGGAAAAATTATATTTTAGTTACAAGGTTTTGGTTATGGGGATAAAAGAAAAAGTGAAAGGGAAAAAGAAAATGTCTTGAGTTGAATTCTTATATATCATTATGTGAATTTCTTTTTATTAAATGGTAAAAATATTCTAAGTTGGTAAAGTTTTTTATCGTTGCATAAGAATTTAGAATTTGAACCCCGCTTATACAAAAAATTAACCGGTATCTTGGCCTAATAATAAAGGATAGATATCATAAAGTAGATGTCATAGATTAAAATTTTATTGTATCTATTAAAAAAAATAGGAGTAAAAAAAAAAGTGCTGAATTTTGCAAAAGCCAAATTAGTAATGACAACAAGCCTTGTGAGCTGGTTAACGCTATGTTCTTCCTTCTACTTTTTTGTCCCCTCCAATAAGAGAGATTTCTATTAGGTGTATGTCTAAGAAATATCTTATTAGCACTATAAATGAATCAAGCTATTTTTGAACAAATAGAGCTTCGCTCGAGAAAAAATCTGTTTATGTTGTTTATTTATTAAACAAACCAAGCTCAAGCCCAACTTTAGACTTGATTATTAAACAAGTCAAGCTTAAACATAATAACATGTTCATAAACAAGTCCATAAACATTATGACTCAAATTAACTATATATAATACTATATATTTATATGTATACTTTTCTAAAAATATATTTATATAGATTTATAATTGGGTTAAATAAGTTTTCAATTATTTATAGTTTAGTCATAACATAAACCATCCTTTTGTAGTAAAAAATCAAAAATTTATGGAGGAGTAAGACATGTTAGTCATGGTTTTACTATATATAGAAAAATAATAAGTTAATCAAGTAATTCATGAACGATCTTGCAATTTGTGAACAATCTTGAATTTACGGCAAGTAAATGAACTAAACTTGGATGTATAATCTTGTTTGATGATGAGTTCAAGCTCAACTTGTGTTCGAAATAAAATTAAATGAACAAGTCTGAACTTTTAATATTTGGCTCAGCTCATTTATAGCCCTATATCTTATAGTAGTTTTGTAAATAACATGCTTTTGTTCAAATGTTTTTTTTTGGTTAAAGAAATTTGTTACAAAAGAGGCATATGTGGCATGACAATTTAAACCAACTCATGTGAGTATCCGCCTCACCAGTCCTTCATGGACGGGTTTTACCTACCCCACATAACAAATAAGGCAGGAATGAAGGTTAACATTTTCCCCCGCACCCACCCCTTTTATATTTAAATAATTTTAAAAAAAATAGGTTTTTTTATAAGACATATATAAGTATTTTAGCATTCTAACTTTAAATTTATGATTTTTTTTATTTTGTATTATTAAATTTATACTTTTATGTTTTAATATTTACTTTAACGTTGTTCATATATTTTTTTTAATTGTTGTATTTCTACATTTGAATTGTTTTTGTATTTATTATTACTTAAATTGTTATATTGTTATGCTTTTTTTTATATACAAAATAAAATTTCTACTCTAGTCGAATTTAAGTATATATATGTGTGAAGCTTCTTCTTAAAGACTTGAACCCCGGCCCTTGCCCCTCACACCCCACAAACACTTATACTTGTGGAGTGACTACCGTGCGCGATGGTATATTGTTATGCTTTGAGAATATTTTATTACGTTAGAATTGTTTTTTTAATGTTTTATGAGTTTTAATTTAATAAACTCAAAGTAAGCTTTTAATAAATTATATATATAAAAAAGTTGAGTGTGGCAAGATGGGTACCCACATATACCTGTTAGAATTAGGTAAAAAAAAAACCATCCCAATGCAAAAGTGGGGCGGGGGCGAGGAATATGATACCCGCTCGTTGCCATTCCTAGGTATCACACCATCACTATCTCTGAAGAAAAATGGTGGAAATTATGTGAGGTGCAAGTGGTGGGTGAAAGTGATGAAATTATCATAAATTTGGCTTTTCTAATAAAAAGAATTGGACATCTCAAGTGGGTTTCATGCCACATAAAAGGAAAAAGAAGGAAGAAATTCAATTGTTATTTCGTTTTCAACAAGGCCCTGCTTTTCTATACAATCACCGCCTCTCCCGGCTTTTTCTGCATTTCTACACAATCAAAGTCACTACTTTCCTATACTTAAAAAAAAAAAAGTCACTACTTTAAGAACTTTCTAGTTCACATGTTCTAAATTTCTAAGATTGAGAGCTACTTGACTCTTGTACTGGGCAAGGCAGAGGTAGGGTTCAAGGAAGATGTGAAAGGAGAGAGAAATATAGATTTTTTTTTTTTTTTTTCAATTTGAAGTTTTTGGTTAAGACATAAGAGGGGGGAAAAGTAAAAGGAAAAAAAATTTCGTGTGTGGTGTTAAATTCTTAATACATCATTGTCTAAATTAATTTGTTCTTAATAAATTGGAGGAGTGACCGATTATTAAAAAAAGAAAAGATGTTGGAGTGAAAATGTCAAAATTACTTATTTATACTATTTTCTCTCTATTTTTTCATACCAATTAAGTTCCATTAATGAGAGAATGAAAGATGATGGGCTCTCTTAAATCTAGCTAGGTTCATCCTTCCCCTACTTCTTTTCTTCACCATAAAAATTGGAAAACAATTATAAACCATCTTCAATTTTTCTTATTTCATTAAACTAGAATTTGTATACAACAAGGGGTGGCCATGTGAATCACATTAAAAAAAAAAAACTATAATACAGAAAAGAATAGGTCCATGAACATAACTTTTTTTTTTTAATGATTTGCTTAAACAAATAGCAAATAATAAGATGTAATTGATAGATAAGTGTTGGTATTAACTAATAACCAGCTCATGTGTGATTGATATTAGACTTATTATCCATCAACTTGCTAAAATGATATAAATTATGGTTTACCATCACTGTAACCTACCAAAATCTGAGTTAACTACAAACTCAACTCAAGTCACCAAAAATGTATTAAAAAAAAGTATGGCCTTTTAATCCTTACCTATCCCTAAATTTTTTTTTTTTTAAATATGGTATGGTATTTTAAAGAATTTTACTGATGTGTGCCCTAAGAGCACACAATAGTAAACCAATTTTTAAAAAAAAAATTATCGAAAATTTAAAAAATTTTAACTTCTTCTTCAATTCTTAATAAAATTTTTTTAAAAATAGATTTGTCAATTAACCGAAAGAAATAAAGGGTAATGGGCCAGAGCAAGTTGGAGAATGATGAGGAACATATAAATAAATATTCGATAGGTAGAATATAGACATTCACTTGTAGTCTTGTGGTGCTTTTTAGTTCTTTCCTACGAAGTTTCTGTCCTGACTCCTGAGACCATGGATTAACATTGGCTTTGATTCTCATCATTGTTTTAACTAGCAAAGAGTGTTGCACAACTAGTCCTGTCGCTGATCTTTTCCTAAAGCAGATCTAACAAAGCAATAGAGAGCATGAGCGAAACTCAATTGTAAGTAACGCAAATCATTTCTTCTGTCCTTATTTGTTTGTCTTTGTTTTCCTTCGCTCTTTCCCTCTTCCTTTCAACTTTGTTTCTTGACCAAGAAATTCGATGCATCATCATTTGTTAGCTAATTTTTCCTATGATTCATGATGGCAGGTATAGCAGTGGTTTAGAGTTGGCAAAATTCGTGGTGACCCTTGATATCTTTGGCGATGCATGGACTGCAATTTGGAGTCTATACACAGAAATCAGTCAGAATGAAGGACCATCTTCCTTCGTGAGATTCAAAGTTTATGAGCTACCAAACTATACCATTATAGCGTTTTTCACCTGGCCCTCTAGTAGCAAAGACTCTGTTCAGGGTGGTGGAGGAGGAAATTTAGTTTCATTTTCAACTTCTAAGTCGTCTTTTCCTTTCTCTGATTTCCTGTGCCCCAGACCCAAAGACCCAGATAATCAAAAAAACAAACCCAAAGATGACCCAAGTTTCTCCATTAACGAAACTGCAATTCAGCTTTTTAATTCCATTTTTGATGAGCTCCGGATATTGGAGGTACCACTCTATACTCTGAAAAATCTTATTTATTTATTTATTTATTATTATTAATTTTTAGTTTTGGTCAAAGCACTTGTAAACTTGGCAAAAGATCAAGCAGTTAATTCTCTAATTCAACCGTAAGTCATGAGTAACAAACTGCCTGAACTATATCATTGCCAAAAATATCTTTATAAATTGATTCAAGCTACTTTTTTTTATTCATTTATTTTAGAAACAGAGTTGTTGATAGGTGGTAGTTGGTAGTACTCATTTGTCAAGTACTATTATTGTTATTAATTAGGTAGTTTGAGAGTTTATTCTCCGTTCTTTTTTCTTATCCTCATAGTCTACACCACACCTCCACACACTTGACCTTCTCTCTATCTCTTGTTTCTTTTCTTTTTCCCCTATTTCTCACTTGATTCTCTCTCTCTTTCTATTTTCTTTTTTAATTCCGGGCCAAATCTTACCCTCTTCTTTCTCCTATCTCTTCTTCTCACATGTCTCTATTTCGCTGATGGAAATCCTTCGGCGATGGGCGATGGGTCAGCAAATTTCAATGGGATAACTGGATTTGGGTTTTTTCTTTTTTGGGGAGAGAAACTGGATTTGGGTTTAATAGCAGTATTGTGATGGAATTTTGGACCTTGGCTTAGTGTGATTGGATTAAGGGCATTCGGGTTTTCATGGGTTTCTTTGTGAAAGAGATGAAGATTTCTCGGCAACCAAACACTGAGTAAAGGAGTCTAAAGAGTAGATGAGACTATATGGGTTGTCCTTTTGATATTTTGGCTACTAATTAGGAATGAAGAAGATTTATGAGTTGTTCTTTTGATTTTCTTGGCTGCCAAACACAGAATGGGGAAGATCCATGTGACTTTTTCTTTGGATTTTCTTAGCTACCAAACACAATTATTATTTATTAATAATTTTATTTTAAGAAAAAGTTAAGAAAATCGTTGGTGTGGTGTTGATGAAACATGAAATGGTGTGGTATTAATGTCCCACTTGCTTGTTGTCATTGAAGTCTTCCTTTAGAAATCCCAGGTAGCTTTGCACTGGGAGAGAATGCACAAATGACTTTACACGCCAATTTAGGGCTGTCCAACCCACCCGCCCTTACCCGACCAGCTGCAACCCGATCTGACTGTTCTAGTGGTCGAACGCAGGTCCCGAGCTCCAAAACCCAACGCTGGAGGGTCAGTTTCGAGTCCCATCCTTCAAAACTTGAGAATCCGGACCCGCTTGAAGACATCAAATACCTGTGATTCTTAAGCTTTCCGACCAGTTTTTCATCTTGATTTGGTAGATTTCGGCAACCAAAACAATCAAATCCGGCTTAGATACACCAGATCCGGTGATTCTCGGCACAATTTGGGGGGAAAATCATCGGATTTGACGAAATATGTGCCAGATCCGGCTAGATCTCATCAGATCTTGGACGGATTGGGCGAGATCTCGCCGATTTTTGCCTTTTTTCGGTGGTTTTCAGCGGGTTTCAACTTCAGTCGAAACCGATGCCCACCCGACGGGAAACCGACTCGTGAAATCCAACCCTCATACAGGTCGATTGCGGGTTGGGCACCTGCCTACCTGATCTCTTACGGGTCGGTTGCGGGTTGGGCACAAACCCAACCCGCTTGACCTATGGACAGCCCTACACGCTGTTAATGTTTAAATGACCAAATTGGATATTTTAAAGAAGTTTTGGATGTTTTTGGCATTATCTCAAACCTCAGGTAGGTTATTGTATTTTATCCCCTTTTTTTTTCGTGAGGTTTGATGTTTCATTATTAATTATTTATTTAATATTCTGATTTTTTTCATAGATTTCTGTATTTTTCCAATATATTGATCCGTAACGCAATATATTAAATAGGGGGGACCCAGTTTTGTATTATTGATGTGTTAAGTTAAGTGGTCATGTGGACACTATATAACCATTTTTTATTAATTATAGTTAACAAAATCAAAGAGAAAGGGTTAATTTGGACAATTTTTAAACTTCCGATTAAAAATCAATATAATACAAAATCGATAGCTCAACTTGCTAACTAAAACCAACCAATGGGGTCTTTTTGCAATTAAATTTGTAAGGTTGAATTTATTCAACCATATGCTGGCTTTATTCCGTGTCAAATTCAATTGTATTTCAGCAATTAGATACTCTATATTTAAGTGGGAATCATTAAGGGTTGTGTGTAAGAAAGTGTGAAGAATTTAAGTGTGTGTGCATTCAAGAGTATTCTCGCGACTAGAACTCATAAGTGACTCGCAACTGAAACTCGCGAGTGACTTATGATTGATGACTCGCTAAATTGCCACACGTGTGAAGCATGAAGGAAGTTGAAGGGTCACGACAGCTGAAGCACTACAGGAGACAATCTGGCCAGTCAGTTATTGCGCGACTAGAACTCGCGACTGGTCCCAGTTGCGAGTGAGTTGCTAGAACCCCCTGTTTTGCATAAAAATGACTTTTCACATTCCTCACATACCCGACTATAAATACTCTTATACCCACGAAATGTAAAGAGTTTCTAAAGAGAATTTTAAGAAAAAAACTTTAGAGAAAAACAAGATTGACTCATCCACAATCTTATTCCTTTGATTCTCAAATTCTTATACTTTCACCCTCTCCATTGACATACCCTTGAGAGGTTCATTAGCCAAATCCTTATCTCACCATACCCATATCAGTGAGGAGATTATTTGGTGCTCGGGAAGCAATTCAAAGAGGACCATTCATTTGATTGATGCAAAGGGCTTATTGCGGGATTCGGAAAATTAGAGAAGACACAGTTATGCTTAACTTTGTTAGAGCAAAAAGCTTGGAGGACTTAGGTGCATTGGGTAGATTAGGTTTGGAGGGTCTATTACTATTCATGTATCCCAACTTTATTTTCTAGTAGATCATTTTACCACTGGGAGGGCAACAGAGTGGTTTTTCGCCGAGTTCTTTGGTTTCCTCTTTGAAATATCTTTGTGTTTGCATCTCTCTAACCCTTACTCTTGCCTTTTAATTGCTTCTGTGTTGTGTTTAATTTTAATTGCTTCTGTGTTGTGAGAATTCCGATGTCATAAGCTTTCTACTTTTAGCATACTCAATTTCAAGATTGTTTTATTTTTATAATTGTGTTTTTTTATTATTAAATTATGATATTTGTGCTTAATTAGGTTCGTTGAAATTGTAAGTTTTGTTCATTTTGATTGATTTGGTCTCTGTAGTCTTACTTTGATTTGTTCATTGTCTATTGGGTTTCTTTCATATCTCTCTCTCTCTCTCTCTCTGACTCTCTCTCTTCCATGTCAATGGTGTCATTCTTGACTCAGTATACCCATGGCTTTTGACATTGTAAATCAATTCACCTCTCCGTTCTTGCTGATGGTGTCAACCGTTAAGAATGATTAATTATTATTGAAAAGTATATTCTTTGACTTTACATACTCATGACTTTTGACATTATAATTTAATTTGTATTTACATTTATTCTATTTGCAAGATGCTTGTTATCTCTTTTTATATTGCATTATGCTGTCTTCAATCTAATAGATTCTATAGTAAATCAATTTGACATTGTAACCAAATTAGGGGTTTTTGTTTTTGTGAGAATCATATCCAAATTATAGTTTAGTTGGAGCATTTGTTAGATTAGGTCAAATGGAACAAATCAAATTAGGTAAAAGACATATGTCTCCAAGCTTATTTTCACATGTTAGTCAGATTGTAAGTTTCCGTGCAATATGGTTCAAAGGAGTAAAATCTTTACTACAATTTTCTACCATTCCAAGCAGCTCCCCACTTGCTATTGTAAGATTAATTTCAAAAGTTGCATTTCTTATTAGTATGAATATTTTAATATTAATTTATGCAAACTTAATTTGGTAGTAATATTAGGTTTACATAATGTATCATTGAGCTGAAGTTTTATATTTCGAATACATTACGAAGTTATATTTATTAGTTTTGACATAATTTTATGTCTATATTTCCTTTGAATCACACGGAGTTGGTGACTAACATTCATAGTTACCATGGCATGCATAATAACATTTAACAACGTGTACAATATGTTATGTAATTTTTATTGAACTTTGAGAATGTGACAAGGCTAGTTATTAACACTGTAAGATTCATATCATAATGCAGATTGACAATTCCAAACAATTAATCATCACTGGAAACTCTTTGGGAGGATCTGTTGCCACTCTGTTCACCTTATCACTGCTAGAAAAATTCAATTTTTCAAAAACCAAAGGCCCACTTTGCATCACTTTTGGTTCACCCCTTATTGGTGATGAGAATCTGCAAGAAGCTATATCTAAATATGCAGCATGGAACTCTTGCTTTTTGCATGTAGTTTCTGACCAGGATCTAGTTCCCAGAATCTTAATTAATGGTTACCAGCCTTTTGGCACATTTCTCTTCTGTTCAAAGCTGGGTTGTTCTTGTTTTGAGGACCATCAAACCATTTTGGAGTTGTTGACAGCAACCAGTTCAGGAACTCCTGAAAATGAAGATCCTAATAAAGTTTTTGAGTCCTATGGAACATTTGTGAAGGATCTCAACCGTAAGGTAATTTGCAAGGATACTACAGGTCATGAATCCTTAATTGATTGGACTACAACACCATTGCGGGCAGGCATTATTACACAACTAGCAGCAATCGGACTGGTGCAATCACAGGTAACTCAGCTACAACTCTTTTTGGATCGTATATAATTAAAATGCTTATTTGAGCTGTGTCATCGTATGGTACAGATAATGTTACACCTAGGCAATACACTAAATAGAATAATGTAATGAATGAAATACTTACGGATTAAGTATTAATAACTAACCAAAGCCTTTGTTGTTTCTTACATGGATAAACATTACAAAAATTTGAAGTCTTTGTCCTTTTCCTTGTGATCTTTCAAAACTCCCCTTCTAGCCCAACTCATTTTTACAAGTTATTGCAGCAACAGGAGAACATTATCATTACAAAGACAGAAAAAAGGGCAAAAATGGTGGCAATTTTCAACCAGCAGGCTTTTGATCCCACCAGGGGGTTGAATGACTTTAAAGTGTATATGGCCTATCTGGAACAGTATAAGAAGGTGTCTAAAGACGAAAGAGTTGGATACTATGATAGATACAAGAATAAACTTGATCCGAGTGATATTAAGGTGGAAGAGCATATGAAACGCCTCACAAGTTACTGGGAAGAAATGGTTGATCAAGCAGAGAAAAGGCCTCAGACAGTAGGTGCCTCCCTTCGTACTCGTTCACTCTTCGGGGGAACAAATTACCGAAGGATGATTGAGCCACTGGACATAGCTGATTACTACAAGGCAGGCAAACAAGACTACATAAATCAAGGAAGGTCAAAACATTACATAATATTGGAGCAATTGCTGAAAGAAACGGAGAAACCTTCAGGTGGTCCAAATGAATTGAAGAAACAGAATGTGGCGTCAAGTCTGACAGAGGATTCTTGCTTTTGGGCACATGTTGAGGAGGCTCGCATTTCATGCCAGTTGCTGAGAAGCGGAGAATCAAATGATATGGAGAAAGAAGAGAACAAGTTGATTAAGTTTGAAAACTATGTATACGGTTTGATGAAAAATTATGCAGTATCTCCTGAGATTTTCTTACCTAAGAGCAGCTTCATGACATGGTGGAGAGAGTATAGAGGGATTAAGGGAACTTTTTATCGTTCACATCTCACTGGCTTAATGAATAATGAAGAGAATTACGACAAGTACGCTAAGGGCCTCTTGGTGATTCCCTGAAGGTTTATATGATTTTGATCACATATTTCAATATTTATGTGTGCACTTCCCTTCAAACATTTATGCTATTTTGAAGCCATTCCCCAATAGATTGTAAATTAAAGAAAATCATCTTTTCAACTATTTTATTATTTTTATAAAATTTTCATGTCTTGCTTTTTCCATTTTTGGGTTGGATACTTGGATGTATGTGAGCACATTTTGGATGAGCATAATTCTCCTCAGCAAGACCATTCATGTTTTGCTAAACCCTAGAGTCTTAATTTCACCCCCACAATCCTTCTGCAACTGAAATGGATTCACAAACTTTGGTAAATTTGGGGTCTAAACTAGTTTAATTAGGTAATATCTGTGGAATATATTGTATAATTTATTTTTTGAAAAGCTCAATATCATATATTAGGATTAGCCATATTAACAAACAATTTCGCTCAATAAGAATATTTTATTTTAATGTATTAAACTATTAATTAAAAAAATTAAAATAAAAAACTCTCTCATCTTGCTCTTTACAAAATCGGCGAGGGTTTTAAAAAAAAAAAAAAACTAAGAAAAGGGTGTCACATTGTTTTGCATATGTGGAATTATACTGAATTTAATGAAATCCCTAGGTTCACTCTAAAGATTAAGTTGAGTATGTTAACATAGTTAATAATATTTATACTTTTTAAGTTAGTTGTTTTCTGTTTCTATAAATTAAAAATTATTTAATATAATGTGTTATTTTATTAATTGTATATATGCACACATTTATGTTTATGTTTATATTTATTATGTGCATATGAACGCACCTATCTATGTACTTGTTTATGTTTGTATCATAAAATCCAAATTTTAGAGCCAAACCCGCACTCCATTATTGATTGGAAGTAGATATCTTTGTAAATATACGGTACAAAGTGCAAAATGTTGGTTTTTATAGTTAATTTGCTGCGAATACATTTGTGAAAAAAAATATTCATATTATTTTGAACTCAACTCCAATACTAGAAAACTTATGTGAATCCAATTCAAAGAAAGTGGAAAGAAAGATATATCTCATCTATTATTTGGCTATCGTCTCATTCATTGTCAACCAAATATAATTAAACCCAAAAAAGTTTGCTGCAGTCCTATGAAGAGGGGTTACAATGTAAGAATTGTTAAGACTATTATTCATATGAAGAAGATTTAGTAAACATTTACCTTTCTTATCAATACATTTCTAACAGTTGTACATGTAAACTTAGTGGGAAAAAAAATAGTAAATAAAACAATAGTATTAAATAATATAACAATATCGTTTAAAAGAAAAGGAAAAAGAAGAATAAGAAACCAGTTATTTAATTGCATGAAAATAATACAAAGCTGTTGTAATACGATTGCAATTTAACCATTGTTGTTGATGTAATAGTAAATGAGGAGTTTTCCCACATTTACAGTAAACTCTCGCATACTGCAAATCAAATATAATAATATTTGAAAATTTTTATTGTAGCCTTTTTAAAAAGTAACCACGTGGAAGTGATAAATGCGTATTACATAAATAAATAAATAAATCAAAGGTTTCTCAATTAAGATCAAAGGTTTCTCAATCAAAGTAACCACAACTGACTGTTTTTACTAATAAAGTTTATAGAAAAAAAAAATGGGTAAATAAGTAGCAATATTTTTAACCAAAGATTAAAAAAAATACCAATACTTTTAGAATGCCATTTCTAAAGAAACTTAGAGCATCACCAGCAGACTCTCTAAATTTTTTTCTGTTTGGAGAGTGAACAGTTCATTTTACCTTTTGCCTATTTATTTTTTCAAATACACTTTCCAACCAACTCTCTATCTTTTTCTCCATCTCATTTAAATATTATTTCTACATTCATTCTTTATTCTTTTTTTTATTATCATTTATTCTTCCTATATTCATTTCCAACAATTATATTTTTTAATAAAAATATTATATCCACAATATTTTTCAGAATACTTTCACAAGAATCACATTAAAATCTTATGTGAAAAGTTGTTACTAGTTCTAATTTGAACCTACCACTGAAATTATTTTTTTACTCACCAATATCAGCTAATAACAATCTATTGCTTAACATTTATTGTAAAAATATTGTGGTAGCATTTCTTAATTGTCATTTCTTATTTTTTATATTATTTTTCCAAACTTAATTATATCCATACAGTTCTTTTTTTTTTCTCTTGGTTTTTTCTCCTCCACACCTTAGCCTTATCTCTATCTTCACTTTTCTTTTTTTCTTTTTATCTATAGCACTTCATCTCGAGCTCTATCCTCTTATCTTCACTTTTCTTTTTTTCTTTTCTTCTCCCATTCTTCTCTAGCACTTTGTCTGGAGCTCCATCTTTAATCTTCACTTTTCTTTTTTCTTTTCTTCTCTAGCACTACGTCTACTCCAGAGTATTCAAGAAGCACCACTGCATGTCCTCCTCCCACCGAGGCTCAGATGGGTTAGCTTTGCTCTTTTCTTTTCTTTTTTTTTTTTTTTTGGTTCTAATTTGATTAGTTTTAATTAATATTGTGATTTGAGTTTGTATTTTGATTGAGAGCTCCATCAATTTTGTGCTTCACCGTTGTCTTCTGATGAGAAGCAAAGAGAGAGTTTTTTCTAAAGAGAAGCAAGAGAGAGGGAGTGCAGAAGAAACAGAAATGGAGGAAAGAGAAAAAAGATTTTTTTTTTATTCAATCGGCATTATATTAAGGGGAAATATTCTTTAGATATGCTACAGTGATTGCTACAATGCTCTCTAGGCTTGGAGAGCTACTGTAGCAAATCTAAAAAAAATTTTGGAGTTGGAGAGGCTGTTGGAGGGGTTTTTTTGTGTGAACAGTGATTTTTTTCTCCAAAATTTAGAAATAAAGTATCTGTTGGTGGTACTCTTACAATGGTGTATATCCAAAAGAATGACCATCTCCCCTCTCCCCATGTGTGTGTTAAAATACTTAGTATTCTTAAAAAGAAAAAAAAAAAAAAAAGAATGACCTTTCTAAACTTATTTAATTTGTTTTTCAAGAATTTCTTAATATAAACAACTTAATAAGTTCTTAACGTATATATTTATTGCTTTAGTTATTTTCAGTTTCTATATAAATTATTGATTTTTAAATTTAGTGTGATATTTTGTGTATTTTGTGTGTGTGTTTATGTTTATGTGTATGGCTATGTTTTGGTGTTTATATAATTACCTCTCTCCAGGCTTGGAGAGTTACTGTAGCAAATCTAAAAAAAATTTTGGAGTTGGAGAGACTGTTGGAGGGGTTTTTTTGTGTGAACAATGATTTTTTTCTCCAAAATTTAGAAATAGAGTATCTGCTGGTGATACTCTTACAGTGGTGTATATCCAAAAGAATGACCGTCTCCCCTCTCCCCATGTGTGTGTTAAAATACTTAGTATTCTTAAAAAAGAAAAAGAAAAAAAAGAATGACCTTTCTAAACTTATTTAATTTGTTTTTCAAGAATTTCTTAATATAAACAACTTAATAAGTTCTTAACGTATATATTTATTGCTTTAGTTATTTTCAGTTTCTATATAAATTATTGATTTTTAAATTTAGTGTGATATTTTGTGTATTTTGTGTGTGTGTTTATGTTTATGTGTATGGTTATGTTTTGGTGTTTATATAATTCCCTACTTGCTTGTTTATTCTTGTATCACAAAATTTACCATTTAGAATCAAATCCTTACTTTGTCACTAATTAGAAATTGATATCACTGTTAATAGAAGCAACGGAGTGCAAAATGTTGGTTTTGATGATTGATCTCCTGCGAATGCATACGAGGGGAAAAATATTTTCATATTATTTTGTACCCATGACTCCAGTACTGGATAACCTAGAATTTTTTTTTTTTTTTTTGAGAATCGATAACCTTAGGAATTTGATCCAAGTAAAATGTAAGGACAGATTTGTGACATATTATATCCAAATACGAACCAATTATTATATTCAAAAAAAGTTTGTTTTAGCCCTTGTGAGATGAAGTAACCATGTGAGAGTCTTCAATACTAATATCATATGAAGAAGTCAGATTTTTTTGGGTGAAATATTTACCTTCTACCTTTATACACCACTTTATACTTGTAAAAAAAACAGTAGATAAGAAGCAGTGCTCCACAAAAAAACACTTGATCCTGTAGGGCAAGTAATGATGGAAATGTTATCGATATCAATAAAAAAAAAAATAAAACATAGATAAATAAACACTCCCAGTATAAGCAATTTGCAAAAGCTCCACATTGTAGATAAATAAACAAAAGAAAAAAAAATCTTAATAGAATGGTTGGAAGGTATATGATGAATTTTATAATAAATTTAAAATCTTCTCCATATTTGCAAAGTTAGATTCGGATGATCAATTATACACTTATTTTTTCAACTTCTTTCAAAAGACACTTGGCAAGTGAACGACACAGCAACCATAGCCCCAATATAGGCAAACTTTTTGGAAATTTGCTCCAAGGAAAATGGAGAGGTAGATTTTTCATCCTTCCATTCACTACCAATCAAATATAATAATATTTGTAAAAGTTCATTGCAATCCCTATGAGAAGTAACGTTGTGGGGATGATCAATTCTTTATATAAATATATATATATATATATATATATATATATTTATATTTATATAGATTCTTCTTCTTCTAAAACATTGACCTTTCACATTGATACACTACTAAATATTAACATTTTATAGAGTAATCTATATATATAATAATAGATAAAGCAGAGAGAAAATCTAATTAAATTTCAAATTAGAATTCAGTTAGTATCTAATTTTATGCCACGTGACTCATCTAATCTAAATTTTAAAATTTTGTGCCAAGTGAATTAATTTAAGTAAAAATTAAATTTTAATTAGAGTTTATTTTTGCGCCACGTTTTCCATCTAATCTAAATTTTTAATTTTTGCACCAAATTAGTTAATTTAATGTAGAAAACGAGGAGTTCAATATAATAAACCATAAAAAACATAATCATATAACTAAAATAATTCAAATTTATAAGTCATATATATATATATATATATATATTAATAGCTAAAGCGGAGAGAAAATTTAATTAAATTCTAAATTGGAGTATAATTTTGTGTCACATGTCATTTAATTTTTAAATTTTTGTGTCAAGTGAATCATTAGGTGTAAAAATTAAAAAGTCTAAATTCAATTAGATTTTAGATTGAATTTTAATTGGAGTTCAATTTTGCGTCATGTATCTCATCTAATTTGTTAATTTTTGTGGTAAGTTAATTATTGGGGGCAAAAACTGAAGAGTCTAGATTCAATTAAATTTCATATAATATATATATATATATATATTATATGTAATTGTGATTGTTTTTAAATGGACTCGTGCATATACACGGGATTACACACTAGTGTACAATAAATGTGTAAAACAAATAACACAGGATTTTGGTGATGAACTAGTGGAAAACCAATGGATGCATCCAGAGAAAAAACCAATAAAACAGTTCCCAAACTTCAAGAAGGAATTCATTATACAAAATTGAAGTTTACTGTTGTGGAGAAAACACCTTAAAGAGACTCTTTGAGTGGTTAATATAACATAAAGAAACACCGCTTAACTTACAAGGCTTAAACCTCACGAGTATGAGCTCAACTAAGTTATATTAACCAGTCACTTTTCTCATTAATATCTAATGTAAGATTTCATTACTTAACCAATCACACTACTTACATGTAAATATTCTAACTTTTACAATCTAAATCTTACTCATCTTCCTAAACTTTACCCAGTAGAGAAACTTACTAATGTGAATCCACGTTTAGCTTCAAGCTACTTAGACTCTTCTATCTTTAAAATCTTCTACAAACCTCATCTGTGACTCTAAAGACTTCCTTGAAGACTTGTTCTCTATAGCAAGAAAGAATAGGTTTTGTGGCTTTAGCCTTGATCACAAAATAGTAACATTGTCTTGAGATTGATCTTTGTACTTAAGGGGTATGGTCAAATTAGGGGTTTATCTTCTTCTTCTTCTTCTTAGATGCAAGACAATATTCTATAAACCCTATTTTTTTTAGTTGACTATTATGTGTCCTTATATACTTTTGCATTGTTGCAATTAAAATAATGCAAACTCAAGTGCAGATTTTTCACAAGTAATAATATCTCAGCAAGTCTGAAGTCAATTCATAGGGAATGATTGGCACTGTAAAAACCTCTATTATTAAGTAGTAAATAAAAATAGTTGTTTTTTTCACCCAAAAATGGAGCAATATAATATTGAAACTACAATTGAAAATAGCAAAATAAATCTAAGAGAAATTAATGGAGAGAAAAACACTAGGGATTCAAGGATCCACCTAATATTTTATCATATGAACTTGGATTATTTTTAACTCAATTAGGGTAGAGAGCCAACTTGCCTCATTGGAAGATAAAACAATAAAGTACTCAAACAATGTGTAAAGTATATTGAATATGAATGATTGAGCAAATAATTCAATTGACATGTTACAGGGGAGATTAAGCATTTAATATATTCCCAAATCATAATGAATCAAGGAGTTCAAGTATTTGATATATATAAAAATCATATTAAATCTTAAGAACTTGTTAACATGCAATGATTAGAAATACTAAATAAAATTCAAAATTCAATTATCAATCCATAGAAAACACATAGATAATCCCAAGATCACATGTAAAAAATACTAGGTTTCACCTCTAACTCTAACTAGAAATTTAGCCACACATAGTTATGCAAAAGAAATCCATGAAAACAATGTTTAACATCTAAATAAAAAAATTAAAAAAAAAAAAGATGAAACATGTTCTATGGTTTTTCCTCCTCTATAACCTCAGCCTCCTCCAAAAGAAAAGGAGAAAATCTCTCAAAGTTAGGATGAGAATCCCTTGATTTTCAAAATTTTATCCACTATCAACTTCCAGCCCACTTTTTACCTCCAAAACGATATTTTTGAATTTTTTTTAAACTACAAAGTTGTAGATCTTTGAGTCTTCTTTCTGTGGCTACAAAATTAGGTCCATTAGAAATTTGTGCAAGAAGTTATGGTAGAAATACTAAAACAGAGCAGGACGTTTCCATATCAGCATTTTTTAAATTTTGGTGGCTTGAACAAAATTATTTCTTCCAATTTTTATTCCCACACATTTTTTACTTATTTAATGCTCCAAAAACCATACTCCAATTGATTATGACCCTTGTATTTTCTTGGCTTCATGTCTGTATGATTAGCTGAATGGTTTTAATCTTTCATAAGAGAAAAAAACACGCAATGAGTATTTTTGAAAAATATTTCAAACTTGCATATTTACATGTAATTACACATGAAATTGATGTGATATTGCCTGCTGAAATTGAAATAATAGTGTAATTTTAAGTAATTAACATGCATGTAGAGCATAAGTTCCAAAAGAATAGATAACTTCATTAAACAAGTTAGAATTTAGGTTTCCCGTATCTTAATCGAGTGAGCCGCTAACAAGAGGTGTCAAAAGGCTTGCTTTGATTGACCGAGACTCGATCGAAGATCTGATGATAACACCTAATCCAGGGGCGAAGCTAGGATTTTTTTGTTTAGGGGGCCAAATTTTGATACTAATATAGTAGTCACGAGTCAAGATAAATCATCACATACATGCGCGCACATACACATATATAAACAATTATATTTTGATACTAGAGTTGGTCATACTTTATAAAATATATTGTGTATATAAAATTAACAACTTTCGCATATGCATTTTTGCAAGATAATTTTTAAGGGAACTTATCATCTTTTAAGCTCCAATGAGAATACAAAAGCTGTCTAGTTTGATATTAAAGATGTAAAAAAATGAATTTGTGAAAAAAAAAAACTACCTTGTTTCTATAATTACTAGATCGATTGACAAATTGTATTGGTTTTTATGAGCATCATTAGACTAACTCAAACATTTGAGGGGGCCAAATTCTATTATTGTAGCTAAATATTTAAAGATTTTAGTACAAACACATAATATAAAAGTATTTTTTAAAATTTTGGGGGGCCCAAGCATTGTTATAGCTCCATCCCTGACCTTATCATCACCTCAATCGAAGGGTGGTCAAAATAACAAATTATTCTTTATTTTGAGCTACTTCTTGGACAATTGTTCTTGAATTAATGTTGACTTAATACAAACTCAATCCAGATTACAAATCATTGAATTTGCCAACCAAAAAACCTAACAAAGTGGATTTTAATGTGTCAAGTAAACTAGGTATTCAACATGGGGAAGAACAAAAGTTCTTCTTTTTCACTTCAATCTTGTGTGAACATATTTGGGGGTGTAGAAATGAGAATTTTTATAGAAGGAAGTTCAACACCTTCTATCAAATGGGCTCTCAAAGATCAGCTTAACTACTTGTAGATTGAAATTACGAGGGGAAAATTCCCTATGAACAAGCAAGCTACTACTTGGTTCCCCAATTTCGGCAAAAGCAAATGCTGCCCTCCTTGTGATCAATTAGTGTGCTGCCTAAAAACCTTAGTTTGTAATCTTTGAAGGTGATGCTCTCTTATTGATTAAGGTGGTAAATAACCATGCTCTCCTATTGAATAACTTTGGGAAATAAGAGCCTATGTGTCTGTTGCTCCATCTTTATTATTACTAGTCGCTAACCCGTGCATTGCATGAGAATATTCCAAAAATGAAATATTTATGAAACATCCTAAATAGTTATAGGATATATGTCCTACCTATTTCACAAAAAGCAAGAATTTTTTCTAACACATCTAAAATCTCCTTCAAGCATGGTTCCTACAACCTAATTGATGCCAGCAACTATGAGTTGGCAAACTTCGCAATCAAATCCCTGATCCACAGTTCGTGATAGGAGTGTAACACTCAATAGGGCATGGCAACCATCCACAATGGTTTTCCTTGGCAATGAATTAATTATGGATTATAATAGGAGAACCATGACTATCTCTAAAAATAATGCCCAAACGTGCATAATAGATGGCTTTGAAAAAAGGCCATTGCCATGTCTAGTTTTGAGATGAAGAGAAACAGGAGATGCAACTGTTGGGCTCACTTAATATTTTAGCTTATGTTTTTTAGCATAGTAAAGTTTAAAGATATTTTGGGTTGGTAAACAATTAAAGTTATTTTGGTAATAAGTGGGATAAGAATAAGTTGTCATCGGGAAAAAAGAGAGTATTAGTATTGTATTTATCCTTATTTGTGAGTATTAAATATTTATCCTTATCAATTCCTTTTGAATGGTTCAACAATCTTCTCTTGCTCAAGGCCACATTTCGTCTTTCCTTGATTGGCTTTTCAGTCAACTCCTTAAAGAGAAGTTCTAATTTCATACAACTTTAGAAATTTCAAGTAGAAAAATAGCAAGCATATCTTTGGAAGTCTATATTTAATACCTAAAAAGTTTTCATTGATCTTTAAAATAAAATTACAAAACCTTATACGAAAAACATATTAGTCCAACAACAAATGACAATGCACACTTTGATGCAATGTGCATTCCTTGTATGGCCAAAATAAAATAAACAAACAGCTACTCAAAAACAAAGCAAGATTGCAATAGTATATTTGCTACACTTTTTTTTTATTTTTTGCACAAAGCCATAATTGAGACAAGTTTTTTTGTTTGGATAAAATTGCCCACCTATAATTTAAATACATACAATATCATAAGCCCTTTGTTTGTTCTTTGTTTAGTACTTTAATTATTAAAAGAAATACATAATTTTTCATTGGGATAAGTTAAAAATTAAATCTATAGAATTCGGGACCTTATCTCCTACAATTGGTGAATATATGCAATACCTACAACGTAACAACTGTTCCAATAACAAAGTGTGAAATAATTATAAAAAAAAAAAAAAAACCATACACACACAAGCTCCGACTGAAAACTAACTTGTCAAACCCTAAAAATATTCATGACCCATTTCCTAAAAACATTCATGCATTTATCATCAACAACCAAACAACTCCAACTCTCAATAATCATGACCAACCACAGCCTACCAAATTTGGAAAAAAGAAACCATTTTTCCATGTACTTTTTTCATGAGAAACAAAGAAAAAAAAAAGTTGTGATCTCTCTCCATAATTTGCTCTTCGATTTGTTATAGTAATGACATATATTCAAGCAAAGACAATGTCTCGAGGGACCAAATAGGATCTATGACACCAAGTGGGTAGAGATTGTCTATGATATTGTCATTTACAGATATGGTTCTAAAATCCGAACCGTTCAAAGAATCGTAAAAGGGAGAGGTTTAAGGTTTTTAAAGTTGATCTGAAGTCAAATCATGATGACGTCATAATTAATTTAATAATTATTTAAAAAATAAATAAATAGATTAAATTAGTAAAAATATAAAAATTGACTAAAATAATTCAAATAAATATAAAAATCTATATTTCAAATGTTTTTTTTTTATATCATACCTTTCATAAGACAAATAAGTTATATTGAATCAAAAGAAAACATAAATAAATATTGAGTATCTCAATCAATGGATATATATATATATATATATATATATGAAATTAATATACTTAAACTTTTTGTTAGAGTTTAATATTCTACTACTTTTTATGCAAGTCTTTAATTAAATTATCTTAAATCATATCTAGCCCATTTGATTACCCAATATTTTTTTTTATTATGCCCAATCCCATTGATCACTTATGAAATTAAATATAAAAAAATACAGAAACTGAAGAGGGGCGGACATTGGTTTGTCCACCCATTAAAAAATTGATTAAGTAAAAACACAAGCCCAACAATTTATGAAAGAAATAAGTGGTTGACGGCTTGCAAGCATTTGACATAAATGGTTGACAGCTAAGCTTGCCTAAGCATTTAGTGGGTCAAGCACAACCAGCCCATCTTCTGCAACAGCCAAAACCTTCACCGTGACAGTCAAGCAAAGAAGACCTGTAGAAATGGAGAAAATGCAGCGAAAGTGAGAGCGAAAGAGACAGAGACAATCTCATGGTTTGAAAGCATCTCATGGTGATTGAAGCTTCAACAATGGCTGTAAGTACCCATAATATATACATATATATATCTGATCTGAACCTGTGAGAATCGAATTACAGATTATTTAAACACTTCTTTAATATTGACAACGTTTTGGTTTGGAGGTTGAAGGGCTTTGATTCTAAAAGCTTTTGGTTTTATTTATTTTTTGTTTGTTTTGTTTTTGTTTGGCCTATTTGTTTGCTGAGAACCCCACAACAAATATCCATGGCTTTAAATATGATAATTTCGTGTGGGCTTATTAGTGGGAAGGATTGGATTCTACATTGGTATAGGTTAGGCTGATAGGCTCTTTATCTATGGAGGAAGAGAGATTGCATATATATATAGAAAAATAAAGCAGTGGGTGTTCTATTTCCTATAGGCAACAATTGAATGTTTTGAAAAACCTCTTGATCGGGAATAGGAAGAATCACCATTAATCAAGAGACAGATTTGAAGAATGTTTGAATTAATGCTCAATTAGTTGAAAGAATAGCAAAATGTTAATTACTAAAGGAAGAAATAATGCGTACCTAGTAAGGATTCTGATTTTTTTAGCAAAGTGGCTATTGAACAGGTATGAAGAAGTGATTCAGAGGAGATGAAGAGGCCAAGGAGGGAAGAGAGAGAGTTTGGCATTAGAAAGGTGAAATTCTGAATTTTCGAAAGCGTAAAAGACAAGAAGAGTAAAAGGAGAAGGAGGGGAGACACAAAGGAATTAGCATTAAAGACAACATTAACAACATTTACGTAAGATTGGGCTTTATGGTGCAGATAAGGTTGGAAATCATTTCTTTTTAATAGTATTTTAAAATTATAAGAAATATTTAGAAAAAGTATTTTAAAATTATGGGAAAAATTTAGAAAAAAGAAGGATAATGACATGGCTGCTGATGTGATTTAACGAAAGCACAATAACATTAAATGCTACGCTTCAGCTTTTAGTAATATAGAGATATAGATTTGTTTTGTATTCTCATCCTTCTTGTTTTTTTGTATTATTGTTTATATCCTGAGGGATTCTAACTCCCTTACACGTTACCTTTCCTTTTGGGCCAAACTTTGCAATGAGAGGAAGCCTATGAAAGTGTCCTCCCTCCCTCTTTCCCTCATTGGTGATTTTGTCTACAGGGGGAGATGTTGAGGTTCCTCTCCCAAATTTTGTATCGAATTTTTGAAGTAATAAACTTATTCATCTAACCACAAAAAAAAAAAAAAAAAAAGAGACTATATTCTTGGTAAATGATAGAAATATCTTTATCTCTCATTCTCCCAATACAACTAACAAGCATGTTGTGAGTGCCACGATAAATGATCGAAAGTAAAAGGGTGTAAGCCCATCCTATACATGGATCTGGGAGTACGCCACTGGCCAAGTTGGTCTGGGCATAAAATTGAGAGTTGTCACTTGATTTAGCTATGAGAACCAATTTGGTCCTTTGGAGTTTGGACCCCCTATTTAGAGGTCTAAAAACCCATGCTATGAGTTCAGAGTTAGTGTATAAACCAAGGAAAATGTTAGGCACCAAAGCCTGCCCAATTGAGCGGCTTGGCCTCCATTAATGTTGTTAGACCATTTTTAAGAGTAATGTTACATATATAAATTATTTTATAAATTATTTTTACAGACAATTGATATGGTGGATGAATTTGGCTATGAGAACCAATTTGGTCCTTTGGAGTTTGGACCCCCCTATTTAGAGTTCTAAAAAACCATACTATGAGTTCAGAGTTAGCCTCCGTTTGGATAGCGGAACGCGTCTGCGTTCCACGTCTTCCTTCTTTTTTTTTTTTCTTTCCCCTGGAAGAGCGCACGTTTCAGCCCCCCAAATGTTACTGTGCGGTACTGTGTGGCTACTGTTCATGAACAGTAGCTGCAACTTTTAACTTTTTCCTCTCTTTTTTACTGTTTATGGACCCACAAAATACCACTTTTCAGCAACTTTTTAATTAAAAATGGGTCCCACTACACTATTTACACATTTAAAAATTATTTTGCTACAGTGTTTTTCAGTTTTCAGTTTTCAGTTTTCAGTTTCAGTGGTATCCAAACGGACCCTTAGTGTATAAACTAAGGAAAATGTTAGGCACCAAAGCCTGCCCAATTGAGCGGCTTGGCCTCCATTAATGTTGTTAGACCATTTTTAAGAGTAATGTTACAGATATAAATTATTTTATAAATTTTTTTTAACAGACAATTGATGTGGTGGATGGTTATTGATAAGTAGAAATGTGATGTTAGCGGTGGAATTAATTAAGAACTAGCAAGAATTTTCCGCATCAATATTTTATAAAAATGTTGTAAAATAGTTTGTACATGTAGTATTGCTCCATTTTTAAATAAGAAAATTACTAAGGGACTCCTATCTTAATCTTGCATTTGTTTGCATTAAATAAAATACACACAACAACATATTGTCAAAGCACAAAAGAAAACACAATTAAATTCAAATTAACGTAGCTTCTATTAAATAGGAAAATTAACAATCAAATTAAATCAAATCAAGGGAGAAAATGGGTTTTGCCCTTTTTTAAAAAAAAAATTCCAGCAAAATGCCCCATTTCAAACCCTGTTTTGAAACTTGATTTTCTAAAAATCAAGTTTCAATTTAAAACTCGATTTTTGGACAATCAAGTTATAGCGAATTGAAAATTAAAAAAAAAAATTATGGAACTCGAGTTCCATTCAAGAAACTTGAGTTCCTTGAAAAAATTCAAGTGGAACTCGAGTACTTTACATGGAACTCGAGTTCCAGAAAAAAAAAAATTAAGTCCATGTTCGCTATAACTCGATGTTTCAAAATTCGAGTTACACATTTGAAGCTCGATTTTTAGAAAACCGAGTTTCAAAACGGGAGTATTTCCCTAATTAGTTTTAAACATAAAGCATTTTGCTGGATTTAAAAAAGAAAAAGAAGAAGAAGACAAGAGCCTATTTTTTCCTCAAATCAAGCATTGAATGTTAGCGTAAACCAAATAACTTATAAAAAGTAATCTACTATTACTAATTACCTAACCTTGGAGATTTGTATTCAAATCAAAAGGCAACACATGTCTAGATGAATATCATGCAGCACATGTGGTTCCCATGGAGCCATCTCAGAAGGTTAAAGGCAAATGGTCACCTCCTTCAGCTCCATTCCATAAAATTAGGGTAAAGTTTAGTTACAAAATTAGTTATAGTCTTAGACTACAAACTTACTTAATATTTATTCATTGGAGGTGAATTTTGACAAAACCATTATTGGATTACATCTTTTTCTTATATCCTCCATACTTGCAAAATTTCAAGAAAATTAAAGATCAATAGCTATGCCATTAATAAATTTTTTAAATTGCAAGTTTTTGTAATTTAAAATTATGCACAAAATATAAGCTTATAGATCATATAGTAAATAATATCCGATTGACACGAAATTTAACATATGTATTAAGAGCGTAAAGAATTCAACTATTAGATTTTCAAAATATGTTATAATATTTATTTTATTGAGTGAGTTTGTAGCCTTATGCTACAACCAATTTTGTAGCTAAACTTTGTCCTTAAAATTAATGTGGATGGAGCTACTTTTTCAAGCCATAAGGAAGCTGGGGTGGGTGTTATTATCCGAGATGAGGAAAGTAAAAGTGATAGCTGCTCTTAGCAAAAGTAATAAGCCTCCACTTGGGCCTCTTGATATGGAAGCAAAAGCTTTTGAAGCCAGCTTTCAATTTGCTAAGGATATAGGTATTCATGATTTTATCTTGGAATGTGACTCGTTCATTAATCCCGTGTGAGCAATCTTCATCTCCTTGTTTAGCTGCACCAATTGTTTATGGTATGTTATCCTCTATGCTGAATTCCGGCAAATAGAGATATTCAATATATGTAAACAAGGGCAATTGCCCTACTTATTATTTGTTAGCTAAACATACCCCCGACATTGTTGATTTCTTTGTTTAGATTGAAGAGAGACCTTGTTTTAAAAACCAAGGTCTCTCTTCAATCTATACTTGTTTACTTTCATTCTAAATAAAGTTGGTTGCTTTTCCATAAATATTTAAAAAAAGAAAAAGAAAAAAAAAAAACAACACGTGAAAAATCAAGCAAATAAAGTTGGTTGCTTTGATCTACAAATGTTTACTTTTTTGTCATCAATAGAACAACATTGCCTTTTTTATATATACTAGTGTTAGTGGCACAAGCTTGTTTTATAGGACGACTTCATTCTGTTTTCACTAGTCACTAAGTACAAGCAAATTAGTAAAACCCATCACAATTCCCCAAAATCCATCCAACATACATCAAAATGCAAAACATTCTATGCTTGTAACACTTACATAAATTAGTTTGAGCAATTAATCATGGTAACAATAGCATATATAATGAAATTGTCAAATTTTCAATTAGCATATATTTTATTAAATATCCCATCACATATGCAGGTTGATAGTGATCAACGTGTGTTCTTTGTCCATAGTGATCTTCCAATGTCAACAATGTCCAAAACACCCTTCATAGAGGTAAAAGGAGAAGTACACATCACAAACATACAACCAAGACTTACAAGCAGAACACTAGTCGTCTAGATAAAGTACTGTAATACCCCCACATACTTTTATTTGAGATTATTATTAAATTTTCTTTTAAATATAATTGATGGGCCGTAAGTATTCTTTTTATTAGTAATTGCAGCCCACTACCTCACTAAGCCCACATCTCTAATACAAACTATAGGGTAGAGGAAGAGATAATTAGGGTTTTCATAGAAAGGGTTTTATCAAAGAGGCTAAGAGGTTTTTCCTTGGAGTTTAAATCACACATAAGTGAAGAGGCAATCAGATTTTTCAAGGTATGATTTCTCACCTTTAGAATCATAGAATTAAAAAGATAGAACCTTATCATGGAATCAGTAGTGATGGGTAGATTTTTTTTAAAAGGGGATTGTTTACACTATAAATCTTAATTCATGTAGATGATTTTATGTTCTTCTTTGGGTTATATATATATATATTTATATATTAATTCCAAGATTGCAAATCCCAATTCAAGGAAAAACATGGCTTTTACGTTTCCTGGTGATTATATAGATTAGATTGGCTTAACGTTTTTTTTTTTTACTTTGGGATTAAAAAGCCATGGATTACAAAACTTGCTAGAGTACACAGTTTGATTATGTACATGGCTTTTACGTTTCTTTGAGTTATATATATATATATATATATTAAACCCTAAGATCCCTACAGCTTGTATTCTAGAACAAAAGTCAAGATTATAAAGTTTAAATAATGTATAAGGGTTTACTTTCCGTTGGGGCATATATCAAATCCTGAGTTTACAATATATTGGTTACTGCCCCTAAGGTTTGATAAATTCAAGGAAACATTTTGGGTAGAGATTCATTGCATTAGTGTTATTAATTAGTTCAACAAAGTATAATCTTAGTGAATTAGTTTGTATAAGTTCTATAAGTTTTACATTTTGTAGAGGATATTAAGTATATTTTCATGATTGATTATAGGTCCTATTTAAGAGTGTTTTGAGACTTTTTTGAGATTGTTTCGGCTGGACTTTCAGATTGATTCAAGTGCTGTAAGTAATTATGCATAATATGCACAATTTTGTTCATTAGGTTCCTAGAAGTCAAAGTTTTCAAAGTTTATGTTTTTTTGATCTTACGTTTTTTAAAAGTTTATTAAAAGCATATTTTATACCATTGAAAGAGAAATTTCAACTTTTAAATGATGCTTTAAAGAGAAACTTCGAATTTTAAATGACGTTTTAAGTGTCCAAATCTCATTTAAAAGATGATTTTTTTTAACTAAACTATTTTCCGAAAATAATTGAGTTTCAAAGTAAGTTTTCTAAAAAGGTTCTTGTTCTTAAATTGTTAAAACCAAGTGATTCCAAAGTCATATTCCTATTCTCCAAATGGTATTTAAAATGTTTCTTTTAGCAAATTGAAATTTCAGATTTACTCAAGAATTGTAATATATTTGTATAAATTCCTCAATTCCATTTGTTTCCTAAGGGAGTCAAGCATCCTTTGATTTATGTTTCAATTTGATACTGTGATATTTGATATGCTTTTATTGTTGGAATAATTTTTAATATTAAGAAAATTATTCTATTTTGTATATATGTTGTTTTGTAATATGTGACTCAAAATGAGTGTTTTTAGAATTGATCAGATATATGTGTAAATCCACTCACAGGATTGTATGTGAGAATATGTGTTGATCCTCACCAGCAGGGGTTAGATGTTGGTATCCACTCACAGGATTGTATGTGAGAATATGTGACGTGTATATGTGACACTGTGCTCTGATCAATTTTTTGTATAAGTTTTCGAATGACTTTAAGATTTGATTATATTTGTATTTAGTGATTCGTTATATGTTTGAAAAACTATATCGAATATTTTGAGTGAAATTGTGAAATCAAACTCATGCTTTGCTTGACTCTATTCCGTTGTATATTTTGTATAATTACTTACTAGATGTGTGACTCACCCCATCAATTAATAATTTCAGATTAAAACAGGGCCGGCTCAACAACTTTGGGGGCCTTAGGCAAAAATTTTAAGTGGAGTCTTTTTATATTTAAATATTATATTAGTTTTTTTTATTTAAATTTTTTTTTTTGGCTTTTTGATATGCAAAATTGGTACAATAATTTATAATAATAGATAAGGTGAGATACCATGTTCAGATTTAAAAAAAAAAGTGTGAGAAACGGTTGTCTTATAAGTCTGTGGACTGCACTGCACAGTTGCACACTGTGCACCTGTGCAGTGCAACCTGTAGTCCTATCATCCTTTGGCTAAATTTTTTGCATTTTAAGATACAATGAAGTCTTTTTAATGCATTTTATTGACCAATAAAAGTGCTTAAAATTTTTTTTAATTAAAATATATAGATAAATATATTATATATAATTTTTTTTTTTTTACAAGTGGGGGCCTTCTTTTATTTAGGGGCCTTAGGCGATTGCATTAATTGCTTTACCCATTGAGCCGGCCCTGGATTAAAACGTAGTTAGGAATATAGAACCTTTGGATCGCTGTGTAAGGTGCAAAGTAAAGCGTGGAAGTTGTAGGCGACTTCAGCGTTACTTGAAAACTTAAAAGAATTTTAGCTACCTTTATTTTGTAATTCATGTTTTCTATAGTGGAGATTATTTCCGATTTGTGGAGTTTAAACTTTTGTAAGAGGTCTTATTTAAGAGTATTGTTTCTTTGGAGTTTTAATTTATTTTGGATGAATTATGTTTATGGAGTTATATAAGTTTTACAGGTTAGTCATGCATCTAAATTCATGTTCCATGGATTTAGGTCGTGACAAGTACAGTTGTCCATACCATATTCAAGTATGGACGACCAACAAACACTTAGTAAAATTCTGAGTATTTTCTACAACTTTAAATGATTAGACCACTAACCCACATCTTGGAGCGTGGGATGAATTCCCCGGAATTCGCTCCACTCTCCCCACTAAATCCACACATCTCCCACTATGTCAATGATTCCTAACAAGTAAACCCGCTCTCAACTCTCTATAAAAGGACTAGGCTTCATTCAACCAAGGTATGTTATACTATTCACCCATTTACTATCCTTGTGTTCTAGAAATAAAACTGACTTAATCGTCGGAGGGTCTTTGGCCGGTTCACCCCGGTCACCCTTGACAGTTTCTTTCTTTTTCTTCAGGTCATCCAACCGTCACTGTAGCCCAGAGCATTCAGACTACTGATTTTCATACATCATCATAGGTGTCTATTCAATTAGATGCTGATGGGAACTACCAAGAATGTTGTGTGGAGCCTTTGA
Organism: Lithocarpus polystachyus; assembly: GCA_033629205.1. Taxonomy (NCBI): domain Eukaryota; kingdom Viridiplantae; phylum Streptophyta; class Magnoliopsida; order Fagales; family Fagaceae; genus Lithocarpus; species Lithocarpus polystachyus. The sequence continues at coordinate 36,318,859 of CM066165.1, forward strand.
TTAATCAATGGAAAAGGTCAACAGATTTTCCTATGATTAACCCAGCATTTTCAAGAAACAAAAACAAATACATTTATGCAACAACTTCTTTGGGGTCTCGCCAAACATTACCACATTTTCCATTTGATACCGTTGTGAAGCTCAATTTTTTAAATCAATCTGTCCATACATGGTCTGTTGGTCATCGAAGGTTTATCAGGGAGCCTATTTTTATTCCTAAAGGCCAAGGGGATGAAGAAGATGATGGATATCTTCTTGTGGTTGAGGTGAGCAATGTCTTGATCATTTATCTCACCAACAAAACTGCATAATTTTAGTGTAAGCTAATTTACAAGCTGAACTAATGAATATCCACTTGATATAGTATACAAACAGATATATATATATATATATATATATATAATATTGGTTAAAGCAAATGGGGCTAAGAAATATCAAATCTATCTTCTTTGATAAGGCAAATGATTGTCTCGCACTCATATTGCCCAAATTTCATACGCATTGAAAAACAATATGAAAAATGTGGATACCTAATGTCCACACTTTATAAATGATTGTCCAACGTGTATGAAGCGTGTAAGACAATCATTACTTACTAAGTATTTTTACGAACCACAAAACCAAGTCAGCCAATATATAACAAGTTTTAGTTGTTTTTAGTTTGACATTTAAAAAATAAAAATAAAAAAATTGGTTCATAATGGGATTAGATATATTTCTATATAAAAAGTCAAGTGGTAATTTGGTTCTATTAAGTTCATTTCCACCTCTACCTTAAAAAAAAAAAAAAAAAAAAGAGTACATTCCCTCAAAATAAGTACATCCCCCTCTTTCTCATCTCGATTTCTCAGATGGGTGGGGTTAATTTAGTTTATTTTTTTAATTGATATTTTTGTGAAATTAAGAAATAAAAAAATAAAATATTAACATTACTAAAGACCAAAACGGCTTCGTTTTAGTAAGTTAACGACAGCAACTAACAGATGACTCAATTAGAAATTGATCATGAAACTTAAAGGACTGAAATGACAAAACTTAAACTTAAATGACTAAAATGAAAAATGGTAAAACTTAGAAGGTGGGTTTTTCATTTTGGCCTTAAATTTTAGTGTTTTCACATATTTATAGATTTCCACCAAAAACTAGATTTAAATTTAACTGGTTTTAGTTGTTTTTAGTCAGATTTTTTATTCAAAAAAATTGGTTTAAAATGGGGTTGAATATATTTGTATGAAAAATCAAGTTCTAGTTTCGTTCAATTAAATACATTCCCCCTAAAATTACATTTTTGAAATTTTTATGTTTTCACATTTGTATATTCCCACCAAAAACTAGTTTTAAATTTGATCATTTTTAGCTGTTTTTAGTTTGATTTTTTTTATATATAGAAAAAATTGGTTCAAAATGGGTTTATATATATTTATAAAAAAAAAAGCAAGTGTTAGTTTGGTTTTGTTAATACATTCCCTAAAAAATTACATTTTTAAATTTCAATGGTTTCGCATTTATATATTCCCACTAAAATAAAAAAAAATAAAAACCGGTTCTATCATGATTTTGACAAACTAAATAAAATCAAACCAATTCGAATTTAAATTGGTTTTAGATTTTGTTTAACCTTTTTTTTTTTTTTGAGGGGAAAGACTAATTTTTGTTTAACTTGTATCATAATTAAATCAAGTTAATTTGTGGCTTGCCAAACATTCCTCTTTATTGTCTAAAGCATATCATAGAAGACTGATAGGTCTTGGTGACATTATTATGGATTTATATTGACTGTGCTTAAATGTGTGTTTTTTCCTTCCTTGTATTTCATTGTATTGTAGTATGCCGTTTCAATGCAAAGATGCTATCTTGTAATTCTGGATCCTAAGAGGATGGGAGAAGATGATGCACTTATTACAAGACGTGAAGTCCCGAAGCACCTGAATTTTCTTCTTATGCATTGTTTCTTTTAGCATTAATATTTTTTGGAAAATTTTTCATTTTCTAGAAAGTATTTTATGGAAAACTATCTCATTTTTTTGGTGTTTAGTAACAACCTTGAAAATGGGCTTAAGAATTTTTCTGGTGTTTGGTATTCACAATTTTTATAACATTTCTTGTATAATTTAAAACATATATAATATGTGTATTGTGTAAATCCAACTAATGTAATCAATATAAATAAATAATAAAAAAACCAAGAATGAATTTGCTTTTCAAACTAAATTTTGACAACGAATACAATCAAAATTAACTGTCCAATTTTCATGATCTCAAATACTTATCTTGTTCATGTATATGAACAGTATTTTTGAAAAGTAACGTTAGAAATTTTATTAGAAAAAAACCAACCAAGTACATTGGAAGTGTACTATAGTGGCACAAATCAAGAGCAATATATATATATATATATATATATATATATATAAATATATATTAACCATACTTCTCATAATTCAAAATAACCCTTATACCCATAAGGTTTATTTTAAATAGTTCAAAATGCTACATAGGCCAAATAGTTTGATAAATACCAAAAATTTTTATAGAACTGTTGATGGATTTATGAGGAGAAAAAAAAAAAAAAAACCTTATTTAAGAACGGTGTTATAGAGGGGAGAAGAAATAGGTAGAAAAAAGAGGAGAGGCAGACAAAGAGAGAAATTTGTGGGAAGTGAAGAGGCCAGAGAGGGTGATAGTGAGGGTGTGAGAAGACAAAAAAAAAAACAAAGGAAAGGGAAGAAATGAGAGAGTTTATTGTGAGAAAGGCTGATTGAGCGAAAGTAAATATTGTTTCTTAAGTCAGAAGAAAATAGTATTTATAGGAATTATGCGCCGCATGAGAGAGAGATTGTTTTCTAATTATTTTTTTTTATTTTTATTTTTGGAAAACAACCTATAGAAAATAAGCCTTATTTTTATAAGATTTTTCCGTTGACCAATTTTTTAAAATTTTTTTTTTATGTTACCAGACACTAGAAAATGTGGAAAACTATCTTTATAGAAGGTTTTTCAGCGAAACAAACAAAATGTTAGCTTTTTTGGATTTTGGGCCATAGACAAGTAATATTTTTATGATAAATGAACTAAAATTCCAAACAAGCCAAAAATACATTTCTTCACCTTCTCAAACCCATTTAGGTGAGTGAAAATTATTGTGACGAAGTGATATTTGTAGTTTTATTGAATAAACATACTTTCATTTACATGTACATTATGAATATTTGTGTTAGCACAAAATATAAAATTACTTATTCCTTTGTTGTTGTCTTCATGAATTTAAATTGCTTTATGCGAACACGTGGTGAAAGAGTTTATTAGGAAAATTTTAGGCCCCAATTGATTTTATAATGAAATTAATCACCTTGTTAAATAAATCGATTAAGAATTTAGGTTGATTTTTAGGATAATAACCACAGTTTACTAAGAAACATACATTACTATATGAAAACAATAAACAACAAACAAATAACACAACATATGATGATGCATGCAACTATTCCAAAAGAAAAACCACTGCATGGGCTTTAGACACCAATCCTAAGAAAAACATATCCACTATATAGAATTGAAGTTTTACAAAATATAGTAATCATATTCTAGTTTGCTATCACTTGTAAAACTTATTGACATTATTTAGTGTCCATTTGTGTCTAGTTTTTTTTTTTTTTTTTTTTTTTTTTTTTAAACTTTGTTTGCTTATGTTATGTATGACTTTTTAAAACCTCACAATTTTTTCTTCATTTTTTCAAATTACAATGTGTCAAAATAAAATATTGATCGATCGAGGATGTGTTGAGCATGTGTCAAGATGCCATATAACAATTTGTTTTTGTAAAACATTTTGTATATGCAGATGTATATGGTTATGTTTATGGTTAGCTGTATGTATATGTACACACGCATCTATGTTCTTGTTTATGTTTGTATCACATAATTTACCATCTAGAGTCAAATCTTCTCTCCTTGTCATTGATTAAATCTTGATACCACTGTTAATAGAAGCAAAGTTAGGAGGTATAGAATATGTATCACATGATTTTGGAAGGGTACAGGAATCCTAACCTTAACATTAGGCTTTTAGTACAAGACATTTTTACAAGTGTTTCTTTTTTTCTTTGTTTCTTTTTCTTTTTACAAAGAAAAAAAATAAACACAAAAGTGTTTCTTTTTCTTTTTACAAAGAAAAAAAAAAAACACAAAAAGTGTTTCTTTTTTCTTTGTTTCTTTTTCCTGTTTTCTTTTTGAAACCCATAACCTATCAAACCCCTCAATTTTTTCTTTTTCAAATCCCTCCAACGCACAAAACACAAAACCCAAATCATCATTGACTCATCTTCAAATACAAGTCTCTATTTTTGTTTTTTTTTTTCTTTTTCTTTTTCTCTCTCATATCGGTGTCTCTCTTTTAGATTAGTGGTGATCTCTAGTGGAAGGGAATTGATGATTTGGGTTAGCTTTGTTGAAATGACTTTTTTCGTCTTTTACTGTTGAAGAACTCTGATGAAGAACATGACCAGAAACATAATGAAAAGAAAAAAATTTTTGATTTAATTATTTTATTCTTTAAAATAATAAGTTTAGAAATTTGTTTTAATTGTTTTTTTGATGTGGCTTTTTTTAATATTTAAAATGTTGATGTGACATTATTTTAAATATTAAATAATTTTTTAATATTATTTTAATTGTCACGTCAGCATTTACTGTGCCAACAATGCATTCCGTTTGCCACATCAACAATTTCCGTTTGCCACATCAACAATTTCCGTTAGTGAGATGATGGTAGGGAACAAAATGGAACGCGTTTTTCATTTTAGGGACTAAAACAGTAAAATAGAAAAGTAAGGATCAAAATAGAAATTGACCCCAAATATAGAAACCAAAAATGCATTTTCGCTTATAAAAGATCAAATGAATTTATAAATGTGACTCCTTGTTGACTGGATGTACAAACAAAGTTAAGAGTAATGAAACTTGTATCACTTGATCTTTGGAAGGGTACAAGAATCCTTTCACAACGATTAATCACTAATATTTATCTCATAATTTACCATTGTTAATAGAAGCAACAATATATTGTTGTATCTTTAGCTTAAGTACAACATCACCATAAAAAAGAAAGGCCAACATCACTAGTTTCGATTTTATGGACAAAGGAAATACAAGAAATCTAGCGGATTGTTATGAAATGCTATTGTTCCCCTAAGATAATGGAAGAAATGGGAAAAGAAAAAAACAAGAAAGTATTCCATTCAAAAAAAGAAAAAAGAAAAAAGAAAGTATTATGATTTAAATATTAAAAAAAAAGAAAAAAAAAGTATATATTTTACATAGTGGACCCCACAAAAACTTTTTCCCTCCTTAGGAGGGTTTTTTTTTCAAAATAACAATAAAACCCCAACTAATTCGTTAGTAAACTAAGGTTTGAAACAATATTGGTTTATAACAATTCGAGTCTTTTGAACTCGATTTCACTGTAGCAAATCGAGTTCAAGACACTCGATTTCACTGTTCATCACCTCCAACCTTCCTTTTTTTTTTTCCCCCCCTCCATCTGCCGTCCTGCCTCCATTTGCCGTCCGTCCCAACTTCTTCCCAAACCCAAACCTTCCTCCCGTAGCTGCAGTGAAACCCAGAATAAACACCAAAAGACATAAGACATCTGTAAACCCCTTTTAAACAATATGCTATCATCACCCACGAAGGATTGGGTTTCATTGCAGATGGAGGAAGGTTTGGGTCTGGGAAGATTCACTGCAGATGGAAGAAGTTTGGGTCTGGGAAGATTCACTGCAGCTACGGTAGATGGAGGAAAAAAAAAAAAAAAAAGATTCACTGCAGCTACGGGAGATGGAGGAAAAAAAAAAAAAAAAAAGGCAGGCAGGAGATGATGAATTATTTTCCCGTGTCAGCAGATACCATACTGAAATCGAATGTCTTGGACTCGATTTGCTACAGTGAAATCGAGTCCAAAGAACTCGAATTGTTATAAACCAAAATTGTTTCAAACCTTTGTTTACTAACTATATAGTTAAGTTCTTATTGTTATTTAAAAAAAAAAAACCCCTTAGGAGGGATGGCAAATTACCATTTTAGCCTCCCAAAACCAAAACCAAAAACTGCAAAAACCCTCATTTCTATTTTTTCAAAACCCCGAAATCAAAATCACTCGCCCAAACCCAGAGCAAGAGAGTGAGTGAGTGAGTGAGAGAGTAACCATGTCGGGTTTCGCATTCGGAACCTCCGTTTCCACCACCACCACCACCACCTCCTCACAATCCACACCTTCACCCTTCTCCGCCTCCGCCTTCTCATTCGGATCCTCCGCCTCCCCATTCGGATCCTCCCTTTCCCCCTTCTCCTTCGCTTCCTCCTCCTCCACCACCACAACCACCGCCACAAACCCTATCTCCTCCGCCTCCGCCTTCTCATTCGGATCCTCCGCCTCCCCTTCCCCCTTCTCCTTCGCTTCCTCCTCCTCCACCACCACAACCACCGCCGCCGCAAACCCTATCTCCTCCGCCCCACCCGCCTCTCTCGGATTCGGATCCTCCACCCCTTCCTTCTCTTTCCCCTTCAATTCCGCCTCCACTCCCCCCGCCGCATCCACCACCACCTCATCATCCCCATTCCTAACCGCCTCAACTGCCACAACCACCACTTCACCTCTCTTCGGAACGACGCCGTCCGCAACCACAACTCCTTCCGCCGCTTCACCTCTCTTCGGATCTTCAACCACCGCCACCACCACCACTTCCCCCCTGTTTGGATCAACTCCATCTCTGTCCCCGTTCGGCACATCGCTATCCACAACGAGTTCAACCTCATCCCCATTCCTCTCCACCTCTTCAAATCTCTTCCCCGGCTCTTCTTCTTCTTCTTCTTCTTCTTCTTCTTCTTCAGCTTCAACAACCGCTCCTTCGTTCTCGTTCGCTCCAAACTCAACCGCATCTTCCTCCGGACTCTCATTCTCAACCGCTTCAGCTTTTTCAAAACCGACTCCATCTCCATCAACAGCAACAACAACTTCATCATCATCAACGACGCCTTTCTCATTCCTAACATCTTCCTCCGCCGCCTCGGTTTCCACCACATCCGCAGCAAAACCTAGCTCCTCGGCAGCGCCATTGTTTTCGACGATCACGACCACGACCGCTTCGACTCCGGCTGCTTCTGCTACTGCTACTACAACTACAACATCACAGCCTTCATTTTCTGTGCCTTCGTTTGGTTTTACTCCGTCTTCGGCTTCAACAGCTCCTTCAATATCTGTACCGGCCAGCTCGGCGGCTGCTTCTTCTTCTTCGAGCTCTACTACGAGTTCTTTTACAGGTTTTGGTGTTACCAGTGCCGCGGGCACGACTGCTTCGTTGGGGACCACTGGTTTTAGCTTCAGCAAGCTGTCGACGCCTGCTTCGTCCTCGCAAGCTCAATCCACCACTACTGCACCTGTTTTCAGTGAGTTTGCTCAATTTTGCTTATTGCGTTTGAGATGTTTGGTTATAGTGTTTATGTCAATGGCTATGTGTTTGTTTGTACTTGATTAGGTTTTAGTGAATTTGGAAATAGATTATGTTTGGGGATTTCAACTTTGAAGTTCACATGGTACATTTAGAGTTACTGGTATTTGGTGCTTGAATCGGTATTCGTTGTGATGAATGGGTGTTGATAAAAGCGTCAAGCGCATTTAAGCACACATGCCTATGAACTAAAATAGTTTCTTAAAAAAAGTAAAGAAACCAAAATAATAATATATATATGGTGCCTATGAGCTAAAAAAAATAGTGCAATTGCACTAAATTTCTTTAAAATTTTGTATAGTAATTTCAAAACAATTATCAATGGAAAATATGATAATAATTTAGTCATAGAAAATTTAAACAAAACTTTTGATATGATCTTTGTGTACTTATAAAAATGCACGACTGTGATAGCTATAATAAAATAAAATGGATGGTTCAAAAGAAGCTGAAAAAGCACAGGAATAGTAAATTATACTTGTTTGTTGACATGTAGAATTGTGTAATACAACACCTTAAGAATAGTGCTTTTATAATAAATCACTGTTCCTTGTTATTTTCTTCAAGATCAAGCAATTAATTTTAATGATTCATATATTGTTTAGGAAAAAAAAAGCATGCCTGGATGGACTTTGCTTCTTAATAAAGCACCAAAATAGTATGCCTTAGTTGCACTTCATTAAATGAGCTTTGCTTTGATCAAGTGAAGCACTTAGGCCTTGAGGCTTTGAGTTTGCCCCCCTAAGCTTGCTTTTAACAACATTTCTGGGAGCTACTTTGTTTGTTACTATTAGATTAGATTCTAGAGTATAGAACCTCCTCAATTTGTTGGTCAAATTGAGATAAAGGTTACTCTTTGATGCATTTCAGGATGCCCTTTTTTTTCGGGTGAAAGTTGTGTTGCATGTTCTGCTAAGCTATTCAAGAATTGTGTGGGTGATAGAGGGGATGGGGTTGGGGGTGAGCAGCTGGGAGATGGGATGGTGAAGAAGCCAATGCTTCCAAATGCTGTTACTGTAGAGGAAGCCAGGGAAGAGGTGGTCTCAAGAGTGGAGAAGGATCATGATGAGATAATGGAGGTTGTGGAGACGAAAGTGGCAGGTTTGCAAGAGGGCATAGAGTCTTTGGAAGCATTAGCTATGGATTCTGTTCCATGCAATGTGGTTTCCTTTCCAACAATTGCATCTTCTGCCGTTTCATCAATGTCACTGATTGCAAAGGCTACTGTGGTCACCCCAGAAATTTTAAAAGCAGAATTGTCTGTTATAGGCAGTGAAGGGGTGATGTTGCTGGGTAAGGAAGTTAAAGGAGGCCAAAAGGAGGTACTCAGTCCTGTGGAGATGGAGGCTAAGAATGATTTGGACACTTCAGCTTCTAAGGCTTTCAAGGTAGATGAAGCAAGTGATAGTGGACTTGGGATGCAGACTTCTCCTTTATCATCTCTATGTGTAGAAATGGATAGCCATGTCTGCTCTCCTTATAAAGGCCCAATCATCAAAAGTATTTTGTACAAATTTGGTGACACACCCTCCCCTTTATCATCTCTATGTGTAGAAGTGGATAAGCATGTCCTCTCTCCTCATAATGGCCCAATCATCAAAAGTATTTTGTACAAATATGGTGACATAACCATGGGGAGCACGTTCAGGAGTATGGATGCCAAGTTGGCTTTTCTTGAATTGATGGCTGATGCTGTGTATCGACTTTCCAACCTTTCCTTGGACACAGTTAGTTCACATGAAATTCAACTCATAGAGGCGAAGGTAGCTGATGTGCTTGCTGCTGGGTTCAACGTGAAATGGTTAAAGCAAAGGGTGGATGAAGTTATTGCCTCTACTAAATACCAGGAATATTGTATGGAGTTGGATGAGTTGGACAAACAAATAGAGGCTACAAAGAAATCTTTGGCGGATATGGAGCAGCAACGTGTGGTTTTAGCAAGGGAGGTTATTGCCATCAAAGCTCAAAATGAACGAAATGGCATTTTGGGGCGTACCCTTGCTGAAGGGCTACTGTGATTTTTGTATGGATAATAGAATTGTAAATTGTACTTAGTTTCTTCTAGTCAGGGGGGAGTGATGGTTTTGTGGAATATAAAAATGGATATTCTACACAGTAACTCTTGGTCTCTATTATTTTTCTTCTTTATTTTCATTGTGGTGTTCATTTTCTAATATTATAATGAATAGTTTACATAAAAAATGCCTATGAGCTCTCACTCAACTGGCATCTCCTCCCTTATAAGTACTAGGTAGAGGGTGAGGTCATGGGTTTAAGACCCATTGGGCGCATTTGCAACTTCCTAATAAAAAAAAAATTTTCCTGTAAGGAATCGAGGGAGAAGATAATTCATTATAGAGAGTAGAAGTCTTTAACAAAATTATGAGATTTAAGGTCCTGACAATGAAAAGAGGCATGTCATGAATTAATTTAGTTAACCTTCAATTCTGTATGATATGCACAATCTAATTTAGATATGGTCACCGCCAAAGAGCTTGTCCCATGGTTGAAGATCCTTCTACTTGGGTGCAGACATGGGGTGAACATTGAAATCTGATGTGAAGGTTTGCTTTGAGCACCTATTCTTTTGGTTTGATGACCCTGTTTGTTGCATCCTCAATGGATGATCTGTAAACCAGTATGATGTTGGGGTTGACATTTCCAGCCTTAGTCCTAGAGCCAGCTGCTTTGACCTTGTGAAACCCTTAGGGCTCTGATTGAATTCACTGCCCTGGCAATTAGAGGTGAAGGACCTGAACTTTTATCTCCAAAAGGACCAAAACTTCCTTTGTGGATTTCTATTTTGAGGTTTTTAAGCCAAGGGGAAAAGGGATATGAGTAAGTGATGCCATACACCCGTGCCCATGGTAATCTTATAAATTCCGTTGTCATTTTATCCCCATGTATCTGACATCATTGTTTCCTGCACCCTAGGCCTTGCCTTTGGCAGTAAAGGGGTAGATGGAGTTGGGTTAGGTCTTAGGCTTTATCTTGCCTAGCAAAGCATAAATGGTTGCTCCTCCATGATGATTGTTCTTCACTTCATCAGTGACGGTCTTACCAAAACTTCTGTATGGTTTGTCACCTTTCTATGCATCTGCATATTCGTTTATCTGTGTTCTGGGTTTTTAAGCTACTAGTGATGTCCTCTTTCAGTAATCACTTCTTTTGATGTGTAAATGCTGAGGTGCCTTGATCAAATTGCAGTTACTTGTGTCTGATGTTTCCATATCATTTGATTGAGCAAATTGATTCTGCAGGTGTCCCTTCAACTTCTGCAGCTGCAACAACTTCCAGTTCCAGTACTACTGCAACTCAGCCATCATCATCTCTTATTGTGACTTCCAGTAGTGGGTCTGTATGCGTAATCTTGGTAGCTAACATTGTGTGTTCACTCTTTTGCTAGTATCCAAGTTTACCAGTTTGTATTTTAGTTAGGTTCAATTTATTGAGAAGAAAAAGGAAAGGAAAAGGAAGAAAAAACAATTTCCTTTACTTTCTGTGCATTTGGTTGTCAGGAAAATGTGTTGGTCACACCACTAGCTACTCTCCTACAGGAAATATTTTTGCTCAAGTCTCATATGGCAGTTTTAACATGATTATGCATCATGGGAAAATTTAAACTATTTTCCTACAAATCTTGCAAACTAAACAATTAATTAAGGGAAAACTTGTAAAATCAATTTTTCTAAATTTATAGTTTACCTGTCTTTTCTTGTGAAACGTTTTGTAGCAGAACTTTCTCTGGATATGTCATTTTGAAAACTTTTGGTAGATTACCTTCTTAATTTTTAGATCAGGTATATATAATCAGTGGCTAAACTGCGAAGATTTACCGTTCATGTCATTTCACATCATGCTCTTTTAGTAGTTTATTCGCTCTCTACGTTCCATATAATGTTACTTTTAAAGAAGTGAAGACAAATAAAGCTAGAAAATCATAATGCTTTACCATTCTATATTTTTTGTAGGTTCCTGAACTCTGTACTATTGAGAATATAGATGACAGTATTTGAATGTGTATTAAGGTTTTCCCCATTAGATATATGATTTGCTGACTTATCTTCTTCTCTTGTTCCGTAGTACAACTTCGAGTGTCAGCACTGCAGTAGTGACTGCACCAAAATTACCGTCTGAGATCACAGGGAAGACTGTTGAAGAGGTATATCAATTCACAAAGTTGTTTTCAAATCTTGTCTTTTATGCAATACAATTTTACGAGTGCATGATGCAGCCAAGGGAAAAAGAGATTAGTCACTGTTTGCAACTATATCTCAGTATTGGTATTATATAGTATTTGTTGTGTGGGACCCTTGTGTGATAACCAATTTATGTGAGACTTGTGTAGTTTAATGGGTTGAGTCATAAGTGCTTTAGGATGGGAACGATTTTTAATTTCGATTTTTATTTTATGTGTGTTTGGCAAAAATTATTTTGCCAACTTATTTTACTATTCAGCTTATTTTTGCTATTATTCATGGGTCTCACTGTACTATGTCAGCTAACTTTTACCTTTATCTACAGTACTTTCAATAAAAAATTTTCAGTTTTAGCAAAATAAGCGGATCCTAAACAAATCCTATAAGTGATATTTATTTTTTAATGAGGGCAAGTGTCTAGTTTTTTTGCAACACTTGTGAATTAAGGGTAGTTTGATTATTGTGTTGAGTATATAATTCCACAAGAGTTTGTGTATTGGGCTTATTTTCTGTGAGTTTAAGTTTGCCATTTTCAGTCAAAGTAGGAGTCTTAGTTTTAGTATATTAAGGATGAGTATGAGAGTCTGTGTGTGAATACAAAAACAACTCAGATTTTGCTATCGAAATATTGAGTATTTGGTTATAGGATGCATGAGTGCCTAAAGTGTTTCCTATTTCTCTTCTTTGTTGGCTGGGCACTGGTAGAATGGTATTGTTCATGGTACTGTGAACAGTCACCAATTCTCCCCTTTTCTTATCCTGTTTCAACCCCAAAGCCACCAATTCTTTTACCCTGTTAATTGCCTAAACCCCACATGTTTTTTTCCTTAAGAATGACCCTTCAATTACCACTTCAAATCATACTCTAAACTCCAAACAGAGCTGTTGCCAGAATTTTCCTGCAATCTGCTTGTTCTCTATTAAGCTTCCGCTCCCTCTTTAAATCCTATCTTTCCCAAACCTAATCCATTCGACAAACCCTTAAACACAAATTTTCCCATCATAAAGCAACCAAAAGAACATGTAGAAACGTTCTCCAAATCTGTCCTATATATTAATTTGACTTCATATGAAAAGTAGAGTCTTGGACAACTGTACCTCTAAAAAATAGTTTTGGCAGGCGGTACTCCTACAAGAGGACAGTGGAGATGTTTCACTATGTAGTGCTTTCTTTCTTTCTTTATTTTTTGAAAATCACAGAATTAGGAAACTAGCTCCTTGAATAGATATTAAAGAAGTGGTAAAAAGAAGAAACAAGGGTAGATTAATCTTGAATTCATTCAGCCTAATTTAAAACTTGTTTAATAGTTGCTCCCTTCTTGCCATAAAACTTAGCTGCACGTTAGATGTTTTCATAAATTCATAATCAACTTTTATTTTTGTAAGAAGAAAGGTGGGGGCTCTCTTTCATCATCAGACCATATTCCCCAATATTCTCGATAACCATATTCTTCTGACTTGATTCAAATTTCTGCCTGTTCCCCCCCCCTCCCCTCTCTCTCTCTCTCTCTCTCTCTAATTGTTTGTTTTATTTAAAGATCATTAAGGAGTGGAATGCTGAACTACAAGAGCGTACTGGAAAGTTCCGAAAGCAGGCTAATGCGATAGCTGAGTGGGATCGAAGAATTTTGCAGAATCGCGATGTTCTTCTTAGGCTTGAGGTGATCTATTTTCCAATATAGCCATCTAATCTATATTATGTATAATAACCCTTTATGAGCCATCCTGAGATAGTTATTTTGTTTATTTACTTATCAAAAAAAAAAAAAAAAAAAAAAAAAAATCAAAGAATTGACATTTCCTCTGAGATAATGTGTCCATGCCTTTACATAACTGACAGCTAATCGTGTCTTGTTGCTGTTTTGCCTAATGAATAAATTTTTAATTTAGATTGAAGTGGCAAAAGTTGTTGAGACCCAATCTAACTTAGAGCGGCAACTGGAGTTGGTCGAGACTCATCAACAAGAGGTATTGTAGTGAGTTTTTTAATCTATGTCTTCTTGTCAAAACATTGTTCAGGGGTCCGATTACATTACTATGTGTTTTAATTGAAGGAGCCTAGGTTTGCATATGAAAATTGTGCATATTTTCTTTGGTCATAATCAATCAAAATTCTTATTGTTTATATTTTGTTGTGTACCATTTCAAAAAACCCTGAAGAATACATTTTTTTTTTTTTCTGAATAATTGATTTCATTAGAAGAAAAAAACAAGCAAAAAGAACATGTCATATTCAAGGACAAGAGCCAAAAGGGACTAGCAAATCTCTCTTTGAAAAAACCCAAGAGGGTATGGAGGAGATGGGAATAGACTCCCCCCAGGCATTATAAGATGCTGCCCAATGTGCTAGATTATGAGCGAGAGAATTAAACTATCTTAGGGAGAAGGAAAAAGATCAAGTAACAAAATATTTATGCATATATCTAATATCATGTACTATATTAACAATCTCCCAATCTGGATTAAAAAAATAGTGCTTTGTCCTTGTGCTTTATTCCTATGGTGATTTTTATTGCATGCACCCAAACATTATAGGAAAAAATTGCTCGATATTCTTTAGTAAATATATTTTTCTTTGTTTGTGTTCTTTTTATATATATATATATATATATATATATATTTTATTTTTACTTTTAAGGTTGACAAGGCTTTGCAAAGTATGGAAGAAGAAGCTGAGCGTATTTACAAGGATGAGCGTGGAATGCTTCTTGACGATGAAGCTGCATCCACAAGAGATGCAATGTAAGTACTAAGTTTGTTGATTTGGTTGGAGTAAAATTAATAGATTCATGTGGCTTACCATACTTTATCTTAATCTTTTTAGTTTGATTGTATCCATTCTTTGTCACAACCCATATGCATCCCCGTATGCCTGCTTGATAGTTTATAATTGGGTTGGATTTATGTTGATGGTTTATGGATATATGTCTGCAGAAGCCTATTTTTCTGTAAAAAATTTTCGGATTCTGGTTGTATGTGTGTATATATGTATATGTAAGTACTATGTTTGTTGATTTGGTTGATATAAAACTGATAGATTCATGTGGCTTACCATACTTTATCTTAATCTTTTAGTTTGATTGCATCCGTTCTTTGTCACAACCCATATGCATACCTTATTGGGCTTTCAGTCTATTGACTAGGCTGTCCCACGTAAAGCACAGCCATTTTCTGCTTGACAGTTCATAATTAGGTTGGATTCTGGTTGATGGTTTAAGGTTATATGTCTGCAGAAGCCTATTTTCCAAGTAAAAAATTTCTGGATTCTGGTTGTGTGTATATTGCTATCCCTCTATCCGTCCCCATTCTAATATATCAATGCCATTGTATATATTTTTTTGGGTGTGGAATACAGGTATGAACAGTCTGAATTTATAGAGAGGGAATTAGAGCAGATGACAGAACAGATCAAATCAATTATTCAGACCCTAAATGCCAACCAGGTAAATACTTTAAGTTCAAGTTTCCACTTCTTGACAAGTTTTTTTCTTAAAGATGCAAACGATTGATACCTACCTTACCATTTCATATAGGGAGGAGAACTTGAGGCAGCTGATGGGATGACACCTTTAGATGTAGTTGTCCGGATTTTAAACAATCAACTAAGTTCTTTAATGTGGATTGATGAGAAGGTTAGTATCCTATGTTGTTTTATCTCATGGCAGTAGCTGCACTTGGTAGTTTTGATTGGTAATTATTATGTGTAGAAATGAAAAAAGATTGCACTTATAAAAAAGATTGCTAAAGAGTTGCTTATCCTTGTTTCTAATTATTGCTGCAAGTGTTTATGGTTTCCATTACCTTGTTCCACGAGCTTGTAATGTTGGAAGATTTGTCTATCATTTACAAAACCTTGGGCTTTAGCACAAGTTGTAAGTGGCATGGGGTTGGTAGGTCTTAAGATCAGATCTTGCTAAGAAACAAGGAGATCAGTTGTTCACAAATCTCAATACTTGTTAAGGCTTTCATGAAATGTAGATTAGCTCTTTTATATATAAGTTTCAGTTATTTACATGTTACTATTTTGGAATTATTTTGAAAAGGTTAAGATATACGTGCTAATTTTTTCACATGTAACCCCCCTTCTTCCAAAAAGACCCTGCAAGCTGCAACATTTTTTTTTTCATTGTTGTGTATCTATAGCTCATGTTGTAGGAAACATAATTTTCCCCAGTGCATTTCTAGTAGTACTCATGCAATTCTTTGTGCTAGGAGTGACTGTTCTGCATTAAATATTACTTTCCACTTGAACATTTTATAAACCCCAGCATAAAGTGATGGGAGTGTAAGAAAAATCTGGATTTGCTGGATACATCCATTTTTCGCATGCATTTATAATTATATTCTCTTTGGAATATGGAATATATTGCAAGTGCACTGACCAGCTTCAATGCCTTCAGGCTGAAGAATTTTCTTCACGTATTCAGAAAATTGCTAGCCAAGGTTCTGCGGCAGATCGCGAACTGACGGGTCCAAAGTTCTGGAAGTCCTGATATCTGGAATTGTAAACTACCTCAAATTTTTATTTTTATTATTATTTTTAAATCGGCCTGTACTGAGTCAGGATTAGTAAATGAATGCAGAGGAAAAGGTTTTGTTATACCTGTGTTTTTCAGGCATTAGATGCATTTGTAGTGTCTATTGATGTTTTTCCTTTGTAGGAATAGATATTCTCTTTAATAACATTTTGAGAATCTCTAGCTGTGAAATTAGGTTGTACATGGTGATTGTAGCCATCTGATAAATATGCTCTTGATCGAATCCACGGGTGAAATATGTGATTACGCTAGCATCCATCCTTAAGTGGCTGGGTGCCATGGGCTCATTAGGGTGGTTTTTTTCTTTAACTTAACGTTATATTCATATGCGTGAAAACCTTCAAGCTCAATAGATTTTAGGTCTATTGTGCTACACAATGGGACTTACCTTAATGGTTAGATGTGTACATAGAGGGCTCTTAATTTAGAGGTTTGATGGGCATGACAAGACAATAGTTCTTTAAAAGTTAAACAGTAGGATTAGGAAATGGTTCATAAGCAGCCTTAGAGAATATGAATGTTTTTGTGTAAATATTGATAAATAAAATGCATTGAGAAGAGACTAGGTCGTTTCACAACTTGCTTGGGTGATCTCTCACGACAATTAGATTCCACACATGCACGTTTCTCACAAGTTTGATAATAATTGCCCCATCAGAATTTTATCCGAAAAATGGGTCGGGGTCAACACAACAATGAAAAAGAGCATCAAATGTGCATAGAATTTACCTCGCTCCATGAGATAATTTTCCCTGGAACTGGAAGTGGGCCAAAGTAGAACACTACAGTAAAGGAGGAAACTTCGTTGAACTTCCCTGAACTCTCTAAAGTTAGTCACCATTACTGTCCACTTTATAACATTTTCTATTTTCTCAAAACTGAGAACTGTACAAAAAGTTTTATCTGCGACTAATCGTTTGAGGCTCTTCATCTCCTCGACCTTGACATTGTGATCCGCAACCTCACGGTCCTCTCTTTTCCTCTTATGGCAATGCTTATACAAATTATTAGTGGATGTATTAGTCATAAAGTTTTTAGATTCTACTAAACATTTATGCGTATCATGTTATGATAAAGTTTCTAGATTTCACTAAGCATTTATGTTTGTCATATCATGATGACATCTTGATACTGAATAGTTTGCCAAAAAGCAATATAAACAGGATTTCAATATTGGCCGCCACTGTACATTCTTAGTGTGATGTATATGTGTGACCATCACACTAAGAATGTAGTGGTGGCCAATATTTTTTTTTTTTATCAAAAATATTGGCCACCACCGTACATTCTTGGTGTGATGGTCACACATATACACAACGTGGGAGATTTTTGGCATTTAGCTTGATTTTGGAAACAAAATTTTGTTAGTCAACAGGTTTTGCAAACATGTTTGTTAAGTAGTATTTCTAAGTCTATGAGACTCGAGATCAATGAAGGAACTTGAGTCTCTTCCTTAAAAGAAAACCAAGACAAAAACTTAAGCTTACCACCGATTCTTCTTTCTTCTCTTTAGATCAAGCTCAAAGTGGGCATTGGAGGCCGAGGTTGCTTCTATCCAAATTTGCAAATTTGATCCTTCGGTGCTTCTCTGCAGAGGTTCTCTCTTTCTTCTTCTCACAGACTTTAGATGTTATTTAACAAATATGTTTGGTTTTCTTGTCAACTAACAAAATTGTTAATAAAATTAGGCTAAATGCCAAAAAAAAAAAAAAAAAAAACTCCAGAATGCGTAGGAGTAATTGTCATCAAATTTCCACTACAATCCTAATCCCCAAAAATAAAAATTTCCCTAGAATTTAATTAAGTGTAAACAAGACTTTACTAGTTATTTGGAATTTAATCTTTCTTCCCTTTTCTTAATGGGGGAGTTAACTACTTTCATATAGTTCTACTTAAGTTCATCCCACGTGCCGCCTTTATAGAAACCAAAAAAAGCAAAGACAAGAGTATGACATTCAAGAATAGCCAGTCGTGGTTGTTAGGATAAAAGAAAACGTTGGAGTTGTGCTTTTGAGAGCATTATATTGCCCACGCACCAAAACAAATAGTACAAAATATGAAGTTGTTCTATTATTAAGAGGTTTTAAATATGAAGTTGTTCTATTATTAAGAGGTTTTAGAACTCTACAACAACCAATTGCTGCAATTACTTTGCTTGCACATCCATGTCTTTTATTTCCCTCCACGAACTAAAATATACACAACAAATTGTTTTTCCTCTTCCCTAATTTATTTTACTTCGTATATTTTCTAATTCAGTTTTAAATTTTAATGGAATGTACTTTTTGTGTGTGTATATATATATATATATATATATATATTGTGGTTCTATTTCTAAGATTTATTTAGATATACTACGGTTTATTCCTTATTCCTTTGAAACAGATGATGGGGTTTTGTGACTTGGACGTTATGGGGGGTTTGAGGATTGGTATATGTGTTAGGAATCAAAATCTTGTGCTTACTTCGCTTACCGAAAATAAATGAAAAAGGAAAAACCCAATGCATGTATATTCATCCCATCACCACCAGAAGATTTAATTTGATTCATTAGAAAATTTAGAATCCACACATGTTTGAAAATAGTGGCCTCATCAGATAATCTTTGGCGAAACTTAAATATGTGGGAAACACTGATCAACAGCTAGTATAAGTTTAAGTCAGAAGATACATGTATTTTTTTTATTTTAGTAATTTTTAGAGATTTTTTCATGATGGAATCATTAATAGCCTTAAGAAAAAAGTCATAGTTTTGATATTTTTTTCATGAGTGCAGGTGCGAGGAAATCAAAGAAAGCTCAATTAGACGATCCCAACGGAAACCAATTCTGGGTTTTACGTGAGAACAGAACCCCAGATTTCAGTTAAAGTTGTCACCGTTAGTGTCCACAAGTTCTCTCTAAAGTTCTCTCTTTTCCTCAATGCCAACATAGTTTTCCTGTTCAACATACAATATGTCTCTTTTATTTTCCCTTTTCATAAACTGAGCACACGGAAAGACCAATTGTTTGAACCTCTTCATCTCCTCGACCTTGACATAGTGATCCGCCTCCTCAAGGTCCTCTCTTCTCTTATGCAATAATGCTTTGTGTGAATTCTCTATTTTTTTTTCCCCCTTATTAAATTTATATTTATTTTGAGTTCAATTTCTATTCCAATGATGAGAAAGTTGACGGAAAATGGGAGGAATGTAAAATTTGTTTCTGGGTTTTTATCTGAATTTTTTCTCCACTGTATGCTAGCAAATATGATTGTCAAATAAAAAAGATTTTCTTTTAATACTGTTATAATGTGACAAGCTAAGTTTGTTGGCATATTAGGGAATAGTTTATAAGAAAAAAAAAATTAGGGAATAGTTTTAAATATTATATAATTTGTATTGTTTTAGGTTTAGAAAAACTAATTGGATGCATCACTGAAATGAAAAATCCAAACCAAATTGTTCTGTTTTTCTCTAATTTTTTTTTTCTATTTTAATTGATTTTTTTTTTTTAAATCTTTATTGTGGCTCAAGATCTGCCAGTATATTTCCAATGGCTTCCATGAGTACTAAAAATGCCTCATCTTCATCATCATTTTCTTCAACACCACAATGGAAATATGATGTCTTTCTTAGTTTTAGAGACGAGGACACCTTCAATAGTTTTACAAATCCTCTGTATGATGCTTTGAAAAGAAGGGGTATTGTCACCTTTAGAAATGAGGAAAAACTTGAGATTGGAAAATTTATTTCATCAAATCTCTTAAAAGTAATAGAAGAATCAAGATTTACAATTGTCATTCTCTCAAAAAATTATGTATCTTCAACACGGTGCTTGGATGAACTTACAAAAATCATTAGATGCATGAAAGATATAAAAATAACAGTTCTACCAATTTTTCATGATGTTGATCCATCTAATGTACGGAAACAATTGAGACCTTTTGCTACAGCTTTTGCAAAACATGAAGAATGTTTCAAGGACTGCATAGAGAGGGTGCAAACATGGAGAATTTCCATGAGAGAGGTTGCTAGTCTCAAAGGGTGGCATTTACAGGATAGGTAATCCAATTTGACATAATTCTTGCTTTTAAATATTCAAATAACACTCCTCTCAGATAATAATAATAATAATAATAATAATAATAATAATAATAACACTCCTCTCATATATAGCCTTGTTTTGAAACTTAACCCGCATAAGTTTTTGCATTTCTTTTAATTGTCTTGAGCCAATTAATTTTCAATCAACATAGTAGGACACTAGGATTCTACTTTTTTTTTTTTTTTTTTGGTCCTATTTAATGCCTTCCATGACCTCTCCCAAACCTTGCAAAGGTGGGAGTTTTGTGTATTAGATATGACTTGAATTTAATGCTGGTGTAAACTCACCACATATTTTACTCTCTTAATTGCAGCCCTGAGCCAAAAATTGTCCAAGACATTGTGAGAGAATTATGGTATAAATTGAGTCATGCATTCTCAAGTGAAGACATGGGAAGAATAACTTCAGAGGCTTTATGGTCAAATGATTTTTTTCTCAATTTTAGAGGTGAGGACACCCATAACAGTTTCATTGGCCAACTACACGTGGCCTTGAAAAGAAGGGCATCATAACCTTTAGAGATGATGAAAATCTTGAGAGAGGAAAATACAAATTAGTAGAGCTCTTTAAAACAATAGAAAAATCGAGGTTTGCAATTGTCATCCTCTCAAAAAAATTTGCAACTTCTACTTGGTGTTTGGAGGAACTTGCAAAGATCATTGAATGTATGAAAGAGAAAGGAATGATTGTTTTCCCAACTTTTTACAATGTTGATCAATCTAATGTATGGAAATAGACTGGAACCTTTGCTTAACCTTTAACTGATCATGAAGAACGATTTAAGGAGAACATAGAGAAGGTGCAAACGTGGAGAGATGCATTAAGAGAAGTGACTAATCTATTTGGGTGGTATGTACACGATAGGTAATCAGTAATCCAATCTGACAAATTTCTTTGATTTAAACATTCAAAAAATATATTTCTTATCTTTGATCTTGTTTTGAACCTTAATCAAAACTACATAAACATACAAAGTTCTTTCAATTTTGTCTTCAGCCAATTAATTTACAATTTTTTTGTTTCATTCAATAGAATAGAACACTGAATTTCCACTTTTTTTTGGACCTATTAATTGGCAGTTTAAACTAATAGCATGTTATTGTCTCTTCATTGTAGGCTTGAGTCATACGTTGTCCAAACATTGTGGAAAAGTTGTGGCATAAATTGAGAAATTCATTCTTAGAAGATACCAAAGACTTCGTAGGAATAATTTCTCGATGGGAGATACTCATGTCATCTTTGGCTATAGGGTCAAACAATGTTCGCTTCATAGGGGTTTGGGGTATGGGAGGGATAGGCAAAACAACTCTAGCAAGAATTTTTTTTTGTATGGTGTCTAATAAATTTGAAGCTTGTTGTTTTCTTGATAATGTTGGGGAAGTTTCTAAAAAAGATGGTCTAGTTCCACTACAACAACAACTTATTACTCAAATTTTGGATAGAAGTATAAGTATGCAAGATGTTGATATAGGAGTTCTCATGCTCAAGAATAAGTTATCACATAAAAAAAATTCTTCTTGTTCTTGATGATGTAAATGAATTACACCAACTAAAAAAATTAGTTGGTAAACATCATTGGTTTGGCCCAGGTAGTAGAGTTATCATAGAAATAAGAGATATGCATTTGCTAAAGACACATGAAGTAGATGCAATATATGAGGTTGAGAGATTGAATTATGATGAAGCTTTACATCTTTTTAATTTGAAAGCTTTTGGAAAAGAGAATCCTATCGAAGATTATCTACAACTATCCCCAGCCTTTGTACATTATACTAATGGCCTTTCTTTAGCCATTGAAGTTTTGGGTTCCTTTTTGTTTAATTAAAGTAGATATGAATGGATAAGTGAATTACATATGCTCAAAAAATTTCCTAAAAGAAACATCCTTAATATACTTCAAATAAGCTTTGATGGACTACAAGCAATAGAGAATGAAATTTTCCTAAATATTGGGTGTTTCTTAAATCACAAGAATCAAAAAAGCATCATGAAGATACTAAATTATCTTCCTCTTTACCCTAAAACTAGTCGTGGACTTGCGCGTTGTGCATAATTATTTTTTAAGGTAGTCTTATTATTATTATTTTGTAATTTGAACTAATTTAATGAAAAGTAATGCATTTCATAATCAGATTTATCACAAAATAATTTTTTATTATTGTAAAATTGTTTTATTTAAGTATTGAAATCTTTTTTTTATGCCAAAATTTTGAAACCTTAATTCTACCATAGTTGGTTGACTAATTTTTACATCTCTATGTCAATTAAACACATTTTGCATGCTACATGTAAACCTTCTTTTCCATAAGGGTTGAAATAATGTGGGTAATATTTTTTTCTATGGAAGTTAAAAAAATTAAAATTCTTGTACCTTGTCTTGATGTTTTCTAAAAATTAAATTTGGCTCTTGTCTCTCAATAATCTTGAAAATTCTAAGCAGAAATTCAAAAGGTAATTGATGTTACCTGTTCATGCTTTGATTGTGTAATTGTATGATTGATTTGGGTTGTAATTTATAAGTTGAATATAGTAGTGTATATCTAAAAAGGCATAACTCTATTATTTAGTATATTGAATATAGTGTTGTGTGTAATTTATAGAGTGGCGACGGTTGTAGTTATTAAAAATTGGTTTTCCATTGTCTTTTAAGTTAATAAAAACCTCACATATACTTTATTTTTTTAAAAAAACCTTTACATATTTTTTTTAACATGAATCTTTACATATACCTTAATAAGTAAACTCTATTCATTTCATTTCCTTAGATGAGTAATGCTAGAAATACAAATTTTTTTACGTAAAATTTTACAAACTACTGATATGGTGAGTAGTTATTAGTAAATGAAAATGTGATGTTAATGGTGAGCCTAGATGAAAACCAATAAAAAGTTGACCACATCTACAGTTTGTAAAAATTTTGTAAAATAGTTTGTGATTGTAGTCTTACTCTTCCTTAGATGCAAAAAAAAGAAATCTATTCCATAATAATATTGGTTAATTAGTTTTTTTATGATCTCATTTATAATGTTTATTACTATTATCATATTTTATTGGCTGGTAATTTTCATAATAAAGGCATTAAATGAGAGTTAAAATCTTAGAACCTTTCATTAGATTTTTAAAAGTCGTGGTGTGTGAAGAATATCAGCATTTAAGGATTTTTTTTATATTTTATTATTTATAAATAATGTTAAATGAAATGTCAAAAAAAGGATTTTGAAAATTTTCATCTTTATTTCTTATATATTTCTATTATTACTGAAGAATATCTTCCTTTTAGTTTTGATAATATATATGGTTTTCTAGATTAGAGTTTGATTAATTTTAAGTTTAAATTTTGAATGATTGCATTTTTTTTTGAGAGAGTTGTATGATTGTATTTAATTGTTGATTATATGATTTAATTAAGTGAATTTAAGGATTTATTTAATTGCATTGTTAAGTTTTTAATGACATTTGTAAGGTCATCTTTAATTAATTTTTTACTCCTTTAGCTGTCAGCTTCTTTATTTTCTAATTATTGTTACTAATTAATTTATTTAATTGATGTTTGATTTCTTTTACTAATATCTTTCTCTCTCTTTCTTCGTTAACATCCTATTGTTTTCCCAAATTTGATGATAATTTTAATGTACTAAATATGCATTGTAACGTTTATTTATTTATTTTTATTCCATTTTGCTGCCATGAAGTTAGTATATCTATAACTATTAGTTTATTGTATGATATATTTAGTTTGATATTATTATTATTATTATTATTATTATTATTATTATTATTATTATTATTATTATTATTATTATTATTTTAGTGTTTCTAAAATAGCATGTGTTTTGTATTTTCCTTTTCTATTGATGCATTGTAACATTTTATGGGAATACTTTATAAGAAATTTTTTTTTTATTATTATTTTTTTTAAATTGAGTGTTTCTAAATTGGTATTTGTTTTGTATTTCATTTTTCCATTAATGCATTGTAACATTTCATGGGAAGACTTTATAAGAACAATTTTTATTTATTGAATTTTAATAAAATATTATATGTTTAATTTTAAAAAAAGGAGACAAAATATAAATAATTTAATGATATGGAGTATGTTGCTAAATTTAAATGTTGAATAAAACAAAATGAGGAGAAAAATAGTAAAAATGAAATGTATAGCAATAAACACCAAATTATTTTAGTTATGCTATGTAATAAAATTACATTATATTTTTATATATTATCTTTATAATGCAATAATATAACATTTAACAACCAATGGGGATAAAAAAAATAACAATATAAAACACAAAACTAAATCGTATCAACCCAAAGGATGTATGAATTATGATGTGTTTCAATTCTTTGTTATCATGGTTTGTAGAGATGCGATCCATTTTTAGTCGAGCTATTTACAATTGGTTCTACACCCCGGCCAGTTCCTATACTTTGCAACTCCACTGTTTCACCAAATTCATGCCAATCTAACCAAGCAACGAATTACTTTTGTGCTAATGTATGAGATGCGTGCCAAAATGTGTCTTTCATGAAGTCTTCCTCTGCCCCCTCACTAAAAGGTCAAGCTGGATCACTAGTCAATTTCAATTTTAGCAAACTGACTGACTTCTAGCAGTATAAAACTGATTTTTGCGATGCATTTGGTGGAACTTTCTGTATCACATTAATATGTTTTGATGGTCAACCTGTTACACTAAAATAAAAATATATATACCAAAACCTAAAGAAAAAAAAGTGGAGAGAGAGAGAGAGAGAGAGAGAGAGAGAGAGAGAGAGACGGAGGCTTTTGTGTGTGGAAAAATAGAAAATTATGCATGGAATAAGAGAGGGAATGACAATTTTATAGTATGAGGATAAGAATAAGAAGGGTCAAAACTAAAGGAATATAAAAAGATAGAATAATAGTAATTTTGAGAGCAGTGGAGATATGAAAAATTAAAATGAAATGAAAAAGGTTGAAGAAAGTTAAGGTAGAGAGTAGTGGGGATATGAAAGGTTAAAATGGAATGAGAAAGGTTGAAGAAAGATAAGGTAGAGAGTAGTGGGGATATGAAAAGTTAAAATGAAATTGAAAATTTAATAATAAATAAGAATATAATAGAGTTTTTAATTTACTTTAAATGTTAAAAAAAATTGTATAAAAAATGGAAAAAAAATTGATAATGACATGGATGCTGACGTGGCTCAATGTGAGTGTAGCAACGTTAAATGCAACGCTTCATCTTTTAGTAATACTAGTCGTAGACCCGCATGTTGCGCGTAATAACTTTTTAGATAAAATACTATTTCAGTCCCTAGAATTTACAAAGAGATTTTTTAAAAAAATAGTTGTATCATATTTTTCATAATATTGTCTATAATGTTTTTTACCGTTATCATATATTTATTGGTTGATGATTTGCATAACATAGATATTTTTAAATAAGAGGTAGAATTATTCATTAAATTTTTTTAAGTCATGGTATATGAAGATAATGATTATCTATATATATATATATATATATAATTTCCCTAGTTAGAGTTTGATTAGTTTTTTAAGTTTAAATTTTGTATTATTATATTTAATTGTTGATTATTTATTTAATTAAGTGATTGTAATGGTTGATTTTATTGCATCATAAAGTTTTCAATGTCCTCCACATAGCCATCTTTATTTTATTTCTTACTCCTCATGACCACCTTTTTATTTTCTAAATAATGGTTATTAATTGACGTTTGATTTCATTTCTTTTTTTTTTTTCCTCCATTTATTCTTTATTACTTTGATGTTCCCTTGCTAGTTGTAAATTTTATGGTTATGAATAAGAAGTAGATGTCATGGATGGTTTAAATAGTTATAGATGTAGTTATGTTAGTGGTATGTCAAAGGGTTTTTTTTTTTTTTTCCTTTCTGAATTTTCAAAGAAATATGAAAGGCATTTCTCTAATTTGATCTCAATCAATTAAAATATCCATAATATATTAACGGAAATAATAATGAGCCTTAAATTTTTTTTAATGTATGAAGTGGTTAGGTTAGTGAAATGTCAAAGGTTTTATAAAAAAGAAATTTAAAAATGATTCCACGGAAATGTAAAAGGCCTTTTTTTGATAAAAAGAGATTGTGACTTTTTGAATTGTAGAAATATGATTGTTTTAATTACCTTATTTATAGATTTCATTATTAAGTTATAAACATTTAAATTAAAGTAGATTAAAATATATAAATGCAAAATTATATGTAAAGTTAAAACCGCACAAGAGAAATATGTATAGATAATTTTTTTTTTTTTGGATTATTCATGAATCATTATTTTATTGTTTACTTATAAATATCTAAATTAAAGTTTCTTTTTTTTTTAAAAAAAAAATATCTAAATTAAAATAGATGAATATGTAAAGGTAAAATTATATGAAAAGTTAAAACTACCTAAGATGAAAGTTTAACCACTTGTAGATGTGTGTTTTTTGAAGACTAAAAGTATATACAATTGTTTTAACTGGAACTATATAACTATGCAAATATTGTTGCGAGTGGTTCCATCATTAGCAAATTATCAAGTTTGGTGGCCTTACAAAACAAATATTTCATTTTGCGGAAAACTTTACATGAACTCATCTTTTGGGACAACTTTTTTTTTTTTTTCCTTTTTGCCAAAACAACTTAAGAATATTAAGATTTTAGTTAACACATGTGATAGTTGTAAAATATGTCAATGGTATGAAAAATAGAAATGTTTAAATATTAAAAAAAAACATTTTTAGTAGATTGTAATATAAAACATTTCTTTTCTCAATATTTTACATAGCTTTTCTCATATGATCAATATTGTTGGCATCTTTAAAAGATGATACATAATATTTTTGAGAAGAAGAAGAAGAAAAGGCAGAGACAATGCTAACACATAATATAAAATTATTAAGTTTGTGTGATTTAAATTTGCGGCAAAAAAAATATTAATGTATCTATGATAAAAGTTTTTTTCTAAATGATATAGTAGTTCATATTTTTTTAGACTTGATTCAAAAAGTTCATTCTCAATATCCTTTTAAGTCTACAAATTGCTCGATCTATGGGTCTAGACACATTCAAAAGGTACTATCCAAATTATAAATTATATAATATCACACAAATATATTGATTTTCCCAATGTATGGTAAAGGAATGCAAGTTTGTGTATAGCCATTTTCTTGATTTGTGCTGCATAATTTAATAGTTTAAAGGATGTGACAGGATTTAAATGTTGAATGAAATAAGATGAGAGGAAAAAAAAGTAAAAATAAAATATATAGCAATAAACATCAAATATTCCAAGCCATTCTATGTAATACAATAATATTATATTATTATATACTATATATATAATGCAGTATAATATTTAATCAAAGAGAATATAAAAGATAACAGCTGAAAACACAAAACTAAATTGCATCAGCCCAAAGTAGAATTCTAATTAACACAAGAATTCATCAACCTAAAGAATTGATGCAAAAAAAAATAAAAAATCGAACAAAAAATGAAAAACAAATTGAGAGAGACAGAGAGAGAGGTAACATTTTTTGTGTGAGAAAACTATGCATAGAATGAAAAAGAAAATGTCAAATTTATAGTAAGATTTGAGAATATGAAGAGTCAAAATAAATGAAGATAAAAAGGTAGAGAAAGAATGATATTAAGGTAGAAAGGAGTGGGGAGATGAAGAGGTAAAAGGGAGTGAGAGTTTTGGAAAATTAATAATAAAAATAATTGTTAAAAGATATTTTAATTTTTAAATAATGGAGTTTTTAAGTCACCTTAAATGAAAAAATATTTAAAAAATATATAAAACAATTGGAAACAAAAAATGATGACGTGGTTGCTGATGTGGCTCAACGTGAGCGTAGCAACATTAAATGCTACGCTTCAGCTTTTAGTAATATATAGACTAGTTGTTGACCCGTGCTATGCACGAGAAAGTTCAGCAATTTTATTTTAATATATTATTCATATTTGTTTTCTTTACTAAGCACTAACAAATAAAATTTTAATTAATTTCATATTAATCATGATATGATATTATATATGTAATCTCCAGAGTATATTTGAACAAATAAATCAATGTTTATAGTAACCTGAGGGTTATACCACAGGTTCATATAACAATTTCCACATTTAAATTGTAATAATATAACATCAAAAACTCACATACAAATAAATACAAAAATAATTTGTTTACGCTTGTATGCTTCCACTTCTCATGGTTGAAAATCTTCATTGCTGTATACAATTGTATTTTTGTATGATGTAATCTCATTTTTAGCCTCAAGGCAAAGTTAAATCATGGTCCCAAAGAGCAACATAAAGTTGTTTTCAACCCCTGGCAGTGTTCTTTCTTTTCCATGGTACCCTAGATCTCCCAAAAATGCAGCTTATATGCCTTAAAAAAGAAAATAACTTATTAACTTCCTTGACAATAACAAAGACCTCCACATAAAAATGTCCAATTAACAGAATAAAAATCATATTCTTTAGTTTCAATAATCCACAATTGAATTTAGTAACTCAGATTAAAGATAACACCAAAAACTTTAAATTACATACTGTCCTTCATTCCCATCATGAAAAACAAAAGATATGAGCATGTGGTTTGTAAATCATCATCTAAAGCAATGCCAAGTCTAATAAGAAAATGAATATACCAAGTATTGAGCACACACTTAACACAAAATGTAAAAACATAGAATTGAATTAGTTTTCCAATATGAAGCTCTTTGATCCTTTTTTTAACTTGATAAGTACAGCTCTTGATCTAACTTCAAAATTAAAATCTGCAAAATAGAAATTTAATATTTTAAAAAAATTTTATATCCCTAAACTTATTGTTTAACGGGCAAAGAGAAAGCAAAGAGTTTAAAAAAATGCTATCATATCTATCTTAGACATGAATCCTTTCTACAATCCACACAAAGTCAATCACTAAGCTATCATGCATGAAAATGTTTATGGAGTGGTCTCACTTCCATTAAACCCCATCTGTTCTATAGATCATCATGCACAATTCAAATTCCCATTCTCACTACTTTAAAGTAGCACCACATCAACAATAACAATATTAAAAAGTTAAGTGATATTATTACAAATCTTTAGTACTCTTCTCAAATACTACCAATATGCATGAGTATTCATTCATCTAATAAAAAATTTAATATGCATATGAGTTATCAAGTTAGTATGTGGAAACTTAATATGAAAATTTTAATTTGGTACATAAAAAAATGTAAATATGACATTTCAAGTTTAATTTGCATTTAGCAGCATGTGATTTTAGAATCCTTAAAAGTGATGTGTGCAAACTTTCCAGCTAAATGTGCACTACCATTCTAGAATTTGCAAAATATATTAGAAGATGCTGTAAAACTGGAGGTAAAAAACCCAAAAAGAAATTGAAAGAAGTTGGAAACACACACCTAAAAAGAACCATCAATTCAATAAAGCACTCATTATATATTTATAAATTCATGATCAACTGTATATAAATTGTACATATCAAGAAGCCAACTCTACCTCAAACCTCAAAATGAGAAGTTTGTCTTTGTGAGTTTCTATGGGATTTAGATTAGAGATAAGGTTTTTTATTATTAGATAACATATCTACTTGTTATAGTCAGTACATAGCTAAAAAGAAAATCCACTGCAAAAATTTCACAAAATAATATAAATGATTCCATCAATAAATGTGATTGTGAAGCTGGGTTTGTTAATTTTTAATTACCAAAATATCAGTCATCTTATCAGATACTACCTTAAGAATACCATTGTTTTTTGTCCATCCCTTCAAAAGAATCAATAAAAATAAGTGATTGTGCTACTGGGTTTATTAATTGTCAAGCTCACATTAATCTTCACCCATGGCTTCTTTGGGATGTTGTTGGTCTAATTTCATCATCTATTTATTTTCTGACTTGCACATGCCAATTAGATTTTAGATTATTGTCATGATACCCATTGACAAAGCATCAAACAGCCCAAGAAAAACCCTTTCACAAATCTTTTCTTTTAAAGTCATAGATAATAGGTCATATATAATGGAGTTGTGGCAAACTATAATGGAATAAGCTTCAAAGCCCCAAGATTTATAAGTTACTTAGGTCAAAAAGTAAATTCTCAATGCCATAATCTATTTATTCTCAGGGCCGGCTGAATGGTGGAGCAAGAGATGCGGTTGCCTAAGGCCCCTAGTAAAAAATAAAGGCCCTCAAGTTTTAACCAATAGGGTTATTTATAATTAAGAAATAAAATAATATTGTTTTACCAGATGGAAAACAAATAAAAAATAGAGAAAAATGTAATGTCCACAATATTTTTCACAACACTTTTACAGCTAATGCTAAGTAGCAGGTTGTTACAACCTGTTATTGATGGGGAAAAAAATAATTATAGTGATATTTTCAAATAGAAAACAAAAAGCAACTTAAAACCTATCATTTGTTGTAAAAAATATTGTGAATGTTGCACTTCTAAAAAAAAAAAAGAATAATAATAAGAGTTTAGTTAGCAAACTTTTACTAGTTCTCATCTAAATCTACCACTAACACAACTTTTTTACTTATCACTATCAATCTGTCACATCAACAAGTATGAAAAATTTTGTCAAATTTTTTCTGTTTATAATTTTTTTTTTAAATTCTACATAGTTCATGTTAATTATTAGTAATTTTGTATCCAAAAAAAGATAATCAATTTTTTCCTTAGGCCCCCAAATGCATCAAACCGCCCCTGTTTATTCTAAAGACAACACTACAACAAAATGCATTTTTAGCGACGAAAAATGAATTTCGTCACTAATAATGAAAAAATAATAATAACATTTAGCGACGAAAAATTATTTTCGTCGCTATTGTGTCTGAAAAATGGGCGCTAGCAGAAAAAATTTTGGCGCTAACTTATTTAATCTATAGCGACGAAATATTTCGTCACTAAAAGTTGAAATTTTTAGTGACGAAATATTTCGTCATTGTAGGTATTGTTGTGGATAGTATTAGCGACGAAAATCGTTTCGTCGCTATAAGGAAGAAGTAGTGACGAAAAATAATCGTCGCTAAAAATAATAATGATTTTTCACTTCATTGTTTTAGCGACGAAATTACAATTCGTCACTAAAAGTATGCTATAGCGACGAAAATGAATTTCGTCTCTAAAAAACTTAACAAGATTTTTAAGTCACTTAACAAGATTTCATCACCGACTCACACACTCACTCCATCTCGCTGTTGACTGTAAGTCACTTCTCTCTGTCTATCTTGACTCTCAATTATTTTTAAAAATTTTGTTTGGTTTTTTGATAAAGGAATAGAAGGGTTTATTTATTTAAAATAGTCAGTGTTTTTTGGGTTTGTAATTGTTTGGTTTGATTTAAATATATAAAAATATTTTTTAGGGGATTGTTTGGAATTGGGATGATGATAAAAATGTTTAATCCTGAATTAATTTGAGATGTCATGAGCCCAACAAGGCATAAGACATCCTAAGCTGTGAGATGCAGAGCATTTTTCCTCACTGATGGTTGGCGTGTTAACCACTTGGGCAAGCCATTTTTGGGATTCATGTCCCTTTTGATCACATTGAGCACCAACAAATGAGTCTAGAATAAAAAATTAATCCTAAAAACGATTATTATAGAATTTTTGCATCACCAGCTACTTTTTTGTTATCAATTAGGAAAAATAAAAATATAAAACTATTGCAAAACATATAAATTTATTATAATTCAATGGAAAGGAAAGTAGATTAAACAAATAAATTTACTATAAAAAAAAATCTATTAATTGGATATTTAAAAAAAATATCTAATAGTTTAACTTTGTATACTTATTAATACAATTTTAATCTTTTCCCTTTTTAAAAAAATCTAATTGAAACCCATGGACTCAGTGCAAATCTTAACTACTGCAACAATTGGCTTTCAAGGATTGAAAATTTGAAATTGAAAATTAAAATGAGTGATTTTTTAATCAAAACCATCAAATTATTTTTTTATTTAACTTTTAAACTTTTAACCTTTTCAATTTTTCTTTTACGTATTAAATGTGCAATTGGTTAGTACTCTAAAATCCAAAATCTGAAACCGACAACAAATTCAAGGATTTCCAAACCTGACTACGAAAGCTTCTATTGGCAAAAGTATAGTTTATTCATTGGCTAAAGCCAATGAAAACATTTGATGACAACAAGGAGATATTGGCCTAAATGTCACATACTTTTCGTCTAACCACAAAAAGGTTTCATTAATTAAGGCATGCTAATGATAATGAACGTAAAAAGAAAAACTATGTTAACTCCACTTTGTAAAGACCCAAAACATTTAGCTAATCATACTCTTAAATGGTGGGTGCTTTGGATTAGCTGTTTGATTTTATAGTTCGTGGTTGAGAGTTTATACGTCACAGATGTGGACCAATTAATATTGGGTACCCATAATCTCTTTCAAGATCTTCCTATTGTGCCACAAAGCTATATCATATTCCATAATCTTAGAAATTGGTTACAGCGTAAGTTAGGTTGAAGACTTAAGAGAAGAGAATGAATGCTATGGGATCTGAATATGAAGATATGATTTGTTTATTTAGTCCACTTGACTACTTATTTGTCAGTATGAGGATCACTTTAGTTCTCATCATAGTTCAACCAAAACCATGGTTTACATTATTATTCTTATTCACTAGGAATAATTTTTAGTAGGAGAGGCTCAAATCAAGGGGGGGTAAAGCTAGCTCTTAAGTCTTACTAGAAAAAAAAAAAAAAAAAAGTGGTATGAAATTCAACTGTAGCATGTTTTTTTTTTCCCCATTGAGTGGGTACATTAGAAGGACAAGTAGCAGGACAAGGGTAATTGCATAAAAATTGACAAGGCATTTGGACCACAGTTGTCAGTTGTTAGAATTAATTATGTAAAGCATGTTCCAAAAGATGCACATAACCAAAGAGTATTTTTATCACTTTGTTTGGTTGTGTACCTTCCTCCAAAATAAAAAATCATGGTGGTCCATGACAGGTTATAAGTGCTTTTGTTTTTGTTAGAAGAGATAATAGGTATCTTCAACAAACAATAATTAATAGTTACACATTTCATGTAATTTTAACTATTTACAAGTATCATAACATTTCAAATCCTTTTGTTTAACGTATAGAACTCTCAACTATGATAATCCATGAATAGCATATGTACTGGAGAAGAAATTTAATGATTTTTGGTGAATGTGATGACAAGGTTAGTAATTGTTTGGGTTGTTGTGGGGGAATAGAAAGAGGCTTAGATATGTGAAAGTCAAAGACCAAAGCTTAGCCGACAAATCAGACTTGTACGCTTAGCTTGATCATTGTAAGTAAAATCATATTGAGAGTGTTTCAAGTTTCTTGCAAATGTGAATGGAACTTGTTAATTAGATGTGATGAATATTACTTTATTCGATTTCAATACTTGTAAGCATTGTACTTGTGATGTTTATGATTGGTTTTGTGGTGGGTTGTTGTGTTGGAGCAAGTGGCTTGCATGGTGTTATATTCATATTGAGAATATTTTTAATTTCTTACAAATGTCAATGAACCTTGTTGATTAGATGTGATGAATAGTACTTTATTCAATTTCAATACTTGTAAACACTCTATACTTGTGATGTTTGTGATTGGTTTTGTGGTGGGTTGTTGTGTTGGAGCAAGCGAGTGGTTTGCATGGTGTTATAAAGTGCTTTAAATTCATATCGGGAGTGTTTGATTGTGCAATGTATATTTATTTAAGTATTAATATAGATTTGTGCATTCATGAATGTGATAGAATTTTATCTAATTAACTTATAGACTTAGATGTTAGAATACATACTTGAGTTGTCCTTATTTTGCTAAAGTAACATTCATCTTGCAATTGCAATCACACTTATTGGTTAGTACTTTATTTTAGCAATTGACATGCACTACATGGTGTGACTACTTTTTTGGTATATTATTTGAAACTAATTGTATTATATTACACTTGAAAATTTATATTTGCTTTCTACAACTTATACATTAGGAGTTGTGATCTTAATTCATTGATGTGGCTACTCTTAATGCATTGTTAGAAATGTTTCTTATAATATAGTTAATGTTTTTACTTTACGATTTTAATGTAGTATTGTTTTTATATTTGTGCAGATTTCTTATTGGTGGCTTTTAAGAGATTTACTTTGGGCATTACTTGAAGACATATAAGGACATTTTTTGTTGGTTCTAATTATTTTATGCTACATTTTTTGTATTGTTATAAAACATCTTGAGTTATTGTATGTGTTGCAAATAATTATTGTATGGAAGGAGTTTAAATTAGATATTTGTTTTATTTTTTACTTGTGGAATGTATGGATCGATTTTTTATAAATGTGTTGTTGAAATAAATGTGTTATTCAAATGTGAGGTTTTAATAATGTAATGACAGGTTACAAGTTAATATCAAAGCCATGAAAGAAATAAAAACAAAAAATAAGTTTTAGCGACAAATTTTTCCGTCACAAATATAGTAACAAAAAATTGTTTTAGTGACGAAATATTTCGTCACTAAATGTAGCAGAATTTTATAAGAAATGGTTTTAGTGACGAAAATTTTCGTTTCTATATGTGTCTAGATTTTTTTTAAAATAGTTTTAGTGACGAAATTGTTCGTCACTAAATATGATTTAATAAACTAAAGTGTTTTTTGTGACGAAATATTTTCGTCACTGAATAGTGTTTTTAGCGAGGAAAACATTTAGTGACGAAATGTTTTCGTCGCTAAAAGTTTTTTTTTTTTGAAAGCAAATCGGACTTTTAGTGACGAAATTTTTCGTCACCAAGACTTTTAGCGACGGGGTTTCAGTGACGAAATGAGTTTCGTCGCTAAAGAGTAGATTTCGTCACTAAAGGTTCTTAGTGACGAAAAACTAGACTTTTAGTGACGAATTTTTTCGTCACTAAAAATACATTCTGTTGTAGCCTTACACAAATACATCTAAATGCTAACATTTCTATATAAACAAAATTATAACTTAAAGAAATCAATAAAGACCTATAAAGAATATATAATCAACTTAGTTTTGAAAATTATCAATTACCAAAATATTAGTCATTTTAATCACAAATTCACATAGAAACGATTATATAAATAAATTCACAGGCTTAAACTTATAGCATAATAACATATTTCACAAGCTTAAACTTTTTTTTTCCTTCTGGTAGCAAATCTAAGTCATGGATGTTAATGGGGATAGAACAATATACTATCACTTTAAAAAGGTGTAGACATAGATACTTATCCTAAGAGAATAAAGTTTTGATGGAATCATTGATTTGAGAACTTCTACTTTTAAGAACCCCTTCAATAGAAAGAAGAGTTCTGACATTTTGTCTTTGGAGGATAAATTGACCCAAAGCAATAATCTCTTTGAATTTATCTTCATGTAGGCATTTCAGGGTGGATAATTCCTCTACCTGCTGTCATCCACTGCACAAAAAAATATATGAAACAAAGAGGAATAAGTTTCATATAATAAAGCTCTGACATAAATTTTCTAATTCCTATTGATCAACAGAAAATCAGCAACTAATATGTCTTACATGGACATCACCGGGTCCAATTGTATACTTATGACTTGCACAAACTTGATGAGTATTGCCTCCCTAAAATCCAAAAAACTCAACTTTAGTTTCTTTACAATTAAACCCAATAATAATCAAGTAATATAGCTTTGAGACAAAGTATATCTGTAACATGTGCATGATAGACTAAAAACCTGTAAAACAAAAATCACATCAGAATATATTGAATTAATCATATACAATGAGTCGCGATTAATGAATGCACATAATGACATCAAAAACAACAATGAGTGCAGAAACACTGTGTGGATGATTTGGAAATCCACTGGGAGGAGTCACTACAATCCATATCAATCAAAGAAAATTCAAAGTTGAAAAAGATCAGATTGGAATTTTTCATACATGAAAAATCATCCAACATCAGAAAAGGATCCAAATTCTTCATGTCAATCCTAAAAATTCAATACCCAAAAGATAGAAAGTCAAGAACAAAATAACCATGAATAAAAATTGACACAAACCAACTTATAAAACAAATAAAATAGCTATATAAAGATTCTTGAATCCCAAACACACTAAATAAAACCCCAAAATTATTCATAATTTGATTCCTACAATTTCTCAGTAACCAAACAAAAATCATTATTCTTATAAAAAAATTAAAAAAAAAAAAACCAAAGCAATGACACAAAGAGAGAGATGGAATGTTGTAAAGTTGCTAGTTTCACATCAAGGAATTTAGGATTTTGAACATAATGTTGTAACAATGTACAAAAAAGAGAAATCATGAAAATGAAGATAACCTCATCCTACACAATTAGCTAACATTACAGCAACCTTATTTAGCTTGGCTAGAATGAAATTGAATTTCCACTAATGCAATCTTGGCAATAGAGCATAAAATATTAAAATAGGAGTAACTAAAAGTCCATAGCTTTATAATTTGGAGTTAGAAAGAGCATAAAATATTAAAATAGCAGCAACTAAAGTCCATAGCTTAAAAATTTGGAGTTAGAAGATTACATAGCAAAGATCACTTGCAGAACATCTATTTCGAAAAAAATAGAAAAATGCCAATTTTAAGAGCAAATCAGGATACAACTAACGGTTCGAATATTTTTAGAAGAACCTGCAATTATTTGCTCAAAGCTACCCTTTAAAAATATTTTGAAGCCAACAACAACAGTATTTTGCAGAAAATGAACAGCCCAATATACTTTAAACTATATAACAGGTGGTGTATTCCTTCTACTCATACTTAGCACGGGTAATAAATTCGTTTTGCAATCTAGTTGTGAACATCCTAAAAAATATTAAGTAGAAAGAAAAGGCAACATAACAATCATCCACACCACAGCACTACACAAAGAAATTAGAGTCAGACATAGTCGTTGAAATCACAAAGGATAAGACCTACCCCAAATACTAAAAAACAAACAGACCCATATATGACCCACAATAGAAAAGAGGTAGTAATAAAATTCTAGACAATAAGAGAGAGATGGAATATTGTAAAGTTGTTAGTTTCACATCAAGAAATTTAGAATTTTGAACATAATGTTGTAACAATGTACAAAAAGAGAAATCATGAAAATGAAG
The DNA here is from genome assembly GCA_033629205.1 of Lithocarpus polystachyus. Taxonomy (NCBI): domain Eukaryota; kingdom Viridiplantae; phylum Streptophyta; class Magnoliopsida; order Fagales; family Fagaceae; genus Lithocarpus; species Lithocarpus polystachyus. The sequence continues at coordinate 36,356,347 of CM066165.1, forward strand.
ATAGCCCCATCTTGCACAATTAGCTAACATTACAGCAACCCTATTTAGCTTGGCTGGAATGAAATCGAATTTCCACTAATGCAATCCTGGCAACAGAGCATAAAATATTAAAATAGGAGCAACTAAAAGTCCATAGCTTTAAAATTTGGAGTTAGAAAGAGCATAAAATATTAAAATAGCAGCAACTAAAAGTCCATAACTTAAAAATTTGGAGTTAGAAGATTGCATAGCAAAGATCACCTGCTGAACATCTGTTTCGAAAATAACAGAAAAATGCCAACATTAAGAGCAAATCAGGACACAACTAACAGTTCTGCAATTTTTAGAAGAACCTGCACAAAGCTACCCTTTATAAATATTCTGAAACCAACAACATCAATATTTTGAAGAAAATGAACAACCCAATATACTTTAAACTATATAACATGTGGTGTATTCCATCAACTCATACCCAGCACTGGTAATAAATTCGTTTCGCAATCTAGTTGTGAACATCCTAAAAAAAATCAAGTAGAAAGAAAAAGCAACATAACAATCATCCACACCACATCAGTACACAGAGAAATCAGAGTCAGACATAGTAGTTGAAATCGCACAGGATAAGACCCACCCCAAATACTAAAAAACAGACAGACCCATATATGACGACCCACAACACAAAAGAGGTAGTAATAAAATTTTTTTTTTATTAAAAAAACAACAATCAAAAGAAACAATACTATTAATATAATCCTCACATTGAATTATTATTCGGGGCAATCAGAAGAATAGAGGTCAAGAGTAACTGGGATTTAGAGATACCTGAACTGAATCATCCGGCTTCTGTCAATATTAATATACTGTGAGGAGAGGAAGAGATGAAGGTGGGAAGAGAGAGAGGTTGGCGTTAGAAAGCCGAAGTCTGAAGATTTGAAGCTGTCTTTGGAAGAGAGAGCCTAGCGTTAGCAAGCTGAACCGCTAATTTTTTTGAAACCGTGAAAGTGGGGAGAGAAAGGGTCTAAATTAAAGACCATTTTTTTGAAACCGTGAAACTGGGGAGAGACAAAGGGTTTTGCGTGAGAAAAAAAAATATGGGGAAGGGAAGGAATCTGAAACGTAGGAAAAAGGGAAAGGAAAAATAGAAAGCTTGAAATCGTGAAAACAAAGAGTTTCACTTTAGGACTTGAGGTTGAAAAGCCTTTGAGTTTGGGCTTTAGGGTGGAATTATATTTATAAAAAGTGGGCTTTATGGTGGAGGTAAGATTGGGATTTATTTTATATTTATTAGGATTTTATAATTGATAAAAATTATTTTAAAATTGTTGAATAAATACAAAAAATGAAGATAGAAATGATATGGCTGTTGACGTGGCTCAACGTTCGCGTAGCGACATTAAATTCTACGCTTCAGCTTTTAGTAATATATGATATAGATATAGATTGGATTAAGGGTTCTTATTGATAAATCTCTCATAAAATTGCATTACCAACAATTATGAATGTGTAATTCAGTACAAGAAATGGCTAGGGACAGAGTTTGTCAGGAGTCCCTTATAGCTAGGAAGTGTACTAGATTATGGCTGCATAAAGACATTAATGATATGCTAACACGAGATACAGTATGATGTTATACTTAAATAACATGAGAAAATACTTTATTATATTTGTTGCTTTAAGAAAAGCATTTGAAATTATAATAGCTCTATGCTTTTCTACTTACACTAATCCCTTTTTCCTAATTGTTTAGGGGACAGAGGCGGTTCGAAGCATAGTATTAGAATCGTTTGGACCCAAATTGGCATATTGGAATCCTAAGTCCTTTTCAAGGATGAATTATCTACAAGTGCTCCAAATTCATGGTGTTAAACTAATGCATGGTCCCAAACATCTTCCTAATAGCATAAGATTTTTTGACTGGAGTTGGTACTTGGTACCCTTCAAAATCTTTGCCATCAGATTTCCAATCAAATGAGCTTGTTAAACTTTGCTTGAATTGCAGCTACATTGAACGACTTTGGGAAGGAACAAAGGTAATCTAGGAACCCTTATACAATTTTATTTTTCATTATTTTTTTTAAGTTTCATTAAACTGTAAGACTTTGTAGAATCTAATTGTTTTAAGTTTTTTTTTTTTTCTCGCTTTTGTAGTCTTTTGGAAGGTTGAAAATCATTAAATTAAAAAATTCTCTAGAACTTATTGAAACCCCAGATTTCAATGAAGTCCCAGCTCTTGAGAAATTGGATCTTGAAGATATAAACTTATGTAAGATTCTAACATCAATCAGTTTTCTTAAAAGGCTTACTCGTCTTAATCTAAAAGGTTGCAAAAATCCCAAAAATCTTCCAAAAACGTTTGCAATGGAGTCTCTTGAGATTCTTATTTTTTCTGGTTGCTCAAAGGTAAAAAAAAAATTCCTGAGTTTGGGGAAAACATGAAACGTGTATCAAAGCTTTACTTGGATAGCACTGGTATTACAAACTTATCTACATCAATTGGGAATTTAATAAGTCGTGCTTCATTGAGTGTAAGAGATTGCAAAAATCTTATGTCTCTTCCTAGCACTTTTTTTTAATATGAAGTCACTTGAAAATCTTGAACTTTCCGGATGCACAAAGCTTAGCAAACTATTAGAGAACTTGGTGACAGCTAAAAGTGTAGAGAAGTTTGATGAGATTGGAACATCTACAAGACTTTTATGTTCTTCAATTCCCTCTAGCTTGGTATTGACTTCTCTATCAGGATTGTGTTCTTTGACCCATTTGGATATAAGTTATTGCAATCTCAATGCAATCCCTGATGGTATTAGCTGCTTATTCTCTTTAAAACATATAGATCTAAGTGGAAATAATTTTGGTTGCCTTCCATAAAGCATTCCTCAACTATCCTTTTTGATATATTTATGAGTGGAGAATTGCACGACTCTTTGATCTTTGCCAATGCTTCCATTAAATATTGGTTACATTAATAAATATGGTTGTACCTCTTTGGAAACTATTCCAGATATATTGCAACCAAATTCTTCAATTTAGCGAAGACTCTATCTTTCTGATTGCAGTAAACTGGTTGACAATTAAGGCTTCATTGACATGTTTTTTGCAGTGATAAAAAAGCACCTTATGTTCTTTCCTAACGGAACTTCCATCAGCATTAGGGTCCCTGATGTGGATGGCAGTCCCGTTAGGGACCTACACCTTTAGGTCTCTTTCTCTCACTCTCTCTTTGTCTTCTTTTGCTTAAATAGGTCTAACAGTCATGCCTTAAAGTCTTCTCAATATCTTGTCTTATATGCTTAGTGCATCTGACATTGTTATTCCTGGAATTGAAATTTCAGAGTGGTTTAGCTATCAAAGTATAGGAGCTGAAGTGAATATAAAAGAATCTTATTCTCAATTGTGTAATGAGTGGATGGGGATTGCTGTTTGTGTTGTATTTTGTTCTCATCACAATCGCGATTCACTTTTCTGTTGGTTGACACCCAATGGAAAGCGCATGTCTTTTGCACTAGCCATTGGCAATATTGTTGTTTTATCGGATCATATTTGGCTACTTTATTTGCTTCCTCAATTCTACCCCAAGGAAGAGAGAAAATCATTGTGGGAATGTGATTCAAATGGATTCAATCGGATTAGCATTTATTTTGGAACTGGCCTAGACTTGGAGATGAAGAAATGCGGGTTGCGTATGGTATACTAGAAAGACATTGAAGATCTCAACCGAGCTATGGATCATAGTAGAAACAACAACATCATTCCTCATAAGGGCTTGGACGTTCTCCCTCAAAATTTCGACAATTAAGTGGTGGTAGCAGAAAGTAACAAAGCCAAGGGAACCCATCGTGATTATGATGGAGCTGGACCCAGTGGTAGCAGAAAGTAACAAAGCCAAGGGAACCCATCGTGATTATGATGGAGCTGGACCCAGTGGAGAAGGAAGCTCTAATGACCTACAACACCCATAAAGGATTGTGAAAGTTCAAATAGCGTATAAAACACTATGAACGTTTAGATCCCCAATATACAAATTACCAATTCAAGCTTTAAAACAAACGATAAACGTGCGGAAGATGAACTAAAGCTTAAAACAGAATTGATAAACAATCTAAGTCAAATAAAATTACATCTATAACAGAAATTAAATGACAAAGATAAAAGGGAAGAGAGATGCAAACACAAAGACAACACTCGATGTGTTATCAAAGAGAAAACCGAAGACCACGGCGAAAAACCTCTCCGCCGCCCTCCAAGCGGTCAAATGATCCACTAAAGAATATAGTTGGGATACAAGGATAGCAATAGACCCTCCAAGCCTAATCTACCCAGTTTACCTAAGCCCTCCAAGCTTTTTGCTCCAACGAGGTTACGCCGAACCTATTTCTTCTTTAGCTTCCCGGATCCCGCTACTAATCCATAGCATCAACCAATAAGAATTGGTTCCTTCCTAACTGCTTCCCAAAGCACCAAATAACCTTCTCACAGATATGGGTAGGCTGAGAAAAGGATTTGGCTAAAGTACCTCTTAAGGATCTACAATGGAGAGGGTGAGAGTAGAGGAATTTGAAGAGTCACAAGGTAAAGATTGTGGATGAGTCAATCTTATTTTTCTCTAGGGTTTCTCTCTCAAAATTCTCTCTGGAAGCTCTTTACATTTTGTGGGTATAAGGGGTATATATACTGGGGTGAGAGGGGAATGCGAAGAGTCAGTTTTTCCAAAACAGGGTTGTCTGGCAGCTTGGCCTCGCAGCTCAACTGAGTCGCGAGTTTAAGCCGCGAACCAATTGACCTGCCAGACTGGAATTTTTGTCCTGTAGTGCACCAGCTGGCATGACGGTTCAGTTTCTGGCGACTTGCCAATCGCGAGCTACCAGCGAGACCAGTTATAAGTTCCGCTTTGCATGCTTCACTCATGTGTGTAAAATTGAATTTTATCAACCATTTTGTTGGCTTTATTCCGTGCCAATTTGCTTGTAATTCAGCACTTAGAAACCTTGTATTTTAAGTGGGAATCATGTAAGGGTAGTGTGTGAGAGAGTGTGAAGAAAAGCTCAAGATTGTGTAGCAGAGATGGGACTCGTGACTGGATCTCGCTGGTGTCTCGCGATTGTCAAGCTGCCAGAAGTTGCACACGAGTGAAGCATGCAGAGCAGAACTCGCGACTGGTCTCGCTGGTTGCTTGCGACTAGCAAGCTGCCAGAATCTGAACCGTCATGCCAGCTGGTGCACTACAGGACAAAAATTTCAGTCTGGCATGTCAGTTGGTTCGTGGCTTGAACTCGCGACTCAGTCAAGCCACGAGGCCAAGCCGCCAAACAATTCTGTTTTAGAAAAACTGACTCTTCGCATTCCTCTCTCACCCTAGTATATATACCCCTTATACCCATGAAATGTAGAGAGCTTCTAGAGAGAATTTTTGAGAGAGAAACTCTAGAGAAAAACAAGATTGACTCATCCATAATCTTTACCTTGTGATTCTTCAAATTCCTCTACTTTCATCCTCTCCATTGTAGATCCTTGAGAGGTACTTTAGCCAAATCCTTTTCTCACCATACCCACATCTGTGAGAAGGTTATTTGGTGCTTTGGGAAGCAGTTAGGAAGGGACCAATTTATATTGGTTGATGCTATGGACTAGTAGTGAGATCCGGGAAGTTAAAAAGAAGAAAAAGGTTCGGTGTAACCTCGTTGGAGCAGGAAGCTTGGAGGGCTTAGGTACATTGGGTAGATTAGGCTTGGAAGGTCTATTGCTGTCCTTGTATCCCAACTACATTATTTAGTGGATCATTTGACCGCTTGGAGGGCGGCGGAAAGGTTATTCGCCGAGGTCTTCGGTTTCCTCTTCGATAACACATCGAGTGTTGTCCTTGTGTTTACATCTCTCTTCCCTTTATCTTCGTCATTTAATTTATGTTATGGATGTGATTTTATTTGACTTAGATTGTTTATCTATTTGGTTTTAAGCTTTTGTTCATTTTCCGCACGTTCATCGTTTGATATCAAGCTTGAATTGATAATTTGTAAATTGGGGGTCTAAACGTTCATAGTGTTTCATTCGCTATTTGAACTTTCAGTGTGCAACTTCTGGCGGCTTGACAGTCGCGAGACACCAGCGAGATCCAGTTGCGAGTCCCTGTTCTGCTGCACAATCTTGAGCATTTCTTCACACTCTCTCACACACTACTTTTACATGATTCCCACCTAAAATACATGATTTCTAAGTGCTGAATTACAAGCAAATTGGCACGGAATAAAGCCAATAAAATGGTTGATAAAATTCAACCTTACAGATTGAAACACTAAAATTTATGGCCCATGGTGACTCTGATTGTGAGGAGTACTTGGAATGTGGTGAGGAGCTCAATGATTGGCAGGAATCTAGTGAAAGTGACCTGGAAGGTTGAAGGAATGTGAACGGTTCAAAAATTCTCTAAGTCAATGAATCCAAACTAATTCCTAAATTTTCTTTTGATTACTTGTATGTCATTGTCTTTTTTCCTGATCCTAGTTTTGTCCATTGCTTCATTATCTTTTTTGCTTTCCTTTGGCATATACTTTTCTAAATTGTATATATTGCTAGCTACAGATTAGCTTCGTTATTGGCACTTATTCCAAGAACTGCATCATTGAAGATTGTTGAACTTCTCTTCTTTTTTTTTTCCTTCTTTTTAATCAACTTTTTTTTTTTTCATGATTACCCTTTACTCTCTTTTTTTCTTTCATAATAAAAGTTTTGTTGGTAGCAGCATTTTATTTTTTCCTTTATTCTAGACACATTTACTTAATTAGTTATAACTTCAAAATATAATTTTGCTAGCTGTGCTTTAGGTTCATTATTGGCACTTATTCCAACTCATTCATGTGGGTGGAAGAACAAAGATGAATTTAGAAAAAGCAAACCCAGCACTTGACCCGTTGTGTCTTTCAGATGCAGGGTTCTCAAGCTGAGATGTATGTAGCATTGTTCAATTGGAGTTGGGTACTGCAGTCTGAAGCTGAATTGCTAACAGCTAATGTTATGGATGAAGTTAACTTGGCAAATGTGGTCAATAATGTCCATGAAAGAAGACTGGAAGTATGTGAATTTTCCTTCAAGACCTTCAGGATTTTATTTATGAAACAATTGTAGTAGTTCAAGACCTTATTGGAAACATTACTGTTTTGCAACATATACAATATAGAGGGGGAAAAAAGCCTGGAACTTAATAGGTACTCATTAACCAATGGTACCTCCCTGTTGATCAAATAATGTTGTTTATTCTTGTGTTCTTCTGCTGAAGTTATGGTGATTCTAGCATTTTGGGCTTGAGCCACAACCACAATTAGGAGGATCACAACAGAGAGAAGCAATGATGATCTAAATTTTTCCTTCATCTGCTCCTTGTTTCCTTCTATGGGCTTGTTTCTCTTAGGAGGTTGAAATAGCTCGTTCACTATAGATTTCTTAATGAGCCCTATATCCTTTGCTCTTGGCATCAAAAATCCACATCAATATGCATGAATTAATAGATTCATGAAAATTAATAGATGCAATGTAAGTACTAAGTTTGTTGATTTGGTTGGAGTAAAATTAATGGATTCATGTGGCTTACCATACTTTATCTTAATCTTTTTAGTTTGATTGTATCCATTTTTGTCACAACTCTTATGGATCCCTATTTTCCTGCTTGTTTTTTTATAATTATGTTGGATTTACTTAACAAAAAAAAAAAAAAAAAAATTAGGTCGGATTTAAGTTGATGGTTTATTGTTATATGTCTGCAGAAGCGTATTTTTCAGTAAAAAATTCTGGATTATGGTTGTGTGTGTATAGGTGTATATGCAAGTACTAAATTTGTTGATTTGGTTGGGGGAAAAACAAATAGATTCATGTGGCTTACTATACTTTATCCTAATCTTTTAGTTTGATTGCATCCATTCTTTGTCACAACCCTATGCATATGTTATTGGGCTTTCAGTCTATTGACTAGGCTGTTCGACATAAAGCACAGCTGTTGCCTGCTTCGTAGTTCATAATTAGGTTGGATTCAGCTTGATGGTTTAAGGTTATGTCTGTAGAAGCCTATTGTTCAGTAAAAAATTTCTGGTTTCTGGTTGTGTATATATTGCTATCTCTCTGTCCATCCCCATTCTAATATATCAATGTCATTGTATTTTTTTTTTTTTTTTTTTGGGTGTGGAATACAGGTATGAACAGTCTAAATTTATAGAGAGGGAATTAGAGCAGATGAAAGAACAGATCAAATCAATTATTCAGACCCTAAATGCCAACCAGGTAAATACTTTGTGTTCAATGTTTTCACTCCTTAACAAGTATTTTTTTTCTTACAGATGCAAATGATTGATACCTACCTTACCATTTCATTTAGCGAGGAGAACTTGAGGCAGTTGATGGGATGACACCTTTAGATGTAGTTGTCCAGATTTTAAACAATCAACTAAGTTCTTTAATGTGGATTGATGAGAAGGTTAGTATCCTATGTTGTATTAATCTATGGCAATAGCTGCACTTGTTAGTCTTGATTAGTAATTATTATGTGTAGAAATGAAAAAAGATTTCACTTATAAAAAAGATTGCTAAAGAGTTGCTTTATCCCTGTTTCCTATTATTGCTGCAAGTGTTTATGGTTTCCATTACCTTGTTCCTCGAGCTAGTAATGTTGGAAGATTTGTCTATCGTTTACAATGCCTTGGGCTTTAGCTCAAGTTGTAAGTGGGATGGGGGTTGGTAGGTCTTAAGATCAAATCTTGCTAAGAAACAAGGAGATCAATTGTTGACCAATCTCAATACTTGTTAAGGCTTTCATGCAATGCAGATTAGCTCTTTTATATATAAAATTCAGTTATTTACATAATTACATGTATTATTTTGAATATTTTTTGAAAAGGTTAAGATATACGTACTAATTTTTTCACATATAACCCCTTCTTCCAAAAAGACCCTGCAAGCTGCAACATTGTTTTTTCTTTGTTGTGTATCTAGCTCATGTTGTAGGAAACATAATATTCCCCAGTGCATTTATAGTAGTACTCATGCAATTCTTTGTGCTAGGAGTGACTGCTCTGCTTTAAATATTCTTTTCACATGAACATTTTAGAAACCCCAGCATAAAGTGATGGGAAAGTAAGAAAAATCAGGAATTGCTGGATACATCCATTTTCACATGCATTTATAATTATTCTCTATGGAATATATTGCAAGTGCACTGACCATCTTCAATGCCTTCAGGCTGAAGAATTTTCTTCACGTATTTAGAAAATTGCCAGCCAAGGTTCTGCTGCGGATCGCGAACTGATGGATCCAAAGTTCTGGAAGTCCTGATATCTGGAATTGTAAACTACCTCAAAAAAAAAAAAAAAAAAAAAAAATTTCTTTTCGGAATTGGCTTGTACTGAGTCAAGATTAGTAAATGAATGCAGAGGAAAGGATTTCGTTACACCAGTGTTTTTTAGGCATTAAATGCATTTGTATGTTTTTCCTTTGTAGGAATAGATATTCTCTTTAATAACATTTTGAGAATCTCTAGCAGTGAAATCAGGTTGTAAATGGTGATTGTATCCATCTGATAAATATACTCTTGATCGAATCCACAGGTGAAAGATGTGATTACGCTTGCATCCGTCCTTAAGTAGCTGGGTGCCATGGGCTCATTAGGGTTGTTTTTTTCTTTAACTTACATTATATTAATATGCTTGAAACGCTCAGGCTCAGTAGATTTTAGGTCTATTGAGCTACACAATTGGACTTTGCTTTAATGGTTAAATATGTACATAGAGGGCTCCTAATTTAGAGGTTTGATGGGCATGACAAGACAATAATTTTCTAAAAGTGAATGAACAGTAGGATTAGGAAATGGTTCATAAGCAGGCTTAGAGAATATAAATGTATTTGTGTAAATATATATAAATAGATAGGAAAACAAGTTTGTGAGCTAAACATCCTTGAAAATAAACATGTTTTAAAACGCCTTGCCTATTTTGGGTACACGTTCAATTTGAATATACATTAATGTTTTTTGGTAGGTGTTTTTCAATAGCTGAGTTTGGGGAGGGAGGGCCTATGAAGAAAATCCAATGCGGAAGGCATTGAGAAGTGATTAGGTCATTCACAACTTGCTTGGGTGTCATTGTGTGATTGGGTTTTAGGACTTACACACGGGACCATCGCATCAATTTAATTAAAGAAAACTTTAAGCTCACCAATCACAAGGTGATACTTAATCACGTTGTAGATTTGGGTATCTCTAGACTTTCTATTACTATAAACAATGAAGAAAAATATAGATATTTCTGAGTTGGCATTGCGTTGAGCCCGACTTTTTCTTTACAAAGTGTTTACTGTTCTGTTTTGTTGTCCTACCTTTCTCCTTGAACGTTCTATTTGGTGCTTTTGAAACATGCATATTTTCTTTTGGTGCACTTAAGATTTAAGAATACTAGATGCATGTGAAATGAGTAGATCGTGAAAGTTGGTAGGGCCACATGAATTGGTGTTTATATGAAAAATTATACCTCATCATGTGCAGAAAGCCCTGTTTTTGAAGCCTTTCTCATAGAGACTTGGTAATGTCAAGATAATTAGCTTTTTATATACTGAGGCAATGACAATATATTATTGTTTAGACCTGAGAATAGGAAAGCAACTCATTCATGTGAGTGGAAAAACATAGATGAATCTAGAAAAAGCAAACCCAGCACTTGACCCGCTGCGTCTTTCAGAAGCAGGGTTCACAAGCTGAGATGCATGCAGCATTGTTCAATTGGTGTTGGATACTGCAGGCTGAAGCTGATTTGCTAACAGATAATGTTATGGATGAAGTTGACTTGGCAAATGCGGTTGATAATATCCATTATAGGAGACTGGAGGTATGTGAGTTTTCCTTCAAAACCTTCAGGATTGTATTTATGAAACAAATGTATAAGTTCAAATATCTGGAAACATAACCGTTTTGCAACATAAACAATACAGGAGGAAAAAATGCTGAAATTTAATAGGTACTCATCAACTAATGGTGCCCCACTGTTGATCAAATAATGTGGTTTTTTCTTGCATTCTTCTGCTTATGCTATGGTGATTCAAGCAAGTTCGGGAGGTTGAAATAGCTCGTTCACTAGAGACAGAAATTTCTCAATGAGCTCTATAGCTTTTGCTTTTGTTGCATCCAAAATCCACTTCAATATACGTGTATCCAAGTCTGGTTCTTCATCAGAATTTAGAGGCCATACATAATTACCTACATGGAAAAAATGAGAATAAGTCAGTTATAGAAATGAGAAAGAAATTATAGGAATATTCATGTTATTGGTTAAGTGATCAAGTCTCACATAGGATGATACTGACTAGAATAACAAGTGGTAATAAAATTTTGTTGGATTAAACCCTCTGGGGTAAGCTTTTGAGTTAAGGTGTTGTTCCAACATGTTATCAAGCCCTCAAAAAAAGACCCTAAGATGTTGCTCTCAACTTCCACAAATCCAAAATCATAATAGCAAGAAAGATTTCTATTTTATCCAAACCTGCATTAAAAAAGAAAAAAGAAAAAACCACTGATTGATCTAAAAAGCACTTCTAAAAACCACTGCCAAAGTCTTGAACAACACACACACACACACACACACACACACACACACACACACACACAAGTAAAATCCTAAGATCCAATGCTCCGAGTTTTGTTGAGGCCTTTCATAAGGGCTTCTTCTTAAATTCATACATTGACCAAGCCTTCAACAATAATTTTCAAACTCTTAAATTTTATAGCAGCAAGGGCACAACTGTTTTGTCTCTTTTGTGGTGTCAAATAACCACAACCATGTTTCTTCCCATAGTTCTATTCCATTCACCTGTTGGATGTTTTCATGCTACAAGTCTACTCCAAAGTTGTATTTTTATTAACATATATGATAACACCACCACCAACACATAATATCCAAAGGCCATATAATGGTTGAGATAGTTGGTTCTAGAGAAATGAAACTCCCATGAGAGTGAAAATCACATGCAGAGTTTCTCTAGAAATGAGAGGAGAGAGGGATCAAATGGCCTGAATACTCAAGGCCTTTTTATACACCCTTATACCCAATCGGAGAATTGTAACTTTAGGAACAAACACAACCCTCTGTAGAGTCATATCCATTCACTAGAGAAACTAATTGCATTGGAAGTTATCACCACTCTACTTCTCTAGGAGACAAAGTAGGAAATTTTATATGAGGGAATGCCACCACTATTGTGGTGTGATTACTCCCTCCAATACCAACAGAGATGCATCTAGCCATAAGACAGACAGTATTTTCCAATTGAAAGTCACTTGGCCAAACAAATAAAAGAAAAGAATTTATTTCTTGTGCGTCTATTAACACAAACCAAATATGTGATGAGAATAGTGAAAACCTTCGTAGGGTGTCCATTGAAACTTTCGAAGTGACGTGTTCCTCAAAATCATATCCCAAAAACCTTTATCAGATGCTAGAGAAACCACTCGTTCCTGCATTCAAGTTAGATTCCTTAAAGAGACATACATTAGCAGGAAAAGATTCCTACTGTCTGTCTAGAGAAAAGAAAAGCAAAAAAATACCAATTTATTATTTGAAACCCATTATTTGATTTATATATGGTTTTTTGAATTGGAAAAGAAATTTGCATAGACGAAATGACATTGTCCTTACAGTTGAAACAAGTAAGAGTCTAAAGATGAAAATAAACATAGATCCAAACAAAACATCGGCAAAGAAGAGGAGGGGGATGAATAGGAACAAGGCGTTTGGAACTTTGGTAAGGTACAATCACTTCTGAAGGACTCATCTTTGAGCCAATCATGTCAGAAATGCTTTTGGTAAAACAATTTTCAAATTCTAAGATTATCAAAAGGGAGAATTGGACCTTGACCAAGTTTGAAGAATGCTCACATTAAAGTCAAAACCAAGAATTCACCTTAAGAGTGGGATCTGTTAGCAGCAATCGAAATGCATCACAAAGCCTTCTGAATCCCTGAGATAGCAATAGTTTTGGATATTCCAATTTCTGCTCAAGCCATTTCAACTCTAACCAAGAGGAGGATTTCCCAAGCATATTACTGTTTATGAATGCAATCTGATCAGAAAAATTGTAGTCCAAGCTAAGGGTATTCTATTTTTTATGGAATGTATATTGAGACAGTGTAAAGGATTTATACAAGTAATAAAAGCCAATTATCCTTACCATCACCTTGGTATTGTTTTAAAACTTATCCAAGACAAATTAAACTTGAGAAATAGAAATTGGTGCTAGAACATAAATGACCTTATCAACTACTGGAATCATTCAAAGTGACATCATGGACACAAATTTTCCAGCAGAAAATTCAATTTTTTAGAATGCTTCTTTCTGAAGTTCTATCTTGACCAATAAACCATGGTTTTAACTTCTAATAGGAAAGTAAAAATTATATATTATATGCTTCATAGCACTTCAAAAATTTTTCCAATTTGTATTACAAACTATTTAAAGAATTAAGCTGAGTCATCAGTCCTGCCCATATATGAGCTCTCTCATTTTGTAAACTATTTCCAAATAAGCCAAATTAGCAACCTAAAAATTTAATTTCAATAAAAACTTAAAGTAGTCTTCCAAATTGAATCATTAGAAGGACTAAGAACTTTTAACAAAAGGATCACCAAAATAGAGATAAGGCAGTGATATAGTTGATATTTTTTTATTAAACTTGCAATATAATTTAGATGCAGATTTTTCAATATTACAAAAATAGAAAACATGCATAATCACAAAAAAGAAGCATAATTGTACTACTACTTCTACTCACTTTTGGACGGCAGTAATTGCATTAATATGGGGTCCCTTAAGTTCCGTGCATTCAACAACCTCCATAGTCTCCGGAATTCCTTCCTCAATTATTGCCCTTGAATGACAGGAGTGTCCGTGACCCGAACTAAAATTCAGCTGGGGTTCCGTTTCTGCACCGTCGATGCCGTGACCGTTGGGGTTTCCATCTCGGTGAGATTGTGCCACTAGAGAGTCGCTGGTCTGTGGCGGGACATCCTCCGTCGCTCGCAGCCATTCGCCATAAGGACTCTCCTCCCACACCTTCAGTTTCGTGAACTCGCATGCTTTTGCCTCATGGCCAAGGAGGCCACAGTGGAAGCACAGACCCGATAGCCGTTCGTACTTGAAAGCCACCCAAACCTTATCACCTTCCGGACTCAGTACTGGGGCTCCCCCGCGTATCGGCTTGTCTAAGGGCACGTCAACTCTGACCCGGAGAAACCTTGCCTCGCCGGAGGCAATGGCGTTACAATCTACCTCAATGACTCTACCAATTCCTTGTCCAATATCTCTCCCTGCTTCCTTGATTATCAGATCGAAGGGTAGTCCCCACACTTGCACCCACATCGGAACAGTTTGAAAGTTTACCGAAAAGGCCGTCATTCCTTTCTCCCACCGTCGCAGTAATAGGATGTGATTATCGAAATTCCAAGGACCATTGTTAATAACCCACTTCAATTGGCTTTCCATCGAGAATTTAAACCGAAACAGTCCGTCCCCAACATCTGTAATTTTTAGATCGTTCCACCCCATCTTCCATACAGAGCGTAGATGGTTTTCCGCAGCTCTGAAGTTGATGAGTTTGGTCGTGTGAAACCTTCCTAGCAAACTGAGGGACCACTCTTCTAGAGTTTTCTCACGATGCTCCGACCGAACCATGATCACCTCATCTTCCTCCGAGCCCATGCTGACAAAACAATAATCTGAAAAGGATAGGGTACGTACACTCAAGGTCGACCCAGATTTCTCCTAGGATTCGACAGTCGAGTAGGAGGAAAGAAAAAAAAGAAAGGTCTCACCCCGGGTGAAAAAGAACTACTCCTAGCAAACTTTATAATCGTGACAATAATCGTGACTACTTTCCAGTTTGTCACAATAATAGTAAAATTGAATAAAGTTTTCCAATTTATAAAATATGTTCATAAAAATGGGTAATTACTAGGTACTGTACCATAAATGCGTACTTCTTCCTCTCACATAACTGTAAGTTCTACTAATTAAATTTATAGTGAGACTCGCAATTCATGTGAGAGGGAAGAGTACGCATTTATGGTATTCCCGGAGTATTCATTAATTTTTCCATAAAAATAAAATGAGAAATGATATGTCTAAAAATATTTTCACAACATTTTCACAACAAATCATAAGTGGTAACTTGTTATTGGTTGTTATTGTTGGGGGCAAAAAAGTAATCTCAGTTGTATGTTCAAATTTGAACCAATAATAACTAACCACTTATGATTTGTTGTGAAAATGTTGTGGACATAGAACTTCTCACATAAAATTGATTCGAAGGAGTTTTCTTTCCCTTAATTAAATTTGGGAACTTCAATCAAAATATCATTACTAGTTAAAATTCCTACAAAGAAGCAAAAGAAAGAAGGGAAATTTTGTTTGGTCAGGCCCGTTTGGTAGAGAAGTTTGAGTAATATTGTTTGTAGTTTTTTGAAATATGTGTAGGTAAAAAAGTGTGTGAAAATGTGTGTAATGTTGTTTAAAATGTGAAAATGTGTGTTAGAACTAAGCTACCAAACAGGGGTTCTTGACTTATCCTTGAGATTAAAATAGATTATCTCACCCAAAAACAAGTCAATGCTTAATTAAATACCAAGTATTTGACTTAAATGTCCATCATTTGAAGTGGACAAAATCATATTTGAGGATTTTAAATCTAATACCTCAATTTAAGGAACTACTAATTGGTTTGATCCCCGCCAAGGATACGCAGGCAACCTAAATAAATTATTAAATGCAACCACAAATAAACAAAAACATATATCCCCTCAAACATGAAAATAAATAAACTTATGTACAAAAGCGATGTGGTTGGAATGAAATGGTCTTTCCTTGAAACTAGAGATTGTAAATGAGCTTAAACTTTTTTTTTTTTAGGGAATACAATTAGCTTAAATTGAAAGTCTCTTATTCTAATCAAATTCCACATTCACTAAAAAAAATAATTGGTGTATTGTAAAAAAAAAAAAAAAACAATCATCATATAATATGTTCATATCTATCGGATCTTATAGATACAAAAGACAGTTAGATTTGGAATTGATTTTTTTTTTCTTAATTCATTTAAAGTATAATATTTTTTTTAAATGAGCTTTTTAAAAATTGAGTATATAAAAAAATTATTAATAAGTATAATATCTATTAGTATTACTAACATTTTTTTTTCTCAAAAAAAAAAAAAAAAAAAATTAGCAATACTAATAAGAATGACAAAAGTCTCCCACCTTACTTGGACCGACATGTATTACGCAAGTTTTCTCCTTCGGAAGAAATGATAAAGGTATAAATAGGTTTTAATAATCCTGACTGTATTATATTGTTTAAAATATATTATATTAAATTTAGTCATTTCCATACACATGATCTTATAATCTAATTTTTGTACATATTCCTAAAACACTCATCCTCTCTCCTCTTTTAGCACTTTCATCGTCATCCCTCTGTTTTTTCTTGTCTTTGCCTCGTTAGTGTTTAAGTCATCTTTAATAAGGATGACAAAATATCTCTACTATGCCTCTGCCCACCCGCTTCCGTCTCAAAGAAAGAACGTGATGGAGATAAGACACCCATGAACTGATCATGTCCATTTTTTTACTATTAATAATTAATGGTGCTTGTTTTAATAATCATATCTTGGGGTGTGGAAGTGCTAGTGATACAATGAAATTAACTTAATATTAAAAAATGCATAATTTTGGTTAGATTATTTAAAACATATAAAATTACAATATACTCTCTCCTTCTGCTTTTTCCCTTTTCAATATTAAATAAATCATTTTTTCCCTCTTTATCAATGCACTTTATCGGCAAACTTGCGAATTAAGTTCTTATATTGGTCTTCCTCAAAAAAAAAAAAAAAAAAAGAAAAAAAAAGTTCTTATATTGGTCCCATAAGAATATGTCAAACATTAAAATTCAACATCTCTAAACTTGCGAATTAAGTTCTTATATTGGTCCCATAAGAATATGTCAAACATTAAACTTCGACATCACTAACATTTATATCTACACAACCACTTCAGATCAACGTTTTTCTTGTGTTAATGCTTGCCTTAATCAAAAAGAAAACAAAAATCCATTCAATTGGGATTGGGATTGGGATTGGGATTGGCTCAAAGTTGTTAATAAATATACACCATGAATCTATTTTTGGTACCAGTCGAACTTCCTTCTCATCATATTGGCAAGCCACAGTCGTCTCTGGTGTGTATAGGAAAGTTCTTAAAACCAACAAGTAATTTATAAATTTCTATCCAAAAGAAAAGTTATAAAATCTTTTGGTCTCTAATTTAAAAAGAATTAGGACCATTCCTTTCCATTGTCCAAACTCCAACACAGGATTTAATCATTTACTTAAAATAGTAATCTTTATAGTGAGTGAACATTATTATTATAAATAACAAGTCGCGAACTCGTACGATGCACAGAATAGTTAAATAAAATTGAGTTAAAAATGAAGGAAAATAAATAATTTAGTTCAAAATAAAGGTTCAACTAAAAAATTGGTAAAAAATACAATTAGTTTTTACTTTCTTTGAAATTGCACAAAGTAATGCAAATTCAGAACCAATAACCCAAAACCAAAGAATAAAATAAAAGAATCTTCAACCTCTAGAGGAAGAAGTACAAGTTTGGAAAACCCCACAAAAGTATTCGATTTGTACCACAATAAGACATAGAAACAATAAATATATCAGTAAGTATATGAAAAATTGACAATCACAATCAAATTCAAAAGTCAAAATGTCAATCTCACTATCTATGGGACTGTTTCAGTAAAGAAAAATGCATATTTTAGTTTACTGTGTAGTATTAGAGAAACAAAAAAGAAAAAAAGTTCTTGACAATATCCATGGACCTTAAACAATCATAAATTATGAACATTCTCTGTTAACAAAAATAATTTTTATTTCAAAAAATCGCATGCCCAAACCTAAGCCTAAATTAAAACAAATTTAGATAAAAGATGATATTAAAAACCCTAGTGACCTGAAATTGAAACAAACTATAATTGAAGAGAATATTAGAAAAAGAAATTAATACCTTTGCTTTGATGAAATTAGAGTCTCTACATTGTGAAAAATTCCACTTCATCTTTGCAAAGAAATTGAATTATTTAAATCCAAAAGAGACAAATTAAAACAAAAAATTATTAACGAAAATATTTAATAAAAATTGTCACATATCATAATTTTATTTTCTAAGCCCTAATTGCTGAATTTAAATCTAGAACCAAAGCCAACTATAATTGTAAAATGAACACAAACACTCATGTGCAAATACACATACACTGAAAAAGATCTAATGTTTTATGTTTTGGGGTGTATTGTTTTTCTTACTAACTTTGATTTTGCTTTTAATACACATACACTCACTTTGTGTTAGAATCTTCCACTGCCCATTTTAGCACTGCCCCAAATTCTCACCTACATGCTTTATATGCTTTTTTTTTTTTTTTTTTTTTGGTTTTGCTTCTTTATATTTTAAAGTTTTTGTAACAAATTTTCAAGTCATTGGGTTCAGACACTATTTCAACTTACTTATGCATAACTTTTAATTTCTCACAAACCAAAAATACAATAAGTAAATAAAGTAAGTAAGATCTGTATTTTCTTCTTTACACGACATTCAAAGCAACCTTAAAAATGGTTTGCAGACAACTATCTAGAAGAAGAAAAAAAAAAAAAAAAAAAAAACCCTAACACTCCTTGCACTTATTCTTAGAGATTAAAATTACATGGCATAGGATCTCATCAACTATTATGTTATTTCCAAGTGAAGCAGAATAGATTCACAACAATGGAATTTCCACCCAAAGCAATTCATTTTTATTTCTAATTGAAGAGACAAGAACACAAACCATAATAAGAAATGAATGTGCTAAAAAAAAAAAAAAAGCAATTGGTGACAAAATTTAAATCTGTCAGAATTGAACCAAAAGACAGAGCTCCAATTAAAAACCACAGGAATCAAAACAATCATCCGCACCACAGCAAAGCAATTCATTGTTATTTCTAATTAAACAATGATTGGCAGGAATCTAGTGAAAGTGACCTAGAAGGTTGAAGGAATGTGAAGGGTTCAAAAATTCTCCAAGTCAATGAATCCAAACTAATTCCTAAATTTTCTTTTGATTACCTATATGTCATTGTCTTTTTTCCTAATCCTAGTTTTGTCCATTGCTGCATTATCTTTTTCGCTTTCCTTTGGCATATACTTTTCTAAATTGTATATATTGCTAGCTATAGATTAGCTTCGTTATTGGCACTAATTCCAAGAACCGCATCATTGAAGATTGTTGAACTTCTCTTTATTTTTTTCTTCTTTTTAATCAAACTTTTTTTTTTTCTCATGATTACCCTTAACTCACTTTTTTTCCTTCATAATTAAAGTTTTGTTGGTAGCAGCATTTTATTTTTTTCTTTTATTTTAGACACATTTACTTAATTAGTTATAACTTCAAAATATAATTTTGCTAGCTGTGCTTTAGCTTCATTATTGGCACTTATTCCAACTCATTCATGTGAGTGGAAGAACAAAGATGAATTTAGAAAAAGCAAACCCAGCACTTGACCCGCTGTGTCTTTCAGATGCAGGGTTCTCAAGCTGAGATGTATGTAGCATTGTTCAATTGGGGTTGGGTACTGCAGTCTGAAGCTGAATTGCTAACAGATAATGTTATGGATGAAGTTAACTTGGAAAACGTGGTCAATAATATCCATGAAAGAAGACTGGAAGTATGTGAATTTTCCTTCAAGACCATCAGGATTTTATTTATGAAACAAATGTAGGATTTCAAGACCTTATTTGGAAACATTACCGTTTGCAACATGTACAATATAGAGGCGAAAAAAAGCCTGAAACTTAATAGGTACTCATTAACTAATGGTACCTTCCTGTTGATCAAATAATGTGGTTTATTCTTGCGTTCTTCTGCTGAAATTATCGTGATTCTAGCATTTTGGGCTTGAGCCACAACCGCAATCAGGAGGATCACAACAGAGAGAAGCAATGATGATCTAAATTTTTCCTTCATCTGCTCCTTGTTTCCTTCTATGGGATTGTTTCTCTTAGGAGGTTGAAATAGCTCATTCACTATAGAAAGAATTTTCTCAATGAGCTCTATATCCTTTGCTCTTGTGGCATCCAAAATCCACATCAATATCAATGAATTAATAGATTCATGAAAATTAATGGATGCAATGTAAGTACTAAGTTTGTTGATTTGGTTGGAATAAAATTAATAGATTCATGTGGCTTACCATACTTTATCTTAATCTTTTTAGTTTGATTGTATCCATTTTTTGTCACAACTCTTATGGATCCCCGTATTCCTCCTTGATTGTTTATAATTAGGTTGGATTCTGGTTGATGTTTTGTGGTTATATGTCTGCAGAAGCCTATTTTTCAGTAAAAAATTCTGGATTCTGGTTGAGTGTGTGTACGTGTATATGTAAAAACTAATAGATTCATGTGGCTTACTATACTTTATCCTAATCTTTTAGTTTGATTGCATCCATTCTTTGTCACAACCCGGTGCATACATTATTGGGCTTTCAGTCTATTGACTAGGCTGTTCCACATAAAGCACAGCTGTCACCTACTTCATTGTCCATAATTAGGTTGGATTCAGCTTAATGGTTTAAAGTTATATGTCTGCAGAAGCATATTTTTCAGTAAAAAAATTTCTGAATTCTGGTTGTGTATATATTGCTATCTCTCTATCCGTCCCCATTCTAATATATCAAAGTCATTGTATGTTTTTTTTGGGTGTGGAATACAGGTATGAACAATGTGAATTTATAGAGAGGGAATTAGAGCAGCTGACAGAACAGATCAAATCAATTATTCAGACCCTAAATGCCAACCGGTAAATATTTAAGTTCAAGTTTCCACTTCTTGACAAGTTTTTTTTCTTAAAGATGCAAACGATTGATACCTACCTTATCATTTCATTTAGGGAGGAGAACTTGTGGCAGCTGATGGGATGATACCTTTCGATGTAGTTGTCCGGATTTTAAACAATCAACTAAGTTCTTTAATGTGGATTGATGAGAAGGTTAGTATCCTATGTTGTATTATCTCATGGCAGTAGCTGCACTTGGTAGTTTTGATTAGTAATTATTATGTGTAGAAATGAAAAAAGATTGCACTTATAAAAAAGATTGCAAAAGAGTTGCTTATCATTGTTTCTAATTATTGCTGCAAGTGTTTATGGTTTCCATTACCTTGTTCCACGAGCTTGTAATGTTGGAAGATTTGTCTATCGTTTACAAAACCTTGGGCTTTAGCTCAAGTTGTAAGTGGGATGGGGGTTGGTAGGTCTTAAGATCAGATCTTGCTAAGAAACAAGGAGATCAATTTTTGACAAATCTCAATACTTGTTAAGGCTTTCATGAAATGTAGATTAGCTCTTTTATATATAAGATTCAGTTTTTTACATGTTACTATTTTGGAATTTTTTTGAAAAGGTTAAGATATACGTGCTAATTTTTTCACATATAACCCCCTTCTTCCAAAAAGACCCTGCAACCTGCAATATTTTTTTTCGTTGTTGTGTATCTATAGCTCATGTTGTAGGAAACATAATTTTCCCCAGTGCATTTATAGTAGTACTCATGCAATTCTTTGTGCTAGGAGTGACTGTTCTGCTTTAAATATTATTTTCCACTTGAACATTTTATAAACCCCAGCATAAAGTGATGGGAATGTATGAAAAATCTGGATTTGCTGGATACATCCATTTTTCACATGCATTTATAATTATTCTCTACGGAATATGGAATATATTGCAAGTGCACTGACCAGATTCAATGTCTTCAGGCCGAAGTATTTTCTTCACGTATTCAGAAAATTGCTAGCCAAGGTTCTGCTGCAGATCGCAAACTGATGGGTCCAAAGTTCTGGAAGTCCTGATATCTGGAATTGTAAACTACCTCAATTTTTTTTTTCCCCGAAATCGGCCTGTACTGAGTCAGGATTAGTAAATGAATGCAGAGGAAAAGGTTTTGTTATACATGTGTTTTTCAGGCATTAGATGCATTTGTAGTGTCTATTGATGTTTTTCCTTTGTAGGAATAGATATTCTCTTTAATAACATTTTGAGAATCTCTAGCTGTGAAATTAGGTTGTACATGGTGATTGTAGCCATCCGATAAATATGCTCTTGATCGAATCCACAGGTGAAAGATGTGATTACGCTAGCACCTATCCTTAAGCGGCTGGGTGCCTTGGGCTCATTAGGGTGGTTTTTTTTTCTTAATTTAACGTTATATTAATATGCTTGAAAACCTTCAAGCTCAATAGGTTTTAGGTCTGTTGTGCTACACAATGGGACTTACCTTAATGGTTAAATGTGTAAATAGAGGGCTCCTAATTTAAAGGTTTGATGGGCCTGACAAGACCATAGTTCTCTAAAAGTGAATGAACAGTAGAATTAGGAAATGGTTCATAAGCAGCCTTAGAGAATATGAATGTATTTGTGTAAATATTGATAAATAAAATGCATTGAGAAGAGATTAGGTTGTTCACAACTTGCTTGGGCGATCTCTCACGACAATTAGAATCCACACATGCACGTTTCTCACAAGTTTGATAATAATTGCCCCATCAGATAATTTATCCGAAAAATGGGTCATGGTCAACCCAACAATGAAAAAGAGCACCACCGAATGTGCGCATAGAATTTACCTCGCTCCATGAGATAATTTTCCCTGGAACTGAAAGTGTGCCGAAGTAGAACACTACAGTTAAGGAGGATACTTCTTGGAACTTCCCTAAACTCTCTAAAGATAGCCACCGTTACTGTCCACTTTATAACATTTTCTATTTTCTCAAAACTGAGAACTGTACAAAAAGTTTTATTTGCGACTAATCATTTGAAGCTCTTCATCTCCTCGACCTTGACATTGTGATCCGCAACATGGTCCTCTCTTTTCCTCTTATGGCAAAGCTTATACAAATTAGTAGTGGATGTATTAGTCATAAAGTTTTTAGATTCTACTAAACATTTATGCGTATCATGTTATGATAAAGTTTCTAGATTCTACTAAGCATTTATGTGTGTCACATCATGATGACATCTTGATTCTGAATAGTTTGCCAAAAAGCAATATAAACATGATTTCAATATTGGCCACCACCGCACACTTTTAGTGTGATTGTCACACATATACACAATGTGGGAGATTTTTGGCATTTAGCCTGATTTTGGAAACAAAATTTTGTTAGTCAACAGGTTTTGCAAACATGTTTGTTAAGTAGTATTTATGAGTCTATGAGACTCGAGATCAATGAAGGAACTTGAGTTGCTTCCTTAAAAGAAAACCAAGACAAAAACTCAAGCTTACCACCGATCCTTCCTTCTTCTCTTTAGATCAAGCCCAAAGGGGGCATTGGAGGCCAAAGTTGATTCTCTCCAAATTTGCAAATTTGATCCTTTGGTGCTTCTCTGCAGAGGTTCTCTCTTTCTTCTTCTCACAGACATTAGATGTTATTTAACAAATATGTTTGGTTTTCTTGTCAACTAATGAAATTGTTAGTAAAATTAGGCTAAATGCCAAAAAAAAAAAAAAAAAACTCTAGAATGTGTAAGAGTAATTGACATCAAATTTCCACTACAATCCTAATCCCCAAAAATAAAAATTTCCCTAGAATTTAATAAAGTGTAAACAATACTTTACTAGTTATCTGGAATTTAATCTTTTTTCCCTTTTCTTAATGGGGGAGTTAACTACTTTCATATAGTTCTACTTAAGTTCATCCCATGTGCCGCCTTTATAGAAACCAAAAAAAGCAAAGACAAGAGTATGGCATTCAAGAATAGCCAGTCGTGGTTGTTAAGATAACAGAAATCGTTGGAATTGTGCTTTTGAGAGCATTGCCCACGCACCAAAACAAATAGTACAAAATAAGAAGTTGTTCTATTATTAAGAGGTTTTAGAGCTCTACAACAACCAATTGCTGCAATTACTTTTCTTGCACATCCATGTCTTTTATTTCCCTCCATGAACTGAAATATACACAACAAATTGTTTTTCCTCTTCCCTAATTTATTTTACTTCGTATATTTTCTAATTCAGTTTTAAATTTTAATGGAATGTACTTTTTGTATATATATATATATATATATATATTGTGGTTCTATTTCTAAGATTTATTTAGATATACTACGGTTTATTCCTTATTCCTTTGAAACAGATGATGGGGTTTTGTGACTTGGACATTATGGGGGGTTTGAGGATTAGTATATGTGTTAGGAATCAAAATCTTGTGCTTATTTCGCTTACCGAAAATAAATGAAAAAGGAAAAACCCAATGCATGCATATTCACCCCATCACCACCAGAAGATTTAATTTGATTCATTAGAAAATTTAGAATCCACACATGTTTGAAAATAGTTGCCTCATCAGATAATCTTTGGCGAAACTTAAATATTTACACAATCGTGGGAAACACTGATCAACAGCTAGTATAAGTTTAAGTCAGAAGATACATGTATTTTTTTTTTATTTTAGTAATTTTTAGAGATTTTTTCATGATGAAATCATTAATAGCCTTAAGAAAAAAGTCATAGTTTTGATATTTTTTTCATGAGTGTAGGTGTGAGGAAATCAAAGAAAGCTCAATTGGACGATCCCAACGGAAACCAATTCTGGGTTTTACGTGAGAACAGAACCCCAGATTTCTGTTAAAGTTGTCACCGTTAGTGTCCACAAGTTCTCTATAAAGTTCTCTCCAGGGATAGAACTAGGATTCAAAGTTGGGGGGGGGGGGGGGGGGGGCAAGCTTAATATAAGTTCGTTGAATTTCAAAATGTCCATTAACATCTTAATTCCATATTTATAGACAGATCTATGATCATGCTGCAATGAACTGATACTTATTTTATTAATAGCAATTTCTCAAAATGTTGTTCAATGATTTTCAAAAAATAGGATATTAGTAATGACTTTTAATTTATTTGTATTCTTCAAAAAATCAAATATTGTAGTTGACTTTCTCATTATCTACTAATCATATAAAAGTTATATAAATTTTAAGGATATATTTTACATCTATGTAACATTCAAATAATTTCATGACTTGTAAATAATGAGAAAATCAATGTTTTTTTGGTTTGGTTTGGGTCTAATTTTTAGAACAATAAATTTATAAGATAGAGAAATAATAATGAAGTATCTCAAAATTAATTAATTAAATAATGAAATGAGTACTTCTTTTGTCATTTCTTACTCTTCTTTTGAACCAAAATTTGACACATATATTGATATATACTCCATCTAGCACAACAGCAAACACGTGCCACAATCCCCTCTACCCATTTAGGCAATCAGAGGTACGGCATTCACACAACCCAACGCAACTATTTTATTTTATTTTATTTGTGAAAAGGATAGCCACAAGTTCACACACTTACTAGCATTCAAGAGAGAGGGGAGAGCATAGACTAGAGTAGTGATCTGCGAAAAAAAAAAAAAAAAAGATCTAGATTAGAGAAGGAAGAGGGGACTGATGGAAGATCCTTATAAGAATTAAAAATTGGCAAAGGATCTACCTCACAGGCTCACACAACAAATCTTAGATAGAGCAGAGAGAGGGGATTGATGAAAGATTTCAAAGAAGAGAGGTCAGATAAGAGAAGAGTCAGATATGCTATATTGCCTAAAGGGTATTCTTTGTTATCTAGATTTGTGATTTTTTTTTATTGGTTTTTTTGGGACAACTGGGCAAAGAGTAGGTTATAAATTTTTTTTTTTTTTCTATTTGGGTTTCATGGATCAATTTGTAAATATTTTAGGGGAGAGGGGCCAAGTATATAAATTTTGGGATCATAAGTTAAAAATTTTGTTTATATGCATACAAAAGTCAAATTTTTAAAAATTTTGGGGGGAGCCATAGCCCCCCTCTGTCCAAACTTAGCTCCATCTCTGGTTCTCTCTTTTCCTCAATGCCAACATAGTTTTCCTGTTCAACATACATTATGTCTCTTTTATTTTCCCTTTTATTAAACAGAGGACACGGAAAGACCAATTGTTTGAACCTCTTCATCTCCTCGACCTTGACATAGTGATCCGCCTCCTCAAGGTCCTCTCTTCTCCTATGAAATAATGCTGTGTGAACTCCCTGTTTTTTTTTTCTTATTTAATTTATATTTATTTTGAGTTCAATTTCTATTCCAATGATGAGAAAGTTGACGGAAAATGGGAGGAATGTAAAATTTGTTTCTGGGTTTTTATCTGAATTTTTTCTCCTCTGTATGCTAGCAAATATGATTGTCAAATAAAAAAAGATTTTCTTTTAATACTATTATAATGTGACAACCTAAGTTTGTTGGCATATTAGGGAATAGTTTATAAGAAAAAAAAAATTAGGGAATAGTTTTAAATATTATATAATTTGTATTGTTTTAGGTTTAGAAAAACTAATTGGATGCATCACTAAAATGAAAAATCCAAACCAAATTGTTCTGTTTTTCTCTAATTTTTTTTTTCTATTTTAATTGATTTTTTTTTAATCTTTATTGTGGCTCAAGGTCTGCCAGTATATTTCCAATGGCTTCCATGAGCACTAAAAATGTCTCATCTTCATCATCATTTTCTTCTTCAACACCACAATGGAAATATGATGTCTTTCTTGGTTTTAGAGACAAGGACACCTTCAATAGTTTTACAAACCCTCTGTATGATGCTTTGAGAAGAAGGGGCATTGTCACCTTTAGAAACGAGGAAAAACTTGAGATTGGAAAATCTATTTCATCAAATCTCTTAAAAGTAATAGAAGAATCAAGATTTGCAATTGCCATTCTCTCAAAAAATTATGTATCTTCAACACGGTGCTTGGATGAACTTACAAAAATCATTGGATGCATGAAAGATATAGGAACAATAGTTCTGCCAATTTTTCATGATGTTGATCCATCTAATGTACGGAAACAATTGAGACCTTTTGCTCCAGCTTTTGCAAAACATGAAGAATGTTTCAAGGACTACATAGAGAGGGTGCAAACATGGAGAATTTCCATGAGAGAGGTTGCTAGTCTCAAAGGGTGGCATTTATAGGATTGGTAATCCAATTTGACATAATTCTTGCTTTTAAATATTCAAATAACACTCCTCTCAGATGATGATGATGATGATGATAATAATAATAATAATAATAATAATAACACTCCTCTCATATATAGCCTTGTTTTGAAACTTAACACTAAGTGTTTGCAGTTCATTTAATTATTTTGAGCCAATTAATTTTCAATCAACATAGTAGGACACTAGGATTCTATTTTTATTTTTATTTTTTGGTCCTATTTAATGCTTTCCATGACCTCTCCTAGACCTTGCAAAAGTGGGAGTTTTGTGTATTAGATATGACCTGAATTTAATGCTGGTGTAAACTCACCACATATTTTACTCTCTTAATTGCAGCCCTGAGCCAAAAATTATCCAATACATTGTGAGAGAATTATGGTATAAATTGAGTCATGCATTCTCAAGTGAAGATGTGGGAAGAATAACTTCAAAGGCTTTATGGTCAAATGATTTTTTACTCAATTTTAGAGGTGAGGACACCCATAACAGTTTCATTGGCCAACTACACGTGGCCTTGAAAAAGAAGGGCATCATAACTTTTAGAGATGATGAAAATCTTGAGAGAGGAAAATACATATTAGTAGAGCTCTTTAAAGCAATAGAAAAATTGAGGTTTGCAATTGTCATCTTCTCAAAAAACTTTGCAACTTCTACTTGGTGTTTGGAGGAACTTGCAAAGATCATTAAATGTATGAAAGAGAAAGGAATGATTGTTTTGCCAACTTTTTACAATGTTGATCCATTTATTGTATGGAAACAGACTGGAACCTTTGCTCAAGCTTTTACTGAACATGAAGAACGATTTAAGGAGAACATAGAGAAGGTGCAAACGTGGAGAGATGCATTAAGAGAAGTGACTAATCTATTTTGGGTGGTATGTACAAGATAGGTAATCAGTAATCCAATCTGAAAAATTTCTTTGATTTAAACATTCAAAAAATATATTTCTTATCTTTGATCTTGTTTTGAACCTTAATCAAAACTACATAAACATACAACGTTCTTTCAATTTTGTCTTCAGCCAATTAATTTACAATTTTTTGTTTCATTCAATAGAATAGAACACTGAATTTCCACTTTTTTTTGGACCTATTAATTGGCAGTTTAAACTAATAGCATGTTATTGTCTCTTCATTGTAGGCTTGAGTCATACGTTGTCCAAAACATTGTGGAAAAGTTGTGGCATAAATTGAGAAATTCATTCTTAGAAGATACCAAAGACTTCATAGGAATAATTTCTCGATGGGAGATACTCATGTCATCTTTGGCTATAGGGTCAAACAATGTTCGCATATCATAGGGGTTTGGGGTACTGGAGGGATAGGCAAAACAACTCTAGCAAGAATTGTTTTTTGTATGGTGTCTAATAAATTTGAAGCTTGTTGTTTTCTTGATAATGTTTGGGAAGTTTCTAAAAAAGATGGTCTAGTTCCACTACAACAACAACTTATTACTCAAATTTTGGATAGAAGTATAAGTATACAAGATGTTGATATAGGAGTTCTCATGCTCAAGAATAAGTTATTGCATAAAAAAAATTCTTCTTGTTTTTGATGATGTAAATGAATTACACCAACTAAAAAAATTAGTTGGGAAACATCATTGGTTTGGCCCAGGTAGTAGAGTTATCATAGAAATAAGAGATATGCATTTGCTAAAGACACATGAAGTAGATGCAATATATGAGGTTGAACGATTGAATTATGATGAAGCTTTACATCTTTTTAATTTGAAAGCTTTTGGAAAAGAGAATCCTATCGAAGATTATCTACAACTATCCCAAGCCTTTGTACATTATACTAATGGCCTTTCTTTAGCCATTGAAGTTTTGGGTTCCTTTTTGTTTAATAAAAGTAGATATGAATCGATAAGTGAATTACATATGCTCAATAATTTCCTAAAAGAAACATCCTTAATATACTTCAAATAAGCTTTGATGGACTACAAGCAATAGAGAATGAAATTATCCTAAATATTGGGTGTTTCTTAAATCACAAGAACCAAAAAAGCATCATGAAGATACTAAATTATCTTCCTCTTTACCCAAAAACTAGTCGTGGACCTGCGCGTTGCGCATAATTATTTTTTAAGGTAGTCTCATTATTATTATTATTATTTTGTAATTTGAACTAATTTAATGAAAATTAATGCATTTCATAATCAGATTTATCACAAAATAATTTTTTATTATTGTAAAATTGTTTTATTTAAGTATTGAAACCTTTTTTTTATGCCAAAATTTTGAAACCTTAATTCTACCATAGTTGGTTGACTAATTTTTACATCTCTATGTCAATTAAACACATTTTGCATGCTATATGTAAACCTTCTTTTCCATACGGGTTGAAATATTTGGGCAATATTTTTTTCAATGGAAGTCAAAAAAATTAAAATTCTTGTACCTTGTCTTGATGTTTTCTAAAAATTAAATTTGGCGCTTGTCTTTCAATAATCGTGAAAATTCTAAGCAGAAATTCAGAAGGTAATTCATGTTATATGTTCATGCTTTGATTGTGTAATTGTATGATTGATTTGGGTTGTAATTTATAAGTTGAATTTCGTAGTGTATATCTAAAAAGGCATAACTCTATTGTTTAATATATTGAATATAGTGTTGTGTGTGATTTATAGAGTAGTGACGGTTGTAGTTATTAAAAATTGGTTTTTCATTGTCTTTTAAGTTAATAAAAACCTCACATATACTTTATTTTAAAAAAAACCTTTACATATTTTTTTTTAACATGAATCTTTGCATATACCTTAATAAGTAAACTCTATTCATTTCATTTCCTTAGATGAATAATGCTAGAAATACAAACTTTTTTACATAAAATTTGACAAACTGCTGATATGGTTAGTGGTTATAAGTAAATGAAAAAGTGATGTTAATGGTGAGACTAGATGAAAACCAATAAGAAGTTGACCACATCTACAGTTTGTAAAAATATTGTAAAATAGTTTGTAACTATAGTATTACTCTTCCTTAGAGGCACAAAAAAGAAATCTATTCCATAATAATATTGGCTAATTAGTTTTTTCATAATCTCATTTATAACGTTTCTTACTATTATCATATTTTATTGGCTAGTAATTTTCATAATAGAGGCATTAAATGAGAGTTAAAATCTTAGAACTTTTCATTAGATTTTTAAAAGTCGTGGTGTGTGAAGAATATCAGCATTTAAGGATTTTTTTTATATGTTATTATTTATAAATAATGTTAAATGAAATGTCAAAAAAAGGATTTTGAAAATTTTCATCTTTATTTCTTATATATTTCTATTATTACTGAAGAACATCTTCCTTTTAGTTTTGATAATATATATGGTTTTCTAGATTAGTGATTAATTTTAAGTTTAAATTATGAATAATTGTATTTTTTTTTTTTTGAGAGAGTTGTATGATTGTATTTAATTGTTAATTATATGATTTAATTAAGTGAATTTAAGGATTTATTTAATTGCATTGTTAAGTTTTTAATGACATTTGTAAGGTCATCTTTAATTAATTTTTTACTCCTTTAGCTACCAGCTTCTTTGTTTTCTAATTTACTGTTACTAATTAATTTATTTAATTGACGTTTGATTTCTTTTACTTATATCTTTTTCTCTCTTTCTTCGTTAACATCCTATTGTTTTTCCAAATTTGATGATAATTTTAAATGTACTAAATATTCATTGTAACATTTATTTTATTTATTTTATTCCATTTTGCTGCCATGAAGTTAGTATATCTATAACTATTAGTTTATTGTATGATATTATTATTATTATTAATATTATTATTATTATTATTATTATTATTATTATTATTATTATTATTATTATTATTATTATTATTATTATTATTATTATAAATTTAGCGTTTCTAAAATAGCATGTGTTTTGTATTTTCTTTTTCTATTGATGCATTGTAACATTTTATGGGAATACTTTATAAGAAAATTTTTTATTTTTTTATTTATTTATTTTAAATTGAGTGTTTCTAAATTAGTATATGTTTTGTATTTCATTTTTTCATTAATGCATTGTAACATTTCATTGGAAGACTTTATAAGAACAATTTTTATTTATTAAATTTTAATAAAATATTATATGTTTAATTTTAAAAAAATGAGACAAAATATAAAAAATTTAATGATATGGAGTATGTTGCTAAATTTAAATGTTGAATAAAATAAAATGAGAAGAAAAATAGTAAAAATGAAATGTATAGCAATAAACACCAAATTATTTTAGTTATGCTATGTAATAAAATTACATTATATTTTTATATACTATCTTTATAATGCAATAATATAACATTTAACAACTAATGGGGATAAAAAAAAAAAAACAATATAAAACATAAAACTAAATCATATCAACCCAAAGGATGTATGAATTATGATGTGTTTCAATTCTTTGTTATCATGGTTTGTAGAGATGCGATCCATTTTCAGCCGAGCTATTTACAATTGGTTCTGCACCCCGGCCAATTCCTATACTTTGCAACTCCACTGTTTCAGCAAATTTGTCCCAATCTAACCAAGCAGCGAATTACTTTTGCGCTAATGTATGGGATACGTGCCAAAATGTGTCTTTCATGAAGTCTTCCTCTGCCCCTTCACTAAAAGGTCAAGCTGGATCACCAATCAATTTCAATTTTAGTAAACTAACTGACTTCTAGCAGTATAAAACTGATTTCTGTGATGCATTTGGTGGAATTTTCAGTACCACATTAGTATATTTTGATGGTCAACCTGTTACACTAAAATAAAAATATATATACCAAAAACTGAAGAAAAAAAAGTAGAGAGAGAGAGAGATGGAGGCTTTTATGTGTGGAAAAATAGAAAATTATGCATGGAATAAGAGAGAGAATGACAATTTTATAGTATGAGGATAAGAATAAGAAGGGTCAAAACTAAAGGAATATAAAAAGATAGAATAATAGTAATATTGAGAGTAGTGGAGATATGAAAAATTAAAATGAAATGAAAAAAATTGAAGAAAGTTAAGGTAGAGAGTAGTGGGGATATGAAAGGTTAAAATAGAATTAAGAAAGGTTGAAGGAAGATAAGGTAAAAAGTAGTGGGGATATGAAAAGTTAAAATAAAATTGAAAATTTAATAATAAATAAGAATATAATAGAGTTTTTAATTCACTTTAAATGTTAAAAAATTGTATAAAAAATGGGAAAAAAATTGATAATGATATGGATGCTGACGTGGCTCAATGTGAGCGTAGCAACGTTAAATACTACGCTTCATCTTTTAGTAATATATAGATATAGATTGGATTAAGGGTTCTTATTGATAAATCTCTCATAAAATTGCATTACCAACAATTATGAATGTGTAATTCAGTACAAGAAATGGCTAGGGACAGAGTTTGTCAGGACTCCCTTATAGCTGGGAAGTGTACTAGATTATGGTTGCATAAAGACATTAACGATATGCTAACACGAGATACAGTATGATGTTATACTTAAATAACCTGAGAAAATACGTTATTATATTTGTTGCCTTAAGAAAAGCATTTGAAATTACAATAGCTCTATGCTTTTCTACTTACACTAATCCCTTTTTCCTAATTGTTTAGGGGACAGAGGTGGTTCGGAGCATAGTATTAGAATCGTTTGGACCCAAATTGGCATATTGGAATCCTAAGTCCATTTCAAGGATGAATTATCTACAAGTGCTCCAAATTCATGGTGTTGAACTAATGCATGGTCCCAAACATCTTCCTAATAGCATAAGATTTTTTGATTGGAGTTGGTACTTGGTACCATTCAAAATCTTTGCCATCAGATTTCCAATCAAATGAGCTTGTTAAACTTTGCTTGAATTGCAGCTTCATTGAACGACTTTGGGAAGGAACAAAGGTAATCTAGGAACCCTTATACAATTTTTTATTTTTATTTTTATTTTTTAAGTTTCATTAAACCGTAAGACTTTGTGGAATCTAATTGTTTTAAGCTTTTTTTCTCTCCCTTTTGCAGTCTTTTGGAAGGTTGAAATTCATTGAATTAAAAAATTCTCTAGAACTTATTGAAACCCCAGATTTCAATGAAGTCCCAGTTCTTGAGAAATTGGATCTTGAAGATATAAACTTATGTAAGATTCTAACATCAATCAGTTTTCTTAAAAGGCTTACTCGTCTTAATCTAAAAGGTTGCACAAATCCCATAAATCTTCCAAAAAAGTTTGCAATGGAGTCTCTTGAGATTCTTATTTTTTCTGGTTGCTCAAAGGTAAAAAGAAAATTCCTGAGTTTGGGGAAAACATGAAATGTGTATCAAAGCTTTACTTGGATAGCACTGGTATTACAAACTTATCTACATCAATTGGGAATTTAATAAGTCGTGCTTCATTAAGTGTAAGAGATTGCAAAAATCTTATGTCTCTTCCTAGCACTTTTTTTTAATATGAAGTCACTTGAAAATCTTGAACTTTCCGGATGCACAAAGCTTAGCAAACTATTAGAGAACTTGGTGACAGCTAAAAGTGTAGAGAAGTTTGATGAGATTGGAACATCTACAAGACTTATATGTTCTTCAATTCCCTCTAGCTTGGTATTGACTTCTCTATCGGGATTGTGTTCTTTGACCCATTTGGATATAAGTTATTGCAATCTCAATGCAATCCCTGATGGTATTAGTTGCTTATTCTCTTTAAAACATTTAGATCTAAGTGGAAGTAATTTTGGTTGCCTTCCTTAAAGCATTGCTCAACTATCCTTTTTGATATATTTATGAGTGGAGAATTGCACGACTCTTTGATCTTTGCCAATGCTTTCCATTAAATATTGGTTACATTAATGGATATGTTTGTACCTCTTTGGAAACTATTCCAGATATATTGCAACCAAATTCTTCAATTGAGCGAAGACTCTATCTTTCTGATTGCAGTAAATTGGTTGACAATCAAGACTTCATTGACATGTTTTTTGCAGTGATAAAAAAGCACCTTATGTTCTTTCCTAACAGAACTTCCATTAGCATTAGGGTCCCTGATGTGGATGGCAGTCCCGTCAGGGACCTACACCTTCAGGTCTCTTTCTCTCACTCTCTCTTTGTCTTCTTTGGCTTATTAAGGTCTAACAGTCATGCCTTAAAGTCTTCTCAATATCTTGTCTTATATGCTTAGTGCATATGACATTGTAATTCCCAGAACTGAAATTCCAGAGTGGTTTAGCTATCAAAGTATAGGAGCTGAAGTGAATATAAAAAAATCTTTTTCTCAATTGTGTAATGAGTGGATGGGGATTGCTGTTTATGCCGTATTTTGTTATTTGGCTACTTTATTTGCTTCCTCAATTCTACCCCAAGGGAGAGAGAAAATCATTGTGGGAATGTGATTCAAATGGATTCAAATGGATTAGCATTTATTTTGGAACTGGCCCAGACTTGGAGATGAAGAAATGCGGGTTGCATATGGTATACAAGAAAGACATTGAAGA
Organism: Lithocarpus polystachyus; assembly: GCA_033629205.1. Taxonomy (NCBI): domain Eukaryota; kingdom Viridiplantae; phylum Streptophyta; class Magnoliopsida; order Fagales; family Fagaceae; genus Lithocarpus; species Lithocarpus polystachyus. Next base: position 36,390,903 of record CM066165.1, read on the forward strand.
TCTCAACCGAGCTATGGATCATAATAGAAACAACAACATCATTCCTCATAAGGGCTTGGATGTTCTCCCTCAAAATTTCGACAATTAAGTGGTGGTAGCAGAAAGTAACAAAGCCAAGGAAACCCATCATGATTATGATGGAGCTGGACCCAGTGGAGAAGGAAGCTCTAATGACCTACAACACCCATAAAGGATTGAAACACTAAAATTTATGGCCCATGGTGACTCTGATTGTGATGAGTACTTGGAATGTGGTGAGGAGCTCAATGATTGGCAGGAATCTAGTGAAAGTGACCTGGAAGGTCGAAGGAAAGTGAACGGTTCAAAAATTCTCTAAGTCAATGAATCCAAACTAATTCCTAAATTTTCTTTTGATTACTTGTATGTCATTGTCTTTTTTCCTAATCCTAGTTTTGTCCATTGCTGCATTATCTTTTTTTCTTTCCTTTGGCATATACTTTTCTAAATTGTATATATTGCTAGCTACAGATTAGCTTCGTTATTGACACTTATTCCAAGAACCGCATCATTGAAGATTGTTGAACTTCTCTCTTTTTTTTTTTTCCTTCTTTTTAATCAACTTTTTTTTTTTTTTCATGATTACCCTTAACTCACTTTTTTTCTTTCATAATAAAAGTTTTGTTGGTAGCAGCATTTTATTTTTTCCTTTATTCTAGACACATTTACTTAATTAGTTATAACTTCAAATATAATTTTGCTAGCTGTGCTTTAGGTTGATTATTGGCACTTATTCCAACTCATTCATGTGAGTGGAAGAACAAAGATGAATTTAGAAAAAGCAAACCCAGCACTTGACCCGCTGTGTCTTTCAGATGCAGGGTTCTCAAGCTGAGATGTATGTAGCATTATTCAATTGGAGTTGGGTACTGCAGTCTGAAGCTGAATTGCTAACAGCTAATGTTATGGATGAAGTTAACTTGGCAAACATGGTCAATAATATCCATGAAAGAAGACTGGAAGTATGTGAATTTTCCTTCAAGACCTTCAGGATTTTATTTATGAAACAAATGTAGGAGTTCAAGACCTTATTGGAAACATTACTGTTTTGCAACATATACAATATAGAGGGGAAAAAAAGGCTGAAACTTAATAGGTACTCATTAACCAATGGTACCTCCCTGTTGATCAAATAATGTGGTTTATTCTTGTGTTCTTCTGCTGAAGTTATGGTGATTCTAGCATTTTGGGCTCGAGCCACTACCGCAATCAGGAGGATCACAACAGAGAGAAGCAATGATGATCTAAATTTTTCCTTCATCTGCTCCTTGTTTCCTTCTATGGGATTGATTCTCTTAGGAGGTTGAAATAGCTCGTTCAATATAGACAGAAATTTCTCAATGAGCTCTATATCCTTTGCTCTTGGCATCCAAAATCCACATCAATATGCATGAATTAATAGATTCATGAAAATTAATAGATGCAATGTAAGTACTAAGTTTGTTGATTTGGTTGGAGTAAAATTAATGGATTCATGTGGCTTACCATACTTTATCTTAATCTTTTTAGTTTGATTGTATCCATTTTTGTCACAACTCTTATGGATCCCTGAATTCCTGCTTGATTTTTTATAATTATGTTGGATTTACTTATCAAAAAAAAAAAAAAAAATTAGGTCAGATTTAAGTTGAAGGTTTGTTGTTATATGTCTGCAGAAGCGTATTTTTCTGTAAAAAATTCTGGATTCTGGTTGTGTGTGTATAGATGTATATGCAAGTACTAAATTTGTTGATTTGGTTGGGGGAAAAACTAATAGATTCATGTGGCTTACTATACTTTATCCTAATCTTTTTGTTTGATTGCATCCATTCTTTGTCACAACCCTATGCATATGTTATTGGGCTTTCAGTCTATTGACTAGGCTGTTCCACATAAAGCACAGCCGTTGCCTGCTTCATGGTTCATAATTAGGTTGGATTCAGCTTGATGGTTTAAGGTTATGTCTGCAGGAGCCTATTGTTCAGTAAAAAATTTCTGGTTTCTGGTTGTGTATATACTGCTATCTCTTTGTCCGTCCCCATTCTAATATATCAATGTCATTGTATTTTTTTTTTTTTTTGGGTGTGGAATACAGGTATGAACAGTCTGAATTTATAGAGAGGGAATTAGAGCAGATGACAGAACAGATCAAATCAATTATCCAGACCCTAAATGCCAACCAGGTAAATACTTTGAGTTCAATGTTTTCACTCCTTAACAAGTATTTTTTTCTTACAGATGCAAATGATTGATACCTACCTTACCATTTCAATTAGCGAGGAGAACTTGAGGCCGTTGATGGGATGACACCTTTAAATGTAGTTGTCCAGATTTTAAACAATCAACTAAGTTCTTTAATGTGGATTGATGAGAAGGTTAGTATCCTATGTTGTATTAATCTATGGCAATAGCTGCACTTGTTAGTCTTGATTAGTAATTATTATGTGTAGAAATGAAAAAAGATTTCGCTTATTAAAAAGATTGCTAAAGAGTTGCTTTATCCCTGTTTCCTATTATTGCTGCGAGTGTTTATGGTTTCCATTACCTTGTTCCATGAGCTATTAATGTTGGAAGATTTGTCTATCGTTTACAATGCCTTGGGCTTTAGCTCAAGTTGTAAGTGGGATGGGGGTTGGTAGGTCTTAAGATCAAATCTTGCTAAGAAACAAGGAGATCAATTGTTGACCAATCTCAATACTTGTTAAGGCTTTCATGCAATGTAGATATGTAGATTAGCTCTCTTATATATAAAATTCAGTTATTTACATGTATTATTTTGGAATATTTTTTGAAAAGGTTAAGATATACATACTAATTTTTTCACATATAGCCCCTTCTTCCAAAAAGACCCTGCAAGCTGCAACATTGGTTTTTCTTTGTTGTGTATCTAGCTCATGTTGTAGGAACATAATATTCCCCAGTGCATTTATAGTAGTACTCATGCAATTCTTTGTGCTAGGAGTGACTGCTCTGCTTTCAATATTCTTTTCACATGAACATTTAAGAAACCCCAGCATAAAGTGATGGGAAAGTAAGAAAAATCAGGAATTGCTGGATACATCCATTTTCACATGCATTTATAATTATTCTCTATGGAATATATTGCAAGTGCACTGACCATCTTCAATGCCTTCAGGCTGAAGAATTTTCTTCACGTATTCAGAAAATTGCCAGCCAAGGTTCTGCTGCAGATCGTGAACTGATGGATCCAAAGTTCTGGAAGTCCTGATATCTGGAATTGTAAACTACCTCAAAAAAAAAAAAAAAAAAAAAATCTTTTCGGAATCGGCTTGTACTGAGTCAAGATTAGTACATGAATATAGAGGAAAGGATTTCGTTACACCAGTGTTTTTCAGGCGTTAAATGCATTTGTAATGTCTATTGATGTTTTTCCTTTGTAGGAATAGATATTCTCTTTAATAACATTTTGAGAATCTCTAGCAGTGAAATCAGGTTGTAAATGGTGATTGTATCCTTTGATAAATATACTCTTGATCGAATCCACAGGTGGAAGATGTGATTGCGCTTGCATCCGTCCTTAAGTAGCTGGGTGCCATGGGCTCATTAGGGTTGTTTTTTTCTTTAACTTACATTATATTAATATGCTTGAAACGCTCAAGATCAATAGATTTTAGGTCTATTGAGCTACACAATTGGACTTGCTTTAATGGTTAAATGTGTACATAGAGGGCTCCTAGTTTTCTAAAAGTGAATGAACAGTAGGATTAGGAAATATTTCATAAGCAGGCTTAGAGAATATAAATGTATTTGTGTAAATATTGATAAATAGATAGGAAAACAAGTTTGTGAGCTAAACATCCTTGAAAATAAACATGTTTTAAAACAACGTGCCATGCCTATCTTGGGCACACGTTCAATTTGAATATACTTTAATGTTTTTTGGTTGGTGTTTTTCAACAGCTGAGTTTGGGGAGGGAAGGCCTATGAAGAAAATCCAAAGTGGAAGGCTGTGAGAAGTGATAAGCTCATTCGAAACTTGCTTGGGTGTTATTGTGTGATTGGGTTTTAGAACTTACACACAGAACCATCACATGAATTTAATTAAAGCAAACTATAAGTTCACCAATCACATGGTGATGCTTAATCACGTTGTAGATTTGGGTATCTCTAAACTTTCTCTTACTATAAAAAATGAAGAAAAATAAAGATATTTCTGAGTTGGCATTGTGTTGAGCCCAACTTTTTCTTTACAAAGTGTTTACTGTTCTGTTTTGTCATCCTACCTTTCTCCTTGAACGTTCTATATGGTGCTTTATAACATGCATATTTTCTTTTGGTGCACTTAAGATTTAAGAATAATAGATGCATGGGAAATGAGTAGATCGTGAAAGTTGGTAGGGCCACATGATTTGGTGTTTATATGAAAAACGATACCTCATCATGTGCAGAAAGACCTCTTTTTGAAGACTTTCTCATAGAGACTTGGTAACGTCAAGATAATTAGTTTTTTATATAGAGAGGTAATGACAATATATTATTGCTTGGACCTGAGAATAGGAAAGTAACTCATTCATGTGAGTGGAAAAACATAGATGAATCTAGAAAAAGCAAACCCAGCACTTGGGCCGCTGCGTCTTTCAGATGCAGGGTTCACAAGCTGAGATGCATATATGTAGCCTTGTTCAATTGGTGTTGGGTACTGCAGGCTGAAGCTGATTTGCTAACAGATAATGTTATGGATGAAGTTAACTTGGCAAACGTGGTCGATAATATCCATTATAGGAGACTGGAAGTATGTGAGTTTTCCTTCAAGACCTTCAGGATTTTATTTATGAAACAAATGTAGGAGTTCAAATATTTGGAAACATAACCGTTTTGCAACATTTAGAATACGGGGGGAAAAATGCTGAAATTTAATAGGTACTGATCAACTAATGGTGCCCCACTGTTGATCAAATAATGTGGTTTATTCTTGCGTTCTTCTGCTTATGCTATGGTGATTCAGGCAGGGAGGGCTCGAGCCACAACCTCAATCAAGAGGATCACAACAGAGCGAGGCAATGATGATCTAATTTTTTCCTCCATCTGCTCCTTGTTTCCTTCTGTGGGATTGTTACTCATGGGAGGTTGAAATAGCCCCTTCACTTGAGACAGAACTTTCTCAATGTCCTCAAAAATTGCTTTTGCTCCATCCCAAATCCACATCAATATACGTGTAGCCCAGCCTGGTTCTTCATTAGAAAATCCTGGTTCTTCATTAGAAATTAGAGGCATTACATAATTAACTACATGGATAAAATGAGAATAAGTTAGTTATAGAAATGAGAAAGAAATTATAGGAATATTCATGTTATTGGTTAAGTGATCAAGTCTCACATAGGATAATACTGACTAGAATAACAAGTGGTAATAAAATTTTGTTGGATTAAACCCTCTGGGGTAAGCTTTTGAGTTAAGGTGTTGTTCCAACATGTTATCAAGCCCTCAAAAAAAGACCCTAAGATGTTACTCTCAACTTCCACAAATCCAAAATCATAATAGCAAGAAAGATTTCTATTTTATCCAAACCCACATTAAAAAAGAAAAAAGAAAAAACCACTGATTGCTCTAAAAAACACTTCTAAAAACCACTGCCAAAGTCTTGAACAACACACACACACACACAAGTAAAATCCTAAGCTCCAATGCTCCGAGTTTTGTTGAGGCCTTTCATAAGGGCTTCTTCTTAAATTCATACATTGACCAAGCCATGAACAATAATTTTCAACCTCTTGAATTTTATAGCAGCAAGGGCACAACTGTTTTGTCTCTTTTGTGGTTTCAAATTACCACAACCATGTTTCTTCCCATAGTTCTATTCCATTCACCTGTTGGATGTTTTCATGCTACAAGTCTACTCCAAAGTTGTATTTTTATTAACATATATGATAACACCATCACCAACACATAATATCCAAAGGCCATTTAATGGTTGAGATAGTTGGTTCTAGAGAAATGAAACTCCCATGAGAGTGAAAATCACATGCAGAGTTTCTCTAGAAATGAGAGGAGATAGGGATCAAATGGCCTGAATACTCGGGGCCTTTTTATACACCCTTATACCCAATCGGAGAGTTGTAACTTTAGGAACAAGCACAATCCTCTGTAGAGTCATATCCATTCACTAGAGAAACTAATTGCATTGGAAGTTATCACCACTCTGCTTCTCTAGGAGACAAAGTAGGAAATTTTATATCAGGGAATGCCACCACTGTTGTGGTGTGATTACCCCCTCCAATACCAACAGAGATGCATTTAGCCATAAGACAGACAGTATTTTCCAATTGAAAGAGTCACTTGGCCAAACAAATAAAAGAAAAGAATTTATTTCTTGTGCATCTATTAACACAAACCAAATATGTGATGAGAAGAGTGAAAACCTGCGTAGGGTGTCCATTGAAACTCTCGAACTGACATGTTCCTCAAAATCACACCAGATGCTAGAGAAACCACTAGTGTCTGCATTCAAGTTAGATTCCTTAAAGAGACATACATTAGCAGGAAAACATTCATACTGTCTGTCCAGAGAAAAGAAAAAAAAACATACCAATTTTAAATATTTGAAACCCATTATTTGATTTATATATGGTTTTTTGAATTGGAAAAGAAATTTGCATAGACGAAATGACTTTGTCCTTAGTTGAAACAAGTAAGAGTCTAAAGATAAAAATAAACATAGATCCAAATAAAACGTCTTCAAAGAAGAGGAGGGGGATGAATAGGAACAAGGCGTTTTGAACTTTGGTAAGGTACAATCACTTTTGAAGGACTCATCTTTGAGCCAATCATGTAAGAAATGTTTTTGGTAAAACAATTTTCAAATCCTATGATTATCAGAAGGGAGAATTGGACCTTGACCAAGTTTGAAGAATGCTCTCATTAAAGTCTAAACCAAGAATTTACCTTAACAGAGGGATTTGTTAGCAGCAATCGAAATCCATCACAAAGCCATCTGATTCCCTGAGATAGCAATAGTTTTGGATCAAAACAATCCAATTTCTGCTGAAGCCATTTCAACTCTGACCAAGAGGAGGATTTCCCATGCATATCACTGTTTATGAATGCAATCTGATTAGAAAAATTGTAGTCCAAGCTAAGGGTAGTCTATTTTTTATGGAATGTATATTGAGACAGTGTAAAGGATTTATACAAGTAATAAAAGCCAATTATCCTTACAATCACCTTGGTATTGTTTTAAAACTTATCCAAGAAAAATAGAAGTTGGCGCTAGAACATAAATGACCTTATCAACTACTGGAATCATTCAAAGTGACATCATGGACACAAATTTTTCCAGCAGAAAATTCAATTTTTTAGAATGCTTCTTTCTGAAGTTCTATCATGAACAATAAACCATGGTTTTAACTTCTAATAGGAAAGTTGCCCAGATCCGTCTTAATAAAGTTACATGATACTGCTTAAGAATGGAGATATCCTAATTTGGTATATGGGATCTTGAGCACAGATAACCTAATTTCACAATGTAGCAGACCTGGACAGCAGCTAAAAGCTGCGGAAAGATCCGAACTGAAAGTGTATTATTAGGTATTATATATTATATGCTTCATAGCACTTCAAAAAATTTTCCAATTTGTATTACATACTAATTAAAGAATTAAGCTGAGTCATCAGTCCTGCCCATATATAGCTCTCTTTTTTTGTAAACTATTTCCAAATTAGCAACCTAAAAACTTAATTTCAAAAAGAACTTAAAGTAGTCTTCCATATTGAATCATTAGGACTAAGAACTTTTAACAAAAGGATCACCAAAATAGAGATAAGGCAGTGATATAGTTGATATTTTTTATTAAACTTGCAATATAATTTAGATGCAGATTTTTCAATATTACAAAAATAGAAAACATGCATAATCACAAAAAAGAAGCATAATTGTACTACTACTTCTACTCACTTTTGGAGGGCAGGAATTGCATTGATTTCGGGATTTTTCCCATCATTACTAACCCAATATTGCTCCTCATTAATATGGAGTCCCTTAAGTTCCGTGCATTGAACAACCTCCGGAATTTCTTCCTCAATTATTGTCCTTGAATGATAGGAGTGACCGTTGGGGTTTCCATCTCGGTGAGATTGTGCCACTAGAGAGTCGCTGGTCTGTGGCGGGACATCCTCCGTCGCTCGCAGCCATTCGCCATAAGGACTCTCCTCCCACACCTTCAGTTTCGTGAACTCGCATGCTTTTGCCTCATGGCCAAGGAGGCCACAGTGGAAGCACAGACCCGATAGCCGTTCGTACTTGAAAGCCACCCAAACCTTATCACCTTCCGGACTCAGTACTGGGGCTCCCCCGCGTATCGGCTTGTCTAAGGGCACGTCAACTCTGACCCGGAGAAACCTTGCCTCGCCGGAGGCAATGGCGTCACAATCTACCTCAATGACTCTACCAATTCCTTGTCCAATATCTCTCCCTGCTTCCTTGATTATCAGATCGAAGGGTAGTCCCCACACTTGCACCCACATCGGAACAGTTTGGAAGTTTACCGAAAAGGCCGTCATTCCTTTCTCCCACCTTCGCAGTACTAAAATATGATTATTCAAACTCCAAGGACCATTGTTAATAACCCACTTCAATTGGCTTTCCATCGAGAATTTAAACCGAAACAGTCCGTCCCCAACATCTGTAATTTTTAGATCGTTCCACCCCATCTTCCATACAGAGCGTAGATGGTTTTCCGCAGCTCTGAAGTTGATGAGTTTGGTCGTGTGAAACCTTCCTAGCAAACTGAGGGACCACTCTTCTAGAGTTTTCTTGCGATGCTCCGACCGAACCATGATCACCTCATCTTCCGCCGAGTCCATGCTGACAAAACAATAATCTGAAAAGGATAGTGTACGTACACTTAAGGTCGACCCAGATTTCTCCTAGGATTCGACAGTTGAGTAGGAGGAAAGAAAAAAAAGAAAGGTCTCACCCCGGGTGAAAAAGAACTACTCCTAGCAAACTTTATAATCGTGACAATAATTGTGACTACTTCCAGTTTGTCAAAATAATAGTAAAATTGAATAAAGTTTTCTAATTTATAAAATATGTTCATAAAAATGGTTAATTACTAGGTACTATACCATAAATGCATACTTCTTCCTCTCACATAACTGTAAGTCCTACTAATTAAATTTATAGTGAGACTCGCAATTCATGTGAGAGGGAAGAGTACGCATTTATAGTACTCCCGGAGTATTCAATAATTTTTTCATAAATATAAAATGAGAAATGATGTCTAAAAATATTTTCACAACATTTTCACAACAAATCATAAGTGGTAAGTTGTTACTGGTTGTTATTGTTAGGGGCAACAAAGTAATCTCAGTTGTATGTTCAAATTTGAACCAATAATAACTAACCACTTATGATTTGTTGTGAAAATGTTGTGGACATAGAACTTCTCAAATAAAATTGATTCGAAGGAGTTTTCTTTCCCTTAATTAAATTTGGGAACTTCAATCTAAATATCATTACTAGTTAAAATTCCTACAAAGAAGCAAAAGAAAGAAGGGAAATTTTGTTTCGTCAGGTCCGTTTGGTAGAAGAGTTTGAGTAATATTGTTTGTAGTTTTTTGAAATACGTGTAGGTAATAAAGTGTGTGAAAATGTGTGTAATGTTGTTTAAAATGTGAAAATGTGTGTTAGAACTAAGCTACCAAACAGGGGTTCTTGACTTATCCTTGAGATTAAAATAGATTATCTCACCCAAAAACAAAATCAAGTCAATGCTTAATTAAATACCAAGTATTTGACTTAAATGTCGATCATTTGAAGTGGACAAAATCATATTTGAGGATTTTAAATCTAAAACCTCAATTTAAGGAACTACTAATTGGTTTAATCCTCGCCAAGGATACACAGGCAACCTAAATAAATTATTAAATGCAACCACAAATAAACAAAAACATATATCCCCTAAAACATGAAAATAAATAAACTTATGTACAAAAGCGACGTGGTTGGAATCAAATGGTCTTTCCTTGAAACAAGAGATTGTAAATGAGCTTAAACTTTTTTTTTTTTTAGGGAATACAATTAACTTAAATTGAAAGTCTCTTATTCTAATCAAATTCCACATTCACTAAAAAAATAATTGGTGTATGCTAAAAAAAAAAAACAATCATCATATAATATGTTCATATCTATCGGATCTTATAGATACAAAAGACAGTTAGATTTGGAATTGATTTTTTTTTTTTTTGGCTAAATTCATTTAAAGCATAATATTTTTTTTAAAATGAGCTTTTTAAAAATTGAGTATATAAAAAAATTATTATTAAGTATAAAATCTATTAGTATTACTAACATTTTTTTTTCTCAAAAAAAAAAAAAATAGTAATACTAATAAGAATGACAAAAGTGTCCCACCTTACTTGGACCGACATGTATTACGCAAGTTTTCTCCTTCGGAAGAAATGATAAAGGTTGAAATAGGTTTTAATAACCCACACCTGACTGTATTATATTGTTTAAAATATATTATATACGATTTAGTCATTTTCATACACATGATTTTATAATCTAATTTTTGTACATATTCCTAAAACACTCATCCTCTCTCCTCTTTTAGCACTTTCATCGTCATCCCTCTGTTTTTTCTTGTCTTTGCCTCGTTAGTGTTTAAGTCATCTTTAATAAGGATGACAAAATATTTCAACTATGCCTCTGCCCACCCGCTTCCGTCTCAAAGAAAGAACGTGATGGAGATAAGACACCCGTGAACTGATCATGTCCATTTTTTTACTACTAATATTAATGGTACTTGTATTAATAATCGTATCTTGGGGAGTGGAAGTGATAGTGATACAATGAAATAAACTTAATATTAAAAAATGCTTAATTTTGGTTAGATTATTTAAAACATATAAAATTACAATATACTCTCTCCTTCTGCTTTTTCCCTTTTCAATATTAAATAAATCATTTTTCCCTCTTTATCAATGCACTTTATCAGCAAACTTGCGAATTAAGTTCTTATATTGGTCTTCCTCAAAAAAAAAAAAAAAAAAAAAAAGTTCTTATATCGGTCCCATAAGAATATGTCAAACATTAAAATTCAACATCACTAAACTTGCGAATTAAGTTCTTATATTGGTCCCATAAGAATATGTCAAACATTAAACTTCGACATCACTAACATTTATACAAGTACACAACCACTTCAGATCAACGTTTTTCTTGTGTTAGTGCTTTGCCTTAATCAAAAAGAAAACAAAAATCCATTCAATTGAATTTGGGATTGGGATTGGGATTGGCTCAAAGTTGTTAATAAATATACACCATGAATCTATTTTTGGTACCAGTCGAACTTCCTTCTCATCATATTGGCAAGCCACAGTCGTCTCTGGTGCATAGGAAAGTTCTTAAAACCAACAAGTAATTTATAAATTTCTATCCAAAAGAAAAGTTATAAAATCTTTTGGTCTCAAATTAAAAAAGAATTAGGACCATACCTTTCCATTGTCCAAACTCCAACACAGGATTTAATCATTTACTTAAAATAGTAATCTTTATAGTGAGTGAACATTATTATTACAAATAACTAGTCGCTAACTCGTACGATGCACGGGATAATTAAATAAAATTGAGTTAAAAATGAGGAAAATAAATAATTTAGCTCAAAATAAAGGTTCAACTAAAAAATTGGTAAAAAATACAATTAGTTTTTACTTTCTTTGAAATTGCATAAAGTAATGCAAATTCAGAACCAATAACCCAAAACCAAAGAAAAAAATAAAAGAATCTTCAACCTCTAGAGGAAGAAGCCCAAGTTTGAAAAACCCCACTAAAGTATTCGATTTGTACCACAATGAGACATAGAAACAATAAATATATTAGTAAGTATATGAAAAATTGACAATCACAATCAAATTCAAAAGTCAAATGGAAGGACATGTCAATCTCACTATCTATAGGATTGTTTCAGTAAAGAAAAATGCATATTTTAGTTTACTGTGTAGTATTAGGGAAACAAAAAAGAAAAACAGTTCTTGACAATATCCGAGGACTTTAAACAATCATAAATTATGAACATTCTCTATTAACAAAAATAATTTTTATTTCAAAAAATCGCCTGCCCAAACCTAAGCCTAAATTAAAACAAATTTAGATAAAAGACGATATTAAAAACCCCAGTGACCTAAAACTGAAACAAACCATAATTGAAGAGAAAATTAGAAAAAGAAATTAATACCTTTGCTTTGATGAAATTAGAATCTCTACATTATGAAAAATTCCACTTCATCTTTGCAAGGAAAAAGAATTATTTAAATCCAAAAGAGACAAATTAAAACAAAAAATTGTTAACGAAAATATTTAATAAAAATTGTCACATATCATAATCCTATTTTCTAAGCCCTAATTTCTGAATTCAAATCTAGAACCAAAGCCAACTATAATTGTAAAATGAACACAAACACTCATGTGCAAATACACATACACTGAAAAAGATCTAATGTTTTATGTTTTGGGGGGTATTGTTTTTCTTACTACCTCTGTTTTTGCTTTTAATACACATACACTCACTTTGTGTTAGAATCTTCCACAGCCCATTTTAGCACTGCCCCAAATTCTCACCTACATGCTCTATATGCTTTTTTTTTTTTTTTTCCTTTTCTTTTTTGCTTTTGCTTCTTTATATTTTAAAGTTTTTGTAACAAATATTCAAGTCATTGGGTTCACACACTATTTCAGCTTACTTATGCATAACTTTTAATTTCTCACAAACCAAAAATACAATAAGTAAATAAAGTAAGTAAGATCTGTATTTTCTTCTTTACACGACATTCAAAGCAACCTGAAAAATGGTTTGCAGACAACTATCTGGAAAAAAAAAAAAAAAAAACCTAACACTCCTTTCACTTATTCTTAGAGATTAAAATTACATGGCATAGGATCTCATCAATTGTTATGTTATTTCCAAGTAAAGCATAATAGATTCACAACAATGGAATTTCCCCCAGAACAATTCATTTTTATTTCTAATTGAAGAGACAAAAACACAAACCATAATAAGAAATGAATGTGCTAAAAAAAAAAATGCAACTAGTGACAAAATTTAAATCTGTCAGAATTGAACCAAAAGACAGAGCTCCAATTAAAAACCATAGGAATCAAAACAATCATCTGCACCATAGCAAAGCAATTCATTGTTATTTCTAATTGAACAATGATTGGCAGGAATCTAGTGAAAGTGACCTGGAAGGTTGAAGGAATGTGAAGGGTTCAAAAATTCTCTAAGTCAATGAATCCAAACTAATTCCTAAATTTTCTTTTGATTACCTATATGTCATTGTCTTTTTTCCTAATCCTAGTTTTGTCCATTGCTGCATTATCTTTTTTGCTTTCCTGTGGCATATACTTTTCTAAATTGTATATATTGCTTGCTACAAATTAGCTTCGTTATTGGCACTAATTCCAAGAACCGCATCATTGAAGATTGTTGAACTTCTCTTTTTTTTTTTCTTCTTTTTAATCAACTTTTTTTTTTCTCATGATTACCCTTAACTGACTTTTTTTCCTTCATAATTAAAGTTTTGTTGGTAGCAGCATTTTATTTTTTCCTTTATTTTAGATACATCTACTTAATTAGTTATAACTTCAAAATATAATTTTGCTACCTGTGCTTTAGCTTCATTATTGGCACTTATTCCAACTCATTCATGTGAGTGGAAGAACAAAGATGAATTTAGAAAAAGCAAACCCAGCACTTGACCCACTGTGTCTTTCAGATGCAGGGTTCTCAAGCTGAGATGTATGTAGCATTGTTCAATTGGAGTTGGGTACTGCAGTCTGAAGCTGAATTGCTAACAGATAATGTTATGGATGAAGTTAACTTGGAAAACGTGGTCAATAATATCCATGAAAGAAGACTGGAAGTATGTGAATTTTCCTTCAAGACTTTCAGGATTTTATTTATGAAACAAATGTAGGATTTCAAGACCTTATTTGGAAACATTACCGTTTGCAACATATACAATATAGAGGCGAGAAAAAGGCTGAAACTTAATAGGAACTCATTAACCAATGGTACCTCCCTGTTGATCAAATAATGTGGTTTATTCTTGTGTTCTTCTGCTGAAATTATGGTGATTCTAGCATTTTGGGCTTGAGCCACAACCTCAATCAGGAGGATCACAACAGAGAGAAGCAATGATGATCTAAATTTTTCCTTCATCTGCTCCTTGTTTCCTTCTACGGGATTGTTTCTCTCAGGAGGTTGAAATAGCTCATTCACTATAGAAAGAATTTTCTCAATGAGCTCTATATCCTTTGCTCTTGTGGCATCCAAAATCCACATCAATATCAATGAATTAATAGATTCATGAAAATTAATAGATGCAATGTAAGTACTAAGTTTGTTGATTTGGTTGGAGTAAAATTAATAGATTCATGTGGCTTACCATACTTTATCTTAATCTTTTTAGTTTGATTGTATCCGTTTTTTGTCACAACTCTTATGGATCCTCGTATTCTTCCTTGATTGTTTATAATTAGGTTGGATTCAGGTTGATGGTTTGTGGTTAAATGTCTGCAGAAGCCTATTTTTCAGTAAAAAATTCTGGATTCTGGTTGAGTGTGTGTACGCGTATATGTAAAAACTAATAGATTCATGTCGCTTACTATACTTTATCCTAATCTTTTAGTTTGATTGCATCCATTCTTTGTCACAACCCGATGCATACATTATTGGGCTTTTAGTCTATTGACTAGGCTATTCCACATAAAGCACATCTGTCACCTACTTCATAGTCCATAATTAGGTTGGATTCAGCTTAATGCTTTAAAGTTATATGTCTGCAGAAGCATATTTTTCAGTAAAAAATTTCTAAATTCTGGTTGTGTATATATTGCTAGCTCTCTATCCGTCCCCATTCTAATATATCAAAGTCATTGCAAGTTTTTTTTTTGGGTGTGGAATACAGGTATGAACAGGCTAAATTTATAGAGACGGAATTAGAGCAGATGACAGAACAGATCAAATCAATTATTCAGACCCTAAATGCCAACCGGTAAATACTTTTAAGTTCAAGTTTCCACTTCTTGACAAGTTTTTTTTCTTAAAGATGCAAACGATTGATACCTACCTTATCAGTTCATTTAGGGAGGAGAACTTGTGGCAGTTGATGGGATGACACCTTTAGATGCAGTTGTCCAGATTTTAAACAATCAACTAAGTTCTTTAATGTGGATTGATGAGAAGGTTAGTATCCTATGTTGTATTATCTCATGGCAGTAGCTGCACTTGGTAGTTTTGATTGGTAATTATTATGTGTAGAAATGAAAAAAGATTGCACTTATAAACGAGATTGCTAAAGAGTTGCTTATCATTGTTTCTAATTATTGCTGCAAGTGTTTATGGTTTCCATTACCTTGTTCCACGAGCTTGTAATGTTGGAAGATTTGTCTATCGTTTACAAAACCTTGGGCATTAGCTCAAGTTGTAAGTGGGATGGGGTTGGTAGGTCTTAAGATCAGATCTTGCTAAGAAACAAGGAGAACAATTGTTGACAAATCTCAATACTTGTTAAGGCTTTCATAAATTGTAGATTAGCTCTTTTATATATAAGATTCAGTTTTTTACATGTTACTATTTTGGAATTTTTTTGAAAAGGTTAAGATATACGTGCTAATTTTTTCACATATAACCGCCTTCTTCCAAAAAGACCCTGCAACCTGCAATATTTTTTTTCGTTGTTGTGTATCTATAGCTCATGTTGTAGGAAACATAATTTTCCCCAGTGCATTTATAGTAGTTGATGATGTCTTGAATCTGCTCAGTATGCTACAGGGCATACACGCGCTCGAGCGTACCTGCACAAGTAAAGAAAACCTCAAAAGGGGGTACCGGCATGGTACCGGCCAACGACCCTCCGATGGTTAAGTTAGTATTGCTCACACCTCTAGAGTGCCAGAGTCAGGTAGAAGTATGCATACCTCGATTTGGGAGGGCTTGGAAGTATTTATAGTAGCATGGAGTCTTAGCCAAAGCGTGCTTAGGAAGATATCCCCTTTACCAGAATTACCCTTGATTAGTGTGGGGCGCAAGACTTCCCTTGGACAACAAGCATGTTGGGCAAGACATCCATTTTGGGGGCAATCGTGCTGCGCAAGATATCGGCCCAAGTATGAGCGTATGTGGCAAGATTCACCCTCTCATGGAAGCGTACGCGGCAACATATCCCCTAATGCCTCCGGCTCACCCCGTCGCCCATTACTCTTGTCATCCTGCTCAAGCTTCGTCTCGTCAAGGTGACGTATCCGTCGTCCGGGATCGCTCCGTCATCTTAGATCGCTCCGTCAGCTTACGCGGGCGGCTGTCGTCTAGTAAGCATTTCATCCCTATCAGGTGCCCCCTCAGCCTATTAGGTGCGTTGATTTCACTGACCGCCGTCAACGGACAAGCCGTCGCTGACTTTATCGCTGAGTTCACCAACGTGGAAGACGAGGGGGCAGATGGATGCCCTCCATGGAGTGTACACACAGACGGGTCGTCAACTGGACGGGTTGGTGGAATAGGTGTCGTACTTCACTCCCCCAAGGGAGATTGGGTCGAATGCATGATCCGCCTGCACTTTCCCACTACCAATAACGAGGCAGAGTATGAAGCCTTGATAACCAGGATTGACCTCGCCAGAGCAGCAGGGGCCACGAAAGTAGTAGTCTACTGCGACTCCCAAGTCGTTGTCAACCAAGTGAATGGAGACTATGAATGTAGGGGCGACAGGATGAAAAAATATCTCCATCAAGCGAAGAGAAGGGTGGACGAACTGAAGGCAGAGATAGTCCAAATCCCCAGAGAAGAAAATGAGCAAGCTAACCGCCTTGCCAAAGCCGCTTCATCGGAACATGTGACCACCCCTGATGGTGTGCTCTCTTTTGTGCAGGTTTCTCCGCTAATAGACTCTGTCGATATGCAGGAAATAGACTCCAAGAGTAATTGGACCACGCCATTGGTCTCCTATCTGAAAGATGGCGTCTTGCCGGACGAAAAAGAAGCCGCCAGAAGGCTGAAGGTTCGAGCGGCAAGGTTCGTATTGATGAAGGACGTCCTGTACAAAAGGGGTTTCTCTCGCCCATACCTAAGGTGCCTGGGTCCCGAGGAAGCGGACTATGTCATGAGGGAAGTGCATGAAGGAATATGCGGAAACCATTCAGGTTCGAGATCACTGGCGACCAAGCTGATTCGAGCAGGATACTACTGGCCCATAATGCAAAAAGACACCCAAGCGTATATCAGAGCCTGCGACAAGTGCCAAAGATTCAACAACACCATCAGACAGCCGCCGGAGGAGCTGACCCCCATCACAGCCCTATGGCCGTTCGCTCAATGGGGTTGGACATTATGGGCCCATTCCCGACAGCCATGCGACAGCTGAAGTTCTTGGTGGTAGGCATAGACTACTTCGCGAAATGGGTAGAAGTTGAAGCTTTGGCCACTATCACAGAGAAAAACATACGAAACTTTGTCTGGAGGTCCATTATATGCAGGTTCGGAATTCCCAGAGTCCTAGTCTCAGACAACGGGAAGCAATTCGACAACGACCCCTTCCGAGAGTTCTGTTCGCAGCTGGGAATAAAGAATCATTAGTCCTCTCCCGCCTACCCCCAGGCCAACGGTCAAGTAGAAGTAACGAACCGATCCTTGCTTAAGATTATCAAGACTCGGCTCGAGGGGGCAAAGGGGATATGGCTTGAAGAACTGCCAAGCGTGCTATGGGTATACAGGACAAGAGCAAGGACCCCTACAGGAGAAACACCATTCCGGCTAACCTACGGAAGCGAAGTAGTCATTCTGGTCGAAGTAGGACTCACAAGCTACAGGGTGAGTACTCATAATGAAGGAAGGAACGATGATGCCTTACGCCTACAGCTCAACCTAATCGATGAGATCAGAGCGGTAGCAGAACAAAGGCTCGCGCGATATCAAGATCGCATGGCTAAACACTACAACTCCCGAGTCAAACACAGGGACTTCCAGGTCAGAGACCTTGTTCTAAGAAAAGTCATGGGCGCCACCAGAGATCCCGCCCAAGGAAAGCTGGGCCCCAACTGGGAAGGACCATACCGGGTCGCGTCATGGCAGAGAAAAGGCACCTACCACTTGGAAACACTGAAAGGACAAAAACTACACCATCCATGGAATACCGAGCATCTACGAAAGTACTACCAGTAAGAAAGAATGACAACACCCTACTTGTAGTCGGCTTTAATGTATTTTGTGAACCTAAAGGGCATGTTTCCCCCTTAAAAATTATGCAAGATTCAGAAGTTTATTCAAAAGCCTCTTCTATACTTTGCAAGTGTTGAGTAAGAAGCTGACGGCCCAAAGCCGACGACAATCCTAAGGATTAGCATAAAAACCGACCAAGCAGAAAAGCTGACAGTTTAGAAGCTAACGACGACAATTTTACGAATTTGCATAAAAACCGGCTAAGCATAAAAGCTGATGGTTTAGAAGCTAACGACGACAATCCTAAGGATTAGCATAAAAACCGGCCAAGCATAAAAGCTGACGGTTCAGAAGCTAACAACTCAATCCTAAGGATTAGTATAAAAACCGGCCAAGCATAAAAACTAACGGTTTAGAAGCTAACGACTCAATCCTAAAGATTAGCATAAAAACCGGCCAAGCATAAAAGCTGACGGTTTAAAAGCTAGCGACCCAATCCTAAGGACAAGCATAAGAATGACGGTTTAAAAGATGACGACTCCATCCTAAAAAGGCTAAACGCAAAAAAGCCTAAATCTAAAAGTCGACGGCATAAAAGCTAACGGCCCAAAGCGATATTATCCTAAAAAGGCTAAAGATAAAAAAGCCTAAGTATAAGTGCCGATGGTCCTAAAAGCTAACGGCTTATAAGCTGACGGCTCTACCCTAAATGTTCAAAAGGCATAAAGCCTGTTGAACATGGAAGCTGACGGCCTCATTGAAAGAAACAAATATAAAAGGAATCATCCACAAAGCTTAAATAAAAACAAACAATATATACAAGGACGAATTCAAAATAGAAAGTACATTAATAAAAATGCCTCCAAAGGCAAAATGGTTCATGACGGTTAAAAAATTAGACTATACAAAAAAGTACAAGACTATTGGACGAGAGAATCAACAATCTTCACTTCAGCATCTTCGTCTTGAGCATGAACCTGGACGGCTGTCCTTACTTCGTCCTCCCTGTTCCCGTCACCCTTGGCATTCTGATCTTCGTCAAATAAGCGATCCGTACTGTCAGAAGTAGCTGGGAGGATGGATGTCTGAGCTTGAGCCTCGTCAATGGTCACGTGAGAGAGATCCAGCTCGGGATAAGAAGCCTTCACTTGACGAAGAGCATCGTCAAAACCATCTGCAAAGGTGCTACCCAACTCCGTCAAGTAAACTTCCGAATCGCAATACTCTTTTATGGCGTCCTCCTTTGCTTGACGGAGTTGGTCCTTGACAGATAGAATCTCCTTCTCTTTGTCGCCAAGGACTTCTCGCAGCACCTCCGTCTGCTTCTCTAGCTCGACTCCGTCTTAGAAGCCTTGTCCCGTACGCGGCCCAGAGCTGTTTCATTGTGGACACAACGGTCCATCAGGCCCTTCATCATGAGCACAGCCTAGAATGAAAAAGGTAAGGTCAGATAGGACGGTAAAAAAAAAATGTGATGACGGGGAATTATTTACCTGGGCAAGGTTAAAGAGACCCGTCTCACCCATCACCTTCGTCGCGTGGTTTCCAAGGTCTTCATAATCGTCTGTCGTTATGATCGAAGACAGCTTCTCCAAAGCATACCTAGGATCTTCGCGAAGGAGGACGGGTGGCTTCTCTAAGTTGGGTACTTGGCCAGCCGTCATCAGGCCCTTTCCCTTGCCGTGCTTAACGGGGACCGTTTTCTTTGCCTCCGCCTCAAGGCCTACGACGGTCTCAGTGACGACCTTTGGCTTTTTAGCATGACGGTCTGTCTCCTGGTTGGGTTTCCTTTTGGTGACGGGCGGCTTAGGGGCGTCGGTCCCACCTGCCTAGGCGGTCTTCTTCTTAGCAGCTGCTTGCTGTTTGATGATGGCTCTCTTCTTTGCATCGTCCATTTCTACAAAGAAGACGGTATATAAGTCAGTGACTTTAAAAAGAACTAAGTTCAATATTCAAGTAGAAGGACTTACATGCTCGAACTTGATTTTCGTATTTTATTGCCTCCTCTGACGGTTCAGGTCCGTCACAGTGTCAATGGATGGTCTCAAGGTACACCAATTTCGCCCAGGATCTGTCTTCCAACTTAGTCTTTTGGAAAATTCTCTCCAAAAAACTCCACTGCTCAAGTGTGACTTGTGGACGGTTTTGAGCTGCAAAAAGAAGACGGTTAGAAATCAACTTTCTTTAGAATTTAAATCTAAGAAGAGGACGGGTTCATACCAGACGGGGGTAGTACACCCCATGTCGTGTCGACCGGCATGTATTCAGTCTCCCCAGGATGACACATCCACTCACTACCGTCCATAAAGAAGTACCTAGACTTCCAGTCCCTATTGGAATCTAGCGTATCACTTACCAGTCTCAATAACGGACTCCTAGCTACAAAACTATACATCCCCTTTGATTTTGTTATCTCTACAGGACGGTAACAGTGGAAGAACTCTTCCACTGTTAGACTTTTTTTTCCTTTGTACATTGTCCTGTACAAGACCTCTACCCCCAGGAAGACCCTCCAAGCATTTGGGGAAACTTGGTTGACGGACAACCCTAGGTAATGGAGGAGTTGACGGTGTAGTTGATTCAAGGGAAACCTCAACCCAGCCTTGAGCACTTGCTCATAGATCCCGACACCCTTAACACTGTAGTAGTAACACTTCTCTGATTTGGTGGGTAGACGGAGAGGTATGTTGACGGGTATTTGGTACTTGTTTCTAAGTGTTTTGAAGTGAGACTCTTTAATTATGGACACATAATCATTCACCGTCCATAGTGAAATCATTATAAACTTCCTCATCCCGTTAGAGTCTACGACGGATTGGATTTGTGGCTCGTTTTCCCCTGGACCGTCACTAAGGTTACTTTCTGCCCTATCACTACTTGAGGAAGAAAAGCTGGTAGATGAACTGTCTTCACTATAAGTGTCAGGATCTCTTGGACCCGACGAGTGAACTTCATCGTAGCCCACTCCGTCGCGGACAAACGACTGATTACTGGACGCGCTAGACATCTGTCACCTACATGTGACGAAAAACTCTAAGTTTAACTAGTCTAAAGACCTTTGACGGTGACAAAAATGAATGAATCAACAAAGAATACTTACCAGTTGTGTTTGTTGTTGGAGGATATAATCGACGGTTGTGCGAACATGACAGTCGAGCAGGTTGACGGATCAAGCGTTTTTGGCTAGGTTAACGGATGAGCTCTGATCATTTGATTTCAGTGAAAAGTGAAAAATGAGGAAGAAAAGGGAGGCTTATATATGAGGAGTAGCGCGGAAGGCGAGGGGATGCCTCGTTCTTAGCACACATTCATCAAGTTGACGACACATGTCCTACATTAATTACCCAGCATTAATTACCGTATGACAGCCTATCTAGTCAGCTCTCTCTCATTGTGAATTGAAACTGTCATCCCATCAGTCTGTCTCCTGTGGGGTCACGGACTGATGGGCTGAAGGGGCACTTGATAGGGATGACATGCCTACTAGACGCCGGCCGCCTGCGTGAGCTGATGGAGCAATCTAAGATGATGGAGCGATCCCGAACGACGGATACGTCACCTTGACAAGACGAAGCTTGAGCAGGATGACGGGAGTAATAGGCAACGGGGTGAGCCAGAGGCACTAGGGGATATCTTGCCGCCTACGCTTCCATGAGAAGGTGAATCTTGTCACATACGCTCATACTTGGGCCGATACCTTGCGCAGTACTATTGCCCCCAAAGGGATGTCTTGCCCAACACGCTTGTTGCCCAAGGGAAGTCTTGTGCCTCACATTAATCAAGGGTAATTCTGATAAAGGGGATATCTTCCCACGCACGCTTTGGCTAAGACCCCATGCTACTATAAATACTTCCAAGCCCTCCCAAATCGAGGTACGCATACTTCTACTCGACTCTGGCACTCTAGAGTTCTAAGCAATACTAACTTAACCATCGGAAGGTCATTGGCCGGTACCATGCCGGTACCCCCCTTTGAGGTTTTCTTTACTTGTGCAGGTACGTTCGAGCGCATGTATGCCCTGTAGCTTACTGAGCAGATTCAAGACATCATCAGCAGTACTAATGCAATTCTTTGTGCTAGGAGTGACTGTTTTGCTTTAAATATTACTTTCCACTTGAACTTTTATAAACCCCAGCATAAAGTGATGGGAATGTATGAAAAATCTGGATTTGCTGGATACATCCATTTTTCACATGCATTTATAATTATTCTCTATGGAATATGGAATTTATTGCAAGTGCACTGATCAGATTCAATGTCTTCAGGCCAAAGAATTTTCTTCACGTATTCAGAAAATTGCTAGCCAAGGTTCTGCTGCAGATCGCGAACTGATGGGTCCAAAGTTCTGGAAGTCCTGATATCTGGAATTGTAAACTACCTCAAATTTTTTTTTCCAAAATCGGCCTATACTAAGTCAGGATTAGTAAATGAATGCAGAGGAAAAGGTTTTGTTATACATGTGTTTTTCAGGCATTAGATGCATTTGTAGTGTCTATTGATGTTTTTCCTTTGTAGGAATAGATATTCTCTTTAATAACATTTTGAGAATCTCTAGCTATGAAATTAGGTTGTACATGGTGATTGTAGCCATCTGATAAATATGCTCTTGATCAAATATACAGCTGAAAGATGTGATTACGCTAGCACCTATCCTTAAGTGGCTGGGTGCCTTGGGCCCATTAGGGTGGTTTTTTTTTCTTTAATTTAACGTTATATTAATAGGCTTGAAAACCTTCAAGCTCAATAGGTTTTAGGTCTGTTGTGCTACACAATGGGACTTACCTTAATG
This sequence comes from Lithocarpus polystachyus, assembly GCA_033629205.1. Lineage (NCBI taxonomy): Eukaryota > Viridiplantae > Streptophyta > Magnoliopsida > Fagales > Fagaceae > Lithocarpus > Lithocarpus polystachyus. The sequence goes on from CM066165.1 coordinate 36,413,866, forward strand.
ATTAAATGTGTAAATAGAGGGCTCCTTATTTAAAGGTTTGATGGGCCTGACAAGACAATAGTTCTCTAAAAGTGAATGAACAATAGGATTAGGAAATGGTTCATAAGCAGCCTTAGAGAATATGAATGTATTTGTGTAAATATTGATAAATAAAATGCATTGAGAAGAGATTAGGTCATTCACAACTTGCTTGGGTGATCTCTCACAACAATTAGAATCCACACATGCACGTTTCTCACAAGTTTGATAATAATTGCCCCATCAGATAATTTATCCGAAAAATGGGTCATGGTCAACCCAACAATGAAAAAGTGCACCACCGAATGTGCGCATAGAATTTACCTCGCTCCATGAGATAATTTTCCCTGGAACTGGAAGTGTGCCGAAGTAGAACACTATAGTTATGGAGGAAACTTCTTGGAACTTCCCTCAACTCTCTAAAGATAGCCACCGTTACTGTCCACAACTTCTCTATAACATTTTCTCTTTTCTCGAAACTAAGCACACACAGTTTTTTATCTGCGACTAATCGTCTGAGGCTCTTCATCTCCTCGACCTTGACAATGTGATCCACAGCCTCAACGTCCTCTCTATTCCTCTTATGAAATGCTCATACTAATTATTAGTGGATGTATTAGTTATAAATTTTCTAGATTCCACTAAGCATTTATGCGTCTCACGTCATGATAAAGTTTTTAGATTCCACTAAGCATTTATGTGTGTCACGTCATGATGATGCCTTGATTCTGAATAGTTTGCCAAAAAGCAATATAAACAGGATTTCAATGCTGGCTACCACTGCACACCCTTAGTGTGATGGTCACACATACATAATGTGGGGAATTTTTGGCATTTAGCCTGATTTTGGAAACAATTTTGTCAATCAACAAGTTTTGCAAACATGTTTGTTAAGTAGTATTTTTGAGTCTATGAGACTCGAGATCAATGAAGGAACTCGAGTCTCTTCCTTAAAAAGAAAACCAAGAGAAAAATTCAAGCTTACCACCGATCCTTCCTTCTCTTTAGACCAAGCCCAAATTGGGCATTGGAGGCCGAAGCTGCTTCTCTCCAAATTTGCAAATCTGATCCTTTGGTGCTTCTCTGCAGAGGTTCTCTCTTTCTTCTTCTCACAAACTTGAGATGTTATTTAACAAATATGTTTGGTTTTCTTGTCAACTAACGAAATTGTTGGTAAAATGAGGTTAAATGCCACCAAAAAAAAAAACCCCAGAATGTTTAAGAGTAATTGTCATCAAATTTCCACTACAATCCTAATCCCCAAAAATAAAAATTTCCCTAGAATTTAATAAAGTGTAAACAAGACTTTACTAGTTATCTAGAATTTAATCTTCCCTTTTCTTAATGGGGGAGTTAATTACTTTCATATAGCTCTAATTTAGTTCATCCCGTGCCACCTTTAAAGAAACCAAAAAAAGCAAAGACAAGAGTAAGGCATTCAAGAATAGCCAGTCATGGTAGTTAGGATAAAAGAAAACATTGGAATTGTGCTTTTGAGAGCATTGCCCAAGCACAAAAGCAAATAGTACAAAATAAGAAGTTGTTCTATTATTAAGAGGTTTTAGAGCTTTACAACAACCAACTGCTGCAATTACTTTGCTTGCACACATCCATGTCTTTTTTTCCCTCCATGAACTAAAATATCCAAAACAAATTGTTTTTCCTCTTCTCTAACTTATTTTACTTCTAATTTTTTTACTTCAGTTATAAATTTTAATGGAATGTACTTTTTGTATACATATTGTGGTTCTATTTCTAAGATTTATTTAGATATACTACGGTTTATTCCTTATTCCTTTGAAACAGATGATGGGGTTTTGTGACTTGGACATTATGGGGGGTTTGAGGATTGGTATATGTGCTAGGAATCAAAATCTTGTGCTTATTTCGCTTACCGAAAACAAATGATAAAGGAAAAACCCAATGCATGCATATTCATCCCATCACCACTAGAAGATTTAATTTGATTCATTAGAAAATTTAGAATCCACACATGTTTGAAAATAGTTGCCTCATCAGATAATCTTTGGCGAAACTTAAATATTTACAAAACCGTGGGAAACACTGATCAACAGCTAGTATAAGTTTAAGTCAAAAGATACATGTATTTTTTTTTTATTTTAGTAATTTTTAGAGATTTTTTCATGATGAAATCATTAATAGCCTTAAGAAAAAAGTCATAATTTTGATATTTTTTTAATGAGTATAGGTGCGAGGAAATCAAAGAAAGCTCAATAAGACGATCCCAACGGAAACCAATTCTAGATTTTACGTGAGAACAGAACCCCAGATTTCAGTTTAAGTTGTCACCGTTAGTGTCCACAAGTTCTCTCTAAAGTTCTCTCTTTTCCTCAATGCCAACATAGTTTTCCTGTTCAACATACAATATGTCTCTTTTATTTTCCCTTTTCATAAACTGAGCACACGGAAAGACCAATTGTTTGAACCTCTTCATCTCCTCGACCTTGACATAGTGATCCGCCTCCTCAAGGTCCTCTCTTCTCTTATGCAATAATGCTTTGTGTGAATTCTTTATTTTTTTCCCCTCATTAAATTTATATTTATTTTGAGTTCAATTTCTATTCCAATGATGAGAAAGTTGACGGAAAATGGGAGGAATGTAAAATTTGTTTCTGGGTTTTTATCTGAATTTTTTCTCCTCTGTATGCTAGCAATATGATTGTCAAATAAAAAAGATTTTCTTTTAATACTGTTATAATGTGACAAGCTAAGTTTGTTGGCATATTAGGGAATAGTTTTAAATATTATATAATTTGTATTGTTTTAGGTTTAGAAAAACTAATTGGATGCAACACTGAAATGAAAAATCCAAACCAAATTGTTCTGTTTTTCTCTAATTTTTTTTTCTATTTTAATTGATTTTTTTTTTAATCTTTCTTGTGGCTCAAGATCTGCCAGTATATTTCCAATGGCTTCCATGAGCACTAAAAATGCCTCATCTTCATCATCATTTTTTTCTTCAACACCACAGTGAAAATATGATGTCTTTCTTAGTTTTACAGACGAGGACACCTTCAATAGTTTTACAAACCCTCTGTATGATGCTTTGAAAAGAAGAGGCATTGTCACCTTTAGAGACGAGGAAAAACTTGAGATTGGAAAATCTATTTCATCAAATCTCTTAAAAGTAATAGAAGAATCAAGATTTGCAATTGTCATTCTCTCAAAAAATTATGTACCTTCTACACGGTGCTTGGATGAACTTACAGAAATCATTGGATGCATGAAAGATATAGGAACATCAATTTTGCCAATTTTTCATGATGCTGATCCATCTAATGTATGGAAACAATTGAGACCTTTTGCTCCAGCTTTTGCAAAACATGAAGAATGTTTCTAGGACTGCATAGAGAAGGTGCAAACATGGAGAATTTCCATGAGAGAGGTTGCTAGTCTCAAAGGGTGGCATTTACAGGATAGGTAATCCAATTTGACATAATTCTTTCTTTTAAATATTCATATAACACTCCTCTCAGATGATAATAATAATAATAATAATAATAACACTCCTCTCATATATAGCCTTGTTTTGAAACTTAACCCGCATAAGTGTTTGTAGTTCTTTTAATTGTCTTGAGCCAATTAATTTTCAATCAACATAGTAGGACACTAGGTTTCTACTTTTTTTTTTTTTTTTTTTTTGGTTCTATTTAATGCCTACCATGACCTCTCCCAGACTTTGCCAAAGTGAGAGTTTTGTGCACCAGATATGACCTGAATTCAATGCTGGTGTAAACTCACCACATATTTTACTTTCTTAATTGTAGCCCTAAGCCAAAAATTACCCAAGACATTGTGAGAGAATTATGGTATAAATTGAGTCATGCATTCTCAAGTGAAGACGTGGGAAGAATAACTTCAGAGGCTTTATGGTCAAATGATTTTTTTTTTTTCTTCTCAATTTTAGAGGTGAGGTCACCCATAATAGTTTCATTGGCCAACTACATGTGGCCTTGAAAAAGAAGGGCGTCATAACCTTTAGAGATGATGAAAATCTTGAGAGAGGAAAATACATATTAGTAGAGCTCTTTAAAGCAATAGAAAAATCGAGGTTTGCAATTGTCATCCTCTCAAAAAACTTTGCAACTTCTACTTGGTGTTTGGAGGAACTTGCAAAGATCATTGAATGTACGAAAGAGAAAGGAATGATTTTTTTGCCAACTTTTTACAATGTGGATCCATCTAATGTACGGAAACAAATTGGAACCTTTGCTCAAGCTTTTACTGAACTTGAAGAACGATTTAAGGAGAACATAGAGAAGGTGCAAACGTGGAGAGATGCATTAAGAGAAGTGACTAATCTATTTGGGTGGTATGTACAAGATAGGTAATCAATAATCCAATCTTACATATTTCTTTGATTTAAACATTCAAAAAATAAATTTCTTATCTTTGATCTTGTTTTGAACCTTAATCAAAACTACATAAACGTACATAGTTCTTTCAATTTTGTCTTTAGCCAATTAATTTACAATTTTCTGTTTCATTCAATAGAATAGAGCACTGAATTTCTACTTTTTTTCAGACCTATTTATTGGCAATTTAAACTAATAGCATGTTATTGTCTCTTTATTGTAGGCTTGAGTCATACGTTGTCCAAAACATTGTGGAAGAGTTGTGGCATAAATTGAGAAATTCATTCTTAGAAGATACCAAAGACTTCGTTGGAATAATTTCTCGATGGGAGAGACTCATGTCATCTTTGGCTTTAGCTAGGGTCAAACAATGTTCGCATCATAGGGGTTTGGGGGTACGGGAGGGATGGGCAAAACAACTCTAGCAAGAATTGTTTTTCGTATGGTGTCTAATAAATTTGAAGCTTGTTGTTTTCTTGATAATGTTGGGGAAGTTTCTAAAAAAGATGGTCTAGTTCCACTACAACAACAACTTAGTACTCAAATTTTGGATAAACGTATGAGTATGCAAGATGTTGATATAGGAGTTCTCATGCTCAAGAATAAGTTATCGCAAAAAAAATTTCTTCTTGTTCTTGATGATGTAAGTGAATTACACCAACTAAAAAAAATAGTTGGGAAGCATGATTGGTTTGGCCCAGGTAGTAGAGTTATCATAGGAATAAGAGATATGCATTTGCTAAAGACACATGAAGTAGATGCAATATATGAGGTTGAAAGATTGAATTATGATGAAGCTTTACATCTTTTTAATTTGAAAGCTTTTGGAAAAGAGAGTCCTTTCGAAGATTATCTACAACTATCCCAAGCCTTTGCACATTATACTAATGGCCTTTCTTTAGCCATTGAAGTTTTGGGTTCCTTTTTGTTTAATAAAAGTAGATATGAATGGATAAGTGAATTACATAGGCTCAAAAAATTTCCTAAAAGAAACATCCTTAATATACTGCAAATAAGCTTTGATGGGCTACAAGCAATAGAGAATGAAATTTTCCTAAATATTGATTGTTTCTTAAATCACAAGAATCAAGAAAGCATCATGAACATACTAAATTATCTTCCTCTTTACCCTAAAATTAGTCGTGAACCCGCGCGTTGCACATGATTATTTTTTAAGGTAGTCTCATTATTATTATTATTTTGTAATTTGAACTAATTTAATGAAAAGTAATGCATTTCATAATCAAATTTATCACAAAATAATTTTTTTATTATTGTAAAATTGTTTTATTTAAGTTTTGAAACCCTTTTTTTTATGCCAAAATTTTGAAAACTTAATTCTACCATAGTTGGTTGACTAATTTTTACATCTCTATGTCAATTACGCTCCGTTTGTTTTGATGTAAAATATTTTCAAATGTAAAATATTTTACGTGTAAAAAATTTTACATGTAAACATTTTCAGAAAATTTTTTTCAAGTGTTTGGATTGAGCTCAATACTAGAAAATGCAAAAACAAACCCACAGCCACAAACCGAATCACCACAGTCATCACCGGCCACCTAAATCACAACCGGAGAGAAAAAAACACAAAAGCCAGCCACCTACTGCAACCCACTCAGCCACCACTACCCACAAACCCAATCACCACAGTCATCACCGGCCACCTAAATCACAACCGGAGAGCAAAAAACCAACAAAAGCCAGCCACCACTACCCACAAACCCAATCACCACAGTCATCACCGGCCACCTAAATTACAACCGGAGAGAAAAAATCAACAAAACCCAACCAGATCGTGAAGGAATGAAAACCCAGATCATGAAGGAATGAAAACCCACTCACTCTCAACGATTCCAGATCAAAGATCATAGCAGCAGCGTTTCTAGATTTGAAACTAGATCCAACCAACAAGCAACGGAGCAGCAATGATAGCGACCTTGAGCCTTTTGCGGCGACTTCTCCGACGACAAAACAAGTCGAGATCTGATGGTGGTTCCACCAGAATGGAGGCAAAGGGCGGCAAAGGGTGCTGGCTGAGTGGAGCGAAGAGTGGTGTGCCGGTGGGTGCTGTCACTGGTTTGGGCAAGCGTGAGAGTGGGTGAGAATAGTATGAGAAAGAGGGAGAAAGGGTCGGGTGTGAGGCTGTGAGAGTTTTGTAAAATGTTTTACACTTGTTTTTTTGGTAAAATATTTTACAAGTTTTAACGCATCAAGTTTTAGTCAAATGAAAATATTTTACAACTTTGACTATATTTTACATACAATCAAACACTTGAAAATATGAAAATATTTTACGGAAAATATTTTACATCAAAACAAACAGAGCGTTAAACACATTTTGCATGCTACAAGTAAACCTTCTTTTCCATAAGGGTTGAAATAATGTGGGTAATATTTTTTTCTATGGAAGTTAAAAAAATTAAAATTCTTGTACCTTATCTTGATGTTTTCTACAAGTTAAATTTGGCGCTTGTCTTTCAATAATCGTGAAAATTCTAAGCAGTAATTCAGAAGGTAATTCATGTTACATGTTCATGCTTTGATTGTGTAATTGTATGATTGATTTGGGTTGTAATTTATAAGTTGAATATAGTAGTGTATATCTAAAAAGGCATAACTCTATTGTTTAGTATATTGAATATGGTGTTATGTGTGATTTATAGAGTAGCAAAGGTTGTAGTTATTAAAAATTAGTTTTTCATTGTTTTTTAAGTTAATAAAAACCTCACATATACTCTTTTTTTTTTTTTAAAGCCTTCACATATTTTTTTTAACATGAATCTTTACGTATACCTTAATAAGTAAACTCTATTCATTTCATTTCCTTAGATGAGTAATGCTAGAAACAGGGACGTAGCTAGCTTTGGACTAGGGGGGGCAATGGCCCCCCCCCCCCCCCCCCTAAATTTAAAAAAAAAATTATTATTACTATTATTATTATTATTATTATTATTATTATTATTATTATTATATATGTGTGTACAAATTTTAGCAATTTTGTTCTATAAAATTACATTTTTTCCTTAAATAATATCATTAATTCTTTTAAAAGTAATGTTATACCCACAAACTTTTTTACAACATTTTTACAAACTATTTTGGTAGCAAATTCTTATTGGTTTGCACATAAACCCACAACTCACATCATTTTTTTACTTACAAGTAATTACTTATTACATCAATAATTTATAATAAAGTTTGTAGTGCTAATATTTTCCTCATTTTAGTGACTATAAAAAATTTATAGATCTAAAATCTAAAACAAAATATACAAACCCCAAAAATATAGCTCAACAACAAAAATTACCAATAATAAAACTTTTTAAAAAAATTAAGCTCAATTAACCAATTTTATTTAAAATAAACAACCCTGTCATTTAAAAAATTCTAAACAAAAATAATTTTGTTCTTATCGACACACACACAAAAAAAAAAAAAAAATCTCAGCAACTAAGTAGTAGCAGAGTCAAGGGTTGAAACTGCTGTACACAGCCAACAGTAAAGCCGCCTCCCTTAACTCAAAGCTCGAGCTTCGTCCCTGGCTAGAAATACAAATTTTTTTACATAAAATTTTATAAACTGCTGATATGGTGAGTAGTTATTAGTAAATAGAAAAGTGATATTAATGGTAGGCCTAGATGAAAATCAATAAGAAGTTGACTACATCTACAGTTTGTAAAAATACTATAAAATAGTTTGTAACTGTAGTATTACTCTTCCTTAAATACATACAGGGACAGAACCAAGACTTGGAGTTAGGGAGGGCGAATTTATTATTACTTATATGTAGTTGTTTCGACTTTCAATTCTATTGCTTAGATGGCGAAAGTTTTCTTTATTATTATTTTTTTCATGTGTGTGTAAAGTGTGTCTTTTGTTGGTAAGGACAAAATTATTTTGTTTAAAATTTTTTAAAGGGCTAAGTTATTTGTTTTTGGTAAAATTGGTTGATCAGTCTCAATTTTTTTTTTTAGCTTTGCTCTTGCCTATTGATACTCTTTGTTGTTGGGCTAATATTTTGGGCTTGTATATTTTTTTTTTTTAGATTTTAGATCTATAAATTTTTTTTATGGACTTTAAAAGGAGAAAAATACTAGATCTACAATTTTTTTTTACAAATTTTTGTTGTGATTAGTAGTTATTAGAAAATAAAAAAGTGATGTAAGTGGTGGACCCAAATGCAAAGTAGTAAGTATTTGCTACCTCAATAGTCTGTAAAAATATTGTGAAAAAGTTTGTAACTGTAACATTTCTCTTATAATGATCAATAAGAGAGACAAAATGTAATTTTATTGAACGAAATTGCTAAAATTAGTACCTAAATATATAGTTATATAATTATATTATTTAAAAAAAAATAGGGGGGCCATTGCCCCCCCTGGTCCATGAATGGCTCCGTCCATGGATACATAAAAAAGACATCTATTCTATAATAATATTAGCTAATTAGTTTTTTCATGATCTCATTTATAACGTTTCTTACTATTATCATATTTTATTGGCTGGTGATTTTTATAAGGCGAAAAGTACATTTTAGTTCCTACATTTTCAGGCTATTCTCATTTTAGTCCCTACATTTTACTTTTACCGCTTTTAGTCCTTATCCTGAAAAACACTTCTCGTTTTAGTCCCTACCGTTACATTAGAAATGGAGAAAGTTGACGTGTCAAACGGCAGGAATAAATGATAGTTAATTAATGTTCACATGGCCTAAATCATATTATATATATAATAAAAGTTAGGCTTAGACGCCGTAGTTGCACCAAGTGGCAGCACCAAATTGCAGAAATTTTCTTAGATTTTTAGATTTTAAGAAAAAATATATATAATTTTAGATTAATCAGGACTCTAATTCATTCTTATTTCTAATTCAAAAAATTAGGACTCTAATTCATTTTTATCTCTAAAAAAAAACTAAAAAAAAAAAAAAATACTACTTCACGTAAGAATTTTTTTTTTTTGGTATTAATTTTCACATAAACAAAAAAAAAAATCTAATATCAATCTAGCTAATAAATATAAATTCTTTTTGTTATTATCTTATTCTCCTATAATTTCTAAGTTGATTAAAAACTTTAATTTGATTACAATCCAAATTCTTAGAATTATGATTAACGTTAATGTAAAGTTCTAACTAATTGATACACATGAGGCGCAGGTCTACGTTAATTGATATAGATGACAACTTTTTATCTAAAAAATTTTAGATTAGGTGCCTGAAATATTTTTTTAAAAAATTGTAAATAAATCTTCTTCTTTAGATAACTTTAAAATTCTAAATTGGTTATAACTTAAAAAAAAAAAAAAAATCTATCCCATCTCCTTATTAGCATCATTCATGTTTACCTACTTCTTCTTCTATATTTATTTATTTATTTTTATATTATTACTTACGTTTACCTACTTCTTCTTCTATATTTATTTATCTATCCTATTCACATTTACCTACTTACATTCAAGGTTTTCAGACCCGGACCGTTTATTGAACCGTAAAAGGGAGAGGTTCAAGGTTTTTGAGGTCTAACCGAGGTCGAACCGGGGTCGAACCGTGATGACATCATAATTAATTTAATAATTATTTTAATATAAATAAATATTTTAAATTAGTATAAATAGAAAATTTAACTAAAATAATCCAATTAAATATAAATATCTATATTTCAAATATATATTTTCATATCATAACTTTTACAAGACAAATAAGAAATATCAAATCCTAAGCAAATTTAAATATAATATCTATTTATTTATTTTTATAATGATTAGTTAAACTTATAATAATAAAAAAAATAAGAATAATAATAATTATTATTATATAAGAATTAGAAAGACACTCAAATAAAATAAAATAAATTATTTAATAATTTCAAATTGAAATAATTATTATATACTTAACCGTAAATATTAATTAAAATTAGAGCAATAATAGTACCATTACATTTTATATAAATTGTCACAATTTGTCATGTGACGAGATGTGAACGGTAGAGATGTAGACCCATAATTATTTTTTCATTACTTACACTTTACCATGTGTCAAATTATAGCAAAAAATTATGTAAAATATTGTGATATTACACTACTCTTAAAAGAATAATGCTAGAAATACAAATTATTTTACAAAAATTTTTATAAACTACTAATGTGGTGAGTAATTATTGCTAAATAAAAATGTGATATTATTAATAGGTCTAGATAAAAACCAATAAAAAATTAACCGTATTAATATTTTGTAAAAATATTGTAAAATAATTTGTGTCGGATCATTGCTCCTCTCAAAAATACTTAAAATATTTAATACACCTTGTCACGTTACGCTGGGCAGCTAAAAAAATCTGAATCTAATACCTGAAATTGTTTTGCTTTTATTAAAAAATTAAATGGTTTCATCGTTCCAATGTTAGTCACGTGAGGGACTTGGTGAATCTAAAGGCTGAAATTTTCTTGCTTTTATCAAGAATTAAAAGGTTTCATCTTTCCAATGTTAACACGTGAGGGACTTGGGAGTTGGGAATTCAAAAATTAGAAAGAGTAACAAAGTAACAAAAGGAAGAAAGAGAACACATAGACAGCAGTAGTGTTCAGCGAAAAAGAGAAAATTGCAGAGTGATCTCCATCAACATCAACGGAAAAAAGAAAGAGAAGAAGAAAAAAAAAAGAAGAAAGAAGAAGAAGCAGCAGCAGAAGACGTAGGTGATCGGCGACTGTGTTGGCAATCTGCTGGCTGCTCCTTCAACTGGGCGCAGACCCTGCTTTGTTGTGTTCTTCTTCTCTCTCTTTTTTTTTTTTTTTTTTTTTTTTTGAGGAACTTTTCTTCTTCCCTGGTTCTTTTTTTTTTTTTTCCTTACAAATCCCTTTGTTCAAGATCTGAAAATATCAGATCTCCTTCCGATCTTTGTTCTTTTCGTGTTCTTTCATTTCTTCTAGATCTGATCATGACTTCACCGGAAAATTCACAAACCGTCCGAACCTCAAAAACCGGTTACGGTTCTCAGAATCGTACGGTCCGACCACGGTTCGCACGGGTCCCTGCTTTTTTTCCATAGAGCGGTTTTTGAAGCTAAAAAAACCGCAAAACTGAGAGGTTCGCGGTTTTTCCGGTCGGACCGTACGGTCCGGTCCGGGTTTCAAAACCATGCTTACATTCATGTCATTGTTGTCAACATTTTTTTTTTCATTCAATCTATATGACATTTTTATTTTGTGGATAAAACATATATCCTAAATTAATTCTTCTTCTCTTATAATTCCTAAAGTGATTAGAAATCTAACTTCCTTACAACTGAAAATTTTATATATATATTTTGTTTTTCCGTGTATTCTTATATATTTTTAGGCATAATAACTTTTTCTTCTTTTCTCTCCCCAGTGATTGTTAATAATTCTCATTCTTTTATAATTTTTATGTTGTTTAGAAATCTAACTCTCCTTTGTTTTTTTTTTTTTCGGTTTTTTTTTCTTATTACTTAGGCAATTTGATGTCTGTGAAATCCATAGTAGAAGTTTTTATCAAACCTACCATCCAAAGTATTACAGATATGTATTTATCTTCTTTGTTTTCGCATTTTTTTTCCAGCAATGGTGGACAAGTACGTATCTCATGCAACCATACATGAATTTAAATTGCCTTTCAATATTTTGAATGCTTTATTATTTGCTAGATGTGATTAGGCACAAAAATATATGCTTTATTATTTTTTTGGATCATTTAAATACACCACTATTAAGTTAATAGGTTTTTTTATATAATTTTTTTAAACAAAATGAAATTTATTTTTTCATATTGGATTTACTCATGTTGTTCCCTTTTTCTTTTCTTTTTTTATATTTATATTTTGAATATTATCACTTAATACTTATTTATGTAAAGTATGCATAGTATTATGTATTGGTTTGCAACATTAATTAACATTTTTTGCTAATTATTAGTATAATTTTTTATTCCCAACAAATTTTCATTAATCATTTTTTTTTTTTGGTTTTTAATTTCAAAATTTTAGAGCTTTAATTCCAGAATTTTCATAATCTTTAAAAAATCATCATTCTTCCAATATCAATTTTTTTGTGCATTGATTATTTTTTCTCTTGAGCCATCACTATAAAATAGGGGTTTTTTCCTTTACAATTATCGAACTTATTTGACTAAAATAGTAAAATCAAAGTTGAAATGATAGCTATTTTTTAAAATTTTATTTTAAAAGCGGTCATAGACTCATATGCAACTTTGCAATCTATATGGTTCTATTTTTTTTTTTAATTCAATTTAATTTTCTTCTTGATTTTTTTTCTTCAGGTTTGTCATAAAAGATTTCAAGCATATCCTAAGAAAGGTTTGTAATATTCATTAAATGCAAAATTTATATGCAAATAGTTTGATACATGTAACTAAAAATAATATTATAACACAATTAATAAGAATTATTTATTTTGTTATAATAATTATTAAAATATAATAATTATTTTTACATTTATTCTATAAATTTTTTCATAAAACCGTGCAACGCACGGGTCTTTAACTAGTTAATAATAAAAAATGTTTTTTGGCATTTAAAAATGCCACGTCAGCATCTTAATTAAAAAAATTAATTAATTAATTTTAACTAAATAAAAAAAATTTAAAACTAAAAATCATATGAATTGAGATTTAAGTGTGTCTTGAACAAGAACAACAAGAACATAAGCCCAGATCCAAGAACACAAACCCAGAAATTAAAAAAGAAAAAAAAAAAAAAAAAAACAACAACAACAACAAAACCCAGATCGGAACCGATCACTCTCCTCCTAACTCTCACCCTTGGCCCGAATGGTCCAACCTTCTCCATCATCTCTCACTCTCTCACTCTACTGGATATGGGTTTTCCGCTGAAGATGAATTCGTGGCACCCGATGGTTTGCCCGATGACTTTGTGTGCGCTGCCGCTGCTTGCTTAGCTTTTGCTCGTCAAAAACCAAACATCTTGGGGTCTGTTCTTCTAATTTATTCTCATCCTCATTTTCTTTAAATGTTTATTTATATTTTGCTTTGCTTTGGCTTGTCCAGTTTGCTTTCCAGAAGAAATATTGCAAAGGTGGTTGAAAATGGGTCGCCATTTCTATTCAAGAATGGTGAGGAGTCAGTAAGGAGGATAAGATCGTTTTTGGGCAATGTGAGTATTGCAAATTTCATTTGTTTAAACTTTGTGTTGGTGCTCGGTGTGCGTTGAATCTGTGGTTCTGCTGGTGCTTAGTGTGGCTTGGCTTGGTTGAATCCATTGCTTGGTGTTGAATCGGTGTGGGTTTGGTGAGTGGTGGTGGTGGTGGGCGGTGGAGGGTTTTTTCTGGGTTTTGATGTTTGTGGTGGATGGTGGTGGTGGGGGGTAGTGGTTCTGATCTAGGTTTTGTTGTTGTTGTTGTCATTTTTTTTTTTTTTTTTAATTTCTGGGTTTGTGTTCTTGGATCTGGACCTGTGTTCTTGTTGTTCTTGTTCAAGTCACACTTAGATATCAATTCATATGATTTTTAGTTTTTAATTTTTTTATTTAGTTAAAATTAATAAATTAATTTTTTAATTAAGATGTTGACGTGACATTTTTAAAAGCCAAAAAACATTTTTTATTATTAATTTAGGCCACGTGGACATTAATTAACTATTATTTATTCCTGCCGTTTATCACGTCAGCTTTCTCCATTTCTGATGTAACAGTAGGGACTAAAATGGGAAGCGTTTTTCAGGTTAGGGACTAAAAGCGATAAAAATAAAATGCAGGGACTAAAATGGGAATAGCTTGAAAATGTATGGACTAAAATGTACTTTTCGCCTTTTTATAATAGAGACATTAAATGAGAGTTAAAATCTTAGAACCTTTCATTAGATTTTTAAAAGTCGTGGTGTGCGAAGAATATTAGCATTTAAGGGATTTTTTTTTATATTTTATTATTTATAAATAATGTTAAATGAAATGTCAAAAAAAGGATTTTGAAAATTTTCATCTTTATTTCTTATATATTTCTATTATTACTGAAGAACGTCTTCCTTTTAGTTTTGATAATATATATGGTTTTCTATATTAGAGTTTGATTAGTTTTAAGTTTAAATTTTGAATGATTGTATTTTTTTTTTTTTTTTTTTTGAGAGAGAGTTGTATGATTGTATTTAATTGTTGATTATATGATTTAATTAAGTGAATTTAAGGATTTATTTAATTGCATTGTAAATTTTTTAATGACATTTGTAAGGTCATCTTTAATTAATTTTTTACTCCTTTAGCTGTCAGCCTCTTTGTTTTCTAATTAACTGTTACTAATTAATTTATTTAATTAACATTCGATTTCTTTTACTAATCTCTTTCTCTCTCTTTCTTCGTTAACATCATATTGTTTTCCCAAATTTGATGATAATTTTAATGTACTAAATATGCATTGTCACGTTTATTTATTTATTTATTTTTTATTCCATTTTGCTTCCATGAAGTTAGTATATCCATAACTATTAGTTTATTGTATGATATATTTGGTTTGATATTATTATTATTATTATTATTATTATTATTATTATTATTATTATTATTATTATTATTAATTTAGTGTTTCTAAAATGGCATGTGTTTTGTATTCTCTTTTTCTATTGATGCACTGTAACATTTTAATGGGAATACTTTATAAGAAATTTATAGCAATAAACACCAAATTATTTTAGTTACGCTATGTAATAAAATTACATTATATTTTTATATACTATTTTTATAATGCAATAATGTAATATTTAACAACCAATGAGGATAAAAAAAATAACAATATAAAACACAAAACTAAATCATATCAACCCAAAGGATGTATGAATTATGATGTGTTTCAATTCTTTGTTATCATGGTTTGTAGAGATGCGATCCATTTTCAGCCGAGCTATTTACAATTTCCTATACATTGCAACTCCAATGTTTCAGTAAATTTGTCCCAATCTAACCAAGCAGCGAATTACTTCTACTCTAATGTATGGGATACGTGCCAAAATGTGTCTTTCATGAAGTCTTCCTCTGCCTCTTCACTAAAAGGTCAAGCTAGATCACTAGTTAATTTCAATTTTAGCAAACTAACTGACTTCTAGCAGTATAAAACTTATTTCTGCGATGCATTTGGTGGAACTTTTAGTATCACATCAGTATGTTTTGATGGTCAACCTGTTACACTAAAATAAAAATATATTTATACTAAAAACTGAAGAAGAAAAAAGTAGAGAGAGAGAGAGAGAGAGAGGCTTTTGTGTATGGAAAAATAGAAAATTATGCATGAAATAAGAGAGGGAATGACAATTTTATAGTATGAGGATAAGAATAAGAAGGGTCAAAACTAAAGGAATATAAAAAGATAGAATAATAGTAATATTGAGAGTAGTGGAGATATGAAAAGTTAAAATGAAATGAAAAAAGTTGAAGAAAGTTAAAGTAGAGAGTAGTGGAGATATGGAATGTTAAAATGGAACGAGAAAGGTTGAAGAAAGTTAAGGAAGAGGGTAGTGGGGATATGAAAAGTTAAAATGAAATTGAAAATTTAATAATAAATAAGAATATAATAGAGTTTTTAATTCACTTTAAATGTTAAAAAATTGTATAAAAAATGGGGAAAAAAATTGATAATGACATGGATGTTGACGTGGCTCAATGTGAGCGTAATAACATTAAATACTACGTTTTAGTTTTTAGCAATACTAGTCGCAGACCCGCGTAATGCGCGGGATAATTTTGATGTCATATTATTTTTTGTTAAGTAAAGAATGAGAATAATAGTTGAGATTGATTAATAATAATCTCAAACTCATCTCACAATAATGTGATTATTTTGTAATATATATAATAAATTTTATGTAAGTAAAGAAGTCTTTATCTTGATTTGTGTGTGTGTGTGTGTGTGTGTTGGCGAGGAAACATGTTGCATTTTACTTTCAATTATTATATATGACAAAATATTTTGTAATACATTATAATAGTGTGAGATATGTATCAAAACACATCACAATTAAAAAATGAAAAATGTATAATTTTTATTAGAACATGAACATGAATCTTGTTGGTTTCATATGAAAGCTAACATTATTTTGCATTTTTGGAGAAGTTATTGAGCAATTTATCCAAACTTTGTTTCCATTTTTTCACATAAGAACTATTAAACAAAATTATAATAGTTTCTATTTTGATAATCACTAAACTCATGTATGAGAATCAACTATTACAAAAACTTTTCTGCCCCAAAACATATATTGATTTCTATTATTCTTTTCCATACAATTTAAAAAATGTGAAAAACTAAGGAAGTTAAATGTGTAGTTGATCATTTCTCCAAAAAATAAAAAAGTGTAGTTGATCTTAGTCAATCAATAAATAGCATAAAAGGGGTAGGAGAAAGCGAATGTATTCACAGTATAATTGTATATGTCCACAATTGTTTTAGTATAATAATACTATTGCTTTCTAAAATATTCATGTAGCAACTATATCTTATTTGATATCTCCTAGTTCTGCAGTTTTAACCCAACTCACAGCACATAAACCAATGATCATGAAAAAGAACCTAGCAAAATGAAGCCAAACACAATTTCTAAATTTTAGTGATAATTAACAAAGAGATTAAAAAATTTCACAAATATATATATATATATGTGTGTGTGTGTGTGTGTGTGTGTGTGTGTGTGTGTGTGTGTTGGGGAGGGGGGGGGGGGAAGGGAAAAATGTATATACGATGCATAAGTGTTGAGGGAGGGGAAAGGTTGGGGAAGAGGAAGAGACTTTGTATGTTTTGATAATTGAAAATTGTATTTATAACTGCTAAACTGCATATTTAATGTTATACATACATACATACATACATACATACATATTAAAAAAACTCATCAAATCCAATGTAGTAACATAATAGTAAGCCTGAATAGAGGACTTTTGGGCTACCATGTAGGTTTATGAAAAATTTAAGACTTTTCATATTCATTATTTTTTTTCCCAAAAATTTTTATCAGAGAAAATAATTTCCCTCATAAATGAGAATTTTATGGATTTTTTTTTTCAATTAGATAGATAAAATATATACGTAGGCAACAAAAAAAAAAATTGATTGTATTTCTAAAAGAGCTTATAGTGAATATTTAAGTACATATTATTTAAGAATTATAATAGTGAAATTTGTAGTACAAAAGAAATGCCTACTTGATTTCTTGTTGTATTTATCTATTATATTTCTTATGTTAATTTTATTATATTTTTAAATATTTAAGCAGTGTGATGGATTGAAGTGCAACATATCATAGCCAAATTGAACTATAAGATATAAGATATAAGTTTAAGGTTTTTTTTTTTCTCTCTTGAGAATTAGATAAGCTTAATTAATCTAATTACTAAGGTAATATGATTTAATTCATTATGGATTATATAAAATCATTCTATTATATACATATATATATATATATATATATTGGTTAGCATGATTTGAATTAAGTTGCAGGATTTCTTAAGAATGAGATCATGTCAAGGTATATGCTTCAATTGAAAGAATTTTTTTAATTTAAAAGTAATGGACATTAGCATTACCATAAAAACATAAAGAAATATCACATGCATGTCCACAATCATAAAATGGATGCAACAGTTATAAATTGTAAGAATTCTTTTTTTTTTTTTTTTTTTTGAGAAGATAAATGGTACCCAAATATAAAGAAAATGAGGAACACCTTACGGTCAATACCTATCAATCATAATATTTTGTTCCCTCTTCCAAGGTGTCCTAATAAGTTATAAATTAGCATCGATTTAGATGAGATTAAAAGAAATTAGCAAGGATTTATGCAGTATTTAATTTTAAAAATTATAAAGCTCTTCAAAAAA
This sequence comes from Lithocarpus polystachyus, assembly GCA_033629205.1. Classification (NCBI taxonomy): domain Eukaryota; kingdom Viridiplantae; phylum Streptophyta; class Magnoliopsida; order Fagales; family Fagaceae; genus Lithocarpus; species Lithocarpus polystachyus. The sequence continues at coordinate 36,432,110 of CM066165.1, forward strand.
TAAAATAAATAGATGAGAGGCAAATGATCATGTACTAAATCAATAAAACGTATTCCAATTCTTTAAACACAAAAAATTTTAATGGGTAAAAAGCAATTATGTAAAAAAAATTGTAAATATGAATACAAAGAAATAGAATATCAATTGAAAAAAAAAAAAAAAGAAACATGGTATTTACAACCCTAGAAAAGAAAATCCAATATAAATCTTCACATCGTAATTAGTCAAAAAATTAATAAAAATAACCATATTAAACTAAGTTATAATCCCAAATACAAAGAAAAATAGGAACAACATATGGTCCATACCTATCAATCATAATATTTTGTTTTCTATTCCAAGTTATCCTAAGAAGTTAAAAATTAGCATAAATATAGATGAGATTAAAAGAAAAGTAGCTAGAATTTATGTAGTATTTAGTTTAAAAATTACAAAGCCATTCAGAAAATAAAACAAACAAATAGGAGGCAAATGATCATGTACTAAATCAATAAAATGCATTCCAATTCTTTAGGCACTAACAATTTTAATGGGTAAAACGTAATAATATAAAGAAAAATTATAAACATGAATACAAAGAGATAGACTATCAATTGAAAATTGGAAAAAAGAAAAAAAGAAACATGGTATTTACAACCCTAGAAAAGAAATTCCAATACAAATCATAAAAAATTGCCGCAAAAAAGTAAAGAAGTTCAAGGGAAGAAAAAGGAAAACTAACCTCAAATGGACCTTCCAATTCTAGTTGTAATTTGGTGATTGATGGGGTAGAAAGAAAGCAATTCAAAACCTATATATAAAAAAATTAAATCAGTGAGTTTTAAATCCAAAAGGAGGCAATTGAATGTTTTGATGAGGGAATGAAGAAGCCGTTTTTTTGATAAGGAGATGATAAGTCAAAGAGAGAGAATGATTAATTGCTGAATTTAAGGGAATTTGGATTCAATGGGAAAGTCATTAATAGTATAAATATTAGCCGTTTGTTTAATGGGAAGATGATGAGTTGAGAGAGAGAATGTGATTGATTAAAGAGAATATATGAAGTGGAAACCCCAAAAAAAAAAGGAAAATAAAAACTTTGTGACATGGCGATGATGTGGCTCAACTGAAGCGTAGCAACAATAAATGCTACGCTTCAGCTTTTAGATATATATAGATATAGATAGATTGGATAAAGGGTTCTTATTGATAAATCTCTCATAAAATTGCATTACCAACAATTATGAATGTGTAATTCAGTACAAGAAATGGCTAGGGATAGAGTTTGTTAGGAGTCCCTTATAGCTGGGAAGTGTACTAGATTATGGTTGTATAAAGACATTAACGATATGCTAACACGAGATATAGTATGATGTTAAATAACATGAGAAAATACTTTATTATATTTGTCGCTTTAAGAAAAGCATTTGAAATTATAAAAGCTCTATGCTTTTCTACTTACACTAATCCCTTTTTCCTAATTGTTTAGGGAACAGAGGCGGTTTGAAGCATAATATTAGAATTGTTTGACCCCAAATTGACATATTGGAATCCTAAGTCCTTTTCAAGGATGAATTATCTACAAGTGCTCCAAATTCATGGTGTTAAACTAATGCATGGTCCCAAACATCTTCCTAATAGCATAAGATTTTTTGACTGGAGTTGGTACTTGGTACCCTTCAAAATCTTTGCCATCAGATTTCCAATCAAATGAGCTTGTTAAACTTTGCTTGAATTCCAGCTACATTGAACGACTTTGGGAAGGAACAAAGGTAATCTAGGAACCCTTATACAATTTTTTATTTTTATTTTTTTTAAGTTTCATTAAACTGTAAGACTTTGTAGAATCTAATTGTTTTAAGTTTTTTTTTTTTCTCGCTTTTGCGGTCTTTTGGAAGGTTGAAATTCATTGAATTAAAAAATTTTCTAGAACTTATTGAAACCCCAAATTTCAGTGAAGTCCCAATTCTTGAGAAATTGGATCTTGAAGATATAAACTTATGTAAGATTCTAACATCAATCAGTTTTCTTAAAAGGCTTACTCGTCTTAATCTAAAAGGTTGCAAAAATCCTAGAAATCTTCCAAAAAAGTTTGCAATGGAGTCTTTTGAGATTCTTATTTTTTCTGGTTGCTCAAAGGTAAAAAAAAAAAAAAAATTCCTGAGTTTGGGGAAAACATGAAACATGTATCAGAGCTTTACTTGGATAGCACTGGTATTACAAACTTACCTACATCAATTGGGAATTGAACAAGTCGTGCTTCATTAAGTGTAAGAGATTGCAAAAATCTTATGTCTCTTCCGAGCACTTTTTTTTAATATGAAGTCACTTGAAAATCTTGAACTTTCTGGATGCACAAAGCTTAGCAAACTATTAGAGAACTTGGTGACAGCTAAAAGTGTAGAGAAGTTTGATGAGATTGGAACATCTACAAGACTTATATGATCTTCAATTCCCTCTAGCTTGGTATTGACTTCTCTATCGGGATTGTGTTCTTGACCCATTTGGATATAAGTTATTGCAATCTCAATGCAATCCCTGATGGTATTAGTTGCTTCTTCTCTTTAAAACATTCAGATCTATGTGGAAATAATTTTGGTTGCCTTCCGGAAAGCATTGCTCAACTATCCTTTTTGATATATTTATGAGTGGAGGATTGCACGACTCTTCGATCTTTGCCAATGCTTCCATTAAATATTGGTTACATTAATGGATATGGTTGTACCTCTTTGGAAACTATTCCAGATATATTGCAACCAAATTCTTCAATTGAGCGAAGACTCTATCTTTCTGATTGCAGTAAACTGGTTGACAATCAAGACTTCATTGACATGTTTTTTGCAGTGATAAAAAAGCACCTTATGTTCATTCCTAATGGAACTTCCATCAACATTAGGGTCCCTAATGTGATTGGCAATCCCGTCAGGGACCTACACTTTCAGGTCTCTTTCTCTCACTCTCTCTTTGTCTTCTTTGGCTTATTAAGGTCTAACAGTCATGCCTTAAGCTCTTCTCAATATCTTGTCTTATATGCTTAGTGCATATGACATTGTTATTCCTAGAACTGAAATTCCTGAGTGGTTTAGCTATCAAAGTATAGGAGCTGAAGTGAATATAAAAGAATCTTATTCTCAATTGTGTAATGAGTGGATGGGGATTGCTGTTTCTGCTGTATTTTGTTCTCATCACAATCGCGATTCACTTTTCTGTTGGTTGACAGCCAATGGAAAGCGCATGTCTTCTGCACCAGCCATTGGCAATATTGTTGTTTTATTGGATCATATTTTGCTCCTTTATTTGCTTCCTCAATTCTACCCCAAGGGAGAGAGAAAATCATTGTGGGAATGTGATTCAAATGGATTCAATCGGATTAGCATTTATTTTGGAACTAGCCCAGACTTGGAGATAAAGACATGCGGGTTGCGTATGGTATACAAGAAAGACATTGAAGATCTCAACCAAGCTATGGCTCATAGTAGAAACAACAACATCATTCCTCATAAGGGCTTGGATGTTCTCCCTCAAAATTTCGACAATTAAGTGGTGGTAGCAGAACGTAACAAAGCCAAGGAAACCCATCATGATTATGATGGACCTGGACCCAGTGGAGAAGGAAGCTCTAATGACCTACAACACCCATAAAGGATTGAAACACTAAAATTTATGGCCCCTGGTGACTCTGATTGTGAGGAGTACTTGGAATGTGGTGAGGAGCTCAATGATTGGCAGGAATCTAGTGAAAGTGACCTGGAAGGTTGAAGGGATGTGAAGGGTTCAAAAATTCTCTAAGTCAATGAATCCAAACTAATTCCTAAATTTTCTTTTGATTACTTGTATGTCATTGTCTTTTTTCCTAATCCTAGTTTTGTCCATTGCTGCATTATCTTTTTTGCTTTCCTTTGGCATATACTTTTCTAAATTGTATATATTGCTAGCTACAGATTAACTTCGCTATTGTCACTTATTCCAAAAACCGCAACATTGAAGATTGTTGTACTTCTCTTTTTTTTCCTTCTTTATAATCAACTTTTTTTTTTCTCATGATTACCCTTAACTCACTTTTTTTCCTTCATAATAAAAGTTTTGTTGGTAGCAGCATTTTATTTTTTCCTTTATTTTAGACACATTTACTTAATTAGTTATAACTCCAAAATATAATTTTGCTAGCTGTGCTTTAGCTTCATTATTGGCACTTATTCCAACTCATTCATGTGAGTGGAAGAACAAAGATGAATTTAGAAAAAGCAAACCCAGCACTTGACCCGCTGTGTCTTTCAGATGCAGGGTTCTCAAGCTGAGATGTATGTAGCATTGTTCAATTGGAGTTGGGTACTGCAGTCTGACGCTGAATTGCTAACAACTAATGTTATGGATGAAGTTAACTTAGCAAACGTGGTCAATAATATCCATGAAAGAAGATTGGAAGTATGTGAATTTTCCTTCAAGACCTTCAGGATTTTATTTATGAAACAAATGTAGGAGTTAAAGACCTTATTGGAAACATTACTGTTTTGCAACATATACAATATAGAGGGGAAAAAAAGGCTGAAACTTAATAGGTACTCATTAACCAATGGTACCTCCCTGTTGATCATATAATGTGGTTTATTCTTGCGTTCTTCTGCTAAAGTTATGGTGATTCTAGCATTTTGGGCTCGAGCTACAACCACAATCAGGAGGATCACAACAGAGAGAAGCAATGATGATCTAAATTTTTCCTTCATCTGCTCCTTGTTCCCTTCTATGGGATTGTTTCTCTTAGGAGGTTGAAATAGCTCGTTCACTATAGACAGAAATTTCTCAATGAGCTCTATATCCTTTGCTCTTGGCATCCAAAATCCACATCAATAAGCATGAATTAATAGATTCATGAAAATTAATAGATGCAATGTAAGTACTAAGTTTGTTGATTTGGTTGGAGTAAAATTAATGGATTCATGTGGCTTACCATACTTTATCTTAATCTTTTTAGTTTGATTGTATCCATTTTTGTCACAACTCTTATGGATCCTTGTATTCCTGCTTGATTTTTTATAATTATATCAGATTTACCTATCAAAAAAAAAAAAAAATTAGGTCGGATTTAGGTTGATGGTTTGTGGTTATATGTCTGCAGAAGCGTATTTTTCAGTAAAAAATTCTGGATTTTGGTTGTGTGTATAGGTGTATATGTAAGTACTAAATTTGTTGATTTGGTTGGGGGAAAAACTAATAGATTCATGTGGCTTAATATACTTTATCCTAATCTTTTAGTTTGGTTGCATCCATTCTTTGTCACAACCCTATGCATACGTTATTGGGCTTTCAGTCTATTGACTAGGCTATTCCACATAAAGCACAGCCGTTGCCTGCTTCATTGTTCATAATTAGGTTGGATTCAGCTTGATGGTTTAAGGTTATGTCTGCAGAAGCTTATTGTTCAGTAAAAAATTTCTGGTTTCTGGTTGTGTATATATTGCTATCTCTCTATCCGTCCCCATTCTAATATATCAATGTCATTGTATTTTTTTTTTTTTTTTTGGGTGTGGAATACAGGTATGAACAGTCTGAATATATAGAAAGGGAATTAGAGCAGATGACAGAACAGATCAAATCAATTATTAAGACCCTAAATGCCAACCAGGTAAATACTTTGAGTTCAATGTTTTCACTCCTTAACAAGTATTTTTTTCCTACAGATGCAAATGATTGATACATACCTTACCATTTCATTTAGCGAGGAGAACTTGAGGCAGTTGATGGGATGACACCTTTAGATGTAGTTGTCCGGATTTTAAACAATCAACTAAGTTCTTTAATGTGGATTGATGAGAAGGTTAGTATCCTATGTTGTATTAATCTATGGCAATAGCTGCACTTGTTAGTCTTGATTAGTAATTATTATGTGTAGAAATGAAAAAAGATTTCACTTATAAAAAAGATTGCTATAGAGTTGCTTTATCCCTGTTTCCTATTATTGCTGCAAGTGTTTATGGTTTCCATTACCTTGTTCCACGAGCTAGTAATGTTGGATGATTTGTCTATCGTTTCCAATGCCTTGGGCTTTAGCTCAAGTTGTAAGTGGGATGGCGGTTGGTAGGTCTTAAGATCAAATCTTGCTAAGAAACAAGGAGATCAATTGTTGACCAATCTCAATACTTGTTAAGGCTTTCATGCAATGTAGATTAGCTCTCTTATATATAAAATTAAGTTATTTACATGTATTATTTTGGAATATTTTTTGAAAAGGTTAAGATATACGTACTAATTTTTTCACATATAACCCCTTCTTCCAAAAAGACCCTGCAAGCTGCAACATTGTTTTTTCTTTGTTGTGTATCTAGCTCAAGTTGTAGGAAACATAATATTCCCCATGTTAGGCTTTATGGAGACTAGTTTATATTTGATCCGGTTGACGACTCGACCCGAATAATATTGCGTGATTTTAAATGGTAGATTTTCTGAGGCTTAGTCCATGGAGTGGAGGCTTGGGTCGATAGGCCCAAGCTGGAGCGCTCATGGACAAGCCTCCTGGGGATCCGGGGCAACACCCCTGGGAAAAATTTTTGGACCCGTTTTTTGTAGCTCCTGTGCGCAGGATATAAAAACTGTTTTTGGGTGATTAGAGTTTTGTCTTGTTGTATTTTTTGAGAGAGCAAAAAGACTGTAGCCGCACTCTGTAATTTTCCCTGATAATAGTGAAATTCCTGCAACTCCGTGGACGTAGGCAAATTGCCGAACCACGTAAATATTGTCTTGTGTGTGTGATTGTTTTTCTTTGGCGTATGTTTTTTCTATTTTTGTTTCTCACAGTTTGGGAATATCGGTTTAATTCCCTACACCCCAGTGCATTTATAGTAGTACTCATGCAATTCTTTGTGCTAGGAGTGACTGATCTCCTTTAAATATTCTTTTCACATGAACATTTTAGAAACCTCAGCATAAAGTGATGGGAAAGTAAGAAAAATCAGGAATTGCTGGATACATCCATTTTCACATGCATTTATAATTATTCTCTATGGAATATATTGCAAGTGCACTCACCATCTTCAATGCCTTCAGGCTGAAGAATTTTCTTCACGAATTCAGAAAATTGCCAGCCAAGGTTCTGCTGCAGATCGCAAACTGATGGATCCAAAGTTCTGGAAGTCCTGATGTCTGGAATTGTAAACTACCTCAAAAAAAATAAAATAAAATAAAAAATTTCTTTTCGGAATCGGCTTTTACTGAGTCAAGATTAGTAAATGAATGCAGAGGAAAGGATTTCGTTATTACACCAGTGTTTTTCAGGCATTAAATGCATTTGTAATATCTATTGATGTTTTTCCTTTGTAGGAATAGATATTCTCTTTAGTAACATTTTGAGAATCTCTAGCAGTGAATCAGGTTGTAAATGGTGATTGTATCCATCTGATAAATATACTCTTGATCGAATCCACAGGTGAAAGATGTGATTACGCTTGCATTCGTCCTTAAGTAGCTTGGTGCCATGGGCTCATTAGGGTTGTTTTTTTCTTTAACTTACATTATATTAATATGCTTGAAACGCTCAAGCCCAATAGATTTTAGGTCTATTGAGCTACACAATTGGACTTTGCTTTAATGGTTAAATGTGTACATAGAGGGCTCCTAGTTTTCTAAAAGTGAATGAACAGTAGGATTAGGAAATGATTCATAAGCAGGCTTAGAGAATATAAATGTATTTGTGTAAATATTGATAAATAGATAGGAAAACAATTTTGTGAGCTAAACATCCTTGAAAATAAACATGTTTTAAAACAACTTGCCATGCCTATTTTGGGTACACGTTCAATTTGAATATACTTTAATGTTTTTTGGTAGGTGTTTTTCAACAGCTGAGTTTGGGGAGGGAAGGCCTATGAAGAAAATCCAAAGCGGAAGGCAGTGAGAAGTGATAAGCTCATTCAAAACTTGCTTGGGTGTTATTGTGTGATTGGGTTTTAGGACTTACACACAGGACCATCACATGAATTTAATTAAAGCAAACTTTAAGTTCACCAATCACATGGTGATGCTTAATCACGTTGTAGATTTGGGTATCTCTAAACTTTCTCTTACTACAAAAAATGAAGAAAAATAAAGATATTTCCGAGTTGGCATTGTGTTGAGCCCAACTTTTTCTTTACAAAGTGTTTACTGTTCTGTTTTGTCGTCCTACCTTTCTCCTTGAACGTTCTATATGGAGCTTCTATAACATGCATATTTTCTTTTGGTGCACTTAAGATTTATGAATAATAGATGCATGGGAAATGAGTAGATCGTGAAAGTTGGTAGGGCCACATGATTTGGTGTTTATATGAAAAACGATACCACATCATGTGCAGAAAGACCTCTTTTTGAAGCCTCTCATAGAGACTTGGTAATGTCAAGATAATTAGCTTTTTATATAGAGAGTTAATGACAATATATTATTGCTTGGACCTGAGAATAGGAAAGCAACTCATTCATGTGACTGGAAAAACATAGATGAATCTAGAAAAAACAAACCCAGCACTTGACCTGCTGTATCTTTCAGATGCAGAATTCACAAGCTGAGATGCATGTAGCATTGTTCAATTGGTGTTGGATACTGCAGGCTGAAGCTGATTTGCTAACAGATAATGTTATGGATGAAGTTAACTTGGCAAACGTGGTCGATAATATCCTTAATAGGAGACTGGAGTATGTGAGTTTTCCTCAAGACCTTCAGGATTTTATTTATGAAACAAATGTAGGAGTTCAAATATTTGGAAACATAACCGTTTTGCAACATATACAATACAGGGGGAAAAATGCTTAAATTAAATAGGTACTCATCAACTAATGGTGCCCCACTGTTGACCAAATAATGTGGTTTATTCTTGCATTCTTCTGCTTATGCTATGGTGATTCAAGCAGTTCGGGCTCGAGCCACAACCACAATCAGGAGGATCACAACAGAGAGAAGCAATGATCTATTTTTTTCCTCCGTCTGCTCCTTGTTTCCTTCTGTGGGATTGTTACTCTTGGGAGGTTGAAATAGCTCGTTCACTAGAGACAGAAATTTCCAAAATTTTGCTTTTATTCTATTCCAACAGGACCAAATCCACATCAATATTCGTCTAGCCCAGCCTGGGTCTTCATCAGAAATTAGAGGCGTTACAAAATTAACTACATGGATAAAATGAGAATAAGTTAGTTATAGAAATGAGAAAGAAATTATAGGAATATTCATGTTATTGGTTAAGTGATCAAGTCTCACATAGGATAATATTGACTAGAGTAACAAGAGGTAATAAAATTTTGTTGGATTAAACCCTCTGGGGTAAGCTTTTGAGTTAAGGTGTTGTTCCAACATGTTATCATGCCCTCAAAAAAAAGACCCTAAGATGTTACTCTCAACTTCCACAAATCCAAAATCATAATAGCAAGAAAGATTTCTATTTTATTAAAACCCGCATTAAAAAAGAAAAAAGAAAAAACCACTGATTGCTCTAAAAAGCACTTCTAAAAACCACTGCCAAAGTCTTGAACAACACACACACAAACACACACACACACCAAGTAAAATCCTAAGATCCAATGCTCCGAGTTTTGTTGAGGCCTTTCAAAAGGGCTTCTTCTTAAATTCATACATTGACCAAGCCTTGAACAATAATTTTCAAACTCAAGGCCCCGTTTGGTAGAGCATCTAAAACACATGTTTTCAGTTTTTAAACAACATTACATGCATTTCTACACACTTTTTCACTCACACGTATTTCAAAAAAATACAAACAATATTAATCAAACTCCTCTATCAAACGGGTCCCAGCAAGGGCATAACTGTTTTGTCTCTTTTGTGATGTCAAATAACCACAACCATGTTTCTTCCCATAGTTTTCAAACTCAAGGCCCGTTTGGTAGAGCATCTAAAACACATGTTTTCAGTTTTTAAACAACATTACACGCATTTCTACACACTTTTTCACTCACACGTATTTCAAAAAAATACAAACAATATTACTCAAAGTCCTCTATCAAACGGGTCCCAGCAAGGGCATAACTGTTTTGTCTCTTTTGTGGTGTCAAATAACCACAACCATGTTTCTTCCCATAGTTCTATTCCGTTCACCTGTTGGATGTTTTCATGCTACAAGTCTACTCCAAAGTTGTATTTTTATTAACATATATGATAACACCACCACCAACACATAATATCCAAAGGCCATTTAATGGTTGAGATAGTTGGTTCTAGAGAAATGAAACTCCCATGAGAGTGAAAATCACATGCAGAGTTTCTCTAGAAATGAGAGGAGATAGGGATCAAGTGGCCTGAATACTTGGGGCCTTTTTATACACCCTTATACCCAATCGGAGAGTTGTAACTTTGGGAACAAACACAACCCTCTATAGAGTCATATCCATTCACTAGAGAAACTAATTGCATTGGAAGTTATCACCACTCTACTTCAGACAAAGTAGGAAGTTTTATATGAGGGAATGCCACCACTGTTGTGGTGTGATTACCCCCTCCAATACCAAAAGAGATGCATCTAGCCATAAGACAAACAGTATTTTCCAATTGAAAGAGTCACTTGGACAAACAAATAAAAGAAAAAAATTTATTTCTTGTGCATCTAATAACACAAACCAAATATGTGATGAGAATAGTGAAAACCTGCGTAGGGTGTCCATTGAAACTCTCGAACTGACGTGTTCCTCAAAATCACATCCCGAACAGCTGTATCAGATGCTAGAGAAACCACTAGACTCTGCATTCAAGTTAGATTCCTTAAAGAGACATACATTAGCAGGAAAAGATACCTACTGTCTATCCAGAGAAAAGAAAAACAAAACATACCAACATTTAATTTGAAACCCATTATTTGATTTATATATGGTTTTTTGAATTGGAAAAGAAATTTGCATAGACGAAATGACATTGTCCTTACAGTTGAAACAAGTAAGAGTCTAAAGATAAAAATAAACATAGATCCAAAAAAAACACCAGCAAAGAAGAGGAGGGGGATGAATAGGAACAAGGCGTTTGGAACTTTGGTAAGGTACAATCACTTCTGAAGGACTCATCTTTGAGCCAATCATGTCAGAAAAGCTTTTTGTAAAACAATTTTCAAATTCTAAGATTATCAAAAGGGAGAATTGGACCTTGACCAAGTTTGAAGAATGCACACATTAAAGTCAAAACCAAGAATTCACCTTAACAGTGGGATCTGTTAGCAGCAATCGAAATGCATCACAAAGCCTTCTGAATCCCTGAGATAGCAATAGTTTTGGATCAAAACAATCCAATTTCTGCTCAAGACATTTCAACTCTGGCCCAGAGAAGGATTTCCCAAGCATATAACTGTTTATGAATGCAATCTGATCAGAAAAATTGTAGTCCAAGCTAAGGGTAGTCTATTTTTTATCGAATGTATATTGAGACAGTGTAAAGGATTTATACAAATAATAAAAGCCAATTATCCTTACAATCACCTTGGTATTGTTTTAAAACTTATCCAAGACAAGTTAAACTTGAGAAATAGAAGTTGGTGCTAGAACATAAATGACCTTATCAACTACTGGAATTATTCAAAGTGACATCATGGACACATTTTTCCAGCAGAAAATTCAATTTTTTAGAATGCTTCTTTCTGAAGTTCTATCTTGAACAATAAACCATGGTTATAACTTCTAATAGGAAAGTTGCCCAGATCAGTCTTAATAAAGTTACATGGTACTGCTTAAGAATGGAGAATCCTAATTTGGTATATGGGATCTTGAGCACAGATAACCTAATTTCACAATGTAGCAGACCTGGACAGCAGCTAAAAGCTGCGGAAAGATCCGAACTGAAAGTGTATTATTAGGTAAAAATTATATATTATATGCTTCATAGCACTTCAAAAAATTTTCCAATTTGTATTACATACTAATTAAAGAATTAAACTGAGTCATCAGTCCTGCCCATATATGAGCTCTCTTATTTTGTAAACTAATTCCAAATTAGCAACTAAAAACTTAATTTCAATAAGAACTTGAAGTAGTCTTCCATATTGAATCATTAGGACTAAGAACTTTTAACCAAAGGATCACCAAAATAGAGATAAGGCAGTGATATAGTTGATATTTTTTTATTAAAGTTGCAATATAATTAAGATGCAGATTTTTCAATATTACAAAAATAGAAAACATGCATAATCACAAAAAAGAAGCATAATTGTACTACTACTTCTACTCACTTTTGGAGGGCAGGAATTGCATTGATTTCGGGATTCTTCCCATCATTACTAACCCAATATTGCTCCTCATTAATATGGGGTCCCTTAAGTTCCAGGCATTCAACAACCTCCATAATCTCCGGAATTCCTTCCTCAATTATTGTCCTTGAATGATAGGAGTGACCGTTGGGGTTTCCATCTTGGTGAGATTGTGCCACTTGAGAGTCGCTGGTCTGTGGCGGGACATCCTCCGTCGCTCGCAGCCATTCGCCATAAGGACTCTCCTTCCACACCTCCAGTTTCGTGGTCTCGCATGCTTTTGCCTCATGACCAAGGAGGCCACAATGGAAGCACAGACCAGATAGCCGTTCGTACTTGAAAGCCACCCAAACCGTATCACCTTCCGGACTCAGTACAGGGGCTCCCCGGCGTATCGGCTTGTCTAAGGGCACGTCAACTCTGACCCGGAGAAACCTCACCTGGTCCGAGGCAATGGCTTTACAATCTACCTCAAAGACTCCGCCAATTCCTTGTCCAATATCTCTCCCTGCTTCCTTGTTTATCAGACCAAAGGGTAGTCCCCACACTTGCACCCACATCGGAACAGTTTGGAAGCTAACCGAAAGGGCCGTCATTCCTTTCTCCCACCTTCGCAGTAATAGGATATGATTATCGAAACTCCAAGGACCATTGTTAATAACCCACTTCAATTGGCTTTCCATCGAGAATTTAAACCGAAACAGTCCATCCACAACATCTGTAATTTCTAGATCGTTCCTCCCCATCTTCCATGCAGAGAGTAGATGGTTTTTCGCAGCTCTAAAGTCGATGAGTTCGGTCGTGTGAAACCTTCCTAGCAAACTGAGGGACCACTCTTCTAGAGTTTGCCCAGCACGATACTTCGACCGAGCCATGATCACCTCATCCTCCCCCGCTGTCAAACTAACCCTCTGTAAACGTTCTATAGAATCCGAGTCCATGCTGACAAAACAATAATCTGAAATGGATAGGGTACCTACACTTAAGGTCGACCCAGATTTCTCCTAGGATTCGACAGTTGAGTAGGAGGAAAGAAAAAAAGAAAGGTCTCACCCTGTGTGAGAAAGAACGACTCCTAGCAAACTTTATAATCGTGACAATAATTGTGACAACTTTCCAGTTTGTCACAATAATAGTAAAATTTAATAAAGTTTTCCAATTTATAAAACATGTTCATAAAAATAAAATGAGAAATGATATGTCAAAAAATATTTTTACAACATTTTTACAACAAATCATAAGTGGTAAATTGTTACTGGTTGTTATTGCTGGAGCAAAAAAGTAATCTGAGGTTTAAATTTAAACCAATAACAACTAATCACTTATAATTTATTGTGAAAATGTTGTGGACATAATACTTCTCAAATAAAATTGCTTCAAATGAGTTTTCTTTCCCTTAATTAAATTTGGGAACTTCAATCAAAATATCATAACTTGTTAAAATTCCTACAAAGAAGCAAAAGAAAGAGGTGAAATTTTGTTTGAATATTCAATTTCTCAAAAAGAGAATCCCTTCAATTTCCATAAAAACATGGGTTCTTGACTTATCCTTGAGATTAAAATAAATTGTCTCACCCAAAAACAAAATTAAGTCAGTGCTTAATTAAATACCAAGTATTTGACTTAAATATCCATCATTTGAAAGGGGCAAAATCGTATTTGAGGATTTTAAATCTAAAACCTCAATTTAAGAACTACTAATTGGTTTGATCCCCACCAAGTATACGTAGGCAACCTAAATAAATTATTAGATGCAACCACAAATAAATACAAGCACATGTCCCCTCAAACATGAAAATAAATAAACTTATGTACAAAAGCGATGTGGTTGGAATTAAAAGGTCTTTCCTTGAAACAAGAGATTGTAAATGAGCTTAAACTTTTTTTTTTTTTTTTGAGGGAATACAATTAGCTTAAATTGAAAGTGTCTTATTCTAATCGAATTTCACATTCACTAAAAAAATAATTGGTGTATGCCAAAAAAAAAAAAAACAATCATCATATAATATGTTCATATCTGTCGGATCTTATAGATACAAAAGACAGTTAGATTTGGAATTGATTTTCTTTTTTTGGCTAAATTCGTTTAAAGTATAATATTTATTTTTTTAAATGAGCTTTTTAAAAATTGAGTATATAAAAAAAATTATTATTAAGTATAATATCTATTAGTATTACTAACATTTTTTTTTCTCATAAAAAAAATTAGTAATACTATTAAGAATGACAAAAGTGTCCCACCTTACTTGGACCGACATTTATTACGCAAGTTTTCTCCTTTGGAAGAAATGATAAAGGTGATCTCTCAAAAAAAATAATAATAATAAAGGTGGAAATAGGTTTTAATAACCATGACTGCATTATATTGTTTATAATATATTATATATGATTTAGTCATTTCTATACACATGATTTTATAATCTAATTTTTATACATATTCCTAAAACACTCATCCTCTCTTTTTGCACTTACATCGTCATCCCTCTATTTGTTCTTGTCTTTGCCTCGTTAGTGTTAAAGTTGTTAGGTTCTAAGACTTTAGGTTAAATGTACTAGAACTTCAATTTATAATATTGGCAAATTATAATCAACACATTTAGTCTTATTTTAGACTTGCTCAAAGTATGCTTAAGTGTAAAGTTAGAATCGAGTGTACTGTAGGATTTACTGTGTAAATATGCTTGACTCGATCGATCGAAAATTAGACTTAATCGATTGAAAATCATGCAGATTGTTCTTCTGCAGAATTTTCCAACTCTACCCAAGCCCGTTTGACGTGTAGGATTTTATGTTTTGTCCTAAGTATAAAAGGGAAAACCCTAGTCACATTTTTGTGTTGCTCTTTATATTGTGTGTGTGAATCTCTTGTGAGATCTAGAGGTGTTTTCCTTCACATACACTTAGGGTTTCCAATCTCAAGATTGATGTCAAGAGCTTGGTAATCAATTCAGTTGCAAATTCAAGAGCTTAAAGATATACAAGCAGGAGTGCTTGTGCTTGCTGAGAATCCAAAAAAGAAGTAGTCCGTGGACTCGGAACTGTCATGTAGTCGTGGTAGTAAGTTTCCTACTCGAGGTAGTAATAAGATATTAGTGGTCTAAGTCGTTATTGTGTAAACTTCAATTCTTTCATAATAAATTTATTTTACCTTGAGGATAGCTAGGTTAAATCATTTCCAGGTTTTTTACCGGTTTGGTTTTTCTAAATTATCATATCGTTGTGTTCATTATTTTCCGCACTTTACTATGAGATGATATATTTGTGTTAACCTAGATTTGATAATTTGACTAATTAACTAGGTTAATTTAGCTGTGTTTTAAGAAGTCTAAAAATGTACAAAAGTCATCTTTAATAAGAATGACAAAATATTTCAACCATGCCTTTGCCCACCTGCTTCCATCTCAAAGCAGGAACATGATGGAAATAAGACACCCATGATCTGATCATGTCCATTTTTTTACTATTAATAATTAATGGTACTTGTATTAATAATCATATCTTGGGGAGTGGAAGTGCTGGTGATACAATGAAATTAACTTAATATTAAAAAATGCAAAATTTTGGTTAGATTATTTAGAACATATAAAATTACAATATACTCTCTCCTTATGCTTTTTCCCTTTTCAATATTAAATAAATCTTTTTCCCCTCTTTATCAATGCACTTTATCAGCAAACTTGCGAATTAAGTTCTTAAGAGCATTTCCATTGGCAATTACAAAACAATAGTTTGAAAATAATAGAAAGTAGATTAGGAGGAAAGAAAAATAGAAAGGTCTCACCATGTGTCAGAAAGAATGACTCCAAGCAAACTTTATGATTGTGACAACAATTGTCACAATAATTGTGACAACTTTCCAGTTTGTCACAATAATAGTAAAATTTAATAAAGTTTCCCAATTTCTAAAACATGTTCATAAAAGTAAAATTGTTTCAAAGGAGTTTTCTTTCCCTTTATTAAATTTGGGAACTTCAATCAAAATGTCATTACTGGTTAAAATTCCTACAAAGAAGTAAAAAAAAGTAGCAAAATTTTGTTTGGATATTCAATTTCTCAAAAAGAGAATCCTTGGTTTAGTTTCCATAAAAACATGGGTTCTTGACTTATCCTTGAGATTAAAATAAATTATCTCACCCAAAAACAAAATTAAGTCAGTGCTTAATTAAATACCAAGTATTTGACTTAAATGTCCATCATTTGAAGTGGGCAAAATTGTATTTGAGGATTTTAAATCTAAAACCTCAATTTAAGAACTACTAATTGGTTTGATTTCCGCTAAGGATACGTAGGCAACTTAAATAAATTATTAGGTGCACCCACAAATAAATAAAAACACATATCCCATCAAACATGAAAATAAATAAACTTATGTACAAAGGCAATGTGGTTGAAATCAAAGGGTCTTTTCTTGAAACAAGAGATTGTAAATGAGTTTAAACTTTTTTCTTTTTTTTTGAGGGAATACAATTAGCTTAAATTGAAAGTCTTTAATTCTAATCGAATTCCACATTCACTAAAAAAATAATTGGTGTATGCTAAAAAAAAACAATCATCATATAATATGTTCATATCTATCGGATCTTATAGATACAAAAGACAATTAGATTTGGAATTGAATTTTTTTTTTTTTTTGGCTAAATTCGTTTAAAGTATAATATTTTTTTTTAAATGAGCTTTTTAAAAATTGAGTATATAAAAAAATTATTATTAAGTATAATATCTATTAGTATTACTAATATTTTTTTTTTTTCTCAAAAACAAATTATTAATACTAATAAGAATGACAAAAGTGTCTCACCATACTTGGATCGACGTGTATAACGCAAGTTTTCGCCATCGGAAGAAATGATAAAGGTGGAAATAGGTTTTAATAACCCACACATGACTGTATTATATTTTTTAAAATATATTATATACGATTTAGTCATTTCTATGTACACATGATTTTATAATCTAATTTTTATACATATTCCCAAAACACTCATCCTCTCTCTTCTAGCACTTTCATCGTCATCCCTCAATTTTTCTTGTATTTGCCTCATTAGTAATTAAAGTCATCTTTAATAAGGATGACAAAATATTTCTACCATGTCTCCGCCCACCCGCTTGCGTCTCAAAGAAGGAACGTGATGGAAATATATAACACACCCATGGATCTGATCATGTCCATTTTTTTACTATTAATAATTAGTGGTACTTGTATTAATAATCATATCTTGGGGAGTGGAAGTGCTAGTGATACAATGAAATTAACTTAATATTAAAAAATGCATAATTTTGGTTAGATTATTTAAAACATACAAAATTACAATATACTCTCTCCTTCTGCTTTTTGCCTTTTTTTTTTTTTTTTCAAAGTATGCTTTTTGCCTTTTCAATATTAAATATATCTTTTTCCCCTCTTTATCAATGCACTTTATCAGCAAACTTGCAAATTAAGTTCTTATATTGGTCCCCCTCAAAAAAAAAAAAGTTCTTATATTGGTCCCATAAGAATATGTCAAACATTAAAATTCAACATCACTAACATTTATACAAGTACACAACCACATCAAATCAACGTTTTTCTTGTGTTAATGCGTTGCCTTAGTCAATTCCATTCAATTAATTCTAAAAAGAAAACAAAAATCCATTCAACTGAATTTGGGATTGGGATTGGGACTGGCTCAAAGTTGTTAATAAATATACACCATGAATCTATTTTTGGTACCAGTCGAACTTCCTTCTCATCATTTTGGCAAGCCACAATCGTCTCTGGTGTATAGGATAGTTCTTAAAACCAACAAGTAATTTATAAATTTCTATCCAAAAGAAACGTTATAAAATCTTTTGGTCTCAAATTAAAAAACAATCAGGACCATATGTTTCCTTTGTCCAAAATCCAACACAGGATTTAATCATGTACTTAAGATAGTAATCTTTATGGTGAGTGAACATTATTGTTACAAATAACTAGTCGCTAACCCATAGGATGCACGGGCTAGTTAAATGAAGGAAAATAAATAATTCAGTTCAAAATAAAGGTTCAACTAAAAAATTGGTAAAAAATACAATTATTTTTTACTTTCTTTGAAATTGAACGAAGTAATGTAAATTCAAAACCAATAACCCAAAACCAAAGAAAAAAAAATAGAAGAATCTTCAACCTCTAGAGGAAGAAGCCCAAGAAACCCCACTAAAGTATTTGATTTGTACCACAATAAGACATAGAAATAATAAATATATCAGTAAGTATATGAAAAATTGACAATCACAATCAAATTCAGAAGTCAAATGGAAGGACATGTCAATCTCACTATCTATAGGATTGTTTCTGTAAATAAAAATGCATATTTTAGTATTAGAGAAACAAAAAAGAAAAACAGTTCTTGACAATATCCGAGGACCTTAAACAATCATAAATTATGAACATTCTCTATTAATTGAAATAATTTTTATTTCAAAAAATTGCATTCCCCAACCTAAGCCTAAATTAAAACAAATTCACATAAAAGACGATATTAAAAACCCCAGCAACCTGAAACTAAAACAAACCATAATTAAAGGGAATATTAGAAAAAGAAACTAATACCTTTGCTTTGATGAAATTAGAATCTCTACATTGTGAAAAAATCCACTTCATCTCTACAAAGAAACTGAATTATTTAAATCCAAAAGAGACATATTAAAAAAAAATTATTAACGAAAATATTTAATAAAAATTGTCACATATCAGAATCCTATTTTCTAAGCCCTAATTTTTGAATTTAAATATAGAACCAAAGCCAACTGTAATTGTAAAATGAACACAAACACTCATGTGCAAATACACATACACTAAAAAAGATCTAATGTTTTATGTTTTGGGGTGTATTGTTTTTCTCACTACTTCTGTTTTTGCTTTTAATACACATACACTCTAGAAGCTTCCACTGCCCATTTTAGCACTGCCCTAAATTCTCACCTACATGCTCTATATGCCTTTTTTTTTTCTTTTTTCTTTTTTGCTTTTGCTTTTGCTTTTGCTTTTGCTTCTTTATATTTTAAAGTTTATGTAACAAATATTCAAGTCATTGGGTTCACGCATTATTTCAGCTTACTTATGCATAACTTTTAATTTCTCACAAACCAAAAACACAATAAGTAAATAAAGTAAGTAAGATCTGTATTTTCTTCTTTACATGACATTCAAAGCAACCTTAAAAATGGTTTGTAGGCACAGATCTGGCAAAAAAAAAAAAAAAAATCCCCTAACACTCCTTTCACATATTCTTAGAGATTAAAATTACACGGCATAGGATCTCATCAACTGTTATGTTACTTCCAAGTAAAGCAAATAGATTCACAACAATGGAATTTCCCACCAAAGCAATTCATTTTTGTTTCTAATTGAAGAGACAAAAACACAAACCATAGTAAGATATGAATGTGCTAAAAAAAAAAGCAATAGCTGACAAAATTTAAATCTGTCATAATTGAACCAAAAGACAGAGCTCCAATTAAAAACCACTGGAATCAAAACAATCATCCACACCACAGCAAAGCAATTCATTGTTATTCCTAATTGAACAAACATTTACAATGTCTGCACCTCTGCTAAGCCTGTCCTACTGGATTCCAAAAGATAAGTTGCAAAATAACAGGGCTTTGAACATTTACATTCCAAGTTATTTCCAACCGGTCAATGGGCATGGTTGCCTAAGCCAGAAGTACAATTTCACCACAACTAATTGGGTATTAATCCCGCCTATAGCTTATTTCATAAATTAAAACCTCCCTTAAGCATAAAAATAAGACGCAGAAAAGAAAAACGATAAGAAGGAATGTATAAAAATAAAAGAACCTAGGAAAAGTACTATGGCTTTGTAAAAGACTGACTTTTACATTATATTTTGGAAGTAAAACTTAACAGTTTGTGGCAAGATACAATGTTTTGGATGAAAGTTGACCCACAATTCTTTGATTTGCCAAAGCACACTCCATTAAACCTGTGAATTACAAGAACAACGCAGTGATATAGATAAGACTTAAAGAGTCCGTATCCATATCAATTTTCCTCGGCTTCTCTCTCTCTCTCTCTCTCTCTCTCTCTCTCTCTCTCTCTCTCAATTAATCAATTATATCTTTGTCAAAGACCCAAACTCTCAGACCAATAATAAAGATTCAATTTTGAATGTGTGTTTATCTTCCTTATAATCTTGGAAACTGAGTTATGTGTTCAAAACCGAGTAGCAAACCATTACTACCAATCCATATAACAAAATGTAATAAGGGAAACAAAAAACATCAAGCAAATGAAATAAGAATGGAGCACAAAAAGAACAGAGATTTAGAGATATCTTAACCAAAGCATCCGCATTCTATCAATATTTATACACTGTGATGAGAGGAAGACGGGAAGGAAGGAACTCTAATAGGCGGCCGTTACTGTGAAACCGTAGAGCAAGAAGGTGGGGAGATTTCAACGGTTTCAAATGGTATCAGATTTTCCTAGCCTTCATGGTTTCAGATTCATTGATTCCCTTCACGGTTTCAGACTCTTTGTTTTAAGCAGCATGCCAGTATGACGTTATATTTTTCAAACTCTTTGTTTCTCACGCAAAACCCTTCAGGTTCCACGTTATATTTTTCAAACTCTTTGTTTTCTCACGCAAAACCCTTCAGGGTTCCACCTTCCACAGTTTCAATTTTTTTTTTTTTTTCCTTTAAGCTGAAAAGGCCTTGGGTTGGACTTGATAGTGGAAGTAAATAGATAAGAAGTGGGCTGGGTTTTATTATACAGATTTATCATAGGGTTGGAATTTATTATGCAGAGTTACTATTATTTTGAAATTAGTAAAAACTATTTTCAAATTGTAGGACAAATTAAAAAAAAAAAAAAAAGAATGGAATGACATGGCCACTGATGTGGTGCAACGTGAGCGCAACAACAATAAATGCTGCGTTTCAGCTTTTAGTTATATATTGATATAATTAAGACAAAATAAAAGGAGGGACGGAAAAAAGAAATAAGAAGAAGATAAATTATATTTTAAACCAAATAGTTTATAAATTAGGGGTCATATAAACCATTTTTTTAAAGAGAATTTCAACATATGATGTTTGCTCTTAATGATAACTCTTCATCGTTAGACCAATACTCCAAGCAGTTTCTTGTGTAGGCTAAGATTGAACTCCAGATATCTTATTCAACCATCAAAGACTTTACCAATTAAGTTAAATAAAACCCACAAGAGTCATATAAACTTAAATCTCGAACTTCCAAAAGTTTCAAATCAAAGCCTATATTTTTAAAAACATGTAAGACTGTAATTTAAAACCTTTGAAGTTATGGGTCCAAATTGGAAATAGTAATAATGATGTGTAAAATGTAATTTATTTATTATTCACTAAGTCAACCAAACTTGGTTTTAATTGAGTCTTAATTTGTATGGTCTCCAATGCATGCATCAATGTTATTTTGAAAATGGACAACTAAAATTCAATATTTATAATTATGGATGAAATTGAATTGCCTATCTTGGCAAAAGAGAGAGTGTGCCACCAGAGACTGTGATTCTGAAAATGGACAACTAAAATTCATTATTGATAATTAGGGATGGAATTGAATTGCCTAGCTTGGCAGAAGAGAGTGTGCCACTAGAGACTATGAGTGATCGCGTGAAGAATCGGTTCATGTATAAGCATTTTCTCTCAAAATCATAATTTTTCGCTTCTAAGTTTTGTTTGATGTGAGAGACTATGTCCCCCACCTATTTGGGATTATTACATTTTCCAATCACAAAAAAAAAAAAAAAAAAACCTAGAAGTGTGATGAGTATTAAAAAAAACCTAAGGTGTGATGAGTATTATGTGTGGTGAAATAATTTTTTCATCAAACTCCTAGGTTTTTTTGTGGTTGAAAAATACAGTAATCCCAAATTATAATAAATACTCTAAATTAATCCTTATCCAAAAAATAAAAGAGCCGATGAGCACGCGCGTGAGCGCGTGCTCAGAGGCTAGTATTTTTTTAAGAAATAATTTTCTTTTATATATGATCAGCCAATAAAAAGGCTCCTCGGGATAATTTAATCTTTTAGTGTAAACACTACATTAATCTAAATTGTTATCTAATGATTTAGATGAGATTCCTCAAGAGGAATTTGATATTTAACTAAATTTTGAAGTACCTAAATAAATTTGGATTAAAATCATTATAAACTTTTTACAATCATATCCCCATCCATTTTGAAATGAATAGGTCAACACTCAAACAATTTTTTTTTTTACTGCAACCATTTCAATCGATATTTATTTAAATTATTGATAATACTACAAAATCCACCATTTTGAATAGAGTTAGAACTCTACCATCGATGGAGTTATCCTAAGAAGAAGTGTGAGAATCCTACTCCAAAACTTTCTTTCATACGTGTCTCTCTATAAATGAATATATAGACAATGATACTCCATTTACTATTGAAGTACTGGTGTTCCATTATCGATATTTTGGGCAGTTCTTTGGTTCTCTATTCAGAATATATTAAAAGAGAGGTACTCATCCTAGTTGCATCAACCACAATATATAGTTTCCTCAAAACTCTCTCTAGCTATTTGAGTATTTTGCAAGTCTATCTTCTCCTCCTACCTTAACTTTGCATCCTGAAGCTCATCTATCTTCTCCTCTTGCCTTGAGTTTACATCCTTGAGCTCATCTATTTGACTCT
This sequence comes from Lithocarpus polystachyus, assembly GCA_033629205.1. Lineage (NCBI taxonomy): Eukaryota > Viridiplantae > Streptophyta > Magnoliopsida > Fagales > Fagaceae > Lithocarpus > Lithocarpus polystachyus. The sequence goes on from CM066165.1 coordinate 36,454,977, forward strand.
CAAGTTATTAAATATAATGAGTTGAGAAAGATGAGGCAAAAGTCCTAAGAGATGAGGAAGGCCTCATGCCAAGTCCCTTTACGTAGCCAGATATCGACTTAACAACTATCACAGATATCTCCTCTTCAGTTAAAGGCTCTGTATCAGAAGTGCTACAATGCTCGTCTTGTACACTTGACATCTCTTGCTGTCATTTCAAATAATAGAAACCATCAATTAGAATAAAAATGCATATGTTCTAGTTTTGCAAACATATATAGAATAGAAATACATATATTTTAGTTTTACAAACTCAAGGCATATATTGATATACATACATATGTATTTTCACAATCAGGGTGTACCCACTGATTTTTCTGTGAATTGAAGTGGGTATCATGGTAGATTTTTGCCAACTTTGGAATATGATCTCCATTTTTCTATCTCTGATTAATTTGCTTTCCAATGTTAGAAGGCAAGTTAATTAATTACAACAAGTAATATACTAAGCTCTTGAAAAATTGAAATAACACACCTCCTCATCTACCCTACTTGCAAGTGACTTTGATCCACATTTACGAATGTCTTTGCTAACCGTTCTATTTCTGATTGCAGCATTTCTTTTTGAGACTTCCTATAAAGAATAAAGTCCAAGAAAATATTAGAATTTTGACTTAAGTTATATATATAGTTTACAATATATATCTACTTTACCTTCCAAATTATTAATCCAACAAATTTAATAGATCAAATAATCTTAGAAATGGCAACGTGTCGGGTTCGGGCCGGGTTTTTTCATACCCGAACCCGACCCGTGAGTCTAGACCCGCGACCAGACCCGATTATTAAACGGATTTTTTTCCCGAAACCCAGACCCGCCCTGCCAGGCCCCGCGAGCCCCGTTTAGCCCAACTAGATTTGGGCCAACCGGCGGCCCAAATTGTGGCCCAACCAAAAAAAAAAAAAAAAAAAGAACTCATCGACGGACACATACAAAATATGGTTGTGTTTGTGTTTTTTTTTTTTTTTTTGCTGAATGGTTGTGTTTGTGTTTGTGTTTGTGTTTATGTAATGAGATTTTCAGATTTACATATAAAAACATAATGAAATATTGAAAAAGTTTCTGGCATTAGCCCACCATATACTGTCTGAAGAGAGGCTAAATGCCACGAGACCTGAAGAACTCAACAGTGTCGTTGTGTCTGCCATTGTTGTGCCATACAATCTTTTAAAAAAAAAGTTCCCCTTTCAAACACAGATTCACAAATATAGATTCACAGAATCACTAACATAAACTCAGATTTGAAAGAGGATATGAACCCAAAAAAAAAAAAAAAATGAACCCAAAAAAAATATTGGAGAACTCGGTCCAGTTAATCAGCAACTCTATCTCCGATATCAGCAGTGGGCCTCTCTACCTGTCACGGCCTAAACCTCATACATCTCTCTCCATTCTAACCTCCATGCTTCAAGTAGCTACCCTTATCATGACATGGCTTGAGAGAAAATGAGACACAAAATTATTGAAAGTGAGGTGAAAGCACTGAGAGAGGCGGCAAGCGCAAAGAGAAATGAGAGAAATGAGTTAGGGTTAGGGCTTGACATAAGTGATATATATATATATATATATAGGTATTTTAGTAATTTTCCTTTAGTTGTAAACAGGTTGGGTCGGGTTCGGGCCGAGTTTTTACCAAAACCAGAACCCGACCTGGACCCGCTTCGGGTTTTTTTTTTTTAAAAAACCCAAACCCGACCTTATTTTTTATCGGACCGGGTAAAATCCGACCCATTAAGGTCGGACCAGGCCAGGTACCCACGAATTGGATAGAAATTGCCATCCCTAAATAATCTAGTAGACATAAAACCATAATAAAATGTACTAAAACATTATTCCAATGCATATATAGGTAAGTATTATCTAGGTGAAAGATGAGAACGTACTTTACTTGTAATTAAAATTGTAAAAATATTAATTACCAGCCAATCTTTGTCACTTCACTTTCCATCAATTAGTTCAATCCATTTTTCTCATGTGACATTAGGTGGTGGGTGGTTTTTTGCATACGTCTTTCCTTCCTTCTCTACAAGTTTTTTATATTTGGCGAACAACTTGTTGGAGTGGCTGCTCAATAATCTACCACACTTTGTATTTAGAGTTTTGTTTACAAGTGCAGAGTCTCCTTGTAGATCAAATTGATCCTGCAAAGTGAGATATGTATAACAAAAATACTATTACATGAATTCAATATGCTTAGTGACAACATCTACAATACACTATAAAATAAAAGCATAAAGTATAAAGCAATGTAATGAGACAAAAAAAATCAAGTCATGGACAACTACCGCCACATTTTGAATGATCGCCTTCTTTTGACCACTATCAACATTCTTCCAACGATAAACATTCATAGTGGACAGTTCGTACGCACTTGTACACCAATTTGGCAAGCAAGCTTGCTTGCATATTTCCCAACAAGAGCAGAATACTCTGGAGCAATGCGGACCGGTAGCTTCCCATGTTTCTCAATAAGTCCCCGTACCCCTAATCCACGCGTTGTGCCATGAGCACGTCTACCAGTCGATGCTATCAAGACAAAATATAAATTGAATTAGCAAGTGAACCAATTATAGTTTGATTACAAAAGCAAGTAATGAAACTTAAATATCTCACCACCCATGCTAGACGGTGAGCCCACAAGCTGTTCCTCTACATTAGTTGAAATTTGGGCAAGTAAATCTCCACCAAGATGTGTGCTCAATGATGAGCCGATATGCGGGACTGCTGGGGTAGATTTCTCACGCCGTGAACGAGCCATCTGTATCATATAAAAGTATATATAGATATCTAAATTCATTACAAGTTAAGATATAAACAAGTTATTTTATCATTTTAAATATCTTCAATCGACAGTCACCTTCTTCAATCATTCAAAGCACAATATTACAAAGTATCTAAGGCATCAAATCACGTATATAGTACCTCAGAATCTCCACTAGGAAGTAGGCTTGATAACGGGCCTGTATGTTGGACTGCTGGGGTAGATTCCTCATGTCGTGAACGAGTGATACGCCCTGGTGCCATTTGTATCATATATATATATATATATATTTAATTAAATTTATCACAAAGATATAGACAAGTTATTTCATCACAATTTTACATAATACAAAGTATCGCATGCACTAAATCACATATATTACAGAGTACAAGCACGATATTACAATATATCGCAAGCACTAAATCACATATATAATACCTCATATGTAAAGATCTAGATGACTCATCATCACCGTCATCTTCACCAACAGATGGTACATAGTCGTCATCATTTACTTGAACGCTTACTCTCTTTCTTTCCACACGTGCACGTTTAGGCCAAGAACTTGACAGTTGCTTCAATCCCAAAGCATTTATTTTCTCTTGGTTTTGCTTGATTCTATGTGCTCTTTCCATCTCATATTTTGTTATTTTATTATGAGTGTCTTTGTCTTTTTTGGCCATTTTGTGCAACTATAGATTGACATAGAAAATAAAATACAATGTCTATTCATTACAAGTTATATCGCTTGCTCCAATTCAACAACCCACCAAAATATCAAGCATCATTAATTTCATTAAACAAGCTTACAAATATTCAATATAGAGTACTTACTATATACTAAAGTTAGTGCACTAGTACACTACAAATAATTTTAAGAAAAATGAATCATAGATTGTAATAAGATGTGCATGCACATATCAAGTAATAAGGCTACATGCGTGTGTGTGTGTGTGTGTGTATTATAGGTGATTAACCATAAATTAAATTAATTGAAGAATTTAAATTTAGGTTATGTGGACTGTGTGTAACTACTCAATTATGAGCATGACTACCACTACCCCTACACATGGTCAAGCCCCCAATCATCACACCCGTTTGAATTGCAAGTAGCCATTATTTCATTTTGTGTTAAAGACTTAAAGTTACTACAAAGGAAGCCAGTCCCAAAAGTGTAGGGCTTGTGGGACTCTATGACTCTATAATCTATTTGCCTTTCTTTTTGAGAATGAACTCAGTTGCACTTGCACCTATATCCCACAAGAAATTTTGTCTGCTTTATTTCTCATAGGCTCATAGCTGATTGATAGCAAAAAAAAATTAAGTGATAGTAATCTAATTTTTAAGAATGAACCTAGTTGCACTTGCACCTATATATCTTTTCATTTTTCCCATTAAGCACAAAACTAAAGTACTCTTATTAGCAAAAGTTTCTAATAGCCATTTTCTCTCTTTTGAACCTTTTCATTCAAACAAACTCGACTATCAAAAAAAACCAATAGAGCAAACCAAAAGAACCTTTTTTATTAGTTTTTATTAGCAAACCAAAAACAAAATATATGACACTAAGCACAAACACAAGAAATTCCCACTTACTTCATTATTGACAAATTGTGAAATTATCATACATTTGAATAGACGCATCATCAAACTATTGATAATAATAATCTTTCTTTTTTTTTAAATGCTTCAAGATAGTCTAGTTTTATGCAAGTCATATCCAATCTACTTACCAGCCACTTCATTTTACAAAACCAATGGCAAAAACACAAATAATTTAATATGTTCATTTTGTATAATTGGAACTATGACAAAAACAACTAGTATCACCATGTGTTAATACCTTTTTTTTTTCTTCATCCTACACCAAAAAGAAAATAAAAGAACACATTTTCTTTTCAAACTATTTACTCATACAAAAAAAATTTCAGCCTACACACAAATTTTTTTTCTTGTAGAAAGTGAACCAAATGAAGCTTTCTAAAACTGTTCTAAATGATTAGGTTTTGGCCTTTTTGGAATGTAAAATCAGTCTACTCTAATTAATTGCATGCTCTTGTTCATGTGAGACCGAGTAGCACAAATAGAAGAATTCAGTAGCACAAAGGTTCACTTCTTTAAACAAATCATGACTTACCAGAGAATTTCTAAACACCACTCTGTTTTTGTGAAGCCAAAGGCTCCAAATGGCTAAAGGAAAAAAAAAATATATATATATATATATATATATTTGCTGCTAAGGGTTCTTTGGCAACCTGTATTTTAATTTGAGTAACCACATACACAGGTCCATGTTAAAGAAAACTAGGCACCAATCCAACAGCTTGGGTATTAGCCAAAAAGGATCTAACATTAATTGTCACAATCTTTGGTTATATAGAGTCTGTTCATTCAGGATTTTTTAATGGGTTCAGAGATCCTTATTCCCAGCAGAAAGTTGTTAAGCTGTGCTTATTGGAATTTAGGATTCTTATATAATTAATGATACTCAACTGATATAGATGCATGTTTCATATTCTTCGGCATTACTGCAAAGTTATCATTAAAAAAAATGCAGAACCGTAAGTATATATATATATATATATGCATAATAGTAATTAATTGTAATAAATAAAAGATAATTATGACAGTTGTGGAATTTGAACCTATTAATAATGGAAACCCATTAATATTATCCAACCAAAGAGGCCTAGACTACCTCATCTACCATTGAGTTAATTATCAAAATACACACTATCTCATCACATCTCTACTTTTGATGTTGATTGAAAATTGGTATACACCGATTCCATTCCCTTATTCTTTGGACACCTCTGTGCTTAGCCAAAAAAAGCACTTGAGCCTTTGTTGTACTTGTATAGTTGTATGTGATTTTTTACTTGTTTTTCTTTATTGCTTGTTTGCTTCTTTTATTACTTTTCTTTTTCTCTGTGTGTTCTTTTTACAAAAAAATCCACACACACACACACACATATATATATATAATCACACAGCTGATTGGCATTTTGGGGCATTGGCTCCTCAAAAGATTCTACACAGGGATCTACTCGCCAATTTTATCTTTTTGCCAACCAAGAGGATTAATGTCAACTATCTCACGATTCTCATGTCTCCCTCGAGTAAATTATGAAAAACTATCAAGATCTAAGCATCTATTTTTACACGAAGTACCCTTTTTTTTTTTTTTTTGAGACAGATCTAAGCATTACTAATAATCTAATTTGATTACTTATCAGAAGCATTACTATTAATCTAACTCTTTTTTTATCAATTGATTAATTTTTTCCTCATTAGCAAGAATATAAACACCAAACCCAAAAGGACAAGGAAGAAACACCATCTCTTGGTCCCTCATATTACCCATTCCTAATACCCATCCTCTAATAAACTTTGGGGGAAAATCGAAGCATACCTGAAATGGGTTTCGATTGGAGCCGTTGGAAAGCCCTTTTTCCTTGCGTCGATGAAGCCAACGAATGAACTCTCCTCCTTACTGAAAATGGTGCGAAGAGAAAAAAGATTCCTACAAATAGAGAGAGGATCGATGAGAGAGAAAGAGAGAGTGAGAGCTTACCGATTGATGAGGGAGGCTAAGAGGCGTGAGGTTGAGAGCTTCTTTTTTTTTTTTTTTTTTTGAGAAGGTTGGAAGCTGAAACTGAAAGACTAAGTTTTTAAAATATTGAACAAAAAAAAAAATTGAAGGCTCCAAAAATTGAGCATGAGCACGCGCAAAAAAATTGACAGCCCGCTATTATTTTTAACAACAGGTGACGAAAAATTATTTCGTCAGCCAAGGTAGGTCTTTAGTAATGCAAATAAATATTTCGTCACAAATTTAAATATTTTTAGTGACGAAATATTGATTTTACATGTAAACAATCGGAAAATTACAACTTTTTATTTCTCTCTACATGCCATCGCATGCTTCTAAAAATTACAGATCTAAAAATTAAAAATTACTTAAACTTTTAATTTTAGCATGCATATAGGATTACATATATCATAGATCATGGCATCATTCAAGAGTGAAAACAAGCATAAAATGGCTCTGATACCAATGCTGAAAAGTTATATACTTAACTAGAGGTCATATAGACACATACCTTTGGTGGAACAAATCACCAAATTGCTAGATCTGGTTCTTTGCTTGCTTTACAAACTCCTCACGATCTCCTTTGTGGAACACCTCCAAGTCGCAGGAGAGGCTACTAGAGACTCTCCTAATTTCCACGCTCCAAATTCTAGGGAACAGTAGATGGTGTCTTAGAGAGATGGCTTATTTTGAAAGAGCACTAAAAACTATACATATGTTCACTCACTGTATCTCTCATTTTAATCTAACTGATGTAGAAGTATTTTAAATATTAGTAAAGATTCACTTACTATCAGATATATGTGATCCCTAAAAAATCTTATCTGTAAAGTTTAAATTACTCTACTACTAATATTGATAACTCATAGTAATATCTATTAAGTTTAAATTATTCCACTACTTATATTGATAACTCATACCAATATCAGTTAGTTTAAATTTAAACTTACTTATCAGATAACCCATTTGTACGATCCATTGGCCACGGTTTATGGGTTGGGTCAAAACCAGCCCAATTTCTAACAGTAGGAATAGATATTCTCTTTAATAGCATTTTGAGAATCTCTAGCAGTGAAATTAGGTTGTAAATGGGGATTGTAGCCATCTAATAAATATGCTCTTAATCAAATCCACAGGTGAAAGATGTGATTACGCTAGCATCCATCCTTAAGTGGCTGGGTGCCACAGGCTCATTATGTTGCTTTTTTTCTTTGACTTAAGTTATATTAATATGCTTGAAATCTTCAAGCTCAATAGATTTTAGGTCTATTGAGCTACCCAATGGGACTTACCTTAATGGTTAGATATGTACAGAGAAGCTCCTAATTTAGAGGTTTGATGGGCATGACAAGACAATGGTTCTCCAAAAGTGAATGAACAGTAAGATTAGGAAATGGTTCATAAGCAGGCTTAGAGAATGGGAATGTATTTATGTAAAATATTGATAAGTAGAGAGGAAAACAAGTTTGTGAGCTAAGCATCCTTGAAAATAAACGTGTCTTAAAACATCTTGCCACGCCTATTTTGGGTACACGTTGAAGTTCAATTTGAATAAAATTTATTGTTGTTGGTAGGTGTTTTTCAATAACTACTGAGTTTTAGGAGAGGGGAGGGGGGATATGAAGAGAATCCACACATGCATGTGTCTCACAAGTTTGAAAATAATTGCCCCATTAGATAATCTATCCGAAAAATGGGTCATGCTTAACACAAAAATGAAAAAAATCTCCTAAAGTGCATAGAATTTACCTTTCCATGGAGAAATTATTAGCCACAACGGAGGACTACGTGGATGTGTTGACTGGTCCTCCCAGCTAATGGCGATTTGCTATCTGGAGAAATAGCTGATGTCAGCTTGAACCACACAATAAACTTAAACTGGACTATAGTTTGGATTAATCTAACTAGCTTACCTATTAAAACCAAAACCAAAGTAAGCCACCCGTGACTTTAACCCAAACCACCAAACCAAACCCACAAGTGTATTTCATTATAATAGAATAGGAGTCCAAATCTTCTGTCCTACTTTTCCTGCTCCACTCTATACTCCACCAATAAAAACTTGCCACATGTTCACTTAATTAATTCAATACTACTATTAATTAATAATGATAGTATTAATAAGTCAATAATGATAGTATTTAATTAATTAGGTGAACATGTGACATGTTTTTATTGGTGGAGTATAGAGTGGAGCAGAAACAGTGGGACATAAGATTTGGACCCAATAAAATAGTCCCATTCCCTCCTTTAATTGGGTTTTCCGACAATAACAATTCCCTCTTTTGAATCCACATTATCTTTTCAGAAATTAGTAAATTTTTCAATCTTCTTGCAATACAAATCCTTCTCAATGTCATCTCTTTAATTTTGATAGTCTTGAAGTAATTTCACAAATCTAATTCATCATCATCAAATATCATCTCCATAATTTTGCATTGCCAAATTGTTTGAGGTGGTTGTCCAAACACCACCATTGTAGCTAACCATGACTAATCAAGGTATTTAACAAAAACTCATTTCACTCTTCAATGTATATTTTTCTTGCTCTATTTTCATTCTATTTAGTTTATTAATTGGTTCCTTCTATGCAGCTGATAAAATTCCAATATGAGATAAAACTATAAAAAAAATTTATGTGTTGTTTTCTTCCTATCTAGTTTATAGATATAAACTAGATAATTTTTTTTAAAGTTTATGATGTGTCTTTGTGTTAAAACTCATTGTATGTGTGTAGGTTTGTGGTGTTTCCTTTAACCATTTAACAAAAGTAAAAAAATGAACTATTTTTTATGGGTTAATAGTTTATACACACCATTCTCATCACTCTTGTTTCTTAATATGTTTTTGATTTGAGTTCCCGTAGAAACATGTTTTGTGGTGTTTTAGAATCACAGTGGTGTTTTTTAATCATAAATATTAGAGTTAATGATGAAGACCTTTAGGATATTGAAAATTTGCTTGGAATGGTTGTACACAATAAGGATGAAGCATATAAATTGTACAATGATTATCCCATACGAATTAGGTTTAATGTTCGAAAAGAAAAACTCAGATATTCAAAAGATGGTATAAGACAACGAGAGTATGTGCATTCAAAAGAAGGATTTCCCTGAGATAGTGACCATTTGGATGAAACTAGGACTAGTTGTGAAGCTAGTATCCAATTTATAGTGATAGATGGTGAGTGGAAGGTTACTCACTTCAATTCTAATCATAATCATGAGCTTGCAAAATCAAAAGAAGTACCATTTATAAGGTCGAATCGAACAATAACTGATGCTAAGTTAGGTGTAATAAAAACTTTCAAGGAAGATTATATAAGAACAATAAGCGCATATTCCTATTTAGCTGAGGAAGCTGGAGGGTTTGGAAATGTTGGATTTATAAAACGAGATTGCTATAATGTGGTGAACAAGCAAAAGTTAATCAATATTGAGGCTGAGGATGCTCAAAGTTTAGTAAATCATTTTAAACAGAAGCAAGTAGAAGATCCTATGTTTTTTTATGTAATTCAAGTTGATGATGAAAATCGAATGACAAATCTTTTTTGGAGAGATGGTAGATCAAGGATTGGTTACAACTTTTTTGGGGATGTAATATGTTTTGACACTACATATCAAACTAACAAATATAATATGATATGTGCTTGATTTGTTGGTGTCAACCATCATTGGAAGAATGTGCTTTTTGGTTGTGCTTTTTTATTGGATGAAACAATTGTTTCTTTACTTGGTTGTTTGAAACATTCTTGAAATCAATGGGAAATCAAAAACCAAAGACAATTTTTACTGACCAACGTCAGGCAATGAAGAATGCCATAAGAATTGTGCTTCCCAATACATGTAATCACCTATGCTTATGGCATATCTCAAAAAATACTGCAAAAAATTTACCAATGCATTATGGGATTCCTGAATTTAAGAGTAAATTTAATAAAATTCTTTCTAATTGAGAGATAGAAACAAATTTTGTGTCTTGTTGGGATGCTTTGCTTAGAGATTACAATTTGGTGGGCAATTAGTGGCTTAATTCTTCATATGAAAATCGTGAAAGATGGTGTTTAGTTTTTAGCCATAACATTTTCTCTGCCAGAATGAAAGCTTTGTTAAGGAGTAAGAGTTTTAATAATGTCTTTCAACATATGGCATGTAGAACAATGAGGCTAAAAGAATTTGTGCACAAGTATGAGAAAGCTTCAAAAAAATTGCACATGGAAGAGTTAGAAGAAGACGTTCGTTGCAAACAATGTACATCTTCGCAAATAGTTAAGAACTAGTCGCTAACCCGTGCGATGCACAGGATAGTTAAATAAAAATTAAAAGTACTTATTTTACTTAAAGGTATATGACTTAAATTTTAAAAATGTATAATTTGAAAATGAATGAAAATAACTAATTTCTTCAATGTAATGATTTAGAAAAATTCTTTTTCTTTCATATCATTGGTTTCACATAACACATTTCGATGTGTGCTATTCTATGGTGATATTTTTACATAATATTCAACTGTAATTATATCTACCATCCACTACCAATCTAATCTATGTTATCTTGATAGTAGATCTACAAATTGTATTCTCATATTCTTAGAGCTTGCCACATTATTGTTATTATCTATATATAATATAAAACTGAAAATTTTAACTTTTTAAAAGACTTACATTAGAATTAGGATTAAAAAATAATTTTTTTTAAATTAGACCTCACGTTAGTTCTTTTTTTTTTTTTTTTTTTTGAAGGGCTCACTTTAGGTTAAAAAAAAAAAAAAGACTCACGTGAAAAAAAAAAAGACTCCTATTAGGATTAAGGAAAAAAGAGAGAGACTCCTATTAGGACTCTCTCTCACTATTTAGTTTAACAAATTAAAATTTTTTATAAATTAAAATGATGAGGAAAAAAGAAGGAGGGAGACTCCTATTAGGACTCTCTCACTATTTAGTTTTAAAAATTAAAATAAATTATAAATTAAAATGATGATGTGGAAAATTGTGAGAGCTTCAGAGGCTTCGGTTTTTAATATATATATAAATTATGGGATTTTGCAACATGTATTATCTGTTTATACATGTACAATATTCGAAAGATTTGAGTTAGAATCTTCTGCTACCTTGGGGGTCACACGCCAAGAAGTTAATTTTGATGGTGTGTCTTTTTCCTATGAAGTTATTGAAGAGTGTGGTTGGAGGGTTCGTGTTGTCCACTTTAACTCCTCAAATAATTTTGTAACATGCAGCTGTAAAATTTTTGAAACATTGGGGTTACTATGTCGACATGCTTTTCGAATACTTAATGTGAAAAATGTAACAGAGCTACCTATTCAGTTTATTTCAAAACAATGGACTAAAGATGCAAAAAAAGATATTTTTATATGTGATTATGGAAAATCAGTAGATGCAAAGGATGAGTTGTCAGTGACTTCACGCCGTAATGAAATAATGTGCTTAGTTTATGAATTTTTCACAAAAAGTGCAGCGACAACTCGACATACTAAAATGTACAAAAGAAAAGTTAGGGAGATGATTGATTTAGTTGAAAAAGATCTGACAGTGGGAAGAGATGGTGATTAGAAAGAAAATATTTTTGTTGCTGATAATGTCATTGATGATGCTAAGAAGAAAATTTGCTCACTCAATAATTTGCCAATATTAAATCCCCCATGTGTGCAACCAAAAGGAATCACAAATGCAAGAATCAAAAGCAATTTGGAGAAGCATAAAATGAAGGCATTAAAAGATGTTACAAGATCAACAAGATCAAGTAAATATTTTTCTTTCTAAATTTTAAATAAAAAAATGCTACTAGTATGATTTAAATATTTATTTTTTGTGAATTATTCCTATTAGTTCCTCTTCTTTTTTCTTTTTCTTTTTCCCTTTTTTTGAACAATTGCCCACAGGAGGAGTTTTAGCTTGCTCAGGCCTTGCATCCAAAGGTATTAGTTCTTTTCTAAATGCACTATAAGCAGCACATAAGTTCTATGAAAATAAAAATATTAATCTAGCACTATTTGTATTATCAATTCAGTTTTAATACCAAGGATTCTTTTTCAGAACAATTGGTAGATTAAAGACCTTCACAAAGCTCAAACTATTCACCATAAAGTATAAGTCATTGACAACCAATGCACCCATTTATGTACCCATGAATGAAAACTATAATAATCAAGTATGTTGTATGCCCCTTGCATCCTTTATTTATTTATTTATTTAAAAAGATTGATCATACATTTTGTACATTCAAGTTAGACTATCAAGCTTGTAAAGAAAAATAAGCTATGGATCTAACAGTACATTTAAGTGCAAAACTCATCTATATTCTATATATTACTAAAAGTTGAAGCATAGCATTTAATATTGCTACGCTCACATTGAGCCACGTCAGCATCCACTTCATTCCCATCCTCTTTTCAGAATTTTTAATTTAATTTTAAAATAGATTTTAACAATTTTAAAATACTAATAAAAATAAAATTATTTCCAGCCCTATCTTTACTTTAGAGTCCACTTCTTACACATTTAATTCCACAATAAAGCCCAAGCCCACACCCAAAGTCTTTTCAACTAAATCCCTTTGACAAACCTGATGTTTTTTCACGGTTACAACTTCATGTCTCCCAATCCCACGTTTTTTTCATTGTTTCAGGTCTAGTCCCTTCCCCTTCCCCACTTTTTGATTCTCACGGTTTCAGCTTCTGTTCTACTGTTTCACTCACGGTTTCATCTTCTTGTTCTATGGTTTCAGCTTCTATTTCAGCTTCTAACGACAACCTCTCTGTCTTCCTTCCTTCCTTCCTTCCTCTCCTCACATCTATATAAATACCAACGTAAGCAGGGTGGCTCAGTTGAGGTACTCATTCTTCACGCTCTTTCTTCGTTCGGAGAACCTTTACTTTTTACAAAAATTTTTGGGTGGTTTTAAACGCCATGTTCCATTTTAGTTTTCTTGGTTCAAGTTTTTGAGTCACATTTCAATTTTTAAAAGAAAATTTGGATTTTCACTCCAATTCTCTCTTACTAGACTCTCTTTTTTCAGATATGCCAATGGAACTTCCAAACTGGGCAAAACCAAGAGGTGCAAGTAGAAATAGACTTCTGTTCTTTACAATGGGCAGTGTTGGGAAAGGTAATACAAAATTTACAGTTTTCTTTTCAAATGCTATTTTCATTTGATTGTTGTTATATAATATGCATTTGCAGTAAACCAAACCCAGTTGAACGCGTAGAGTGTGGCTTCTTCTTAATTTTGCTTCTTTCTGATTAATCTTATTTTTCCACTTGCTGGTTGGTTTCTAACTATCCCAAAAAACCAACAATATGTTTTGAATTCTAGGTTCTATATTTTATTTTGCAAATTGGAAGGTTTAACATCAATTAAGACAGATATCATGTGCTTTCTTATGATATAAAAGCCATGAAAGAGTTGGGTTTTTGGCTTTACATTGTTCATGGAATAATTTAATTAGTTTTGTAGTTTCATAGATTTGATAGTCTTCAATTTGTTTGTTCTATCTATTTGTTATGCTATTGTTGTTATTTGTTGTGTTACAGGAACTGTTCAATGGGTAAATAAGTTGTATATTTTTGTTTTAAACTATTAATTTCTTTTATTTATAATAGCAATCGTTAATATCTTAGACATTATTCAAAAGAAGAAAAAATCCTATATCTTAGACATTATTCATTGGCTTTGATTGTTTGAACTATTTGATGTGCTCATCCCACACTTAGGATTGTTCATTATCAGTTTTATGGTACATTCTAATGTTGAAATTTTGTGCACACCATGTGTTTGACAAAATGTCTTACTTACTCTTGCATAGTTTATATCCACTTCATGGTTTATGCTTGTTGGTTTTAGTTGCCATTGGTCATTGCATTTTTTCTAATGTGCATTTAGGCATACTATGTCATCAACATAAGTGGCAATTTAGTACTATGTACACTAGAAATTTCCATCATCAAAACCCAAGTTGCAACATTAGAAAATTTAATAATCTACTTAAATAAGAATGAATTCTGGACTATACCTTCTTTATTAATATATGTATATAACTAAACAGTTTGATTGAGATCATCTAGCTAGGCATGTTTTATAAATTAGAACGAATCTACTAGAAAGTTCACCTGTTTGCTAGATTACCAATTCTGAAAGAAAATATCATTGCTTTTACCTCCTATGTGCCACACCACCTGAGGTATTTTATAATATTCTGCTCATTAATTTGTCTCTTTATATATGTCATTTTAAATATAAGTTCTATTTCCAAATTTTTTTTTTTTTAATTTGCTCATATTTTCTTTTTATTAGGGACGATTTGATATGATCTGTAGTGGGAAAGACAAGATTGAAACTCCAGAGCAGTTAAGATTCTCTTTATTTTTTATTTTGTATGGCTTATTTATTGACTTTCTACCAAGTTTTTATGCGCTAAGACTAACTGATTGCAAATGGATATGATTTTCAGTTTAAGCAAGCAGAAGAAACAACTTTGAAGCTTGATTTGGACAGGCGTTAATATGTTGTTACTTATGCAGTTAGCCACATCAAGTGCAGTTTCTACTCATTATAATATCTATCAATATTGTATGCTTTGTTTGAGGACTCAGGCTGTGTTGTAAAGCTATCTGTACCATAAAATTGTTCATTTCCCTGCCTTTGTATTTATTAATAACAGCAGCTAGATAAATGTGTGGCCTAGCAAAATGCCACATGTTGAAGTTATCATTTCTTTAAACTTCAAAGTTCACCTGTTAAGGCAACATGGAACAGTTGTAGGTTATTAATGAAAAGAGAATATGGACACAATAATATAGGTGAGTGAGTAATGGGGATACTTTGTCATGGACAATGGGAATTAAATTGTGAGAACCATAATTGGGGCTAGGGGGTTTGGTGTCATGGTGAAGGATAAGTTTTTATTTAATTTTTTGGTTATCTTATATTCATTATCAAGGAATAGAATATTTTCATGATAGCTAAACGAGCACCCTTTTCAATATTAGTTGTTTAGTAACCAATACCAATCAAGCTTAATACTCAATAACAAAAATTCAATTCCTTAATTAAAAGATTAGTGTTATTCTATAAAAATTCAATTCATAATATATTTGAATTGGCATTGTAAATATGAGACTTCTTTTTTGTTCGTTTGTTTGTGTTTGGATTTAATTTAAGTTTATGGATTGTGTTTTTGTTAATTGTAATTTAAGTTTCATTGATATTTTTGATTTAGTAAATTAATGTTTCATATCAAAAGGAGGAAATTTTTAAGACTAGAATTCAATGTACAATCAAAGAGGAAGAAACAAAGAATTGTTTAAATTTTCATACACAATAACTTTCCCGTGCATCGCACAGGTTAGCGACTAGTGAACAATAAAAATGGGAACTTTAACAGTTTAGCATGTAAAGAAATGTAAAGGCAAGACAAGGAAAGTAAAGAAGGCGTGTAACATACGTGGAAAACCTTCAGTGTGGGATGAAAATCCACGGTTGAGTGAAGGACAGAAAAACCTTCACCGTTGGGGACAAGTCATAGACAAGGAAAGGGGCATCAGGGAGGTCAGGAGTGATACACATGTACTTTGTAGTGGTCCAGCACAAATTTAGCTAATGAGGGGTGTTCTATAGCTTCTGACCATAGGGGGTTGCTATCTTCCTTTTATGTTGGTACTGGGTGTCCATGCCAGGTGATATTTTACTCTTCCCCATGATGGTCACACCATTGGCACGGGCTAAAAGTACTCTTCCTCAGCCAACATTCTTCCCTGTTCCTCACAACTGGCCCACATGTAGGGTCCGGATCCAACCACATTAGCACTCAGGTTTGACTTGGCTTGTGTAATGTACATTAGCCACCCTAACTATCAGTGGCGTTAATGCCCAATGCCATTGACAGTCACATAATTTCAGGCTTTAACACTCTTTGTAATCATGCTATTGAAATATGAAACTTTCAACAACAAAAAAATGGTTATTAAAAAAAATGTCCAAGCAAGATTTATCAAAAAATATAAATTTTGGATTGGACCCAAAAAAATGCGCGCCCTAAAAAATTAACAAAGTTAATTATAATAAAAAATAGTGCAAACAAAAAAATTTATAAGGATGACATAAAAGAGAAAAAAAAAATTAAAAAAAACCCCACACTCACATCATGTGACAAAGGAGGTGGGGTTGTTTATGGCAACCTAAACTTACTGCCACAATGTCACACACACACACACACACACACACACACATATATCTATATATATACCCAAAAAAAAAAGGCAGAATGCACAAAAGAAAAACACACAGCAAAACACAAAGTACCAAAGACAAAAAAGAGAGACACGAACAAAGAAAAATAGAGAGCAACATCAAGCAAAGAAAAGAAAAAGAGAAGAGCACACAAAGACTTGGAAAAAGCTTCAGCAATAGGTTTGTACATGGGATTTCACCAATCCTTTCTCTCCCTCTTTCTCAAAACTAAATTTTTGTTTGGTAAAACAAATGGGGTTGGGTTTCCTGAGGAGTTCCTAACTCCATATATGAAACTTGAAGTTCGAGTCCCTGACTCGCAGATCGTATTTATGGATTACCAAATAAAAAATCTCTCAAGCTTTAGTCCAATGTTTTCTCAAATAGAGTCATTGACTCTGCCAAATCAAAAACATCAATGGAGTCCTTGACTCCACCAATTTAAATATTAGAGTCCTTGACTTTTTTTTTTTTTTTTTTTTTTGAGACATATTAGAGTCCTTGACTTTACCATGATGAATTGCATCAATGGAATTCTTGATTCTACCACTTTATGGAGTCCTTGACTCTACCAATTTAAAAATTGGAGTCTTTGACTCTCCACCATTTAAACAAATTAATGGAGTCCTTGACATAGACGTTATTAGGGCTGTCCACCAGAAACCGAAAACCAACCCACTCGCCCAAACCGCCAAGGGCCGACCCAAAAACAGGCCGACTCGACGCCAGTGACGGTCGGCGGTGGTTCCTCACCATGAAAAACCGACTTAGGCGGGTCGGATGACGGGTTTTCTTCTCCAAAACCTGATGAACCCGATCCGACCGACGAAACCTATGAAAAAAGACCAAGTCTACCTAGATCCACTCAGATCCGGTGAAGATTTGGTAGTTTTTGGTTAGATCCGGCGATGAGATGGAAGTTTTCACTCAAATCTGGGCTTGAGGTGGTGTTTTTTGCTTCGATCCCGTGGTTGTCACACAGATCCGAAGAAAAATCAACACATCTGGCGAAGATCCAGTGAAGATATGGTGAAGATTCGACGGTGAGATGGAAGTTCTCATTCAAATCTGGGCTTGAGGTGGTCTTTCTTGCTTCGATCCCGTGGTTGTCACACAGATCCAAAGAAAAACAACAGATCCGGCAAAGATCCAACGAAGATTCAACGAGATCTGGTGAAGATTTGGCAATTTTCAGCGAAGATCTGGAGGTTGAAACTCACTCTAACTTCGACCGACCCGACCGTTGTCCACTAGAGCCCGATCCAACTCGACCCGAGGTTGTCGGCAGTTAGCGGCGGGTCGTTCAATCTCCCACCCGATGTGAGCGGGTCGGTTCTGGGTTGGGCACAAACCCAACCCGGACCGACCCATGGACACCCCTAGACGTTATAGAAAAGAAAGCAAAACCAAAATAGTGTTTATTTGAAGCAATTTACAACGTTACCTCTAGTATAGACCATATTTATTGTGTATTGTTGCAATTTACAATATGAGCACATGAAAAATAGTTTGCTGCTTCTACATTAACTGTCGCCTATAGCAAAACACTTAGCTATTTTATCAAACAATTTGCATGGCCCAAACTAAAATTATAAAGTAAAAATTAAAAAGATCAAAGTAATAAAGTAAAAATTTAAGAGATTGATAGGGAAAGGGTTGTTTTTTAGAGATTATATACCCATCTTTTAGTGTAAAAATTACCTTGTGATTCAATTTGGGATCCAAAGCATAGCTCCGAGAAGAAGATATAACGGTTGAAGCAAATTGGCATTAATGGAGCAAGACAGGGCAAAGGTATCTAATGGGATTTGGGTTATTATCCAAAGAACTATTACATTGATTTATTTCCCTTAATGTCTAGAAAAAGGGGGAGTTAGAAAAAAGAAGTGCAACATAAGAAGAAGACCAGGATACCTGAGGATAGCGAGAAAGACAGGACCTTGAAGGAAGAAGGAGAGGGACCCTGAGGTCAAATAAAATAGTAAAAAATGAACTCCTGTAGAAATTAAGGTTCTAGTCTACTCACACGTGGGCTGTAGGCAACCCACGAGCTCGGGGGGCAAAATGTTAAGGTCTAAAAAAAAAGTCACAGCATTGTGCCAAGGACTAAGACGGCACAAAGAATTGAACCCCATAAAAATAAAATACTTGAGCCTGCAATGGAAAAGAAAAGATGGTAGGCCCAATCCATTAAGGCTTTAAAAAGAGCCCAAACCCATGTACAAGTAAGCCTTAGAACTCATGAAACGAAGGGAAGAAGGAAAAAAGGCCCAGCCCGCCAAGGTCAAAAATCGCCAGGGAGCCCAACGATGAGAACTAGGACGGGATACCTTGGGACTGCCAAGAGCTTGAGATCCTCAAGATGTGCAGCAAAGTCAAGGTTGGATTAAGACAACTCAAGAGGGGTGCCAAGAAACACAACGAGAATAGATGTGTCACCATCAGCCACCTAACAATGCAGAAAAGAATCAGACGGCTTGGGAACTTACAATCTATGAACAAAGGGCTAGTACCTCAGGGAATCAGAAAGAAGAACCATGAAGGGAAGTGGCTGGGAAACTTTCAGCTTGGCGAAAAGGAATCAACTCACTTGGAAAAAATGACAAAGGGAAAGGCAGCCAAAGCTGAGTCTGAAAAGGTGGGAATTAGAAACCTTGAAAGGAGAAAAACCTAGGGTCAACTCCTCAAGGCGTACCAGAACAGAAAGGCAGCAGGAGACTTATGAGGGAGAATCTCCAAAAGAAGGAGATAATAAAGAACGAGGAAAGGGCCAGGCACCAATGTTGCTGACACAACATTGGTTCTGGTACTCAGGGGAGCAAATGGAGGGTATCAGTAGTACCCCGGGAACCCTAGGATGACACTATAAAAAGGGAAGTAGCCAGCTGTAAAGGGCAGCTAGCAACAGTGGATTAGAATAGAATTATAGAGGAAAAAACTCTATTAGAATTGAAGGAAAGTAAGAAAAAGGAGGAAAATACTGCCCGGTATCCTCAAACAACCACTAGAGAACACACTTGGATTCAAAGGAATTCAAACTTTACAAGTCTTAGAGGCCTAAAGGGCAATCTAAGTCTGCGATTTTTGAACTTATTTGGACCTTGTAACACATCCTAGTGAGCATAATGTATTACATAAATGAGAAAGTAATGAATTATTTCACATTGTCTTAAGAACCCTTAACGTTTTCTTTATATTTTGTGTCTTTCTTTATCACATTGCTCCTTTATTGTTTTTTTTTGCTGTTCAATGCACATATTTCTTGTTTGCTAGCATGTATGTGCTGTAGGATTCCTACTCTGTGCACCACTTGGTTCGTAATTAGTTCATTTAGCTGCGGTGAACCAAGTCCAGTCCCTTAAAACAACAATTAAAAGGCCTAAAATCCTTGCTTTTACTTGGGCCTGGACCCTGTCCATAAAAGGACCCACACAATTTCTAATTTCTTCAAATTCCAATATGACTAATTCTTTGGTATTCCTAATTTCATAACTGAAATTGGAGTTTCCTAACTGAAATTGGAGTTTCCAATTCCTAAAATAAAATGTCCACAAAATTAATTTGAGGAAATGTTCTAATTCCCAATTTCTAAAACATGTTCATAAAAATAAAATTGCTTCAAAGGAGTTTTCTTTCCCTTGATTAAATTTGGGAACTTCAATCAAAATATCATTAATTGTTAAAATTCCTACAAAGAAGCAAAAGAACGAAGGGGAATTTTGTTTGGATATTCAATTTCTGAAAAAGAGAATCCTTGGTTCAATTTCCATAAAAACATGAGTTCTTGACTTATCCTTGAGATTAAAATAAATAATCTCACCCAAAAACAAAATTAAGTCAATGCTTAATTAAATACCAAGTATTTGACTTAAATGTCCATCATTTGAAGTGGACAAAATCGTATTTGAGGATTTTAAATCTAAAACCTCAATTTAAGAACATCTAATTGGCTTGATCTCCACCAAGGATGCATAGGCAACCACAAATAAATAAAAACACATATCCCCTCAAACACGAAAATAAATAAACTTATATACAAAGGCGATGTGGTTGGAATCAAAGGGTATTCTCTTGAAACAAGAGATTGTAATTAAGAGATACATTATCTTGAATGGACACTACTCACATCAATAAAACCCATACGCCAAAAGGCATATGGGTGAAATTATGTTTGATGAATTTTACTAAATAACAATTTTTGTTAAACAGAATTTAATATTTTTTGATAAACATAATTTGACAATTTTTGTTAAACATAATATGACAATTTTTATTATACATAACTTAACAATTTTTGTTTATACATAATTTGACAATTCTTGTTAAACATAATTTAACAACAATTTTTGCCAATACATGCCTTGTGACGTTCGAAGTTGGGACACGTGGCATTCGAGGGTGTTTCTAGCCGTTTTGGCGACTCTTCATTTCCTACGCTTAGCAGACAGACATTAAGCTTCATAAATGTCGAGTCTTTTCACTTGGCCTTGGTTGGTGATTTAAAAAGTAAAGCAATCTTCCTTTTTCTTCATTCCTTTTTGCATCCACACCTCCTTTCCTTACACAGAAAAAGAGAGCCTTCATTTTCAAAAATGGCTAGACATTCTTCAACAAGTTCGAACTCCCCAGACCATGACTCGAATTTGCCCAGTGTTGGCAATGCTCCCTTGGTGGTTCCAATCCTCATTCCTCCTCTTCCTTTTCCCATCTTTCCTCTTTGCCCCCCACCCCAGGTTTTCCTTCCTGAGGTTGGGGAAATCTAACCAAGGGAGCAGCATAACAAAAAAAAAATAATAAGGAAAACCAACTCTCTAGACCTTCGACTGAAAGCCAGGGAGAATACTGAACACAAATCTTTCACACTTTTAAGACAGACCTCCCAAAACAAAGGAGAAGGCATAGAGGCTCTCGAATTAGTTTTGACTCAAGCACAAAGGCCTCTGACTCCTTGAGTGCCTCTAGAACAGAGGAGTCGATTCTTTAGAAGCTTCGGACTCTAGAGAGGAGGAATACCTTGGCCCAAACCACCCACAAGAGGATTCTGATGAAGAAATTGATGCTTATGGACGCCATTCTCCTTGAGTTTCCTGCCTCCAGACCTACAACCTTTTTCTTCATGTTTATATGTAAACAGACCATAAAAGGCCTTAGGTTTGTAAGTTATTTTATATTTATTGTTTTGTTCTTTATTTATTTATTGCTTATTGTAAAGAAAAAGGGGTGATAGGCCATAAAAGCCAAACTTAATCTAAATCCCCCTTTTTTTAAAATAAATATATATATATATATATATACACATATATATACACACAATATAATTTGTTCTAAAATTCTAAGTAAGAGATATGTGTATGTTTATGCTTATGTTTCTTTTTTTCTTTTTTTCAAAAAATGGTTAATAGGGCAAACTGACTTGCAAAAATGAACTTCCTACATAAGAAAACAACACACAAACATATTCGTTAAGCAAAAGACAAGGTAAAAGGTGCAAAAGGAACTTGTTGATGGGTCATGCCTTTTCACAACTCCCTTAATTCTAGTTCTTTAGAAACCTGCTGGTAATAGGTCACAACGTTTCACAACTCCCTTAACAGCAGTTTTTGTTTTGAGAACTGATTTGTCAAAGATTTTGATGTCATCTAGCATTTCCCCCGCCGACACGTGTCCATATTTTGAAAAGGTGGTTCACTTTCAAAAGATTCCAGAGGGAAAACTTTTGCCTAAAGTATATAAGGAGAGAAAAACTGCTGCCCTCTTCCCACCACCCTCATTTTTCCTTGTCTCTTCTTTTCAAAACTCCAAACCTCAAAGTCACCACAAAAAGATCTCATGGGTGTCAAACGTACTCTAAGATCTAGTTCTTCAAAAAACACAGAACCCTTAACTACTAAAATCAGCAGACCACTACTAGGGGAAGAAGAGAACCCTTCCATAGAGGAGCAATGGATCATTCCATCCTTCTTTGGAGATAACTTGTTTGATAAAAGTTTTGATTGGGAATCTCTCCCTTGTCCTGCGAAACCTCCTCACATGGCCTGTGGAGAGCCTAATGATCTTTTAACCATGGACCTAGACTTGAAGCATGTCCCTCGGCTTCGCACTTGCAGAGAAGATTTTGCCCCCACCACTAATATGGTTTTCAAATCTCATACCTCAATTTCTGAAGGCTGGAGGAGTTGGTGTTGAAGATTGCTGACACATCCTCCTTTTATGGATATCCTGCAAAAAGTGCATCTAGTGCACACTGTGTTGGTGTTCTTCGGGCTAGACATCAGTAAAGACAATGAAAGCTTCCTTTCCCTTTTGTGCTGATGGGATTCTACTACCCACACTTTCTTCATGGGGTGTCAAGAAATCTCTCCTTCCCTTGAGGATGTTTATGAGATATTGAGACTTCCCTTACTTGGGGATGGAGAGGTGGCTAACATTTCCTTATCTTCTGATGAGGCCGAAGCTGTAAATTTTCTTCAGGATGCAGTAAAGAAGACTTTGAAGAAGCCAATTTTGAAGGGGGCAAGGAAAGGGAAAGCCCCCAGCGAGGAAGTGATGGAAGACACCAGTGTTGGTGTTGATAAAGGCTTTAGGGCCAACTTTTGATGATGGATCAGGTACTTCTTGAGGGAGTATGCTGATGGCGTAGATGAGAAAGCAACCACAGATTCTTTGAAAGAAGGTACAGACTTCGTTCTGGGAGACGGTACTTCTAGCTCTTACGAACTTGAAGCCTTTATTGCTTTCCTACTATCTCGCCATTTATTTGAAGGATATCCCCATGAAAAGATCCTAAAGTAGACATTTCCCTCTAGCAGTGAAGTTGGCCAAAGAATACTCTTTCCCCCTTTTCCCTTATTTCTTAGGGACTCTGTATACCCATTTAGATCGTTTCACCCTCAACCTACAATGCTCTTAGGGTCGATTCCAAGTGGAAACCTCTGTACCTATAGCAATTTTGCAAATTTGAGTGCGAGAACATTTATGCCCCTGTTCCCAAAGCTCTAAGTTCCTTTAAAACCAATCTGCCATCACCCTAGGGATTACCATGATCGTGGCGTTGGAATAAGGTTGTAGTATCCTCTGATAGTTTCCTTTGCAAGGTGCTAGATGACCCTACTGATTGGACAGATAGACCTTTTTCCCCCCTTGAGGGTGGACTTCCATCCTTATTTCATTCCCTGAAGACCGAAAATGTTTCTCATTATAGAGATTCCTCTTGGACTGAGGAGGAGCTCTCTTTTGTTGCATGTGCCTTTACTTGATATCTGGACTTATACTGAGTCAAGATTAGTAAATGAATGCAGAGGAAAAGGTTTCGTTAAACCTATATTTTTCAGGCATTAAATACACTAGTCGCAGACCCACACGATGCGTGAGAATATATACTATTTTGTAATATGGTATAATATATAATTTAAACTCTAAAAATTTATTTAAAATAATTTGTTCTCCTTAAAAATTGAACTATTTTTAAAGTATTATCCATTTTTGTTCTATTATTTTGGATTTTTTTTTAATAACTAAATCATGAAATCAACCAAGAATCAAAAACCAAAACAATGTCTATACACATCTATACTACATATAATAATGGAAGTTTTGAAAAAAAAACTTTCTTTCTTCTCTTAAAGTTCCTTAGAAATGTCTCTGGCCACTTAAGAAACCTTCATTGTCAAACTCTCATGTATCTAAGTCAACGATCCTGAACCTTGCAAGAACCAAATTGCACATTTAGCATTATCAAAATCAGATAAAAATTAAACTCTCAATCATGTTTTTTGATTTTCTATTTCCTCGTGACCAAATTTTTGAGGTAGATTTTTTTATTGTCTATTGGATTGCAAGATCAAATTATTATGTGTTGCACATAATAAGAAAAAGTGTGCTAAACATAATATTTGTCGAAGCCAAACAGAAATTGACAAAGGCCCTACAATAAAAAAGAACCATTGAGTCAAAAAATATGAAAGCAGTAATTGGAATACAATTACAATGTATACTTTATTATTGTTTCAAAATTATCAGAGGTACATTAAACTTTGGTTTTCTTTTCTTCCTATTTTTTTACATAGAGTTAAACAAATGTCAAATGTAAGAAAACTAAAATGCCAAAGATTAACAAATTGAATGGGTAAAATACAAATATAAAATAAAAATTGTACAACATGAATATGAGATAAGAAGATTTTGTAGAGATTTCTAATTTTTGAAAATCCTTCTCATAACTGACAAACCAATCCTAGCCACCCATAGCCCCAAAGTGATCACATTTTCGACAACCCACAAAAAAGCATATCATCCACAAACATTAGAAATCCAATGGAAAAACTGAAGTTAGGGGAAAAGAAAAAATAAGAAGGGAAAGAACACACATCAAAGGAACTTTCCAAATCTGATGCCACTTTGGCAACTTTTGCTAAGGTAGAGAAAGCAACTTGAAATTTATAGTGTTAAAAATAACACATTTAATCGCATGAGTGGCGATGGAAGGGTTTTAACTTCAAAAAAGTGAAATGGTTTTGAAGGGTAAAAATGAAGAGTTGAGAATTGGAAGAAGGCTAAATCATTGGTCAATTGAATTTAATGAGTTAAAGAATGTACTATAAGGTTGTTCATAGTGAGTTAGATTTAATGAGTTAGAGAATGTGTAAAGTTGCAGTATTTATTTATATATTAATATTGTTTAAAAAAAAAAAGATGACATGGTCAATGATGTGGCTCAACTAAAGCGTAACAACAATAAATATTACGTTTCAGCTTTTAGATATACTAGTCGTAGACCCGCGTGTTGCGCGTGATAATTTTTTAGATAAAATACTATCTTAGTAGTTAGTCCCTAGATTTTATAAGGAGTTTTTTTTAATAGTTTTATCATATTTTTCATAATCTTGTCTATAACGTTTTTTACCATTATCATATATTTATTGGTTGTTGATTTGTATAACATAGACATTAAATAAGAGGTAGAACTATTCTTTAAATTTTTTTAAGTCATGGTGTATGAAGATTATGATTATATATATAAATATATATATATATATATATAACTTCCCTGGTTAGAGTTTGATTAGTTTTAAATTTAAATTTTGTATTATTATACTCAATTATCGATTGTTGATTTAATTAAGTTCATGTAATGGTTGATTTTATTGCACTATAAAGTTTTCAATGTCCTCTGTATAGCCATCTCTATTTTATTTCTTACTCCTCTTGACCACATTTTTATTTTCCAAATAACAGTTATTAATTGACATTTGATTTCATTTTTTTTTTCTTCATTCATTTATTCTTTATTACTTTGTATGTTCTTACCTAGTTGTAAATTTTATAGTTATCAATAAGAAATAGGTATCATAGATGGCTTAAATAGTTACAGATGTAGTTACGTTAGTGGTATGTCAAAAGTTTTTTTTTCCTTCTAAATTTCAAGGAAATATGAAAGACATTTCTCTAGTTTGGTCTCATTCAATTAAGATATCCATAATATATTAACGGAAGTAATAATGAGCCTTAAATTTTTTTAATGTATGAAGTGGTTAGGTTAGTGGTATGTCTAAGGTTTTATAAAAAAATTTAAAAATAATTCCAAGGAAATGTAAAAGGCTTTTTTTTTTTTTTTTTGATTGAGAAGAAAACTGATGGGTTTTATTATTGTACTTCAACTACATCCAATTGCAAAATCGAAACAATATGTGATGGGACATTTTTCATCCATACTTGAAAATCTGGTATGCATAATGCATTTCTAGCCAGACTATGAGCAACCCTATTGCCGTTTCTCTTAATGTGAGAATACAACAATCTTACAAAATTGTTAGCAAACACTTTCACATCTTCAATCAAAAACCCATTGGTGATAAGCTACGCTCCTCTGACTTCAATGCTTGAATCAGTGCAAGAGAATCACCTTCAATGATAGCACTTCGAAATCCCAACTCAAATGCCAAAGACAATGCCTTGAGGGCTGCCAGCGCCTCAATCTCTTCAGCCTTGTATGCTTGAGGGATTTTTTGTAAGCAAGAAACCAAAACAGCCCCATTACTATCCCGTATCACCACTCCAATACCGGACATATTATTTTCACCATCAAAATTTATTTTCACCAACCCAGCTGGCGGTCATCTCCACCTCGTCCCTCCACTGCCATTGGTTATTACCTAGACATTTGCGACCTGCAAATTCTCTCAATACTGTGCCAACACTTCCTTTGCACATTTTGCCACTTGATGAAGTGAAATAGCTTGTAAGTGCAGTCGGGACCTCCACTTCCATTCATTCTCTATATCTTTATCGATTAACGCATCAATATAATATCTATAAGAACCTTCCACCGTTAAATTAACTAAAGCTTTCCAATACAGAACTAAACCTCCGCTTCTTCCCACTCGTGGCACAACCCATCTATTATCAAAACCAATACTACTTTGAACAAACTCTAACCTTGCATCATCTGAAAGTGTTTCGGCTAAAAACACCACAACGGGATCTTATGCCCATATGATTTCCACGAGCTACCTCCTTGTACGCAGGTTCCCAAGCTCGTGACAGGCTTTTAAAAAAAAAAAAAAAAAGAAATTGTGACTTTTTCAATTGTAGAAATATGATTGCTTTAATTACCTTGTTGATAGATTTCATTTTTAAGTTATAAAAATCTAAATTAAAGTAGATGAATGTATAAATGCAAAATTATATGTAAAGATACAACGCCACAAGATAAATATGTATAGATAATTTTTTTTTTTTATTCATAAATCATTATTTCATTGTTTACTTATAAATATCTAAATTAAAGTTTTTTTATTAAAAAAAATCTAAATTAAAATAGATGAATATGTAAAGGTAAAATTATATGAAAAGTTAAAACTACCCAAGATGAACATTTGACTACTAGTAGATGTGTGTTTTTTGAAGACTAAAAGTATACACGATTGCTTTAGCTAGAACTATATAATTATGCAAATATTATTGTGAGTGGTTCCATCATTTACAAATTATCAAGTTTGGTGGCCTTACAAAACAGATATTTCATTTTGCAAAAAAAAACTATACATGAACTCCTCTTTCGTGACAACTTTTTTTTTCTTTTTGCATAAACGACTTCAGAATATTAAGACTTACGTTAACACATGTCGTAGTTATAAAACACGCCAGTGATATGAAAAATAAAAAGGTTTAAATATTTTAAAATCATTTTTAGTAGATTGTAATATAAAACATTTTTTTTCTCAATATTTTATGTAACTTTTCTCATAAGATCAATATTGTTGGCATCCTTTAAAGATGATACATAATATTTTTGAGAAGAAGAAGAAGAAGTAGAGACAATGCTAACACAAAATATAAAATTATTAAGTTTGCATGATTTAAATTTGTGGCAAAAAAAATATTAATGTATCTATATGATAAAAGTTCTTATCTAAATTTTATATAGTAGTTCATATTTTTTTAGACTTGATTCAAAAAGTTCATTCTCAATAGTCTTTTAAGTCTACAAATTGCTCAATCTATCGGCCTAGACACATTCAAAGGGTGCTACCTAAATTATAAATTATATGACCTTTTATCACATAAATATTTTGATTCCCCCAATGTATGGTAAAGGATGGCAGGTTTGTGTCTAGCAACTTTCTTGATTTGTGCTGCATAGTTTAATAATATGGAGGATGTGACTGGATTTAAATGTTGAATAAAATATAAGATGAGAGGAAAAAAGAGAAAAAATAAAATATGTAGCAATAAACATCAAATAATCCAAGTCGATCATTCTATGTAATATAATAACATTATATTATTATATACTATATGTATAATGTAGTAGGAAAATATTTAATCAAAGAGAGTATAAAAGATAACAACTTAAAACGCAAAACTAAATTGCATCAACTCAAAGTAGAATTCTAATTAACACGAAAATTCATCAACTTAAAGAATTGATGCAATAAAAATAAAATAAAAATCAAACAAAAAATGAAAAACAAATTGAGAGAGAGAGAGAGAGAGAGAGAGAGAGAGAGAGAGAGAGAGAGTCAGAGTCCTTTTTTTGTGTATGAAAACTATGCATAAAATGAAAAAGAAAATGTCAAATTTATAGTAAGATATTGAGTATAAGAATAGTCAAAATAAAAGAAGATAAAAGGTAGAGAAATAATGATATTAAGGTAGAAAGTAGTGGAGAGATGAAGAGGTAAAAGGGAGGGAGAGTTTTAGAAAATTAATAAGAAAAATAATGGTTAAAAGATATTTTAATTTTTAAATAATAGAGTTTTTAAGTCACCTTAAATGAGAAATTTATAAAAAAAATATATATAAGAAAAATTGGAAACAAAAAATAATGATGTGGCTACTGATGTGGCTTAATGTGAGCGTAACAATATTAAATATTACACTTCAACTTTTAGTAATATATAGATATAGATTTGTAGCGTCTATTGATGTTTTTCCTTTGTAGGAATAGATGTTCTCTCTTTAATAACATTTTGAGAATCCCTAGCAGTGAAATTAGGTTGTTAATGGTGATTGTAGCCATCTGATAAATATGCTCCTGATCGAATCCACAGGTGAAAGATGTGAGTACGCTAGCATCCATCCTTAGGGTGGTTTTTTTCTTTAACTCAGATTATATTAATATGCTTGAAACCTTCAAGCTCAATAGATTTTAGGTCTATTGAGCTACACAATGGGACTTACCTTAATGGTTATGTGTACATAAAGGGCTCCTAATTTAGAGGTTTGATGGGCATAAGTGTGACAAGACAGTAATTTTCTAAAAGTGAATGAACAGTAGGATTAGGAAATGGTTCATAAGCAGGCTTAGAAAATATGAAGGCATTTGTGTAAGTATTGATAGATAGATAGGAAAACAAGTTTGTGAGCTAAACATCCTTGAAATTAAACATGTTTTAAAACACATTGCCATGCCTATTTTGGGTACACGCTCAAGTCCAATTTGAATATACTTCATTGTTTTTTGGTGGGTGTTTTTCAATAACTTTGTTTTGGGAGGGAGGGCCTATGTAGAAAATCAGAAGTAGAAGGCATTGAGAAGTGAATAGGTCATTTGCAACTTGCTTGGGTGTCATTGTGTGATTGGGTTTTAGGACCTACACACAAGACAATCACATGAATTTAATTAAAACAAACTTTTAAGTTCACCAATCACAAAGTGAAACTTAATCACGTTGTAGATTTGGGTATCTCTAGACTTTCTCTTGCTAGAAACAATGAAGAAAAATATAGATTTTTCCGAGTTGGCTTTGCGTTGAGCCCAACTTTTTCTTTACAGTGTTTACTGTTCTGTTTTGTCCTACCTTCTCCGTGGACGTCCTATTTGGTGTTTTTATAACATGCAAATTTTCTTTTGGAGCACTTAAGATTTAAGAATACTAGATGCATGTGAAATGAGTAGATCGTAAAGGTTGGTAGGACCACATGATTTGGTGTTTATATGATAAACGATGCCTCATCATGTGCAGAATGGCCTCTTTTTGAAGCCTTTCTCATAGAGACTTGGTAATGTCACAATAATTAGCCTTTTATATACTGAGGTAATGACAAATATATTATTGTTTAGACCTGAGAATGGGAAAGCAATCCTTTTTAACCATGCATAAGCAACTCATTCATGTGAGTGGAAGAACACAGATGAATCTAGAAAAAGCGAACCCAGCACTTGACTTGCTGCGTCTTTCAGATGCAGGGTTCACAACCTGAGATGTATTGTAGCATTGTTCAGTTGGTGTTGGATACTGCAGGCTGAAGCTGAATTGCAAACAGATATGTTATGGATGAAGTTAACTTGGCAAACGTGGTCGATAATATCCATTATAGAAGACTGGAAGCATGTGAGTTTTCCTTCAAGACCTTCAGGAATTTATTTATGAAACAAATGTAGGAGTTCAAATATTTGAAAACATAACCGTTTTGCAACATATACAATACAGGGGGAAAAAATGCTGAAATTTAATAGGTACTCATCAACTAATGGTGCCCCCCACTGTTGATCAAATAATGTGGTTTATTCTTGCATTTCTCTGCTTATGCTATGGTGATTCAAGCAGCTTGGACTCGAGCCACAACCACAATCAGGAGGATCACAACAGAGAGAAGCAATGATGATCTAATTTTTTCCTCCATCTGCTCCTTGTTTGCTTCTGTGGGATTGTTACTCTTGGGAGGTTGAAATAGCTCGTTCACTAGAGACAGAAATTTCTCAATGAGCTCTATAACTTTTGCTTTTGTGGCATCCAAAATCCACATCAATATACGTGTAGCCAAGTCTGATTCTTCATTAGAAATTAAAGGCCTTACATAATTAACTACATGGATAAAATGAGAATTAGTTATAGAAATGAGAAAGAAATTATAGGAATATTGATGTTATTGGTTAAGTGATCAAGACTCACGTAGAATAATACTGACTAGAGTAACAAGTGGTAATAGAATTTTGTTGGATTAAACCCTCTGGGGTAAGCTTTTGAGTTAAGGTGTTGTTCCAACATGTTACCAAGCCCTCAAAAAAAAAAAAACCCTAAGATGTTACTCTCAACTTCCACAAATCCAAAATCATAATAGCTAGAAAGATTTCTATTTTATCCAAACCCGCATTAAAAAAGAAAAAACCACTGATTGCTCTAAAAAGCACTTCTAAAAACCACTGCCAAAGTCTTGAACAACACACACACACAAGTAAAATCCTAAGATCCAATGCTTCAAGTTTTGTTGAGGCCTTTCATAAGGGCTTCTTCTTAAATTCATACATTGACCAAGCCTTGAACAATAGTTTTCAAACTCTTAAATTTTATAGCAGCAAGGGCACAACAGTTTTGTCTCTTTTGTGGTGTCAAATAACCACAACCATGTTTCTTCCCATAGTACTATTCCATTCACCTGTTGGATGTTTTCATGCTACAAGTCTACTCCAAAGTTGTATCTTTATTAACATAATTACAACACCATCACCAACACATAATATCCAAAGGCCATTTAATGGTTGAGATAGTTGGTTCTAGAGAAATGAAACTCCCATGAGAGTGATAATCACATGCAGAGTCTCTAGAAATGACAGGAGATAGGGATCAAATGGCCTGAATACTCAGGGCCTTCTTATACACCCTTATACCCAATCGGAGAGTTGTAACTTTAGGAACAAACACAACCCTCTGTAGAGTAATATCCATTCACTAGAGAAACTAATTGCATTGGAATTTATCACCACTCTACTTCTCTAGGAGACAAAGTAGGAAATTTTATATGAGGGAATGCCACCTTTGTTGTGGTGTGATTACCCCCTCCAATACCAACAGAGATGCATCTAGCCATAAGACAGACAGTATTTTCCAATTGAAAGAGTCACTTGGCCAAACAAATAAAAGAAAAGAATTTATTTCTTGTGCATCTATTAACACAAACCAAATATGTGATGAGAATAGTGAAAACCTGCATAGGGTGTCCATTGAAACTCTTGAACTGACTTGTTCCTCAAAATCGCATCCCAAACAGCTTTATCAGATGCTAGAGAAACCACTAGTCTCTGCATTCAAGTTAGATTCCTTAAAGAGACATACATTACCAGGTAAAGATTCCTACTGTCTATCCAGAGAAAAGAAAAACAAAACATACCAATTTTAAGTATTTGAAACCCATTATTTGATTTATATATGGTTTTTTGAATTGGAAAAGAAATTTGCACAGACGAAATGACATTGTCCTTACAGATGAAACAAGTAAGGGTCTAAAGATAAAAATAAACATAGATCCAAACAAAACATCAGCAAAGAAGAGGAGGGGGACGAATATAGGAACAAGGCGTTTGGAACTTTGGTAAGGTTCAATCACTTCTGAAGGACTCATCTTTGAGCCAATCATGTTAGAAATGCTTTTGGTAAAACAATTTTCAAAATCTAAGATTATCCAAAGGGAGAATTGGACCCTGACCAAGTTTGAAGAATGCTCACATTAAAGTCTAAACCAAGAATTTACCTTAACAGTGGGATCTGTTTGCAGCATTTGAAATGCATCACAAAGCCTTCTATATCCTTGAGATAGCGATAGTCTTGGATCAAAACAATCCAATTTCTGCTCTAGCCATTTCAACTCTGACCCAGATGAGGATTTCCCAAGCATAAAACTGTTTATGAAAACAATCTGATCAGAAAAATTGTAATCCGAGCTAAGGGTAATCTATTTTTTTTTATAGGAACGTATATTGAAACAGTGTAAAGGATTTACACAAGTAATAAAAGCCAATTATCCTTACAATCACCTTGGTATTGTTTTAAAACTTATCCAAGACAAGTTAAACTTGAGAAATAGAAGTTGGTGCTAGAACATAAATGACCTTATCAACTACTGGAATCATTCAAAGTGACATCATGGACACAAATTTTTCCAGCAGAAAATTCAATTTTTTAGAATGCTTCTTTCTGAAGTTCTATCTTGAACAATAAACCATGGATTTAACTTCTAATAGGAAAGTTGCCCGGATCGGTCTTAATAACGTTACATGATACTGCTTAAGAATGGAGATATCCTAATTTGGTATATGGGACCTTGAGCACAGATAACCTAATTTCACAATGTAGCAGACCTGGACAGCAGCTAAATGCTGCAGAAAAAACCGAACTGAAAGTGTATTATTAAGTTAAACTTATATATTATATGCTTCATAGCACTTCAAAAAATTTGCCAATTTGTATTACATACTAATTAAAGAATTAAGCTGAGTCATCAGTCCTGCCCATATATGAGCTCTCTGATTTTGTAAACTATTTCCAAATAAGCCAAATTAGCAACCTAAAAATTTAATTTCAATAAGAACTTAAAGTAGTCTTCCAAATTGAATCATTAGGACTTAAAAACTTTAACAAAAGGATCACCAAAATAGAGATAAGGCAGTGATATAGTTGATTTTTCTATTAAACTGTCATTAGAATTTAGATGCAAATTTTTCAATATTACAAAAATAGAAAACATTCATAATCACAAAAAAGAAGCATGATTGTACTACTACTACTACTCACTTTTGGAGGGCACGAATTGCATTTTCAATCTCCAACTGGGATGGAACTTGTCCTAAAACAAGATTATAGAGAGACCCAGTTGCTCTTTTTTCTTCTCTTCCATCCACAGTCTCCAGTTTTCCAAAAGTTTCACTGTGGCTGGAGCATCTAGTAGCAGAACAAGATGTTGTAAGATTTCCAGCAAAAGTTGCTGAAACTGGAAGGTTTAGACTATTATTAGAAGAAGAAGACGAAGAAGAAGAAGAAGGTGGTAGAGAAGGAAGATTAGAGGAAGAAGTTTTGAATTGCATCTTAGGAAGGTCAATATGCAGTGCTCCTCCTCCCATGGCTTCTCCCCTCTACTGTGTGCACTCTTTATCTTCTCTTTCCAATTTTGGTTATATCCTAGGCTAGATTGAACTGAAGTGTATGAAAAGTTGGTGGCGAGCGTGGGCACATGTGCTTCTTAAGTTGTAAGTTTAAGCAGTGTGTGTATCTATTTCTTATCAGTATTACGTGTCAAAGTCTCAAATCTCAAGAAAATGAGTCTAAGATTTGCCCCACAGTGATTGCCTGATGGCTCGGATTAGTGGATAGCATCACCATTGGTGGTGCCAAGAGAAAAACTATTTTATTTATGGGTAAACTACATAAATGGTCCCTATCCTTTACACCAGATTTTAATTTAGTCCCTAATCTTTTAATTGTGTCAAATTGGTCCCTAACTTTTTAATGTCATGTTAATTTAGTCATTGTCGTTATCTATTGGATGGAAAAGTCTGATGTGTCAAACGACTTAAATAAAAAAAAAAATTTGTTGCCACATCAACTATCACTTGGACTAACATGTCAGCATTTGTAATTTTATTTTATGAAATGTCAGCATAATTTTAAATTAGAATAAAAGAAAGAAAAACAATAAGTGAATCCTAACTCACGTCTATCAACAACAAAAAAATCCCTTTCCTCAATAAACAACAAAAATCCCAAACTCACAGTCACGATTGCGGATTGCTTCACGTTTGGTCCTCTAGAGAGAAAGGTGAATCCCTACGGTGGCCAGAAATTATACCGAAGGTGATGACTGAAGGCAACGACTGGATTTAAGGGTTGACAGATTCACCGTTCTAAGAGTCGATGGAGTCGCTGATCTGCTGGTAATATCTCTCTCTTTCGGTATTATCTTCCTCGTAGGTTTTTATCTCTTGTTTGTTTGGAACGGACTAGAAAGCGAAGGTTCAGTTTGAGCTGGTATTGAATTTTGGTGTAGTTTTAGGCAAATTTATGTTTTTGTTTTCCTTTTCTTTCACCTTTAACGTTCCCTTTTAGTTGTACAGATTTTTGGGTACAAGGAGATAGAAAGCCCCAATTTCGTTCGTCATATCTAGTTCTCCAATTTGATTTTTTTGTGAAACTCTTAAGGTAACCCTCTGATTTTGAACAGCCCTCACTTATTTAGGATATATTCATTCTTAATTTTCCTTGTGCTAGTATTTTAAGAGCAATATATTGGGAACAATTTGTTCTTGTTATAATTGTGTTTATTTCTTGATTTTCTTTAATACTTTGGAATGCTGTTTGAAATTTTCTAGCTAAGAACCTTAGCTATTATTTGTCTTTGATCAATGACAGCATATATATGAAGGATAGTACCAGTGTGTAAGAGCACAATATCTTCCATGATTGGTAAATTGGAAGTAGTAGTGCAGCCATAATTTTGTTTAAAACTACTCATCTGCTTTTGCTTTAATTTAATGTCATTAAAGGTCTTTTTATGACACTTTTTTTTTTTCCAGATTTTCAAGCAATTCTATACTCGTGGATATAGGAGCAACAAAGGAAGACAGAGGTGGTATTTTGTGTAAAGCAAGAAATGGCAGACCTCTTTACTCGGCTGTGACTTTAAATAGACTTATCTCATAAAACAACGATCATTCAGCTTGCTATGAGAGAAGCTTTATTTAGCCTTAAGGAGCTTTGGATTTAAGTAGTCATCCTTTTGACTAGTTGGAGTGAAGT
The DNA here is from genome assembly GCA_033629205.1 of Lithocarpus polystachyus. Taxonomy (NCBI): domain Eukaryota; kingdom Viridiplantae; phylum Streptophyta; class Magnoliopsida; order Fagales; family Fagaceae; genus Lithocarpus; species Lithocarpus polystachyus. The sequence continues at coordinate 36,490,624 of CM066165.1, forward strand.
ATATTTGTTCTGAAGCTATATGAGAAAAAGTAACTAGGGAAGGAATGCAATAGTGATCTTAACAAGTTATGTAAAGTCACCTGTCAACAAAAATAAGGAGTTATGTAAAACTACTGCTCTTTTTTGAAGATTTGCAGATCCTACCTGTTATTGTGGCAAAGCAAAGAAAGTTGGCATCAGAGGAGGCCTCTTGGTCTTTTGTAGATAGATTTGATTTGTTGTATTTTATTTTTTATCTTGTTTTGTGTACCGATGTGTTTGAACTTTGCTTCATTTAAATAAAATTTTCTTGATACCCAATTGTTTGAATAAATTATTGCTCTTCATATGAATTCATTGGATTTTTTTCCCCTTAAGTGCAGAATGATTTTGTTGTATAAAACCTATGTCACAATCAGAATGAATCATTTTGTTGGATAAAGAAAGGACTAAACCATTTCGAATTTCAGGAATCAGATTCAATTTCATAAAGTGGGACAATTGTGTAATGGGATGAAGCAGTTTACTGATTGTAATCATAATGACCATGATAATGACAACAAACTTTTCACATCTTACAAATATATCTCATGTACCACAAGAAGGCTTTGTCTGATTGGAACTCTCCCTTCTATATAACTTTTTAAACCTGTTATGTACTGCATAGAAAGTAATATATGCTGAACTTATTTTCTCACTGCTGAAGAATTGAATAGGTTTGTAACAAATTATTTGGATAGTGGACAGCAACATAGTGGATAGCAAGAAGTTTTACTGATATAATGAAGGGATTGGGGACCAATAGGAAGATTGTGAACCCATTACAAGTAGAGTACCTTCTCTATGATTAGGAAAATGATGTCCAATAAGGAAAATAATGGACATGATATATAAAAACCTGGGTATCATAAAATGACACTAAACAAAAACATCCATTCAAACTTGTTGGCAATCATCCATATCTTTTGGCATTAAGAAGTACCAAATTGCAAATACAATAAAGAAAATATAAATGACAAAAAAAAAAACCTTGGGTGATCCGTAGTAGAACATAACTGAAAATAAATAAAATTCCAACATGTCTACAAAATGAACATATTCCATGATTAGCCACGACTTCCTTTCTTTCCATTCTCACTTTCTCCCCTAAATGATGGTGGTGCATCAACTGATTCTTGACTACCAAGTATGTTGAATGTCTCCCTATACCTTGCAGTTTGACTAGTAGCCATCAATGTTTCTTTGGTTATAGAAGAGTTTCCTTTCCATGAAGGTGGTGGACCCCATATTTCTGGAAGTGGTACATTGCTGACCCAAGGCTTTATTTTGCCCCAAGGTGTATCAATTGCTTTTCTCCTAGGCTTCTTTGACTTTTTACCTCGTGGTAGTGGATCTGATTGACCATTTTCAGCATTGGTAGATGTTGTGGCTGTAGCATTTGCTGTTGATTGTGCATTTGCACCACCTTCCGAATGTGTTTGCGCACTTGCTGCTGAATGTGGTGGTATTATTGACTGTAAAGGCTGATTTTCATATGCACTTGCATGTGCATTTATGCTTGCACCAGCACCAACACCAGCATCAACACCAATACCAGCACTTGCACTTGCACCCTCACCCTATCAAAGCAATAAAAGACAAATATCATCACCCTCATCCATATCACAATCATATCCCTTAAACACATCATCAAAAGATGCATCACAGCCAACCCCACCAACAGCTGCAACAGATTGAGAAAAATTTCCCACATCATCAATTATGTTAGGCACATCCACACAATGCTCTACATACAACTCTATCACCTTATGGCCCTGAACAGCATCTGCCATTCCCATAGCCAAATCATCATTGTCAGTAGTTACAGGCCTAAGCCCACCATCCTCCAAGCTCACCGTAGGCATCCTATACCACAACTTACCATAACTCGTATACCCCAACTTCCCAACCATATTTCTCAATTCTTGGGCAGACCAACAATCACGATCATAGCCATCAAAATAATTTATAGCAACCTCCTCATACCTAATTGGATTGTTCAGAAGTTTCCCACCATGATGAACTTCCACAGAAAATTCATCCATTCTAGCAAAAAAAAAAAAAAAAAAAGATACATCCACATTAATTATATTTCATAATTTTATTAATGTGTGGTATTTTTGAAACATACCAAAATAAATTAAGAAGTACACATGATATTATGCAGCTAGAGAGTAAACATTGAAAAGCCAGAAAATTTATTCAATGAACAAATCAAAAGCTGTAAACAAATCAAATGCTCAAGCAATAACAACGAAAACAGCACAATACAAAACTACCACTTTCAAAGAACGTAATCAAACTTTTTTGTTTTTTCTCAATACCCAATAGATTGAATAGATATTTTATATCATGAAAGACAATTTTGTGATGAAACTATGGAGTAGAGAAATGGGTATAGAGAATTGTGAAGGAAGAGTCAGAGGTTTGGGAATGTTTTATTGTTGTTTGGATTACTCAGAGAGAGAGAGAGAGAGAGAGAGAGAGAGGGACGAACCTGAAGCCACTGGAATAGAGAAGGCGCCGCCGGAAGGAAGGAGAAGGCGCCGCCGGAAGGGAGGAGAAGAGATTTTGGATTTTAGGGAGAGTGTTTTACATGGGACTGTGATTGTCCCTGTTTAATGAATAAAAAAAAAAAGTTCTGAATCAAATTAAAAAGATTTGATTTGGGTTTTTCAGAAAAAACTGACGTGTTTTCTACCAAAAAAAAAACTAATAGTTTAGTCTAGGTGGTCGGCTGATGTGGCAAATTTTTTTTTTTTTTTTTATTTAGGTTGTTTGACACGTCAGATTTTTCCATCCAAGAGATAACGGCAGGGACTAAATTGACACGCCATTGAAAGGTTAGGGACCAAATTGACACAATTAAAAGGTTAGGGACTAAATTGAAATATAATGTAAAGGATAGGGACCAAATATGTAATTTACCCTTTATTTATTTTATTACTTTACTCTACCAAACATCTAATATCATAGTAATTTTATTTTAGCAACACATTAAAATAATATAAACAATACAACAAAATGATATATCAACTATAATAAACAACCACAAACACAATTATATAAAAAATATTATATTGTTTTACCATTGGAGCTACCGTGCACAGCTACTCAAGAGCTAAAACTTTTAGCTATGACTCCACCAATGCAACCCTATTTTTGTATTTTGTAGTGCTAAAAATAGCATTTAGCAAATAAATTAGCTTAAATTGTGTGAAAATTTCTTATTCTAATCGAATTTCATAGTCACCAAAGACTTCAATATATGCTAAAAAAACAAGAGGGAATTATTTTTTAACATTGCACGGTATGGTGCAAATTTACATGAGATACACAAAAAATAGTAAATGTTGTACATATTTTACAAATGTGCAAAACATTTGGTGGGTCCTCGGCAAAAAAAAAAAAAAAAACATTTGGTGGGTCTACAATGTAAATTTATATTGCAAGTATGGTGTATCTTGGGAGTGAAAGTGCTAGTGAAATGATGAAATTAACTTGATTTTAAAAAAGGGAAATGCTAACGAGTGCCCTAAAGGCACTCATTAAGAATCCATTTAAAGAAAGTTTATATGGAAAATGAAAAAAAAAAGTAATTAATATTTTAACAGCTTTTTACATTTCCCATAAAAGTGGAATAAAAACTTTCTTTAAATGAATTCTTAAAAAATACATTTCCCATTAGCATTTCCCTTTAAAAAAATACATAACTTTGGTTAGATTATTTAAAACATATGAAATTGCATTATACTCTCTTCTTATGTTTTCCCCCTTTTCAATATTAAATAAATCTTTTTCCCCTATTTATTACATCAATAAATGCACTTTATCAGCAAACTCGCAAATTGAGTTCTTACATTGGGTCCCATAAGAATGTGTTAAACATTAAAATCAACGTGACTAACATTTATACAAGTACACAACCACATCATACCAACGTTTTTCTTGAGTTAATGCTTTACCTTAATCAATTCCATTCAATTAATTCTAAAAAGAAAAAAAGAAAAAAAAAATCCTTTGAATTGAATTTGGGATTGGGATTGGGATTGGCTCAAAGTCTTTAATAAATATACACCATGAATCTATTATTGGTACCGGTCGAACTTCTTTCTCATCATATTAGCAAGCCACAGTCGTCTCTGCCTCACTGGTGTATAGGAAAGTTCTTAAAACTAACAAGCAATTTATAAAAGTTCTATCCAAAAGAAAAGTTATTAAGTCTTTTGGCCTCAAATTAAAAAAGAATTAGGATCATACCTTTCCTTTGTCCAAACCCCAACTCAGGATTTAATCATTTACTTAAAATCGTAATCTTTATAGTGAGTGAATATTATTATTTGAAATAATAAGACAAATAAGAGAAGGGACGAAAGAAAGAAATAAGAAGAAGATAAATTATATTTTAAATCAAATAGTTTATAAATAGGGGTCATATAAACCACTTTTTTTAAGGAGAGTTTTAATTTATGAAGTTTGCTTCTAATAATAACTCTTCATTGTTAGACCATGACACCAATTAGTTTTTTATATAGGTTGAGATTGAACTATAGATCTCTTATTCTACCATCAAAATTTTACCAGTTGAGTTAATTGAAATTCACAGGGGTCATATAAACTTAAATCTTGAACTTCCAAAAGTTTCAAATCAAAGCCTATATTTTTAAAAACATGCAAGGCTGTAATTTGAAACCTATGAAGTTAAGGGTCCAAATTGGAAATAGCAATAAGGTTTAAAATGTAATTTACTTATTATTTACTAAATCAACCAAACCAAGTTTTAATTGAGTCTTAATTAGTATGGGCCCCAGCGCATGCATCAATGTTATTCTGAAAAAGGACAACTAAGCCGTTTGATAACGTTGTTCTAGTAATGTTGTTTGTAATTTTTAGAAATACATGTGAGTGAAAAAATATGTAGAAACACGTGTAATGTTGTTTAAAAACTGAAAACATGTGTTTAGACACATGTACCAAACGGGTAAGATTCAATATTGATAATTAGGGATGGAATTGAATTGCCTAGCTTGGCAAAAAGAGAATGTGCCACTAGAGACTATGAGTGATCGCGTGAAGAATCGGTTCATGTATAAGCATTTTCTCTCAAAATCATAATTTTTTGCTTCTAAGTTTTGTTTGATGTGAGAGACTGTGTCCCACACCTATTTGTTTCTAATGGAGCCCACTCGTATAAATAAATGTGGTCATGTTGGTGTCTCTCAAAATGACAGTTTTATTAATTATATTTTTCCTATAAATCGAGGGTTTTACATGGGATTGTCACTTATTTTATTGAAAAGAAAACAAAAAAAGAAAACAATGTGATGCAATGTTATTTATTACATGGTTTCTTTCTCCCCTTATCCTCTTCCATTTTCTTTATTTTTCACTCTTAAACTTTTGGTTTATGGTTGGTTACTCTCATTGGTGCTAACCCTTGTCAATTTTCTCGATCCCTCTCAATCTTCCAATATTTTCAATTTCACGCTATCATCGAAATTACAATTGTTGAAATCAATGAGACCAACTAAACCTAGTTCTTATACTTGGGTCGACATATCCGTTGATCTTTGTGGGAATGAGTTCCTACTTCCTTTGATATCCACTCGACATATTTACGTCAAGTGACAGGTTTAGATGCAACTCGAGTTTGACCAATTTGTGATCACCTATACCATAATCATCCTTTAAAAAAAAAATATATATATATATATATATATTAAAAAAATGAAAGGGTAATATTGTCCAATTAATAAAATAATAATAAAGTTTTAACTAACTAACTAACAAGGACACATGAAAATAATAATATGGAAAGTTCAAAATATAAAACCGAAAACCGCTCTACTATAAGATTTTGGTAAAAACTAAAAACTATAAAAATGATTCAGTATGAGACAGAAAAACCTGTCCCCTTGAGATTTGAAAATTAATTGATTTGTAAATTTGTGAAAGCCCATTAAGGCATTAACAGGTCTCTCTTCCCTTCTCTCCCCATCATCTCATTTCCATTTTTTCTCATTCACATTCTCCATTTTTATATCAATACATTTTCTCAATATCTCTCTCTCTCTCTCTGATTTTGTGTTGATTTGTATGTTGAGATCAGATCACAGATCAAATGGGTGATGGGAATGCATCACGTTACGTGAAGTTGGTCAGAGATCAAGCCCCTGCCGAAGATATCACCCCTGGAGAGCTTAACCAACCCATTCAAGTCCCTCAGGTTCTCTCTCTCTCCCTCTGTCACCAATTTTTTTTTTTTAATAATTCTGATTCTTTGAATTACATATTCTTGTTTGTATGTGTGTTTGGGAAAATGGGTTTGTGTTTTTTTTTTTTTTTTTTTTTTGTTTCTTATGCAATTCGGGTCAATGCTTCGATGTTTTTTGCTCTGTTTTTTGCTCTTTTTTTTTTTTTTTTTTTTTTATAAACTATTAATAGTTGTTTTCACTTTTTGTTTTTGTTCTGTTTGGTTGCCGAGAAAATGGGAAGGGAAAGATTTGTTGGGGAAGCGTTGTAAAAAACAATGTGATTCGTGTATTGTGTCTCATTTTCTGTTTCCACACTTTTCCCGCTAAATTTCTCATCTCTGTTAGCCTTTTTGCTGTGGATGCTTGTATGAATGTAAGTATTAAATGTATAATTTGAAGGTTTGGACATTTGAGCGTATTGGCGGTTATGGGGTATTCAATTCAGTGACTATGTAGCATATCTTAGGCCCCAATTAGTTTCTTGCTTTTACCTTAACCAAAGGGTTTGCAAATTGTATTAGATATAATATATTGAATATGTGGCTGACCCTGACTAATTTGTCAAGGATCCATAGCCGATCTCAAAAATTTGGGACTAAGTTTTTGTTGTTATTGTTTTATATTGAACAATTTGAATAGTGAAAGCCTTTGGAATGAAAACCACATTTTTATATGGATGAATACTTGTTAGAATTATGGTTAAATGATTAAATTTACTATTTTCTATCAGCTTAAGTCTTGAAACAATCAGTGATTTATCAATATTCAGTTTTCCATAATTAAGGCTTTTTTTTTTTTAATGATTTTAGTGGAATTTTTCATTCCTTTGTCTTGTTTCTCGTTTTCTAATTTGTTGGCCTTTTAGATTTTAGAGAATAGATTCATTGTTGCTGCTCTCTTGTATACACTTCCTGTGTAATGGTTGTGGCCCTTGCTGCCTACTTATGAATACATTATTTAAATACATTAAAATAAAAAAAATAAAAAAAAAGAAAGAAATTGTGCTTCCATTGCATAGATTCCAATCAGAACATGAATATCATTATTTATTCTTTTTTAATAACTGATTCTATCTCCTATTGAACAGTTAGCCATCCATAGATGTATTGAATGTGGGCAACCCCTACCCGAAAGTTACCAGCCCCCTTCTGATGAAGATTGGACAACTGGGATTTTTGGCTGTGCTGAAGATACTGAAAGTTGTAAGACTATTATCTGCTTCAATATTATGGACTTGACATTCAAGTTATGATTCATTGGCCTTTTTTCGTTTGGAATTCATCATAATTTGACATTTATGGTAATATGGAATTCATGATTCTTCTGATTTTTTTTTTCATAAATTTTTTATATCAAAGTGGATTGATGGAAAGGCACTGATAGGTGCGTGTTGCAGAATTGTGTTTGGAAGCATTTAAGGCACTTTTATGGAAAGGGAAAATGTAGGGAAAATACACTAGGAAGGAAATTGAATCTAGAAAATTAGTGTCATTATAATCATCTAATGAAAAAAAAAAAAAAAAAAGCCTAATAATTAAGATATGCATGTGAGTGTATGTTTGTAGTTTGTGAATCTTACTTCTTTATGGTTGAATTGCAACTAATATAAACTAACAAATGAGTCCGTTAACTTTACCCTGCCCTCTTCAAGTCCTACTTGATTGCATTCATCTGTTCTTTTTATTGAACTTCTATTCAAATTACAATTATTTCAGGATATGATTCTACTTCTACTATGTAAGCATTCTTTAAAAAAGGTCAAGAGAATTATTTCTTTTAGGGTCATGCTTGGAGAAGTTATACTTCCCCTGGCTTAAATTGGCCATGACAAGGTGTTAGGCAATTGAAATTTCATTTGTGCAGGCAACCATTGCTTCCTCAGCAGGTTTTAAGGCTATTACTCACAAAGGAAGCAGTATTTCATGATGTTAATTCTTTGTCTAAATTGATTTAGATCTTCAATTGCTTAGATTTTAGAACATGCAGTAAAAGAAACAGGAGAAATGTAATACCTTTTGGGTTTGTCTACCATGTTTGTTTTGTCCATGGTTGTTGATCATTCTAAAATCCTGTGGTTTTGTTGCAGGCTGGACTGGACTGTTCTGCCCATGTGTGTTGTTTGGGCGCAATGTTGAGAATTTGGAGGAATATCCTTGGAAGAATGCCTGCGTTTGTCATGGCATGTGTGTTGAAGGTGGAGTTGCACTTGCAGCTGCAACTGCTTTATTCCATGGTATTGATCCCAAGACATCATTCCTCATTTGCGAGGGCCTGTTCTTTGCTTGGTGGATGTGTGGCATCTACACTGGTTTGTTTCGACAGTCATTGCAGAAGAAATATCATCTCAAGGTAATTTGATTTTCTCTCTTATTATTATTTTGAATTTAATACTTGCAAAAGCAAGATCTAGTATGGAATATCTTATAGTTTCATGCCAGGAAATGTGGTTATTCTCATCAATATTAGCCCTACCTTAGTCAATGACACTAAATTCAAGTAGTGTACCACTTCCATGATCTATTATAAGCACAAAAACTAGTTTATATTCACCAATTTCAACATTTGAATGTGAGATATTCAGATTTCTCTGTACATTTATGATGTGCTTCATGAGATGACTTAATCAAAAGAATAACTTGGTCTTGGCCATGGCCATGGACAGTTTTAGACAACTGAACATGACAGTTCAAGCCCAAGATTTTGTTGTTGAACACCCGAAGATTGTTTTGGTAAAGAAAAGCTAATGGAGATCTTCATTTTTACATTGTATCATCTATCAATGTTATAGCATCATCCATGGATATTTGCTAGGGGTTATTTGCTGAGTCATCATGTTGCTTGTTTGCAGAACTCACCATGTGATCCCTGCCTGGTGCACTGCTGCCTGCACTGGTGTGCCATATGTCAGGAGCACAGGGAGTTGAAGAACCATCTATCTGATAATGCCGCTGTGGCCATGACCGTTACTAACCCTCCTCCAGTTCAAGAGATGAAGACTGGTGAGAATAAGGAGTCTGCATCACCTGCGTCATCTTCTGGAAATGGTGAACGCAGGGATTTGGAAATTCAGCCTTTGTAGAATATTCAATTTACTTATACGGAAGTCCAGCATTCTCTCTCTCTCTCTCATTTCTATTTGTTTTTGTGGATCAACTTGTGCCGACCTTTATGTCAAAGTGCCAAGTTTTTATATCAAGTTGACTGGCATCCTATGTTAGCAACAATGTAATACCAAGATATATTTGCAAATGAATTTGAACATCAATTAATTGAGCCACAGGTAAGCGAATGGGAGTTAATATGAAGTCCATGTCAACCTCTTTGACTTGTGTTTCTCTCATGTACTACGGCTCTTTGTAGTTTATGGCATTGTGGGAGTTACTGTAAATCTCTTGTGGCTTGTTTGCAAGGCTAAACCTCTCATGTCATGCCTGGCAGAGGATTACTGTTTGTTGGCTGGAGATTGCAAATAAGCAACTGTGGACACAGCAATTTACAATTTGGAGGATCTATGATGGAAGTTGAAGTTGATGGAGCAGGAGGGTAATGAAATTCAGTTGAATAATAAGGATTTGGGGGAGTTTGCAAAACACAGCACAATTTACATACTGTGCTACTGCTATCATACTGGAACCATTTTCTACCATAGGTGTCTCAGGGTTTTTCCCATTTGTTATGCTGATGACCCGTCCAGGACAATCAGAAGATAAACAAGTGCCAACCCTTTTGGTGGTAATGTGTTCTTTAGAAAAACGAGTGTGGATGCATCTTGTAACACAACTAAACCATGCTCATTGGAAGAAGCAGATTCAAATTTTTCTTTAAAAATTTAAAATGAATTTTTAAAGATTCAACACATTATAATCCACAAGTGTATTGGATTTCATGTTACAGATCATGATCTAATGTCAATCTCCGAGACAAAACTAGTCAATCCCGGAAAGAACATGTGTAGAAGTTCAAAAACAAAACTCATATCTATAATTTATACAGAGATTCGTATACAATTAGATCAAAATATTCAGGAGTGCCTAGGCTTTTGACATGGTGCCAGACTGCCAATCACAAATCCCGCAAGGAAAATTGCTTCAAATTTGTCAATATATATATATATATATATATATATACATATATATATATATATATATATATACACGTGTGTGTGCGCGCGCGCGTGCAATCATGCGCTTTATAACAACTAAATCACATTGGAAGAAGCATCTTCAGATAAAAAAAAATTAAAATTAAAATGAATTTAAAGATGTAAGAGTCAACACATTATAATCCACAAGGGAAATTAACATGAAACTAAAGATGTAACACATTATAATCCACAAGAGTATTGCCTTGGGTTTCATGTTGCAAATCTGAATCATCTGATGTACAATCCTTGTAGACAAAATTAGTCAATCAATCCTTTTGGACCAGAACATATCAAGAAATACAAAAGCAAAGCCCATATATATTAATTTTTCTAGAGGGCTTTGCGTACACCTGAGGTTTTGATTTTTTTTTTTTTTTTTTTTTTTTTTTTGAGATGAAGGTTTTGACTCTATTCTAATGGAACTAAAAAAAAACACTCTCTAATTATCACTGTGGTCAAATCAAACCTTGAATAACTCCTTGAACACAATTTAATAGCATTAGTATTAAGCAATCAGAAACTCATGTCCTGCAACCACAAAACCACAAAAAAGAAAACCTCAGATTCAATAATGAGAAAATTAAACTAGCATTATTTTCTATTGAGAAAGAGCAGAAAGAAAATAATCTCCAATCCATTTGTCCTAGCAGGTGTAACTTCTACAATTCTAAGCACACAGCAACAAGGCGGAGCTAGAATTTTTTGTTTGGAGCCGAACTTTCGTACTAATATATAACTTATAAGGCAATATATCATACACAAGCGTAAACACACACACATATAAACCTTAATAATTTAATATTAAGAGTAAGTCATAATTTATATATCAATATATTATATACAAAATTATTAACTTTAATGTATATGCATTTACTAGATAACTTTTTAGGAAATGAGCAAATAACGGTTGTTAAATTTGATATTAGGCATGTACAAAAATATCAACAAAAAAAACTTAGTATCTTCCATAAAATTACACTCAATGATGATCTTTTATAAAATTAAATTCATCATAGTGAAATTCTTAAATTCATTTTCAATATAAATTACAAAGTTGTCTATAGAAGTAAATAGATATTTTTTTAGTATAACTAATAAAGTCTTTGAAGACATGAATATTGATCCAAACTTTAACAAATACAATAACAAATTTCACAATAAAAAATAAAACTGAGAAAACAAAAACTGATTTGCCACTATAACTATTAGGCCAATTAAAAAAGAAATTCAAAGAACACCATTGAACTAACTCAAACAAGGGCGAAGCCACCTATAACATTGGGGGGCCATGGCCTCCAAACCTGTTCGAACTTATGAGTTTTTTCCCCTACAAATTTGATCATTTTCTCATCATGTCATTTTTTTTCTCTAGCTGATTTTATTTTTTACTATTTGGATCTAGTTGCTTAATAAGTTGTGCTAATATTAATTTGTTTTTAGAAGAGAATTTAGGCTGCCATAGACATAAGACTTATTCTTTAAAAAAATTGAAAAAGAAATTGCTAAGAATTTTCCTATAAAATTCATATTGAATGAATTTTATTTAATGAAGAATCCCCGTTGAGCATGACTTTTATAAGAGATGCCAAATTTATTTTTATTTTTAAAATTTGGTACATGTTTATAGCAAATTAGAAAAATTTTATACACTCATTTGAGTTTAGAAATATTATTATATTTTAAATTTGATCAGTATATAATATATTTAGAAGACCGGTCAACTCCTATTTTATAGGCTGAATCTTTAAAGCTTTTAATAATTATATATACTATAAATTAATTTTTTAAAATTTTACCATGCCTGTGTATAGCTATGTCACTGCATCACATCAACCCAAAAACAAAAATTATTTTCTTTAGTTTTCCTTTGTTTTCTCGGCAGACATACACAATTTGATTCCAGAAATACATCAGAAACTTGCATATTAAATAAATAAACATCCACTATAAATAACCCTAATCATAAATAATAATAAAAAAAATTAAAAAAAAAAAAGTACCATCAAGAAGTGGTGAAGGTGACCCTAAAGCCGTATCCAGCAGGACGAGCAAGAAAGTAGTCATTTTGAGACGTATGCTTTGTACTGATCATCTTCCTTTGCTTTTTCTTGTGAAGCCTCTTTCCTTTCAACACTTCTATCATATCTTTCTCTTCTTCTTCCTTCGTCAACCCCATCTCCATCACAATCTTTCGCTTCTTCTTCTGCTTTGCCGCCTCCGGCTTCTTCGTAGTCGTAGCAGCAATGATCTCATTGGAGGCAGAGTCGTCCTTGTTGATGATATCTTTCTCTTCCTTGTCCTTCAAGGTAAAGGAAAAAGAAGGTGTCTCGGTGAACTTGGTGGGTGGTTTCTTCAGGCGTTGAATGTTCACGTGGCGGGTGGCCGGCCATGTGCCGCCTGGCAACGTGAAGCTGTGGAGGGTGCGAGATTGAAGAGGAGAAACAGAAGTCATACCATGCACTAATCCGTATAAGAAACGAGAAATTTAAACTCTGAATATCTTTTTGAAAAGTAAGGAGATGAAATGAGAACCTGTGCTTTTAATCCTAGTTTATAGGAGGAGCCTAGCTATCCTACGAGCACAAGGATTAGATTTTAAATAAATAAATTTATTTACCCTCTCGGCCCAAAATTTTTAGGTCGTTTAGAAAACCCAACGTTTAGAAAACCTAATATTGCGCCAAGCAACTTTTTGGTGTAATATTTAGAAGCCAAATCTAAATTCAAATTCAATCATTTCTTCAAATAATATTTCAATAAGAGTAGTGGTCGATTACAAACTCTATTGGAGTTATATAATTAATACCTAAAGAACATCATCTAGGTATTAATTTTTATTCCTAAACAAACAGTCCAGCGTGTAGATGACTCTTTTTTGGTTTTTTTTTTTTTTTTATTTAATCTGAATAAGATTTAGATTTGTTAGTTTTTTTATTTTTCAAAAAAAAAAAAAAACTTCTAAAGATAAATTAAGGACATAATAGGAATGTTAATAAATTAGTAACTTTGACTTTTTAAATACAACTTAATTTTGAAATATATCAAAAATAGAATACAGGTCAAACAATTCGAAATTGAAAAAGTATGTGTGGATAAATCGTTGAGAAAGTAAGTAGGGTATAGCCTAAGGCCCCGAATGGAAGAAAACCTCCCTAAAATTATAGCTCTGTTTGGGAACGCGGCAACGTGCCGCGTTCCCACGTTTCCAGTGTTTTTCTTTTTTAAGACCCGCATATGTCACTGTTCATTGGTCATGAACAGTGATTTTAGGTCAATGAACTGTAGCAAACAGTAAAAAAAATATTTTTTTTTTTTTTTAGTTTTTAATTTTCAGTCTTCAGTTTTCAGCAAAATAAGCGATATCCAAACGCATACTATATCATTTCACTTTCTATATTATATAATAAACTTTTGTATTAGAAACTGTAGTTGCATCAAGTGATTACACCAAATTGCAACAAATTTTTTTATATAAAACAATAATCATTTTTTTTTTATAAAATAGTAATTTAGTTGTTCTTGGATAAAGTAACAAAAAGTATTTTAACAAAGAGAATATGCAACCTAATTTTTGATTCTTATCAACATTTTAACCTACGTTTTGTGGTTATTTATTCAAAACAATATGATTTAGATTTTGCTATTGGCCTCAACTTTTTTTTTTTCCTTGATAAAGTAGAGAGAGAAAAAACTCCTTTTGTTTTGTTATTTTTTTTGTTTATATACGTTAGTTGTCACAATTTTATTCAAGCTAGTATGATTTAGGTTTTGTTATAATTAGCATCTAACTTCTACAAATATCTCTGTTTGATCGTGCGTGCTTAATCTCCATGTGCCATAATTGCAAATGGAGTTGTGGTTTATTTATGCACTATAAATTTTTACCTGTGCTTCACCTGTAAGAACAACCAACTAAAAGTGAAGAGAATGGCGAACCTTCTCCATAAAGATTCATCAAATCCCTAAAGCAGGGAAAGCAATATTTACAATTTGTAAATCAAAACTGGTGAGAACCACAAAGAAGCTCGATCTAGAGATGAATGTTTGGAGGCTGACTATATGTTTCATAAGTAGATTAAAACGTAGGGTGCGTTTGGTATTGGCTTAAAAAGCCAATTATTTTTACTATTTAGTTTATTTTTGTTACTATACATGAGTCTCATTGCACTTTTTAGTACTATTCATGCGTCCTATTGTACTATTTTAACTACTTTTTAGATTTATCTATTGTACTTTCAGCAAAAAATTTTCAGTTTCAACTAAATAAATTGATCTCAAATAGACACGTAATTTAAAAGTATCCTCTTAACTTATTTTTCAATTTTAACTAATCCAGATGGTGGGGCAGAATTGACAACAGAGGACCCCCATTTATGTATGGTTGAAAGAGATCGAAATGTCAAAGAAACTCACAAATGGATGAAAATACTTAGTTCACAGGTTACCAGGCCTAGATGTTAGCTATTTGCTTTGTTCAAGACTTGAGCCCCCCTTAAAAACAAACATGATTATAAAAATAGAATCGGATTTTTCTAATATAAATTTGGGGTTATACAAATCTCTATTGTTGTATGATAATAAAATAAAATAAAAAAGGTAAGTTAGCCATACACTAAATGTTGAAGCAATGAAACTGTTACTATATTTAGTGTATATCATTGAAGAAGTTTGTGTTTTTTACAAATTTCATAAAATAGGATTTTCTCTGGCCTCCATTTATAAGACATTGTAGTGAAACTCTAGCAGTTATTTTGTTTATTTTAATTTATTCTAGAGGAAGATGCACAAGAAAAATCTTTAGTAAAGAGATTTTTGGTATGTGGTGAGTGATTGCAAAGGATACAAATCAACTTATTGTTAATCTACATATTTTTGTGCTATATTGTTGGTTACACAAATAGGTGACATATGGGAAATTAATAATTGATTCAAAATATGATGGTTTTATGCTTTACCTATCTGTTGGTATCCCACAACAATTTTCACAATGATATTCTTTCATTTTATTACACTGGATCCAAGTTCTTCAAGAATCACAGAGACTTCACTTCTCTAGTTCTCATTAACGTAGGTAACTAGGATGCTGTTGTTGGAAGGAAAATGATGCAGCTCCTTTCAGCTTATCATTTGTTGGGGCTGATAGCTCTGATTGAACAAAGATGGACGCTCTTCACCATTGTAAATGAGAGCCCGTATAGTATAGTTTGTTGGGGATATAATTTCTATTGAAAAAAGATTCTATTATCAAGTATAAACTACACTTTCATGAAAATAAATTCTTCTTCCTCTTATTTTATTTTTATATAATTATTTGCATTTTTCTTATCAAGCCTTTTTTTAATTATTAAATCGTTCTTATAAACAGATAAGAAAGATGGACACTCCTCACCATTGTAAATGAGAGCCCGAACTATATAGTTTGTTGGGATATAATTTCTATCAAGAAAAAAAGATTCTATTATCAAGTATAAACTATACATACTTCTCAAAAAAAAAAAGTATAAACTATACATACTTTCATTAAAAAAAATTCTTCTTCCTCTTATTATATTTTAATATAATTATTTGCATTTTTCTTATCAAGTTTTTTAAAAAATAATTAAATCATTGTTATAAACAGATAAGAAAATATATATATAAAACTTAATTTGTACAATAGTCAGAACATTTAAATGCATTATTTGATGTTGATATTGAAAAGAAAGGAGAAGTTCAGAAGTAATCCTTGATTTATGTATGCTAGATTGTTTCTATCTTTCCTTCTTAAGTACGTAATTTATTGATACGTTTGTTGTATTTGTTTTAATATCATCTTCATTATTGTTATTATTTTAATGATTTGTTATGCAACTTAACTAATTGGGGTCTACTTATGTTTAGAAGATTTATATCAGTTCAAAAAATATATTCTGAGGAAGTAAGCACAACCACAAATAATTTTACAATTTTTGTCACTTCACACTGTCTTAAATTTTCTCATCAAGAAAAAAATTTAAACTTTTTCCAAATGGAAGAGAAATAGAAGATGATTTGAAAGTTCAAATAGAGTTTACCATACACAGGCTGTATGTTGGTTTTAAGCATTAAAAGTTGGTTTGAAAGACGTGTTGTTTTCTATACATATTTTTATTCATGGGTAAAGGAATGATGAAAATTATTGACTATATTATACGAGATTCTAAAATTATGTATGAAACAATTATATTTATAACTAAAACCGTGTAACACAGATTCAGCACAAAAAAAAAACCATGTAACACAGGATTACAAATAGTATAATATATTACTATATTCCATTTATTTGTCTTATAGCATTGCTCATAAATAATACTGTAACAAAAAAGTAAGGCCTATAATTTAGAATAAAACAACATAAAAATTATTTTTCAAATATTATGCTCTTTTCAAATATTCAACATTTTATTAATATGTTTTAATATGATTGCGGTAGTTTAAAAGTGTAAAAATTTTCAATCTCCCAAAAATTGATCATAATTGTAGGATTTGAGAAAAAAAAAATTGAATGTGCTAAACACGTTGCCAGCACAGATTAGAGAGCACATCAATGTATTTAGTTCATCTCAAAATGGTTATATTTTGCCTATATTGAACAAAATAAGTCCTTTGTAAGAGGTTGAAATTAAACAACAGAAAATGAAAACTCCAAAGCCATCTCCAAGACTATTTGCAAATTGTCCAAATGGCAAGACTTGTATTCACCCACTAAAAATTATCAGCATCTACATTAATGAATTTTACCACTAAAAATACAAATATTGAATCTAACATGTTTGTGTAGCTTCATTAGTTACAAATAGTATCCAAAGAATTGATACAAGTTGCGTTAATGAATTTTACCACTAAAAATACAAATATTGAATCTAACATGTTGTGTAGCTTCATTAGTTGCAAACAGTATTCAAAAGAATTGATACAAGTTGTGTTATCAATTCCTGGGAAAAAAAAAAGCACATGTTATAGGTCTTGTTTTTTTTCTCTTGAATGTGAAAAGTTTAAAGTAACAAAATGTACCTAGCTCAAGGGTGACATTAAAGTACTTTCTTGAAGAATGAAGCATTCTTGTATAACTAAACATGGGATAACTGGATAAGCAATAGAAATCTCCAGAGGAAAGAATGATAATTGAACATCTCCTAAGAAAAAAAGGAAAGAACATGAGAACTAGCTTGTGGAGCCAGTGAAGTAGTTGATTTTTTTCACTTGAATTTATTGATGCATTCTTGTAGAGTTAAACATGAGATAAGCAATAGACATCTCCAAGGAAATGAATGATGATTGAACATATTCTTAAATAGAGAGAGGAAATAGTAACAAATAAACTTAACAAGCAAAGTAATTATACTTTTGTATCTAATCTATTATACTTTTTAGAATAAAAAGAGTCTTCAAACTCTCTATAACCTTGTTTCGAACACAAATTCTCATTGCCTAATAAGCAATAACAACAGCAGCCTTTCGTGTAACTCCTTTCTAAATGCTAAACCCCTTGCTTAAAGCATATTCATTATAAAGATTATATGCTTCTTCTTTGGAACTCACTTGAAGTCCCAAGTTTAATTTCAATGTATTCCTCCAAAATTAAATTCTCATGATTTTCACTTTTATCATTGTCACCAACTGAATCAAAAGCATTTTCTTAAAAATCCATAACTAGTCTAGCCTAATCATGAAAAAAGAATATTGAATAAAACAACTTGAACAAACGGAACTCATAATTTTATAATAACACAACCAGGGACTTACACTAAGAAAAGACAAAGGAAGTGATAGATTGAAAACCTTAGTGTAGAATATTAGAATGAAACGGTTTATTGGAATCAATTCCTTCAGCAAACCCAACAGAACAGAACCGTCGCATCCCTACACCAATGCCAAATTCAAAGAGATACAGGTCAGTTTCAATATCCTAATGAGTTTTTCAACTCCTTGTTTCACAGAAGCTGGGTATATATATCAGAAACAAATATATATCTTGTTCAAGATATCAAATATGCAACATGATTCAGGTTCTAGTTTCCTATCTATCTACTTTCCACACTAAAATTGTGATAAGTGAAAAACCCATCTGTAGTTGCAAAGAAATAAGAAGAAAATGTGAAAAAAGTACTGAAAAGAAACAGAGTAGAAAGGAAAATTACCCATTTGCGTCGTTGGGTGTCGGAATCGGTGAGTGAGAAAGTGGGGCGGGTTCTCCAAACCGACAGTGACGCTAGAAAAAAGAGTAAAGGCGATTTTCAGAGGATATAAAGGCCGGTCTGGTTGGACTGGTGATGCTCGGCAGTGACTGTGAGAACTCGCACCGTAGGTAGGGGAAGAGTAGTGTGGCGACAAGAAAATGGAAGAGGCAATTGTGGATGGAAGGAAGTTTGGGTGTGAGAGAGAGAGTAATGGTTGATTTTGGGAATTAGATTTGAAAGGGAAGAAGGAGAGAATAAGCGGCAGGGTTTCAAAAATTTTCAATTTAATTTGAATGAGAAAGGATGGTGGAGACAGAGAGAGTAGAAAGTGGCGCGTTCTGAAATTTTTTGAAGGGCAAGATTGTATTTTTGTTTGAGTTAGTGGAGTAAACTGAGGTGGCTTTTCTTGGACAGATGTCAAATATTTATTCGGCATAAAACACCAAATATCTGAGGATGACTTATATTAGAAAGAGAAATGATATGTCCATAATATTTTCACAATATTTTTACAACAAATCTAAATTTGCAGATTGTTACTGCTTGTTATTGTTGAAGCAAAAAATATTTAAATTTAAACTGATAACAACTAACCACCTATAATTTATTATAAAAATATTATAAACGTAGCTTTTTTCCTTGACTAAAGCTAATGTCTCATCTACACTTATGTCACCTGCAACGTCAAAAAACTAAAGAAAGAGCAATAAATGCAGAGATTCATATACAATTAGATGAAAATATTCAGAGTACCTAGGTTTTCGACATGGTGCCAGTGACAAACTCATGCCCTGAACCAAAATTGCTTCAAATTAGTTAAATGTGTCGATTTATTATAAGTTTATAAAAATATGATAATTGAATTAGAAATTCTTACTTAACAAAATTGCTTTAGATTTGGTCAATCTGCAATGATCATAACCTAATATATCTAAAGAAAGTTTTTTTTTTTTTTTAGAAAGAATCTAAAGAAAGTTAAAACCACTCATGCCGTTGTCCAAAAATAAATAAATTAATAACACTTGTATAACTTGTTAGGTTATAAATTGACTTCAGTTAATTAATTTAATTATTTAAATTGATTAATTAGTCAAATAATGTAGCAGATATTAAATGACACTGTGATTTGATCACAATGAAAAAATATATGTAGACAAAAACCTCACCTGATGGACTCAGAACTCTTAAAGAATGCACTCATCAAGAACAAGTAATTACAAGTATAAAAAATCTTATACCACTAACTTATCTAGAAGCACCCCTACAGTAGAACCTACTGAGCTATATTAGTCTCAGCTTCAATCCCAAAATTAGATTTGTTTTTATAGAGATTTCTCATTTGCACGGATCCCCATTATGTGATTAACAGCACAGCATTAGTTGATTATTGTTTTTTGGCAAAGTTTTTCAATCCACATTTGTAGATCTCGAAGAAGCTTAGTAAAAAATCCAAGGCATACAAAAAATCGTAGCAACTCCTTGTCGATGGTTCTTTTTACGTTTATTTTTCTAATAAGGATGTCGGGCCCGGCGCTTCGCGAAATAGGCTCCAAAGTACCATTCTGTTGCTGCCGATTTGTGCGCAAACATTGAGTCCAAGTCCAAAGAAAGACGCTACAAAATGGGCTCATCCTTTGTTTCTGCCACAGCAGGAACTTTTCTCCAATTTCTGCCGCAGATCTGACTTTTCTGCCGTGCAGCAAAACTCTGTGCAGTAAGCTGTCTGCTGTGCAGTAAAGCTTCTTGCTGGGCTTATCCTCTGTTCCTGCCGCAGAAGGAACTTTTCTCCAGTTTCTGCCATAGGTCTGACTTTCCTGCCGTGCAGCAAAACTCTGTGCAGTAAATTGTCTGCTGTGCAGTAAAGCTTTCTGCTGGACTTATCCTCTGTTTCTGCCACAGCGGGAACTTTTCTCCAATTTTCTGCAACAGATATGACTTTTCTACCGTGCAGCAAAACTCTGTGTAGTAAATTGTCTGCTGTGCAGTGAGCTGTCTGCTGTGCAGTGAGCTGTCTGCTGTGCAGTAAAGCCTTCTGCCATGACAGTAAAGCCTTTTGCCGTGCAACCTGGGTGACTACTCTTCATTTCTTTTACTGCAGAAATATTGTTTCTTACTTCCTGCACATAAACAAATCTAAAACCCAAAGAAAATACTAATCAAGCAAATGTTAGCTTACATGGGTTAGCATATTCTCAAATATATACATACATATATTCGTAAATATACTTATACGTATTAATATATATTTTGCAGAACATGAGAAACAAGATATACGTATATATACTTATGGCAGGATAATGAGTCAAAAGTAAAACACGTAATAATAAATAAAGAAGAAAGTTTCAGCAAAAAAGGTTGAATACGGTGAATGTAATAAAAGGGTGTTACAGCAGAATAACTAGTACAGCAAGTAAAGATACCACAGCAGGACAACTGATGCAGCAGGCGTGATAAAAAACGTACTACAGCAGAATGACTAAATGCGGCAGACATAAGTTATAATGAGAGAAATAAAAAACATTTGCAACCAAAACAAGTTTTGAATCTTCCCATAGAATAAGTAAACCAAGAAGGAACCCAAACCCCAACTTGAACAACCTTATCATAGGCTTCTGCCATAAAAGTTGTGCATTTTGGAGAATAGGCTTAAATGGCTACTGGCTATTACTTTTGGAGACTTCAAAGAGTGGGTTTGCTAAGGGGGAGGGAAAAGATGGTCTATTGATGCATGCTCCTATTCCTGCCATGTTTTCTCTCTTCGTTTTACCACTTTATTTCTTTCTTTCTTTCCGTTCTTTTACTTGTAGGCTGTGTTTGTTTTGGCTTCAAATGGTTTCCGGAAATGCTTTTACACCCACGTGTGTGTTTGGTAAGGACTGAAAATTTGGTCAAACGGAATTAGAATTCCGTGTTGACCGTAAAATCACATGCTTTGGGTGTAAAATCATTTCCGGTTGTATTTTACCTTCAAATGAATTACACCCTCAGCTAAAGCACACGCACTCCTCACAGACCTTTCTCCTCTCCAAGCTCAGTTGTGACCAAGTTGAAACACTCCTCAGATCGCGCCGGCGCCTTCGATCTCGTCTGATCGCGCCTTCGTTCTCATCCGATCGCGTTCCCGATCTCGCCTTCGATCTCGTCCAATCGCGCCTTCGATCGCGTTCCCGATCTCACCTTCGCGCCTTCTCGCCTTCGTGTTCCCGATCGCGCCTTCGATCGCGTTCCCGATCTCGCGTTCCCGATCTCGCCTTCGCGCCTTCTCGCCTTCGTGTTCCCGATCGCGTTCCCGATCTCGTCCGATCACGCCTTCGATCTCCTCCTCAATCATCACTCTTTCCCGATCTCTCTTTCCCTCAATCTTTCCCTGTTTCTTCCTCTCGTGAAAAATTGTGAATAATAAAAGATGTTTTAATTTGGATTTTTGGTTGTGTTAAGTGCATGGATTGAAATTTTTTGTTATAAAATTTGTTTGGGAGCTGAGAAAATTGATGAGAAAATATGTAAAATTTGTAGGAAAATAGCATTTTCAGAATGTTACCAAACACCGTAAATCGTTTTTTTGACTATTTTCTATTGCAAAACTAAACACCCAGATTTTATTTTACTTACGGAAATTCACTTTCTCCTGCATTCATTTTACACTTGGAATTTGATTTACATTGAACCAAACGCACCCTTAGTTTTTTTTTTTACTACTCTCCTGTCGTGGGTTCCTCCTTTTATAGTGAGCTAATTCAATGGAATTTCTCCCTTTTACCCCTAGGGCTTCACTAACTATTTTTAGTTTGTTGTGGTTATCTCTTTAGGACTACCCACTAACCCATTGGTTGCCCCGACCACTGCTATGGCTCAGTACATGTTTGCTGCACCGCTATTTCACAACAAAATTCTCTTTTGTTTGTTCCTGCTGTATACATCTACCTCTTGGTTTAATTGGATAAGGATTGGGTTACCTCACTACCTAGCTCTATGGCATGCATCAAATGGTCCCAACCATTTATTACTTCTTTTGGGTAAGATACCATCCCAGCAGGATATCTTTCCAAAAGAAGTCACTGCGGGAAACCAAATATAGACCCCCTTTTCCCCCCACTACCAGACCACACCCTCTGAATCCCCTTAACCGTGGGCCTACCTCCTTTGTATTGGCTGGGTACAGGTTGGTGGAGCTCCGGCCCTTGTGTGCTTGCTCCACTATCTTCTACTTTTGTTTTCTTTCGTTCCCACGCCGTTTCTGCCGTAGCAGATTAGTTTTGTTTTGTTCTGCTGCATGTTTTTGTCTTGTTCCTTCATGCGTTTCCTACTACATTTGTCATTTCCTTTAGTTTGGCTTTTCATTCATGCGTTTCCTGCTGCTGACACTTCCTGTTATTCCTTGTTTCTTCTCACCATGCTTCTTCATATTAGTTTTTCATACCTATCTTTTTATACGAAAGGATTTGGGCCTTTGTGGGCCAGATAATGTTGATTGGATCAAAAGGGTCTTGGGCTCAATTTGTCTTCATCTACCGAAGTCATTCTGCCAGAGAACTGCATTCTGCGGCAAAGCTGCATCCTACTACAAAGCTGCATCCTGCTGCAAATTTGTATTCTACTGCAGATCACTTTCCCTTGCATTTCTTTTTTTGGACCCCTTTTGCTCTTTGGGCCATTGTTTTTCATTGGGCTTTCTTCTTCATGGGCTTTTGGTTACGGATTCGCAAAATTAGGCATCAACACTCCTATAAAACATGTATCTATGTATGTCTTTGTATGTATAATGATGGTTGTAAAATATAGCTTTTATATGCTTTGGAAGCCTAATGCACAAAACCCTAGAAAAGTCTTGTTATCATGGGCTGAAATAGATCTTGGATTTCAAATTTCCCATGGCTCAATAGATCGATGGTGTCAAGCTAGGTATCGAGATTTATTAAATCTCGATAGATTAACAGGTATTGAGCAAATGTCAAGATCTGCAATTTTAGCTTTTCTTGCGCAATTTCTTAAGTATTCTTATGTCATCAATAACATCAATTTTTGGACACTAAATGATCTTCTTGAACCATTAGAATTGAAGACTCAAATACAAATAAAGTTGAACCATTAGAATCGAAGACTCAAATACAAATAAAATGAGTTTTGTTCTCAGATATGTCAATACATAAAAATATGACTCTCACATAACTATATAAGTTTAATTACCTGGTATTGGAGATGACTGCGGATGAAAAAGCCATTAACTGCAACTATGTTGTGCATAAAATTCCATTGAAGCAACATATTTACTTTACAGTAAACCGTCAGATGTAGAATGCATAAGTCTGAACATTAGCTTCAGAATACCAACAATGTATTTCAGCTCCGAAGCAAATTTAAGGGCTTAAGATTTTCATTAATATATTATAACGTTCTCTAAGGTTAACTGTCAAGTCAAGCATAACGATATATTACAGAGTTACCATTATAATAAAAAAAATTAAAAATTAAAAAAAAAAACTCTAGAAATTAAAGAACCTAAGAAATGAGAAACAGGCTAACCATGAGCATATATAAAAGCTTGTTGCTTGACCAAATGGCTATCTGGATAAAAAAAAAAAAAATTTAGATTTCAACAATATCCATCATATCAGGTCCTAATAGACCAAATATCTGCCAGTTGAGAAGATAGTCAAACAAAAGTTGTTGCTTAATTTCACATAAAGACAAAATTTAGGTATAATACTTTAGATGTTGTTCTTTAAGTTTCCTTTTTAAGATTCAGCTATATGACTACTTAACTTAAAAATACACTTTCATAAAAAAAAAAAATTTATATAGCAGAATCTTAAGAGAGAAACTTAAGAAACAACACCTAAGTATTGTGTCTAAGCCTTTTCCAATTAGACAAAAAAATTAGATTCCCATACTTTTGGTTTAGGAGAAGCACCTAGTAGCTATACAAGATAAGCTTCCAGCAATTTCTCAGTTTCCAATATCATAATACTTCTTTAAATCATGTCAAGTTGAATGTCAACAAATAACTTGCATATATCCAATTCATCCAAACATAGTTGAACCCTCAAGAATGCATAATTAATATTCAAGCGCAGAGAGAGAGAGAGAGAGAGAGAGACCTAAGAAATGTATAGCCTATCTGAGACGAGAATGCAGTATCAAGAAGATAACACACTTTTGGTATTCCCCATCTGCTAGGCTGATGAGCCCACCAGAAGATGAACACCCCTTTGGTGGTATGTTCTCTTGCGAATATATATATGCTCGTCTTACAAGTTACAACAACTAAATCACATTGGAAGAAGCAGCTTCAGATTAAAAGAAAAATTAAAATTAAAATGAATATAAAGATGTAATAACAGTTGACACATTATAACCCACAAGAGTGTTGCCTTGGGTTTCAAGTTGCAAACAAAATCTAAATCATCTGAAATACAATCCTCGTAGACAAATTAATCGATCAATCCTTCTTGGACCAGAGCATATCTAGAAATTCAAAATCAAAACCCATGTGTATAATTTTTCTAGAGGGCTTTGCGTACAATATATACCTGAGGTTCTGACTTTTATTTTTCTTCCTAAGATGAAGGTTTTGATTCTATTCTAATGGAACTAAAAAAATTAAATTAAATAACCTCTAATTATCTCTGTAAAGTGTAATCAACTCAAACTTTGAATTACTCCATGAACACAAATTAATAGTACTAGCCGCAAACCTGCGCGTTGCGCATGATAATTATTTTTATGATGGTTTTATTAATTTTTTTTATACAATTTAAACTAATTTAATAAAGAGTAATGTATATTTATGATTATTATAAGAATAATCATAAATATAATATAGGAATAATCATAAATCATAAATCTAATAATTTGTGTTGTACTAAAATGAAAAAAAAAAAATTTTCTTAAAAATTCAAAAGGCAAGTTAACGAAAATATTTATTTTTTAATAAAATTTAGTTATAACATTTTGTGAATTATTAAAAAGAATATAAAATTTGGAAATTATTCTTTCAGTTTTAAACAAACTTTTTCAAACTTATTTTTTCTGCCTATAATCCAAAACACTGAAAAAAGTAACTAAAAAAATTAATAAAACTTAACTATGATTAATTGAGCCAATTAGAAAAACAATTTGTTGTTTATAATCAACTAAGGTTATTTTCTTTGTAGAAATTGTAATTTTGTCCACCCAAAACATATTATCAAATAAACAATTATTAGCAAAATTTAAGAATTAAATTTTTATATATGCATTGTTATAATAATAATAATAATAATAATAATAATAATAATAATTGCGAAAGATAAAATTTTCTCTCATCCAATAATTTTTGTTTAGCCAACCTTTGCTTTTCTCTAAATAAATGGCATTATAGAGTACTTTTAATACAATTATTAAAAGTATTTTGTCCACCACAAAAGATTAAAAAATAAACAAAAATGATTAAAGTCTCATAATTTAACATCTTAATTGAGCACTATTAAAATCATGCTATTAAATTACAATAACTACCAAATTAGATTATCCAAATCATGCTATGTAGTAAAATAATATTATTTTTATATTTAATCATTTATAATGCAATATAGGATAACATTTAACAACCAAAAAGAGAGAGAAAAAAAAAACAATTTAAAAAAATAAAACTGAATTGCATTAACCTAAAGTAGATTAAAGAATATAAAAAATTTTCAACCTAAAGCGAAGATGCACGAAAAATAAAAAATAATAATCCACCCAAAAATTATGCGTGTGTGTGTGTGTGTGTGTGAGAGAGAGAGAGAGAGAGAACCTTTTTTTTTTTTTTTTTTTGTAAGGAAAAACTATGCATAGAATGAAAAAGATAGTGATAAATTTATAGTAAGATGGTGTAAATAAGAAGAAACAAAAGTAGAGGAAGATGAAGGGAAAGATGAAGAATAATATTAATGTAGAAGGTAATGGGAAGATGAGAAGGTGAGGGAAGGTGAAAGGTTGGAGAAGTATTGGGAAGATGAAAAGGTAAGGGAGAGAAAAAAGTTGGAAAAGTGAAAATATGAAATAATAAAATATTGAAAATAATTATAAGAAAATAGAAAGAAAGAAGATAATGACGTGGACGCTAACGTGGCTCAACGTGAGCGCAATAACATTAAACGCAATATTATATTTTTATATTTAATCCTTTATAATGCAATATAGAATAACATTTAACAATCAAAGAGAGAGAGAAAAAAATAACAATAATTAAAAAAAAAATTGAATCGCATTAACCTAAAGTAGATTAAAGAATACAAAAAATTATCAACCTAAAGTGAAGATACAAGAAAAATAAAAAATAAAAATCCACCCAAAAATTTTGTGTATGTGAGAGAGAGAGAGAGAGAGAGAGAGAGAGAGAGAGAGAGAGAGAAGGAGAGAAAGAGAGAACATTTTTTTTGTAAGGAAAAACTATGCATAGAATGAAAGAGATAATGAAAAATTTATAGTAAAAGGGTGTGAATAAGAAGAAACAAAAATAGAGGAAAATGAAGAGAAAGATGAAGAATGGTATTAATGTAGAGGATAGTGGGGAGATGAGAAGGTGATGGAAGGAGAAATGTTAGAAAAGTAATGGAGAGATGAAAAGGTAAGGAAGGAAGAAAGGTTAGAGAAGTGTAAATATGAAATTAAAAAATATTAAAAATAATTATAAGAAAATGGAAAGAAAAAAGATAATGACGTGGACGCTGACGTGGCTTAACGTGAGCGCAGCAGCATTAAACGCTACGCTTCAGCTTTTAGTAATATATAATTTGGAAATTATTCTTTCAGTTTTAAACAAACTTTTTCAAACTTATTTTTTCTGCCTATAATCCAAAACACTGAAAAAAGTAACTAAAAAAATTAATAAAACTTAACTATGATTAATTGAGCCAATTAGAAAAACAATTTGTTGTTTATAATCAACTAAGGTTATTTTCTTTGTAGAAATTGTAATTTTGTCCACCCAAAACATATTATCAAATAAACAATTATTAGCAAAATTTAAGAATTAAATTTTTATATATGCATTGTTATAATAATAATAATAATAATAATAACAATAATAATAATAATAATAATAAAAATTGCGAAAGATAAAATTTTCTCTCATCCAATAATTTTTGTTTAGCCAACCTTTGCTTTTCTCTAAATAAATGACATTATAGAGTACTTTTAATACAATTATTAAAAGTATTTTGTCCACCACAAAAGATTAAAAAATAAACAAAAATGATTAAAGTCTCATAATTTAACATCTTAATTGAGCACTATTAAAATCATGCTATTAAATTACAATAACTACCAAATTAGATTATCCAAATCATGCTATGTAGTAAAATAATATTATTTTTATATTTAATCATTTATAATGCAATATAGGATAACATTTAACAACTAAAAAGAGAGAGAAAAAAAAAAACAATTTAAAAAAATAAAACTGAATCGCATTAACCTAAAGTAGATTAAAGAATATAAAAAATTTTCAACCTAAAGCGAAGATGCACGAAAAATAAAAAATAATAATCCACCCAAAAATTATTCGTGTGTGTGTGTGTGTGTGTGTGTGTGAGAGAGAGAGAGAGAGAACCTTTTTTTTTTTTTTTTTGTAAGGGAAAACTATGCATAGAATGAAAAAGATAGTGATAAATTTATAGTAAGATGGTGTAAATAAGAAGAAACAAAAGTAGAGGAAGATGAAGGGAAAGATGAAGAATAATATTAATGTAGAAGGTAATGGGAAGATGAGAAGGTGAGGGAAGGTGAAAGGTTGGAGAAGTATTGGGAAGATGAAAAGGTAAGGGAGAGAAAAAAGTTGGAAAAGTGAAAATATGAAATAATAAAATATTGAAAATAATTATAAGAAAATAGAAAGAAAGAAGATAATGACGTGGACGCTAACGTGGCTCAACGTGAGCGCAACAACATTAAACGCAATATTATATTTTTATATTTAATCATTTATAATGCAATATAGAATAACATTTAACAATCAAAGAGAGAGAGAAAAAAATAACAATAATTAAAAAAAAAAATTGAATCGCATTAACCTAAAGTAGATTAAAGAATACAAAAAATTATCAACCTAAAGTGAAGATACAAGAAAAATAAAAAATAAAAATCCACCCAAAAATTTTGTGTATGTGAGAGAGAGAGAGAGAGAGAGAGAGAGAGAAGGAAAGAAAGAGAAGGAGAGAAAGAGAGAACCTTTTTTTTGTAAGGAAAAACTATGCATAGAATGAAAGAGATAATGAAAAATTTATAGTAAAAGGGTGTGAATAAGAAGAAACAAAAATAGAGGAAAATGAAGAGAAAGATGAAGAATGGTATTAATGTAGAGGATAGTGGGGAGATGAGAAGGTGATGGAAGGAGAAATGTTAGAAAAGTAATGGAGAGATGAAAAGGTAAGGAAGGAAGAAAGGTTAGAGAAGTGTAAATATGAAATTAAAAAATATTAAAAATAATTATAAGAAAATGGAAAGAAAAAAGATAATGACGTGGACGCTGACGTGGCTTAACGTGAGCGCAGCAGCATTAAACGCTACGCTTCAGCTTTTAGTAATATATAGATTAGTATTAAGCAGTCTTACTCATGCATGTCCTGCAACCGCAAAACACAAAATAACGTCAGATTCAATAATGAGAACTCTAGCATTATTTGCTATTGAGAAAGACTGAAAAGGAAATACTCTCCAATCCATTTGTCATAACAGGTGTAATTTCTACCATTTTTAAGCACACTACAATAGGGGCAGAGTTGCGATTTTTTTTTTTTTTTTTTTGAGAGGGGCTAAACTTTGGTACTAATATAATATAATATTACTCAAGGCAAACCTCCATGTTAGAGATATATTAGCCAATTAGTATAAGTCCAAGCCTAATTCTACTTTGAATGTATACCAAGTCCCCCTACTTGTACTAGAAATTTATTAGTCTAAGGTTTAGTCTACTATATATACACATGTTATGGATCATTATAATATAGGATTTGTACTGCATTCTAATATATTAATAATGTAGCCATTTAGGATTTCTTCCGTGGATGTAGCCGTTAAGCTGAACCACGTAATTCTCGTGTATTATTGTATTTTACACTTTATGCTTTCTCTTCCGCATTCATACTGGTATATTCAACATGGTGTATCAATGCTAATATTTATCACTCCATATACATGTAGAAACACATACACACATTAATAGTAGGAGTAAGTCATAATTTTATAAATATATTGTATACAAAGTTATCGGCTTTAACATATATATATATATATTGTTAGATAATTTTTCAGGATATAAGCATATATACAACCGGTATTAAAGTTTGATACTAGACATGTACAAAAAAAATCAAATAATAACTTACCATTTTTCATAAAAATTATACTTGATGATGATCTTTAATAAAATAAAATTCAATTTTACCATCCTCATAATGAAATTCTTAAATTTATTCTCAATATAAAAAACAAATTGTTTACCGAAGTAAATGAACATTTTTTAATGGAACACATAAAGTCTTTGAAGACAAGAACGATCCAAAATTTAACAAATTATACAAAGAGCGAATTTTACAATAAAATATAAAATTGAGAAAACACACACACACACACACACACACACACACACATATATATATATATATATATATATATATATATATTCCTTTGTTTTCTTAGCAAACAAGCACAGTTTTATCCATGAAATACAACAAAAACTTGCATATTAAAAAAATAAAAACAAATTAAAGAAATAACTTTATTATAAAAACCCTAATCATAAAATTAAAATAGAAAAAGAAAAAACGAATACCATGCGTGTACGTAGCTATGTCTTTGCATCAAAACAATCCAAAAAAAAAAAAAATATATATATATATATATATATTACTTTCCTTCGCTTTCTCGGTGGACAAGCACAATTTGATTCCTGAAAAATTCAACAAAAACTTGCATATTAAAAATAAACTAATCGCTAACCCGTGCAATGCACGGAAAAGCTATCGGGTATGAAGGTTTAATATTCTCAATTATTTAATAAATGCATGAAAGAGTACAAATTTAAGAACAAATTATTCAATATTTCTAATTAATCAAGATGAACCACAACAATAGCAAATATGTTAACCCATCCAACAACAAAAATACAACTCATAAGCTTAAATTATATCCAAACACAAACAAATGAAAAAAAAAAAAGGTCTTATATTAATACAAAGAGAGAAACAAAACAAAAGGCTAAATGTAAATTAAAATTATAAAACATTAATAGTGGTTGTTGTAAACCACAAAACATATACAAAGCTATTTAAAATCACTACTATCAAAAGAATTGTCAAAAGAGATAGCACTATTAATAAAAAAAACAATCAATACTAAATATAAAATAATATAAATAATAAAATAAACAGTCAATACTAAATATAAAATAATATAAATAATAAAATAAATAATGCAAGCGCACGAAGTTAACACTTGATGGACATGACGGAGGCATATAAACTTGAATTTGAAAGCTTCACAGGCTTGGTAAGGCAAAGGCACACAAAACAAAATAAGGTTGAGAAGACAAAAGAATGAAAGGAAAAAGAAACAAAGCAAAAAGAAAGGAGCTTGAGTTAAAAAAAGAAAGAAAGGAGTCTTGGCGAAGAAGACGAAGAAGATGGAAGTGACAACAGCTATCTGGTATCGACTTCCGTTTTTCTCTATGGTTTTTTTGTGTGGATAATATTTAAATGATCTGAGTTTTGGGTTTTGGGGGAAGGAGATTGTAGCGTGAGAATGTCAAAAGAACAATTCATATGTTAAAATATTGAGATTTGTATTGTTTTTATAGTGTTTACGATAACCTCACAAATTTGGAGATAAATTATCAACATTTGAGTTTGAGTATAAGTTGGACTTGTTAGGGAGATAGAGTTTCACTCCTTATTAATAAAATATTATTAATTATAATATTTATTTAAATAATGCTGATGTGGAAAATTGTGGAGAAATCAGAGGCTTCGATTTTATATATATATATATATATATATAGATAAAAAAAACCTCCACTGTAAATAATCCTAACAAAATAAATAAATAACCTCCTCTGTACGTAAGTACCATCAAGAAGTGGTGAAGGTGACCCTAAACCTCCCTTATTCTCAGGTTTGGGCAGCTATGAAAAAAGGGAAGGACACCTTCCAAAAAGGTATTATCTGGAACATTGGGAGGGATAGTAACCTGAACTTCTGGAGTGGACAAGTTCAGGCCCTTTAAGAAAGCTAATTCAGTGCCTTTTTTCGTTGGAGGAGTCTAACAGGAAAGTTAAAGAAGTCATTTTAGCAGAAGGTTGGAATTGGTTAAGTATTTCGATTCAATTGCCCCAAGATATAGCAGGTGGAATACAAGCAACTCCGTATGCTATTGCGGCAAGAAGCCAAGATACATTAGAATGGGACGGATCCCACAATGGCAATTTTGATCTTAAAAGCGCTTATAGGATAGCCTCAAGTAATGAGAACACCCAGGCTTTTAAAGGGCAGTGGATATGGAAGCTTAATATCCTTCCTTGGATCCAAGTTTTTCTTTCGAAGTGCTATCACAAGAGCTTAGGAGTAAAAACTTGCTTAGCTTCTAGAGGAATCTGTTTGGATATCACTTGCCCTCTTTGTCTCCAACAGCCTGAAACAATTATGCATGCTCTAAGGGATTGCCAGGTAATAAAAGCTATTTGGCTTCAGCTAGGGAGAGATAGGCTTGGTGATAGATTCTTTGTTAGTGACTTGGAGGACTGGCTGGCAGATAATGGTATGTTTAATTACCCCTACTCTCCTAATCAACCCCCCTGGAAGTTTGTTTTTCTATTCTCCATTTGGTTTATTCAGTTAAAAATGAACCTGTTGGTGCTTCAAAATAAATCAACCCATCATAGTTTGATCCTTGAAATATTGAGCAAATCCTCGGAATTTTTTCACTGCAATCTGTCTCCTAAAAATTCTCCCAGAATGACCACCAAATTCATTAAGTGGGAAAAACCTGCTAGTGGGTGGGTGAAGCTCAACATTGATAGCTCTGCTCTAGGGAACCCCGGGATTGCTGGGTGTGGGGGTTTAGTTCGGGATGAGGAAGGCAACTGGGTGATCGGATTTGCTAGAAAAATTGAGAAATCGTCAAGCTTCATAGCTGAGATTTGGGCTTTGAGAGATGATCTGAATGTGTCTGCAAAAGAACTTATTATTGGCTGAAGTTGAGTTAGATGCCAAGGCTATTGTTGATACTCTTGCAAGGACTAATTACTCGAGTGAAGCAAACTCCCCACTTGTAGATGATTGCAGGCACTTGATTGCTCAATTCCATTAGATTCACATCAACTACTACTGCAGGGAAGCTAATAGATGTGTAGACACCCTAGCTAGGATGGACACTAACCAAGCTCAAGAATTTGAGCTATTCCATAGTCCGTCTATGGACCTGGAATTTGCTCTTCTTTCAGATGTTAATGGGCTGTATTACCCCAAGCTTTGTCCTAAATTCTCTGTTTCAGTTTAGTTTTTATTGTGACTTCCCTTTTTACCAAAAAAAAAAAAAAAAAAGTCGTATCCAGTAGGACGAGCAAGAAAGTAGTCATTTTGAGACGCATACTTCGTACTCTTCCTTTGTTTTTTCTTGGGCAACCTCTTTCCTTTCATCACTTCTATCATATCATTCTCTTCTTCTTCCTTCGTCAACCCCATCTCCATCACAACCTGTTGCTTCTTCTTCTTCTTCTTCTTCTTCTTCTTCTTCTTCTCTGCCTCTGGCTTCTTCGTAGTCATAAAGATGATCTCTTTGGAGATGGAGTCATCCTTGTTGATGATGATCTCTTTCTCCTCCTTTTCCTTCAGGGTATAGGAAAAAGAAGGTGTCTCTGTGGTGGTGGAGAGGGAGTTGATAAACTCGGTGACTTGGTGGGTGATCTTTTCCGGCGAAAGCGTTGAATTAAAGCCGGGCAACGAACTGTGGAGGTGCTTAAATTGAAGAGAAGAAACGAGGGAAGCCATTGCCATGCACTTGTTATTTGTTAATCAACTCGTAGCTTTAGTTAATAGGAGTTAGAGTCAGTGCTGGGGAAAAAGTAGAGTCCAACCATGACAAAATTTTTTAGAGCAATTACATCAGCTTGTGCATAATTGTGCAAAATGGAAAAACTAACTATTTTTACACAATTTGAACAAAAAATCACCCACATCAGTGGGTGTAAACTTGTGTATAAATACACAATTGCTACAGTAACCGTGCATATTTGCATGGTTACTGTAGCATGTGTATTTGTTATTTTATTATTTTCTCGTTTGCACCATTTTTTCTCTCTCTTCTCCGTTCACAACGACCTCAGTTCTTTCACCTCAGATGCACACAAACACATCAACACAGAAATACACCCACACACAAACAAACCCACACAGACAAAGACCCGGGAGGTTGGATCGGCTGGTGAAGAAATGATCTGGGTCGAGAAAAATACTTGGGAGGTTGGATCGGCCGGTGACAAGGTTGTGGAGCTTGGAATGGAGCTTGGAGCTTGGAGCTTGGAGTGGAGCTTGGTTCGTGGATTGGAGTGGAGCTGGAAATAGATTCTCAAAAAAAAAAAAAAAAAAAAAAAAGAAGAAGAAGGAGAAGAAAGAGAGGCAGAGATACACATAAAGAAGAGTGTATCCGTGTATGAGGAAAAAGAAGGGTTAGTGGGGGTAGGTGGGAAATAATAAAAAAAGTGAGGGAAAATATTATTTTAATAAAAATGTGTGTATAATAGATAAACTGATGTGAGTGTTTTGTAAAAGTGATAGTGTAAAATTGAAAAAGTAGGTTTTTTGTGTAAAATAAACGGAATCTTTTGCACAGACTGATGCAATTGCTCTTAGTTAAGAAGATGAAACACATTAGGATTTATTAATTATTAAAATAGTTTACAAATTTTTTTCTTTAATTTAATAAGCATTGCACAATAAATAAAATCTAGTTAAAACTACTGAAAAAAAATAAAATAAAGTTATGCAAATTGAGCTGATGTCTCAAAAAAAAAAAAAAAAATCAAGCAATAGACGTTGTTTAGGTGCGGGTGGGAAGTTCTCTCCCTAATGGGATCCAAAGGGAAGATTTTTTGGTGGAAAATTTGAAGAGTTTTTGTTTAATTACCTTTTTAACCGCATTTCTTATCTATATATATACTATAAAATCGAAGTCTTTGACTAATATTTGACTTTTTTTTGAACTCTCACTTTTTTACACATCAGCATTATTAAAATAATATATACACACACACACACACACATATATATATAATTTTAGCTAAAACCCAAAAATTTTTCCATAATTATGAAAATCAAACTCGATAACCTCCCAACTCTGAAAATCTTCTCTACTCTTCTCCTTTCCCCAAAACGCAAATCTCTACCCTTCTCCTTCCCCTAAAACCCAACTCTCAAAATCAATATTGATAACTATTTCTCCCCCTCCTTTCTCTTCTCTACCCTTCTCCTTCCCCTAAACGCCATTGTTGGAGGCCCCTCTCAGAATGATGGTGCGCGTGGTTCGCGCGAAACTTTAGGTGCTCTCTCTCTCTTTCTCTCAGTAGAGGAGGGTAGGTGTCTACCTTTGGTGGTGTGGCGGGAGTCTTGGCCAAATTTTAAAGGATTTACTAAAGGTAAGTGAAATCACCACCAATCATTGGGTTTTTCTAAAATGTGATTGGTCACTTATTTCTAGTTGATTTTATTATCAATCTTAGGCTAAGAAAAAGGGCATTTTTCCTAATCTAATATGGATGTCAAAAAAAAAAATCTTGATTCTTGAGTCCGGAAGTTTGGTTACGTGTGGGGAAGGTGTTCGGCACCCTATAACGCCTGTCCAAAGATAGTCCTGTTTTGATAAAACTTTAATTTTTGGAGATTGGGAGTAAAAGGCATGATTTTGGCATTGGCTTTCAGGGCTTTGCATGCATAGGGGGCTTTGAGGTTTGGCTTTGGAAATGGCGTAGTCCCAATCTATGCTTTCCTAAAGCATTTGGGCAAAGTACCAGATTTCCAGGGTGAAAATCCGGCGACATGTCACCTTACCTTCGCGGCGGAAATTAGGCATTGCTTTGTCTTAAGTGACATGGATTGTGACAAACACACCAAAAAGGGTGGAGCAGGTATATATATATATATATATATATATATATATATATTGATGATGCTCTTTCGAATCAGTAGGCTGGATGCTTGGACTTCGATGATCTGAAAGGCCTGCAAGAGAAACGATGAATCAAAGGAGACCGAGGCTGGCCGGCCTAAGACCCTCCGATGGTGAAGTTAGTTTTATTTTCAATAATCAAGAAAACTTCCAAGTTTATCCAAAACAAGAATATCTAGAGAGTTTTTCACTTATCTTCCTGTGTCGAAGAAAGGGTGTTTATATAAGGTTATGGAAGCGGTTACCTTTTAATAACTTCCCCTTCATTTGTGGAGGTCAGAAGATAACTGCCATAAGCAGTTAAGTTTTTGTCGAGAAGTTACACCGAGGTTCAAGGAAGGTTCAAGGACCTCTCCTCGTCCGTACTTTTCTATCCATGGCACTTCAAGTGAGATTCGTCCATGTTTGGACGAGTAATGGAGGTCGTCAACTCTTGGACGACCTTTCTTGGCTGTGGACGGGTTATGTTCAGTCGCCCATCTA
The DNA here is from genome assembly GCA_033629205.1 of Lithocarpus polystachyus. Classification (NCBI taxonomy): domain Eukaryota; kingdom Viridiplantae; phylum Streptophyta; class Magnoliopsida; order Fagales; family Fagaceae; genus Lithocarpus; species Lithocarpus polystachyus. Next base: position 36,526,902 of record CM066165.1, read on the forward strand.
GACCACTCTACTTTGGGGTTGATTTCTTTAGGATTCAAAGTCTGTGGACGAGCTTGGGAAGACCACTCATGGACGAGCTTGGGCTCTATGGACAAGTACCTGGGTGAGCCATGCCCATCATATATATATATATATATATATACATCATGCACAATGCAAGCACATAGAGTAGGAAAGTAAATGTCTACATCCCTAGAGCATGGCCCAAAATATAGGTGCGGGAAAGTAAACAGGGGTCATCATACCCTAGAGATGAGGATGAATGGTACATGGCATGATATACCTAATACAACCTATCTAAGAGAGAAATGAGGGAGGAAGGAAGGAGGTTTAAAAGAGTACATAACCAAAAGGGAGAGGCTAGACCCTTAAACCAACTAAACAAAGTCGTTTGGCTTATCTCTACTTGCTTGCATCTGCATACTTTTTGCTTGCTCCTGTGAGACTGTGCCCTAGCTCCATGTATCCTCGTTCTATGTGTGTACATGCAAAGGCAAAGACAAGAAACCAACAGACAAACAATGGAAGGAACAGATGCATAGATAATGCGCGAAGGTAATAAAGAAAACAAGCATAGAGGCGAAGCAAGCAAGCAAGAAACAAACAAAAGGTGGTGTCTGCAAGGGACAAATGTAGGTTTGGATCGAATGACATGGCTTTATTGTGTTGAAGCATGGACGACACACTAGTGAACAAGACTTATGCATGGACATGTGAGCAAGCGTGTAAAGATTCATAGAAAGCCAACAGGTGGTGCAAACAAGCATGGTGAGCATAGCATCGCAAGAAGCGGAAAGGGAAAGGGTACGTACAGAGCAACCCGACATCCAGAGATGCCTCCCAAGTGGTTACACCCAAAGAAGGCCTTATGGGCGTCGGATGTAACCACACAACCACAAACCCGCTAAGGGCATCAAGTGTGGCAAAACCTAGAACAAGAGAGGCTAACATAAGCATAAAGCATAGAAGCAAGCAAGCATAGACATGCAAATAAGGTGATCCAAACCCTTTGATATGGGCCAAGGTGTACGGATGATGACCGAGACCATAAGGGGTCAAGATCTAAATCCTACTAAATGACCAAAACACAAGAAAAAGAGACAAAAGCGACAAAAAGAGCTACAATAGCACATGACATGATAAACATAACATGGGTTTAGGCGCATAAACATGGCATGGAGCTCACAAGCACATGGAAGATGGCATAAAGCATGTGGAGAACATAGATTTAAGCACGTAGGCATGTGAAAACAAGGATCTAACCATATAGCATGGAAATGTACACATAAACATATAGATCCAAACAAGACATAGTTAAGAACATCATACAAGCATGTGAGCATGTAACCCTAACATCAAAATAGAATGAAAAGGGCAACAAAACCTGGGAAATCATGGCATAAGCATAAAACATGTAGATCGAGACAAATAGCATATAAACAAGCATGGAAGAACATGGATCTAAGCTCAAAACACGCCAGGAGCAAGACAAAGCAAGAAACATGCTAAGGAAAGCAATAAATCATGTTTTAAGGCAAAAAGAGCACGATAAATACTATAAAAAGATTAAGAAAGTTAGGGGTATGGATAGTAGCTAAAAAGCTATATCCACACTCCTAAACCCCAAATCCAAAGTGTAGAACCAAGGAGAACAAGATTGGGAGCAAGAACACTACCTTGTATTTTTGGTGAAGAAGGAAGAATCAAGAGGATTTGATGTGTTTTTTGTCCTTGGAAGAGAGAAAAAAATGTGTAGAAAATGTCTAGGCAGAGAGCAGAACCTAGGGAGACCCTCCTTTTTCTCTTTTTTTTTTTTTTTTTTTTTTTTTGGGTCTGGGGGGTGCCTGGGGCTATTTATAGCCCCGACACGCTTTTTGAGGTGGCGGCCCTTTAATGGCCCTTCAAGGGCTGCTGGCCTTAACTTAAAGGGCTGCCAGCCTCAACTTCTTCTGATTGGGTTGATCTTGACACTGTTGGAAAGATCTTGACTTCTTGATTCAAAAAAGGTATGGAACTTGAAAATCTAATGGTCAGATCAAAAGTTATGGCTCTCGGAAGTTAGTGGTGCATCGATCGGTGCGTTATCCCAGTTTTTATGATATCTTGGCTGTTCTAACTCTGATTTCAACCCATGAATATTCATTGAAATGAGAATTTGATTATCTTCTCAATGGCATTAGTTTCGACCCGTTCTGATGGACGGATCAAAATTAGGGTTTTTTGGCCCACTAGAGGTGTTTTGGTCATTATGGCTGGAAAATGTACTTTGGGTGCCCCGGTGTCTGAACGGGTTGCGCCATGACATTCTAGATGTTCTCGCAGCCCCATGGAGAAAATAATATTTTTGGATTTTTTGGAGTTCGACACGCAAATCGAGAGCAGACAAAATACGGTATCAACACTAGTTAAATTAACTAGAGCCCACAATTGAAATCATGTATTGAATTCATGATTTCAATTCTAAAACTGAATTGTGTGTATTGTGTGTGTAATAGGGTAGTGTGTAATGTAATGCGTATTATACACTTCCCTTCTTATTTTTTTGGATTAAGAACTATATATCTAATAAGAATATGAGTATTTTTCTTATAAAAAAAAAGGTATTTTTTTGACAACTTTTGAAGTGATAACTAACTTTATCAATGATCTTAATATATAGAGAGAAATAATGTAATATAAAAATAATAATATTGAGCCTAGACCTAAGGAGAAAACAAGTTATTAAAAAAAAAAATGCTAAAATACAAAACGCACCTTCTATGTTTCACCAAAATTCATTTCAATCCTCTAACTTTGTTTTCGTTCATTTCAATCCTCTAAGTTTTAAGTTTATTCATTAAGACCTCTCCGTCAACTTTTTTTCAATATTTTTTAATAAAAACATTGGAAAAATATATTTCAATCATTAATTAAAATTTTTTAACTTAAAAATTTTGAGGAAAAAATTAAAAATTTGGACAACTAACCACAACATTTAATAAAAGTTGATAGAGATACCTTAATTGAATAAAGTTGAAGTTTATGAGATTGAAATGAAAGAAATTAAAGTTAGAAAAGCGAAATGAATTGAATTCTACCCCCACAATTAACTTCACTTTGGGACTGAAATGAACAAAATGAAACTCTAGTACTAGAGTTTTATCTAGATCTATAGTAGAATTAGTAATATAATTTTATCTGGGGGGTAGAATTTTATGAAGAGTAAAATTAATGCAAGGTAATAGAATTTAATGAAGAGTATAGTCAATATTATAATTATTTTTTTGAATTTTATGTACATTTTTTTTCTTTTGTTGATTAATTTGATACTTAGAACTGGAGGAGGGATGTCTCAATTCAAATACCAAAAGATATGAATTGAACTACAAGGATTTTGTCGAATTTTATGTAGGATTAGTAATAAACTGTGGCCTTTGGTTTTTACAACTCCTAGTTCAAATAGATTCTTACTAAACCATATATTCAATAATTTTATGTGGACACAACCAATTTCACACCCTACTTAGGTGTAAAATACAATGTATTTCTAGACTTATTGTTTTAAAGAGTGAAATTTTGGGTGAGTTGTTTTTGTTGATGAGAGAATGCAAGAAAAAGAAAGTAAAAGTGCGGCTATCAAAAGGGAAAATTAGTAATTACCCTTATCCCATGTTCTCTCTCTCTCTCTCTCTCTCTCTCTCTCTCTCTCTCTCTCTCTCTCTCTCTCTCTCTCTCTCTCTCTCTCTCCATTTTGCCTTAAGGCCAAAAATCTTCATAAAAAGACCCAAAACCTTAAAAAAAACACTACTAATGATAGAAATAACATCATTTCTACATGGGTCTCATTTTTCCTTAAGGCCAAAAATCTTCATAAAAAGACCCAAACCCTAAAAAAAAAAACACTACTAATTATAGTAATAACATCACTTATACATGGGTCCACTTGGCACTGACACTAAACTTATTATGTTGCAACCACAACTTAGGGTCAGCTTAACAATAGATGCAATTGCATAAAGCCCCAAATAAAAGAAGACCCCCACTTGAAATATATATATATATATATATATATATATAATATTTATCTATATATTTTAATTGCAAAAAAAATTAAATACTTTTATTGACAATAAAATACATTAAAAATGCTTTATTGTTTTCTAAAATGCAAAAGATTAAAAAGGGGGAAAAATAGCCAACCTTCGGCTAACAAAAATAAATTTTATGAGACAAATTTGTTAACTCATTCTTGAAATATGCTAAAATCAAAATTAATACCAAAAAAGTCATTAATAATACAATGTAATTGTCTTGAAATATGTTAAAGTAGATATTATAAATTTTTAAAACAAAAGAAAAAATCTCTCATCGCTCTATCTCTTTGCCTATCCATCTATATTCTTACCTTTTTTTTTTTTATTTATCTTAATTCTTGACCTTTTTCTATAAGCTCAGTCATTCTTTGTAATAACTTGAAATCATTTTTTGTTCACTGCCCTTCACAGTAGATTAAAGATTAAAGAGGGGCGGTGTGGGCATAGCAAAGGTAACCTTATGGCCCTTTCTCCCTCTCTATCTTTTCAATATTTAAGGTTGAAGAGTTTACTTTTTATTCAATTTAAATATTTTAAATTATATTTTTTAATCTACATGATTGATAAGACATCATGCTGGTCTAGCCCACAACGCTGCACAATGCACACAACTTGCTAGGACAACGCTGCATAGTGTACATAGCATTGCACGATCTGCCCACAAATCACATCACTGCGCATCCTAATTCTGCACAAGGCCCTAAGCCCATAGTTCAGACTTCACAGCTGGCCCCACAGACCACGCAGCCACACAGTAACCCACTCACACCCACACTTAATCTCTACGCACACACCACTATTTCTTTTACTTTTTTTTTTAATGCAAATTTTTATTTTATCAATTATTATAAATTATCTAATTAATAATTTGATGTATATTATATCAATTTATTTGTATTATAATGATTAATATTATTTTAAATAAAAAACTCAATAAATATTATTTAATTAATATTTAAATATAAAAAAGATCCCACTTAAAATATTTGACTAAGCCCCACAAAGTTGTTGAGCCGCTCTGTCACAACTTGACAAATATTTTTTTAATAGAGATAATTACAACATACTGCTAACTCTATAGTTTGAACCTTTTCCTTCCTAGACTCTTAAGTACTTTGTGCATGGAGAAATATCAATTTAACTACAAGTCTTTTGGCTCTTGACATATTGGTTAGGTGTAATTCTGCACAAGGCCCTAAGCCCATAGTTCAGACTTCACAGCTGGCCCCACAGACCACGCAGCCACACAGTAACCCACTCACACCCACACTTAATCTCTACGCACACACCACTATTTCTTTTACTTTTTTTTTTTAATGCAAATTTTTACTTTATCAATTATTATAAATTATCTAATTAATAATTTGATGTATATTATATCAATTTATTTGTATTATAGTGATTAATATTATTTTAAATAAAAAAACTCAATAAATATTATTTAATTAATATTTAAATATAAAAAAGATCCCACTTAAAATATTTGACTAAGCCCCACAAAGTTGTTGAGCCGCTCTGTCACAACTTGACAAATATTTTTTTAATAGAGATAATTACAACATGCTGCTAACTTTATAGTTTGAACCTTTTCCTTCCTAGACTCTTAAGTACTTTGTGCACGGAGAAATATCAATTTAACTACAAGTCTTTTGGCTCTTGACATATTGGTTAGGTGTAAAAAATTGGAAGCATCTCTAGACTTACTGTTTTGAAGAGTGAAATTTTATGAGACTTGTGTTAGGTTGATAAAAAAAGAGACGAAAATTCGGTGGCCATAAGGGCAAATTAGTAATTTACACCCAGCCCACGTTTTCCCCTCTCTTTCTCTCGAGTCCACTTCCTCATTTAGTTTAAGGCCCGAAACATTCATAAAAAAGGCCCAAACCCCCCCTCAAAAACAAATGAAGTGGACCAACCCCAAGCCCATTTTCATTGCAATTCACTGTGGGCCTATCAAAAGACTTTCCGCAGTAAGCCAAGCCCGGCCTAGTTTCACTCAGACTCTCTCACATGCTAACCTGAAGAACAAGAAAACCTCGTCACTTTTTTCCTTTACATTTTATTTTAATCCTCTTCAGTCTCTCTCTCTCTCTTTCTCTGCTTCGTCTTCGTTGTCTTCTTCATCAAGAAAAAAAAAAGGTAAGAATGCTACAATTATCTCTACTCTCAGTGATTTTAATTTGAACTTTCATAGTGACTTTTTTAGGTTCTCTCTATGCTTGTTTGAGTAAATATAAGAAAGAAAATTTTAGGTCTCGAATCTGAGAATTTCTTTTGTGGGTTTCGTTCTTGTAAGTTTTTAATTTCTGGGTTTATGAAAATAAATTGATTTTTGTAAACCCGCCTTATATTTTAGCTTGTATGACATTTTTTTTGTTGTTGTTTGTAATATTTTTCTGGTGGTTGCTTAAGCTTTGATTTTTATGTTGTATTATTCTGATTTGACTGATTAATTTTACAACTAAACGCCACCAATAATGGGGTCGTGTTAGTTTAAGTAGCCAAGCAAAGTCTCTTGTTGTCAAATAAAAGATCTGGGTTTGAATGCCGGTGAAACCAAAAACCCAATTGGTGCATTAGTGGTTTGCTGATAAAAGGGTTCAAATCTGTTGTATTTATCAATAAACTAACCCCACCTGTAGATCTTATGCTGTGTGTATTGTGTGTATTGTTTCTCAGTTTACAAAATCATGAAGCTTGATACTAGTGGTCTTGAATCAACTGCCCCGCTCTTTGGGTCTTTGAGCAGTGGGATTCATGATGAGATTTCTGCCGCCCCATCTTTTGCGCTTCCTAATACTATCAATGTGAGTTCAAATGTTGTTTTGTTATTTTCTCTGATTTCTCTGTTCACATGAGAGAAAAGTAGAAGTTTTGTTGGCTGAATATTGATTTTTTTTTTTTTTTTTGTCTGTTTCAGTTTGATGGATTCCAGAAAGAGGCTATACAGATGGTGAAGCCAGCAAAGGGAACCACCACGCTTGCGTTCATATTCAAAGAGGGTGTCATGGTTGCTGCTGATTCTCGAGCTAGCATGGGAGGCTATATCTGTATGTTATTTCTGTTCTTTCTTTTTTCCTATCTTGCATATAATTATATATGGGTTTTGGATGCTGATTTTGTACATATCAATTTCTTTGTAGAAACTAGACTTCTTGTTGATGATCATGCTTATGTATGTATTTACACACAAACATGCTCACAGTTAGCTTGGTATTATAAATTTTCCTTTGTTAGTTAACTGGAATAGCATGTATGAGTTCCTTTTCGAGATAATTGACTAATTAATGTTGTAAGTAACATTAATTGTAGTGTTCAATTGCATTGTCTAAAGTGGATGTGAAATGTCATTTTGCACTTACTCTTTCCTTCCTTATCTTATCAGCATCACAGTCTGTAAAGAAAATCATTGAAATCAATCCTTACATGCTTGGCACTATGGCTGGAGGAGCTGCTGACTGTCAGTTTTGGCACAGAAATCTGGGCATTAAGGTAATGTATTAAAAATATTTATGCTGTTTTCCCCAGATTTAGAACATATTTTTTCAGGCATGTTGGCTTCAATTAATTTGAGTCAGTGAGTGTATAACGATTATGATAAGTTATTATCGTCAGCCTAATGCTGTCTGCTTTGTAGTGTTGATGTTATCAGGAAAAGTCCAATTTGTTAAGCGAACCTTTTTAGTATAGTGAAGTCTTATTGCTTTGTATATACATTAGGCAGCTAGAAATTGGTGTAGTGGTGAGGGTTTCTACATACTGGGTTATCTTGACTAACAAAAAAGAACATTTATTTTCATCATATCACTGATTCCTTAGTTCTTTTCGAAGATGGATAATAGAAATGGTAGAAATAATAATAATAATCCCTCCCAAAAAGGAAATATAATTTGATCTGTTAAATAGTCACTTCTATTTTGACTGTTTATGCAAAGTCAGTTAGGCATTTTACTTAAATATTTAAGTGGTGGCTGACCCAATGCCCACTGAAGAGACCATAGCCTAGCCATAGAAAATAGTTTGAGCTCCTGGCATGCCCTGGTGTGAATGTGTCATCACAGGCAGTGCCCATTTTTTAAGTAGCTTTTTAAAACCCAATATTATGTGTTTTTCTTCTTTTGTCACTTCCTAATTGACACTTTTCTTGGCATTATTTAGTGCCGATTGCACGAATTGGCAAACAAGCGCAGAATTTCAGTTACAGGAGCATCAAAGCTGTTGGCAAACATTCTGTACTCTTACCGTGGAATGGGTCTATCTGTTGGGACCATGATTGCTGGATGGGATGAGACGGTAAAGACATGCGACTGTATCATGTCCTGTTTTCACATTATCTTTTAATCAGACTCTTGTAATTTGTATTTTCTATATGGTTGTAGGGTCCTGGACTATATTATGTGGACAGTGAAGGAGGAAGGCTCAAAGGAACACGATTTTCAGTTGGATCTGGTTCACCCTATGCTTATGGTGTCCTGGACAATGGGTGTGTACTCTTTCCCCAGAATTTTACATTGCCTAATGTCTTCTTGAAATTTGTTGAAGGAAACAATGATTTTGCATTTTTGACCTTATTTTGCATGAGATTGATTGGAAGTAGGTAGTATTACTTTCCTTGAAATATCAGATATTAGAGCAAAAAATTAAAGCACATTATTAAGGAAAGAAAATATAAAATAAAGGACTGGGAAAATCCTTCTCTTTTGGACTTGAATTTTGCTATTGGGCACCCATATTTGCTGCTTCCTCCCAACTCCTCCTCCCTGCTTTTTGCTTAGGTTTATGGACATATGGGAGGACTGAATTGTGGGCTAAGTATTGAAATTTGAAAGAGTTCCTAGAATTTTGTAATTGCAGGCAAGAATGTAGGCACTTTGTTTTTACATATTCTGCACTTGATCAATTTATATAGCATACAATGTACAGGATGCCTGAGCATTGTGGTGTAAATGGGGATGCCACTATTTAGGAACTTGGTCAGGCCAGCTTCACTCATTTTGTTTTTGCAAGTTTGTCAATTTGTACTTGTATGACTTCCATAAACATAGGAACATGCTGCCTTATCCTATTTTTCCATAGTCTGTGTGCTTTGAGTCAAATTGAGCCCTGCCTTTTTCTTTCCCCCCTCTCCCTGCTCCCCTTCTTTTTCCATTAGCTTGCAGTTTGTGCCAGATTTATTTCTGAGTCAAATGTATACTTATTTGAAATTTCTGTTTTCTATGGCACTGCTTACACCAGTTACCGGTATGATATGTCAATTGAAGAAGCTGCAGAGTTGGCTAGAAGGTCTATTTATCATGCAACATTCCGTGATGGTGCCAGTGGTGGAGTTGCTAGCGGTACTCTCTCTCTCTCTCTCTAAACACCACACATCCATGATCACAGTATAATTTGAACTTGTTCTTTTTATCAGTTTATTATGTGGGACCTGATGGATGGAAAAAGCTCTCTGGTGATGATGTTGGAGAACTTCATTACCACTACTATCCAGTTATGCCGAGCACAGTGGAACAGGAAATGGTTGAAGTAACTGGGGCATAAAGCTCTTGCTGAACTTGGACTCTGCTATAGATGTTCACTCCGTAAGAGATGGATTCCAAGATATGCTTACAAGGCCTAAAATCCTTTAAGCACATGCATTTCCAGTTGGTCTTTGAAACAATTTATAGATAGACTTGTCTTTAAAGTTATATCACTTGTCAGAGCCCTATGATTCATGGCTGTGTAGTTTTGTTGGGCAGACTATTGTTGCTGATTGTTCAAAAGTTTTAATTAAATTCTATTTGGTTTTACCATATTTTAATCTCTATGTGTGTGTGTGCTTTCATGGCAATACCTAAGAAAAATTTTGCTTTAGCTGCTCTTGTGGGCAGTGGAAGACCTCATTTGGTTTGAGGGGTTCTAGTAAGAGACTTTATTTGGTTCAGTAACCGTGATATTGTGGAGTTGTAACAAGGTTTATGCTAGTCTCTTTTGTGAAGGATTGAGTATATAGTATATACCAATAAAATGGAACTAAAAGGAGATGAGGTATGCCATTGGCCACTGGTTAATTTAAGTAGCAATGTTTTAAATTCCATTTTGCACCAAATGCATTTTTCATTACCAAAATAAAAAAAAAAAAAAATCTCAAAACTTTTGACATTTTTACAACACTTTATATGTAATATGCCAACTGCCAAATTCTATAAATATATTCAAAACTTTTGACATAACATTTTTTTTTTTTGGTTAAACATGCTCATAATATTAACTAGTCACAATAACTCTATTACAAAATAGTTCGACTTTATCAAAAAATAGAAATTATTTTCACTTACAAATTTTTTAGGAGAAAAACTCTGCATCTAAAACTTTACACCATACAACAATGCCCCCCAAAAATAGAAAAATAAAACCTATTAGCATGGATTTTTGGTTTCTAATCTTTTATTGAAAAAAAAAAAAAAAAAAAACATGGATTCTTGGTTGCAATCACATCCACCTAAGACATCACATTTTTTTTTTTTTTTTGTTGGGACACAACACAATATCCTTATCCGTATTATATTTATGCAAAAATTTAAACTAGAAATGAAAATCTCCAATTAAAAAAAAAAAAAAAAACTCAAACCCGTTACAATATGACCTTTTGACCCGACCCGCTTCAATACAATCTCCTTCTACAATCTAAAACCCCCTTAACCACCATTTCCTTTACTTCTCTCTCTCTCCAACACACAGTCACAGTCACACAAACCCCTGGGTTTAGGGTTTTACCTCCAAAAAACCCCAAAATCAAAAACAACCACCCGCCATGGCTCGCTTTCCAAGACCCTCCACACCTCGCTCACTCTACACTCTCTACACTTCCCCATCCAAAACCACACCGTCCCATTCCCACACTCACTCCCCAACCGCCGCGCTCCTCCTCCTCCGCCACTTCTCCTCCGGGAGCTTGGCCCGCGCGGCATCTAAAGACGAGAAGGAGCCGTGGTGGAAGGACTCCATGAATCGGCTCCGAAACATCGGGATTTCGGCCCACATCGATTCGGGCAAAACCACGTTAACCGAGCGGGTCCTTTACTATACGGGTCGGATCCATGAGATCCACGAGGTTAGAGGCAGAGATGGAGTCGGAGCTAAAATGGATTCTATGGATTTGGAGAGAGAGAAGGGTATTACTATCCAGTCCGCCGCCACTTTCTGCACTTGGAAAGACTATCAGGTACTACTCCCTTCTGTTTGGTTCCCGAGAAAATGTTAGGAAAACTTGAACGAATCTCAAAGGAAAAAAAAGAACTACTACTCAATAAGTATAGAGTCACCAAAAATTTCACGATTGCTGATGTGGCTGGTTGTTATTGGTAGGTAAAAAAGTGCGAGGAACAGTAAGAACTTGTCAATTTAACTGTTGTGAAAATTGTTGTGTCAATAGGGTTAAAAAAAAAACTACTACGATTACTACTAGTACTAGAGTTTTCAGCTGAGTGCAAAATATGTGAGCATTTTTGTGTATGCTAATGAAAATGAAATCACTGTTGTTTTGTTAAGTGGTGAACCTGTTAGCTTCCAGTCTATCAGTCTATGGCTACTCAATACGTATAGAGTTACATTAATTTTCACAATTTTTGGTTAAGTTGTGAATGGTTGATGATAAAGTGATGTTAGTAATGTGGGTCGAGATGAGAACTAATAAAAACCTGACACCAATTCAACTATTATGAAAAATGTTGTGTTTCTGGCATTACTCATGGCTACGTAGTGTATCAATTGGCCATAAAAATGCGGAATTAAAATTGAAGCCTTTATTTTTTTTCAAAAAGGTCTTTATTGTCATCTAATGAATGGAAAGTTTTGACGTGGCGTGCCATGTCATGAAGGTGACCTTGGTTTCATGAATTTTATTTGTTATGTGATCATTTTCCATCTATCAGATTGATGGTAAAAACCTTTTTGAAATATTTTAAAACATAAGGATGATTCTGAAACAAAAGTTGAAGATTGAGGACGAAGTATACAATTCAAAGTAAAATTTAAGTGTTTTTGTTTTGGATGATTGGTATTCTTAAAACTTTAATGGTTGTTGTGAATTTAAATATATACTTGGTTTGTGAAAAAAAAAAATTGCTGCCTGCTTATCTGGATTTTTTTCGGTTCCCAAGACAGTGTTAGTGTGAGTTTGGATAGTGCGTTTCCAGTGCGTCTGCGTTTTTTTTTTTTTTTGGGCCCCGTGCACTGTTCACAAGATCTACAAGTACAAGAAAATATAAATCTAACTTTAAAACTGGGTCCCACAGCAATATTCACACCTTTAAAAATTATTTTGCTACAATGTTTTCAGTTTTCAGTTTTCAGCTTTCAGGAATAAGCAGTATCCAAATAGACCCTTAGCAAACCTGGAATGAATTTCAAAGAAACTACTACCATGCTTTGGGTGTTTTTTCTTTCATTTTGTTGCCTGATATGCTTGATTTTTGTACTTGCTTTGTTACTTAATTTTTTCAATGTTGCTTCTAGCACACGGCCTGTATGCTTCTTTCTTCTGTATTTTCTTACATCTTTTTTCAATAAAGTTTATTACTTGTCAAAAAAAAAAAAAAAAAAAAATATTCAAAGAAACTACTACTACTATTAGTAGCTAGAAATATTCAGCTGAGTGTCAAATATGCAGGCATTTTTGTATACTAATGAAAATGAAACCACTGTTAGGTGATAAATAAGATAGTCCACAGCTGCTTGGTTTGTTAATTGGTCATGAAATTGAGGAATTAAAATTTAGGTTAAAGTACACCGTTGATCCTCAACCTTTGCATTTTGTTTCAAAATCTTCCTTATAATCTAAAATGTTTCATTTTGGTCGTTGTACTTTCAAAATTGTTTTCAAAAAGTCTGAAATTCTAACGTGGCAAGCAGAGTTCATGCCATGTCATAGGCTCCACATCATCAAAGTGACCTTGGTTTTGTGAATTCCAGTTTTTATGTGAGCATTTTCCATCCATCAACTGACAATGAATATTTTAAAGTATAAGGATAATTCTAAAACAAAGGTCAAGGTTGAAGAACTGATGACCAAATTTGCAATTTAACCTAAAATTTAAGTGTTTTGGTTTTGAATGATCGATTGCTAAAAGTTTAATGATTGTAGTGAATTTGAATATATACATGGTTTGTGAAAAAAACTGCTGCCTGCTTTGCTGGATTTCTAATACTATCTGGAAAACTTGCTCCTGCAGGTTAACATTATTGATACCCCTGGTCACGTAGATTTCACGATCGAGGTTGAGAGGGCTTTGCGTGTTCTTGATGGTGCCATTCTTGTACTTTGTAGTGTTGGCGGTGTGCAAAGTCAGTCGATTACTGTTGATCGGCAAATGAGAAGATATGAGGTTCCGAGACTTGCATTTATTAACAAACTCGATCGGATGGGAGCAGATCCATGGAAAGTTCTCAACCAGGTGTGTTGTAGAATCATGAGATGTCATAAGAAATATCTTAAATGGTTTCTGTGTTGTATTATATACTTGTTTTATCATAAGCTGAAAGTAGAATATCTAGTTTACAATTTATTTATATTGAAGACAACGCAAGATTCTTGTCCATGATTTCATGGAAGAAAAAAATTTAATGATATATATTTTAAAAAAATGTTTGACAGCTTGAGTACTTAGAATTAGTGAACGTTGTGAATTGTAATAGTTAACAAACTATCCTTGTTCTGGGCTGGCAAAACATTTTAACTTCTACTTTGATTGCCTGATGCATGATTATTTTTGTGAAAACATTATTAAGTGCATCTTACATAATTTATTTTCATTTTTCTTACATGGAATACAACATTCTTAAATGAAATAAGTGTTGTTTAAATTTCTGCAACTAGGATGCTTTTGTTGTTTACTTGGAAAATTTGTCAGGTCCGTTCTAGTTCTAGATGATGATAACTTTGAAATTTCAGCAATGATATGCTGATTATTTTGATTTCTCTTGCAGGCAAGGTCTAAGCTCCGGCATCACAGTGCTGCCATGCAAGTTCCAATTGGGTTGGAGGAGGATTTCAAGGGGCTTATCGACCTTGTGCAATTAAAAGCATTATATTTTCATGGCTCCAGTGGGTCTGTTTCTAAGACATGGTGTTTGTGTATATATTTTTAATGGACATTGCGTTATGGTTCCAAATTTACCGCTTATTGTCTTGTTGCATGTTGCAGTGAAAAAATAGCTGCTGAAGATATACCTGCCAATATGGAGGCCTTAGTTGCGGAGAAGAGACGGGAACTAATTGAGGCTGTTTCTGAAGTTGATGATAAACTTGCTGAAGTATTTCTCAATGATGAGCCTGTATCGTCAACTGAACTTGAGGTGTGCCAGCATGCTTTCCGGAAAAAATACGTTGTGAAACAATAATTTGAATATGCGATTCATTGTTGGCAATAGAGGTCATAAGAGTAAGAGAATAGCTGATGAAGACTGTCAGTTTATTGCCCTTACATGCTAGGGGTGGATGCTTGTGCATAATAAAATGAAAACCAACTTGTTAGGTGGTGATGTCCGCTTGAGCTCTTATTTTGTCTAAAAATGTAAATGTGACATCAGCAAACAAATAGAAAGTTCATATTGAATTAGGCAATGGAATGTCATTCTCAGGAATTTAACATTATTCTTTCTATATTGCAATTACATTGTTAGGCACTGTTAACTTTTATAGGTTCTGTTTGTTTGACAGAGTTTTGATTTATTTTTATCTGTGTAGGAAGCAATTCGCAGAGCAACTGTAGCACGGAAATTTGTACCTGTATTCATGGGTAGCGCATTTAAAAACAAGGTAACCTAAGAATATTGTCAGTATACTTTTCCCCTCTTTAACTTGTCAATTGATACCTTGTCTTCTCCCCATTAATCACTGTATGCACTGCCAATTTTGTAGATTTCGTGGTGAGTATATATATATTCTTTTGTAGAGATTTTTTCTTTCTATCTATAGTTGTTTGGTTCCTACCAATAAATAATAAAAATAGTTGTTTGGCTCTTATACGAGGGCAATGCTGGTTAGATTAATACACCATGACCTGTCAAGTAACTTTTTCTTGCATGTCTTTGTGGAGACTATGCGGTCTGTGCAGGTGACAGTTAAGGTTGTTAATGCTATTATGGCAACTTGATGAATGTACTACCATTTTTCTCTTCATTTGGCCTGCTTGCGATGCTGGTTGTAATTTTCATAATTGGAGTTCTCTTCATCATTTCATGTTGCCTAGTCCTATCTTATAATTAATTATCATCCTAAATAAATTGACACACAATATATGCATTACTAGGGTCCATTCAATGGTGCCTTCTATATAGTAAAAAATTATTGAAACTACTTGTTTGTTCAACTATCAGATGTCTATTGATTATATTCATCTTTTATGTTTTCTGGACTACAGGGAGTACAACCACTTTTGGATGGTGTACTTAGTTATTTGCCTTGTCCAACTGAAGTCAGTAGCTATGCTCTAGACCAAAGTAAGAACGAAGAGAAGGTATTGCGTTGATGAAAATAAATATTTGTATGACCATCTGTTTTATAACCTGACTGGGGAATTGATTTATTTTATTCTCGTGAAGGTCACATTGTCTGGAACTCCGGATGGGCCTCTTGTGGCATTAGCTTTTAAATTGGAGGAAGGGCGCTTTGGTCAGTTGACATATCTAAGGTATGCCTGTCTGAGAGGTGGTATATTTTCATTTTCTTGATAGTCCAACCATCTTATTATTGCATTCTTGTACTGGCAATGTTAGTACTCAGACAAGTAGATGAGCCATTATACTAACATGGTTTATTTATTTATTTTTTAAATGAAGAATCTATGAAGGTGTCATTCGGAAGGGTGATTTTATACATAACATAAATACAGGAAAGAAGGTTAAGGTCAGTTCAAGATGTGTAAATTATTAGCTTGTTTGTTTCCAGTTGAAGTTGCGCTTATGGGCTTGAGATCTTTTGTTTTGATTTATTCTGTAATTAATCCATTTAGCATCTTCCAGTGTCATTTGAAAGAAGATAATATGCAAATGTCAGGAAATTTTTGTTTCTCAAAACATATCCTTCTATAATGTGTTCCTGCCTGAAAGTACTGCAATTTGTAACCTTCTATGGTACACCATATAAAAATAATTTTTGGAAAAACTTGAATCACGTTGGGTGGTGAATACGATACTCCTCCCCTTGTAAGAGGAAGGTGGAAGGTGAGGTAATGGTTCAAAACCCACCAGCTGCATGTGTAACTTACCAATCAAAAATGAATTTTCAAGTTGGACATCAATTTTGGGACATCCATATTAGAACATCTTAAAATTGGAAAAGGGACTAACATTTTGAGACAGAGGAAGTGTATGGGATAGACTGGTGTTTGCATATGTTATGATCGTTTCAGCATGTACTGCAAGGTGACCAAGCTCATTCTATTTTTGTGTGATTGCAATGCTCATTATTATGGTTCAATATGGTAAGACATGTTGTATGCATGTTGTGCACTTGTGCTTTTATGAATGATATAATCTGGACAATTACATCCTTTAAATTTTGAAAAATAGTTTTATTTTATTACTGAATTTTCTGGCATGCCCATTGTATCATGCTATCAGCACTCAGATACTGATTGAATTTCTAAATTAAATTTAATAGTTAAGGATATATTATCTTCCTGGTACAGATTCCTCGCTTGGTTCGGATGCATTCTGATGAGATGGAGGTTAGTTTTGCTTTGACATTCATCTTAGTAATTAATTCTAATGATATGATTGGGATTTTTTATACATGAAATCAAATTTTGCGAACCAACTATTTCTACAATGTCTTCTGCTTGTCCCCCATGCTGTGGCTTAGGTGGTAAAGGGGTAGGGGTGAAGTTGGGGTAGGTTGCCCTCTAATCTTTCAGATCAAAAGAATATTTGTGCTAGATAAATAGATTGGGGTTTCAACTCATGTTTTCTACTCCCAACTGGTTTACTCTTTTTCTTCTTCCTTCTTGGGTTTTTGTTGTTGATTTTCTTTCTAAAATCTACAGGATATTCAAGAGGCACATGCTGGGCAAATAGTTGCTGTATTTGGTGTGGATTGTGCATCAGGTCCTACTCATCCCTTTGCATATGTGTACACAATAATTTATGTTTCTGTGTTGTTTTCCATAGTTGTCTGAATAGAATGGGGGTCGAAGTGAGGACTGAGGTGCTAGTGCAAGTTGAAGTTTCTAAAAGTGAGAGGAAAATATCAAAATGGACATTCGAGCCCATGACCTCTAAGTAAAATGGCATTCCCTAGTGTTTGCAACAGAGATGTCTAGGGTTTGAATCTCCCTTCCCCCACTTAAAATATATGGAAATAATAACGGTATTCAAAATGGGTATAATTACTTAGACTGCTAATATTTGAGATGAGGGCATGAGGCTTTGAAACCTGATGATTATGACACATTTTTTCCTAATTGCCTTTTTTTTTTTTTTTTTTTTTCCTCAACTTATGCATTTTTTGTGTGATCAGGAGATACATTTACTGATGGGTCAGTTAAATACACAATGACTTCTATGAATGTCCCTGAGCCAGTGATGTCTTTAGCCGTCCAACCAGTTTCAAAAGATTCAGGAGGACAAGTGAGTGGTTTGTCTAAGTGTGCCTATATGCGTGCATGTTGTATTTGTTATTGTCCAGAGTTACATGACAATCTTCTTGTTTTCTTTTTTGACAGTTTTCAAAGGCTTTGAATCGTTTTCAGAGAGAGGATCCTACTTTCCGAGTTGGGCTGGATGCTGAGAGTGGGCAGGTCTGAGTTGTTAATATGATATCTCATATTTCTGATCCGTATAATTATTGAGCTCACAAAGAATTTATGTCATGCATTACAATGTCAATTTATTTTTATCCTGAGTAGACAATTATTTCTGGAATGGGAGAGCTGCATTTGGACATATATGTTGAACGCATTCGGAGAGAGTATAAGGTGCCTATCCTCTCTGTCTCTGTTTATATATAAAATTAGGATTTTTGATATTGTTTCTCAGAGGAAGTCTGCAGCCTTGCATTATGTTTTTATTCTTTGTTTGCTAGGTTGATGCTACTGTTGGTAAGCCTCGTGTAAACTTCAGAGAAACTGTAACTCAACGTGCTGAATTTGATTATTTACATAAGAAACAAACTGGTGGACAAGGTCAATATGGACGAGTATGCGGGTGAGAAAAAATGTTTCAGATTTGTGCCTATGCATAAGGCACTTGGTGAATTTCATTTCTTTTTATGTGTTATAGGCATATCATCTTTGGTGAACTTTGTATAAGTTTCTATGTAGATTGTTAGATTTGGTTCTCCATTGGAAAACATTAGATTTTGGTTTAAGGTGCTTATAACTATGACTTGGTGCCGAAACCTTAGCTATTACTTAGTCCTGAAAATTTTTCTTTGCTTGGTTAGTAATGTGGGACTGTATATCTTTCAAGATGAATATCTTAGGACTTTATATATTTACACTATACTGGTTGGAAAATAGTATTGGCAAGTTTGTCTGCTTTGCAATTTGTTTTCTACTGCGTAAAAGAAATCAACAGTTTTTATGTATCAAAATTGTTAAATCACAGTTGTGTGTTACCCAAGTGCTCAAGGACAATTCAAAATTTTTAGATTATTGCTGTCTTCTGTGATATTTTGCTTTTAATTTCATAATATGATATCAAGGTAAGATAAGCATTATGTAGACCTGTGTTAGCTTCTGTCTTCCGTCATAATTGTTGGCCTTTCTCCCTGAGTATACCACCGCTGTACTCAGTTTTATTTTTTTTTTAATAAAATTTTTGTACTTAGTTTTGTTTTTTTTAATAAAATTTTCATTACTTAAAAAAAATAAAAATATAATGTTGGCCAACTTATGCTTGAATTATATGGAACTCTCTGAGCACTTTGTTATTTAAGGATGGTATGTACGTGACAAAAGGTTGAGGGTAAACTTACAAGTTTGACTTGGATATGCTACAGATTACACAAGGGATTTGCCTTTTGTTAAAATGAATTTTCTTTCATAATTTTTAAAAACAATATAAGATATGTTTAAATGATTTCTGTTGACAGCATGACAGGGGAATAGTTCTCTGTTATTAGTGGGCCTACCTAGTGCTTGATTATTCAGAATATCTGTCTGATCCATTAAAAAGAGGAACATATTGTTATTGTGCTGGAGGTTTTCTTAGATACTTCCCTTATTTGTTCCTTTTTCATGTTGCTCTAGTTGAGTGCACATGTTAGACATGGTGTATTATATCAACATCTATTGATCCCAAGGTATAAATAGAACAAAGGGGCTTATTTGATCTTAGTGTGTTACCATAATCTCTGCCAGATGCATTTGTCATTACCAAAAAGAATCTCTAAATATATTTGTTGTAACGACAAACAGCACTTTTTAATGTATAATTTAGTTAAAATATCAATACCTGGTGTGCTACATATGACATGATTTGTGTTGCAAGCGAATTGGGTGTTGATTAGGGGCCCATTTTAGTGCCTGGGTAAATTTATTGAGTAGAGTGGGCTATGACTTTGGCTCTTTACAATTTTACAACGCCAATAATATCATATTATAATTTATAAATATTAATTCATTGGCAAGTAAGGAATGGTTCTATTAATAGCTTGCTTTTTCCATGGTTTAGTTATGTATTATCTTTTATTTTGTATACTGCAGATATATTGAACCACTTCCTCAAGGGTCATCAACTAAGTTTGAATTTGATAACATGATTGTTGGGCAAGCTATACCATCAAACTTTATCCCGGCAATTGAGAAAGGTTTTAAAGAAGCAGCAAATTCGTGAGTAGCATCATGTTATTATAATATTGCATGAGTTTTTCTAAGTATTATGGTTGTATTAGCTTTTTATTTTTTTGAAAGTATTATGGTCTTATATCATACCATGGGACTAGTTTCATTGTGAATATGAATTGGTATAATGTTCGTTCTTGCATGTGCAGGGGTTCATTAATTGGACATCCAGTCGAACATCTTCGTGTTGTTTTAACAGATGGTGCTTCCCATTCTGTGGATTCCAGTGAACTTGCATTCAAGTTGGCTGCAATATATGCATTTAGACAGGTTATTCTCAAATCCTGTGTTCAGGGTGTAATTCCCTGTAAAGTGGATTTAACTTGTCTCTTGGCTATTTGGGCAATTCTTAGCCTGTTAATTATAGTATAACCTAATTACTAGGCTTTCTTTTACTTCCATGCATTTATATTTCATTTTTTTGAAACAGTGCTATACAGCTGCCAGACCAGTAATTTTGGAGCCTGTCATGATGGTGGAGTTGAAAGTTCCAACCGAATTTCAGGGCACTGTTGCTGGTGATATCAACAAGTGAGTTTTTTGTTTGTTTGTTTTGTTTTTTTTTTTTAACCAGAATATCATAAAGATTTACTAATGCTTTTGTATCTGATTATTTCTGTGCATTTATCACATGATAGGAGAAAAGGTGTTATCGTTGGAAATGACCAGGATGGAGATGATTCTGTTATTTCTGCCCATGTAAGTATTTTTCTTTTTTTATAAAAATTATGTATGCATATTTGTCCCTAAAAACTTGGGACTAAGACTTGGTTGTTTTTTTTATGTATGCATATTTGTGTGTGACTTGCATTTTTTTTTTTTCAAGACATTGCTTGCAGAATTTTGTTTAATTACTGCAAAACCCTAATGCTTGGGTTTCTTCTTCTTTTTATTTTTTTTATAAGTATGAAAAATTGTATTAAGAGAAGACTACTACTTCATTAAAGAAATGAAGTAGCCAGAAAAAATTTGTACAAGCGACAGAAAAGAAAAACAAAAAAATTATGTACAGGAAGAAAGGGAATATCAAGATTCCTTGGAATATCAAGATTTTGATGTTGATTTTTTCTTTTTTGGTTTTTATAAAAAATAGTGAATTCTTTGGGAAAAAGAAACGGGGGCAAACCTCTGTTACAGAGGGAGTATACATATTCAACCAATCAAACAAGTATCTAAGAAATAGGATTTTTTATTGAAGCAATTAAGCCTCTATATTATCGAACATTTTAGAATTATGCTCATCCAAGAGCGCCACACCAAACATGATATGATAGAATTCCATAGAACAGAACTATGATGAACCTTAAAGCTCCATCTCCATCATGCTAACAAATTATTCACTGAGTTTAGCATGAACCAAGAGACTCCAAATAAAGCAAAAATGAGAGACCAAAGCTCCCTAGAAATAGTGCAGTGCAGAAAGAGTTGATTGATCGACTCCCCAGCCGCTTTGCACACACAACACTAATTAACAATGATATTCTTGCACCTGCGAAGAATTTTTCCATGAGCCACAGTCCAAGCAATAAAAGCTACCTCCTAAGGAACCTTGAAAATCTGTTCTTGTTTCCCATCGAATATCAAAAAATTTGTCTTAAATGAATAGAGGAAATAGTTTCTGTGATTGGTTTTTAGATTTCAAAATAAACAATAATGTCTAGGCCTGTTGTCAGACATCTGGTCTGTCTTTCTCTGTAGCATATGGATGTTATGTACTGTGCTTTATAAGTCTGGCATCAAGTAATCATGTATTCCACTTAACAAAATTTTTTTTTAAAAAAGTAATCATGTAATTCCAGTTACTTTCCAGCTATCTTATCACTAAAAGTTCTGCTCTAACTTCGTTCATGACATTTTTATGAATTCCTATGAGTCAACTACATAAATTTTTGTCCTGGTATGTTTCTAATTCCTATCTGACATCCTATTAACTGTCATCAATGTTTAATTTTTGCATGGAATGGTAGCATCTGATCACTGTCCATGGAACCTATTATTTCCTACTAACATCCATATTGATTTCTAAAGCTGATGATTTGATTTTAGAGCAATGAGAACTTTGCTAATATGCTGATTTATTTAAGGAATTTCCAAATTCTAAACATTGGATTGTTGTGCTAGCAAAAAACTAGTGCAAATCAATCTGCCATTGTGCCAAATTGCCAATGTTTATTACACTGTTGCCATGTCAAGAAAAAAAAAAATTGAAAATGAATTTGTTTGATAGGAATTGAATTCTTTGGTTCCAGTAGTCATATGTTTGGCAGAACTCCTTATCAAAAAATAAAAAATGTTTCTCAGAAGTCATTTTGTTGTCTGCCCAGGTCCCTCTGAACAACATGTTTGGGTACTCAACGTCTCTTCGTTCAATGACACAGGTAAAGCAGAACACTGAAGTAAATGAAAATTGTTGCTTTTACTTGTTTCCCAGTTGAAGTGTCTTGAATTGTCTTGTTGACCTCTATGTCCCTATCCGTGCAGGGAAAGGGTGAATTTACAATGGAATACAAAGAGCATTCAGCCGTTTCTAATGACGTTCAGACGCAATTAGTTAACACTTACAAGGGCACAAAACCAACTGAGTAGTTGGGAGTTTTAATTGAAGCATTTACCCTTATATTGATTGATAGGCTAAATTTGTCTTGCTATAGTGATTTTTTATTTTTTTTAATCAACTTTACAATGTTATTGTGATAAATTTGATCCTGTGGAGATCAATAAATTTTGAAAAGCAGAAATAAATTTAGGTGCCCTTTTTTTGTTTGATCCTGTGTAATACTACCCGACTTTCTAGTCGGACAAGCATGTATCATAATTCTTGACAGTGTATTGTTTCATAATCTAATATTTATCTTCATAGAGAGCAATACAATGTTTGTCCTGGCTTTCTTGATGTTTGTTCCTTCAATTATGCATGTCAATCACCACAGACCTAGGCCTGTGCCATGCATGTATTTTCACATACATGAAAAACTATAAATTCAGATTTTATTGGAATTCCACCTGCAGGATAGCATTAGCATATATATTCTATAGTGAAGCTGCTTCTGTTTGTCAATTTGTTTTGAAAATCATGCTGATTTAAATTATTTTTTTTATCTACTACTTTGGAGTTTGGACTATTCCTAAGTGTGGGTTATTTGTGTTGGATCTCACACGAACCCCAGGTTATGGGATTGGACAACTTCACTTTTAATTTCTAAAAAAAAATTTACCACCTTCAAGGTTGTCTAGCTAATTGGAATACTAACGTTTTGGTCAAGTTGCCCAAAATAAAAAACGAATACGTGCTCGGCTCTTAGGTACCCAACGAGCCTTATGCCGCCGGCCTTCCCACTTTTTACTACAATTAGAACAGCACTTAATCGCTCAGTATAATGCTATTTTATACCAAGAATTCCTGCATTGGCAGATGAAATCTAGAATTCTGTGGTTGTCCTATGGGGATGCCAACACCCACTTTTTTCATGTCCAAGCTAAAATTAAACGCGCACGTCAACATATCGCTACCTTAAAAGATGAGTCCAAGGAATGGCTCCAGGGCTCTGAATTTCATAATCATGTCACCACTCACTTCTAGCGTCTTTTCCAATTCGGGTTGTCGGGTGCATCGTTACCTCCCCCACAGATGTTATTCTCTTCCTCAGACTTCGACCCTCAGGCTATGTGTGACTCTCTCATCCGTTTTCTAGATAAGGAAGAAATTCGTGCCAGGCTCTTAACTATGAATCCTTTAAAATCTCCGGGACCGGATGGTTTTCATGCCTATTTTTATCAACACAATTCGCAGATTGTGGGTGAGGATATTGCAAAATTCATTGAAAGACTGTTTCTCACAGCTTGTATTCCAGAGGATTTAAGTCAGATAAAATTAGTGCTCATTCCAAAAGTTCCTAATCCCGAAACAGTAACTTAGTTAAGGTCTCAGTTTGTGTAATAAGTTGTATAAACTACTAACTAAACTTTTAGTCAATAGGCTTAAACCTTTCCTTCCGGCCATGATTCACCTGGCCCAATCTGGATTTGTCCCGGGTAGACGAGCAACGGATAACTACATCCTTGTGCTTCTTCACTTTATTCACCACCAGCGAGGGAAAACTAATCTCCTGGCAGCCAAAATTGACTTGGAAAAAGCATATGATAAATTGGAATGGTCCTTCATCAAGTATACATGTTCTACCATTTCCCTACTCCTATTATAGATTTAATCATGGCGTGTATCTTGTCCTCCTCAATTTCTATTTTATGGAATGGGGTGGCGAGTACACCCTTCTGTCCATCCCGTGGTATTAGGCAGGGAGATCCGTTATCTCCGTATCTTTTCATTCTATGCCTGAATCACTTGTCGTTATCGTTAGACCAGGCGATTCATACTAAACGCCTTTCTCCTATACGAGTTGGTCGTCACCCTATTGGTTTTAACCACATTCTGTTTACGAATGATATTTTCCTTTTTGCCAAGGCAAATATTCAAGATTGCATGACCTTCTTTAATCTTTTTTTGCACTTTTGTGAGGTGTTGGGTCAGATTTGCAGTGCTACTAAATCTAATCTATTCTTCTCATTGAACACTCCTTCGGAGACCCAGCGTAGCATTTTGTCACTCACCAACATGCCTATTGTCCAAGATCTTGGAAAATATTTAGGCATGCCTCTTCTTACTAAACGAAAATCGTCACTGCCTTTCCAACCCTTACAGGACAAAATTCACACATGCATACAAGCCTGGCAATCTAAGCTTCTCCCATAGGCGGGTAGGTTAACATTAATTAAATCCGTCCTTTTCCCCATCACATATTATCAAATGCAAACAACTGTCCTTCCTAGGAGTACTACGAGTAGTATAGACAAGTCCGTAAGAAATTTCTTATAAGGCGACACACTGACACAACGACATGTGCATCTCATTAATTAGGACACGCTCACCAAGCCTAAGATTTGTGGTGGGCTGGGTGTTAGGGATTCTAGAACTACCAATGATGCCTTTCTTATGAATCAGGCGTGGCAAATATGGAGGAACCCGCATTCTCTCTTAGCCAAATTTCTCTCCCAAAAGCATTACCGAACAACTGATTTCTTGCAAACCACTTCGCATACTAGATCTCACTCGTGGAAGGCTCTGTTGTGGGGGCGGGACCTCTTGCAGGGTGGTTTACGGTGGATTATTCGTGATGGCCGTAACATAAATTTTGGACGGATCATTGGCTTCCCCCGGGACCAATTCGAAGTCTCATTCATGGCTCACTTCTTCCTCACGAATATGAGTTTAAGGTGGCTAGATTGATCACTGACACTCACCAATGGGATTTCACACCTCTTAGTATGGTCTTGCCATCGACAATAACCCAATTTATTTATGCTTAGCCATTTTCTATTCCTGGTCTTCCTTCTACTCTTACTAATGACCGTGTCTGGGACCATCATACGGGTATTTGCTCAGTAAAATCCGCTTACCATTCTTTTTTACCTAAATCCAACGAGGCAACATGGTGGACATCGGTAACATGGTCTTTAATTTGGAAGTTAAAAATACCTCCTAAAATTCAACTTTTTGTTTGGAAATGTGCGCACCATCACATTCCCACCAAATCTGTCATTTTCCTTCATGCTGCCTTGAGTGACCAAGTGTGTCCCCGTTGCAATGAGATTGAAACGCCAATTCATGTTCTGCGTGATTGCCACTTTGCACGTCATATTTGGTCCTCCTTTCTTGTGCACTTACTTATTTTTGATTTTTTCTGGCTTGAGCTCCATGATTGGTGTAAACTTAATTCCAAACTTACTTCCCCTTCGTGTTATATCCCATGGAACGTTACATTTGCTTTTACCGTGTGGGCGATTTGGTTGGGTCGAAATTCTTCGATATTTACAGGAAAATTCATTCCTTATCATATTCAAAAACAAAACGCTATATCTCATGCCATAGAGTTTTTCTTCCTCAACACTGTTTCATCGGGGCACTCATCCCTGTCTTCCCTCAAATACATTAGGTGGAGCCCGACTCATTTCCCTTATGTAACTCTTAATACAGACGGAAACTCGTTAGGTAACCCCGGAAAGTATGGTGCTGCTGGCGTGGCACGCTCAGCCAATGGAGAATGGTTGTGGGGTTTCTCATTGCACCTGGGAGTCACCAATAATACTAAAGCTGATCATAGGGTATTAGAGAGTGTTGGCTCGAGCATGGGCTAAGGGTCATCATCGAGTTCGTCTTCAAATAGATTCTCTTCTTGCTTACAAATGGTTGAATACTAATGAGGATTATCCTATGGAATTTGCTAACTTGATTTTGGATTGCAGGTGGCTCCTCAATAGGGACTGGGAGGCGTGTGTTGAGCATATACGGAGAGAGGCTAATAGCTGTGCGGAAAGGGAAGTGTTGTATGATACATGCCCCACCTTTTTGTGGCAATGTCTATATTGGGACTCCATGGGTTTTGTCTCATCCCGGAGTCGTCGCAGTTAATAAGGATCCAATGGTGTTTTGTTTGGTTTCAGCTATTCCTCTCTTTGGTTTGGAGCTGTTCGGATTGTGTTTATTTTGTTTCAATTTAGTTTGTGTGTTGATGTGTTTCCTTGCACTGTAGTCTTATTGTAATATTTCTGTTTGTAAGACTTCTGTTTATCTAATATATCTCCCGTTTATGCAAAAAAAGAAAAAGAAAAAAAAAAAGAACATATTTCAATATTTGAGTTGTATTTTCTCCATGGAAGTGATGCATGCATGGTCAAATTGTAACGCCCCAAAACCATAAGCAATAAAAGTATATTCAATCTAAATAATCCATAAAAATATTAAATAAAAAGGAACCATCAACCTTAATTCTCATCACAAAAGTCAGAGCTCTAATCCACTAAAGACAAAATATCCTTAAAATTATTCTCCAATACAAAGTTTAACGCCATAAAAAATAATAATAATAACGATCCTTAGTTCTACAAAATAGTTCGTAACTGCTGTCTCCCAAGAACCTCTACTCCAATAATCCCTCTAAAGTATCTGTAAGGGGAAATAAAAGGGGGAGTGAGATAACTCAATAAGTGGAATTCACTAACATTGGGGTATGGGAACAACCTTTCAAATAAATAAATTCTTACAACAGTTTCATAACTTGCAATTCATCAATATTTTATCAGCAAATATTTCATATAAAATAAAATATTTTTATATTGTGAGCCATCATAATATATATATATATATATCAATACTATCATAAACACAATTTCCTAGGCTTTTCTCGTGGTCAATGTTTACGCCCCGTTGACAGGGTTGTGCTGTCCCCTTTTTAGGACTGGAGCCTCCTTTTCACCCCCTTTCTTAAGGATGACTCTTTTGGAACCTAAAGGTGCACTCCCTTGCTAAGGAGCTTCCTTTTTGGATCCTCAATAGTATACTCACTTGCTAAGGAGCCACCAATGTGCACTGTCCCTTTTTTTGGGACCGTCCCTTGCTAAGGATTAGCTGCAGTATGATGGTCCCTTGCTAAGGACTGAATACAATATTGAGCTTCAAATCACGACTTGCCATAGGTTTTCAACACATATTCAATATGGTCACAAAAATAATTCATTCATGAATCTCAAAAATATACAGATATATTCACACATACATGTTTAGATAAATTTAGTTTGTCCCACAAGTTTTTCATAAAACAAATAGTCAATGTGCACATCAAACATTTATAAAATATCAATTTATTTACATAATATTAATATATTTCTTTAATATAGAATAGTTTAAATAATTAACACTGTTTTGGGAAAACTCCCAAAATTAGTAAACATCCACTTACCTCTTAATTGCGAAAATAAAAGAAATCAACCTCCCTTGAATCACAACAATTCAGCAGAATTAGAACCTAGCAACACCAAAAATAGGTTCATCAATACACGATTTCCCACTTAAAAATCTATTTTTACACTTAAACGGTATAATCCTAGACAATATTGATATATTCAAAATCCTCCATTTATTCACTCAACTATCCAAATTCACTTTCAGCTTTAATCTAATTGTTTTGTTCCACGTATTTTTCACTATCCATTAATATGCATAATTGTACTGCAACTTTGTAAAACTCTAGTATTTCACTATAGGTCTAACCATCATATATCCTACTATTCCTTAGAAGCCACATGATATAAATAAACCTATCTATCAACCTAATATTTATATCTATAAATCAAAAGTAGAGCACTCATTATAGTTCTGCCAATACAAAAGTAGAAGCCACATAATATATAGTTGCTTGGTAAGCTTGCTGCTGCAGGACATCTTTTGACTCTTAAAATTACATATATATATATATATATATATATATATATATATTCATCCCAACATGGAAGCCACGTCCAAGGCTCACCAACAATCTAGTGCTTATTGTTCCTTTAAGCCATTGGACTAGTCTTAGACAAGAATAAAAGGTGAGAGTTGAATTGGTCAACAATGAAGGCTATATGTGTGAAAGCATATTAAGTCCAACCCTATTTACTCTATTAGTCAAAGTAGAAGCCACATATATTGTATTCTTAATTTATCAATCCGGTTGCCTATATTCTCCATTGATGCCGGACTAGTACATGGACAATAACAAGAGTGTGATGGTTTGAAAGTCAACAATTGAGGCTATATAAAATTATATACAACCATGGAGCACCTTTTTCCCATTAAATTAATCATAAAATTGAGATTCAAGATGGCCATACCTGTAGACTCCAACTCACAGCCACAGTGAAGAGCAAAGTTCAGTAGTCGGCTAAAGCAAAAGGAAGTTCCATCAGTGAATATACGTGTATCTTAAGAGAATAAAAGGCTAGGTTTTCAAGGCCCATATATTTTTACTTATGCCACCTCACTTGGGCTCAAATTATTATTAATATTTTAAGCCCAAATCAATTAAATCCATTTAATTGTGGGCCTCCTTTTTAATTTACATTTAAAAATTAAATAAGTAATAAAATTATGGGGTGTTACACAAATGTCCCTATTTAATATTTATATTTCCTTTTTTCTCCTGTGTTTCTCAAATTTATGCGTTTTCTTCGGCATTTATGTGCATATAGGAGCTTCATTCTCTCTTTTTTAGTGCTTCATAGCTGCCATTAATTTTTTCTTTCTTTTATTTTATAATAATTCTATATACTAGTAGTACATAATAATATTCGTGAACAGGTAAAGTATTTGGTCATGTAATAGTGGCAAATGACTGTACGAGTAAAATTGGATTAAATTCTCAATGCGTATAGGAGGGGTGTGCATCTAACCCACTGGCTTAGTTCAACCCAACTTGACACCTCAGATTTGTTTTCATGGGTTGGTAAGTTGGGTTGGGTTAAGTTAGGATGGGTTGTAATTTTATTTTAAGTCTTGAGCTGGATTGGGTTTATGTTAATAGTTTTTTCAAATCATCTAACCTAAGTACCTAACCCAACCCATCATATGTACTAGTTTATTTTATTATTCTTATTTCAATTTTTTTAGTTTGATTTATTTTGGTATTTGAGAATTAGTTTTGATATATTTGAAATATAATTTAGGTATATTATGTGAATTATAATAATTTATTGAAAAATAATTCTTAAATATTTATGAAAGTTCAATTTTTTTATTATTATTATACATCAAAATGGCCAAATTGGCCATTTACCACTTTTCATGGAAATTATTAGCAACATACCACTGTTTACAAAATAAGTAGCAATATACTACTTTTTGGAAATTCGAGTTCAAGAAACTCGAGTTTGTTGTGTAAATCGAGTTTTAAACACTCGAGTTTCATTAAAAAAAAAAAAAACTTGCACTGACGTGGATTTTTTTTTTGAAAAAATGCCACATGGAACTTGAGCTTGGTAAACTCGAGTTTCATGCAACACAATACTTGAGCTTACCAAGCTCAAGTTCTTTGTAAATACAAAACTCAAGCATAATGCTCTTTTTTTTTTCTTTTTTTTTTTTCCTTCTATGGTACTCGAGCTTATCAAGCTCGAGTTCCTTTTAATATGGAACTCGAGTTTTCTGAGCTCGAATTCCTTATGCTTTTTTTTTTTTGATAATCAACAAATAAACATAAACATAAAAATAATAATAATTATTTTTTTTTTTCATTTGAACGCACAAACATATGTTTTTATTTATTTAAATAGAAGCATTGTAAAATATAGAAATTTTAATTGCAAAATATTAATTTTTAGGCTAATCATACCCCTTGTTTATTCGTTTTTAACACACTCATCAATTTCTAACTTCTCGGAAGCGTTATGGTCAAATTGGCTAAAATATTGGGGGTTATAATGAGAAATTAGAACAACATGTAAAAGAAAAATCTCACTTTATTTTTAGCCATGGGCACACCAAAAGAAGTTTAAGCTACATATTGTTACTTTATCAATCCTGTTCCAAATTACTATATGGTCAATGATTGATAAGTATTGTAGAAAGAGTGGACCAGTCGGATATAAGAAGAACTTATGTCTTACCACGTCTGGATATGTAAGTTCTTGACTTGCAGTGTTTCTCACAGGAATTGGTTTGTTAGGTACATCTATAAATAGAGGCTAAATCTCAGTATTCAGCACACCTTGTCATGGTCTCTAATTTCCCCTCTTTTTGACTTTTCTTTTCTTTTATTTTTTCTCTTACGTTAAAGACGTTCTGGAGGCTCTAGCCTTAGGAATTTCTTTTTTGTAAGCAAGATATTTTAGGTTTCAAAGAGAATTGAATAAATTTATTTGAACCCTAAAATATTCCTTCACTAAGAAGAGCACATCCATACAAGAGGTAGTTTTTCTTTTCCTTTTTCTGTGATCTTTTCTATTAATTCTACTTGATGGTGCTTGATTAGATTTAGGATGTTTTTTTTATTTCAATTTCTGATGTTATTGCTATGAGTTGCATAAACTTAGTTAAAATATGTCTTTAAATAATTCTCTTGTTGTTATGATTTTTCTTTTGAGTTTCAAAAATCTGCTCATTAATGAATTAAAAAAAAAAAAAACTAAAACAAAGCTGTATTTTCAGTAAATACAGATCTAAATTTTTTTACACATCAAAACTGATCTGTATTTTCATTAAATACAGATTTGAATTTTTTTTACACTTCAAAAATGATCTGTAT
This sequence comes from Lithocarpus polystachyus, assembly GCA_033629205.1. Classification (NCBI taxonomy): domain Eukaryota; kingdom Viridiplantae; phylum Streptophyta; class Magnoliopsida; order Fagales; family Fagaceae; genus Lithocarpus; species Lithocarpus polystachyus. The sequence goes on from CM066165.1 coordinate 36,557,913, forward strand.
TTTCATTAAATACAGATCTGAATTTTTTACACCTCAAAACAGATCTGTATTTTAAAATTAATATGTTGAAATTAAATTTTCTATATTTTATAATGCTTGCGTTCAAATGAAAAAAATTACTTATTTTTATGTTTATGTTTATTTGTGGATTATAAAAAAAAAAGTATAAGGAACTCGAGCTTAGCAAACTCGAGTTCCATATTACAAGGAACTCGAGCTTGGTAAGCTTGAGTACGATAGAAGAAAAAAAAAAAAAAAAGAGCATTACGCCCGAGTTTTTTATTTACAAGCTCGAGTTCCATGTGGCATTTCTTCAATAAAAAATCCACGCAAGAACAAGTTTTTTTTATGAAACTCGAGTGTTTAAAACTCGATTTACACAACAAACTTGAGTTTCATGAACTCGAATTTTAAAAAAAGTGATATATTGTTTCTTGTTTTGCAAACAGGGCATGTTGCTAATAATTTTTGCGAAAAGTGGTAAATGGCCGATTTGGCCACATGTACGCACAAGTGTACAACCCACTAATCCAAAATCACTTTTGTGAGCTTGATTGGGTTAGTCTCTTCACATGCAATGGGTTGGGTCAGGCTGAGAATTTCTCAACCCGACCTTGGGTTGAAAAAATCCTCCCACTCAATCCAAACACACCCCCTGCTATAGCTTATCCAATCAAGAAATCGTTTTGGATCAACTTCTTTTCTGCTTGAATAGGCCAACATGGGCATGATTCGAGCACAACTTGAAAGAAAAGAAACGAGACCCACCAATCTATTAATCGGAGGAAGGTTGATAGTAATCTTTTTGAATAACTTAGGGAAGCATGAAAGGTCAAAGAAACCACCCAAGCAGCATTGAAATTTAATTATTGGAAAAGAAAATTGTTACCAAAGTATTCTCTTTTCTCCATTTTAAGAAGCTAAATTTTTTAGTAACAAGCAGCTCTGCACTTTACAATACTTTTGATTTGGTCATTCGCACTAGAGCACTGGATGGAATAACTCTTAACAAAAAGAATGGCATTCTTATATAGTAAAAGAGAGATGCAAGAATACAAGAACTAAGGAATTTCGTACATAGGTGTCATGATGGACAATACATATAAAAGAAGTTAGATACATGAATTATTACATCAGGTGTCCCGACGAAGTAATTTTTATTTTTTGTTCATGTGACATGAACCATGTGTAAAGGAATTAATAAAATTCTCAAGAAAGAAACTGATTTTTGTGTGGTTCTTTCACTAGCAATATCCTGAACTCAAGCTTCAAGTCCTGGCAGCTAAGAGGGCCCTGCCACTTGAGTTTCAACCTGAATAAAAAAGAAAGATAAGCAAAGCAAATTCAATTGTGTTACACATTTACAAATTACAATCCCCGTATTTCTTGGGTCTTTAATTATATTAAAAAACTAAATACTACTTTAGTCACTGACTTTGGCACTAACCAACAGCAGGATTTAAACTTTTTATTGCCTCCTCCCTAGTAATCCACTATCACTTCAAGAAATGTTCAACATCGCGGAATTCAATCTTAGTCCCTGTTCAACAAGGGACATTCTTCTGTCACCTAAAAGATCCGTGACAACAAACCCAAAATTACCAATCTTGAAGCTCGAAACATACTGTTATTAGAGTTTCTTCTGTAATCGTAATGTTCTTTGTTGGCCACATCCACTAGTCCAAACAAAATCTACAAATTTATTTATTCTTTTACTTTTCTTTCATTCCAAGGTAGCTACAAAATGGTGGGTTAGTTCTCCCCTTTGTATTGATAATGCCAATGATGAAAGGCTACAATCCAAGCAATTTCATCCAAAGTACCTTTGGCTTCTTCCATTAATTAAGCAAAACTGTTGCAATTTGATTAACTATGTGAAACATGACAATTCAACAATTAAAAAGTAATCGATAGACAATTATCTAACTATAATAAAAGTAGTAGCAACCACCGACAAATCTGATTATCAACAATAGAACCCACCCCAGTCTTCCACAGTACCTTCTCCTCTTACAACAGCTCGCTTTGTTTTTTAAAGAAAAAAATTATTTTAGATTGGATTCTTAAATGCAATATTTGCAATAGTGCTTCCCCACTTGTCCAAAAGGCAGATAACATAAGCTGATGATACCTTTGGTGCCAGGTCCTTGTCTACCATTCGTGCCCGAACACCCTTTGGAAAAAGTACAGAAAAAAAAAAATGTAAGTAACTAGGATCATGAGGAATTGTTTTATTAAGAGTATAATCAGGAGACTTTATACCTCACAAAAATCTCTGGAAATCTGATTAGATATCCCTTGCAGTGACATTCGGTACTCACGTATCAAGCACTGATCAAGGGTCTGAAATCTACCTGCTCGTATCTGAGCTAGTATGGTGGTTAGGTTGTAATGCAATAGTTTCTTAAAGGGGGAGGATCTAGTGGGACCCCATGGGTTTTGTCTCATCCCAGAGTCGTCGCGATTAATAAGGATCTAGTGGTGTTTTGTTTGGTTTCAGCTATTCCTCTCTTCTGTTTGGTGTTGTTCAGATTGTGTTCATTTTGTTTCAGTTTAGTTTGTGTGTTGATGTGTTTCCTTGCACTGTAGCCCTATTGTAATATTTTTGTTTGTAAGACTTCTATTTATTTAATATATCTCCTGTTTATGCAAAAAAAAAAAAAGAAAAAAGAAAAAAAAAGAGCATATTTCAATATTTGAGTTGTATTTTCTCCATGGAAGTGATGCCTGCATGGTCAAATGTCCCTATTTAATATTTATATTTCCTTTTTTCTCCTGTGTTTCTCAAATTTATGCATTTTCTTCGGCATTTATGTGCATATAGGATCTTCATTCTCTCTTTTTTAGTGCTTCATAGCTGCCATTACTTTTTTCTTTCTTTTATTTTATGATAATTCTATATACTAGTAGTACATAATAATATCCGTGAAGTGGTAAAGTATTTGGTCATGTAATAGTGGCAGATGACTGTACGAGTAAAATTGGATTAAATTCTCAATGCTTATAGGAGGGGTGTGCATCTAATCCACTGGCTTAGTTCAACCCAACTTGACACTTCAGATTTGTTTTCATGGGTTGGTAAGTTGGGTTGGGTTGGGTTGTAATTTTATTTTAAGTCTTGAGCTGGATTGAGTTTATGTTAATAGTTTTTTCAAATCATTTAACCTAAGTACCTAATCCAACCCATCATATATACTAGTTTATTCTTATTCCAGTTTTTTTTAATTGATTTATTTTGGTATTTGAGAATTAGTTTTGATATATTTGAAATATAATTTAGGTATATTATGTGAATTATAATATTTATTAAAGTTAATTTTTTTTATTAAACATGAAACAGGCCAAATTGGCCATTTACCAGTTTTCACGGAAATTATTAGCAACACAATACTCGAGCTTACAAAGCTCGAGTTCTTTGTTAATACAAAACTTGAGCGTAATGCTCTTTTTTTTTTCCTTCTATGGTACTCGAGCTTACCAAGCTTGAGTTCCTTGTAATATGGAACTCGAGTCTGCTAAGCTTGAGTTCCTTATGTTTTTTTTAATAATCAACAAATAAACATAAACATAAAAATAAGTAATTTTTTTCATTTGAAGACCCAAACATATGTTTTTATTTATTTAAATAGAAACATTATAAAATATAGAAATTTTGATTTTGAAATATTAATTTTAAGGCCACTCATACCCCTTGTTTATTCATTTTTAACACACTCATCAATTTCTAACTTCTTGGAAGTGTTATGCTCAAATTGGCTAAAATATTGGGGGCTACAATGAGAAATTAGAACAACATGTAAAAGAAAAATCTCACTTCATTTTTAGCCATGGGCACACCGAAAGAAGTTTAAGCTACATGTTGTTACTTTATCAATCCTATTTCGAATTACTGTATGGTGAATGATTGATAAGTATTGCAGAAAGAGTGGACCACTTGGATATAAAGAAGAACTTACGTCTTACCACGTTTGGATACATAAGTTTTGACTTGCAGTGTTTCTAAGAGGAATGTGAAAGATTTTTCCTGTACATTTATAAATAGAGGCTGAATCTCAAGATTTATTACGCATTTTCACAATCTCTGATTTCCCATACTTTTCTTTTCTTTTATTTTCTCATATTAAAGACGTTTTGGAGGCTCTAGCCTTAGGAATTTCTTTTTTGTAAGCAAGATATTTTAGGTTTCAAAGAGAATTGAATAAATTTCTTTGAACCCTAAAATATTCCTTCACTAAGAAGAGCACAACCATGCAAGAGGTAGTTTTTCTTTTCCTTTTTTTTTGTGATCTTTTCTATTAGTTCTACTTGATGGTGTGTGATTAGATTTAGGATGTTTTTTATTTCAATTTCTGATGTTATTGCTGAGTTGCATAAACTTAGTTAAAATATGTCTTTAAATAATTCTCTTGTTGTTATGGTTTTTCTTTTGAGTTTCAAAAATCTGCTCATTAATGAATCTTTTTTTGAAACTAAAAACATATCTGTATTTTCAGTAAATATAGATCTAAATTTTTTTACACATCAAAACTAATCTGTATTTTCATTAAATACAGATCTGAATTTTTTACACCTTAAAATCGATTTGTATTTGAAAATTAATATGTTGAAAATAAAATTTCTATATTTTATAATGCTTCTATTTAAATAAATAAAAACATATGTTTGTGCGTTCAAATGAAAAAAAATTACTTATTGTTATGTTTATGTTTATTTTTGGATTATCAAAAAAAGAAAAAAAGAATAAGGAACTCGAGCTTAGCAAGCCCATAGAAGAAAAAAAAAAAAGCATTACGCTCGAATTTTGTATTTACAAAGAACTCGAGCTTGGTAAGCTCAAGAATTGTGTTGCATGGAACTCGAGTTTGCCAAGCTCAAGTTCCATGTAGCATTTCTTCATTAAAAAAATCCACGTCAGCACAATTATTTATTTATTTATTTTTATGAAACTCAAGTGTTTAAAACTCAATTTCCACAGCAAACTCAAGTTTTATGAACTCGAATTTTAAAAAAGTGGTATATTGCTATTTATTTTGCAAACAGTGGTATGTTGCTAATAATTTCTGCAAAAAGTGGTATATGCCCGATTTGGCCCATGAAACATGTAAGCACAAGTGTACAACCCACTAATCCAAAATGACTTATGTGAGCTTGATTGGGTTAGTCTCTTCACATGCAGTGGGTTGGGTCAGGTTGAGAATTTCTCAACCCGACCTTGGGTTGAAAAAATCCTCCAACTCAATCCAAACACACCTTACAGCTTATCCAATCAAGAAATCGTTTTGGATCAACTTCTTTTCTGCTTGTATAGGCCAACATGGGCATGATTCGAGCACAACTTGAAAGAAAAGAAACGAGACCCACCAATCTATTAAACGTGAGGGAGGTTGATAGTAATCTTTTTGAATAACTTAGGGAAGCATGAAAGGTCAAAGAAACCACCCAAGCAGCATTGAAATTTAATTATTGGAAAAGAAAATTGTTACCAAATGTATTCTTTAGTTCTCCATTCTAAGAAGCTAAATTTTTTAGTAACAAGCAGCTCTGCACTTTATAGTACTTTTGGTTTGGTCATTCGCACTAGAGCACTGGATGGAATAACTCTTTAACAAAAAGAATGGCATTCTTATATAGTTAAAGAGAGATGCAAGAATACAAGAACTAAGGAATTTCGTACATAGGTGTCATGATGGACAATACATATAAAAGAAGTAAGATACATGAATTATTACATCAGGTGACCCGACAAAGTAATTTTTATTTTTTGTTCATGTGACATGAACCATGTGTAAAGGAATTAATAAAATTCTCAAGAAAGAAACTGATTTTTGTGTGGTTCTTTCACTAGCAATATCCTGAACTCAGGCTTCAAGTCCTGGCAGCTAAGAGGGCCATGCCACTTGAGTTTCAACCTGAATAAAAAAGAAAGATAAGCAAAGCAAATTCAATTGTGTTACACATATTTATGAATTGCAATCCCTGTATTTCTTGTGTCTTTAATTATATTAAAAAACTAAATACTACTTTAGTCACTGACTTTGGCGCTAACCAAGTAGCAGGATTTAAACTTTTTATTGCTTCCTCCCTAGTAATTCACTATTACTTCAAGAACGTTCAACACCGCGGAATTCAATCCTAGTCCCTGTTCAACAAGGGACATTCTTCTGTCACATAAAACCATGACAACAAACCCAAAATTACCAATCTTGAACCTCGAAACATACTCTTATTAGAGTTTCTTTTGTAATCGTAATGTTCTTTGTTGGCCACGTCCACTAGTCCAAACAAAATCTACAACTTTATTTATTCTTGTACTTTCTTTCATTCTAAGGTCAACAATAAGCTACAAAATGGTGGGTTAGTTCTCCCCTTTGTATTGATAATGCCAATGATGAAAGGCTACAATCCAGGCAGTTTCATCCAAAGTACCTTTGGCTTCTTCCTTTAATTAAGCAAAACTGTTGCAATTTGATTAACTATGTGAATGCTTCTCGTACTTCTGTGGGTAGCTCCAAATCAGGCTCAGATTTGCTGAGTGGTGAAAAATAGTGCTCTACCATGTCTTTGGACACTTGTTCCAACCTCGGAGGATTCCACTGCATATAAAACATGACAATTCAACAATTAAAATGTAATTGATAGACAATTATCTAACTACAATAAAGTAGTAGCAACCACCAACAAATCTGATTATCAACGATAGAACCCCAGTCTTCCACAGTACCTTCTCCTCTTACAACAGCTCGCTTTGTTTTTTAAAGAAAAAAATTATTTTAGATTGGATTCTTAAATGCAATATTTGCAATATTGCTTCCCCACTTGTCCAAAAGGCAGATAACATATGCTGATGATACCTTTGGTGCCAGGTCCTTGTCTACCATTCGTGCCCGAACACCCTTCGGAAAAAGTACAGAAAAAAAAAAATGTAAGTAACTAGGATCGTGAGGATTTGTTTTATTAAGATGATAATCAGGAGACTTTATACCTCACAAAAATCTCTGGAAATCTGATTAGATATCCCTTGCAGTGACATTCGGTACTCACGTATCAAGCACTGATCAAGGGTCTGAAATCTACCTTCTCGTATCTGAGCCAGTATGGTGGTTAGGTCGTAATGCAATAGTTTCTTAAAGGGGGAGGAGGAGGGGACAAGGGAAAAAAGGCCCAGTTCTGAGTATCAGGGACTCACAGATTTCAAAGAAACCTTCAAGCCTAATGGTGAAGCTTCCTTAAGTCTCCTTAGGGTGGAAATGCACCATGCATCATTTGTTTTACTTGTCTCACTCTCCTGAGAGAATTGTTTAATTTAAAAACGCAATCACAACTCACAAGGTTCATCCAGAAAAGTATACGGAGTAACAATTTAGAGAAATACCCACATATTTTGTTTCATTTTATTACCATAAAGATGGTAATACTAGCATGCGACAATCACAACTCATACAGCCCAACCTTCAGGTTAGTACTTAAGAGACTTAACACACACTATATATATATATGTGGTCCAAAAAGTCAAAAGGAAGAAGTAACCAATTCAAGACACACTTCCATTATTTGTATTTTTTTCTTTTTCTCTTTCTTTTTTACACATGCTTTGGGTTGGTCTTGAACCCATGACCTTAGCCACCATCCCATTCTTACGTTAAGAAGTGTCATTTGAGCTAGGGCTCATTAGCAATTCCATTAACTGTATATAAAATGTATCCCTACAAAATTGCTTTCCAATCAACTGTGAGGTAGCTAAAGACATTCATCATAATGCTGTTAAGTTGTATTTTTTAAATTCAATAAAATGATTTTGGCTATATGGCTGCTTCAGTCATTCTAGCCACTTGTAAATATGAAGATGACAGGAAGCATCTACAGGGTACTCAGATCGACTAATTGAAAAGTGTCTCATTGATGAAGCGATATGGTTTCTCATGCCTAAGATTTTCTGTTATTTTCTTTCGTACCATCAATTTTAAAAATAACAGAAAGAGATTTGAGTATGAAATCAGACATGTTGAACATCTTGTTCCATACAGTATCATGGAAATCTGTTATATTGTAATGGGTTAATACTTAATAGTTCTAAAAAAAAAAAAAAAATGTAAATCAACATGTTCTTACCAAGGAATCGATAATTTCTTCAACTGTGTCATGGCTGAAACATTTATCAAGTATTTCAATCCTAGACAAAATTGCATAATAAATAGATCAGCATTTTATATCTGCTACGGAAATACTCACACACCTGAGGGGATAATAGACATACCTGTGAAGTACACTTATATTATCTAGATAGACAAGGTCACTATATTTTTCTAAAGAAGTTTCAATGACAGAAGGATCATCAGTATCCAATCTCCCAAGTTGTTCTTCGATTAATGCAAGCTTCTGTGGAAAAAAGGAGGCAATACTATGTTATATAAACAGGAAAGATGATTAAAACAATGAAAGGGTCTAACAATCTTAACTGAGCTATGCGCATAATGTGTGGCAAGCCCACAAGAAATCATTTCTGCTCCATTAAGTTTTTCTCCTGTGAGACCCAAGTACTCCCCTGCAAAAAAGATAAGACACAAACTATATAAGAATTTAATTGAGAAGCAAATACAGGTGTCATCAATGATTCATCCTACTAATTGGTTTCTCATTTATCAAGTCCTAATTACATTGTCAACATTGCTTGATATGTAGAAAGGGTCAAGTTAACTCCACAAGTTGCTCAGAAAAAAACGTTGAATAAAGTCACCCAGCTATCCAAAGTTAACTTCCGTATTAGAATATTTGTCATTGCAACATCTACTTTCAGTATAATGGTCACAAAGGAAGTGACATCTTATGGTGCAATGAAACCAAATGCAGCTCCCCGTATGTCAACTACCAAGAGCCATAACAGTGCCTCAACACAAATTTTAGACTTCAGAACTTTTAATGCAATTTGCTAGAGCTTGTTATCCAACATCCACACAACAAATTAATGACAGGAGTCCTAATGCAATTTGTATAAAGAACATTGCTGAACCAACTGCCACTGTGTGATTCTAGAGATGAGGAGCATACTTCGAAATAAAAATATTTTGCAAAGGCACTTCTTTCCCACATTCACTCCATTCCTATGTGAAAACTGAGTGATTTGATTTTAGAGGTCTTGTAAAAATTTCCTGTTCATAAATCCCTTAAAATTTCTTCCAATGCAACATTACAAGAAAATCATATAAGATTGAGATAAATTCACATTAGGGTAGAACGTTCATCGCAAAACAATACTTTAGATGTTGTTTTTATCAGACTTACGCTAGAACCAGAAATAGTCCAAATCAACAAAACCACGTGCAAGAAATACAGTGAAAAACTACAATCCACTACATGCATACCCAGGTGACCAGGTAGATGTGAGAGGAAAAATGACGCGCCAGCATCAGGGTGGAAACCAATTAGAGTTTCAGGAGTAGCAAAAACCTGTGAATTGAGAGAATAAATTATTTTTGAACCTGTCTGAGCATGATGTATAGAAAATACGGAATCTGAAACAAATAAGATATTCAACACTATTTTCCCCATCACATGAATATGTAAAAAGAATCAAAATATAGTTTTCATTCCTAGATTGTGATACCTTAGATTACATAGATTATATAAGTGTGTGTAGTGTGGACAAGTGCTAAGTCCCACATCGGGTGTTTTCTAGGTTGAACTGGGCAATATATTGATTACCAAGAACCTCAATTGTAACTCGACTAGTCCTTTTGGACTACATATTGAGTGGATACAAATGGTATCAGAGTCAACAGAGTCAACGTGGGCCTTGACAATAACATTAGGAATTGAGTGGAAAGATTGTGATACTCCAAATTATGTGGATTGGATAAATGCGTTTGTGTGGAGATGTGTTAAGTCATACATCAGGTGTTAACAAACTTGGGCTGCTATATTAGAGATCACAAGCAATCCCAATAGTAACTTGACTAATCCTTTTAGGGTATAGCATAGATGTGGCTAGTGCTTCCTTGGGTCATGACAATATGCGTATGCTAATGAATGTAGAGGATCATACTCCTCAATTATCTAACAAAATCGAGCGTTCAATTTTCCTGTAAAGAAATTAAATAATTAGTCTAAATTAGGGGGTGCAAAATAATTAAAAATTTTCTTCCACAGAAGAAAGTTAGTAAGGAAAAAAAATTGAAACAATCATCAAAACCAACAGCTAGATAAGAGAAAAAAAGGACGAAAGTACATGCAAAGTTGCTACATACAGTTTTATCAGTTGCAACCCTAAACATCCCAGGGATTGAAACTCCAGCCCCACCACCCATAGTAATGCCATTCAAAAGAGCCACCTGCATGGAGATTATTATTACACTACCATGAATATAATGGGTTCTGACTAATGTAGTTATAATAAACAGAAAGTTAATGTCCAATATTCTACCACAGGGACTTGGGGCTAGTAAAAATCACCCCCACATGAAAGGGAAAAAAATGATAATAAAAAAAGAAACAAATCTGAGACTTTTGAGTAGATGCCATAGTTCCCTAAACCAGAACCAGTGTCTAATTTAACATACGTACAGAGGGGGGAAAAGACCTCTAAAATTTTAGGGAAAATTTAGGAAATCCATGTATGATAGCAGAAGGAAGGATAAAATAAAAATAAGAGGAATGTCAAAATACGGTGGTAAGAATGTAAAGAAATTTGTTTAGCGCTAGAATAGGAGCCAAAGATCAATATACTAACAAAACCAGGTATCTTTTGATAATTTGATAGTTGAGGGAGGGGGAAATTGAACCTTGGTCGTCTTAGCTGGAAACACTAGGAGGTGCTAGCTGAGCCACAAGACTCTTAGACATAACAAAACCAAGTATCTCAAAGAAAACTCTCCATAAATGACCATATCAAAGCTATATTGATGGTAATATAATACTCTAAACTGAAGTGCCCCCAATATATTAATCACTATGCTTAAAAAAAGAAAGAAAGAAAAGTAAAACTTACATGTGGCTTCAAATATGTACCTAAAATGTATATGTAAGTATATAACGTTCTAAAAAATTCCTTACAATCTTCCATTTTCCCTGCATAGAGTTAACCAATGGTTAATGGATGATTCTAGTGAAGAAACAAGCACAAACTCCATAACAAAGATTAGCAACTTAAAGATTTGTGAGGTACTTAGGTATAAAGTTTTCTTTAGCTTTATCAATAACTGACCATCACAAAACATTCTGGATGCACCTCCATACTTTATTGATCCCTCTGTTATACCATAAACACTGGGAATATTTTCAAACTCTCAATTCTTATGGAAAGATCAATCCAAGGTAGTGTGAAGAAACAAATTTTGAGATCCATATATCTATGGGTCATTTAATACTAATATTGTTACCTCATTTCTAATTTTTGATTTAATAAAGCTATATTTACTAATACGCTATCTTACTCTTGCTTATCCATTTTTTTTTTTAATTAGATAGATAAGGGAGGGGAGATTTGAACCCTCGATGTCTGTGCTGGAAACACTAAGAAGTGCCAACCAGTTGAATTACAAGACTCTTGGCTATCTTACTCTTGCTTATCCTAATCTAAAGACTTCCCCAATTTCCTCCCAAACAAAGCGACAATCAAAATTTGCATCTTTTGTTTGGACATAGAAGATCCCATTACCACTAAATATTCTCTATAATTCCAGCTTAGGTTTACTGCCAAGTGCTAATAACTGCATCCCACAATCCTATCTCATCTCCCAGGGACGGAACCATGTACAAGAAGAGGGGGGCTGTGGCCCCCCCAACCCCCCCCCCCCCCCACCCCCCAAAATTTTTTAAAATATTAAATAATAGGTATATATTTAAGATTTTAGAAAAGAAGTCCATGAAAAATTATATTTGCCCCTCTCAAGAAAATTATATTTGCCCCCCTCGACTTCGAATCCTAGTTCCGTCCCTGTCATCTCCCTCGAATTAAGGCTAGCTAGCCTAGCTTTCTCTAGATCATATACAATGAAGAAAAATAAACTGTTCGCAATAAAAATTAACTTTTAAGTACATGACCTTTTCCAGCTAAATCTTAAAAGGAGAAGTAAGATGAGTCTATTACCTGCGTTTATCATATGATAAAGTGTCACAATATCTCCGCCAGCACAAAATGCCCTGCCACTGCCCTTCAGAGAATGCAAAACAATGTTTAAGTTTTTAACTAGTTCTTGAGAAAAAAATAACCACAACTAAACTTTATCTTTCCCACTAGAAATATTAAATGTAAATGAATCCAATATCTGATAACAGCATAGATGCTTTTTACCTTCATTGCCACAAAACCAATATCTGGATTATTTTCCCAAGATGTATACAACTTTTGCAATCTAGCCCCCTAGAAACCAAAGACAACGCATTAAAAGACAGATAAATGTTTCTAGTTGGTAATACAGAACAACACAAACCCATATAACAAAATCAAAGAATATAAATTTTAGCCACCAGGGAGAAAAACAATAAGTCTACTTGCACAAAAAAGTCCACAAATTTTTTCACAACAGTTGAGCTTGCAAGTTGTAATGTACAAATCATAATTTGCCACCTCAACAAGTTGTGAATTTAGCTGTGTCTCTAGCTTTAGTCAGAGCAAACTCAAGCCATATAACTATGCATAATAAATTTTTTTTTTTTTGATTGGAAGTCTGCAATATCATTAAACTTGGGTAGAACCCAGAGAAATTACATCAGAATGAACTTCAGATACAATAAAAGGGGGAGTGTCCTCCACCCAAATAATATAGTCTTCAATTTCCTTAGCATGTCTAGCCATTATAACTATGCATAATAATAGTTGTCAATTTAAACACCATAAAAACAATAACCCAAGTAAGGTTTTCAATTGAACCAATTGGAGGGTAATAAGGTATATAACAACACAGATACAGAGAATTATACAATTGCAGTAAACCCAATTACACATAATGATTCTCAACCAAACACCATAAATACAAAGACCCAGATAACAAATCTTTCAACCGAGCCAATCTTACAAATTGGGTACCAACCCAATAGCCAAACACACACACACACACACACACACACACACACAGAGTATCTAGTAAAAAACACACCATTGCAGTACTAAGACAATTGAGCACCGAAGGCCTGTTCAGAATTGCTGTTCTAGACCAAGCTTTGCCCTCAACCAATACCTGCAGAGAGAGACAGAGAGAGAAAGAGAGTTAGTGTGTGGGGGTTAAAGAAAGAGAATAGACAAAAGGGTATTCTTGAAAGTTGAAACTGACTTGGTTGTCAAGTTCATCGGTAATAGCAGGGTCCGGAAGAGAACAGAGATTCCTTGTGTGGTGTTGGTTGAGGAAACGAAGACTGTGAATGTGAAGATTGTTGCGCCTCTGCAACAAGGTTGCCTTAAACCTCTGCATCATTTAGCTCAACCACTCTTTTCAAATTCTGCTCCAACACAACACAACCCAAGCTCTCTACTCTCTAGTGAAAAAATTGATAATAAACAATTCTGTGGGAAAAAAAAAAAAAAAAAAATGAGAAGAAGAACAGAAAAATAAGAAAAATGCAAAAATATTATTTTTTTCCTTAAACTTTTAGTTAAAAGTTTTTTTACCCCTAAATTTTAAAATATTTATTTTTCAACTTTAAACTTTGCAAAACATTCTTTTTTAAGTCCTTCTGTCTATGACAGTTTTATTTTACCAGGATAACAAAGTATTGACTCAATATTTGTCTTGGACTAAACTATTTTATCTATTCTATTATTCAAGGGGCTTCTATTATTTGGATTCCACATTTTTTAGTTCAAAAATGCCCATATACCTTTATGTTTAAGCAGAGGCAAAACTAAAAGACAATCCGGTAAAAATACAACTCTAACTCCCACTAAAGCATGACTTAAAAAATAGGACCACTCTCCTGTTATTTTTTAAATTTCTTTATCCATTTATAAATTAAATTTTCAAAATAAAAATTATATATATATATATATATAAAATCTACAAAATAGGACTACTAACAAAAAATAAAAAAAAGTGAAAAAATTAAAACTCTCCACAATCCCCACTTCCTCCGAAAAAACCATTCTACCTTCTAAAAAAGAGTTTTCTATTAAAAAAATAGATATCCTAAATTCTGTAAAAAATAAAAAATAAAAAAATAAAACTAACCCACCTTCTTTAAAAAAAATCCCACCCACGGTTTCCTATTAAAAAAAAAATACTAAACATATTTCAATGTTATTTTGTGTTCATTTTTTAGAGTTAGACTTATTTTTTTGGCCATATTAGTGATTCTAAATTTGCAATATTTGTGGAAAAATAAGTGTAAATTTCAAATTAAAAAAAGTGCAAAATTCTAATACTAATAATAAAAAAAAGAGTCTCATTGCACCCGCGGAGCGCGTGTGATGAGGCTAGTTTAAAATAAAGGCTAAAAAGTAAAACTGACTATTTAAGTTTCACATTTTGTCATTTCAGTCCTCTAAATTTCAGTTTTGTCATTTCAGTCTTCTAAGCTTCAAATTTTATCAATTTTGTCCTCCGTTACCATTCTGTGAGGTGCTGCCGTTTATTAACCAAAACAACACCGTTTTGGAGGATTTTTTTTTTATTAATTTAATTTTACTGAAAAAAGTTAATTAAAAAAAAAAAAAACTAAGGAACGTGTGAAGGAAAATGCCCCGAGTACATCATCGGCACAATCCCAGGCTTGAACGACGAAGCACATGCGGCAGTTTTGGCGATGGAGAGGCGACTGTGGCAACAGAATGGAGGGATATCGACATCGGCGATTTCGCAAGCTTGAAGAACCGTCATGCCCTTTGGGACTTTCACCCAGCACCCATCAACGAACACTTCGACCACTGAAAGTAACTCGAGAAAATCACACTCAGACACCGCAACCACTCAATCAAAGCAACTGTAATAATATACTGTCTAGTTGAACAAAACCCAAATGGCAAAAGACTGACTGATGAAAAAGAAAAAAGGCCCTTTGGCCTTTGGTGAATAATGATTTGAGCTGAAACTATCTATGTTAACCCAAAGGGTTTCTTGAGAAACGAAAAGAGTGAAGTGCAATCAGAACCTCTGTGTTGCCTTCTTCTGAGCCAATACAGACTCATCAACTCCTCCTCCTTATAAGCAAATCCCAACAACAAAATCATCCCTTACAAAGATAAGATCATAAACTCTGCAAAACAGAACCCAGAAATCCTGAATCTCTGAAACAAAACAAAAAAAAAACAACCAAGAAACAAAACAAAATAAAAATCACATTCCTCTGTGTTCCTACTTATTCTCTCAAATCTAATTACCATAATAATTTAGAAGTGATATAGAAGAATAAGTATAGAGACACGTACACACTTAAATTTACAACATGCTTAAGTGTCACAATATAAATATTACACCTATTTATTTAGCAAGTCCAGGTGGTGTTTTGTGTAAATTATGAAATTTAATTACAAGTTGACATCCAAACATATTATGAAATTGGATGTGAATGTCGGTAAACGATTGAATTGATAATATAATATATTTTTACAAGACTTTTGAAAAAATTAGCAATATATTTTAATTTTTGTCAATAAATTTGGCTTTTATTCCAAGAAATAGAATCCCCACATTTATACTTTTTTTTTTTTTTTTTTTTTACAACCCCACATTTTTTTTTGGTACTTATTATTTGGGGAGGTGCCATTAGACCAAGTCAGTCATCTTAAAGCAAAACAATTACAGAGTCCAACATTTTGTTTATTTATATTTTTCCAGGGGCACTCAGATGGTAGACTTAAATGTATTTGAAGGAAGGTACCATCACATTCTTAATTATATGAAAAAAAAATGATGAACTTATTATTATTATTTTTTTTTAAACTTGTTAATTTCTCAAACGTTCTGGAAGTGCATTTGCATCTATTCTGTTCACTGCTAATAAGGCAAAGGTTCCATTGCATGGTGCATGGTGACACAATCTGTATCTGGCATGTTGACACATTGCATGGTGGTGACACAATTTCTAACTGTAAGAGGTTGCTCTCTCATCATCATCGATCATCACTCTCATCTCTATTTTTTATTACTATACGTCACTCTTCCATCTTGCTTCCACATCCAATAGTTTTCTTTCTCTCTATATATATCACCCATGTTTCAACTTCTACTTCTCTCTCTATCTAGTTCTCTAGCTTGAAGAACCACACTTTCCAAATGGCAAAAAACCCAGTTACAGTTCTAGTCACTGGCGAGGCTGGTATATATACCATTCCTTCCATATTATATGACTTTATTTTCAATATATGTACTCTTTTGTTTTGGAAGCTTAGAAAATGTGGGAAATGACACAATATGATTTTCAAATAAAATGAAATATTTATTTATTCTTTATTATGAATCTTATATTATATGATAAAGAAAGCAAGAACACCTCTCAACTAAGTCTAGCACAACCATTTAGCTTGGTTGAGGTCGAAGTGGGTCTTGCATTCAATGGAAGTTTCATTCTCATCTTTTTCCTTTGATTGGAAAACAAACAGATGGATAGGTTCTTTTATTTCATGACATTTTTTTGTCTCAAATGTTGTCAAAATTTATCTACAAACAATTTTTTAATTATTTATTTTCAAAATTATCCATAACTTCATTTGGAAATCCTGTTTTCTATTAAGTTCACGACTTCCTGCAATGCTGTTCTGTGATATAATTCTTAATGCAACTGTTTAAATCCGTGGTTTTCTTTGCGACGAGTTTAGATTCGATTTTAGTAGATAATCTAAAAGTCCTAAAAATTTTAAGTGCTTTGTTGTTGTTATAATCATTATCCTAAAGAAGTCCTATAATCATTATCTTATAATCATTATTCTTTCCAAATAGTGGGAAAGAATAAAAATTGAAAGAAAAGCTTGATTTACAACAATATGACTGTTGTTACATGTCAGTAATAATGTTAGGGAGCAAGTGTATTTGATTTTCAATTGTATATGTTTTTTTTTTTTTTTTTTTGAGAAAGTCAATTGTATATGTTGGCGATTCTTTCTTCTAGACATGATAATATAAAGTTTTTGTATCTGTAGCTTAAAATTTTAATTTTGTTCAACAGGGCAAATAGGTTATGCCATTGTTCCAATGATTGCAAGGGGAATCATGCTGGGTCCTAATCAGCCTGTGATTCTGCATTTGCTTGATATTGAACAGGCAGCCAAATCCTTGCATGGGATAAGAATGGAATTGACTGATGCTGCCCTTCCTCTTCTGAAAGGTTTGTCCCTTATCTTGAGAGCTAATTCTAGGTAGGCAGAATTATTCTCTTCACTGAGGTTTCTTAACTTGTGTCATGAATATGGTTCAATAGGTGTGGTTGCTACCACAGACGTTGTTGAAGCTTGTAAAGACGTCAATATTTCCGGTATGCTTGGTGGATCCCCACGGAAGGAAATTACATTGAGGAAGGATATGTTGTCTACAAATGTGTCTATTTACAAGGCTCAGGCTTTGGCCTTGGAGGAGCATGCTGCTGCAGATTGCAAGGTGATCATATAAATGCACTTGAGTGTGTAGATATAAGATTTTAGAGACACCCATTGGCTTGTAAAAAACTAATGATTTCATCATCCTGTTCTGTTACCATTAGCTTGTAAAAATATATCCCAGTACATTCCTCGTCTCACTATCATTTCTTGTCCTTACTCTTTGTAAAAATATATCCCAGTATATTGCTTCTGTTTAGTAGTAATTGCTTTGTAGCATGCCTTTTGGTTACCTTCTTTGGTTGTTGATGCAATCTGAATGTCTATATCTTAGCCGTTGTTGAGCAACCTGATCTAGAGTTCCATTACATCTTAAGACTAATTGATTAGATATTCTTTATATGTCATGATTTATACTATTTCACTAGAAAGAAAAATATTTCAAAGTCATTGAAGAGAAGTGCTTGTCCTCTCTGTTAAGATTGGAGAAGTATATGTAACAGTGTCACTAGTTCCCCAGCCCCCTCTCCCACTCTGAAAATAGAAGAAAAAGAAACTTCTATCAAAATGTACCATTCAGGCCAATCTTTAAAATTCAAAATATTTGTATTTGTTTTTTTATTAATCCTCTCAAACATTGTGTCTATGTGCTATTGCTGTGCAGTTAATTTTCGGAATCGATATCATCACCTAAGTTGATGCATTTTCATTGCATTTATTTTGCAGGTGTTAGTTGTTGCCAGCCCAGCAAACACTAATGCACCATCTTAAACAATTTGCTCCTTCAATCCCAAAGAAAAACATCACATGCCTAACACGACTTGATCACAACGGAGCTTTGGGCCAAATAGCTGAGAGGCTAAAGATTCATGTTAGTGATATCAAGAATGTAATCATCTGGGGAAATCACTCTACAGCTCAATATCCTGATGTCAATCATGCGACTTTCACCACCAGAAATGGAGAGAGACCGGTCAGAGAGCATGTTGCTGATGATCATTGGTATCTTAACATATCCAACATGTTTATCTTTTACCACTTTCACATGTTTAAATTACTTGGAAACATAGGTTGATAAACTACTTTAAACTTTTCAAATGGGAGGTATAGTAACGTAGGGTTCAAATTCAGACCACATATATACCATGATAAACTACTACTTGTTCTAAAATTTTAAAACTATTAGGAAATAGTAAATTTAATTATTTAATTATTGTTCTAGCATAACTTGTATCTAAGTCAAATACATAATGTTATCAACATTCAGGAAATTGGTAATTCTAGCAATCCCTTCCCCTCAAAATGAGTAGTGATTGGTCATCTTCGAAGAGAAGATTGACCTAGTGAAATTATGTCTCTCCTTAGATCATCTTGATTCTTTTAGGCAATAGCTTCAGGTGTACTGTCAAGTAGTATCTACAAGCCAATTACCTAACCCAGGGATCCCAATTTTTAGGGTGTAGGTGGTAACAATTGTTATACTTGAATTTGTACTAATAAATAAATAAAAAAAAATTATATACTTCAATTTGTCTTGAACCCTGTTAGGACCTGGCTTTGATATTGAAAAATTATTAAACTCTGAAGTCTTAGGTTGGAGTGGGGTACAGTAGTGTGCATGTTGCCATGTTGAAATTTGAGGTTGCAACCCTTTGCAGGATCTTCAACAACTTAGTTATGTTAACAATATTCACATCTCTAAGCATCCTTGTCCACTATATACTCTGCTTCACTCTCAACACGTCTATTTTTTAAAAAATAAATAAATTTTGTTTGTCATAGGTTAAAAACCGAGTTCATCACCACCTTGCAGCAGCGTGGTGTAGCCATTATCAAAGCTTGGAAAGCATCAAGTGCATTTGTGACCATATACGTGATTCGGTTTTCAGGACTCCCAAGGTTGATTCTCTTTCACCTCAATTAGCATTTGATCATGCTGACCTTAATTGTTTTCCTTTAGATTCTGTTTTTGTTTTTGTTTTTGTTTTTTTTTTAATAACCATCTTTTGTACTTCTTCCTTTGGCTTTGTTATTCAGGGAACATGGGTTTCCATGGGAGTGGATTCTGATGGTTCTTATGGGATCCCACCTGGCCTAATTTACTCTTTTCCTGTTAAATGTGAGAAAGGGAAATGGTCAATTGTGCAGGGTAAGTTCTGTGGCTTCTATATGTTGTAAATTTAACATCTTCTTTCCTTGAGAGTAGAACTTACTTCCAATGTTTCAGAAACTACAAATCACTGTAACCTGCATGGAGGAATATATGTTGTTTGTCAATTATTTCTTAGATCTGACATCTAAGTAATGGTTTTAAGAAAGATAGATGTTGAAGAGAGTAAGAATATATTTCTGGAATAGTATGGACTATAACAATAACATGCACAAAGGTCAGATCTCCCAATTACTGATGAGCAATCAACAATGATTAAAGAGGGCTGAGAGTAATATAACTGAGAATTCATGAATGAATAATTATAATTTATAATTATGAGAGCCTACTATAGTTTTGTGTCAGCGTTTTAATTTCAAAATTTTTGTGAAATGGTCCAAATTTTAAGATATTACTTGCATGAGATGAGACTATTTCAGTGCACTCAGTGTTTGGAACTTGTTTATGCTATGGCAGGGCTCAAGATCGATGAGTTCTCAAGGGCAATGATGGATGCAACAGCAAAAGAACTCATTGAGGAAAAATCCTTGGCCAAGTCATGCCTAGAGTAATAATGAAGACAACTTAATAAAAATACATGAAAAAGAAAAAAGGAGTTCCAGTTTCCTTTGCAACTTTACGTACAACTTTTATCTGTCACTTATAACTTTATAAGCTTTGGAACAATGACAGAACAAGATGTGTCATTCTGATTTATCTTTTCTCATGTGTTGGCAAAAGTGTAGACGAATTCACCAAGCACCTCCCCAATAATTAGTTTGTTGCCTTTTAGATACAGTTCTATGTCACTGATCATGTGTTTTCATTCATTTTCTAATTAGTCATTTAAAGTTTATATTAATTATTTTGAAAGTCCTATAAAACTACCATATAACATGTAATGCATGTGTACTGTGGTTAATAGTAAAATAGAAACATTTGCTTTTGGGAGTAATTACGCTCTCTTCCCTTGAAGTTTGGGGAAACCACAATCCATCCCAAACTCGAAGGGAAAAAACAGTCAACCCAACATCTATTTGACCAAGTACGGTTAACCTTAAATATTTTGTTTATAGGAAATGTCATTCATTGCCTTAATTCCCATAATAGCCTGAAGCTAAGATGTGAGTGTGTTTTCTCAATCAAACACCATAAAAACAAAGACCCAGATAACAAATCTTTCAACTGAGCCAACATTTACACATTGGGTGACAACCCAATAGCCAAAAAGACATACACAGAGGAACAAAAGTATCATCCAGTGAGAACACATACCACTGCAGTATTAAGACAATCGAGCACAGAGAGCCTATTCAGAATCGCTGTTCTGGACCAAGCTTTGCCCTCAACCAATACCTGCAGAGAGAGACAGTGACTAGATAAAAGGGTAATCTTGAAACTGACTTGGCTGTCAAGTTCATTGGTAATAGCAGGGTCCGGAAGAGAACAGAGAGTTCTTGTGTGGCATTGGTTGAGGAAACGAGGACTTTGAAGACACGTAATTAGTCCTTTACTTTTAATTAGTGAATAAAAAAGGTGGGTAAAAATTGAGATCATCAAAATCCTATAAAAAAATGAGATAATAAATGTAATTAATAGTTATATATAATAAATATTAATAAGTTAAGGGAGAAAAATAAAATTTTTCATCATTTTTAAGGTGATATCTTATGATTAGTGCATACTGCATACTAAAAGTAATGCTAATGACAGATATTTGTTCAATTAACAACTTAAATTATGAAAAAAAAAGTTATTAAGTAAGTTACAATCTATTTTTCAGAAAGTAGCAATGTATATTAATCAGTAAGTATTGTTATGCAATAAATTTTTCGATCTTTTTTTCATAATTGCTATTGAAGTGACAGATTGTGAATTAGTGTACATTTAAAATGATGCCAATAATAGTCCCAACAATGAAAGTGACGTTGCATTAATCAAAATCTACCATCTCAATTGATTATAAAAAAAGTTGTGAAATTTGCCTATCGGTAACAACAATAATTTTAGTTTTTAAAGGGTTTAGTCCTAATCTCCCTTTGATCCCCAATCCCAATAGCAAGCCAAAGACAAAGTCTTAACATCTCTTTTTGTTAACATCTTTGTAGAACCCATAACCCCACCTCTCCCTTCCTCACTATATTCCCATCTCCAAATATGATACATAGATATCTCAAACTTTCTGAAAATAATTAAAGGAAAACGCAAAAAAAAAAAAAAAAAGAGTATTCAAAATGATGAGCATGATGACACATTTTTGTAACTGGTACCATTCTTTTCTCATCGTATGACTTTAGTTTCAATATTAACTCTTTTGTTTTGGAAGCTTAGAATAGAACATGTGGGAAAATAACACTATGATTTTCAATAATGATATATTTTTTTATTCTTCATTATGAATTTTATATTATATGATAAAGAAAGCAATCCTCTCAACAAAGTCTAAGCACAACCATTTAGCTTGGGTGGTTAGAAGTCGATGTTGCATTCAATGGAAGTTTCATAACTTAATTCTATATAAATCCTTATCTTTTTCCTTAGTTTGATTGGAAAACAAACAGATGAATAGGTTCTTTTCTTTGATTGAGGAAATCTCTTATACTTGTGCATCTCTTATGCAAGTTGTTTTGGCATCTGAAATTAATGCCTTGTTGTACAAGTTTCTTTTAATATTCTTTGTTTTTTGTTCATATATTTTTGTATTTTGATGCATCATACATGTGTATATATGTTAGAAGGTTGGATAGTTTTGAGAAGAAATCTACAAGGAACTGTTTATTTATTAGTTTGGTTTTTGAGAAAATGGAGTATCTTGTATTGCTTCAGAATGGTCTCGTTGTTTTGTTTACTATTGCTATCTCTTGGAAGCTTATTACATATATGTGGGGCTCCTTGAAGATGGAGAAGGAACCAATGAAAGTATTGGTCACCGGTGCTGCAGGCATGCTAACTCAACCTGATATTCTATTTCGTTTTACTTGGTCCTCTTGTTTTCATCATGAGACTCAATATTAGAAATTTGAATGCCATTTATATTATTATATATTTATTTTTGTTGAATTTCTGAAACAGTCATCTAAATTTTCATTCAAATTGGCAAATATGAATGTTCTCCAAATGTCAAACCCCAAAATTTCCAATTTTGTATGATTGCTTAATCTAAATTTGCTTGTATGCCTGTGGATACTTGTTGTTTTTTGGTTTCATTCTTTTGGTATCTTTAGCTCATATAGATATCATTTATTGGTTTGTTAGAATCAATAATTAAATGATTACATTCACTCTTTCCTCACAAATGTACTTTACGAGGTTTCTCCTCCATGGGAGTTAAAGTCAAAATTGACAACAATTGTTAACAAGTGAAATTTACGGAAGTTGTTGCTTTGTATTTTCTATAAACATGTTAAAATCATCGTCCAATTTTTCACGATTTTTTGTCTCAATTTTTGTTAAATATTATCTACAAAAAAGTATTATAATTATTTTACTCCAAATTTATCCTTAACTTCGTTTGAAAATCCTATTTTCTATTCAATTTATGACTTCCTGCACTACTGTTCTGTGATGTAATTCTTAATGAAACTGTTTAAATCTGTGGTTTTCTTTGAAGATGAGTTTAAGTGCCATTTCTGATTTCTGTAGACAATCTAAAGAAATCCTAAAAATTGTAACTGTTTTGTTGTTGAAATAATCATCGTATTATCTTATACATTGTAGTCTTTTTGAAATAGTTGGAAAGAATGAGAATTGAAAAAAAAAGAAAAAAAAAAAAAGAAAAAAGAAGAAGCTTGATTTATATCAAGATGCTTGTTGTCATTATGTAAAGGAGCACGTGCATTTGATTTTCAATTCTATAGGTTTGGTATTCTTTCTTCCAGACATGATAATATATAGTTTGCGTATCTGTAGCTCAAAATTTTGATTTTGTTCAACAGGGCAAATTGGTTATGCCATTGCTCCAATGATTGCAAGGGGAATCATGCTGGGTCCTGATCAGCCTGTGATTCTGCACTTGCTTGATATCGCACCGGCAGCTGAAGCCTTGAATGGGGTAAAAATGGAATTGCTTGATGCTGCCTTTCCTCTTCTGAAAGGTATGTCTCTTATCTTGAGAGCTAACTCTAGGTAGATAGAACTATACTCTCCCCTGAGGTTTCCTAAATTGTCATGAACATGGTTCAATAGAGGTGCATGCTACCACGGACGTCACTGAAGCTTGTAAAGATGTCAATATTGCTATTATGCTTGGTGGAATCCCCCGGAAGGAAGGTATGGAAAGGAAGGATATGATGTCTAAGAATGTGCCTATTTACAAGGAACAGGCTTCGGCCTTGGAGGAGCATGCTGCTTCGGATTGCAAGGTGACCCCATAAATTCACTTGAGTGTGTAGATTTAAGAGGGACACCCACACAGCCACACTCAGTTTGAAATATTATCAGTTCACCTTACATAGATTTGTATTTTTTGTATATATAGCTCCATTTACTTTAAAAATTAAAAGTCATGAAACTGGATGTTCTGAGATGTTTTGAAGTTTAAAAAGAGAAGAAATATTGGTTCTGTTGATGCTAATTGATTTCATTGGATAAGGTTGATGCTAATGGATCTGAGACTTTTTTTAGGATTTTATTTACTTATTTTTTTGTATTTAACAAAAATTTTTATGAGGTATTTCCTTTTCTAACTTGATTGTGAAGTTATTTCCCTTCCTTCTTTAATTTAATTTCACTACAATAGACAGGTTGATCTTAAAATTTGTTGGAATTTTTACTTCCAATGCTTCGTGTTGAATACAAGCATATCTCTGTTACTTTGCTTGGTGCTAACTCAAAGCAGTCTTTAAGTGCTGATTCTTGGGTTTTATCTCTCTCTCCACGTCTTGGCATTGATTCATGGGTTTTATCTTGTTTTTTTTTATTTTACTTACCAAAAACATATTCCCATTGAAAACTGGTCGTCCTGCTCCTGCACCACCTATTACTAGATGCTCTCTAGGCCATGATAAAAATTAGTGAATTAAAAAAACCAATGATTTTAGCGTCCTGTTCCATTATTATTAGCTTGTGATAATATGTCCCAGTACATTCCTTGTCTCGCTATCATTTCCTGTCCATACTCTTTGGCATGGTCTGTCGCTTCTATTAGTTGTAATTGCTCTGTAGCATGGCTTTTGGCATGTCCTCTGACCATTACTTGCTTTGGTAATTGATACAATCTGAATGTCTATATCTTGGTTAATGTTACTATTTTAAGTCACATCCTGGAGGGACACTTGTGCTCAAATTAGTAATATTGCTAAGCTACCTAATCTAGAGTCCCTTTACATCATAAGAATAATTGATCAGACATTCTTTATATTGCATGAAATATACTATTTCCCTAGAAAGAAAAATCTTTCAGTCATCAGAGAGCAGTGTTTGTCCTTTCTTTCCAGATTGAAGTATGTGTATCCGAATTACTAGTTCTCCAGCCCCCTTACTCACTCTGAAAATGGAAGAAAAAGAAGCTGCTATGAAAATGCACCATTCAAGCAAATCTTTTATACTCTAAATATTTATGTTTGTTTCTTTTGATCCTCTCAAATCTTGTGTCTTTATGTGCTATCATTGACAACATAATTGTGCATTTTCGAGTCTAGTTTCCAACTTATTAATGAACATTTTCAGTGAAAACCAGATTTCCAATCAGTCTGTTTCCAACTTATTTATAATCAATCATATTGTCAGATTTCTAACAATTACAAATGTTGAACGATTGAAATCTTTAAAGATTTTTTTTTTTTAATCTTCATTGTTATGCTGCTAATTTTTTGAATTAATATTGTTTCCTAAGTGTGTGTGTGTGTGTGTGTGTGTGTGTTTTTTTTTTTTTTTTGAGAAGATTATTGTTTTCTACGTTGATGCCATTTCATTGCTTCATTATGCAGGTGCTAGTTGTTGCCAACCCTACAAACACCAATGCTCTCATCTTGAAAGAATTTGCTCCTTCAATTCCAGAGAAAAACATCACGTGCCTAACACGACTTGATCATAACAGAGCATTAAGTCAAATAGCTGAGAGACTAAAGGTTGATGTTACTGATGTCAAGAACGTAATCATTTGGGGCAATCACTCTTCAACTCAATATCCGGACGTCAATCATGCAACTGTCACCACCCCAAATGGAGAGAGACCAGTCAAAGAACTTGATACTGACAATCATTGGTATCTCAAAATATCCAACATGTTTATTTTTTGCCACTTTCCCATGTTTAAATTATTTGGAGACATAGGTTGATACAGTTCAATCCTCCAAATTTAGACCACCTACATACCATGATACTATTTGTCCTAAAAGATTAAGTTCTTAAGAAATGGTGAATTTAATTATTTAACATTTTTTTTTTTTGGAAAAAAATTATGGATTCTAGTAATTGTAGCAATCCCTCCCCTCAAGATAAATAGTGATTGATCATCTTTAAAGACAAAATTGCTCCAGTGAATTTATGGCTCTCCTTAGATTACCATGCTTCTTTTAAGCAATAGCTTGGGGTGCACTGTCAATTAGTACATACATGCCATGTACCTAACTTAGGGATCCCAATCTTTAGGGTGTAGGTGGTAACAACTTTTATACCTGAGTTTGTACTTATCAAAAAACAAACTTATTCTTAAATTTTTCTTGCACCCTGTTAGAGCATCCACACCAGTTGGTGTATAATAGAAAAAGATGTGAAATGTACACATTTAAGCCCCAAAACTACCCACATCAGTCCTTCTATATTAGGACCTGGCTTTATATTTTTTAAAAGTTAATGAGCTCCAAAGTTTTAGGTTGGTGTTGGGTACATTTGGGTGCATGTTGAATATTTAGGTTGCAACCCTTTGCAGGGTCTTCAACAACATAGTTATGTTGACCATCTTCACATCTCTATGCATCCTTGTCAGGCTATTTACATTGCTTCCCTTTCTGTTATTTATTTATTTATTTAAATTTTTTCTGTCGTAGGTTAAAAACCGAGTTCATCAACACTGTACAGCAGCGTGGCTCAGCCATTATCAAGGCTCGGAAAGCATCAAGTGCGTTGTCTGCTGCAAGTGCTGCTTGTGATCATATGCATGATTGGGTTCTCGGGACTCCCAAGGTTGATTCTCTTTCATCTCAAATAGCATTTGATCATGCAGAACTTATTTGCTTTTATATTCTTCTTCTTTTCTTTTCTTTTTTTTTTTAATTATTATTATCTTTTGTAAATTTTCCTTTGGCTTTGTAATTCAGGGAACGTGGGTTTCCATGGGAGTGTATTCTGATGGTTCTTATGAGATCCCAAAGGATATTATTTACTCTTTTCCTGTTAAATGTGAGAAAGGAAAATGGTCAATTGTGAAGGGTAAGTTCTGTGGCTTCTATATGTTGTAAATGTTACTTCTTCTTTCCTTAAGAGTTGAACTGCTAATGTTTCTGAAGCTACAAATCACTATAATCTGCATAAAGGAATATATGCTGTTTGTTAATTATGTCTTAGATCTAAATAATGGTTTCAGAGCACAGCTAGTTGTTGAAGAGAGCAAGGATATATATTTGGCAAATATGGACTATAAGTCTATAACAATGAAATGCACAAAGCTTAGAACTAACAGTTATAGATGAGCAATCAACGATGATATAAAACGAGGGCTAAGAGTAATACAATCGAGGATTCATGAATGAATAGTTATGATTATGATAGCCTACTATACATTTGTGTTAGCAGTTAGCATGTTATATATTCCAAAATGCTGTGAAAAATGCTCCAAATGTTTTAATACTACTTGCATGAGACTATTTCAGTGCACTCAGTGTTTGGGACTTGTTTACGCATTGGCAGGGCTCAAGATCGATGACTTCTCAAGGGCAAAGATGGATGCAACAGCCAAAGACCTCATTGACGAAAAAGAAGTTGCCCATTCATGCCTCAACTAACAATGAACCTATCTTCCCTTGGAAAATGATGAAGAAGACTTGACAATGCTTGAAAAGAAAAAGGGAATTCCAATTTCCATCCTAACTTTATGTACAAATTTTATCAGTCACTTATAAGCTTTGGAACAATGACAAAACAAGATATGTCCTGATTTATCTTATTTCATGTGTTGGCAAAAGTGTAGACTAGTTCACCAAGCACCTCCCCAAATCCAATAATCAGTTCCATGTTACTACTCATACGTTTTCATTGACTCTATATTATTTCATAAGTCCTAAAAAAACATCAAATTTATAAAGTTTTTTTTTAAAAAAAAAAACTAAATTATTATAGGTCATATGACTAAGAATTTGAATTCACTTACCATTATGCTCGGCTAGAGCAGCCAACAAATTTTGATTAAATTATGTTTGATCTTATCTAAATAAAATCTAATTAAACTGTGTTCGATGATAAGAAATTGTACAAAAAAAAATTGAAATTGTAAGTACTAAGTACTATTCAAACAAGGCGTTTTATTTTACAATTGGTTTGTGGGTTTCAGTTAACTTAACCAGTAAAGTCTCTGATGATTAAATAAAAGATTTGGGGTTCAATCCACTACACCAAAGACCAATTAGTGTTTTGGTCTATGATAAAGAATTATCATCAAGAGCGGACGCCATAAGTTGAAACTCTCTCTAAAAAAAAGTTTACAATTGGATTAATTATGTCTTTTAATTAAACTAATTTTTATTTTGGCCGTTACCCACGTTAGTAATTTCCATCCAAGAGACAACAGCAAAGACTAAATCGACTCGACATTGAAAGATTAAGGACCAAATTAACATAATTGAAAGGATATGGATCAAATTGAAATATGGTGTAAAGTATAGGGATCAAATACGTAATTTACCCTAGTAGTAATTAGTAGGCATTTATTATGATTATGCTTGTATGTGAAATTATACATTCTAATATTAGGCAAGTATAACAAGTTTAAGTTTTGGACCATGTTTCTCTTCTCTTTTTTGGTGAGTACAGTTGTCTCCCTTTTGTGTCATATGAGTCTGTTTGGTTGGAAGGGTGGAAAAGTAAGGGGATAGAACATGGGAAGAGGATAGAAAGTTTTTAGTTTTCCTTTATGGTATTTGGTTTGAGAGTAGAAAAGTAGAGGGATAGAAAATATAGTTTGTATAAATTTACTTTCACACCCCTAATAAATAAAAGGAAAATAACAAATTAGAAAAAAAATACGGATGAACCAAAAAAAAAAAAAAAACACCAACCAAATGAAAAGTATTAAAAAGGACCAAAAAAAAAAAAAAACTAAAGAAGAATTAATTTTTTTTAAATTGGACAAAAAACTAAAGAAGGTAATTTAAAATATAAAATAAATAAAGGAAACAATTGACATGTAACAAAAAATGACAAAACGGAAAAGAAGCAAAGGAAAGGAAAAAAAAAAAAAAAAAACAACAGAAGCCATGAAAAGTAGAAAACCCAGCATGTTGTAGTATGTGGGTGCATTAGTCCAAACATTTTCTGACCTGTTTTCTCCCCAATTTAGGGAGAAAACACCTGAGCCTCACCAATTTTTTTTCCTCTTCTCCTTCTAATCAAACACCCACTAAAAAAAATTCTCTCTACTTTTCTCTCCTTTTTATTTCTATCCTCCCTATTTCACCTCCAATTAAACGGGCCTTAATACAAGAAGAGGAAACTATGCTAGTTCTTTGAGTGAAGAAGAAGAGGGTCAATGTAGTTCACCTCAAATCTTCGGGCAAAGTTCTCCTCATCTAAAAAAGAGGGTGTAAAGGTGGATGTGAGTAACAAACATCAGAGGCAAATGCATCTTCACTTGGCGTGTCCTTAATATAGAGACGATGGCTAGAACTTTGAAGCCACTGTAGAGAACTCATAGAGGGTTCCATGTTCAAGATTCACAACTTTTGTCACAATTTGCCCACGGGGCAAGTTGTGAGTGATGAAGTTGTGAACCTACTACTTTTACTTTATCATTCACAACTCGCCACATGAGCAAGTTGTGGCAAAGTTGTGATACTAGTATTATTTATATGCTATTGGTGTGGTAATAACCGACCCACCATCTTTATTCCATCACCCTTAACTCACTACGTGGGCAAGTTGTGACAAAATTGTGGTACTAGCATTATTCATATGCTATTGGCATGGTAACCCACCCATGAAAAGAAAAACAAAATGTGAATTATGAGTTGAGTAAAGGTTCTTTGAAAATGAAGGATAAACAATCTACAATTTGGTAGAGGAAAGGAATAGTAGGAGAAGGACAATGTAATATGATCTCAAGACTATAGAAGCTACATCAATGGAGGCCAGTTACCAACCCCACCGAGAACAATGAGTTGTCTAGCTTAGAATTGTCATGAGCTTGGGAACCCATGCAAATAGTTCAAGAGCTCGTTACCTTTTTACGAGCAAAGGATCCCATGATCGTGTTCTTATCGGAGACTTGGCCAAATGAAGCATGGTTGCTAAGAATAGGGTGCAAGTTGGGTTCTGATGGAAAGTTTGTAGCTAAGGGTGAGACTCTAGGGGGTGGTCTGGTTCTCTTTTGGAAATCTGCCCTCTCTATCTCTGTTGATTCCTACTCATTTGAATCATATAGATGTTATTGCAGATAAAGGCTCTGAGAATGCTTAGAGGCTCACTAGCGTGGGGTCGATATGAGTATAAATTTGATAACTTCTATTACTTTAATCAATAAAAAATCAATCGTAGGTTAGAGTTAGATTTCTATCTCAAATATAAAAATATGTATATTCTTAATAATTTGATTTGTCCAGAATTTTTGGGTTTCACACCTTAACACAATAACACCCCAATCAATTCTCCTCCTCCATTAAGTTATTCCTCTTTACATCAAACTGCTTCATTTACCTCTTTAATAAAAAAAAATTACACTTTTTTTGATGTTCTTCATTTTTTTTTTGTTGGTGAAATTGAGCTTAAATTAAATAGAATTAAAGATTACAAATTCCAGAATAAAAAACACCCCAAGCATCAGCTAATAACTAGTACAAAATACAAGGAGAAAGATGTGAATACAAAACAAAACTATCACTTAAAGAATATTCTTCCTTGGCCAAAGGGTCCGCACATTAATTCCCTTCACGGTAGGTGTGGTGGATCCATGGATGTGAGTTTTTAAAATTTTTCTTAAATATTAATATAATGCCTTCATTATTTTAGACTTCCCTCTCTAACACCTCTCCATCAATCCGGTTTATTTGCCTCATGACATTAATATTCAAAGTATTGTTAGAATCACAAACTGTTTTACAAAAAAATTTACAAACTGTTGATGTGGTGAGTGGTTATTGGTAAATAAAAAAGTAATGTTAATGATAGGCCTAGATGAAAACCAATAAAAAGTTGGTCACATCATTAGTTTGTAAAAATATTATAAAATAGACATTTGTGGCGATAGCATTACTCTAATTTTTTTTTTACCTTATTTTTCAATCTTCTTCATTATTACAGCATTATTTCTTTTAACCTTGTTTTCTTGCTTTTTTCATTAATTTAATTATTTTTTTTCTTTTTCCTTCTTCGTTCTCTTTTATTGTTTCCTATTCCCCCGCCGCCCCCCCCCCTCCCCAAAATTTCTCATCTCTCTTTTATTTTCCTCTTACCAACCATTTATTAATTTTCCTACTCAATGGTGATTAATTGATGCTTCAACCTCCTCCCCTTCCCCCAATTCGGCTATTATTTTCTCCATCAAACCTAATAACATCAAATTTTTATTTCCTTATTTTCTTTCATTTATGATGTACTTGCATTGAATGACTCCTCATGTTCCCTACTTCCTCATTTCCAATACCTCTACCTAAATGCCTCAGAAACACAAATGATTCTCTCAAACAAACAAAAAAAGTTTGGCTCCAAGCACAAATAGAAAAATGACACTGTATGCACATGACTCACTTGATTAATTGGACTAAGTAAGTCATGTGTAAATGTCATCTTCTTATTGATGGTTGGAGCCCCCCAAACTCTATCCCAAACAAAAACCGATATAAATATAAGGAAAGCGTTAAAAGCACTAGGGGTTTTAGTGTTTTACTATAAACTGATGTAGTATAACTTGTAGTACTGTAACATTACTCTAAATACACTCAAGTTTGTTTTGTTAAATCTAGCTAAAATGAAATATTCTTTTAGCATAAATAATTTGTAAAAGATGATTAATTCTAATATATTAACTTGCATAAAATTACATATCCCGCACTATGCGACTAGTATCATACGATAAAGAAAGTATTTAGCTTTATAAATTTCTTATTATTTTGAAATTTAAAAAACCATTTTAAAATTGTAGGACAAATAAAAAAAAAATGGAAATAACATGAGCGTTGACGTGGCTTAACATGAGTGTAGTAACATATGTGGAAGTTTATGAGGTCCAGTCATGTGGTCCTGTAATTTTGCATTTAGCTTTTTTTTTTAACTCTCTACATTAAAATTTTTTTACTATCACCCAAAAGATCAAATTAACTTATTTTTACTGTTATGTCATTAATTACCTAAGCTTTCACCAATCATTTCTCTCTTCTTCATGTTTTTTAGCATATTCATCGTTTTAGTATTAAAAACAAAAGAAATAAAAATCAAGGACTAGTCTAACTAACCAAATAAGGTCTTAAGGACTGTTAAATAATATGCATTGTTTCACTATTACCTAAATAAAATACCTAAGATTGGCAAAGCATTTGTAAGAGAAAGCAAAAGAGGAGACTGAGAGGCCACCACCGTCGTTATGCTGGCCTCCCACCACTATCAGGTTGCCAAAACTTCTATGGGTATTTTTTATTTTTTTGCTTTTTATGGTGAACTCATTACTAACAAAGTTCTTTAATAATTATGCTATAATATATATACACTATTCTTCAAAATCATCTTACATAAAACATTATCCGTACATTGCACGAATAACTTACTAATTGAATTAAACAAAAAACCATACATATAAACCCATAAATTAAATAAGACTTATTAATAGAAGAAAACCCAGACCATACCCAACAATTATATAATTACAAAAATACCCTTGACTATAGAATAACTAAATAAATATAACAACTTAATTAACTATTGTGGATACCTATTCTTAGGCTTTGCCTGTAACGCTAAGCTTCCAAAGCAATTTGCCTTTTAATTGAACACAATTCCAGGGCTACTCTGTTCATGTCCATTCTGTCTATAGGAGATTGTGCTGAACATGCAAGTCCAATCTGAAAGACCGATATCAAGCATTCAGTCTGTCCACTTGTCCAGTCACTCCAACTTGAAACCATGTTATCATTTTCTCCTACTTTGTTGAAAATTGAATGGTCCACAATCTCCATCACTCGTCCCGGCAATGCCAACTTAACATAGTTGTGAAGGCTCAGGTCATCTTTGAATAGCTTGTCAGTGGGTCTTCTTCCAGTTAACATCTCCAATAAAAGGATCCCAAAGCTGTACACATCCCCATTAGTTGAAAGTTGACTACCCATTCCATACTCTGCAAAAATTTAGAGCACTTTCATACACTAAGAACAATTCTTACTCAATGCTATTAAACTAGTGATTTGGTGAAGTTTGTATATAACTATATGGGGCATCCCTGTTTTGATTATTGATGCATTCATTATACGTTAATACTTTTACAATTGAGTGAAATCATGATATATTACCTGGAGCAGCATATCCGACAGTTCCCTTAATCCCTGCTGAGCTTAATTGATTAAGAAAAGCTTCCTTCCCAGATTTCGAAAGGAGTCTAGCCAAACCAAAATCACTTATATGAGCAATCATATCATCATCGAGAAGAATATTGCTTGGCTTTAAATCACAATGAATAATAGGGGTTTGGCAGTGATGATGAAGATAAAGCAAAGCCGAAGCCACGTCTATAGCAATGTTGATTCTTTGAAGAAGATTTAAACTTCTCAATTGCTTGAGCCCATCTTCAAGGTGTAACTGCATCTCCAAGCTTCCATTTGGCATGAACTCATATACTAAAGCTTTAAAATCATTGCCCTTAAAATCAATACTCGAACAAGCAGTCAGAATCTTAACGAGGTTTCGATGCCGGATGTTCCTCAAGGCTTCACATTCGGCAATGAAACTCTTGGAAGCTCCTTGCTTTTGAAGATTGAGTACCTTGACTGCAACATGTGTTTCATCTGGACCAAGTTTTCCTTTAAAGACACTACCAAAATTACCTGAACCAATCAAATTCTCCAAAGAGAATCCATCAGTTGCATTGTGTAATTCTTTATAAGAGATCTTTTGGTAGGAGGGTCCAAAGGTGGAAATGGAAAGGCTTTTTTTCTTCGACTTTTTCAACCAGGAAAGAGCCATCAAAGAAAACAATGTCAAGCAGAAAGCAGCTGCAATGCTTATTGCCAGTATCAATTTAAAAGCAAAATGCTTTTTGTGTTTCTTGGATCTTTGAATGGGGCATGCAGGCAAATGCAGCTCTTGGATCCCCCCACAAAGACCAGTGTTGCCTTTGACTTCAACTGCACTAGAATTTCTGAAGACCCCTTCTACAGGTACATCTCCCTCAAGATTGTTGAAAGACAGGTTTAAAGTTTGCAACACGGGAAAATTAGCCATATAGCTTGTGATTTGGCCGGACAAGTTGTTGTGGGAAAGATCAAGATATTGAATACCTTTTAACTTACTTAGGTTGGGAATGGTTCCTTCAAAGGAGTTGCCTTGCATATAAAGTGTTTCTAAGGCCAAACAGTCCCCTAGCTGGGCTGGAATCTCTTTGGAAAATTTGTTGTATGAAACGTCTAGTGCAACAAGAAGTTTCAGGTTTCCAAAATCTGGTGGTAAAAAACCGGTCAAGGAGTTATGAGACACATTAATTTGGACTAGAGGAAGGCCAAAAAGTTGCTCGGGTATGGTGCCATTTAATTTATTATGGCTAAGGCTTACATCTAGCAGGTGGCTACACCTTCCAAGACTAGTGGGTATGCTCCCTTCTAAGCTGTTATTGAACAAGTGGAGATATAGTAATTGAGTCATGTTGCCAACGGAAGACGGGATCACCCCAGTCAATTTGTTTTCACCCAAGAGCAAAAGGTTCAATTTTGTGAGCTTTCCAATTGAAGATGGAATATTCCCTGTTAACAAGTTAGATCCCAGGTGAAGGTTAGTTAGGTTAACAAGATTTGATATTCGTGTAGGTATGCTCCCACCAATAGAATTGCCTCCTAGCCTGAGCCATAATAATTGAATTGAGAGGTTTGTTATGGAGCTAGGTAGCTCACCTCCAAGCTGGTTATAGCCGACATCCAGATAGTTTAACTGGCTGCAATTGTTCAAAGAACTCAGAAAATTCAAATCATCAACTGAGTTATTTCCAAGAAGATTAGAAGAAGCACCAAACCACTGAAGATTTTCAAAACTCATAGGAATGGTTCCTGTAAATTGATTACCTGGAATATCAAGCTCTTGAATGTCTGACACATTGGACAATGAAACTGGAATTGTTCCTGTAAATTGGTTTCCTCCGATATAAAGTATCTGCAGATTTTGAAGAGCAATGCCCAAGTCGGGGTTGAGGTTACCAGTGAAGTTGTTATCAGCCAAGGCAATAAGTGTGAGCAATGATAAATTGTATAGGGAAGGTGGAAACACACCAGAAAGATGATTTTCTGATACAACAAAAGATGTCAAGCTTTTCATTTGGGCTACTGTATTTGGGATTTCTCCCTCCAAATTGTTAAATGCAAACGAAAGAATTTGGAGAGAGGACAAGTTCCCCAGAGAAGGTGGGAACCTTCCACTTAGATGATTGCTGTCAAGAATTAGTATCTGAAGTTTTGACAAAAAGCCAAGTTCTGAAGGGATTCCTTGTACTAAATTGCTGTACCCGAGATCAAGATACTGTAGGTTGGAACAGTGAGAAAGATTGGCTGGAATTTCCCCTCCCAATATTGGATTATGACTCAGGTTCAAATTTCCAAGCCTGGTCAAGTAACCAACTTCTGAGGGAATTCCACCATGGAAAGAGTTACTTGCAAGGTTGAGGGATCGAAGGAAAGAAAGATTTCCAATGTGGGGTGATATGGTGCCTACCAACTTATTGTTTTTTAGGTCCAAACCGATGACTCTTTGGTGTTTGTTGCCACAAGTGACCCCAACCCAGTGGCAGAAATGGAAAGAGTCATTCCAAGAAGCCAGGACATTAAGAGGGCTATCTATGTGGGACTTGAATTCGAGCAGTGCAAGTTTATCAGTTTCGTTTGAAAGTGTGCTAGCCAAGGAAAATTTTGAGATCGATAAGGAGAGGAACAGAAGAAAGATGGCATGGCAGGTTAGTGAGAAGAGTGGTCGTGTATTCATAAGCAGATGATCCATCTTGTAGGAAGAAATTAGCTTCTTCAGAGAGAGGAAGAGAAGAAGCACCGGTGTGTGTATATATATATCAGGGTTTCTCAATTTTAACTCTACAATACCAAAACGACGCCGTTTGGGCCTGATATTAATTTTAATATCAGTTCCAAAACGACGTCGTTTTGGTTTTAAATTAAAAAAAAAAAAAAAAATTGTACGTTGTCGTTTTATAAACCCTAAATATTTTTTATCCCCATCCCAATCAGTTTCGTATCTCTCTTGGTCTCTCTCTCTCTTCCCGTTAGTCTTTCGTACCTAAGCATCTCCGCCTCTCCTCTTTCTCCCCTCCCTCTTCAGCCTCCGCCACTTGCTGTCAGTCTGTCATCATTCTCTACTGCTTGATGCTTTGTTCTTGGAGTTTCACCCTCTCCCCTCCCCCTTGTTCTATCAAGTTTGTTAATCTATTTTCCTTTTATAGTTTTGTTTAATCTCTTGTGACTTGGGTTTAGTTTAGTTTAGTTTTTTTTTTTGTTCTTTTGTTGTAGCAGATCAGCCTCGACAAAGGCAAACCTCCGCTTCAATGCCTCCAAAGCATGTTTTCTTGGATCTTGAATAGCTGTTTCAGTAGCCATGGAAACTAGAATAGTTCCCAGCCTTCCTCCTCACGATATGAAGAAAAAGGAACCACCTAAAAGGATGTGGAAAATGAGCTTGTTCAGAAACTTAAAATTAAAGATTTGGAAACTAAAAAATTTCAAGATTTGAACAATTTAGTTATGGGTCTCTCTCTCTTGTAAGAAAGCTACCATCTCAACCTATAGACACAATCACACATCTCAATAACAATCTTCTATCATCAATGGCTCAAGTCAATGGTTCAAATTACTCTCGAAGCCAGAGCCAATCTAGAGCTAAGCATGACCTGATAGCTCCTTGTGTTAGAGTTTACCGGTTTATGGTGAAAGAACATCATCGCTAAAGCTATTATAATTTTAAACACAAAAAATACTTCGGACTTCAAAGTCAGATGTGAATCATTGCATTATCACAGAAATTTTGAGATTCTATGTATGGGAGTGTTAAATTCTGTGTTTGGATTATGATAAAATTGAGGAATTCACCGAAGTTACTGCACCAAACCTGTATCTTGCACCGCTTTGTGCAGACCGGTTTTACTAATACTCTCATAACCGGCCACGCTGCACCGTTTACAGGCCTGACGCGAATAGATAGAGAACAAACTTAACAATTTTCTCAAAATAAATAAATAGATAATATTTCTATTATTACTTTCTACTTACTATTTATTAATTCTATAATTTTTTATATATAAGAAATTCATTACTATATAATTTATAGTTTATAGTTTATATAATATATAATATTCTTAGGGCGTTGTGAGTTTCAGTTAGCTCAATTAGTAAAGTCTCTGATGGTTGAATAAGAGATCTGGGATTTAATCTCTGCCTACACCAAAAACTGATTGGTGTCTTGTTCTGATGATAAAGAGCTATCATCAGGAGCGGACGCTATAGGTTGAAACTTTCTCTAAAAAAAAAAAAAATTCTAAGGGCGTTAAGTGGTTATATATCTAAATTTATATTCATTAGAATAGTGAATGAGAAAAAAAAAAATTCTGAGGGCGTTAAGTGGTTATATATCTAAATTTGTATTCATTAGAATAGTGAATGAGTTTTGCTCATATTAACTAGTAATTCAGTACTGAGTGTAACTTGTTATTGGATATCAGCACATACATATGAGACTATCATAAGCTAAGACTACCACGGATATTTGGTGAAAAAGTAAATTTGAGTGTACTATCATAAGCTAAGAGACTAAAGCATATTGTAGGTTTGGGAGTGAAAATAAGTGTATTTCTAGAGTTTTCTTAATTAATTAGATTACCCTTCTTCAATCTTTGATCAAGTCAGTCACATCAAATATTGTAATACAAATTTTATAATACGTCTAATTTGTTTTATTGGACTAAATCCATGTGAATGAGTGAGACCATATTTAGTGTCTCTTAAAATGGTGATTTGACTTTGGAAAATTACTGTTTAGATTAAGAGTTGTACATTAAAGTCGACACTTTTTTTAATTTAAGGGAAAAAAAAAAAAACAGAAAACCATGCAATAAAATAAATTTCTCATTTTATTAATTATAATTTGAATTTATATTTGGTAGGGAAAATAATATATAGTAATAATCTGTCTATTAGAATTTGTTGTGAAAATATTGTGATCATAAATTTCTTTTTATAATTTGAAAAGTTATTGGAGGGTAAAAGAACTTACCTGGATATTCAATGGTAAGAGGCTTCTGACAATAATGGACAAGTCTGGTGTGGGTGCTGTGAAAGATGTTCCATTCACCTTTATATCCAATTGAAGCCATGACTCAAGACTCAAGCCATGAGTCAACAAATAGCTTCCACGAAGCTGAGGTTCCATTCCATTATTTCCATACTGTAGGGGCCTAAGCCCAGCTGCAATGTTGGGCCTTAGGCCTGTCCGAGGAGGGGTGCCTCCTCGGATGTATTGATCATTCACCAAGCCTGGGCCCATTGGTCGAAACAAGTACATGAGGGGCTCTAACAGTAGGTGTACACTCCAGAGGGGCACGAGAAGAAACAAAGGGCTAGGGGGCGCCTGGAGAGGGGCTACTACCTCTACATTAAATGCCTGGCAGCTACTCTTCTGGCCGCATTTATGTGGAGGAGACCCCCAAACAGTGTTGCCTTGGCTACCACAACTCACGGGAGGCTGGATATGGTGGATGATGGGACAGGTACTCAAGTGGTAACGCAGATAATCAACAAGTGTAGGTTCAGGATTTTCTCAAAGGAGGGTATATAATGTAAGGGACCTCTGAAAAGAAGTGGGGGAAAAAAAGAGAGAAGGGAGTGTTAGGTTCTAAGAATTAGGAACTAATGTATTAGAACTTGAATTTGTAATGTTGGCAAACCATGATCAAAACATTCTTTAAGTTGTGTGTTAGACTTGCTCAAAGTATGGCTTTTTATGTAAAGTTGGAATCGAGTTTTATGCAGAATTACTGTGCACTTTCTGCCTGACTCGATCGATCGAAAATTAGACTCGATCGATCGAAAGTCGTGCAGATTGTTTTTCTGCTGAATTTTTCCAACTCAGCCCTAACACATTTAATGTATAGGGTTTTATGTTTTGCCCTATGTATATAAGGGAAAACCCTAACCACGATTTTAGAGTTCTGTTTTGCTGTGTTTGTGAATCTCATTGTGAGATCTATAGGTGTTTACCTTCACATACACTTAGGATTTTCAAACTCAAGATTTATGTCAAGAGCTTGGTAAATCATACAGTTGCAGAATCAAAGAGCTTCAAGAAATACGAGCAGGTGCGCTTGTGAATTGCTGAAGAATTCAAGAAAGAAGGAGTCCGTGGATCTCGGAGCTATCATGGGGTCGTGGTAGTAGGTTTCCTACACTGGGTAGCAATAGGATGTTAGTGGTCTAAGTCTTATTGTGTAAACTTCAATTCTTTCATAGTGAATTCAGTTTACCTTGAGGATAACTAGATTAAATCCTCCCCAGGTTTTTTACCGGTTTGGTTTTCCTGGTTCATCAGATCTTTGTGTTCTTTATTTTCCGCTGCTTTATTGTTTTTAATATATTTGTGTTAACCGAGTTCTGCTTAAATTACCTAAATTAATCACTTGGCTAATTCTCTAGGTTAATCTGTTGGGTTTAAGGGGTCTAAACGATCTTACAAGTGGTATCAGAGCGGGTAGCTTTTGTTTTTTGATCCTTTGATCTTTTAGCTGATCCTTGACCCCTATTGTCATGGAACACGGACACTCACTTGTTGTTCCACCTCACTTTGATGGAAACAATTATGCTTATTGGAAAGTAAGGATGAAAGTATTCCTAAAATCCATTGATGAGAGAGTCTGGAACTTCGTCGAGTACGGATGGGAGAAGCCCACTACTCCTGTGAGTGAGTGGCAAACTTCTCAAAAGGAGGCAGCCGCTTTCAATAGCAAAGCTATGAATGCTATTTTCAATGCTGTTTCCATGGAGGAATTTAAGAGGATCTCTAATGTTGAGGTTGCTCATACTGCTTGGAAAATCCTCCAGACTGTGCATGAAGGCACAAAGGCAGTTAAGATAAATAAATTGCAGCAGTTAACTACTAGATTTGAAAGCATTACAATGAATGATGATGAATCTTTTGATGAGTTCTATGCTAAACTAAATGATATTGTTAATTCTGCATATAATTTGGGTGAAATCTATGATCAACTTAAAATTGTTAGGAAGATTCTTAGATCTTTGACTGAGAATTTTAGACCTAAAGTGACTGCCATCACTGAAAGCAAGGATGTGGACTACATTCCTGTTGATGAACTTGTAGGATCTCTTCAGTCTTATGAGTTGGACCTACCCAAGACAAACAAATCCAAATCAATGGCTCTTAAGTCTGTTGATGATGTTGAGGATGATGGATTTGATGATGAACTCTCTGCTACAGAGATTGCCTATCTTGCCAAGAACTTTAGAAACTTTCTTAGGAACAATAAAAGAAGGGCAAGAGGCAAGAACACTGCTGAACCTAGAAATTTTAGGAAGAATGATCCCACTAAGGTTAATAACACTTAAAGAGAAAGTAGGTCAATCTTCTAATAATTCTTTGGGACAACAATGTTATGGATGTCAAATGTATGGTCATGTGAAATCTGAATGTCCTACATATATGAAGTCTAAGGGTAAGGCTATGGCTGTAACCCTTAGTGATGATGAAGTTTTTGACAATGAATCCGCTAGTGATGAGGATGGAAACTTCATTACTTTCACTGCTACTACTGTAGTTAATGAGAGCATGTCTGTTGAAGAGAACCCTTCTGATGGGGAACTCTCTGAGGATGCAGATTTACAGGAAACCTATAATAAACTTTGCAAAGTTGCTGCAAAGGATGCCATGAATGTTGATTTAGGCTTGAAGAAAATTGCATCTTTGGAACTTGAAAAAAAAAATTTACTTGTGAAATTGTTTGATGCAAATGAGCTTTTGAATAATGTGAAAACTAAGAACATACTTTTACTTGATAAAGTCAAATGTTTGGAACTTGAATTATCTGTTGCTAGAGAACAAACTAATAGGTCTGCAAGCTCCAAACTTGATCACATGTTGAGTGTTCAAAAGTCTCCCTCTGACAAAACTGGCTTAGGTTTTGTGGATAGCATCTCTGTGCCTGAATCTTCTTCCACTAAATTTGTTCCCTCCTATGAACCTCCTAAGAGTGAGATTGTCAAACCCTTAATGAGTGAACCTGTCAAATCTGTAGATGTTACTCCACTTAGAAAGATTAGGGTTGATCTTCAAGCTTTTCATTCTAGAGCTTCTACTTCTACTAAGGCCAAGTTGCATGATAAGCCTGCATGGGTTTGTCATTTTTGTGGAAAGTCTGGACACATTTGTCCAAATTGTTTTAAATTGCAAGCTGCAAAGCGAGCAAATAAACCTAAAGTACCTGTGCCCCAAGCACATGATCCTATGGTACTTATTGGTGAATTGGTAAAGGCGCTAAACCTTTATTCAAATCCTGGAGTTGCTCAGAATTCTAATGTGAATCATAACTCCAATGCAAGAGTTGCATCTAAAAGGTTTTGGATGCAAAAGGCTCGACCTAATTGAGTCTGTCTGACATGGTCCTTGTGCTTCATTGCTCTATCTTTTGTGACCTTTGTTTTTAGGATTTGCATTGCATAACATTCATGCATGTCATTCTAGGATGTTTGTTTCTTTTATTTATATAAAAAAAAAAAAAAATTTGCAAATTGTGTTTTTGCAATTTTTTTCTTGAACTTGAAGACAAGGTTGGTCAATCAAATTTTGCATAACATGTGAATGTATCTTGTTTAGCTTTGATGCACTTATTTCTATTGCACTTTACTAGCTAAAGTTTTGTTGTGCATGTTGTGTGGGAAGATGCTATATTTGTTGATCACATTATCTTGATCTTGAAGTCTTATGTCTTTGATTGTCGGACTTGGTCTTATTGAGAAAAATATAAATAACCATCTCACCACTGTTTACTAGCCAATCATGAACACCTTAGTGCATATCGTAAGATTTTGTGCTCGAGAAAGTGTAGCACATGCACAAAAAGAACATAAGGTGTAGCCTCTATTAAAATTGGTGTGTACATTATTGGGCTATAATAATATCACAATTCAAATAAAATTGGTGTGTGCATTATCCCGGCTTTTATTAAGTTTCTAATCATTAAATTGAAAATAAATTTTGAGGCAAATCAAGAAACTTACATGATTGCAAGCTTTTATTCTAGGAGATGTGAGAGTTATATGATGTAACTCTTTAAGTAATAGTCTCTTTCAAATTCATGTGATGGATTTTGTAGAATTTGTGATTGATTATTATGTGCATATCACCTCACATGTTTCTCAAGCTTATGCTAGTTGCACACACTACACAAGTTATTCTTTGCTAAACTGTGTACATGTTATTGTGTGTATTTTTTGTCTGACCAACCAAGGTTGAATAGTTCTGAAAATTGATGCGGAACATGTTTGCTTGTTTAAATGGTTGAGGGATATTAAGAGAAAATCTTGCTTTGAGAGATCTGGGTTAGAAACATGGGTTTTTGGAAAACATTTCATCTCATACTCATGCATTCTTTTCATAAAATATAATGCTTTGAGGAGTTTTTGAGAAAATAAGTTTCAATTTTCAAAAATTCAATTTTCCAGAATTTCGATCGATCGAGTTTGTTTTTCGATCGGTCGAAAATGTTTTTAAAATATCAATAAAGTCTTTGTGTGTTTCGATCGGTTCTCGATTGGTAGTGGATCAATCGAAGGATTTTCGACCGATCGAATCTGTTTTTCGATCGATCGAAAATCGGGCTGAGTGTTTTTAAAAATGATCTTTTCTCACGTGTTCTTCACCTTTTTGAAATCTTTTTAAAACATTTTTTCTCCCTACGAACCGGTCAAGCCTATTTTTGGTGATTTTTGTCGTTTTTCTCCGATCTTTTAGGATAATCTCTCTCTCCCAAGGCAGGTAAGACACTTTTGCCCTCTCTTTTGATTTTATTTTCATGTTTCATGCATTAATTCATGCATTTTTGGGTTATTTTCGCCATTTCGGTTTTTGATATTTTTGAGTGTGATTTTGGCTCTTTCTTTTTCAAATGAATCATGGGTTGTTGTGGGGACACTATATACAAGCACTATATGCGGTTTAATTTGATTAATTTGGTGCTTTGTGGAATTTTTGAAATTCTAGGGCTTGAAATTGGAGAGTTTGGGGTTTTTGTTCAATTTGATTGAAATTGATGAAATTAACTTGTTAAATTGATTAATTTGATCATTATATTGAGTTGTATGACTGCTGTGTTGATCAGTTTATCAATTAATTGTGTTTTGAGAAATTAGGTTTTTCAAAATTGGGTATTTTTACTTTAAAACTCTTGCTCAAGTCAATTTTGTTAATTTAGATCATATTTGAACTTGTCATTGCATTAGTTCATGCATCATGCGCATATTTTGTTCATGCATCATATAGAATTGATATTTCTTTATTTTTTTTGTGCTAACTTGCAGTCTGTCCTTAGTTTTTGTTTTTGCTCTTTTCTATCTGTGTCTCTCTTTGCTTTTCTTAGCACCATGCCTAGGAAAACTAGAGCCCATAGGACTTCTAACCCCTCACCTTCCTTTGATAGTGATCGGTTCCCTAGTAAGAAGAACCAAGAGACCTATGAGACCCTGAACCTTAGGCGTCAGATTTGGGCTGAGCGTAGGGTTATACTAGTTGAGGTTGATCCTGAGGTG
This sequence comes from Lithocarpus polystachyus, assembly GCA_033629205.1. Taxonomy (NCBI): domain Eukaryota; kingdom Viridiplantae; phylum Streptophyta; class Magnoliopsida; order Fagales; family Fagaceae; genus Lithocarpus; species Lithocarpus polystachyus. Next base: position 36,601,660 of record CM066165.1, read on the forward strand.
AGACGTAACTTTGAGCGTCGGGGTTGGTTACCTTTGCTCGATTTTGAGCATCCTCCTCCTGCCACCTTGATTAGAGAGTTCTATTTGAACCTCTTTATCCACATCTATGATACCAACACCTTAGTTAAGGTTTGGTTACGAGGTGTAGAGTATCATATTACCCCTTCGGTGGTGTCTGATGCTCTTGGGGTGCCCATTGTTGATTATCCCGTCTTTCCTTATGAGGAGTCTCCACCTCTAGATGATGTCATGTCATACATCACTGGGTCTTCTATCCGATGGGGTTCTGATCCTCGGATCACTTCTGCTGAGCTTTCCGAGCTTCATTATCTCTTCTTTCGGATAGCGTGTCATTCTTTGTGGCCCATTTCTCATCTCCACACCATCCCTCTTGAGCGATATGTGTTTTTGTATGCACTGGTTACTGATGCCCCTATCAGTTTTCCTCATTTGTTCTTCGTTCTTTGAACGAGGTTCATCGGTCTAGTTCTACGGCTCATGCTTTATTCTTTCCTGTTTTTATTCATAGGATTCTCCTTCATTTAGGATTAGGTGATTTTCCTGCTTCTGAGCCTGTTCATGTTATTGCTCCTATTGGTGCTACCTTTTTGAGGCAATGGGCTGCTCAACTTCGAGCTAGCTCTAAGCGTCCTAGGGTAGAGCCTTCCGGTGTCACTCCACCCCCTTCTTCTTCTACAGATGCTCCTGCAGCTGGGATGTCTGCTGATCCTGCTGCTGCTGCTGCTGATGCACCTCCACCTTTTGATGATGTTTCTGACCTTCGTCGGACTCTGGATACTGTCGTGAACGTTCAGGCGGCTCATGGTCAACTTCTAGTGGACATCCTTGATGAGCTACGTGCTTTGCGAGCAGATTTGGCGAGTTCTCGTCATTCTCCTCCACCTCCTTTTGATGATGATTGAGTGCCCTTTGGCAATTCGTTACAAAAAGGGGGAGTATATCTTGGAGAGTTTTGTAGAGGAGATTTTTGTTTTAGGGGGAGTTTTGTCTTTTTTTGTGATACTGCGGAGCTTGTGGAGTTATTAGATTGTATCTAGGTGCTTCACTGTGTATTTACAGTTTTGGCTCTTCTTAGGAGATATTTTTGTTGAGATATATTTTGATGTATATGTTTCTTGTTTAACTATGCTACTTTGCTTATTGATTTATATTTATGATGTTATTCATGATATATGTCTTTATTTTGTGTCATGTGAAATCAAGAAGTTATATTTATATTCCTTGTTATTTTCCACACATGCGTTTATATGTTTGTTAAGTGTTACAGGAATATACAGGTTGATTCAGTCGTACTGCTGTCTACTTTGCAACTGTTAGATAGTAGTTAGGTTGAATTGTTTAAGTGGCTTTTTTATTTTGTAATGGGCTGTTTCATATTTGTAAACTTTGAGCTTTTGTTAAGTCTGTATTTTGTCACGGATTGCCAAAGGGGGAGTTTGTTAGGTTCTAAGAATTAGGAACTAATGTATTAGAACTTTAATTTGTAATATTGGCAAACCATAATCAAAACATTCTTTAAGTTGTGTGTTAGACTTGCTCAAAGTATGGCTTTTTATGTAAAGTTGGAATCGAGTTTTATGCAGAATTACTGTGCACTTTCTGCCTGACTCGATCGATCGAAAATTAGACTCGATCGATCGAAAGTCGTGCAGATTGTTTTTCTGTAGAATTTTTCCAACTTAGCCCTAGCTCATTTAATGTATAGGGTTTTATGTTTTGCCCTAAGTATATAAGGGAAAACCCTAGCCACGTTTTTAGAGTTCTGTTTTGCTGTGTTTGTGAATCTCATTGTGAGATCTAGAGGTGTTTACCTTCACATACACTTAGGATTTCCAAACTCAAGATTTATGTCAAGAGCTTGGTAAATCATACAGTTGCAGAATCAAAGAGCTTCAAGAAATACAAGCAGGTGCGCTTGTGAATTGCTGAAGAATTCAAGAAAGAAGGAGTCCGTGGATCTCGGAGCTATCATGGGGTCGTGGTAGTAAGTTTCCTACACTGGGTAGCAATAGGATGTTAGTGGTCTAAGTCTTATTATGTAAACTTCAATTCTTTCATAGTAAATTTAGTTTACCTTGAGGATAACTAGGTTAAATCCTCTCCAGGTTTTTTACCGGTTTGGTTTTCCTGGGTCATCAGATCTTTGTGTTCTTTATTTTCCGCTGCTTTATTGTTTTTAATATATTTGTGTTAACCTAGTTCTGCTTAAATTACCTAAGTTAATCACTTGGCTAATTCTCTAGGTTAAATTGGGTTTAAGGGGTCTAAACGATCTTACAAGGAGGAGTAGGAGATAGAAAAAGAGCAACTCTCCTCGGACGTATCCGAGTACGCCTGTTTACAAAAAGGGTGACAGTTTATCCTGCAACGGTCCCAACAACATTGGCTCGTTATTAGGCCTACGCTAGCCTAGCCTTCCAACCCATTTCTCTATAAATTCATTGTTTGGGATTCTTGAGTTTGGGCTCTATCGCCTCATTGGGCTTAGAACTTAAACTACGAGGCCCCACACATACAAACTTGAAAATAACTTTTGCATGTAAAGTCATCCCTATTTTTGTCTCTTTGTAAGAAAAATTGATCAATTTCTTATTAAATTAAATGCACCGAGTGATTATCATTCTTATTTGTTATTACTATATTTACAATTAAATAAATCAATAAGAAAGAGAGCTTGATGGGCCAGTCACTATTTTTTTTTTTTCAGTCCTAAAAGCTATCAGCCTTACAAAATCAGCCCATCCAACTTATAAAAGTAGCCCATGAAGAATAAAATTATTTCATGTAATTCCTTTTTTTTTTCATATTAAGAATGAAATTTGTGACACTTTATTGATTGCACCATTGATTTGCATCTTTTAATAGACTAGTGTATTTCAATGTATTAAAAAATTGGTTTTATGATTTTTTTTTTTCATACTTTGGTCTCCTATTCACATTAGCTCATGAAAAAATTTCAATTTATTTTAACAAAAAAAAAAAAAAAACCTACATTTTTTATTTTACATATTCACTTTTCAAAAACACCTCACATTAGATTATCTACTTTACACTATATTTCTTTAAAATATTAATTTTTCTTGATTTTTTTTGTTGTTTCTCTTTCTTCACAAATAACAACCACATCCACTTTCTTCCTTCATCCTTGGCATACGTAAAGAAAGAATAAAAAAACTAAATACAACATGAATAATGCAAGTGTAAATTTACACGGATATTGTAGTAACAATATATTTTTACACAACTTTGCATAGTCTGATGTGAGTGAATTTTGGGCTTGGTTGGCTAAAATGTGATAAATTTTCTATTATACAAGCACTGATGCGAGTGCTTTGAGACTCTAAATCCTGGTTTCATCCCTACATGAGAGTGACGCATGTCATCTTACTATTGTTGGTTCAACGAAGTTTGTATCCAAATTTTGTCCTATGACTAAAAATATATGTGGATAATTTTATTAATAGCCACGTAGTGAGTTGAAAGAATTTTCCTTCAAACTAATTGAAGGTAAACTTTTTTCTTTATTATTTGGGGTGTTATATGCCTTTTGGAGATAAAATATGTTTTGATGTTGTTGCATGAGACTTTATCTATTGTCTTGAGATTTTTTGTATACTCGTAGAACCATTACAGACTCATGCAATGCGTGGGAATATATAATTATTTTGTGATATAATATAATTTCTAATTTGTTCTCTAAAATTTGTTGAAGAAAATTGTTCACTCTAAAAATAAAACAATTTCTATAAGTATTTTCCATTACTCTATTTATACAAATATAAAATTCTATTATTTTATATTTGGGTGTGTTTGATTGCTTTTTAAAGGTGGTCCATATTATTTTAACTACTATTATAGTGTACACCATTTTCCTTTTTTTTTTTTTTTTTTTGGTAGATCTAAACTTTCTAAGTTTCAAATATATTATACAAATTTCTTCTTCTTCTCTTAAGGAGATTATCATGATAATAAAAACTCACCACAAAATTATAATATTATCTTAACAAAAATTAAAATTAAACTAAAGGAATTAAAGATAGACAATATAATAATTTATTACTCAAAAAATTTATAGGTACATTTAAATATATACCATGTATATTTTATTTGAATATAAACTCCAACCTCCACTTTCCAAATAACTAAATATTAATCCAAAATAAAATCAACATAAATAATAAGAGGGAAAGAGGGGAGTTATGACATAGACTTAAAAAATACAATACTAAAACGTATCAACACAAAGTAGAATTATAAATAAATAAATAAATAAAATTTCATCAACTTGAGGGTTGAGTCTATAGTTAATAAAATACGGTATGCATATATTATGATAAACAAACAAACAGGTTTAATTCGGTATCTTTCAATAAAAGTGCGGTTCAAAAATTCAACATAAAAATATGGAAACGAAAAAATACATAATACGTGTGTCATACTGGTGTTAAACGTTTATTTTTAAATGGTTGTGTAAAAAATACAAAAATATTTATCATATAAATACAATATATATATATATATATATATATATATACACACACTCAGTTACTCACTTACAATTATTATTGGGGTGTACTAGCGAGGGGATGAAGCATGGCAATAGGTTGTGGTAGCTTTTGTGTTTAACTTTTTGTGAGTTTCACAATTTAATAAAAAGTAATGCTAAAGATACAAACAATTTTACAATATTTTTACAAACAGTTAATATGAGACTATGATATGATAAATTTTTATGGGTTTTCATCTAAGCCTGGCATTAATACATATTTTTACTTGTTAATAATCACTTATCACACCAGTAATTTATAAAAAGATTTATAAAATAGTATGTGGCATTAGTATTTTTCCTTAATAAAATAAAGAATAATTTTCACAATAATTTGATAATAAAAACTAGGTGTCAAGCTGTTAATAGTATGCAAAAAAATGATGTAAGTTATGAACTCTAAATGGAAATGAGAAATAATTTACCGCATAAACTTTGTTGAAAATATGTTGTTTATTGCAGCACTGTTTTAAAATAATATTAAAAAGTTAAAACTGATTCTTTGTGTTTGACTTTGAGGGCATTACATTCCACTTAAGATTATTTTAATCTTTTATACGCATAGTTTCTCATGGTGTGTTTGGATGCTGTTTATTTTGTTTAAATTGAAAAATTATTGTTGAAAGTACTGTAAATAAAAGTAAAAGTTAGTTAGACTAGTATAATGAAGCTCATAAATAGTATCAAAAAATACAGTGAAGCCTATAAATAATAGTAATAATTTTAATTTTTCATTTCAGTCTTTGACAGCAACAGGTTTGCGTTAATTTTTTTTAACTTATATATATTTTCGTATTTTACAGACCCTTTTTAACGATTTTCAACCAACACGCGATGTATATTTTTACGTACAAGAAGTTTAAGTGTAAGACACGCTTATATACTAAGAAACAATAAAAAATTCAGCAAGAGAAAAAAAAATTGTGAGAGAGTACTCAAAAAAAAAATTTTTTTTTAAGCTCAAGGACAGAAGTCATAGAATTAAGAGCATCCACAATAGTGGAGCTAAATTTTTAGCAATTTAGCTCCACCAAAAGTTACTTTATCTGTTTTAACTACACACGTGCTGCAGCAGTGGATTTATTTTAGCTTTCAACACAATAAAATAATATAAACATCACAATAAAATAATATATACTCTACAATAAAATATTAATATTTTATTCTCTCTCTCCCCAAATAAAATAAAAAAAACCTATTCTTTTTTTCTCCTATTCTATCTTCTCTCTCTCTCTCTCTCCGGCCAGTCTCAACTCTCTTTCTCTTTCTCCCTTTCTCAGATCAGCTCTCTCTTTCTCCCTCTCTCAGATCAGCTCTCTTAAACACCCTGTGTAGATTGGCGGTGGCTGAGCATGGTGGGTCCATGGAGGTGACCTTGCTCCGTGTAGATCGGCGGTGGCTGGTAGTGGGTTTGGTGATTGGTGGTAGTGGGTTGATGGTTGGGTGTGTGGTGGGTGGTGGTGAGGTGGTGGGTGGCGGTGAGGTGGTGGGTCTAGGTCCGTGTAGATCGGCGGTGGTGGTGGGTTTGTTCATCGGTGGGGGTTTTTTTTTTTTTTTTTTTTTTTTCCTTTCTTTCTATTTTTGAGATGGATTTGGTGATTGGTGGTAATGGGTTGATGGTTGGGGTGTGTGGTGGGTGGTGGTGAGGTGGTGGGTCTAGGTCCGTGTAGATCGGTGGTGGTGGTGGGTTTGTTCATCAGTTGGTTTTTTTTTTCTTTCTATTTTTGAGATGGGTTTGGTGATTGGTGGTAGTGGGTTGATGGTTGGGGTGTGTGGTGGGTGGTGTGTGGTGGTGAGGTGGTAGGTCTAGGTTCGGGTAGATCGGTGGTGGTGGGTTTGTTCATCGGTGGGTCGGCTTTGGCCGGTGACGATGAGGCCGACGAAGGCGTGGGACGGTGTGGGATGGCGGCTTGAGATGGCGACGTGGGCCGGCGTGGGACGACGGAGTAGCAAAGAGTAGATGAGGGAGAAAAAAAAATGAGAGGAAGAAGGAAGAAGAAGAGAAGCCGGAGAGAGAGAGAGAGAGAGAGAAAAAGAAAAATGTTTTTTAAATAAAATAGGAGAGAGAGTTAATAAAATAATTTTTTTTTTTTTTGCTTTGATGAACAGTGCACATCTATAGATAGATGTGCACTGTTCATGTGGAGCTAAAAAATAAGAATATAGCTCCACTGCTGGTGCTATATTTTTGTGTTTGAGGAGCTATATTACTATATATTATAACAATATTGCTCCTCTGTTGTGATTGAAAAATACAGTGAAGCCTATAAATAATAGTAATAATTTTTATTTTTCATTTCAGTCTTTGACCGCAACAGGTTTGCGTTAATTTTTTTTAACTTGTATATATTTTCGTATTTTACAGACCCTTTTTAACGATTTTCAACCAGCACGCGAAGTATACTTTTATGTACAAGAAGTTTAAGTGTAAGACACGCTTATATACTAAGAAACAATAAAAAATTCAGCAAGAGAAAAAAAAAATGTGAGAGAGTACTCAAAAAAAAAAAAAATTTTAAGCTCAAGGACAAAAGTCACAGAATTAAGAAGCTTAAAGATGTTTGCACGTAAATGCGCGTTGTCAAAAAAGAAAAAAGATACCCACTTTCTCTCTTTGTGGAAATTGCAGAAAATTGCAAAACGCGTAGGACACCCTCTGTGGAAAATTGTAGTAAGGAAAATTCCAACCACGTAACATAAAGTCATGACTCATGAGTCAACTCTCAGTCTATAGCCATGAATCAACTGGCACTTTATAGGCACTATATTATTATTATTATAAAAATAAATAAAAGGAGTCACTAACTTTTGAATAGAATATACATATATATATATATATATATTGTGAAAAGGACTTACTATTAGAACATTCCTATCAAGAATTTTAAAATTTTTAGTATTTAACACTTCAAAAATCTAATTTATTCATTATACCATCCTATTTTAAGATACATCAAAAATCAAAACTTCTATATTTTTTACCATTTCATTTAAATAATATAAACTACTAATTAAAATAATAATAAATCAACTACACAAAAATCTATAACAATCAGCCAACCCCCTCCTCCACCACCCCTACCACCGCTCCACTTGCCATAACCACCATTGTAGCAATCACAACCCACCACCACCACCACAAGTCACAGCACCACCGTGGCAACCACAAAACAACAATTCTGAAAGTGAAAAGCACTATAGATAGAACAAAAGCACTATATATTTTCCTTTCCTCCATTTTCTAGGCAAATAAACAGAGATTCAAGGAAACTTTGAATGTGAAAAAGAGCAAAAATTGAATGAACCTGAGTTGTCAAAAAAGAAAAAAAGATACCCACTTTCTCTCTTTGTGGAAATTGCAGAAAATTGCAAAACGCGTATGACACCCTCGGTGGAAAATTGTAGTGAGGAAAATTCCAACCACGTAACATAAAGTCATGACTCATGGGTCAACTCACACTCTATAGCCATGAATCAATTGGCACTTTATTGGCACTATATTATTATTATTATAAAAATAAATAAAAGGAGTCACTAACTTTTGAATAGAATATATATATATATATATATATATATATATTGTGAAAAGGACCTACTATTAGAACATTCCTGTCAAGAATTCTAAAATTTTTAGTATTTAACACTTCAAAAATCTAATTTATTCATTATACCATCCCATTTTAAGATACATCAAACATCAAAACTTCTATATTTTTTACCATTTTATTTAAATAATATAAACTACTCATTAAAATAATAATAAATCAACTACACAAAAATCTATAACAACCAACCAACCCCCTCCTCCACCACCCCTACCACCGCTCCACTTGCTATAACCACCATTGTAGCAATCACAACCCACCACCACCACCACAAGTCACAGCACCACCATGGCAACCACAAAACAACAATTCTGAAAGTGAAAAGCACTATAGATAGAACAAAAGCACTATATATTTTCCTTTCCTCCATTTTCTTGGCAAGTAAACAGAGATTCAAGGAAACTCTGAAGGTGAAAAAGAGCAAAAATTGAATGAACCCGCGTTGTCAAAAAAGAAAAAAGATACCCACTTTCTCTCTTTGTGGAAATTGCAGAAAATTGCAAAACACGTAGGACACCCTCGGTGGAAAATTGTAGTAAGAAAAATTCCAACCACGTAACATAAAGTCATGACTCATGAGTCAACTCAGACTCTATAGCCATGAATCAACTGGCACTTTATAGGCACTATATTATTATTATTATAAAAATAAATAAAAGGAGTCACTAACTTTTGAATAGAATATATATATATATATATATATATATATATATATTGTGAAAAGAAACTACTATTAGAACATTCTTATCAAGAATTCTAAAATTTGTAGTATTTTACACTTCAAAAATCTAATTTATTCATTATACCATCCTATTTTAAGATACATCAAACATCAAAACTTCTATATTTTTTACCATTTCATTTAAATAATATAAACTACTCATTAAAATAATAATAAATCAACTACACAAAAATCTATAACGACCAGCCAACCCCCTCCTCCACCGCTCCACTTGCCATAACCACCATTGTAGCAATCACAACCCACCACCACCACAAGTCACAATACCACCGTGGCAACCACAAAACAACAATTCTGAAAGTGAAAAGCACTATAGATAGAACAAAAGCACTATATATTTTCCTTTCCTCCGTTTTTTTGGCAAGTAAACAGCGATTCAAGGAAACTCTGAATGTGAAAAAGAGCAAAAATTGAATGAACTCGAGTTGTCAAAAAAGAAAAAAGATACCCACTTTCTCTCTTTGTGGAAATTGAAGAAAATTGCAAAACGCGTAGGACACCCTCGGTGGAAAATTGTAGTAAGGAAAATTCCAACCATGTAACATAAAGTAATGACTCATGAGTCAACTCACACTCTATAGCCATGAATCAACTAGCACTTTATAGGCACTATATTATTATCATTATAAAAATAAATAAAAGGAGTCACTAACTTTTGAATAGAATATATATATATATATATATATATATTGTGAAAAGGAACTACTATTAGAACATTCCTATCAAGAATTCTAAAATTTTTAGTATTTAACACTTCAAAAATCTAATTTATTTATTATACCATCCCATTTTAAGATACATCAAACATCAAAACTTCTATATTTTTTACCATTTCATTTAAATGATATAAACTACTCATTAAAATAATAATAAATCAACTACACAAAAATCTATAACAACCAGCCAACCCCCTCCTCCACCACCTCTACCACCGCTCCACTTGCCATAACCACCATTGTAGCAATCACAACCCACCACCACAACCACAAGTCAAAGCACCACCGTGGCAGCCACAAAACAACAATTCTGAAAATGAAAAGCACTATAGATAGAAAAAAAGCACTATATATTTTCCTTTCCTCCATTTTCTTGGCAAGTAAATAGAGATTCAAGGAAACTATGAATGTGAAAAAGAGCAAAAATTGAATGAACCGGCGTTGTCAAAAAAGAAAAAAGATACCCACTTTCTCTCTTTTGTGAAAATTGTAGAAAATTGCAAAACGTGTAGGACACCCTCGGTGGAAAATTGTAGACATGGCAAAACGGGTCAGAATTTTTTGACCCGACCCGACCTGACCCGACTCGACCCGAAAAATACTCGACCCGAACCCGATTTTTTTGACCCAAAGCAAAAACGGGTTGACCCGTGACCTGACCTGTGTTTTTTGCGGGTCAACCTGACCCGACTCGCGACCCGACCCAAACCCGAAACATTTTTTTAAAACTTTTTTTTTAGTAAAAAGAAAATAGTAAAATTAAGATAATATTAGTTTAATTGTTTATTGTGAGCTTTAAGGAAACAATTGATACATTTACATAACTGCATGCAAATAATTGAAAGATAAATGATTGAGCATTCTGTAATGAGTAAATATTTTTAGATATCAAATAGATTTAAAGATAATTTGGTTACAATAAAGTTAAAAAAATAGATTTAAAATTGTAGACATGTGTGAGAAACATTCACAAGTGTGAACATAGTGAAGCCAAAGTATCAAATTAACATAAATTATGAATGCTTTGACTTATTTTTTAACAATTTATGTCCAAAATAAATGGCTTTTTAATATAAATTATGATATTTCTTAAAGTGTGTGTTACTTAACAATTATATGATATTCATAAAAGAAACCATGAATAAATAAGTAAGCAATCAAACTTTAATGTATATTTCAAATTGAAATAGAGTGTCTACCACAATTGATAATAGATTATAAAATTAATTTTCAAGATTGTAAATTTCTTATATGTTTTTATTCTTTATCAAATGAGTTATCCAATAAGTCATTTGTAATTTTGTTTTATATTTTGGAATGTTGATATTGTGTAGAAATAAAACTTGTGTATCTTTTTTACTTATCTTTGTGTTATTATGTTTTAGATAGCAATGTTAAGATTTGTATAATTTTAAAATTATTGAATAAGTATTAATAAGTTTAACTGAGTTCATTCTTGATGTAAGTGGTGAATTCAAAATAATGCATTTTACATCAAGTAATTTGTTGCATAACTTTCTAAATGAAAAATACATGTTGTTTTCTTTATAAAAATAAAAAAGAAAAAAAAATTCATGTGAAAAATACGGGTCAACCCGACCCGACCCTCAACCCGAACCCGTTTTTAACCCGCTAAAAATGACCCGTTTTTGACCCGTGACCCGTTTGACCCGACCCGACCCGCCCGTTTTGCCATGTCTAGAAAATTGTAGTAAGGAAAATTCCAACCACATAACATAAAGTCATGACTCATGAGTCAACTCACACTCTATAGCCATGAATCAACTGGCACTTTTTAGGCGCTATATTATTATTATTATAAAAATAAATAAAAGGAGTCACTAACTTTTGAATAGAATATATATATATATATATATATATATATATTTTGTGAAAAGGAGCCACTATTAGAACATTCCTATCAAGAATTCTAAAATTTTTAGTATTTAACACTTCAAAAATCAAATTTATTCATTATACCATCCCATTTTAAGATACATCAAATATCAAAACTTCTATATTTTTTACCATTTCATTTAAATAATATAAACTACTCATTAAAATAATAATAAATCAACTACACAAAAATCTATAACAACCAGCCGACCCCCTCCTCCACCACCCCTACCACCGCTCCACTTGCCATAACCACCATTGTAGCAATCACAACCCACCACCACCACCACAAGTCACAGCACCACCGTGGCAACCACAAAACAACAATTCTGAAAGTGAAAAGCACTATAGATAAAACAAAAGCACTATATATTTTCCTTTCCTCCATTTTCTTGGCAAGTAAACAGAGATTCATGGAAACTCTGAATGTGAAAAAGAGAAAAAATTGAATGAACCCCATTATAATTGAACCCAAAAATTAATACATTAATATCTCAAATTCCAATTTTGATTTTTCTTTCCCTCCATTTTTTGGGAAACCAAATAAAGAGTAGTATTAATGAAAAAACAGAGTATGAAAGAAGACAATAGAACGAACCTGCGCCATTGGATCCAACAAGGAGGCAGTGATCACTGGAGTGAAGAGAGAGAGAGAAATCTTTGATTAAAGGAGTGGAACCCGGCGGAGGATGACCCACGAACAGTCAGACCCACGCTCCGACCCACAAACAATCAGACCCATGCTTCGATCCATGTTCAAGACTCCTTCGATCCACACTCCAAACCAAAAACCCACACTCCGACCCATGACTCCTTCGATCAACACAAACCCACGAAGAGAGAACAAAGAACAGAGAACAGAGGGAGAGACGAGAGAACAGAGGGAGACCATTAGACCACAACGGACCATCAGACCACATTGGACCCATGACTATCGGACCACCATTGCCGAACCAGAACCATTGTCGAACCAGAACCATTACCAGATCACATCCATTGGGAAAGAGAAGAGAGAAGGGAGAGAGGAAAGAGAAGAGAGCACTGAAAAGTGAAAACGGAGAGAGAGTTGTGAGAATAAAAAACTTTTTTTTTTTTTTTTACAATTCAGGCTACAGTGAGCTTGTATTAATACAAGCTCACTGTAGCAGTATGCCAAAAATTTTACCATTTGAAAGCTTTGATGGAGTTACTTTTTGGTGTTTTGATGCTAAAATTTAGCATATAACCCTTTTAGCATCCTTAATGGAAATGCTCTTAGCCATTCTTTCTTATTTCATATTGTAGTGAGCACTATTTCTCTTTTCCCTATCAATTCCATGTTTCTAGTTTGATTTTTTCTCTCTGAGATTCAATTCTAGTACACTTGTTGTAAATCATCATTCTTTCGTCAATTTCCCCTAGCATGTGAAATCTTAAAAAGAAACCACATTTTCTTCATAATTTCTCCCCCTTTTTGTCATGATTGACAAAGGATACAAGAAACTAGAAAGCTTCACCCGAGAAATATAAAGATAATCAAGGATGATCAAGGGGATACAAGGAATCCATATAAATGCATGAATATAATAAAACAAGATGCTATGGATGACAAGATAAAAGAAAGATGTAAAAACATGTGAAAAACAATGCATGCAAGAGGATCTCGACAGATCGAGAAGCTGTCGAGCAGAAGCCGACCTCAATGGATCGAACATCTATCAAGCATCTATTGAGTAGACAAAAAGTTTCTAGATGGATCGAGAATTTGTCGAGAAACTATCGAGACAAAGTCCAGAAAGTTCAATGGATCGAGATTGCATTAACTTCTATCGAGACAAGAAGAAAGAGGGACTCAATAGATAGCAATTTGTCGAGAGGTGACGAGAAGCTGTCGAGATGTGCAAAAACAATTTTTCAAAGAAAAAAAAAAACACACACACACACACAGATATGAATGCAATCAAAAAAGCCCTCTCAAAAAATCCTATTTTTGATGACAAAATAATGCCTTCGCAAATACTTGGTAAAATGTAAAACATTTGTGACCAACAAGAAAAATTGTCGCAATTATGTGTTGTAGCCGTTACAAATGCTAATAATTTGGAGGGAAATTTTCCCTCCATATTATTTACAATGGACAATTAAAAATCTCTCGCAAAAAGTGTATTATTTGTGACGGTAAAAAAAATGCTATCAATAATACTAAATTATTTGTGAGAGCCAAGATCGACCTTCACAAATAATCACTAAAATATCAAAATTTTTGGAGGAAAATGTTCCCACCAAATTATTTCCGAGGGACAATAAAAATCCCTTGCAAAAAGTTTATTTTTTGTGAGTTAAAAATATACCCTCACTAATACTAAATTATTTACGAGGGCCACGATTGGCCTTCACAAATAATAATTAAAATATTAATTTTCTTTGAAGATCAAAGTTATTCTAAAATTCAAAAAATATAATGATTGGTAAAACATAAAGTGATAGGAAATTTGTATTCAAAATTATGCCTATTAAAATTCATAATATCTTGTTTTTCATCTCTGGTTTTCAATTAGGCCGCCAACTTATAGTTGGTTTGCTCAAATTCTTTGAAACCTTCAGACTCAGTTTGGCTTTGAACTTCATAATTCTAATTTATCCATCATTTTCTATCTGTGTAATAACCACTACAAGAACTACATGATCACTTCTTTGGAAAGTTGCATGAACTAGACTATAGTAAAAATGTTATTTACATATCCATAACACATATAGCAATCAGTGAATATTGCCAATCACTCATAGTACTGGGAAATAAGATGAACAAAAAAAAAAAAAAAAGCTCAATTTTAAAATCAGTGCAAGGCAATTAAGTGGTGAGAATTGGAGGCAGTAATTCAGACTTGGATCCAAGAACTTTAGCCTTTGTGTTTGGGAAGAATTCTATCCCAGGTAGCTCTTTGACCTCTCCTTTTTCAGTGATATGAATGGGATAACTGAGCAAATGGCCTGGCAAGTCATGGTCCAGTGTCTCACTAGAGTAGAGGTCCCAATACTTTCTGGCAATTTGGTTCACTCTTTGGACACATTCCACACTTTCTGGATGGAGAAAGGAGTTATCTAGCATGCCGAAGTGCTCGTACCACAATGCCATCCGGAAGCCATGGATTTGTCCCCTGGCTGGCTGCCTAGTGGATAGGTGGAATGTTTGATAGGCTCCCATGGCAATCTCTGTATCCCAGGCACCATGACCTCTGATTGATGTTGGCAGATCCAATGGTAATGTATTCATCGTCAACTGCAAAATGCAGACATCATCCAATCTTAGTTATTGTCTGTCATATACTCATATTTAATCAACTAAATGCCTTAAAAAATTGCATGAGCTCACACAAAACAGACGCACGTTCAATTTTCATAAGAACAAATTCCAGTTTATTATGTACAGTCAGTATGTGGATGTCTTGATAAAGTTTTCAGTTGAAATTTATATGGTTTTGGGATGCCCTCTCACTCTCTTTTTCAGTTGACATGTATATGTGGTCTTGGGATGTGCACTCACTCTCTTTATTCTGGATAAAGCCTACTACAATGCTGCAAATTATATTTTATTAAGGAATAATGTTATTTAAAATTCTATCCATCAAATAAGAATGATATTTTTTTGGGGGGAGGGGGTATCTTAAATCAGTAATATGACGATTGATGCAAAATGTGTCATTTAATAGCACAACACTAACAACTAGAATGCATATTAATATGCATTGACATTTTCACTGACATACTTCAATATGAAATCAAATGCCTTAGGTTAGAGAATTCAAGATTTTCAAACAGAAAACACAAAAGGTGGTACTTAAACTTATCAAGAAAATTTGATGAACCAATTTACCTATCATCATCTTAGCATGAACATAGATCATGAACCGCCTGGCTTCCTGAGCTCTACTATAATCTGTGTCATGTTTGGGCTTCTGTGAAAGTTCATATTCTCCACTTTTCCTCATCTCTCGATTGCCAAGGCAAAAGAATGTCAAATAGTCCTTTGGGTTTGCCCCAAGCCCCTTAGTTTGGAAGGCCTGCACTATGTCTTTGTACATCATCTCCATTGTCCTATTTTGCCAATTCAATATTGCTTGCACAGATGCACTTTCTGGGATACCCTCTGGCCACGGTGGAATGACAACTTGTCATTACCTTATATTAATTATAACACTATTTTTGCTAATATTATACTTACTCTAACCTCCATGTATCCAAGAATTTTGATCAAGCTCAAATATGCATTTTAAATTGTGTCCATGACTCCTTTGTCCCTGCCTCCCTAGTCTAAAGTGCATGTCTGAAACAAATTAGATATATAAGCATGAAGGGGACACATTCATAAAGCCAGCAATAGTATCTCTTTCAAGCTAGGTAGTCTCTCACACATAGGAAATGCATCCTTTTAACAGCTCCATCAACATACTAAAGGACTTGTTGCTCCATGATGATACACACTTTATGTGAAATAACTTGACTATGAAGGACAAGCTTGAATACTTTTCACAATCTGGATACAAAGGCTGTTTAACCTCTTCCAACAATCTAAAAAATTTCCTTGCATCTCCATTTGGCTCTTGTGGTTCATTTCCACTTGATTCCCTGCCACGCACCACTTGTGGATAAGCATCCTTGATCATATCAAACATATCACCATATAGCATACCATCATCGTCATCACCTTCCACTTCACTATCACCTTCCTCTTCACTATCACCTTCCCCATGAAGGTACCAAGTAGTATAATCTCTCCTTATACCCATAAATAAAAGATGATACTAGATGTCATCCCGAGTCCTACAATACTATTGAATGTTTAAATGCATACTCAAGAAAGTTTTCAACTCCGTTAATATACTCAAAGCATGATCTAGTAGAAAGATGAATCCAAGATTTATCAACCGTCATTTTATCTACACCATTTAAATTATTGTATTAATCATAACTAACATTGATGGTGCAGACAGTAAATCTTCATAAGTTTCATACCAGATTGGAACAAAAACCACTCTTTACCGCTTCTTCAGCTAAGCTTCTGCAAACAATATCAAGGCCTGCAAATTGCAAAGAAAATCAATGCTTATGCTTCAGTCATCTTGTAAGAAGCAACACCAAACCTTTTTTTTTTTTTTTTAAAAGAACAAGTGTGAAGATTGGAACATAGTACAAGTTTAAAGTTGGCCTCAATGAGGAAAAAACTATGATCCCAAATTAAGATGGATTCTTAAAGGGGTACTTGACTGTAAATTCATCATTCTATAATGAACCTTATATCCCTCGTACTAGGATGGCTTGCATGCCATGTATAAAGTAAAACTTAAATAAAAACACAAATAATTGAACTGAGATTGTCACATTCCTCAAAGAATACTTTACAGTAAGACATTGGAGCCAGGTGAGAAAGATAAGGAGTTTTTTGAAGATAAACTATCAGGAAGTTTATTCACTCTTAATGGTTTAAATCAATAAATGTATTGTCTGTCCCTAAAGTTAAGAGTCTGCAGAAGAAACTATTAGAATTCGTGAATTTTCTCATCCAAATTATTTTCCTGTAAAATCTGTTCAGGTTCTAAATGAGGATCATTAGGGTTATATTACTACAATATAACTTAATTATAGATTTATTCGCAAAATTGTGTGTTAGCACCATGTTAATCTGACATTCTCTACTGTGATTGAATCCTGCTTATAGATGGAAAGGAACTGGAGGAACTCAAAATTGGGAGCAAGGGAAAAGATAAACTTTATAGAGATGAAATGTGCAGGACTGCCAATCTAATAGAGGAAAAAGGTAAACATTTTGCTTGGCAGATTTTTAGGTAGCATTTGTCATTTTTATTGCTAAAGGCTGACAGCTTGCGACTCCTATGGACTGCTGGTTCATATGGAAAAATGAGAAAATATAACCAGATAAATTTAGATCACAGCAATTATAGAAGAACTTCATTAGGCATTGATTTCACCATCGATTTATTACTTTGGAAGACATTTGAAGTTCAAGCATCAAAGCACTATAAGATTTGCATATACTAGGTTCATCTTCACGGCTCAAAGAATAATAAAGTACATGGCCTTTGGAGATATGCAGTTATAATCAGTTTTGGAAACAAAGCCAAATTCCTTACCATATGATATATTCATCTTAAAATCTCCAATTTTTAGAAAGTGTTGCATTAAGGGGGTAGAGAACAAAAAAATACCACTTTAAACAGGCTTAGAGACAGAAACTTACCCCAAAAGACTGAACTTCTGATGGAACCGTTGATTTGAGAACTCCCACTTCTAAGAAACCTGCCAACAGTAACTTGTGCTCAAGAGCTGAGGTTATCTGTAAGAAAATCCTATTAAAATCTATCACTTCAAACTAATTTCATATAATCACAAAACTTCAAACTAATTACCTTATCTGTTTCTCCAACAGTAGACTGAGGATTCTTATGAACTAGGATTGTCCCACCAGGCTTCAATACTCTCAAGATTTCCTCAAACAACCGGTCAGTGGGAAGTTCAACAGATCTACAGATACAAATAACAGTCTCGAAAGAGGAAGACTCCACAGGCAGCTGATCTATTGTAAGTCAAGACCATAATCAGAAGAGAAATGAGAACATAATATTTGAATTAGAACTACTATGGAAGCATTCTTTAAAAAAAAAAAAAAAAAAGAGGCTTGAATTTAAAAGACCCTATAAGAAGGTCAGGTAAAAAAAAGGACTAATAGAGTTATAAAATTATGTATCCTGTTAGTAGGGGCTTGTAAAACCAAGCTATTTATAATCTGAAAAGACTGAAATTATACAATAAATGGCATGAAGACTTCCCAAAAAGAAGAAGCATAAGAAACAGCTATAAATAATCATCATGATCCAAAATTTTCTATAATTAAATTAAGAGGAAAAGAAATAAGGAATAAAATAATTACTGGTTAAGTTTGTGAAAATAAAAGTTTGCATATATATATATATATATATATAAGTTGCTCAATCCAAATATGGTCTTGAATTATAAAATTATTGTTGGAAAAATAATATTCTATGCTCCCCTGGTCCCCCTTTATCAACATCTACAAGTATGAACATGTAAACATACAGCACATCATCATCTCAATCCTTTGTTCAAAAATTCGCATCCAAAGACTTTTAACACTTGATCACGTGGATGACTCATTATAGACACATCAAAATTGTAAGAGGGAATGTGAAATGAGTCATGACAAATGGAGCATGCAATTGAAAATAGTTTTGACTACAAACTTTGAACGGATCAAGTCATTGAAATAATCTCAGACTTTAATACAATCAGATTGTGTGTGTGTGTGTGTGTGTGTGTGTGTGTGTGTGTGTATAAGTCACTAATTAAGGAACTATCTAACATGCAATTTTAAGGAGAGCTCATAAAAAGTACCTAATTAAGAAACTATCTTTTAGCAAAGAGACAGAGCCACAAATCATACATTTACAAAAGAAGGGAAAAAAAATGCAAACTCATGAAATAATTCAAGGAAAAAAGAGCACTATTTCTAAGTTAGCAAAATACATTTTTACAAAAGTTGACAAGATGGTAATGACGAAAACGCTCGTATCATATCCACCACTTAATTAGTTGGAGCATGCAGTCACAATGATCATATTGATTCATGCCCCTCTAACTAAAAGGGTCTATCTAATCCAACACCTTATTCTATTTTCCATATAAACAAAGAAGCACAATCTAGATCTATAACACATAAATGTTATGAAAATCCTACCTTTTATCAAACACATGCAACAAAGCAGCATAAAAAGAACAGAATAATTGCATTAAACAGTTGCAAGATTGAAAATACTCAATATTAATCGCTTTTCTCTTTTGTTTTTTTTTTTTTTTTTTGGGTGTCTTGCCGCGCAGTTGCGTGTTTCAGTTGGCGTGAGTTGGGCATGTTAGAGGGAAAAGTGAAAAAATTTAGAGGGAAAGGGGAATTGTGTTCTGAGGGAATTGGGAGTAGGGAGTGTTAGAGGGAAAAGTGAAAAAAAAATTTGAGGGAAAGGGGAATTGATGGACATGTGGCGGTAAGGTTTAAAGTTTTATAAAAAATAATTTTATAGAGGTGTTGGGCATGGAGCTCTCTTCTTTTGGTCTTAATGGCTCTATGAGTCTATGTGGTGTTTTATTTTATCTGGGACTACATTGCATGTAGTGAATGTCCCACCTACGCGAGTGTATGTACTAGTTTACTTTGTATGACTATATTTGGCATTTAATAAAAGATTTCTATTGTTTTGAGCTCAAAAAAAGTTATATAAGAATTTTTTTTTTTGTTAATTTAAATTTTAGAATATATGTAGCGGCATGTGGTTTGAAGTTTATAAGGTTTAAAGTTTAAACAATTAGTATAATTTTTTATAATAAACAAGAATAAATAAGAATATGTATATGAAATACATAGATTAATTAATGAAATAAATTAGATATAATTCATAAATTGAATAGCTCCCCAAAATTAGATAATAAAAAAGATTATATGTCATATGTTAAAAGAACAATATGAAATCTCCACATTGAGCTATATCAAATACTATAAAATAACAAAATAGTTCAGCTATTATATATTAAAACAAATGATGGGTTTGCTTATATGTAAAAATGGTTTAATTTGAGCTCGATTTGGTTGTTCAATTGAGCTTAAATTTCATCAACACCAATATTTTACCATGCTATGCAAATCCAACGGTAAGAATTGGAATCTAAATTGGCGCATGAAGGTTAAATGTCGTGTGTCCGTACTTTGATCGGTTCGCTCTCGCAATTAAACCATTTAATCACACCATAATTTCACCAATACCCATTCTTTACCGTCCTCCTCCCATCCAACGGTTGGACTTTGAATTTGGTGCCATTTTCAAAGTTGTCAAATCCTAGACCCATGTTCCTGCAGGGCTGGCCTAAGGCCCCCACCACAAAAGACTCAAAATTTTAATCCTAAGAAAAAAGGCATTGTCCCCTGTTATAAAAGGCTCAAAATTTTATAAAATTATATATGTATGTGTATATGTATGTATGTATGTATGTATGTATGTATGTATATATGTGTAGGTGTGTGTGTGCGTGTGTGTGTAATGGTTGTTTATTATTATTAGTGATACTAAAGATAACACAAATTTACTATAGGATTACAAATTGACATGTTACCTATCACAAAAAAGAAATTTAAACATTCATAATTAGGTTGTTGAAGTTTATCGAACATGATCATTTTCATATTATATTGTGAACATTTTTTAGTACCACTAATGCATTTTTCCTTTTCATTTCTATCAAGACTTCCAAAATACAAGACCAATAGCAACCTAACCCAATTGAAACCCTAAAATGTTTCAAAAAAATGTTACAAATATATTAAATCACCAATTATAGATTAATCTCTGTCTCTCTCTGTCTCTCTCTCTCTCTCTCTCTCTCTCTCAAAAACAAGCAATAAAATTAACAATTAGATTACAATTTTACTTAACTATACATTGTCATATATCCAAAATAAAGTATCTTTTTTTAATTGACATATATTTTTATTTCTTTTTATTAAAATTTATGGTTGAACTATGATATTAAATTCTCTACATGAAATTAACATTAGTTAAGTTGGTATTATTCTTCAAATCTATATATTACTAAAAGCTAAAGCGTGGTATTTATTGCTACTGAGCTCCTATTGCATCACCTTATCACCACGTCATTCGCCACATAATTATTATTTATTATTTATTTCTATTTTTTTACAAAAAAAAATATAAATAGATTATTAACTTTACATATTCATCTTTGTCGGTTTTAACATCTATATATATATATATATATATATATTTCTTTTTTATTTCCAATTTTCCCATAATTTTTTTATATTCACTTATTTTTCAAATATTTACACTTTCTTTAACCTTTCTTCTTCCCTTACCTTCTCATCTCCCCACTACCCTCTACATTAATATTACTATTTATCTTTCCCTTCATCTTTCTTTATTTGTCTATTCTTATCATTTCTCTCTTACTATAAATTTGTCACTCTTTTCTATTCTTTGCATAGTTTTCTCTCACAAAAATGTTCTCTCTCTCTCTCTCTCAATGTTTTGGTGGATTTTTATTTTTTATTACATCTCCACTTTAGGTTGATAAATTTTTGTGTTTTTAAGAACTCTAATTTACGTTGATATGATTTAGTTTTGTGTTTTAAGTTATTATTATTATTATTATTTTGCTCTTTGATTGTTAAATTTTATCCGATTACATTATAAAAAATTAAAGACAGTAGATAAAATTAAAATAGTATTCCATTACATACTATAATTTAGATAACTTAGTGTTTATTGTTATATCTTTTAATTTTTCTTTTTCTTTTTTCTTCTCTTCTATTTTACTCAATATTGAAATTCAACCACATTCTCCTTATCATTAAATTATTTATATTTTCTCTTTTTGTTTTAAAAAATAAAAAATGTAATTTTTTATTGTGCTCATCAAATTGTACTCACTTTTTTTTAACAATTAAATTTTCTCCAACTTTTCTCCTTCTCTTTACCCTTTCATCTCCCCAAACATTCTACCTTAATATCACTCTTCCTCTTTCCTTTTATCTTCCTTTATTTTGTTTCTTTTTATTATCATCCTCTTAGTATAAATTTGTTATTCACTTTTTCATTCTTTACATAATTTTCTCTCACAAAAAAGTGGTTATTTCTCATTCTTTCTCCCTCAATTTTTTGGTGGATTTTTATTTTTCTTGCATCTCTATTTTAGCTTGATAAAGCTTTGTATTCTTTATAACTCTATTTTGGTTGATGGGATTTAGTTTTGTCTTTTAAATTTTTTTTTTTTTTTGGATTGTTTTTTTATGACTTTGATTGTTAAATATTATCATATTGCATTATAAATAATTAAAAATAGAATATAAGAATGTACTATTATTATATTACTTAGAATTATTTGGATAAGTTAGTGTTTATTGTTATGTATTTTATTTTTATTTTTTTCTCATATCATTTTATTTAACTTTTAAATTCAGCCACATCCCCCATTAAAAAAAAAAAAAAAAAAAAAGACCTTTGACATACCAATAACGTAATTACATCTATAACTATTTAAGTCATCCATGATATCTATTTCTCAATAATAACCATAAAATTTACAACTTGCAAGGGAACATACAAAGTAATAAAGAATAAATGAAGGAAGAAAAAAAGAAATGAAATCAAACGTCAATTAATAATTGTTATTTGAAAAATAAAAAAGGTGATAAAAAGGAGTGCAATAAAATGAACAATTAAATATAATAATACAAAATTTAAACTTAAAACTAATCAAACTCTAACTAGGGAAATTATATATATATATATATATATATATATATATATATAATCATAATCTTCATACACCATGACTTAAAAAAAATTATTGAATAGTTCTACCTCTCATTTAATGTCTATTTTATACAAATTATCAATCAATAAATATATGATAATGGTAAAAAATGTTATAGATAAGATTATGAAAAATATGATAAAACTATTTAAAAAAAAAAAACTCTTTATAAAGTCTAGGGAGTAAAATAATATTTTATCTAAAAAGTTATCACGCACAATGCGTGGGTCTGCGACTAGTATATCTAAAAGCTGAAGCATAACATTTATTGTTGCTACTCTCCTATTGAGCCACATCAGCAATCACCTCATCTACCTATTTCCTATTTCTCTCCACTACTTCCAACCATAACTTCCCTTTTACCTTTTCATCTCTCCACTACTCTCAACCTTAATGTCACTCTTCATCTATCTCTTCCTCTTCTTTTTATTTTGACTCTTCTTATCCCCATTTTATTACCATAAATATGACACTCTCTCCCATTCTATACATATTTTCTCACATGAAAAAGGTTATTTCTCTCTCTCTCTCTCTCTCTCTCTCTCTCTCTCTCTCTCATGTTTTATTTTTGTGTGAATTTTTTCTTTTTTGTATCTCTACTTTAGATTGATGTCCCACTAAAGGGGGGGGGGGGGGGGGGGGGAAGGGACTCATGGCCCCCCTCCTCCCACCATTTCTTTGAAAAATTTTAGTATGTAGGATGACTCATATTTTAGAGTTTAGGTGTGAAATTGTTATAGTTTCCCCCCTCCAATTTTTGGATTGGTCCAAATAGCCCAAAAGAAACTAATCACCTAACTCTTTCTTTGGGCCCGTGGCCCCTCCATAGTCCAAATACAACACAACAAAAAAGAATCCCAAAATCACCAATATCATAATTCAATAATTCATAACCAAAAAAATCTCATAGAAAAAATATATTCCCTTATGGGGGTTACAATAATTAATATGACTCTTTTTAATTGATTTATAAATTATGGGAAAGTCAATTACAATATTTAATTTTTTTTTTCAAAAGATAAAATGCAAAATTCTTTTAGAAGCCAATATTGATGATGTAGCATTGCCAACTCTTAATATTAATATCCCAATTTTTTACAATCCTCAAACAAAGTTTTGAAAACTTCATTGGTGTGATTTTCAGTTGCATCCAAAAGGATGGGATCATCATATTGGTGAGTTGGTCAACGTGATAAAATCAACATATTTATTCCAATTACCCAAAATCTGGAGATTTGATCGAAGTCGTCTTCTTCTTTTTTTTCTTCTTCTTTGAAAAGGTTAGAATATCATATTATAACTTTCAACTTTTTTGGTTCGTATTATTTCCTTTTTGACTTAAATATTTAGGTAATAAAGTGCAATTGTTTTGTCTAACATGATTTTTTTTTAATAAACCATGTCACTTGAAATTCTTTTTGGTTCATGCTTTGGCCCTCCCTAGGTTCAAATCTTGGTTCCGTCCCTGATTGATGTATTTATGTGTTCTTTAGAATTTTACTTTGGGTTGCAATTTTATTTTGTGTTTGTAAGTTATTATCTTTTTTCTTTCTTTCTTTCTTTCTATGATTGTTAAATGTTATTCTATTGCATATAAATATAGTTTACAAGAATATTATGTTATTCTATTATATATCATGGCTTGGACAATTTGGTGTTTGACTTATGACTATATTTTTTATTTTGATACTTCTTTTTCTCATTTTATTTTTTATTTCTCTCCCGATCTCTCTCTCTCTCTCTCTCTCTCTCTCTCTCTCTCTCTCTCTCTCTCTCTCTCTCTCTCTCTCTCTCTATATATATATATATATATTATTTATTCTTTTTTGCAACTTTACTTTAGGTTAATGAATCATTGTATTTTTGATATAATAATATTTTGGGTTAATACGATTTGGTAGTGTGTTTGATTTTTTAAGTTTTCTGTCACAAGTCTTCTCTCTCCCTCTTTTAGCTTTTGTTTGATTTTTTTTTGACATAATACTTAGTAATTTTGGAAGTGAGATTTTGAATTTATATCAAAATACAATGTTGGGTATGTATTTGAATATGTCTACCAACTATTAAAATAAAATCGCCCATGATGAATATGTATAGACAATAATTTTTTTTTCATTGATTTTATATTTAGTTATAACATCAAAATTAAAGTAAATAAATATGTAAAGTTTTTTTTTTTTTTTTGGAGAAAGAAATATGTAAAGTTAAAACTGACTAGGATGAATTTGTAAAGCCAATATATTTATATATTTAATATTGTAACAAAATTAAAAGTAAAAAATAAATAATAAAAAGAAAAATGATGTGATGGATGAGAAGGCTCAACAGTTAAAGACAATTAAATCTTTATAAATAAAAGTGTGTGCAGTAAAAAAAATAGATCATGTCCTCTTTATGTTGTTATACATATTATTTTCTTTTATTTCAATGGGTAAAGTGTTCAATTTGTGGCATAAAGTCTACTTTTTTTCTACGTATTATTTTAAATATTAAATTTATAATATAGTATAGTCTCTTAGGAATGTCTAAGAAATATGTAGTTTCAATCTCATATATCTATATTAGTAAAAAAAATTCAATTAATAATTTGAAACTATTCCTATGATAAGAAAAATTGTAAATATAAGAATCTCTTTTTAAGAGAATGAAAATTTTGAATAATATGTTTGAAACTCAAACAGTTTAGTTGTACAGGAAAAACATATTAGGAAGATATAACTCACAATAACATAATTTATCAAAATATGGACCGCCTAAAAAATGAATAATATCAATCAAATAAATCCAAATAATAAAATGATGATATATTTTTTGAGATTAATAAATGAAAAATAATTTTAAAAATTGTTTAAGATTTTGGGAGAACAAATTATTTTCCACAAAATTTAGAGAACAAATTATATATTATACCATAACTAAAATATAATTATCTATTCTCACGCATCGCGTGGGTCTATGACTAGTTAAGTATTTAATATTGTATCAAATTAACCTTGATTTGATTAGTATTAAATAATTTTATTTAATTAATATTTACATATACAGTGCTTCATATGAATTTTCGTCTTAAGCCCCAAATTATGTTGAGTTGCCTCTGTGCCCCTATACCTATCCCCTAAGGGAAAACTTTGACTACCTTGACCAAAAAATGCAATATACATCCTTTAAAATCCATTTTTTTCACCTTGATTTTTGAAAAATCTCTATTAACGACAAGATACTAGTAGGCATCCCATGGATCACACATAACAAAGACCGAGGTAGCCTTCACACATTGAGATTTTTATTTTATCTCGACATTAACCCTTACTGGTCATGGGTTTTTTAAAAGGATTTAAAGTAAGGACATTTTCCCCCTCTAAGATCAAAACCATTTATATCTAAGCACATGTACTATTCTAAACTAGCATGTAACCCATGTTTACACACGAGAATGTTCAATTGTAGTGGTACTATTAATGTTAAGCTTGGATTATTAAACATATAGAAAATTAGTTCGATCAAGACTTTTATATTTTGGAGTAATTATGTTCTCTAAACTTTACCTATTTATATATATATATATATATATATATATATATATATATAGATGCATGTATAAGATCATGGGCAAGTGTCTTGTTTAATCTAAGTTGCACACATTTTAAAGGGACAATCAAAATTAGGTCCTGAATATGGTCAAGCCCCTAGTGATGAAAAAAATGAGGGAGAGTGAATTGAGATGCTTTGATCATGTTCACACATGTGTAGCTTATGCATTAGTAAAAAAAAAAAAAAAAAAAAAGCAAGTTGATTCAAGTTGAGCAATCAAAAAAGGTTGAGGAAGACCAAAAATGACATGAGAAAAAATAGTAAAATATGACATGTCAATTAATTATTTTTTAAGAAAAACAAACTAAAGTTAATTTTACCAATTATGATATGCCATATATTTACTTTTTTTTTTCAATTAAAAACTTTATTTATTTTATAAAGAAAGTTAAATAAAAACATAGCAAGTTTTGATTATAGGAACATCAAAAATAGTATTACAAGGACTTATATTGGAAGTCCAAAACTTGTTACATTGTGGCGAGCTTGCAGGGATATCTCTCAACCGACGAAAGGTGCAAACTGAAGACCTTTGTGATGAATGTTTGTTGGAGCCCGAGACTTCAGGCCATTTATTTTGGTCATGTCCGAGAGCTAAATGGGTATGGAGCTGTTCAGGAATTTTTGATTCGGTTTCTGCACTTCAGTTCAGTAGCTTTATGGAGTTGGCGTGGAAGATGATTATGATGGATCGTTGTGATGAAAATGCTGCTACGTTGATGGGAACAATTGCTTGGAGGATGTGGGACAACCAGAATGAAATACGCAATGGTGGAAAACATCTTGGTGAAATGGAGTTGTGTCGTGATGCTTCAATGTGACTGCTGGAATTTCAGGAAGCAACTAATACTGCATTACCGTGGCTGTCTGAACCTGCTCCAACAGTGTTGGTTGCCTCCCTCTAATCAGTTGTATAAAGTGAATGTGGATGGGGCTGTTTTCAAAGCAAGGAAAGAATCTGGGCTAGGTGCGATAATTCTTGATGCTAATGGTTTGGTTGTGGCTGCTTTGAGCAAAAAAATCTATGCTCCTTTAGGTCCTTTAGAGGTGGAAGCCAAAGCATTTGAATCTAGTTTGCAGTTTGTCAAAGAGGTCGGATTACAGGAATTCATTTTGGAAGGTGATTCTCTTAATGTGGTTCGTGCCCTTCAAGGTTTATCACTTCCGTCAGTTTCGGTGATGCCTATTATTTATGGGATTCAAAGTTCTACTCATGATGTTAGGAAAATGTTATTTTCTCAATGTAGGTAGAAAAGGGAATAAACCTTCCCATGTGTTAGCAAAACATACCATTAGTATTGTTGACTTTGTGGCGTGGATGGAAGAGAATCCTTGTTTCTTGGAACAAATTCTCTATCATGATGTAATGTTTTCTTATGTTTAATAAAAGTTTTCAAGTTCACTATAAAAAATAAAAAAAAAGTATAAATAAGAGTGAAACTCTCTCATAGAAAAAAGAGAAATAATCTAAAAATAAAAGTATAAATAAGATGGACTTTAAATACTTTAAACCATTAATTATTTTGAAAAATAGTCCCCCTTCTAAATAAACCATAAATAAGATAATATTTCTTTTGAATGCTAAAAAATGTAAACTTGTAAAAATTTTTGCCAATAGTGCCCACGGCCAACGACCTAAAAATTCAAATATATTTTAATCCCCACATAGCTCTCTTCAGAGTCTCTCATCCCTTTTCTCTCTGTCCATTTCTCATCTCATACCAAGCCTCTTTCTTCCTCTCTCTCTCTGTCTGTCTCTGTTTCTCATTCAGTCCTCACTCTCTATCTCACGGCGGTAGAATTGTCTTTTTGGGTGATTTTTGTGGTGATATTGGTGTGGGTCTAGTCGTTTGCTTGCAAGGTCGGCGAGGGTCTGATGGTCTGGCAGTTTTCTTAAAACATGAGTTAAAATATTCTTTTATTTTGCAGCGATTTCTTAAAACCCAAAAAGGTAAGTTTCTTTCGTAGTGGCGGATGTTATTTTTCTTTTGTGTGAATTTGATTGTGATTGTGATTGTGATTGGAGCCTGTGTTTGAGTGATATTTGAATGAATTTTGTACTGTTTCAATTTTGATAAGAAAATATTAGTAACTATTTAACTGAGTTATTGCGTTTGATTAGCTTTTTTTGAAGTATAGGTTTGTTTAGAATGAAATTTTTTTAAGCTTGTTTGTTGGTATGAGATATATTGGAATTCAGATCTAATTTTTGGGATCCCTAATCACTAATCAGTTTTACCCAAAGCTTGAATTTAGTTATAACTTATCCAATCAAGAAATCGTTTTGGATCAACTTCGTTTCTGCTTGAATAGGCCAACATGGGCATGATTCGAGCACAACTTGAAAGAAAAGAAACGAGACCCACCAATCTATTAAACGCAGGAAGGTTGATAGTAATCTTTTTGAATAACTTAGGGAAGCATGAAAGGTCAAAGAAACCACCCAAGCAGCATTGAAATTTAATTATTGGAAAAGAAAATTGTTACCAAAAGTATTCTCTGTTCTCCATTTTAAGAAGCTAAATTTTTTAGTAACAAGCAGGTCTGCACTTTACAATGCTTTTGGTTTGGTCATTCGCACTAGAGCACTGGATGGAATAACTCTTAACAAAAAGAATGGCATTCTTATATAGTAAAAGAGAGATGCAAGAATACAAGAACTAAGGAATTTCATACATAGGTGAAAGAAACTGATTTTTGTGTGGTTCTTTCACTAGCAATATCCTGAACTCAGGCTTCAAGTCCTGGCAGCTAAGAGGGCCATGCCACTTGAGTTTCAACCTGAATAAAAAAGAAAGATAAGCAAAGCAAATTCAATTGTGTTACACATTTACAAATTACAGTCCCCGTATTTCTTGTGTCTTTAATTATATTAAAAAACTAAATACTACTTTAGTCACTGACTTTGGCGCTAACCAAACAGCAGGATATAAACTTTTTATTGCAACAAACCCAAAATTACCAATCTTGAAGCTCAAAACATACTCTTATTAGAGTTTCTTCTGTAATCGTAATGTTCTTTGTAGGCCACATCCGCTAGTCCAAACAAATCTACAACTTTATTTATTCTTTTACTTTTCTTTCATTCCAAGGTCAACAATAAGCTACAAAATGGTGGGTTAGTTCTCCCCTTTGTATTGATAATGCCGATGATGAAAGGCTACAATCCAGGCAGTTTCATCCAAAGTACCTTTGGCTTCTTCCATTAATTAAGTAAAACTGTTGCAATTTGATTAACTATGTGAATGCTTCTCGCACTTCTGTGGGTAGCTCCAAATCAGGCTCAGATTTGCTGAGTGGTGAAAAATAGTGCTCTACCATGTCTTTGGACACTTGTTCCAACCTCGGAGGACTCCACTGCATATAAAACATGACAATTCAACAATTAAAAAGTAATTGATAGACAATTATCTAACTACAATAAAAGTAGTAGCAACCACCGACAAATCTGATTATCAACGATAGAACCCCAGTCTTCCACAGTACCTTCTCCTCTTACAACAGCTTGCTTTGTTTTTTAAAGAGAAAATTATTTTAGATTGGATTCCTAAATGCAATATTTGCAATATTGCTTCCCCACTTGTCCAAAAGGTAGATAACATAAGCTGATGATACCTTTGGTGCCAGGTCCTTGTCTACCATTCGTGCCCGAACACCCTTCGGAAAAAGTACAGAAAAAAAAAAATGTAAGTAACTAGGATCATGAGGATTTGTTTTATTAAGATGATAATCAGGACACTTTATACCTCACAAAAATCTCTGGAAATCTGATTAGATATCCCTTGCAGTGACATTCGGTACTCACGTATCAAGCACTGATCAAGGGTCTGAAATCTACCTTCTCGTATCTAAGCCAGTATGGTGGTTAGGTCGTAATGCAATAGTTTCTTAAAGAGGGAGGAGGAGGGGACAAGGGAAAAAAGGCCCAGTTCTGAGTATCAGGGACTCACAGATTTCAAAGAAACCTTCAAGCCTAATGGTGAAGCTTCCTTAAGTCTCCGTAGGGTGGAAATGCACCATGCATCATTTGTTTTACTTGTCTCACTCTCCTGAGAGAATTGTTTAATTTAAAAACGCAATCACAACTCACAAGGTTCATCCAGAAAAGTATAGGGAGTAACAATTTAGAGAAATACCCACATATTTTGTTTCATTTCATTACCATAAAGATGGTAATACTAGTATGCAACAATCACAACTCATACAGCCCAACCTTCAGGTTAGTACTTAAGAGACTTAACACACGCTATATATATATATGGTCCAAAAAGTCAAAAGGAAGAAGTAACCAATTCAAGACACACTTCCATTATTTGTATTTTTTTCTTTCTCTCTTTCTTTTTTACACATGCTTTGGGTTGGTCTTGAACCCATGACCTTAGCCACCATCCCATTCTTATGTTAAGAAGTGTCATTTGAGCTAGGGCTCATTAGCAATTCCATTAACTTTATATAAAATGTATCCCTACAAAATTGCTTTCCAATCAACTGTGAGGTAGCTAAAGATATTCATCATAATGCTGTTAAGTTGTATTTTTTAAATTCAATAAAATGATTTTGGCTATATGGCTGCTTCAGTCATTCTAGCCACTTGTAAATATGAAGATGACAGGAAGCATCTACAGGGTACTCAGATCGACTAATTGAAAAGTGTCTCATTGTTGAAGCGATATGGTTTCTCATGCCTAAGATTTTCTGTTATTTTCTTTCATACCATCAATTTTAAAAATAACAGAAAGAGATTTGAGTATGAAATCAGACATGTTGAACATCTTGTTCTATACAAAGTGTGCGTTTGGATACTGCTTATTTTGCTAAAAACTGAAAATTGAAAACAATAAAAAATCATTTTTCAGTTACTGTTCACTTTTAAAATTACTGTTCACATGCCTATTTGCATTGATCATGGGCGCTGGTTAAAAAAAAAAAAACGCCTGAAACGCCAGATGTGCAAAACAAACGGACCCAAAAGTATCATGGAAATCTGTTATATTGTAATGGGTTAATACTTAATAGTTCTAAAAAAAAAAAAAAATGTAAATCAACATGTTCTTACCAAGGAATCAATAATTTCTTCAACTGTGTCATGGCTGAAACATTTATCAAGTATTTCAATCCTAGACAAAATTGCATAATAAATAGATCAGCATTTTATATCTGCTACGTAAATACTCACACACCTGAGGGGATAATAGACATACCTGTGAAGTACACTTACATTATCTAGATAGACAAGGTCACTATATTTTTCTAAAGAAGTTTCAATGACAGAAGGATCATCAGTATCCAATCTCCCAAGTTGTTCTTCGATTAATGCAAGCTTCTGTGGAAAAAAGGAGGCAATACTATGTTATATAAACAGGAAAGATGATTAAAACAATGAAAGGGTCCAACAATCTTAACTGAGCTAGGCGCATAATGTGTAGCAAGCCCACAAGAAATCATTTCTGCTCCATTAAGTTTTTCTCCTGTGAGACCCAAGTACTCCCCTGCAAAAAAGATAAGACACAAACTATATAAGAATTTAATTGAGAAGCAAATACATGTGTCATCAATGATTCATCCTACTAATTGGTTTCTCATTTATCAAGTCCTAATTACTTGTCAACATTGCTTGATATGTAGAAAGGGTCAAGTTAACTCCACAAGTTGCTTGGAAAACAACGTTGAATAAAGTCACCCAGCTTTCCAAAGTAAACTTTCGTATTAGAATATTTGTCATTGCAACATCTACTTTCAGTATAATGGTCACAAAGGAAGTGACATCTTATGGTGCAATGAAACCAAATGCAGCTCCCCGTATGTCAACTACCAAGAGCCATAACAGTGCATCAACACAAATTATAGACTTCAGAACTTTTAATGCAATTTGCTAGAGCTTGTTATCCAACATCCACACAACAAATTAATGACAGGAGTCCTAATGCAATTTGTATAAAGAACATTGCTGAACCAACTGCCACTGTGTGATTCTAGAGATGAGGAGCATACTTTGAAATAAAAATATTTTGCAGAGGCACTTCTTTCCCACATTCACTCCATTCCTATGTGAAAACTGAGTGATTTGATTTTAGAGGTTTTGTAAAAATTTCCTGTTCATAAATCCCTTAAAATTTCTTCCAATGCAACATTACAAGAAAATCATAAAAGATTGAGATAAATTCACATTAGGGTAGAACGTTCATCGCAAAAACAATACTTTAGATGATGTTTTTATCAGACTTAAGCTAGAACCAGAAATAGTCCAAATCAACAAAACCATGTGCAAGAAATACAGTGAAAAACTACAATCCACTACATGCATACCCAGGTGACCAGGTAGATGTGAGAGGAAAAATGACGCGCCAGCATCAGGGTGGAAACCAATTAGAGTTTCAGGAGTAGCAAAAACCTGTGAATTGTGAGAATAAATTATTTTTGAACCTGTCTGAGCATGATGTATAGCAAATAAGGAATCTGAAACAAATAAGATATTCAACACTATTTTCCCCATCACATGAATATGCAAAAAGAATCAAAATATAGTTTTCATTCCTAGATTGTGATACCTTAGATTACATTGATTGGATAAGTGTGTGTAGTGTGGACAAGTGCTAAGTCTCACATCAGGTGTTTTCTAGGTTGAACTGGGCTATATATTGATTACCAAGAACCTCAATTGTAACTCGACTAGTCCTTTTGGACTACATACTGAGTTGATACAAATGGTATCAGAGTCAACAGAGTCAACGTGGGACATGACAAGAACATTAGGAATTGAGTGGAAAGATTGTGATACTCCAAATTATGTGGATTGGATAAATGTGTTTGTGTGGAGATGTGTTAAGTTATACATCAGGTGTTAACAAACTTGGGCTGCTATATCAGAGATCACAAGCAATCCCAATAGTAACTTGACTAATCCTTTTAGGGTATAGCATCGATGTGGCTAGTGCTTCGTTGGGTCATGACAATATGCGTATGCTAATGAATGTAGAGGATCATACTCCTCAATTATCTAATAAAATCGAGTGTTCAATTTTCCTGGAATGAAATTAAATAATTAGTCTAATTTAGGGGGTGCAAAATAATTAAAAAATTTCTTCCACAAAAGAAAGTTAGTAAGGAAAAAAAATTGAAACAATCATCAAAACCAACAGCTAGATAAGACAAAAAAAGGACAAAAGTACATGCAGAGTAGCTACATACAGTTTTATCAGTTGCAACCCTAAACATCCCAGGGATTGAAACTCCAGCCCCACCACCCATAGTAATGCCATTCAAAAGAGCCACCTGCATGGAGATTATTATTACACTACCATGAATATAATGGGTTCTGACTAATGCAGTTATAATAAACAGAGAGTTAATGTCCAATATTCTACCATAGGGACTTGGGGCTAATAAAAATCACCCCCACATGAAAGGGAAAAAAATGATAATAAAAAAAGAAACAGATCTGAGACTTTTGAGTAGATACCATAGTTCCCTAAACCAGAACCAGTGTCTAATTTAACATAAGTACAGAAGGGGGAAAAGACCAAATAAATTTTGGGGAAAATTTAGGAAATCCATGTATGATAGCAGAAGGAAGGATAAGATAAAAATAAGAGGAATGTCAAAATATGGTGGTAAGAATGTAAAGAAATTTGTTCAGCGCTAGAATAGGAGCCAAAGATCAATATACTAACAAAACCAGGTATCTTTTGATAATTTGATAGTTGAGGGAGGGGGAAATTGAACCTTGGATGTCTTAGTTGGAAACACTAGGAGGTGCTAGCTGAGCCACAAGACTCTTAGCCATAACAAAACCAAGTATCTCAAAGAAAACTCTCCATAAATGACCATATCAAAGCTATATTGATGGTAATATAGTACTCTAAACTGAAGTGCCCCCAATATATTAATCACTATGCTTAAAAAAAGAAAGAAAGAAAAGTAAAACTTACATGTGGCTTCAAATATGTACCTAAAATGTATATGTAAGTATATAACGTTCTAAAAAATTCCTTACAATCTTCCATTTTCCCTGCATAGAGTTAACCAATGGTTAATGGATGATTCTAGTGAAGAAACAAGCACCAGCTCCATAACAAAGATTAGCAACTTAAAGATTTGTGAAGTACTTAAGTATAAAGTTTTCTTTAGCATTATCAATAACTGACCATCACAAAACATTCTGGATGCTCCTCCATACTTTATTGATCCCCTCTCTTATACCATAAACACTGGGAATATTTTCAAACTCTCAATTCTTATGGAAAGATCAATCCAAGGTAGTGTAAAGAAACAAATTCTGAGATCCATGTATCTATGGGTCATTTAATACTAATATTGTTACCTCATTTCTAATTCTTGATTTAATAAAGCTATATTTACTAATACGTTATCTTACTCTTGCTTATACATTTTTTTTTTTTTTTAAATTAGATATAGATGGGGGAGGGGAGATTTGAACCATCGATGTCTATGCTAGAAACACTAAGAAGTGCCAACCAGTTGAATTACAAGGCTCTTGGCTATCTTACTCTTGCTTATCCTAATCTTAAGACTTCCCCAATTTCCTCCCAAACAATGCGACAATCAAATTTGGCATCTTTTTTTTGGACATAGAAGATCCCATTACCACTAAATATTCTCTATAATTCCAGCTTTGGTTTACTGCTAAGTGCTAATAACTGCATCCCACAATCCTATCTCATCTACCTCTAATTAAGGCTAGCTAGCCTAGCTTTCTCTAGATCATATACAATGAAGAAAAATAATCTGTTCGCAATAAAAATTAACTTTTAAGTAATGACCTTTTCCAGCTAAATCTTAAAAGGAGAAGTAAGAAGAGTCTATTACCTGCATTTATCATATGATAAAGTGTCACAATATCTCCGCCAGCACAAAATGCCCTGCCACTGCCCTTCAGAGAATGCAAAACAATGTTTAAGTTTTTAACTAGTTCTTGAGAAAAAAATAATCACAACTAAACTTTATCTTTCCCACTAGAAATATTACATGTAAATGAATCCAATATCTGATAACAGCATAGATGCTTTTTACCTTCATTGCCACAAAACCAATATCTGGATTATTTTCCCAAGATGTATACAACTTTTGCAATCTCGCCCCCTAGAAACCAAAGACAACTCATTAAAAGCCAGATAAATGTTTCTAGTTGGTAATACAGAACAACACAAACCCATATAACAAAATCAAAAAATATAAATTTTAGCCACTAGGGAGAAAAACAATAAGTCTACTTGCACAATAAAGTCCACAACTTTTTTCACAACAGTTGAGTTTGCAAGTTGTAATGTACAAATCATAATTTGCCACCTCAACAAGTTGTGAATTTAGTTGTGTCTCTAGCTTTAGTCAGAGCAAACTCAAGCCATATAACTATGCATAATAATAGTTGTCAATTTAAACACCATAAAAACAATAACCCAAGTAAGGTTTTCAATTGAACCAATTGGAGGGTATATAACAACACAGATACAGAGAATTATACAATTGAAGTAAACCCAATTACACATAATGATTCTCAACCAAACACCATAAAAACAAAGACCCAGAAAAGAAATCTTTAACTGAACCAATCTTACAAATTGGGTACCGACCCAAAAGCCAAAAAGACAAACACACACAGAGTATCTAGCAAAAAACACACCATTGCAGTACTAAGACAATTGAGCACAGAAGGCCTGTTCAGAATTGCTGTTCTAGACCAAGCTTTGCCCTCAACCAACACCTGCAGAGAGAGACAGAGAGAGAAAGAGAGTTAGTGTGTAGGGGGTTAAAGAAAGAGAATAGACAAAAGGGTATTCTTGAAAGTTGAAACTGACTTGGTTGTCAAGTTCATCGGTAATAGCAGGGTCCGGAAGAGAACAGAGATTCCTTGTGTGGTGCTGGTTGAGGAAACGAAGACTGTGAATGTGAAGATTGTTGCGCCTCAGCGACAAGGCTGCCTTAAACCTCTGCATCATTTAGCTCACCCACTCTTTCAAATTCTGCTCCAACACAGCCCCAGCTCTCTACTCTCTAGTGATAAATTGGTAATAAACAATTCTGACGAAAAAATTTAAAAAAAAAAAAAATGAGAAGAAGAACAGGTGAAGAAGAAAAATGCTAAAATATTATTTTTATCCTTAAACTTTTGGTTAAAAGTTCTTTTACCCCTAAATTTTAAAATATTTATTTTTCAACCACAAACTTTGCAAAACATTCTTTTTTAAGTCCTTCTGTCTATGACAGTTTTATTTTACCCGGTTAACAGAGTATTGACATAATATATAACTTGGACTAAACTATTTTATTTAAAATAAATTATGGTATTGGCACACCATACACCTATAGCAACTTTTTCAAAAGGATGAAATTACCCTCATTTTTAGAATGATTTATTTTTGGTAGCTTATTTGCGTAATGTGATACAAAAAGTTAAAAATTAGCTTATTTTTAAAAAATAAAAACTTATTTACACTATTAGCACAATGGTTAATTTACAAGTACAAAATTCTTGTGAAATAAGGGGAAAGAGTTAGAGTTCAAATCTCTAGAAGTGAAGTTCATACACATATACATTTAGATTATTCTAAAGTATAATTTTTATTTTATATATAAAATAAAAACTAGAACTTATAGGAGTATTATTTTTGAAATAAAGCAAAAACAAAAGAATAGTTTAGGACCACAAATAATAGATATTTTAAGCTAAAAACTAGCTTATAATTGTTTACCAAATACACCCGTACCATAAAAATTCGAGTCAATATAATTCTTATTATGTAAGGCTAATCTATCCAACTTTTCTCACTCCTTCTTGCATTAGGCAAAACACAATAAACCTCGTTCCACGACATTAAAACCCCAATGTACAACCCCCTCATAGCCACACCCTCAACCAGCAAGCTCAAAGCAGGGCCGGCCTAAGGCCTATGCAAGTTAGGCCTAGGCCTAAGGTCGCACCCAAAAAAAAAAAAAAAAAATTTCCTTAGAAGAAAAGGCCTAACTTTTCATAGTTAAAGGCCCAAATTTTTATAAAATTATATATGTATTTTCTAAAGGTTGTACATTTTTTTTTATTAGTGATGTTAACAATACTACAAATTTTACTATTGGCTTACAAATTGTGATGTTGCTAATCACAAAAAAATGATATAAACATTTATTAGTTAAATTGATGAAGTTCATTAATGAGAGACAATGTCACATTATATTTTGAACATTTTATAGCGCTTTTAATTAGTGCATTTTTCTTTTTCATTTCTATTAAGACTTTCAAAGTGCGAGACCAATTGAACCTTAACTCAATTGAAACTCTAAAATATTTCAAAAAGATGTTGCAAATGTGTTAAATCATCAATTATAGATTAATATCCCCTGATGGTTTGAGACTTTGATTTTTGTAAACTAATATTCTACAAAGCCACATACTAAATAATATCCATCTCTCTCTCTCTTAAAATCAAAATATAAAATTAAAAATTAGATTACAACTTTATTTAACTATGCATTGTCTTATATCCAAAATAAAGTATTTTTTTCAATCGCAATATATTTTTATTTTTTTTATTAATATTTATAGCTCAACTATGATATTCAATTCTCTATATGAAATTTACATCAGTCTAGTTTTAATGTATCAAATTAACCTTAATTTGATTAGTATTAAATAATTTTGTTTAATTAACATTTACATATTAAAGGCCCCACATAAATTTTTTGCCTTAAGCCCCAAATTATGTTGGGTTGCCCTTGGCTCAAAGCAGTGTTATTCTCTCAGACCTAATTACCATAATAATTTAGAAGTGATATAAAACAGCAAGTATAGAGACACATATATACACTCAAATTCACAATATATTTAAGTGTTACATTGTGATTGGTACACCTATTTTTTTAAGCAAGTACATGTGATGTTATATGTATATGCTGAAATTTAATTACAAATTGATACCCAAACATATTATGAAATTGGATGTAAATGTTGGTATACGATTGAATTGATAATATAATATATTTTTACAAGACTGTTGCAAAAATTAGAAATATATTTTAATGTTTGTCTGTAAATTTAGCCTTTATCCCAAGAAATAGAATCCCCACATTTTTTTGGTATTATTATTTAGGGAGGCATCATTAGACCAAGTCGGTCATCTTAAAGCAAAACAATTATAGAGTCCGACATTTTGTTTATTATATTTTTTCAGGGACACTCAGATGGTAGACTTTAATGTATTTGAAGGACATGAGTGAAACCCGAGGTACCATCACATTCTTAATTATATGGAAAAAAAAATGAACTTAATTTGTTTTTTAAGTTGTTGTGTTTGGTACACTATTTCAAATAACAATTTTTAATTTTTAAACAATATTACACGTATTTTTATAATTTTTTTACTTACACGTATTTTTACGCATATTTTCAAATAACAAAACACATGTTTTAAAGTGAATGTACCAAATACTATTTCAAATGTTCTGGGAGTGCATTTGCATCTATTCTGGTCACTGCTAATAAGGAAAAGGTTCCATTGCATGGTGCATTGTGACCCAATCTGTAACTGGCATGTTGACACATTGCATGGAGGTGACACAATCTGTAACTGTAAGAGGTTGCTCTCTCATCATCATCGATCATCAATCATCTCTATTTTTTATTACTGTACGTCACTCTTCCATCTTGCTTCCACATCCCATAGTTTTCTCTCTCTCTATATATATCACCCATGTTACAACTTCTACTTCTCTCTCTATCTAGTTCTCTAGCTTGAAGAACCACACTTTTCAACTGGCAAAAATCCCAGTTACAGTTCTAGTCGCGGGCGCGGCTGGTTATATACCATTCCTTCCTTATTATATGACTTTATTTTCAGTATATACTCTTTTGTTTTGGAAGCTTAGAAAATGTGGGAAATGACACAATATGATTTTCAAATAAAATGAAATATTTATTTATTCTTTATTATGAATCTTATATTATATGATAAAGAAAGCAAAGGCGCCTCTCAACTAAGTCTAGCACAACCATTTAGCTTGGTTGAGGTGGTTCGAAGTGGGTCTTGCATTCAATGGAAGTTTCATTTTCATATCTTAATTCTATATTCTCATCTTTTTCTATTTTTTGATTGGAAAACAAACAGATGGATAGGTTCTTTTAAATCTGTGGTTTTCTTTGTGACTAGTTTAAATGCCATTTTTGTAGATAATCTAAAGAAGTCTAAAAGTTTTAGGTGCTTTGTTGTTGTTATAATCATTATTATCTTATTATACATTGTAGTCTTTTCCAAATAGTGGGAAAGAATGAAAATTGAAAGAAAAGCTTGATTTACAGCAACATGACTGTTGTTACATGTCAGTAATTATGTTAAGGAGCAAGTGGATTTGATTTTCAGTTGTATACGTTGGCGATTCTTTCTTCTAGACATGATAATATATAGTTTTTGTATCTGTAGCTCAAAATTTTGGTTTTGTTCAACAGGGCAAATAGGTTATGCCATTGCTCCAATGATTGCAAGGGGAATCATGCTGGGTCCTGATCAGCCTGTGATTCTGCACTTGCTTGATATTGAACAGGCGGCTGAATCCTTGAATGGGATAAGGATGGAATTGACTGATGCTGCCTTTCCTCTTCTGAAAGGTATGTCCCTTATCTTGAGAGCTAATTCTAGGTAGGTAGAATTATTCTCTTCCCTGAGGTTTCTTAACTCATGTCATGAATATGGTTCAATAGGTGTGGTTGCTACCACAGTCGTTGTTGAAGCTTGTAAAGATGTCAATATTGCCGCGCGTTATGCTTGGTGCATCCCCCCGGAAGGAAATTACGTTGAGGAAGGATATGTTGTCCACAAATGCGTCAATTTACAAGGCTCAAGCTTTGATCTTGGAGGAGCATGCTGCTGCAGATTGCAAGGTGAGCATATAAATGCACTTGAGAGTGTAGATATAAGATTTTAGAGACACCTATTAGCTTGTAAAAAAACTATTGATTTCAGCATCCTGTTCTGTTACCATTAGCTTGTATAAATATGTCCCGGTACATTCCTCGTCTCACTTCTTAGAATTATGGTTAAGTGCTTAAACTTATCATTTCCTGAGAAGCTTAAGGTTTTGGGATAATCAGTAATTTAATATGGTATTAAAGCAAAAAATCTAAGCTCAATCTCTGTCTTCACTCTACCTCCTATTTTAAAATGTTAAATTCTCACTTTTTGGACCCCAACTTATTAAGACTAAGTTTATGGCCACAAGTGAGGGGGGGTGTTAGAATTATGGTTAAGTGATTAAACTCACAATTTTCTGAGAGTTTAAACTTTTGAGATAATCGTTAATTTAACATCACTATCATTTCTTGTTCATACTCTTTGGCATGGCTCTATTGCTTCTATTCTATTCAGTAGTAATTGCTTTGTACCATGCCTTTCGGCATGTTCTCTGACCTTACCTGCTTTGGTTGTTGATGCAATCTGAATGTCTATATCTTAGTTATTGTCACCGGAGGGACGCTTGTACTCAAGTTAGTAACATTGTTGAGCAACCTGATCTAGAGTTCCTTTAAATCTTAAGACTAATTGACCAGATATTCTTTATATGTCATGGCGTGTAAATACTGTTTCACTAGAAAGAAAATATTTCAAAGTCACTGAAGAGAAGTGTCTGTCCTCTCTGTCAAGATTAGAGAAGTATATGCAACCATATAACTAGTTCCCCAGCCTCCTCTGCCACTCTGAAAATAGAAGAAAAAGAAACTGTTATCAAAATGTACCGTTTAGGACAATCTTTAAAATTCTAAATATTTGTGCTTGTTTGTTTATTAATCCTCTCAAACATTGTGTCTTTATGTGCTGTTGTTGACAACATAATCGTGCTTTTTGAAGTCTAGTTTCCAACTTATTATGAACATATTTAGTGAAAACACGGATTTCCAATGAGTCTGTTTCCAACTTATTTGTTCAACTCTTTGACAACATGCATCCCCTTACTACCCTCGTAATCTATAAATAAATATTATATAAATATTCAGCAAAAACCAGATTTCTAATAATTACAAATCTTGGAAGATTGAAATATTTTAGAATTTTTTTTTTCCTCAATGCTGTGCAGTTAATTTTGAAATTGATATTGTTGACTAAGTTGATGCGTTTTCATTGCATATATTATGCAGGTGTTGTTGTTGCCAACCCAGCAAACACTAATGCCCTCATCTTAAAACAATTTGCTCCTTCAATCCCAAAGGAAAACATCACATGCCTAACACGACTTGATCACAACAGAGCATTGGGCCAAATAGCTGACAGGCTAAAGGTTCTTGTTAGTGATGTCAAGAACGTAATCATCTGGGGAAATCACTCTACAACTCAATATCCGGACGTCAATCATGCGACTTTCACGGCCAGAATGGAGAGAGACCAGTCAGAGAACATGTTGCTGACGATCATTGGTGTCTCAACATATCCAACATGTTTATTTATTACTACTTTCACATGTTTACATTACTTGGAAACATGGGTTGATAAACTACTTTAAACTTTTCAAATGGGAGGTATAGTAACATAGGGTTCAAATTCAGAACACATACCATGATAAACTACTACTTGTTCTAAAAGTTTAATTATTAGGAAATGGAAAATTTAATTATTGTTCTAGCATAACTTGTATCTAAGTTAAATACATAATGTTATCAACATTCAGAATTTTGGTAATTGTAGCAATCCCTCCCCCTCAAAATAAGTAGTGATTGGTCATCTATAAAGAGAAAATTGACCCAGTGAAATTATGGCTCTCCTTAGATTATCTTGCTTCTTTTAGGCAATAGCTTCATGTGTACTGTCAAGAAGTATCTACATGCCAATTACCTAACCAGGGATCCCAATTTTTATGGTGTAGGCGGTAACAATTTTTACACTCGAATTTGTTCTTATCAAAAAAAAAAAAAAAAAAAAATTTATATACTTCAATTTGTCTTGAGAATCCTGTTAGGACCTGGCTTTGATATTGAAAAATTATTAAACAACAAAGTTTTAGGTTGGAGTGGGGTACAGTAGTGTGCATGTTGAAATTATAGGTTGCAACCCTTTGCAGGACCTTCAACAACCTAGTTATGTTGACAATATTCACATCTCTAAGCATCCTTGTCCACTATTTACTCTGCTTCACTCCCAACAAGTCTCTTTTCTTTTCTTTTTTTTTAAATAAATAAATTTTGTTTGTCATAGGTTAAAAACCGAGTTCATCACCACCATGCAGCAGCGTGGTGTGGCCATTATCAAAGCTCGGAAAGCATCAAGTGCATTTTCTGCTGCAATTGCTGCTTGTGATCACATACATGATTGGGTTTTCGGGACTCCCAAGGTTGATTCTCTTTCACCTCAAATAGCATTTGATCATGCTGACCTTAATTATTTGCCTTTGAGATTCTGTTTTTTGTTTTTTTTTTTTTAATTACTATCTTTAGTAATTCTTCCTTTGGCTTTGTCATTCAGGGAACATGGGTTTCCATGGGAGTGTATTCTGATGCTTCTTATGGGATTCCACCTGGCCTTATTTACTCTTTTCCTGTTAAATGTGAGAAAGGGAAATGGTCAATTGTGCAGGGTAAGTTCTGTGGCTTCTATATGTTGTAAATGTAACATCTTCTTTCTTTGAGAGTGGAACTTACTTCCAATGTTTCTGAAACTACAAATCAATGTAACCTGCATGGAGGAATATATGTTGTTTGTCAATTATTTCTTAGATCTAAGTAACGGTATTAACGAAGGTAGATGTTGAAAAG
Source organism: Lithocarpus polystachyus (assembly GCA_033629205.1). Classification (NCBI taxonomy): domain Eukaryota; kingdom Viridiplantae; phylum Streptophyta; class Magnoliopsida; order Fagales; family Fagaceae; genus Lithocarpus; species Lithocarpus polystachyus. Next base: position 36,644,912 of record CM066165.1, read on the forward strand.
AGCAAGGATATATTTTTGGAATTGTATGGACTATCACAATAACATGCACAAAGCTCAGAACTCCCAATTACCGACGAGCAATCAATAACGATTAAAGAGGGCTGAGAGTAATATAATTGAGGATTCATGAGTAAATAGTTATAATTATGAGAGCCTGCTATAGTTTTGTGTCAGCATTTTATATTCCAAAATTTTTGTGAAATGGTCCAAATTTTATGATATTACTTGCATGATATGAGACTATTTCAGTGCACTCATTGTTTGGTACTTGTTTATGCAATGACACGGCGAAGACACGGCAGTTAAATAATTAATTAAATTTTATATTTAGGCATGTTTTTTTAATATTAGTAACATATTTTCATAGAGGAGCAACTACCTCAAATGATTTTTCACTTTCAATATTCATTTTAGTAAAATCACTTACAATATTTAACTTTAATAAAAAAATAAAACTATAGCAGGTCACACAAACATAAATCACCAAATTTATAATAAACAAACAAAACAGAATACTAAGAGCATTCGTAGCAGACGTTGTAAATGTGCCAAATGCCAAATATTTGGCACATTTAGCACACCAGACATCAAAAAACTTCATTTATCAGATGTGCTAAATGTGCCAAAATTTGCAACATTGAACAGTAACCTCATATCTTTGGCACGGTATGGACACAAATTGCATTACTATTTACTATTTTTTTATTCTCTTTTCTCTCTCCTCTCTCTCTTCACTTCATTGATTTCTCTTCTCCCTCACTCTTCCTCCGCGTCTCCATCCTTTTCTTCTTTCATCCTTTTTCTTCTCAATTCGTTGTTTCTTCTAACTCTTTTCTTCTTTCAGTTTTTTCTTCTCACTCTTTTCTTCTTTCACTCCGATCTCTGTCGCTGTGGTTTTTTTTTTTTTTTTTTGCAGTGATTTGATACCTGGGTCGGCGGTGAGTGAGTTGAGATGGTGATTGGCGGATCACTGGTGGTGGGTGGGTCGGCTGGTGATGGGCGAATCGGTGGCGGTGGCGGGTTCTGTTGTGCGAAATCGGTCTGTGCGAAATCGGTGGCGGTGGTGGGTTCCGAAGGATGGGTCGGCGGTGGGTGGGTTGGAGCGGCAATGGGTGAGTGTGGGAGGACCGGTCTGTGCATGGGTTTCGAAGGGTCGGCGTTGTGGTTGTGGTTGCAACAATTTTTTTTCTGGTGGTTTGCAGTGATTTTTTTTTCTGGTGGTTGTGGCCGCAACAAATTTTTTTTTCCGGTGATTTGTAGTGATTTTTTTTTTCTGGTGGTTTGCAGTGATTTTTTTTTTCCGGCGGTTGTGGCCGCAACAATTTTTCTGGTTGTGTTTTTTTTTTTTTTTTTTTAATAAGATCGTGTTGGTGGATGTGGGTTTGTGCCGGTGATGGGTGGTGGCTGTCGGCATTGTTGCAGTGGAGATGGATGTGCCGTTGTTGTTGTTGATAATGAGGATGGGGAAATAGTTTAATATATTATTTTAATGTGTCTTAAATATTATTTTAATGTATAGGATTGAAAGATAAAACATCTGGTAAATGGGACGTTGTAAAATGATGTTATAAAATATAAAGTAGGTTTTTGGTGTGATAAAATGACAATTTTTTTGCAACAGCTGCTGCGGATGCTCTAAGCAAAAAAAACACAGTAACAGTAAACTAGTTAACTAGGATAGCGAGACTCTGAGAATGGAATTCAACAAAAAAAAAAAAAAAAAAAAAAAAAAAATCGCGTTCACTTATATAAATAAGTGAGTAACAGTACACCCACTCATTCCCCAAAGGGTCCAAAAGGACCAAAACTAATGTCTGAAAAAAAAAAAAAAGAAACAGAGGAGGTCGGACCAATTGTCCACGCCGAGAGAGAGAGAGATCGGAAGGGACAGCCGGACAGGGCACGGCGTCGACGACATGGAGCTCGCCGATCGGCCCGATCTAGCTCCGGCGAGGGACAGAGGGCAGCGGCAGCGGCCCGATCTAGCTCCTGTGGGTCTAACCAAAACTAATATCTGAAAAAAAAAAACAGAGGAGATCGAACCTATTGTCCACGCCGAGAGAGAGGGAGATCGGAAGGGACAGCTGGACAAGGCACAGCATCGACGACTATGGAGCTCGCCGATCGGCCCGATCTAGCTCCGGCGAGGCACAGAGGGCAGCGGCAGCGGCCCGATCTAGCTCCTGTGGGTCTAATGACTTCTCCGACACTCTCCTGTGATTTTCTCTTCTTTTTTTTCACTGCCGGCGTGTCGGACGTGCCGGAGCCGTGTCGGAGAAGCAAAAAAAAAAAAGAGAGACACTCGCCGGACACCGGAATCCGGCGAGTCGTACCCGTTCCGGTGTCCGACACGTGTCCGACACCGACACGACGCCAAAAATGGCGTGTCTGTGCAACCTAGTAGAATACAACATGTGGGAAAATAACACTATGATTTTCAATAATGATATATTTTTTTTATTCTTCATTATGAATTTTATATTATATGATAAAGAAAGCAATCCTCTCAACAAAGTCTAAGCACAACCATTTAGCTTGCGTGGTTAGAAGTGGATGTTGCATGCCATGGAAGTTTCATAACTTAATTCTATATAAATCCTTATCTTTTTCCTTAGTTTGATTGGAAAACAAACAGTTGGATAGGTTCTTTTCTTTGATTGAGGAAATCTCTTATCCTTGTGCATCTCTTATGCAAGTTGTTTTGGCATCTGAAATTAATGCCTTGTTGTACAAGTTTCTTTTAATATTCTTTGTTTTTTGTTCATATATTTTTGTATTTTGGTGCATCATACATGTGTATATATGTTAGAAGGTTGGATAGTTTTGAGAAGAAATCTACAAGGAACTGTTTATTTATCAGTTTGGTTTTTGAGAAAATGGAGTATCTTGTATTGCTTCAGAATGGTCTCGTTGTTTTGTTTACTATTGCTATCTCTTGGAAGCTTATTACATATGTGTGGGGCTCCTTGAAGATGGAGAAGGAACCAATGAAAGTATTGGTCACTGGTGCTGCAGGCATGCTAGCTCAACCTGATATTCTATTTCGTTTTTCTTTGTCCTCTTGTTATCATCATGAGACTCAATATTAGAAATTTGAATGCCATTTATATTATTATATATTTATTTTTGTTGAATTTCTGAAATAGTCATCTAAATTTTCATTCAAATTGGCAAATATGAATGTTCTCCAAATGTCAAACCCCCAAATTTCCAATTTTGTATGATTGCTTAATCTAAATTTGCTTGTATGTCTGGGGATACTTGTTGTTTTTTGGTTTCATTCTTTTGGTATCTTTAGCTCATATAGATATCATTTATTGGTTTGTTAGAATCAATAATTAAATGATTAAATTCACTCTTTCCTCGCAAATGGTAATTTACGAGGTTTCTCCTTCGTGGGAGTTAAAGTCAAAATTGACCACAATTGTTAACAAGTGAAATTTATGGAATTTGTTGCTTTGTATTTTCTATAAACATGTTAAAATCATCGTCCAATTTTTCATGATTTTTTGTCTCAATTTTTGTTAAATATTATCTACAAAAAATTATTTTAATTATTTTTCTCCAAATTTTTCCTTAACTTCGTTTGAAAATCCTATTTTCTATTCAGTCTATGACTTCCTGCACTACAGTTCTGTGATGTAATTCTTAATGAAACTGTTTAAATCTGTGGTTTTCTTTGAAGATGAGTTTAACTGCCATTTCTGATTTCTGTAGATAATCTAAAGAAATCCTAAAAATTGTTAACTGTTTTGTTGTTGAAATAATCATTGTATTATCTTATACATTGTAGTCTTTTTGAAATAGTTGGAAAGAATGAGAATTGAAAAAAGAAAAAAGGAAAGAAAAAAGCTTGATTTATATCAAGATGACTGTTGTCATTATGTAAAGGAGCACGTGCATTTGATTTTCTATAGGTTTGGTATTCTTTCTTCTAGACATTATAATATATTGTTTGCGTATCTGTAGCTCAAAATTTTGATTTTGTTCAACAGGGCAAATTGGTTATGCCATTGCTCCAATGATTGCAGGGGGAATCATGCTGGGTCCTGATCAGCCTGTGATTCTGCACTTGCTTGATATCGCACCGGCAGCTGAAGCCTTGAATGGGGTAAAAATGGAATTGCTTGATGCTGCCTTTCCTCTTTTGAAAGGTATGTCTCTTATCTTGAGAGCTAACTCTAGGTAGATAGAACTATACTCTCCCCTGAGGTTTCTTAAATTGTCATGAACATGGTTCAATAGAGGTGAATGCTACCACGGACATCACTGAAGCTTGTAAAGATGTCAATATTGCTATTATGCTTGGTGGATTCCCCCGGAAGGAAGGTATGGAAAGGAAGGATATGATGTCTAAGAATGTTCCTATTTACAAGGAACAAGCTTCGGCCTTGGAGGAGCATGCTGCTTCAGATTGCAAGGTGACCCCATAAATTCACTGGAGTGTGTAGATTTAAGATTTTAGGGACACCCACACAGCTGCACTCAGTTTGGAATATTATCAGTTCACCTTACATAGATTTGTATTTTTTGTCTATATAGCTCCATTTACTTTAAAAATTAAAAGTCATGAAACTGGATATTCTGAGATGTTATGAAGTTTAAAAAGAGGAGACATATTGGTTCTATTGATGCTGATTGATTTCATTGGATAAGATTGATGCTAATGGATCTGAGACTTTTTTTTAGGATTTTGTTTATTTATTTATTTTGTATTTAACGAAAATTTTTATGAGGTATTTCCTTTTCTTACTTGATTGTGAAGTTATTTCCCTTCCTTCTTTAATTTAAATTCACTACGGTAGACAGGTTGATCTTAAAATTTGTTGGAATTTTTACTTCCAATGCTTTGTGTTGAATACAAGCATATCTCTGTTACTTTGCTTGGTACTAACTCAAAGCAGTCTTAAGTGCTGATTCTTGGGTTTTATCCCTCTCTCCACGTCTTGGCGTTGATTCATGGGTTTTATCCTGTTTGTTTTTATTTTACTTCCCAAAAACACATTCCCATTGAAAACTGGTCGTCCTGCTCCTGCACCACCTATAACTAGATGCCCTCTAGGCCATGATAAAAATTAGTGAATCAAAAAAACTAATGATTTTAGCATCCTGTTCCATTATTATTAGCTTGTAATAATATGTCCCAGTACATTCCTTGTCTCGCTATCATTTCCCGTCCATACTCTTTGGCATGGTTTGTTGCTTCTATTAGTTGTAATTGCTCTGTAGCATGCCTTTTGGCATGTCCTCTGACCATTACCTGCTTTGGTAATTGATACAATCTGAATGTCTATATCTTGGTTAATGTTACAATTTTAAGTTACATCCTGGGGGGATACTTGTCCTCAAATTAGTAATATTGCTAAGCTACCTAATCTAGAGTCCCTTTACATCATAAGAATAATTGATCAGACATTCTTTATATTGCATGAAATATACTATTTCCCTAGAAAGAAAAATCTATCAGTCATCAGGGAGCAGTGTTTTTCTTTCTGTCCAGATTGAAGAAGTATGTGTAACCGTATTAGTAGTTCTCCAGCCCTCTCACTCACTTTGAAAATGGAAGAAAAAGAAGCTGCTATGAAAATGCACCATTCAAACAAATCTTTTATACTCTAAATATTTATGTTTCTTTCTTTTGATCCTCTCAAATCTTGTGTCTTTATGTTCTATCATTGACAACATAATTGTGCATTTTTTAGTCTAGTTTCCAACTTATTAATGAACATATTCAGTGAAAACCAGATTTCCTATCAGTCTGTTTCCAACTTATTTATAATCAATCATATTGTCAGATTTCTAACAATTACAAATGTTGAACGATTGAAATCTTTAAAGATTTCTTTTTTTTTTTAATCTTCATTGTTATGCAACTAATTTTTTGAATTAATATTGTTTCCGAAGTTTTTTTTTTTTTGAGAAGAATATTGTTTTCTACGTTGATGCCCTTTCATTGCTTTATTATGCAGGTGCTAGTTGTTGCCAACCCTGCAAACACCAATGCTCTCATCTTGAAAGAATTTGCTCCTTCAATCCCAGAGAAAAACATCACGTGCCTAACACGACTTGATCATAACAGAGCATTAAGTCAAATAGCTGAGAGACTAAAGGTTAATGTTACTGATGTCAAGAATGTAATCATTTGGGGCAATCACTCTTCAACTCAATATCCGGACGTCAATCATGCAACTGTCACCACCCCAAATGGAGAGAGACCAGTCAAAGAACTTGATACTGACGATCATTGGTATCTCAAAATATCCAGCATGTTTATTTTTTGCCACTTTCCCATGTTTACATTATTTGGAGACATAGGTTGATAAAGTACCTAAGTATTTAAATGGAAGGTAGAGCAAGCATACAGTTCAATCCTCCAAATTTAGACCACCTACATACCATGATACTATTTGTCCTAAAAGATTAAGTTCTTAAGAAATGGTGAATTTAATTATTAAACAATTTTTTTTTGGAAAAAAAAATTATGGATTCTAGTAATTGTAGCAATCCCTCCCCTCAAGATAAATAGTGATTGATCATTTTGAAGACAAAATTGCTCCAGTGAATTTATGGCTCTCCTTAGATTACCATGCTTCTTTTAAGCAATAGCTTGGGGTGCACTGTCAATTAGTACATACATGCCATTTACCTAACCCAAGGATCCCAATGTTTAGGGTGTAGGTGGTAACAACTTTTATACCTGAGTTTGTACTTATCAAAAAACAAACTTATTCTTAAATTTGTCTTGCACCCTGTTTGAGCATCTGCACCAGTTGGTGTATAATAGAAAAAGATGTGAAATTTAGACATCAGTCCTTCTATATTAGGACCTGGCTTTATATTTTTGAAAAGTTATTGAACTCCAAAGATTTAGGTTGGTGTTGGGTACATTTGGGTGCATGTTGAATATTTAGGTTGCAACTATTTGCAGGGTCTTCAACAACATAGTTATGTTGACCATCTTCACATCTCTATGCATCCTTGTCAGGCTATTTACTTTGCTTCCCTTTCTGTTATTTATTTATTTAAATTTTTTCTGTCATAGGTTAAAAAACGAGTTCATTAACACTGTACAGCAGCGTGGCGCAGCCATTATCAAGTCTCGGAAAGCATCAAGTGCATTGTCTGCTGCAAGTGCTGCTTGTGATCATATGCGTGATTGGGTTCTCGGGACTCCCAAGGTTGATTCTCTTTCATCTCAAATAGCATTTGATCATGCAGAACTTATTTGCATTTATATTCTTCTTTTCTTTTCTTTTTTTAATTATTATTATCTTTTGTAAATTTTCCTTTGGCTTTGTAATTCAGGGAACGTGGGTTTCCATGGGAGTGTATTCTGATGGTTCTTATGAGATCCCAAAGGATATTATTTACTCTTTTCCTGTTAAATGTGAGAAAGGAAAATGGTCAATTGTGAAGGGTAAGTTCTGTGGCTTCTATATGTTGTAAATGTTACTTCTTTCCTTAAGAGTTGAACTGCTAATGTTTCTGAAGCTACAAATCACTATAATCTGCGTAAAGGAATATATGCTGTTTGTTAATTATGTCTTAGATCTAAATAATGGTTTCAGAGCACAGCTAGTTGTTGAAGAGTGCAAGGATATATATTTGGCAAATATGGACTATAAGTCTATAACAATGAAATGCACAAAGCTCAGAACTAACAGTTATAGATGAGCAATCAACGATGATATAAAACGAGGGCTAAGAGTAATACAATCGAGGATTCATGAATGAATAGTTATGATTATGATAGCCTACTATACTTTTGTGTTAGCAGCTAGCATGTTATATATTCCAAAATGCTGTGAAAAATGGTCCAAATGTTTTAATACTACTTGCATGAGACTATTTCAGTGCACTCAGTGTTTGGAACTTGTTTACGCATTGGCAGGGCTCAAGATCGATGACTTCTCAAGGGCAAAGATGGATGCAACAGCCAAAGACCTCATTGACGAAAAAGAAGTTGCCCATTCATGCCTCAACTAACAATGAACCTATCTTCCCTTGGTAAATGATGAAGAAGACTTGACAATGCTTGAAAAGAAAAAGGGATTTCCAATTTCCATCCTAACTTTATGCACAAATTTTATCAGTCACTTATAAGCTTTGGAACAATGACAGAACAAGATATGTCCTGATTTATCTTATTTCATGTGTTGGCAAAATTGTAGACTAGTTCACCAAGCACCTCCCCAAATCCAATAATCAGTTCCATGTTACTACTCGTACGTTTTCATTGACTCTATATTATTTCATAAGTCCTAAAAAAACATCAAATTTATAAAGTTAAAAAAAAAAAAAAAAAAAAACTAAATTATTATAGGTCATATGACTAAGAATTTGAATTTACTTACCATTATGCTCGGCTAGAGTAGCCAACAAATTTTGATTAAATTATGTTTGATCTTATCTAAATAAAATCTAATTAAACTGTGTTCGATGATAAGAAATTGTATAAAAAAAATTGAAATTGTAAGTACTAAGTACTATTCAAACAAGGCGTTTTATTTTACAATTGGTTTGTAGGTTTCAGTTAGCTCAACTAGTAAAGTCTCTAATGGTTAAATAAAAGATTTGGGGTTCAATCCACGTCTACACCAAAGACCAATTAGTGTTTTGTTCTATGATAAAGAATTATCATCAAGAGCGGACGCCATAAGTTGAAACTCTCTCTAAAAAAAAGTTTACAATTGAATTAATTATGTCTTTTAATTAAACTAATTTTTTTATTTTGGCCGTTACCTACATTAGTAATTTCCATCCAAGAGATAGCAGCAAAGACTAAATCGACTCGACATTGAAAGATTAAAGACCAAATTAACACAATTGAAAGGATATGGATCAAATTGAAATATGGTGTAAAGTGTAGGGATCAAATATGTAATTTATCCTAGTAGTAATTAGTAGGCATTTATTATGATTATGCTTGTATGTGAAATTATGCATTCTAATATTAGGCAAGTATAACAAGTTTAAGTTTTGGACCATGTTTTCTCTTCTCTTTTTTGGTGAGTACAGTTGTCTCCCTCTTGTGTCATATGGGTCTATTTAGTTGGAAGGGTGGAAAAGTAAGGAGATAGAACATGGGAAGAAGATAGAAAGTATTTAGTTTTCCTTTATGGTATTTGGTTTGAGAGTAGAAAAGTAGAGGGATAGAAAATATAGTTTATATAAATTTACTTTCACACCCCTAATAAATAAAAAGAAAATAACAAATTAGAAAAAAAAAATACGGATGAACCAAAAAAAAAAAAAAAAAACACCAACCAAATGAAAAGTATTAAAAAGGACAAAAAAAAAAAAAAAACTAAAGAAGAATTAATTTTTTTTAAATTGGACAAAAAACTAAAGAAGGTAATTTAAAATATAAAATAAATAAAGCAAACAATTGACATGTAACAAAAAATGACAAAACGGAAAAGAAGCAAAGGAAAGGAAAAAAAAAAAAAAACAACAGAAGCCATGAAAAGTAGAAAACCCAGCATGTTGTAGTATGTGGGTGCATTAGTCCAAACATTTTCTTACCTGTTTTCTCCCCAATTTAGGGAGAAAACACCTGGGCCTTACTAATTTTTTTTTTCCTCTTCTCCTTCTAATCAAACACCCACTAAAAAATTTCTCTCTACTTTTCTCTCCTTTTTATTTCTATCCTCCCTATTTCACCTCCAATTAAACGGGCCTTAGTACAAGAGAGGAAACTATGCTAATTCTTTGAGTGAAGAAGAAGAGGGTCAATGTAGTTCACCTCAAACCTTCAAGCAAAGTTCTCCTCATCTTAAAAAGAGGGTGTAAAGGTGGATGTGAGTAATAAACATCAGAGGCAAATGCATCTTCACTTGGCATGTCCTTAATATAGAGGCGATGGCTAGAACTTTCAAGCCACTGTGGAGAACTCATAGAGGGTTTCATGTTCAAGATTCACAACTTTTGTCACAACTTGCCCACGTGGCAAGTTGTGAGTGATGAAGTTGTAAACCTACTACTTTTACTTTATCATTCATAACTCGCCACATGAGCAAGTTGTGGCAAAGTTGTGATACTAGTATTATTTATATGCTATTGATGTGGTAATAACTGACCCACCATCTTTATTCCATCACTCGTAACTCACTACGTGGCCAAGTTGTGACAAAATTGTGGTACTAGCATTATTCATATGCTATTGGCATGGTAACCCACCCATGAAAAGAAAAACAAAATGTGAATTATGAGTTGAGTAAAGGTTCTTTGAAAATGAAGGATAAACAATCTACAATTTGGTAGAGGAAAGGAATAGTAGGAGAAGGACAATGCAATATGATCTCAAGACTATAGAAGCTACATCAATGGAGGCCAGTTACCAACCCCACCGAGAACAATGAGTTGTCTAGCTTAGAATTGTCATGAGCTTGGGAACCCATGCAAATAGTTCAAGAGCTCGTTACTTTTTTACGAGCAAAGGATCCCATGATCGGGTTCTTATTGGAGACTTGGCCAAATGAAGCATGGTTGGTAAGAATAGGGTGCAAGTTGGGTTCTGATGGAAAGTTTGTAGCTAAGGGTGAGACTCTAGGGGGTGGTCTGGTTCTCTTTTGGAAATCTGCCCTCTTTATCTCTGTTGATTCCTACTCATTTGAATCATATAGATGTTATTGCAGATAAAGGCTTTGAGAATGCTTAGAGGCTCACTAGCGTAGGGTCGATATGAGTATAAATTTGATAACTTCTATTACTTTAATCAATAAAAAATCAATCGTAGGTTAGAGTTGGATTTCTATCTCAAATATAAAAATATGTATATTCTTAATAATTTGATTTGTCCAGAATTTTTGGGTTTCCCACCTTAACACAATAACACCCAATCAATTCTCCTCCCCCATTAAGTTATTCCTCTTTACATCAAACTACTTCATTTACCTCTTTAATAAAAAAAATTACACTTTTTTTGATGTTCTTCATTTTTTTTTTGGTGAAATTGAGCTTAAATTAAATAGAATTAAAGATTACAAATTCTAGAATAAAAAACACCCCAAGTATCAGCTAATAACTAGTACAAAATACAAGGAGAAAGATGTGAATACAAAACAAAACTATCACTTAAAGAATATTCTTCCTTGGCCAAAGGGTCCGCACATTGATTCCCTTCATGGTAGGTGTGGTGGATCCATGGATGTGAGTTTTTAAAATTTTTCTTAAATATTAATATAATGCCTTCATTATTTTAGACTTCCCTCTTTAACACCTCTCTATCAATCCGGTTTATTTGCCTCATGACATTAATATTCAAAGTATTGTTAGAATCATAAATTGTTTTATAAAAAAATTTACAAATTGTTGATGTGGTGAGTGGTTATTGGTAAATAAAAAAGTAATGTTAATGGTGGGCCTAGATGAAAACCAATAAAAAGTTGGTCACATTATTAGTTTGTAAAAATATTATAAAATAGACATTTGTGGTGGTAGAATTACTCTAATTTTTTTTTTTTACCTTATTTTTCAATCTTCTTCATTATTACAAGCATTATTTCTTTTAACCTTGTTTTCTTGCTTTTTCATTAATTTAATTATTTTTTTTCTTTTTCCTTCTTCGTTCTCTTTTATTGTTTCCTATTCCCCTGCCCCCCCCCCCCCCCCCCCCCCAAAATTTCTCATCTCTCTTTTATTTTCCTCTTACCAACCATTTATTAATTTTCCTACTCAATGGTGATTAATTGATGCTTCAACCTCCTCCCCTTCCCCCAATTCGGCTATTATTTTCTCCATCAAACCTAATAACATCAAATTTTTATTTCCTTATTTTCTTTCATTTACGATGTACTTGCATTGAATGACTCCTCATGTTCCCTACTTCCTCATTTCCAATACCTCTACCTAAATGCCTCAGAAACACAAATGATTCTCTTAAACAAACAAAAAAGGTTTGGCTCCAAGCACAAATAGAAAAATGACACTATATGCACATGACTCACTTGATTAATTGGACTAAGTAAGTCATGCGTAAATGTCATCTTCTTATTGATGGTTGGAGCCCCCCAAACTCTATCCCAAACAAAAACCGATATAAATATAAGGAAAGCATTAAAAGCACTAGGGGTTTTAGTGTTTTACTATAAACTGATGTAGTATAACATGTAGTATTGTAACATTACTCTAAAAACACTCAAGTTTGTTTTGTTAAATCCAGCTAAAATGAAATATTCTTTTAGCATAAATAATTTGTAAAAGATGATTAATTCTAATATATTAACTTGCATAAAATTACATATCCCGCACTATGCGACTAGTATCATACGATAAAGAAAGTATTTAGCTTTATAAATTTCTTATTATTTTGAAATTTAAAAAACCATTTTAAAATTGTAGGACAAATAAAAAAAAAAATGGAAATAACATGAGCATTGATGTGGCTTAATATGAGCGTAGTAACATATGTGGAAGTTTATGAGGTCCAGTCATGTGGTCCTCTAATTTTGCATTTAGCTTTTTTTTTTTTAACTCTCTGCATTAAAATTTTTTTACTATCACCCAAAAGATCAAATTAACTTATTTTTACTGTTATCTCATTAACTACCTAAGCTTACACCACTCATTTCTCTCTTCTTCATGTTTTTTAGCATATTCATCGTTTTAGTATTAAAAACAAAAGAAATAAAAATCAAGGACTAGTCTAACTAACCAAATAAGGTCCTAAGGACTGTTAAATAATATGCATTGTTTCACTATTACCTAAATAAAATACCTAAGATTAGCAAAGCATTTGTAAGAGAAAGCAAAAGAGGAGACTGAGAGGCCACCACCGTCGTTATGCTGGCCTCCCACCACTATCAAGTTGCCAAAACTTCTATGGGTATTTTTTATTTTTTTGCTTTTTATGGTGAACTCATTACTAACAAAGTTCTTTAATAATTATGTTATAATATATATACAATATTCTTCAAAATCATCTTACATAAAACATTATCCGTACATTGCATGAATAACTTACTAATTGAATTAAACAAAAAACCATACATATAAACCCATAAATTAAATAAGACTTATTAATAGAAGAAAACCCAGACCATACCCAACAATTATATAATTACAAAAATAACCTTGACTATAGAATAACTAAATAAATATAACAACTTAATTAACTATTGTGGATACCTATTCTTAGGCTTTGCCTGTAACGCTAAGCTTCCAAAGCAATTTGCCTTTTAATTGAACACAATTCCAGGGCTACTTTGTTCATGTCTATTCTGTCTATAGGAGATTGTGCTGAACATGCAAGTCCGATCTAAAAGACCGATATCAAGTATTCAGTCTGTCCACTTGTCCAGTCACTCCAACTTGAAACCATGTTATCATTTTCTCCTACTTTGTTGAAAATTGAATGGTCCACAATCTCCATCACTCGTCCCGGCAATGCCAACTTAACAAAGTTGTGAAGGTTCAAGTCATCTTTGAATAGTTTATCAGTTGGTCTTCTTCCAGTTAACATCTCCAATAAGAGGATCCCAAAGCTGTACACATCCCCATTAGTTGAAAGTTGACTACCCATTCCATACTCTGCAAAAATTTAGAGCACTTTCATACACTAAGAACAATTTTTACTCAATGCTATTAAACTAGTGATTTGGTGAAGTCTGTATATAAATATTCTATACGGGGCATCCTTGTTTTGATTATTGATGCAATGATGTATTCATTATACATTAATACTTTTACAATTGAGTGAAATCATGATACATTACCTGGAGCAACATATCCGATAGTTCCCTTAATCCCTGCTGAGCTTAATTGATTAAGAAAAGCTTCCTTCCTAGATTTCGAAAGGAGTCTAGCCAAACCAAAATCACTTATATGAGCAACCATATCATCATCAAGAAGAATATTGCTTGGCTTTAAATCACAATGAATAATAGGGGTTTGGCAGTGATGGTGAAGATAAAGCAAAGCCGAAGCCACGTCTATAGCAATGTTGATTCTTTGAAGAAGATTTAAACTTCTCAATTGCTTGAGCCCATCTCTAAGGTGCAACTGCATCTCCAAGCTTCCATTTGGCATGAACTCATATACTAAAGCTTTAAAATCATTGCCCTCAAAATCAATACTCGTACAAGCAGTCAGAATCTTAACGAGGTTTCGATGCCGGATGTTCCTCAAGGCTTCACATTCGGCAATGAAACTCTTGGAAGCTCCTTGCTTTTGAAGATTGAGTACCTTGACTGCAACATGTGTTTCATCTGGACCAAGTTTTCCTTTATAGACACTACCAAAATTACCTGAACCAATCAAATTCTTCAAAGAGAATCCATCAGTTGCATTGTGTAATTCTTTATAAGAGATCTTTTGGTAGGAGGGTCCAAAGGTGGAAATGGAAAGGCTTTTTTTCTTTGACTTTTTAAACCAGGAAAGAGCCATCAAAGAAAACAATGTCAAGCAGAAAGCAGCTGCAATGCTTATTGCCAGTATCAATTTAAAAGCAAAACGCTTTTTGTGTTTCTTGGATCTTTGAATGGGGCATGCAGGCAAATGCAGCTCTTGGATCCCCCCACAAAGACCAGTGTTGCCTTTGACTTCAACTGCACTAGCATATCTGAAGACCCCTTCTACAGGTACATCTCCCTCAAGATTGTTGAAAGACAGGTTTAAAGTTTGCAACACGGGAAAATTAGCCATATAGCTTGCGATTTGGCCGGACAAGTTGTTGTGGGAAAGATCAAGATATTGAATACCTTTTAACTTACTTAGGTCGGGAATGGTTCCTTCAAAGGAGTTGCCTTGCATATAAAGTGTTTCTAAGGCCAAACAGTCCCCTAGCTGGGCTGGAATCTCTTTGGAAAATTTGTTGTATGAAACGTCTAGTGCAACAAGAAGTTTCAGGTTTCCAAAATCTGGTGGTAAAAAACCGGTCAAGGAGTTATGAGACACATTAATTTGGACTAGAGGAAGGCCAAAAAGTTGCTCGGGTATGGTGCCATTTAATTTATTATGGCTAAGGCTTACATCTAGCAGGTGGCTACACCTTCCAAGACTAGTGGGTATGCTCCCTTCTAAGCTGTTATTGAACAAGTGGAGATATAGTAATTGAGTCATGTTGCCAACGGAAGACGGGATCACCCCAGTCAATTTGTTTTCATCCAAGTACAAAGCGTTCAAGTTTGTGAGCTTTCCAATTGAAAATGGAATATTCCCTGTTAACAAGTTAGATTCCAGGTCAAGTTGAGTTAGGCGAACAAGATTTGATATTTGTGTAGGTATGTTCCCACCAATAGAATTGCCACCTAGCCCGAGCCATAATAATTGGATTGAGAGGTTTGTTATGGAGTTAGGCAGCTCACCCCCAAGCTGGTTGTAGCGGACATCCAGATAGTTTAACTGGCTGCAATTGTTCAAAGAACTCAGAAAACTCAAATCATCAACTGAGTTATTTCCAAGAAGATTAGAAGAAGCACCAAACAATTGAAGATTTTGTAGATTACCAAAACTGATAGGTGTGGTTCCTGTAAATTGATTTCCTACGATATCAAGCTTTTGAATGTCTGACACATTAGACAATGAAACTGGAATTGTTCCTGTAAATTGGTTTCCTCCTATACGAAGCATCTGCAGATTTTGAAGAGCAATACCCAAGTCAGGGTTGAGGTTACCAGTGAAGTTGTTATGAGTCAAGGAAATATATGTGAGCAATGATAAATTGTATAGGGAAGGTGGAAACACCCCAGAAAGATGATTTTCTGATACTCTAAAATATGTCAAACTTTTCATTTGGGCTACTGTATTTGGGATTTCTCCCTCCAAATTGTTATATGCAAACGAAAGATTTTGGAGAGAGGACAAGTTCCCCAGAGAAGGTGGGAACCTTCCACTTAGATTATTGTTGCGAAGAATTAGTGTCTGAAGTTTTGACAAAAAGCCAAGTTCTGAAGGGATTCCTTGTACTAAACCGTTGTACTGGAGATCAAGATACTGTAGGCCAGAACAGTGAGAAAGATTGACTGGAATGTCCCCTCCCAATATTGGATTATGACTCAGGTTCAAATTTCTAAGCCTGGTCAAGTAACCAACTTCTGAGGGAATTCCACCATGGAAAGAGTTACTTGCAAGGTTGAGGGATTGAAGGAAAGAAAGATTTCCAATGTGGGGTGATATGGTGCCAACCAACTTACTGTTTTTTAGGTCCAAACCGATGACTCTTTGGTGTTTGTTGCCACAAGTGACCCCAACCCAGTGGCAGAAATGGAAAGAGTCATTCCAAGAAGCCAGAACTTTAAGAGGGCCATCTATGTGGGACTTGAAATCGAGCAGTGCAAGTTTATCAGTTCCGTTTGAAAGTGTGGTAGCCAAGGAAAATTTTGAGATCGATAAGGAGAGGAACAGAAGAAAGATGGCATGGCAGGTTAGTGAGAAGAGTGGTCGTGTATTCATAAGCAGATGATCCATCTTGTAGGAAGAAATTAGCTTCTTCAGAGAGAGATACTGACATAGGCAGGAACTCTCACCTGTTCAGGATTTGACCGGCACCGATGATGCTCCACCGTAGATGCTCGGAGAGGTGGTCGGCAAAGATCTAAGCATACCGAAGGCGGCCGGCGCGGCGATCGGCGACCATTTTTCACTCCGATGAAAAACCGAACCGCACCGGTGTGTGTATATATATATATATATATTTTTTTTTCACTTTCAGTAGAGAGAAGGTGAGAGTTTGAGAGAGGTAAGGAAGGAAGGCTGAGGAAGAAGGAGAAACGGCGCAAGAGAGAACGAGATAAGACGTAGGGTTTCTAAATTTTAACTCTACAATACCAAAACGACGCCGTTTGAGCCTGATATTAATTTTAATATCAGTTCCAAAACGACGTCGTTTTGGTATTAGATTATAAAATAAAATAAAAAAAACTTGTAACGTTGTCGTTTTATCAACCCTAAATATTTTTTATCCCCATCCCAATCAGTTTCGTATATCTCTCTCTCTCTCTTCCCGTTAGTCTTTCTTACCCAAAGCATCTCCGTCTCTCTCTCTCTCCCCTCCCTCTTCAGCCTCCACCACTTGCCGTCAGTCTGTCATCATTCTCTACTGCTTGATGCTTTGTTCTTGGAGTTTCACCCTCTCCCCTCCCCCTTGTTCTATCAGGTTTGTTAATCTATTTTCCTTTCATAGTTTTGTTTCATCTTTTATGACTTAGGTTTAGTTTAGTTTTTTTTTTTTTTTTTTTTTTTGTGATTTGAAATGGTATATTTTTTAGAGAGATTGTGAATTTGTGCATATTTTGTTTGTTTTCTTTCGCGTTTTTTTTTTTTTTTTTTTTTTTTTTTTGTGTGTGTGTGTGCAGAATATTTGGGTTATCTAATGATTATGTTGTGGTTTGGGAGTGTTAAATTCTGTGTTTGGATTCTGAGAAAATTGAGGAATTCACTGAACTAACCGCACCAAACTGGTATCTTGCACCGCACCTTGTGCAGACCGGTTTTACTACTCCACTGGTGAGGTGCGGTCAAGCACTTGGGGAAAACACTCTCATAACCGGCCGCACCGCACCGTGTACAGGAGTCACGCGAATAGGTAGAGAACAAACTTAACAATTTTCCCAAAATAAATAAATAGATAATATTTCTATTATTACTTTCTACTTACTATTTATTAATTCTATAATTTTTTTATATAAGAAATTCATTGCTATATAATTTATAGTTTATAGTTTATATAATATATAATATTCTTTGGGCGTTAAGTGGTTATATATCTAAATTTATATTCATTGGAATAGTGAATGTGTTTTGTTCATATTAACTAGTAATTCAGTACTGGGTGTAACTTGTTATTGGATATCAGCACATACAAATGAGACTACCACGGATATTTGATGAAAAAGTAAATTTGAGTGTACTATCATAAGCTAAGACTAAAGCATATTGTAGGTTTGGGAGTGAAAATAAGTGTATTTCTAGAGTTTTCTTAATTAATTAGATTACCCTTCTTCAATCTTTGATCAAGTCAGTCACATCAAAGATTGTAATACAAATTTTATAATATGTCTAATTTTTTTTTTATTGGACTAAATCCATGTGAAGGAGTGAGACCATATTTAGTGTCTCTTAAAATGGTGATTTGACTTTGGAAATTTACTGTTTAGATTAAAGAGTTGTACATTAAAGTCGACACTTTTTTTTTTTTTTAATTTAAAGGAAAAATAATCAGAAAACCATGCAATAAATTAAATTTCTCATTTTATTAATTATAATTTGAATTTATATTTGGTAGGGAAAAAAAAATACATTGCTTTGGCCCTAGATATAATCTAAGAAAATATAGGGCTCTGATTTCTAGTTATATTCTAACAAATGAAAATGGTGTAGAATTAGACTATAAATATGACTGTAAATAAACTATGTTGTTTATGAACAACTTGAGCTTAACTCAAGAAAAAGCTTGTTTATATTCGTTTGTTTCACAAAGAAGCCAAACTTAAGTTGAATTTTAGGCTTGACTTTTGAATAATATTATTAATGTTAAGTTACGGAGTGGGAATGTGTTAGACACCCACCTTGCTTGGTGAATTGGTCTTCAAGAATATGGTGGCCATGATCATGTCGTGCAATTACTATCCAAAGATGTCATAAGGTTTTAATTTGTTACCTTTTTAAGACTTTATAGTTTAATTTTTTTACTTTTAAAACTACAAGATTTAATTTGTTACACCTATAAACTACAAAGTTTAAAATGAGATATACAATATAACTCTTTTTTCTTTTCTTAAAAATGTAATATACCTTTGTATTTTTCCATCTTGCATATCTCTTTAAATTTTCCTTCTCTTCTACTGAAGAACATAAACTTAAAAAAAATAAAAATAAAAATAATTAGCTGATAGAGTTGGAAGTATGATAGTGATGTTTGGTTAGACTATTCCACTTCTTATTCATTAAACACTCCAAAAACCCTTATAGAACGAAAGTATGGTGAATTGAACTCAGGACCTCTAGATTTAGATTAATCCTAGACCAATGAGCCCACTACCCAGATACCCACTGGGAAGTTCAAATACGATATTCAATCATGGTTATTAATCATTATCATGGGGCATTAGAACCATAAAAGTATTGGACAGGAGTGTCTCTGTTTGATCACTACTATTAATTATGGGAGTAGACCCCAGGCATGCAAATCAATCAAACACATATTAGCATTTTCCTTAGAAATAGTAAACAAGATAAATATGTGTAGGGTTACATAGCCACTTATCCTATCCTGCTTGACAAAATGGACTTTTTCTCGCTCTATATAGGAAAATGGCATGAAGAGATTTGGCCTATTCTTAAAACAAGAACTCTCCAAGAACCATAAAAGGATTGGATGGGAGAGTCTCTATTTGATCACTACTATTAATTATGGGAGTAGACCCCAAACTTGCAAATCAATCAAACACATATTAGCATTTTCCTTAGAAATAGTAAACAAGATAAATATCTGTAGGTTTATATTGCCACTTATCCTATCCTGCTTGACAAAATGGACTTGTTCTCGCTCTATATAGGAAAATGGCAGGAAGAGATTTGGCCCAATCCCAAAACCAAAAACCCTCCAAGAAGCATAAAAGGATTGGATGGGAGTGTCTCTGTTTGATCATTACTATTAATTATGGGAGTAGACCCCAGACGTGCAAATCAATGAAACACATATTAGCATTTTAATTAGAAATAGTAAACAAGATAAATATCTGTAGCGTTACATTGCCACTTATCCTATCTTGCTTGACAAAATGGACTTGTTCTCGCTCTATATAGGAAAACGGCATGGAGAGATTTGACCCATTCTCAAAACCAAGAACCCTCCAAGAACCATAAAAGGAATGGACAGGAGTGTCTCTGTTTGATCACTACTATTAATTAATGGGAGTAGACCCCAGACGTGCAAATCAATCAAACACATATTAGCATTTTCCTTAGAGATGGTAAACAAGATAAATATCTGTAGCATTACATAGCCGCTTATCCTATCCTGCTTGACAAAATGGACAGACCCCAGACGTGCAAATCAATCAAACACATTAGCAAGGCAAATAGGTTATGCCATTGCTCCAATGATTGCAAGGGGAATCATGCTGGGTCCTGATCAGCCTGTGATTCTGCACTTGCTTGATATCGCACCAGCAGCTGAAGCCTTGAATGGGGTAAAAATGTAATTGCTTGATGCTGCCTTTCCTCTTCTGAAAGGTATGTCTCTTATCTTGAGAGCTAACTCCAGGTAGATAGAACTATACTCTCCCCTGAGGTTTCTTAAATTGTCATGAACATGGTTCAATAGAGGTGCATGCTACCACGGACGTCACTAAAGCTTGTAAGGATGTCAATATTGCTATTATGCTTGGTGGATTCCCACGGAAGGAAGGTATGGAAAGGAAGGATATGATGTCTAAGAATGTGCCTATTTACAAGGAACAGGCTTTGGCCTTGGAGGAGCATGCTGCTTCGGATTGCAAGGTGACCCCATAAATTCACTTGAGTGTGTAGATTTAAGATTTTAGGGACACCCACACAGCCACGCTCCGTTTGGAATATTATGAGTTCACCTTACATAGATTTGTATTTTTTGTATATATAGCTCCATTTACTTTAAAAATTAAAAGTCATGAAACTGGATGTACTGAGATGTTTTGAAGTTTAAAAAGAGGAGACATATTGGTTCTATTGATGCTGATTGATTTCATTGGATAAGATTGATGCTAATGGATCTGAGACTTTTTTAGGATTTTATTTATTTATTTATATTTAACGAAAATTTTTATGAGGTATTTCCTTTTCTTACTTGATTGTGAAGTTAGTTCCCTTCTTTAATTTAATTTCACTACAGTAGACTGGTTGATCTTAAAATTTGTTGGAATTTTTACTTCCAATGCTTCGTGTTGAATACAAGCATATCTCTGTTACTTTGCTTGGTACTAACTCAAAGCAGTCTTTAAGTGCTGATTCTTGGGTTTTATCCCTCTCTCCACGTCTTGGCATTGATTCATGGGTTTTATCCTGTTTGTTTTTATTTTACTTCCGAAAAACACATTCCCATTGAAAACTGGTCGTCCTGCTCCTGCACCACCTATTACTAGATGCCCTCTAGGCCATGATAAAAATTAGTGAATAAAAAAAACTAATGATTTTAGTATCCTGTTCCATTATTATTAGCTTGTGATAATATGTCCCAGTACATACCTTGTCTCGCTATCATTTCCTGTCCATACTCTTTGGCATGGTCTGTTGCTTCTATTAGTTGTAATTGCTCTGTAGCATGCCTTTTGGCATGTCTTCTGACCATTGCCTGCTTTGGTAATTGACACAATCTGAATGTCTATATCTTGGTTAATGTTACTATTTTAAGTTACATCCTGGAGGGACACTTGTGCTCAAATTAGTAATATTGCTAAGCTACCTAATCTAGAGTCCCTTTACATCATAAGAATAATTGATCAGGCATTCTTTATATTGCTTGAATTATACTATTTCCCTAGAAAGAAAAATCTTTCGGTCATCAGAGAGCAGTGTTTGTCCTTTCTTTCCAGATTGAAGAAGTATGTGTATCTGAAATACTAGTTCTCCAGCCCCCTCACTCACTCTGAAAATGGAAGAACAAGAAGCTGCCATGAAAATGCACCATTCAAGCAAATCTTTAATACTCTAAATATTTATGTTTGTTTCTTCTGATCCTCTCAAATCTTGTCTCTCAAATCTTGTCTCTATGTGCCATTGTTTCATTTTCGAGTCTAGTTTCCAACTTATTAATGAACATATTCAGTGAAAACCAGATTTCCTATATGTCTGTTTCCAACTTATTTATGATCAATCATATTGTCAGATTTCTAGCAATTACAAATGTTGAAAGATTGAAATCTTTTAAGAGTTCCTTCTCTCTCTCTTCTTCTTCTTCTTTTTTATTTTATTTATTTTTTTTTATTTTATTATCTTCACTGTTATGCAGCTAATTTTTGGAATTAATATTGTTTCCTAAGTGTTTTTTTTTTTTTTTGAGAAGAATATTGTTTCCTAAGTTGATGCCCTTTCATTGCTTCATTATGCAGGTGCTAGTTGTTGCCAACCCTGCAAACACCAATGCTCTCATCTTGAAAGAATTTGCTCCTTCAATCCCAGAGAAAAACATCACGTGCCTAACACGACTTGATCATAACAGAGCATTAAGTCAAATAGCTGAGAGACCAAAGGTTTATGATACTGATGTCAAGAATGTAATCATCTGGGGGAATCACTCTTCAACTCAATATCCGGACGTCAATCATGTGACTGTCACCACCACAAATGGAGAGAGACCAGTCAAAGAACTTGATACTAATGATCATTGGTATCTCAAAATATCCAACATGTTTATTTTTTGCCACTTTCACATGTTTAAATTATTTGGAGACATAGGTTGATAAAGTATGTTTAAGTATTTAAATGTGAGGTAGAGCAGGCATACAGTTCAATCCTCCAAATTTAGACCACCTACATACCATGATATTAGTTGTCCTAAAAGTTTAAGTTCTTAGGAAATGGTGAATTTAATTATTTAACAATTTTTTTTTGGAAAAAAAAAAATTATGGATTCTAGTAATTGTATCAGTCCCTCCCCTCAAGATAAAATAGTGATTGATCATCTATGATGACAAAATTGCTCCGGTGAATTTATGGCTCTCCTTAGATGACCATGCTTCTTTTAAGAAATAGCTTGGGGTGCACTGTCAAGTAGTACCTACATGCCATTTACCTAACCCAGGGATCCCAATCTTTAGGGTGTAGGTGGTAACAACTTTTATACCTGAGTTTGTACTTATCAAAAAACAAACTTATTCTTAAATTTGTCTTGCACCCTGTTAGAGCATCGGCACCAGTTGGTGTATGATAGAAAAAGATGTGAAATTTACACATTTAAGCCCCAAAACTACCCACATCAGTCCTTCTATATTAGGACCTGGCTTTATATTTTTAATAGTTATTGAACTCCAAAGTTTTAGGTTGGTGTTGGGTACATTTGGGTGCATGTTGAATATTTAGGTTGCAACTCTTTGCAGGGTCTTCAACAACATAGTTATGTGACCATCTTCACATCTCTATGCATCCTTGTCAGGCTATTTGCTTTGCTTCCCTTTCTCTTATTTATTTATTTAAATTTTGTCTGTCATAGGTTAAAAAACGATTTCATCAACACTGTACAGCAGCGTGGCGCAGCCATTATCAAGGTACGGAAAGCATCAAGTGCATTGTTTGCTACAAGTGCTGCTTGTGATCACATATGTGATTGGGTTCTCGGGACTCCCAAGGTTGATTCTCTTTCATCTCAAATAGCATTTGATCATGCAGAACTTATTTGCTTTTATATTCTTTTTTTTTTTTTTAAAATATTATTATTATCTTTTGTAAATTTTCCTTTGGCTTTGTAATTCAGGGAATGTGGGTTTCCATGAGAGTGTATTCTGATGGTTCTTATTATGGGATCCCAAAGGATATTATTTACTCTTTTCCTGTTAAATGTGAGAAAGGAAAATGGTCAATTGTGAAGGGTAAGTTCTGTGGCTTCTATATGTTGTAAATGTTACTTCTTTCCTTGAAGAGTTGAACTGCTAATGTTTCTGAGGCTCCAAATCACTATAATCTGCATAGAGGAATATATGCTGTTTGTCAATTATGTCTTCGATCTAAATAATGGTTTCAGAGCAAAGCTCTAGTGGTTGAAGAGAGCAAGGATATATATTTGGAATATATGGACTATAAGTCTATAACAATGAAATGCACAAAGCTCAGAACTCACAGTTACAGAAGAGCAATCAGTTAGCATGTTATATATTCCAAAATGCTGTGAAAAATGGTCCAAATGTTTTAATACTACTTGCATGAGACTATTTCAATGCACTCAGTGTTTGGAACTTGTTTACGCATTGGCAGGGCTCAAGATCGATGACTTCTCTAGGGCAAAGATGAATGCAACAGCCAAAGACCTCATTGACGAAAACGAAGTTACCCATTCATGCCTCAACTAAAAATGAACCCATCTTCCCTTGGAAAATAATAAAGAAGACTTGATAATGCATGAAAAGAAAAAAGGATTTCCAATTTCCATCCTAACTTTATGTACAAATTTTATCAGTCACTTACAAGCTTTGGAACAATGACAGAACAGGATATGTCTTGATTTATCTTATTTCATGTGTTGGCAAAAGTGTATACTAGTTCACCAAGCACCTCCCCAAATCCAATAATCAGTTCCATGTTGCTACTCGTGTTTTCATTGACGTTATATTATTTCATAAGTCCTAAAAAAACATCAAATTTATAAATTTAAAAAAAAAAACTAAATTATTATAGGTCATATAACGAAGAATTTGAATTCACTTACCATTATGCTCAGCTAGACAGCCAACAAATTTTGATTAAATTATGTTTGATCTTATCTAAATAAAATCTAGGGTAAATTTCACAAACCTCCCCTGAGGTTTGTGATAATACTCGACCAGGTCTAAAACAATTTAAAACTTACCACTTTCATCCTCAAAAGACCATTTTGTCTCTAATTCTTATTTCTCTTTTTTCTTTCTCCTGTCTCGTTACTCTCCCTCTCTCTCAACTCCCTTCTCTGAGTTCTCTTTCTTAGAACTCTCTCTCTAACCGGTGAAACCCATCAGCTTTGGTCACCGGAAACACCACTCAGTAAAAGATTTCGCAAATCCCACCGCAGATCGGAACGCCATCAGAACTATTTAACGGACTCCATCCTTCTCAGATCGGAACCCACACGGTGATGATGTTGCTTCGATCTGGTCACCGGGGAAACCCATAAGCTCAGTTATCGGTGTCATCAACACCACCATGCAAGGGTCTTCTTGATTCCCATCGAGTTTGATGCCATCAACGGACTCTGGCCCCTCTCTCTCTTATCAAAGAACCCACGCGGTGGTGGTGATGGTGCTTCGATCTCTCCATTGTCTTTGCAGCGGCGGCGTGGATCTTGGCATGGGCTTTAGATTTCAAATTTGGGCTGTGTTTTTCAGGGGATGATGACCCCGATCTCGTGGTGCTTCGATCTCCTCGTCGTCGTCGTCGTGGTGTTGTTGTTGTTGTATTATTATTATTATTTTTTCTGGTTTCTATTCTGATGTTTACAATGGGGTCTTGGGTGGTTTTGTATTGATTTTCTGTGTTGTGTTTGGTTGGAATTTTTTCTGGTTTTTGGGGATTTTTGTTTGATTTTTCTGGAGATTTCAAATGGGGTTTTTTAGAGATTTTCTGTGTTGTGAGAGAGACGAGAGAGAATAGAGTTGGTATGTTTAGGGGAAAAGTAATCTTTTGGGGACTAAATTGGTGGATTTTAAAATGTTTTGGACCTATCTGGTATTATCACAAACCTCAAGGGAGGTTTGTGGAATTTACCCTAAATTTTAATTAAATTGTGTTCGATGATAAGAAATTGCAAAAAAAAAAAAAAAATATCAAAATTGTAAGTTTTAAGTACAATTCAAGCAAGGCGTTTTATTATACAATTGGTTTGTGGGTTTCAGTTAGCTCAACTAATAAAGTTTCTGATGGTTAAATAAAAGATTTGGGGTTCAATTCCCGTCTACACCAAAAATCAATTAGTGTTTTGGTTTGTGATAAAGAATTATCATCAAGAGCAGACGCTATAGGTTGAAACTCTCTCTAAAAAAAAAAGTTTACAATTGGTTTAATTATGTCTTTTAATTAAACTAATTTTTTAATTTAGGCGTTATCTACAGTAGCAATTTCCATCCAAGAGATAGCGACAAAGACTAAATCGACATGACATTGAAAAATTAATGACCAAATTAACACAATTGAAAGGATATGGATTAAATTGAAATATGATGTAAAGTGTAGGGATCAAATACGTAATTTACCCTAGTGGTATTTAGTTGGCATTTATAATGATTATGCATGTATGTGAAATTATACATTCTAATATTAGGCAAGTATAACAAGTTTAAGTTTTGGACCATGTTTCTCTTCTCTTTTTTGGTGAGTACAATTGTCTCCCTTTTGTGTATGGGTCAGTTTGGTTGGAATGGTGAAAAAGTAAGAGGATAGAAAATTAGGAGAGGATAGAAAAGTTTTTAGTTTTCCTTCATGGTATCTGGTTTGAGAGTAGAAAAGTAGCGGGATAGAAAATATAATTTGTATAAATTTACTTTCACGCCCCTAATAAATAAAAAGAAAATAACAAATTAGAAAAAAAAATACGGATGAACCCCCCACAAAAAAAAAAAAAAAAAAAAAAACCAACCGAATGAAAAGTATAAAAAAGGACAAAAAAACTAAAGAAGATTTTTTTAAAAAAATAGGACAAAAAACTAAAGAAGGAAATTTAAAATATAAAATAAATAAATAAAGGAAACAATTGACACGTAACAAAAAATGACAAAACGGAAAAGAAGCAAAGGAAAAAACAAAAAAAAAAAAAAACCATGAAAACTAGAAAACCCAGCATGTTGTAGTATGCGGATGTGTTAGTCCAAACATTTTCTAACTTGTTTTCCCCCAAATTTAGGGAGAAAACACCTGGACCTCACCAAATTTTTTTTTCCTCTCTTTCTCCTAATCCAACAACCACTAAAAACATTTTCTCTCTACTTTTCTCTCCTTTTAATTTCTATCCTCCCTATTTCACCTCCAACCAAACAGATCTTAGTACGAGAAGAGGAAACTATGCTAGTTCTTTTGTCACAACTTGCCCAAGTGGCAAGTTGTGAATGATGAAGTTGTGAACCTACTACTTTTACTTTATCATTCACAACTTTGCTACAACTCGCCACGTGAGCAAGTTGTGGCAAAGTTGTGATACTAGTATTATTTATATGCTATTGATGTGGTAATAACTGACCCACCATCTTTATTCCATCACTCATAACTCACTAAGTGGGCAAGTTGTGACAAAATTGTGATACTAGCATTATTCATATGCTATTGGCATGGTAACCCACCCACGAAAAGAAAAACAAAATGTGAATTATGAGTTGAGTAAAGGTTCTTTGAAAATGAAGGATAAACAATCTACAATTTGGTAGAGGAAGGGAATAGCAGGAGAAGGACAATGCAATATGATCTCAAGACTATAGAAGCTACATCAATGGAGGCCAGTTACCAACCCCGCCGAGAATAATGAGTGTTCTAGCTTGGAATTGTCATGAGCTTAGGAACCCATGCAGATAGTTCAAGAGCTTGTTACTTTTTTACGAGCAAAAGATCCCATGATCGTGTTCTTATCGGAGACTTGGCCAAATGAAGCATGGTTGGTAAGAATAGGGTGCAAGTTGGGTTTTGATGGAAAGTTTGTAGCTAAGGGTGAGACTCTAAGGGGAGGTTTGGTTCTCTTTTGGAAATCTGCCCTCTCTATCTCTGTTGATTCCTACTCATTTGAATCATATAGACGTTATTGTAGATAAAGGGTCTGAGAATGCTTGGAGGCTCACTAGTGTGGGGTCGATATGAGTATAAATTTGATAACTTCTATTACTCTAATCAATAAAAAATCAATCGTAGGTTAGAGTTGGATTTTATCTCAAATATAAACATATGTATATTCTTAATAATTTGATTTGTCCAGAATTTTTGGGTTTCCCGCCTTAACGCAATAACACCCCAATCAATTCTCCTCCCCCATTAAGTTATTCCTCTCTCCATCAAACCGCTTCATTTGCCTCTTTAATAAATAAATAAAAAAATTACACTTTTTTCGATGTTCTTCATTTTTTTTTTGTTGGTGAAATTGAGCTTAAATTAAATAGAATTAAAGATTACCAAGTCTAGATTAAAAAACACCCCAAGCATCAGCTAATAATTGGTACAAAATACAAGGAGAAGGTCGTGAATACAAAACAAAACTATCACTTGAAGAATATTCTTCCTTGGCCAAAGGGTCCACACATTAATTCCCTTCACGGTAGGTGAGGTGGATCCATGGATGTAAGTTTTTTAAATTTTTCTTAAATATTAATTTAATGCCTTCATGATTTTAGACTTCCCTCTTTAACACCTCTCCATCAATCCGGTTTATTTGCCTCATGACATTAATTTTTTGAGAACTGCTAGAATCACAAACTTTTTTACAAAATTTTTTATAAACTGCTGATGTGGTGAGTGGTTATTGGTAAATAACAAAGTAATGTTAATGGTAGGTGTAGATTAAAACCAATAAAAAGTTGACCACATCACCAGTTTGTAAAAATGTTATAAAATAGAAAATTGTGTCGGTAGCATTATTCTAATTTTTTTTACCTTATTTTTTAGTCTTTTTCATTATTATAGCATTATTTCTTTTAACCTTGTTTTCATGTTTTTTTATTAATTTCATTATTTTTTTCCTTTTTCTTTCTTTGTTCTCTTTTATTGTTTCCTACTTCCCCCGTGCCCCCCCCACACCCCCCCCCCCCCCCCCCCCCCCAAAAATTCTCATCTCTCTTTTATTTTCCTCTTACCAATCATTTATTAGTTTTCCTACTCAATGGTGATTAATTGATGCTTTAACCTCCTCCCCTTACCCCAATTTAGCCATTATTTTCTCCATCAAACCTAAGAACATAAAATTTTTATTTTCTTATTTTCTTTCACTTACGACGTACTTGCATTGAATGACTCCTCATGTTCACTACTTCCTCATTTCCAATACCTCTCCTTCAATGCCTTAGAAACACAAATGATTCTCTTAAAAAAACTGTGAGGGTGCTTTTTTTTCTTAGCACACGGGCCTAAGTAGAGACAAGGATCCCGGGCCAAATACTTGTTGTTTGGTGGACTGGGCTTGGTTTACCGCAGCTAAATGGGGTTGATTTCAAACCAAGTTATGCGTAAGTCACATAAGCTCCTCAAGGCAAAAATGCGATTCCTTCTAAGCAATAAAATACTATTATAAGTGTTTTAGTGTAATAAAAATGACCCTTTACTCTTACAAAATAAGTGAAATAATTATTCACAATATTCTCAATGAAAAAGAAATTGAAATAGAATATTTAAGGCTTATCTTGTGTTGTATAAATATTTAAAAGAGTTCCTTCACTTGGTACCCCGGGCGTACTGTCGGGGTACCCCGGACGTACCGTCGTGGTACCTCGGAGGCCTATAATCCTAGAATACTGATTCTCTAAACTATACGATCTTTTCTCCATGCTTATTATGCAATGGAGTTTTGTCATTTCCCTTTACCTCAATAAGTCCTACAAAAAAAAACGCTATACAATACACATATCTTTAAATAATTATTAGTTTCTTAGAGTAGGATATACATTTTAATACATATACATATATGTAAATGAACTTTATGAGAATGGTTCAATCACGAGGATCTTGGCCCCAATTCTCACAAACTTAGTACTTTTGCACAAGACTTGTGGGATTTGGAACTCAAGTCTAAGTGGCTTTGCTTGGGCATTGCTTTCCAAGATAAATAGGTGAGGAGGATTTAGCTTATTTAGGCAATTATAACTCAAAAGTAAGCAATATATGTATGTGTTGGAAAAGCAAGAAGTAGTAAATGAGCAATGTATAAAGACAGACACAAAATAAATATTAAGGATCCTTAAAACAATATAGAATATCTCATTCCTTTTCTTAATTTGTGAATTACAATGTGCTCACTAAGACGTGATACAAGGTTCAAATAAGCTCAAAATTTACAGACTTAGATTGCTATCCAAGCCTCTAAGACTTGCAAAATTTGAATCTTTTTGAATCCAAGTATGTACTATAATGGCTGTTTCTGGGATACCGGGCGATATTTCCCTACTTTCTTTGAGTTTTGACAAAGTTTTCTCAATGATTTTATTATGATTTCACTACTGCTTAATGCCCCTTCAATGTTGGCTACTTCTCCCTTTTGTAGTGTCACTCTAGGGTTCTGGGGTACCACTGATCCCCCCCTAGGCTCCCTAGGTACCAGAGCCCCTGTTGTTTCAGCCCTTCTGACAACTGATTCTTTCTTTGTTTCTCATAGTTTCCCTCTTTTGGTGTTGTTTTCCCAAAAGCCTCTTGTTGACTTTCCATTCTAAGGCGTCCTTGGAGATCCAAAATTCAATCTCTCTTCCTTCAATGCTTCCACGGCTTTACCTTTTCAGACCTAGCTTTCGGCTGCCCTTCCTTTTTGTCATTTTCCCAAGTGAGCCGAATCCTTCCTTGCCAAATCAAAGGTTTTGCCAGCCACTTCCCCTTATGGTTCATCTTTCTAGATTCCCCGAGGTACCAGCCTTTTGCTCATGAGTTGTCACTTTCCAAGCCCTCTGGTTCTTTGCTGCATCACTAAGCGCTTAAGAAGGACATATCTGTCCTTCGTTTCTTGTGCTTTTTTGGTACTTCTTTTGAGCTGTCTTAATCTCGTCCTGCCTTTGCTACACATCTTGAGGACCTCGAGCCCCTGGCAGTCCCTAGGTATCCTGGCCCAGTTCTTATCACTGAATACCTTTTTGATCTTCTGATCTTGGCGAGCTGAGCTTTCTTCTTCTTCTTCTTTTTTTTTTTTTTCATGGGTTCTAAGGCCTATCCCTTCACAAGTCTTAGGCTTTAAATCTTTTTTAATGGACTTGGGCTTTCTTATGAAATTTTGGTCCTCAACACAAACAAAAAAGGTTTGGCTCCAAGCACAAATAGAAAAATGACACTGTATGCACATGACTTACTTGATTAATTGGACTAAGCAAGTCACGCATAAATGTCATTTTCCTATTGATGGTTGGAGTCCCAAACTCTGTCCCAAACAAAAACAGATATAAATATAAGGAAAGTGTTAAAGCACTAGGAGTTTTAGTGTTTTACTATAATCTGATGTAGTAAAACTTGTAGTACTGTAACATTACTCTAAATACACTCAAGTTTGTTTTGTTAAATCCAGCTAAAATGAAATATTCTTTAGCATAAATAATTTGTAAAAGACGATTAATTCTAATATATTAACTTGCATAAATTGTAAAGAAAAAAAAATAGACCTTTACAAATTAATTACATATCCTGCACTATGCAACTAGTATCATATGATAAAGAAAGTATTTACCTTGGTTGAGGTGGTTCGAAGTGGGTGTTGCATTCAAGGGAATTATTTGATAACGTAATTTTATTTTCTTATTTTTCTCCTTAGTTTGATTGGAAAACAAACATAGGGATAGGTTATTTTCTTTCATTAAGGAGATCTCTTATTATCAGGGGCGAAACTAGGATTCAAATTTAAGGGGGGGGCCGAAGTTCTTTGTTCAAAAATTTTAAAATTCGAATATCATTACTAGAGGTTGATAGTGTTGCATTATTAGCATTAACTCATTAATTATTATTTGTATTTGTATTTGTATTTTTTTTTAAATCAATAATAGGATTTTATAATTAAGAGTTTTGTAAGTCAATTGACACGTCTTAATATTTTTAAGGTTAAAATAATGTATGGATGGAGCGATCAACATGTGGCATAGGAATTGTCTCTATGGCTATGAGTATGGGGTCATTTGAGAGGGGCATAGAGCTCTCAAGTGAGAGGGAAAATTTGGGTAAAGGTTATTGGGTTTTTGTAATTTTTTTTTTTTTTTTTGCTAGGATTTGTAATTGATTTTTTGTTGTTATTATTTTTGCTTAGACAAGATTTATGATTTGTTCAAAGATTTTTCTTATTATCCAGATATGCACATTTTTTTTAATAGATTTTTCTTGTTATCTATTTGTTGGATTTCTTGGGTCAATTTGTAAATCTTTTGGGAAAGGGGGGCCAAGTATATAAATTTCAGAGCTAGAATTAAAATTCTTTTTGTTAATATACATGCTAGTATATTTTTTTTCAAAGGTTGAAAGGGCGCGGGGGGGGGGGGGGGGGGGGGGGGGGTGGGGGGCATGGCCCCCCTCAGCCCTTAAATAGTTCCGTCACTGCTTATTATACTTTTGCATCTCTTGTGCAAGTTGCTTTGGCATCTAAAATTAATGCCTTGTTGTAAAAGTATCTTTTTATATGCTTTGCTTTCATTCATATATTTTTTATTGATGTATCACACACACACACTTATGCGCTGCAAGTTAGGATTGTTTTGTGAAGAAATCTACTAAAAAGCTGTTTATTGATCTGTTTGTTTTTGAGAAAACGGAGTACCTTGACTTGCTTAAGAAGGGCCTCGTTGTTTTCTTTTCTATTGCTTTATTTTGAAAGCTTATTTCATACATAGAACCGTTTTAGGATCTGTTTGTTTTCATGGAGCATCTTGAATTGCTTCTAAAGTGTCTCGTTGTTTTGTTTCCTATTACTTTCTATTGGAAGCTTATTACAAGTGGAGATTCTGAAAGATAGAGAAGGAGCCAACAAAAGTATTGGGCACTGGTGCTGCAGGCATGCTAGCTCAATATGATATTCTATTGGCTTTTCTTGGTCCTCGCTAGAATTATTATTATATCTCCAACTTAGATAGCTGAGCCTAGAACTTTATTTATTTTCGCTGAATTTCTGAACCATATTTATCTAGATTTTATTCTAATTGACAAAAATGAATGTTCTCCTAATATGAAACCTCAAAAGTTCCTTTTTTGCGTGATTGCTTAATCCAAATCTGCTTGTATGCTTGTGGATACTTGTTTTCTTTTTTCCTTCTTTTGGTATCTTTAGCTCATATATACATATTTCATTTATTTGTTTTGTTAGAATAATGGTTAAATAATTACTATTTGTTTTTGAAAAGGCAACGCTTAAATAATGCCACTGTTTTTATTTGAAAATGAGTTTAAATGACTTTTCTGTAGATAATCTAAAGAAATATTTAAAATTGTAACTGTTTTGTTATTGTTATAATCATTATTATCATATACATTGAGGTCTTTTCCAAATAGTTGGAAAGAATGAGAATTGAAAGAAAAGAGTATCTTATATCAAGATGACTGTTGTTACATGTCACTATATCAAGGACTATGTTAGGACATATGTGAATTATGTTAGGAACATATGTCAATATAAAATTAGCTAATCCTTTGACAAAACGCACTTAACTTGTAATCTAGGATGTGTTTAATACTTCAAGGAATAAGGTTTTAAGTCCAAGTGTTAAAACCATGCAAATCTGTCCAAGAATTAGGTGAAGAAGGGCTGGATTTTAACGCTTGACAGCTAGCTCAAAAAATAGCATCTATCGAGATTTATGAAAATCAGATTTTTAGTTCTGATTTTCGTCCAATCCATGTATACATGTTTGGGCTTTCTTTTCTCACAACCCTAAAAATATATAAAGATTATTTTAAAGGCCGTCACAGCTTATGCAAGTGAGTGCAACTTGATGCAAAGGTTTTTCACAAGCATATTGTGATCGGAGACAATTTGCCCTAGCTCATCTTTTCTTCAAGAAGTTGCTACGTTTGTACGCCATAGGGTTTTATAACCAAAGAGTTTCGTGATTTTCATCGTGTTGATGAACTTTGCAGCCAACATCCTTCTCAAGTTGGTGGTTAGTCACGTACTTGGATCCGTGCATCAATTGGTTAGTCACGTATTGGGAGCTGTGCATTGAAAATGAGAGATTGTCACTACAAAACAAGTCCAATTGGGTATTGTGGTAAGGGTTCAACAGTAGGTTGGTATAAGGTACTAAGATTCCTTTACTTGTAACCGCTTGTTGTGATAATAGTGGATTCTCGAGAGTGGTGACCTTAAAATCACCAGGTGAGGTTTTTGCCTTGGAGGTTTTCCCCATTCGTAAACAAATCACTGTGTCAACTTTATTTTTCGCTGCGTATTAACTTAGTTGGTGATTTGTTTGTGCTACCACGCGTATTGCATGTTAATTAACTTAATTAATTCACTTGTCTAATTAACCAAGTGAATTTGATTTTCAATTATGTAGTGTGTATATCAAAATTTTGATTTTGTTCGACAGGGCAAATAGGTTATGCCATCCTTCCAATGATTGAAAGGGGAGTCTGTAGAAAGGGAAAATTCCCGACCTATCACAAGCTGACACGTCATTCTATCAAGTCCACAAAATACAGTTAATTATAAAGTATCACGCATGGCAACTAGGTTTTGTTATCAATACTCAGAAACCAATAGAAATTTGCCAAGTGTCATTGAAATAAACCAATCACACATCAGCACGTGTAAGCGATGACACAAGCAAGCCAGCACGTGTAAGCGATGACACAAGCAATCCAGCACGTGTAAGCGATGACACAAGCAATCCAGCACGTGTAAGCGATGACACAAGCAGTCCAGCACGTGTAAGCGATGACGCAAGCAGACTAATCAGGCTGTGACATGTGTCACCAATCAGACTCCGCCACGTGTCGCTCACCTACCTCTAAACTCCTATAAATAGAAGCCTTCCCAAGACATCAAAAGGAGGAGATCAGAGGCCAGGACATCTTAGAAGGAGAAGCCATCTAGAGCATAAGCAACATCAAAGAAGATTCAGAAGTATTGAAGCTCTGCTGGAATCAAGCCCTGAAGCCTCCAGGAACTTCAAGAACTTCAAACTCAAATGCAAGGAACATTCAAAGCAGAATCATCTAAACTACCTGCCTAGATCTTCAAGTTCACTGGAATCAAGCTCAAAAGCCTCCAGAAACCTCAACAAACCACAAATCAGTAAAGCTCTACGGATTCAAGCCTCTAAAGCCCCGAAGAACTCCTACCACAAACCTTCAAATACGAAGAATATTCAAAGAGGAATCATCCAAATCATATTCCTAGATCTTCAAATTCACTGGACTCAAGCTCAAAAGCCTCCAGAAACCTCAACAAACCATAAATCAACGAAGCTCTATGGATTCAAGCCTCTAAAGCACCGAAGAACTTCCACCATAAACCTTCGAAGACGAAGAACGCACCAAGAACACGAAGAACACCCCAAGAACACGAAGAACACGAAGAACATGAAGAACAAAGGATTTCTAACAAGCTCATAGCCAGAGATTCCTTGTAATTCTGTTTCAAAGGTTTTCGATCCATTCTTCAACCAAATTGAAGTATATTTGGTGTTCGAATCAAAATCACACCACCACAATTCTAATCAACAAATCTTTCAAGGAGATCGAATCAGAGGATCACTCTTTTGTAATCACAGAGAATTGTACCACACATTTATCAATACAAATTCGCATTTGTGAAACTATTTTACTCGTTTGATTTATTTCGAACTAGAAATTTAGTCGTCCACATATTCTGGCACGCCCGGTGGGACCTCTCTGCCTCTCATCTCATTCTCCTTCAAAGAAAGAAATCTTCATCACCTTGCTACCAACTTCAATGGCCTCTAGCAAGAACATTCAAGCTTCAACAATAGCTACTTCAACTAAACTTGGTACGGCTACCACTAACAACTGCATTGGTGTAATCAATTGTAGCCAACCCAAAGCAAACAATCAAGTTCAATCTCAATCAACCAAGGAATCCAAGGTTCAGGCAATCATCTCCTTAGACCCTCTTACAAGAAACAAGGTCATCAACAAGGACATCTCCACCTTGGAACACCTCAAGTATGGGGGCAAATCCCCTTCTTCCTTCAGGAGAAGTTGGTCACATGATTTCTCTCCCATTAAAGGGAACCTAAAAGATGAGATTTCACGTACTCACTTCAAATCATTTCCTTCTCCATCATCTTGGGAAGTTGTATCAGTCATGATGACTAACACCTCTACCATGGAAGAAAAGATGGCCGAAATGGAGCAAAGTGTCGTCCTTCTCACAAAAGCACTTGAAGATAAGGACCTCCAAATTGCAACTTTAATGAACAAGCTCGAAGTACAAGATCTTGGTGAATCAAGCCATGGTCATAAATTCACATCTGCAAAGGATGACGAAGGGAGAGAAATTGAAAACACTCCCCAACGAGAACAATCTACTTCGGTTGCTTCGTTGTCAGTCCAACAATTACAGGACATGATAACAAATAGCATCCGAGCACAATATGGAGGTTCTTCTACAAGTTCTCTCACATATTCAAAACCTTACACAAAGCACATTAACAGTATGAGAATGCCAAATGGGTATCAACCCCCCAAGTTCTTGCAGTTTGATGGCAATGGAAATCCTAAACAACACATTGCCCATTTTGTGGAAACTTGTGAGAATGCAGGGACTCAAGGAGCTCTCCTTGTAAAGCAGTTTGTCCGTTCACTCAAGGGGAATGCCTTTGATTGGTACACAGACTTAATACCCGAGTCAATTGACAGTTGGGAGCAACTTGAAAGAGAATTCCTTGACCGATTCTATAGCACGCGTCGCACTGTGAGCATGATGGAGCTAACCAATACCAAGCAATGGAAGGATGAGCCCGTCATTGATTACATCAATCGGTGGCGTTCTTTGAGTCTAGATTGCAAGGATAGACTTTCTGAAATATCTGCTGTAGAAATGTGCATCCAAGGCATGCATTGGGGACTTCTTTACATCCTTCAAGGGATAAAGCCTCAAACATTTGAAGAGTTAGCAACTCGTGCGCACGACATGGAGTTGAGCATTGCTAGTCATGGAAGTACAAACCCTCCTATACTTGAGGAAAGCAAAAAGGAAGTAAGGAAAAATGAAAGGAATGCAAAATTCAGCCTCAAAGACTCAATGGTTGTTAACACTGCCGAAGTCAAGGTTCCAAGAAGAGGAGCAAATGTAAATGAAAAACGGCTTGAAGGATGGCAAAAGAACGAGGTGCGTCGTCTAACTTTTAAGGAACGTGAGCAAAAAGTATATCCGTTCCCCGATGAAGATGTGCCAAACATCTTAGAACAATTATTGCAATTGAAACTGATTGAATTGCCAGAATGCAAGCGACTAGAAGACATGGGGAAAGTTGATGACCCTAACTATTGCAAATATCATCGCATCATTGGCCACCCAATTCAAAAATGCTTTGTCTTCAAAGAACAAATCATGAAGCTCGCCAAAGAAAACAAGATTGATCTAGGCTTTGATGAAGTTGTTGGGTCAAACCACGTGACCGTTGCTTGTGATGTACTTCCAACTCTCGGGCAAGGGGCAAACATCAACGAAGTTTACAAATTGATTGACAATGATGACATAAGGATCGACCCCATCAATGGGAAGTTCCTTAAACACTTCTACACTTGAAAAAAAACTGAGGATTGCTCCTCGGTAAGAGCTTAAACTACCCACTGTAACGCTGCAAAGGTACATGATGTCTTCCCATTGCCTTTGAAAGCGTACCAATAAGGAGAAAATAATCCCACTCTATGTCACCAATTGCTAGTGTGGCGTAGTGGTTGGATGCCCATGTCACCCTTGAGAGGTCTCGGGTTCGATTAGTGGTGATACCCACTATTACACACTGAGCCCACCTTTTTGCAAAAAAAAAAAAAAAAAAAAAAAAAAAACAAAACAAAACAAAGAAAAAAAAAATCATCAAAAAAATCATTCAAAAAAAAAAAAAATCTTTTGAACTACGTAATGACTTGATCCCTCTCCGGGGTACGTAGGCAGCTTAGTACTCTTCCTTAAGTTCAGTCACATGAAAAAAAAAAAAAATGATTGCTAATCTAGCTTAAGGAGTTTTCCCAGTGGTCATCAATATGCTTTTGAGATCCCTTTGATTGGTGGGCATTGCTTAATATCAGTGAATTGCTCACTACATGATGCTCGAAGATCATTGTGGTAGAAAATGACAGCTGCAAAGAATTGAAAATGAAGTTTGCATGGCATTGCCCCTCTTCTGTGGACATCCTCCCACATCTCTAAAGTATGCTTTGCATTACTTATCTCTTGGGGGCATCTTCTTGTACATTGCAAGTCTAAGCTACATCGCCTCTCTTCTAAGTTGTGCCACTTCACAACTCTGAAATTTGAACCACATCATCTCCCTTCTGAGTGATGCTGTTTCACATCATGTCTCTGAAATCTGGACAATGTCACCTTCCTCTAGCATCTGAAGTTGGTGTTGCGTCATCTCTCCTCTAAGGACATATTTGTGCAATGTCAAAATTTTGACGGCATCTCTTTGCATCCTCAAAGTCTTGATGGGAGCTTCTTGAAACTTCAAGGTTTTGTTGGCATCTCCTTGCATCTTCAAAGTCTTGTTGGCATCTCTAAAATCTTGATGTCTGGCAATAATACTATGTTTGAACTTTGTCGCCTCTAAAAATTGGCGCTAATACAACTTTAAAGGCCAATGATGGTGCGACTTCATAGCAAATGCAAGTGTGAATATTGCTTCATGACAAAGATGAAATGTTGACGTAGCTTCATGGCAAAGATGAAGTGTTGACATAGCTTCTTGGCAAAGATGAATGTTGACATGGCTTCAGTGCAAATAATGGTGTGACTTCATAGCAGATGAAGTGTTGACGCGATATCATGTCAAAAACAAATATTAGCATGGCTTCAGTGCAAATAAAGTGTTGACGTGGCTCCATGACAAAGCTAAGTGGTGAAGTGACTTCGATGCAGAGGAAAATATAGATGCAGCTTTGATGCAAATGCAAACTTTGTGCAGCTTCATGATAAGAACAATTGGCGTGGTTGCACTGCAAGAATAAGTGCCAGTAAGGACTAGTGCTAGTATTGCTTCGTTGCCGATACCAGGGCCAATACTACTTCAAAGACAAGTACTGGCGATAGTATTGTTGCGCAGTTGAATATCCTTATGGAAATGTCATTGCAAAGACGAGTACCACTAATAGATTGTTGTTGCAGAAAAAAAAAAAAATGTAATAACATGAAGGTATACGTCACTGCAAAAACGTTGCTATCAATGAAATACAAAGCCAGCAAATGAAGGCAAATGCTTCCTTGAGAACGTCAGTGTAAAGTTTGATGTCAAAACCCAAATATCAAGGAGCTGCAAAACAAAAACAAGCAACAAAAAATTTTGTCAGGGAAAAGATTTCATAGCACATAATATATATATATATATATATATTGATTGAAAGCAGAACAATAAAGTTGAAGGTTGAGAATGCTTAAGTGATAAACTGGGAGATTCACGTACTCTTTATATAGAGAAGGCAGCCAGACTATCAAATGGTTCCACCAACCAGCCAATGTGAAAACATCTAAAGTTTAAAAGTCAGATTTTGCAAGCTCAAATGCACTCAAAATCAAGGAAGTCTGCACCGTATTTTGAAATGAAAGATGACATACAGAAAACGGTAGCTCATCACCTACCTTCTGACCCTCAAGTCCAAGCACAGGCACTGCGTTGTCAAAGCCGCCCATAAAAAGAAAAGAAAATTCATCACAGACAAATTGTCACCCACGGTCTTCTCTTCCCATTTGTGACAATCCAAAGATCATTTCACAAAACTGACCCAACAGAGATCTTAAACGGACAAAGATCTACAAAACCCAGGAAGATCATCAGCAATGGAGCTACCACGCGCCACCACGCGCCGCTGAAATCGCGCGATGACGAAATGGCTGTCCCTCAAAACGGTGCAAATCTGTTCACAAATGCATAAAACTGAACCTACAGGAGTCTTCTACGGCCTTAGATCGACAAAACCTGAAAATTTCAGGCCCAGAAATAACGCCACGCGCCGCCACGCGCCGTCAGAAGGTCCAGTGATGGCTGCCCTCAGCAACACGCGCTCTCACGCGCCACTCTCAGCTTTTTCACGCGCGTACACGCGCCGGCTGGTAGTCACGCGCTTCACGCGCCTCAAGCGCTGACACGCGCGCTCAGGACTATGACGTCATGGATGACGTCATCTTCCACGGCTTGACCCGGTTGACCAAACCGACCCGGTTGACCAAACCGACCCGGTTTGACCCGCTCATCCTGACCCGGTCCGAACCGCCTGAAAAAAAAAAAAAAAAAAAAGGGGCTTTGACCAAGTGGAACTTTGACCTTGACCAAAAAGTCAAAATTTTCAAGACGGACCTGTCCCACTCAGTTTTTCGAGTACATTCCGTTTTTAGGATCCGTTTCTTCATTCAAGACTCGGAAATCGTGCAAACAGTCCAATTTCCAAAAATTTGACTTTTGCACAAATCTTGACCAAAAGTCAAAATTTTCAAGACGGACCTGTCCCACTCAGTTTTTCGAGTACATTCCGTTTTTAGGATCCGTTTCTTCATTCAAGACTCGGAAATCGTGCAAACAGTCCAATTTCCAAAAGATTGACTTTTGCACAAATCTTGACCAAAAGTCAGAATTTTCAAGAAGGGCCTGTCTTGTCCAATTTTTTGCGTAGATTCCGATTTTGGGGTCTATTTCTTCATTTGAGAATCTAAAATTGCTCAAATGGTGTGATTCTGCAACTGTTGGCTTTAATGTGAACTATGACCGAGAATCATGATGACCGAGCAAGGCTTGTCCTATTCAGATTTCCGCAAAGATTCTGATTTTGAAATTCACTTATTTGCTTTGGACTTAGTAACCACTAATCTGACCCACTTCTCCGAAGTACTAGCAATGTACAAAACTTAAGCTCCCAAAATCAAAATTGGAGATTCATCCATTTGGTCAGGATTCCCTCAAGATTATCCTCTATACTTCATCAAGGCTTCTCTTTCAAAAAACAGACGAACTGTCACAAGTATGTCCTAAACTGGGAATTACTTCGGGTCACCAATTCAACCACTCCCGTTTGGTGCCTACCAGTCTCCAACCTACCATTCCCATTCGGTGCCTACCATTCTCATCCGCCGTTCTCACCAAAAATTCCTCATCCACCAAAAATTTTTCATCCGCCATTCTCAACTACCTATCTACCATTCTTCATCTCTTCGCTATAAATAGAGGGTTCAGATTAATTGAAACTCATCAAGAAAAAAAAAACACTGAATCATGAAATGAGGATTCGATTCTTTCAAAATTCCAAACCCTCATTCTCACAGCCATTTCTCGTTATAGCCTCATCATTCTCAACACCGAGCAACCAACATTGCTTCATAATCAGTTTGAAATTAACCCTCTCATGGCTCAGTAGAAATCCTCTTCACAACATCATTGTAGTTTTGAGATCCAAACAAGTTTTGTTTCTCCCCTTAACGACCACATTTGTTCATAAAATTATTCATAACAAGGCCTGCATCGACCTTCCATGCTTCCTCGGATTTGGTTGACCAGGACATCTAAGTCCAGCAGAGACACCTGTTCCTAAACTCATGGCTCTCGTAGTCTCTCTCCAATTGCCTGGTCTTCCAGCAGAAGCAGTGGTTCGGAACAAACAGCAACTTGGCTGGTTTCTAAGACCAGAATCACAAGTTAGCTCCATCTTTCATTTTTCTGTGCTTTTCCAACAAGCGACAACAGATGAAGATGGTAAAAAGTGTTGGGGTATCCCACAGATTATCCTCCATCCAATGCTTACGATGGCCACCAAGGTACCAGCTCATCAAAGATCAGCCTTTAGGGCCGGTAAATGGTCACCAAAGCCTTGTTCCATGTCCCCACCAGTGTGGGACCCAAAGGTCATCGTTGCTAGTATCGTAGAACCCGTTTTTCTGGAATTACTCCAACTTAAATTCCACTTGAAGTATTTCAGAAAGTACTTTTCTGAAATTACTTCAACTTAACGTCCGTTGGCATGGTCCCATCACACAGGCGCATTATATGACCGGCCACCGGACCTCACCCAGCATGCAGTCGGTCCCATATCCCAAGGTGTACTCCCTAGAAGCATCTGCACTAGAGAGTCCTCAACATACAGGACCAGCACCATGGAGTTGTGTGTTTCACCCATTCACTTAGCTTCATCCCCATCTTCTACACCCTGTGATCGCCACCAACGATCCAAAATACTCTTGTGAAATTACTTCGGCTTAACCTCTGTTGAGAAGGCTCGGTCACGCAAGTGCATTCAAAAACAGGCAGACCCCTTTTCGGTTTCATCAAAGCCTTTCATCTGGGTGGGTTTACTCTTCAGAAATTACCTCATCCTGTTGAAAGCTTCACCACCTTCAGGTACTTCACTTAAAAAGTCAAATGTAAAAATTTGTTTTCGAAACTCATTCCCGCACCACACTCCGAAACTGTGTGCATGAACGAGTCTCGAAGGGGCATTTGTAGAGAGGGAAAATTCCCGACCTATCACAAGCTGACACGTCATGCTATCAAGTCCACAAAATACAGTTAATTATAAAGTATCACGCATGGCAACTAGGTTTTGTTATCAATACTCAGAAACCAATAGAAATTTGCCAAGTGTCATTGAAATAAACCAATCACACATCAGCACGTGTAAGCGATGACACAAGCAATCCAGCACGTGTAAGCGATGACACAAGCAATCCAGCACGTGTAAGCGATGACACAAGCAATCCAGCACGTGTAAGCGATGACACAAGCAGTCCAGCACGTGTAAGCGATGACGCAAGCAGACTAATCAGGCTGTGACATGTGTCACCAATCAGACTCCGCCACGTGTCGCTCACCTACCTCTAAACTCCTATAAATAGAAGCCTTCCCAAGACATCAAAAGGAGGAGATCAGAGGCCAGGACATCTTAGAAGGAGAAGCCATCTAGAGCATAAGCAGCATCAAAGAAGATTCAGAAGTATTGAAGCTCTGCTGGAATCAAGCCCTGAAGCCTCCAGGAACTTCAAGAACTTCAAACTCAAATGCAAGGAACATTCAAAGCAGAATCATCTAAACTACCTGCCTAGATCTTCAAGTTCACTGGAATCAAGCTCAAAAGCCTCCAGAAACCTCAACAAACCACAAATCAGTAAAGCTCTACGGATTCAAGCCTCTAAAGCCCCGAAGAACTCCTACCACAAACCTTCAAATACGAAGAATATTCAAAGAGGAATCATCCAAATCATATTCCTAGATCTTCAAATTCACTGGACTCAAGCTCAAAAGCCTCCAGAAACCTCAACAAACCATAAATCAACGAAGCTCTATGGATTCAAGCCTCTAAAGCACCGAAGAACTTCCACCATAAACCTTCGAAGACGAAGAACGCACCAAGAACACGAAGAACACCCCAAGAACACGAAGAACACGAAGAACATGAAGAACAAAGGATTTCTAACAAGCTCATAGCCAGAGATTCCTTGTAATTCTGTTTCAAAGGTTTTCGATCCATTCTTCAACCAAATTGAAGTATATTTGGTGTTCGAATCAAAATCACACCACCACAATTCTAATCAACAAATCTTTCAAGGAGATCGAATCAGAGGATCACTCTTTTGTAATCACAGAGAATTGTACCACACATTTATCAATACAAATTCGCATTTGTGAAACTATTTTACTCGTTTGATTTATTTCGAACTAGAAATTTAGTCGTCCACAGAGTCATGTTGGGTCCTGATCAGCCTGTAACTCTACACTTGTTTGATAATATTGAGTAGGCAGATGAAGCCTTGAATGAGATAAAAATGGAATTGATTGATGCTGCCTTTCCTCTTCTAAAAGGTATGTCTCTTATCTTGAGAGATAATTCTAGGTAGATAGAATTATTCTCTCCCCTGAGGTTTCTTAAACTGTCATGAATATGTTTGGATAAGTGTGATTGCTACCACGAACATTGTTGAAGCTTGTAAAGATGTCAATATTGTTGTTATGCTTGGTAGATTCCCACGGAAGGAAGGTATGGAAAGGACAGATATGATGTCTAAAAATATGTCTATGAACATGGCTTAAGCTTCGGCCTTTTGCAAGCATGCTGCTGTGGATTGCATGGTGACCTCATAAATGCACTTGAGTGAGTAGATATGATATAACATATATAAGATTTTAGAGACACCCACATTAGTTTCTGTTAGTATTGAACCAAAAGACAAAGCTCCAATTAAAAACCCCAGCAATAAAAATTTCAGCATAACAATCATCCACACGATAGCACGAAAGTAGTAACAACATGTAAAAAGGGAAACAAAAAACATTAAGCAAAAGAATAAAGCACAAAAGAGCTGGGATTTAGAGATACCTTAACCGAATCATCTAGGTTTGTCAGTATTTATATACTATGAGGAGAGGAAGACAAGAAGGAAGGAAGTCAGATAGGCGACCGTTACTGCAAAATCGTGGAGCAGGAAGGTTGGGAGATTTTCACAGGTTCAAATGGTATCAGACTCCTTCCCTCCATGGTTTCAAACGTTCTGGTTTTCCTTAGGTTGAAACGATGTGAAACTGTAGAGCAGAATTTCAAACCGTCTGTTTGTCCTTGAAACGATGCATAACCGTAGAGCAAAGAGGTGAGAGAAATTCAAACTGTCTAATTGTCCTTTTCTTTTGTTCCCATTCCCCATGTTTTCTTCAAAATCCTTTGTGAAAACCTTTTTCATGGTTTCAAATTTCCTGTTTATTCTTAAGTTGAAAAGGCTTTGGGTTTGGGCTTTATAGTGGAATTAAATAGATAAGAAGTGGGCTTTATGGTAGAGATAGGGCTGTGATTTATTATATAGATTTACTATTATTCTGAAATTATAGATTTCTTATTATTTTGAAATTTAAAAAACTATTTTAAAATTATAGGACAAATAAAAAAAAAATGGAATTAACATGGACGTTGACGTGGCTCAACTTGAGCACAGTAACATATGTGGAAGTTTATGAGGACTTGTCATGTGGTCCTCTAATTTTGCATTTAGCTTGTTCTTTTTTTTTTTTTTAACGCTTTGTATTAAAATTTTTTTACTGTCACCCAAAAGATTAAATTAACTTATTTTTACTGTTATCTCATTAATTACCAAAACTTACACCACTCATTTCTCTCTTGTTCATGTTTTTTAGCATATTCATCGTTTTAGTATTAAAAAAAAATGAAAAAAAAAATCAAGGACTAGTCTAACTAACCAGATAAGGTCATAAGGATTGTAAAATAAAATGCATTGTTTCACTAT
Organism: Lithocarpus polystachyus; assembly: GCA_033629205.1. NCBI lineage: Eukaryota > Viridiplantae > Streptophyta > Magnoliopsida > Fagales > Fagaceae > Lithocarpus > Lithocarpus polystachyus. The sequence goes on from CM066165.1 coordinate 36,689,604, forward strand.
TACCTAAATAAAATACCTAAGATTGGCAAAGCATTTGTAAGAGAGAGCAAGAGAGGAATTTGAGAGGCCACCATCGTCATTATGCTGGCCTCCCATCACTATCAAGTTTTCAAAACTCCTATAGGTAAATTTTTTTTTGTTGCTTTTTATGATGAACTCATTACTAACAAAGTTTTTTAACAATTATGCTATAATATATGTACAATATTCTTCAAAACCATCTTACATAAAACATTACAATATTATCTGTACATCGCACAGACAACTTACTAATTGAATTAAACAAAAAATCATACATATAAACCCATAAATTAAATAAGACTTACTTATTAATAGAAGAAAACCCAGCCCATACCCAACAATTATATAATTACTAAAATACCCTTGACTATAGAATAACTAAATAAATATAAAAACCTAATTAACTATTGTGGATACCTATTCTTGGGCTTTGCCTGTAACGTTAAGCTTCCAAAAGAATTTTCCTTTTAATTGAAAGCAATTCTAGGGCTACTCTGTTCATGTCCATTCTGTCTATAGGAGATTGTGCTGAACATGCAAGTCCAATTTGAAAGACCGATATCAAGCATTCAGTCTGTCCACTTGTCCAGTCACTCCAACTTGAAACCATGTTATCATTTTCCCCTACTTTGTTGAAAATTGAATGGTCCACAATCTCCATCACTCGTCCCGGCAATGCCAACTTAACAAAGTTGTGAAGGTTCAGGTCATCTTTGAATAGTTTATCAGTGGGTCTTCTTCCAATTAACATCTCCAATAAGAGGATCCCAAAGCTGTACACATCCCCATTAGTTGAAAGTTGACTACCCATTCCATACTCTGCAAAAATTTAGAGCACTTTCATACACAAAGAACAATTCTTACTCAATGCTATTAAACTAGTGATTTAGTGAAGTCTGTATATAAATATTCTATACGGGGCATCCCTATTTTGATTATAGATGCATTCATTATACGTTAATACTTTTACAATTGAGTGAAATCATGATACATTACCTGGAGCAGCATATCCAACGGTTCCCTTAATCCCTGCTGAGCTTAATTGATTAAGAAAAGCTTCCTTCCCAGATTTCGAAAGGAGTCTAGCCAAACCAAAATCACTTATATGAGCAATCATATCATCATCGAGAAGAATATTGCTTGGCTTTAGATCACAATGAATAATAGGGGTTTGGCAGTGATGATGAAGATAAAGCAAAGCCAAAGCCACGTCTATAGCAATGTTGATTCTTTGAAGAAGATTTAAACTTCTCAATTGCTTGAGCCCATCTTCAGGATGTAATCGCATCTCCAAGCTTCCATTTGGCATGAACTCATATACTAAAGCTTTAAAATCATTGCCCTTAAAATCAATACTCGAACAAGCAGTCAAAATCTTAACGAGGTTTCGATGCCGTATGTTCCTCAAGGCTTCACATTCGGCAATGAAACTCTTGGAAGCTCCTTGCTTTTGAAGATTGAGTACCTTGACTGCAACATGTGTTTCGTCTGGACCAAGTTTTCCTTTAAAGACACTACCAAAATTACCTGAACCAATCAAATTCTCCAAAGAGAATCCATCAGTTGCATTGTGTAATTCTTTATAAGAGATCTTTTGGTAGGAGGGTCCAAAGGTGGAAATGGAAAGGCTTTTTTTCTTCGACTTTTTCAACCAGGAAAGAGCCATCAAAGAAAACAATGTCAAGCAGAAAGCAGCTGCAATGCTTATTGCCAGTATCAATTTAAAAGCAAAATGCTTTTTGTGTTTCTTGGATCTTCGAATGGGGCATGCAGGCAAATGCAGCTCTTGGATCCCCCCACAAAGACCAGTGTTGCCTTTGACTTCAACTGCACTAGCATTTCTGAAGACCCCTTCTACAGGTACATCTCCCTCAAGATTGTTGAAAGACAGGTTTAAAGTTTGTAACACAGGAAAATTAGCCATATAGCTTGTGATTTGGCCGGACAAGTTGTTGTGGGAAAGATCAAGATATTGAATACCTTTTAACTTACTTAGGTCGGGAATGGTTCCTTCAAAGGAGTTGCCTTGCATATAAAGTGTTTCTAAGGCCAAACAGTCCCCTAGCTGGGCTGGAATCTCTTTGGAAAATTTGTTGTATGAAACGTCTAGTAAAACAAGAAGTTTCAGGTTTCCAAAATCTGGTGGTAAAGAACCGGTCAAGGAGTTATGAGACACATTAATTTGGACTAGAGGAAGGCCAAAAAGTTGCTCAGGTATGGTGCCATTTAATTTATTATGGCAAAGGCTTACAACTTGCAGGTACCTTCCAAGACTAGTGGGTATGCTCCCTTCTAAGTTGTTATTGAACAAGTGGAGATGTAGTAATTGAGTCATGTTGCCAACGGAAGACGGGATCACCCCAGTCAATTTGTTTCCATACAAGGACAACTTGTTCAAGTTTGTGAGCTTTCCAATTGAAGATGGAATATTCCCTGTTAACAAGTTAGATTCCAGGTCAAGTTCAGTTAGTCTAACAAGATTTGATATTCGTGTAGGTATGCTCCCACCAATAGAATTGCCACCTAGCGCGAGCCATAATAATTGGATTGAGAGGTTTGTTATGGAGTTAGGCAGCTCACCTCCAAGCTGGTTGTTGCTGACACCCAGATGGTATAACTGGCTGCAATTGTTCAAAGAACTCAGAAAACTCAAATCATAAACTGAGTTATTTCCAAGAAGATTATTAAAAGCAGTAAACCATCGAAGATTTCGTAGATTACTAAAAATCATAGGTATGGTTCCTGTGAAATAATTTTTTCCAAGATCAAGCGTTTGAATGTCTGACACATTGGACAATGAAACTGGAATTGTTCCTGTAAATTGGTTTGCTCCTATTAAAAGTTTCTGCAGATTTGGAAGAGCAATGCCCAAGTCGAGGTTGAGGTTACCAGTGAAGTAGTTATTAGTCAAGGCAATACGTGTGAGCAATGATAAATTGTATAGGGAAGGTGGAAACACCCCAGAAAGATGATTTTGTGATACAATAAAAGATGTCAAGCTTTTCATTTGGGCTACTGTATTTGGAATTTCTCCCTCCAAATAGTTATATAAAAACGAAAGATTTTGGAGAGAGGACAAGTTCCCCAGAGAAGGTGGGAACCTTCCACTTAGACGATTGTTGTCAAGAATTAGCATCTGAAGTTTTGACAAAAAGCCAAGTTCTGAAGGGATTCCTCGTACTAAATCGTCGTACTGGAGATCAAGATACTGTAGGTTGGAACAGTGAGAAAGATTGACTGGAATTTCCCCTCCCAATATTGGATTATGACTCAGGTTCAAATTTCCAAGCCTGGTCAAGTAACCAACTTCTGAGGGAATTCCACCATGGAAAGAGTTACTTGCAAGGTTGAGGGATCGAAGGAAAGAAAGATTTCCAATGTGGGGTGATATGGTGCCTACCAACTTATTGTTTTTTAGGTCCAAACCAATGACTCTTTGGTGTTTGTTGCCACAAGTGACCCCAACCCAGTGGCAGAAATGGAAAGAGTCATTCCAAGAAGCCAGGACATTAAGAGGGCTATCTATGTGGGACTTGAATTTGAGCAGTGCAAGTTTATCAGTTTCGTTTGAAAGTGTGGTAGCTAAGGAAAATTTTGAGATCGATAAGGAGAGGAACAGAAGAAAGATGGCATGGTAGGTTAGTGAGAAGAGTGGTTGTGTATTCATAAGCAGATGATCCATCTGGGAGGAAAAAATAGCTTCTTCAGAGAGAGATACTGACATAGGCAGGAACTCTCACGCGGATATATATAGAGAACAAACTTAACAATTTTCTCAAAATAAATATATAGATAATATTTCTATTATTACTTTTTTTTTTTTTGAGCTAATTATTACTTTCTATTTACTATTTATTAATTCTATAACTTTTTTATATAAGAAATTCATTACTATATAATTTATAGTTTATATAATATATAGAGCCCATTTGGTTGGGCGGTTTGGCTGGGCTAACGTGGGTTTTTTAACTAAAACGCTAATTAATAAGTTGTTTGGCTAGGCGATTCATAAGGAAATGCATTTTTACAAAACGCCAAAATAGCGCGTTATCAATTCACAATATTGGGCAACTTTTTTCAGAACGCAAATTAAAATTGATATCACGTTCTCATGTTTCATTTGTTAGGGTCCAAAATACCGAATATACCCTCAAATACATACCCTCCCTTCCCATTAATCTCCTCTATTCTCTATCAAATTTGCCCCTGCTATTGTGCCACTACCTTGTTCAGCCGTGCACTAGTATAAAGATGATTCGAGTCATGCATCTATCCCACTTATTATGGGGCATGGGCCATATTTTTAGTTTTTCTTTTCTATCATTTTCGTTTTGGTTTTGGTTCAATGAGGTGGCACTCTAATTTAATGCCAGGTAAACAAAACCATGTTATGTTGGAATTGGAGTTGGCACAGTAGCGGCTCTAGAAATTTTTTTCATGTTGTTCCTCAATGAACACAAATTACACAATCTAATTAAAAGAAAAATTTGTTCCTCACAGTGGTCGAACCGTGATGATGTCATAATTAATTTAATAATTAATTAATATGAAAATAAATAAAATAATTACATAAATTTTAACAATCTTAACAAAAACAGCATCTAAAGATGTTAAAAATATATCTTGATTAAAGATTAGAAGATATTTCTCATAATTTACTACAAAGATTAGTAAATATCCTCTAATTATTTAAGATATTCTGTTAAATTTGTAATTTACTAATATAATTAGCCAAACTATTAATATATTAACCTAACTACTAATATATAAGATATTCTATTCATCCGTAGCACAGAGTTGAAACTATTAATAACATTACACGTATTATATTTATATACATTCAAAGGCCTTCAAAAAGTAAAGTTATTTCATTAAAAAAAAAACTATATATATATATATATATATTAAAGTTTGAAATTGTAGCAGGTATTCAACTTATTTTTTGAGAAAGTAGCAGGTATTCAACTAGTTTAAAACACGTTTTTCAAAACTAAAGAACATGTCAAAGTAACATGAAAACAAGTGTGTGGTTGTGGAATTTTTTTGTTTAAAAAATATAAAAATCTCATCTCCATCTCTATCTCATCCCCACGCAATAAGAAACACAAACACTTTGATCTCTTCTCAACTTGTCTTTCTCCCGTCCTCTCTGTCTCTGTTTCTTTTCTCTTTTTTTGAGAATCTCACCTCTTAGTCTCTCATACAACAAGTAGATCAGAGCACACATCTCTTCCTCTATAACCTTTCTTCCTAAGCAAACTGATCTATCAATGGTAGATCTAACATCTATCTAAGGTTTGAGCTTTTGGTGAAGATGAACAAGACCAGCCACTGGCCATTTACAGTGAAGATTTCTATGGGAGGAATTGTGAGAACTGTGAATGATTCTGAGAACCGTGAGGTTTGAGCTTTTTTTATTTATTTGAGGGTGTTCCTAATTTTGGTTGAGGGTGTTCCTAATTTTTTTTAGGGTAAAAAAATAATTTTTTTTAATTATTATATATAATTTTTTTTTTTCAATTCAGGGTGTTCCTGGGAACACCTTGGACTCAACGTGGCGCCGCCACTGAGTTGGCATATGGATAACATGAAGGAATAATGGTAAATGTTAAGGGCTCTTTTTTATTATTTTATGAATAGTTTGCAAAACTTTCAACAAAAGATCAACAACCATTACATTGAAACGATGAGACTTATGCTACAGCCATAGAGAGGCTAATAGGCTGCAATTTACAATAAGCCATTATAGTAATTGCACCTATTATCTAAATGTTCAATTAATAGAAACAACACTTTTTTACATATTTTACCAAACACTTAATTGTGATTTTAAAAACTGTTTTTTAAAATACACATTTTGAAACTGCTATTGTTTAAAAACGCACTTTTTCAAATAGCTTATCCAAATGGGCCTAATTTTTTTGGGGCGTGAAGTGGTTATATGCCTAAATTTATATTCACTGGAATAGTGGATGAGTTTTGCTCGTATTAACTAGTAATTCAATACTGGGTGTAACTTGTTATTGGATGTCAGCATATACAAATGAGACTACTATGGATATTGGATGAAAAAGTAAATTTGAGTGCACTATCATAAGCTAAGACTAAAGCATATTGTAGGTTTGGGAGTGAAAATTAAGTTTCTTTCTAGAGTTTTCTTAATTTATTAGATTACCCTTCTTCAATCTATGATCAAGTCAAGTCAGTCACATCAAAGATTGTAATACAAATTTTATAATGCGTCTAATTTGTTTTTTTTTGGGGACTAAGTCCATGTGAATGAGTGAGACCATATATAGTGTCTCTTAAAATGGTGATTTGACCATATATAGTTTTTCTTTTCTATCATTTTTGTTTCGGTTTTGGTTCAATGAGGTGGCACTCTAATTAATGCCAGGTAAACAAATCCATGTTATGTTGGAATTGGAGTTAGCATATGGATAACATGCAGGAATAATGGTAAATGTTAAGGGTTCTTTTTTATTATTTTATGAATAGTTTGCCAAACTTTCAACAAAAGATCAACAACCATTACATTAAAACGATGAGACTTATGCTACAGCCATAGAGAGGCTAATAGGCTGCAATTTACGATAAGCCCATTATAGTAATTGCACCTATTAACTAAATGTTCAATTAGTAGAAACAACACTTTTTTACATATTTTACCAAATGGTGTAAATATGACTGTAAATAAACAATGTTGTCTATGAACAACTTGAGCTTAACTCAAGAAAAAGTTTGTTTATGTTCGTTTGTTTCGCAAACAAGCTAAATTTAAGTTGAAGTTTAGGCTCGACTTTTGAATAATGTTAAGTTATGGAGTGGGAAGGTTTTAGACACCCACCTTGCTTGGTGAATTGGTCTTCCAGAATATGGTGGCCATGATCATGTTGTGCAATTACTATCCAAAGATGTCGTAAGATTTTAATTTGTTACCTTTTTAAGACTTTATAATTTAATTATTTTTACTTTTAAAGCTGCAAGATTTAATTTGTTACACCTATAAACTACAAAGTTTAAAATGAGATATACAATATAACTCTTTTTTCTTTTCTTAAAAATGTAATATACCTTTTTTTTTTTTTTTTTTCTATCTTGCATATCTCTTTAAATTTTCTGTCTCTTCTGCTGAAGAACATAAACTTTAAAAAAAAATAATAATAATTAGCTGACAGAGTTGGAAGTATGATAGTGATGTTTGGTTAGACTATTCCACTTCTTATTCATTAAACACTCCAAAAACCCTTACAGACCGAAAGTATGGTGAATTGAACTCAAGACCTCTAGATTTAGGTTAATCCTAGACCAATGAGCCCACTACCCAAATACCACTTGGAGGTTCAAATACGATATAATTAGTAATTGAAACTTTACAAACCATGAGGATATTATATTTTTGTTGAACTATTTTATTTTGAATTTGAGTTGAAGTGTATGCACTTCTTTTGGAGTGTAAAAAACTTATTTCTAGATAAATGTTATATTTTTGTTGAACTATATTATTTTGAATGTGGGTTGAAGACTCAAAGTGTGTGCACTATTTTTGGGATTAAAAAAAATTCTAGATGGATGTTATATTTAATATTATGCAGGTTGAAATGGATTGTGTTACATTCATGTCAACCCAACATGACCCGTCTATTAAGCGTGTTAAGTGGTTGGGTCAGGTCAACCCGCCTTATTAACAGGTCGGGTTAGGGTTGAAGGATTATGACATGATTATTAAATGGATTGGGTTTATGTTAAGCCATTTAGTTGAATACCCTTACCTCGACACGACATGATTATTCTATGCCTAGAGAATTGAAATATTCTCAAATGGTATATGTAACGCCCCAAAATCATAAGCAATAAAAGTCTATCAATCTGAGTAATCCATAAAAATATTAAATAAAAGGAACTAGCAACCTTAATTCTCATCACAAATGTCAGAGCTCTAATCCACCAAAAACAAAAAATCCTCAAAAAAATTCTCCAATACAAAGTTTAATGCCATAAAAGAAAATAATAATAAAATCCTTGGTTCCACAAAATAGTTCGAAACTGTTATCTCCCAAGAATGTCTACTCCAATAATCCCTCTAATGTATCTGCAAGGGAAAAATAAAGGGGGGTGAGATAACTCAATAAGTGGAATTCGCTAACATTGGGGTATAGGAACAACCTTTCAAATAAATAGATTTTTACAACAGTTTCATAACTCGCAATTCATCAACATTTTATCAGCAAATATTTCATATAAAAGAAAATATATTTATGTTGTGAGCCATCATATATATAAATCAATACCACCATACACACATTTTCCTAGGCTTTTCTTGTGGTCAACGATTACGCCCCGTTGACAGGGTTGTGCTGTCCCCTTTTTGGGACTAGAACCTCCTTTTCATCCCCTTTCTTAAGGATGGCTCATTTGGAACCTAAAGGTGCACTCCCTTGCTAAGGAGCTTCCTTTTTGGATTCTCAATAGTATACTCCCTTGCTAAGGAGCTACCAAATGTGCACTGTCCCCTTTTTTAGGACCATCCCTTGTTAAGGACTAGCTGCAGTATGATTGTCCCTTGCTAAGGACTAAATACCATACTGAGCTTCTAAACACGACTTGCCATAGGTTTTCAAAACATATTCAATATGCTCACAAAATAATCCATTCACAATTCTAAAAATATATAGTTATATTCACATATACAAGTTTAAATAAATTTAGATTGTCCCACAAGTTTTTCATAAAACAAATAGTCGATGTGCACATCAAACATTTATAAAATATCAATTTATGTAAAGAATATCAACATATTTCTTTAATATAGAATAGTTTAATAACCAACACTGTTTTAGGAAAATCTCCAAAAATTAGTAAACACCACTTACCTCTTATTTGCGAAAATAAAAGAAATCAACCTCCCTTGAATCACAACACTTCAGTAGGATTAGAACCTAGCAACACCAAAAATAGGTTCATCAATACACATTTTCCTACTTAAAATCTATCTTCACACTCAAAAGGTTTTATCCTAGTCAATATTGATATATCCAAAGTCCTTCATTTATTCACTTAACTATCCAATTCACTCTAACATTACATCTATCCAATTTAATATTGGAAGCCACGTATAGTCTTAATTCATCAATCTAGTGGCTCGAAATGTATTCACTCTAATATCATATATATTCACCAAATATTGGAAGCCATGTGATATATATACATATCTGATCAACCCCATTTATATCTATTTAGTCAAAAGTAGAAGCCACATATTATTGTACTCTTAATTTTATCAATCCGGTTGCCTATATTCTCCCTTAATGCTGCTGGACATCTAAAATTATATATATATATATATATATATATATATATATATATATTCAGCCCAACATGGCAGCCACATCCAAGACTCACCAACAATTTCTTTAAGCCATGGACTAGTCTTAGAGTAAAAGGTCATAGTTGAATTGGTCAATAAGGGAGGCTATATGTGTGAAAGCATAATAAATCCAACTCTATTTATTCTATTAGTCAAAGTAGAAGCCACGTATGAAGTTCTATCAAGACCATGCCCAAGCCTATATCATACGGCTATATATAAACAAATCCTATTGATATATAGCTATCATCATGGTTGGCTATCCCTTCAATAAAGTGTTAGGTTTGATTTTATGAACCTAACACCAATTGTTTCAGTTGATACCAAAAGCACAGATGCAGCGTGGGGACAAAATTAGCCGTAAAATAATTTCTAACCCTCTAAATCTTTCAACTTTCTAAAATTTCAGCAAGACAAACATACCTGAAATTCTGATGCACAACTGTGGAGAAGAAGAGAAATAGCTCACGCGTGTGATGTGGCTGAACACCAAAAAGGAACTTCTTATGTACATATACGTGTAACTTAAAAGGTAAAAAGCTAGGGTTTTCAAGGCCCATATATATATATATATATATATATATATTTTTTTTTTTACTTATGTCATCTCACATGGGCTTGAAATTATTTTAATATCTTAGGCCCAAATCAATTAAATCCATTTAATTATGGGCATTATTTTTAATTTACGTTTAAGAATTAAATAAGTAATAAAAAAATTTTTGGGGTGTTACAGTATATCAGAGATAAGAACAAGTTAAATATTGACTTTTTGTTTCATTTGGTTCAATGTTTCAAGACTTTTCAATCCTCACACATACACACAACTTTTTGCATTTTAGTTCAGCATTTTCATCCCTCTTACACTTCTAAGTTCTCCCTTTTTATATATACTTACTCATAGCCATTCATGTCATTTCATGTCAAAACACATAGACTAAAAACGATGTCATTTACCTTCAATATTTTGACGACCCTTCCTAGCTCTAACATTGTTGTTTCATCTAATCCTAATTTGTATGAGTTGGCTACAACCAATGTAGGGGATCTTGCATTTTATATTGAGTAACAATGACAATTACGATTTTGATGTTAAAGTTGAATGTTGTGGATCTTTGAGTTTTATATATTTCGTTATTGATTGTGGGTGTTTGGAATGTGTATTTTGTTTTATAATTAAGTAAAAAGAGAAAGACACATTCTATATAAACTTTTATTCTATAATATTTTTCCAAAGTTTTTTTTTTTCTCTTTATTTCTCATTACTTCAATTGAATAATTATAATGGATATGTGTGTGCGATTTATTATTGTTGCTTTTTATGATGAACTCATTGTCAATAAAGTTCTATACCAATTATGCTATATAATATATATATATATATATATATATATATAACATTTTCCAAAACTATTTTAAATAAAGCTCTACAACATCATCTGTGCATTTCACATGTAACTTACTAGTAATTGTTTAATGGTTTGGTTTTGATATTTAATAAAATTTAATATCTAGGTTTAAAATATGAGTAATTTTAGGGAAACCATATGTATATTTTAAGATAAAAAACTCCTCAAAATTTGGAAGCCTCAATCTTTTGTCATAGATGTTAAACCACTAGAAAGACTCAAAGATGTGAACCTAAGCAAATAGATATTGTTTCCATAGAATGTAATGTTGGATTACAACCACCGATATAATAGTATCCTATTAAATTCAACAAAATTTGTCAAGTGTAACTCAAGACCGGGTTATAGCAATATACAACTCATGATTATCAAATATCAAATGAGTTTTTAAGTTAATTAATGAGATGAGGTTTTTTTTTTTTTTTTTTTTTTTTGGGTCAAACATTTTTTTATTTAAGAATTTTGTTTTATTCAACTTGGCGCCCCTTATAATTTTTTCTTGGCTCCCCCATTGTTTCTAGATGTGTCCATGTTTTTGGAGATAGGTAAATAGCAGTCAGGAGCCTTGCGGGTTTTCTCTGTAGACATAAGCCATTATGCTAAATCATGTAATCTTTGTGTGTTATTGTATTACTATTTTATGTCTCCGCTTTCACATCTATTTTAGCATATTTAACATAATAAATATGAAGATTATTTAAATATGCATTGGTTGCAAATGCATGACTGATATTTGCTATTTGGTTATTATTCACTATAATTAAAAGCTCAAGCAAGACTCATTTATAAACAAACAAATATGAATAGACATTTTATCAAGTCAAGCCTGAGCTTTTTATGAATAGCTTAGTTCATTTAGAGACCTATGCTTTTATAGGCTTGGGACTGGGCCATTGTGCTGCCTATAGTACCACAATTACTCCTACTGGCCACATGCCCACCCACTTCTTTCAATTTTTCGGATATCATAGTGAATATACCAATATCAAATGCAATGTGACCAATCCATTATTGTTAGAAACAGCCGAAGACTCAGTGCATCATCGAGATGGACAGGTCTTTGTGGTCCCGTCATTTTTATTTGCGTAGCCATCGAGAAAGACTAAAAATGGCTTGAACCAGTGTTTGGATGACAAAGAACTTAAGAGTAGTTGGCTTGCAGTACTCAATCACGAGTGCGGAATTTTGGCATAGAAAACATAGAACCATTGAAAAATGACAGGATTAAGTTACACCTAACTCTTAATATCGCATAACTTAATAATTACTTTTATTTTTATTTGGCTAAAGTTGTTTTTAGCTTTTAGACTCAACTTAAAGTTGTTTTTAGCTTTTAAGGGAGTTTAATTCTCTTTAGAAAAATTTTCAAACGTGAGACAATTTTTATTAAAATAGTTTTAAGGGCCTTCAAGCTCTTTTATGATATATTGTACAACTTTGTTATCATGTATTTTGGATTGTTAAGTAAAAGAGCATTGTAGGTGATCAACAATTGTTTTTTTAATATATTGATAATTGTGAATAAGGGATTAAATTTTGGACATCTTCATCTCCATTGAAAATTGTAAGAACTATCAATTAACTTATGATGCTCTTGGCATAGATCAACAAATTATTCCATTATTTTTAGCCTACTTCGTTTATCTCCTTGAAAGGTGATACTACCATAGATATTATCAAAATTTACCTGAATACTTTTCTGTGTAACACCTTTGGTCATCTTCTCGAAGGAATTTTCCCACAACTTTATGTACAACTCTTTATTAATTCTCTTCTATGGTTAAAATTATGCATCAAGCTTAAAAGAGTTTAATCTATTTTGGGTATATATATGCAGTTGGCGAAATTTGTCTCTGCATCATACATTCCCACAATCAATTCAAACTTGTCAGAACCAAAAAAAAAAAAAAAAAAAAAAGAAAAGAAAAAAAGAAAAGGGACCTGGATGAGCAATTTGCTTTTTAGTGAATCCTTCATTTTCAAAAGCAGCGGGTCCAGCTTATTAATGTTGAAAGCTTTTGCAAGTGAAGTCTATTAAATTAGAAAAATTTGTAGTTTCAGTAGCCAAAGGCTTGGGCCAACATCGGGATGGACAGGTCTTTGGGTGGAGGATTTTTCTCCCTTGGCTGGAGGATTCCAAAATAGACTTTGGGTTGCTTAATTGAAAGCAAATTGGTGGAATTGATAGGTGTCTAATGACTCTAATCTTATCAAGATGTTTTGTAGGAAATCTGTAGCAAACCAATATGTGAATTATGGATAACAAGGATAGGTAATCTGGGATTGAGATAGGGTATTTGACTTGATGCAATTGCTCTTGATGGTTGAGATTGAGAGTTGAAAAAACCAATTTTCAATTTAATAAAATAAGTGAGAAAAAAAAAAGTGAAAATGGTAAAAAATCTTTAAAAGAGAGATATGGGGTAACCCTAGGTATTGCACCCAATCCAAATCTGGCCCTCTGCCATAAGTCATTTCCTTTCGTCCTTATGATGGATATATGTGTGGAGCCTAATTTATTGTGTTGCTTTATCTCAGCGGTCATAGAAAACGAAATTAAAGAATAGCATTTTTTTTTTATACAAATAATACAATAGTTGACAACTGAGTTAGGCTTGTGTAAACAAATATGATTATTTCTCTCATTGTGATAGCATTAAGTAAACCCAAGTATTAGTCAATAAATAAAATAATTTTTTTTATCCAAAAAAAAAATGCTACGTCTACAATATTTTTCACAATAAATTTTAAGTATCAGGTTGCTACTGGTTGTTATTGATGGGCGAAAAAGTAATTTTTGTGATAGGTTCAAATTAGAACTACTAACAATTTAACATGTAGGATTTGTTGTGAAATTGTTGTGAATGTAGCACTTTAAAAAAAAAAAAAAAAAGAGCAATACATTAAAAAATTTCACAACATTTTTCAATAGTTTAGTTGATAAACTTTTATTAGTTCTTATTTAGGTTCACTACTAACATCATATTTTTACTTACCACTATCAATTTGCCATATTAACTGGTGTGAAAAGTTTTGTCAAATTTTTTGTATCTATAGACTTTCTGGAAAAAAAAAAAAACCTTCACATGATTAATTAGTAATTTTGCTTCTAAAATGAGAGAATAGAATGTAAGTAATATTTTTTTTTTTTAAATTCATATTCAAATATATAAAATACTTCAATTAATTCAGTAACAAGGATGCATTACTTTAACCATCATTGCACAAAGTTCATAAGACGGTCCAAATACTCGTGTCACATTCTTATTGCTACTTACGAGAATTTAGGAAGAGAATTATGAATTTTATATCTCATTGCCGATGACGCGTGGATCTTCTTTAGGTAATTAAGCACTAGATGAGAACTAAGAATAGGGTTGCTCATATGTGTATTTAAAATTGTTGGGTAGATTGAAATTCAATGTTGGGGTGTAAAGGATTTGGCATATAGATAAGAGAAAAAGAATGAGTATGTTTTGGAATTTCGTTGATCTGGTAGATTTAATTTAATGCTATGAATCATTTTAAATTTTTTGCAAAACTTGTGATAATAGTCCAAGAAACTTTGTAATTCAATAGATGAATATAATGATTGGGGGGGGGGGGGGGGAAGGGGTTGAAGTATGAAAACAAAAATTCATGAAATACACTAAACTCTGTAATTCAATAGATTTATTGTTGTCATTAGGGCTAGTTTTGTTCTTATTTGGGCCATTTTTGTTCTTGTTTGAGTTAACTTTTGTTGTTATTTGGGCTATTTCAATTTTTAAGGTTTAAGGGGCCGAAAATTATGTTTGAAGGGGCTAAGTTTAATTTTATATAACAAATTTTAAGTAGCAGGTTGTTACTGGTTATTGTTGTTAGGCAAAAAAGTAGTCTCAAAGGTCAAATTTGAACCAATAACAACTAACTGCCTATAATTTGTTGTGAAAATATTGTGAACGTAATAATTCTATTAATTATATAATATATACACATTTTATTATTTTTTAAAACCTTAGGCCGGCCCCCTTTTGGACCAGTACGTGGCTCTGGCCCTGACAAAATGAATACAATAGCAAGGAATTTCGAGAAGAGATACAAAAGGACAATCAAAGCCTTAAACATTTGGAAGGAAACAATTTTTGTGGGTGAATTTGTGTGTATTTTTAATGAATGGCCGATTTTATATCAGAAAAACCATATAAACTATGAGTTGCACAACAAAGGAGCCAAACAAAAACAAGCAGCATGCATGCTTCTGTGTTGAGTACTCTTAGGACTAGCTTTTGTCATTCGCTCATGAATTAGAAAAAGGGAATTTTAGCCAACCACACAACATCATAGCAAAATGAAAGCACGAAGATCAGCAGAAAAATGACAAGTCGTATAACTGTGTGTCATTGACTACGACATGTCAACTATTCTGTGTTGGTTGTTGTTCATAACAATTGATTATAAAGCTACAAGTCGTGTATAGTCACAGCCGTAATTTCTTGTGCTCCGTTTGTTATGTTAATGGCCACGTGTTATTACTTGATTAGTTAGGAAGGTAAGTAAAGTTAGTTATCAGTTAAAATTCTGTTAGCACAGTAATCATCAACGACTACTTGCTGTTAGCCCGTTAGTTACAAAACAGAGTGGCTTTGTACAATTTAATCAATCAAAATATATACACAATAATTCATTCATTCATTCTCTTAATTTTTATTCTCCAACAAACCTTTAGGCTTAGTTTTTAATAAAGGAAGCAAATATCAAGAACCAAATGATTATTTGTCTAGTAAATGGTAGTTAATACAGCAAATTTACCTTGAAAAAAGAATCACAATACTAAGTTGGTCTCTTAGAACCTGCAAATGCTACACAAAATCCTTTGATATCACAGAAAACCCACCCAATATTGATTTTCTTCTTTTAATTTTTATAAATTGCTTTTGTTTATCTTTGAGTTTGTCCAATTTTGTCGTTTGATCCTCGATCTCCTTCTGAGAGTTGAAAAGGGTCTTGTCACTTCGCAATTCATGAACTCAACACGAAAGTGTTGTTGTGCAAGTTCATGCAAATGATGATTTGGCAAATTGAATATTGAACTCGGCATGCTGCACAAGCTTCAAGTTCTTCCACCAATTGAATAGTAAATTCCAAGTGATGTCCTTAACCTGTGTTGCACATGTTGTGTGCGACTCCACAAAATATGTTAAGGAAACGTGTCTTTGTCCCTGGATTTAAAGTAGAGCTGGCACTGATATCCCTGTATTTGTCAAATAAAATCTCTGCACCATCAGCAAAATCCTTGAATTCACCAAATCCTTGACTACATTTCGGAATACTCCTTTCTCATAAGACAATAGAGTTCCTCTGAAGTCTTTTCGGAATATACCAAATCTTCTAGAATACTATCTCTATTCATATAGTTGACTCCAGACTTTAGCTCTTCAATGAATTCACCAATGGCTGCTTCAACATCCTGCTTGAATTCCTTCTGCTCATTTTCATGAAGTTCATAATTTAAATAAAAAAATGCTTATGTTACAAGTGTATCTCATCAGTTAAGGAGGAATCTATTGGGTTTCAATTTTGGAGTTATAAAAGCAGATAAATAAATACTTTAAAAAAAAATCTAAATGCTAGGCAGCTCTGTAAAAAGAAGTTGATCGATTATGATAAAAAAACTCAATCATAATTAATGCCTTGATTAGGGTCATAATTACATGTTACCTATCTTTGATTAGGGATATCTTTACTTTGTCTATCCGTGACTTTAAAGATATCATTTTCATGGTGCTGTCTTTGAGGATTCGGGACAAGCAGGAATTGGGGATGTTATTTAGAATTCTCGATGTGATGTTTTGGCTTCTTTGTCAAAGCGTATTCCTAACTCTCCCTCTATAGCTACCCTTGAGCTATTGGCACCAAGAAAACCAGCCATGTTTGTCCAAGAAGTCGGTATTGGTAGCTCTATCTTCGAAGGTGATTGTGAAGTTGTTATCGAAGTTCTTAATCGGGGTAATTAACTTCATTATGCTTTTAATCATTTAATCAAAGGCACTTTGTTTTTTGTTAACTTTTGTTAGAGTTCTTTATTTTTTTATTTATTTTTATTTAATTTTTATATATTCATATGGGCAAGGCAATACTATAGCAAATGCTTTAGTTAAGAGAGCAAAGTTTTCTTTTTCGCTTTTAGTTTTAATAAAGGATTCTTTTGTCAATTGCTGCACATTATGATTATGAGATATGACAAATGGATGTTAAAACAACTTTCTTGAATGGACACATTTGAGAAGAAATTTTTATGGACCAACCAGAAGGTTTCATAGCTCATGGTCAAGAATCAAAAGTGTGCAAGTTGATGAGATCTATATACGGCCTAAAGCAAGCATCACATAGTTGGAACATTCGTTTTAATGAGGCAATCAAATCATTTGGCTTCTCACAAAATATGGATGAACCTTGTGTTTACAAAAAGGTTAGTGGGAGCACTATTACATTTTTAGTTCTTTATGTAGATGACATACTACTCATTGGCAATGATGTAGGAGCAATGTCATCTATAAAAATATGGTTATCTAGTCACTTTGCAATGAAAGATCTTGGTGAAGCGTCCTATATACTCGGAATCAAATTGTTTAGAGGCCGAAAGAAAATGTAATTGGGACTTTCACAGGTCAATTATATTACAAGATATTGGCTAGGTTTAGCATGCAAGATTCCAAGAAAGGGTTTTCACCTTTTTGACATGGAGTTCATCTCTCTAAACAAATGTGTCCTAAAACATAAGAAGAGAGAGAAATTGAGAAATTGTTCTTATGCTTCGGCTGTAGAAAGTCTCATGTACGCAATGCTTTGCACTAGGCCAGACATTTGTTATCAATCCAATCCAAGTTCTGAGCATTGTATAGCAGTAAAACAAATCCTTAAATATTTAAATAGGACCAAACATTATTTCTTGGTGTTTGGTGGTGAGGATCTGATTGTCCAAGGGTATACAAATTCATATTTTCAATATGATATTGATAATAGAAAATCAATTTCTGGATTTGTGTTCACTCTTGGCAAGGGAGCAATAAGTTGGAGAAGTTGCAAGCAAGATACTACTGCAGACTCTACTACAGAAGCAGAGTATATAGCTACAAAGGAAGCTGTGTGGATTCACAAGTTCATTCAAGAACTTGAAGTTGTTCCTTCTATTGAGTCACTCATTACCATCTATTGTGACAATAGTGGGGCTATTGCAAATGCAGTAGAACCAAGGGCTCATCAAAGGACAAAACATATTGCATGTAAATATCACTTGATACGTGAAATCATACACAGAGGTGATGAAACTATAACAAAGATTGCCTTTGCCAATAATGTTGTAGATCCACTCACAAAGGCATTGACTTAAAATGTGTTTGAGAAACATCTAGAAGCAATGGGTATTAAATACATGTATGATTGGTTTTGAGTGCAAGTGGGAGATTGTTAGAATTATGTGCCCTCAAAAACAATACTATACATTTTTATTTGATAATTTATATTTTCACATGCATAATTATTATGGGTATATTTCATTGTTTAAATATGGCATGTGATGTCACATATGTAGAAAAATCATGTTAATGGTTAAGGAACCAAAGATAGGGAGTAATGATTTTTCATAGATTATTAAATTATTCTAGGTTGGGGATATTAATTGAATATCACCGCAAGCCTACACTTGTTGTGCTACTATATGATAGGATGATTTACTCCATTATTCAGGTAGTGACTTTAAGTAGACAAGTGGGTGTAATGTAACAAGTACATACACTGAATTGGATCCAATTAAGAACACCTTACGGAGTAAACGCTATTAGTAAAAAGGTTGTTCTATCACAATTTTCCTTTTTTTTTTTTTTTTTGGATAAACATCACAATTTTCCTATTGTTCTCAAACATGAGAGGTTTGTGTATATTTATTTATTATGCACATAACTTTGATAATGTCAACCGGTGATGCTCTTTTTTAAATGCTATATACAGACACGTTGGGTTATGTGTGTAATGTGTAAAATATGTAAATGCTTAACAATGAATCCACCAGTCTCTAAAGAAACAAGGTTTCAAGTTCAAGTGTTAAAGTTATGAAAGTTTGTCCAAGAATCAAGTGAAGAAGTGTTGTTCATTAAAGCTCGATAGCCAACTAGACAACTAGTATCTATCGAGGTTTAAGAGAGCTGTTTCAGCCCGAGGATCGACAGCTGCTCGACAAATGAGGTATCTATCGAGATTTATGAAGTTCTGATTTTCAGTTCTGATTTTCATCCAATCCGTGAATGCATGTTTGGGCTTTCTTTTCTCACAACTCTAAACATATATAAGAATTATTTTAAGGGCTGTAAAAGGTGACACATAGTTGCACAAGAGCACAATTCCACAAGTGTGAAGAAAAGTGTAACCGGAAACGTAGTTTGCCTTAGTTCTTCTTTCTCTTCAAGAAGTTGCTGTGTTTGTACACCATTGGGTTTTGTGACCAAAAAACTTCATGGTCTTTATCGTGTGATGAATAGAAGAACTTTGTAGCCAACATCTTTCTCAAGTTGGTGATCAAGTCGCGTACTGGGATCCGTGCAATTGGTTAGTCATGTATTGTGCATTGAAAATGAAAGATTGTCACTACAGAACAAGTTCAATTGGGTATTGGAGTAAGGGTTCAACTGTAGGTTGGTATAAGGTACTAGGATTTCTTTACTTGTAACCGCTTGTTTTGATAATGGTGGATTCTTGGGAGTGATGACCTTAAAATCACCCAGTGGGATTTTTGCCGTGTAGGTTTTTCCCATTCATAAACAAATCACCGTGTTAATTTAATTTCTGCTGCATATTTAGTTATTTGGTGATTTGTTTGTGCTGCTACGCTTATTGCATGCAAATTGAATTAATTAATTAACTTCTCTAATTAATTGGTTAATTTACCATAAGGGATCAATTCACTCTTAGCTTTTTTTATGTCATTTAGAATTAGCTAATCTTTTAACAAAACGCACTTTACTTATAATTGGGTAGATCTAGGATGTGTTTAATACTTCAAGGAATAAGAGTTTAAGTCCAAGTGTAAAATCCATGCAAATCTGTCCAAGAATCAAGTGAAGAAGTGCTGTATTTTAAAACTTGACAGTTAGCTTGATAGATAGCATCTATCGAGGTTTAAAAGGCTTGTTTAGCCCGATGCTCGACAGTTGCTCAATAGATATTTATCTATCGAGATTTACGAAAATCAGTTTTTCAGATCTGATTTCACACATATTCGTGTATATTTGTTTAGGCTTTCTTTTCTCACAACTATAAATATATATAAGGATTATTTTAAGGGCCGTCACAGTGGATGCAAGTGGATGAAACTTGATGCAAAGGTTTTGTTTAAGCAAATTGTGACCAGAGACAAATTTGCCTTAGTTCATCTTTCATTTGAAGAAGCTGCTGCATTTGTACGCCGTAGAGTTTTGTAACCAAGGAGTTTCGTGATCTTCATCGTGTTGATGAACTGAAGAACTTTGCAGCTAGTATCCTTCTCAAGTTGGTGGTTAGTCACGTACTAGGAGCCGTAGATTGAAAATGAGAGATTGTCACTACTGAACAAGTCCAATTGTGTATTAGGATAAGGGTTCAACTGTAAGTAGGTATAAGGTACTGTGATTCCTTTACTTGTAACCGCTTGTTGTGATGATAGTGAATTCTCATGAGTGGTGACCTTAAAATCACATGGTGAGGTTTCTGTCTTGGAGGTTTTCCCCATTCGTAAACAAATCACCGTGTCAACTTTATTTTCTGCTGCATATTAACTTAGTTGGTGATTTGTTTGTGCTACCACGCGTATTGCATGCTAATTGAATTAATTAATTAACTTGACTAATTAATTGGTTAATTTATCACAAGGGGTCAATACATTCTTGGCCTATCAAGCCCACAAAGAACAGTGATGCCTTGTCCTTCGAACCAAGCCCAAACAATAGAATTTTACAGAGAGTGGGAAAACAGTTCAGGTGCAATCCAAAACTAAGCACAAATTTATGGCTAAAGAGTACATAGTAATAAAGGGATGTTATTCAAGTAGTTATTAAGAATAGTGCTCTCTAGGGTTCGTCCGAAGATTTGGTTCTTATACATGAACATTCTAGACCTTACATAAAATTCATGCTGTTTATCTTTCTCTCCCACTCTCTCTCTCTCTCTCTTAGGAAAAAAAATGTTCAACCCCTTCCCTGGGAGGTCCCCCTCCCTTATATATCTTTCCTTCTCACATCCTAGCCCTCCACTTATATGCCTCATGGCTATTCTCAGGATACTTGTCCCATCAGAGTTTTTTTTTGAAGGTGGTAGAAGGGGTTGCTAGCTGTGATATCATTGTTCAGGTGTCACTTCCTCATTAATGCAGCTGATAAGGTTGTTGCAGGGCACTCAATGCGGAGGAGGAAGGTATGCCTTTCCAGGAAACTTCCTCCCACTGTTTTTGCCCCCCTCATGGTCCTTTCTCTTCTCCACAAACTCTCATGAAACACTATTCTGTATCCCTTCACATCCTCGGGTCGATGAAGTCCTCAGGGTGAATACCCTTCTACGGGTGGGATTGTACGAGATGTTTTCATGTTCTAATCCTCTTCGGTCCCCGGACCTCCCACATATATATATATATATATATATATATATATATATATATATATAAAACAGTAATTATTGCAAAAAAATTGTTTCATTAAAAAATAAATAAACTAACTTTTATTGTTTTTGTTTCACATTTAGCAAACGAAAAATCGGAAACTAGAAGACACCAATCAAACACATGATATGAAACAGAAACTACATAATACCAAATGGAAACTGCGGGATACCAAACTAAAGGATACAACACTACTACAGCGGCTTAAGTGTGAATCTTCAAAGGAGATGTTGGAACATAAAGTCACATGTTTAACCCACCATCTCAAGAAGGTGGAGATCAATAGTTTTGTTTGGAAGAAAATAGCTTCTAAATTGGTTAAGTATTTGCTCAAGAACGGAAAGGTATTGGAAAAAATAACTATTTCTTGCCGGGATTATGTACTAGAGAACAAAAGGTTCGCAAGGAAGCTTGGAGCTTCTCTAAATGTTTCTATATCATTTCCCACTTTTATGGAGAGAAAACCATTATGGTTTGAAGTTGAAGATGATGGTTCTCATGATGATTCCGATGATGATTTCGATGATAGTATGGATCAAACTTAATGGTTTTGAAGATAGAAGGTCCTGCCAACTAGTAATAATTTATTGAAATGGTAAAGAACAGAGATCAAGAATTTGATATGAAGTCCTGTACCATAGATCAGGAGTCCGTTGTTGAAGTTCTAAAATGAAACTAATGAGAAATATAATCCATATTTACTAGCTTGAGTTGATTTTTTTTTAGATCTGAGAGAATTTTTTACTCTTAATTTGGGGCATACTAGATATGGATGTTGCTTCTTTTTAGTTCTAAATATTATATTTGCAGTTTTGGCACTAATTAAGAATATTCTACTCATAAAATGAATATAACAAACATGCGTGCATGGATGAGTAAGCATTTCAAGAAAAGGTAGAACGAAAATGACAGTAGATATGAGAAACAATTAAGAGCATAATGAACAAGTTTAGAGTTCAGAGTGGAATTAGGGGAAAAAGTATTTGTGTAGCCAAATCCAACAGTGTCATTCGATATATATGGGCATATTATGACCTTAAATAGACTTTGATAAAAGGTTTAAGTTAGTCACTGAAGTGCAGGATTAATTGAAACTACTATTTTCCATTTAGTTAGGTAAGTTCAATAGGAGAGAGAAGCCTGCATCTCAATTGCCTTGCTTCTTGAATACATACTCCTTCTGTTGCTTGTGAAAATGATGCAAGGCCCGATGAGCTGCTTGCTAATTTGTGCTTGTAAAATTAGTTCTGCAATCTAGTTAAGTTAGGGCATGGAGCAAATTTTTTTTCTTGGTTTTTCTTGAGGAGAGAGGTAGACCCTCTTCTACTTCCCTTAAAAGAGGTGTTTGTTGCTTGAGAAATCGCGAATTGGGGTTTTAGTGATATAAAAGTTGAGAGGCATGGAGAAAAAACTTTTGAGATTAACTTTGGCAAAAAATCAAATACATTTTTTAATAAAAAAAATTGACCTAATGTGGGGACCTGTGCTTGAGTTCTAGGCCCAATGAGGTGCAGGAACTCAAGCCCAAGAACTCCGACAATAAATTTATAGAGAAGTGGGTTGGAAGGATGGGCTAACGTGAGCAAAATAACAAGCCAAGCAATGTAGGGATCACCCAAGCTCTGTCAAGGCGAAAACCCTTTCTCCTTTTTCAGAGAATCTTTTCTTTGTTGTATTTACTTTTTTCTCTTTACAAGTTTTTTTCTCTCACTCTCTGTTTGGGGGTTCTCTTACATTATATACCCTCTATCTGGATGATCCTGAGCTTCCACTTGTTGGTCATCCAGATCACTACTTGAGTACCTGTCCCATCAGGCACCCACCTTGGCTTTTTGTGAGTTGCAATAGCCAAGGCAACACTGTTCAGGGTGTCTCCTCCACATTAATGCGGCCAGAAAAGTAGCTGCTGCGCATTAAATGTGGAGGCAATGGCCTGGCTTTTCCTTTGTGCCCCTGAAGTGCACGCCTGCTGTTGGAGCTCCTCGCGCGCCCTTTTAACCAGTAGGCTCGGACCCGAAGTGGGGTGCATGTGTCCGAGGAGGCAGATCTCCTCGGATGGGCCCAAGGCCCAATATGGCAGCTGAAACCAGGCCCCCACAATAGCCCCTCAAAAGCCCTGAATTTCTTTTATCCGAGGAGAAATTTGGGGTTTTGACCTAAGGGTACGCGTGACGCGTTCAGAATCCTCGATTAACGCACCCCCCTTTATTGCAGTTACTGCTTCATAATTAGCGGGCGGGCTAATAAATGCCTTGAGCGCCGCTGTGACGGCTGACATTTGTTCTCGAAAGTCGAGCGGGGGAACTTTCACACGAGTGCTTTTCCTCTCCCCCTTATAAAAAGGGGGTCAAGAAGGAGTGATCGCCCTTTATTTTATTTGCTCTCCAAACTTTCAGTTAACTTCAAGCGCCTGACATTTCCGAGTTTTAGGCTTTTCTTTCCTCCGATTTAGGCTCTTTCTATATCCTCCCAGAGAGACTGCTACGCCGGTTCTTCCCCCGCGGCTCAGACCCGACTTGCTAGCTTGACCCAGTAAGTGTCGCCTTTCTTAGGATATAACCTTTTCTCTCAGTTGCGTCTCCCGGTCCCTCTTGCCCGTAGGATTTCGCCATACAGTGACTCCCCTTTGCTTCTATGGGTAGATTCAAGCATTTAGTGGACTCTCCGACAGGGTTAGAAGGCTTTAGGGCCAAGTACCATATCCCGCGGGGAGTGGGTTTGAGGTATTGCTCCTCGGACCAGATTCTGACCGACCGGAGAACTGGTGAGGTTGCTA
This sequence comes from Lithocarpus polystachyus, assembly GCA_033629205.1. NCBI lineage: Eukaryota > Viridiplantae > Streptophyta > Magnoliopsida > Fagales > Fagaceae > Lithocarpus > Lithocarpus polystachyus. The sequence goes on from CM066165.1 coordinate 36,713,840, forward strand.
TCCCGATGATCGCCTTTTTGGAAGGAGGGATGACTATCCCCATGGGTAGGATTACCAGGGAGTATCTGACCAATCACAGGCTATGCCCCCAACAATGCGCCCCCCAATATGTTTAGGATCCTAGGATGTATAGATGCTCTTAGCGAGCAGATGAACCTCGGGCTCACATGGCACGATGTTGCGTACCTATACGAGTGCCATGCCTTGTCAGGAGGGTACTATCCCAAGTCCCGGTCCGAGGAGGTGAGGCTAATCTCCTGCCTCCCCAAGTCCAACAAAGGCTTGAAGGACGACTACCTGGTCGTTTCCGGAGATTGGCACGACGGTCTCCACTGTCCAATTAGGGAGGGAAAACCAGGTGGGGTACCTTGGGATAGCGCCCTTAGGACGGGGTTTAGCTCTCCGAGATGTTGCAGTGTTGCTCATTTGCTTGTGTTTTGCTTTGCTTTTTTTTTTTTTTTATATTGTTCCGGCTGTGAACGTTGTGGATCTGACCTGATGATGATTTTTGCAGACAAAGACCACGTCTCTCCCAAGCTCGGCCTGGTCAACGTGAACGCCCTTAACTATTTGTTGAGGTCCGAGGTGTTCGTTAGTGAAGACGGACAACTGCGGGCCGCCCATCTGATCTTGGAGTACGAGCCTTTGTCGAGGGATTTCCAAGCCATCGGCCAGGCAATCAGAGCAGGAAGTAATCGGCTCGCTCGGATAGACGTGTCGAAGCCCAAGTTTTTGGCCGACCGGGATCTTCCTCCTGTTACTCCACCACTCCCGAGGATCCACCCATCAGTCCCTATCCCGTCCGAGGGACCCGCATCATCTCCTCCGTCCTTGGATACAGAGATTGATCAGTTCACGCTTGGAGAGGCCCCTGCCGAGCACGCGGTTGAGATTTCAGACTCCGAGGACGAGGTTGAAGAGCCTGAGTCTGAGGGTCCTCCGAGGTTGTTGCTAGCCCAGCCAGATCCTAGTTCCGAGGAGGAGGAGGAAGGCATGGACCTGAAGCAGAGGACGGGGCTGAGGGGCCTTTTGGCTGGGAGGAATAAAGGGGGCGGATCATCTTCTAAGGAGGCCCCGAAGACCCAGGCAGCTCCCGCCTTGCCTCCTTTACCACCCAAGCCTCCGGTGGACCCAGGGCAGAAGGCGAAGGATAACCTCAGGAAGAAGAGGCCCGTGGAGGCGCCTGAAGAGGGAGAGGTGTTGCCCACTAAGGGAGGGAAACAACAGAGACGGGCAGACCCCCACGAAAAAAGGGATAGAGTGGGGGAAGTGTCCGAGGAGGCTGCTTCGTGCCGTGCGCAGCGTGCGTGGGCCCTTCGGCTGGAGCTGGGAGGTGCTGCTATCCCTTGGGACGCCACACTTTGGGAATCCCAGAGGGACAGTGCCGGAGCTCTAGCCAATGCCTTGGAGCAACCCCTACTCCTTCCTAGGGACATGGAGTGCCTTAGGTGCATTTGGCAGCCGGATCTCTTCAAGTCCTTGAAGAGGGATCTGGCAATGGTAGGCTTCTTGGCCCTTCCAAAAAAAAAAATTTTTAAATTAAGCCCATTAGGCCGAGAAGGTTTACTAACCAGTGTTCCCCTTGCTAATTGTGCAGGTTACTCAGCAAGTGTTCGTGATTGAGGAGTGCGCCAAGAGGGCACATGAGGACACTAAGGCCGAGGCCAATCTCCGTGTGGAGGCCGAGAGGCAACTCAGCGCCGCGAGGCAAGAAAAAGCCGACCTCTCGGGCAAGTTGAAAGAGGCCGAGAAGGCTCGCCTAAGCGCCCAAGCTGGCCTGAAGTCCGCAGAGAGGCAGGCCGAGGATCAGCGCCAGCTGCTGCACGTGACCGAGATCAATTTGGCCACGGAGAGGCAGAAGGTGCTTGATATAATGGCCGAGCTTCGGAAGGCCAAGGAGGAGACTTTGAGGGCCAGGGAAGCCGCTGCGGCCGCGGTGGAGGCCTCGTATGAGCGCGGAGTGGTTGACACCGAGAAACAGCTCGCCGAGGAGGTGGCCGTGGTGTGCAGGGACTACTGCACCGAGTCCTGGGGGGTGGCCATGGATCGGGCAGGGGTTCCTGCAGACTCGGAGCTCAAGAGAGCTGAAAACATCTTCTATCCGGAGGATATCCGCGAAGTCGCCGAACCTGAGCCCCTTCTCGCCATTGAAGCCCCCGCTGCCGATGACAGTGTCCCCGTAGGGGTGGAGATGGGCGAGGGGGGCCAACCTTCTCCGGTAGCTCAGCCTTCTGAGGACGAGCTGACCATTACCCAAGTGGTTTCCAAGGCCAAAGACGCTGAGGCCGAGCACAAAGCCAGTGACCTGCCCTCCGAGGCGCCTAAGGATACCCAGCCTGGAGCTTAATTGTAGGAGTTGTACCCTTTTTTTTTGTTTTGTTTTGTTTTGTCACAGAACAGCCGTTGTACTTTCTTTTCTATTTTAATGAGAACGGGTACTGCAATCTTTTGTGTTCGTTTGAAGAAAAAACGGTTGTCTTATGTATTTGTCACTATTCTTTTTGTTCTCATAAGCTTCTGTTTTAACACTTGTAAAATTAAACGTAGTGTTAATTTCCCTTAAGAGTGAGGTCCGAGGACGCTGCATTCGCTTAAGTTCTGTTTGAACACTTGTAAAATTGAAACGGAGTGTTAATTTCCCTTAAGAGTGAGGTCCGAGGACGCTGCATTCGCTTAAGTTCTGTTTGAACACTTGTAAAATTGAAACGGAGTGTTAATTTCCCTTAAGAGTGAGGTCCGAGGACGCTGCATTCGCTTAAGTTCTGTTTGAACACTTGTAAAATTGAAACAGAGTGTTAATTTCCCTTAAGAGTGAGGTCCGAGGACGCTGCATTTGCTTAAGTTTTGTTTGGACACTTGTAAAATTGAGCGTAGTGTTAATTTCCCTTAAGAGTGAGGTCCGAGGACGCTGCATTCGCTTAAGTTCTGTTTGAACACTTGTAAAATTGAGCGTAGTGTTAATTTCCCTTAAGAGTGAGGTCCGAGGACGCTGCATTCGCTTAAGTTCTGTTTGAACACTTGTAAAATTGAAACGGAGTGTTAATTTCCCTTAAGAGTGAGGTCCGAGGACGCTGCATTCGCTTAAGTTCTGTTTGAACACTTGTAAAATTGAGCGTAGTGTTAATTTCCCTTAAGAGTGAGGTCCGAGGACGCTGCATTCGCTTAAGTTCTGTTTGAACACTTGTAAAATTGAGCGTAGTGTTAATTTCCCTTAAGAGTGAGGTCCGAGGACGCTGCATTCGCTTAAGTTCTGTTTGAACACTTGTAAAATTGAAACGGAGTTGCAGCAGGAGAAGTACAACAAGTAATGGCTAAAAGGGGACTTTCATTAATAATAGTACCTTTTCTGGTTGTTTACATTCCATGGGCGTGGTACAGTTTTTTCATCTAGGTCTTCGAGGTAGTATGCACCAATGCCTGCTACCGAAGTGATGCGGTATGGGCCTTCCCAATTGGGTCCTAGCTTCCCCCAGGTGGGGTTCCTGGTATTGCCCACGACTTTCCTCAGCACCAGGTCTCCAACCGCCAGGGGCCTTAGTTTAACATGAACGTCGTAACCCCGCTTGAGCTTGTTCTGGTAGTACGCTAATTGTACCCTGGCAGTGTCCCTTCTCTCGTCTAGTAGGTCCAGGTTTTTCCCCAGTAGCTCGTCGTTACTCCTCGGGCTAAAGCAAGTGGTTCTTAGCGTTGGGAATCCGGTTTCCAATGGGATCACGGCCTCGGCTCCGTAGGTCAATGAGAAAGGGGTCTCTCCTGTTGATCTCCTCGGCGTAGTCCGATAGGTCTAGAGGACGTGAGGTAGCTCTTCCACCCACCTTCCCTTCGCATCGTCAAGCCTTTTCTTAAGACCATCCACTATGGTCTTGTTTACGGCCTCGGCCTGTCTGTTCCCCTGAGGGTAGGCAGGAGTGGAGTAACGATTCTTAATCCCAAGGCTGCTGCAATAGCGCCGGAAGGCTTTGCTGTCAAATTGGAGGCCGTTATCCGAGATGAGGGTGTGGGGGACTCCGAATCGGGTGACGATGTTCCTCCAAATAAACTTCTTGACGTCTACGTCTCTGATGTTTGCTAATGGCTCGGCCTCTACCCATTTGGTAAAGTAGTCTGTGCCGACCTGTAAGTATTTTCTATTACCGACGGCCTTGAGGAATGGGCCTACGATGTCTAAGCCCCACTGAGCGAACGGCCACGGGCTAAACAGAGGGTTAAGGACCCCGCCCGACTGGTGCATATTTGGCGCGAACCTTTGGCACTGGTCGCACTTCTTTACGTACTCTTGGGCGTCCTTTTTCATATTAGGCCACCAGTAGCCCTGAGTGATGGCTCTGTGCGACAAGGACCTCCCTCCCGTGTGGCTTCCGCAGATTCCCTCGTGCATTTCTTCCAAGAGTAACTCCGTTGCTTTGGGGTGGACGCACAGCAGGTACGGTCCGGAAAAGGACCGCCTGTACAGCTTCCTCTCTTCCGATAGCCAAAACCTTGAGGCTTTCCGTCGGATCTTGTCGGCTTCTCCCCTGTCCTCCGGGAGGATGTTGTCACTCAGAAATATTGTCAGCGGGTCCATCCAGCTGGCACCCGCCCTGACTTGATGGACACGGGTGGTATCATTCTTTGCCCCCGTGGGTGCGTCCAAGTCTTCCACCAGTATGATCCGAGGCAGGCTATGGGCTGAGGAGGTGGCCAGTGTGGCCAAGGAGTCGGCGTGCGTGTTGCCGCTTCTCGGTATGTGCTGGAGCGTGAAGGATTCGAATTGTGATCTTAGGTGTCCTGCTCGGCTAAGGTATTCCTGCATTCTTCCATTTCTGGCTTCCAGGTCTCCGTTCACCTGGCCCACTACTAGCATCGAGTCCGAGAACACGTTCACCCTTTTTCCGCCGAGTCTTCTAACCATGGACATACCTTTCAGTAGGGCTTCATACTCGGCCTCATTGTTTGTAGCCGAGAAGCCCAGTCTTAGCGCTTTTTCAATAATGAGCCCCTCGGGAGAGGTCAAGACTAGCCCCACTCCAGAGCCTCTCTGGTTCGATGCCCCGTCAATGTACACCTTCTAACAATCGGGCTCTTGGATCGAGATTAGGCCAACCGCCTTCGCGTCGGCGGCAGATGCCCCGGATGTCCCTTCCACAGAGGGCTCGGCGAACTCCGCCACCAGATCGGCGACGACCTGGCCCTTGATTGAGGTGCGCGGCTTGTATTTAATGTCAAAAGCCCCTAGGATCGTTCCCCATTTGGCGACTCTCCCTGTGTAGTCGACGCTACGAAGCACAGACCTGAGCGGGAGCTGTGTGAGAACGACGATGGTATGGGCTTGGAAGTAGTGGGGGAGTTTTCGCGTGGCATGAACCACCGCCAGGATGGCTTTTTCCAACGGTAAGTAACGAACCTCGGCCTCGTGCAATGATTTGCTAATGTAGTAGACCGGCCGCTGCATCCCGTCGTCCACCCGTATCAACACCAGGCTTACCGCGTGCGGGGCCACAGCAATGTAGGCGAATAGGACCTCGTCGGCCTTGGGGCTGGACATGATCGGTGGCCGAGAGAGGTACTTTTTGAGCATCTGGAAGGCCGAGTCACATTCTTCGGTCCATTCGTACCCTTTCCACTTGTTCATTAAGAGGAAAAAGGGTCGGCACCTGTCTGCCGATCGGGAAATGAATCGGCTCAGGGCAGCGATCATTCCCGTGAGCTTCTGCACTTCTTTGGGATTCCGAGGAGGTTGTAGGCAGTTGATGGCTCTGATCTGGTCAGGGTTGACTTTGATTCCCCTGTGGGTGACCATGTAGCCCAAGAATTTCCCTGACCCGACTCCGAACGAGCACTTGGAGGCGTTGAGGCGCAACTTGTGCTTTCTTAGGGTTTCAAACACACCCTTGAGGTCCTCCACGTGGTCAGACTCTTTCTTGCTCTTTACCACCATGTCGTCTATGTACACTTCTACGTTCTTGCCGAGCTGCGGCTCGAACATCTTGGTCATCATCCTTTGGTAAGTGGACCCTACGTTCTTCAACCCGAAGGGCATTACTTTGTAGTGGTAGTTCCCTGTGGGCGTGACGAAGGCAGTCTTCTCATGATCCTCTAGAGCCAGGGGGATTTGGTGGTACCCTTGAAAGGCGTCCAAGAAGCTCATCCGAGGGTGGCCCGCAGTTGCGTCCACTAGTTGGTCTATCCGGGGCATGGGGAAAGGATCTTTTGGACATGCCTTGTTCAGGTCTGTGAAGTCCACGCAGACTCGCCATTTCCCGCTCTTCTTCTTGACAACAACCGTGTTGGCTAGCCACTTCGGATAGAAAACTTCCTTGATAGCCCCTGCCTCTTTGAGCTTTGTCACTTCGGCCCTCACAGCGTTGGCGTGCTCGTGGGACGGACGCCGAGGCGGTTGCTTCTTTGGGGTGATGGAGGGGTTAACGTTTAGGTGGTGGCATGCGAAATTTGGGTCAACGCTCGAGGCCTCATAGGCGCTCCATGCAAACACGTCCAAGTTCTCCTTGAGGAAGTCGGCCAGCCGCCCTTTCTCCTGAGGGGGCAGCTGAGAGCCGACCTGGAGAAATCTCTCGGGGTCATCTCCGATCAAGACCACCTCCAGCTCCTCGCACCTTGACTCTTCGGCGAGCCCCTCGGTCGTCTCGCCCCTGCCCTTTGATTGCTATAAGTTCTTTTGGGTGGGGGTTACGGGTCCCGCTTCTGGGCGGTGCATGATGGCTGCCACCAGACATTGTCTCGCCGTGGTCTGACATCCGACGACTTCCATGACCTGCCCCCCGGAGGGAAACTTCACCTTCTGGTGTAGGGTGGAGGCGACGGCCCCTAGCGTGTGGAGCCAGGGCCTGGTGACAATGGACATGTAGGGTGAGTAGGTGTCTACCACGATGAAGTCCACTTCCACCACTTTCGGGCCCGTTTGTACGGGTAGCCTTATCTGGCCTCTTGGGATGACTGTCTTTCCATCAAAGCTCACGAGAGGAGAGGTATACGGTGTCAGATCCTCGGCCTTGAGGCCGAGGCCGTTATAGGGGTCGGGATACATGATCTCAGCGCCACTTCCGTCGTCCACCATAACCCTTTTCACGTCATACCTGCCGATCTTGAGTGTTATTACCAGGGCGTCATCGTGAGGCTGTATGGTCCCCACTTTGTCTTCTTCCGAGAAGCTTAGGGCCGGCGTGCTATCCGTTCTTGCCCTCTTCGGGTTTGGGATGCTGTCCTCGGACGAGGGTCGGATCACGGACATGATTCTCGACGGGCACGAGCCGGTTCTCCCTGGCGCTGTGAAGATGACGTTTATCGTGCCCACTGGGGGCCTCATGACCGCGTTCGCTCGGGGCTGGTTCTGCCCGCCACTGGTGTGGTGCAGCAAGTGCCCGAGCCGCCCTTCTCGGACAAGCTCGTCGAGGTGGTCCCACAGGTTTCGGCAATTCTCTGTGGTGTGTCCCGGCTCTTGATGGTATTGGCAGTACAGGTTCCTGTTACGCCTCATGGGGTATCCCGCCATCTTCGGTGGCCATTTGAAGAATGGTTCGTGCTTGACCTTTTCCAAGACCTGGTGCACAGGCTCCCGGAACACGGTGTTAACCGCCTGTGCGCTGGCATTCCCGAGTTGGCCGGTGAACTCTCTCCTCGGCCGACCGTCCTTGTATCCGTCCGACCTGAAATCCCTCCGCTCTTGGGGTATAACCTTAGCCTTGCCCTTCCCCTGCAGCTGGTCCTCTTCGACCCTCTTGTATTTGTCAATGCGATCCATAAGCTGGCGCACGCTAGTGACTGGCTTGCCTGTGAGGGACTTTCTCAGCCCATGCTCGGCTGGCAGGCCGAGTTTGAAAGTGCTGACAGCAACCTCGTCGAGGTCTCCATCTATCTCGTTAAACATCTCCCAGTATTTGTCGGAGTAGGTTTTTAGGGTCTCACCTTCTCGTATGGACAGGGACAGCAGTGATCCCAAGGGCCGGGGAACTTGGCTGCACGTGACGAAACGAGAGTCGAATGCCCTGGTCAGCTCTTGGAAGGAGTTTATGGACTCGGCCTTAAGGCCATCGAACCATCTCATCGCCACCGGTCCCAGGCTGGACGGGAAAATCTTGCACATTAGGGCCTCGTCCTTGGAATGGACCGCCATCTTCTGATTAAAGTGGCTGATGTGCTCCACGGGGTCAGTTCGACCATTGTAGAGGGTGAACGTGGGTTGGTGGAAACGTCGCGGGAGAATCGCTGCCTCGATCTTACGCGTGAAAGGTGATTTCGAGATCTGGTACAGCGCTTTGCTCATGGCGTCACCTCCCGGGCTTCCATGGGATGAGCCCTCATGCTTATACCCGTGGCGGGGCTCTTCTACGTGCGAGAAAGACTCGCTCGGGGGGTTTCGTGACCTCCTCCTATAGTCATCGTCCTCCTCATCTTCGGAGGAGCTACTAGGGCTTGGCGAGTTTCGCCTCCGTCGGGCGCTACGTAGCTTCTTCTTTAGCTCGTTGATTTGTAGTTGCAAAGCCCTGGTGTCGTTCGGTCTCTGGGAGGCGTGGCTTTTTGCTTGGGAACGGCTTCCATTGCCATGCACGGTACGTGCATTAGCTTCGCGGTCTCTCTCACGTTCGAGGTTTAGAAAGCCATCCTGTTGCTGAGGCTCTGCTGACTCTGCTGGTGGTGAATTTGACCTTGCCATGCCGGTTTGTCACGCTCACGGTTTCGCGAAGCAACCTCCCCACAGACGGCGCCAATTGTGGGGACCTGTGCTTGAGTTCTAGGCCCAATGAGGTGCAGGAACTCAAGCCCAAGAACTCCGACAATAAATTTATAGAGAAGTGGGTTGGAAGAATGGGCTAACGTGAGCAAAATAACAAACCAAGCAATGTAGGGATCACCCAAGCTCTGTCAAGGCGAAAACCCTTTCTCCTTTTTCAGAGAACCTTTTCTTTGTTGTATTTACTTTTTTCTCTTTACAAGTTTTTTTCTCTCCCTCTCTGTTTGGGGGGTCTCTTACATTATATACCCTCTATCTGGATGATCCTGAGCTTCCACTTGTTGGTCATCCAGATCACTACTTGAGTACCTGTCCCATCAGGCACCCACCTTGGCTTTTTGTGAGTTGCAATAGCCAAGGCAACACTGTTCAGGGTGTCTCCTCCACATTAATGCGGCCAGAAAAGTAGCTGCTGCGCATTAAATGTGGAGGCAGTGGCCTGGCTTTTCCTTTGTGCCCCTGAAGTGCACGCCTGCTGTTGGAGCTCCTCGCGCGCCCTTTTGGCCAGTAGGCTCGGACCCGGAGTGGGGTGCATGTGTCCGAGAAGGCAGATCTCCTCGGATGGGCCCAAGGCCCAATATGGCAGCTGAAACCAGGCCCCCACACCTAACATTGAAAATGTTGGGGCTTTAAAACTTATGTGGCAAGTTCTCATGAGGTCAACAAAAAGTTGCTTCGGTTTTATAGTATTGATTAGTCACTAACTCATGCAATGTACCGAATCCAAATAGATAGCAAATATTAATTAACTTCACTATATTCAATACTACAAGGAATTAAAAATTAATAAAAATGAATAACTATAAATTTAAAGCCTAAGAGAAAATAGAAAAAAGGGAGAGTGGAAAAACAAATATCACTGAGGAGAGAGAAGCAGAGATAATAATGCAGTTTAATGTTTGTGTTGGTGGCTTGTTATTGTATAGTGATGTTTTGGTGCAAAAGAAAGAAACCCTAAGTCCTCATTTGAGAAGAAAGAATGGAATAAAATGGAAAACAATAAAAATAATAATTTTATAATATTCTTCTATTTTCTAGTTTGAGAGTTTTAATGGAGAGAATGAAAAGTTCATTCCTTTATTTGAGAGTTTAAGTAGAAGGAAATAAAACGGGTATGAGGGAACACTCATTCCTCTGTTTTCCCTTATGCCCTCGTTTGGGAGGAGGAAATGAAATGGAATGGAATGGAAAGAATGAAAAAAAAAATTTTAGAAAGTAAAAGTTTGACTACAAAATTGGTTGTAGCCTAAGGTTACAGCTTACTTAATAAAATAAATATTATTATATATTTTGAAAATCTAACAATGAAATTGCATATTTTTTATGCTCTTAATATACATGTCAAATTTTGTGTCAATCGAATATTGTTTACTATATAATCTATAAGTTTATATTTTATACACAATTTTAAATTACAAAATCTTGCATTTTAAATCATTTATTGATGAAATAGCTATTGATCTTTAATTTTCTAGAAATTTTGCAAGCATGGATGATATAAGAAGAAGATGTAATCCAATGTGAATTTGTCAAATTCACTTTCAATTAAAAAATAATGAGTAAGGTTGTAGCCTTAGGTTACAACTAATTTTGTTACTAAACTTTTGTAAAAGCATTAGCATTAACATTAGCATTTTATATAAAATCATACTAAATAATATTCATTACATAATAAGATCTATTAAATGGCGCATTTTTATATATAAAAAAAAATGTTAGATAAAAGCCAAAATTTTTGTAAAAAGAATACAGTGAAATTTTAGATATTATAACACACACATATACAATGGTAACTCCAAATTGGTGCACCGACATTAATTAATATAACACACACATATACGAACTCATAAATCCTTATTTCTTTGATCTATCTCATCTGACTTATAAGAAGGATGCCTTCCTCCTACATTCCTTAGATTGAAGTCCTTGACTCTAAGCATAGTACTGACTCAACGCAACATGACAGGGCTACTCCAGTTGCTCAGCTACTCACCAATCTTAGAAGCACTTCGCATCGATTTTGACAAGGTAAATGACAATATCTTACACTTTAGTTATAAAGGATATATATTCAAGTAATCATTGTATATATTGTTTACATTAGGACCTGCCATAATTGTTTAGGATTGAAAAATGTCATCAAAATCATTAAGTATCTGTTGTTATTTATAAATTAAAAAAAAAAAAAAATCTTCTACACATGTCATGTTTAGGCACAAAACTTTTGTTATAATCAAAAGAAGATTGAGGTTATATACTAAGTATTTATTGTGGTTATGGTGATATTAAAATAATGGTTATTTATATATTCTTTTCTTAAATGTAAAAACAGTTTTTAACTTGTCATTCTTAAGCACATTTTGTTCGTTGTGTCATTTTCAAGACAAAAACTTTTGTCATAATAGAAAGAAGAATAATATTACTAAGAGTTTCTTGGGGTATGGTGATATTGAGAAAAAAACACAAACACTGAAGAGAAAATGAGGTTTTATTGGAAAGGTACACCACAAACTCATTATTTAAACATTTTTTTCTAAAATATGAGAGAGAGAGAGAGAGAGAGAGAGAGAGAGATTCCAAATTTTTATTCTTTAGAAAGGTTCCCTGCATTATAAAATTAACACACACACACACACACACACACAAAAAAAAAAAAAAAAAAAAAAAAATAGCATCATTGCAGTTTATTAGTAAAGAAAAATTCTTGAGGTATATATAAAAGCTCACTGTTACTTGCTTCTTATTTGTAATTGCCATTTGGTTTGATCTTTTGATTATTTTCTAATTATTTAAATTTAGTTGAATTATCAATTATGATATTATTATCATTTTTTACTTTAAAATACTGTTATATATGTGTGTGTAATTGATTTACTTGTAATTGATTCAAGTACTTCATAGTCATCAGTGAGAAATAAACTAAAATAAACTAACTTTTATCATTTTGACTCACATGTAGAGAACGAGAAATCGATATCTAAGATACACCAATCAAGAGTGTGAATCTTTGCAGGAGACGTTGGAACATAATGTCTCATGTTTAACTCACCATCTCAAGAAAGTGGAGATCAACAGTTTTGTTTGGAGGATAATAGCTTCTGATCAATTAGTTAAGTATTTGCTTGAGAACGGAAAGGTATTGGAAAAAATGACTATTACTTGTCAGAACACAGAGTATAAAAGGTTTGTAAGGCTGCAAGAATTTGGTAGAGCATCTCCAAATGTTGCTATATCATTTACCACTTTTATGGAGAGAAAACCATTATGGTTTGAAGTTGATGATGGTTCCGGTGATAGAATTGATGGAACTATATGATTTTGAAGATAGGAGGTACAAGCAATAATTTATTGAAGAAGTAAAAAACCCATGTCAATAATTTGATATGAATTCCTGTACCATAGATCAAGAGTTTGATGTTGACTTCAGTTTTCTAAATTATCAATTTACATTTTTAACTTAAAAATAAGTAATTAATTTTTATAATTAGAAATTTTACATTTATCTTTATGATCTTCCAATACATACACGATCACAAAAGTCTTTCAACTGAACCAATGAGACTTAAATTTTAATTGGTTTTCATTAATCTTCTTTGGTTGCAATCTAAATTAATTATTTTTTAGTTCAAAAAAACTTTCATGCTCACTTTGAACTCATTTTGAACCAATGAAAATCATTCTTTCATAATTTATTATTATATACAAGTCAAATTTAAATTGTGAAAAACTGCATCTTTATTGTAAAGATGCATTAATCAAGTAACCTAAACAAATCATTTTTCATTACTTATCTAAAAAATAAATAACCAAATTCTATACACACAATTTAGAACGTGAAAATCGTGTGCGCAAAATACTATGTGTTGTTTTATACTCTAGGTGAAAAATGTAAAGTTTAAATGTTAGGTAATGTTTTATATTAGTTTCCGAAGTTTGAAAAGTTACATTTTAGTTCTCAAAAAATTGTACATTTCTTCCGTAGCTTTGTCTTTACAATTCTACATACATGGAAAAATTCAACAAATTCATGTGATACTCAAGTTGTGTAAGGCTAAATATGAATATAGTTGGTATGACTACAATATTTTGCAACTAAATCTAATTTTTGAAATAGAACCTCAATAAAATTACTTTAGAATTAATAGTGTGTGGGGGCAAAAACAAAGTCAAAGGCCCAAATGGAAAAAAAATGGAGCTTTGGGGACAAGCTTACTGCAATTAATTTGAAGAGATGGATATAGTGACTAACACATGGGCTCCTGATTCAAAGGACTGAAGTCAAAGAAAAAGATCCAAATAGAAAGAAAATAAAACTAACAAGAAAGATGTAAGTAAAAAAGATTGTATTAATGTCTCCTTGTTCAACCAAAGGAGCTTGTTACACTTCAAGGTTACAAGTTCTAGTAATTTCTCTCTCAAATCTCCAAATTCTGATCCTTGTTCACTGGAATCTCTACCCCTCTTATAGTAGCTACCCTTTCATCCTGACCCTTCACCTGAAAAGTAGTTGGTTTCCCTTAGATACTTGTCTCATCCCACCTTTGGAAGAAGTGTTAAGTGAGCTACAGGTTATTACGGCATTAATAAGGTGTCATTCAGCCATTAATGTGGCTAAACTGGTTGGTGTAGTGCATTTAATGCGGAGGTAATGGTTGCTTCCTTAGCAAGTTTTCCCACTCTCTCTCCTTGCATATTGGCCATGGTTGCATCCCTCGGCTCATGCTCCAAGCCAAGGGTGGGGCTCCTTTCACTTATTTCGGGACAGTCACATCCGAGGCAGTTGCCTTCCTCAACTGATTAAGGGCCCTCGTTCAGGCCCTTCTTTCAAGCTGTACTAAGTTTTCCTTCACGGGATTTGCCTACTTGGCTCATAGGTTCCTCGAGCATGGTCTAGTAGGGGTGGCTGTCCTCAGACCCCCCACATATAGCATATTTTCATCTATGTCCTTAGACCCCCCACAAAAATTATTTTAATTTCTAATTAAAATAATAATAAAAAACTAATTAAGAAAAAGGCAATAAATAAAAAATATTATTTTCGGTTATGTGAAAAGTTAGAAAAAATAAATTATTTTTTTGATGAATTTCTTTTTTCACAAAATATTCCTATTAAATATAATCTGTTCTAAAAGAGAGAATTTTGATACATCAATAAATTTATTATTTATTGTTTTCTTTTGCCTCCTTAGATTAATCAAGATTCTTTCTTTTTTAAGTTTCATCCAAATAATTACATATAAAGAAATAAAATTCAAATATTTTATTGATTAAAATTCGATTTAGTCTATTGATTAGATTGGTTCTTAAAATTTAGTTTTTAATAACTAGGTCTCTCATTTTATCAAATTAAGAATTTGGTCTATTTGCCCAAATCTAAATGGAGTCATTTAAATAGGTTTTTATTAATATATATAATTGTGGGAGGACGGGAAATCGAGGACAAGAATAAACAGGAAGAGATCAAGACAAAAGGGGCACACCTTGGAAGGTTTTCTCAAGGAAGCCTCAGAGCAAATATGATGACGCAATCACAAAACCCGAGAAGATCGGCGTGCCCATGGATATGGGTACATTCCTGGAAGGGCCAAAGTCTGGCCATGAAGACCATCAAACACATGATTGAGGAAAGAAAGGAAGGGTACAAATAAAGTATCCATCACCTCTACATTCAATACTTTGCACCTACTTAGCTAGTCATATTAATGGTGGAATGACCCCTAAATAGTGTCATCACAGCTCATAATCTAATAGAGAAACCTTCTAGTAAGGTCCTGATGGAACAAGTATCTGAAGAAAAAGCCTTGGCCGTCTAAGTGGACGGCCAGGATGCAATCTGGATGACTATATAAAGGAAAGGGATCCCTACAAGAAAGGGGATCAAGAAAAAAGCAAAAGTGAGAGAGAGAGAGAGAGTGAGAACATTGTAGTTCAAGAACAAGTATTAACCTACACCCTGGCCTAAACCGAGGAGCATTGTTGTATTAATCCTAGACATAAGTTGTTTTACTTTATGTGGCTTATATATATTAAACATGCATTCCAATATCACTTCATAGAGTTGTTAAAAATGATAAACAAGGTTAATTGGCATCCTATCTCTATAAATTAACTATGCGAGGTTGAAATCTTACTTATCCAATTTTGGCCCGCCACAATAACCATCCTAAATAGTACTCATTACCCAACAAGATCTATTAAATGAGTCTTTTAAGAAAAATTAGAAAATCATTTTCTTAAAAAATGTTTAAATAATGTCATTTGCTTATAAATTTGGATGAGGTAAAAATTGACTCATTTTAGCCAGTGAGGGAGTGTCTAAGAGACCCACTGACCCAACCCACCCGAAGGATCTAACTGAACTTGAACCACACTTGATTTGATCTAGTGGTAGTTGTAGTTAGCTACAGGTTTCTACCTTCAAAACCTAATTTTATCAGGTTAAGTGTATGTTCTCTCCTCCAAATCCTGAGCAACTCAATCTAATCAACGACCGAAGCAGAATTCAGTAAGATCTCACTAGATCCAATGATATTCCATTATTGGTTGGGCACAAACCTTACTCGGACCGATTAATAGTGACCCTTAATAAAGACCAATTAGACAATCATAATAAAAGTAAAAAAACTAAGGGTCTGTTCATTTGGCGGTGAAAATAGGGAGGATGGAAAATGTTGTTTTCTACTGTTCAGTTGGGGAAGGAAAATATGAAGGAGAGAAAACTCGGGAGAAAGTTTTCTCTTCGGGCCCACATTTTTTTTCCTCCCAAATTGGGAGGAAAATCTGGGGAGAAAAGTGCTAGTATAGCACTTTTACAAAAATGCCCTTCCTCTAAGGTTTTTTTTTTTTTTTCAACGTGACGTTCTCTCTCTCTCTCTCTCTCTCTCTCTCTCTCTCTCTCTCTCTCTCTCTCTCTCTCTCTCTCAACGTGATGTTCTCTTCTCTCTCTTTTTTTCTTCAACTTGATCTGATCTATTGTCCTCATTATACTCCTCGTTAATCTTTTTTTTTTTTGGTTGATTTTTTGGTTTTTTTTTTTTTTTTGTATGACATTAATTTTTACATTATAATAATAAAAATAATAATATAAATTTATATATATGATGTGGTAAATTTTATATTATTTAATGAATACAAATAAATCTATTTTTTTACATATTATGTAACAATGATATAATAGTCAATTTATATAAATTACATTTTTCATCGTTCCCTTTTTCTTTCCAACCAAACAAAAGATTTTTCCACCCTCCTACTTTTTCATTCCTCCAACCGAACACACAAGAGGAAAAACTAAATATTTTCCATCCTCCCACTTTTCCATCCTCCTACAAATTTTCATCCTCTCACTTTTCCGCTCCTTTAACTGAACGAACCCTAAGTGTGTATTTGGCATTGGCTTAAAAGGCCACATTTTTTTTATTCAACTTATTTTTGCTACTATCATAGTCCCACTGCATTTTTGATACTATTCATGGATGTCACTGTACTATTGCAGCTACCTTTTAGTTTTATCTACAATACTTTCAGTAAAAACTTTTAGTTTTAACTAAAAGTATGTTTGTGATCTGTCTATTTTGCTGAAACTGAAAACTTTTTGATAAAAGTATTGTAGATAGGTAAAAGTTAGCTGATATAGTATAATGAGCCTTACTAATAATATCAAAAAGTGCAGTAGAACCCATAGTAGTAAAAATAAACTGAATAGTAAAATAAATTGACTTTTTAATTTGTAATCAAATGGTAGGGATGACAATTTTGCCCCGTCCCGCTTGACCCGCCCCTCCCCTGCTTTACCCTGCGCTGGTTTTCCCTGCCCTGCAAAGGTGGTGGGGCGGGGATGGGGTGAGATTTTAGCCCCGCACCACGGGGCGGGACGGGACGGGGATGGGTTTAGACTTTTTAGACTCTCCCCATCCCCGCCCCTCCCACATTGATAAGGATTGAATTGTAAATTTTTCATACTCTAAAACCCTACTATTTAAACAAATATATTATCAACTTATTTAATTCTACTTAACATGGTTCTATGCCTCTCTTTTCTCTCTAGCAAAGTTGGAAATAAGGTACCAATTTTAATGTTTTCTTTTGTCTTTATAAGAAACAAATTTATATTCCATTGAATCATTGATTTTGTACTATGAGATTTTTGTTTTTATTGTGATTTTGTCTTGTTAAACACTTGGATAATATTATTTAGTTTTTGCTAAAAATTAGTTTAATTTGATGGAATGAATTTATTTGTAATTTCAAATATATTTTTATTAATGAAATAGGTTTTAATTAAAAAAAATGTAATAGTTATGAATAAATCAACAAGAAGTAAAGTTTTGCGGAGTAAGGCGGGGCTTCGCGGGGCCCCAAGGGGCGAGGATGGGGCAATAAAATTTTCCCCGTCATGCGGGGTGGGGCGGGAATGGGACAAGACAAAACTATGCGGGACGAAAATGAAGACCCCATTCTTCGGCCCTGCCCCGCCCTATTGCCATCCCTATCAAATAGACACTAAATAAGCACATTTAATTGAATTTACCTTTTCTTATTTATTTATTTATTTTTTTTTGTGGGGGGGGGGGGGGGGGGGGGGGGAAGGGGGGAGAGGGATTTTAACCCAGTCAAATAAGCTCAGAATCTCCTTTACAATGCCACAAACAGCTTATAACAATAGCAGAGTCACAAAACGATGTCATCCTATCTCCCTGAGGAAGTGGTGATAAACATACCCTCTCTTCTTCCTCGTCAAAGCCACAGACAAAATCGACACCTCGAAGCACACATTCTCGTTCCTATCCTACGACAACCTCGATCCAGAATACACATCCGAAGTCATCCTTAACCTCCCACAACCAAACCACGGTCTCAACCTCGACATCGTCGGTTCCTCCTCCGATGGTCTCCTCTGTCTCTGCTTCGCAAGCACCATCTACCTCTGGGACCCCACCACGTCATCAGTGCTCGAGCCTCTCCCTCCTATAACCCCTCGCGAAATGGTCAATGTCTACTTCCACAGTGTTGGGTTCAGATTCGATTCCGTATCCAATGACTTCAAGGCCGTGAGGCTTCTCAATGTTCAGTCCAGGTCCGCGAGCAATTTGCTTCATATAAGTCAAGAAGCGGAAGTGTGTAGCGTGAGCAGTGGTTCGCGGAGGCAGCTCGACCCTAAGTTTTGGGAAACAAACGAGGAAGATGGTGAAGACCAAGAGGAAGTGAATCAATGAGGTATGGTTCAATTGTGCTGCCTTCTTTTATAAACATTGTGGTCCTAAACATTGGTTTTGAGTGTTATCAATACATTATTGTGTTAAATTTTATTTAAGAGCCATTTTGTTGACATTAGCTGGTTTGATGTGGATCCATAAAAAATTATGATATTAGATGGCATTCATTCATATGTAATGTAAAGGTTATTAGGAAGAAATCAAATTGGTGGATTTAAAAAAAAAAAAAAAAATTGGATTAAACACTATAGACTCAATCATTCATAATATAAATGATGACATGAAGTTGAATGAAATAAAACTTCATTGTGTGCAACGATGTTAAACTGTCTAGATGGGGAGATACTTGAATTTACTTCTTTTTTTTCTTCCTTTTTCTTATTTGGGATCTGGGTTTTCAGGTGAGGAACCCTCCCTCATCCTCATGGGCCATGATAACTTGATAAGTAAAATTGAGTTCTCCATTAATCAAACATGCGTTATCATTGGCATAAGTTGGTTCTATTCCTTTTTCACTGATCATATTCTTTCTATTGATTGGCTTAAAAAATAAAAATAATTTTTTGTAGGACAATTTGGACATGAAATTTCCGTATAATCTTCTTGGGAACTTTTATTTTATGTTGATCATAAAACATTATTTGGCTTTGAAGGAGTTTTTGATTATTATGATGGATGCTATCTAGTACTAGTAGCTTATATATATTTAGTGCCTTCCACTTCTTTTAGTTTTCCTTGTTTGACCATGGTACTTACCTATTAAGGTAGGTAATAGGTAAGTACCATCATCCTTGTACTTGTTTTACGTTCTGAAAGTTCACATTGGTGAACATGATGTCCTTTTGATGAAATAAATCTTTGATTACCTATCAAAAAAATAATGGTACTTACCTATTAATTCATATGGGAGATGCAATCTGTTGTCAGTTGGCAGGTTAATTTCTTTCTGAAGCATCTGCCACAGGGCTATAGAATTAATTGCTGCCTAGCATGTACAACTCAGTCGATATTCAATTTGTTAAGGGTCATGGGAGTTAGAATATGAAATCCTTGGAAGGGAGGGAGTTGGTGACTAATGCAAGGGAGTTGAAAAACTAGTTTTAGCAAGAGTTACTGAAGGATACATTTATTTCCCACCTCCCAACACCCCCCCCCCCCCCCCCCCCAAAAAAAAAAAAAAAAACTCATAGTTCTGCTCCTTTTTGCTAGTTTCATGCGTCAATTATGTTACTTAAGGACCTTTTTACAAATAAAAGGATTGTTATGAGATGCTTGCTATGAAGAGTCTGGTGTGGGTTTTTTGGTGGTCACTGGTCTATAAAAATTGTATTCCCTTCTTTTTCCTTGACAGAATCATCTTAATTGTCTGTTTTTCTTTGAACTTTCAAAGAATTCTGGTAATGGAATATTTTCCTTCTCATTCCTATTATATCATATCCATTAGTGTTTTTTCTTTTGAACGATAGAAAATTTAGACTTACCCAAGAAAGAAGGTCAGAATGGGGGGATTCCGTAGTTTTTTTATTGAATCTAAGTTGTTTCAGTTGGTGGTTGAGGAAGGAGGGAATTTTTTCTCCCTTAAGATTTTCGAACGGGGAAAATACTACTTGCAGTCGGTGTTTATGGGCAAGAGTGCAGCTTGTTGGATAATGCGGTGTTTGGAACACATCGTGGTTGGGGTTAGTCCTAAGAAATTTTTCACACTAAGGGAAGGGGATACTGCTTACACTTTGCAGTGGGGGTGCAATTCCTTTGGGCAGTACTTAACAGTGACAGAGCTTAAGGTAGGTGGGCGGCGGCGAACTATCATTATTCCTGCCGGCAAATTACAGCAAGGTTGGAAAACGTTTGGGATTGAATTAAGAAGGATTTTGGAACCTTCTCAATACGCGTTGGGTGGATCGAAGTTTGTACCGTACAGGTCCAAGTTATTTTCAAAATCTCATCCTGGCAGGTCCTATGTGGAAGCTGTCAAAGTTCCAGCGCAGGCAAGGTTGAAGTATGTTCAGCAGCCCCTCAGCTATGACAGGGTTAAGGCTGGTAGCATGAAGAATATAGTGGAGATTCCGGGTGACAAGTCTCGTACACAGGTTTTAGTTTCTGAAACTCGGGCCGGAAATTTTCCACAGTCAGCCATGGGTGGTGCTGAGATTGGAGAAGGTGGTATTAATGGTAAGAATAAAAGTGAGGAGAAAATCTCGGAAGGAAATAATGTCAATATTCCTTTGAAGCCTAATTTGAATTCAAAAATGGCTGAGTTTGGAAAGCTGCATGATAGTAGGAAGGCAAGTTGGCTAAGGAAAGGTTTAACTGTGTATGTGAATGAATATGGAAAGAGGCGTGTATCATGGGATGTTGTTGAGGGTGGGAAACAAGCTGGCAAATGGGTTATAGCAAATAAGGCCCTTAAAGGTCTGGACTCATCAAAGCTGAATGCCCAAGCACTTAAAGAACCCTTGTTGGGCCTGGGTTTGTCAAGCCCACGAAATTTTGAGGCTGGCCAGTGTTCCTTAAGTGGAGATAAGGATCTGGAGTCTTCTAATACGCATGGGTCCAACTTGCCGAGCTCAGGTAGGAGTGTTCTTAATGTTACGATAGAGCCTGAGTGTCCAACGTTCCCAAACTAACTTACATTGCATGGTTCTAAACACCCTTCCTTTTAGTTGAGTAGTATCCCAGTTTTCTAATTCCTTCTTGTAAGTCTTGGCATCTGACACTAAGCAAAGGCCCATGATGTTATCCTAAATTCTCTTGGTGATTGAGCATTGAAAACAGAGACAGTGCTTAATAGTTTCAAAACAGAGGCATTGTGCTAGAATTCTTTTAAAAATAAGGGCAAAAGCCCATTTCCCCCAAGAAAAAAGTACAAAAAGAGGGGGGGGGGGTGGGAGGGAAGTTACACTAGCTAGGGGAGTAGGTATTTGAACCTTAGAGGTTTCCATTAAAAACAACAAGAAATAGCCATTTAGTTTGAACTACAAGACTCCTAGCAACAAAATTTAGAAGTTTTTTATTCACTGATGATCAGTGAATATTCTTAAAGCAATTTGGCCGATTGGTTACCACCAATAATAGGATCGCTTTTATGAGTTATGAATAGATAACATTGGTAGGTAGAGTAATGTCGTGTAAAGGATTTGGCATATAGAATATAGACAAAGTGAGTGAATAAATTTTCGAATTTCAAAGCTTGTGGACAGTAATATACTCCATATAATTATGTTATTTCATTGTTTTTTTTTTTTTTTTAATGATAACTAGGAGAATTTAATGAATCAGTGCAAGCAACTTCTAACCATTGTGGTTGTGTCTCACAACCTCTTATACTAATAGATATTTCTTTTGATTTAAGTGCCCTGATAGATTTTAAAATTTTTGTACAACTCGTCCTAAGAGCACAAGAAATTATGTACTACAGTATATGAAAATAATGGAGAAGGAATTTCGAAAAGGGATCCAAAAGGACAACAAAATCCCATTATCATTTGGCAGGAAGCAATTTTTAAGAACTATATGATACTATAGTCTCAAGATCTAGCTATTCATGAACAAACACATCAGACATTTATTAATTGCAAATATTTCTCAATGCAAATTTACCTTGAAGAAAGAAAAGCAAGATCAACAAGGACCAGCAAGACCAACAAGAAGGACCACAAAACTGCAAATAAAATCTCAAAAAGAAGACTGAAGATTCCAGAAAAGAACCTGCTAATGCTGATCGTATTAGCTGCTTTCGTTTATCTTTGAGTACCTCCAATTTAGTTGGTAGCTCCTCAATCTCCCTTTGAGAATTTAAAAGGATGAAGTTGGTTTTAAATTCACGCTCCATACGAAACTGTGCTTGCGCAAGTCTATACAAGTGGTCAAAGGCAAACTGAACATTGAAGCCAACATGCTGCGCAAGTTTAAGGTTCTTCCACCAATTGAGAAGTAAATTAGAAGTGATGTCCTTAACCATGGTGTTGCACATGCTTTGTGCAACCCCACCAACAATGTTAAGGACACGCATCTTTGTCCTTGGATTTGAAGTGGAGCTTGCACTAATATCCCCGTATTTGTCAAATAAGGACTCTAGAATAGGGGCACAGTTCCGAGAGACCATGTAGTCCCTAACTTCTACAACTTCTAACTCAAATTCCAAAAATGTCATTTTCAAAATGGGTATGAATATCTCATCTGAAGTGGAGATTGCACAAATATCCCTGAATTTGACAAGTAGTGGCTCTACAATATGGGCACAGTTCTGAGTGACCATGTAGTCCCTGACTCTTACAAGTTCTAACACCAATTTGAAAATTTTCATTCTTGAAATACCCTTCTCTCTCATAGGATGATTACGATTCTTTAAAATGGGTATGAATGTCTCATCTGAAGTGGAGCTTGCACAGATATCCCTGCATTTGACAAGTAACGGCTCTAGAATATGGGCACATTTTAGAGAGACCATGTAGTTCCTGACTTTTGCAAGTTCCAATTCCGAAAATGTCAAACTCGAAATATCCTCCTCTCTACGATACTTAAGATTCTTTAAAATCAATATGAATGTCTCATCTGAATTTACCAAATCTTCAAGAATACTATCCCTATTCCCTGAGTCAGCTTCAGACATAATCTCTCCAACCAAATCTACAATAGCAGTTTCTGCATCTTTGAATTCCCTTTTCTCATCGTCATTAGAAGAGTTAAATATTTCTTTTATGGTCAAGCCTCTTTTTGATATCTTCTCATCAATATTGTGTCTATCCACTATTCTCAACTCTACAACTCCACGCTTCCCGCTTAGTAAAAGTAACACTTGGTAAAATTAAGCCAAGTCAATGAATTGGTGTACAGAGACATCATATTAAGGGAAGGCAAGACGATGAAATAAGTAATAGAACTATGCTCGTTGGGGACTAGACTCAAGTGACCGGTTATCTTGTCATACTAATCATCTATGTTTTATTTGTTTTAACCATTCTTTCCAACTTCTTCTTATGGCTATTGAGTTATCTACATCCTACGCAAGAACGCACCAAAAAGCCCATGGTGCCTGTGTCAAACATGGACAAGCCTAGGGCACAGTTGCCTGAGTATCTGTTGTGAAAAATCTTATTTTGAGATCTATATGTTCTAAAAGCTTTAATACCCCTTGAAAAATTCTGATTTAGGCCCCAAGCAATTAATGCAATGAAATTAATGAAATTATTGCAGAATTTAACTAGATTTTCCACTCATAAGTAGATATTTTATACAATTTGTATTCATCACAAATATCAAATACCGAATCTAAAGTAGTAAACTATCAGCACAAAGATTTTAGTAAAGAAATGGAAAACCAATGAAGAACCTCTTCAATTTTAAAAACCATTTTGGGGATCCAATCATGTTAGAAATCCACTATAGGGAAACAGTCACAACAGTCTTACCATATGGATAGGGAGGCTCTTGCGTGCCTTCAAGATGCTAAAGAAGAAGGCCTATTCACCAGTTGGGACTTGGGAGGCTTTTGTTAGGGCATTGCAAATAAGATTTGGAAGTACAGCCTTTGATGATCTAATGGAAGCCCTTACAAGGCTAAGGCAAGCTAGCTCTTTTGCATCTTTTAATGGGCAATTTGAAGCACTATCAAATAGGATTAAGGGGCTGTCAGAATTGCACAAGTTGTTTTCTCGAGTGCAGTTACTACTGCAGAGCAAGAGGTAACAGTGAATGCAATTGAAATCAAATTATATGCATTAATTGAAAACCCAACTTCAAGTACCAAGAGAATGTTAGAAAAGATTAAAGGCCAGTGGGCTATTATCCTCATTGACATTGGTAGCACTTATTACTTCCTAGACTCATCAATCTTGGAAGCATTAAGGCTGTCGGTAACATCCAAGAAAGGGCTTGAGGTTAAGTTGGCTAACATGGTTGTGATCATGACAAAGGGAGCTTGTGCTGATGTTTAAGTCATAATGCAAGGCCATTTATTCATGGTTGAATTGAATTTGCCTCCATTAGAAGGATGTGCAGTAGTGCTAGGCAAACAATGACTTAGCACTCTTGGCATTATCCAATGGGATTTCGAGCAATAGACCATGAAGTTCCTGCATATAGGAAACCAGGTTCTATTACAAGGTCTGAAATCCCTCAATTCCCCTCAGCATGATGGAGATAAGTTCTTTAAGTCTTTAACAAGGAAGGCAATTGTGTTGCAGATTATTGTGATGGGTACAAGCAGGTCAGAAACAACAGTTGGAAGAGATTAACAGGCTGGTGGATGAAATTGCCAAGTCTTTGACACTCCTTTGGGGCTGCCACTGTCCAAGGGACATAAGCATTAAATCACCTTGAAGAATGGCACTCAACCCATCTCTGAAAAGCCTTACAGGTACAATTACTATCAATAAACTGAAATAGAAAAGATAGATATGGAATTGCTAGATGCAGGGTCCATTTGAGCCAGTCAGAGGCTCAAAGCCCATTTTATTTGATAAATTCAATAGGTACAGTGGGAGTGGTGTGATTTGAACACTTGGCGTCTTCATTGGAAACACTAAGATGTGCCAATTGAGCTATCAGGCTCTTGGCAAGCCCATTTTCCCTTCTTCTACGTTTAATAGCAACTTGGCAATAACTTGAAAGGGATTACGTTGCAAAATGTTCTCCTACTCTACAAGGTAGAGTGTACCTTGGTCCTAATTCATCATTCAATACTAATTTTGGCTCGTCATATTAGTTACCTTAAGTCCTTGCACAAAGCCAAGCAGGATTTCTATTGTAAAAGGATGAAAATCAAGCTCAAGATGTATATCAAGGAATGTAAGGTATGTCAAAGTTCAAAATTGAAACCTCAGCCCTTGATGGACTTAAGTCAAAGCACAAATTTTAACAAAAACTTAGTTTAAACTCACATGTCTATGTATCATCCGATATGTATGATTGATATGATATGATATAATTCATATGATACACATTTATGTGTCATACGATTCATGAACATGATCAATATGTACCTATGATATGATACTTTTTTCATTCGATACAATACTTATCACACGATATGCATCATGGATCATACTATACTCACAACTATGCCCGCTACACTAAAACATCACTAGCAATTATTTATTGTTCTTTAACGAAATCATTAGTTGTTTCCATAACTTAATAATTTTGAGTTAATTGGTGAGGGATGAAACAAGAAGGGTATGTTAAAGTAGGTCTTATGTTCATATCTACTATTTTAAAAATTGATTATTTATTTATTTATTTTTTGCTTTATTCGTCCTTGGCCTTGCCCAAATCTTTAATGGACTTATTTTGCATACTTCAATGGTAGACCTTAATTTCAAAACACACACTCTTTCAAAATCAATCTTCTCAAATGAATTTTCTAAAAATTATTAGATTGGTAAACAATATTATACTTTCATCATTCATTATTAAAACATCAGAAGTCGCACCCAAAGGTAATTTATACACTAACCAATGAATGGTATGAATCTGTACGTTATTTGCATTTTATATCCAAGTTAATAAAAAAATATTAATAAAAAAAAAATGAAACTTATTGAAGGAAAAATGAATTCATATAAGATAGTGAATTTGTACATACCTCATCAATCACACAATTGATATGTGCCACATTGTTGCTGCATCCTGCACAGTGACAGTGATAAACGCTTTCCCGTGGGTCTCTACTGTTTTCACAAGCATCACAATAGTACTCACCTGAATAATCTTCCACAAAATAATCTCTGAGGTAAAGGGGATCGATATGACATTTATGCTTAATGGTACTCGGCAGTGGAACACACAGGAGATGGACATTGAAGTCATACTCTACACATCGCAGATACGAGACATCGGGATAGCTAGTTTCGCAAACTTCACACTGAGGGTCATCATATACTTTCTCGAAGAAAGTAAGGAGATGCCTGTGATCTCTATACTTTATCGAAGGCTTTAATGAGGCGCAACTAACATCCAACTAAAGCGGCATTCTTCACAACGATAGGAAAAGCCAAAGCAACTCTTGCAAGAACAAGCATCACATGTAAATTTTTTTCTAGGAAGAGTTTTCTTGATACGCCAATTAGACTATCATTATCATGCGATTGTAAAGGATGTTGCAACTCTTCTACAGGTTCAATACAATCTTGATGGATGAAGAATTTGCATCTAATGCATTCATATGATGGACCACAAACGTGTTTCTCACATACACCACAGCAAACTTCATTCTCCTTGTCATCGTGGATTGAGAAATGCTTGTGCCTCAAATATTTCACTTTCCCCATCTTATCCAAGGATTTTAAAAATGACTGCACAACTTTTCATCAAAAAACAAAATTGAGAGTATGCTTTGGGTGAAGAGGATGTTCAATCTGAAGTGGGACTGCAGCACATGATCTGTGGAGATAGAAATCACATTGGATGCGACCGTATATTTCACTAGAGATGACTTGATTGCATCCATCGCAGGAAACTACATGATCATTACTTTCCTTGTTACAGAGGATCAAGGGGTGATGGTGGTAGTAACTTAGAATGTAGTTTTGGCCTTCAAAATTTCTAGTGAACATTAGGGCACATTCAACATCAAGGAAAAAGTGGCATCTATTACATCTGTATGCAAACTGGGAGTGACTTTTTTCACAGGCTCTGCATGTAAAGTTTGTAGTCTCCTGTTGTAGAGACAGAGGGCATGGGTGGAAGAAATGCTGAATCTCATGGGGCGTTTCAAGACATAATTCGTGGATTAAGAACTTGCATCTCAAGCAAGCAAAGGATTTTCCAAAGCAAGGTTCACCGCAAGCAGAGCAACTAGGAAAATCATTATTCATATAGAAATAACTAGTAGAATCATTAACCTTATTTTCAACGATTATCAATGGATGCTTATGGAAGGAATTTTGACTGATTGTATTTGTTCCCAGGAGCTCTAGACAGGACTCATGCAGGAAGAACTTGCACAGGAAGCAAACGTAGGTAGGCCCGAAGCAACATTTACGGCATAAAGTACAACAAACAACGCCAGGGGCATTTCTATCATAGTAAACGATTTCCAATGGATGGTTGTGAAAATGGTTTTGAATGTGCTTGTAGTGTCTATAATGTTCGACGAGATCTCGACTGCATGATTCATGGAGATAGAAAGCACAATCAGAGCATTTGTAGAATGGACTAGAGGATGAGAGTTGTTTCCAGCACGCATAGCAGTTAGCATTACCAGTGATATAGTAGGAGGACAACAGGGAATGGGGGTGGCTGAAATGATCAATCTTCATTCGAAATCCAGGGAGTTCGATGAGCATATGGGCGCATAAATAATCAATCTTTAAATTGCACAAGTCACAGCGGAAGGTTAAGGCTTGGCATATAAGGTTGCAGAAATCGCAGCGTTCCCTCTCTTTCCTAGTGCTTAGCATAAGAGGATGATCTGAATGCAAGGAAAGATTGATTTCTGTCGGATACATGGCACCGTGAAGGAAGAAATAACATGGCTTGCAACAATAGGTAGCACCGTCGCACAGTTTTCTGCACGCTGCACAGTGCTTTCTATCCCTAGCTTTTATACAATCATCATATATCAACCAATGCTCGTGGCTGACATGTTGAATGGGCTTGAACTCAGAGTTCATAAGGATTCGAGCACAGTCAAGATCGATCTTGAAATTACAATCCTCCTCACAATGTAAGCTCCGTCCTCGATGACTGTAACATCTAGTATGACAGAAATCGCAAAAAAATGATGGTTCAGTGTCAGTATCACTAGCCTGTAGCTCTAGGCAGTGGTCGTGAATTGGGAACCGAATCTCTGATTCGAGTGCACATTGAAGATCTATTTTGAAATTGCAGTCGGTGCAGCGGTAGGTGAAGCCCAGACAATGTGTTTGACACACATCGCAATTGAAAGCCCCATCATCTGCAATACCGTGCAGCTTTAGAAAGTGAAATGAATGTTGGAAGTGCATAATCTCATCCTCTAAATTGGCACATGATTCGTGGAGATAATAATGACAATCGTAGCAACAACAGGCGTCGCCAGAGATAAGACACAGACATGCAGCGCAACTTTGATAAACTTTTTTGGACTTAAATAGTAAACGATGCTTATGGCTAAAGTGTTGGATCCACTCCATCTCTCTTTCTGGTTTTAGTTTTTTCTCTTTTTCCGATGTTTATGGCTGAAGTGAGGTTCTACAGTTCACTTTTGAAGACAGGATTGAAGGTTTACCACAACCTATTTAAAGTACTCTTAACTTTATTCAGCAATAAAAATGTACTTTAAACTTCACTTCTCTTTTCCTTCTCAAAAAAAAAAAAAAAAAAAAAAAAACTTCACTTTTCTTTTCATTCTCCAAAAAAGAAAAAAAAAAAAAAAAAAAAAAAACTTCACCTTTCTTCAATGGACTCTACTGTTTAAGTTTATTCTATCAATTTTCCAGAATTTTTTTATAAAAATATTTTTTGAAAATATTTTTAATAATTAATTAAATATTTTTAATTTTAAAAAATTTGAAAAAAAAATTGGACACTCAAAATTTGGTAGAGAAACCTTGATTGAACTTGAAACTTAGAGCATCCGTAACAAATGTTGCAAAACAAATACCATTTTACTACACCAAAAGCCTACTTTATTATTTTATCACATCATTTTACAACATCTCATTTATCAGTGTTTTATCATTCAATTTTATACATTAAAATAATATTTCTTACACATTAAAATAATATATTATCTCCTCCCCGTTTTATCAACCACGGCAACATCCACCTAACCAACTGAACCAACCATCAACCCCACAGCCCACCACCACCCAGATCAACTAAACTCACCAACCACCATAATCAACCCACAACCACCACAATTACTCACCAAATCAGATAAACCCAAATTGCAGCAAAAAAATAAAAAATAAATAAAACCCACAACCAGAGAGGCAGAATGAAAGGCAGACAGAAAGGAGAAGGAAAAGGGGGAGATTGACGGCAGCCTCGATCTCGCCTCGATCTGGACGATGAGACAGCGGCAAGCGAGATCGACGGTGGCCTCAATCTCGCCTCGATCTGGACGGCAAGACAACGGCAGGCGAGATTGATGGCGGCCTCGATCTGACGGGGGCTTCAGATGGAGAGGGAACATGTATGGAAGAAATGGGGGAGCGACTAGGCGAGATCGGCTGGGTTAGATCGCGGCTGGGTTAGATCGGCGAGATCGCGCGGCAGCGGCTTCCAATGCTTATGGCTGAAGTGAGGTTCTGCGACTCACTTTTTCCCTTTACTCATTACCCACGGCTTTCGAAGACAGGATTGAAGGTTTACCACAACCTATTTAAAGTACTCTTAACTTTATTCAGCAATAAAAAAGTACTCTACACTTTTCTTCAAGGCACAGAGTAACAAAAGCCAAAAACCATTAAAGAAGGGTATACGTGGGTGGCTGGGAGTGAGACGGTGGAAAAGTGGATTGGTCATAATAATTGGTATGTCATGTCAGTGAGCTGTCTAGTCACCTGACTTTGGGGGGTTTTTTTTTTTTTTTTTTGTATAGATAAATAGTTAAAATTAGACTATTATTTATAAAAATAAATATATGAAAAACTATAAATTCTGATTTTATTGGAATTCTACTTACAGGATCGCATATATATATATATATATATATATATATATATATATATATATATATATTCTAATTCTATAGTGAAGCGCTTCTGTTTGTCACTTTGTTTTGAGAATCATGCTGAATTTTTTTTTTTTTTTTTTTTTTTTTTTGGTATCTACTACTTTGGAGTTTGGACTATTCCTAAGTGTGTGGGTTATTCGTGGTGTGCTCTTGGAACATATTTCAATATCTGAATTGTATTTTCTCCATGGAAGTGATGCCTGCATTAGGGGTGTGCAGAAAACCCACCGACCCGTCAAATCCGACCCGATCCAACTTAACTCGTCGGGTTTGGTCGATTTTTAGGGCTTAATGAGTTGGGTTGGGTTACAAAAATTTTTTTATAGCAGGTCGAGTTGGATTTGGGTCATAAAATTACAAACCCGCCAAATCCGACCCAACCCACCCATATTTAATAAAAAAAAAATTTGTTAGACATATTTATCCCATTTAGACATTTTGTTTACAACTGAGTTTGAATATTATTTTATATATTAATTTATATTTTGTTTATCAACTCATGTGGCAAGTGTGATATATTTTTATATGCTTAATTTAATAATAATAGTAATAAAAAAAAAATTGTTCAACCCGACCCATGTGGGTTGGGTTGCGTTGAGTTAGACATATGTGATGGGTTGAATTTTTTTTTTTGACCCACCATGGTGAGTTGGGTCAAAAAATTCCCTTAACCCGACCCATGCACACTCCTAGCCTGCATGGTCAAATGTTTCTATTTAATATTTATATTTTCTTTTTTCTCCTGTGTTTTTCAAAATTGGAAATTAACCTCATTTTTCAAACAATATAATTAATAGGCATAGTTTCAAAACAATATTTTTTACTAGCATCTCGAGTCTCTAAGACTCAATTTTGAGCTTATAAATCGAGTCTTTGAGACTCGATTTCAGTGTTCTGATTTGTCTGACGTGGCATTGCTTCTACGTGGCCTGAAAATCGAGTCTCTAAGACTCGATTTATAAGCCAAAAAAACCAAAAAAAATTTTAGTCTAAGTCTCTGTCTACATGCCGTCCCAGAAATGCCCAAAAAAAAAAAAAAAATGTAAGAAATCAATGCAAAAATCTCAGCACAATGAAACCTCCTTCACACATGTTCAACTTTCTCACCATCACCATTCACCACTCACCACAAACATCAAAAACTACCAAAACCCTCCACAAAAAAAAAAAAAAAAAAAAACCAAGCCGAGCAAGCCCACATCCACGGCGAGCAAGCCCAGATCGAAAGAAGAAGAAGAAGAAGAAGAACCCAAAAGATGAAGAAGAAGAAGACAAGCCCATACCCAGCACACACAAACCGAGGAGAAGAAGATCGCCGTGGGTCGCCGTGGAAAGATGGTCTTGATCGATTTTTCTTCTTCGTCTTCCTCTTCTGCTTCGTTTTCCACTTAGTCTTCCTCTTTTGTTATGTTTTTTGTGTCTTTTTTTTTTTTTTTTTTTTGTCTTTGTTTTGTGTCTTTGTTTCTTGTGGGCTAAAATTTTTTTGTTTTTTGTTTTTTTGTTTTTTTGTTTTTTTTTGTTTTGAGTATTCTGGAAATCGAGTCTCTAAGACTCAATTTCCAAGTGTTCACCACGTAGAAAAAAATGCCACATCAGACACACTGGACCATAAAAATTGAGTCTCAAATACTCGATTTATAGGCCTTAAATCGAGTCTTTTAAACTCGAGATGCTAGTAAAAAATATAGTTTAAAAATGTTGTCTACTAATTATATTGTTTGAAAATCAATGTTAATTTTCAATTTTGGCCAAATTGGACTAAATTCTCAATGCTTATAAGAGGAGTGTGCATCTAACCCACTGGCTTAGTTCAACCCAACTTGACACCTCAAATTTGTTTTCATGGGTTGGTAAGGTGGGTTAGGTTGGGTTGGGTTGGGTTAGGATGATTTTATTTTAAGCCTTGAGCTAGATTGAGTTTATGTTAATAGTTTTTTCAAATCATTTAACCTAAGTACCTAACCGAACCCATCATATATACTAGTTTATTTTATTATTCTTATTTCAAATTTTTAGTTTGATCTGTTTTGGTATTCAAGAATTAGTTTTGATATATTCGAAATATAATTTAGGTATTATGTGAATTATAATAATTTATTGAAAATAATTCTTAAATATTTATAAAGTTTAATTTTTTTATTAGACATGAAACATGACTCATGTGAGCTTGATTGGGTTAGTCTCTACACATGCAATGGGTTGGGTCAGGCTGAGAATTTCTCAACCTGACCTTGGGTTGAAAAAATCCTCCACACCCCTGTTATAGCTTATCCAATCAAGAAATCGTTTTGGATCAACTTCTTTTCTGCTTGTACAGGCCAACGTGAACATGATTCGAGCACAACTTGAAAGAAAAGAAACTAGACCCACCAATCTATTAAAGGGAGGAAGGTTAATAGTAATCTTTTTGAATAACTTAGGGAAGCATGAAAGGTCAAAGAAACCACCCAAGCAGCATTGAAATTTAATTATTGGAAAAGAAAATTGTTACCAAATGTATTCTCTGTTCTCCATTTTAAGACTAAATTTTTTTAGTAACAAGCAGCTCTGCACTTTACGGTACTTTTGGTTTGTTCATTCGCACTAGAGCATTGGATGGAATAACTCTTAACAAAAAGAATGGCATTCTTATTTAGTAATAGAGAGAAGCAAGAATGCAAGAACTAAGGAATTTCGTACATAGGTGTCATGATGGACAATACATATAAAAGAAATTAGATACATGAATTATTACATCAGGTGTCCAGAAGAAGTAATTTTAATTTTTTGTTCATGTGACATAAACCGTGTGTAAAAGAATTAATAAAATTCTCAAGAAAGAAACTGATTATTGTGTGGTTCTTTCACTAGCAATATCCTGAACTCAGGCTTCAAGTCCTGGCAGCTAAGAGGGCCATGCCACTTGAGTTTCAACCTGAATAAAAAAGAAAGATAAGCAAAGCAAATTCAATTGTGTTACACATATTTACAAATTACAATCCCCGTATTTCTTGTCTTTAATTATATTAAAAAACTAAATACTACTTTAGTCACTGACTTTGGCGCTAACCAAACAGCAGGATTTAAACTTTTAATTGCCTCCTCCCTAGTAATCCACTATTACTTCAAGAAATGTTCAACACCGCGGAATTCAATCCTAGTCCCTATTCAAAAAGGGACATTCTTCTGTCACCTAAAAGATCCATGACAACAAACCCAAAATTACCAATCTTGAAGCTCTAAACATACTCTTATTAGAGTTTCTTCTGTAATCGTAATGTTCTTTGTTGGCCACATCCACTAGTCCAAACAAAATCTACAACTTTATTTATTCTTTTACTTTCTTTCATTCCAAGGTCAACAATAAGCCACAAAATGGTGGGTTAGTTCTCCCCTTTGTATTGATAATGCCAATGATGAAAGGCTACAATCCAGGCAGTTCCATCCAAAGTACCGTTGGCTTCTTCCTTTAATTAAGCAAAACTGTTGCAATTTGATTAACTATGTGAATGCTTCTAGTACTTCTGTGGGTAGCTCCAAATCAGGCTCAGATTTGCTGAGTGGTGAAAAATAGTGCTCTACCATGTCTTTGGACGCTTGTTCCAACCTCGGAGGATTCCACTGCATATAAAACATGACAATTCAACAATTAAAAAGTAATTGATAGACAATTATCTAACTACAATAAAGTAGTAGCAACAACCGACAAATCTGATTATCAACGATAGAACCCCAGTCTTCCACAGTACCTTCTCCTCTTACAACAGCTCGCTTTGTTTTTTAAAGAAAAAAATTATTTTAGATTGGATTCTTAAATGCAATATTTGCAATATTGCTTCCCCACTTGTCCAAAAGGCAGATGACATATGCTGATGATACCTTTGGTGCCAGGTCCTTGTCTACCATTCGTGCCCGAACACCGTTCGGAAAAAGTACAGAAAAGAAAAATGTAAGTAACAAGGATCATGAGGATTTGTTTTATTAAGATGATAATCAGGAGACTTTATACCTCACAAAAATCTCTGGAAATCTGATTAGATATCCCTTGCAGTGACATTCGGTAGTCACATATCAAGCACTGATCAAGGGTCTGAAATCTACCTTCTCGTATCTGAGCCAGTATGGTGGTTAGGTCGTAATGCAAAAGTTTCTTAAAGGGGGGGGAGGAGGGGACAAGGGAAAAAAGGCCCAGTTCTGAGTATCAGGGACTCACAGATTTCAAAGAAACCTTCAAGCCTAATGGTGAAGCTTCCTTACGTCTCTGTAGGGTGGAAATGCACCATGCATCATTTGTTTTACTTGTCTCACTCTCCTGAGAGAATTGTTTAATTTAAAAACGCAATCACAACTCACAAGGTTCATCCAGAAAAGTATAGGGAGTAACAATTTAGAGAAATACCCACATATTTTGTTTCATTTTATCACCATAAAGATGGTAATACTAGTATGCGATAATCACAACTCATACAGCCCAACCTTTAGGTTAGTACTTAAGAGACTTAACACACACTATATATATATATATATATATATATATATATATATATATATATGGTCCAAAAAGTCAAAAGGAAGAAGTAACCAATTCAAGACACACTTCCATTATTTGTATTTTTTTCTTTTGCTCTTTCTTTTTTACACATGCTTTGGGTTGGTCTTGAATCCATGACCTTAGCCACCATCCCATTCTTACGTTAAGAAGTGTCATTTGAGCTAGGGCTCATTAGCAATTCCATTAACTTTATATAAAATGTATCCCTACAAAATTGCTTTCCAATCAACTGTGAGGTAGCTAAAGACATTCATCATAATGCTGTTAAGTTGTATTTTTTAAATTCAATAAAATGATTTTGGCTATATGGCTGCTTCAGTCATTCTAGCCACTTGTAAATATGAAGATGACAGGAAGCATCTACAGGGTACTCAGATCGACTAATTGAAAAGTGTCTCATTGATGAAGCGATATGGTTTCTCATGCCTAAGATTTTCTGTTATTTTCTTTCATACCATCAATTTTAAAAATAACAGAAAGAGATTTGAGTATGAAATCAAACATGTTGAACATCTTGTTCCATACAAAGTGTGCGTTTAGATATCGTTTATTTTGCTAAAAACTGAAAAAAAATAAAAAATCATTTCCCGGTTACTGTTCACTTTTAAAATTACTGTTCACATGCCTATTTGCACTGTTCATGGGCGCTGGTTAAAAAAAATGCTTGAAACGCCAGATGCGCAAGACAAACGGACCCAAAGTATCATGGAAATCTGTTATATTGTATTGGGTTAATACTTAATAGTTCTAAAAAAAAAAAAAATTGTAAATCAACATGTTCTTACCAAGGAATCGATAATTTCTTCAACTGAGGTCATGGCTGAAACATTTATCAAGTATTTCAATCCTAGACAAAATTGCACAATAAATAGATCAGCATTTTACATCTGCTACGTAAATACTCACACACCTGAGGGGATAATAGACATACCTGTGAAGTACACTTATGTTATCTAGATAGACAAGGTCACTATATTTTTCTAAAGAAGTTTCAGTGACAGAAGGATCATCAGTATCCAATCTCCCAAGTTGTTCTTCGATTAATGCAAGCTTCTATGGAAAAAAGGAGGCAATACTTTGTTATATAAACAGGAAAAATGATTAAAACAATGAAAGGGTCTAACAATCTTAACTGAGCTATGCGCATAATGTGTAGCAAGCCCACAAGAAATCATTTCTGCTCCATTAAGTTTTTCTCCTGTGAGACCCAGGTACTCCCCTGCAAAAAAGATAAGACACAAACTATATAAGAATTTAATTGAGAAGCAAATACATGTGTCATCAATGATTCATCCTACTAATTGGTTTCTCATTTATCAAGTCCTAATTACATTGTCAACATTGCTCGGATGCAACATTACAAGAAAATCATAAAAGATTGAGATAAATTCACATTAGGGTAGAACGTTCATCGCAAAAACAATACTTTAGATGATGTTTTTATCAGACTTACGCTAGAACCAGAAATAGTCCAAATCAACAAAACCATGTGCAAGAAATATAGTGAAAAACTACAATCCACTACATGCATACCCAGGTGACCAGGTAGATGTGAGAGGAAAAATGACGCGCCAGCATCAGGGTGGAAACCAATTAGAGTTTCAGGAGTAGCAAAAACCTGTGAATTGTGAGAATAAATTATTTTTGAACCTGTCTAAGCATGATGTCTAGCAAATAAGGAATCTGAAACAAATAAGATATTCAAAACTATTTTCCCCATCACATGAATATGCAAAAAGAATCAAAATATAGTTTTCATTCCTAGATTGTGATACCTTAGATTACATATATTGGATAAGAGTGTGTAGTGTGGACAAGTGCTAAGTCCCAAATCAGGTGTTTTCTAGGTTGATCTAGGCTATATATTGATTACCAAGAACCACAATTGTAACTCGACTAGTCCTTTTGGACTACATATTGAGTCGATACAAATGGTATTAGAGTCACATTCATATTGGAGTAATTCTATGGTACCCCCGAAAAAAGAGGGGGTACGGTACCCACTAATAGGTAACCTGCTACACCAAGTTACTTTTTTCTCATATTTGACGGTTCCATCTTCATATTGTGTAGTTCCAATATCACATGTAACAGTTCTTTTCTCATATTTGGCGGTTCCCTTACTTTTTTCTCACATTTAACGGTTCCATTTTCACATTGTGTAGTTCTAACATCACATGTGACAATTCTTTTCTTACATTTAGTGATTCCTTTACTTTTTTTTTTCTCACATTTGACGGTTTCATCCTCACATTGTGTGGTTCCAACATCACATATGACAGTTCTTTTGTCACATTGGGTAGTTCTCTTACTTTTTTCTCACACTTGACGGTTCCATCCTCACATTATGCAGTTCCAACATCACATGTGTCAGTTCTTTTGTCACATTTGGTGGTTTCCTTTTTTTTTTTCTCACATTTGACGGTTTCATCCTCACATCGTGCAGTTCCAACATCACATGTGATAGTTCTTTTCTCACATTTGGTGATTTCCTTAATTTTTTTCTTACATTTGACGATTTCATCCTCACATTGTGCAGTTCCAACATCACATCTGACAGTTCTTTTATCACATTCGGCGATTCTCTTACTTTTTTCACACAATTGACGGTTCCATCCTTATATTGTGCAATTCCAACATCACATGCGACAGTTCTTTTGCCACATTCGGCAGTTCCCTTATTTTTTTCTCACACTTGACGGTTCCATCATCACATTGTGTAGTTCCAACATCACACGTGACAATTCTTTTCTCACATTTGGTAGTTCCCTTACTTTTTTTTCTCACATTTGACATTTTCATCCTCACATTGTGCAGTTCCAATATCACATGTGACAGTTCTTTTTTCACATTTAATGGTTCCCTTACTTTTTCATCGCACTTTCAGATTCAATACACAGCAGGTCAGCCATTTTGTAAAAATTATTTGGTCCATGAAACGTTATCCGATTAACTTGAAATTAAATAGGGATAAGCTCTTATATGTGTAGTATGTACCATAAAAAATTCAGCCCAAAAAGAGTTTTCTGTAATTTATTAAAAAAAATGTATTGCAGCTGACTAAAATCTGTCCCTTACAGCTTTAGAAAATCATTATAGTTTTAAGACTAGCCCAAATTATTTGAGAATCACTCCCATTAAAACCACAAGATTTAAAGCATATTAAAAGCAAGGAATCAAACCCAATAT
This sequence comes from Lithocarpus polystachyus, assembly GCA_033629205.1. Taxonomy (NCBI): domain Eukaryota; kingdom Viridiplantae; phylum Streptophyta; class Magnoliopsida; order Fagales; family Fagaceae; genus Lithocarpus; species Lithocarpus polystachyus. The sequence continues at coordinate 36,751,165 of CM066165.1, forward strand.
CTCATATAAACAACTTATCAAACACTTGGTATGCAAGAAGCACATGCTCACACTTCACTTGCACAAATATGTAGTTATCACTTCACTCACACCCACATTTGCCAAAGTCATTTAAAATGCAAAGAACACACTTCCAAAATCAACTCACATCAACATATGCAACAACAAGACCCATAGTTGATCTAGCAAACCAACCCTCAAATACCCATTAGTAAAATAGACAACCAAAACACCCCATCAAGGCAAACACCCCCAAATAGTTTGAAATTTTTGGATTTAATAAAAACTCTTACTACCCAAATCCTCATACCCCTCCAATCTTCCAACACTCACCAAACCCATCATGTATATACCATAAACATCATAAATTAACAAAACCCAAAAGATTTCATAGAAGAAAATGATAGAGTACTTAGATTTTTACCTCATCTATTGAATTGACCAAACTTAGAGGGATGGTGTTTCAAATGGGTCTGCCAAAGTAGCCACTAGAATTCTTGGTGGTGGATTTTGATTGGAAAAGAACCTTCCATGAGTTGGCCAAGATAAAAATCTAAGAGGTAAAAGTGAATAAACTTCACATGAATATGAGAGAGGGAATTTTCGGCTATGGGAAATGGGAACTTCAGAGGAAAGATGGAAGGGTGATGAGAGGCGGCACTTTAGAAAAATAGATGAAAAAGCCAACATGGGTTACATATAAGGCTAGAGTTAGGCTTGAGTCTTATTACAAAAATGCCCCCACTTAAATAATTTCCAAAACAACCCTTTTATTTGTTTATTTATTTTGTAAAGGATGGGGTGTTACAAGAGGGGTGTGCATCTACCCATTGGCTTAGTTCAACCCAACTTGACACCTCAAATTGTTTTCATGCGTTGGTAAGTTGGGTTTGGTTAGGATGGGTTGTAATTTTATTTTAAGCCTTGAGCTGGATTGAGTTTATGTTAATAGTTTTTTCAAATCATCTAACCTAAGTACCTAACCCAACCCTTCATATATACTAGTTTATTTTATTATTCTTATTTCAATTTTTTTAGTTTGATTTATTTTGGTATTTGAGAATTAGTTTTGATATATTTGAAATATAATTTAGGTATATTATGTGAATTATAATAATTTATTGAAAAATAATTCTTAAATATTTATTAAAGTTCAATTTTTTTTATTAAACATCAAATAGGCCAAATTGGCCATTTATCACTTTTTGCGGAAATTATTAGCGACATACCACTGTTTACAAAATAAGTAGCAATACACCACTTTTTTGAAACTCGAGTTCATGAATCTCGAGTTTGTTGTGTAAATCGAGTTTTAAAAACTTGAGTTTCATAAAAAAAAACTTGTGTGAACGTGGATTTCTTTTGAAAAAATGCCACATGGAACTCGAGCTTGGTAAACTCGAGTTCCATGCAACACAATACTTGAGCTAATTAAGCTCGAGTTCTTTGTAAATACAAAACTCGAGCATAATGCTCTTTTTTTTTTTTTTTTTCTTTCTTCTATGGTACTCGAGCTTACTAAGCTCGAGTTCCCTGTAATATGGAACTCGAGTTTTCTCAGCTCGAATTTCTTATGCCTTTTTTTTTGAAAATCAACAAATAAACATAAACATAAACATATCAAAATATTAATTTTTAGGCTACTCATACCCCTTGTTCATTCATTTTTAACACACTCATCAATTTATAATTTCTCGGAAGCGTTATGGTCAAATTGGCTAAAATATTGGGGGTTACAATGAGAAATTGAAACATGTAAAAGAAAAATCTCACTCCATTTTTAGCCATGGGCACACCGAAAGAAGTTTAAGCTACGTATTGTTACTTTATCAATCCTGTTCCGAATTATTGTATGGTCAATAATTGATAAATATTGCAGAAAGAGTGGACCACTCGGATATAAAGAAGAACTTACGTTTTACCACGTCTGGATATGTAAGTTCTTGACTTGCAGTGTTTAGAAGAAGGATTGGGAATATTTACTCTGTATATCTATGTATAGAAGTTGGATCCCAGAATTCAGCACACCTTTTCATAGTCTCTTACGTTAAAGACGATTTGAAGGCTCTAGCTTTAAGAATTTCTTTTTTGTAAGCAAGATATTTTAGGTTTCAAAGAGAAATGAATAAATTTCTTTGAACCCTAAAATATTCCTTCACTAAGAAGAGCACATCCATGCAAGAGGTAGTTTTTCTTTTCCTTTTTTTGTGATCTTTTCTATTAGTTCTACTTGATGGTGCGTGATTAGATTCAGGATGTTTTTTTACTTCAATTCTGATGTTATTGCTATGAGTTGCATAAACTTAGTTAAAATATATCTTTAAATAATTCTCTTGTTAATATGATTTTTCTTTTGAGTTTCAAAAATCTACTCATTAATGAATCTTTTTTTTTAAACTAAATAGATCTGTATTTTCTATAAATACAGATTTGAATTTTTTTACACATTAAAACTAATTTGTATTTTCATTAAATATATATCTGAATTTTTTTTACCCTTCAAAACTGAACTATATTTTCATTAAACACAAATTTGAATTTTTTACACCTCAAAATAGATTTGTATTTAAAAATTAATATGTTGAAATTAAAATTTCTATATTTTATAATGCTTCTATTTAAAAAAATAAAAATATATGTTTGTGCGTTCAAATGAATAAAATTACTTATTTTTATGTTTATGTTTATATGTGGATTATCAAAAAAGAAAAAGTATAAGGAACTTGAGCTTAGCAAACTCGAGTTCTATATTACAAGGAACTCGAGCTCCGTAAGCTCGAGTACCATAGATGGGAAAAAAAAAGAGTATTAGGTTTGAGTTTTTTATTTACAAAGAACTCGAGCATGGTAAGCTCGAGCATTGTGTTGCATGGAACTCGAGCTTACCAAGCTCGAGTTCCATGTGGCATTTCTTCAATAAAAAAATCCATGTTAGCACAAGTTTTTTTATTATTATTAAACTCAAGTGTTTAAAACTCGATTTACAACAAACTTGAGTTTCATGAACTCAAGTCTTAAAAAAGTGGTATATTACTACTTATTTTGCAAACAATGGTATGTTACTAATAATTTCCACAAAAAGTGGTAAATGGCCGATTTGGCCCATGAAAGATGTAACCACAAGTGTACAACCCACTAATCCAAAATGACCTTGATTGGGTTAATCTCCTCATATGCAATGGGTTGGGTCAGGTTGAGAATTTCTCAACTCGACCTTGGGTTGAAAAAATCCTCCAACCCAATCCAAACACACCAACTTATCCAATCAAGAAATCGTTTTGGATTAACTTCTTTTCTGCTTGAATAGGCCAGCATGGGCATGATTCGAGCACAACTAGAAAGAAAAGAAACGAGACCCACCAATCTATTAAACGGAAGCATGAAAGGTCAAAGAAACCACCCCAGCAGCATTGAAATTCAATTATTGGAAAAGAAAATTGTTACCAAATGTATTCTCTGTTCTCCATTTTAAGAAGCTAAATTTTTTAGTAACAAGCAGCTCTGCACTTTAAAGTACTTTTGGTTTGGTCATTCGCACTAGAGCACTGGATGGAATAACTCTTTAACAAAAAGAATGGCATTCTTATATAGTAAAAGAGAGATGCAAGAATACAAGAACTAAGGAATTTCGTACATAGGTGTCATGATGGACAATACATATAAAAGAAGTAAGATACATGAATTATTACATCAGGTGTCCCGACAAAGTAATTTTTATTTTTTGTTCATGTGACATGAACCATGTGTAAAGGAATTAATAAAATTCTCAAGAAAGAAACTGATTTTTGTGTGGTTCTTTCACTAGCAATATCCTGAACTCAGGCTTCAAGTCCTGGCAGCTAAGAGGGCCATGCCACTTGAGTATCAACCTGAATAAAAAAGAAAGATAAGCAAAGCAAATTCAATTGTGTTACACATATTTACGAATTGCAATCCCCGTATTTCTTGTGTCTTTAATTATATTAAAAAACTAAATACTACTTTAGTCACTGACTTTGGCGCCAACCAAACAGCAGGATTTAAACTTTTTATTGCCTCCTCCCTAGTAATCCACTATTACTTCAAGAAATGTTCAACACCGCGGAGTTCAATCCTAGTCCTTGTTCAAAAAGGGACATTCTTTGTCACCTAAAAGATCCATGACAACAAACCCAAAATTACCAATCTTGAAGCCCGAAACATACTCTTATTAGAGTTTCTTCTGTAATCGTAATGTTCTTTGTTGGCCACATCCACTAGTCCAAACAAAATCTACAACTTTATTTATTCTTTTACTTTCTTTCATTCCAAGGTCAACAATAAGCAACAAAATGGTGGGTTAGTTCTCCCCTTTGTATTGATAATGCCAATGATGAAAGGCTACAATCCAGGCAGTTTCATCCAAAGTACCTTTGGCTTCTTCCTTTAATTAAGCAAAACTGTTGCAATTCGATTAACTATGTGAATGCTTCTCGCACTTCTGTGGGTAGCTCCAAATCAGGCTCAGATTTGCTTAGTGGTGAAAAATAGTGCTCAACCATGTCTTTGGACACTTGTTCCAACCTCGGAGGATTCCACTGCATATAAAACATGACAATTCAACAATTAAAAAATAATTGATAGACAATTATCTAACTACAATAAAAGTAGTAGCAACCACTGACAAATCTGATTATCAACGATAGAACCCCAGTCTTCCACAGTACCTTCTCCCCTTACAACAGCTCGCTTTGTTTTTTAAAGGAAAAATTATTTTAGATTGGATTCTTAAATGCAATATTTGCAATATTGCTTCCCCACTTGTCCAAAAGGCAAATAACATATGCTAATGATACCTTTGGTGCCAGGTCCTTGTCTACCATTCGTGCCCGAACACCCTTCGGAAAAAGTACAGAAAAGAAAAATGTAAGTAACTAGGATCATGAGGATTTGTTTTATTAAGATGATAATCAGGAGACTTTATACCTCACAAAAATCCCTGGAAATCTGATTAGATATCCCTTGCAGTGACATTCGGTAGTCACGTATCAAGCACTGATCAAGGGTCTGAAATCTACCTTCTTGTATCTGAGCCAGTATGGTGGTTAGGTCGTAATGCAATAGTTTCTTAAAGGAGGAGGAGGAGGGGACAAGGGAAAAAAGGCCCAGTTCTGAGTATCAGGGACTTACAGATTTCAAAGAAACCTTCAAGCCTAATGGTGAAGCTTCCTTAAGTCTCCTTAGGGTGGAAATGCACCATGCATCATTTGTTTTACTTGTCTCACTCTCCTGAGAGAATTGTTTAATTTAAAAACGCAATCACAACTCACAAGGTTCATCCAGAAAAGTATAGGGAGTAACAATTTAGAGAAATACCCACATATTTTGTTTCATTTAATCACCATAAAGATGGTAATACTAGTATGCGACAATCACAACTCATACAGCCCAACCTTCAGGTTAGTACTTAAGAGACTTAACACACACACACTATATATATATATATATATATATATATATATGGTCCAAAAAGTCAAAAGGAAGAAGTAACCAATTCAAGACACACTTCCATTATTTGTATTTTTTTTTCTTTTTCTCTTTCTCTTTTACACGTGCTTTGGGTTGGTCTTGAACTCATGACCTTAGCCACCGTCCCATTCTTACGTTAAGAAGTGTCATTTGAGCTAGGGCTCATTAGCAATTCCATTAACTGTATATAAAATGTATCCCTACAAAATTGCTTTCCAATCAACTGTGAGGTAGCTAAAGACATTCATCATAATGCTGTTACGTTGTATTTTTTAAATTCAATAAAATGATTTTGGCTATATGGCTGCTTCAGTCATTCTAGCCACTTGTAAATATGAAGATGACAGGAAGCATCTACAGGGTACTCAGATTGACTAATTGAAAAGTGTCTCATTGATGAAGCGATATGGTTTCTCATGCCTAAGATTTTCTGTTATTCTCTTTCGTATCATCAATTTTAAAAATAACAGAAAGAGATTTGAGTATGAAATTAGACATGTTGAACATCTTGTTCCATACAACATGTCCGTTTGGATACCGCTTATTTTTATTTTGCTAAAATCTGAAAACTGAAAACAATAAGAAATCATTTTTTGGTTACTGTTCACATGCCTATTTGCACTGTTCATGGGCGCTGGTTAAAAAAAAAACGCCTGAAATGCCAAATGCGCAAAACAAACGGACCCAAAGTATCATGGAAATCTGTTATATTGTAATGGGTTAATACTTAATAGTTCTAAAAAAAAAAATGTAAATCAACATGTTCTTACCAAGGAATCGATAATTTCTTCAACTGTGTCATGGCTGAAACATTTATCAGGTATTTCAATCCTAGACAAAATTGCAAAATAAATAGATCAGCATTTTATATCTGCTACGTAAATACTCACACACCTGAGGGGATAATAGACATACCTGTGAAGTACACTTGACAAGGTCACTATATTTTTCTAAAGAAGTTTCAATGACAGAAGGATCATCAGTATCCAATCTCCCAAGTTGTTCTTTGATTAATGCAAGCTTCTGTGGAAAAAAGGAGGCAATACTATGTTATATAAACAGGAAAGATGATTAAAACAATGAAAGGGTCCAACAATCTTAACTGAGCTATGCGCATAATGTGTGGCAAGCCCACAAGAAATCATTTCTGCTCCATTAAGTTTTTCTCCTGTGAGACCCAAGTACTCCCCTGCAAAAAAGATAAGACACAAACTACATAAGAATTTAATTGAGAAGCAAATACAGGTGTCATCAATGATTCATCCTACTAATTGGTTTCTCATTTATCAAGTCCTAATTACATTGTCAACATTGCTTGATATGTAGAAAGGGTCAAGTTAATTCCACGAGTTGCTTGGAAAAAAACATTGAATAAAGTCACCCAGCTATCCAAAGTAAACTTTCGTATTAGAATATTTGTCATTGCAACATCTACTTTCAGTATAATGGTCACAAAGAAAGTGACATCTTATGGTGCAATGAAATTAAATGCAGCTCCCCGTATGTCAACTACCAAGAGCCATAACAGTGCCTCAACACCAATTGCTAGAGCTTGTTATCCAACATCCACACAACGAATTAATGACAGGAGTCTTAATGCAATTTGTATAAAGAACATTGCTGAACCAACTGCCACTGTGTGATTCTAGAGATGAGGAGCATACTTCGAAATAAAAATATTTTGCAGAGGCACTTCTTTCCCACATTCACTCCATTCCTATGTGAAACTGAGTGATTTGATTTTAGAGGTCTTGTAAAAATTTCCTGTTCATAAATCCCTTAAAATTTCTTCCAATGCAAAATTACAAGAAAATCATAAAAGATTGAGATAAATTCACATTAGGGTAGAACGTTCATCGCAAAAACAATACTTTAGATGATGTTTTTATCAGACTTACACTAGAACCAGAAATAGTCCAAATCAACAAAACCATGTGCAAGAAATACAATGAAAAACTACAATCCACTACATGCATACCCAGGTGACCAGGTAGATGTGAGAGGAAAAATGACGCGCCAGCATCAGGGTGGAAACCAATTAGAGTTTCAGGAGTAGCAAAAACCTGTGAATTGTGAGAATAAATTATTTTTGAACCTGTCTGAGCATGATGTATAGCAAAAAAGGAATCTGAAACAAAGATATTCAACACTATTTTCCCCATCACATGAATATGCAAAAAGAATCAAAATATAGTTTTCATTCCTAGATTGTGATACCTTAGATTACATAGATTGGATAAGTGTGTGTAGTGTGGACAAGTGCTAAGTCCCACATTAGGTGTTTTCTAGGTTGAACTAGGCTATATATTGATTACCAAGAACCTCAATTGTAACTCGACTAGTCCTTTTGGACTACATATTGAGTCGATACAAATGGTATCAGAGTCAACAGAGTCAACGTGGGACTTGACAAGAACATTAGGAATTGAGTGGAAAGATTATGATACTCCAAATTATGTGGATTGGATAAATGTGTTTGTCTGGAGATGTGTTAAGTCATACATCGGGTGTTAACAAACTTGGGCTGCTATATCAGAGATCACAAGCAATCCCAATAGTAACTTGACTAATCCTTTTAGGGTATAGCATAGATGTGGCTAATGCTTCCTTGGGTCATGACAATATGCATATGCTAATGAATGTAGAGGATCATACTCCTCAATTATCTAATAAAATCGAGCGTTCAATTTTCCTGTATGGAAATTAAATAATTAGTCTAATTTAGGGGGTGCAAAATAATTAAAAATTTTCTTCCACAAAAGAAAGTTAGTAAGGAAAAAAAATTGAAACAATCATCAAAACCAACAGCTAGATAAGAGAAAAAAAGGACGAAAGTACATGCAAAGTTGCTACATACAGTTTTATCAGTTGCAACCCTAAACATCCCAGGGATTGAAACTCCAGCCCCACCACCCATAGTAATGCCATTCAAAAGAGCCACTTGCATGGAGATTATTATTACACTACCATGAATATAATGGGTTCTGACTAATCTATATATTACTAAAAGCTGAAACGTTGCGTTTAATGCTGCTGCGCTCACGTTGAGCCACGTCAGCATCCACGTCATTATCTTTTTTCTTTCCATTTTCTTATAATTATTTTTAATATTTTTTATTTCATATTTACACTTCTCCAACCTTTCTCCCTTCCTTACCTTTTCATCTCCCCACTACTTCTCCAACCTTTCTCCCTTCCCTCACCTTCTCATCTCCCCACTACCCTCTACATTAATATCATTCTTCATCTTTCTCTTCATCTTCCTCTATTTTTGTCTCTTCTTATTCATACTCTTTTACTATAAATTTGCCACTATCTCTTTCATTCTATCCATAGTTTTCCCTTACAAAAAAAAAAAAAAAAAAAAAAAAAGGTTCTCTCTCTCTCTCTCTCTCTCTCTCTCTCTCTCTCTCTCTCACACACACACACACACACACACACACACACACATGCACACACAATTTTTGGGTGAATTTTTATTTTTTATTTTTCTTGCATCTTCACTTTAGGTTAATAATTTTTTGAATTCTTTAATCTGCTTTAGGTTAATGCGATTCAGTTTTTTTTTTTAATTGTTATGTTTTTTTTTTCACTCTCTTCGATTGTTAAATGTTATCCTATATTGCGTTATAAAGGATTAAATATAAAAATATAATATTGCGTTTAATGCTGCTACACTCACATTGAGCTACATCAACGTTCACGTTATTATCTTCTTTCTTTCAATTTTCTTATAATTATTTTCAATATTTTTTATTTCATATTTTCACTTCTCCAACCCTTATCTCTCCCTTACCTTTTTCATCTTCCCACCACTTCTCCAACCTTTCTCCTTCCCTCACCTTCTCATCTTCCTACTACCCTCTACATTAATATTATTCTTCATGTTTCCCTTCATTTTCCTCTATTTTTGTCTCTTCTTATTCACACTCTTTTACTATAAATTTGTCACCATCTCATTCTATACATAGTTTTCCCTTACAGAAAAAAGGTTCTCTCTCTCTCACACACACACACACACACACAAAATTTTTGGGTAGATTTTTATTTTTTTATTTTTCATGCATCTTCGCTTTAGGTTGATAATTTTTTATATTCTTTAATCTACTTTAGGTTAATGCGATTCAGTTTTATTTTTTTTAATTGTTTTTTTTTCTCTCTCTCTTTGATTGTTAAATGTTATCTTATATTACGTTATAAACGATTAAATATAAAAATACAATATTATTCTACTACATAGCATGATTTGGATAATTTAATTTGGTAGTTATTGTAATTTGATAGCATGATTTTAATAGTGCTCAATTTAGATGTTAAACTATGAGACTTTAATCATTTTTGTTTATTTTTTAATCCTTTGTGGTGGACAAAGTACTCTTAATAATTATATTAGAAGTACTCTATAATGCCATTTATTTAGAGAAAAGCAAAGGTTAGTTAAACAAAAATTATTGGATGAGAGACAAATTTTTCTTTCGCAATTTTACTTTAATTATTATTATTATTATTATAATTATTATTATTATATATAAAAATTTAATTCTTAGATTTTGCTAATAATTGTTTATTTGATAATATGTTTTGGGTAGGCGAAATTACAATTTCTGCAAAGAAAATAACCTTAGTAGATTATAAACAACAAATTTTTTACCTAATTGGTCCAATTAATCATAATTAAGTTTTATTAATTTTTTTTAGTTACTTTTTTCAGTGTTTTGGATTGTAGGCAGAAAAAATAAGTTTAAGAAAGTTTGTTTAAAACTAAAAGAATAATTTCCAAATTTTATATTTTTTTTAATAATTCACAAAATGTTATAAATAATTTTTATTAAAAATTAAATATTTTCATTAATTTGTCTTTTGAATTTTTGAGAAAAATTATATATTTTTCATTTTAGTATGACAAAAATTATTAGATTTATGATTATTCCTATATTATATTTATGATTATTCTTATAATAAATATACATTACTCTTTATTAAATTAGTTTAAATTGTATAAAAAAATTAATAAAACCACTATAAAAATAATAATCATGCGCAACGCGCAGGTTCGCGGCTAGTGTAGTTATAATAAACAGAAAGTTAATGTCCAATATTCTACCATAGGGACTTGGGGCAAATAAAAATCACCCCCACATGAAAGGGAAAAAAATGATAATAAAAAAAGAAGCATATCTGAGACTTTTGAGTAGATGACATAGTTCCCTAAACCAGAACCAGTGTCTAATTTAACATAACTACAGAAGGGGGAAAAGACCTCAAAAATTTTGGGGAAAATTTAGGAAATCCATGTATGATAGCAGAAGGAATGATAAAATAAAAATAAGAGGAATGTCAAAATACGGTGGTAAGAATGTAAAGAAATTTGGTCAGTGCTAGAATAGGGGCCAAAGATCAATATACTAACAAAACCAGGTATCTTTTGAAAATTTGATAGTTGAGGGAGGGGGAAATTGAACCTTGGACGTCTTAGTTGGAAACACTAGGAGGTGCTAGCTGAGCCACAAGACTCTTAGCCATAACAAAACCAAGTATCTCAAAGAAAACTCTCCATAAATGACCATATCAAAGCTATATTGATGGTAATATAATACACTAAACTGAAGTGCCCCCAATATATTAATCACTATGCTTAAAAAAAGAAAGAAAGAAAAGTAAAACTTACATGTGGCTTCAAATATGTACCTAAAATGTATATGTAAGTATATAACGTTCTAAAAAATTCCTTACAATCTTCCATTTTCCCTGCATAGAGTTAACCAATGGTTAATGGATGATTCTAGTGAAGAAACAAGCACCAACTCCATAACAAAGATTAGAAACTTAAAGATTTGTGAAGTACTTAAGTATAAAGTTTTCTTTAGCTTTATCAATAACTGACCATCACAAAACATTCTTGATGCACCTCCATACTTTATTGATCCCTCTCTTATACCATACACACTAGGAATATTTTCAAACTCTCAATTCTTATGGAAAGATCAATCCAAGGTAGTGTAAAGAAACAAATTCTGAGATCCATGTATCTATGGGTCATTTAATACTAATATTGTTACCTCATTTCTAATTTTTGATTTAATAAAGCTATATTTACTAATACGCTATCTTACTCTTGCTTATCCATTTTTTTTTTTTAATTAGATAGATAAGGGAGGGGAGATTTGAACCCTCGATGTCTGTGCTGGAAACACTAAGAAGTGCCAACCAGTTGAACTACAAGACTCTTGGCTATCTTACTCTTGCTTATCCTAATCTAAAGACTTCCCCAATTTCCTCCCAAACAAAGCATGTAATCAAATTTCGCATCTTTTGTTTGGACATAGAAGATCCCATTACCACTAAATATTCTCTATAATTCCAGCTTAGGTTTACTGCTAAGTGCTAATAACTGCATCCCACAATCCTATCTCATTTCCCTCGAATTAAGGCTAGCTAGCCTAGCTTTCTCTAGATCATATACAATGAAGAAAAATAATCTGTTCGCAATGAAAATTAACTTTTAAGTAAATGACCTTTTCCAGCTAAATCTTAAAAGGAGAAGTAAGATGAGTCTATTACCTGCATTTATCATATGATAAAGTGTCACAATATCTCCGCCAGCACAAAATGCCCTGCCACTGCCCTTCAGAGAATGCAAAACAATGTTTAAGTTTTTAACTAGTTCTTGAGCAAAAAATAATCACAACTAAAATTAATCTTTCCCACTAGAAATATTACATGTAAATGAATCCAATATCTGATAACAGCATAGATGCTTTTTACCTTCATTGCCACAAAACCAATATCTGGATTATTTTCCCAAGATGTATACAACTTTTGCAATCTAGCCCCCTAGAAACCAAAGACAACGCATTAAAAGACAGATAAATGTTTCTAGTTGGTAATACAGAACAACACAAACCCATATGACAAAATCAAAGAATATAAATTTTAGCCACTAGGGAGAAAAACAATAAGTCTACTTGCATAAAAAAGTCCACAACTTTTTTCACAACAGTTGAGCTTGCAAGTTGTAATGTACAAATCATAATTTGCCACCTCAACAAGTTGTGAATTTAGCTGTGTCTCTAGCTTTAGTCAGAGCAAACTCAAGCCATATAACTATGCATAATAAATTTTTTTTTTTTTTTTGATTGGAAGTCTGCAATATCATTAAACTTGGGTAGAACCCAGAGAAATTACATCAGAATGAACTTCAGATACAATAAAAGGGGGAGTGTCCTCCACCTAAATAATACAGTCTTCAATTTCCTTAGCATGTCTAGCCATTATAACTATGCATAATAATAGTTGTCAATTTAAACACCATAAAAACAATAACCCAAGTAAGGTTTTCAATTGAACCAATTGGAGGGTAATAAGGTATATAACAACACAGATACAGAGAATTATACAATTGGAATAAACCCAATTACACATAATGATTCTCAACCAAACACCATAAATACAAAGACCCAGATAACAAATCTTTCAACCAAGCCAATCTTACAAATTGGGTACCAACCCAATAGCCAAACACACACACACACACACACACACACACACACACACACACAGAGTATCTAGTAAAAAACACACCATTGCAGTACTAAGACAATTGAGCACCAAAGGCTTGTTCAGAATTGCTGTTCTAGACCAAGCTTTGCCCTCAACCAATACCTGCGGAGAGAGACAGAGAGAGAAAGAGAGTTAGTGTGTGGGGGTTAAAGAAAGAGAATAGACAAAAGGGTATTCTTGAAAGTTGAAACTGACTTGGTTGTCAAGTTCATCGGTAATAGCAGGGTCCGGAAGAGAACAGAGATTCCTTGTGTGGTGTTGGTTGAGGAAACGAAGACTATGAATGTGAAGATTGTTGCGCCTCTGCAACAAGGTTGCCTTAAACCTCTGCATCATTTAGCTCACCCACTCTTTCAAATTCTGCTTCAACACAACACAACCCAAGCTCTCTACTCTCTAGTGAAAAATTGATAATAAACAATTCTGTGGAAAAAATTAAAAAAAAAATTGAGAAGAAGAACAGGAAAATAAGAAAAATGCTAAAATATTATTTTTTTTCCTTAAACTTTTAGTTAAAAGTTTTTTTATCCTTAAATTTTAAAATATTTATTTTTCAACCCTAAACTTAGCAAAACATTCTTTTTTAAGTCCTTCTGTCTATGACAGTTTTATTTTACCAGGTTAACAGAGTATTGACTCAATATTTGTCTTGGACTAAACTATTTTATTTAAAAGAAAGGCTAAAATGTAAAACTGACTCTTTAAGTTTTATATTTTGTCATTTCAGTCTTCTAAGTTTCAGTTTTGTTATTTCAGTCTTCTAAGTTTCAAATTTTATAAATTTTGTCCTCCGTTCCCAAATGGCAAAAGACTGACTGATGAAAAAGAAAAAAGCCCCTTTGGCCTTTGGTGAATAATGATTTGAGCTGAAACTATCTATGTTAACCCAAAGGGTTTCTTGAGAAACGAAAAGAGTGAAGTGCAATCAGAACCTCTGTGTTGCCTTCTTCTGAGCCAATACAGAATCATCAACTCCTCCTCCTTATAAGCAAATCCCAACAACAAAATCATCCCCTACAAAGAGAAGATCATAAACTCTGCAAAACAGAACCCAGAAATCCTGAATCTCTGAAAAAAAAAAAAAAAAAAAAAAAACAACCAAGAAACAAAACAAAATAAAAATCACATTCCTCTGTGTTCCTAGTTGGTGAAATGGACTCGGGCTCCGACCACTAGGGGTAGAGGGGATGGAGGAAAGGGATCTGGAGTCCGGTCGGGCTGCGGCTGGGATTGTGCCGATGATGTCCTAGGGTCATTCTCCTTCACGACGTCGTTCCCTACTTCCCTTAGTGTTTTTTTTTCCCCCTTTTTTTTTTGTAATTAACATTTTTCAGTAAAATTAAATTAAAAAATAAAAAATCATCCAAAACGGCATGCCTAACAGAGAGGTAACGGAGATGGAATTGACAAAATTTAATACTTAGAGGACTGAAATGACAAAATTGAAACTTAAAAGACTGAATTGACAAAAGGTAAAACTTAGAGGGTTAGTTTTGCATTTTAGCCTAAAATAAATTATGGTATTGGCACACCACACACGTGATAACAACTTTTTCAAAAAAAGGATGAAATTATCCTCATTTTGAAAATGATTTATTTTCGGTAACTTATTTGTATAATGTGAAACAAAAAGTTAAAAATTAATTTATTTCTAAAAAATAAAAACTTATTTACACTCTTAGTATAATGGTCACTCTACAAGTACAAAATTTTTGTGGAATAAAGGGCAAAAGTCAGAGTTCAAATATTTAGGAGGGAGTTTCACATACATATACATTATTTTTTAGAAACAACACACATATACATTTAGATTATTCTAGAGTAGAATTTATATCTTATATATAAAAATAATAACTAAAACTTATATTATTTTTGAAATAAAGCAAAAAAAAAAAGAATAGTTTGGGACCACAAATAATAGATAATTTAAGCTTTATAATTGGTTACCAAAAACACCCGTAACATAAAAATTCGAGTCAATATAATTCTTATGTAAGGCCATTTTATCCAACTTTCCTCACTCCCGCTTGCATTAGGCAAAACACAATAAACCTTCATTCCACGACATTAAAACCCCAATGTACAACCCCCTCATAGCCACACCGTCAATCGGCAAGCTCAAAGGAGTGTTATTCTCTCAAATCTAATTACCATAATAATTTAGAAGTGATGTAGAAGAATAAGTATAGAGACACGTACACACTCAAATTTACAACATGCTTAAGTGTCACAATATAAATATTACACCTATTTATTTAGCAAGTCCAGGTGGTGTTATGTGTAAATTATGAAATTTAATTACAAGTTGACATCCAAACATATTATGAAATTGGATGTGAATGTTGGTAAATGATTGAATTGATAATATAATATATTTTTACAAGACTTTTGAAAAAATTAGCAATATATTTTAATTTTTGTCAGTAAATTTGGCTTTTATTCCAAGAAATAGAATCCCCACATTTATACTTTTTTTTTTTTTTTTACAACCCCACATTTTTTTTGGTACTTACTATTTGGGGAGGTGCCATTAGACCAAGTCAGTTATCTTAAAGCAAAACAATTACAGAGTCCAACATTTTGTTTATTTATATTTTTCCAGGGGCACTCAGATGGTAGACTTTAATGTATTTGAAGGACTAGAGTAAAACCCGAGGTACCATCACATTCTTAATTATATGAAAAAAAAAATGATGAACTTTTTTTTTTTTTTTAAACTCGCTAATATCTCAAATATTCTGGAAGTGCATTTGCATCTATTCTGTTCACTGCTAATAAGGAAAAGGTTCCATTGCATGGTGCATGGTGACACAATCTGTAACTGGCATGTTGACACATTGCATGGTGGTGACACAATTTCTAACTGTAAGAGGTTGCTCTCTCATCATCATCGATCATCACTCTCATCTCTATTTTTTATTACTGTACGTCACTCTTACATCTTGCTTCCACATCCAATAGTTTTCTTTCTCTCTATATATATCACCCATGTTTCAACTTCTACTTCTCTCTCTATCTAGTTCTCTAGCTTGAAGAACCACACTTTCCAAATGGCAAAAAACCCAGTTACAGTTCTAGTCACTGGCGAGGCTGGTATATATACCATTCCTTCCATATTATATGACTTTATTTTCAATATATGTACTCTTTTGTTTTGGAAGCTTAGAAAATGTGGGAAATGACACTGTCAGTTCGTTTAGACCCCTGTAAACTAGATTGTTTAACCTAATTAATTAACCAAGTGAATACTTAGGTTTATTATTCAGATCTAGGTTAAAACAATAACAATCATATCAAGTAAAGCAGCGGAAAAATAAATAACACAACGATATGATGACCCAGGAAAACCAAACCGGTAAAAAACCTGGGGAGGATTTAACCTAGCTATCCTCAAGGTAAAATAGCAAATCCACTAGAAAGAATTGAAGTTTACACAATAGCAACTTAGACCACTAACATCCTATTGCTACCCAAGTGTAGGAAACTTACTACCACGACCCCATGATAGCTCCGAGATCCACGAACTCCTTCTTTCTTTGATCTTTGCAAAACACAAACACCACCGTTTGTGACTTTGAGACTCCACTCAAAGATTTAGCAACACAAACTCTCCTGTTTGTGACTCCAAGACCACCCTTGAAGGTTTAGATCATCAGCACCTTTGATGACTAGAGAAGGCAGCAACTTCAGCAATACCGGATCTTGAGATTCTTCAAGGAACAACACCGGTAGAAGTAATAAGAGAGGTTTTAGGAACAAAACCCTAAATACAAAAGAGGCACACTCTTTTCTCTCTAAAAAGCCTTATAAAAAACGTGCTTAGGGTTTCCTTTATATAGTGGGAGAAGTAGATTTGAAACCCTAATCCTTAATGGGTTAGAACTGCTGTTTGGGCCAACTTAAAATTCTGCAGATACGACTTTCGATCGGTCGAGCCTGTTTTTCGATCGATCAAACCAGGCAGATTTTGAATTCTTCTTTCTGCAACTTACATGTTCTTGTGTGCTCACGATTTGCCAATTGTTCTAAACTTTTAGAACCTAACAGACACAATATGATTTTCAAATAAAATGAAATATTTATTTATTCTTTATTATGAATCTTATATTATATGATAAAGAAAGCAAAAACACCTCTCAACTAAGTCTAGCACAACCATTTAGCTTGGTTGAGGTCGAAGTGGGTCTTGCATTCAATGGAAGTTTCATTCTCAGCTTTTTCCTTTGATTGGAAACCAAACAGATGGATAGGTTCTTTTATTTCATGACATTTTTTTGTCTCAAATGTTGTCAAAATTTATCTACAAACAATTTTTTAATTATTTATTTTCAAAATTATCCATAACTTCATTTGGAAATCCTGTTTTCTATTAAGTTCACGACTTCCTGCAATGCTGTTCTGTGATATAATTCTTAATGCAACTATTTAAATCCGTGGTTTTCTTTGTGACGAGTTTAGATTCCATTTTAGTAGATAATCTAAAAGTCCTAAAAATTTTAAGTACTTTGTTGTTGTTATAATCATTATCCTAAAGAAGTCCTATAATCATTATCTTATAATCATTATTCTTTCCAAATAGTGGGAAAGAATAAAAATTGAAAGAAAAGCTTGATTTACAACAATATGACTGTTGTTACATGTCAGTAATAATGTTAGGGAGCAAGTGTATTTGATTTTCAATTGTATATGTTTTTTTTTTTTTTGAGAAAGACAATTGTATATGATGGCGATTCTTTCTTCTAGACATGATAATATAAAGTTTTTGTATCTGTAGCTTAAAATTTTAATTTTGTTCAACAGGGCAAATAGGTTATGCCATTGTTCCAATGATTGCAAGGGGAATCATGCTGGGTCCTGATCAGCCTGTGATTCTGCACTTGCTTGATTTTGAACGGGCAGCCGAATCCTTGAATGGGATAAGAATGGAATTGATTGATGCTGCCCTTCCTCTTCTGAAAGGTTTGTCCCTTATCTTGAGAGCTAATTCTAGGTAGGCAGAATTATTCTCTTCACTGAGGTTTCTTAACTTGTGTCATGAATATGGTTCAAAAGGTGTGGTTGCTACCACAGACGTTGTTGAAGCTTGTAAAGACGTCAATATTGCCGTTATGCTTGGTGGATCCCCACGGAAGGAAATTACGTTGAGGAAGGATATGTTGTCTACAAATGTGTCTATTTACAAGGCTCAGGCTTTGGCCTAGGAGGAGCATGCTGCTGCAGATTGCAAGGTGATCATATAAATGCACTTGAGTGTGTAGATATAAGATTTTAGAGACACCCATTGGCTTGTAAAAAACTAATGATTTCATCATCCTGTTCTGTTACCATTGGCTTGTAAAAATATATCCCAGTACATTCCTCGTCTCACTATCATTTCTTGTCCTTACTCTTTGTAAAAATATATCCCAGTATATTGCTTCTGTTTAGTAGTAATTGCTTTGTAGCATGCCTTTTGGTTACCTTCTTTGGTTGTTGATGCAATCTGAATGTCTATATCTTAGCCGTTGTTGAGCAACCTGATCTAGAGTTCCATTACATCTTAAGACTAATTAATTAGATATTCTTTATATGTCATGATTTATACTATTTCACGAGAAAGAAAAATATTTCAAAGTCATTGAAGAGAAGTGCTTGTCCTCTCTGTTAAGATTGGAGAAGTATATGTAACAGTGTCACTAGTTCCCCAGCCCCCTCTCCCACTCTGAAAATAGAAGAAAAAGAAACTTCTATCAAAATGTACCATTCAGGCCAATCTTTAAAATTCAAAATATTTTTATTTGTTTTTTTTATTAATCCTCTCAAACATTGTGTCTATGTGCTATTGCTGTGCAGTTAATTTTTGGAATCGATATCATCACCTAAGTTGATGCATTTTCATTGCATTTATTTTGCAGGTGTTAGTTGTTGCCAACCCAGCAAACACTAATGCACCATCTTAAACAATTTGCTCCTTCAATCCCAAAGAAAAACATCACATGCCTAACACGACTTGATCGCAACGGAGATTTGGGCCAAATAGCTGAGAGGCTAAAGATTCATGTTAGTGATATCAAGAATGTAATCATCTGGGGAAATCACTCTACAACTCAATATCCTGATGTCAATCATGCGACTTTCACCACCAGAAATGGAGAGAGACCGGTCAGAGAGCATGTTGCTGATGATCATTGGTATCTCAACATATCCAACATGTTTATCTTTTACCACTTTCACATGTTTAAATTACTAGGAAACATAGGTTGATAAACTACTTTAAACTTTTCAAATGGGAGGTATAGTAACGTAGGGTTCAAATTCAGACCACATATATACCATGATAAACTACTACTTGTTCTAAAATTTTAAAACTATTAGGAAATAGTAAATTTAATTATTTAATTATTGTTCTAGCATAACTTGTATCTAAGTCAAATACATAATGTTATCAACATTCAGGAAATTGGTAATTCTAGCAATCCCTTCCCCTCAAAATGAGTAGTGATTGGTCATCTTCGAAGAGAAGATTGACCTAGTGAAATTAAGTCTCTCCTTAGATCATCTTGATTCTTTTAGGCAATAGCTTCAGGTGTACTGTCAAGTAGTATCTACAAGCCAATTACCTAACCCAGGGATCCAAATTTTTAGGGTGTAGGTGGTAACAATTGTTATACTTGAATTTGTACTAATAAAAAAAAAAAATTATATACTTCAATTTGTCTTGAACCCTGTTAGGACCTGGCTTTGATATTGAAAAATTATTAAACTCCAAAGTCTTAGGTTGGAGTGGGGTACAGTAGTGTGCATGTTGCCATGTTGAAATTTGAGGTTGCAACCCTTTGCAGGATCTTCAACAACTTAGTTATGTTAACAATATTCACATCTCTAAGCATCCTTGTCCACTATATACTCTGCTTCACTCTCAACGCGTCTATTTTTTAAAAAATAAATAAATTTTGTTTGTCATAGGTTAAAAACCGAGTTCATCACCACCATGCAGCAGCGTGGTGTAGCCATTATCAAAGCTTGGAAAGCATCAAGTGCATTTGTGACCATATACGTGATTCGGTTTTCAGGACTCCCAAGGTTGATTCTCTTTCACCTCAAATAGCATTTGATCATGCTGACCTTAATTGTTTTCCTTTAGATTCTGTTTTTGTTTTTGTTTTTTTTTAATAACCATCTTTTGTACTTCTTCCTTTGGTTTTGTTATTCAGGGAACATGGGTTTCCATGGGAGTGGATTCTGATGGTTCTTATGGGATCCCACCTGGCCTAATTTACTCTTTTCCTGTTAAATGTGAGAAAGGGAAATGGTCAATTGTGCAGGGTAAGTTCTGTGGCTTCTATATGTTGTAAATTTAACATCTTCTTTCCTTGAGAGTAGAACTTACTTCCAATGTTTCAGAAACTACAAATCACTGTAACCTGCATGGAGGAATATATGTTGTTTGTCAATTATTTCTTAGATCTGACATCTAAGTAATGGTTTTAAGAAAGATAGATGTTGAAGAGAGTAAGAATATATTTCTGGAATAGTATGGACTATAACAATAACATGCACAAAGGTCAGATCTCCCAATTACTGATGAGCAATCAACAATGATTAAAGAGGGTTGAGAGTAATATAACTGATAATTCATGAATGAATAATTATAATTTATAATTACTAGTCGCAAACCCGCGCGTTGCGCGTGATAATTTTTTAGATAAAAATTGTTTTAGTCCCTAGACTTTATAAAGATTTTTTTTTTTTAATAAAAAATAGTTTTATCATATTTTTCATAATCTTGTCTATTCGTTAAATTTTTTAAAATCATGGTATATGAAGATTACGATTATATATATATATATATATATATAATTTTCCTAATTAGAGTTTGATTAGTTTTAAGTTCAAATTTTGTATTATTATATTTAATTGTTGATTTTATTGCACTATAAAGTTTTCAATGTCCTTTGTATAGCTATTTCTATTTTATTTCTTACTCCTCTTGACCACCATTCTATATTTCCAAATAACTGTTATTAATTGACGTTTGATTTTATTTCTTTTTTCTTTTCCTTCATTTATTATTTATTACTTTATATGTTCCCTTGCAAGTTGTAAATTTTGTGGTTATCAATAAGAAATAGATATTATGGATGACTTAAATAGTTATAGATTTAGTTACATTAGTGGTATGTCAAAGGGTTTTTTTTTTTTTTTGCATTCGGAATTTTCAAGGAAATATGAAAGGCATTTCTCTAATTTGGTTTCAATCAATTAAGATATCCATAACATATTAAGGAAGTAATAATGAGCCTTAATTTTTTTTTTTTTTTTAATGTATGAAGTGGTTAGGTTAGTGGTATGTCAAAGGTTTTATAAAAAAAAATTTAAAAATAATTCCAAGGAAATGTAAAAGGCCTTTTTTTGAAAAAAAGAAATTGTGACCTTTTGAATTGTAGAAATATGATTGTTTTAATTCCCTTGTTTATAGGTTTCATTATTAAGTTATAAACATCTGAATTAAAGTAGATGAATATATAAATGCAAAATTATATGTAAAGTTACAACCACATAAGATAAATAAGTATAGATAATTGTTTTTTTATTATTCATGAATCATTATTTCATTGTTTACTTATAAATATCTAAAATAAATTTTTTTTGAAAAAAAATTCTAAATTAATATAGATGAATATATAAAGGTAAAATTATACGAAAAGTTAAAAAAGATATTTTAATTTTTAAATAATGGAGTTTTTAAGTCACTTTAAATGAGAAAATGTTTAAAAAATATGTAAGAAAAATTGGAAATAAAAAATGATGAAGTGGCTGCTGATGTGGCTCAACGTGATATAATAATATTATATTGTTATATACTATATATATAGTGCAGTAGGATAATATTTGTATAATAACAATATATTGTTATATACTATGTGTATAATGCAATAGGATAATATTTAATCAAAGAGAATATAAAAGATAACAACTTAAAACACAAAACTAAATTGCATCAACCCAAAGTAGAATTCTAATTAACACAAAAATTCATCAACCTAAAGATTTGATGCAATAAAAATAAAAAAATCAAACAAAAAATGAAAAACAAATTGAGAGAGAGAGAGAGAGAGAGAGAGAGAGAGAGAGAGAGAGAGCGAACCTTTTTGTGTGAAGAAACTATGCATAGAATGAAAAAGAAAATGTCAAATTTATAATAAGATATTGAAAATAAGAAGAGTCAAAATAAAAGAAGATGAAAAGGTAGAGAGAAAATGATATTAAAGTAGAAAGTAGTGGGGAGGTGAAGAGCTAAAAGAGAGAGAGAGTTTTGGAAAATTAATAATAAAAAATAATGGTTAAAAGATATTTTAATTTAAGTCACCTTAAATGAGAAAATGTTTAAAAATATATAGAAGAAAAATTGGAAACAAAAAATGATGACATGGTTGCTGACGTGGCTCAACGTGATATAATAATATTATATTGTTATATACTTTATATATAGTGTAGTAGGATAATATTTGTATAATAACAATATATTGTTATATATGTGGCTCAACGTGATATAATAATATTATATTGTTATATACTTTATATATAGTGCAGTAGGATAATATTTGTATAATAACAATATATTGTTATATACTATGTGTATAATGCAATAGGATAATATTTAATCAAAGAGAATATAAAAGATAACAACTTAAAACACAAAACTAAATTGCTTCAACCCAAAGTAGAATTCTAATTAACACAAAAATTCATCAACCTAAAGATTTGATGCAATAAAAATAAAAAAATCAAACAAAAAATGAAAAACAAATTGAGAGAGAGAGAGAGAGAGAGCGAACCTTTTTGTGTGAAGAAACTATGCATAGAATGAAAAAGAAAATGTCAAATTTATAATAAGATATTGAAAATAAGAAGAGTCAAAATAAAAGAAGATGAAAAGGTAGAGAGAAAATGATATTAAAGTAGAAAGTAGTGGGGAGGTGAAGAGCTAAAAGAGAGAGAGAGTTTTGGAAAATTAATAATAAAAAATAATGGTTAAAAGATATTTTAATTTAAGTCACCTTAAATGAGAAAATGTTTAAAAAAATATA
Organism: Lithocarpus polystachyus; assembly: GCA_033629205.1. Classification (NCBI taxonomy): domain Eukaryota; kingdom Viridiplantae; phylum Streptophyta; class Magnoliopsida; order Fagales; family Fagaceae; genus Lithocarpus; species Lithocarpus polystachyus. Next base: position 36,774,282 of record CM066165.1, read on the forward strand.
TAAGAAAAATTGGAAACAAAAAATGATGACATGGTTGCTGACGTGGCTCAACGTGATATAATAATATTATATTGTTATATACTTTATATATAGTGTAGTAGGATAATATTTGTATAATAACAATATATTGTTATATATGTGGCTCAACGTGATATAATAATATTATATTGTTATATACTTTATATATAGTGCAGTAGGATAATATTTGTATAATAACAATATATTGTTATATACTATGTGTATAATGCAATAGGATAATATTTAATCAAAGAGAATATAAAAGATAACAACTTAAAACACAAAACTAAATTGCATCAACCCAAAGTAGAATTCTAATTAACACAAAAACTCATCAACCTAAAGATTTGATGCAATAAAAATAAAAAAATCAAACAAAAAATGAAAAACAAATTGAGAGAGAGAGAGAGAGAGAGAGAGAGAGAGAGAGAGCGAACCTTTTTGTGTGAAGAAACTATGCATAGAATGAAAAAGAAAATGTCAAATTTATAATAAGATATTGAAAATAAGAAGAGTCAAAATAAAAGAAGATGAAAAGGTATAGAGAAAATGATATTAAAGTAGAAAGTAGTGGGGAGGTGAAGAGCTAAAAGAGAGAGAGAGTTTTGGAAAATTAATAATAAAAAATAATAGTTAAAAGATATTTTAATTTAAGTCACCTTAAATGAGAAAATATTTAAAAAAACATATAAGAAAAATTGGAAACAAAAAATAATGACATGGTTGCTGACGTGGCTCAACGTGATATAATAATATTATATTGTTATATACTTTATATATAGTGTAGTAGGATAATATTTGTATAATAACAATATATTGTTATATATGTGGCTCAACATGATATAATAATATTATATTGTTATATACTTTATATATAGTGCAGTAGGATAATATTTGTATGATAACAATATATTGTTATATACTATGTGTATAATGCAATAGGATAATATTTAATCAAAGAGAATATAAAAGATAACAACTTAAAACACAAAACTAAATTGCATCAACCCAAAGTAGAATTCTAATTAACAAAAAATTTATCAACCTAAAGATTTGATGCAATAAAAATAAAAAAAATCAAACAAAAAATGAAAAAAAAAATTGAGAGAGAGAGAGAGAGAGAGAACCTTTTTGTGTGAAGAAACTATGCATAGAATGAAAAATAAAATGTCAAATTTATAGTAAGATGTTGAATATAAGAAGAGTCAAAATAAAGGAAGATGAAAAAGTAGAGAGAAAATGATATTAAAGTAGAAAGTAGTGGGGAGGTGAAGAGGTAAAAGAGAGGGAGAGTTTTGGAAAATTAATAATAAAAAATAATGGTTAAAAGATATTTTAATTTAAGTCACCTTAAATGAGAAAATGTTTAAAAATATATATAAGAAAAATTGGAAACAAAAAATGATGACGTGACTGCTAATGTGGCTCAACGTGATATAATAATAATATATTGTTATATACTATATGTATAATGTAGTAGGATAATATTTATATCATAACAATATATTGTTATATACTATATGTATAATGTAGTAGGATAATATTTAATAAAAAAGAATATAAAAGATAACAACTTAAAACACAAAACTAAATTGTATCAATGCAAAGTAGAATTCTAATTAACACAAAAAATTCATCAACTTAAAGATTTGATGCAATAGAAAAAATCAAACAAAAAATGAAAAACAAATTGAGAGAGAGAGAGAGAGAGAGAGAGAGATAAGTAACCTTTTTGTGTGAAAAAACTATGCATAGAATGAAAAAAAAATGTCAAATTTATAGTAAGATGTTGAGAATAAGAAGAGTTAAAATAAAGGAAGATGAAAAGGTAGAAATAAAATGATATTAAAGTAGAAAGAAAATGATATTAAAGTAGAAAGTAGTGGGGAGATGAATAGGTAAAAGAGGGGGAGAGTTTTGAAAAATTAATAATAAAAATAATAGTCAAAAGATATTTTAATTTAAGTCACCTTAAATGAGAAAATATTTTAAAAAATATATAAGAAAAATTGGAAATAAAAAATGATGATGTGGCTCAATATGAGCATAGCAAAATTAAATGCTACGCTTCAGCTTTTAGTAATATATAGATGAGAGCCTACTATAGTTTTGTGTCAGCGTTTTAATTTCAAAATTTTTGTGAAATGGTCCAAATTTTAAGATATTACTTGCATGAGATTAGACTATTTCAGTGCACTCAGTGTTTGGAACTTGTTTATGCTATGGCAGGGCTCAAGATCGATGAGTTCTCAAGGGCAATGATGGATGCAACAGCAAAAGAACTCATTGAGGAAAAATCCTTGGCCAAGTCATGCCTAGAGTAATAATGAAGACAACTTAATAAAAATACATGAAAAGGAAAAAAGGAGTTCCAGTTTCCTTTGCAACTTTATGTACAACTTTTATCTGTCACTTATAAGCTTTATAAGCTTTGGAACAATGACAGAACAAGATGTGTCATTCTGATTTATCTTTTCTCATATGTTGGCAAAAGTGTAGACGAATTCACCAAGCAGCTCCCCAATAATTAGTTTGTTGCCTTTTAGATACAGTTATATGTCACTAATCATGTGTTTTCATTCATTTTCTAATTAGTCATTTAAAGTTTATATTAATTATTTTGAAAGTCCTATAAAACTACCATATAACATGTAATGCATGTGTATTGTGGTTAATAGTAAAATAGAAACATTTGCTTTTGGGAGTAATTACGCTCTCTTCCCTTGAAGTTTGGGGAAACCACAATCCATCCCAAACTCGAAGGGAAAAAACAGTCAACCCAACATCTATTTGACCAAGTACGGTTAACCTTAAATATTTTGTTTATAGGAAATGTCATTCATTGCCTTAATTCCCATAATAGCCTGAAGCTAAGATGTGAGTGTGTTTTCTCAATCAAACACCATAAAAACAAAGACCCAGATAACAAATCTTTCAACTGAGCCAACATTTACACATTGGGTGACAACCCAATAGCCAAAAAGACATACACAGAGGAACAAAAGTATCATCCAGTGAGAACACATACCACTGCAGTATTAAGACAATCGAGCACAGAGAGCCTGTTCAGAATCGTTGTTCTTGTAGTGACCCAAAAAGGGGGGTCTTACATTCCATAGAATCCCACATCGCCTAGGGAAGCACATGAGAATGTGTTTATAAGGAATGACTTCCCTTTAATGTGTAGAGACCTCTTCTCCCACTGCTGTGTGCTTTGGGGGAAAACAAAACCGTGAGGGAGTATGGGCCCCAAAGCGGACAATATCTACACATTTGGGGCGGGGTCATTACAGATGGTATCAGAGCCGGCCTGGTAATCCCGTGTGGGCTTGGAGACACTACCCTACAAAGTGAGCCCTAACGAGGACGTTAGGGATTTAAGTGGGGGAGATTGTAATGCCCCAATTTGATTGATTGATTGTGTGATGTGTGTGGGTGTGTGATGAGTCCCACATCGGGTATTTACTGGGTTGAACTGGGCTTTATTAACAACTGCAATGAGCCTCAATTGTGACTAGTCCTTTTGAGGTATAATGCAGATGTGACTAGCGCTTTTCCTTGGGTCGTTACATATGGTATCAGAGCCGGCCCAGTAACCCCGTGTGGGCTCAGAGACACTACCCCACAAAGTGGGCCCTAACGAGGATGTTAGGGATTTAAGTGGGGGAGATTGTGATGCCCCAATTTGATTGATTGATTGTGTGACGTGTGTGGGTGTGTGATGAGTCCTACATCGGGTATTTATTGGTAGATCTGGGCTTTATTAACAACTACAAGGAGTTTCAATTGTGACTAGTCCTTTTGAGGTGTAGCACAGATGTGGCTAGCGCTTTTCCGTGGGTATTATTGTAGTGACCCAAAAGGGGGGGGGGGGGTCTTGCATTCCATGGAATCCCACATCGCCTAGGGAAGCACATGAGAATGTGTTTATAAGGAATGACCCCCCTTTAATGTGTAGAGGCCTTTTCCTCAGCGCAACCTGGGGGAGAACAAAACCGTGAGGGGTATGGGCCCTAAAGCGGACAATATCTACACATTTGGGGCGGGGTCGTTATAGTTCTGGACCAAGCTTTGCCCTCAACCAATTCCTGCAGAGAGAGACAGTGAGTAGATAAAAGGGTAATCTTGAAACTGACTTGGCTGTCAAGTTCATTGGTAATAGCAGGGTCCGGAAGAGAACAGAGAGTTCTTGTGTGGCATTGGTTGAGGAAACGAGGACTTTGAAGACACGTAATTAGTCCTTTACTTTTAATTAGTGAATAAAAAAGGTGGGTAAAAATTGAGATCATCAAAATCCTATAAAAAAATGAGATAATAAATGTAATTAATAGTTATATATAATAAATATTAATAAGTTAAGGGAGATAAATAAAATTTTTCATCATTTTTAAGGTGATATCTTATGATTAGTGCATACTGCATACTAAAAATAATGCTAATGACAGATATTTGTTCAATTAACAACTTAAATTATGAAAAAAAAAAGTTATTAAGTAAGTTACAATCTATTTTTCAGAAAGTAGCTATGTATATTAATCAGTAAGTATTGTTACGCAATAAATTTTTCGATCTTTTTTTCATAATTGCTATTGAAGTGACAGATTGTGAATTAGTGTACATTTAAAATGATGCCAATAATAGTCCCAACAATGAAAGTGACGTTGCATTAATCAAAATCTACCATCTCAATTGATTATAAAAAAAGTTGTGAAATTTGCCTATCGGTAACAACAATAATTTTAGTTTTTAAAGGGTTTAGTCCTAATCTCCCTTTGATCCCCAGTCCCAATAGCAAGCCAAAGACAAAGTCTTAACATCTCTTTTTGTTAACATCTTTGTAGAACCCATAACCCCACCTCTCCCTTCCTCACTATATTCCCATCTCCAAATATGATACATAGATATCTCAAATTTTCTGGAAATAATTTAAGGAAAACGCAAAAAAAAATAAAAGAGTATTCAAAATGACGAGCATGATGACACATTTTTGTAACTGGTACCATTCTTTTCTCATCGTATGACTTTAGTTTCAATATTAACTCTTTTGTTTTGGAAGCTTAGAATAGAACATGTGGGAAAATAACACTATGATTTTCAATAATGATATATTTTTTTATTCTTCATTATGAATTTTATATTATATGATAAAGAAAGCAATCCTCTCAACAAAGTCTAAGCACAACCATTTAGCTTGGGTGGTTAGAAGTCGATGTTGCATTCAATGGAAGTTTCATAACTTAATTCTATATAAATCCTTATCTTTTTCCTTAGTTTGATTGGAAAACAAACAGATGAATATGTTCTTTTCTTTGATTGAGGAAATCTCTTATACTTGTGCATCTCTTATGCAAGTTGTTTTGGCATCTGAAATTAATGCCTTGTTGTACAAGTTTCTTTTAATATTCTTTGTTTTTTGTTCATATATTTTTGTATTTTGATGCATCATACATGTGTATATATGTTAGAAGGTTGGATAGTTTTGAGAAGAAATCTACAAGGAACTATTTATTTATTAGTTTGGTTTTTGAGAAAATGGAGTATCTTGTATTGCTTCAGAATGGTCTCGTTGTTTTGTTTACTATTGCTATCTCTTGGAAGCTTATTACATATATGTGGGGCTCCTTGAAGATGGAGAAGGAACCAATGAAAGTATTGGTCACCGGTGCTGCAGGCATGCTAACTCAACCTGATATTCTATTTCGTTTTACTTGGTCCTCTTGTTTTCATCATGAGACTCAATATTAGAAATTTGAATGCCATTTATATTATTATATATTTATTTTTGTTGAATTTCTGAAACAGTCATCTAAATTTTCATTCAAATTGGCAAATATGAATGTTCTCCAAATGTCAAACCCCAAAATTTCCAATTTTGTATGATTGCTTAATCTAAATTTGCTTGTATGCCTGTGGATACTTGTTGTTTTTTGGTTTCATTCTTTTGGTATCTTTAGCTCATATAGATATCATTTATTGGTTTGTTAGAATCAATAATTAAATGATTACATTCACTCTTTCCTCACAAATGTACTTTACGAGGTTTCTCCTCCATGGGAGTTAAAGTCAAAATTGACAACAATTGTTAACAAGTGAAATTTATGGAAGTTGTTGCTTTGTATTTTCTATAAACATGTTAAAATCATCGTCCAATTTTTCATGATTTTTTGTCTCAATTTTTGTTAAATATTATCTACAAAAAAGTATTTTAATTATTTTACTCCAAATTTATCCTTAACTTCGTTTGAAAATCCTATTTTCTATTCAATTTATGACTTCCTGCACTACTGTTCTGTGATGTAATTCTTAATGAAACTGTTTAAATCTGTGGTTTTCTTTGAAGATGAGTTTAAGTGCCATTTCTGATTTCTGTAGACAATCTAAAGAAATCCTAAAAATTGTAACTGTTTTGTTGTTGAAATAATCATTGTATTATCTTATACATTGTAGTTTTTTTGAAATAGTTGGAAAGAATGAGAATTGAAAAAAAAAAAAAAAAAGAAAAAAGAAAAAAGAAGAAGCTTGATTTATATCAAGATGCTTGTTGTCATTATGTAAAGGAGCACGTGCATTTGATTTTCAATTCTATAGGTTTGGTATTCTTTCTTCTAGACATGATAATATATAGTTTGCGTATCTGTAGCTCAAAATTTTGATTTTTTTCAACAGGGCAAATTGGTTATGCCATTGCTCCAATGATTGCAAGGGGAATCATGCTGGGTCCTGATCAGCCTGTGATTCTGCACTTGCTTGATATCACACCGGCAGCTGAAGCCTTGAATGGGGTAAAAATGGAATTGCTTGATGCTGCCTTTCCTCTTCTGAAAGGTATGTCTCTTATCTTGAGAGCTAACTCTAGGTAGATAGAACTATACTCTCCCCTGAGGTTTCCTAAATTGTCATGAACATGGTTCAATAGAGGTACATGCTACCACGGACGTCACTGAAGCTTGTAAAGATGTCAATATTGCTATTATGCTTGGTGGAATCCCCCGGAAGGAAGGTATGGAAAGGAAGGATATGATGTCTAAGAATGTGCCTATTTACAAGGAACAGGCTTCGGCCTTGGAGGAGCATGCTGCTTCGGATTGCAAGGTGACCCCATAAATTCACTTGAGTGTGTAGATTTAAGAGGGACACACACACAGCCACACTCAGTTTGAAATATTATCAGTTCACCTTACATAGATTTGTATTTTTTGTATATATAGCTCCATTTACTTCAAAAATTAAAAGTCATGAAACTGGATGTTCTGAGATGTTTTGAAGTTTAAAAAGAGAAGAAATATTGGTTCTGTTGATGCTGATTGATTTCATTGGATAAGGTTGATGCTAATGGATCTGAGACTTTTTTTAGGATTTTATTTACTTATTTTTTTGTATTTAACAAAAATTTTTATGAGGTATTTCCTTTTCTTACTTGATTGTGAAGTTATTTCCCTTTCTTCTTTAATTTAATTTCACTACAGTAGACAGGTTGATCTTAAAATTTGTTGGAATTTTTACTTCCAATGCTTCGTGTTGAATACAAGCATGTCTCTGTTACTTTGCTTGGTGCTAACTCAAAGCAGTCTTTAAGTGCTGATTCTTGGGTTTTATCTCTCTCTCCACGTCTTGGCATTGATTCATGGGTTTTATCTTGTTTGTTTTTATTTTACTTACCAAAAACATATTCCCATTGAAAACTGGTCGTCCTGCTCCTGCACCACCTATTACTAGATGCTCTCTAGGCCATGATAAAAATTAGTGAATTAAAAAAACTAATGATTTTAGCGTCCTGTTCCATTATTATTAGCTTGTGATAATATGTCCCAGTACATTCCTTGTCTCGCTATCATTTCCTGTCCATACTCTTTGGCATGGTCTGTCGCTTCTATTAGTTGTAATTGCTCTGTAGCATGCCTTTTGGCATGTCCTCTTACCATTACGTGCTTTGGTAATTGATACAATCTGAATGTCTATATCTTGGTTAATGTTACTATTTTAAGTCACATCCTGGAGGGACACTTGTGCTCAAATTAGTAATATTGCTAAGCTACCTAATCTAGAGTCCCTTTACATCATAAGAATAATTGATCAGACATTCTTTATATTGCATGAAATATACTATTTCCCTAGAAAAAAAAATCTTTCAGTCATCAGAGAGCAGTGTTTGTCCTTTCTTTCCAGATTGAAGAAGTATGTATATCCGAATTACTAGTTCTCCAGCCCCCTCACTCACTCTGAAAATGGAAGAAAAAGAAGCTGCTATGAAAATGCACCATTCAAGCAAATCTTTTATACTCTAAATATTTATGTTTGTTTCTTTTGATCCTCTCAAATCTTGTGTCTTTATGTGCTATCATTGACAACATAATTGTGCATTTTCGAGTCTAGTTTCCAACTTATTAATGAACATTTTCAGTGAAAACCAGATTTCCTATCAGTCTGTTTCCAACTTATTTATAATCAATCATATTGTCAGATTTCTAACAATTACAAATGTTGAACGATTGAAATCTTTAAAGATTTTTTTTTTTTTAATCTTCATTGTTATGCAGCTAATTTTTTGAATTAATATTGTTTCCTAAGTGTGTGTGTGTGTGTGTGTGTTTTTTTTTTTTTTTTTTTTTGTTGAGAAGATTATTGTTTTCTACGTTGATGCCATTTCATTGCTTCATTATGCAGGTGCTAGTTGTTGCCAACCCTGCAAACACCAATGCTCTCATCTTGAAAGAATTTGCTCCTTCAATTCCAGAGAAAAACATCACGTGCCTAACACGACTTGATCATAACAGAGCATTAAGTCAAATAGCTGAGAGACTAAAGGTTAATGTTACTGATGTCAAGAACGTAATCATTTGGGGCAATCACTCTTCAACTCAATATCCGGACGTCAATCATGCAACTGTCACCACCCCAAATGGAGAGAGACCAGTCAAAGAACTTGATACTGACGATCATTGGTATCTCAAAATATCCAACATGTTTATTTTTTGCCACTTTCCCATGTTTAAATTATTTGGAGACATAGGTTGATAAAGTACCTAAGTATTTAAATGGAAGGTAGAGCAAGCATACAGTTCAATCCTCCAAATTTAGACCACCTATATACCATGATACTATTTGTCCTAAAAGATTAAGTTCTTAAGAAATGGTGAATTTAATTATTTAACATTTTCTTTTTGGAAAAAAAAAAATTATGGATTCTAGTAATTGTAGCAATCTCTCCCCTCAAGATAAATAGTGATTGATCATCTTTGAAGGCAAAATTGCTCCAGCGAATTTATGGCTCTCCTTAGATTACCATGCTTCTTTTAAGCAATAGCTTGGGGTGCACTGTCGATTAGTACATACATGCCATTTACCTAACCCAGGGATCCCAATCTTTAGGGTGTAGGTGGTAACAACTTTTATAGCTGAGTTTGTACTTATCAAAAAACAAACCTTTTCTTAAATTTGTCTTGCACCCTGTTAGAGCATCTGCACCAGTTGGTGTAAATAGAAAAAGATGTGAAATTTACACATTTAAGCCCCAAAACAACCCACATCAGTCCTTCTTTATTAGGACCTGGCTTTATATTTTTGAAAAGTTATTGAACTCCAAAGTTTTAGGTTGGTGTTGGGTACATTTGGGTGCACGTTGAATATTTAGGTTGCAACCCTTTGCAGGGTCTTCAACAACATAGTTATGTTGACCATCTTCACGTCTCTATGCATCCTTGTCAGGCTATTTACTTTGCTTCCCTTTCTGTTATTTATTTATTTAAATTTTTCTGTCATAGGTTAAAAAACGAGTTCAACAACACTGTACAGCAGCGTGGCGCAGCCATTATCAAGGCTCGGAAAGCATCAAGTGCGTTGTCTGCTGCAAGTGCTGCTTGTGATCATATGCATGATTGGGTTCTCGGGACTCCCAAGGTTGATTCTCTTTCATCTCAAATAGCATTTGATCATGCAGAACTTATTTGCTTTTATATTCTTCTTCTTTTCTTTTCTTTTTTTTTTTAATTATTATTATCTTTTGTAAATTTTCCTTTGGCTTTGTAATTCAGGGAACGTGGGTTTCCATGGGGTGTATTCTGATGGTTCTTATGAGATCCCAAAGGATATTATTTACTCTTTTCCTGTTAAATGTGAGAAAGGAAAATGGTCAATTGTGAAGGGTAAGTTCTGTGGCTTCTATATGTTGTAAATGTTACTTCTTCTTTCCTTAAGAGTTGAACTGCTAATGTTTCTGAAGCTACAAATCACTATAATCTGCATAAAGGAATATATGCTGTTTGTTAATTATGTCTTAGATCTAAATAATGGTTTCAGAGCACAGCTAGTTGTTGAAGAGAGCAAGGATATATATTTGGCAAATATGGACTATAAGTCTATAACAATGAAATGCACAAAGCTCAGAACTAACAGTTATAGATGAGCAATCAACGATGATATAAAACGAGGGCTAAGAGTAATACAATCGAGGATTCATGAATGAATAGTTATGATTATGATAGCCTACTATACATTTGTGTTAGCAGTTAGCATGTTATATATTCCAAAATGCTGTGAAAAATGCTCCAAATGTTTTAATACTACTTGCATGAGACTATTTCAGTGCACTCAGTGTTTGGGACTTGTTTACGCATTGGCAGGGCTCAAGATCGATGACTTCTCAAGGGCAAAGATGGATGCAACAGCCAAAGACCTCATTGACGAAAAAGAAGTTGCCCATTCATGCCTCAACTAACAATGAACCTATCTTCCCTTGGAAAATGATGAAGAAGACTTGACAATGCTTGAAAAGAAAAAGGGAATTCCAATTTCCATCCTAACTTTATGTACAAATTTTATCAGTCACTTATAAGCTTTGGAACAATGACAAAACAAGATATGTCCTGATTTATCTTATTTCATGTGTTGGCAAAAGTGTAGACTAGTTCACCAAGCACCTCCCCAAATCCAATAATCAGTTCCATGTTACTACTCATACGTTTTCATTGACTCTATATTATTTCATAAGTCCTAAAAAAACATCAAATTTATAAAGTTAAAAAAAAAAAAAAAAAAAAAACTAAATTATTATAGGTCATATGACTAAGAATTTGAATTCACTTACCATTATCCTCGGCTAGAGCAGCCAACAAATTTTGATTAAATTATGTTTGATCTTATCTAAATAAAATCTAATTAAACTGTGTTCGATGATAAGAAATTGTACAAAAAAAAAATTGAAATTGTAAGTACTAAGTACTATTCAAACAAGGCGTTTTATTTTACAATTGGTTTGTGGGTTTCAGTTAACTTAACCAGTAAAGTCTCTGATGATTAAATAAAAGATTTGGGGTTCAATCCACTACACCAAAGACCAATTAGTGTTTTGGTCTATGATAAAGAATTATCATCAAGAGCGGACGCCATAAGTTGAAACTCTCTCTAAAAAAAAGTTTACAATTGGATTAATTATGTCTTTTAATTAAACTAATTTTTTATTTTGGCCGTTACCCACGTTAGTAATTTCCATCCAAGAGATAACAGCAAAGACTAAATCGACTCGACATTGAAAGATTAAGGACCAAATTAACATAATTGAAAGGATATGGATCAAATTGAAATATGGTGTAAAGTATAGGGATCAAATACGTAATTTACCCTAGTAGTAATTAGTAGGCATTTATTATGATTATGCTTGTATGTGAAATTATACATTCTAATATTAGGCAAGTATAACAAGTTTAAGTTTTGGACCATGTTTCTCTTCTCTTTTTTGGTGAGTACAGTTGTCTCCCTTTTGTGTCATATGAGTCTGTTTGGTTGGAAGGGTGGAAAAGTAAGGGGATAGAACATGGGAAGAGGATAGAAAGTTTTTAGTTTTCCTTTATGGTATTTGGTTTGAGAGTAGAAAAGTAGAGGGATAGAAAATATAGTTTGTATAAATTTACTTTCACACCCCTAATAAATAAAAGGAAAATAACAAATTAGAAAAAAAATACGGATGAACCAAAAAAAAAAAAAAACACCAACCAAATGAAAAGTATTAAAAAGGACCAAAAAAAAAAAACTAAAGAAGAATTAATTTTTTTTTAAATTGGACAAAAAACTAAAGAAGGTAATTTAAAATATAAAATAAATAAAGGAAACAATTGACATGTAACAAAAAATGACAAAACGGAAAAGAAGCAAAGGAAAGGAAAAAAAAAAAAAAAACAACAGAAGCCATGAAAAGTAGAAAACCCAGCATGTTGTAGTATGTGGGTGCATTAGTCCAAACATTTTCTGACCTGTTTTCTCCCCAATTTAGGGAGAAAACACCTGAGCCTCACCAATTTTTTTTTCCTCTTCTCCTTCTAATCAAACACCCACTAAAAAAAATTCTCTCTACTTTTCTCTCCTTTTTATTTCTATCCTCCCTATTTCACCTCCAATTAAACGGGCCTTAGTACAAGAAGAGGAAACTATGCTAGTTCTTTGAGTGAAGAAGAAGAGGGTCAATGTAGTTCACCTCAAATCTTCGGGCAAAGTTCTCCTCATCTAAAAAAGAGGGTGTAAAGGTGGATGTGAGTAACAAACATCAGAGGCAAATGCATCTTCACTTGGCGTGTCCTTAATATAGAGACGATGGCTAGAACTTTCAAGCCACTGTAGAGAACTCATAGAGGGTTCCATGTTCAAGATTCACAACTTTTGTCACAATTTGCCCACGGGGCAAGTTGTGAGTGATGAAGTTGTGAACCTACTACTTTTACTTTATCATTCACAACTCGCCACATGAGCAAGTTGTGGCAAAGTTGTGATACTAGTATTATTTATATGCTATTGGTGTGGTAATAACCGACCCACCATCTTTATTCCATCACCCTTAACTCACTACGTGGGCAAGTTGTGACAAAATTGTGGTACTAGCATTATTCATATGCTATTGGCATGGTAACCCACCCATGAAAAGAAAAACAAAATGTGAATTATGAGTTGAGTAAAGGTTCTTTGAAAATGAAGGATAAACAATCTACAATTTGGTAGAGGAAAGGAATAGTAGGAGAAGGACAATGCAATATGATCTCAAGACTATAGAAGCTACATCAATGGAGGCCAGTTACCAACCCCACCGAGAACAATGAGTTGTCTAGCTTAGAATTTTCATGAGCTTGGGAACCCATGCAAATAGTTCAAGAGCTCGTTACCTTTTTACGAGCAAAGGATCCCATGATCGTGTTCTTATCGGAGACTTGGCCAAATGAAGCATGGTTGCTAAGAATAGGGTGCAAGTTGGGTTCTGATGGAAAGTTTGTAGCTAAGGGTGAGACTCTAGGGGGTGGTCTGGTTCTCTTTTGGAAATCTGCCCTCTCTATCTCTGTTGATTCCTACTCATTTGAATCATATAGATGTTATTGCAGATAAAGGCTCTGAGAATGCTTAGAGGCTCACTAGCGTGGGGTCGATATGAGTATAAATTTGATAACTTCTATTACTTTAATCAATAAAAAATCAATCGTAGGTTAGAGTTAGATTTCTATCTCAAATATAAAAATATGTATATTCTTAATAATTTGATTTGTCCAGAATTTTTGGGTTTCACACCTTAACACAATAACACCCCAATCAATTCTCCTCCTCCATTAAGTTATTCCTCTTTACATCAAACTGCTTCATTTACCTCTTTAATAAAAAAAAATTACACTTTTTTTGATGTTCTTCATTTTTTTTTTTTGTTGGTGAAATTGAGCTTAAATTAAATAGAATTAAAGATTACAAATTCCAGAATAAAAAACACCCCAAGCATCAGCTAATAACTAGTACAAAATACAAGGAGAAAGATGTGAATACAAAACAAAACTATCACTTAAAGAATATTCTTCCTTGGCCAAAGGGTCCGCACATTAATTCCCTTCACGGTAGGTGTGGTGGATCCATGGATGTGAGTTTTTAAAATTTTTCTTAAATATTAATATAATGCCTTCATTATTTTAGACTTCCCTCTTTAACACCTCTCCATCAATCCGGTTTATTTGCCTCATGACATTAATATTCAAAGTATTGTTAGAATCACAAACTGTTTTACAAAAAAATTTACAAACTGTTGATGTGGTGAGTGGTTATTGGTAAATAAAAAAGTAATGTTAATGATAGGCCTAGATGAAAACCAATAAAAAGTTGGTCACATCATTAGTTTGTAAAAATATTATAAAATAGACATTTGTGGCGATAGCATTACTCTAATTTTTTTTTTACCTTATTTTTCAATCTTCTTCATTATTACAGCATTATTTCTTTTAACCTTGTTTTCTTGCTTTTTTCATTAATTTAATTTTTTTTTTCTTTTTCCTTCTTCGTTCTCTTTTATTGTTTCCTATTCCCCCGCCGCCCCCCCCCCCCCCCCCCTCCCCAAAATTTCTCATCTCTCTTTTATTTTCCTCTTACCAACCATTTATTAATTTTCCTACTCAATGGTGATTAATTGATGCTTCAACCTCCTCCCCTTCCCCCAATTTGGCTATTATTTTCTCCATCAAACCTAATAACATCAAATTTTTATTTCCTTATTTTCTTTCATTTATGATGTACTTGCATTGAATGACTCCTCATGTTCCCTACTTCCTCATTTCCAATACCTCTACCTAAATGCCTCAGAAATACAAATGATTCTCTCAAACAAACAAAAAAAGTTTGGCTCCAAGCACAAATAGAAAAATGACACTGTATGCACATGACTCACTTGATTAATTGGACTAAGTAAGTCATGTGTAAATGTCATCTTCTTATTGATGGTTGGAGCCCCCCAAACTCTATCCCAAACAAAAACCGATATAAATATAAGGAAAGCGTTAAAAGCACTAGGGGTTTTAGTGTTTTACTATAAACTGATGTAGTATAACTTGTAGTACTGTAACATTACTCTAAATACACTCAAGTTTGTTTTGTTAAATCTAGCTAAAATGAAATATTCTTTTAGCATAAATAATTTGTAAAAGATGATTAATTCTAATATATTAACTTGCATAAAATTACATATCCCGCACTATGCGACTAGTATCATACGATAAAGAAAGTATTTAGCTTTATAAATTTCTTATTATTTTGAAATTTAAAAAACCATTTTAAAATTGTAGGACAAATAAAAAAAAATGGAAATAACATGAGCGTTGACGTGGCTTAACATGAGTGTAGTAACATATGTGGAAGTTTATGAGGTCCAGTCATGTGGTCCTGTAATTTTGCATTTAGCTTTTTTTTTTAACTCTCTACATTAAAATTTTTTTACTATCACCCAAAAGATCAAATTAACTTATTTTTACTGTTATGTCATTAATTACCTAAGCTTTCACCAATCATTTCTCTCTTCTTCATGTTTTTTAGCATATTCATCGTTTTAGTATTAAAAACAAAAGAAATAAAAATCAAGGACTAGTCTAACTAACCAAATAAGGTCTTAAGGACTGTTAAATAATATGCATTGTTTCACTATTACCTAAATAAAATACCTAAGATTGGCAAAGCATTTGTAAGAGAAAGCAAAAGAGGAGACTGAGAGGCCACCACCGTCGTTATGCTGGCCTCCCACCACTATCAGGTTGCCAAAACTTCTACGGGTATTTTTTATTTTTTTGCTTTTTATGGTGAACTCATTACTAACAAAGTTCTTTAATAATTATGCTATAATATATATACACTATTCTTCAAAATCATCTTACATAAAACATCATCCGTACATTGCACGAATAACTTACTAATTGAATTAAACAAAAAACCATACATATAAACCCGTAAATTAAATAAGACTTATTAATAGAAGAAAACCCAGACCATACCCAACAATTATATAATTACAAAAATACCCTTGACTATAGAATAACTAAATAAATATAACAACTTAATTAACTATTGTGGATACCTATTCTTAGGCTTTGCCTGTAACGCTAAGCTTCCAAAGCAATTTGCCTTTTAATTGAACACAATTCCAGGGCTACTCTGTTCATGTCCATTCTGTCTATAGGAGATTGTGCTGAACATGCAAGTCCAATCTGAAAGACCGATATCAAGCATTCAGTCTGTCCACTTGTCCAGTCACTCCAACTTGAAACCATGTTATCATTTTCTCCTACTTTGTTGAAAATTGAATGGTCCACAATCTCCATCACTCGTCCCGGCAATGCCAACTTAACATAGTTGTGAAGGCTCAGGTCATCTTTGAATAGCTTGTCAGTGGGTCTTCTTCCAGTTAACATCTCCAATAAAAGGATCCCAAAGCTGTACACATCCCCATTAGTTGAAAGTTGACTACCCATTCCATACTCTGCAAAAATTTAGAGCACTTTCATACACTAAGAACAATTCTTACTCAATGCTATTAAACTAGTGATTTGGTGAAGTTTGTATATAACTATATGGGGCATCCCTGTTTTGATTATTGATGCATTCATTATACGTTAATACTTTTACAATTGAGTGAAATCATGATATATT
Source organism: Lithocarpus polystachyus (assembly GCA_033629205.1). Taxonomy (NCBI): domain Eukaryota; kingdom Viridiplantae; phylum Streptophyta; class Magnoliopsida; order Fagales; family Fagaceae; genus Lithocarpus; species Lithocarpus polystachyus. Next base: position 36,790,725 of record CM066165.1, read on the forward strand.
ACCTGGAGCAGCATATCCGACAGTTCCCTTAATCCCTGCTGAGCTTAATTGATTAAGAAAAGCTTCCTTCCCAGATTTCGAAAGGAGTCTAGCCAAACCAAAATCACTTATATGAGCAATCATATCATCATCGAGAAGAATATTGCTTGGCTTTAAATCACAATGAATAATAGGGATTTGGCAGTGATGATGAAGATAAAGCAAAGCCGAAGCCACGTCTATAGCAATGTTGATTCTTTGAAGAAGATTTAAACTTCTCAATTGCTTGAGCCCATCTTCAAGGTGTAACTGCATCTCCAAGCTTCCATTTGGCATGAACTCATATACTAAAGCTTTAATATCATTGCCCTTAAAATCAATACTCGAACAAGCAGTCAGAATCTTAACGAGGTTTCGATGCCGGATGTTCCTCAAGGCTTCACATTCGGCAATGAAACTCTTGGAAGCTCCTTGCTTTTGAAGATTGAGTACCTTGACTGCAACATGTGTTTCATCTGGACCAAGTTTTCCTTTAAAGACACTACCAAAATTACCTGAACCAATCAAATTCTCCAAAGAGAATCCATCAGTTGCATTGTGTAATTCTTTATAAGAGATCTTTTGGTAGGAGGGTCCAAAGGTGGAAATGGAAAGGTTTTTTTTCTTCGACTTTTTCAACCAGGAAAGAGCCATCAAAGAAAACAATGTCAAGCAGAAAGCAGCTGCAATGCTTATTGCCAGTATCAATTTAAAAGCAAAATGCTTTTTGTGTTTCTTGGATCTTTGAATGGGGCATGCAGGCAAATGCAGCTCTTGGATCCCCCCACAAAGACCAGTGTTGCCTTTGACTTCAACTGCACTAGCATTTCTGAAGACCCCTTCTACAGGTACATCTCCCTCAAGATTGTTGAAAGACAGGTTTAAAGTTTGCAACACGGGAAAATTAGCCATATAGCTTGTGATTTGGCCGGACAAGTTGTTGTGGGAAAGATCAAGATATTGAATACCTTTTAACTTACTTAGGTCGGGAATGGTTCCTTCAAAGGAGTTGCCTTGCATATAAAGTTTTTCTAAGGCCAAACAGTCCCCTAGCTGGGCTGGAATCTCTTTGGAAAATTTGTTAAATGAAACGTCTAGTAAACCAAGAAGTTTCAGGTTTCCAAAATCTGGTGGTAAAAAACCGGTCAAGGAGTTATGAGACACATTAATTAGGAATAGAGGAAGGCCAAAAAGTTGCTCGGGTATGGTGCCATTTAATTTATTATGGCCAAGGCTTACAACTTGCAGGTGTCTACACCTTCCAAGACTAGTGGGTATGCTCCCTTCTAAGCTGTTACTGAACAAGGAGAGACGCAGTAACTGAGTCATGTTGCCAACGGAAGACGGGATCACCCCAGTCAATTTGTTTTCATACAAGAACAAAACGTTCAAGTTTGTGAGCTTTCCAATTGAAGATGGAATATTCCCTGTTAACAAGTTAGATCCCAGGGCAAGTTCAGTTAGGCTAACAAGATTTGATATTCGTGTAGGTATGCTCCCACCAATAGAATTGCCATCTAGCCCGAGCCATAATAATTGGGTTGAGAGGTTTGTTATGGAGTTAGGCAGCTCACCTCCAAGCTGGTTGTCGCTGACATCAAGATAGTTTAATTGGCTGCAATTGTTCAAAGAACTCAGAAAACTCAAATCATCAACTGAGTTATTTCCAAGGAGATTATTAAAAGCACCAAACCATTGAAGATTTCGTAGATTACCAAAACTCATAGGTATGGTTCCTGTGAAATAATTATTGCCAAGATCAAGCTCTTGACAGTCTGACACTTTGGACAATGAAACTGGAATGATTCCTGTAAATAGGTTATCTCCTATCCAAAGTATCTGGAGATTTTGAAGAACAATGCCCATGTCAGGGTTGAGGTTACCAGTGAAGTTGTTAGTAGTTAAGGCAATGCACGTGAGCAATGATAAATTGTATAGGGAAGGTGGAAACACCCCAGAAAGATTATTTATTTCTACCATAAAAGATGTCAAGTTTTTCATTTGAGCTACTGTATTTGGGATTTCTCCCTCCAAATTGTTATATGCAAATGAAAGATTTTGGAGAGAGGACAAGTTCCCCACAGACGGTGGGAACCTTCCACTTAGACGATTGTTGTCAAGAATTAGTATCTGAAGTTTTGACAAAAAGCCAAGTTCTGAAGGGATTCCTTGTACTAAATTGTTGTACTGGAGATCAAGATACTGTAGGTTGGAACAGTGAGAAAGATTGACTGGAATTTCCCCTCCCAATATTGGATTATGACTCAGGTTCAAATTTCGAAGCCTGGTCAAGTAACCAACTTCTGAGGGAATTCCACCATGGAAAGAGTTACTTGCAAGGTTGAGGGATCGAAGGAAAGAAAGATTTCCAATGTGGGGTGATATGGTGCCTACCAACTTATTGTTTTTTAGGTCCAAACCGATGACTCTTTGGTGTTTGTTGCCACAAGTGACCCCAACCCAGTGGCAGAAATGGAAAGAGTCATTCCAAGAAGCCAGAACATTAAGAGGGCTATCTATGTGGGACTTGAATTCGAGCAGTGCAAGTTTATCAGTTTCGTTTGAAAGTGTGGTAGCCAAGGAAAATTTTGAGATCGATAAGGAGAGGAACAGAAGAAAGATGGCATGGCAGGTTAGTGAGAAGAGTGGTCGTGTATTCATAAGCAGATGATCCATCTTGTAGGAAGAAATTAGCTTCTTCAGAGAGAGGAACAGAAGAAGCACCGGTGTGTGTGTATATATATATATATATTTATATATATATATGTAGTTACTATAGGTTTCAGACTTTCAGTAGAGAGAAGGTGAGAGTTTGAGAGAGGTGAGGAAGGAAGGGGAAACGGCGCAACAGAGAACAAGATAAGACGTAGGGTTTCTCAATTTTAACTCTACAATACCAAAACGACGCCGTTTGGGCCTGATATTAATTTTAATATCAGTTCCTAAACGACGTCGTTTCGGAATTATATTAAAAAAAAAAAAAAAATTTGTAACGTTGTCGTTTTATAAACCCTAAATATTTTTTATCCCCATCCCAATCAGTTTCGTATCTCTCTTTCTCTCTCTCTTCCCGTTAGTCTTTCGTACCCAAGCATCTCCGCCTCTCCTCTTTCTCCCCTCCCTCTTCAGCCTCCGCCACTTGCTGTCAGTCTGTCATCATTCTCTACTGCTTGATGCTTTGTTCTTGGAGTTTCACCCTCTCCCCTCCCCCTTGTTCTATTAGGTTTGTTAATCTATTTTCCTTTGATAGTTTTGTTTCATCTTTTATGACTTGGGTTTAGTTTAGTTTAGTTTTTTTTTTGTTCTTTTGTTGTAGCAGATCAGCCTCGACAAAGGCAAACCTCGGCTTCAATGCCTCCAAAGCATGTTTTCTTGGATCTTTAATAGCTGTTTCAGTAGCCATGGAAACTAGAATAATTCACTGCCTTCCTCCTCACGATATGAAGAAAAAGGAACCACCTAAAAGGATGTGGAAAATGAGCTTGTTCAGAAACTTAAAATTAAAGATTTGGAAACTAAAAAATTTCAAGATTTGAACAATTTAGTTATGGGTCTCTCTCTCTCGTAAGAAAGCTACCATCTCAACCTATAGACACAATCACACATCTCAATAACTATCTTCTATCATCAATGGCTCAAGTCAATGGTTCAAATTACTCTCGAAGCCAGAGCCAATCTAGAGCTAAGCATGACCTGATAGCTCCTTGTGTTAGAGTTTACCGGTTTATGGTGAAAGAACATCATCACTAAAGCTATTATAATTTTAAACACAAAAAATACTTCAGACTTCAAGGTCAGATGTGAATCATTGCATTATCACAAAAATTTTTAGATTCTATGTTTTCTCAAAATAAATAAATAGATAATATTTCTATTATTACTTTCTACTTACTATTTATTAATTCTATAATTTTTTTTATATAAGAAATTCATTGCTATATAGTTTATAATTTATATAATATATAATATCCTCAGGGCGTTAAGTGGTTATATATCTAAATTTATATTCATTAGAATAGTGAATGAGTTTTGCTCATATTAACTAGTAATTCATTACTGGGTATAACTTGTTATTGGATATCAGCACATACAAATGAGACTATCATAAGCTAAGACTACCACGGATATCTGATGAAAAAGTAAATTTGAGTGTACTATCATAAGCTAAGACTAAAGCATATTGTAGGTTCGGGAGTGAAAATAAGTGTATTTTTAGAGTTTTTTTAATTAATTAGATTACCCTTCTTCAATATTTGATCAAGTCAGTCACATCAAATATTGTAATACAAAATTTATAATACGTCTAATTTGTTTTATTGGACTAAATCCATGTGAATGAGTGAGACCATATTTAGCGTCTCTTAAAATGGTAATTTGACTTTGGAAATTTACCCAAGCGAGTGAATTCTAGGCTTGATTGAGTAAAATGTGATACTTTTTCTATCATACAAGCACTAATGCAAGTGCTTTGAGACACTAAATCTTGGTTATGTCCTACATGAGAGTGACGCATGTCATTTAACTATTGTTGGTTCAACCAAGTTTGTATTTAAATTTTGTCCTATGACTAAAAGTATACGCGGATAATTTTATCAATCGACACATAGTGAGTTGAAAGAATTTTCTTTCAAGTAAACTTTTTTTCTTTACTATTTCGGGTGTTATATGCCTTTTTTGTGTGGAGATAAATTATGCTTTGATGTTGTTGAATGAGACTTTATCTATTGTCTTGAGATATTTGTAGACTGCGCGTAGAGTGATTATAGACCATTGTAATGGGAATATACAATTATTTTGTGATATAATACAATGTGTAATTTGTTTTCTGAAATTTGTTGAAGAAAATTTGTTCCCAGTAAAAATGAAACAATTTCTACAACTATTTTCCATCACTCTATTTCCACAAATATAACATTCTATTATTTTATATTTGGGTGTGTTTGATTGATATTTTTTCAAAGGTGGTCCATATTCTTTAACCACTATTATAGTGCATTATGTTTTCCTAATTTGTTTTTTTGTAAAACTAAACTTTCAAAATTTCAAATATAATTTATACAATTTTTTTCTTCTCTTAATTAAGGAGATTATCATGATGATCAAAACTCACCACAAAACTATAAAATTATCTTAACCAAAATTAAAAATAAACTAAAGGCATCAAAGATAAACAATATAATAATTTATTACTAACACAATATGCAGGCACATTTAAATATATTACCCTGAAGATTTTGTTTGAATATAAACTTAAATATTCATTTTCAAAATAACTAAATATTATTCCAAACTAAGATCAACATAACTTAAAAGAGGAAAAGAGGAGGCTTAAAAAATATAAGTATCAATACAAAGTAGAATTATAAATAAAAAAATAAAATTTCATCAACTTGAGGGTTAAGAAAAAATAAAAAAAATCAGCAAAAAGAAAGAAAAAAAAATTGTGAAAGAGAGAGTATTCACCTCTTTCTTTCTTTCTTTTTTTTTCTTTTTTTTTTTTTTTTTTAAGCTCTTAGACGGAACTGAGAAGCTACAGTGATAAAGTTGTTCGTACTTTCTCTCTATGTGGAAAATGCAGAATGCGTAGGACACCCTCGGTGGAAAATTGCATGGAGGAAAGTTCGTGGAAGAGGGATCTTTGATCAAATCAATTGATGTGAAGATTTTCTCTCCTTGTGGAAAATGCCAAACGTGTAGGACACCCTGTCACCCTCGGTGGAAAATTACATTGAGGAAAGTTCGTGGAAGAGGAATCTCTGATCAAATCAATTGACATGAAGTTTTTCTCTCCTTGTGAAAAATGCAGAACGTGTAGGACAACCTGTCACCCTCGGTTGCAAATGGCATTGGAGGAAAGTTTGTGGAAGAGGGATCTCTGATCAAATCAATTGACGTGAAGATTGAGACGTGGCTATTCAACAAACAATATTGGCTCAAACAGGACATTAAAAGTAAAATACAACTTGTAAGTTGTAACAATGTTTATGTACACAACACCATGAATTGAAAGGAAAAATAATATGGGGGAAATGTATATAAAAATCTTGTAATTTAATTCCTAGGATACGTTAAACTCCAAACTGAGTTTTACTTTTAAATGGGATACTTTAAATTTCATACTTCCACAAATATATATAAATCCAAATCTGGAGTTTTAAGTGTCCTATTTATGAAATATGAAAGTGTGTGGTTTAAAATATGTCCAATTTAAAAGTGTGGGGTTTAATGTGTCCCAAACATAAAAATATAATTTTTTTTTTACTTACTTTTCCTTAATATTAGCATTTTCTCATGAAATATCCATTGGCTTTAATTGCTTAGTAGAATTACAACTAATAGGGTATGTAGCATTCAAACTATGCCATCAACAATGAAGTAATGTTGGCATTCAGGTGTGGTCATTAATGTCTCTTTGAGCCAATACTCTGACATGCATATTATAGGTTCATAAAACAAAAAATTTCAACTTGTTTGGGTTGGGTGCAAAATATTTTTGCACACTTCAAGAAATACCACCTTGTTGAGCTCAAAGGTTGGCAATAAAAAATCTATTAACTATTTGAAAAGCTTGGGTAGAATAACCCACTTGGTGTGGGGATGTTTCATGCACTTTCATATTCAATTGAAGTCATGACCCATGACTCAAGTCATGAGTCAACAATATCTAATTATTTATTATATATTTTATTTAATTAAAATATCATTTTTTATTTTTTTTTCTCTTTTCACACATAACTATTATTCACTTTTTTTGGTCCTCAAGAAACGTAAAGAAATAATAAAAATTTATCTTGCACAAGCTACTGACTTGTGTATTTGCACAAGCATTTTAGCAACATATTTAACAACATTATACGCATTTTTTCAAACTTTTTCACATACACATATTTTCAAAAAATACAAACAATGTTACTAGAACAGCGTAACCGAATGGCCCCTTATTTTGCATAACTAGTTCATGATATGATGTTGGTGATTTTTTGGATTCTTTAGGCTTTATGTTATTTTCTATGAGCTTGTGTGAATGCTCTAATTGAACTCATGAATTTATTTATTTTTTCTATTAAATTGACAATGGGGTGGGGTAATTCAAACACATAACTTTTGCTATAAATAATAGAAAGTGCAATTTTTTTTTTCTTTGCTAAAAGATTGCTTAGAATATCTACTAAATATTAGCGGTTGCATCTATAACCTCTATGCCCAACTTTCAAGGACATTGTACTTGAAGATATACCGTTTAGGCCAATATATTCTGTTAGTAAATATTAATTAAGTTACAAAACTTTTATAGAATTTATTAAAGAAAAATGCTACGTACACAATATTTTTACTACAAATCTTTGATGGTTTGTTGTTACTGGTTTTAATTTAAACCCATACTAAAATTACTATTTTTTTTAACACCAATAACAGCTAGTAATAACCTGTCTATTAGAATTTGTTATGAAAATATTGTGAACATAAATTTCTTTTTATAATTTGAAAAGTTATTGGAGGGTAAAAGAACTTACCTGGATATTCAATGGTAAGAGGCTTCCGACAATAATGGACAAGTTTGGTGTGGGTGTTGTGAAAGATGTTTCATTCACCTTTATATCCAATTGAAGCCATGACTCAAGACTCAAGCCATGAGTCAACAAATAACTTCCACGAAGCTGAGGTTCCATTCCATTTTTTCCATACAGACTTGAAAATAACTTTTGCATGTAGAGTCATCCCTATTTTTGTTTCTTTGTAAGAAAAATTGATCAATTTCTTATTAAATTAAATGCACCGAGTGATTATCATTCTTATTTGTTATTATTATAATTACAATTAAATAAATCAATAAGAAAGAGAGCTTGATGGGCCCAGTCCCTATTCTTTTTCAGTCCTAAAAGCTATTAGCCTTACAAAATCAGCCCATCCAACTTATAAAAGTAGCCCATGAAGAATAAAATTATTTCATGTAATTCCTTATTTTTTTTCATATTCAGAATGAAACTTGTGACACTTTACTGATTGCACCATTGATTTGCATCTTTTAATAGACTAGTGTATTTCAATGTATTGAAAAATTGGTTTTATGATTTTTTTTTTCATACTTTGGTCTCCTATTCACATTAGCTCATCAAAAAATTTCTATCTATTTTAACAAAAAAAAAAAAAAACCTACATTTTTTATTTTACATATTCACTTTCCGAAAACACCTCACATTAGATTATCTACTTTACACTATATTTCTTTAAAATATTAATTTTTCTTGATTTTATTTTTTGTTGTTTCTCTTTCTTCACAAATAACAACCACCATCCACTTTCTTCCTTCATCCTTGGCATACAACATGAATAATGCTAGTGTAAATTTACACGGATATTGTAGTAACAATATATTTTTACACAACTTTGCATAGTCTGATGTGAGTGAATTTTGGGCTTGGTTGGCTAAAATGTGATAAATTTTCTATTATACAAGCACTAATGTGAGTGCTTTGAGACTCTAAATCCTAGTTCCATCCCTACATGAGAGTGACGCATGTCATCTTACTATTGTTGGTTCAACGAAGTTTGTATCCAAATTTTGTCCTATGACTAAAAATATATGTGGATGATTTTATTAATAGCCACGTAGTGAGTTGAAAGAATTTTCCTTCAAACTAATTGAAGGTAAACTTTTTTCTTTATTATTTTGGGTGTAATATGCCTTTTGGAGATAAAATATGTTTTGATATTGTTGCATGAGACTTTATCTATTGTCTTGAGATTTTTTGTATACTCGTAGAACCATTACAGACTCATGCAATGCGTGGGAATATATAATTATTTTGTGATATAATATAATGTCTAATTTGTTCTCTAAAATTTGTTGAAGAAAATTTGATCCCTCTAAAAATAAAACAATTTCTATAAGTATTTTCCATTACTCTATTTATACAAATATAAAATTCTATTATTTTATATTTGGGTGTGTTTGATTGCTTTTTAAAGGTGGTCCATATTATTTTAACTACTATTATAGTGAGCACCATTTTCCTTTTTCTTTTTCTTTTTTGGTAGATCTAAAGTTTCTAAGTTTCAAATATATTATACAAATTTCTTCTTCTTCTCTTAAGGAGATTATCATGATAATCAAAACTCACCACAAAATTATAATATTATCTTAACAAAAATTAAAATTAAACTAAAGGAATTAAAGATAGACAATATAATAATTTATTACTCAAAAAATCTGTAGGTACATTTAAATATATAACCATGTATATTTTATTTGAATATAAACTCCAACCTCCACTTTCAAAATAACTAAATATTAATCTAAAATAAAATCAACATAAATAATAAGAGGGAAAGAGGGGAGTTATGACAGAGACTTAAAAAATACAATACTAAAACGTATCAGCACAAAGTAGAATTATAAATAAAAAATAAATAAAATTTCATCAACTTGAGGGTTACGTCTATAGTTAATAAAATACGGTATGCATATATTATGATAAACATTCAAACAGGTTTAATTCGGCATATTTTAACTACTATTATACTGCGCACCATTTTCCTTTTTTTTTTTTTTGGTAGATCTAAACTTTCTAAGTTTCAAATATATTATACAAATTTCTTCTTCTTCTCTTAAGGAGATTATCATGATAATCAAAACTCACCACAATATTATAATATTATCTTAACAAAAATTAAAATTAAACTAAAGGAATTAAAGATAGACAATATAATAATTTATTACTCAAAAAATCTGTAGGTACATTTAAATATATAACCATGTATATTTTATTTGAATATAAACTCCAACCTCCACTTTCAAAATAACTAAATATTAATCCAAAATAAAATCAACATAAATAATAAGAGGGAAAGAGGGGAGTTATGACGGAGACTTAAAAAATACAATACTAAAATGTATCAACACAAAGTAGAATTATAAATAAAAAATAAATAAAATTTCATCAACTTGAGGGTTAAGTCTATAGTTAATAAAATACGGTATGCATATATTATGATAAACATACAAACAGGTTTAATTCAGCATCTTTCAATAAATGTGCATTTCAAAAATTCAACATAAAAATATGGAAACGAAAAAATAAATAATACGTGTGTCATACTGGTGTTAAACGTTTATTTTTAAAAGGTTGTGTAAAAAAAAAACAAAAATATTTATCATATAAATAAAATATATATATATATATATATATATATGTAAGTGTACAAATTACAGATGGGGCCTACAGGAGAGGTGGACTCTGGCCCAATAAGCAAAAAGCACTCTCACAATGAATTTGTAAGAGAGCGGGTTGAACTAACAAGGTTGAGAATGAGCTTGCTTTTGGCCCAAGTATGATGGTGACCAGTCTGATGAAGACGAAGTGCGGGGGGGGGGGGGGGGGGGGAGGGGGGGGTGCTAGGCTCTGCTCGGCTATGTCCGAGGAGTGGTTCTTTACTGCTTCTTCAAGGTTTTTCTTGCTTCCTAATCCTTCTTCTGTTTTCTCTCCTCCCTCCTTTCTCCCGAAAGTTCAATGTCCTCTTCTTCCCTTGCTCCCAGCTCTATTTATAGGCCAGTTCCCCTCACGTGCCAGTGGGTGGTTCCCTTTGGATACTTGTCCCATCAGGGCCACTGTTCAGACGTCTATTCTTCATTAATGCGGCCATGATGTTAGCTGCAGGGTCATAAATGCGGTTGCAGTGGCCTTCTATAAAATATCTCCTTATTGCCACCTGCCCCTTATGGTCTATAAACGTCAGGGGAGCTCTCGGCAATACAGGCCTGGTGCTGGGATATTCATCTGGACTGTTCCTTTGGTGATCCGAACAGTAAGTTCTCCTCGGACAAGTCCTTTTCCTCCTTCACGTAATTTATATGACAGAGGGGGAGTCAGGCCAGGTACTTCCCCCATGACGGGGTGTCCTCGGATGGATGGATCTCCTTGGACAGGCCCACGGCCCATTACATAGTGGCGGGCCTAATTCCCCTACAATATATATATATATATATATATATATATATATATAAACACACACTCAGTTACTCACATACAATTATTATTGGGGTGTGCAAGGTGACCTCATAAATGCACTTGAGTGAGTAGATTTGAATAACTTATATAAGATTTTAGAGACGCCCACACTAGTTTATGTCAGTATTGAACCAAAAAACAGCGCTCCAATTAAAAACCCTAGCAATAAAAATTTCAGCATAATAATCATCCACACGACAACACGAAAGAAGTAGTAACAAAATGTAAAAAGGGAAACAAAAAACATTAAGCAAAAGAATAGAGCACAAAAAGAGTTGGGATTTAGAGATACCTTAACCGAATCATCCAGGTTCTGTTAATATTTACATACTGTGAGGAGAGGAAGATAGGAAGGAAGGAAGTCAGATAGGCGACCGTTACTGCAAAACCTTGGAGAAGGAAGGTGGGGAGATTTGCACAGGTTCAAATGGTATCAGATTCCTTCCCTTCATGGTTTCAAACGTTCTGGTTTTCCTTAGGTTGAAATGATGTGAAACTGTAGAGCAAAATTTCAAACCGTTTGTTTATCCTTTAAACGACGCGTAACCGTAGAGCAGAAAGGTGGGAGAAATTCAAACTGTCTGATTGTCCTTTTCTTTTGCTCCTGTTCCCCACACTTTCTTCAAAGTCCTTTGTGAAACCCTTTTTCATGGTTTCAAATTTCCTATTTATTCTTAAGTTGAAAACGCTTTGGGTTTGGGCTTTATAGTGGAATTAAATAGATAAGAAGTGGGCTTTATGATAAAGATTGGGCTGTAATTTATTATATAGATTTACTATTATTCTGAAATTTATAAATTTCTTATTATTTTGAAATTTAAAAAACCATTTTAAAATTGTAGGACAAATAAAAAATGATGGAAATTACATGGACATTGACGTGGCTCAATATGAACGCAGTAACATATGTGGAAGTTTATGAGGTCTTGTCATGTGGTCCTCTAATTTTGCATTTAGCTTCTTCTTCTTTTTTTCTCTTTTTTAAAAAAAAAAAAACTCTATATTAAAATTTTTTTACTGTCACCCAAAAGATCAAATTAACTTATTTTTACTGTTATCTTATTAATTACCTAAGTTTACACCACTCATTTCTCTCTTCTTCATGTTTTTTAGCATATTCATCATTTTAGTATTAAAAAAAATAAGAAAAAAAAAATCAAGGACTAGTCTAACTAACTAGATAAGGTCCTAAGGATTGTTAAATAAAATGCATTGTTTCACTATTACCTAAATAAAATACCTAAGATTGGCAAAGCATTTGTAAGAGAGAGCAAGAGAGGAATCTGAGAGGCCACCACAGTCGTTATGCTAGCCTCCCACCACTATTAAGTTACCAAAACTCGATTTTCAAAAAAAAAAAAAAAGTTGCCAAAACTCCTACGGGATTTTTTTTTATGAACTCATTACTAACAAAGTTCTTTAACAATTATGCTATAGTATATGTACAATATTCTTCAAAACTATCTTACATATATAAAACATTATAATATTATCCGTACATCGCACGGACAACTTACTAATTGAATTAAACAAAAAACCATACATATAAACCCATAAATTAAATAATACTTACTTATTAATAGAAGAAAACCCAGCTCATACCCAACAATTATATAATTACTAAAATACCCTTGACTATAGAATAACTAAATAAATATAAAAACTTAATTAACTACTGTGGATACCTATTCTTAGGCTTTGCCTGTAATGTTAAGCTTCCAAAGCAATTTGCCTTTTAATTGAACGCAATTCCAGGGCTACTCTGTTCATGTCCATTCTGTCTATAGGAGATTGTGCTGAACATGCAAGTCCAATCTGAAAGAACGATATCAAGCATTCAGTCTGTCCACTTGTCCAGTCACTCCAACTTGAAACCATGTTATCATTTTCTCCTACTTTGTTGAAAATTGAATGGTCCATAATCTCCATCACTCGTCCCGGCAATGCCAACTTAACAAAGTTGTGAAGGTTCAGGTCATCTTTGAATAGTTTATCAGTGGGTCTTCTTCCAGTTAACATCTCCAATAAGAGGATCCCAAAGCTGTACACATCCCCATTAGTTGAAAGTTGACCACCCATTCCATACTCTGCAAAAATTTAGAGCACTTTCATACGCTAAGAAAAATTCTTACTCAATGCTATTAAACTAGTGATTTGGTGAAGTCTGTATATAAATATTCTAAACGGGGCATCCCTGTTTTGATTATTGATGCATTCATTATACGTTAATACTTTTACAATTGAGTGAAATCATGATACATTACCTGGAGCAACATATCCGACAGTTCCCTTAATCCTTGCTGAGCTTAATTGATTAAGAAAAGCTTCCTTCCCAGATTTCGAAAGGAGTCTAGCCAAACCAAAATCACTTATATGAGCAATCATATCATCATCGAGAAGAATATTGCTTGGCTTTAAATCACAATGAATAATAGGGGTTTGGCAGTGATGATGAAGATAAAGCAAAGCTGATGCCACGTCTATAGCAATGTTGATTCTTTGAAGAAGATTTAAACTTCTCAATTGCTTGAGCCCATCTTCAGGATGTAACTGCATCTCCAAGCTTCCATTTGGCATGAACTGATATATTAAAGCTTTAAAATCATTGCCCTTAAAATCAATACTTGAACAAGCAGTCAGAATCTTAACGAGGTTTCGATGCCGGATGTTCCTCAAGGCTTCACATTCGGCAATGAAACTCTTGGAAGCTCCTTGCATTTGAAGACTGAGTACCTTGACTGCAACATGTGTTTCATCTGGACCAAGTTTTCCTTTATAGACACTACCAAAATTACCTAAACCAATCAAATTCTTCAAAGAGAATCCATCAGTTGCATTGTGTAATTCTTTATAAGAGATCCTTTGGTAGGAGGGTCCAAAGGTGGAAATGGAAAGGTTTTTTTTCTTCGACTTTTTCAACCAGGAAAGAGCCATCAAAGAAAACAATGCCAAGCAGAAAGCAGCTGCAATGCTTATTGCCAGTATCAATTTAAAAGCAAAATGCTTTTTGTGTTTCTTGGATCTTTGAATGGGGCATGCATGCAAATGCAGCTCTTGGATCCCCCCACAAAGACCAGTGTTGCCTTTGACTTCAACTGCACTAGCATTTCTGAAGACCCCTTCTACAGGTACATCTCCCTCAAGATTGTTGAAAGACAGGTTTAAAGTTTGCAACACGGGAAAATTAACCAAATAGCTTGCGATTTGGCCGGACAAGTTGTTGTGGGAAAGATCAAGATATTGAATACCTTTTAACTTACTTAGGTCGGGAATTGTTCCTTCAAAGGAGTTGCCTTGCATATAAAGTGTTTCTAAGGCCAAACACTCCCCTAGCTGGGCTGGAATCTCTTTGGAAAATTTGTTGTATGAAACGTCCAGTAAAACAAGAAGTTTCAGGTTTCCAAAATCTGGTGGTAAAAAACCGGTCAAGGAGTTATGAGACACATTAATTTGGACTAGAGGAAGGCCAAAAAGTTGCTCGGGTATGGTGCCATTTAATTTATTATGGCTAAGGTGTACATCTTGCAGGTGGCTACACCTTCCCAGACTAGTGGGTATGCTCCCTTCTAAGCTGTTATTGAACAAGTGGAGATGTAGTAATTGAGTCATGTTGCCAACGGAAGACGGGATCACCCCAGTCAATTTGTTTTCATCCAAGTACAACGCGTTCAAGTTTGTGAGCTTTCCAATTGAAGATGGAATATTCCCTGTTAACAAGTTAGATTCAAGGTCAAGTTCAGTTAGGCTAACAAGATTTGATATTCGTGTAGGTATGCTCCCACCAATAGAATTGAGAGCTAGCCCGAGCCAAAATAATTGGATTGAGAGGTTTGTTATGGAGTTGGGCAACTCACCTCCAAGCTGGTTGTAGTCAACAACCAGATAGTTTAACTGGCTGCAATTGTTCAAAGAACTCAGAAAACTCAAATCATCAACTGAGTTATTTCCAAGAAGATTAGAAGAAGCACCAAACCATTGAAGATTTAGTAGATTACCAAAACTCATAGGAATGGTTCCTGTAAATTGATTTTCTGGGATATCAAGCGTTTGAATGTGTGACACATTGGACAATGAAACTGGAATTGTTCCTGTAAATTGGTTTCCTCCTATAATAAGTTTCTGCAGATTTTGAAGAGCTATGAACAAGTCAGGGTTGAGGTTACCAGTGAAGTTGTTAGAAGTCAAGGCAATACATGTGAGCAATGATAAATTGTATAGGGAAGGTGGAAACACCCCAGAAAGATGATTTTTTGATACTCTAAAAGATGTCAAGCTTTTCATTTGGGCTATTGTATTTGGGATTTCTCCCTCCAAATTATTATATGCAAACGAAAGATTTTGGAGAGAGGACAAGTTTCCCAGAGAAGGTGGGAACCTTCCACTTAGATGATTGTTGTCAAGAATTAGTATATGAAGTTTTGACAAAAAGCCAAGTTCTGAAGGGATTCCTTGTACTAAATCGTTGTACTGGAGATCAAGATACTGTAGGTTAGAACAGTGAGAAAGATTGACTGGAATTTCCCCTCCCAATATTGGATTATGACTCAGGTTCAAATTTCTAAGTCTGGTCAAGTAACCAACTTCTGAGGGAATTCCACCATGGAAAGAGTTACTTGCAAGGTTGAGGGATCGAAGGAAAGAAAGATTTCCAATGTGGGGTGATATGGTGCCTACCAACTTATTGTTTTTTAGGTCCAGACCAATGACTCTTTGGTGTTTGTTGCCACAAGTGACCCCAACCCAGTGGCAGAAATGGAAAGAGTCATTCCAATAAGCCAGGACATTAAGAGGGCTATCTATGTGGGACTTGAATTCGAGCAGTGCAAGTTTATCAGTTTCGTTTGAAAGTGTGGTAGCCAAGGAAAATTTTGAGATCGATAAGGAGAGGAACAGAAGAAAGATGGCATGGCAGGTTAGTGAGAAGAGTGGTCGTGTATTCATAAGCCGATGATCCATTTGGTAGGAAGAAATTAGCTTTACAGAGAGAGATACTGACATAGGCAGGAACTCTCATGCGAATATATAGAGAACAAACTAAACAATTTTCTCAAAATAAATAAATAGATAATATTTCTATTATTACTTTCTATTTACTATTTATTAATTCTATAATTTTTTTATATAAGAAATTCATTGCTATATAATTTATAGTTTATAATTTATATAATATATAATATTCTTGGGGCGTTAAGTGGTTATATATCTAAATTTATATTCATTAGAATAATGAATGAGTTTTGCTCATATTAATTAGTAATTCAGTACTGGGTGTAACTTGTTATTGGATATCAGCACATACAAATGAGACTACCACGGATATTTGATTAAAAAGTAAATTTAAGTGCACTATCATAAGCTAAGACTAAAGCATATTGTAGGTTTGAGAGTGAAAATAAGCGTATTTCTAGAGTTTTCTTAATTAATTACATTACCCATCTTCAATCTTTGATCAAATCAGTCACATCAAAGATTATAATACAAACTTTATAATACATCTAATTTGTTTTATTGGACTAAATCCATGTGAATGAGTGAGACCATATATAGTGCCTCTTAAATTGGTGATTTGACTTTGGAAATTTACTGTTTAGATTAAGAGTTGTACATTAAAGTCGACACATTTTTTTAATTTAAGGGGAAAAAATCAGAAAACCACTCAATAAAATAAATTTCTCATTTTATTAATTATAATTTGAATTTATATTTGGTAGGGAAAAAAATACATTGCTTTGGTCCTAGATATAATCTAAGAATATATAGGGCTTTGATTTCTAGTTACATTCTAACAAATGAAAATGGTGTAGAATTAGACTATAAATATGACTGTAAACAAACAATGTTGTTTATGAACAACTTGAGCTTAACTCAAGAAAAAGCTTGTTTATGTTTGTTTGTTTCGCAAACAAGCCAAACTTAAGTTGAAGTTTAGGCTCGACTTTTGAATAATGTTAAGTTACGGAGTGGGAAGGTGTTAGACATCCACCTTGCTTGGTGAATTGGTCTTCTAGAATATGGTGTCCATGATCATGTCGTGCAATTACTATCCAAAGATGTCGTAAGATTTTAATTTGTTACCTTTTTAAGACTTTATAATTTAATTTTTTCACTTTTAAAACTACAAGATTTAATTTGTTACACCTATAAACTACAAAATTTAAAATGAGATATACAGTATATCTCTTTTTTCTTTTCTTAAAAATGTAATATGCCTTTTTTTTTTTCCTATCTTGCATATCTCTTTAAATTTTCCTTCTCTTCTGCTGAAGAACATAAACTTAAAAATAATAATAATAATAATTAGCTGACAGAGTTGGAAGTATGATAGTGATGTTTGGTTAGACTATTCCACTTCTTATTCATTAAACACTCCAAAAAACCCTTATAGACCGAAAGTATGGTGAATTGAACTCAAGACCTCCAAATTTAGGTTAATCCTAGACCAATGAGCCCACTACCCAGATACCCCACTTGGAGGTTCAAATACGATATAATTAGTAATTGAAACTTTACAAATCCTGAGGATATTATGTTTTTGTTGAATTATGTTATTTTGAATTTGAGTTGAAGTGTATGCACTTCTTTTGGAGTGTAAAGAACTATTTTCTAGATAAATGTTATATTTTTGTTGAACTATATTATTTTGAATGTGGGTTGAAGACTTAAAGTGTATGCACTATTTTTAGAATTAAAAAAAAATCTAGATGGATGTTATATTTAATATAATGCAGGTTAAAATGGGTTATATTACATTCATGTCAACCCAACACTACCTGTTTATTAAGCGTGTTAAGTGGATTGGGTCAGGTCAGGTCAACCCGCCTTATTAACAGGTCGGGTTAAGGTTGAAAGATCATGGCATGATTATTAAATGGGTCGGGTTTGTGTTAAGCTATTTAGTTGAATACCCCTACCTCGACATGACATGAACCCAACACATTAACCAAAATCGACACCCTTATCCTCAAGTAAAAAAAGAGATGCAAATATATATATGTGTGTGTGTGTGTGTGTGTGTGTGTGTACACACACACACACACACACACACACACACACACACACATGTATACATATAAGCAGTAGAGATTTCATGTGAGAAAGCATGATCTTTTGTCAAGTGAACATTCTATGCAAAGAGAATTGAAATATTCTCAAATGGTATATTAGAGATAAGAACAAATTAAATATTGACTTTTTGTTTCATTTGGTTCAATGTTTCAAGACTTTCATCCCTCACACATACACACAAAACTTTTTTGCATTTTAATTCAGCATTTTCATCCCTCTTACACTTCTAAGTTCTCCCTTTTTAAATATACTTACTCATAGTCATTCAAGTCATCCCATGTCAAATACACACAGACTAAAAACGATGTCATTTACCTTTAATATTTTGACGACCCTTCCTAGCTCTAACATTGTTGTTTCATCTAATCCTAACTCGTATGAGTTGGCTACAACCAAAGTAGGGGACCTTGCATTTTATATTGAGTAACAATGACAATTATGATTTTGATGTTAAAGTCGGATGTTGTGGATTTGTGAGTTTTGTATATTTCGTTATTGATTGTGGGTGTTTGGGATGTATATATTTTTTTTAATTAAGTAGAAAGAGAAAGACACATTCCATATAAGCTTTTATTCTATAATGCTTCTCCAAAGTTTTTTTATTTTTATTTTTTTTTATCTTTATTTCTCATTACATCAATTGAATAATTATAATGGATATGTGTGTGCAATTTATAATTATTGCTTTTTTTGATGAACTCATTACCAATAAAGTTCTATAACAATTATGCTATAATATATATATATATATATATATATATATATAACATTTTCCAAAACTATTTTAAATAAAGCTTTACAACATCATCTGTGCATTTCACAGGTAACTTACTAGTAATTGTTCAATGGTTTGGTTTTGATATTTTATAAAATTTAATATCTAGGTTTAAAATATGAGTAATTTTAGGGAAACCATATGTATATTTTAAGAAACTATATGTATATTTTAAGATAAAAAGACTCCTCAAAATTTGGAAGCCTCAATCTTTTGTCATAGATGTTGAACCACTAGAAAGACTCAAAGATGTGAACCTAAGCAAATAGATATTGTTTCCATAGAATGTAATGTTGGCTTACAACCACCAATATAATAGTATCCTATTAAATTCAACAAAATTTGTCAAGCGTATCTCAAAACCGGGTTATAGCAATATACAACTCATGATTATCAAATATCAAATGAGTTTTTAAGTTAATTAATGAGATGAGGTTTTTTTTTTTTTTTTTTGGGTCAAACATTTTTTTAATTAAGAATTTTTTTTTATTTAACTTGGCGCCCCTTATAATTTTTTCTTGGCTCCCCCATTGTTTCTAGATGTGTTCATGTTTTTGGAGATAGGTAAATAATAGCCAGGAGCCTTGCGGGTTTTCTCTGTAGACATAAGCCATTATGCTAAATCATGTAATTCTTGTATGTTATTGTATTACTATTTTATACCTCCGCTTTCACATCTATTTTAGCATATTTAACATAATAAATATGAAGATTATTTAAATATGCGTTGGTTGCGAATGCATGAGTGATATTTGCTATTTGGTTATTATTTACTATAATTAAAAGCTCAAGCATGACTCATTTATAAACAAACAAATAGGAATTGACATTTTATCAAGTCAAGCCTAAGCTTTTTATAAATAGCTTTGTTCATTTAGAGACCTATGCTTTTATAGGCATGGGACTGGGCCATTGTGCTGCCTATAGTACCACAATTACTCCTATTGGCCACATGCCCACCCACTTCTTTCAATTTTTCGGATATCACAGTGAATATACCAATATCAAATGCAACGTGACCAATCCATTATTGTTAGAAATAGCCAAAGACTCGGTGCATCATCGAGATGGACAGGTCTTCGTGGTCCCGTCATTTTTATTTGCATAGCCATCGAGAAAGACTAAAAATGGCTTGAACCAATGTTTGGATGACAAAGTAGTTGGCTTGCAATACTCAATCACGAGTGTGGAATTTTGGCATAGAAAACATAGAACCATTGACAAAATGACGGGATTAAGTTACATCTAACTCTTAATATCACATAACTTATAATTACTGTTATTTTTATTTGGCTAAAGTTGTTTTTAGCTTTTAGACTCAGCTTAAAGTTGTTTTTAGCTTTTAAGGGGAGTTTAATTCTCTTTAGAAAAATTTTCAAATGTGAGAATTTTTGTTAAAATAGTTTTAAGGGCCTTCAAGCTCTTTTATGATACATTGTACTAATGCATATCAGATAACTTTGTTATCATGTATTTTGGATTGTTAAGTAAAAGAGCATTGTAGGTGATCAACAATTGTTTTTTTAATATATTGATAATTGTGGATAAAGGGATTAAATTTTGGACATCTTTGCCTCCGTTGAAAATACTAAGAAGTACCAATTAACTTATGATGCTCTTGGCATAGATCAACAAATTATTCCATTATTTTTAGCCAACTTCGTTTATCTCCTTGGAAGGTGATACTGCCATAGATATTATCAAAATTTACCTGAATACTTTTCTGTGTAACACCTTTGGTCATCTTCTCGAAGGAATTTTCCCACAACTTTATGTGCAACCGTTTATTAATTCTCTTCTATGGTTAAAATTATGCATCAAGCTTAAAAGAGTTTAGTCTATTTTGGGTATATATTCAGTTGGTGAAATCTGTCTCTACATCATACATTCCCACAATCAATTCAAACTTGTTAGAACAAAATAACAAAAAATAAATAATAAAAAAAACAAAAAGAAAAGGGACCTAGATGAGCAATCAGCTTTTTAGTGAATCCCCCATTTTCAAAAGCACCGGGTCTAGCTTATTATTGTTGAAAGCTTTTGCAAGTGAAGTCTATTAAATCAAAAAAATTTGAAGTTTTAGTAGCCAAAGACTTGGGCCAACATCGAGATGGACAGGTCTTTGGGTGGAGGATTTTTCTCCTTTGGCTGGAGGTTTCCAAAATAGACTTTGGGTTGCTTAATTGAAAGCAAGCTGGTGGAATTGATAGGTGTCTAATGACTCTAATCTTGTCAAGATGTTTTGTAGGAAATCTGTAGCCAACCAATACGTGAATTATGGATAACAAAGATAGGTAATCTGGGATTGAGATAGGGTATTTCACCTGATGCAATTGCTCTTGATGGTCGAGATTGAGAGTTGATAAAACCAATTTTCAATTTAATAAAATAAGTGAGAAAAAAAATGAAAATGGTAAAAAATCTTTGAAAGAGAGATATGGGGTAACCCTAGGTATTGCACCCAATCCAAATCCGGCCCTCTGCCATAAGTCCTTTCATTTCGTCCTTATGATGGATATATGTGTGGAGCCTAATTTATTGTGTTGCTTTATCTCAGCAATTGTAGAAAACGAAATTAAAGAATACCATTTTTTTAATACAAATAATACAATAGTTGACAGTTGACTTAAGCTTGTGTAAACAAATATGATTATTTCTCTCATTGTGATAGCATTAAGTAAACCCAAGTATTAGTCAATAAATAAAATAATATTTTTTTATCAAAAAAAAAAAATGCTACGTCTAAAATATTTTTCACAATAAATCTTAAGTATCAGGTTGCTACTGGTTGTTATTGCTGGACAAAAAAGTAATTTTAGTGGTAGGTTCAAATTAGAACTACTAACAACTTAACACATAGAATTTGTTATGAAATTGTTGTGAATGTAGCACTTCTAAAAAAAAAAGAGCAATACATCAAAAAATTTCACAACATTTTTCAATAATTGAGTTGGTAAACTTTTACTAGTTCTTATTTAGGTTCACCACTAACCTCATATTTTTTCTTACCACTATCAATTTGCCATATTAACTGATGTATGTGAAAAGTTTCGTTAAATTTTTTGTATCTATATATTTTCTGGAAAAAAAAAAAAAAAAACCTTTGCATGATTAATTAGTAATTTTGCTTCTAAAACGAGAGAATAGAATTTAAGTAATATTTATTTATTTATTTTAAAAAAAATTCATATTCAAATATATAAAATACTTCAATTAATTCAGTAACAAGGATGCATTACTTTAACCATCATTGCACAAAGTTCATAAGACGTTCCGAATACTCGTGTCACATTCTCATATGCTACTTATGAGAATTTAGGAAGAAAATTATGAATTTTATCTCTCACTGCTGATGACGCGTGGATCTTCTCTAGGTAATTAAGCAATAGATGAGAACTAAGAATAGGGTTGCTCATATGTGTATTTAAAATTGTTGGGTAGATTGAAATTCATTGTTCGGGTGTAAAGAATTTGGCATATAGATAAGAGAAAGAGAATGAGTATGTTTTGGAATTTCGTTGATCTGGTAGATTTAATTTAATGCTATGAATCATTTTAAATTTTTTGCAAAACTTGTGATAATAGTCCAAGACACTCTGTAATTCAATAGATGAAGATAATGATTGGGGAGAGGGGGGGGGGGGGGGGGGTTGAAGTATGAAAACAAAAATTCATGAAATACACTAAACTCTGTAATTCAATAGATTTATTGTTGTCATTTGGGCTAGTTTTGTTCTTGTTTGGGCCATTTTTGTTCTTGTTTGAGTTAACTTTTGTTGTTATTTGGGCTATTTCAATTTTTAAGGTTTAAGGGGCCGAAAATTATGTTTGAAGGGGCTAAGTTTAATTTTACATAACAAATTTTAAGTGGCAGGTTGTTACTAGTTGTTGTTGTTAGGCAAAAAAGTAATCTCAAGGTTCAAATTTAAACCAATAACAACTAACTGCCTAAGATTTGTTGTGAAAATATTATGGACATAATAATTCTATTAATTATATAATATATACACATTTTATTATTTTTTAAAACCTTAGGCCGGCCCCCTTTTGGGCCAGTACGTGGCTATGGCCCAGACAAAATGAATACAATAGCAAGGAATTTCGAGAAGAGATCCAAAAGGACAATCAAAGCCTTAAACATTTGGAAGGAAACAATTTTTGTGGGTGAATTTGTGTATTTTTAATGAATGGCCGATTTTATATCAGAAAAACCATATATACTATGAGTTGCACAACAAAGGAGTCAAACAAGAACAAGCAGCATACATGTTGCTGTGTTGAGCACTCTTAGAGACTAGCTTTTGTCATTCGCTTATGAATTAGAAAAAGGGAATTTTAGCCAACCACACAACATCATAGCAAAATGAAAGCACGAAGATCAGAAGAAAAATGACAAGTCGTATAACTGTGTTTCATTAACTACGACGTGTCAACTATTCTGTGTTGGTTGTTGTTCATAACAATTGATTATAAAGCTACAAGTCGTGTATAGTCACAGTTGTAATTTCTTGTGCTCCGTTTGTTATGTTAATGGCCACGTGTTATTACTTGATTAGTTAGGAAAGTAGGTAAAGTTAGTTATCAGTTATAATTCTGTTAGCACAGTAATCATCAACGACTACTGGCTGTTAGCCCGTTAGTTACAAAACAGAGTGGCTTTGTACAATTTAATCAATCAAAATATATACACAATAATTCATTCATTCATTCTCTTAATTTTTGTTCTCCAACAAACCTTTAGGCTTAGTTTTTAATAAAGGAAGCAAATATCAAGAACCATATGATTATTTGTCTAGTAAATGGTAGTTAATACAACAAATTTACCTTGAAAAAAGAATCACAATACTAAGTTGGTCTCGTAGAACCTGCAAATGCTTCACAAAA
Organism: Lithocarpus polystachyus; assembly: GCA_033629205.1. Lineage (NCBI taxonomy): Eukaryota > Viridiplantae > Streptophyta > Magnoliopsida > Fagales > Fagaceae > Lithocarpus > Lithocarpus polystachyus. The sequence goes on from CM066165.1 coordinate 36,814,476, forward strand.
TCCTTTGATATCACAGAAAACCCATCCAATATTGATTTTCTTCTTTTAATTTTTATAAATTGCTTTTGTTTATCTTTGATTTTGTCCAATTTTGTCGTTTGATCCTCGATCTCCTTCTGAGAGTTGAAAAGGGTCTTGTCTCTTCGCAATTCATGAACTCAACACGAAAGTGTTGTTATGCAAGTTCATGCAAATGATCATTTGGCAAATTGAATATTGAACTCGGCATGCTGCACAAGCTTCAAGTTCTTCCACCAATTGAATAGTAAATTCCAAGTGGTGTCCTTAACCTTTGTGTTGCACATGTTGTGTGCGACTCCACAAAATATGTTAAGGAAACGTGTCTTTGTCCCTGGATTTGAAGTAGAGCTGGCACTGATATCCCTGTATTTGTCAAATAAAATCTCTGCACCATCAGCAAAATCCTTGAATTCACCAAATCCTTAACTACATTTCGGAATACTCCTTTCTCATAAGATAATAGAGTTCCTCTGAAGTCTTTTCGGAATATACCAAATCTTCTAGAATACTATCCCTATTCATATAGTTGACTCCAGACTTTAGCTCTTCAATGAATTCACCAATGGCTGCTTCAACATCCTGCTCGAATTCCTTCTGCTCATTTTCATGAAGTTCATAATTTAAATAAAAAAAATGCTTATGTTGCCAAGTGTATCTCATCAGTTAAGGAGGAATCTAATGGGTTTCAATTTTAAAGTTATAAAAGCAGACAAATAAATACTTTTAAAAAAAATCTAAATGCTAGGCAGCTCTGTAAAAAAAAAGTTGATCGGTTATGATAAAAAACTCAATCATAATTAATGCCTTGATTAGGGTCATAATTACATGTTACCTTTACTTTGTCTATCCGTGACTTAAAAGATATCATTTTCATGGTGCTGTCTTTGAGGATTCGGGAGAAGCAGGAATTGGGGATGTTATTTAGAATTCTCGATGTGGTGTTCTGGCTTCTTTGTCAAAGCGTATTCCTAACTCTCCCTCTATAGCTACCCTTGAGCTATTGGCACCAAGAAAACCAGCCATGTTTGTCCAAGAAGTCGGTATTGGTAGCTCTATCTTCGAAGGTGATTGTGAAGTTGTTATCAAAGTTCTTAATCGGGGTAATTAACTTCATTATGCTTTTGATCATTTAATCAAAGGCACTTTGTTTTTTGTTAACTTTTGTTAGAGTTTATTTATTTATTTATTTATTTTTTATATATTCATATAGGCAAGGCAATACTGTAGCAAATGCTTTAGTTAAGAGAGCAAAGTTTTCTTTTTCGCTTTTAGTTTTAATAAAGGATTCTTTTGTCAATTACTGCATATTATGATTATGAGATATGACAAATGGATGTTAAAACAACTTTCTTGAATGGACACATTTGAGAAGAAATTTTTATGGACCAACCAGAAGGTTTCATAGCTCATGGTCAAGAATTAAAAGTGTGCAAGTTGTTGAGATCTATATACGGCCTAAAGGAAGCACCACATAGTTGGATCATTTGTTTTATTGAGGCAATCAAATCGTTTGGCTTCTCACAAAATATGGATGAACCTTGTGTTTACAAAAAGGTTAGTGGGAGCACTATTACATTTTTAGTTCTTTATGTAGATGACATACTAGCCATTGGCAATGATGTAAGAGCAATGTCATCTATAAAAATATGGTTATCTAGTCACTTTGCAATGAAAGATCTTGGTGAAGCGTCCTATATACTTGGAATCAAATTGTTTAGAGGCCAAAAGAAAATGTAATTGGGACTTTCACAAGTCAATTATATTACAAGATATTGGCTAGGTTTAGCATGCAAGAACAATAAATTACCAAATTCTATACATACAATTTAGAACGTGAAAATCGTGTGAGCAAAATACTATGTGTTGTTTTATACTCTAGGTGAAAAATGTAAGGTTTAAATGTCAGGTAATGTTTTATATTAGTTTCCGAAGTTTGAAAAGTTACATTTTAGTTCTCAAAAATTGTACATTTCTTCCGTAGCTTTGTCTTTACAATTCTGCATACATGGAAAAATTCAACAAATTCATGTGGTACTCAAGTTGTGTAAGGCTAAAGATGAATACAGTTGGTATGACTACAATATTTTGCAACTAAATCTAATTTTTGAAATAGAACCTCAATAAAATTACTTTAAAATTAATAGAGTGTGGGGGCAAAAATAAAGTCAAAGGCCCAAATGGGAAAAAATGGAGCTTTGGGGACAAGCTTACTACAATTAATTTGAAGAGATGGATATAGTGGACTAACACATGGGCTCCTAATCCAAAGGACTGAAGTCAAAGAAAAAGATCCAAATAGAAAGAAAATAAAACTAACAAGAAAGATGTAAGTAAAAAAGATTGTATTAATGTCTCCTCGTTCAACCAAAGGAGCTTGTTACACTTCAAGGTTACAATTTCTAGTAATTTCTCTCTCAAATCTCCAAATTCTGATCCTTGTTCACTGGAATCTCTCCCCCTCTTATAGTAGCTACCCTTTCATCCTGACCCTCCACCTAAAAAGTAGTTGGTTTGCCTTAGATACTTGTCTCATCCCACTTTTGGAGGAAGTTTTAAGTGAGCTACAGGTTATTATGGCACTATTAAAGTGTCATTCATCCATTAATGTGGCTAAACTGGTTGGCATAGTGCATTTAATGCGGAGGTAATGGTTGCTTTCTTAACAAGTTTTCCCACTTTCTCTCCTTCCATACTAGCCATGGTTGCATCCCTCGGCTCATGCTCCAAGCCAGGGGTGGGGCTCCTCTCGCTTGTTTCGGGATAGTCACATCCGAGGCAATTGCCTTCCTCGGCTGTTTAAGGGCCCTCATTCAGACCCTTCTTTCAAGCTGTACCAAGTTTTCCTTCATGGGATTTACCTACTTGGCTCATAGGTTCCTCGAGCATGGTCCAGTAGGGGTGGCTGTCCCCGGACCCCCACAACTAGCATATTTTCATCTATGTCCTTAGACCCCTCACAAAAATTATTTTAATTTCTAATTAAAATAATAAAAAACTAATTAAGAAAAGGTGATAAATAAAAAATATTATTTTTGGTTATGTGAAAAGTTAGAAAAAATAAAATTATTTTTTTGATGTATTTCTTTTTTCACAAACTATTCCTATAAAATATTATCTGTTCTAAAAGAGAGAATTTTGATACATCAATAAATTTATTATTTATTGTTTTCTTTTGCCTCCTTAGATTAATCAAGATTCTTTCTTTTTTAAGTTTCATCCAAATAATTACATATAAAGAAATAAAATTTAAATATTTTATTGATTAAAATTCGATTTAGTCTATTGATTAAATTGGTCCTTAAAATTTAGTTTTTAATAACTAGGTCTCTCATTTTATCAAATTAAGAATTTGGTCTATTTGCCCAAATCTAAATGAAGTCATTTAAATAGGTTTTTATTAATATATATATAACTGTGGGAGGACAGGAAACTGAGGACAAGAAAAAACGGGAAGAGGTCAAGACAAAAGGGGCAGACCTTGGACGGTTTTCTCAAGGAAGCCTTGGAGCAAATATGATAACGCAATCACAAAACCCGAGAAGATCGGCGTGCCCAAGGATACGGGTACATTCCTGGAAGGGCCAAGGTCTGACCATGAAGACCATTGAACACATGATCGAAGAAAGAAAGAAAGGGTACATATAAAGTTTCTATCACCTCCACATTCAATACTCTGCACCTACTTAGCTAGTCACATTAATGGTAGAATGACCCCTAAATAGTGTCATCATAGCTCACAATTTAATAGAGAGACCTTCTAGTAAGGTCCTGATGGAACAAGTATCTGAAGAAAAAGCCTTGGCTGTCCAAGTGGAAGGCCAGGATGCAATCTGGATGACTATATAAAGGAAAGGGATCCCTACAAGAAAGGGGATCAAGAAAAAAAGCAAAAGAGAGAGAGAGAGAGAGAGAGAGAGAGAGAGAGAGAGAGAGAGAGTGAGAACATTGTAGTTCAAGAACAAGTATTAACCTACACTTTGGCCTAAACCGAGGAGCATTGTTGTATTAATCCCCAGACATAAGTTGTTTTACTTTGTGTGGCATATATATATTAAACATGCATTCCAATATCACTTCATGGAGTTGTTAAAAAGGGCAAACAAGGTTGATTGACATCCTATCTCTATAAATTAACTATGCAAGGTTGAAATCTTACTCATCCAATTTTGGCCCGCCACAATAACCATCCTAAATAGTACTCATTACACAACAAGATCTATTAAATGAGTCTTTTAAGAAAAATTAGAAAATCATTTTCTTAAAAAATGTTTAAATAATGTCATTTGCTTATAGATTTGGATGAGGTAAAAATTGACTCATTTTAGCTAGTGAGGGAGTGTTTAAGAGACCCACTGACCCAACCCACTCGAAGGATCTAACTGAACTCAAACCACACTTGATCTAATCTAGTGGTAGTTGTAGTTAGCTGCAGGTCTCCACCTTCAAAACCTTATTTTATTAGGTTAAGTGTATGTTCTCTCCTCCAAAACCTGAGCAACTCAATCTGATCAACGACCCAAGCAGAATTCAGTAAGATCTTACTAGATCCAATGATATTCCATTATTGGTTGGGCACAAACCTAACCTGGACCGATCGATAGTGACCCTTAATAAAGACCAATTAGACAATTATAATAAAAGTAAAGAAATTAAGTGTGCATTTGGCATTGGCTTAAAAGACCTTTTTTTTTTTCCTATTTAACTTATTTTTGCTACTATTCATAGCTCCACTGTACTTTTTGATATTATTCATGGATTTCACTGTACCCTTTCAGCTACCTTTTAACTTTATCTATAGTATTTTCAGCAAAAACTTTTAGTTTCAACTAAAGGTATGTTTGGGATTCATTTATTTTGCTGAAATTGAATATTCTTTGCTAAAAGTATTGTAAATAAAAGTAAAAATTAGCTAATATAGTACTGTAAAACGCATAAATAGTACTAAAAAGTATAATGAAACCCATAAATAGTAGCAAAAATAAATTAAATAGTAAAATAATATGAATTTTTAATTTGTAATCAAATGCACACTAAATAAGCACATTTAATTGAATTTACCCTTTCTAATTTATCATCCCCTTTTTATTTTTTGGGAATTTTTAAGCCGGTCAGATGAGCTCAGAATCACTTCATTTTCTCTCCGGCTGCCGACTTATTTCTCCTTTACAATTCCACAATCAGCGTACGAGCAATAGCAGAATCACAAAAACAATGTCAACCTATTTCCCTGAGGAAGCGGTGATAAACGTACTCTCACGCCTAACCCCAAAATCTTTAATTCGATTCAAGGGCGTCTCCAAAACCTGGCGCTCTCTCATCGGAACCCCAGATTTGGTCTCTCGAAACCTCATCAACCACTCCACTCTCATCTCTAAATCCGAAGACCCCAATAACCCTCTCTTCTTCCTCGTCAAAGCCACAGACAAAATCGACACCTCGAAGCACACATTCTCGTTCCTATCCTACGACAACCTCGATCCAGAATACACATCCGAAGTCATCCTTAACCTCCCACAACCAAACCACGGTCTCAACCTCGACATTGTCGGTTCCTCCTCCGATGGTCTCCTCTGTCTCTGTTTCGCAAGCACCATCTACCTCTGGGACCCCACCACGTCATCAGTGCTCGAGCCTCTCCCTCCTATAACCCCTCGCGAAATGGTCAATGTCTACTTCCACAGTGTTGGGTTCGGATTCGATTCCGTATCCAATGACTTCAAGGTCGTGAGGCTTCTCAATGTTCAGTCCAGGTCCGCGAGCAATTTGCTTCATATAAGTCAAGAAGCGGAAGTGTATAGCGTGAGCAGTGGTTCGTGGAGGCAGCTCGACCCTAAGTTTTGGGAAACAAACGAGGAAGATGGTGAAGACCAAGAGGAAGTGAATCAATGAGGTATGGTTCAATTGTGCTGCCTTCTTTTACAAAATTGTGGTCCTAAACATTGGTTTTGAGTGTTATCAATACATTATTGTGTTAAATTTTATTTCAGAGCCATTTTGTTGACATTAGCTGGTTTGATGTGGATCCATAAAAAATTATTATATTAGATGGCATTCATTCATATGTAATGTAAAGGTTATTAGGAAGAAATCAAATTGGAGGATTTAAAAAAAAAAAAAAAAAAAAATTGGTTTCAACACTATAGACTCAATCATTCATAATATAAATGATGACATGAAGTTGAATGACTTTGGAAGATTATATTCAAGATATAGGAAATAGGAATGACTTCATTGTGTGCAACAATGTTAAACTGTCTAGATGGGGAGACACTTGAATTTACTTTTATTTTCTTCCTTTTTCTTAATTGGGATCTGGGTTTTCAGGTGAGGAAACATCCCTCATCCTCATGGGCCATGATAACTTGATAAGTAAAATTGAGTTCTCCATTAATCAAACATGCGTTATCATTGGCATAAGTTGGTTCTATTCCTTTTTCACTGATCATATATTCTTACTATTGATTGGCTTAAAAAATAAAAATCATTTTTTGTAGGACAATTTGGACATGAAATTTCCGTATAATCTTCTTGGGAACTTATTTTTTATGTTGATCATAAAACATTATTTGGCTTTGAAGGAGTTTTTGATTATTTTGATGGACGCTATCTGGTACTAGTAGCTTATATATACTTAGTGCCTTCCACTTCTTTTAGTTTTCCTTGTTTGACCATGGTACTTACCTATTAAGGTAGGTAATAGGTAAGTACCATCATCCTTGTACTTGTTTTAAGTTCTGAATGTTCACCAATGTGAACATGATGTCCTTTTGATGAAATAAATCTTTGATTACCTATCAAAAAAAATAATGGTACTTACCTATTAATTCATATGGGAGATAAAATCTGTTGTCAGTTGGTAGGTTCTTTCTGAAGTATCTGCCACAGGGCTATAGAATTAATTGCTGCCTAGCATGTACAACTCAGTCAATATTCAATTTGTTAAGGGTCATGGGAGTCAGAATATGAAATCCTTGGAAGGGAGGGAGTTGGTGACTAATGCAAGGGAGTTGAAAAACTAGTTTTAGCAAGAAGCAGTTATACCAAGGAAAATAATTCTATAGAATTAATTTTTTTTTCAAGCATTAAGAGTGAAGTAAACTGTTTGGAGTGTGTAATAATTCTATAGGCTTGTGTTGAGATTTCTATGCTTTGCCAATTCTTTATTTCTAGGATCCTTTTATGGGTGGATATTTTCTGTTGGCAGCATCGCATCACTACTTCCTTTTCAAAGTTGTAGGTCTTGGTTTTTTTTTTTTCTTTTGATGAATCGGTAAATGTTTTATTGAAAACCTCAAGAACAAATGATACAAGAGCAGCATATTATAGATTCAGCAGATAACCTATACTGCAGAGCCAAAGCTGCGACACAGCAACAGAACAATGTTTTTCTAAGCACAAAACCACAGTAGGCTATACTCACCTAACATAAGCCATATAAGGCAAACAAGACCGCAACTAATATATAGATGTAGAATCAGTTAATTCTAACTCAACCAAAATAATTTCAAGGGTCTATTTGGATACTGCTTATTGCTGAAAACTGAAAACATTGTAGCAAAATAATTTTTAAATGTGTGAATAATGTTGTGAGACCCAGTTTTTAGTTGTTTTTGGTGAAATATGTACTTGTGGGTTCTGTGAACAGTGCATGAGACCCACAGAAAAACGCAGCCACACTGAGAAATGCTCCTAAGGTGCTATCCAAACTCTAAATGGGGGGCAAGGCATAATTGATCTCCCATCTGCAGAAAGGCACTCTATTTAACATTGAATTACAGTTGAACTTTTTTTTTTTTTGATAGGTAATAAAACCTTTACTAACAAGAAAAGTACAATGAGTTTATGATAGTAAAATCACTGCAAAAATACGGATACAAATAGATCAAAAGGGAAAAGCTAATAGAATTAATGAAATCAAGCAAAGAAGTACAATGCATAAAACCCCAAATACGAGACCACTCAAACAAAGTCATAGTTAGCAAAGACTTCAACAGGTCCACAGTTCTTTCAGTGTCCTCAAATGTTCAGGCATTGCATTCTTTCCAAATTAACCGCATAAGACACATTGGTACCATATTCCAAACATTGAACTTATTGCTCCTCATTCTTCCTTTAACATTCTTCTCAATAATTCCAATGAGCTCTTCTTCAATATAGATCTTCCCCTCATGTAAAAAACATTTCTTTGTTCCCACAACTGGTAGACGCCCACTAAGCTCACTTACATTGCATGGTTCTAAACACCCTTCCTTTTAGTTGAGTAGTATCCCAGTTTTCTAATTCCTTCCTGTAAGTCTTAGCATCTGACACTAAGCAAAGGCCCATGATGTTATCCCAAATTCTCTTGGTGATTGAGCATTGAAAACAGAGACACAGTACTTAATAGTTTCAAAACAGGGACATTGTGCTAGAATTTTTTTAAAAAATAAGGGCAAAAGCCCATTTCCCCCCAGGAAAAAAGAACAAAAAAGAGGGGGGGGGGGGGGGCGGGAAGTTACACTAGCTAGGGGAGTAGGTATTTGAATCTTAGAGGTTTCCATTAAAAACAACAAGAAATAGCCATTTAGCTTGAACTACAAGACTCCTAGTAACAAAATTTAGAAGTTTTTTATTCACTGATGATCAGTGAATATTCTTAAAGCAATTAGGCCGATTGGTTACAACCAATAATAGGATCGCTCTTATGAGTTATGAATAGATGACACTGGTAGGTAGAGTAATGTCGTGTAAATGATTTGGCATATAGAATATAGACAAAGTGAGTGAATAAATTTTCGAATTTCAAAGCTTGTGGTCAGTAATATACTCCATATAATTATGTTATTTCATTGTTTTTTTTTTTTTTTTTTTTTTTTTTTTTTATTTATGATAACTAGGAGAATTTAATGAATCAGTGCAAGCAACTTCTAACCATTGTGGTTGTGTCTCACAACCTCTTATACTAATAGATATTTCTTTTGATTTAAGTGCTCTGATAGATTTTAAAATTTTTGTACAACTCGTCCTAAGAGCACAAGAAATTATGTACTACAGTATATGAAAATAATGGAGAAGGAATTTTGAAAAGGGATCCAAAAGGACAACAAAATCCCATTATCATTTGGCAGGAAGCAATTTTTAAGAACTATATGATACTATAGTCTCAAGATCTAGCTATTCATAAACAAACACATCAGACATTTATTAATTGCAAATATTTCTCAATGCAAATTTACCTTGAAGAAAGAAAAGCAAGATCAACAAGGACCAGCAAGACCAACAAGAAGGACCACAAAACTACAAATAAAATCTCAAAAAGAAGACTGAAGATTTCAGAAAAGAACCTGCTAATGCTTTTACAAAATCCTCATTCAACTTTGATATCACAGCAAACCCATCCCTGCAGGCATCAACCCTGATTCCATGTCCTGAATCAAGCGATCCTTCTCTAATATTGATTTTCTTTTTATAGATCGGATTAGCTGCTTTTGTTTGTCTTTGAGCACCTCCAATTTAGTTGGTAGCTCCTCAATCTCCCTTTGAGAATTTAAAAGGTAGAAGTTGGTTTTAAATTCACACTCCATTCAAAACTGTGCTTGCGCAAGTCTATACAAGTGGTCAAAGGCAAACTGAACATTGAAGCCAACATGCTGCACAAGTTTAAGGTTCTTCCACCAATTGAGAAGTAAATTAGAAGTGATGTCCTTAACCATGGTGTTGCACATGCTTTGTGCAACCCCACCAACAATGTTAAGGACACCCATCTTTGTCCTTGGATTTGAAGTGGAGCTTGCACTAATATCCCCGTATTTGTCAAATAAGGACTCTAGAATAGGGGCACACTTACGAGAGACCATGTAGTCCCTGACTTCTACAACTTCTAACTCCAATTCCAAAAATGTCATATTCAAAATAGGTATGAATATCTCATCTGAAGTGGAGATTGCACAAATATCCCTGAATTTGACAAGTAGTGGCTCTACAATATGGGCACAGTTCTGAGTGACCATGTAGTCCCTGACTCTTACAAGTTCTAACACCAATTTGAAAATTTTCATTCTCGAAATACCCTTCTCTCTCATAGGATGATTACAATTCTTTAAAATGGGTATGAATGTCTCATCTGAAGTGGAGCTTGCAAAGATATCCCTGCATTTGACAAGTAACGGCTCTAGAATATGGGCACATTTCAGAGAGACCATGTAGTTCCTGACTTTTGCAAGTTCCAACTCCAATTCCGAAAATGTCAAACTCGAAATATCCTCCTCTCTACAATACTTAAGATTCTTTAAAATCAGTATGAATATCTCATCTGAATTTTCCAAATCTTCAAGAATACTATCCCTATTCCCTGAGTCAGCTTTAGACATAATTTCTCCAACCAAATCTACAATAGCAGCTTCTGCATCTTTGAATTCCCTTTTCTCATCTTCATTAGAAGAGTTAAATATTTTTTTTAAGGTAAAGCCTCTATTTGATATCTTCTCATCAATACTGTGTCTATCCACTATTTATCAAAAAAAAATTTTATTTATCAAAAAATATTGTGTCTATCCACTATTCTCAACTCCACAACTCCACGCTTCCCGCTTAGTGAAAGTAACACTTGGTAAAATTAAGCCAAGTCAGTGAATTGGTGTACAGAGACATCATATTAAGGTAAAGCAAGACAATGAAATAAGTAATAGAACTATGCTCGTTGGGGACTAGACTCAAGTGACCGGTTATCTTGTCATACTAATCATCTATGTTTTATTTGTTTTAACCATTCTTTCCAATTTTTTCTTATGGCTATTGAGTTATCTAAATCCTACGCAAGAACGCACCAAAAAGCCCATGGTGCCTGTGTCAAACATGGACAAGCCTAGGGCACAGTTGCCTGAGTATCTGTGTGAAAAATCTTATTTTGAGATCTATATGTTCTAAAAGCTTTAATACCCCTTGAAAAATTCTGATTTAGGCCCCAAGCAATTTATGCAATGAAATTAATGAAATTATTGCAGAATTTAACTAGATTTTCCACCCATAAGTAAATATTTTATACAATTTATATTCATCACAAATATCAAATACCAAATCTAAAGCAGTAAACTATCAGCACAAAGATTTTAGTAAAGAAATGGAAAACCAATGAAGAACCTCTTCAATTTTAAAAACCATTTTGGGGATCCAATCATGTTAGAAATCCACTATAGGGAAACAGTCACAACAGTCTTACCATATGGATAGGGGGGCTCTTGCGTGGTTTCAAGATGCTAAAGAAGAAGGCCTATTCACCAGTTGGGACTAGGGAGGCTTTTGTTAGGGCATTGCAAATAAGATTTGGAAGTACAGCCTTTGATGATCTAATGGAAGCCCTTACAAGGCTAAGGCAAGCTAGCTCTACTGCATCTTTTAATGGGCAATTTGAAGCACTATCAAATAGGATTAAGGGGCTGTCAGAATTGCACAAGTTGTTTTCTCATTGGATTAAAGGATGAGATTAGACTTCTTGTGAGAATGCTAAACCCACTGAATCTTAATGCTGCTTTGGATTGGCAAAAATTCAAGAGGAGTACCTCTTAAGTCTTAACTGGTAGGAAAACTTTCAAAAATTCTCAAGATTCAAGTAGGCCTTCCATCTTGGGATCATTTAAGGCTGTACAAGGTGGGACCAACTTAAGCCTAAACTTCTTGTCCACACGATTACTCCAGCTCAAATGGATGAAAGAAGGAAGAAAGGGCTCTATTATCATTGTGATGAGAAGTGGCAGCCTGGACATAAGTATTGGAAGGGCTACAAACTCACTCAAAACATTTGCAAGGGTTTCATCTTGAGGAAATTATTGATGCATAACTAGTAGAGATTGCAATTACTACTGCAGAGCAAGAGGTAAAAGTGAATGCAATTGAAATCAAATTATATGCATTAATTGGAAACCCATCTTCAAGCACCAAGAGAATGTTGGAAAAGATTAAAGGCCAGTGGGCTATTATCCTCATCGACATTGGTAGCACTCATAACTTCCTAGAGTCATCAGCCTTGGAAGCATTGAGGCTGTCGGTAACTGTTAGGAACCTAGTGGTTCCTAATGGGGATGGATAAGAATTGTAGGGGAGTGTATGAAAATGGTAGGAAAATGGACTTGATTCGAGGTAGTCACCCTCTATGGAGAAGAAAGAGATTACGAGAGAGAGAGAGAGAGAGAGAGAGAGAGAGAGAGAGAGAGAGAGAGAGAGATGCACTAATGCACTAACAAATTAGTTTATTCTTCAATTGATATTTAAAGTTGAATTACAATCATGTATTTATAAGAAACTAGCTCCAATGTTATTGGCCCAGATGATTCAAGATAATTGACTAGTTAATTCAACACGTGCTCTATGAATTAAGCCATGTGTTAAATGAGCTACATGTGCTCAAATCTTAACTAACTCATCCTAATCTCAACTACCTAACTAACTAACTACTTAACTAAAGGGATTACAACAATTATTTCATATTCCTAACAGTAACATCCAAGAAAGGGCTTGAGGTTAAGTTGGCCAACATGGTTGTGATCATGACAAAGGGAGCTTGTGCTGATGTTTAAGTCATAATGCAAGGCCATTTATTAATGGTTGAATTGAATTTGCCTCCATTAGAAGGATGTGCGGTAGTGCTAGGCAAACAATGACTTAGCACTCTTGGCATTATCCAATTGGACTTCGAGCAATAGACCATGAAGTTCCTGCATATAGGAAACCAGGTTCTATTACAAGGTCTGAAATCCCCCAATTCCCCTCAGCATGATGGAGATAAGTTCTTTAAGTCTTTAACAAGGAAGGCAATTGTGTTGCAGATTATTGTGATGGGTACAAGCAGGTCAGAAACAACAGTTGGAAGATATTAACAGGCTGTTGGATGAAATTGCCATGTCTTTGACACTCCTTTGGGGCTACCACTGTCCAGGGGACATAAGCATTAAATCACCTTGAAGAATGGCACTCAACCCATCTGTGAAAAGCCTTACGGGTACAATTACTATCAATAAACTGAAATAGAAAAGATAGATATGGAATTGCTGGATGCAGGGTCCATTTGAGCTAGTCAGAGGCTCAAAGCCCATTTTATTTGATAAATTCAATAGGTACAGTGGTAGCGGTGTGATTTGAACACTCGGCGTCTTCATTGGAAACACTAAGATGTGCCAATTGAGCTATAAGGCTCTTGGCAAGCCCATTTTCCCTTCTTCTACGTTTAGTAGCAACTTGGCAATAACTTGAAAGTGTTTACATTGCAAAATGTTCTCCTACTCTACAAGGTAGAGTGTACCTTGGTCCTAATTCATCATTCAAAACTAATTTTGGCTCGTCATATCAATTACCTTAAGTCCTTGCACAAAGCCAAGCAGGATTTCTATTGTAAAAGGATGAAAATCAAGCTCAAGATGTATATCAAGGAATGTAAGGTCTGTCAAAGTTCAAAATTGAAACCTCAGCCCTTGATGGACTTAAGTCAAAGCACAAATTTTAACAAAAACCTAGTTTAAACTCATATGTCTATGTATCATCCGATATGTATGATTAATACGATATGATATAATTCATATGATACACATTTATGTGTTATACGATTCATGAAAATGATCAATATGTACCGATGATATGATACTTTTTTCATTCGATACAATACTTATCGCATGATATGCATCGTGGATCATACTATACTCACAACTATGCCCGCTACACTAAAACATCACTAGTAATTATTTATTTTTCTTTAACGAAATCATTAGTTGTTTCCATAAATACTTAATAATTTTGAGTTAATTGGTGAGGGATGAAACAAGAAGGGTATGTTAAAGTAGGTCTAATGTTCATATCTACTATTTAAAAAATTGATTTTTTTTTTTTTTTGCTTTATTCATCCTTGGCCCTGCCCAAATCTTTAATGGACTTATTTTATGTTTTCTATTCAGTTTATGACTTCCTGCACTGCTGTTCTGTGATGTAATTCTTAATGAAACTGTTTAAATCTGTGGCTTTCTTTGAAGATGAGTTTGACTGCCATTTCTGATTTCTGTAGATAATCTAAAGAAATCCTAAAAATTGTAACTGTTTTGTTGTTGAAATAATCATTGTATTATCTTATACATTGTAGTCTTTTTGAAATAGTTGGAAAGAATGAGAATTGGAAAAAAAGAAAAGAAAAAAAAAGCTTGATTTATATCAAGATGACTGTTGTCATTATGTAAAGGAGCAAGTGCATTTGATTTTCAATTCTATAGGTTTGGTATTCTTTCTTCTAGACATGATAATATATAGCTTGTGTATCTGTAGCTCAAAATTTTGATTTTGTTCAACAGGGCAAATAGGTTATGCCATTGCTCCAATGATTGCAAGGGGAATCATGCTGGGTCCTGATCAGCCTGTGATTCTGCACTTGCTTGATATCGCACCGGCAGCTGAAGCCTTGAATGGGGTAAAAATGGAATTGCTTGATTCTGCCTTTCCTCTTCTGAAAGGTATGTCTCTTATATCTTGAGAGTTAACTCCAGGTAGATGGAACTATACTCTCCCCTGAGGTTTCCTAAGTTGTCATGAACATGGTTCAATAGAGATGCATGCTACCACAGACGTCACTGAAGCTTGTAAAGATGTCAATATTGCTATTATGCTTGGTGTATTCCCCTGGAAGGAAGGTATAGGAAAGGAAGGATATGATGTCTAAGAATGTGCCTATGTACAAGGAACAGGCTTCGGCCTTGGAGGAGAATGCTGGTTCGGATTGCAAGGCGACCCCATAAATTCACTTGAGTGTGTAGATTTAAGATTTTAGGGACACCCACACAGCCACACTCTGTTTGGAATATTATCAGTTCACCTTACATAGATTTGTATTTTTTGTATATATAGCTCCGTTTACTTTAAAAATGAAATTGGATGTTCTGAGATGTTTTGAAGTTTAAAAAGAGGAGACATATTGGTTCTATTGATGCTGATTGATTTCATTGGATAAGATTGATGCTAGTGGATCTGAGACTTTTTTTGGGATTTTATTTATTTATTTATTTATTTTGTATTTAACAAAAAATTTTATGAGGTATTTCCTTTTCTTACTTGATTGTGAAGTTATTTCCCTTCCTTCTTTAATTTAATTTCACTATAGTAGACAGGTTGAACTTAAAATTTGTTGGAATTTTCAATTCCAATGCTTCGTGTTGAATACAAGCATATCTTTGTTGCTTTGCTTGGTACTAACTCAAAGCAGTCTTTAAGTGCTGATTCTTGGGTTTTATCCCTCTCTCCACGTCTTTGCGTTCATTCATGGGTCTTATCCTGTTTGTTTTTATTTTACTTCCCAAAAACACATTCCCAGTGAAAACTGGTCATCCTGCTCCTGCACCACCTATTACTAGATGCCCTCTAGGCCATGATAAAATTTAGTGAATAAAAAAAACTAATGATTTTAGCATCCTGTTCCATTATTATTAGCTTGTGATAATATGTCCCAGTACATTCCTTGTCTCGCGATCATTTCCTGTCCATACTCTTTGGCATGGTCTGTCGCTTCTATTAGTTGTAATTGCTCTGTAGCATGCCTTTTGGCATGTCCTCTGACCATTCCCTGCTTTGGTAATCAATACAATCTGAATGTCTATATCTTGGTTAATGTTACTGTTTTAAGTTACATCCTCGAGGGACACTTGTGCTCAAATTAGTAATATTGCTAAGCTACCTAATCTAGAGTCCCTTTACATCATAAGAATAATTGATCAGACATTCTTTATATTGCATGAATTATACTATTCCCCTAGAAAGAAAAATCTTTCAGTCATCAGAGAGCAGTGTTTGTCCTTTCTTTCCAGATTGAAGAAGTTTGTGTATCCAAATTACTAGTTCTGCAGCCCCCTCACTCACTCCGAAAATGGAAGAACAAAAAGCTGCCATGAAAATGCACACGATTCAAGCAAATCTTTAATACTCTAAATATTTATGTTTGTTTCTTTTGATCCTATCAAATCTTGTGTCTCTATGTGCTATCATTGACAACATAATTGTGCATTTTCAAGTCTGGTTTCCAACTTATTAATGAATATATTCAGTGAAAACCAGATTTGCTATATGTCTATTTCTAACTTAATTATAATCAATCATATTATCTGATTTCTAACAATTACAAATGTTGAAAGATTGAAATCTTTAAAGAGCTCTTTTTTTTTTTTTAATCTTCACTGTTATGCAGCTAATTTTTTGAATTAATATTGTTTCCTAAGTGTTTTCTTCTTCTTCTTTTTTTTTTTTTTTGAGAACAATGTTGTTTCCTACGTTGACGCCCTTTATTGCTTTATTATGCAGGTGCTGGATGTTGCCAACCCTGCAAACACCAATGCTCTCATCTTGAAAGAATTTGCTCCTTCAATCACAGAGAAAAACATCACGTGCCTTACACGACTTGATCACAACAGAGCATTAAGTCAAATAGCTGAGAGACTAAAGGTTAATGTTACTGATGTCAAGAACGTAATCATCTAGGGCAATCACTCTTCAACTCAATATCCGGATGTCAATCATGCAACTGTCACCACCCCAAATGGAGAGAGACCAGTCAAAGAACTTGATACTAATGATCATTGGTATCTCAAAATATCCAACATGTTTACTTTTTGCCACTTTCACATGTTTAAATTATTTGGAGACATAGGTTGATAAAGTACCTAAGTATTTAAATGGAAAGTAGAGCAAGCATACAGTTCAATCCTCCAAATTTAGACCACCTACATACCATGATACTATTTGTCCTAAAAGATTAAGTTCTTAAGAAATTGTGAATTTAATAATTTAACAATTTTTTTGGAAAAAAAAATTATGGATTCTAGTAATTGTAGCAATCCCTCCCCTCAAGATAAATAGTGATTGATCATCTTTGAAGACAAAATTGCTCCAGTGAATTTATGGCTCTCCTTAGATTACCATGCTTCTTTTAAGCAATAGCTTGGGGTGCACTGTCAATTAGTACACACATGCCATTTACCTAACCCATTGATCCCAATGTTTAGGGTGTAGGTGGTAACAACTTTTATACCTGAGTTTGTACTTATCAAAAAACAAACTTATTCTTAAATATGTCTTGCACCCTGTTAGAGCATCCGAACCAGTTGGTGTATAATAGAAATAGATGTGAAATTTACACATTTAAGCCCCAAAACTACCCACATCAGTCCTTCTATATTAGGACCTGGCTTTATATTTTTGAAAAGTTATTGAACTCCAAAGTTTTAGGTTGGTGTTGGTACATTTGGGTGCATGTTGAGTATTTAGGTTCCTTCCCTTTGCAGGGTCTTCAACAACATAGTTATGTTGACCATCTTCACGTCTCTATGCATCCTTGTCAGGCTCTTTACTTTGCTTCCCTTTCTGTTATTTATTTATTTAAATTTTTTCTGTCATAGGTTAAAAAACGAGTTCATCAACACTGTACAGCGGCGTGGCGCAGCCATTATCAAGGCTCAGAAAGCATCAAGTGCATTGTCTGCTGCAAGTGCTGCATGTGATCATATGCGTGATTGGGTTCTTGGGACTCCCAAGGTTGATTCTCTTTCATCTCAAATAGCATTTGATCATGCAGAACTTATTTGCTTTTATATTCTTCTTTTTTTTTTATAATTATTATTATCTTTTGTAAATTTTCCTCTGGCTTTGTAATTCAGGGAACGTGGGTTTCCATGGGAGTGTATTCTCATGGCTCTTAAGGGATCCCAAAGGATATTATTTACTCTTTTCCTGTTAAATGTGAAAAAGGAAAATGGTCAATTGTGAAGGGTAAGTTCTGTGCCTTCTATATGTTGTAAATGTTACTTCTTCTTTCCTTAAGAGTTGAACTGCTAATGTTTCTGAAGCTGCAAATCACTATAATCTGCATAGAGGAATATATGCTGTTTGTCAATGATGTCTTAGATCTAAATAATGGTTTCAGAGCAAAGCTAGCGGTTGAAGAGAGCAAGGATATATATTTGGAATATATGGCCTGTAAGTCTTTAACAATGAAATGCACAAAGCTCAGCAGAACTCACAGTTACAGATGAGCAATCAACGATGATATAAAACGAGGGCTAAGAGTAATACAATCGAGAATTCATGAATGAATAATTATAATTATGATAGCCTACCATACTTTTGTGTTAGCAGTTAGCATGTTATATATTCCAAAATGCTGTGAAAAATGGTCCAAATGTTTTAATACTACTTGCATGAGACTATTTCAGCACTCAGTGTTTGGAACATGTTTACGCATTGGCAGGGCTCAAGATCGATGACTTCTCAAGGGCAAAGATGGATGCAACAGCCAAAGACCTCATTGACGAAAAAGATGTTGCCCATTCATGTCTCAACTAACAATGAACCCATCTTCCCTTGGAAAATAATGAAGAAGACTTGATAATGGATGAAAAGAAAAAGGGATTTCCAATTTCCATCCTAACTTTATGTACAAATTTTATCAGTCAATTACAAGCTTTGGAACAATGACAGAACAAGATATGTCCTGATTTATCTTATTTCATGTGTTGATAAAAGTGTAGACTAGTTCACCAAGCACCTCCCCAAATCCAATAATCAGTTCCATGTTACTACTCATGTTTTCATTGACTTTATATTATTTCATAAATCCTAAAAAAACATCAA
The DNA here is from genome assembly GCA_033629205.1 of Lithocarpus polystachyus. Classification (NCBI taxonomy): domain Eukaryota; kingdom Viridiplantae; phylum Streptophyta; class Magnoliopsida; order Fagales; family Fagaceae; genus Lithocarpus; species Lithocarpus polystachyus. The sequence continues at coordinate 36,833,121 of CM066165.1, forward strand.
ATTTATAAAGTTTTTTAAAAGACTAAATTATTATAGGTCATATGACTAAGAATTTGAATTCACTTACCATTATGCTCGGCTAGAGCAGCCAACAAATTTTGATTAAGTTATGTTTGATCTTATCTAAATAAAATCTAATTAAACTGTGTTCGATGATAAGAAATTGTAAAAAATAAAAAATCAAAAATCAAAATTGTAAGTACTAAGTACTATTCAAGCAAGGCATTTTATTTTATAATTGGTTTGTAGGTTTCGATTAGTTCAACTAGTAAAGTCTTTGATGGTTAAATAAAATATTTGAAGTTCAATTTATCACCTATATTAAAAACCAATTAGTGTCTTGGTTTGATGATAAAGAGTTATTATCAAAAGTGGACGTCATAGGTTAAAATTCTTTTTAAAAAAAAGTTTACAATTGGTTTAATTATGTCTTTTAATTAAACTAATTTTTTATTTTGGTCATTAGTTACGTTAGCAATTTTCATCCAAAAGATAGCGGCAAAGACTAAATAAACACAATATTGAAAGATTAAGGACCAAATTGATGCGATTGAAAGGATATAGATCAAATTAAAATATAGTATAAAGTGAATGGATCAAATACGTAATTTAACCTAGTAGTAATTAGTAGGCATTTATTATGGTTATACTTGTACGTGAAATTATACATTCTAATATTAGGCAAGTATAACAAGTTTAAGTCTTGGACCATGTTTCTCTTCTCTTTTTTGGTGAGTACAGTTGTCTCCCTTTTGTGTCATAGGGTCAGTTTGGTTGGAAGGGTGGAAATGTAAAAGGATAGAAAATGGGGAGAGAATATAAAAGTTTTTAGTTTTCCTTCATGGTATTTGGTTTGAGAGTAGAAAAGTAGAGGGATAGAAAATATAGTTTATATAAATTTACTTTCACGCCCCTAATAAATAAAAAGAAAATAACAAATTAGAAAAAAAAATACGGATGAACCAAAAAAAAAAAAAAAAACCAACCGAATGAAAAGTATAAAAAAGGACACAAAAAAAAAAAAACTAAAGAAGAATTTTTTTTTTTAAATATGAAAAAAAATTAAAGAAGGAAATTTAAAATATAAAATAAATAAATAAAGGAAACAGTTGACATGTAACAAAAAAGGACAAAGCGGAAAAAAAAGAGAGAGAAAAAAAAAAAAAAGAGGAAAAAAAGAAAAAAAAGAAGCCATGAAAAGTAGAAAACCCAGCATGTTGCAGTATGTTGGTGCATTAGTCCAAACATTTTCTAACCTATTTTCTCCCTAATTTAGGGAGAAAACACTTGGACCTCACCAATTTTTGTTCCTCTCCTCCTTCTAATCAAACACCCACTAAAACATTTTCTCTCTACTTCTCTCTTTTTTATTTCTATCCTTCTTATTTCACCTCCAACCAAACGGACCTCTAGTACGAGAAGAGAAAACTATGCTAGTTCTTTAAGTGAAGAAGAAGAGGGTCAATGTAGTTCACCTCAAATCTTCGGGTAAAGTTCTCCTCATCTAAAAAAGGGGGTCTAAAGGTGGGTGTGAGTAATAAACATCAAAGGCAAATGCATCTTCACTTGGCGTGTCCTTAATATAGAGGCAATGGCTAGAACTTTTAAGCTACTGTGGAGACACTTGGCGTGTCCTTACTTTATATGCTATTGGTGTGGTAATAACCGACTCACTATTTTTATTCCATCACTCATAAGTCACCACGTGGGTAAGTTGTGACAAAATTGTGGCACTAGCATTATTCATATGCTATTGGCATGGTAACCCATTCACGAAAAGAAAAACAAAATGTGAATTATGAGTTGAGTAAAGGTTCTTTGAAAATGAAGGATCAACAATCTACAATTTGGTAGAGGAAGGGAATAGTAGAAGAAGGACAATGCAATATGGTCGCAAGACTATAAAAGCTACATCAATGAAGGCCAGTTACCAGCCCCGCCGAGAACAATGAGTTGTCTAGCTTGGAATTGTCATAAGCTTGGGGACCTATGCAGATAGTTCAAGAGCTCGTTACTTTTTTATGAGCAAAAGATCTCATGATTGTGTTCTTATCAGAGACTTGGCAAAAGAAGCATGGTTGGTAAGAATAGGGTGCAGGTTGGGTTTTGATGGAAAGTTTGTAGCTAAGGCTGAGACTTTAGGGGGAGGTCTAGTTCTCTTTTGGAAATCTACCCTCTCTATCTCTGTTGATTCCTACTCATTTGAATCATGTAGATATTATTGTAGATAAAGGCTCTGAGAATGCTTGGAGGCTCACTAGCGTGGGGTTGATACGAGTATAAATTTGATAACTTCTATTACTCTAATCAATAAAAAATCAATCGTAGATTAGAGTAGGATTTCTATCTCAAATATAAAAATATGTATATTCTTAATAACTTGATTTGTCCAGAATTTTTGGGTTTCCCACCTTAACGCAATAACAACCCAATCAATTCTCCTGCCCCATTAAGTTATTCCTCTCTCCATCAAACTGCTTCATTTACCTCTTTAATAAAAAAATTAAAAAAAAAAACACTTTTTTCGATGTTCTTCATTTTTTTTTTTTTTTTTTTGTTGGTGAAGTTGAGCTTAAATTAAATCGAATTAAAGATTACAAAGTCTAGAATAAAAAACACCCCAAGCATTAGCTAATAATTGGTACAAAATACAAGGAGAAGGATGTGAATATAAAACAAAACTATCACTTGAAGAATGATCTTCCTTGGCCAAAGGGTCCGCACATTAATATCCTTCACGGTAGGTGTGGTGGATCCATGGATGTGAGTTTTTTAAAATTATTCTTAAACATTAATTTAATGCCTTCACGATTTTAGACTTCCCTCTTTAATACCTCTTCATCAATTCGGTTTATTTGCCTCATGACATTAATTTTTTGAGTACTGTTAGAATCACAAACTTTTTTGCAAACTGTTGATGTGGTAAGTAGTTATTGGTAAATAAAAAAGTAATGTTAATGATAGGTCTAGATAAAAACTAATAAAAAGTTGACCACATCACCAGTTTGTAAAAATGTTATAAAATAGACATTTGTGACAGTAGCATTACTCTAATTTTTTTTACCTTATTTTTCAGCCTTCTTCATTATTATAGCATTATTTCTTTTAACCTTGTTTTCATGCTTTTTCATTAATTTAATTTTTCTTTCTCTTTTTCCTTCTTCGTTCTCTTTTATTGTTTCCTATTCCCCCCCCCCCCCCCCCCCCCAAACAAATTTCTCATCTCTCTTTTATTTTCCTCTTACCAACCATTTATTAATTTTCCTACTCAATGGTGATTAATTGATGCTTCAACCTCCTCCCCTTCCCCCAATTTGGCTATTATTTTCTCCATCAAACCTAATAACATTGAATTTTTATTTCCTTATTTTCTTTTATTTATGACGTACTTGCATTGAATGACTCCTCATGTTCCCTACTTCCTCATTTCCAATACCTCTCCTTAAATGCCTCAGAAACACAAATGATTCTCTTCAACAAACGAAAAAGGTTTGGCTCCAAGCACAAATAGAAAAATGACATTGTATGCACATGACTCATTTGATTAATTGGACTAAGCAAGTCATGCAAAAATGTCGTCTTCCTATTGATGGTTTGAGTCCTAAATTCTGTCCCAAACAAAAACTGATATAAATATAAGGAAAGCGTTAAAAGCACTAGGAGTTTTATTGTTTTACTATAAACTGATGCAATAAAACTTGTAGTACTGTAAGTCTATAACATTACTCTGAATACACTCAAGTTTGTTTTGTTAAATCCAGCTAAAATGAAATATTCTTTTACAAATATATTAATTCTAATATATTAACTTGCATAAATTGTAAAGAAAAAAAAAATCTAGACCTTTACAAATTAATTACATATCTTGCACTATGCGACTAGTATCATATGATAAAGAAAGTATTTAGCTTGGTTGAGGTGGTTCGAAGTGGGTGTTGCATTTAAGGGAATTATTTCATTACGTAAATCTATATTCTTATTTTTCTCCTTAGTTTGATTGGAAAACAAACATATGGATAGGTTATTTTCTTTCATTGGGGAGATCTCTTATTATACTTCTGCATCTCTTGTGCAACTTGCTTTGGCATCTAAAATTAATGCCTTGTTGTAAAAGTATCTTTTTATATGCTTTGCTTTCATTCATATATTTTTTATTGATGTATCACACACACACACACACGCACACACAGATATATATATATATATATATATATATATATATATATATGTGCTATTTTGAAAGCTTATTTTATTTTCTACTGCTTTATTTTGAAAGCTTATTCCATACATAGAACCGTTTTAGGATCTGTTGTTTTCATGGAGTATCTTGAATTGCTTCTGAAGGGTCTTGTTGTTTTGTTTCCCTTTGCTTTCTGTTGGATGCTTATTACATACAAGTGGAGCTTCCGGAAGATAGAGAAGGAGCCGATCAAAGTATTGGTCACTGGTGCTGCAGGCATGCTAGCTCAATATGATATTCTATTGGCTTTTCTTGGTCCTTGCTAGAAATATTATTATATCTCCAACTTAGATAGCTGAACCTAGAACTTTATTTATTTTTGCTGAATTTCTGAACCATATTTATCTAGATTTTATTCTAATTGACAAAAATGAATGTTCTCCTAATGTGAAACCTCAAAAGTTCCTTTTTTGCATGATTGCTTAATCCAAATCTGCTTGTATGCTTGTGGATACTTGTTTTCTTTTTTCCTTCTTTTGGTATCTTTAGCTCATATTTCATTTATTTGTTTTGTTAGAATAACAGTTAAATAATTAGTACTATTTGTTTTTGAAAAGGTAACGTTTAAATAATGCCACAGTTTTTATTTGTAAATGACTTTTCTGTAGATAATCTAAAGAAATCTTTAAAATTGTAATTGTTTTGTTGTTATTATAATCATTATTATTGTATACATTGAAGTCTTTTCCAAATAGTTGGAAAGAATGAGAATTGGAAGAAAAGAGTGTCTTATATCAAGATAATTGTTGTTACATGTCACTATATCAAGGACCAAGTGTATTTGATTTTCAATTGTGTAGTGTGTATATCAATATTTTGATTTTGTTCAATAGGGCAAATAGGTTATGCCATCCTTCCAATGATTGCACGGGAAGTCATATTGGGTCCTGATCAGCCTGTGACTCTGCACTTGTTTGATAATATCGAGTAGGTAGATGAAGCCTTAAATGGGATAAAAATGGAATTCACTGATGCTGCCTTTCCTCTTCTGAAAGGTATGTCTCTTATCTTCAGAGATAATTCTAGGTAGATAGAATCATTCTCTTCCCTGAGGTTTCTTAAACTGTCATGAATATATTTGGATAAGTGTGATTGCTACCACGGACATTGTTGAAACTTGTAAAGATGTCAATATTGCTGTTATGCTTGGTAGATTCCCACGGAAGGAAGGTATGGAAAGGACGGATATGATGTCTAAAAATGTGTCTATGTACATGGCTCAAGCTTTGGCCTTGGGCAAGCATGTTGCTGCGGATTGCAAGGTGACCTCATAAATGCACTTGAGTGAGTAGATGTGATATAACTTATATAAGATTTTAGAGACACCCACGCTAGTTTTTGTTAGTATTGAACAAAAGACAGAGCTGCAATTAAAAACCCCAGAAATAAAAATATCAGCATAACAATCATCCACACGACAGCACGAAAGAAGTAGTAACAACATGTAAAAAGTGAAACAAAAAACATTAAGCAAAAGAATAGAGCACAAAAAGAGTTGGGATTTAGAGATAAATTAACCGAATCATCCAAGTTCTGTCAGTATTTATATACTGTGAGAAGAGGAAGACAGGAAGGAAGGAAGCCAGATAAGCGACTGTTACTGCAAAACCGTAGAGCAGGAAGGTGGGGAGATTTTCACAAGTTCAAATGGTATCAGATTCCTTCACTTCATGGTTTCAAACTTTCTAGTTTTCCTTAGGTTGAAACAATGTGAAACTGTAGAGCAAAATTTCAAACTGTCTGTTTGTCCTTGAAACGATGCGTAACCATAGAGCAAAGAGGTGGGAGAAATTCAAATTTTCTGATTGTCCTTTTCTTTTGTTCCCATTTCCCACGCTTTCTTAAAATCCTTTGTGGAACCCTTTTTTCACGGTTTCAAATTTCCTGTTTATTCCTAAGTTAAAAAGGCTTTGGGTTTGGGTTTGGGCTTTACAATGGAATTAAATAGTTAAGAAGTGGGCTTTATGGTAGAGATAGGGCAGTGACTTATTATATAGATTTACTATTATTCTGAAATTTATAGATTTCTTATTATTTTGAAATTTAAAAAACCATTTTAAAATTGTAGGACAAATAAAAAAATTGGAAATAACATGGACGTTAACGTGGTTCAACATGAGCGCAGTAACATATGTGGAAGTTTATGAGGTCCTATCATGTGGTCCTTTAATTTTGCATTTAGCTTTTTTTTTTTCTTTTTCTTTTTAAACTTTCTTTATTGAAATTTTTTTACTATCACCCAAAACATCAAATTAACTTATTTTTACTGTTATCTCATTAATTTCCTAAGCTTACACCACTCATTTCTCTCCTCTTCATGTTTTTTAGCATATTCATCGTTATAGTATTAAAAACAAAAGAAAAAAAAAATCAAGGACTAGTCTAACTAACCAGATAAGGTCCTAAGGATTGTTAAATAAAATGTATTGTTTCACTATTACCTAAATAAAATACCTAAGATTGGCAAAGCATTTGTAAGAGAGAGCAGGAGTGGAATCTGAGAGGCCACCACCGTCATTATGCTGGCCTCCCAACACTATCAAGTTGCCAAAACTCCTACGTGTATTTTTTTTTTTTTTGTTGCTTTTTATGATGAACTCATTACTAACAAAGTTCTTTAGCAATTATGCTATAATATATGTACAATATTCTTCAAACCCATCTTACATAAAACATTACAATATTATTCGTACATCGCACAAACAACTTACTAATTTAATTAAACAAAAAACCATCCATATAAACCCATAAATTAAATAAGACTTACTTATTAATGGAAGAAAACCCAACCTATACCCAACGATTATATAATTACTAAAATACCCTTGACTATAGAATAACTAAATAAATATAAAAACCTAATTAACTACTGTGGATACCTATTCTTGGGCTTTTCCTGTAATGTTAAGCTTCCAAAGGAATTTTCCTTTTAATTGAAAGCAATTCTAGGGCTACTCTGTTCATGTCCATTCTGTCTATAGGAGATTGTGCTGAACATGCAAGTCCAATCTGAAAGACCAATATCAAGCATTCAGTTTGTCCGCTTGTCCAGTCACTCCGACTTGAAACTATGTTATCAATTTCTCCTACTTCGTTGAAAATTGAATGGTCCACAATCTCCATCACTCGTTCCGGCAATGCCAACTTAACAAAGTTGTGAAGGTTTAGGTCATCTTCGAATTGTTTATCAGTGGGTCTTCTTCCAGTTAACATCTCCAATAAGAGGATCCCAAAGCTGAACACATCCCCATTAGTTGAAAGTTGACTTCCCATTCCATACTCTGCAAAAATTTAGAGCACTTTCATACACTAAGAACAATTCTTACTCGATGCTATGAAACTAGTGATTTGGTGAAGATGTATATAAATATTCTATACGGGGCATCCTTGTTTTGATTATTGATTAATTCATTAAACGTTAATACTTTTGCAATTGAGTGAATCATGATACATTACCTGGAGCAACATATCCAACAGTTCCCTTAATCCCTGCTGAGCTTAATTGATTAAGAAAAGCTTCCTTCCCAGATTTCGAAAGGAGTCTAGCCAAACCAAAATCACTTATATGAGCATTCATATCATCATCAAGAAGAATATTGCTTGGCTTTAGATCACAATGAATAATAGGGGTTTGGCAATGATGATGAAGATAAAGCAAAGCCGAAACCACGTCTATAGCAATGTTGATTCTTTGAAGAAGATTTAAACTTCTCAATTGCTTGAGCCCATCTTTAGGATGTAACTGCATCTCCAAGCTTCCATTTGGCATGAACTCATATACTAAAGCTTTAAAATCATTGCCCTTAAAATCAATACTCGAACAAGCAGTCAGAATCTTAACGAGGTTTCGATGCCGGATGTTCCTCAAGGCTTCACATTCGGCAATGAAACTCTTAGAAGCTCCTTGCTTTTGAAGATTGAGTACCTTGACTGCAACATGTGTTTCATCTGGACCAAGTTTTCCTTTAAAGACACTACCAAAATTACCTGAACCAATCAAATTCTCCAAAGAGAATCCATCAGTTGCATTGTGTAATTCTTTATAAGAGATCTTTTGGTAGGAGGGTCCAAAGGTGGAAATGGAAAGGCTTTTTTTCTTCGACTTTTTCAACCAGGAAAGAGCCATCAAAGAAAACAATGTCAAGCAGAGAGCAGCTGAAATGCTTATTGCCAGTATCAATTTAAAAGCAAAATGTTTTTTGTGTTTCTTGGATCTTTGAATGGGGCATGCAGGCAAATGCAGCTCTTGGATCCCCCCACAAAGACCAGTGTTGCCTTTGACTTCAACTGCACTAGCATTTCTGAAGACCCCTTCTACAGGTACATCTCCCTCAAGATTGTTGAAAGACAGGTTTAAAGTTTGCAACACGGGAAAATTAGCCATATAGCTTGTGATTTGGCCGGACAAGTTGTTGTGGGAAAGATCAAGATATTTAATACCTTTTAACTTACTTAGGTTGGGAATGGTTCCTTCAAAGGAGTTGCCTTGCATATAAAGTATTTCTAAGGCCAAACAGTCCCCTAACTGGGCTGGAATCTCATTGGAAAATTTGTTGTATGAAACGTCTAGTGCAACAAGAAGTTTCAGGTTTCCAAAATCTGGTGGTAAAAAATCGGTCAAGGAGTTATGAGACACATCAATTTCGACTAAAGGAAGGCCAAAAAGTTGCTCGGGTATGGTGCCATTTAATTTATTATGGTCAAGTGATACCCCTTGCAGGTGGCTACACCTTCCAAGACTAGTGGGTATGCTCCCTTCTAAGCTGTTATTGGACAATTCGAGATATAGTAATTGAGTCATGTTGCCAACGGAAGACGGGATCACCCCAGTCAATTTGTTTTCACTCAAGTACAAAACGTTCAAGTTTGTGAGCTTTCCAATTGAAGATGGAATATTCCCTGTTAACAAGTTAGATCCCAGGGCAAGTTCAGTTAGGCTAACAAGATTTGATATTCGTGTAGGTATACTCCCACCAATAGAATTGCCAACTAGCCCGAGCCATAATAATTGGATTGAGAGGTTTGTTATGGAGTTAGGCAGCTCACCTCCAAGCTGGTTGTAGCTGACATCCAAATAGTTTAACTGGCTGCAATTGTTCAAAGAACTCAGAAAACTCAAATCATCAACTGAGTTATTTCCAAGAAGATTAGAAGAAGCACCAAACCTTTGAAGATTTAGTAGATTACCTAAACTCATAAGAATGGTTCCTGTAAATTGATTTTCTATGATATCAAGTGATTGAATGTCTGACACATTGTACAATGAAACTGGAATTGTTCCTGTAAATTGGTTTCCTCCTATCCAAAGCATCTGCAGATTTTGAAGAGCAATGCCCAAGTCGGGGCTGAGGTTACCAGTGAAGTTGTTATCAGTCAAGGCAATAACTGTGAGCAATGATAAATTGTATAGGGAAGGTGGAAACACACCAGAAAGATGATTTTCTGATACAATAAAAGTTTTCAAGCTTTTCATTTGGGCTACTGTATTTGGGATTTCTCCCTCCAAATTGTTATAATAAAACGAAAGATATTGGAGAGAGGACAAGTTCCCCAGAGAAGGTGGGAACCTTCCACTTAGATGATTGTTGTGAAGAAATAGTATCTGAAGTTTTGACAAAAAGCCAAGTTCTGAAGGGATTCCTTGTACTAAATCGTTGTACCGGAGATCAAGATACTGTAGGTTGGAACAGTGAGAAAGATTGGCTGGAATTTCCCCTCCCAATATTGGATTATGACTCAGGTTCAAATTTCCAAGCCTGGTCAAGTAACCAACTTCTGAGGGAATTCCACCATGGAAAGAGTTACTTGCAAGGTTGAGGGATCGAAGGAAGGAAAGATTTCCAATGTGGGGTGATATGGTGCCTACCAACTTATTGTTTTTTAGGTCCAAACCGATGACTCTTTGGTGTTTGTTGCCACAAGTGACCCCAACCCAGTGGCAGAAATGGAAAGAGTCATTCCAAGATGCCAGGACATTAAGAGGGCTATCTATGTGGGACTTGAATTCGAGCAGTGCAAGTTTATCAGTTTCGTTTGAAAGTGTGGTAGCTAAGGAAAATTTTGATATCGATAAGGAGAGGAACAGAAGAAAGATGGCATGGCAGGTTAGTGAGAAGAGTGGTCGTGTATTCATAAGCAGATGATCCATCTGGTAGGAAGAAATTAGCTTCTTCGGAGAGAGATACTGACATAGGCAGGAACTCTCACGCGAATATATAGAGAACAAATTTAACAATTTTCTCAAAATAAATAAATAGATAATATTTCTATTATTATTTTCTACTTACTATTTATTAATTCTATAATTTTTTATATATAAGAAATTCATTGCTATATAATTTATAGTTTATAGCAGGGACGGAATAAGTGGGGGCCCAAAGGGGCTCGGGCCCCCTGGGTCCATTTTTTTTTTTTTTTTTTTTTTTATATATAGTTATTATCTATATATATATATATATATATATATAAAACCGAAGCCTCTGCTAGCTCCACAATTTTTCACGTCAGCTTTTTTTTTTTTAATTTTTAAATCTGATTTCTTTTTCTTTTTATTAAATATATATACTCTCCTTTCTCAAACCAAATGCTCTTCCCTGACATAATTCTGAAACCAAACCACTAAAGCAATAGTGCAAGGGCAGAACCTCTCCTTTTGACAAAGCCAAACCCAGCACCTCTCCTTTCAACAACACAGATCCAAGCTATTTCACCAAAAGCTTGCAAGGGCATGACCATCCAAGCTATTTCGCAGAAAGCTTGCAAGGGCACGACCATGGGAACCAACGTTTTCAATCTCCAACCCAGCCTCCATATCAGAGCATTCTCTCTAGGTATCTAGCAATTAATCTATGAATAATATCTTTTCCAATTGTCTTTAATTAGGTTTTTCTGTCAATTTAAGGATTTCGTCTTTAATTAGTTTTTTTTTTTTTTTTGTCAATTTAGGGATTTCAATTCCTAACCCCTTTTTCTCTCTATTCTTTTTTGTTGAAATCAGGGAAACACTCATAGAAAATCAAATTCTATAGGTTTTGTAAGAAAGTGGAGATAGTATTGAAGAGCCTCCCAACCTTCAAAATCGGACAACAATCCTACAGGTTATTTTGCTATCTAGGTTTTCTAGCACATCTGATTTAGTTTAGCTTAATCATTTGTGTGATTGAATAATTATTTGGGCACCTAAAACATCAGCCTTCTTTGTCTCCGCTTAGTACCCTGTTTTTTTTTTTTTTTTTTTTTTTTTCAAACCTTCTACCTCTTTTGTACAAGTTCATGTTTTTTTTTTTTTTGTTTTGGTCTGTCTTTGATTGTAAAATGTAGGAAGAAATTTTATGTTTTCAGTTGGGTTGTAGCTATTGTTTTGTTTTATAGTAGAATTGTAGTGAAACTCTTAGCAATTATTTTTTTTAAGCTATTCTAGCAGATATTAAGCTTATTTTTTGACATAGTGGTAAACTGTGTATTATGGTTTTGAATTTTTTGGTTTTAGAATTTTTGATATATTCATTAGGTTTTGTAGAGATAGTTTACCTTGGAGTGAGGGATGGACTCACTAAGAAGCTGGAATAACCTATCGTAGATGGGTGGGATCTCATTTCAAATTCTGAGTCATTTTGATTTTTCTTCCCAGTTACTTTATTGCTTTTTTTTTTTTTTTTCTCTTTTTTTGGCTTTAAGAGACCCCATTCCTTCCTTTCCTTTTTTCTTTGTTGAGAGAGGTTTGTTGTTGTTGTTGTTTTTTTTTTTTTTGTTTTTGTTTTTTTTTTTATCCGTTTCAAGAGCATGGTTTTTGGGGTCCTTCGGTTTTCAAAATGTGACAAACCTTTACTCGAATGTCATTATCTTTAGCATCTATATCTAGCACAGCAAAGTTGGATTATTTACCTTTGTATTGCACATATCTACAAGATACTATGCCCTCTGATGTAGACCTCTCTCTGTTACTATGATGATTCCATTGAAACTTATTGAAACTTCAATATTCAATGGTGTGCAAATGATGAATATTGGATTTGTGTTATGAAATGAAGCAATCATCAGCATAGCCAAAAATGCACAGCACATGATTTAGACTGAAATAGGCAAATAGGATACTTAAATCTGTTTGCAAAAGTACCACAAGCGGATATACTTCGCATACAATTTTGACAGATTATTATAGTAATAGTTTTGACTAGCCTGGTCTTGAATTTCTGAAACAATAATTTTAGTTTATAATTTTCTCATTGACACACTCTTTTATCATGTATTTACAAGCTAAAGATTGTAATCACAAACCAAAAAAGGGAATTCATTTCAAAAACTGTTCCAGCTTCATAATGTTCTCAATTTCTTTAACAATCTCATCATCTATTATAGGCCTTTTGTCTCCTGAGTTCGCCACACACCTCATTGCTAAATCCACAAACTCTTCTAAGCCTTCAAGATTTTCCGCCATACCAATGAATGGATCAAGAATTTTATGAAGATTGTATAAATTCTTTGACTAATTGATTGCATTCCTTACTTCTACCACAATATACTTCCCTTGCAATGAAATATGAGTAGGCCATCCACATAATAGCCTTTCTTTGTAATAATTTTATAACTTTTTATGATGGCTTTTGCTTGGTTTTGTATTTTGTATTATGCATAATTGGTTGTTGTACATTTGGTTGGAGTCAATGATTTGCTATTGTTATGATGTATATTTGTGCATAATACTTTCAAATGATCATATCAGCAAGTATTCAACATTCCAAAAAATAAAAATTAATGAAACTCTGATTCCAAGCAGGGTACTTGGAGTGGGTACTTTCTCTTTTTAGGTAGCTGATGGGCTTGAATGGAATGACCTTTTTACCAAAAATATAAGTTTATATATAGATAATTGTACTTTTTTTTCCTAATGAATCCCGTGCATTGCAGGAGAGTATATCTTATCGTCAACAAGTGGAACAAGAGTTTATATTGATTTGGACATTCCTGAGACTGCTAAATTCAAAGATCAGTAAGTGCTTTATTTTGGATTCACATTTTTAATTTATTTACAGTCTCTACAATACTTTTCAAAGCGTCAATGCAGGCCGTATTGTGAAAATTGATGCATGGCACCATGTTTGGTGGGTAATAGGTCTGCAACCATAAATGGCCACATCTGACTCAAATACTAGGTTTACTCATAGGATTACACTTTCTCAAACTTAGTCAGCAAGCAAAATAAACATAATAAAATAGGCGTGATTACCATGACCAAGGAAAATACCTATGCTTACCACAAATGCAAAGTCACAGGTCATGTTGTATTTATATGGCAAAAGATAGTACCATTTTGTACCTTATAGCACAATTCGTATTGGTATTTTATTTATAACTTGGATATATTGAAGTTTTTTTTGTGTGTGAATAATTTATTTTGTTATTTATTTCTGAATTTCATGATGAAAACCAATGGAATACTTATTTTCATGAAGATTATAGAAATATTGAACTTTTTTAATAATTCAATAGTTGGGGTGGGGTTATTATGAAATTTATTGACATTAAGAGTGTTTGGTTTTACATTGTAAATCTTTGATGAATTGGTATAATTTGGTGTTATACTTGATACTAATTTGGCAAAAAATTAAGTAGCTTGAAGAAGTTGAGAAAAGAGAAGAGCCTAAGAAAGGGAGGAAATACATTCTTGAAAAGCATTAGATAAAGCTTGAAGATGTAAGCACAATTGTATATTTATTCTATTTACTGGTTCTTTTGTAATACTTATTAAACCAAGTGTAAGAGCACATTATGATTATTATAATATATTACTTCATAATATCTGTATTTATCTCATTTTTAATATTACTTCATAGTATGCGTTTGGATAACACTTATTTTGCTAAAAATTGAAAACTAAAATATATATATATATATATATATATTTTACTGTTCAAATGTGCCGCAAATCCAAACGGAGCTAATTAATATTACATGTTTCATCTTATATTAGAGCCAATTTAGCTTTCAATAATTGAAATTTGAGAAATGTTTAAACCTGAATATGTTATCATTTGATTTACAACAATTCCGTGCATCGCACGAGTTAGCGACTAGTTGGCATCAAGTCGCTACTATTTGTTACAATAGTTATTACTATCATTTTCTAATGGAACCCAGCATGAAAGAATTAACGGTGTAAATGTTCTCAATTTATTAATTTAATTATAATTATATATATATATTCTCATTTTTGCTGCAAACTGTTGGTCAAAGATAAATTAAATAATGAATATTATTTTTATACATCTTAACATATAATAATAATAATAATAATAATAATAATAATAATAATAATAATAATAATAATAATAATAATAACAAAAACTAAATGAAAAATTATTCTTTTTTTTTAATAGAAAACAAAGAACATGTTCCAAACTTTTAACCATAAAACTCATAACATCTTCTCATTCTATATAGTGGAAAGAAAAAAATATAATTGTATTCCTACACCCCAAAACTCTCTAAATTAATGCAAATGAAAATGAGATTGTGTAAGTTCGTTTAGACCCCTTAAACGCAAACAAATTAACCAAGAGAATTAGCCAAGTGATTAACTTAGGTAATTTAAACAGATCTAGGTTAAACACAAATAATAAAGCAGCGAAAAATAAAGAACACAAAGATCTGATGACCTAGGAAACCACACCGGTAAAAACCTGAGGAGGATTTAACCTAGCTATCTTCAAGGTAAAACGAATTCACTATGAAAGAATCGAAGTTTACACAATAGCGACTTAGACCACTAACATCCTATTGCTACCCAGTGTAGGAAACTTACTACCATGACCACATGACAGCTCCGAGACCACAGACTCCTTCTTTCCTTGAATTCTTCAGCAAAGCACAAGCAACACCTGCTTGTATATCTTGAAGATCTTTTGTTTTGCAACTGTATGATTTACCAATCTCTTGACATGAATCTTGAGTTTGGAAACCCTAAGTGTATGTGAAGGTAAACAACTCTAGATCTCACAATAAGATTCACAAACACAGCATTCATAACTCTAAAAACGTGGTTAGAGTTTTCCCTTATGTACTTAGGGCAAACATAAAACCCTATACATTAAATGGGCTTGGGCTGAGTTGGAAATTTCCTGCAGAAAAATGTTCTGTACGATTTTCGATCGGTCGAGTCTAATTCTCGATCGATCGAGTCAGGCAGAAAGTGCACAGTGAATTCTGCATTCAACTCGATTCCAACTTTACATAAAAAGCCATACTTTGAGCAAGTCTAACACAAGACTAAAGATTATTTTGATCATGGTTTGCCAACATTACAAATTGAAGTTCTAATACATTAGTTCCTAATTCTTAGAACCTAACAAACTCTCCCTTTGGCAATCCGTGACAAAACACAGACTTAACAAAAAGCTCAAAGTTTACAAATTAAAACAGTCCATTACAAAATAAAAAGCCACTAAACAAATTTAACCTAACTACTATCTAACAGTTGCAAAGTAGACAGCAATACGACTGAATCAACCTGTATATTCCTCTAACACTTAACAAACACATAAACACATGTGTGAAAGATACAAGTAACAAAAAAAAACTTCTTGATTTCACATAGCATAAAATAAAGACATATATCATGAATAACATCATAAAAATAAATCAATAAGCAATGTAGCATAGTAAAACAAGAAACATATCCATAAACAATGTATCTCAACATATATCTCCTAATAAGAGCCAAAAAATGTAAATACAAAGTGAAGCACCTAGATACAATCTAATAACTCCACAAGCTCCTCAGTATCACAAAAAGCTACAAAAGCTCAAAACTCCCCCTAAAACAAAAATCTCCCCTACAAAACTCAAAACTCTCTCTACATGTACTCCCCCTTTTTGTGACGAATTGTCAAAGGGCACTCACTCATCATCAAAAGGAGGTGGAGGAGAATGACGAGAACTCGCCAGATCTGCTCGCAACGCACAAAGCTCATCAAGGATGTTCACCAAAAGCTGACCATGAGCCGCCTGAATGGTCATGACAGTGTCCAAAATCCGACGAAGGTCAGAAACATCATCAAAAGATGGAGGAACATCATCAACAGCAGCAATAGGATCATCAGACGTCTCAACTGCAGGAGCATCTGTAGAAGAAGAAGGGGGTGGAGTGACACCGAAAGACTCTACCCTAGGACGCTTAGAGCTAGCTCGAAGTTGAGCAGCCCTTTGCCTAAAAAAGGTAGCATCTATAGGAGCAATAATATGTACGGGCTCAGAAGCAAGAAAATCACCTAGACCTAGGTGAAGGAGAATCCTATGAATGAAAATAGGAAAGAATAAAGCATGAGCCGTAGAACTACTCCGATGAACCTCATTCAAAGAACAAAGAAACAGGTGTGGAAAACTGATAGGAGTATCAGTAACAAGAGCATACAAAAAGACACACTGCTCAATGGGAATAGTATGGAGATGAGAAATAGGCCATAAAGAATGACATGCTATCCTAAAGAAAAGATAGTAAAGCTCAGAGAGCTCAGCAGATGTGATCCGAGGATCAGAACCCCACTGGATAGAAGACCCAGTGATGTAAGACATGCCATCATCAAGAGGTGGAGACTCCTCATAAGGAAAGACGGGATGATCAACAATAGACACCCCTAGAGCAGCAGACACTACCAAAGGATTAATGCGATACTCTACACCTCGTAACCAAACCTTAACTAGAGTGTCATTATCATAGACATGGATAGAGAGGTTCGAATAAAACTCTCTAATCAAGGTAGCAGGAGGTGGATGCTCAAAATCTAGCAAAGATAACCAACTCCGACGCTCAAAGTTACGTCTCACCTCAAGATCAACCTCATCTAGAATGACCCTACGCTCACCCCAAATATGACGCCTAAGATTAAGGGTCTCATAGGTCTCTTGGTTCTTCTCACTAGGAAACCGATCACTATCAAATGAAGGTGAAGGGTCAGAAGTTCTATGGGCTCTAGTTTTCCTAGGCATGGTGCTAAGGACAGAAAAGAGAGAGACACAGAAAGAAGAGAGCAAAAACAAAAACCAAGGGCAGACTGCAAGTTAGCACAAAAAAAAAAATATATAGAAATTACAATTCTATATGATGCATGAACAAAATATGCAAATGATGCATGAACAAAATATGCAAATGATGCATGAACTAATGTAGTGACAAGTTCAAATATAATCCAAATTAACAAAATTGACTTGAGCATGAGATTTAAATTAAAAATACCCAATTTTGAAAAACCCAATTTTTTAAAACCCAATTAATTGATAAATTGATCAACACAACAGTTATATAACTCAATATAATGATCAAATTAATCAATCTAACAAGTCAATTTCATCAATTTACATTAATTTGAACAAAATCCCCAAATTCATCAATTTCGAGCCCTAGATTTTCAAATTTTCCACAAAGCATCAAAATAATCAAATTAAACTACTTGTAGTGCTTGTATATAGTGTCCCCATAAAAACCCATGATTAATTTGAGAGAGAAACACCCAAAATCAATTCCAAAATTACCAAAACTCTAAATGCCGAAAATAACCCAAAAATGCATGAAAAAATGCATGAAACTTGAAAATAAAAACAAAAGGAAGGGCAAAAGAGTCTTACCGGCCTTGGGAGAGAGAATTGATGCAAAAAGAACAGACGAAAACGACAAAAACAGCAAAAATTGCTTTGACCGGTTGGTAGAGAGAAAAAGGGATTTGAAAAGTTTTTGAAAAGTGAAGAATCACGTGAAGAAAAAACTTTTTAAAAAACACTCAGCCCGATTTTCGATCAATCAAAAAACAGATTTGATCGGTTGAAAATACCTTCGATTGATCCAAACCAATCAAGGACTGATCGAACCAACCAGAGACTTTTTTGAGATTTTAAAAACATTTTCGATCGGTCAAAAAATACTTTCGATCGATCGAAATTCTGGAAAAACAAATTTTTCAAAAACCAAGCAATTTTAGTGCCGAAAAACCACAACGCATTAGATTTTATGAATAGAATGCATGAGTATGAGATGAAATGTTTTCCAAAAAGACATGTTTTTAACCCAGATCTCTCAAAATAAGATTTTCTCTCAATATCCCTAAAAAAAAAAAAGCAAACATGTTCTGCATCAATTTCCAGAGATTTTCAAACTTGGTTGGTCAGACCAAAAACACACAATAACATGTACACAGTTTAGCAGAGAATAACTTGTGTAGTGTGTGCAACTAGCATAAGCCTGAGAAACATGTGAGGTGATATGCACATAGTAATTAATCACAGTTTCTACAAAATCCATCACATAAATTTAAAAGAGACTATCAATTAAATAGTTACATCATATAACTCTCACATCTCCTAGAATAAAAGCTTGCAATCATGTAAATTTCTTGATTTGCCTCAAAATTAATATGCAATTTAATTGATTAGAAACTTAATAGTAAAGTCGGGATAATGTACACACCAATTTTATTTGAATTGTGAGATTATTATAGCCCAATAATGTACACACCAATTTTAATAGAGGCTACACCTTATGTTCTTTTTGTGCATGTGCTACACTTTCTCGAGCACAAAATCTTACGATATGCACTAAGGTGTTCATGACTGGCTAATAAACAATGGTGAGATGGTTATTTATGCCTTTTTCAAAAAGTTCAAGTCCGACAATCAAAGACATAAGATTTCAAGATCAAGATTATGTGATCAACAAATATAGCATCTTCCCACACAACATGCAATACAAAACTTTTGCTAGTAAAGTGCAATGATAATAGTGCATCAAAGCTAAACAAGCTACATACATATGTTATGTAAAATTAGATTGACCAACCTTGTCTTCAAATTCAAGGAAAATATAGCAAAAACACAATTTGCAAATTTTTTTTTTTAATAAAAAGAAGCAAACAACCTAGAATGAAATGCATGAATGTTATGCAATGCAAACCCTAGAAACAAAGGTCACAAGAGATAGAGCAATAAAGCATAAGGACCATGTCAGATAGACTTAATTAGGTCGAGTCTTTTGCATCCAAAACTTTTTAGATGCAACTCTTGCATTGGAGTTATGATTCACATTAGAATTTTAAGCAACTCCAGGATTGGAATAAAGGTTTAAAACCTTTACCAATTCATCAATAAGTATCATAGGATCTTGTGCTTGAGGCACAGGTACTTTAGGTTTATTTGCTCACTTTGCAGCTTGCAACTTGAAACAATTTGGACGAA
This sequence comes from Lithocarpus polystachyus, assembly GCA_033629205.1. Taxonomy (NCBI): domain Eukaryota; kingdom Viridiplantae; phylum Streptophyta; class Magnoliopsida; order Fagales; family Fagaceae; genus Lithocarpus; species Lithocarpus polystachyus. The sequence goes on from CM066165.1 coordinate 36,852,580, forward strand.
TGTGTCCAGACTTTCCACAAAAATGACAAACTCATGCAGGCTTATCATGTAATTTGCCCTTAGAAGAAGTAGAAGCTCTAGAATGAGAAGCTTGAAGATCAACCCTAATCTTCCTAGGTGGAGTAACATCTACAGGTTTGACAGGTTCACTCACCAAAGGTTTGACAATCTCACTCTTAGGAGGTTCAGTAGAGGGTACAAATTTTGTGGAATTAGATTCAAGCACAGAGATGCTTTCCACAAAACCTAAGCCAGTTTTGTCAGAGGGAGACTTTTGAATACTCAACATGTGATCAAGTTTGGAGTTTGCAGACCTATTAGATTGTTCTCTAGCAACAGATAATTCAAGTTCCAAACATTTAACTTTATCAAGTAAAAGCATGTTCTCAGTTTTCACATTATTCAAAAGCTCATTTGCATCAAACAATTTCACAAGCAAATTTTTCTTATCAAGTTCAAGAGATGCAATTTTTTTTAAATCTAAATTAACATTCATAGCATCTGTTAGGTTCTAAGGATTAGGATCTAATGTATTTAGAACTTCAATTTGTATGTTGGCAAACCATGATAAAAAAAATGTTTAGTCGTGTGTTAGACTTGCTCAAAGTATGGGTCTTAATGTAAAGTTGGAATCGAGTTTTTATGCAGAATTACTATTAACTTTCTGTCAGACTCGATCGATCGAAAATTAGACTCGATCGATCGAAAATCGGGCAGATCGTTTTTCTACAGAAAATTTCAACTCAGCCCAAGTCCATTTAATGTATAGGGTTTTATGTTTTGCCCTAAGTATATAAGGGAAAACCCTAGCCACGTTTTTAGTGTTCTGAATACTGTGTTTGTGAATCTCATTGTGAGATCTAGAGGTGTTTACCTTCACATACACTTAGGGTTTACAAACTTGAGATTCATGTCAAGAGTTGTGTAGATCAATATAGTTGCAGAATCAAAAGAGCACAAAGATATACAAGCAGGTGCGCTTGTGGATTTGCTGAAGAATTCAAGAAAGAAGGAGTCCGTGGATCTCGGAGCTATCATGGGGTCATGGTAGTAAGTTTCCTACACTTGGGTAGCAATAAGATGTTAGTGGTCTAAGTCTTGTTGTGTAAACTTCGATTCTTTCATAGTGGATTCAGTTTACCTTGAGGATAGCTAGGTCAAATCCTCCCCAGGTTTTTACCGGTGTGGTTTCCTGGGTCATCATATCTTTGTGTTATTTAATTTCCGTTGCTTTGTTATTTTTGCTTATTTGTGTTAACCTAGATTTAATTAAATTACCTAAGTTAATCACTTGGCTAATTCACTAGGTTAATCTGTTTGGGTTTATGGGGTCTAAACGAACTGACAGCATCCTTTGCAGCAACTTTGCAAAGTTTATTATAAGTTTCCTGTGAATTTGCATCTTCAAAGAATTCCCCATCAGAAGGGTTCTCTTTAACAGACACGCTTTCATTAACTACAGTAGTAGCAGTGAAAGCAATAAAATTTCCATCCTCATCACTAGCGGATTCATTCTCAGAAACTTCATCATCACTAAGGGTTACAGCCATAGCCTTACCTTAGACTTCAAGTATGTTAGACATTCAGATTTCATATGCCCATACCCTTGACATCCATAACATTTTTGTCCCATAGAATTACTAGAAGGTTGACCTACTTTTTCTTTAGGTTTTTCAGTGTTATTAAACTTAGTGGGATCATTCCTCCTAAAATTTCTAGGTTCAGCAGTGTTCTTGCCTCTTGCCCTTTTGTTATTGTTCCTAAGAAAGTTTCTAAAGTTCTTGGCAAGATAGACAATCTCTGTAGCAGAGAATTCATCATCAAATCCACCATCCTCAACATCATCAACAGACTTAAGAGCCATTGATTTGGATTTGTTTGTCTTGGGTAGGTCCAACTCATAGGACTGAAGAGATCATAAAAGTTCATCAACAGGGATGGAGTCCACATCCTTGCTTTTAGTGATGGCAGTCACTTTGGGTCTAAAGTCCTCAGTCAAAGATCTAAGAATCTTCCTAACAATTTTAGGTTGATCATAGATTATACCCAAATTATATGCAGAATTAACAATATCATGCAATTTAGCATAGAACTCATCAAAAGATTCATCATCATTCATTCTAATGCTTTCAAATCTAGTAGTTAATTGCTGCAACTTATTAATCTTAACTGCCTCTGTGCCTTCATGCACAGTCTGGAGGATATTCCAAGCAGTATGAGCAACCTCAAACATTAGAGATTCTTTTAAATCCCTCCATGGAAACAGCATTGAAAATAACATTCATAGCCTTGCTATTGAAAGCAGCTGCCTCCTTTTGAGAAGTTTGCCACTCACTCACAGGAGTAGTGGGCTTCTCCCATCCGTACTCAACGGAGTTCCATACTCTCTCATCAATAGATTTCAGGAATGCTTTCATCCTTACTTTCTAATATGCATAATTGTTCCCATCAAAATGAGGTGGAATAACAAGAGAGTGTCTGTGTTCCATGACAACAGGGGTCAAGGATCAGCTCAAAGATCAAAGGATCAAAAACAAAAGCTACCCGCTCTGATACCACTTGTAAGTTCGTTTAGACCCCTTAAACCCAAACAGATTAACCAAGAGAATTAGCCAAGTGATTAACTTAGGTAATTTAAACAGATCTAGGTTAAACACAAATAATAAAGCAGCGGAAAATAAAGAACACAAAGATTTGATGACCCAGGAAACCACACCGGTAAAAACCTGGGGAGGATTTAACCTAACTATCCTCAAGGTAAAACAAATTCACTATGAAAGAATCGAAGTTTACACAATAGCGACTTAGACCACTAACATCCTATTGCTACCCAGTGTAGGAAACTTACTACCACGACCACGTGACAGCTCCGAGACCACAGACTCCTTCTTTCCTTGAATTCTTCAGCAAAGCACAAGCAACACCTGCTTGTATATCTTGAAGATCTTTTGTTCTGCAACTGTATGATTTACTAATCTCTTGACATGAATCTTGAGTTTGGAAACCCTAAATGTATGTGAAGGTAAACACCTCTAAATCTCACAATAAGATTCACAAACACAGCATTCAGAACTCTAAAAACGTGGCTAGGATTTTCCCTTATATACTTAGGGCAAACATAAAACCCTATACATTAAATGGGCTTGGGCTGAGTTGGGAATTTCCTGCAGAAAAACGTTCTGCACGATTTTCGATCGGTCGAGTCTAATTCTCGATCGATCGAGTCAGGCAGAAAGTGCACAGTGAATTCTGCATTCAACTCGATTCCAACTTTACATAAAAAGCCATACTTTGAGCAAGTCTAACACAAGACTAAAGATATTTTTGATCATGGTTTGCCAACATTACAAATTGAAGTTTTAATACATTAGTTCCTAATTCTTAGAACCTAACAGATTGTTTTTGGAAGCCTTTAGTAAGGAGATCTACTTATGTTTGTAATCTATAATATATATATATATATATATATATATATATATATATATTCATGTCAACTTTGAACAGACTATTTTACTCATTACTCATGAAATATCATGAAAATCCCATAATCTCATAATATGGTGAATTGAATGTAGTAACACTGGGTATACATCAACTTATGACTTATGCGACAACGTCAATTGCTAATGCAAGTAATTTTCTTTATGAGAAGAGCTAATGCAGTAATTTGAAAGTAGTGCTGAAGTGGGTCAACTTTCAATGTTAGAATAATTGAAGCCTGGGCTCAGACGGGGGAATCTAGTAGTGGAGGTTTTGGAAAATTGGTAAATATTAGTATTATTATGGAGCACTAACTTTGGTAAAAGTCCGTTATAGTTATTGATTTGAGTAAATACTTTTTTGGGCAACAATTTTAAGTCAAGATTGATTATCGAAAAAATCAACTTTCAAGGTTAGAATGATTGAAGCCGGGGCTCAGATGGGAAATCTAGTGGTGGAGGTTTTGAAAATTTGGTAAATATTAGTAGTATGGAGCACTAGCTTTGGAAAAAGTCCATTATAGTTATTGATTTGAGTAGACTTTTTTGGGCAACAATTTTAAGTCAAGACTTACAACTTACCTTTATATATAAACGTAAGTTGTAAGTCTTATAGAGCTAGAATAATTGTTTCTCAAAAAAAAAAAAAAAAAATAGTTAGAATAATTGAAGCCTGGGCTCAGATGGGAAAGTTAGTGGTGGAGGTTTTGAAAAATTGGTAAATATTAGTAGTATGGAGCACTAACTTTGGTCAAAGTCCATTATAGTTATTGATTTGGGTAAAGACTTTTTTGGGCAACAGTTTTAAGTCAAGACTTAAGGAATACGTTTATATTACTATAATGAGTCTTATTAAGGGTATTTTTAAGGAATTTGTTAATGAACTGTGTGATTTAGAAAATATTTTAGAAAATTTTTATGGGAAAGAAAAAGTAATTAATTATTTTGATTTTTTTTATATTTCTTATGAAAATAGTATCAAAATTTTTCTAAAATTGACTATTAAAAAATTCACTAAATGCACCTGTTAACGAGACTCTAATAATAATTTTAAGGGGTCTAATGCCAAGAGTTTTAAAGTTTAATTGGTTAATGTTAAAAGGTTTATTTTGTTATGTACATTAAGGGTTATAATTCTTTAACCCTCGACTAGCGAATTGTCATAAAAAAATTTTCTCAAAAATAACAACCTCATTTTCTTTATGTTTTTTTTTGTTTGTTAAAATTATATTATGAGTATCGTTTCAGATCCTATTTCAGTTTATCCATTGGAATGAAACTATATTATGAATACCATTTTAGATCCTATTTCAGTTTATCTCAAAGGGGTGATGAGTTATCTTGCCTTTGAACTCAAGCAATGCTAACTAGTATGTTTAATTTTTGTAGTTGGGACCTTAGGACTTTTTTCTCTTCAATAAGTCTAGTTAGCCTCATCCAAATAACAATTATCCAACCCAAAAACTTAAAAAAAATAATAAAAACATTTACAAGTATTTTTACAAAAAAAAAAAAAAAAAACTATTTTACCACCAAATAACCAAAAAATCATGGGCTATTGGAAAAGTTAAAACTAAATTTTTTACAACTACAGTAAATCAGTATGCCAAGTAGTCTATAACAAATTGTTAAAATAAAATACAATATTTTATTTTAACAACTTGCTAAAATATATATATATATATATATATATGCATTTTCAGCTAAAATCAAGTAGAGTGGTATTCTCGTAAAGTTTGAGCCCTACCAACTGTTACGTCTCCTCATTTGGTGAAATGTGAAAATGTTGTGAACATATCATTTTTTTTTAAAATTGGGGTGCTGAAATAGAAGGGAAAAAAAAAAAGTGGCAAATCGGCAACGCCTTTGCCGAAATAGTGGGAAACAATTTGCCCTTTCTTTTTTTTTTTTTCCTTCTATTTCGGCACCACAATTTTTTTTTTTTTTTAAGAAATGATACATCCACAATATTTTTACAATAAATCCTAAGTGATAGGTTGTTACTGATTGTTATTATAAGGGCAAAAAAATAATCTTAGTGTTAGGTTCAAATTTGAATCAATAACAACTAACCACTTGTAATTTGTTGTGAAAAATGTTGTGGACGTAGCATATTTTTTTTCTCCATTTTCGGCAATGCCATTGCCACAATTGGTCTCCATTTTGAGCACGGGTAGAAAAAGAATTTCGGTAATCTCATTACCGAAATTCAATTTTTTCTTTCCCCTGACACATTCTACTTTTTCTTGCAATTTCAGTAACATCATTTCTGAAATTCAGTCTCTATTCTTATTTTGACAAATAACTTTAAACAATACCTATAACGTCAATAAGCTTCGTTTTTAGCAATTTCAACAAAAGACTAAGAAGAACTGGGTTCAGATATTCACATTGTGAGGGAAAAAAAAAAAGTCACAAGCTAGTACTCTGTCATTCTTTAATGGTGGATAGCTTTCATGGGTCAAAATCAAGTTTTTTTCGTTTCTCACTCTCTCTTTCTCTCTCTCTCTCTCTTTTACTGTATGTTTTTCTTTTGGGTTCAAAATTGAATTTGGTCTGGCATTCACATGTTAGATACTGGTGGAGTACTAAAGGATTGGGTATGGGTTTTGGGTTTGCTTTAAAGTTTGAGAACTGAGAGGACTGAGCATGAATGTGTATATACATGAATGAGTCCACAGTACTGCTTTCTCTGCTACATACTACTATTGCTTTGCTGCTGCTATGCTATGCTGGCTCGCTGAGCCAATCTGCATTCACGAAGATGCTTGATTTTTAGGGCTTTGGGTTTGGTTCTGCAAAAGTTACCAAAGTGTGGATTTGGGTGAAGGTCAAATAGACAAGGCTTGAGGCCTGACAAGTTCTCAAATATCACATGTGGTGTTTTCCTTGTCTTGAAAGAAAACAGGAAAAGGCTTTTCTCCAGTGAGGTCTAGAGAGGAAGATGAGGAGCTTCAAAGAAGCACAAAGAAAGTTAAGGAGGCCCATCGTGGGAAAACTGTGCAGGACCCCCACGGCCTAGGCACTGGAGGAAGGGGTTTTTCATACAAAAAAACACTGCTTGGAGAGCTACCTGGTGCGTTCGAACAAGCTTTTGACTTCAATCATGAGATGGAGTTTGATGCTACATCTGATGACGAGTTTGAGAACCTTCCACCGGGGGAAGTGGCTGTTAAGCTCTCTGGGGAAAGGAAGAATAAAATCAGAGCCTCGTGGTCTAGAGCTTTGATTGTAAAAGTTTTTGGTAAGTCTGTGGGCTTTCATTTCCTACACTCAAAACTGACCAGCATGTGGAAACCTTCAGGGAAGATGGACTGTATCGACCTAGGATATGGTTTTTTCCTTGTGAAGTTCGCCTTCATGGAGGATCATGCTAGAGTCTTTAAGGGTGGTCCTTGGTTCGTGGGGGGTCATTACCTATCCATTAGAGGATGGGAACCAAACTTTAGGCCAGAGAATGCAAATCTCTCTTCTGTAGCTGTTTGGGTACGTTTGCCGGGCTTGCCCATTGAGTACTATGAGTTATCGGTCCTAAAGGATATAGGGAAAGCGATTGGGCCAGTTTTACGTATTGACATTCACACCGCTTCGGAGACCAGAGGCCGTTTTGCGCGGCTTTGTGTCCAAGTGAATTTTGATGAGCCGATTGTTAAGCTTGTTAAAGTTGGTGGTATTGATCAACCTGTGCAGTATGAGGGCATTAGTTCTCTTTGTTTTTCTTGTGGTAGAGTTGGTCACAAGGCAGAAGGTTGTCCTTACACTACAAGATTACCGGAGAAACCTGCTATGGTGGAGACCAGTGATGAAGGTCCGACGAGCCAGGAATCGCGGGAAAAAGACGAATTTGAACCAAGCGCTTTTGGGCCCTGGGTGCTGGTAGCACGAAAAAGGAAACAAAGCAGGCACGCGGTGAAAGTTAACCAAAATGAAGCTTCTTTGGGACTGCCTTCCCAAAGCCCAACAAAGCCCAATAGGACATTGAGCCCACCAAGCCGATCCTTGCAGGTTGAGGCTGACCCACCTGCTGTTTTTTCTCACGACAGCGACGTGACTGGTGGTAGTGCGATCTGTGCAGATCGCATTATCGAAGTTCCTATGGGGCCTAAATCAAAGTCTACACACGCTAACTCCAAGGACTTGAATCCGAGATCTTTGCTGAATGGGAAAAAGGGTATGGCTCAATCTGGGAAGAGTGTGACTAGAAAAAAAAATTCGTCTGAATGGAAGGTCATCAAAAATATGGAACCAGAGATCACTAAGCAGAAGAGTAATCGGGGTGGCTTTAGCTTCAACGGTGCAAGTGTGGAAATTAAAGAGTTTAAAGCTGGAGGTTCGTCTGAGCTAGTAGGTGCTTGCCTCAATTCCGTTCCTCATCATTTGGGTGCTGATTCGGAGAAGATGGCAGCAGTGGAAGAAGTGGTTATGAACGTGGAATCTGGGGTTTGCTTTAAGGTTGACGATTATAAGAACAATATTGTCACGCCTCAGGAGGTGGATAGACCACCGACCGTGGAAACTTCAACTAACAAGCACGATGAGGGTCTCAATCAATCTTCATCTATGGATATTGAGATTCGAAATATTTCTACAGCAAATTTGAAGAGAATCGATCCCAAGATTCGTTCTAAGAATGCAGACAGAGTTGGTGAGGCTCTGCTTCCCGAGATGGATGATGCTGTGGAACCTGGGATTTCTTCCAATCATCAAAGGGTTGATCTAACCCAGTCTAAAAGAGATATGCATGTGGACAAGGGAGGTGATGTTTCTAATCATCTTCTGTAATGTTTCCATTTTGTTCCTTCATATTTTTAGATTAATTATGAATTTGCTTATTTGGAATTGTAGGGGTGCTAGCAACCCCAACTTCTGTAATAATGTGAGTGATATGATTCGTAGGCATTGTCCTGCTATTATGATCATTAGCGAAACTAAACTTTGTGATGACAGAGCTCAAAGAATTATAGACAGGCTTCCTCTGGATGGAGCAATTGTAGCTAATTCTTTTGGGCGATCTGGCGGATTGTGGCTTCTCCGGGATTCTGATCAAGTGGAATTATCCGAGTTGTCGTCTACTGAGCAAGAGATTCACGCTCTTGTCTCATCTACAGCTCATCCTCCCTGGCTTCTCTCTGCCATTTACGCCAGTCCTAGATTGGCTGAGCGTAGACTGCTTTGGGATAATTTAGAAACTGTAGCTGGTCTTCATTCCCTGCCTTGGGTCATTGCAGGAGATTTCAACGAGGTTTTGATGAATGAGGATAAATTTGGTGGAAATGTTGTCAGTATAAGCAGAGCGCTCCGATTCCAGGAATGTCTAAATGTGTGTAATATGATTGATATTGGTTTTGCGGGGCCTCGTTTCACCTGGTCTAATCACAGACCATTGACTCAGTTGGTCCAAGAACGTAGAGACAGGGTATTTGTTAATCCGGTTTGGAATAACCTTCACCCGGAAGCGGCTGTTCTTCATTTGGAGAAAACCCACTCAGACCACTGCCCAATCAAGTTGCTGTTTAATAGACCTCAAGACACCCGTGCCCCTAGGCCTTTTCGATTTCAACCCATGTGGCTCTCTCACCCTTCCTTCCCTGGTGTTGTCCGCGATGCTTGGAACAGCCCTTCTTCCTTGCATCAGGCTGTTAAGTCCTTCTCTGAGAAAGCAAGGATTTGGAATAGAGATCATTTTGGCAATCTTTTTCAGAGAAAAAAAAGGGTTCTTGCCAGGCTTAAGGGCATTCAAGAGAGTCTGGTAGCTAGTCCGAGTAATCACCTTATCAACTTAGAGAAGATGTTAAGAAGTGAATTTGTAGAGGTTGCCAAACTTGAGGAAGAATTTTGGGCGATGAAATCCCGGATTCTCTGGCTTGTTGAGGGGGACAGGAATACTTCCTTTTATCACACTGCAGCTTTGGTTCGTAGGAGAAGAAATCGCATTGTGTGTATGAAAGACAGGATGGGAAATTGGATCAATGGGGACAGAGAAATTTCAGAATTCATTAGAGAGGGTTTTTCGGACCTCTTCACTTCTGGCCTTACTGTCTCCCCCTTGGCTAAATGGACCCCCCCTGCTGGCACACCCGTATTAAAGAGGAGGATGCCATAAAAATTGACAAACCAGTTACTGATGCTGAAATTAAAGCCAGTCTGTGGGCGCTCAAACCTTTTAAAGCGCCTGGTCCAGATGGCCTTCACGCTGGGTTCTTTCAACGGTTTTGGCTACTAGTTGGTGAATCGGTTAAAAAAGAAATCAAGCTCATATTCATGTCAAGGGCTGTTCCTGAGTATCTTAACAAGACCCTCATCTCTCTTATCCCTAAAAGCAGAAACCCAGAGACTTTGAATAACTATCGCCCCATTAGTCTTTGTAACACCGTTTACAAGATGGTGTCCAAAATCATTGTGGCTCGGATTAGGCCATTACTGCCAGAATTAATTTCGCCCTTACAATCAGCTTTTGTTCCGGGGAGGCAAGGGGTGGATAATGCGATTATCGTCCAAGAGTTGATCCACACCATGGAAAAGAAAAAAGGTCGGGGTGGTGTAATGGCAATAAAGCTGGATTTAGAGAAAGCTTATGATCGGTTGGAGTGGAGCTTTGTTAGAGATACTCTGCACCTCTACAAATTCCCAAGCCGCCTTATTTCTTTGATTATGAGCTGCGTGTCGTCATCATCTATTTCTATCCTTGTTAATGGTGGAGCTCTTGAGCCATTCTACCCGTCTCGAGGAATCCGACAAGGTGACCTCCTTTCCCCGTATCTCTTTATCTTATGCATGGAAGTCCTTGGGGCCCTAATAGAGGAGAAATGCAGAGCTAAGCTCTGGAATCCTGTCAAAGCTTCTCAGGGTGGTCCGAATTTCTCTCATGTGTTCTTTGCGGATGACCTCATGCTTTTTGCAAAAGCTGATAGGAAGAATTGCATGGCTATTAAGGAGGTGCTAGACTCCTTTTGTGAGCTATCGGGGCAGAAAATCAGCAATGAAAAGTCCCGGGTCTATTTTTCTCCGAACGTTGGTCCTGATATGAGATCTGAGTTGTGTGAGATCCTGGGATTTCGCTCCACTCCCACTCTTGGGAAATACTTGGGTTTTCCCATAAAGCATTCAGGTACACCCCAGGATTTTGGGCACATTCTGGACCGTATTAAAAGCAAGTTGGCTGGTTGGAAGGCAAACCTTTTATCTCTTGCTGGTAGAGTCGTCCTAACTCAATCGGTGACTTCGACAATCCCAAATTACACGATGCAATGTGTGGCTCTCCCATCCAAAATTCTCCAAGGAATTGACAGGATTAGCCGAAATTTCTTATGGGGTTCGTCGGAAAATAAGAAAAAGCTCCACCTTATTAGTTGGGAGAAGGTTACAAAATCTAAGGAAGAAGGGGGTCTCGGAATTCAAGCGGCCAAACCAAAAAACACTGCTCTTTTAGCTAAATTGAACTGGAGGTTTAATTCTGAAAAATCTTCCCTTTGGGTCAGAGTCCTTTCCAAGAAATACCACAAGCAGAGGCGTGTTTTTAGAATTCCAACTAGATCGTCCCTGTGTTCCTCTAACTGGACAGCTCTTAAAAAAGGAAATGAAACTTTCAGCAAAGGCACCAAGTGGGTCCCAGGAAGGGATAGTAGCTTATCTTTCTGGTTCGACAAATGGATGGACAAAGGTACTCTTCGAGGTCTTATCTTTGGCCCTCTGAATAAGGATGAAGAGAATATAAAACTTAAGGATGTTGTTGGGTATGTTGGTTGGAATTTGGAGCATATATCTTTCTCTTTCCCGGCCTCCATTCTTTTGGAGATGAAGGCAACCCCCCTTTCTTTCTCTGGCTCAGATGATGATAGACTTACCTGGCACTATTCTCCAAATGGAGAGTTTAAGCTGAAAGGAGCATACCAATTGGCAATTAAGGAGGATGACAATTGGGGTAAATGTATGGTCCCAGGAGCTTGGGTGTGGAAGATTTTAGCCCTTCCAAAAGTCAAGCATTTTCTTTGGCAATGCTGCCATAATAGTATTGCTGTGAAAGTAATCCTTAAGGCGAGGGGTTTGGGTATTTCTCCAGATTGCCCTGTGTGTAATTCTGAGCCAGAAACCATTATTCATGCCTTGAGAGATTGTCCCAAAGCTAAGTGTTTCTGGAATTCTTTGCTGCCTCCCTTTTCTCTGAATATCTTTTATGGAATGCCTCTTGTTGAGTGGTTGAAAATCAACAGCAGAAGCGCTCGGATTAGTGCTATTTCTGAGATGGAATGGGGTACAATTTCTCCTATGGCTGTGTGGATTCTCTGGCTCCACCGAAATAGAATTGTGTTTGGAAATACAGGGCTACAACGAAGTCTTTTGGATGAAACTTTGGCTAGAGCAGCAGAGGTAGCCTATTTGGTTAGTAATGGGAATCAAAACACAATTAGAAACAAAATTCAGGTGAAGTGGCTGAATCCCCCAAGTAATTGGTTCAAATTAAATTCTGATGGTTCGGCAAGGGGAAATCCAGGTTTGGCTGGCGGTGGAGGGCTTATTCGTAATGAGAAGGGCGAGTGGGTGAAGGGGTATGCCCGAGCCATTGGTATCACTTCTAGTGTTGCTGCGGAGCTTTGGGCCTTACGGGATGGCATTCGTCTTTGTATTGCTCTTAAGCTTCCAGCTGTGGAGATAGAGTTGGATGCCAAGGTGGTCATTGATTTAGTGAGGAACGAGTCCAACAACCTGAACAGTCTTGATGCGCTTGTGGCTGATTGCAAAGAAGGGCTGAAGAAGATTCCTAATGTTAGTATCCGGCACTGCTTCAGAGAAGCCAATAAGTGTGCAGATAACTTAGCTAAGCGAGGTGCGCTGTTGGACCAAGATTTTGTTGTTTTTATCCACCCTCCTTCTGAGGTGGAGCTGCTTATTAGACTAGATGCCATGGGCACAATGTATGACCGGTTTGTTACCTCCTCTTCTGAGGTTTTTTAGTTTGTTAATGAAATTCCTTTTTACCAAAAAAAAAAGAAAAAGAAAATTAATGGTAGCAGGTGGCAGAAAAAGAAAAAAGAAAAAAAGGGAAAAAAGAAAAGAAAAGAAGACCGTATAGAAGAAGATGGGTTCAGGAAATTCTGCAGTAGTGCCAGCCTTAAACCTTGTTAGGAAGTCAGTAAGAAACAAAAAGTAGAAAAAAAGAAAAACAATGTACACGATTTTGTAAAGCTTGAGTGTAGTACTCTAGACTCGAGTATTATTTAAAATTTGATTTTGTAAAATTTGAATATTAAAAAAATAATAAATTATTAAATATTTTTAAAATAGTATTAATTTGTCATAAATTTTATCAAAATATGATATTTGGCTATTTTTACCGACGAATTTTCCCTTCACGTGTTTCAAGTTTTAAAGGTGGAATAGCATTTTTTCTGCTATTATCTTTGTGATGTCCCAAGCGAACAGCAGTGCAGTTTGAAAAAGTTTGTAAGAAATTATTAAAGGAATTTCACTGCAGGGACCCATGCTAGAAAAACTGGTATAATTATAGAAGATTGGGCCCTAGTTCTTATCTTGGGGTTTTCTAATACTTTTTCGCGAACGAGTTCGGTCCTTACGTTATCTTGTTCATAATTCCACGTGAAAAGAGACACAGAATTGACTGTCTTTTGGGTCAACTAGGAAGGAATAAAGTGTTTCCTCAAATTAGTTTAAAGATATATTTTACAGAGCTTTCATACATTTTTATATTAAGTGTGAATTTTAAAAATTTAACCGTTAAATTATATGTTCTTATTATATTCTTTATGCATGTAAAATTTTAAGAAGATCAAATATTAATTGCTATCTCATCAAACAAATGTTAAAATTTCAAATTTTTATGATTTAAAATTATGTATAAAAAATAAGTTTATTGATCGAATAGTAAATAATATCTAATTTGAACGAAATTTGATATGCATGTTAAGAACATAAGGAACATAAAATTCAACAGTTAAATTTTTAAAATCCACACAAAGAGAAACCCACACCTGGAAGAATAAGAAACAAAACTGAAAGCCAATGAGAAAAAAAAATTTAGATACGTCAACAATTATGGCTGTGTGAGTGTGGTGTATCTTAGATGGTACTTGAGTGTTCTAAACTAGAGTAACACATAACATAGAACTCAATTTTCTTAAACTCGAGTTTCATGTCAAACTTAAATTTAAAAAAAAGTAATATATTACTAGATATTTCTTAAACAATTGATAAAATACTAATAATTTTAAAAAATAGTAATATTTGGCTATTTTTACCCCCGCATGGCGCCAACGGCTATTTCCGGTACAGAGGAATTCATTTGAATAAAGCAACGAATTAAACAGTGATCCCTGGCGTGAAGCATTTACTCCATTTAATGAAGATCTGCTGGCGCCAACAACTCTTTCCGGTGCAAAGGACTTCAGTGAATAAAGCAACCAATAAGCAATTAATGTTTGCGCGTTGCATTTACTGTATTTAATGAAAAGTTTAAATGGCGCCAACGGCTTTTTCTGGACCATCTGAACCTGACTTTTGAAACTGCGTGAAGTAAAGTCATACATCTAGAGCATTAATTGTGATAGCAAAAGACGAAGAAAAAAAAAAACCCAAAACACTTCATTGTTTTCTTGAACTTTTCACGTAACAGAGTAAGAGCATCTACATTAGATGGGCTAAATGTTATATGTAAGCCCATTTTATCATTGAAGTCTGTTAGAAATACTGAATAATTGTATCGTATTTCTCAATCAAAGAATATACATGAGTGCCTATATATATAAGAGGCATATGAGTACAGTACAAGTAAGAATGTAGTACAAGAATGTATGCTATACAAGTAATCTAGTTGGGCCTAAAGCCCACAACACTATACACATTAACAACCCCCCTTAAACTCAAGGTGAATGTGAGACCAACTTGAGGTTGTCAACTAAAGTACGAAGGCATCTCTTAGGATGTGACTTGGTGAAGATATCTGCAAGTTGATCTTTAGAGGAGACTTAGATTAGCTTGAGGGCACCATGGACAAGATGATAACGGATAAAACGACAATCAATCTCGATGTGGATAAAACGACAATCAATCTCAATGTGTTTAGTCCGTTCATGGAAGACATCATTGTGAGTAATATGAATGGCACTCCGGTTGTCACAATAAAGAGAAGTAACAGAGGATGTAGACACACCTAAGTCTTTGAGAAGCTATGGTAGCCAAAGGAGCTCAGATGTGGTATTAGCAAGGGCACGATATTCTGCTTCAGTACTGGAGCGAGACACATGAGTTTGTTTCTTGCTTCGCCAAGAAATCAGAGAAGAACCAAGAAGAAAACAATAACCAGTGGTGGACCTACGATTAGTGGGATCTCCTGCCCAATCAACATCAGAAAATGCACGGAGATAAGAGGAGACTAAGCAGAGTAGAAAAGACCATGGAAGAGAGTGCCCTTTAAGTATCGAAAAATGTGCAGAACAGTAGCATAGTGAGCTGATCGTGGAGCAAACAGATACTGGCTCACCTGGTGAACAGCATAGGAAATGTCTGGACGAGTGACAGTGAGATAAACTAGGCTGCCAACCAAGTGTCTGTAAAGAGAGGGATTAGACAATAGTTTCCCTCCTGAGGGAGTCATATGCACATTAAGCTCAACTGGAATATCAACAGTCTTGCTATCAGTGAGTCTAGCTCGAGACAAAAGTTCATAGTCATACTTGGCTTAAGTAATATAAAGTCCATCTGTAGAATGAGTGATTTCAAGACCCAAGAAGTAGCTAAGATGTCCAAGATCTTTCATCTTAAATTGTTGACTGAGAAAATTCTTGAGTTCTTGAATGCCACTGAAGTCATCACCAGTTATGATCATATCATCCACATACAGGAGAAGTAAAATAGTGCCTTTGTCAATGCGACGAAGAAATAAGGCAAAATCATGATGACTGGCCATGTAACCCAAGTGAGAGATGGTAGAGCTGAATTTGGCAAACCAAGCTCGTGGAGCTTATTTAAGGCCATAAAGTGCACGTCGAAGGTGACAACCTTGTTTGATTCAACAGAGAGACTAGGAGGAGGTTGCATATAAACTTCTTCACTTAAATCCCCATTAAGGAATGCATTTTTAACATCCATCTGGAAAATGTCCCATTTACTAGTAGCAGCAACAGCTAAGAGACACGAACAAATGAGATAAGAGCAACCGGAGTAAAGGTTTCTTCATAATTAATCCCATACTCCTGTGTAAAGCCTTTTGCAACAAGACGAGCTTTGTAGCGCTCAATGGACCCATCAGAGCGAGTCTTAATCTTGTAGATCCACTTACAACCAATCACAGATTTCCCAAGGGGGAGAGTCACTAAATCCCAAGTATGGGTTTTAAATAATGCATCAAGTTCCTCTTTCATTGCAATCTACCATAAAGGGTCAGTGAAAGCCTCACGATAAGTGTGAGGCTCGTGTAGTGTAGCAAGGGCAGTGTAATGATGATAGTCAAGTAAATGTGCAGGAATGGATCTTACCCGAGTTGAGTGATGAGGTGGAATGTCTTGTGCAAGATCTTTAGGCGGAGCAGGAGTAGGAGCAAGGGACCCAAGCTCAAGGTTGGGGTTGGGTAGCTTGTCTTCAACTTGTTCATCTTCCACCTGTTCATTAAAGGGTGACTAGGAAAGGGATCAATGATAGCTGGTGGTTGGACAGAGAAGTCTACATGAGAATCAAGAGCAACTATAGGAGGATTAGGAGCAGCTACAGAAGGAATATGTGCCTCATCTGGAAAAAGATCTAAGACAGGGGAGGAAGATAGGGAGGCACGGAAGTGAGAGAGCTCGACAAAGAGACGATGTTCCCAAAAGACAACATTGCAGGAGACACGAAGACGATGAGAAACAGGATCATAACACTAATACCCCTTTTGAGTTTCGCCATAGCCAAGAAAACAACAAAGCCTTGACCGAGGCTTAAGTTTGTTATGCTCATGTGGCTGAAGAAGAACGAAACAGGCAGAACCGAAGGAACGAAGGTGATGATAATCTGGTGATGACCCAAAAAGGCGCTCATATGGAGTTTGATTTTGGATGACAGGACTGGGAATGCGATTAATAGCATGAACAGCAAAAAGTGCAGCTTCGCCCCAAAAAGGAGCAGGAACTTTGATACACCATGTTGAATATGCTAGTATAGATGTGGAAGCGAAAGTATAAAGTATAGAACACAATAACAAACGAGGGTTACGTGGTTCAGCCTAATGGCCTACAGCAATGGAGGAAACCCTAAAGGGCTACATCAATAATATATTAGAGTGTAGTACAAATCCTGTGTTACATTAAATCATAACATGTGTATATATAGTAAATTAAACCCTAGACTAATAGACTTTTAGTACAAGTAGGAGACTTGACTTGCACACAAAGTAGAATTAGGCTTGGGCCTATGCTAATGGGCTAATATATCTCTAACACCCCCTTTCAAACTCAAGATCGAAGCTTGATGAAATCTTGAGATTTGATAAGGTTGAGAAGATCCTTTGAATGAAGTTTGGCTCTGTGACGGTAGTTTAAGGAAGGCAATAGTCTTGCAGTGTTGATGCGACTTCTAATGGTGGCATGACTATACCGAAGAGTTGTGACGACAGTAGTAGGAAGCCAAAGCAGATGAACACAGCAAAAAAACTCTAAGGAAGACAAAGATTGCTCTTAATTATACCGCAAGGACAGAAAACCATGGCTACAAAAAGGTGGCTCTGATACCATGTTAGAAATACTGAATAATTATATTGTATTTCTCAATCAAAGAATATACATGAGTGCCTATATATATAGGAGGCATATGAGTGCAGTACAAGTAAAAGTGTAGTACAAGAATGTGTGCTATACAAGTAATCTAGTTGGGCCTAAAGCCCACAACACTATACACATTAACAAAGTCTAAAAGAGCTACTTTAGCAGAACTTGTAAAGTTCAAGTATTGCAAAAATATTTACAATTGCGCTATAGTGTGATTCTATATTTAGAATCATACTATAGCTCAATTGTAAAAAATATATCAATATTTTATTAAAAAAACTCGAGCTTGATAAGCTTGAGTACCATGGAAGAAAAAAGAATTCAAGTTTTTTATTTACAAAGAACTCGAGCTTAGTAAGCTCGAGTATTGTGTTGCATGGAACTCGAGTTTACCAAGCTCGAGTTCCATGTGGCATTTCTTCAATAAAAAGGTCCACGTCAGCACAATTTTTTTTTTTTTATGAAACTCGAGTGTTTAAAACTCGATTTACACAGCAAACTCAAGTTTCATGAACTCTGGTTTTAAAAAAGTGGTATATTGCTACTTATTTTGCAAACAGTGGTATGTTGCTAATAATTTCCGCAAAAAGTGGTAAATGGCCGATTTGGCCACATGTAAGCGCAAGTGTACAACCCACTAATCCAAAATGACTTACGTGAGCTTGATTGGGTTAGTCTCTTCACATGCAATGGGTTGGGTCAGGCTGAGAATTTCTCAACCTGACCTTGGGTTGAGAAAATCCTCCAACTCAATCCAAACACACCTACAGTTATAGCTTATCCAATCAAGAAATCGTTTTGGATCAACTTCGTTTCTGCCTGAATAGGCCAACATGGGCATGATTCGAGCACAACTTGAAAGAAAAGAAACGAGACCCACCAATCTATTAAATGGAGGAAGGTTGATAGTAATCTTTTTGAATAACTTAGGGACTTAGGGAAGCATGAAAGGTCAAAGAAACCACCCAAGCAACATTGAAATTTAATTATTGGAAAAGAAAACTGTTACCAAAAGTATTCTCTATTCTCCATTTTAAGAAGCTAAATTTTTTAGTAACAAGCAGCTCTGCACTATACAATACTTTTGGTTTGGTCATTCGCACTAGAGCACTGGATGGAATAACTCTTAACAAAAAGAATGGCATTCTTATATAGTAAAAGAGAGATGCAAGAATACAGGAACTAAGGAATTTCGTACATAGGTGTCATGATGGACAATACATATAAAAGAAGTTAGATACATGAATTATTACATCAGGAGTCCTGGCAAAGTAATTTTTATTTTTTGTTCAAGTGACAGGAACCATGTGTAAAGGAATTAATAAAATTCTCAAGAAAGAAACTGATTTTTGTGTGGTTCTTTCACTAGCAATATCCTGAACTCAAGCTTCAAGTCCTGGCAGCTAAGAGGGCCATGCCACTTGAGTTTCAACCTGAATAAAAAAGAAAGATAAGCAAAGCAAATTCAATTGTGTTACACATTTACAAATTACAGTCCCCGTATTTCTTGTGTCTTTAATTATATTAAAAAACTAAATACTACTTTAGTCACTGACTTTGGTGCTAACCAAACAGCAGGATCTAAACTTTTTATTGCCTCCAACCTAGTAATCCACTATTACTTCAAGAAGTGTTCAACACCGCGGAATTCAATCCTAGTCCCTGTTCAACAAGGGACATTCTTCTGTCACATAAAAGATCCATGACAACAAACCCAAAATTACCAATCTTGAAGCTCAAACCATGCTCTTATTAGAGTTTCTTCTGTAATCGTAATGTTCTTTGTAGGCCACATCCACTAGTCCAAACAAAATCTACAACTTTATTTATTCTTTTACTTTCTTGCATTCCAAGGTCAACAATAAGCTACAAAATGGTGGGTTAGTTCTCCCCTTTGTATTGATAATTGCCAATGATGAAAGGCTACAATCCAGGCAGTTTCATCCAAAGTACCTTTGGCTTCTTCCATTAAATTAAGTAAAACTGTTGCAATTTGATTAACTATGTGAATGCTTCTCGCACTTCTGTGGGTAGCTCCAAATCAGGCTCAGATTTGCTGAGTGGTGAAAAATAGTGCTCCACCATGTCTTTGGTCACTTGTTCCAACCTCGGAGGATTCCACTGCATATAAACATGACAATTCAACAATTAAAAAGTAATTGATGGACAATTATCTAACTACAATAAAAGTAGTAGCAACCACTGACAAATGTGATTATCAACAATAGAACCCCAGTCTTCCACAGTACCTTCTCCTCTTACAACAGCTCGCTTTGTTTTTTAAAGAAAAAATTATTTTAGATTGGATTCTTAAATGCAATATTTGCAATATTGCTTCCCCACTTGTCCAAAAGGCAGATAACATAAGTTGATGATACCTTTGGTGCCAGGTCCTTGTCTACCATTCGTGCCCGAACACCCTTCGGAAAAAGTACAGAAAAAAAAATGTAAGTAACTAGGATCATGAGGATTTATTTTATTAAGATGATAATCAGGAGACTTTATACCTCACAGAAATCTCTAGAAATCTGATTAGATATCCCTTGCAGTGACATTCGGTACTCATGTATCAAGCACTGATCAAGGGTCTGAAATCTACCTTCTCGTATATGAGCCAGTATGGTGGTTAGGTCGTAATGCAATAGTTTCTTAAAGGGGGAGGAGGAGGGGACAAGGGAAAAAAGGCCCAGTTCTGAGTATCAGGGACTCACAGATTTCAAAGAAACCTTCAAGCCTAATGGTGAAGCATCCTTAAGTCTCCTTAGGGTGGAAGTGCACCATGCATCATTTGTTGTACTTGTCTCACTCTCCTGAGAGAATTGTTTAATTTAAAAACGCAATCACAACTCACAAGGTTTATCTAGAAAAGTATAGGGAGTAACAATTTATAGAAATACCCACATATTTTGTTTCATTTTATTACCATAATGATGGTAATACTAGTATGCAACAATCACAACTCATACAACCCAACCTTCAGGTTAGTACTTAAGAGACTTAACACACACACTATATATATATATATATATATATATATATATATATATGGTCCAAAAAGTCAAAAGGAAGAAGAAACCAATTCAAGACACTTTGATTATTTGCATTTTTTTCTTTTTCTCTTTCTTTTTTACACATACTTTGGGTTGGTCTTGAACCCATGACCTTAGCCACCATCCCATTTTTACGTTTAGAAGTGTCATTTGAACTAGGGCTCATTAGCAATTCCATTAACTGTATATAAAATGTATCCCTACAACATTGCTTTCCAATCAACTGTGAGGTAGATAAAGACATTCATCATAATGCTGTTAAGTTGTATTTTTTAAATTCAATAAAATGATTTTGGCTATATGGCTGCTTCAGTCATTCTAGCCACTTGTAAATATGAAGATGACAGGAAGCATCTACAGGGTACTCAGATCGACTAATTGAAAAGTGTCTCATTGATGAAGCGATATGGTTTCTCATGCCTAAGATTTTCTGTTATTTTCTTTTGTACCATCAATTTTAAAAATAACAGAAAGAGATTTGAGTATGAAATTAGACATGTTGAACATCTTGTTCTATACAAAGTGTCCATTTGGATACTGCTTATTTTGCTAAAAACTAAAAACTGAAAACATTAAAAAATCATTTTTTGGTTATTGTTCACTTTTAAAATTACTGTTCACATGCCTATTTGCATTGTTCATGGGCGTTGGTTTAAAAAAAAAAAAAAAAAACGCCAAATGCGCAGAACAAACGGACCCAAAGTATCATGGAAATCTGTTATATTGTAATGGGTTAATACTTAATAGTTCTAAAAAAAAAAAAAATGTAAATCAACATGTTCTTACCAAGGAATCGATAATTTCTTCAACTGTGTCATGGCTAAAACATTTATCAAGTATTTCAATCCTAGACAAAATTGCATAATAAATAGATCAGCATTTAATATCTGCTACATAAATACTCACACACCTGAGGGGATAATAGACATACCTGTGAAGTACACTTATATTATCTAGATAGACAAGGTCACTATATTTTTCTAAAGAAGTTTCAATGACAGAAGGATCATCAGTATCCAATCTCCTAAGTTGTTCTTCGATTAATGCAAGCTTCTGTGGAAAAAAGGAAGCAATACTATGTTATATAAACAGGAAAGATGATTAAAACAATGAAAGGGTCCAACAATCTTAACTGAGCTATGCGCATAATGTGTGGCAAGCCCACAAGAAATCATTTCTGCTCCATTAAGTTTTTCTCCTGTGAGACCCAAGTACTCCCCTGCAAAAAAGATAAGACACAAACTATATAAGAATTTAATTGAGAAGCAAATACAGGTGTCGTCAATGATTCATCCTACTAATTGGTTTCTCATTTATCAAGTCCTAATTACATTGTCAACATTGCTTGATATGTAGAAAGGGTCAAGTTAACTTCACAAGTTGCTTGGAAAAAAACGTTGAATAAAGTCACCCAGCTATCCAAAGTAAACTTTCTTATTAGAATATTTGTCATTGCAACATCTACTTTCAGTATAATGGTCACAAAGGAAGTGACATCTTATGGTGCAATGAAACCAAATGCTGATCCCCGTATGTCAACTACCAAGAGCCATAACAGTGCCTCAACACAAATTTTAGACTTCAGAACTTTTAATGCAATTTGCTAGAGCTTGTTGTCCAACATCCACACAACAAATTAATGACAAGAGTCCTAATGCAATTTGTATAAAGAACATTTCTGAACCAACTGCCACTGTGTGATTCTAGAGATGAGGAGCATACTTCAAAATAAAAATATTTTGCAGAGGCACTTCTTTCCCACATTCCCTCCATTCCTATGTGAAAACTGAGTGATTTGATTTTAGAGGTCTTGTAAAAATTTCTTCCAATGCAACATTACAAGAAAATCATAAAAGGATGAGATAAATTCACATTAGGGTAGAACGTTCATCGCAAAAACGATACTTTAGATGATGTTTTTATCAGACTTACACTAGAACCAGAAATAGTCCAAATCAACAAAACTATGTGCAAGAAATACAGTGAAAAACTACAATCTGCTACATGCATACCCAGGTGACCAGGTAGATGTGAGAGGGAAAATGATGCACCAGCATCAGGGTGGAAACCAATTAGAGTTTCAGGAGTAGCAAAAACCTGTGAATTGTGAGAATAAATTATTTTTGAACCTGTCTGAGCATGATGTATAGCAAATAAGGAATCTGAAACAAATAAGATATTCAACACTATTTTCCCCATCACATGAATATGCAAAAAGAATCAAAATATAGTTTTCATTCCTAGATTGTGATACCTTAGATTACATAGATTGGATAAGTGTGTGTAGTGTGGACAAGTTCTAAGTCCCACATCAGGTGTTTTCTAGGTTGAACTGGGCTATATATTGATTACCAAGAACCTCAATTGTAACTCGACCAGTCCTTTTGGACTACATATTGAGTCGATACAAATGGTATCAGAGTCAACAGAGTCAACGTGGGACTTGACAAGAACATTAGGAATTGAGTGGAAAGATTGTGATACTCCAAATTATGTGGATTGGATAAATGTGTTTGTGTGGAGATGTGTTAAGTCATACGTCGGGTGTTAACAAACTTGGGCTGCTATATTAGAGATCACAAGCAATCCCAATAGTAACTTGATAATCCTTTAGGGTATAGCATAGATGTGGCTAGTGCTTCCTTGGGTCATGACAATATGTGTATGCTAATGAATGTAGAGGATCATACTCCTCAATTATCTAATAAAATCGAGTGTTCAATTTCCTGTAATGAAATTAAATAATTAGTCTAATTTAGGGGGTGCAAAATTATTAAAAAATTTCTTCCACAAAAGAAAGTTAGTAAGGAAAAAAAATTGAAACAATCATCAAAACCAACATCTAGATAAGAGAAAAAAAGGATGAAAGTACATGCAAAGTTGCTACATATAGTTTTATCAGTAGTAACCCTAAACATCCCAGGGATTGAAACTCCAACCCCACCACCCATAGTAATGCCATTCAAAAGAGCCACCTGCATGGAGATTATTATTACACTACCATGAATATAATGGGTTCTGACTAATGTATTTATAATAAACAGAAAGTTAATGTCCAATATTCTACCATAGGGACTTGGGGCTAATAAAAATCACCCCCACATGAAAGGGAAAAAAATGATAATAAAAAAAGAAACAGATCTCAGACTTTTGAGTAGATACCATAGTTCCCTAAACCAGAACCAGTGTCTAATTTAACATAAGTACAGAAGGGGGAAAAGACCTCAAAAATTTTGGGGAAATTTAGGAAGTCCATGTATGATAGATAGCAGAAGGAAGGATAAAATAAAAATAAGAGGAATGTCAAAATACGGTGGTAAGAATGTAAAGAAATTTGTTCAGCGCTAGAATAGGAGCCAAAGATCAATATACTAACAAAACCAGGTATCTTTTGATAATTTGATAGTTGAGGGAGGGGGAAATTGAACCTTGGACGTCTTAGTTGGAAACACTAGGAGGTGTTAGTTGAGCCACAAGACTCTTAGCCATAACAAAGCCAAGTATCTCAAAGAAAACTCTCCATAAATGACCATATCAAAGCTATATTGATGGTAATATAATACTCTAAACTGAAGTGCCCCCAATATATTAATCACTATGCTTAAAAAAGAAAGAAAAGTAAAACTTACATGTGGCTTCAATTATGTACCTAAAATGTATATGTAAGTATATAACGTTCTAAAAAATTCCTTACAATCTTCCATTTTCCCTGCATAGAGTTAACCAATGGTTAATGGATGATTCTAGTCAAGAAACAAGCACCAACTCCATAACAAAGATTAGCAACTTAAAGATTTGTGAAGTACTTAAGTATAAAGTTTTCTTTAGCTTTATCAATAACTGACCATCACAAAACATTCTGGATGCACCTCCATACTTAATTGATCCCTCTCTTATACCATAAACACTGGGAATATTTCCAAACTCTCAATTCTTATGGAAAGATCAATCCAAGGTAGTGTAAAGAAACAAATTTTGAGATCCATGTATCTATGGGTCATTTGATACTAATATTGTTACCTCATTTCTAATTTTTGATTTAATAAAGCTATATTTACTAATACGCTATCTTACTCTTGCTTATCCTTTTTTTTTTTTAATTAGATAGACAAGGGAGGGGAGATTTGAACCCTCGATGTCTGTGCTGGAAACACTAAGAAGTGCCAACCAGTTGAACTATAAGACTCTTGGCAATCTTATTCTTGCTTATCCTAATCTAAAGACCTCCCCAATTTCCTCCCAAACAAAGCGACAATCACATTTCGCATCTTTTGTTCGGACATAGAAGATCCCATTACCACTAAATATTCTCTATAATTCCAGCTTAGGTTTACTGCTAAGTGCTAATAACTGCATCCCACAATCCTGTCTCATCTCCCTCGAATCAAGGCTAGCTAGCCTAACTTTCTCTAGATCATATACAATGAAGAAAAATAATCTGTTCGCAATAAAAATTAACTTTTAAGTAAATGACCTTTTCCAGCTAAATCTTACAAGGAGAAGTAAGATGAGTCTATTACCTGCATTTATCATATGATAAAGTGTCACAATATCTCCACCAGCACAAAATGCCCTGCCACTGCCCTTCAGAGAATGCAAAACAATGTTTAAGTTTTAACTAGTTCTTGAGAAAAAAATAATCACAACTAAACTTTATCTTTCCCACTAGAAATATAACATGTAAATGAATCCAATATCTGATAACAGCATAGATGCTTTTTACCTTCATTGCCACAAAACCAATATCTGGATTATTTTCCCAAGATGTATACAACTTTTGCAATCTAGCCCCCTAGAAACCAAAGGCAACTCATTAAAAGACAGATAAATGTTTCTAGTTGGTGATACAGAACAACACAAACCCATATAACAAAATCAAAGAATATAAATTTTAGCCACTAGGGAGAAAAACAATAAGTCTACTTGCACAAAAAAGTCCACAACTTTTTTCACAACAGTTGAGCTTGAAAGTTGTAATGTACAAATCATAATTTGCCACCTCAACAAGTTGTGAATTTAGCTGTGTCTCTAGCTTTAGTCAGAGCAAACTCAAGCCATGTAACTATACATAATAATAGTTGTCAATTTAAACACCATAAAAACAATAACCCAAGTAAGGTTTTCAATTGAACCAATTGGAGGGTATATAACAACACAGATACAGAGAATTATACAACTGGAGTAAACCCAATTACACATAATGATTCTCAACCAAACACCATAAAAACAAAGACCCAGAAAACAAATCTTTAACTGAACCAATCTTACAAATTGGGTACCGACCCAAAAGCCAAAAAGACAAACACACAGAGAGTATCTAGCAAAAAACACACCATTGCAGTACTAAGACAATTGAGCACAGAAGGCCTGTTCAGAATTGCTGTTATAGACCAAGCTTTGCCCTCAACCAATACCTGCAGAGAGAGATAGAGAGAGAAAGAGAGTTAGTGTGTGGGGGGTTAAAGAAAGAGAACAGAAAAAAGGGTATTCTTGAAAGTTGAAACTGACTTGGTTGTCAAGTTCATCGGTAATAGCAGGGTCCGGAAGAGAACAGAGATTCCTTGTGTGGTGTTTGTTGAGGAAACGAAGACTGTGAATGTGAAGATTGTTGCGCCTCTGCAACAAGGCTACCTTAAACCTCTGCATCATTTAGCTCACCCACTCTTTCAAATTCTGCTCCAACACAACACAACCCGAGCTCTCTACTCTCTAGTGAAAAATTGATAATAAACAATTCTGTGGAAAAAATTTAAAAAAAAAAATTGAGAAGAAGAACAGAAAAATAAGAAAAATGCAAAAATATTATTTTTTTTCCTTAAACTTTTAGTTAAAGTTTTTTTATCCCTAAATTTTAAAATATTTATTTTTCAACTTTAAACTTTTGCAAAACATTCATTTTTAATTTTACTGAAAAAAGTTAATTAAAAAAAAAAAAAAACTAAGGAACGTGGGAAGGAAAATGCCCCGAGTACATCATCGGCACAATCCCAGGCTTGAACGACGAAGCACATGCGGCAGTTTTGGCGATGGAGAGGCGACTGTGGCAACAGAATCGAGGGACATCGACACCGGCGATTTCGCAAGCTTGAAGAACCGTCATGCCCTTTGGGACTTTCATCTAGCACCCATCAACGAACACTTCCGATCAGTGAAAGTAACTCGAGAAAATCACACTCAGACACCGCAACCACTCAATCAAAGCAACTGTAATAATATACTGTCTAGTTGAACAAAACCCAAATGGCAAAAGACTGACTGATGAAAAAGAAAAAAGGCCCTTTGGCCTTTGGTGAATAATGATTTGAGCTGAAACTATCTATGTTAACCCAAAGGGTTTCTTGAGAAACGAAAAGAGTGAAGTGCAATCAGAACCTTTGTGTTGCCTTCTTCTGAGCCAATACAGAATCATCAACTCCTCCTCCTTATAAGCAAATCCCAACAACAAAATCATCCCCTACAAAGAGAAGATCATAAACTCTGCAAAACGGAACCCAGAAATCCAAAATTCAAAATATTTGTATTTGTTTTTTTTATTAATCCTCTCAAACATTGTGTCTATGTGCTATTGCTGTGCAATTAATTTTTGGAATCGATATCATCACCTAAGTTGATGCATTTTCATTGCGTTTATTTTGCAGGTGTTAGTTGTTGCCAACCCAGCAAACACTTATGCACCATCTTAAACAATTTGCTCCTTCAATCCCAAAGAAAAACATCACATGCCTAACACAACTTGATCACAACGGAGCTTTGGGCCAAATAGCTGAGAGGCTAAAGATTCATGTTAGTGATATCAAGAATGTAATCATCTGGGGAAATCACTCTACAACTCAATATCCTGATGTCAATCATGCGACTTTCACCACCAGAAATGGAGAGAGACCGGTCAGAGAGCATGTTGCTGATGATCATTGGTATCTCAACATATCCAACATGTTTATCTTTTACCACTTTCACATGTTTAAATTACTTGGAAACATAGGTTGATAAACTACTTTAAACTTTTCAAATGGGAGGTATAGTAACATAGGGTTCAAATTCAGACCACATGTATACCATGATAAACTACTACTTGTTCTAAAATTTTAAAACTATTAGGAAATAGTAAATTTAATTATTTAATTATTGTTCTAGCATAACTTGTATCTAAGTCAAATACATAATGTTATCAACATTCAGGAAATTGGTAATTCTAGCAATCCCTTCCCCTCAAAATGAGTAGTGATTGGTCATCTTCGAAGAGAAGATTGACCTAGTGAAATTATTTCTCTCCTTAGATCATCTTGATTCTTTTAGGCAATACCTTCAGGTGTACTGTCAAGTAGTATCTACAAGCCAATTACCTAACCCA
This sequence comes from Lithocarpus polystachyus, assembly GCA_033629205.1. NCBI lineage: Eukaryota > Viridiplantae > Streptophyta > Magnoliopsida > Fagales > Fagaceae > Lithocarpus > Lithocarpus polystachyus. The sequence continues at coordinate 36,880,211 of CM066165.1, forward strand.
GGGATCCCAATTTTTAGGGTGTAGGTGGTAACAATTGTTATACTTGAATTTGTACTAATAAAAAAAAAAAAAAAAATTATATACTTCAATTTGTCTTGAACCCTGTTAGGACCAGGCTTTGATATTGAAAAATTATTAAACTCCAAAGTCTTAGGTTGGAGTGGGGTACAGTAGTGTGCTTGTTGCCATGTTGAAATTTGAGGTTGCAACCCTTTGCAGCATCTTCAACAACTTAGTTATGTTAACAATATTCACATCTCTAAGCATCCTTGTCCACTATATACTCTGCTACACTCTCAACACATCTATTTTTTTTAAAATAAATAAATTTTGTTTGTCACAGGTTAAAAACCGAGTTCATCACCACCATGCAGCAGCGTGGTGTAGCCATTATCAAAGCTTGGAAAGCATCAAGTGCATTTGTGACCATATACGTGATTCGGTTTTCAGGACTCCCAAGGTTGATTCTCTTTCACCTCAAATAGCATTTGATCATGCTGACCTTAATTGTTTTCCTTTAGATTCTGTTTTTGTTTTTGTTTTTGTTTTTTTTTAATAACCATCTTTTGTACTTCTTCCTTTGGCTTTGTTATTTAGGGAACATGGGTTTCCATGGGAGTGGATTCTAATGGTTCTTCTGGGATCCCACCTGGCCTAATTTACTCTTTTCCTGTTAAATGTGAGAAAGGGAAATGGTCAATTGTGCAGGGTAAGTTCTGTGGCTTCTATATGTTGTAAATTTAACATCTTCTTTCCTTGAGAGTAGAACTTACTTCCAATGTTTCAGAAACTACAAATCACTGTAACCTGCATGGAGGAATATATGTTGTTTGTCAATTATTTCTTAGATCTGACATCTAAGTAATGGTTTTAACAAAGATAGATGTTGAAGAGAGTGAGAATATATTTCTGGAATAGTATGGACTATAACAATAACATGCACAAAGGTCAGATCTCCCAATTACTGATGAGCAATCAACAATGATTAAAGAGGGCTGAGAGTAATATAACTGAGAATTCATGAATGAATAATTATAATTTATAATTATGAGAGCCTACTATAGTTTTGTGTCAGCGTTTTAATTTCAAAATTTTTGTGAAATGGTCCAAATTTTAAGATATTACTTGCATGAGATGAGACTATTTCAGCGCACTCAATGTTTGGAACTTGTTTATGCAATGGCAGGGCTCAAGATCGATGAGTTCTCAAGGGCAATGATGGATGCAACAGCAAAAGAACTCATTGAGGAAAAATCCTTGGCCAAGTCATGCCTAGAGTAATAATGAAGACAACTTAATAAAAATACATGAAAAGGAAAAAAGGAGTTCTAGTTTCCTTTGCAACTTTATGTACAACTTTTATCTGTCACTTATAAGCTTTATAAGCTTTGGAACAATGACAAAACAAGATGTGTCATTCTGATTTATCTTTTCTCATGTGTTGGCAAAAGTGTAGACGAATTCACCAAGCACCTCCCCAATAATTAGTTTGTTGCCTTTTAGATACAGTTCTATGTCACTGATCATGTATTTTCATTCATTTTCTAATTAGTCATTTAAAGTTTATATTAATTATTTTGAAAGTCCTATAAAACTACTATATAACATGTAATGCATGTGTACTGTAGTTAATAGTAAAATAGAAACATTTGCTTTTGGGAGTAATTACGCTCTCTTCCCTTGAAGTTTGGGGAAACCACAATCCATCCCAAACTCGAAGGGAAAAAACAGTCAACCCAACATCTATTTGACCAAGTACAGTTAACCTTAAATATTTTGTTTATAGGAAATGTCATTCATTGCCTTAATTCCCATAATAGGCTGAAGCTAAGATGTGGGTGAGTTTTCTCAATCAAACACCATAAAAACAAAGACCCAGATAACAAATCTTTCAACTGAGCCAATATTTACACATTGGGTGACAACCCAATAGCCAAAAAGACATACACAGAGGAACAAAAGTATCATCTAGTGAGAACACATACCATTGCAACACTAAGACAATTGAGCACAGAGAGCCTGTTTAGAATCGCTGTTCTGGACCAAGCTTTTCCCTCAACCAATACCTGCAGAGAGAGACAGACAAAAGGGTAATCTTGAAACTGACTTGGCTGTCAAGTTCATTGGTAATAGCAGGGTCTGGAAGAGAAGAGAGTGTTCTTGTGTGGTATTGGTTGAGGAAACGAGGACTTTGAAGACACGTAATTAGTCCTTTACTTTTAAATAGTGCCTAAAAAAGGTGGGTAAAAATTGAGATCATCAAAATCCTATAAAAAAAATTGAGATAAAAAATGTAATTAACAGTTATATATAATAAATATTAATAAGTTAAGGGAGATAAATAAAAATTTTCATCATTTTTACGGTGATATCTTGTGATTAGTGCATACTGCATACTAAAAGTAATGCTAATGACAGATATTTGTTCAATTAACAACTTAAATTGTGAAAAAAAAAGTTATTAACTAAGTTACAATCTATTTTGCAGAAAGTAGCAATATATATTAATCAGTAAGTATTGTTACGCAATAAATTTTTTGATCTTTTTTTCCTAATTGCTATTTGAAGTGACAGATTGTGAATTAGTGTATATTAAAAATAATGCCAATAATAGTCCCAACAATGAAAGTGACGTTGCATTAATCACAATCTACCATCTCAATTGATGGTAACAAAAGTTGTGAAATTTGCCTATTGGTAACAACAATGATTTTAGTTTTTAAAAGGTTTAGTCCTAATCTCCCTTTGATCCCCAGTCCCAATAGCAAGCCAAAGACAAAGTCTTAACATCTCTTTTTGTTAACATCTTTGTAGAACCCATGTGAAACCCCACCTCTCCCTTCCTCACTATATTCCCATCTCCAAATATGATACATAGATATCTCAAACTTTCTGGAAGTAATTTAAGGAAAACGCAAAAAAAAAGGGGGGGAAAAAAAGAGTATTCAAAATGACGAGCATGGTGACACATTTTTGTAATTGGTACCATTCTTTTCTCATCGTATTACTTTAGTTTCAATATTAACTCTTTTGTTTTGGAAGCTTAGAATAGAACATGTGGGAAAATAACACTATGATTTTCAATAATGATATAGTTTTTTATTCTTCATTATGAATTTTATATTATATGATAAAGAAAGCAATCCTTTCAACAAAGTCTAAGCACAACCATTTAGCTTGGGTGGCTAGAAGTGGATGTTGCATTCAATGGAAGTTTCATAACTTAATTCTATATAAATCCTTATCTTTTTCCTTAGTTTGATTGGAAAACAAAAAGATGGATAGGTTCTTTTCTTTCATTGAGGAAATCTCTTACACTTGTGCATCTCTTATGCAAGTTGTTTTGGCATCTGAAATTAATGCCTTGTTGTACAAGTTTCTTTTAATATTCTTTGTTTTTTGTTCATATATTTTTGTATTTTGATGCATCATACATGTGTATATATGTTAGAAGGTTGGATAATTATGAGAAGAAATCTACAAGGAACTGTTTATTTATCAGTTTGGTTTTTGAGAAAATGGAGTATCTTGTATTGCTTCAGAATGGTCTCGTTGTTTTGTTTACTATTGCTATCTCTTGGAAGCTTATTACATATATGTGGGGCTCCTTGAAGATGGAGAAGGAACCAATGAAAGTATTGGTCACTAGTGCTGCAGGCATGCTAGCTCAACCTAATATTCTATTTGGTTTTTCTTGGTCCTCTTGTTATCATCATGAGACTCAATATTAGAAATTTGAATGCCATTTATATTATTATATATTTATTTTTGTTGAATTTCTGAAATAGTCATCTAAATTTTCATTCAAATTGGCAAATATGAATGTTCTCCAAATGTCAAACACCAAAATTTCCAATTTTGTACGATTGCTTAATCTGAATTTGCTTGTATGCCTGTGGATACTTGTTGTTTTTTGGTTTCATTCTTTTAGTATCTTTAGCTCATATAGATATCATTTATTGGTTTGTTAGAATCAATAATTAAATGATTTAATTCACTCTTTCCTCGCAGATGGTAATTTACAAGGTTTCTCCTTCGTGGGAGTTAAAGTCAAAATTGACCACAATTGTTAACAAGTGAAATTTTGGAATTTGTTGCTTTGTTTTTTCTATAGACATGTTAAAATCATCTTCCAATTTTTCATGAGTTTTTGTCTCAATTTTTGTTAAATATTATCTACAAAAAAGTATTTTAATTATTTTTCTCCAAATTTATCCTTAACTTCGTTTGAAAATCCTATTTTCTATTCAGTTTATGACTTCCTGCACTACTGCTCTATGATGTAATTCTTAATGAAACTGTTTAGATCTGTGGTTTTCTTTGAAGATGAGTTTAACTGCCATTTCTGATTTCTGTAGATAATCTAAAGAAATCCTAAAAATTGTAACTGTTTTGTTGTTGAAATAATCATTGTATTATCTTATACATTGTAGTCTTTTTGAAATAGTTGGAAAGAATGAGAATTGTAAAAAAAAAAAAAAAAAAAAAAAAAAAAAAAAAAAGCTTGATTTATAGCAAGATGACTGTTGTCATTATGTAAAGGAGCACGTGCATTTGATTTTCAATTCTATAGGTTTGGTATTCTTTCTTCTAGACATGATAATATATAGTTTGTGTATCTGTAGCTCAAAATTCTGATTTTGTTCAATAGGGCAAATTGGTTATGCCATTGCTCCAATGATTGCAAGGGGAATCATGCTGGGTACTGATCAGTCTGTGATTCTGCACTTGCTTGATTTCGCACCGGCAGCTGAAGCCTTGAATGGGGTAAAAATGGAATTGCCTGATGCTGCCTTTCCTCTTCTGAAAGGTATGTCTCTTATCTTGAGAGCTAACTCTAGGTAGATAGAACTATACTCTTCCCTGAGGTTTCTTAAATTGTCATGAACATGGTTCAATAGAGGTGCATGCTACCACGGACGTCACTGAAGCTTGTAAAGATGTCAATATTGCTATTATGCTTGGTGGATTCCCCCAGAAGGAAGGTACGGAAAGGAAGGATATGATGTCTAAGAATGTGCCTATTTACAAGGAACAGACTTCGGCCTTGGAGGAGCATGCTGCTTCAGATTGCAAGGTGACCCCATAAATTCACTTGAGTGTGTAGATTTAAGATTTTAGGGACACCCACACAGCCACACTCAGTTTGGAATATTATCAGTTCACCTTTACATAGATTTGTGTTTTTTGTATATATGGCTCCATTTACTGTAAAAATTAAAAGTCATGAAACTGGATGTTCTGAGATGTTATGAAGTTTAAAAAGAGGAGACATATTGGTTCTATTGATGCTGATTGATTTCATTGGATAAGATTAATGCTAATGGATCTGAGACTTTTTTTAGGATTTTATTTATTTATTTATTTTGTATTTAACGAAAATTTTTATGAGGTATTTCCTTTTCTTACTTGATTGTGAAGTTATTTCCCTTCCTTCTTTAATTTAATTTCACTACAGTAGACAGGTTGATCTTAAAATTTGTTGGAATTTTTACTTCCAATTCTTTGTGTTGAATACAAGCATATCTCTGTTACTTTGCTTGGTACTAACTCAAAGCAGTCTTAAGTGCTGATTCTTGGGTTTTATCCCTCTCTCCACGTCTTGGCATTGATTTATGGGTTTTATCCTGTTTGTTTTTATTTTGCTTCCCAAAAACACATTCCCATTGAAAACTGGTCGTCCTGCTCTTGCACCACCTATAACTTGATGCCCTCTAGGCCATGATAAAAATTAGTGAACCAAAAAAACTAATGATTTTAGCATCCTGTTCCATTATTATTAGCTTGTAATAATATGTCCCAGTACATTCCTTGTCTCGCTATCATTTCCCGTCCATACTCTTTGGCATGGTCTGTTGCTTCTATTAGTTGTAATTGCTCTGTAGCATGCCTTTTGGCATGTCCTCTGACCATTACCTGCTTTGGTAATTGATACAATCTGAATGTCTTTATCTTGGTTAATGTTACTATTTTAAGTTACATCCTGGAGGGACACTTGTGCTCAAATTAGTAATATTGCTAAGCTACCTAATCTAGAGTCCCTTTACATCATAAGAATAATTGATCAGACATTCTTTATATTGCATGAAATATACTATTTCCCTAGAAAGAAAAATCTATCAGTCATCAGGGAGCAGTGTTTGTCCTTTCTGTCCAGATTGAAGAAGTATGTGTAACCGTATTACTAGTTCTCCAGCCCCCTCACTCACTCTGAAATGGAAGAAAAAGAAGCTGCTATGAAAATGCACCATTCAAAGAAAAACTTTTATACTCTAAATATTTATGGTTGTTTCTTTTGATCTTCTCAAATCTTGTGCCTTAATGTGCTATCATTGACAACATAATTGTGCATTTTCGAGTCTAGTTTCCAACTTGTTAATAAACATATTTAGTGAAAACCAGCTTTCCTATCAGTCTGTTTCCAATTTATTTATAATCAATCATATTGTCAGATTTCTAACAATTACAAATGTTGAACGATTGAAATCGTTGAAGAGTTTTTTTTTTTTAAATCTTCATTGTTATGCAGCTAATTTTTTGAATTAATATTGTTTCCTAAGTGTTTTTTTTTTTTTTTTTTGGAGAAGAATATTGTTTTCTACATTGATGCCCTTTCATCGCTTTATTATGCAGGTGCTAGTTGTTGCCAACCCTGCAAACACCAATGCTCTCATCTTGAAAGAATTTGCTCCTTCAATCCCAGAGAAAAACATCACGTGCCTAACACGACTTGATCATAACAGAGCCTTAAGTCAAATAGCTGAGAGACTAAAGGTTAATGTTACTGATGTCAAGAACGTAATCATCTAGGGCAATCACTCTTCAACTCAATATCCGGACATCAATCATGCAACTGTCACCACCCCAAATGGAGAGAGACCAGTCAAAGAACTTGATACTGACGATCATTGGTATCTCAAAATATCCAACATGTTTATTTTTGGCCACTTTCACATGTTTAAATTATTTGGAGACATAGGTTGATAAAGTACCAAAGTATTTAAATGGAAGGTAGAGCAAGCATACAGTTCAATCCTCCAAATTTAGACCACCTACATACCATGATACTATTTGTCCTAAAAGATTAAGTTCTTAAGAAATGGTGAATTTAATTATTTAACAATTTTTTTTTTTGGAAAAAAAAAATTATGGATTCTAGTAATTGTAGCAATCCCTCCCCTCAAGATAAATAGTGATTGATCATCTTTGAAGACAAAATTGCTCCAGTGAATTTGTGGCTCTCCTTAGATTACCATGCTTCTTTTAAGCAATAGCTTGGGGTGCACTGTCAATTAGTACATACATGCCATTTACCTAACCCAGGGATCCCAATCTTTAGGGTGTAGGGGGTAACAACTTTTATACCTGAGTTTGTACTTATCAAAAAACAAACTTATTCTTAAATTTGTCTTGCACCCTGTTAGAGCATCCGCACCAGTTGGTGTATAATAGAAAAAGATGTGAAATGTACACATTTAAGCCCCAAAACTACCCACATCAGTCCCTCTATATTAGGACCTGGCTTTATATTTTTGAAAAGTTAATGAACTCCAAAGTTTTAGGTTGGTGTTGGGTACATTTGGGTGCATGTTGAATATTTAGGTTTCAACCCTTTGCAGGGTCTTCAACAACATAGTTATGTTGACCATCTTCACATCTCTATGCATCCTTGTCAGGCTATTTACTTTGCTTCCCTTTCTGTTAGTTATTTATTTAAATTTTTTCGGTCATAGGTTAAAAAACGAGTTCATCAACACTGTACAGCAGCGTGGCGCAGCCATTATCAGGGCTCGGAAAGCATCAAGTGCATTGTCTGCAGCAAGTGCTGCTTGTGATCATATGCATGATTGGGTTCTCGGGACTCCCAAGGTTGATTCTCTTTCATCTCAAATAGCATTTGATCATGCAGAACTTATTTGCTTTTATATTCTTCTTCTTCTTCTTTTTTTTAATTATTATTATCTTTTGTAAATTTTCCTTTGGCTTTGTAATTCAGGGAACGTGGGTTTCCATGGGAGTGTATTCTGATGGTTCTTATGAGATCCCAAAGGATATTATTTACTCTTTTCCTGTTAAATGTGAGAAAGGAAAATGGTCAATTGTGAAGGGTAAGTTCTGTGGCATCTATATGTAGTAAATGTTACTTCTTCTTTCCTTAAGAGTAGAACTGCAAATGTTTCTGAAGCCACAAATCACTATAATCTGCATAGAGGAATATATGTTGTTTGTCAATTATGTCTTAGATCTAAATAATGGTTTCAGAGCAAAGCTAGTGGTTGAAGAGAGCATGGATATATATTTGGAATATATGGACTATAAGTCTATAACAATGAAATGCACAAAGCTCAGCAGAACTCACAGTTACAGATGAGCAATCAGCGATGATATAAAATGAAAGCTAAGAGTAATACAATAGAGGATTCATGAATGAATAGTTATAATTATGATAGCCTACCATACTTTTGTGTTAGCAGTTAGCATGTTATATATTCCAAAATGCTGTGAAAATGGTCCAAATGTTTTAATACTACTTGCATGAGACTATTTCAGCACTCAGTGTTTGGAACTTGTTTACGCATTGGCAGGGCTCAAGATCGATGACTTCTCAAGGGCAAAGATGGATGCAACAGCCAAAGACCTCATTGACGAAAAAGAAGTTGCCCATTCATGCCTCAACTAACAAGGAACCCATCTTCGCTTGGAAAATAATGAAGAAGACTTGATAATGCATGAAAAGAAAAAGGGATTTCCAATTTCCAAACTAACTTTATGTACAAATTTTATCAGTCACTTATAAGCTTTGGAACAATGACAGAACAAGATATGTCCTGATTTATCTTATTTCATGTGTTGGCAAAAGTGTGGACTAGTTCACCAAGCACCTCCCCAAATCCAATAATCAGTTCCATGTTACTACTCATATGTTTTCATTGACTTTATATTACTTCATAAGTCCTAAAAAAACATCAAATTTATAAATTTTTTTTAAAAAACTAAATTATTATAGGTCATATTACTAAGAATTTGAATTCACTTACCATTATGCTCGGCTAGAGCAGCCAAAAAATTTTGATTAAATTATGTTTGATCTTATCTAAATAAAATTTAAGGTTCTGTTTGGATACCGCTTATTGCTTAAAACTGAAAACACTGTAGCAAAATAATTTTTAAATGTGTGAATAGTACCGTGAGACTCAATTTTAAGTTGTTAAAATAAAAATAAAAAGTTTCTTGAGGGTCCCGTGCACTGTTCACGGGACCCACCAAGAAATGCTAGACACTGGACGCACTATCCAAACTCTACCCTAATTAAACTGTGTTTGATGATAAGAAATTGTAAAAAAAAAAAAAAATCGAAATTGTAAGTACTAAGTACTATTCAAGTAAGGCGTTTTATTTTACAATTGGTTTGTGGGTTTCAGTTAGCTCAACTAGTAAAGTCTCTAATGGTTAAATAAAAGATTTAGGGTTCAATTCCCGCCTACACCAAAAACCAATTAGTTTCTTGGTCTATGATAAAGAGTTATCATAAAAAACAAATGCCATAAAAACTCTCTCTAGAAAAAAGTTTACAATTGGTTTGATTATGTCTTTTAATTAAACTAATTTTTTTATTTTGGCCGTTATCCACGTTAGCAATTTCCATCCAAGAGATAGCGGCAAAAACTAAATCGACATGACATTGAAAGATGAAGAACCAAATTAACATAATTGAAAGGATATGGATTAAATTGAAATATGGTGTAAAGTGTAAGGATCAAATACGTAATTTACCCTAGTAGTAATTAGTAGGCATTTATTATGATTATGCTTGTATGTGAAATTATACATTCTAATATTAGGCAAGTATAACAAGTTTAAGTTTTGGACCAAGTTTTTCCTCTTTTTTGGTGAGTACAGTTGTCTCCCTTTTGTGTCATAGGGTTTGTTTGGTTGAAAGGGTGGAAAAGTAAGAGCATAAAAAATGGAGAGATGATAGAAAAGTTTTTAGTTTTCTTTCATGGTATTTGGTTTGAGAGTAGAAAAGTAGAGGGATAGAAAATATAGTTTTTATAAATTTACTTTCACGCCCCTAATAAATAAAAAGAAAACAACAAATTAGAAAAAAAAATACAAATGAACCAAAAAAAAAACCAACCGAATGAAAAGTATAAAAAAGGACAAAAAAAAAAAAACTAAAGAAGAACTCATTTTTTTTTTTAAAAAGGAAAAAAACTAAAGAAGGAAATTTAAAATATAAAATAAATAGATAAAGGAAATAGTTGACATGTAACAAAAAATGGAAAAAAAAAAAAAAAACAGAAGCCATGAAAAGTAGAAAACCCAGCATGTTGCAGTATGTGGGTGCATTATTCCAAACATTTTCTAACCTGTTTTCTCCCCAATTTAGGGAAAAAACACCTGGGCCTCGCCAATTTTTTTTCCTCTCCTCCTCCTAATCAAACACCCACTAAAAACATTTTCTCTCTACTTTTCTCTCCTTTTTATTGCTATCCTCCCTATTTCACCTCCAATCAAATGGACCTTAGTATGAGAAGAGGAAACTATGCTAGTTCTTTGAGTGAAGAAGAAGAGGGTCAATGTAGTTCACCTCAAATCTTCGGGCAAAGTTCTCCTCATCTAAAAAAGAGGGTGTAAAGGTGGATATGAGTAATAAACATTAGAGGCAAATGCATCTTCACTTGGCTTGTCCTTAATATAGAGGCGATGGCTAGAACTTATAAGCCACTGTGGAGAACTCATAGAGGGTTCCATGTTCGAGATTCACAACTTTTGTCACAACTTGCTCACATGGCGAGTTGTGAGTGATGAAGTTGTGAACCTACTACTTTTTCTTTATCATTCACAACTCGCCACATGAGCAAGTTGTGGCAAAGTTGTGATACTAGTATTATTTATATGCTATTGGTGTGGTAATAACCGACCCACCATTTTTATTCCATCACTCATAACTCACCATGTGGGCAAGTTGTGACAAAATTGTGGTACTAGCATTATTCATATGCTATTGGCGTGGTAACCCACCCACGAAAAGAAAAACAAAATGAGAATTATGAGTTGGGTAAAGGTTCTTTGAAAATGAAGGATAAACGATCTACAATTCGGTAGAGGAAGGGAATAGCAAGAGGACAATGCAATATGGTCTCAAGATTATTGAAGCTACATCAATGGAGGCCAGTTATCAGCCTCGCTGAGAACAATGAGTTGTCTAGCTTGGAATTGTCATGAGCTTGGGAACCCATGCAGATAGTTCAAGAGCTCGTTACTTTTTTACAAGCAAATGATCCCATGATCGTGTTCTTATCGGAGACTTGGCCAAATGAAGCATGGTTGGTAAGATTAGGGGTGCAGATTGGGTTCTAATGGAAAGTTTGTAGTTAAGGGTGAGACTCTGGGGGTAGGTCTGGTTCTCTTTTGGAGATCTACCCTCTCTATCTCTGTTGATTCCTACTCATTTGAATCATAGAGATGTTATTGTAGATAAAGGCTCTTAGAATGCTTGGAGGCTCACTGGCGTGGGGTCTATACGAGTATAAATTTGATAACTTCTATTACTCTAATCAATAAAAAATCAATCGTAGGTTAGAGTTGGATTTCTATCTGAAATATAAAAATATGTATATTCTTAATAATTTGATTTGTCTAGAATTTTTGGGTTTCCCTCCTTAACGCAACAACACCCCAATCAATTCTCCTCCCCATTAAGTTATTCCTCTCTCCATCAAACTGCTTCATTTACCTCTTTAATAAATAAATAAATAAAATTACACTTTTTTCGATGTTCTTCATGTTTATTTTGTTGGTGAAATTGAGCTTAAATTAAATAGAATTAAAGATTACAAAGTCTAGAATAAAAAACACCCCAAGCATCATCTAATAACTGGTACAAAATACAAGGAGAAGGATGTGAATACAAAACAAAACTATCACTTGAAGAATATTCTTCCTTGGCCAAAGGGTCCGCACATTAATTCCCTTCACGGTAGGTGTGGTGGATCCATGGATGTGAGTTTTTAAAATTTTTCTTAAATATTAATTTAATGCCTTCATGATTTTAGAATTCCCTCTTTAACACCTCTCCATCAATCTGGTTTATTTGCCTCATGACATTAATTTTCTGAGTACTACTAGAATCACAAACTTTTTTACAAAGTACTGATGTGATGAGTGGTTATTGGTAAATAAAAAAGTAATGTTAATAGTGGACCTAGATGAAAACCAATAAAAAGTTGGTCACATCACCAGTTTGCAAAAATGTTATAAAATTGACATTTACAGCGGTAGCATTACTCTAATTTTTTTTACCTTATTTTTCAGTCATCTTCATTATTATAGCACTATTTCTTTTAACCTTGTTTTCATGCTTTTTCATTAATTTAATTATTCATCTCTCTTTTATTTTCCTCTTACCAACCATTTATTAATTTTCCTACTCAATGGTGATTAATTGATGCTTCAACCTCCTCCCCTTCCCCAATTCGGCTATTATTTTCTCCATTAAACCTAATAACATCAAATTTTTATTTCCTTATTTTCTTTCATTTGCGACGTACTTGCATTGAATGACTCCTCATGTTCCGTACTTTCTCATTTCCAATACCTCTCCTTAAATGCCTCAGAAGCACAAATGATTCTCTTAAACAAATGAAAAAGGTTTGGCTCCAAGCACAAATAGAAAAATGACATTGTATGCAGTATGCACATGAATCACTTGATTAATTGGACTGAGCAAGTCATGCATAAATGTCATCTTCCTATTGATGGTTGGAGCCCCAAACTCTATCCCAAACAAAAACTGATATAAATATAAGGAAAGCATTAAAAGCACTAGGAGTTTTAGTGTTTTACTATAAACTAATGCAGTAAAACTTGTAGTACTGTAACATTACTCTAAATACACTCAAGTTTGTTTTGTTAAATCCAGCTAAAATGAAATATTCTTTTAGCATAAATAATTTGTAAAAGATGATTAATTCTAATATATTAACTTGCATAAATTGTAAAGAAAAAAAAAATCTAGACCTTTACAAATTAATTACATATCTCGCACTCGCACTATGCGACTAGTATCATATGATAAAGAAAGTATTTAGCTTGGTTGAGGTGGTTCGAAATGGGTGTTGCATTCAAGGGAATTATTTCATAACGTAATTCTATATTCTTATTTTTCTCCTTAGTTTGATTGGAAAACAAACATATGGATAGGTTATTTTCTTTCATTGGGGAGATCTCTTGTTATACTTCTGCATCTCTTGTGCAAGTTGCTTTGGCATCTAAAATTAATGCCTTGTTGTAAAAGTATCTTTTTATATGCTTTGCTTACATTCATATATTTTTTTATTGATGTATCACACACACACACACACACACACACACACACACACACACACACACACACACACACATATATATGCACTGCAAGTTCGAATTGTTTTGTGAGGAAATCTACTAAAAAACTGTTATGGTCTGTTTGTTTTTGAGAAAACGGAGTACCTTGACTTGCTTAAGAAGGGCCTCGTTGTTTTATTTTCTATTGCTTTATTTTGAAAGCTTTTTCCATACATAGAACCGTTGGATCTGTTTGTTTTCATGGAGTATCTTGAATTGCCTCTGAAGTGTCTCGTTGTTTTGTTTCCTATTGCTTTCTGTTGGAAGCTTATTACATACAAGTGGAGATTCCGGAAGATAGAGAAGGAGCCAACGAAAGTAATGGTCACTGGTGTTGCAAGCATGCTAGCTCAATATGATATTTTATTGGCTTTTTATGGTCCTTGCTAGAAATATTATTATATCTCCAACTTAGATAGTTGAGCCTAGAACTTTATTTATTTTCGCTGAATTTCTGAACCATATTTATCTAGATTTTATTCTAATTGACAAAAATTAATTTTCTCCTAATGTGAAACCTCAAAAGTTCCTTTTTTGCATGATTGCTTAATCCAAATCTGCTTGTATGCTTGTGGATACTTGTTTTCTTTTTCTTTTCTTTTTTTTTTCCTTCTTTTGGAATCTTTAGTTCATATATACATATTTCATTTATTTGTTTTACTAGAATAATGGTTAAATAATTACTATTTTTTTTTGAAAAGGTAACGTGCAAATAATGCCACTGTTTTTATTTGAAAATGAGTTTAAATGACTCTTCTGTAGATAATCTAAAGAGATCTTAAAAATTGCAATTGTTTTGTTGTTGTTATAATCATTATTATCGTATACATTGAAGTCTTTTCCAAATAGTTGGAAAGAATGAGAATTGGGAGAAAAGAGTGTCTTATATCAAGATGACTATTGTTACATGTCACTATATCAAGGACCAAGTGAATTTGATTTTCAATTGTGTAGTGTGTATATCAAAATTTTGATTTTGTTCAACAGGGCAAATAGGTTATGCCATCCTTCCAATGATTGCCTGATCAGCCTGTGACTCTGCACTTGTTTGATAATATCGAGCAGGCAGATGAAGCCTTGAATGGGATAAAAATGGAATTGATTGATGCTGACTTTCCTCTTTTGAAAGGTATGTCTCTTATCTTCAAAGATAATTCTAGGTAGATAGAATTATTTTCTCCCTTGAGGTTTCTTAAACTGTCATAAATATGTTTGGATAAGTGTGATTGCTACCACGGACATTGTTGAAGCTTGTAAAGATGTCAATATTGTTGTTATGCTTGGTAGATTCCCACGGAAGGAAGGTATGGAAAGGACGGATATGATGTCTAAAAATGTGTCTATGTACATGGCTCAAGCTTCGGCCTTGGGCAAGCATGTTGCTGCGGATTGCAAGGTGACCTCATAAATGCACTTGAGTGAGTAGATATGATATAACTTATAGAAGATTTTAGAGACACCCACGCTAGTTTCTGTCAGTATTGAACAAAAGACAAAGCTCCAATTAAAAACCCAAAAAATAAAAATTTCAACATAACAATCATCCACACGACAACATGAAAGAAGTAGTAACAAAATGTAAAAGTGAAACAAAAAACATTAAGCAAAAGAATAGGGCACAAAAAGAGCTGGGATTTAGAGATACCTAAACCGAATCATCCAAGTTCTGTCAATATTTGTATACTGTGAGGAGAGGAAGACAGGAAGGAAGGAAGCCAGATAGGCGACTGTTACTGCAAAACCGTGGAGCAGGAAGGGGGGGGAGATTTTCACAGGTTCAAATGGTATCAGATTCCTTCCCTTCATGGTTTCAAACGTTCTGGTTTTCCTTAGGTTGAAACGATGTGAAACTGTAGAGCAGAATTTCAAACCGTCTATTTGTCCTTGAAACGATGCGTAACCATAGAGCAAAGAGGTGGGAGAAATTCAAATTGTTTGATTGTCCTCTTCTTTTGTTCCCATTTCCCACGCTTTCTTCAAAATCCTTTGTGAAACCTTTTTCACGGTTTCAAATTTCCTGTATATTCCTAAGTTGAAAAGGCTTTGGGTTTGGGCTTTATAGTATAATTAAATAGATAAGAAGTGAGTTTTTTAGTAGAGATAGGGCTGTGATTTATTATATAGATTTACTATTATTTTGAAATTTATAGATTTCTTATTATTTTGAAATTTAAAAAACCATTTTAAATTGTAGGACAAATAAAAAAAATGGAAATAACATAGACATTGACTGGCTCAACATGAGCGCAGTAAAATATGTGGAAGTTTAAAAGGTCCTATCATGTGGTTCTCTAATTTTGCATTTAGGTTTTTTTTTTTTTAACTCTTTTTATTAAAATTTTTTTACTATCACCCAGAAGATCAAATTAACTTGTTTTTACTGTTATCTCATTAATTACCTAAGCTTACACCACTCATTTCTCTCTTCTTCATGTTTTTTTAGCATATTCATCATTTTAGTATTAAAAAAAAAGAAAAAAAAATCAAGGACTAGTCTAACCAACCAGATAAGGTCCTAAGAATTGTTAAATAAAATGCGTTGTTTCACTATTACCTAAATAAAAGACCTAAGATTGGCAAAGCATTCGTAAGAGAGAGCAAGAGTGGAATCTGAGAGGCCACCACCGTCATTACGCTGGCCTCCCACCACTATCAAGTTGCCAAAACTCCAACAAGTATTTTTTTTTTTTGGTTGCTTTTTACAATGAACTCATTACTAACAAAGTTCTTTAACAATTATGCTATAATATATGAACAATATTCTTCAAAACCATCTTCCATAAAACATTACAATATTATCCGTACATCGCTCAAACAACTTACTAATTGAATTAAACAAAAAACCATACATATAAACCCATAAATTAAATAAGACTTACTTATTAATAGAAGAAAACCCAGCCCATAGAATACCTAAATAAATATAAAAACCTAATTAACTATTGTGGATACCTATTCTTGGGCTTTGCCTGTAATGTTAAGCTTCCAAAAAAATTTGCCTTTTAATTGAAAGCAATTCCAGGGCTACTCTGTTCATGTCCATTCTGTCTATAGGAGATTGTGCTGAACATGCAAGTCCAATCTGAAAGACCGATATCAAGCATTCAGTCTGTCCACTTGTCCAGTCACTCCAATTTGAAACCATGTTATCATTTTCTCCTACTTTGTTGAAAATTGAATGGTCCACAATCTCCATCACTCGTCCTGGCAATGCCAACTTAACATAGTTGTGAAGGTTTAGGTCATCTTTGAATAGCTTATCAGTGGGTCTTCTTCCAGTTAACATCTCCAATAAAAGGATCCCAAAGCTGTACACATCCCCATTAGTTGAAAGTTGACTACCCATTCCATACTCTGCAAAAATTTAGAGCACTTTCATACACTAAGAACAATTCTTACTCACTGCTATGAAACTAGTGATTTGGTGAAGATGTATATAAATATTCTATACGGGGCATCCCTGTTTTGATTATTGATGCATTCATTATACGTTAATACTTTTACAATTGAGTGAAATCATGATACATTACCTGGAACAGCATATCCAATAGTTCCCTTAATCCCTGCTGAGCTTAATTGATTAAGAAAAGCTTCCTTCCTAGATTTCGAAAGGAGTCTAGCCAAACCAAAATCACTTATATGAGCAATCATATCATCATCGAGAAGAATATTGCTTGGCTTTAGATCACAATGAATAATAGGGGTTTGGCAGTGATGATGAAGATAAAGCAAAGCCGAAGCCACGTCTATAGCAATGTTGATTCTTTGAAGAAGATTTAAACTTCTCAATTGCTTGAGCCCATCTTCGGGATGTAACTGCATCTCCAAGTTTCCATTTGGCATGAACTCATATACTAAAGCTTTAAAATCATTGCCCTCAAAATCAATACTCGAACAAGCAGTCAGAATCTTAACGAGGTTTCGATGCCGGATGTTCCTCAAGGCTTCACATTCGGCAATGAAACTCTTGGCAGCTCCTTGCTTTTGAAGATTGAGTACCTTGACTGCAACATGTGTTTCATCTGGACCAAGTTTTCCTTTATAGACACTACCAAAATTACCTGAACCAATCAAATTCTCCAAAGAGAATCCATCAGTTGCATTTTGTAATTCTTTATAAGAGATCTTTTGGTAGGAGGGTCCAAAGGTGGAAATGGAAAGGCTTTTTTTCTTCAACTTTTTCAACCAGGAAAGAGCCATCAAAGAAAACAATGTCAAGCAGAAAGCAGCTGCAATGCTTATTGCCAGTATCAATTTAAAAGCAAAATGCTTTTTGTGTTTCTTGGATCTTTGAATGGGGCATGCTGGCCAATGCAGCTCTGGGATCCCCCCCCAAAGACCAGTGTTGCCTTTGACTTCAACTGCACTAGCATTTCTACAGGTACGTCTACAGGTAACTTCAACACTTTGAGATCCTTTAACCCTTCAAAAAATGAATCTGGAATACGGAAATCAACTTCTTGGTCGAACAACACTTTGAGATCCTTTAACCCTTCAACACTTTGAGATCCTTTGCCTTTGCCTTTGACCCCTTCTACAGGTACGTCTCCCTCAAGATTGTTGAAAGACAGGTTTAAAGTTTGCAACACGGGAAATTTAGCCATATAGCTTGTGATTTGGCCGGACAAGTTGTTGTGGGAAAGATCAAGATATTGAATACCTTTTAACTTACTTAGATCGGGAATGGTTCCTTCAAAGGAGTTGCCTTGCATATAAAGTTTTTCTAAGGCAAAACAGTCCCCTAGCTGGGCTGGAATCTCTTTGGAAAATTTGTTGTATGAAACGTCTAGTGCAACAAGAAGTTTCAGGTTTCCAAAATCTGGTGGTAAAAAACCGGTCAAGGAGTTATAAGACACATCAATTTGGAGTAGAGGAAGGCCAAAAAGTTGCTCGGGTATGGTGCCATTTAATTTATTATGGCGAAAGATTACATCTAGCAGGTGGTTACACCTTCCAAGACTAGTGGGTATGCTCCCTTCGAAGCTGTTATTGAACAAGTAGAGATATAGTAATTGAGTCATGTTGCCAACGGAAGACGGGATCACCCCAGTCAATTTGTTTTCACCCAAGAGCAAAAGGTTCAATTTTGTGAGCTTTCCAATTGAAGATGGAATATTCCCTGTTAACAAGTTAGATCCCAGGTGAAGGTTAGTTAGGCTAACAAGATTTGATATTCGTGTAGGTATGCTCCCACCAATAGAATTGCCTCCTAGCCTAAGCCATAATAATTGGATTGAGAGGTTTGTTATGGATCTAGGTAGCTCACCTCCAAGCTGGTTATAGCCGACATCCAGATAGTTTAATTGGCTGCAATTGTTCAAAGAACTCAGAAAACTCAAATCATCAACTGAGTTATTTCCAAGAAGATTATAAGAAGCACCAAACCATTGAAGATTTTGTAGATTACCAAAACTCATAGGAATGGTTCCTGTAAATTGATTATTTGGGATATCAAGCTGTTGAATGTCTGACACATTGGACAATGAAATTGGAATTGTTCCTGTAAATTGGTTTCCTCCTATATAAAGTATCTGCAGATTTTGAAGAGCAATGCCCAAGTCGGGGTTGAGGTTACCAGTGAAGTTGTTATCACTCAAGGCAATCTGTGTGAGCAATGATAAATTGTATAGGGAAGGTGGAAGCACACCAGAAAGATGATTTCCTGATGCAGTAAAAGATGTCAAGCTTTTCATTTGGGCTACTGTATTTGGGATTTCTCCCTCCAAATTGTTATATACAAACGAAAGAGTATGGAGAGAGGACAAGTTCCCCAGAGAAGGTGGGAACCTTCCACTTAGATGATTGTGGCGAAGAATTAGTATCTGAAATTTTGACAAAAAGCCAAGTTCTGAAGGGATTCCTTGTACTAAATTGCTGTACCCGAGATCAAGATACTGTAGGTTGGAACAGTGAGAAAGATTGACTGGAATTTCCCCTCCCAATATTGGATTATGACTCAGGTTCAAATTTCCAAGCCTGGTCAAATAACCAACTTCTGAGGGAATTCCACCATGGAAAGAGTTACTTGCAAGGTTGAGGGATCGAAGGAAAGAAAGATTTCCAATGTGGGGTGATATGGTGCCTACCAACTTATTGTTTTTTAGGTCCAAACCGATGACTCTTTGGTGTTTGTTGCCACAAGTGACCCCAACCCAGTGGCAGAAATGGAAAGAGTCATTCCAAGAAGCCAGGACATTAAGAGGGCTATCTATGTGGGACATGAATTCGAGCAGTGCAAGTTTATCAGTTTCGTTTGAAAGTGTGGTAGCTAAGGAAAAAATTTTGAGATCGATAAGCAGAGGAACAGAAGAAAGATGGCATGGTAGGTTAGTGAGAAGAGTGGTCGTGTATTCATAAGCAGATGATCCATCTTGTAGGAAGAAATTAGCTTCTGCAGAGAGAGATACTGACATAGGCAGGAACTGTCACGCGAATATATAGAGAACAAACTTAACAATTTTCTCAAAATAAATAAATAGATAACATTTTTATTATTATTTTCTACTTACTATTTATTAATTCTATAATTTTTTTTATATAAGAAATTCATTGCTATATAATTTATAGTTTATAGCAGGGACGGACCAAGTGGGGCCCAAAGGGGCTCAGGCCCCCTAGGTCCAATTTTTTTTTTTTTTTTTTAGTTATTATCTATATATATATATATATATATATATATATAAAACCGAAGCTTCTGCTAGCTCCACAATTTTCCACATCAGTATTTTTTTCTAATTTTTAAATCTGATTTCTTTTTCTTTTTATTAAATGTATTTACTCTCCTTTCTCAAGCCAAATGCTCTTCCCCGATATAATTCTGAAACCAAACCACTAAAGCAATAGTGCAAGGGCAGAACGGCAAAACCTCTCCTTTTGACAAAGCCAAATCCAGCACCTCTCCTTTCAACAATGCAAATCCAAGCTATTTCGTAGAAAGCTTGCAAGGGCATGACCATCCAAGCTATTTCGCAGAAAGCTTGCAAGGGCACGACCATTGGAGCCAACGTTTTCAATCTCCAACCCAGCCTCCATATCAGAGCATTTTCTCTAGGTATCTATCAATTAATCTATGAATAATATCTTTTCCTATTGTCTTTAATTAGGTTTTTCTGTCAATTTAAGGATTTCGTCTTTTATTAGGTTTTTTTTTTTTTTTTTTTTTGGTCAATTTAGGGATTTCAATTCCTAACCCCTTTTTCTCTTTATTCTTTTTTGTTGAAGTCAGGGAAACACTCATAGAAAATCAAATTCTACAGGTTTTGTAAGAAAGTGGAGATAGTATTGAAGAGCCTCCCAACCTTCAAAATCTGACAACAATCCTACAGGTTTATTTTGCTATCTAGGTGTTAGGGTACTTTTTTTACACCAAATTTTATTCAAGTACCACCTATTTATACCGCTAATAAGTTATTGGGTTTTCCCAAATATTTTCGCTCTATTATTATGATAATCACAAATGTTTCATATCTCATTATCTGAACTGGGTTATGATATAAAATATCACAAAAATCTCCAAAACTCGTATTTTATCCAGTTTTATTATCATTATTTTGCCAAGTCAAAAACTGGCCCTATGAACCCAATAAACACATCCTGTTCTATTTAAAGTCCAAGAATACTTATGCTTGGCAATATTTGAAAATCCCATGATTCAAGTCAATGGCAAAACAATTTTATCAATGGAATTTAAATCCATGATCAAAGCCCAGTTCTCGCTGACAATATTTAAAGCCCAATTCTCATTGGCAACATCAAAGTCCAATTTCCATTGGCAACATCAAAACCCAATTGTCATTGGCAATATCAAAGCCCAGTTATCGCTGGCAATATTTAAAGCTCAATTCTCATTGGCAATATCAAAGCCCAATTCTCATTGACAATATCAAAGCCCAATTCTCATTGACAATATCAAAAGCTCAACTTACGTCGGCACTATTAAAAGCCCAAGCTAACTATTTGGCACTATTCTATCAAAAGCCCAAGGTTATTAATACTTGGCAAAATACTATATCATAATTGTTTCACTTAAAAGTCAAATAATGATCAATACTTTAGATTCTTAAGCCTATTACTACAACAAGCTCATGGAATTTATGAATCATCTATTCTTAAAACCCATGGCAATCATCTTATAAAATCTCATGGAAAGTTATGATTATTAGACTCATGACATTTATTTATTTCATATTAAAAACTCAAGTTCACTATCTATCTTACATCACAACATTCATAATATTTATTACCATAACTCATGGTAATTATTCATCTTACATGTCCGTTATGATTATCTATAGAGAAACTCATGAGAACATCACATTATTCCATTATAGTGGTTGTTACCATATTTATTTAAAACTCATAGTAAATATTATTTTCAAGAAAAATATTGGAGGTCATTATTTAAAAAGCCCCAAAGAAATTATCATTCACAAAGTAATCCATAGCAAAAATTATGAGAAACTATACAAGTTGTTATTTAAAGCCTATGGAAATTAATACCCAAAATCTATCACAAATATTTATTAAAGCTCATGATTCATTTTATTTCTACTAACCACTAAAGCCCATGAGGAGTAAAAAACCCATGGGAAAGCATATATTTAATGCCCATTTTGTAGGACCAAGAATCTCATGGATTAGGGAACAAGCCCAAGCAAAGAAAGGGCATGTGGCCCAACTAAAAGTGTTGAAATGGAGCAAAGTTCCAGCCCAAAAAGTCCCCAGCAAGAGGCTTAAAAGAGGGCAACCAGCCCTTGCTCATCCTTAACCAAAAAACAACTAGAGACCCCAACAAGAGAACCAAGCCTTTGAGAACGAACTAAGGGCTGTCCCATCAGTTTTCTGCCACCCTCTACCTGACGTGAACAGTGCCAAAGAGCTGTCATATCAACTGAAGTCTAAAGGGTGATCAAACTCCATCATCTTCCTCAAACCTGTACCTCCAGCGAAAGGGGAGCTGAAGTCAAGTTATCCAAACTTCAACAAATTGATGCTATAAATGTCAAAAACGTTCAAGACATGATTCATGTACCAAGCCCATGAATTCTAAAAGGGAAAAATTGGGAACATGTGGTTTGGAGGGCATAAAGGGATCTCCAGTGGAACCCCCTAAAGTGGACTTAGAATTTGACACCTGGCTTGGGGTGTTGAATCTTACTTCTTGGGGGACCAAATCTCAGTTGCAGCATTAGGATTCGTTCTTGATACACGCTATAATCATATTGATTCACCTCAACCCCAGAAATCTTGGCAATTAATGCAAAAATCCATCATTTCCCAAAGAAGCAAGGCAGCCCCAAAAGTAAATCCCCTACTTTTGAACAAAAATCCCAGAAAGGTTGATCTTGATTTCGTCATCTCTGATTCATCATCCTTTTTTGGATTCTTGTCAATTAATGCCTCCCTATAGCTCCATTATAAATAGACAAGCAAACTAACCATAAAGCAACCAGCCACCCCCCTCTGAAAATCTGGGTTCGTTTGCCATTTTTGCTGATGGTTTAGCTCTCCTTAAGCTCATCACCCATCATCTTTAACCTACACCCATCTTACCCAGATATTCCTCTCACACCTTCACACAATCACAGCCCATAAATGTCTCTCAACTAGTCATAAACAGCCCACCACTCACAAAAAGCCTTGATCTTGGTGTTAATCCCATCTCACTCATCATCCTTAGCCCACATTCATCTACTCATAGATGTTCTTTTCCTTTTTTCACACAAACACAACCCATACATGTCTTTCAACTAGTCATAAACAGACCACTCACAAAAAGCCTTGATCTTGGTGTTAATCCCATCTCACTCACTAAAAATAGTCCACATTCACCTCATTCATGCCTTATGATTATGCATTCACCAAAATCTTAGTTTAATACTTGCTGCATTGAGCTGAGGATCTTTCTCCCCCTTCATTCCATCTTATTTTTCCTCTTTTATTTGTAACTATGGAGCCTTTAATCCTTATTTATTACTATTATGATGAAAGATATAATATATTTGTAACAATTTAATTTTTCCCTCATATTGATGTAATGATGGCTGAAAGTACTATAAATTTCCTTGACCAAGACATACAAGGACCCCTCAAGAGTGAACACTTTCCTAAATTTATTTAATCATTAACTGCTGGACTCTAAGTATAATTTCACCCCTACCGCTGGAGGACTGATTTGAACTATGACACTATAAAAAGGACTAATAATATAACAAACTAACAACAGTAATGTGTTTATTATGCTTTATTCTTGTCTTTTTGTTAGGGTGCAGCCTCTATCTCTTACTTGGGCGGACTTCCACAACACCGAAAGCCTTTGGACTTTATTTCAAGGCCCACCGTCGAGTTTCGGCTTGGCTACCCCATACTCTATTTGGGAATATCAAAATTTTCCCTTCAACATTCTAGTGACTCCACTGGGGAGCCAATCAGTAGGTGAAAGTCTATCATGCCCCCAAGGTTGCATAATAGCCAACAAGGAGCAAGTCAACATGATGTATATTCATATGCATATATATACATATATATAAGCATACATACATATATGTACGTATGTATATGTAAGTGAACACTTTATTTTCTTTCCTTGAAAAAAAAAACATTTAAAAAAAAAAGTGTCCTCATGGTGAACAGTACAATATTTACACATGGACAGTCAAAAAGAAAAAAAATAACAATGCACATATGTATGTTTATATACATGCATAGAAGAATGGGCACTATTTGTTTTCTTTCAAAATCACAAAACATTTTTTTTTTCTTTGCTTTTGGCTCAAAAATGGTTTTTGCAGAAAAAAAAAAAAAGGGAACACAATAGCTACAGCTGGAGATGTCCTTTGCCTTGAAAAGTACAATGTTTACACGTGAATGGCTAAAAGAAAAGGGTAATAATGCGTGTACGTATGTTAGTATACATATACGCAAATAAACAAACATTATTTTATTATAAAACTTCTTTTTTTAAAAAAAAAAAGGAAAACCCTTTTGGCTCAAAAAAAAATATTCTTGCAAAAAAAAAAAGGGCACAGTAGCTGCGGCTGGAGGTGTCCTCTGCTATGAACAGTGCAAAATTTTTAAATGAATAGTTAGGAAAAACATGTGCACACATAAAAAAGTAACAATAGTCAGCCCCTTTTATACAGAAAAATTTCTTTGGAGGCATGAACCTTTTATAAACCATAAGTTTTTCTATACCTTTTATACAGAAAAATTTCTTTTGGGCATGAACCTTTTACAAATCATAAGCTTTTCTATACCTTTTATACAAAAAAATTTCTTTTGGGCATGAACCTTTTACAAATCATAAGTTTTTCTATCCCTTTTATGCAGAAAATTTTTTATGCAGAAAAATTTCTTTATGCAGAAAAATTTATTTATGCAGAAAATCTTTATGCAGAAAAATTTCTTTTATGCAGAAAAATTTCCTTGTGCAGAAAAATTCCTTTTATGCAGAAAAATCCCTTTTATGCAGAAAATTTCTTTTGGGCATGAACTTTTTACGAAACAATATCCATAGTTATCTGGTCCTTCTTTCGCATGTAATATTGGTACCTACAATTGAATGACCTTTTACACAAGTAATAACAACACTTGTAACTGAACAAATCATGACTAAATAAGTTTTTAATAGCTGAATGGTTTTGTGTACATGAATAGTAATAGCACCTAGAAGAGCTTTTTTTTCTCCTATAACAAAAGAGAAAGAGGAAAGAAGTCTTTATAACTAGAGAGTCTCGAAACATGTAGTAACACATTAGATACATATTATATCCCAACAGAGTTGCCCAAAAAAAAAAAAAAATATATATATATATATATATGGCATGAGTAGCCTAATCCAATATGCCACCAAAGGTTTCCGCAAAGGAGGAGCCACCGCTGGTGGATAAGGACAGCATGATGGAATTCTTTTGACTTGTCAAAAGGGATAGTTCTGCTGACTTTGCTACAATTTCGTTCTCTAATTCTGCAATCTTCAACACAAGCTTAGCCAACTTCATCTCACCATCACAAATGATGCATGAGGCAGCAGTAGTTTTGAGCTAATCAAGAATGATCCCAAAATAAGTTTAAAAGCATTTTTTTTTATCCAAAAGAAAGGAAAGCATAAGGAAGCATCCGGCAGCAAATCATAGCCACAATATGAATAAACCCGACTGCGAAAGGGATGAATATATATTGTTACTCATGATGACATGTGAGGCTTAGTTGCCTCAAATAGAAAGGTCCTAGGCTGAATGAAGCTAGTACAATACTCATGGCTATATCCAGAATAGAACACATCTAATGGAAGAAGAATTCTTGTCTAGCAACATAACGAAACCATTTAAGGGACCTCCAGTAGTACCTGACGTACCTTCTCCATCTAATAAAAAGTACAGTGACATGTTTTCTTAGGAGTACAACATAGTGCTCAATTCATACTGTAACTTTATGATACATGCTCTCAATATCAAACCATGGAGAGATTTATCATATGGACTCTCTACCGCTGTACTCATGTCGTCGTGCAGCTGGATTGCCATTAGTTCACTGATATACGACTAGAGTCATGAACTTTAAAGATAAGTCATCACATCACTATCTTTAAGTTTATATTGAATATATGTTACTCTATTATCGTTATATCACTCAATACAAATTACTTTAATATTATATCACATTCATCATTCAATTAAAGTTATCACGTTAAATATATGTTACTTTATCTTTACCATTATTGCAACCATTGATCGAAATATGTGAAACATATTGTTTGTTTCAACCATCCTTATGCTTCTTATACTTTGAAATTTTTCTATTTTGTAGGCATAAAACCCCTGATCATAACTCTTTGCAACTAAAATCATCAATATTATCCTAATTGCTAGAGGAAATCCTTCTTGTACCAACTGCTGAACCAAGTAGATTGGCGGTCATCCCTTAAAGAAGATTTGTCGCCATTGAAGCCATGGCAGCCCCACGCATATTCAAGACCACGGTGACTCCATCATGTTACTAGAATCATTATATTCACATCATTGGAGCCCTTAGAATCTCAAGCACCATCAAGGGTATCAACCATCCCACACTTGGGGACTTTAATCTAAAGTGCTTAATCAATTTGACATCCAGGGACATTTGTCTTGGAAAAGAAGTTTATAACAACAGCTATTATTGTCTAGCCATGGTAGAAGGCGAAAATCTCATGAAACCTATCAATGGCAAATGGTTGAAGCTATATCATACTTAACTCAATAATCATATTTTCTGAAAAATGCTTTGGAAATGGAGAGTAAGCATTATCTTTACTCTAAGACATGAATATCTTACATTTATTTCAAAACTATAAATATTTTAAGATACATTTTTACATAGATATTTATATTTCAATCTCACTTGCAATGATGACCTTTTGCAACTTGATATCTCCAAAATAAATTATCATGATTCTAACAAGTTATTTTTAAAAAAATAAATTGTTTAACTTCCATGACTATAT
Organism: Lithocarpus polystachyus; assembly: GCA_033629205.1. NCBI lineage: Eukaryota > Viridiplantae > Streptophyta > Magnoliopsida > Fagales > Fagaceae > Lithocarpus > Lithocarpus polystachyus. The sequence goes on from CM066165.1 coordinate 36,907,080, forward strand.
TTTGGCTCGATTATATCAATCTTTCAATGATCAAAACACTTTTCATATTTCAAACCTTTACAAATTGAAGACAGCTTTTATGGTTGGGACTCTTCAAAATAAAATGGTTATGCATTTAGCAAGTGATTTCAAAAATGGATATTACCTTTATGACCATGCTTTAATTTTTTGAGCCTATGAATTGTAATTTTTTTGACAATCAAAATACCTTGACAAAGGAAATTTATGGCTAAATAAAACACAGTCTACACGGCTAAACCGACTTCAAGTTATAAAACACAACATGCATGACTAGAACCAATTTTCAAAACATCACATATAATACAACATTTACGGTTGTATAAGCTTACGACATACTTCACATTACATAGTGATTACGTTACATTACATTACATCACAATACATCACAAAAGCAAATTTTTGAAAAGATACACCTAAGAAAATATAAGAATCTACTCCAACAATACCATTGCCAAAGATCTCCACTAGAGGGGAAACACCGTTGAAAGACACACGATCTCATCCCCCTGATCAAAGAATAAAGTTCAGCCATCATTAATGCAATATTCTCCTCGGATCAGCTATCTTCATCATCACAAGAAGTACATGATTCAGCTGTACAACACGTATGATATAGCAGCCTACAGCTAAAACAGTAGTCCTCTCATACCAACACCAATCTTGCCTCCAATCATGAAGCTGGAATATTTCTTTACAATATCTCCAAATACCCTTGACAATCTATCTTTTCAAGAGTAATGACAACAAATTTTCCGTGCACCGCCATGAAGTAAGAGACCATAGTCAACTATCCAGCGATAACGACAAAAGAGCAAATGAACAGTATCAAGCCATAATTCCCTCTAGCAGTATGAGCAACTTTAGATCATGCTTGGAGTTTTTTTTAAAGGAACATCATGAAGATATGGCAGAATCATAGCTGGAGCACTGCAGAAAAAAACCCTCCAGCCGCAACAGCATTAACAAAGCTTTTGTTGATTGCCGTTATATCTTCGGCAGCAAAACCTAAAGTGAAAATACATCAGCAGCATATATACATGATGAGAAAGTGGAAAGGGTTATAAAATTACCAAAGTCTGTATCCGTATCCTCAGATCCATCATCATACTTCCTCGGCTATGTCTTGTTATTATCACCAAGCTGCTGGAACCATAAGGGCAGAAAAATGCAAGGCCATGAATGAAGACAAGGAATACAAGAAAAAGGAAAGAAAGGATGTAAGAAGATAAGGAGATCTTGAAGAAACATCTTCCATAGGTTCATAAATCTTCATCTTACCGGCAATGGTCTTCCCCTAAATTGCTTCATTATGACAAATGGACCTATGGAACCAATAATTGAGTTAACAAAAGTATCAGTTTGATCTAAATAACCATCATCGAAGGGTTTAGATTCATCACGGTTGGAATTCTCACTAAATTAGACTTGGGGGCTTCCACCACAATATTTGGATATCTCCTCCATGAACCAAACAACTATTAAATTCAGCATCTCTAGACTCCAGCGGCGCATCAGATTATGGAATACAATCTTATAGCAGAACAATATCACATCACCAATGATATTGGCTTTATGAAGGGGTCAATAAAACACTTTATTATCATTCTCTCAGCTTATTCAATTAAGCCAATCAATAATGGGCCCACAAAGACCCAAAAATCGAATGGGGGCTGGCAGGAGCTCTTATCATTGGATTCAAAACATCAATAGTGGCTGGAGCCTCTGCGGTTTCGTGACTAGAATATCTCTTCATAGCACCCACTTCAGAGGTGCACTAATTGGATTATCCTTCTAAATCACTGCTGAAACAATGGCAATAACAGCACCATAGATTAGGCAGTGGCAAAAGAGGCTCAATCTCTTCAACCTCCTTGCCAGTGGCTCCAATTCCACCTACAGCTAAATTCTCTCTTTCAACCCATGCAACACAAGCCTATGGACTCATTCAAACTCACATATGTGACCAAAGGCAAGTTGATCACACAAACTCAGAGGGCTAAAAGGTTGAGGTACAATTATTTTCACTCAAGCCACATGCTCTAATCCTATTTAATCACTTCTATTTATTCACCAAAAAATACCAAAATATCATCCACATATTATTTTGTGCCTCCACGAATATTTCTCATTGGCCCACAAATGTTTTCCAATCTCATTATCTATAATAGGCCACCATTTTTCCAAAAAAAAAAAAAAAACTCGCACGTGTGATCCTAATATTTTTCTTTCAAAAAATATAGTATTACTAATAATTTGATCACACGTGACTCGGGGGGCTAAATGTTAGGGTACTTTTTTTACACCTAATTTTGTTCAAGTACCACCTATTTATACCGCTAATAAGTTATTGGGTTTTCCCAAATATTTTTCGCTCTATTATTATGATAATCACAAATGTTTCATATCTCATTATCTAAATTGGGTTATGATATAAACTATCACAAAAATCTCCAAAACTCATATTTTATCCAGTTTTATTATCATTATTTTGCCAAGTCAAAAACTGGCCCTATGAACCCAATAAACACATCCTATTCTATTTAAAGTCCAAGAATACTTATGTTTGGAAATATTTGAAAAGCCCATGATTGAAGTCCATGGCAAAACAATTTTATCAACGGAATTCAAATCCATGATCAAAGCCCAATTCTCGCTGGCAATATTTAAAGCCCAATTCTCATTGGCAACATCAAAGCTCAATTTCCATTGGCAACATCAAAACCCAATTGTCATTGGCAATATCAAAGCCCAGTTATCGCTGGCAATATTTAAAGCTCAATTCTCATTGGCAATATCAAAGCTCAGTTCTTGCTGGCAATATTTAAAACCCAATTCTCATTGGCAATATCAAAGCCCAATTCTCATTGACAATATCAAAAGCTCAACTTACGTCGGCACTATTAAAAGCCCAAGCTAACTACTTGGCACTATTCTATCAAAAGCTCAAGGTTATTAATACTTGGCAAAATACTATATCATAATTGTTCCACTTAAAAGTCCAATAATGATCAATACTTTAGATTCTTAAGCCTATTACTACAACAAGCTCATGGAATTTATGAATTATCTATTCTCAAACCCATGGCAATCATCTTATAAAAGCCCATGGAAAGTTATGATTACTAGACTCATGACATTTATTTATTTCATATTAAAAACTCAAGTTCACTATCTATCTTACATCAAAACATTCATAATATTTATTACCAAAACTCATGGTAATTATTCATCTTACATGTCCATTATGATTATCTATAGAGAAACTCATGAAAACATCACATTATTCCATTATAGTGGTTGTTACCATATTTATGTAAAACTCATGGTAAATATTATTTTCAAGAAAAATATTGGAGGTCATTATTTAAAAAGCCCCAAAGAAAATATCATTCACAAAGTAATCCATAGCAAAAATTATGAGAAACTATACAAGTTGTTATTTAAAACCCATGGAAATTAATAATCAAAATCTATCATAAATATTTATTAAAGCTCATGATTCATTTTATTTCTACTACCCGCTAAAGCCCATGAGGAGTAAAAAACCCATGGCAAAGCATGTATTTAATGCCCATTTTGTAGGACCAAGAATCTCATGGATTAGGGAACAAGCCCAAGCAAAGAAAGGGCGTGTGGCCCAACTAAAAGTGCTGAAATGGAGCAAAGTTCCAGCCCAAAAAGTCCCCAGCAAGAGGCTAAAGAGAGGGCAACCAGCCCTTGTTAATCCTTAACCAAAAAACAACTAGAGACCCTAACAAGAGGACCAAGCCTTTGAGAACGAACTAAGGGCTGTCCCATCAATTTTCTGCCACCCACTGCCTGACGTGAATAGTGCCAAAGAGTTGTCATATCAGCTGAAATCTAAAGGGTGATCAAACTCCATCATCTTCCTCAAACCTGTACCTCCAGCGGAAGGGGAGCTGAAGCCAAGTTATCCAAACTTCAACAAATTGATGCTATAAATGTCAAAAACGTTCAAGACATGATTCATGTACCAAGCCCATGAATCCTAAAAGGGAAAAATTGGGAACATGTGGTTTGGAGGTCATAAAGGGATCTCCAGCGGAACCCCCTAAAGTGGACTCAGAATTTGACACCTGGCTTGGAGTGTTGAATCTTACTTCTTAGGGGACCAAATCTCAGTTGCAGCATTAGGATTTGTTCTTGATACACGCCATAATCATATTGATTCACCTCAGCCCCAGCAATCTTGGCAATTAATGCAAAAATCCATTATTTCCCAAAGAAGCAAGGCAGCCCCAAAAGTAAATCCCCTACTTCTGACCAAAAATCTCAAGAAGCTTGATCTTGATTTCGTCATCTCTGATTCATCATCCTTTTTTGGATTCTTGTCAATTAATGCCTCCCTATAGCTCTATTATAAATAGACAAGCAAACTAACCACAAAGCAACCAGCCACCCCCTCTGAAAATCTGGGTTCGTTTGCCATTTTTGCTGATGGTTTAGCTCTCCTTAAGCTCATCACCCATCATCTTTAACCTACACCCATCTTACCCAGATATTCCTCTCACACCTTCACACAATTACAGCCTATAAATGTCTCTCAACTAGTCATAAATAGCCCACCACTCACAAAAAGCTTTGATCTTGGTGTTAATCCCATCTCACTCATCATCCTTAGCCCACATTCATCTAATCTTAGATGTTCTTTTCCTTTTTTCACACAAACACAACCCACACATGTCTCTCAACTAGTCATAAACAGACCACTCACAAAAAGCCTTGATCTTGGTGTTAATCCCATCTCACTCACTCAAAATAGTCCACATTCACCTCATTCATGCCTTATGATTATACATTCACCAAAATCTTAGTTTAATACTTGCTGCACTGAGCTGAGGATCTTTCTCCCCCTTCATTCCATCCTATTTTTCCTCTTTTATTTGTAACTATGGAGCCTTTAATCCTTGTTTATTACTATTATGATGAAAGATATAATATAATTGTAACAATTCAATTTTTCCCTCATATTGATGTAATGATGGCTGAAAGTACTATAAATTTCCCTGACCAAGACATACGAGGACCCCCCAAGAGTGAACACTTTCCAAAATTTATTTAATCATTAACTGCTTGGCTCTAAGTATAATTTCACCCCTGCCGCTGAAGGACTGATTTGAACTATGACACTATAAAAAGGACTAATAATATAACAAACTAACAACAGTAATGTGTTTATTATGCTTTATTCTTGTCTTTTTGTTAGGGTGCAATCTCTATCTCTTGCTTGGGCGGACTTCCACAACATCGAAAGCCTTTGGGCTTTATTTCAAGGCCCACCATCGAGTTTCGACTTGGCTACCCCATACTCTATTTAGGAATAACAAAATTTTCCCTTCAACACTAGGTTTTCTAGCACATCTGATTTAGCTTAGCTTAATCATTTGTGTGATTGAATAATTATTTGGGCACCTAAAACGTCAGCCTTCTTTGTCTCCGCTTAGTCCCCTGTTTTTTTTTTTTTTCAAACCTTCTACCTCTTCTGTACAAGTTCATGTTTTTTTTTGTTTTGGTCTGTCTCTGATTGTAAAATGTAGGAAGAAATTTTATGTTCTCAGTTGGGTTGTAGCTATTGTTTTGTTTTATAGTAGAGTTGTAGTGAAACTCTTAGCAATTATTCTTTTTAAGCTATTCTAGCAGATGTTAAGCTTATTTTTTGACATAGTGGTAAACTGTGTATTGTGGTTTTGAATTTTTTGGTTTTATAATTTTTGATATATTCATTAGGTTTTGTAGAGATATTTTAGCTTGGAGTGAGGGATGGACTCACTAAGAAGCTGGAATAACCTATCGTAGATGGGTGGGATCTCATTTCAAATTCTGAGACATTTTGATTTTTCTATCCAGTTACTTTATTGCTTTTTTTTCTTTTCTTTTTTTCTTTTTTTGGCTTTGAGAGACCCCATTCCTTCCTTTTCCTTGTTTCTTTGTTGAGAGAGGTTTGTTGTTGTTGTTTTTTTTTTTTTTTTTTTTAATCCGTTTCAAGAGCATGGTTTTTGGGGTCCTTCGGTTTTCAAAATGTGACAAACCTTTACTCGAATGTCATTATCTTTAGCATCTATATCTAGCACAGCAAAGTTATATTATTTACCTCTGTATTGCACATATCTACAAGATACTATGCCCTCTAATGTAGACCTCTCTCTGTTACTGTGATGATTCCATTGAAACTTCAATATTCAATGGTGTGCAAATGATGAATATTGGATTTGTGTTATGAAATGAAGCAATCATTAGAATAGCCAAAAATGCATAGCACATGATTTAGACTGAAATAGACAAATAGGACACTTAAATCTGTTTGCAAAAGTACCACAAGCGAATATACTTTGCATACAATTTTGACAGATTATTATAGTAATAGTTTTGACCAGCTTGGTCTTGAATTTCTGAAACAATAATTTCAGTTTATAATTTTCTCATTGACACACTCTTTTATCATGTATTTACAAGCTAAAGATTGTAATTACAGACCAAAAAAGGGAATTCATTTCAAAAACTGTTCCAGCTTCATAATGTTCTCAATTTCTTTAACAACCTCATCATCTATTATAGGCCTTTTGTCTCCTGAGTCTGCCACACACCTCATTGCTAAATCCACAAACTCTTCTAAGCCTTCAAGATTTTCTGCCATACCAATGAATGGATCAAGAATTTTATGAAGATTGTATAAATTCTTTGACTAGTTGATTGCATTCCTTACTTCTACCACAATATACTTCCCTTGCAATGAAATATGAGTAGGCCATCCACATAATTGCCTTTCTTTGTAATAATTTCATAACTCTTTTACGGTGGCTTTTGCTTGGTTTTGTATTTTGTATTATGCATAATTGGTTGTTGTACATTTGGTTGGAGTCAATGATATGCTATTGTTATGATGAATATTTGTGCATAATACTTTCAAATGATCATATCAGCAAGTATTCAGCATTCCAAAAAATAAAAAGTAATGAAACTCTAATTCCAAGCAGGGTACTTGGAGTGAATACTTTCTCTTTTTAGGTAGCTGATGGGCTTGAATGGAATGACCTTTTTACCAAAAATATAAGTTTATATATAGATAATTGTACTTTTTTTTCCTAATGAATCCCGTGCATTGCAGCAGAGTATATCTTATCGTCAACAAGTGGAACAAGAGTTTATATTAATTTGGACATTCCTGAGACTGCTAAATTCAAAGATCAGTAAGTGCTTTGTTTTGGATTCACATTTTTAATTTATTTACAATCTCTACAATACTGCTTAAAGCGTCAATGCAGGCCGTATTGTGAAAATTGATGCATGGCACCATGTTTGGTGGGTATAGGTCTGCAACCATAAATGGCTACATCTGACTCAAATACTAGGTTTACTCATAGGATTACACTTTCTCAAACTTAGTCAGCAAGCAAAATAAACATAATAAAATAGGCATGATTACCATGACCAAGGAAAATACCTATGCTTACCACAAATGCAGAGTCACAGGTCATGTTGTATTTATATATGGCAAAAGATAGTACCATTTTGTACCTAATAGCACAATTCGTTCTGGTATTTTATTTATAACTTGGATATATTGAAGTTTTTTTGTGTGTGAATAATCTATTTTGTTATTTATTTCTGAATTTCATGATGAAAACCAATGGAATACTTATTTTCATGAAGATTATAGAAATGTTGAACTTTTTTAATAATTCAATAGTTGGGGTGCGGTTATTATGAAATTTATTGACATTAAGAGTGTTTGGTTTTACATTGTAAATCTTTGATGAATTGGTATAATTTGGTGTTATACTTGATACTAATTTGGCAAAAAATTAAGTAGCTTGAAGAAGTTGAGAAAAGAGAAGAGCCTAAGAAAGGGAGGAAATACATTCTTGAAAAGTATTGGATAAAGCTTGAAGATGTAAGCACAATTGTATATTTATTCTATTTACTGGTTCTTTTGTAATACTTATTAAACCAAGTGTAAGAGCACATTATGATTATTGTAATATATTACTTCATAATATCTGTATTTATCTCATTTTTAATATTACTTCATAATATTACATGTTTCATCTTATATTAGAGCCAATTTAGTTTTCAATCATTGAAAGTTGAGAAATGTTTAAACCTAAACATGTTAACATTTGATTTATAACAATCCCGTGCATCGCACGGGTTAGCAACTAGTTGGTATCAAGTCGCTACTAGTTGTTACAATAGTTATTACTATCATTTTCTAATGGAACCCAGCATGAAAGAATAAACAGTGTAAATGTTCTCAATTTATTAATTCAATTATCTATATATATATATATATATATATTCTCATTTTTGCTGCAAACTGTTGGTCAAAGATAAATTAAATAATAAATATTATTTTTATACATCTTAACATATAATAATAATAATAATAATAATAATAATAATAATAATAATAATAGTAATAATAATAATAATAATAATAATAATAACAAAAACTAAATGAAAAATTATTCTTTTTTTTTAATAGAAAACAAAGAACATGTTCCAAACTTTTAACTATAAAACTCATAACATCTTCTCATTCTATATAGTGGAAAGAAAAAATATTATTGTATTCCTACACCCCAAAACTCTCTAAATTAATGAAAATGAAAATGAGATTGTTTTTGGAAGCCTTTAATAAGGAGATCTACTTATGTTTGTAATCTATAATATAAATATATATATATATATATATATATATATATATATATTCATGTCAACTTTGAACAGACTATTTTACTCATTACTCATGAAATATCATGAAAATCCCATAATCTCATAATATGGTGAATTGAATGTGGTAACACTGGGTATACATCAACTTATGACTTATGCGACAACGTCAATTGCTAATGCAAGTAATTTTCTTTATGAGAAGAGCTAATGCAGTAATTTGAAAGTAGTGCTGAAGTGGGTCAACTTTCAATGTTAGAATAATTGAAGCCTAGGCTCAGACGGGGGAATCTAGTAGTGGAGGTTTTGGAAAATTGGTAAATATTAGTATTATTATGGAGCACTAACTTAGGTAAAAGTCCATTATAGTTATTGATTTGAGTAAATACTTTTTTGGGCAACAATTATAAGTCAAGATTGATTATCGAAAAAATCAACTTTCAAGGTTAGAATGATTGAAGCCGGGGCTCAGATGGGAAATCTAGTGGTGGAGGTTTTGAAAATTTGGTAAATATTAGTAGTACGGAGCACTAGCTTTGGAAAAAGTCCATTATAGTTATTGATTTGAGTAGACTTTTTTGGGCAACAATTTTAAGTCAAGACTTACAACTTACCTTTATATATAAACGTAAGTTGTAAGTCTTATAGAGTTAGAATAATTGTTTCTCAAAAAAAAAAAAAAAGTTAGAATAATTGAATCCTGGGCTCAGATGGGAAAGTTAGTGGTGGAGGTTTTGAAAAATTGGTAAATATTAGTAGTATGGAGCACTAACTTTGGTCAAAGTCCATTATAGTTATTGATTTGAGTAAAGACTTTTTTGGGCAACAATTTTAAGTCAAGACTTAAGACTTACGTTTATATTACTATAATGAGTTTTATTAAGGGTATTTTTAAGGAATTTGTTAATGAACTATGTGATTTAGAAAATATTTTAGAAAATTTTTATGGGAAAGAAAAAGTAATTAATTATTTTGATTTTTTTTATTTCTTATGAAAATAGTATCTAAATTTTCCTAAAATTGACTATTAAAAATTTCACTAAGTGCACCTGTTAACGAGAATCTAATAATAATTTTAAGGGGTCTAATGCCAAGAGTTTTAAAGTTTAATTGGTTAATGTTAAAAGGTTTATTTTGTTATGTACATTAAGGGTTCTAATTCTTTAACCCTCAACTAGCGAATTGTCATAAAAATATTTTCTTAAAAATTACAACCTCATTTTATTTATGTTTCTTTATTTTGTTAAAATTATATTATGAGTATCGTTTTAGATCCTATTTCGGTTTATCCATTGGAATGAAACTATATTATGAATACCATTTCAGATCCTATTTCAGTTTATCCCAAAGGGGTCATGAGTTATCTTGGCTTCGAACTCAAGCAATGCCAACTAGTATGTTTAATTTTTGTAGTTGGGACCTTAGGGCTTTTTTCTCTTCAATAAGTCTAGTTAGCCTCATCCAAATAACAATTATCCAACCCAAAAACTTAAAAAAAAAAATAATAAAAACATTTACAAGTATTTTTACAAAAAAAAAAAAAAAAAAAACTATTTTACCACCAAAGGTTCAAAAAATCATGGGTTATTGGAAAAGTTAAAACTAAATTTTTTACAACTACAGTAAACCAGTATACCAAGTAGTCTACAACAAATTGTTAAAATAAAATACAATATTTTATTTTAACAACTTGCTAATATATATTCAGTTAAAATCAAGTAGAGTGGCATTCTCGTAATGTTTGAGCCCTACCAGCTGTTACGTCTCCTCATTTGGTGAAAATAGCCAAATATCACGTTTTGACAAAATTTACGACAGACTAATACTGTTTTAAAAATATTTAGACCACTTTTTTATTATTTAAATTTTACAAAATAAAGATCTAAATGGTACTTGAGCTTCAGAAAGTCGATTACCTTGTTTTCTTTTTTTTTTCCCCTGCTTTTTGTATCTTACTGACTTCCCAACTAGGTTTAAGGCTGGAACTGTTGCAGAATTTCCTGGAGATCCATCCTAGACCCATCTTCTTCTGTACGGTCTTCTTTTCTTTTCTTTTTTTTTTCATTTTTTCTGCCACCTGCTATCATTAATTTTCTTTCCAAACGAGGACAACACCACATGTGATATTTGAGAACTTGTCAGGCCTCAAGCCTAGTTTATTTGATTTTTCCTATTCACCCAAATCCATACTTTGGTAACTTGTGCATAACCGAACTCAAAAGCTTAAGTGCTGTTTGATTGGAGTCTTTTGGCTAAAAATTACAAAAAAAAGGAATTTATTAGTGTTATATGTACTGTTCAAAGTTATTTGGCAAAATAAGGAGAGAGACTGAATTTTGGCAACGGTGTTGCCGAAATTGCAAGAAAAGTAGAATGTGACGGGAGAAAGAAAATTGAATTTCGGTAATCTCATTACCAAAATTCTTGTCCTGCTCGTACTGCCAAGCCTGCCCATGGAGTGCCCAAAATGGAAACCAACTGTGGCAATGGCATTGTCGAAAATGGAGGAAAAAAAAAAGATGCTACATCCATAACATTTGTCAGAACAAATTACAGGTGGTTAGTTATTATTGGTTCAAATTTGAACCTAACACTAAAATTACTTTTTTGCCCTAATAATAACAATAAGTAACAACCTGCCACTTAAAATTTGTTATAAAAAGATTGTGAAAATGTTGTGGACGTATCATTTTTTTTTTTTAAATTGTGGTGCTGAAATAGAAGGAAAAAAAAAGTGGCAAATTGGCAATGCCTTTGCCGAAATAGTGGGAAACAATTTGCCCTTTCTTTTTCTTTTCCTTCTATTTTGGCTCCACGATTTTTTTTTTTTTTTTAAGAAATGATACATCCACAATATTTTCACAATATTTTTACAATAAATCCTAAGTGGCAAGTTGTTACTAATTGTTATTATTGGTGCAAAAAAGTAAGCTTAGTGTTAGGTTCTGTTAGAAATACTGAATGCAATAATAATGTATTTCTCAATTAAAAGAATATACATGAGTATGCCTTTATATATAGGAGGCATATGAGTGTAGTACAAGTAGGAGTGTAGTACAAGACGTGTGCTGTACAAGTAAACTAGTTGGGCCTAAAGCCCACAACACTATACACGTTAACAGCCCCCCTCAAACTCAAGGTGGATGTGAGACCAACTTGAGGTTGTCAACTAAATCTCGAAGGCGTCCTTTAGGATGTGACTTGGTGAAGATATCTGCAAGTTGATCTTTGGAGGAGACGGAGAAGAGCTGGAGAGCACCATGGACAAGATGAAAACGGATAAAATGACAATCAATCTCGATGTGTTTAGTCCGTTCATGGAAGACATCATTATGAGCAATATGAATGGCACTCTGGTTGTCACAATAAAGAGGAGTAGCAGAGGATGTGGACACACCTAAGTCCTTAAGAAGCCATCGCAGCCAAAGGAGCTCAGATGTGGTATCAGCAAGGGCACGATATTCTGCTTCAGTACTGGAGCGAGCCACAAAGGTTTGCTTCTTACTTCGCCAAGAAATTAAAGAAGAGCCAAGGAAGAAGCAATAACCAGTGGTAGACCTGCGATCAGTAGGATCTCCTGCCCAATCAGCATCAGAGAATGCACGAAGTACAAGTGGAGATTGAGCTGAATAAAAAAGGCCATGGAAGAGAGTGCCCTTCAAGTATCGAAGAATGCGCAGAACAGCAGCATAGTGAGTCGATTGTGGAGCAGACAGATACTGGAACCTTATTTGATTCAACAGAGAGACCAGGGGGAGGTTGCATATAAACTTCTTCACTTAAATCCCCATTAAGGAATGCATTTTTAACATCCATCTGGAAAAGGTCCCAGTTACTGGCAGCAGCAACAGCTAAGAGGGCACGAACAGATGAGATACGTGCAACCGGAGCAAAGGTCTCTTCATAATCAATCCCATACTCCTGTGTAAAGCCTTTTGCAACAAGACGAGCCTTGTAGCGCTCAATGGACCCATCAGACCGAGTCTTAATCTTGTAGATCCACTTACAACCAACCACAGATTTCCCAGGGGTGAGAGTCACCAAATCCCAAGTATGGTTTTTAGATAATGCATCAAGTTCCTCCTTCATTGCAATCTGCCATAAAGGGTCAGTGGAAGCCTCACGATAGGTGTGAGGCTCGTGCAGTGTAGCAAGGGCTGTGTAACAATGATAGTCAAGTAAATGTGCAGGAATGGATCTTACTCGAGTTGAGTGACGAGGTGGAATGTCTTGTGCAAGATCTTCAGGCGAAGCAGGAGCAGGGGACCCAAGCTCAAGGTTGGGGTTGGGTTGCTCGTCTTCAACCTGTTCATCTTCCACTTGTTCATTAAAGTGTGAACTAGGAAAGGGATCAATGATATCTGGTGGTTGGACAGAGAAGTCTACATGAGAATCAGGAGCAACTACAAGAGGATCAGGAGCAGCGACAGAAGGAATATGAGCCTCATCTGGAAAAAGATCTAAGACAGAGGAGGAAGATAGGGAGGCACGGAAGTGAGAGAGCTCGACAAAGAGGCGATGTTCCCAAAAGACAACATTGCGAGAGACATGAAGACGATGAGAAAAAGGATCATAACACCGATACCCCTTTTAAGTTTTTCCATAGCCAAGAAAACAACAAAGCCTTGACTGAGGTTCAAGTTTGTTATGCTCATGTGGCTGAAGAAGAACGAAACAGGCAGAACCGAAGGAGCGAAGGTGATGATAATCTGGAGATGACCCAAAAAGGCGCTCATATGGAGTTTGATTTTGGATGACAGGACTGGGAATGCGATTAATAGCATGAACAGCATGGAGTGCAGCTTCGCCCCAAAAAGGAGCAGGAACTTTGGCAGAGAGAAGGAGAGCACGAACAGTATCAAGAATATGACGATGTTTTCGTTCGGCTCTACCATTTTGCTGAGAGGTATCTGGACAAGTTAGTTGATGAACAGTGCCATAGGAATGCAAAACAGCTTGGAAAGCATATTGAGTGTACTCAAGAGCATTATCAGATTGAAAATTTTTGATACGTTTGGAAAATTGAGTTTCAACCATTTTTGCAAAATTAGAATATACTTGCAATAATTCAGAACGATGTTTCATATGAAAAATCCAGCTATAACGAGAATAATCATCAACAAAGACAACAAAATATCGAGATCCACCAATACTAGAGACAGAGGAAGGTCCCCAAACATCAGAATGAATTAGGTCAAAAATATTAATAGACACTGATTCACTAGTATTGAAAGGCAAAGCTGGTTGTTTTCCTAATTGACATGAAACACAATCAAAATTTTCTGTAGACACTGAGCCTAACAAACCTCTAGAAGCCAACTGTTGTACCCGAGAGGAAGATGCGTGACCAAGTCGGGCATACCAAAGTGCAAGGGAAGGAATAGAAGAAACTGCAGCAGCTACAGCAACAGAAATAGGAGCAACAAGTGGAAGACGAAGGTTGTCCACGGATACATACATCCAACTCTAGGATCGTTCCCAAGCTCCTGTCCCGTCCTCAGATCCTGCACAATACACCCAGAATAATCAAAGATAATGCGATAACCCAACTCAGCTAATTGGCCCACAGAAAATAAATTGTAAGAAAGGTCAGGAACATTAAAGTCCCCAGGAACTGAGAGGTTGGAGGTCGAAACAAAACCTATATTATGACCAGACATTGTGGAACCATTTGCTGTGCGAATATTAAGAGGGTGTGGTGCAGGTTGAAGTTCAGAAAATAAGGACGAGTGAGGTGTCATGTGATTGCAACAAGCAGAATCCATAAGCCAAGAGGAAGGAGACATACCAGATAAAGCTGAGAGAGAAGAGGAATAAGATGCATTACCAACCATACGAATGACATTAGCGATGATGTTTATCAAGTCATCTCTGGAAATGGTGAAAGTGGATCCAGAAGATTGAGACTGTGCAGTGACGGGAGCCATTGGTTGGACACTCTCAGAGGTGGCAACAGTAGCAGCAGAAAATGAAACAGCTGATTTATTGCGTTGATAGCAAGTCTCAATATTATGGCCAAAATGTTTGCAAAAATTGCAAAAACGTTTGTTGGATTTTTGCCGATGATTGTTGCAAAAGGAAGAAAACTTTCCCTTATTCCTCATTTAGAAGCAAAATATGCAAAAATAGACTGCAAAAATGAAATCTACGCGAAAAACTGGGTAAGGAGCATTGGACTGCAAAAAGTCAACTCTTGCCAAAAGTCAACGGTCAAACCTGGTCAAAGTCATAGTCAACGGTCAACAGACAGGTCAAAGGATGACATCAGCAGTTGATGTCAGCAGACGATGTGGGGCTGACGTAAGCAGGTGACGTCAGCTAGGGCTGACGTGGCAGTGATGACGTTAGAGATGACGTCAGCAAAGATCCCAGTGGCGAGTGGGGCGCGTGAGGCGCGTGGATGAATTTCGCCGATTCTTTGGGCGGCGCGTGAGGGCGCGTGGACTGTCTATTGAAGCCGATTCTTTCACGAAGATGTAGATCGGAGGTAGACGATTCTGATGGTGGTGGCGTCAACAAGATCGGAGCAACCTTGGTGACGCGTGAAGTGCGTGGAAGTTTTTACCGAAACTTTGACCGGCGCGTGGCGGCGCGTGGATGGTCTGATCTCGGTGTTTCTGCCGGAGATGTGTAGAGCGTATGAGGAGCTACACGGTGATATGTCTTATGTCCTAATCAGAGGTCAACGGTGACAGATCTGATGATGGCAGTGGTTTTGGCGGCGGAGGAGGAGCTCTTGGCGGTGAAAATTCAACCCTGAGGGTTTACTGACCATAGAAGTTGAGGCAGCGGAAAATACCGACAAAACAAGACTGCAGGACACAAGAAAATTAGAGCAGTGGCTCTGATACCATGTTAGAAATACTGAATGCAATAATAATGTATTTCTCAATTAAAAGAATATACATGAGTATGCCTTTATATATAGGAGGCATATGAGTGTAGTACAAGTAGGTGTGTAGTACAAGACGTGTGCTGTACAAGTAAACTAGTTGGGCCTAAAGCCCACAACACTATACACGTTAACA
The DNA here is from genome assembly GCA_033629205.1 of Lithocarpus polystachyus. Classification (NCBI taxonomy): domain Eukaryota; kingdom Viridiplantae; phylum Streptophyta; class Magnoliopsida; order Fagales; family Fagaceae; genus Lithocarpus; species Lithocarpus polystachyus. The sequence continues at coordinate 36,922,820 of CM066165.1, forward strand.
GGTTCAAAATTGAACCAATAACAATTAACCACTTGTAATTTGTTGTGAAAAATGTTGTGGACGTAGCATTTTTTTTTCCTCCAGTTTCGACAATGCCATTGCCACAATTGGTTTCCATTTCGGGCACGGGCAGAACAAGAATTTTGGTTATCTCATTACCAAAATTCAATTTTCTCTCTCCCCTAACACATTCTACTTTTTCTTGCAATTTCAGCAACATCGTTACCGAAATTTAGTCTCTCTTTCTCATTTTGACAAATAACTTTAAACAATACCTACAACAACAATAAGCTTCGTTTTCTGCAATTTTTAACAAAAGACTAAGAAGAACTGGGCTCAGATATTCACATTGTGAGGAAAATAAAAAAAAATCACGAGCTAGTACTCTGTCATTCTTTAATGGTGGATAGCTTTCATGGGTCAAAATCAAGTTTTTTTTGTCTCTCACTCTCTCTTTTACTGTATGCTTTTTTTTTTTTGGGTTCAAATTTGAATTTGGTCTGGCATTCACATGTTAGATACTGGTGGAGTACTAAAGGATTGGGTATGGGTTTTGGGTTTTCTTTGAAGTTTGAGAACTGAGAGGACTGAGCATGAATGTGTATATACATGAATGAGTCCACGGTACTGCTTTCTCTGCTACGTACTACTATTGCTTTGCTGCTGCTATGCTATGCTGGCTCGCTGAGCCAATCTGCATGCGCGAAGATGTTTGATTTTTAGGCTTTTGGGTTTGGTTCTGCAAAAGTTACCAAAGTGTGGATTTGGGTGAAGGTCAAATAGATTAGGCTTAAGGCCTGACAAGTTCTCAAATATTACATGTGGTGTTGTCCTCGTCTTGAAAGAAAATTAATGGTAGCAGGTGGCAGAAAAAGAAAAAAGAAAAAAAGGGGAAAAAATAAAAGAAAAGAAGACCGTATAGAAGAAGATGGGTTCAGGAAATTCTGCAGTAGTGCCAGCCTTAAACCTTGTTAGGAAGTCAGTAAGAAACAAAGAGTAGGGAAAAAAGAAAAACAATGTACACGACTTTGTGAAGCTCGAGTGAAGTACTCTAGACTCGAGTTTTATTTAAAACTCGATTTTATGAAATTCGAGTATTAAAAAAATGATAAATTGTTAAATATTTTTAAAATAGTATTAATTTGTCATTAATTTTACCAAAATGTGATATTTAGCTATTTTTACCGACGAATTTTCCCTTCACGTGTTTCAAGTTTTAAAGGTGGAAGAGCATTTTTTCCGCTATTATATTTGTGATGTCCCAAGCGAACAGCAGTGCAATTTGAAAAAGTTTGTAAAAAATTATTAAAGGAATTTCACTGCAGGGAACCATGCTAGAAAAATTGGTATACTTATAGAAGATTGGGCCCTACTTCTTATCTTGGGATTTTCCAATACTTTTTCGCGAGTTCGGTCCTTACGTTATCTTGTTCTTAATTCCACGTGAAAAAAGACATAGAATTGACTGTCTTTTAGGTCACCTGTAAAGGAATAAAGTTTCTCTTCAAATTAGTTTAAAGATATATTTTACAGTGTTTTCATATATTTTTATATTAAGTGTGAATTTTAAAAATCTAACCGTTAGATTACATATTTTTATTATATTCTTCATGCATGTAAAATTTCAAAAAGATCAAATATCAATTGCTATCTCATCAAACAAATGTTAAAATTTCAAATTTTTATGATCTAAAATTGTGTATAAAAAATAAGCTTATTAATCGAATAATAAATAATATCCAATTTGAACGAAATTTGATATGCATGTTAAGAACATAGGGAACATAAAATTCAACAGTTAGATTTTTAAAATTCACACAAAGAGAAACCCACACCTGGAAGAATAAGAAACAAAACTGGAAGCCAATGAGAAAAAAAAAAATTAGATATGTCAACAATTATGGCTGTGTCAGTGTGGTGTATCTTAGATGGTACTTGAGTGTTCTAAACTAGAGTAACACATAACATGAAACTCAATTTTCTTAAACTCGAGTTTCATGTCAAACTTAAATTAAAAAAAAGTAATATATTACTAGATATTTCTTAAACAATTGATAAAATACTAATAATTTAAAAAAAATAGTAATATTTCACTATTTTTACCCCCACCTAGCGCCGACGGCTATTTCCGGCACAAAGGAATTCATTTGAATAAAGCAACCAATTAAACAGTGATCCCTAGCGCGAAGCATTTACTCCATTTAATGAAAATTTGCTGAGGCCAACAGCTCTTTCTGGTGCAAAGGACTTCAGTGAATAAAGCAACCAATAAGCAATTAATGTTTGCGCGTTGCATTTACTGTATTTAATGAAAAGTTTAAATGGCGCCAACGGCTCTTTTTGGACCATCCGAACCTGACTTTTGAAACCGCGTGAAGTAAAGTCATACATTGAGAGCATTAACTGTGATAGCAAAAGAGGAAGAAATAAAAAAACCAAAACACTTCATTGTTTTCTTGAACTTTTCACAGAACAAAGTAAGAGCATCCACAACGGATGGGCTAAATGTTATATGTAAGCCCATTTTATCATTGAAGTTTGTTAGAAATACTGAATAATTGTATTATATTTCTCAATTAAAGAATATACATGAGTGCCTATATATATAGGAGGCATATAAGTACAGTACAAGTGAGACTGTAGTACAAAAATGTATGCTATACAAGTAATCTAGTTAGGCCTAAAGCCCACAACACTATACACATTAACAGCCCTCCTCAAACTCAAGGTGGATGTGAGACCAACTTGAGGTTGTCAACTAAAGTACGAAGGCATCCCTTAGGATGTGACTTAGTGAAGATATATGCAAGTTGATCTTTAGAGGAGACTGAGATCAGCTTGAGAGCACCATGGACAAGATGATAACGGATAAAACGACAATCAATCTCGATGTGTTTAGTCCGTTCATGGAAGACATCATTGTGAGCAATATGAATAGCACTCCGGTTGTCATAATAAAGAGGAGTAACAGAGGATGTAGACACACCTAAGTTTTGAGAAGCCATAGTAGCCAAAAGAGCTCAGATGTGGTATCAGCAAGGGCACGATATTTTGCTTCAGTACGGGAGCAAGCCACATGAGTTTGTTTCTTGCTTCGCTAAGAAATCAGAGAAGAACCAAGAAGAAAACAATAACCAGTCCTGCGATCAGTGGGATCTCCTACCCAATCAACATCAGAAAATGCATGGAGAATAAGAGGAGACTGAGCAGAGTAGAAAAGACCATAGAAGAGAGTGCCTTTTAAGTATCGAAGAATGTGCAGAACAGCAACATAGTGAGTTGATCATGGAGCAAACAGATACTGGCTCACCTAGTGAACAGCATAGGAAATGTTTGGACGAGTAACAGTGAGATAAACTAGGCTGCCAATCAAGCGTCTGTAAAGAGAGGGATTAGACAATGGTTTCCCTCCTGAGGGAGTTAGATACGCATTAAACTCAATTGGAGTGTCAACAGTCTTGCTATCAGTGAGTTCAACTTGAGACAAAAGTTCAGAGGCATACTTGGCTTGAGTAATATAAAGTCTATCTATAGAATGAGTGATTTCAAGACCCAAGAAGTAGCTGAGATGTCCAAGATCTTTCGTCTCAAATTGCTGACTGAGAAAATTCTTGAGTTCTTGAATGCCACTGAGGTCATCACCAGTTATAATCATATCATCCACATACAAGAGAAGTAAAATAGTGCCTTTGTCAGTGTGACGAAGAAATAAGGCAAAATCATAATGACTGGCCATGTAACCCAAGCGAGAGATGGTAGAGCTGAATTTGGCAAACCAAGCTCATGGAGCTTGTTTAAGGCCATAAAGTGCTCGTCGAAGGTGACAAACCTTGTTTGATTCAACAAAGAGACCAGAAGGAGGTTGCATATAAACTTCTTCACTTAAATCCCCATTAAGGAATGCATTTTTAACATCCATCTGGAAAAGGTCCCATTTACTAGCAGCAGCAACAACTAAGAGGGCACAAAGAAATGAGATACGAGCAACCGGAGCAATGGTCTCTTCATAATTAATCCCATACTCCTGTGTAAAGCCTTTTGCAACAAGACGAGCTTTGTACACAATATCCTTTGAATGAAGTTTGGCTCTGTGATGGTAGTTTGAGGAAGGCAATAGTCTTGTAGTGTTGATGCGACTTCTAATGGTGGCATGACTATACCGGAAAGTTTTAACGACAGTAGTAGGAAGCCAAAGTAGACAAACACTAGACATGGCAAAACTGGCCTGTCGGGTCGGGTTCGGGTCGGGTCAATCGGGTTACGGGTCACGGGTCAAAACGAGTCATTTCTAGCAGGTTAAAAACGGGTTCGGGTCAATCGGGTTGCGGGTCGGGTCGAGTCAGGTCAGGTTGACCTGTATTTTTCACATGAATTTTTTTTTCTTTTTTATTTTTATAAAGAAAACAACATGTATTTGTCATTTAGAAAGTTATGCAACAAATTACTTGATGTAAAATGCATTATTTTGAATTCACCACTTATATCAAGAATGAACTCAGTTAAACTTATTAATACTTATTCAATAATTTTAAAATTATACAAATCTTAACATTGCTATCTAAAACATAATAACACAAAGATAAGTAAAACAAATACACAAGTTTTATTTCTACACAATATCAACATTCCAAAATATAAAACAAAATTACAAATGACTTATTGGATAACTCATTTGATAAAGAATATAAATATATAAGAAATTTACAATCTTGAAAATTAATTTTATAATCTATTATCAATTGTGGTTGACACTCTATTTCAATTTGAAATATACATTAAATAACACACACTTACTTATTTATTCATGGTTTCTTTTATGAATATCATATAATTGTTAAGTAACACACACTTTAGGAAATATCATAATTTATATTAAAAAGCCATTTATTTTAGACCTAAATTGTTAAAAAATAGGTCAAAGCATTCATAATTTATGTTAATTTGATACTTTGGCTTCACTATGTTCACACTTGTGAATGTTTCTTACACATGTCTACAATTTTAAATCTATGTTTTTAACTTTATTGTAACCAGATTATCTTTAAATCTATTTGATATCTAAAAATCTTTACTCATTATAGAATACTCAACCATTTATCTTTCAATTATTTGCATGCAGTTATGTAAATGTATCAATTGTTTCCTTAAAGCTCACAATAAACAATTAAACTAATATTGTCCTAATTTTACTATTTTTTTTTACTAAAAAAATGTTTTGGGTTCGGGTCGGGTCGCGGGTTGGGTTGACCCGCAAAAAACACGGGTTAGGTCACAGGTCAACCCGTTTTTGCTTCGGGTCAAAAAAATCGGGTTCGGGTCGAGTATTTTTTGAGTCGAGTCGGGTTGGGTCAAAAAATTCTGACCCATTTTGCCATGTCTAACGAACACAGCGAAAAAACACCAAGGAAGACAAAGATTGCTCTTAAATATACCGCAAGGACAAAAAACCATGGCTACAAGAAGGTGGCTTTGATACCATGTTAGAAATACTGAATAATTATATTATATTTCTCAATCAAAGAATATACATGAGTGCCTATATATATAGGAGGCATATGAGTGCAATACAAGTAAGAGTGTAGTACAAGAATATGTGCTATACAAGTAATTTAGTTGGGCCTAAAGCCCACAACACTATACACATTAACAAAGTCTAAAAGAGCTACTCTAGCAGAACTTGTAAAGTTCAAGTATTGCAAAAATATTTACAATTGCACTACAATGTGATTCTACATTTAGAATCATACTATAGCTCAATTGTAAAAAATATATTAATATTTTATTAAAAAAAACTCAAGCTTGGTAAACTTGAGTACCATAGAAGAAAAAAGAACTCAAGTTTTTTATTTACAAAAAACTCGAGCTTGGTAAGCTCGAGTATTATGTTGCATGGAACTCGACTTTACCAAGCTCGAGTTCCATGTGGCATTTCTTCAATAAAAAAGTCCACGTCAGCACAAGTTTTTTTTTTCTTTTTATGAAACTCGAGTGTTTAAAGCTCGATTTACACAACAAACTCAAGTTTCATGAACTTGAGTTTTAAAAAAGTGGTACATTACTACTTATTTTGCAAACAGTGGTATGTTGCTAATAATTTTCGTGAAAAGTAGTAAATGGCCGATTTGGCCACATGTAAGTGCAAGTGTACAACCCACTAATCCAAAATGACTTACGTGAGCTTGATTGGGTTAGTCCCTTCACATGCAATGGGTTGGGTCAGGCTGAGAATTTCTCAACCTGACCTTGGGTTGAGAAAATCCTCCAACTCAATCCAAACACACCCACAGCTTATCCAATCAAGAAATCGTTTTGGATCAACTCGTTTCTGCTTGAATAGGCCAACATGGGCATGATTCGAGCACAACTTGAAAGAAAAGAAACGAGACCCACCAATCTATTAAACGGAGGAAGGTTGATAATAATCTTTTTGAATAACTTAGGGAAGCATGAAAGGTCAAAGAAACCACCCAAGCAGCATTGAAATTTAATTATTGGAAAAGAAAATTGTTACGAAAAGTATTCTCTATTCTCATTTTAAGAAGCTAAATTTTTTGATAACAAGCAGCTCTGCACTTTACAATACTTTTGGTTTGGTCATTCGCACTAGAGCACTGGATGGAATAACTCTTAACAAAAAGAATGGCATTCTTATATAGTAAAAGAGAGATGCAAGAATACAAGAACTAAGGAATTTCGTACACAGGTGTCATGATGGACAATACATATAAAAGAAGTTAGATACATGAATTATTACATCAGGTGTCCTGACAAAGTAATTTTTATTTTTTGTTCATGTGACATGAACCATGTGTAAAGGAATTAATAAAATTCTCAAGAAAGAAACTGATTTTTGTGTGGTTCTCTCACTAGCAATATCCTGAACTCAGGCTTCAAGTCCTGGCAGCTGGGTCATGCCACTTGAGTTTCAACCTGAATAGAAAAGAAAGATAAGCAAAGCAAATTCAATTGTGTTACACATTTACAAATTACAGTCCCCGTATTTCTTGTGTCTTTAATCATATTAAAAAACTAAATACTACTTTAGTCACTGACTTTGGCGCTAACCAAACAGCAGGATATAAACTTTTTATTGCCTCCTCCCTAGTAATCCACTATTACTTCAAGAAATGTTCAACATCGCGGAATTCAATCTTAGTCCCTATTCAACAAGGGACATTCTTCTGTCACATAAAAGATCCATGACAACAAACCCAAAATTACCAATCTTGAAGCTCGAAACATACTCTTATTAGAGTTTCTTCTGTAATTGTAATGTTCTTTGTAGGCCGCATCCACAAGTCCAAACAAAATCGTACTTTATTTATTCTTTTACTTTTCTTTCATTCCAAGGTCAACAATAAGCTACAAAATGGTGGGTTAGTTCTCCCCTTTGTATTGATAATTGCCAATGATTAAAGGCTACAATCCAGGCAATTTCATCCAAAGTTCCTTTGGCTTCTTCCATTAATTAAGTAAAACTGCTGTAGTTTGATTAACTATGTGAATGCTTCTCGCACTACTGTGGGTAGCTCCAAATCAGGCTCAGATTTGCTGAGCGGTGAAAAATAGTGCTCTACCATGTCTTTGGACACTTGTTCCAACCTCGGAGGATTCCACTGCATATAAAACATGACAATTCAACAATTAAAAAGTAATCGATAGACAATTATCTAACTATAATAAAAGTAGTAGCAACCACCGACAAATCTGATTATCAACAATAGAACCCCAGTCTTCCACAGTACCTTCTCCTCTTACAACAACTTGCTTTGTTTTTTAAAGAAAAAATTATTTTAGATTGGATTCTTAAATGCAATATTTGCAATATTGCTTCCCCACTTGTCCAAAAGGCAGATAACATAAGCTGATGATACCTTTGGTGCCAGGTCCTTGTCTACCATTCATGCCCGAACACCCTTCGGAAAAAATACAGAAAAAAAAAATGTAAGTAGCTAGGATCATGAGGATTTGTTTTATTAAGATGATAATCAGGAGACTTTATACCTCACAAAAATCTCTGGAAATCTGATTAGATATCCCTTGCAGTGACATTCGGTACTCACGTATCAAGCACTGATCAAGGGTCTGAAATCTACCTGCTCGTATCTGAGCCAGTATGGTGGTTAGGTTGTAATGCAATAGTTTCTTAAAGGGGGAGGATCTAGTGGGACCCCATGGGTTTTGTCTCATCCCATTCGTCGCGATTAATAAGGATCTAGTGGTGTTTTGTTTGGTTTCAGCTATTCCTCTCTTCTGTTTGGTGTTGTTCAGATTGTGATCATTTTGTTTCAGTTTAGTTTGTGTTTTGATGTGTTTCTTTGCACTGTAGTCCTATTGTAATATTTTTGTGTGTAAGACTTATGTTTATCTAATATATCTCCTGTTTATGCAAAAGAAAAAGAAAAAAAAAAAAAAAGAACATATTTCGATATTTGAGTTGTATTTTCCCCATGGAAGTGATGCCTGCATGGTCAAATGTCCCTATTTAATATTTATATTTCCTTTTTTCTCCTGTGTTTCTCAAATTTATGCGTTTTCTTCGGCATTTATGTGCATATAGGATCTTCATTCTCTCTTTTTTAGTGCTTCATAGCTGCCATTACTTTTTTCTTTCTTTTATTTTATGATAATTCTATATACTAGTAGTACATAATAATATCCGTGAAGTGGTAAAGTATTTGGTCATGTAATAGTGGCAGATGACTGTACGAGTAAAATTGGATTAAATTCTCAATGCTTATAGGAGGGGTGTGCATCTAACCCACTGGCTTAGTTCAACCCAACTTGACACTTCAGATTTGTTTTCATGGGTTGGTAAGTTGGGTTGGGTTGGGTTGTGTTGTAATTTTATTTTAAGCCTTGAGCTGGATTGAGTTTATGTTAATAGTTTTTTCAAATCATCTAACCTAAGTACCTAACCCAACCCATCATATATACTAGTTTATGTTATTATTCTTATTTCAGTTTTTTTTTAATTGATTTATTTTGGTATTTGAGAATTAGTTTTGATATATTTGAAATATAATTTAGGTATATTATGTGAATTATAATAATTTATTGAAAAATAATTCTTAAATATTTATTAAAGTTAATTTTTTTTTATTAAACATGAAACAGGCCAAATTGGCCATTTACTAGTTTTCACGGAAATTATTAGCAACACAATACTCAAGCTTACAAAGCTCGAGTTCTTTGTAAATACAAAACTTGAGCGTAATGCTCTTTTTTTTTCTTCTATGGTACTCGAGCTTACCAAGCTTGAGTTCCTTGTAATATGGAACTCGAGTCTGCTAAGCTCGAGTTCCTTATTTTTTTTTTTATAATCAACAAATAAACATAAACATAAAAATAAGTAATTTTTTTCATTTGAACGCACAAACATATGTTTTTATTTATTTAAATAGAAGCATTATAAAATATAGAAATTTTTATTTTTAAATATTAATTATAAGGCCACTCATACCCCTTGTTTATTCATTTTTAACACACTCATCAATTTCTAACTTCTTGGAAGTGTTATGCTCAAATTGGCTAAAATATTGGGGGCTACAATGACAAATTAGAACAACATGTAAAAGAAAAATCTCACTTCATTTTTAGCCATGGGCACACCGAAAGAAGTTTAAGCTACATGTTGTTACTTTATCAATCCTATTTCAAATTACTGTATGGTGAATGATTGATAAGTATTGCAGAAAGAGTGGACCACTTGGATATAAAGAAGAACTCGCGTCTTACCACGTTTGGATATGTAAGTTCTTGACTTGCAATGTTTTTAAGAGGAATGTGAAAGATTTTTTCTGTACATTTATAAATAGAGGCTGGATCTCAAAATTCATTTCACATTTTCCCGATCTCTGATTTCCCATACTTTTGTTTTCTTTTAATTTCTCTCTTATTTTAAAGACTGGAGGCTCTAGCCTTAGGAATTTCTTTTTTGTAAGCAAGATATTTTAGGTTTCCAAGAGAATTGAATAAATTTTTTTGAACCCTAAAATATTCCTTCACTAAGAAGAGCACAACCATGCAAGGGGTAGTTTTTCTTTTCCTTTTTTTGTGATCTTTTCTATTAGTTCTACTTGATGGTGCGTGATTAGATTTAGGATGTTTTTTATTTCAATTTCTGATGTTATTGCTGAGTTGCATAAACTTAGTTAAAATATGTCTTTAAATAATTCTCTTGTTGTTATGGTTTTGCTTTTGAGTTTCAAAAATCTGCTTATTAATGAATCTTTTTTTGAAACTAATAACAGATCTGTATTTTCAGTAAATATAGATCTAAATTTTTTTACACATCAAAACTAATTTGAATTTTCATTAAATACAGATCTGAATTTTTTACACCTCAAAATCGATTTGTATTTGAAAATTAATATGTTGAAATTAAAATTTCTATATTTTATAATGCTTCTATTTAAATAAATAAAAACATATGTTTTTGCGTTCAAATGAAAAAAAAATTACTTATTGTTATGTTTATGTTTATTTTTGGATTATCGAAAAAAAAAAAAGAATAAGGAACTCGAGCTTAGCAAGCCCATAGAAGAAAAAAAAAAGCATTACGCTCGAGTTTTGTATTTACAAAGAACTCGAACTTGGTAATCTCAAGTATTGTGTTGCATGGAACTCGAGTTTACCAAGCTCGAGTTCCACGTAGCATTTCTTCAATAAAAAAATCCACGTCAACACAAGTTTTTATTTATTTTTATTTTTTATTTTTATGAAACTCGAGTGTTTAAAACTCAATTTCCACAGCAAACTCAAGTTTTATGAACTCGAATTTTAAAAAAGTGGTATATTGCTATTTATTTTGCAAACAGTGGTATGTTGCTAATAATTTCTGCGAAAAGTGGTATATGGCCAATTTGGCCCATGAAACATGTAAGCACAAGTGTACAACCCACTAATCCAAAATGACTTATGTGAGCTTGATTGGGTTAGTCTCTTCACATGCAGTGGGTTGGGTCAGGCTGAGAATTTCTCAACCCGACCTTGGGTTGAAAAAATCCTCCAACTCAATCCAAACACACCCTTACAGCTTATCCAATGAAATCGTTTGGATCAACGTCTTTTCTGCTTGTATAGGCCAACATGGGCATGATTCGAGCACAACTTGAAAGAAAAGAAACTAGACCCACCAATCTATTAAACGGAGGAAGGTTGATAGTAATCTTTTTGAATAACTAAGGGAAGCATGAAAGGTTAAAGAAACCACCCAAGCAGCATTGAAATTTAATTATTGGAAAAGAAAATTGTTACCAAATGTATTCTCTGTTCTCCATTCTAAGAAGCTAAATTTTTTAGTAACAAGCAGCTCTGCACTTTACAGTACTTTTGGTTTGGTCATTCGCACTAGAGCACTAGATGGAATAACTCTTAACAAAAAGAATGGCATTCTTATATAGTAAAAGAGAGATGCAAGAATACAAGAACTAAGGAATTTCGTACACAGGTGTCATGATGGACAATACATATAAAAGAAATTAGATACATGAATTATTACATCAGGTGTCCCGACAAAGTAATTTTTATTTTTTGTTCATGTGACATGAACCATGTGTAAAGGAATTAATAAAATTCTCAAGAAAGAAACTGATTTTTGTGTGGTTATTTCACTAGCAATATCCTGAACTCAGGCTTCAAGTCCTGGTAGCTAAGAGGGCCATGCCACTTAAGTTTCAACCTGAATAAAAAAGAAAGATAAGCAAAGCAAATTCAATTGTGTTACACATATTTACGAATTGCAATCCCCGTATTTCTTGTGTCTTTAATTATATTAAAAAACTAAATACTACTTTAGTCACTGACTTTGGCACTAACCAAACAGCAGGATTTAAACTTTTTATTGCCTCCTCCCTAGTAATCCACTATTACTTCAAGAAATGTTCAACACCGCGGAATTCAATCCTAGTCCCTGTTCAAAAAGGGACATTCTTCTGTCACCTAAAAGATCCATGACAACAAACCCAAAATTACCAATCTTGAAGCTCGAAACATACTCTTATTAGAGTTTCTTCTGTAATCGTAATGTTCTTTGTTGGCCACATCCACTAGTCCAAACAAAATCTACAACTTTATTGATTCTTTTACTTTCTTTCATTCCAAGGTCAACAATAAGCTACAAAATGGTGGGTTAGTTCTCCCCTTTGTATTGATAATTGCCAATGATTAAAGGCTACAATCCAGGCAGTTTCATCCAAAGAACCTTTGGCTTCTTCCTTTAATAAAGCAAAACTGTTGCAATTTGATTAACTATGTGAATGCTTCTCGCACTTCTGTGGGTAGCTCCAAATCAGGCTCAGATTTGCTGAGTGGTGAAAAATAGTGCTCTACCATGTCTTTGGACACTTGTTCCAACCTCGGAGGATTCCACTGCATATAAAACATGACAATTCAACAATTAAAAAGTAATTGATAGACAATTATCTAACTACAATAAAAGTAGTAGCAACCACCGACAAATCTGATTATCAACTATAGAACCCCAGTCTTCCACAGTACCTTCTCCCCTTACAACAACTTGCTTTGTTTTTTAAAGAAAAAATTATTTTAGATTGGATTCTTAAATGCAATATTTGCAATATTGCTTCCCCACTTGTCCAAAAGGCAGATAACATAAGCTGATGATACCTTTGGTGCCAGGTCCTTGTCTACCATTCGTGCCGGAACACCCTTCAGAAAAAGTACAGAAAACAAAAATGTAAGTAACTAGGATCATGAGGATTTGTTTTATTAAGATGATAATCAGGACACTTTATACCTCACAAAAATCTCTGGAAATCTGATTAGATATCCCTTGCAGTGACATTCAGTACTCACGTATCAAGCACTGATCAAGGGTCTGAAATCTACCTTCTCGTATCTGAGCCAGTATGGTGGTTAGGTCGTAATGCAATAGTTTCTTAAAGAGGGAGGAGGAGGGGACAAGGGAAAAAAGGCCCAGTTCTGAGTATCAGGGACTCACAGATTTCAAAGAAACCTTCAAGCCTAATGGTGAAGCTTCCTTAAGTCTCCGTAGGGTGGAAATGCACCATGCATCATTTGTTTTACTTGTCTCACTCTCCTGAGAGAATTGTTTAATTTAAAAACGCAATCACAACTCACAAGGTTCATCCAGAAAAGTATAGGGAGTAACAATTTCGAGAAATACCCACATATTTTGTTTCATTTTATTACCATAAAGATGGTAATACTAGTATGCGACAATCACAACTCATACAGCCCAACCTTCAGGTTAGTACTTAAGAGACTTAACACACACTAAATATATATATATATGGTCCAAAAAGTCAAAAGGAAGAAGTAACCAATTCAAGACACACTTCCATTATTTGTATTTTTTTTTTCTTTTTCTCTTTCTTTTTTACACATGCTTTGGGTTGGTCTTGAACCCATGACCTTAGTCACCATCCCATTCTTATGTTAAGAAGTGTCATTTGAGCTAGGACTCATTAGCAATTCCATTAACTTTATATAATATGTATCCCTACAAAATTGCTTTCCAATCAACTGTGAGGTAGCTAAAGACATTCATCATAATGCTGTTCAGTTGTATTTTTTAAATTCAATAAAATGATTTTGGCTATATGGCTGCTTCAGTCATTCTAGCCACTTGTAAATATGAAGATGACAGGAAGCATCTACAGGGTACTCAGATCGGCTAATTGAAAAGTGTCTCATTGATGAACTGATATGGTTTCTCATGCCTAAGATTTTCTGTTATTTTCTTTCATATCATCAATTTTAAAAATAACAGAAAGAGATTTGAGTATGAAATCAGGCATGTTGAACATCTTGTTCCGTACAAAGTGTGCGTTTAGATACCGCTTATTTTTCTAAAAACTGAAAATTGAAAACAATAAAAAATCATTTTTCAGTTACTGTTCACTTTTAAAATTACTGTTCACATGCCTATTTGCACTGTTCATGGGCGCTGGTTAAAAAAAAAAAAAACGCCTGAAACGCTAGACGTGCAAAACAAACGGACCCAAAAGTATCATGGAAATTTTTTATATTGTAATGGGTTAATACTAAATAGTTCTTTAAAAAAAAAATGTAAATCAACTTGTTCTTACCAAGGAATCGATAATTTCTTCAACTGTGTCATGGCTGAAACATTTATCAAGTATTTCAATCCTAGACAAAATTGCATAATAAATAGATCAGCATTTTATATCTGCTACGGAAATACTCACACACCTGAGGGGATAATAGACATACCTGTGAAGTACACTTATATTATCTAGATAGACAAGGTCACTATATTTTTCTAAAGAAGTTTCAATGACAGAAGGATCATCAGTATCCAATCTCCCAAGTTGTTCTTCGATTAATGCAAGCTTCTGTGGAAAAAAGGAGGCAATACTATGTTATATAAACAGGAAAGATGATTAAAACAATGAAAGGGTCCAACAATCTTAACTGAGCTATGCGCATAATGTGTAGCAAGCCCACAAGAAATCATTTTTGCTCCATTAAGTTTTTCTCCTGTGAGACCCAAGTACTCCCCTGCAAAAAAGATAAGACACAAACTATATAAGAATTTAATTGAGAAGCAAATACATGTGTCATCAATGATTCATCCTACTAATTGGTTTCTCATTTATCAAGTCCTAATTACTTGTCAACATTGCTTGATATGTAGAAAGGGTCAAGTTAACTCCACAAGTTGCTCGGCAAACAACGTTGAATAAAGTCACCCAGCTATCCAAAGTAAACTTTCGTATTAGAATATTTGTCATTGCAACATCTACTTTCAGTATAATGGTCACAAAGGAAGTGACATCTTATGGTGCAATGAAACCAAATGCAGCTCCCCGTATGTCAACTACCAAGAGCCAAAACAGTGCCTCAACACAAATTTTAGACTTCAGAACTTTTAACGCAATTTGCTAGAGCTTGTTATCCAACATCCACACAACAAATTAATGACAGGAGTCCTAATGCAATTTGTATAAAGAACATTGCTGAACCAACTGCCACTTTGTGATTCTAGAGATGAGGAGCATACTTCGAAATAAAAATATTTTGCAGAGGCACTTCTTTCCCACATTCACTCCATTCGTATGTGAAAACTGAGTGATTTGATTTTAGAGGTCTTGTAAAAATTTCCTGTTTATAAATCCCTTAAAATTTCTTCCAATGCAACATTACAAGAAAATCATAAAAGATTGAGATAAATTCACATTAGGGTAGAACGTTCATCGCAAAAACAATACTTTAGATGATGTTTTTATCAGACTTACGCTAGAACCAGAAATAGTCCAAATCAACAAAACCATGTGCAAGAAATACAGTGAAAAACTACAATCCACTACATGCATACCCAGGTGACCAGGTAGATGTGAGAGGAAAAATGACGCGCCAGCATCAGGGTGGAAACCAATTAGAGTTTCAGGAGTAGCAAAAACCTGTGAAATGTGAGAATAAATTATTTTTGAACCTGTCTGAGCATGATGTATAGCAAATAAGGGATCTGAAACAAATAAGATATTCAACACTATTTTCCCCATCACATGAATATGCAAAAAGAATCAAAATATAGTTTTCATTCCTAGATTGTGATACCTTAGATTACATAGATTGGATAAGTGTGTGTAGTGTGGACAAGTGCTAAGTCTCACATTAGGTGTTTTCTTGGTTGAACTGGGCTATATATTGATTACCAAGAACCTCAATTGTAACTCGACTAGTCCTTTTGGACTACATATTGAGTCGATACAAATGGTATCAGAGTCAACAGAGTCAACGTGGGACTTGACAAGAACATTAGGAATTGACTGGAAAGATTGTGATACTCCAAATTATGTGGATTGGATAAATGTGTTTGTGTGGAGATGTGTTAAGTCATACATCAGGTGTTAACAAACTTGGGCTGCTATATCAGAGATCACAAGCAATCCCAATAGTAACTTGACTAATCCTTTTAGGGTATAGCATAGATGTGGCTAGTGCTTCCTTGGGTCATGACAATATGCGTATGCTAATGAATGTAGAGGATCATACTTCTCAATTATCTAATAAAATCGAGTGTTCAATTTTCCTGTAATGAAATTAAATAATTAGTCTAATTTAGGGGGTGCAAAATAATTAAGAATTTTCTTCCACAAAAGAAGGTTAGTAAGGAAAAAAAATTGAAACAATCATCAAAACCAACAGCTAGATAAGAGAAAAAAAGGACGAAAGTACATGCAAAGTTGCTACATACAATTTTATCAGTTGCAACCCTAAACATCCCAGGGATTGAAACTCCAGCCCCACCACCCATAGTAATGCCATTCAAAAGAGCCACCTGCATGGAGATTATTATTACACTACCATGAATATAATGGGTTCTGACTAATGCAGTTATAATAAACAGAAAGTTAATGTCCAATATTCTACCATAGGGACTTGGGGCTAATAAAAATCACCCCCACATGAAAGGGAAAAAAATGATAATAAAAAAAGAAACAGATCTGAGACTTTTGAGTAGATACCATAGTTCCCTAAACCAGAACCAGTGTCTAATTTAACATAAGTACAGAAGGGGGAAAAGACCACAAAAATTTTGGGGAAAATTTAGGAAATCCATGTATGATAGCAGAAGGAAGGATAAAATAAAAATAAGAGGAATGTCAAAATATGGTGGTAAGAATGTAAAGAAATTTGTTTAGTGCTAGAATAGGAGCCAAAGATCAATATACAAACAAAACCAGGTATCTTTTGATAATTTGATAGTTGAGGGAGGGGGAAATTGAACCTTGGATGTCTTAGTTGGAAACACTAGGAGGTGCTAGCTGAGCCACAAGACTCTTAGCCATAACAAAACCAAGTATCTCAAAGAAAACTCTCCATAAATGACCATATCAAAGCTATATTGATGGTAATATAATACTCTAAACTGAAGTGCCCCCAATATATTAATCACTATGCTTAAAAAAAGAAAGAAAGAAAAGTAAAACTTACATGTGGCTTCAAATATGTACCTAAAATGTATATGTAAGTATATAACGTTCTAAAAAATTCCTTACAATCTTCCATTTTCCCTGCATAGAGTTAACCAATGGTAATGGATGATTCTAGTGAAGAAACAAGCACCAACTCCATAACAAAGATTAGCAACTTAAAGATTTGTGAAGTACTTAAGTATAAAGTTTTCTTTAGCATTATCAATAACTGAGCATCATAATACATTCTGGATGCTCCTCCATACTTTATTGATCCCCTCTCTTATACCATAAACACTGGGAATATTTTCAAACTCTCAATTCTTATGGAAAGATCAATCCAAGGTAGTGTAAAGAAACAAAGTCTGAGATCCGTGTATCTATGGGTCATTTAATACTAATATTGTTACCTCATTTCTAATTTTTGATTTAATAAAGCTATATTTACTAATATGCTATCTTACTCTTGCTTATCCATTTTTTTTTAATTAGATAGATAAGGGAGGGGAGATTTGAACCCTCGATGTCTGTGCTGGAAACACTAAGAAGTGCCAACCAGTTAAACTACAAGGCTCTTCGCTATCTTACTCTTGCTTATCCTAATCTAAAGACTTCCCCAGTTTCCTCCCAAACAAAGCGACAATCAAATTTGGCATCTTTTGTTTGGACATAGAAGATCCCATTTCCACTAAATATTCTCTATAATTCCAGCTTAGGTTTACTGCTAAGTGCTAATAATTGCATCCCACAATTTTATCTCATCTCCCTCGAATTAAGGCTAGCTAGCCTAGCTTTCTCTAGATCATATACAATGAAGAAAAATAATCTGTTCGCAATAAAAATTAACTTTTAAGTAAATGACCTTTTCCAGCTAAATCTTAAAAGGAGAAGTAAGATGAGTCTATTACCTGCGTTTATCATATGATAAAGTGTCACAATATGTCCGCCAGCACAAAATGCCCTGCCACTGCCCTTCAGAGAATGCAAAACAATGTTAAGTTTTTAACTACTTCTTGAGCAAAAAATAATCACAACTAAACTTTATCTTTCCCACTAGAAATATTACATGTAAATGAATCCAATATCTGATAACAGCATAGATGCTTTTTACCTTCATTGCCACAAAACCAATATCTGGATTATTTTCCCAAGATGTATACAACTTTTGCAATCTAGCCCCCTAGAAACCAAAGACAACTCATTAAAAGATAGATAAATGTTTCTAGTTGGTGATACAGAACAACACAAACCCATATAACAAAATCAAAGAATATAAACACGAGGGAGAAAAACAATAAGTCTACTTGCACAATAAAGTCCACAACTTTTTTCACAACAGTTGAGTTTGCAAGTTGTAATGAACAAATCATAATTTGCCACCTCAACAAGTTGTGTCTCTAGCATTAGTCATGTTGGGCTTTATGGAGACTAGTTTATATTTGATTCGGTTGACGACCCGACCCGACCCGAATAATGTTGCGTGGTTTTTAATGGGAGATTTTCTGAGGCTTAGTCCATGGAGCGGAGGCTTGGGCCGTTGCCCCCGGGAAAAATTTTTTGGGCCCATTTTGTAGCTCCTGTGCGCAGGATATAAAAACCGTTTTTTTGGTGATTAGGGTTTCGTCTTGTTGTATTTTTGAGAGAGCAAAAACACTGTAGCCGCACTCTGTATTTTTTCCTGATAATAGTAAAATCCCTGCAACTCCGTGGACGTAGGCAATTGCCGAGCCACGTAAATATTGTCTTATGCGTGTAATTGTTTTTTTTTCTGGCGTGTGTTTTTCTCTATTTTTTTTTGTTTCTCACAGGTTGGGAATTTCGGGTTGAATTCCCTACAAGTCAGAGCAAACTCAAGCCATATAACTATGCATAATAATAGTTCAATTTAAACACCATAAAAACAATAACCCAAGTAAGGTTTTCAATTGAACCAATTGGAGGGTATATAACAACACAGATACAGAGAATAATACAATTGGAGTAAACCCAATTACACATAATGATTCTCAACCGAACACCATAAAAGCAAAGACCCAGATAACAATCTTTCAACCGAGCCAATCTTACAAATTGGGTACCAACCCAGTAGCCAAAAACACAAACACACACGAAGTATCTGGTAAAAAACACACCATTGCAGTACTAAGACAATTGAGCACAGAAGGCCTGTTCAGAATTGCTGTTCTAGCCCAAGCTTTGCCTTCAACCAATACCTGCAGAGAGAGACAGAGAGACAAAGAGAGAGAGTTAGTGTGTGGGGGGTTAAAGAAAGAGAATAGACAAAAGGGTATTCTTGAAAGTTGAAACTGACTTGGTTGTCAAGTTCATCGGTAATAACAGTGTGCGGAAGAGAACAGAGATTCCTTGTGTGGCATTGGTTGAGGAAACGAAGACTGTGAATGTGAAGATTTTTGCGCCTCTGCAACAAGGCTGCCTTAAACCTCTGCATCATTTAGCTCACCCACTCTTTCAAATTCTGCTCCAACACAACACAACCCAAGCTCTCTACTCTCTAGTGATAAATTGATAATAAACAATTCTGAAGGAAAAATTAAAAAAAATATATATGAGAAGAAGAACAGGAGAAGAAGAAAAATGCTAAAATATTATTTTTATCCTTAAACTTTTAGTTAAAAGTTTTTTTATCCCTAAATTTTAAAATATTTATTTTTCAACCTTAAATTTTGTAAAACATTCTTTTTTAAGTCCTTCTGTCGATGACAGTTTTATTTATTTTTTTGGATCAAGATGACAGTTTTATTTTACCTGGTTAAGAGAGTATTGACGTAATATCTGACTACTTGGACTAAACTATTTTATTTAAAATAAATTATGGTATTAACACACTCTACACACGTGATAACAACTTTCTCAAAAGGATTAACCAAAATAAATAAATAAATAAACTTTCTCAAAAGGACAAAATTACTCTCATTTGGAGAAAGAATTATTTTTGGTAGCTTATTTTGTTACATAATGTAAGATAAAAAGTTAAAAATTAGTTTATTTTTAAAAAGTAAAAATTTATTTACATTTTTAGTACAACGGTCACTCTATAAGTACAAAATTCTTGTGGAATAAGAGCCAAGAGTTAGAATTCAAATAAAAATAAAAACTACAACTTATATTATTTTTGAAATAAAGCAAAAATAGAAGAATAGTGTGGGGCTCAGAAATAATAGATAATATATATATATAACCGAAGTCTTTGAAGCTCTCACAATTTTTCACATCATCATTTTAATTTTTAATATTTTTTAATTTTTAAAACTAAATAGTGAGAAAGTCTTAATAGGAGTCTCTCTCCCTTTTTTCCTCATCATATTAATTTATAAAAAAAAATTAATTTTTTAAACTAAATAGTGAGAGAGTCCTAATAGGAGTCACTCTCTCTTTTTTTCTTAATCCTAAAGTGTTTTTTTTTTTACGTGTGTCTTTTTTTTTTTAACCTAAAGTGAGTCTTTAAAAAAAAAATCTAACGTAAGGTCTAATTATAAAACCGAAGCTTCTGAAGCTCCCATAATTTTCCACATCATCATTTTAATTTATAATATTTTTTAATTTTTAAAACTAAATAGTGAAAAAGTCCTAATAGGAGTTGTTAGGATATGTGCCCTTAAATCCTATTGTATGATGCTATGTATGATATTATGTATGACATTATGTGAGAAATGATGTATGACTTAATATTATGTTTAATAAAGTTGTTTTATTCTTATCTAAAGTAATGGTAACATAAATATTCGGACATTATCAAATAGTTCATGAGATGCATAGTATGTGATTTATGTGAAAAGTCACAGAAGATATAAATCACAAATTCTTTGTAAACTCAGAATTTTGGTTCGTAGTCGGTGATGAAATTAGGCATTTCATCTGCGAAGACTATAACATATTAACTACGATGATTTGTCTTGATCATGGAAGTGGTGACTTCTAGTTAATATGTTGATATGTTTTAAGAGTTAAGACATATTGAACTGGACCGCTGTGAGATTTATTATTCTCCTAACGACTGTCAATTGAATAATAAATCTCACGACTTGTATTCACATGAACTCTTAATCCTGAGAGAATAATGGACCTGATCATGAAATGTAGGTTGCTTTGATATATCAGGAGTGAGATCTAAAGTAATGGTCAAAACCTCAGTATGTTGGGCAGCCACATTTAGTGTTGATGGAACATATATTCTCAAGATAGAATTCATAGTCTCTTAACGGAGATATAAAATATTCCTTTGAGATAAGTTTAATGGGTACAGTTATTCAGAGAGTTAGGCCTAACCACTTTGGTAAGACTAAAGTATATATTTATGAAATTGGATTTCATAAATATATGGTGAATAACACAAAATGATTAAACCGGGTACTCAAAGATTAAGATGTAGTAATTTACAAAGTGGCAGTCTATATTCATAACTTTGTATTACTACGAATATTTTATGAAGGAGTTGCATGTATAATAAAGTTTTGGGATATAATTTATTAATGAGGCCTAGAGTGCAATTATATTTATATAGTGGTATTAAATATAATTAATGGTAACTTTGGACTTGTCAAGAGTTGACAGAAAAGCCCAAGGCCCATTGGAGCTAGTGTCTTATTTGTTCCCTTTTGGTCCCACTCCAAGCCACACACTATAGCCCAATTGGGAAGGCCCAAAAGGCTAGCCCAATTAGATAATCAGTTATGTGGAGAGAAACATACAGAATTTTATATAGAATAAAATGATTTGTATGTTTAATAAGTGTAATAACATATGATATAAGGAAGAGAGACACTCTTTCATATTCTCTCTAGAAAACATAGAACTGATTGAGAGACCACACATCTTGGGCATTAAGTGGAATTGGAGTGAAGATTGAAAGTCATCCCGAGTACTTCTTCATTCGGTTTTGAATTTCACCGCATCAAGGTACACACTCTTGTTCTTATATTCTGAAACCTACATAGTGCATGTTATCAACTACGAATGAAGTAGATCCGTTTATTTTCCGCTGCGTATGTTTTGTATGCGATGCAAACATGTATATTACCCAACATTGGTATCAGAGCGGTCTTCATTTCGAATTTGTATAACATGGTTTGTATGTTTTGGAATTCAAAATAATAGTTTCAAGTTGATAGAAGATTATACATTTAATTTTCTGCATGGTCGTTGAAACTATGATTTGATAAAAACTGATATTGATGTTATGATGTTGTTTAAATATGAATTTAAGAATGTTAAATTGATCTTTAAGGCTATAGCATCAATAGATTTCAGTTTTGATATCAATTTCTGTCTATCATTTTCATATGATGGTTGTTTGTTCATGCAAAACCGTTGAAAACTGCCTTAGAAGAATTTCTGAAAATTCGAGTTTTACGAGTTTCGATCGATCGAAATTTACTTTCAATCGATCGAGTGAAACAGAGACCAATCCTTTTGGAATGATTGATATTCGATTGTTAGTCGATCGATCGAATTTTATTTTCGATCGATCGAGAGGCGATCGAGTATCAATCGAAAAGGACAGAAGGTCAAGTTCGAATTATTTAATTTTTTCGATCGATCGAGGGGCACATTCGATCGATCGAAAGAAAGAAAATCTGAAATTTTTCTAAGTGTTTTCAAACTTAAATTTTGTATTTTTACTATTTTTTCTTACGCCTTTTTCGTAAGAAAAAGTGCAAGGTTGTGTATAATTAGTTTATGCATGTTTAAAAGATAAAAACCTTTAATTTAAAATATCTAGTGGGAGAGAGATACAAGGGTTGGGTCTCACGGCCTTCATTGTTGGTTCATAGCAGTATGAAATATATATTTTGTCTTAGCTTCGAGCTTTGCATTCCATGCGGAGAATATGTATTTCATGATCCTACAAGATTGAATTTCTTGGTTTATAGTGGTTTGATCAAACACCTTGTCTTAGTTTCGAGCTTTGCATTCCATGCAGAGGGTGTTTTGTATCATGGTACTACATGATAAGCCTGTTAAGGGGATGAAATGTGGCTACACATGATTCTAGACAATGGTATACACTAGACTAAATATTATAGTATCCTCCATGCTGAGTTCTTGCTATAATCATTTAGAGGCCAAATGTATAACGGCATATTATTAAGTGTTTGATAAGAGTTATCATGATAGCACTAATAATGAGAATAGTTCTCAATCAATCATAGTATTTAATGTTCACTCTAT
Organism: Lithocarpus polystachyus; assembly: GCA_033629205.1. Classification (NCBI taxonomy): domain Eukaryota; kingdom Viridiplantae; phylum Streptophyta; class Magnoliopsida; order Fagales; family Fagaceae; genus Lithocarpus; species Lithocarpus polystachyus. Next base: position 36,945,937 of record CM066165.1, read on the forward strand.
GCTGAGGGATATTGAGTATGGGATTGGGTTGTCGTTGCATATATTATATTATGGTTTTATTAAGGTTCCATACTATATGTTTATATGCTAAATTGATAATGTCCAGTTTACTTATTATATTCATGTTTATTATTTTCAGATTTGAACATGGCATCATTTAGCCCACTTGTTAGCATTCTTAATCAAAACAAACTGACTGGAACCAATTATGTTGACTGGAAAAGAAACTTGGACATAGTTCTCATAGCTGAAGAGCACAAATATGTGCTTACTCAACCATGTCCTAGCTTTCTTTCATTAGATGCTCCTCCTGAGGAAAAACAACGAGGAAAAACAACGATATGATCGTTGGCAGAAATCTAATGAAATGGCCAAGTGCTACATCCTAGCGTCCATCTCAAATCTTCTACAGCATCAAATGCAGGATGTGGAACTAGCTTCGGACATTATGCAAAGTCTGAAGGAGATGTTTGGTGAGCAAGGCCGTTCTGCAAGGCAAGAAACCATGAGACAAATTTATAATACCAAAATGGCTGAAGGTAGTTCAATGAGAGAACATTGTCTTACAATGATCTCTAATCTGAATACTTTAGAAGTTTTGGGTGCCGACATTGATGGAGAATCCCAAGTGGATATGATACTCCAGTCATTACCGGAATCATTCAAGTAATTCAGACTTAATTATAACATGAACAAAAAGATTTATTCTTTGTCTGAATTAATGAATGAGTTGGTAGCGGCGGAAGGCATCCTTGGTACTTCTAATGTTGAAGCCAATGTGCGTGAAGCTTCTACTTCTCAACCTAAGTCGAAAGGCAAGGGTAAGAAGAAGAAGAAGAAGGACTTCACTAAGCAGGAGGGTAAACAAATTGTCTTATGGGTTGTCGACAAAAGAAAGAAGCTGAAAGGAAAATGTTTTCATTGTGGTGAGAAAGGACATTGGAAGAGGAATTGTCCAAAGTTCAAGGCTGCCAATAAGGGTATGAAAATTTCATTTCTTCTTGAAATATGTTTGGTACAAAATCCCACGGATTCCTGGTGTGTGGATTTAGGTTGTACTAATCATATCTGCAATTCTTTGCAGGGGTTCCAGGAGACCAAAAGACTTAAAGAAAGAGAGTTGTTTCTGACCTTGGCTGATGGGAGTAGGATTCCAGTTGTAGCTATTGGAGTGTTTAATTTATGCTTTCAAACTAGGGTTTTAATATTGAAAGACTGTCTATATGTACCTAATGTTCGTAGGAATTTAATTTCTGCAACTTATTTAGGTAAAAGTGGATATTGTGTTATCCTTAAAGACAATGTTGTAATAAAGAAGGGTAAAACTTTTATCTGTTCTGGCAATATTGTGGATGGTCTTTATATTTTAACTCCTGATAAGCATGAATTATACAATTTTGAATTAGATAATAACTCTCATGTAAAATCATTAAAGAGAAAGTTTCCTTCTACTAATGATGCATATCTTTGGCACTTGCGTTTGGGTCATATTAATCCAAACAGAATTCAAAGACTAATCAAAGATGGTCTCTTAGAGCCATTGGACTTTGATGAATTTCCAGTTTGTGAATCTTGTTTGGAAGACAAAATGACCAAACGACATTTAATGCAAAAGGTAGAAGAGCCCAAGAGTTGCTAGAATTAGTTCATACGGATGTTTGTGGTCCTATGTCAATCCAAGCAAAAGGTGGCTATGAGTATTTCATTACATTCACTGATGATTACTCTAGATTTGGTTATGTGTACCTAATGAAACGGAAGTCCGAAACCTTTGAAAAGTTCAAAGAGTTTAGGGCTGAAGTTAAGAATCAATTGGGTAAACGCATAAAGGCTATTCGATCTGATCGTGGTGGCAAATACCTTCTTGGGGATTTTAAGGATTACTTAACTGAAAATGGGATTTTATCTCAATTGACTGCACCTGGAACTCCACAACAAAATGGTGTAACGGAAAGAAGGAATAGGACTCTTTTAGATATGGTTAGGTCCATGATGAGTTATTCGACTCTACCAACTTCTTTTTGGGGATATGCCTTAAATACTGCAATGTATCTTCTGAATTTAGTACCTTCGAAGTCTGTTCCTAAAACACCTGTAGAGTTGTGGAATGGGCGTAAGCCTAGTATGAGACATCTCCATATTTGGGGTTGTCCAGTACATGTGTTAAAGGGAAAGTCTGACAAGTTACAGTCTAAAACAGAAGTGGTATTCTTTGTAGGGTATTCAAAAGGAACTGCTAGATGTTTATTCTATAGTCATAAAGATAATAAAGTGTTTGTTAGTACAAATGCCAAATTCTTGGAAAATGACTATATGAATGATTTCACTCCTAGAAATAGAGTTGTCTTGGCTGAAATGAATGAACCTGTAATTGAACAACTAATGGTTGAAACTAGGGATGATGTGGCTGTATTGGATACACCACAAGATACTACTCATGAGATATCTAGTACACAGTTGCCTCATCGTAGTGGGAGGAATGTTAGGCCACCTATAAGATTCATAGGTCTTGGAGAGACTTATGAGGCTATCTCAAAGGAGGCCGAAACTGATCCTTACACTTATGAAGAAGCAATGAATGATATAGATGCACATCATTGGGTTCAAACTATGAAATCAGAATTAGATTACATGTATTCCAATCAAGTTTGGGATCTTGTAAAGGCGCCTAACGGCATTAAACCTGTTGGTTGCAAATGGGTTTACAAGAGGAAGAGATGGATAGATGGAAAGATTGAAACCTTTAAAGCAAGGCTAGTGGCAAAAGGGTATACTCAAAAAGAAGGTATTGATTATGAGGAAACCTTTTCACCAGTAGCAATGCTTAAATCTATCAGAATTCTCTTATCCATTGCTGCTCATTATGATTATGAGATTTGGCAAATGGATGTCAAGACTGCATTTCTTAATGGCAATCTTGAAGAGGAAATCTATATGAAACAACCAGAAAGTTTCATAGCAAAGAACCAAGAGCATATGGTATGCAAATTGAATAGGTCCATTTATAGACTTAAGCAAGCATCTAGGTCATGGAACATCAGATTTGATCAAGCAATCAAATCATTTGATTTTGAACAAAATCTTGATGAACCATGTGTGTACAAAAGACATTAAGACAAAGTAGTAATGTTCCTAGTGCTTTATGTTGATGATATTCTATTCATTGGAAATGATGTAGGGGTCATGTCATCAGTAAAGGTTTGGTTGTCAAGCCAATTTGATATGAAGGACTTGGGTGAGGCTAATTTTATTCTAGGGATCAAGCTTTGGCGAGATCGTAAGAATAAGATGTTAGGCTTATCACAAGCTGGATATATAGATAAAGTTCTAGAACGGTTTAGCATGCAAAACTCTAAGAAAGGATTACTTCCTTTCAGACATGGAGTTCCTCTGTCTGATGACCAAAGGCCTAAGACTCAAAAGGAAGTAGATATGATGAGACAAGTTCCTTATGCTTCTGCAGTAGGAAGTCTCATGTATGCCATGCTTTGTACTAGACCGGATATCTGTTTTTCAGTTGGCATGGTCAGCCGATATCAATCAAATCCAGGACCGCAACATTGGCAAGCTATAAAGAATATTCTCAAGTATCTACGAAGAACGAGAGATTATATGCTTGTCTACCGTTGTGAGGATTTGATTCCCATTGGCTATACAAATTCAGACTTTCAATCGGATCTAGATTTCAGAAAGTCCACGTCAAGATGTGTATTCACCTTGGGAGGTGGAGCCATAAGTTGGAGGAGTGTTAAACAATCTTGTATTGCGGACTCCACCATAGAAGCTGAATATGTTGCTGCTTGTGAGGCAGCAAAGGAAGCTGTTTGGCTCAAGAAATTCCTTTCTGATCTTGGTGTAGTGAGAATGGAGCAAGTTCCTATCACATTATTTTGTGACAATAGTGGAGCAGTTGCACAATCCAAGGATCCAAGGAATCACAAGAAAGGAAAGCACATTGAGAGAAAGTACCGCATCATTCGAGACATTGTTGCTCGTGGAGATGTGGTGGTAGCAAAAATTGAAAGTGCAAATAATCTAGCAGATCCCTTTACCAAAGCCTTGCCTCAAAGGACCTTCGAGTCACATTTGGAGGGAATGGGAGTTAGATTAGTGCACAATAGTCTTTAGGGCAAGTGGGAGATTGTTAGGATATGTGCCCTTAAATCCTATTGTATGATGCTATGTATGATATTATGTATGACATTATGTGAGAAATGATGTATGACTTAATATTATGTTTAATAAAGTTGTTTTATTCTTATCTAAAGTAATGGTAACATAAATATTCGGACATTATTAAATAGTCCATGAGATGCATAGTATGTGATTTATGTGAAAAGTCACAGAAGATATAAATCACAAGTTCTTTGTAAACTTAGAATTTTGGTTCGTAGTCGGTAATGAAATTAGGCATTTCATCTGCGAAGACTATAACATATTAACTACGATGATTTGTCTTGATCATGGAAGTGGTGACTTCTAGTTAATATGTTGATATGTTTTAAGAGTTAAGACATATTGAACTGGACCGTTGTGAGATTTATTATTCTCCTAACGACTGTCAATTGAATAATAAATCTCACGACTTGTATTCACATGAACTCTTAATCCTGAGAGAATAATGGACCTGATCATGAAATGTAGGTTGCTTTGATATATCAGGAGTGAGATCTAAAGTAACGGTTAAAACCTCAGTATGTTGGGCAGCCACATTTAGTGTTGATGGAACATATATTCTCAAGATGGAATTCATAGTCTCTTAACAGAGATATAAAATATTCCCTTGAGATAAGTTTAATGGGTACAGTTATTCAGAAAGTTAGGCCTAACCACTTTAGTAAGACTAAAGTATATATTTATGAAATTGGATTTCATAAATATATGGTGAATAACACAAAAGGATTAAACCGGGTACTCAATGATTAAGATGTAGTAATTTACAAAGTGGTAGTCTATATTCATGACTTTGTATTACTACGAATATTTTATGAAGGGGTTGCATGTATAATAAAGTCTTGGGATATAATTTATTAATGAGGCCTAGAGTGCAATTATATTTATATAGTGGTATTAAATATAATTAATGGTAACTTTGGACTTGTCAAGAGTTGACAGAAAAGCCCAAGGCCCATTGGAGCTAGTGTCTTATTTGTTCCCTTTTGGTCCCACTCCAAGCCACACACTATAGCCCAATTGGAAAGGCCCAAAAGGCTAGCCCAATTAGATAATCAGTTATGTGGAGAGAAACATACAGAATTTTATATAGAATAAAATGGTTTGTATGTTTAATAAGTGTAATAACATATGATATAAGGAAGAGAGACACTCTTTCATATTCTCTCTAGAAAACATAGAACTGATTGAGAGACCACACATCTTGGGCATCAAGTGGAATTGGAGTGAAGATTGAAAGTCATCCCGAGTACTTCTTCATTCGGTTTTAAATTTCACCGCATCAAGGTACACACTCTTGTTCTTATATTCTGAAACCTACATAGTGCATGTTATCAATTGCGAATGAAGTAGATCCGTTTATTTTCCGCTGCGTATGTTTTGTATGCGATGCAAACATGTATATTACCCAACAGGAGTCTCTCTCTCTTTTTTCCTCATCATTTTAATTTATAAAAAATTTTAATTTTTTAAACTAAATAGTGAGAGGGTCCTAATAGGAGTCTCTCTCTCTCTTTTTCTTAATCCTAAAATGCTTTTTTTTTTACGTGTGTCTTTTTTTTTTAACCTAAAGTGAGTCTTAAAAAAAAAATCTAACGTGAGGTCTAATTAAAAAAAAATTATTTTTTTAATCCTAATTCTAACTTAAGTTTTTCAAAATGTTAAAATTTTGGGTTTTACATTATACATATATAATAACAATGATGTGGCAAGCTCTAAGAATATGAGAATGTAATTTGTAGATCTACTATCAAGATAACATAGATTAGATTGGTAGTGGATAGTAAATTTAATTACAATTGAGTATTATGTGAAGTTATCACCATAAAATAGCCCACGACGGAATGTGTTATGTGAAACCAATGATATGAAAGAAAAAGAATTTTTCTAAATCATTATATTGAACAAATTAGTTATTTTCATTCATTTTCAAATTATACATTTTTAAAATTTAAGTTATATACCTTTAAGTAAAATAAGTACTTTTAATTTTTATTTAATTATCCCGTACATCTCACAGGTTAGCGACTAATTTAAACTAAAAACTAGTTTATAATTGGTTACCAAACACACCTGAAACATAAAAATTCAAGTCAATACAATTCTTATGGTAAATTCCACAAACCACTTTTGAAGTTTGTGATAATACCAACTAAGTTCAAAACATTTCAAAACCTACCAATTTTGTTAAAATGACAATTTTGTCGCTGAACTAATAAAAAAAAAAAAAAAACGTTGTTAATTTTTTTTTTCCTCAGTCTTCTGTCTCTTTCATCTCCCCCTCTCTTTCAAAATGGCAAATCTCAATACTCTCCGACCATAACAACAACAACAACAACGATAATAGCAATTACCTCTACAGTCATTTCGCTACTCGGCCGCTCAACGGCACCAACGCCATCGTCTCCGAGACCGGCGAGAAAGCCCCCAATGTCGTCTACAAAGGCTGCCTCCAAAACCACAACCAACGCCGTTGGATTGCCGTCAACAAATTCACCAAGCAAGCTTGAAGGTCACGAAGCAGACCCCAAGCAGTTCGCCGTAACTCTCTTCTTTCACCATCTCTTCTTCAATTTTCACTCTCTAGGGTTTCCGATTTTGTTGATTTTTTTTTTTTTTTTTTTTTTTTTTTTTTTTTTTTTTGTTATGGGAGGAAGCTTGGGGAGTTGGGAAGCTAAGGCTCAAGAGGCTAGCGAATTCGATAGGGTATTGTTGCGACGACGATGAGAGACTACTTGTGGCGGAGTATACGCCCAATGATGCCCTAGCGAAGCATCTATTTCACTGTATGTTTTCTATTCCTGCTTTTTTTTTTTTTTTTCAAATTACTTTCTTTCAGCTAATAATTTTGTTTTGGATTTGTTAATTTTTTGTTTTTTTCTGCTCTGTACTGGACTAGCTAAAGTCCAAATATCTTTGTTCATTTGGTTACTGTGTTGTATTTTCTTGGTTTAATGGGCTTTGCCATGGCTAAGGTTCCATTAGAGAGAGAGTTCTGAGATTTTGAAACTCAGAGAAGAGAGGGGGAGATGAAAGAGACAGAAGACTGAGGAAGAAGAGAAAATAAAAAAAATTAACGACATTTTTTTTTAGTTTAGGGACAAAATTGTCATTTAGTGTGAAATTGGTAGGTTTTGAAATGTTCTAGACTTAGTTGGTATTATCACAAACCTCAGGGGTGGTTTGTGAAATTTACCCTAATTCTTATGTAAGGCCATTCTATCCAACTTTCCTCACTCCCTCTAGCACTAGGCAAAACACAATAAATCTTCATTCCACGACATTAAAACCCCAATGTCCAATCTGCTCATAGCCACACCCTCAACCAGCAAGCTCAAAAGTGTTATTCTCTCAAACCTAATCACCATAATAATTTAAAAGTGATATAAAAGAACAAGTATAGAGACACATACACATTCAAATTCACAACATGCTTAAGTGTCACATTGTGAATAGTACCCCTATTTTTTTAGCAAGTACATGTGGTGTTATGTGCAAATGCTGAAATTTAATCACATATTGACACCTAAACACATTATGAAATTACGATTGAATTGATAATATCATATATTTTTACAAGACTTCTGAAAAAATTGGCAATATATTTTAATTTTTGTCAGTAAAATTGGCTTTTATCCCAAGAAATAGAATCCCCAGCCCCCTCTGCCACTCTGAAAATAGAAGAAAAAGAAACTGTTATCTAAATATTTGTGTTTGTTTGTTTATTAATCCTCTCAAACGTTGTGTCTTTATGTGCTATTGTTGACAACATAATTGTGCTTTTTCAACATTCAGGATTTTGGTAATTGTAGCAATCCCTCCCCCTCAAAATAAGTAGTGATTGGTCATCTATAAAGAGAAAATTGACCTAGTGAAATTATGGCTCTCCTTAGATTATCTTGCTTCTTTTAGGCAATAGCTTCAGGTGTACTGTCAAGTAGTATCCACATGCCAATTACCTAACCCAGGGATCCCAATTTTTAGGGTGTAGGCGGTAACAATTTTTATACTCGAATTTGTACTTACCAAAAAAAAAAAAAATTATATACTTCAATTTGTCTTGAGAATCCTGTTAGGACCTGGCCTTGATATTGAAAAATTATTAAACAACAAAGTTTTAGGTTGGAGTGGGGTAAAGTAGTGTGCATGTTGAAATTTTAGGTTGCAACCCTTTGCAGGATCTTCAACAACCTAGTTATGTTGACAATATTCACATCTCTAAGCATCCTTATCCACTATTTACTCTGCTTCACTCCCAACAAGTCTCTTTTCTTTTTTCTTTTTTTAAATAAATAAATTTTGTTTGTCTTAGGTTAAAAACCGAGTTCATCACCACCATGCAGCAGCGTGGTGTAGCCATCATCAAAGCTCGAAAAGCATCAAGTGCATTTTCTGCTGCAATTGCTGCTTGTGATCATATACGTGATTGGGTTTTCGGGACTCCCAAGGTTGATTCTCTTTCACCTCAAATAGCATTTGATCATGCTGACCTTAATTATTTGCCTTTGAGATTCTGTTTTTTGTTTTTTTAATTACTATCTTTTGTAATTCTTCCTTCGGCTTTGTCATTCAGGGAACATGGGTTTCCATGGGAGTGTATTCTGATGGTTCTTATGGGATCCCACCTGGCTTTATTTACTGGTTTCCTGTTAAATGTGAGAAAGGGAAATGGTCAATTGTGCAGGGTAAGTTCCGTGGCTTCTATATGTTGTAAATGTAACATCTTCTTTCCTTGAGAGTTGAACTTCCAATGTTTCAGAAACTACAAAGCACTGTAACCTCATGGAGGAATATATGTTGTTTGTCAATTATTTGTTAGATCTAAGTAACGGTATTAACAAAGGCAGATGTTGGAGAGAGCAAGGATATATTTTTGGAATAATATGGACTATCACAATAACATGCACAAAGCTCAGAACTCCCAGTTACTGACGAGCAATCAATAACGATTAAAGAGGGCTGAGAGTAATATAATTGAGGATTCATGAATGAATATTTATAATTACTAGTCGCTAACTTGCTATGCACGGGAAAGTTTGGCAATTTTATTTTAATATATTATACATATTTGTTTTCTTTATTAAGTACTAATAAATCAAAAAATGTCAATTAATTTCATATGAACATGATATAATATTATATATGTTATCTCTAGAGTATATATGAACAAATAAATCAAGGTTAACAGTAACTTGATGCTTATTTCATAGGTTCATATAACAATTTCCACATTAAAATTGCAATAATATAACAACAAAAACTCACATACAAATAAATACAAAAATAATTTGTTTATGCTTGTATGCTTCCACTTCTCATGGATGGAAATCTTCATTACTGTATATGGTTGTATCTCTATATTGCTGTACATTCTGCAGAGGGATTGTATTTTTGTATGATGTAGTCTCATTTTTCACCTCAAGGCAAAGTTAAACATGGCCCCAAAGAGCAATAAAAAGTTGTTTTTAGGCCCTTAGCAATGTTCTTTCTTTTCCATGGTACATTAGATACTCCCAAAAGTGCAGCTTATATGCCTTGAAAAAGGAAACAACTTACTAACTTCCTTGACAATAACGAAAACCTCCCTATGAAAATGTCCACTTAACAAAATAATAATCATATTCTTTAGTTTCACTAATCCGTAGTTGAAGAAAAGTGAGGTTTTAATATTAGAGAAAATACCTTTTTCACCAAATTCTTCCTTCACCCTTTTAACAAAATCCTCCATCTTGTAATTGATGTAAACATTAGCTCCACGATCCTTGCAAACAGCTAATTTTTCATCATTCCCTGCCAAACACAATCTAAAATATATTATACATGGAAACTAAACTTATGCATGCAATAGAAGAAAAGTGATATTGGATTGTCAGCAACAATACTGAATTGCCAACAATAAGGAGTGGTGTTTTATATTATATATAGATAAATATAGATTTTCAGTTTTAATATAGTGTGAGAAGAGGAAGAGATGAAGGAGTTGGAAAGCCAAAATTTGGCATTAGGAAGCTGAGGGGTTGCCATTTGAGATTGTAACCATGGAACACAAAGAGTTGTTATTTGAAATTGTAACTGTGGAATACAAAGGGTTGCCTTCTGAAATTGTAATCGTGAAAGAGATAGGGTTGGGAATTATTTTCTTTTTATTAGGATTTTTAAATTTAAAAAACTATTTTTAAATTGTAGGACAAATTTAGGAAAAAAATGGTAATGACATGGCTGCTAATGTAGCTCAACCTGAGCGTAGCAACAATAAATGCTACGCTTCAGTTTTTAGTAATAACTAGTCGCAGACCCACGCGTTGCGCATGATAACTTTTTAGATAAAATACTATATTAGTCCCTAGAATTTACAAAGAGTTTTTTAAAAAAAAATAGTTGTATCATATTTTTCATAATATTGTCTATAATGTTTTTTACCATTATCATATATTTATTGGTTGATGATTTGCATAACATAGACATTTTTAAATAAGAGGTAGAACTATTCATTAAATTTTTTTAAGTCATGGTATATGAAGATAATGATTATCTATATATATATATATATATATATATATATAATTTCCCTAGTTAGAGTTTGATTAGTTTTTTAAGTTTAAATTTTGTATTATTATATTTAATTGTTGATTATTTATTTAATTAAGTGATTGTAATGGTTGATTTTATTGCACTATAAAGTTTTCAATGTCTTCTGTATAGCCATCTTTATTTTATTCCTTAATCAATTAAGATATCCATAATATATTAATGGAAGTAATAATGAGCTTTAAATTTTTTTTAATGTATGAAGTGGTTAGGTTAGTGATATGTCAAAGGTTTTATAAAAAAGAAATTTAAAAATGATTCCACAAAAATGTAAAAGGCCTTTTTTTGATAAAAAGAAATTATGACTTTTTGAATTGTAGAAATATGATTGTTTTAATTACCTTATTTATAGATTTCATTATTAAGTTATAAACATCTAAATTAAAGTAGATGAATATATAAATGCAAAATTATATGTAAAGTTATAACAGCACAAGAAAAATATGTATAGATAATTTTTTTTTTTTTTATTATTCATGAATCATTATTTCATTGTTTACTTATAAATATCTAAATTAAAGTTTTTTTTTTAAATATCTAAATTAAAATAGATGAATATGTAAAGGTAAAATTATATGAAAAGTTAAAACTACCCAAGATGAACGTTTAACCACTTGTAGATGTGTGTTTTTTGAAGACTAAAAGTATATACAATTGTTTTAACTGGAACTATATAACTATGCAAATATTGTTACGAGTGGTTCCATCATTAGCAAATTATCAAGTTTGGTGGCCTTATAAAACAAATATTTCATTTTGCGGAAAAGTTTACATGAACTCATCTTTTGTGACAACTTTTTTTTTTCTTTTTTGCCAAAACAACTTAAGAATATTAAGACTTTAGTTAACACATGTGATAGTTGTAAAATATTTCAGTGGTATGAAAAATAGAAATGTTTAAATATTTAAAAAAAAAACATTTTTAGTAGATTTTAATATAAAACATTTCTTTTCTCAATATTTTACATAGCTTTTCTCATATGATCAATATTGTTAGCATCCTTAAAAGATGATACATAATATTTTTGAGAAGAAGAGAAGAAAAGGCAGAGACAATGCTAACACATAATATAAAATTATTAAGTTTGTGTGATTTAAATTTGTGGCAAAAAAAATATTAATGTATCTATGATAAAAGTTTATTTTTTCTAAATGATATAGTAATTCATATTTTTTTAGACTTGATTCAAAAAGTTCATTCTCAATAGCCTTTTAAGTCTACAAATTGCTCAATCTATGGGTCTAGACACATTCAAAAGGTACTATCTAAATTATAAATTATATAATATCACACAAATATATTGATCCTCCCAATGTATGGTAAAGGAATGCAGGTTTGTGTATAGCCATTTTCTTGATTTGTGCTGCATAATTTAATAGTTTAAAGGATGTGACAAGATTTAAATGTTGAATGAAATAAGATGAGAGGAAAAAAAAAAGTAAAAATAAGATATATAGCAATAAACATCAAATATTCCAAGCCATTCTATGTAATACAATAACATTATATTATTATATACTATATGTATAATGCAGTATAATATTTAATCAAAGAGAATATAAAAGATAACAACTGAAAACATAAAACTAAATTGCATCAACCCAAAGTAGAATTCTAATTAACACAAAAATTCATCAACCTAAAGAATTGATGCAATAAAAATAAAAAAATCAAATAAAAAATGAAAAACAAATTGAGAGAGAGAGAGAGGTAACATTTTTTGTGTGAGAAAACTATGCATAGAATGAAAAAGAAAATGTCAAATTTATAGTAAGATTTGAGAATATGAAGAGTCAAAATAAAGGAAGATAAAAAGGTAGAAAAAAAATGATATTAAGGTAGAAAGGAGTGGGGAGATGAAGAGGTAAAAGGGAGTGAGAGTTTTGGAAAATTAATAATAAAAATAATGGTTAAAAGATATTTTAATTTTTAAATAATAAATTTTTAAGTCACCTTAAATGAGAAAATGTTTAAAAATATATAAAACAATTGGAAACAAAAAATAATGACGTGGTTGCTGATGTGGCTCAACGTGAGCGTAGCAACATTAAATACTACGCTTCGGCTTTTAATAAGATATAGATAAAGATGAGAGCCTACTATAGTTTTGTGTCAGCATTTTATATTCCAAAATTTTTGTGAAATGGTCCAAATATTATGATATTACTTGCATGATATGAGACTATTTCAGTGCACTCAGTGTTTGGTACTTGTTTATGCAATGGCAGGGCTCAAGATTGATGAGTACTCGAGGGCAATGATGGATGCAACAGCAAAAGAATTCATTGAGGAAAAATCCTTGGCCAAGTCATGCCTAGAGTAATAATGAAGACAACTTAATAAAAATACATGAAAAGGAAAAAAAGGAGTTCCAGTTTCCTTTGCAACTTTATGTACAACTTTTATCTGTCACATATAAGCTTTATAAGCTTTGGAACAATGAAAGAACAAGATGTATCATTCTGATTTATCTTTTCTGTTGGCAAAAGTGTAGACGAATTCACCAAGCACCTCCCCAATAATTATTTTTCTGCCTTTTAGATACGGTTCTATGTCACTGATCATGTGTTTTCATTCATTTTCTAATTAGTCATTTAAAGTTTATATTAATTATTTTGAAAGTCCTATAAAACTACTATATAACATGTAATGCATGTGTACTATAGTTAATAGTAAAATAGAAATATTCGCTTAGTAATTACGCTCTCTTTCCTTGAAGTTTGGGGAAACCACAACCCATCCCAAACTCAAAGGGAAAAAACAGTCAACCCAACATCTATTTGACCAAGTATAGTTAACCTTAAATATTTTGTTTATAGGAAATGTCATTCATTGCCTTAATTCCCATAATAGGCTGAAGCTAAGATGTGAGTGTGTTTTCCCAATCAAACACCATAAAAACAAAGACCCAGATGGCAAATCTTTCAACTAAGCCAATATTTACACATTGGGTGACAACCCAATAGCCAAAAAGAAATACACAGAGGAACAAAAGTATCATCCAGTGAGAACACATACCATTGCAGTACTAAGACAATCGAGCACAGAGGGCCTATTCAGAATCGCTGTTCTGGACCAGGCTTTGCCCTCAACCAATACTTGCAAAGAGAGACAGTGAGTAGACATAAAAGGGTAATCTTGAAACTGACTTGGTTGTCAAGTTCATTGGGAATAGCAAGGTCCAGAAGAGAACAAAGAGTTCTTGTGTGGTATTGGTTGAGGAAACGAGGACTTTGAAGACACGTAATTAGTCCTTTACTTTTAATTAGTGCCTAAAAAAGGTAGGTAAAAATTGAGATCATCAAAATCCTATAAAAAAAATTGAGATAAAAAATGTAATTAACAGTTATATATAATAATATATTAATAAGTTAAGGGAGATAAATAAAAATTTCATCATTTTTAAGGTGATATCTTGTGATTAGTGCATACTGCATACTAAAAGTAATGCTAATGACAGATATTTGTTCAATTAACAACTTAAATAGTGAAAAAAAAAGTTATTAAGTTACAATCTATTTTGCAGAAATTAGCAATATAATCAGTAAGTATTGTTACACAATAAATTTTTCGATCTTTTTTTCATAATTTCTATTGAAGTGACGGATTGTGAATGGCTTATTTGGATATGGCTTATTTGCTAAAAACTGAAAACTTATTGCTAAAAACACTATAGCAAAATAATTTTTAAATGTGTGAATAATACTGTGGGACTCAAAAAATGCATGAGTATGTGCATTGCTGAGTTTGGTGGTCTTATGAACAGGGCCGTGGGACCCCAAAAAAAGCCAAACGCAGCTGAAACGTGCATTCAATACTATCCAAACTCACACTTAATGTACATTAAAAATGATGCCAATAATAGTCCCAACAATGAAAGTGACATTGCATTAATCACAATCTACCATCTCAATTGATCGTAAAAAAAGTTATGAAATTTGCCCATCGCAAAAAAAGCCAAACGCAGCTGAAACATGCATTCAATGTTGTCCAAACTCACACCTAGTGTACATTAAAAATGATGCCAATAATAGTCCCAACAATAAAAGTGACATTGCATTAATCACAATCTACCATCTCAATTGATCGTAAAAAAAGTTGTGAAATTTGCCCATCGGTAACAACTATAATTTTAGTTTTTAAAGGGTTTAATCCTAATCTCCCTTTGATCCCAGTCCCAATAGCAAGCCAAAGACAAAGTCTTAACATCTCTTTTTGTTAAAATCTTTGTAGAACCCATGTGAAACCCCACCTCTCCCTTCCTCACTATATTCCCATCTCCAAATATGATGCATATATATATATATATATATATATATATCTCAAACTTTCTGGAAGTAATTTAAGGAAAACGCAAAAAAAGGGGGGGAAAAAAAAGAGTATTCAAAATGACGAGCATGGTGACACATTTTTGTAACTAGTACCATTCTTTTCTCATCGTATGACTTTAGTTTCAATATTAACTCTTTTGTTTTGGAAGCTTAGAATAGAAATTAGAACACGTGGGAAAATAACACTATGATTTTCAATAATGATATATTTTTTTATTCTTCATTATGAATTTTATATTATCTGATAAAGAAAGCAATCCTCTCAACAAAGTCTAAGCACAACCATTTAGCTTGGGTGGTTAGAAGTGGATGTTGCATTCAATGGAAGTTTCATAACTTAATTCTATAATATCCTTATCTTTTTCCTTAGTTTGATTGGAAAACAAACAGATGGATAGGTTCTTTTCTTTGATTGAGGAGATCTCTTACACTTTTGCATCTCTTATGCAAGTTGTTTTGGCATCTGAAATTAATGCTTTGTTGTACAAGTTTCTTTTAATATTCATTGTTTTTTGTTCATATATTTTTGTATTTTGATGCATCATACATATGTGTATATATGTTAGAAGGTTGGATAGTTTTGAGAAGAAATCTACAAGGAACTGTTTATTGATCAGTTTGGTTTTTGAGAAAATGGAGTATCTTGTATTGCTTCAAAATGGTCTTGTTGTTTTGTTAACTATTGCTTTCTCTTGGAAGCTTATTACATACATGTGGGGCTCCGTGAAGATGGAGAAGGAACCAATGAAAGTATTGGTCACTGGTGCTGCAGGCATGCTAGCTCAACCTGATAGTCTATTTGGTTTTTCTTGGTCCTTGCTAGAAATATTTGATTGTCATGTTATCGTCATGAAACTCAATATTAGAAATTTGAATGCCTTTTATATTATTATATATTTATTTTTGCTGAATTTCTGAAACAGTCATCTAAATTTTCATTCAAATTGACAAAATATGAATGTTCTCCAAATGATAAACCCCAAAGTTTCCAATTTTGTATGATTGCTTAATCTAAATTTGCTTGTATGCCTGTGGATACTTGTTTTTTGGTTTCCTCGTTATGGTATTTTTAGCTCATATAGATATTATTTATTGGTTTTGTTAGAATCAATGGTTAAATGATAAAATTCACTTTTTTCTACCTGCTTAAACTATTAAGGCAAATGCTAATTTACCAGGCTTCTCCTTCATGGGAGTTAAAGTCAAAACTGACCCCAATTGTTTTTTTTTTTTTTTTTTGAGAAACCAAACCCCAATTTACTAGAATCCTTTATATCAAGATGACTGTTGTCATTATGTAAAGGAGCACGTGCATTTGATTTTCAATTCTATAGGTTTGGTATTCTTTCTTCTAGACATGATAATATATAGTTTGTGTATCTGTAGCTCAAAATTTTGATTTTGTTCAACAGGGCAAATAGGTTATGCCATTGCTCCAATGATTGCAAGGGGAATCATGCTGGGTACTGATCAGCCTGTGATTCTGCACTTGCTTGATATCGCACCGGCAGCTGAAGCCTTGAATGGGGTAAAAATGGAATTGCTTGATGCTGCCTTTCCTCTTCTGAAAGGTATGTCTCTTATCTTGAGAGCTAACTCTAGGTAGATAGAACTATACTCTCCCCTGAGGTTTCTTAAATTGTCATGAACATGGTTCAATAGAGGTGCATGCTACCACGGACGTCACTGAAGCTTGTAAAGATGTCAATATTGCTATTATGCTTGGTGGATTCCCCAGGAAGGAAGGTATGGAAAGGAAGGATATGATGTCTAAGAATGTGCCTATTTACAAGGAACAGGCTTCGGCCTTGGAGGAGCATGCTGCTTCGGATTGCAAGGTGACCCCATAAATTCACTTGAGTGTGTAGATTTAAGATTTTAGGGACACCCACACAGCCACACTCAGTTTGGAATATTATCAGTTCACCTTTACATAGATTTGTGTTTTTTGTATATATGGCTCCATTTACTGTAAAGATTAAAAGTCATGAAACTGGATGTTCTGAGATGTTTTGAAGTTTAAAAAGAGAAGAAATATTGGTTCTGTTGATGCTGATTGATTTCATTGGATAAGGTTGATGCTAATGGATCTGAGACTTTTTTTAGGATTTTTTTTTTTTTTTTTTGTATTTAACAAAAATTTTTATGAGGTATTTCCTTTTCTTACTTGATTGTGAAGTTATTTCCCTTCCTTCTTTAGTTTAATTTCACTACAGTAGACAGGTTGACCTTAAAATTTGTTGGAATTTTTACTTCCAATGCTTCGTGTTGAATACAAGCATATCTCTATTACTTTGCTTGGTACTAACTCAAAGCAGTTTTTAAGTGCTGATTCTTGGGTTTTATCTCTCTCTCCAAGTCTTGGCATTGATTCATGGGTTTTATCCTGTTTGTTTTTATTTTACTTCCCAAAAACACATTCCCATTGAAAACTGGTCGTCCTGCTCCTGCACCACCTATTACTAGATGCTCTCTAGGCCATGATAAAAATTAGTGAATTAAAAAAACTAATGATTTTAGCATCCTGTTCCATTATTATTAGCTTATGATAATATGTCCCAGTACATTCCTTGTCTCGCTATCATTTCCTGTCCATACTCTTTGGCATGGTCTGTTGCTTCTATTAGTTGTAATTGCTCTGTAGCATGCCTTTTGGCATGTCCTCTAACCATTACCTGCTTTGGTAATTGATACAATCTGAATGTCTATATCTTGGTTAATGTTACTATTTTAAGTTACATCCTGGAGGGACACTTGTGCTCAAATTAGTAAAATTGCTAAGCTACCTAATCTAGAGTCCCTTTACATCATAAGAATAATTGATCAGACATTCTTTATATTGCATTAATTATACTATTTCCCTAGAAAGAAAAATCTTTCAGTCATCAGAGAGCAGTGTTTGTCCTTTCTTTCCATATTGAAGAAGTATGTGTATCAGAATTACTAGTTCTCCAGCCCCCTCACTCACTCTGAAAATGGAAGAAAAAGAAGCTGCTATGAAAATGCACCATTCAAGCAAATCTTTTATACTCTAAATATTTATGTTTGTTTCTTTTGATCCTCTCAAATCTTGTGTCTTTATGTGCTATCATTGACAACATAATTGTGCATTTTCGAGTCTAGTTTCCAACTTATTAATGAACATTTTCAGTGAAAACCAGATTTCCTATCAATCTGTTTCCAACTTATTTATAATCAATCATATTGTCAGATTTCTAACAACTACAAATGTTGAACGATTGAAATCTTTAAAGATTTTTTTTTTTAATCTTCATTGTTATGCAGCTAATTTTTTGAATTAATATTGTTTCCTAAGTGTGTGTGTGTGTGTGTGTGTTTTTTTTTTTTTTTTTTTTTTAAGAAGATTATTGTTTTCTACGTTGATGCCATTTCATTGCTTTATTATGCAGGTGCTAGTTGTTGCCAACCCTGCAAACACCAATGCTCTCATCTTGAAAGAATTTGCTCCTTCAATTCCAGAGAAAAACATCACGTGCCTAACACGACTTGATCATAACAGAGCATTAAGTCAAATAGCTGAGAGACTAAAGGTTAATGTTACTGATGTCAAGAACTTAATCATCTGGGGCAATCACTCTTCAACTCAATATCCGGACATCAATCATGCAACTGTCACCACCCCAAATGGAGAGAGACCAGTCAAAGAACTTGATACTGATGATCGTTGGTATCTCAAAATATCCAACATGTTTATTTTTTGCCACTTTCACATGTTCAAATTATTTGGAGACATAGGTTGATAAAGTACCTAAGTATTTAAATGGAAGGTAGAGCAAGCATACAGTTCAATCCTCCAAATTTAGACCACCTACATACCATGATACTATTTGTCCTAAAAGATTAAGTTCTTAAGAAATGGTGAATTTAATTATTTAACATTTTTTTTTTTGGAAAAAAAAATTATGGATTCTAGTAATTGTAGCAATCCCTCCCCTCAAGATAAATAGTGATTGATCATCTTTGAAGACAAAATTGCTCCAGTGAATTTATGGCTCTCCTTAGATTACCATGCTTCTTTTAAGCAATAGCTTGGGGTGCACTGTCAATTAGTACATACATGCCATTTACCTAACCCAGGGATCCCAATCTTTAGGGTGTAGGTGGTAACAACTTTTATACCTGAGTTTGTACTTATCAAAAAACAAACTTATTCTTAAATTTGTCTTGCACCCTGTTAGAGCATCCGCACCAGTTGGTGTATAATAGAAAAAGATGTGAAATGTACACATTTAAGCCCCAAAACTACCCACATCAGTCCTTCTATATTAGGACCTGGCTTTATATTTTTGAAAAGTTAATGAACTCCAAAGTTTTAGGTTGGTGTTGGGTACATTTGGGTGCATGTTGAATATTTAGGTTTCAACCCTTTGCAGGGTCTTCAACAACATAGTTATGTTGACCATCTTCACATCTCTATGCATCCTTGTCAGGCTATTTACTTTGCTTCCCTTTCTGTTAGTTATTTATTTAAATTTTTTCTGTCATAGGTTAAAAAACGAGTTCATCAACACTGTACAGCAGCGTGGCGCAGCCATTATCAGGGCTCGGAAAGCATCAAGTGCATTGTCTGCTGCAAGTGCTGCTTGTGATCATATGCATGATTGGGTTCTCGGGACTCCCAAGGTTGATTCTCTTTCATCTCAAATAGCATTTGATCATGCAGAACTTATTTGCTTTTATATTCTTCTTTTTTTTTTTAATTATTATTATCTTTTGTAAATTTTCCTTTGGCTTTGTAATTCAGGGAACGTGGGTTTCCATGGGAGTGTATTCTGATGGTTCTTATGAGATCCCAAAGGATATTATTTACTCTTTTCCTGTTAAATGTGAGAAAGGAAAATGGTCAATTGTGAAGGGTAAGTTCTGTGGCTTCTATATGTTGTAAATGTTACTTCTTTCCTTATGAGTTGAACTGCTAATGTTTCTGAAGCTACAAATCACTATAATCTGCATAGATGAATATATGCAGTTTGTCAATTATGTCTTAGATCTAAATAATGATTTCAGAGCAAAGCTAGTTGTTGAAGAGAGCAAGGATATATATTAGGAAAATATGGACTATAAGTCTATAACAATGAAATGCACAAAGCTCAGAACTCACAGTTATAGATGAGCAATCAACGATGATATAAAACGAGGGCTAAGAGTAAAACAATCGAGGATTCATGAATGAATAGTTATGATTATGATAGCCTACTATACTTTTGTGTTAGCAGTTAGCATGTTATATATTCCAAAATGCTGTGAAAAATGGTCCAAATGTTTTAATACTACTTGCATGAGACTATTTCAGTGCACTCAGTGTTTGGAACTTGTTTACGCATTGGCAGGGCTCAAGATCGATGACTTCTCAAGGGCAAAGATGGATGCAACAGCCAAAGACCTCATTGACGAAAAAGAAGTTGCCCATTCATGCCTCAACTAACAATGAACCCATCTTCCCTTGGAAAATAATGAAGAAGACTTGATAATGCTTGAAAAGAAAAAGGGATTTCCAATTTCCATCCTAACTTTATGTACAAATTTTATCAGTCACTTATAAGCTTTGGAACAATGACAGAACAAGATATGTCCTGATTTATCTTATTTCATGCGTTGGCAAAAGTGTAGACTAGTTCACCAAGCACCTCCCCAAATCCAATAATCAGTTCCATGTTACTACTCATATGTTTTCATTGACATTATATTATTTCATAAGTCCTAAAAAAACATCAAATTTATTAAGGTTTTAAAAAAAAAAAAACTAAATTATTATAGGTCATATTACTAAGAATTTGAATTCACTTACCATTATGCTCGGCTAGAGCAGCCAACAAATTTTGATTAAATTATGTTTAATCTTATCTAAATAAAATCTAATTAAACTGTGTTCTATGATAAGAAATTGTATATAAAAAAAAATCGAAATTGTAAGTACTAAGTACTATTCAAACAAGGCATTCTATTTTACAATTGGTTTGTGGGTTTCAGTTAGTTCAACCAGTAAAGTCTCTGATGGTTAAATAAAAGATTTAGAGTTCAATCCCCGCATACACCAAAAACCAATTAGTGTTTTGGTCTGTGATAAAGAGTTATCATCTTTTGGTCTGTGATAAAGAGTTATAATCAAGAGCGGACGCCATAGGTTGAAACTTTCTCTAAAAATAAGTTTATAATTGGTTTAATTATGTCTTAATGAAACTAATTTTTTATTTTGGCCGTTATCCACGTTAGCAATTTCCATCCAAGAGATAGTAGCAAAGACTAAATCGACACGACATTGAAAGATTAAGATCCAAATT
Organism: Lithocarpus polystachyus; assembly: GCA_033629205.1. Classification (NCBI taxonomy): domain Eukaryota; kingdom Viridiplantae; phylum Streptophyta; class Magnoliopsida; order Fagales; family Fagaceae; genus Lithocarpus; species Lithocarpus polystachyus. The sequence continues at coordinate 36,967,332 of CM066165.1, forward strand.
AACACAATTGAAAGGATATGGATCAAATTGAAATATGGTGTAAAGTGTAGGGATTAAATACGTAATTTATCCTAGTAGTAATCAGTAGGAATTTATTATGATTATGCTTGTATGTGAAATTATACATTCTAATATTAGGCAAGTATAACAAGTTTAAGCTTTGGACCATGTTTCTCTTCTCTTTTTTGGTGAGTATAGTTGTCTCCCTTTTGTGTCATATGGGTCTGTTTGGTTGGAAGGGTGGAAAAGTAAGGGGATAGAAAATGGGTAGAGGATAGAAAATTTTTAGTTTTCCTTCATGGTATTTGGTTTGAGAGTAGAAAAGTGGAGAGATAGAAAATATAGTTTGTATAAATTTACTTTCACATCCCTAATAAATAAAAAGAAAATAACAAATTAGAAAAAAAAAAAAACGGATGAACCAAAAAAAAAAAAACACCAACCGAATAAAAAGTATTAAAAAGGACAAAAAAAAAACACTAAAGAAGAATTAATTTTTTTAAAATAGGACAAAAAACTAAAGAAGGAAATTTAAAATATAAAATAAATAAAGGAAACAATTGACATGTAACAAAAAATGACAAAACGGAAAAGAAGCAAAGGAAAGGGGGGAAAAAAAAAACAAAAGCCATGAAAAGTAGAAAACCCAGCATGTTGTAGTAAGTGGGTGCGTTAATCCAAACATTTTCTAACCTGTTTTCTCCCCAATTTAGGGAGAAAACACCTGGGCCTCACCAAAAAAAATTTTCTCTCCTCTTTCTAATCAAACACCCACTAAAAAAATTCTCTCTATTTTTCTCTCCTTTTTATTTCTATCCTCTCTATTTCACCTCCAATTAAACGGGCCTTAGTATGAGAAGAGGAAACTATGCTAGTTCTTTGAGTGAAGAAGACGCGGGTCAATGTAGTTCACCTCAAATCTTCAGGCAAAGTTCTCCTCATCTAAAAAAGAGGGTGTAAAGGTGGATGTGAGTAATAAACATCAGAGACAAATGCATCTTCACTTGGTGTGTCCTTAATATAGAGGCGATGGCTAGATCTTTTAAGCCATTGTGGAGAACTCATAGAGGGTTCCATGTTCAAGATTCACAACTTTTGTCACAACTTGCCCATGTGGCAAGTTGTGAGTGATGAAGTTGTGAACCTACTACTTTTACTTTATCATACACAACTCACCACGTGAGCAAGTTGTGGCAAAGTTGTGATACTAGTATTATTTATATGCTATTGGTGTGGTAATAACCGTCCCACCATCTTTATTCCATCACCCATAACTCACTACGTGGGCAAGTTGTGACAAAATTGTGGTACTAGCGTTATTCATATGCTATTGGCATGGTAACCCACCCACGAAAAGAAAAACAAAACGTGAATTATGAGTTGAGTAAAGGTTCTTTGAAAATGAAGGATAAACAATCTACAATTTGGTAGAGGAAGGAATAGTAGGAGAAGGACAACGCAATATGATCTCAAGACTATAGAAGCTACATCAATGGAGGCCAGTTACCAACCCCGCCGAGAACAATGAGTTGTCTAGCTTGGAATTGTCATGAGCTTGGGAACCCGTGCAAATAGTTCAAGAGCTCGTTACTTTTTTATGAGCAAAAGATCCCATGATCGTGTTCTTATCGGAGACTTGGCCAAATGAAGCATGGTTGGTAAGAATAGGGTGCAAGTTGGGTTCTGATGGAAAGTTTGTAGCTAAGGGTGAGACTCTAGGGGGTGGTCTGGTTCTCTTTTGGAAATCTGCCCTCTATCTCTGTTGATTCCTACTCATTTGAATCATATAGATATTATTGCAGATAAAGGCTCTGAGAATGCTTGGAGGCTCACTAGCGTGGGGTCGATACGAGTATAAATTTGATAACTTCTATTACTTTAATCAATAAAAAATCAATCGTAGGTTAGAGTTGGATTTCTATCTCAAATATAAAAATATGTATATTCTTAATAATTTGGTTTGTCCAGAATTTTTGGGTTTCCCACCTTAACACAATAACACCCCAATCAATTCTCCTCCCCCATTAAGTTATTCCTCTTTCCATCAAACCGCTTCATTTACCTCTTTAATAAAAAAAAAATTACACTTTTTTTGATGTTCTTCATTTTGTTTTGGTGAAATTGAGCTTAAATTAAATAGAATTAAAGATTACAAATTCTAGAATAAAAAACACCCCAAGCATCAACTAATAACTGGTACAAAATACAAGGAGAAAGATGTGAATACAAAACAAAACTATTACTTGAAGAATATTCTTCCTTGGCCAAAGGGTCCGCACATTAAATCTGTTCACGGTAGGTGTGGTGGATCCATGGATGTGAGTTCTTTAAATTTTTCTTAAATATTAATTTAATACCTTCATTATTTTAGACGTCCCTCTTTAACACCTCTGCATCAATCCGGTTTATTTACCTCATGACATTAATATTCAAAATACTGTTAGAATCACAAACTTTTTTACAAAAAATTTTACAAACTGTTGATGTGGTGAGTGATTATTGGCAAATAAAAAAGTAATGTTAATTGTGGGCCTAGATGAAAACCAATAAAAAGTTGGTCACATCATCAATTTGTAAAAATGTTATAAAATAGACATTTGTGGCAGTAGCATTACTCTAATTTTTTTTTTTTTACCTTATTTTTCAATCTTCTTCATTGTTATAGCATTATTTCTTTTAACCTTGTTTTCATGCTTTTTCATTAATTTAATTATTTTCTTTTTCTTTTTCCTTCTTCGTTCTCTTTTATTGTTTCCTATTCCCCCGCCCCCCCCCCCCCCCCCCCACACACAAAGTTCTCATCTCTCTTTTATTTTCCTCTTACCAACCATTTTTAATTTTCCTACTCAATGGTGATTAATTGATGCTTCAACCTCCTCCCCTTCCCCCAATTCGGCTATTATTTTCTCCATCAAACCTAATAACATCAAATTTTATTTCCTTATTTTCTTTCATTTACGACATACTTGCGTTGAATGACGCCTCATGTTCCCTACTTCCTCATTTCCAATACCTCTCCTTAAATGCCTCAGAAACACAAATGATTCTCTTAAACAAACAAAAAAGGTTTGGCTCCAAGCACAAATAGAAAAATGACACTGTATGCACATGACTCACTTGATTAATTGGACTAAGTAAGTCATGCATATATGTCATCTTCCTATTGATGGTTGGAGCCCCAAACTTTGTCCCAAGCAAAAACGGATATAAATATAAGGAAAGCGTTAAAAGCACTAGGAGTTTTAGTGTTTTACTATAAACTAATGTAGGTAGTACTGTAACATTACTCTAAACACACTCAAGTTTGTTTTGTTAAATCCAGCTAAAATGAAATATTCTTTTAGCATAAATAATTAGTAAAAGATGATTAATTCTAATATATTAACTTGCATAAAATTACATATCCCGCACTATGCGACTAGTATCATATGATAAAGAAAGTATTTAGCTTTATAAATTTCTTATTATTTTGAAATTTAAAAAACCATTTTAAAATTGTAGGACAAAAAAAAAAGATGGAAATAACATGGACGTTGACGTGGCTCAACATGAGCGTAGTAACATTTGTGGAAGTTTATGAGATTCTGTTATGTGGTCCTCTAATTTTGCATTTAGCTTTTTTTTTTTAACTCTCTGTATTAAAATTTTTTTACTGTCACCCAAAAGATCAAAATAACTTTTTTTTTTACTATTATCTCATTAATTACCTAAACTTACACCACTCATTTCTCTCTTCTTCATGTTTTTTAGCATATTCATCGTTTTAGTATTAGGATGCGTTTGGTTCAATGTAAAATGTTTTCCAAGTGTAAAATATTTGCAGGGGAAAATACTTTTCAGAAAAGAAAATATTTTCAGGTGTTTGGTGGCATCTTAAAAAATACTTTGAAAAATATTTTTTAGTGTTTGGTTGTATTCTTGAAAATGCCATAAAAAACACATTTTTTTCTTGTTGCTCACATTTTCTCACGTTTTCTCGGCTTCCAAACAAATATATAATATTATTTCTCAGATAAACTAAACAGAATCAAAACCCAAAAAAAAAAAAAAAAAAAATCATAAAATCTGGTCACGAGAGAAGAAGGAAAAGGGAGAGGTGGCTGGGTTCGAAGGCAAGATCGCGCGGACGGGAGCGAAGGCGATCAGATCGGCGATGGCTTTGAGGCGGCGCGATCATTTCAGCGATGGGTTTGAGGCGGCGCGATCGGATCGGCGATGGCTTTGAGGCGGCGCGATCGGTCATGGGTGAGGAGATTGAGGCGAGATCGATCATCGACGACAAGATCGATCATCGACAACGAGATCGAGACGAAGAGATCGGTCATCGGTGGCAAGCTTCAGGCGGCGACAAGCTTCAGGCGACGGACTTCAATCAGCAATGGGTTCAAGCTCTCTCTCTCTCGGTTTAGATGGGCTGAAAATGGGTGGAATTAGTTTGAAGGTAAAATAGGTCCGGAAAATGGATTACAGTTGAAGGCCTGATATTTTACAGTCAACGGAAATCATTTTCCGTTTGACTGAATTTTCCGGCCAATCCAAACACACCCCGTGGTGTAAAATGTTTTTCGGATTTCGTTTACTGCCAAAACAAACGCAGCCTTAAAAACAAAGAAATAAAAATCAAGGACTAGTCTAACTAACTAGATAAGGTCTTAAGGACCGTTAAATAAAATGTATTGTTTCATTATTACCTAAATAAAATACCTAAGATTGGCAAAGCATTTGTAAGAGAGAGCAAGAGAGGAATCTGAGAGGCCACCACCGTCGTTATGCTGGCCTCCCACCACTATCAAGTTGTCAAAACTTCTACGGGTATTTTTTTTTTTTTTCCTTTTTTATGATGAACTCATTACTAACAAAGTTCTTTAATAATTATGCTATAATATATATACAATATTCTTCAAAATCATCTTACATAAAACATTACAATATTATCCGTACATTGCACGAACAACTTACTAATTGAATTAAACAAAAAACCATACATATAAACCCATAAATTAAATAAGACTTATTAATAGACGAAATCCCAGCCCATACCCAACAATTATATAATTACTAAAATACCCTTGACTATAGAATAACTATTTAAATAAATATAAAAACCTAATTAACTACTGTGGATATCTATTCTTGGGCTTTGCCTGTAATGTTAAGCTTCCAAAGGAATTTGCCTTTTAATTGAAAGCAATTTCGGGGCTACTCTGTTCATGTCCATTCTGTCTATAGGAGATTGTGCTGAACATGCAAGTCCAATCTGAAAGACCGATATCAAGCATTCAGTCTGTCCCCTTGTCCAGTCACTCCAACTTGAAACCATGTTATCATTTTCTCCTACTTTGTTGAAAATTGAATGGTCCACAATCTCCATCACTCGTCCCGGCAATGCCAACTTAACATAGTTGTGAAGGTTCAGGTCATCTTTGAATAGCTTATCAGTGGGTCTTCTTCCAGTTAACATCTCCAATAAAAGGATCCCAAAGCTGTACACATCCCCATTAGTTGAAAGTTGACTACCCATTCCATACTCTGCAAAAATTTAGAGTACTTCATACACTAAGAACAATTCTTACTCAATGCTATTAAACTAGTGATTTGGTGTAGTCTGTATATAAATATTCTATACGGGGCATCCCTGTTTTGATTATTGATACATTCATTATACATTAATACTTTTACAATTGAGTGAAATCATGATACATTACCTGGAGCAGCATATCCGACAGTTCCCTTAATCCCTGCTGAGCTTAATTGATTAAGAAAAGCTTCCTTCCCAGATTTCGAAAGGAGTCTAGCCAAACCAAAATCACTTATATGAGCAATCATATCATCATTGAGAAGAATATTGCTTGGCTTTAGATCACAATGAATAATAGGGGTTTGGCAGTGATGATGAAGATAAAGCAAAGCTGAAGCCACGTCTATAGCAATGTTGATTCTTTGAAGAAGATTTAAACTTCTCAATTGCTTGAGCCCATCTTCAGGATGTAACTACATCTCCAAGCTTCCATTTGGCATGAACTCATATACTAAAGCTTTAAAATCATTGCCCTTAAAATCAATACTCGAACAAGCAGTCAGAATCTTTACAAGGTTTCGATGCCGGATGTTCCTCAAGGCTTCACATTCGGCAATGAAACTCTTGGAAGCTCCTTGCTTTTGAAGATTGAGTACCTTGACTGCAACATGTGTTTCATCTGGACCAAGTTTTCCTCTATAGACACTACCAAAATTACCTGAACCAATCAAATTCTTCAAAGAGAATCCATCAGTTGCATTGTGTAATTCTTTATAAGAGATCTTTTGGTAGGAGGGTCCAAAGGTGGAAATGGAAAGGCTTTTTTTCTTCGACTTTTTCAACCAGGAAAGAGCCATCAAAGAAAACAATGTCAAGCAGACAGCAGCTGCAATGCTTATTGCCAGTATCAATTTAAAAGCAAAATGATTTCTGTGTTTCTTGGATCTTTGAATGGGGCATGCAGGCAAATGCAGCTCTTGGATCCCCCCACAAAGACCAGTGTTGCCTTTGACTTCAACTGCACTAGCATTTCTGAAGACCCCTTCTACAGGTACATCTCCCTCAAGATTGTTGAAAGACAGGTTTAAAGTTTGCAACACGGGAAAATTAGCCATATAGCTTGGGATTTGGCCGGACAAGTTGTTGTGGGAAAGATCAAGATATTTAATACCTTTTAACTTACTTAGGTCGGGAATGGTTCCTTCAAAGGAGTTGCCTTGCATATAAAGTGTTACTAAGGCCAAACAGTCCCCTAGCTGGGCTGGAATCTCTTTGGAAAATTTGTTGTACGACACGTCTAGTGCAACAACAAATTTCAGGTTTCCAAAATCTGGTGGTAAAAAACCGGTCAAGGAGTTATGAGACACATTAAGTTGGACTAGAGGAAGGCCAAAAAGTTGCTCGGGTATGGTGCCATTTAATTTATTATGGCAAAGGCGTACATCTTGCAGGTGTTTACACCTTCCAAGACTAGTGGGTATGCTCCCTTCTAAGCTGTTATTGAACAAGTAGAGATCTAGTAATTTAGTCATGTTGCCAAAGGAAGACGAAATCACCCCAGTCAATTTGTTTTCACCCAAGGACAAAGCGTTCAAGTTTGTGAGCTTTCCAATTGAAGATGGAATATTCCCTGTTAACAAGTTAGATTCCAGGTCAAGTTCAGTTAGGCTAACAAGATTTGATATTCGTGTAGGTATGCTCCCACCAATAGAATTGCCATATAGCTCGAGCCATAATAATTCGATTGAGAAGTTTGTTATGGAGTTAGGCAGCTCACCTCCCAGCTGGTTGTAGCCGACACCCAGATACTCTAACTGGCTGCAATTGTTCAAAGAACTCAGAAAACTCAAATCATCAACTGAGTTATTTCCAAGAAGATTAGAATGAGCACCAAACCATTGAAGATTTTGTGGATTACCAAAACTCATAGGAATGGTTCCTGTAAATTGATTTTCTGGGATATCAATCCTTTGAATGTCTGACACATTGGACAATGAAACTGGAATTGTTCCTGTAAATTGGTTTCCTCCTATCCAAAGTATCTGCAGATTTTGAAGAGCAATGCCCAAGTCGGGGCTGAGGTTACCAGTGAAGTTGTTATCAGTCAAGGCAATACATGAGAGCAATGATAAATTGTATAGGGAAGGTGGAAACACACCAGAAAGATGATTTTCTGCCACAATAAAAGATGCCAAGCTTTTCATTTGGGCTACTGTATTTGGGATTTCTCCCTCCAAATTGTTATAATAAAACGAAAGATTTTGGAGAGAGGACAAGTTTCCTAGAGAAGGTGGGAACCTTCCACTTAGATGATTGTTGTCAAGAATTAGTATCTGAAGTTTTGACAAAAAGCCAAGTTCTGAAGGGATTCCTTGTACTAAATCGTTGTACTGGAGATCAAGATACTGTAGGTTGGAACAGTGAGAAAGATTGATTGGAATTTCCCCTCCCAATATTGGATTATGACTCAGGTTCAAATTTCTAAGCCTGGTCAAGTAACCAACTTCTGAGGGAATTCCACCATGGAAAGAGTTACTTGCAAGGTTGAGGGATCGAAGGAAAGAAAGATTTCCAATGTGGGGTGATATGGTGCCTACCAACTTTTTGTTTTTTAGGTCCAAACCGATGACTCTTTGGTGTTTGCTGCCACAAGTGACCCCAACCCAGTGGCAGAAATGGAAAGAGTCATTCCAAGAAGCCAGGACATTAGGAGGGCTATCTATGTGGGACTTGAATTCGAGCAGTGCAAGTTTATCAGTTTCGTTTAAAAGTGTGGTAGCTAAGGAAAATTTTGAGATCGATAAGGAGAGGAACAGAAGAAAGATGGCATGGTAGGTTAGTGAGAAGAGTGGTTGTGTATTCATAAGCAGATGATCCATCTGGGAGGAAAAAATTAGCTTCTTCAGAGAGAGATACTGACATAGGCAGAACATATAACAATTTTCTCAAAATAAATAAATAAATAATATTTCTATTATTACTTTTTATTTACTATTTATTAATTCTTTTAACTTTTTTATATAAGAAATTCACTGCTATATAATTGATAGTTTATATAATATATAGAGCCCATTTGGTTGGGCGGTTTGGCTGGGCTAACGTGTGTTTTTTAACGAAAATGCTAATATATAAGTTGTTTGGCTAGGTGATTTAGTATGCGTTTGGATACCGCTTATTTTGCTGAAAACTGAAAAAAAATATATATATATATATTTTTTTACTGTTTGCTACAATGAATGTCACTGTTCATTGGCCTAAAATCACTGTTCATGGCCAATGAACAGTGACATACACGGGACTTAAAAAAAAAAAAAAACGCAACAAACTTCAAACGCGGCAAACGTGCCGCGTTATCCAAAATAGCGCGTTATCAATTCACAATATTGGGCAACTTTTTTCGAAACGCAAATTAAAATTGATATCACGTTATCATGTTTCACTTATTATGGGCCCAAAATACCAAATATACCCTCAAATACATACCCTCCCTTCCCATTAATCTCCTCTATTCTCTATCAAATCTGCCCCTGCTATTGTGCCACTACCTTGTTCAGCCGTGCACCTATAAAGATGATTCAAGTCACGCATCTATCCCACTTATTATGGGGCATGGGTCATATTTTTAGTTTTTCTTTTCTATCATTTTTGTTTTGGTTTTGGTTCAATGAGGTGGCACTCTAATTTAATGCCAGGTAAACAAATCCATGTTATGTTGGAATTGGAGTTGACATATGGATAACATGCAGGAATAATGGTAAATGTTAAGGGCTCTTTTTTATTATTTTATGAAAAGACTGCCAAATTTTCAACAAAAGATCAACAACCATTACATTGAAATGATGAGACTTATGCTACAACCATAGAGTGGCTAATAGGCTGCAATTTACGATAAGCCCACTATAGTAATTGCACCTATTATCTAAATGTTCAATCAATAGAAACAACACTTTTTTACATATTTTACCCAACACTTAATTGTGATTTTAAAAACTGTATTTTAAAACACATATTTTGAAACTGTTATTGTTTAAAAATGCACTTTTTAAGATAGCTTATTCATATGGGACCATAATTTTCTTGGGGTGTGAAGTGGTTATATGTCTAAATTTATATTCACTGGAATAGTAGATGAGTTTTGCTCGTATTAACTATTAATTCAATACTGGGTGTAACTTGTTATTGGATATCAACACATACAAATGAGACTACTTTGGATATTTGATGAAAAAGTAAATTTGAGTCAATATCATAAGCTAAGACTAAAGCATATTGTAGGTTTGGGAGTAAAAATTAAGTTTCTTTCTAGAGTTTTCTTAATTAATTAGATTACCCTTCTTTGATCTTTGATCAAGTCAAGTCCGTCACATCAAAGATTGTAATACAAATTTTATAATACATCTATTTTTTTTTTTTTTTTTTTTGGACTAAGTCCATGTGAATGAGTGAGACCATATATAGTGTCTCTTAAAATGGTGATTTGACCATATATAGTTTTTCTTTTCTATCATTTTCATTTTGGTTTTGGTTCAATGAGGTGGCACTCTAATTTAATGCCAAGTAAACAAATCCATGTTATGTTGGAATTGGTGTTGGCATATGGATAACATGAAGAAATAATGGTAAATGTTAAGGGCTCTTTTTTATTATTTTATGAATAGTCTGCCAAACTTTCAACAAAAGATCAACAACCATTACATTGAAACGATGAGACTTATGCTACAGCCATAGAGGGGCTAATAGGCTGCAATTTACGATAAAGCCCATTATAGTAATTGCACCTATTATCTAAATGTTCAATTAATAGAAACAACACTTTTTTACATATTTTATCAAACACTTATTTGTGATTTCAAAAACTATATTTTAAAACACACATTTTGAAACTGCTGTTGTTTAAAAACGCACTTTCTAAATTTCTTGGTGCGTGAAGTGGCTATATGTCTAAATTTATATTCACTGGAATAGTGGATGAGTTTTGCTCGTATTAACTAGTAATTCAATACTGAGTGTAACTTGTTATTGGATATCAGCACATACAAATGAGACTACTATGGATATTTGATGAAAAAGCAAATTTGAGTGCATTATCATAAGCTAAGACTAAAGCCTATTGTAGGTTTGGGAGTAAAAATTAAATTTCTTTCTAGAGTTTTCTTAATTAATTAGATTACCCTTCTTCAATCTTTGATCAAGTCAAGTCAGTCACATCAAAGATTGTAATACAAATTTTATAATACATCTAATTTTTTTTTTTTTTTTTTGGACTAAGTCCTTGTGAATGAGTGAGACCATATAAAGTGTCTCTTATAATGGTGATTTGACTTTGGAAATTTATTGTTTAGAGTAAGAGTTGTACATTAAAGTCGACACATTTTTTAATTTAAGGGAAAAAAATCAGAAAACCATGCAATAAAATTAATTTCTCATTTTATTAATTATAACTAGCCGATATCCCGCGCGATGCGCGGTGCATTTTGAAATATTTTGTAAAAAAAGAAAATCTTTTAAGCCCTTGCATTCATTAATACAATTATTGTTAGTCATGTTTAATTTACAAAGTTTTAATAGTAGAACTAAATTCAAACCAAGCCCTAGTTCCTAACCATAATCAAATCTTATTAAGCTCAATATTAAAATTCAAAATTCTATTGAGTGTAGTTAGTGCCAATCTGCGAAATTTAGATTTGACAACATTCTTTGTTATTTTTTGTAAGTATCTCAAACTAATATCAACATAACAATTTGCAATATGTTGTCATTTGAAAGTCACAATTACAACAATGGTTAAAAGGAAATTCTAAGAACATTTATATTCAGTTGCCCCTTTAAAGCTTTCAATATGAAATTCCTCAATTTCTTATAGCTAGAAAACATGAATGAAATTTAAATTCATTAATGTGTTATTGTGTCATTGTCTGAATGGTCCACTTTCTATAGAAGATTGCATAAAGTTCACCTCCTGCATATGTAAACTTAGACCTTTTAATTCACCTTCTTGCACAAAGTACATTAAGAAACACATAATTAACATGAGGTCTACTACATTGATGCTTAGCTACATCCAAATAACACTCAAAATTGATTAAGAATGAAAACATTAATATCCAATATGTTTTATGGAATCAACAGCATATCATTAATTAATAACAAAGAATGAACATTGACAAAGAGCAAGTTAAATTCAAAAGAGAAAGAAGACTAAATTAAAATGCACACGAAAGATGAAATTTGTGCTGTGTTGATACCTAGAAATAATATATAGTTAAACCAAAAATTCCCTATAAGGCCTTTGAGCACTGTAGCACCAATAGGTGGCTAACGCCTAGCAGTAGTTGAAATGAGATTTTAATAATAGTCATTATTCAGCCCCATATAGTTTCAGTTACGTGAATGGAAGTTGGAAAGTAAGAAATGGACGTATACTAATAGTTATGATAAGATGCTCTAGATTTTAACCTTTGCATATGATGATTATTGTCCTTGAAAAATAAAAATAAACCCAGTTGATTACTGAAATTAAAAATAACATCCCAAAGAAAATAACGGGAAAAATAAAATTAACCGAAAGGGACATTCCAATTATGATGATATGTTTGTGGTATTTGCAAAGGTGTGGAGAGAGAGCAATTGGATACGATTGGATTCCTTGCCATTGCCCTTGTCATAGGATTTCATAAACCACTTCTTTTTATTTGTTTGTAATAATTCCAACAAAACACCCAACACGTCAAAATTGCAAACTCTAATATTGAATTGATAACAACACAATTAAAACCTAACCCTCTGTTGCAAACTCTAATATTAGATTGATAACAAAAACAAAAATTAATTTATTTTATATTAGTTAAAGCACAGTAATTGTGTTTCCTCTTACTTAGCCAAGAACACAATCACTATCTAGAATAAATTTTCAAAAGGAGAAAAAGAATAAAACTTCAAACCCTTACTCACCATGTTTGAACTTTACAGATTCCAAAATGCAAAACTACGATTTTGCCACAGGATTTACTCATTTCAAGCACAATCTGTCCAACAATACATCAAGAATTTGAGTTATAAAAATGTGATTGCTCAAAAACGTGTGACTAAAGATTTTAGAAAGAAGAAGAAAAAAAAAAAAAGAGAAACATTAAAAGGAAAGAAGTGATTGTGAAAGGAGACTCATGGCTAGAAGGAAGTGTACTAATTAATATATAACTTAGATAATTGAAAGAGGTGGGCAACTGAAGGGTTAGATGTAGAAGAGCTATACAACGTAGATAATTGCAAGAGGCGGGCAACTGAAGGGTTAGACGTAGAAGAGCTAAATTAATGGTATTTTTTTTTTCTTTCTTTATTAAACAATTAATGGTATACTTGAAAGTTTAAAAGTTATTTTAGTCAATTGAGATTTGAGAGAGAGGGGTGATGACAGGAGTAATAAGTAATAGATGAGGTGTAACTTGAACCAAAAAAAAAAAAAAAAATTTGGATGACTATCAAAGAAAGCGCCACATGGCAGAACCTCATGCTTTCCCGCATAAGGTCTCATATATTGATTAATGGTATACTTGAAAGTTTAAAAGTTATTTTAGTCAATTGAGACTTGAGAGAGAGGGGTGATGACAGGAGTAATAAGTAATAGATGAGGTGTAACTTGAACTAAAAAAAAAAAAAATTTGGATGACTATCAAAGAAAGCGCCACATGGCAGAACTTCATGCTTTCCCGCATAAGGTCTCTGCTTTTATATATATATTGATTTGAATTTATATTTGGTAGGGAAAAAAAATACATTGCTTTGGTCCTAGATATAATTTAAGAAAATATAGGGCTTTGATTTCTAATTACATTCTAACAAATGAAAATAGTGTAGAATTAGACTATAAATATCACTGTAAATAAACTATGTTGTTTATGAACAACTTGAGCTTAACTCAAGAAAAAGCTTATTTATGTTCATTTGTTTCACAAACAAGCCAAACTTAAGTTGAAGTTTAGGCTTGACTTCTGAATAATGTTAAGTTATAGAAAGGGAATGTGTTAGACACCCACCTTGCTTAGTGAATTGGTCTTCTAGAATATGGTGGCCATGATCATGTCGTGCAATTACCATCCAAAGATGTCATAAGATTTTAATTTATTAACTTTTAAGACTTTATAATTTTTTTTTTTTTTACTTTTAAAACTACAAGATTTAACTTGTTACACCCATAAACTACAAAGTTCTAAATGAGATATATAATATAACTATTTTTTCTTTTCTTAAAAATGTAATTTACCTTCTTTTTTTTTTTCTAATTCTCTTCTGCTGAAGAACATAAACTTAAAAATAAAAATAAAAATAAAAATAATTAGCTAACAGAATTGGAAGTATGGTAGTGATGTCCTAGCGTTTGGTTAAACTATGCTACTTCTTTTTCATTAAACACTCCAAAAACCCTTATAAACCGAAAGTATGGTGAAATGAACTCAGGACCTTTAGATTTAGGTTAGTCCTAGACCAATGAGCCCCTACCCAGATGCCCACTAGGAGGTTCAAATACGATATTCAATCATGGTTATTAATCATTATCATAGGGCATTAGCATAAAAGGATTGTAAGGGAGTGTCTTTGTTTAATCACTACTATTAATTATGGGAGTAGACCCTAGACGTGCAAATCAATCAAACACATATTAGCATTTTCCTTAGAAATAGTAAACAAGATAAATATTTGTAGGGTTACATTGCCACTTATCTTATCCTGCTTGACAAAATGTACTTGTTCTCACTCTATATAAGAAAATGGCATGAAGAGATTTGACCCATTCTTAAAACCAAGAACCCTCCAAGAACCATAAAAGGATTGGACGGGAGTGTCTCTGTTTGATCACTACTATTAATTATGGGAGTAGACCCTAGTCGTGCAAATCAATCAAACACATATTAGCATTTTCCTTAGAAATAGTAAACAAGATAAATATCTGTAGGGTTATATTGCCACTTATCCTATCCTGCTTGACAAAATGGACTTGTTCTCGCTCTATATAGGAAAATGGCATGAAGAGATTTGACCCATTCTCAAAACCAAGAACCCTCCAAGAACCATAAAAGGATTGGCAAGGAGTGTCTCTGTTTGATCACTACTATTAATTATGAGAGTAGACCCCAGACGTGCAAATCAATCAAACACAAAACTAACAACTACTTCGTAAACCCATCCAATAGGACTGTGGAGGCAATTTATTGTATGCTTACTGATTGGATTAGTATTTAATGAGCTTTGAACCTGACTGTAATAATCACATAACTAACAACTACTTCGTAGACCCACCCTAGAACTCCTCGCTTCCTGATGTCTCTTTTTATTGGTACCAAATAAATTGCATGGACAAGAACAATATGCTCCTATATTTTATTTCCATAATCTGGATTCATATATAAATTAAAAAAAAAATCATGTTAACACTTATTAATACCCATTTTTGCTAATATGGACCCGAGGCCGAAGACAGGAAAAGCCCAAACCAGCCCAAAAATGAGACTAACAAGAGAAAAAGGAAAGGCAATTGGGCTATGCCCCACAAGCCCACAGAAGCCCAAGAAAGAAAATACCCAAGAGGAACAAGAGATACAGCCCATTGGCCCACTTTAGGATATGGGCAGTGCATAGGAGAATGCCACAGTGGGATGGCCCTCCTTAAAGAATAAGAACGGGCCTTAAAATGCCCAACAAAGAAAGAATAGGGTAAAGGTCCAATAGGCCCGCCTAGCAGAAACTTATGGGAAGCAAGAAAGGAGGACATCAAGAGCCAATGGGCTCAGCCCAGATGAAATGTAGCAAGCCTAATGTGTAACGCCCCAGCCTTAAAAGTTTTGAGAGATATTTTTTTTAAATCCCCCACGTGAGCCCCCCTAACCATCTATTCCCCACCACACAATCTCATAAATAAAATATCTCTTACTCTCTCTTGACCGGTCACCTAAGCCGTTCTCTCCCACTCTGCTTTCTCTTTTCCACACAAAAACACACACACACAAACCTCCATCTCTCTCTCACCCTCACCGACTTCCACTCCATTGGATCACCACCACCATCTTTTTTTTGTGACGAGATTCACGGGGGAACTTCGTAGAAATCTCTAGGCTCCTTTATCTCAAACTATTAAGGTAAATACTCTAAATATTTTGGTGGATTTTCATATTTTGGTAGGGTGACCTCAAAGGAGCTAACAAAACATGCCCAACATTCTAAGTTTAGGCTTGCCTAAGTGAACTGTTTCTATGGGAGATTAAAGTTATTTAACTAGACTTAGTTTAAAATTTTCAAACTTGTCATGATAAACTTGTATACCTTTTCTTTAGGTTCTAACTAATTTTTATTGGAGCACTTGGAAGCTAGGCTTTTATGCGGTCTTGCAGGGTAAATAGCTATTTAAAACATGTAATAATGTGTGTGTGTGTGTGTGTGTGTGTGTGTGTGTGTGTGTGTGTGTGTGTATAATGTGGGAAAAATGCAAAGTTTTTATTAATTCTAGGAGATTGGCTTTGATGTGATTCATTTATAATGGGTATTACAAGTAATTAGATAATTTAGCGAATTGGAAAGCGTCATTTGACAAGTGGATGTGAAATCCTACTGGATAGGATTTTCTTTGGAAATTATGCAAATTCATCAAAAATGTGTTATGAAACTTGATTATTTAAAGTTGCTAGCTCTTTATGACACCTTACCTCATGTCATTGCAGTTTTGATTTCTCAATGATTACCCAACCAAATACCTAGATCTCTGTGGTGTTGGTATGATGGCACTTGAGTCTTTGTGACACGGTGGATTATATTATGGCACCTGAGTCTGTGCAACACGGTAGCGAGTAACTAGTACTTGCAATCTTTGTGACACAGCCAGTAGCGCAACACCTAAGTCTTTGTGACACAGTGGATTATATTATGGCACTTGAGTCTGTGTGACACGGTAGCCAATAACTGGTACTTGCAGTCTTTGGGACACGGCCAGTAGCATAACACCTGAGTCTTTGTGACACGGTGGATTATTTTATGGCACTTGAGTCTTTGTGATGCGGTGGTTTATATGATGGAACCTAAGTCTATGTGACATGGTACCCAAAAATTGATAGCCTATGATTTGTTCTTGTAGTCTGTGACACATGGTAGCCTATAGTTTTATACTCAAGTTTGTATGACATTTGTAACTTGGCATATTAGCCTATGTGGATAACTACTATATATATATATATATATATATATATATATATATATGTATACACATACATATATATCCTTCTGGCTGGCCATGTAAGTAATGTAATGTCACAATGTACTATTTTGAGTACTTTTATGCTCCATTACTTAAAATGCGATTAATGTATTATTGTATTGAAAGTGTTATTGTTGAATTTAACTCGAAGTCCGTAAGTTAGGACATGCATGCCAAAGTAGTCATCATTATGAATTTGTCATCTCATTATGCACATTAACATTGCTACTTATTGAGCTTTGTCTCACTATTGTTTAATTATGAGTTTTTACAGAGCAGGCAGCAACCTTTTGTGTCAGATGTTATGGCTTGTAGTAGTTAGGCAACTACTTTCTGGAGGCTGGACTTTTGGTATTATAGACCTTAGGGGTATGAGACTCCTAACCTAGTGTTGAAGCTGCACACACTAGGGAGATTTTGCACAATTGTTTTGTAACTAATTTTGGCGATGACTTTTATCCCATCTTAGAAACAAGATGTTTATATGTTGTTAATTCAAATCTCCATTCTTTTGTGGCCAATGATTATTGTAATTATTGCATAGACTTTTGACTTACTTTGAGAGTATTTTTAATGAAATTATTATGAAAATTCTTGATGTTGGTACTTGGTATGAATTATTTGGATTGAATTGTCAAAAGGAAAAATCTATAGGTACCTTTGGGTTGTGTTTCTCATGCTTTAGACCCTTTTGGGTATGGGGCGTGACATAATGAGCCCACATCATCTCTATACAAAAGAAACATGGGTGAGACAGCTCTAGACTCAATAAGAGTAAAAAGAAATGTCACGTCACAAACCTGATGTCCGGATTTGTGACCATGACTAGCATGCTAATATCGAGTTTAAACCTGATATTAATAAGAATCAACTAAACTTTTTACAAAAACTTTCCTCTTTCATTTCATTCTTGTTTCTTTACTTCTTGATATAACTTTTCACTTGATATTTAGCATCTACAATGTACTTCAAGAGATAACACAATCCACCAATTATTCAAATTTTGAATTTTGCATAATACATATCTTAATACTTTAAGGTACAAAACTTCCATTAGATCCTAAAATACACAATATTACAAAACTAATCATCAAATTGCCAAATTAGGTTCTATACTTTCAAAACTAAACCAATTTCTTCGAAAACTCAACTGAGACTCCTTCTACTACACAATAAATCCTGTTAATTGAAAGAGTGGAAGGGGTGAGCTACACTCTCACAGCTCAATAAGGATAAGTTACACGAGAATTTAATAAGAATGTATGTAAATCAAATAGGAGAACATATTTCATGCACAGTATTTTATACTCTTTATAATAATAATTTATACATTTTTCATAAGAAAATAATCGTTCTCCTTTTTCTTATCAGAATAATATTACAAAATCTTTCAGACTGGATTTCTTTCATTTCTTACAAAGTCACCAAATATAATGTTAACCGTTTAAAATCACACACACACACACACACATCTATGTATGTATATATTCTTATTAAAAATAATCATTTTGAC
The DNA here is from genome assembly GCA_033629205.1 of Lithocarpus polystachyus. Classification (NCBI taxonomy): domain Eukaryota; kingdom Viridiplantae; phylum Streptophyta; class Magnoliopsida; order Fagales; family Fagaceae; genus Lithocarpus; species Lithocarpus polystachyus. The sequence continues at coordinate 36,985,602 of CM066165.1, forward strand.
TTAAATCTGATAATTGGTAACTTTAACATTAATCATAAACTTTTTATAAAATATTATACCTTTCATGGTCACAAAACTTAACGTTTCATAAAAACAAATATGTGATAACTTTTTTACATAAGTTTTCATCAAAAGCTTTATCTTTAAAGAACACAAAAAACCTATTCATCAGATACTTCATCTTTAAAGCACAAAGAACTTCAAAAAAACTTTTATCTTTACGGAACAACTTTTCTTTTCATCACAAACTTCTTCTTTTCATGAGAGCTTTTAACTTTTCATAATGTATTCTAGTAAAATCACTCTTATGATCATAATATAACATAACTATTCATAAATAATATATTGGTTAGTTCATATCTGATAAGTCTATACAGAATTGGGAGGCTTCCAGCACCACTGTGCCAAGCATCCAACATTCCCCACAATGCCAAGGATTCCTGGGATCATATCATAACATAGATCATCAACTATGGGGGTCAGTTGGCATTCTCCACAAGTTGGCCTTTCCCAACATGAGCGGGTACAGCAGAGTCCTCACTACTTTTAATGGCCAATCAAATAATATTTTCTATAGAAAACCTGTAATTTAACCCCTACTGGCCGAGTTCAAATCACCAGAAGATATTATCCAAAAACATTTTATGCTAATACATCATACTGAAATTCATAGTTTGCATAATATTTCATGATAATAGCATTTCCATTATTTTCTTTAAACATCATGTTTGTGGAATTAATAATAGCATCAATATGCTTAAATTACACACACACACACACACACACACACACACACACACACAAAAGTTTCAAAAGCTCACGAACATATCTTTGTCTGAAACATGATTATATGTCATATCTCTAATCAAAAACATTTTAATGCATAATACACTTTAAAATAATCCCATGACTTACCAAATGTTCATATAACTTATCGTTTACCTAAAAGCAGAGGAATCGAGAGCCTACAGTCGAAGGAGCTCAGACTTGGGTGCTGGTAACACTTAAACCAAATATCAAAGCTTATTACGTTCAATTATACCTTAGCATATACTTACACATTCATCTCAAAGATTATCTCTTAAAATCAAAGAAATCCTAATCTCACCTCAACGAGGTTCCCCAAATACAAGATACATTCATCAAACAACATGATGTAGCAAACTATAGAGAAACCATCATTTTCTTATTTATATCATATCTCCGGAGGAGCCAATTTCATTTCAAAATGTGCTTGAGATTAGGACAATAATGCATGCATAAACATAAAATCATTTAAGCATAGTCATATAACCATATACACTCATATAGCAACATGCAACACATTGAACAAAGCAGTAACATGAAAAAGCAGTAAAATGGTTTAGAACCCTTCCTTTGAATACTGAACCTTGAACCAAGGTATACCAAATTTATCTATAATCTAGACATATCAAATGATGAGCATATTAATTTACAGCTCAAATGGCGCGATGGTCATTCCACAAGTATAAGTGCTTGTGGGGTGTGAGGGGCAAGAGCCGGGATTCAATTCTCCAGAATGAAGTTTCACACATATATACACTTAGATTATTCTAGATTAGAATTTCTATCTTGTATTAAAAATAAATAAATAAAAATTTGTAGCTCAAATCATTCACCCTAACTTTAGAATTAAGTCCTCAAAGTTAAGTATGTCACTTATTGTTCACTGTATATTCCAGAAACATATACTTCACTTATAAAATACAAATGGGTTATCAAATTACATCTAATTTTCATGCCAATTTACAGACTTGCTCCTTTAGATATCTAGTAATTTCCCTAACAGTTTCATAGGTAAAGACTACAACCATGATTTAATAAAAATCATACAATCCATCATACTCAAATCTGTTCTGACAGAAATTCAGTCAACTTATAAATTACACAATTATTTCTATACTCATCCAAATGCTGCAAGATCAGTTCAATAACAACCACAAGTGTCTTAGCTTTCATGGGAAACATCCCTAGCATCCAACTTCACATTATACAATTTATTGCGTAATTTATTATGTTTGAACACAGAATCTGTCACAGTGACAGCTTTGCAACATTTTCTTATAAACTCACAAACAATTATCAAACGATGGTATTTTCATATAATATTGAATAAACACATACTAGACATATTATATAATAATCTCCAACAAACCTTTTACCCATAGCTATCCTAGAAACAAATAGGATTCATAATGACCAAACAAGTTAACGAATGAGTGCAACTCTTAACAAGTTCATGAAGTGCCTATTACTCTCAACAAGCTTCAATTACTGAATCAACTACACATTCAGCACCTTTATTAGCAATTCATAAGTTTATCTAGCTATTTTACTCATTTTAACACTTACCCATAACAGATTTTATCTTAGTGTATCATCTAGGAGCACATGCAAGCATAAACAATAACTCAATTCATATTCTGGCAATCAACGGTCTCTAGAATCCAACACACCCATATACAAATTCATATAACCATCACTTAAGTTTAAATGGACAGTAAATTAAAAGAATTAGATTTTCCCCTTACTCTAGGCACGGGTTCTTGGAGTGATAGAGCTAGAATCACTCTAGCTTTAAGTTGGGAACAAGAGCTTGAGAAGAATTGAAAGAAACTTTGTAACACCCCATAATTTTATTCCTTATTTAATTCTTAAACATAAATTAAAAGGAGGCCTACAATTAAATGGATTTAATTGATTTGGGCCTAGGATATTTAAAATAATTTGAAGCCCAAGTGAGGTGGCATAAGTAAAAAAAAATATATATATATATATATGGGCCTTGATAACCCTAGCCTTTTACCTTTTAAGTTCACGTGTATCCTTTTTGCTTCAGCCATATCACACTGCTGAACCTTGCTTTGCTTCACTGTGGCTGTGAGTGGAGATTTTAGGTATGGCTCTCTTCTACTCTAAACTTAGGAATATTGTAATACTCAATGGCTGGCCTTTGTCCTCACTCTTATAGGAAGAACCTGTTAGTGGAGTACCCAGTAGAAAAAGAAAAAAAAAGGGGGCTGGCTGTTATGGATCTAAGGATATGATGACGTTGATAGAAAAAGGGTATTGTTGGACATTATATGACCTTATGGCCTCACTATATATATATCACCACCCATCAGCCTTGCATCTTCACCTTGCCTTGTTCATTACGTGCCCAGCAACTTCTTTGTATTGTGGCGGCATCAAAGGAATTATGGGCCTTTGGGTTGATAAATTAAGTTATAAATTAGGTTGATCACATGTCCACCTTTCTACCATATTAAAGTTTCATGCATTGCTAGGATTTTATTAATGGAAAAAAAGCTGCTGCATTATGTCATTAGATACCTGCCTTTGCACCATTCTAGTGATACTATTTATCAGCTCTAAGCCACTGAGTATGCAGCAACTTTTAAGCCCAAAAATCTGACTATGTAGCAATGTTTTAAAGCCAAAATCTGATTAGGTAGAGCCAAAAAGACATGATTATGTAGCAGAAATTGTTTGTCCAGAAATCTGATCAAAGTTGAAAGTAAATTGGATAGTTAGGTGAATACATGAAGAATTTTGGTTATACCAATATTGACTAGAATAAAACCGTTTAAGCGCGAAAATAGATTTTTTTTTTAGTAGGAAACTGTGTATTGATGAGCCTGTTTTTGGTGTTACTAGGTTCTAATTCTACTGAATTGTTGTGATTCAAGGGAGGTTGATTTCTTTTATTTTTGCAACTAAGAGGTAAGTGGTGTTTACTAATTTTGGGGGTTTTCCCAAAACAACGTTGATTATTAAACTATTTTATATCAAAGAATTATGTTGATATTCTATATATGAATTGATATTTTATAAATGTTTGATGTGCACATTGACTATTCGTTTTATGAAAAACTTGTGGGACAACCTAAACTTATTTAAACTTGTATATGTGAATATACCTTTATATTGTCGAGAATTATGAATGAACTATTTTTGTGAGCATATTGAATATATTTTGAAAACCTATGGCAAGTCGTGAATAGAAGCTCAGTATGGTATTTAGTCCTTAGCAAGGGACAATCATACTGCAGCTAGTCCTTAGCAAGGGACGGTCCCAGAAAAGGGGACAGTGCACAGTTGATAACTCCTTAGCAAGGGAGTATACGTTGAGGATCCAAAAAGGAAGCTCCTTAGCAAGGAAGTGCACCTTTAGGTTCCAAAGGAGCCATCCTTCAGAAAGGGGATGAAAAGGAGGTTCCAGTCCCAAAAAGGGGATAGCACAACCCTGTCAACGAGGCGTAAACGTTGACCACGAGAAAAGCCTAGGAAATTATGTTTATGATGGTATGGATATATATATATATATTATGATGGCTCACAATATAAAAATATTTCCTTTTATATGAAATATTTGTTGATAAAATATTGATGAGTTGCAAGTTATGAAACTGTTATAAGAATTATTTATTTGAAAGGTTTGTTCCCACACCCCAATGTTAGTGAATTCCACTTATTGAGTTATCTCACCCCCCTTTATTTTCCCCTTACAGATACATTAGAGGGATTATTGGAGTAGACATTCTTTAGAGATAGCAGTTTCGAACTATTTTGTGGAACCATGGATTTTATTATTATTTTCTTTTATGGCATTAAACTTTGTATTGGAGAATTATTTTGAGGATATTTTGTTTTTGATGGATTAGAGCTCTGACATTTGTGATGAGAATTAGGATTGCTAGTTCCTTTTATTTAATATTTTTATGGATTAATCAGATTTAATAAACTTTTATTGCTTATGATTTTGGGGCGTTACAAACTTCCTTGTTGTTGCTGGACCCGTAGGTGTGAGAGCTAGAGGAGGGTTGAGAGTTTTTCCTTCTTTTGATGGGGAACCCGTGGGTATGAGAGGGAGAGAGTTTCTTGATTGTTCTAGTTGCTTTGAGAGAGAGTAGAAAGAAGAATGAGGTGGAGCTTGTTTGTTGCATGGCCGGCCAAGTGTGGGTCTTTGGGTCAAAAGAAGATAAACATATGTCACCATGATACTTTGGCATTACATGTGTTGAATTTCAATTGGTTGCAATTGTAGGTGGAATTTCCACTATAGGTCATATGACTAAGAATTTGAATTCACTTACCATTATGCTCGGCTAGAGCAGCCAACAAATTTTGATTAAATTATGTTTGAACTTATCTAAATAAAATTTAATTAAACCATGTTCGATGATAAGAAATTGTTAAAAAAAAAAAATCGAAATTGTAAGTACTAAGCACTATTCAAGCAAGGCGTTTTATTTTACAATTGGTTTGTGGGTTCCAATTAGTTCAACTAGTAAAATTTCTGATGGTTATATAAAAGATTTGAAGTTCAATCCCCGCCTACACCAAAAATCGATTGGTGTATTGGTCTGATGATAAAAAAACCATATAAAAAGCTATCATCAAGAGTAAACGTCATAGGTTGAAACTCTCTCTAAAAAAAAGTTTACAATTATTGGTTTGATTATGTCTTTCAATTAAACTAATTTTTTGTTTTAACTGTAAGCCACGTCAGCAATTTCTATCCAAGAGATAGCGGTAAGGACTAAATTGACGTGACGTTGAAAAGTTAAGGACCAAATTGACACAATTGAAAGAATATGAACCAAATTGAAATATAGCGTAAAGTATATAGAGCAAATACGTAGTTTACCCTAATAGTTAATAGTAGGCATTTGTTATGATTATGCTTGTATGTGAAATTATACATTCTAATATTAGGCAAGTATAACAAGTTACAGTTTTGGACCATGTTTGATGTTTCTCTTCTCTTTTTTGGTGAGTACAATTGTCTCCCTTTTGTGTCTTTAGGTCTATTTGGTTGGAATGGTAGAAAAGTAGAAGGATAAAAAATAGGGAGAAGATAGAAAAATTTTTAGTTTTCTCTCATAGTGTTTGGTTTGAGAGTAGAAAAGTAGAGGGATAGAAAACTTAGTTTGTATAAATTTACTTTCATACCCCTAATAGATAAAAAAAAGTAACAAATTAGAAAAAAATATACACACACACACATGAATGAAGCAAAAAAAAATGAAAAAAAAAAAAAAAACACCAACCGAGTGAAAAGCATAAAAAGGACAAAAAAACTAAAGAAGAAAAAAATGGACAAAAAACTAAAGAAGGAAATTTAAAAAAAAAAAATAGAAACCATGAAAAGTAGAAAACCTAGCACATTGTAATACATGGGTGCTTTAGTCCAAACATTTTCTAACATGTTTTCTCCCCTGTTTGGGGAGAAAACATTTTGGTGGGCTTGGGAAGAAAATACTCGGGCCTCAGCAATTTTGTTTTTACTCTTCTCCTTAAATGCATCAAAAACACAAATGATTCTCGTAAATAAACGAAAAAGGTTTGGCTCCAAGAATAAATAGAAAAATGACATTGTATGCACGTGACTCACTTGATTAGTTAGACTAAGTCATGCATAAATGTCATCTTCAAATTGATGGTTGGAGCCCCAAACAAAAACTGATATAAATATAAGGAAAACGTAAAAAGCACTAGGAGTTTTAGTGTTTTACATACTATAAACTGATGTAGTAAAACTTGTAGCACTGTAGCATTACTCTAAATACACTCAAGTTTGTTTTGTTAAATCCAGCTAAAATGGAATATTCTTTTAGCATAAATAATTTATTAAAGATGGTTAATTCTGATATATTAACTTGCATAAATTGTAAAGAAAGTATTTAACTTGGTTGAGGTGGTTCGAAGTGGGTGCTGCATTCAATGGAATTATTGCATAACGTATTCTATATTCTTATTTTTCTCCTTAGCTTGATTGGAAAACAAACAGAAAAAAGGTTATTTTCTTTCATTGGGGAGATCTCTTATTATACTTCTGCATCTCTTATGCAAGTTGCTTTGGCATCTGAAATTAATGCCTTGTTGTAAAAGTATCTTTTTATATGCTTTGCTTTCATTCATATGTTTTTTTTTTGATGTATCACACACACACACACACATATATATATGCACTGCAAGTTAGGATTGTTTTGTGAAGAAATCTACCAAAAACCTGTCTATTGATCTGTTTGTTTTTGAGAAAATGGAGTATCTTGACTTGCTTAAGAAGGGCCTCATTGTTTTATTTTGTATGGCTTTATTTTGAAAGCTTATTCCATACATAGAACCGTTTTAGGATCTGTTTGTTTTCATGGAGTATCTTGAATTGCTTCTAAAGGGTCTCGTTGTTTTGTTTCCTTTTGCTTTCTGTTGGATGCTTATTACATACAAGTGGAACTTTTGGAAGATAGAGAAGGAGCCGATCAAAGTATTGGTCACTGGTGCTGCAGGCATGCTAGCTCAATATGATATTCTATTGGCTTTCCTTGGTCCTTGCTAGAAATATTATTATATCTCCAACTTAGATAGTTGAACCTAGAACTTTATTTATTTTCGCTGAATTTCTGAACTATTTATCTAGATTTTATTCTAATTGACAAAAATGAATGTTCTCCTAATGTGAAACCTGAAAAGTTCCTTTTTTGCATGATTACTTAATCCAAATCTGCTTGTATGCTTGTGGATACTTGTTTTCTTTTTTCCTTCTTTTGGAATCTTTAGCTCATATATCATTTATTTCATATATTTCTTTTGTTAGAATAATGGTTAAATAATTACTATTTGTTTTTGAAAAGGTAACGCTTAAATAATGCCACTATTTTTATTTGAAAATGAGTTTAAATTACTTTCTGTAGATAATCTAAAGAAATCTTTCAAATTTTAACTGTTTTGCTGTTGTTATAGTCATTATTTTTTACCAGATTCTCCAAAAAAAAAAAAAAAAAATCTTTACCAAATAGCTGGAAAGAATGAGAATTGAAAGAAAAGAGTGCCTTATTATATCAAGATGACTGTTGTTACATGTCACTATATCAAGGACCAAGTGTATTTGATTTTCAATTGTGTAGTGTATATCTCAAAAGTTTGATTTTGTTCAACAGGGCAAATAGGTTATGCCATCCTTCCAATGATTGCAAGGGGAGTCATGTTGGGTCCTGATCAGCCTGTGACTCTGCACTTGTTTGATAATATCAAGCAGGCAGATGAAGCCTTGAATGGGATAAAAATGGAATTGTTTGATGCTGCCTTTCCTCTTCTGAAAGGTATGTCTCTTATCTTGAGAGATAAGTCTAGGTAGATAGAATTATTCTCTCCCTTGAGGTTTCTTAAACTGTCATGAATATGTTTGGATAGGTGTGATTGCTACCACGGACATTGTTGAAGCTTGTAAAGATGTCAATATTGCTGTTATGCTTGGTGGATTCCCACGGAAGGAAGGTATGGAAAGGACGGATATGATGTCTAAAAATGTGTCTATGTACATGGCTCAAGCTTCGGCCTTGGGCAAGCATGCTGCTGCGGATTGCAAGGTGACCTCATAAATGCACTTGAGTGTGTAGATATGATATAACTCATATAAGATTTTAGAGGCACCCTCACTAGTTTACAATATTATAAGTTCACCTATATAGATTTGTATTGTTTGTATATGTATCCTACTATCCTACTTTAAAAGTCATGAAATTGGATGCTCTAAGATGTTTTGAAGTTTTAAAAGCGGAGACCTTTTGGTGCGGACACCATATTGGACTTATTGGTGCTGATTAATGATGTAGAACATACAACATAGGCTTTCCTTAAGTAGAGAGACAACCAGAAGTTAGTGTGCAAGAAATCGAGGAAGTAGAAAAGTACTAGTAGAAATCATTGGTGATGACCACTATGCACCCTTGATATGATAGTCACCCACAAGTACAAAATTCTTGTGAGGTGAGGGTCGGGGGGAGGGGGGAAGGGCCGGGGTTCAGTTCTCCAGGAGAGAGTTTTACACACATATGTACTTAAATTATATTAGTAGAATTTCTATCTTGTATTAAAAAAAAAATTAAAAATCATTGATGATGGCGATAGAATTCCCTAAAAATTATAAGGGAAACAATGCTAGGAGCTAAACTCGTCACCTCCAAGTCTTTGACCACGACCAAAGCCACTTTTCAAGAAAACTCTTTCATTTAGTCCCTAAAATTTTCATTTTAGCCATTTTTTGTAATTTTATATGGTTACAACTTTTCATTTAAAAGTCAAAATAATGTCCCATCTATTTTAGGATGTCTCCTAGAGATTGTAGAGTTTGATTTTGCAATTATCTCAATTTTGCAATTTTTGGGTATTTGTTTTCTTATTTTGTCACCTAATTTTGTACTTAATGCGAATTAGGGTTTTAGGGTGTTTTCCTAGCCGTCTTAGGAGTGCTTTAAGGTTTCTAAGGGTCTCCTAGCAGCCCTAGGACTGCTTCACTATTTAAACGCAATTAATAAATATTCAAACTTTTGTCTCCCAATTTTATGATAGATTCCAATAACCATTCTTGTGAATTCAAGGAACCTAGGTTATTTTGTAAACAAACAAGTTTTGTTCCTTATTATGAACAAAACTTGTTATGAGTTAATTTTTTCAGAATTTAATTTTTTTTTCTGTGTTTAATGTATTTGTTATGAAGTTATTTCCTTTAATTTCACTATAGAAGACAAGTTGATTATGAATAAATAGAATTTTATTGGATGTTTTTCTTTCACCGCTTGATGTTTAGTACAAGCAATCCTAGGCAGTGAACCTAGGTTCTTATCTCTGTTACTTTGCTTGGTACTAATTCCAGGCAGCTGTAAGTGTTGATTCCCGGATTCTATCTCTCTTTCCATTGCTGACCCCAGGTTCTATCCTGTTTGTTTTTATTTTACTTCACAAATACACATTCCCATTGAAAATTTGGTCGTCCTGCATCACCTTTCTATTGAGATGCCCTCTTTAGGTCATGATAATTGTGAATTTTCAAGTCTAGTTTCCAATTTATTTATGAACATATTTAGTGAAAACCAGATTTCTAATTACTATTTCAAATGTTGGAATTTTTTAGAGTGTTTTTTTCCCTTAATCTTCACTTCCATGCAGTTAATTTTTGGACTTGATATTGTTTCATAAGTTGATGCCTTTTCATTGCCTTTGTTATGCAGGTGCTAGTTTTTGCCAAGCCATCAAACACCAATGCACTCATCTTGAAAGAATTTGCTCCTTCAATCCCAGAGAAAAACATCACATGCCTAACACGACTTGATCATAATAGAGCATTGAACCAAATAGCTAAGAGGCTAAAGGTTCGTGCTAGTGATGTCAAGAACATAATCATCTGGGGCAATCACTCTTCAACTCATTATCCAGACGTCAATCATGCGACTTTCACCACTAAAAATGGAGAGAGACTAGTCCGAGAACATGTTGCCGACGATTATTGGTATCTCAAAATATCCAACATGTTTATTCATTTCCACTTTCACATGTATAAATTATTTGGAGACATAGGTTGATAAACTTGCATCAAACTTCCTCTGATACCATGATGATTAAACTACTACTCCTAAAAGCTTAAACTATTAAGAAATAGTAAATTTAATAATTATTTAACCATTATTATAGCATTACTTGTTGCTGAGTCAAATGCATAATGTTATTAAAATTCAGGATTCTGGTAGTTGTAGCTATTGCCCCCCCTCGAGATATTAGTGAAGTATCATCTATGAAAACAAAAATGCCCCAGTGAAATCATGCTCTCCTTAGACTATCATGCTTCTTTTAGGTAATAGCTTGGGGTGTACTGTCAAGTAGTATCTACATGCCAATTACCTAACCCAGGGATTCAAATCTTTAATGTGTAGGTATATATACACACACGCACTTGAATTTTTTTTGAGCCCTGTTAGGACCTGGCTTTGATATTGAAAAATTATTAAACTCCAAAGCTTTAGGTTGGCGTGGGGGTACAGTAGTGTGCATGTTTTAATTTTAGGTTGCAACCCTTTGTAGGGTCTTCAACAACTGTCCTCTTTTTTCAAAAAAAAAAGAAATTGTTTGTCATAGGTTAAAAACCGAGTTCATCAACACTGTACAGCATCGTGGTTTAGCCATTATCAAAGCTCGGAAAGCATCAAGTGCATTGTCTGCTGCAAGTGCTGCTTGTGATCACATACATGATTGGGTTTTCGGGACTCCCAAGGTTGATTCTCTTTCATCTCAAATAGCATTTGATCATGCAGAACTTATTTGCTTTGACATTCTTTTTTAATTTTTCCTTTGGGACTTCGTAATTCAGGGAACGTGGGTTTCCATGGGAGTTTGTTCTGATGGTTCTTATGGGATCGAACCTGGCCTTATTTACTCTTTTCCTGTTAAATGTGAGAATGGAAAATGGTCAATTGTGCAGGGTAAGTTTTGTGGGGCTTCTAAATGTTGTAAATGTTACATCTTCCTTCCTTAAGAGTTGAACTTCTAATATTTCTGAAGCTACAGATCACTATAATCTGCTTAGAGGAATATATGCTGTTTGTCAATTATGTCTTAGATCTAAATAATGGCTTAGAGCGAAGGTTATTAGGAGTAGTGTGGACTATAACAATGAAATGCACAAAGCTCAGAACTCCCAGTTACTGATGAGCAATGATGATTAAAATGAGCTAAAATGAGCGCTGATAGTTATATAATTGAGGATTTATGAATGAATAATTATAATTATGAGAGCTTACTATACTTTTGTGTCTGCATTTTATATTCCAAAATGTTGTGAAATGGTTCAATTTTTTTTTTTTTTTTTATTATTATTATTACTTGCATAAGACTATTTCAGTGCACTCAGTGTTTGGAACTTGTTTATGCATTGGCAGGGCTCAAGATCGATGAGTTCTCAAGGGCAAAGATGGATGCAACGGCAAAAGAACTCATCGAGGAAGCATCATTCGCCAAGTCATGCCTCAACGAACAATGAACCCATCTTCCCTTGGAGAATGAAGAAGACTTGATAAATATATGAAAATAAAAAAGGATTTCCAATTTCTATTCTAACTTTATGTACAAATTTTATCCATCACTTGTAAACTTTGGAACAATAACAGAACAAGATGTGCCCTTCTGATTTATCTTTTTTTCATGTGTTAACAAAAGTGTAGACGACTTCACCTAGCCCCTGCCCCAATTCAATAATCAGTTCTATGTCACTAATCATATGTTTTCATTCAATTTCTAATTAGTCATTTAAAGTTTCTATTAATTATCTCAAAAATCCTATAAAATATGAAATTTTGAAGTCATAAAAAATGCTATATTATTATAGGTCATGTGACTAACAATTTAACTATGTTGCTTTGAGTTTAACTAAAAAGACACGGCTTGTGTCTTGTGTATCAATGCACTGGACACATGTCCACATCATAACGTGTGTAGTGCACTGATGCACTGGACACAAGCTTAACCTTAACTGTCATTCAACAGAATGTCCATCAACCTATAGGACGGAAGGGTTTAAATCCAAACGCAATATAACATTAGGATAATGAACTCAAATTTTAAAACTTTTAGGAGGCAAAATCAAAATTACAATAATTTTTACTGTGTACATTAATTTTTTTCTATATCTCTTTCTTTGGCTAAAAGAACCACACTTTGAAATAGTGGCCTAAAACCCAGTTACAGTTCTAGTCACTGCATGGCGGGCCCGTTAGGCTAATTTTCCAAATATATTAGTTTTTTTTTTTTTTTTTTTTTTTTTTTGAGAGGTTGATTTTGAAACATTTTTGTTATGTGACCATTTTTGAAACTCGAGTCTCTAGAAACTTTTAAAAATATATCATTTTATGATTTTCTTTATGAAACTCGAGTTTCAAAAGTAGTCACATAACAAAAATATTTCAAAATTGGGCACATAACTAATATACTTGGGAAATTAGCCTAACAAGCGCACGTGCGCACAAAAAAAAAAAAAAAAAAAAAAACCCTGCATGGCACAATTTACCATTCTTATCTTATTACGTGACTTTATTTTCAATATTTTCTCTCTTTTTTTTTTCTTTTTTTTTTTTTTTTGGAAGCTTAGAAAGTGCAGGAAAATGACACAATGTGATTGTCAATAATGAGGAAAGGAAAGTAAAAGCCTCCTCTAAACTAAGTGTAGCACAACCATTTAGCTTGGTTGAGGTGCTTTGATGAAAGTGAATTTTGCATTCATGGGAACTTTCATAACTTAAATCATATTCTTATCTTTTTCCTTAGTTCGATTGGAAAACAAAAAGAGGATATGTTCTTTTCTTGGATTGGGGAGAACTCTTTTACTTTTGCATCTCTTATGCTGCTATGCAATTTTCTTTAGCATCTGAAAAGCTTTGTTGTACGGACCTTTAATATCATTCATATATATACATGATGCAAGTTGGGCTTGCTTTGTGAAGAAATCCAGATGGAACTGATTATTGATCTGTCTGTTTTTAGGAAAATTAAGTATCTTGAATTGCTTCACAAGGGTCACATTGTTTTGGTTTATATTGCATTGTATTGGTGGCTTATTAGATACATTTGGAGCTTCTTTAAGAAAGAGAAGGAACCAATGAAAGTGTTGGTCAAGGGTGCGACAGGCATGCATGCTAGCTCAATTTGATATCCTATATGGTTTATTTTGTTCCTTGCTAGAAATATTTGATTGACCTGTTATATTATTATATCCCCAACATCGATATAGCTGAATCTCGAAATTTTCAGTTTTCTGATTTTTTATTTTTATTTTTTATCTGAATTTCTGAACCAGTCATCTAAATTTTCATTCAAATTGACAAAAATGAATGTTCTCCAAATATCAAACCTCAAATTTTCCAATTTTACATAATTGCTTTATTTAAATTTTCTTGTATGCTTGTAGATACTTGCCATTTTCTGGTTTCTTCTTCTGGCATCTTTAGCTCATATAGATTTCATTTACCATTTCCTTTCCTAACTTATCAAGTTTTTCCTTCATGGGAATAATGTCAAATTGACCCCAATTGCTGGTAAGTTAAATTGATGGGATTTGGGGTTGTGTATTTCTATTAACATGTTAATATAACCGTCCAAGTTTTCATGATTTTTGTCTCAATTGTAGCTAAAAGTTATCTAAAAGAAGTATTTTAATTATTTCTCTTCAAATTTATCCTTGACTTCACTTGAAACCATGTTTTCTATTTGGTTCATGACTTCCTGCAATGCTGTTTTGTGATCTTATTCTTCAATGAAACTGTTAAAATCCATGGCTTTCTTTGAAGATTAAATTGCCATATCTGTAATTTATCCAAAGAAATCCTAAAAACTGTAATTGCTTTGTTGATGTTATAATCATTATTATGCACTTCCAAATAGTCGGAAAAGAATGACAATTGAAAGAAAAGCTTGATTAATATCTGTTAAAAAAAACATAATATCAATATGTCTGTTGTTACATGTCAAGGAGCAAGCTAATTTTATTTTCAATAATATAAGTTGGTGATTTCGTTCTTCTAGACACGATAAAAGTTCGTGTATGTATAGCTCAAAGTTTTGATTTTGTTTATCAGGGAAAATAGGTTATGCTATCATTCCAATGATTGCAAGGGGAATCATGCTGGGCCCTGATCAGCCTGTGATTCTGCACTTGCTTGATATTGAACAGACAAATGAAGCCTTGAATTCACTAAAAATGGAATTGCTTGGTTCTGCCTTTCCTCTTTTGAAACGTATGTCTCTTATCTGTGAGAGCTATGCTGAGGTAGATAGAATTATTCTTTCCCTTGAGGTTACTTAAATCTTGTCATGAATATGTTTCAACAGAAGTTGTTGCTACCAACGACAATGTTGAAGCTTGTAAAGATGTCAATATTGCTATTATGATTGCTGGATACTCACGAAAGGATGGTACGGACACCAAGGATTTGATGTCTAAAAATGTGTCTATTTACAAGGATGTAGCTTCGGTCTTGGAGCAGCATGCTGCTGCGGATTGCAAGGTGAGAAACCCCATAAATGTGCTTCAATGTTTAGGTATAAGATTTTTGGGACACCCATCTCTGACACTGGTTTGATTTTTGTTATATTTTTTGCTGAATGACAGTGGTTTACAATCTTATCTGTTCACATTACATAGATTTGAATTATTTGCATCTATAGCTCCATTTACTTTAAAAGTCATGAAATCAGATGTTCAAGATGTTTTGAAGTAAAAATACTTTCTATTCCTTGTAGGTGGGATGGTACCTATCTATGCACAAAGTGCTTGGGAGTTTAGGGAAGGGGTTTGAGTTGATGCATATATTTTTTACCATCTAAAAAAAATACTTTTCTTTTTTGAAAAAAATAAGAGATTGGTTTCAAAATGAGTCCATTAGATCATTGTGTTTATATATGGAGGTGCAAGAAAAAATTACCAATATTATCATTATATGTGGACACATATTGTTAGCAGGAAACTTTCCAGTTATGATGAAGAAAATAAAGTCCTTGGCGTCAACGTTTGAAAAGAAGGGCATGGGTCCAATAACCAACGTGTTGGGAATAAAAGTTATAATGAATAAAGATGCAAAACTCTAATATCTAGATTAGGAAAATTACTTGGAGAAAGGTGCTCAAATGATTTAACATGGATGATTCCAAATTGCATCTGTCAGTAAAGGAACTATCCAACTAAATGACAATACAATTGTGCCTTTTTGAGTTTGTTTCCAACTTATTTATAATTAAATCAAGTGAAACCAGATTTCTAATTGTTGATGCCTTTTCATTGCTTTTATTATGCAGGTGCTAGTTGTTACCAACCCAGCAAACACCAATGCACTCATCTTGAAAGATTTTGCTCCTTCAATTCCAGAGAAAAACATCACGTGTCTAACACGACTTGATCATAACATAGCATTAAGCCTAATAGCTGAGAAGGTAAAGGTTCCTGTTAGCAATGTCAAGAACGTAATCATATGGGGCAATCACTATGCAAAACAATATCCGGACATCAATCATGCAACTGTCACCATAAAAAATGAAGAGAAACCTGTTAAAGAATGCATTTCTGACGATCATTGGTAGGTCAAGATATCCAACATGTTTACTTATTGCCACTTCACATGTTTAAATTATTAGCAGACATAGGTTGATAAACTACGTTTTTGACTTTATAAGTGGGAGGTACAGCAGACAGGGGTAAGAATTCAGGCCATTTACTCTAATGCTATAATAAACTAGCACTTTATCCCCAAAACTTAAAATATTTGAAAATGATGAATTTAATTATTTAACCATTATTCTAGCATAGCTGATTGCTAATTCTTATTAACATTCATAATTTTGGTAATTGTAGGAATCCTTCTCCTGTTAAAAGTCTTTGGTTGTATTTGATATGCATTTGCGCCTATTCATCTCTGCAGTATGTTCAAAAAAATAAACTGTTGCATCTTCGTGGGCTACGATAGCCAAAGAAAATGTTAAAGATGCTGTGACCTAACAATCGTTGTTACACCTTGAAGAATGTGAAATTTGATGAAGCATCTTCGTGGTGGTAAAAAGAGATTGCATCATTTCCAATCTCAAGGGAGATGAAAGATAAAATGGTTCAGAGGATGGGGGGAGCAATCAGAGAAAGATCAGTTTACAGAAACTGATATGAAAACTTTTTGAAGATGAAGGTGAGCCACAGTCTAGAGAAGTAACTCAAAGTCCTTGGCAAACTAGTGTACAACCACAGGATACTAGAGGAGGATTGATCTAGAATAGAAAAGGAAGAAATCCCATGACTACAAAGGTCGACAAGGTAACAAAAACTTTATTCCAAGTGTGCAAATGCAGCAATTATAGAGGATAACAACATAAAAGAGCTGCCAACATATGAAGAAGCATCTCAAAGTGTATGTATAATAGCAATGGAAGAAAAAATTCACATACTAAAGAAGGATCAAACTTGAGACATGGTGCTATAGCCCAGTGAAACTCATTTCTTGCAAATGGGTGTTAAAGGTAAAGACTCATGCATATGGATTGGTAGGGAGATACAAGGCTCAACTCGTAGTTTGAGGATTCTCTCGATAATATGGGCTAGACTATAATGAAATGCTTAGCCCAGTTGCCAAGACAACCATTGTACGTGCCGTGTTAGCACTTAACAACAAGTAAATCTTGGAAGCTATGGCAGACGGATGTAAAGAATGCTTTCCTGCATGGAATATTGGATTGAGAAATAAAATTAAATAACCAAAAGGATTTGAGAGCAAAGTCCAACCAAACTATGTACGTAAGTTAAGGAAAGCTCTTTACGGATTTAACGAGTGCTAAAGGCATGGTATGGTATAATTGCAGAAGTCTAATTTAGAAGTTTTTCTTTGGGTACTTTTATCACCCGTTGCTCCCTTTTACTCAGTACCCTCTTCAAGAAAAGTAGCGATTGATCATCTATGAAGACAAAAAGTGCCCCAAGGAAATTATGGTTCTCCTTGAGTTATCATTCATATTTTAGGCAATAGTCTATAAAGTAGTTTGCACATGTTAAAATTATGATTAAATGATTAAACTCATTATTTATTAATAGCTTAAACTTTTAAATTTAAATTTTTAATAAAATTTAAAAGTTTAAGCTATTAATAAAAGGGTCCAATCTTTTTTTATTGACCTGGTCTTGAACCCTCTTAGGAACTAGCTTTGACATGGAAGAGTTATAAAACTCCAATGTTTTAGGTTGAAGTACAGTAGTTTCCATGTTGAAATTTTAGGTTGCAACCCTTTGCAGGGTGATGTTGACAATCTTCACATCTCTATGCATCCTTGTCTTCTATTTACTTCGCTTCACTCCCAATAAGTCTCCATTTTATTTTTTTATTTTTTGTCATAGGTTAAAAACCGAGTTCATCACCGATGTGCAGCAGCGTGGCGCAGCCTGGAACAGATCTCAGAAAGCAACAAACAGTGCATTGTCTTGTGCAAGTGCGGCTTGTGATCATATACATGATTGGGTTTACGGGACTCCCAAGGTTGATTCTCCTTCATCTCAAATAGCATTTGATCATGCAGAACTTATTTGCTTTTATATTCTGTTTTTTATTTATTTTTTATTTATTTTATTTTATTAGTTATTAACTTTTGTAATTTTCTCTTTGTCTTTGAAATTCAGGGAAAATGGGTTTCCATGGGAGTGTATTCTGATGGTTCTTATGGGATCAAACCTGGCCTTATTTACTCTTTTCCTGTTAAATGTGAAAAAGGGAAATGGTCAATTGTGCAGGGTAAGTTCTGTGGCTTCTATATGTTGTAAATGTTACATCTTCTTTCCTTGAGTGTTGAATTTTTACTTCCAATGTTTCAGAAGCTAGAAATCACTAACTTGCATGGAGGAATATATGTTGTTTGTCAATTATTTCTTAGATCTAAGCAATGGTTTTAGCAAACGTACGTAGTTGTTGAAGATAGGAGGATATATTTTTTTGAATACTATGGACTAAAACAATGAATGCACAAAGCTCAGAGTTCCCAATCACCAATGAGCAATCAATGATGATTAAATCGATTCTTCTAAAAAAAATTGATGATTAATACGAGGCTAAGTACTATAATTGAAGATTCATGAACGAGTATTTATAACTATGAGAACCTACTGCACTTTTGTGTCAACATTTTTTATTCCAAAATGTTTGTGAAATGGTCCAGATTTTATGTTATTACTTGCTTGAGTGCCTCAATGTTGTCAAGGAGCCTTCTAGCTCAACTAGCATTTTTTGGTGTTTTCAATTGAAACATTCAAGTTCAAATTCATTCTCTCCTATTGTAACTATCAAATCAATAAGAAGAAAAAAAAGTGCATTCAATGTTTGGAACTTATTTATGCAATGGCAGGGCTCACAATTGATGCGCTTACGAAGGAAAAGATGGATGAAGCAGCAAAAGATCTCGAGGAAGAAATATCAATGGCCAAGTCATGCCTGGACTAACAATGAACCCATCTTTTCTTGGAGAATTATGAAGAAGACTCAATAAATACATGAAAAGATTATAAAAAAAAAAAAAAAAAAAAAAAAAGGAGTTCCAATTTCCATTCTTACTTTACGTACAACTTTTATCTCTCAGTTACTAGCTTTGGAAAAATAGCATAACAAGATGTGTCGTTGTGATTTTATATATTTAAAAGTCATAGACCCACGCGATATGTGGAAATATATAATTATTTTGAAATGTGGTATAATGTATAATTTATTCTCTAAATTTTATTGTAAATAATTTGTTTTCTCTAAAAATTAAACAATTTTTAAAAGTAATTTCTATCTCTCTATTTTTACAAATATATGGTTTTATTATTTTTTGTGTTTTTTATTGATATTGTTTTTTTTTTTTTTGAAGTAGTCCATATTTTTCTAACTATTATTATTATACATTATATTTTCCTAATTTCTTTTGATACAACCAAAATTTTTAAGTTTCAAATTTCTCATTCTCTTAAGGAGATTATCATGATAATTAAAACTTATCACATAATTACAACTGAGATTACTCAAATTATTTATAGACACATTTAAATATATAGCCATGAAGTTCGTGTTTTGATATAAGCTAAAATTCTCATTTCCAAACTAAAGATAAACTCAAACAAAAATCAATCCAAAACTTTAAGAGGTAGAAAGAGGACTTGTGATGAGGACCTCAAAATATATAATACTAAAATGTATCAACCTAAAGTAAAGATATTAAATTTCTATTTGGCTAGCTTATTTTTTGCCAACTTATTTTACTATTTAGCTTATTTTTGCTTCTATTTATGGGTCACACTGCACTTTTTGATACTATTCATAGATCCTACTGTACTATTTCAATTAACATTTACCTTTATTTATAGTATTTTCAATAAAAAGTTTTCAGTTTCAACAAAATAAGCGGATCCTAAACAGACCCTAACTAACATAAAAAAATCATCAATCTAAAGCAGAGAGAGAGAGAGAGAGAGAGAGAATAATAGGCCGAATGGACCAAAGTGGACAGAATGGACAGAAGTGAACTAAATGGGACCAAATGGACTAAAGTAGACCAAATGGATCAAGACTGAATGGATTGAAGTGGACTAAAATGGACCCAATGGACTGAAATACTACACTACAACGATGTGGCTCAATAGGAACAAATAAATGCTATATTTCAGCTTTTAAATATTATATATGGGTCCGGTTAACAGATGCCCTTAGACCATTTGTTAATATAACATTTTAAGAAAATTTTGATATCACTTCCATACCAATAATTAAAATTGTCACCAATCATATGTTTTCATTCATTTCAATTTTGTAGGACCCTTTTTTTTGGAAAGGTTCCTTAAGCCTATACTCAATACAATCCTATGGATCTGTTAAAGGGTTGGAGGAGTTGTGAGATACTGAGGGAGGGAATTGAGCTCGATCCCACTATGGCCAATTAGGTAGTTCTAACGAACCAATATGTGCACAAGTAGGTCCAAGAAATGCAACAATATAGAAATATATTTGCAAGAATCACCCTATATTGAAGTACAGCCCCCAAGTAATACTACAAATAAGGGGCACTATTTTTGTGGGAACTTGACCTAAGTTCTATTCTCTCTCTATTATTGCCAAATTTCTCTCTTGCTCTTTGCTTTTCTTTCTTCTACTGTTTCTCTTTTTCGTACTTTGCTTTTTCTTTTTCTTTTTCTTTTTTGTTCCTTTTCTATGGTCAATTCCTCCCCTTTTATGCTAATCTTGGTTGGCCTAAAATTACTATTTTCTTCCTTCGTCTTGATCTTGTCATTTTCCCTTGGACCAAGGCCCTGTGTGCTTTCTTTCACATCTTTGTTCTTATTTCGTTTTCTTGGGAACCCATGTATAAAAGTATTTTGATTGCTTTCCTTTCATGGAAGTTAACTTTCCTGGGCAATCCAAGTGTCAACCTAGGTCAACAAAAGGAGTTTCTACTAAGGACTAGGAGAGGGACATTTCAAAGGTTCCTTTGGGTTGATGGTGACTTCTCATATTGAGTTTCTTTCCTGGAAGTGGTGAAGATGCCCCTTTGAGATGGGTGAGCTTATAAAGCACCCAAGCATCTTTCTTTCTTCATCATTCTCCTTTCGGCCAAGGTCCTTCAAATTTCTCCCTTATGGTCTGGTTGGTTTTCACCCCAAGTCCAAAGGTTTAATGGGATCATTTGTCATTTTCAATCATTTTCTTTTTGGAGACTTGGCCTTTCATGGCCCCTTCCCTAGTGAACCCCTTTTGGGCTCCCTTATTTACTGGGCAGGTCTCATTTCAAGGACCTCTTCACCTGCACCCTTTTATAGGGTCGTTTGCACCTTCTTTTCAAGGCCTTTTCTCTTATTTCTTTCATTGTTGGGCTTTGGCCCCATTTTACTTAGTTCCCCTACCTCTTCCTGCCTCTTTTGTAAGAGCATTTCCATGAGCCATGAGTCTTTCATATCCATGCAAGGCCCATGGTCTATTTCCTTAGGCTAGATCTGTTCCTTTAATTTTTGGGGTATCAACAAAGTTTATGTCAATTACTTCCAAGGTCCTTAATATAAAAAAAAGTATAAAATATAACTTGAAGAAGACTTCACCAAGCGCCTTCCCAATAATTAATTTTGTCATTAATCATATGTTTTCATTCATTTTCTAATTAGTCATTTAAAGTTTATATTAATTGCTTCGAAGGTCCTTAGTATAAAAACAACATCATATAACATGGAACGGATGTACTTCATTGCCATTGGTAGTTGGTTATATTAAATAGTTAAATATTGGACAAAGTTTGGCTCCAATCCGTCATAATGCACATGAGCAACACATCATATTTCTAGTGGGAGTTGAAGTCTAGTTGAGGTTGATGCTTAAGACTCCAAACATGTATGAAACTAAATTTTTTTCTTAAAAATTATATTAACTGTTAATCAGTATCTATTTTTTAAGCTTTAAAAGAGTCACATTTGACCACCGTTAACCCCTCTCTCTATTCTGTGTGAACACTGTCGTTAGCCTGCCTTAAAAAGAAGCCCACCTCACAACAATCAAGAAGCTCACCACATTCATTTTCAATTCACCAATTATCATAATCTAGTTTGCTTATTGCAATATGAGGACATAATGATGGGCCTATATCATAATCTAGTTGGGCCTATATTAACTAATATGAAGAAGTTTTTCATCTATCTTCCATATCATTACCAGTTTACCACTATATCCTTGCACATAATGATGATGATTTGAACCTTTTTTACTAATCTCATATAAAAAGGATTGTTCAAAGTGCCTACATGTAAAAACTTTTGGAGTCACAATTGCTTAGGCTTAATTTTAAGAAATCAATGTATTAAGAGTAGTTATATGTTTATATTGTGTAGTAATTCTTTTGTCTTCTATAATTATTAGTACTTATCAAGGCAAATGTAAAAGCACTTTTATAGTAATGGATTTAACTATATATGAATTGCATTCATGTAGCCTAAGTTTTTTGTTATCATTTTCAAGTCACGGTACTTTCAAGTAAACTAGATGGTTTTAATATTTATTTAAATATACCATATATCGCATAGGTTAGCAACTAGTACATTATATATAATCATTCACGATGGCTGAAAATTTAGGGAATATAATTGTTCATGAATTATCCTTAGCAAGAGAACAAATTAGAGATATTATACATTTATCCATGCAAGTTTAGTCCTTTTTAAGCTTTGTTTATCTATACTATTATTTAAGGGGCTGCACCTGTTTGGACCAGATTTTTTTTTTTTCAAAATACCCCTATTTCCCTAGGTTTAAGTAGAGACAAAACTAAATGATAATTTGGTAAAACTACGTCTTTTAACTCCCACTAAAACATTGCCAACAAAATAGGATCACTCTCCCACTAACCACTTTTTCAAAGCAACTGTACGTTTTTTCTTCAAATCATTTTTTTTTTAAAACATCCTCAAGTTTATCAAAAAAAAAAAAAAAACGAAATAGATATATATTACAATTTATTTAAACTATTTTCTTAACCTTTTTATTAAAACAGAAAACCTATTGAAAAAAAAAAACCCCCACGTTTCTATCAAAAAAGTTATCTACCCTCTTATTAAGGTTTATCCTTTAATTTTTTTTTTTTTTTGTTATCTATTTCATTTTTTTAAACCCAAGTCTAACTTCCCCTAAGTTGGTTATTTTATTTTATTTTTCACTCTTTTTTCTGTTATCTCTTTTTTTTTTCCTCTCTCTCTCTCTTGAATTCACGTTTCCTCACTCATACTCCCTTCACCTTTTTTTTTTTCAAATCAATTCATCTTTATTTATTATTTTTTATACTTTCTCAAAAAAAAAATTATTATTTTTTATAACAAAAAATAATAATAAAAGCCTACTCCAGCCTTTTAAAAAAAAAAAAAAACAATTGTGGATAACCACACGTTTAAAAAACTCTTCAATCAAAAAAAAGAAAATACTCAAGTAAAATACTAATGTTCAAAATGCTAAAAT
Organism: Lithocarpus polystachyus; assembly: GCA_033629205.1. Classification (NCBI taxonomy): domain Eukaryota; kingdom Viridiplantae; phylum Streptophyta; class Magnoliopsida; order Fagales; family Fagaceae; genus Lithocarpus; species Lithocarpus polystachyus. Next base: position 37,008,926 of record CM066165.1, read on the forward strand.
TTTGAATAAAATTTTTTAAACGTGTAGTTATCCATAATACGCAGAACACTTATCACACCCCTAGTTTTTTTTTTTTTTTTTTTTTGTGATTGAAAAATGTAGCAATCCCAAAATATAATAAATGCTCTAAATTAATTCTTACAAAAAAAAAATAGAAGAGCCTCTGAGCACGCACATTAGCGCGTGCTCAAAGGCTAGTTTCAATATAAAGCATTTTCATTAAGAATCGTGCAAAACATTTTCATGAAAAAATGGATTTGTAAACGAGTTCAAGCCTATCTTTAAGGTTTGATTTCGAAACAGGCCAAACTTAAATATAATAACAATTTTATAAACAAGATCTTAAATACGAAGGTTGATTGAAGTATATTATAAGTGGTTAGTTATTATTGGTTTAAATTTGAATTTGTCACTTAAGATTTTTCAGTGTTTAAATAATATTACACGTATTTTTACATACTTTTTTACCCACAAATATTTTCAAAAAATATAAACAACATTACTAGAACAACTTTACCAAACATGCCAATTTATGGGCTTTATATTTTTAATGCGTTCAATATGGTACTTGTTTTTCAAAAAATTTCATCTTGATCTTACTAATGAAAAGATACATTTGAGAAATAAATTTTTAAAAAAAAAACTAAAATAATGAATTTAAAATGAATAAAATAAATTTCCATCTTTTCTCGCACTTTCTTGGCGGCAACCAAACACAAGATTAGAGAGAAAACTGTACCTTGTGGTTATTGATACGAAGGAACAAAAGCAAAAGGTCTCATCTCCTCTCTTCTCCTCTGTTCTTGGCATTGCAAGGTAAAGCCCTATTAGAAATTGTATTGTATAATAGTCTTTGTATTTTTTGTACATTTATTGTGGAATCTCCTTCATCTGAGTCTCTACTAGACCATTATCATATTCTCCATCTTCAACCAATGGTTGATATTCGATCTTGGGCTTGGAGGAGTTCTTCAATTGTTGGACTGATTGTGGAAGATTTATGGTCTGTGAGTTTTCTGACAATTTGAAGAACAGGTTTTGTTTCGTCTTCAACCCCTTCCCTCTTATTTTTCTTAAACATTGCTGACCTATATACACGTTCAAGATATCATTTTTTTTGTGAGCATTTGTTCAATCTGCTTCTCGGCTAACATTGTTAAGCATCATATTTTGGGTGCAAACAGAGGATTTCATTTTCCTTTATGGAACTTAGGATTTTACTCCACAAAAAAAAAAAAAGGCCTTTTCTTTTCAATCTGGGTTCTCCAAATTTGACCTGATTCTTTACCCAAAATCCTGGTTTTTGATTCTTACTTTATTTCATTTGCAATTCTCTTTCATATCCACTTCCTTCCTTGTGGGTTCTGTTAATTCTTGTGAAATTCAGCTGGAGCTGGATTTTAGCCATTTTGAAGATCACCCTTTTGATTAATTGCCAAAGAGAATGCTTGGTGCTGTTTCGCCAAGATATGGCTGGAATGGGTGGTGAGATTAATTTCGACACCTATTTCTCCACTCAGCAAACTATGACTAGTACATATGTGATTTTGGGCCAGCATGTTCTTGATGCTTGAAGGTCCTATTGTTTGTCTTGACATTTGAAGCATGACCATTCGGTTTTTAACTCATTTTTATAACAGTTCTTGATCACAACATGGTTCTGAGCTTCAATTCTTTTGGCTTGGCTCTTGTGGTCGGTTTTATGAGATTTTGACATCAAGCTGTCCTCCACATTGCTATGGTGATTTGGAAAGAGATTCTCATCTTTTCGCTGTGCATTTTCCTGCACTTACTGCATCTGTTGTGAGGCTCACAGGGGCTGGTTATTGCTTGGTTGGTGGGACGCTTGCTTCTCTTTCTGCAACTGTGGATGTTGCACTTTGTTTTTGCTATGGTGGATTACTCAGTTTGCAGCTGGGTTTCATTGGTTTTTGTTGCCTTTGATATTGGCATCTCTTCTAAGAATTTGATGCTAGATTTTAGACTTATGGGTTACTACCTCACTGCATTTGAAAGGTTCTGTCAATCCATATCTAGTACTCTAGGCACTCTACTCTGTTTTGGAGCTATGGTGCTTGTCTATTTTAGAGCCGTGGTGCACATCATATTTTTGGAGCTGTGGGGCTTACCTTTATGCAGCAAGTTCTGCATTGTTTCTGGTTTCTGCAGCAAGTTCTGTGTTGCTTCTGGCTTTGTTTCCAGTTTTGTTGTTGTCCATTGATGTGTTGGTTTTTGCTGGCAATACTCTGTCGGGTCTATTGTTCTCCAGCCATCGTTGGTGTTTTTGCGGCCATCATTCTAGTTTCCATCATTGCCCTTTTTCAGCATCTTTTGTCTGTGATCAGTGACGCCTCTCACCATCACCTTTGCGTTGCCCTTGATCATGGCATCTTGGAGCTCACATTGGGCCTTTTACTTCTGCTATGCAGGATTTCTTCTCCTTCTTCATCAAGATTCATATGTGTGTACACTCCATCTCGACTCTTGAGGGGGCCTATTAGAAATTGTATTGTAGATTAGTCTTTGTATTTTGTACATTGTATTTTAGTCTACACATTTTCCATATTTTCCACGTGATTTTTTTAATTAGTTAGGAATTGCTACCTATTAAAAAAAATTAGTTAGGAATTACCAAATTAGTTAGTTTGTTAGTGATATTTTCTTAGGCTACCACTTGTACATATAAGTGTGCTTTGATGTAATTTACACACATTGATAATACAAGAAGTTATTTATTTTACTCTATATTTTGACAAGTCCTAAGCTCAAGTTTTAGCTACACCAAACTAAAGCATGTATTAATTATTATGGTTGATGATCAGGCATTCAAGGTTCTAATTACGTCTAATTGCAATTTTTTTTTTCTTCTTTTTTGTGTAAAACTGAAAAACCCTAATAAAAATTGTCTTTTTTTTTTTTGGTTGTTGTCTATTCTCTGTATGTGTGTGTTTTTCTTTTTAGAATTTAAAAATGGATGAGACTATGAAGCAATTCCAGGAGGGCTTAATTGAGCTTGAAACTGAAGCTGAGCATCTTCTTTTAGCTCGCCATCAGGTAATTTTCTCAAACTCACTGCTTTTTTTTTTTTTTTTTGAACATTCTGTTATGTTGCTTAGAAAGTGTGGGAAAATAGAAAGACAATTGACATTTGAAGCTTGAGGACAATTTCTATTTACTATTTTGAAACGAATCTGTAAATTTAGAACTCAGAATTGAAACATTAATGCTTAAGGACACAAAATTATAAATTTTTTCTGTTATTAGGGAATTGAGAAACAAAATTGCAAAGCTCAACTAAGTCCAATACAAGTTGTTTGGCTTGGTTGAGTTAATAACACTATTTTTTATTTACTTGAAGAAAAAATTATAATTTCTTGTTGTTGTTCGGTTGTTTTTTCCCACTTTGATTAAAATTATGTTTACCTAAAGAAAGGGGAAGGGAAAGAAAAGGAATTAGAGAAGAAAATAATTCAAAATTCTTCCTTGGAAGTAAACAAAAATTTTCTCTTCAAAATAGTTGAGATTTGGAGAGAAAAATTGGTTGCAAGGTGGGCTATGACTTGTGGGGTTTTGTTTTCCGACCTTTTGGGATGAATAGGGTTTAGCAGAGAAGGTGATTGATTTATTGCTTGGTTGGAGAAAATGGGTGGTAAACATTCATCAGACATTTGGAAAATGGTTCCTTTGAGTTTGATGTGGACCATATGGAGAGAACGCAATAGGCATACATTCGAAGATGAGAAGCACATAGGAAATCAGTTGCTTGTGATTTTTTTTTTTTCAGTTCCTTATTTGGTTGGTCTCAAGGCATGGGGTTTTACAAATAGGTATTCTATTGTTGCGTTTTTAAATACACTGCCTTTTTGTAGATAATGTTTTCATTTCTTGTAATTCTTTAGGCTCTTCGTGTTCATTTTACATGAAGTAGCCTCTTTTTAATAAATTATTATTACCTATTGTTAAAGACAAGAATAAAATAATATAGAGAAGAGATAGCAGAACAGAGAGAAAAACACAACGGATTACATGGTGTGGCCAACGGCCTACATCCACGGGATAAAGCCCTGGCGGCTACATCTTTACTGTATTCTCAAGTGTTGATTACAATGAACCCTATTAGGGTATATATAGGAGGTAGGGTTAGCCCTACATGGGCTTACAATATATTGGTCCTTTTGGCCATATTAAATTAACATAAACTCAATATCTCCAACACCTATTAAAAAAAATTATTTCTTCTATTTACTTTAAAGGAGGTAATATAGCTTCTTATTCTTTTCTTTCTTCTTTTGTGTGCATGTGTATGTGTGATGGATAAATCTTGCTTTCTTTGTGAGGACATGAAGGGTTACTGATTCCTTTGATGAAAATGTAGCTGGTTGAAAATGATAGAGTGAGGAATGGGAATAGGGAGGCGCTTACTGCATTGAGGAAGAGGGCTCGGACGACAAAAACTAGTGTTCCAACTCCTTTTGAGTCAATAATGAGAGATATTGGGGGTCCCGAATCCAGGCCCTTAGTGAAGGAGGTATGTACCACCTGTGGCGACCATGACTCTAATGAGCGGATATGGATGATGTTCCCCGGGACTGATCTCATTGGTAGGATTCCATTTCATGCTGCACATACCATCTTGGAGACAGGTTTTTCTAAAACCTTTCTTATTTTATTGCAATTATGTGTTTAAGTTGCTTTTTAATACGACAATTATAAACACACACAAAAATTTTCACATACCAAATGAGGTGATTTATTAAGGAGTTCCTAGGCTTACTAAGTTTTTGAGTATGTTGAGTTGTTGAAGAAATACAAAATTAACATACATCAGAAATGAAACTTTTGTTCTTTCTAGAATTTGTGCTCTTTTTTTATGAGGGTGATTTTATAATATATATATATATATATATATATATGTGCATATTTATTTATGCATATGTGGAGAAAATGTAAATATATTTTGTGTATGTCCATATGAAAATTGTCTCTGTTTTTACTCAAATATTACTCACATACTACTGTAAGTAAGCCTCTTTCTATAAATATTAACTCAAGTCAAACAATAGCTCTATTCCAACTCTCCTGGCAATCTACCCAAATTAAATTTGAATTCCTCCATCAAGGACAAATAAATTAAAGTTTTTAAGTTTAATTTCTCTGCATTGCTTGTTCCCCTAGTAAACAATAACATTTTGGATTCATTTGAGAAAAGCAATAGAGAAGGCTTAAAATTTTAATCTGTTGGAGATACTTGTAAATATATAGAATAAGACCAATTAAGAAGCAATAACAGGCCTGATACTGATAGATATTAGATTGATTGTTTTGGATTCTTGAACCCATATCTTGGAACTCAGAACCCTGTTTTGCTAATCCACATAATCAACTAAATTTGTCTAATGATAAGTTGATATCTAAAGTTAGTTGCAAAAAAAAAATTTGGTGCACGTGTAGCTTACCAATAAAAAACTAGTTACAAATAAAGGAATAGCTAGATGTTTTATATGTTCAAGTATCAAACATTCCATGATAATGTCATTGTATTATTGGCTTGATATATTGGTTTTTATCCCTGATTTCAATCATGGGGATTGTTGTCAATTACATATCCAAAATAAATGGTGATGTTGTCAAGGCAATTTTTTTATTGGCCTTGTAGCAGTTCTTAGCAACTTACAATGCCTGGTTTGCAATTTGTGCTAGAAAAAACATTGTGGCTCTCCCTATATGCATGCCATATGATCTTGGATGCAAGGTCAGATTGAGTTTATAACAGTTGGATCACAAAATCAAGATTTTGTTCTGTCCTATTACAAACCGATATCTAGATGAATCTCCTTCTTTTGTCGTAACATCTAATATTTATGATGTGGTGATGGGATATTAATTTGTTGCTGCTTCGCAATTTTTTTATTCAAGATTTATTTTATTTTTAGGGGAAAAATGTGTGAAGTTCGTTAGAATAATGGTTAAGTGATTTAATTCACCTATTTCCTATTAGTTTAAGTTTAGTTTTGGGGACTGGTGGTAGTTTATCATTTATTGAGGCTCTACCTCCCCTTTAAAAATTAAAAACTCCTTGTGTATTCACTTATTGATTGAGAAATTGGGTCTGCACGTTAGGGATTGTATTAGAATAATGATTATGTGACTAAATTCACTTATTTCTTATTTGGTTTAACTTTTGGGACTAGCAGTAGTTTATCGAAGTCCGATTGAAGCAAGATTCGTATGATTTTAAAGATATAGTTATAAGAATTCTAGGCTTAAAACATTTTTTTTAACTTGGGTTTCTATTTTACAAGTTATGGTTAGTTTTATAAGGAAAATTTTTTCTTCCAAATTACCATTTGGCATTTTCTAAAATAAGCCACTTGCCATTGGGTCTTATGAGAATCACATGATTTTTTTTATTTGATAGGCTAGAATCACTTGATTTTTTTAAAGACTTAGCAATGATTGCCTATTAAGCCTATCATATATATTTTTTTTTCCTTCTCTCTGCAATCTCACTTTCCCTAAGTTGTAACTAATCTTTATCATTGTCAATCCCCATTTGCTAAGAATTCATCTAGTTAAAAATGCCGCACCTTTTCCAAACACAATCACTGGTCTCTTCACATTTCTAAGCAATGACATTGTTTGCTCGACATCAGAAACCAAAGGGATTGGATTTGAATTGTAAATGCGTATGAAATCTTGACAATTGATAAGGCAGTTCGGCTAATGAGGAGTTGGGGATGGGCTTGGGCTACAGAATAGGGGATTCAAGAGACTTGTGTGACTTGGATTGAGAAGTTGGAGAAGGGCTTGATGGATTCAATGTGATTGAGCAATCACTATGATGACAGCTATTTAATTAAGGCCAACAAGCTCTGTATTTTGTGCACATAGGTGAGAGATTTCCTAGTGAGGGAAGTGCACGTGGGTGGGCTTGCAGGGAATTTTGGCTGCAATAAGACCATTGAGGAGCTGGAGCACAATAGGCAATTCAAGAGACTTGTGTACGTGGGTGGGCTTGTGTACAATAGGGAATTCAAGGGAATTTAAGTGCACGTGGGTGGGCTTGGGCCACAGAATAGGGAATTCAAGAGACTCGTGTGACTTGGATTGAGAAGTTGGAGAAGGGCTTGATGGATTCAATGTGATTGAGCTATCACTATGATGACGGCTATTTAATTAAGGCCAACAAGATCTGTATTTTGTGCACATAGGTGAGAGATTTCCCAGTGAGGGAAGTGCATGTGGGTGGGCTTGCAGGGAATTTCGGGTGCAATAAGACCATTGAGATTGAGGAGCTAGAGCACAACTCTACTAGCCCAGCCTTAAGTGAGATGTCACCAAGATAATTGGCCAGTGTTGCTAATGTCAACTGGCCAAACATCGTAAGCAAAATGTTGGCCTTTACACCCCTTTACTGGTGCTAGATCACCCTAGGTTACTATGGATAGGTTATCCAAAATGGCCCAATCATTCCCTATTCTAAGACCTCTAATGCCTCCAAGGTTGCCAATCTTTATTTCGACGAAATTGTCAAACTATATGGCCTCCCCAAAAACAATGTCTGATAGAGACAATAGGTTAATGAGTTATTTTTAGAAAACTGTTTGGCCCATAGAAAGAAAAAAGTTGAAATTCTCTACGGCTTACCATCTTGCAACATATGGCTAGACTGAGGTTGTTAATAAGAACCTTGGGAACATTTTAGGGTGTCTTGTAGGTGAACATGCTAGGAACTTGTACTCTATTCTCCCTACGGCCTGATTTGCATGCAATGCTCTATCAATAGGATCATAGGCATGAGTTCGTTTGAGGTTGTGCATGGTTAGAAGGCTAGGAAACCTTTAGGTCTCCTCCCCATGTCCCCTCATGTTTGAGTGTCTGAGTCAACCAAAGCTTTTGGATTGCATGCCCATGACTTGCATCATGACATCAACAAATTATTAATAAACAATATAAATTTTAGGTTGATTCTCATCATTGACATTTAGAATTTAACATATCAGATTATGTCATGGTTCATATTAGGCCTGAGCAGTTTCCTTTAGGAATAGTTAGGAAATTGCAAGCTCGCAGTGCTGGACCATTTAAGGTGCTGAAGCTAATTGGACCAAATGTGTATGTCATTGAAATTAACACAACTCTTAACATTAATTTTTTGATAAGTAACAAAAGTTCATCAATCAAAAAAGAGAATACCCAGGTACACTAGAGGTGTTCTTGAGTAGCAGTACATCAAACTCACAAATTACAAAAATTAAATCAAATAAATTAGAACAGGGAGGAGAAATTTAAGCAGTACTCCAATCCAGCAAAGAATGAAGGAGGAGGGATTAAATCTCAAGTATAGACCGTTCATTTCCCTTAAAGCATCTCACATTCCATTCTTGCCAAAGGTGCCACATAACAAAGTGCAGCACAACCCTCTGGAAGACGATATTTCTATGTGGGGAAAGAGAGGTGAGAAAAGAAAGCAAGGGCGAGAGTAACCCTTTACTTGATTTATTTCAAGTATAGGACTAACATATTTTGCCAAATTACAAAACTGCCTCTTTTTTTTCTGCTGAATTTTTGTGAGGCTCTCACCTCAAGCACCTTACAGCCTTATTTAAGGTGCTCAACTAGGCTCTAAAGGCACCTTGCAGACTTCAATGGCGCTTTAGTAGCACCTCACCTCGTCTGATCGTCTAGGCAAGTGCCTAGCTCACGTGTGACTGCACTGCTTTGAGGCTCAAGATTTGTTGATACATGTATGCAAGTATCTGGGGAGCATCAAATATGACTTATTTCTTCCAGATTATTTTCCTGCCCAAATTTTTGATATTTTTAAGAATTATTGGATGGGTTTCATGGGTAACCAAATAGTATCAGTATCTTGGATATGCTGCTAATATAGCTCCGTCATAGGAAAAGAATTCCACCTGAAAGGAGTGTATTCAAGGTAGTGGAACAATGTTGTGAAGTTGCACAGGAAAGGATTCTTTGATAACATTTAGCTGCATTTGTTTACAAACTGGGCAGCTAAAAACTGCAGTAAATCAGTCATTCAGGTGGCTGGACCATGAGAAGGGATAAAGGACAGACTCTTCAAGAATCAAGAGTTGTTGAGATAATTAATTCTCCTTATTCTCAAATGGAACCTCCTTCTTGTACTTCAAGAATCAAGAGTTGTTGAGATAAATTAATGCTCCTTATTCTCAGATGGAACCTACTTCCTTGTAAGAGCAAGGCTGAGGGTGAGGTAATGGGTACAAGACCCAACTTTCTAATTAAAAAAATTATAAATTATTCACATACCTTTTTTCTTCATTTGTAATCTTACAAGTGGTTCCTTCATAGAAAATGAAATTAGTTTTTCTATCTAATGGTTTATGTTATTGCTTTGGTTACTCAATGCTACTGATAGTGTTTTGATCTTGATGGTCATTATTGTCAAGAAAAATGTTTCTTCACTTTATATATATATAAGATAATTGATATTGTGGATAATCTGGGTCTTGTCCTTGTAATGTAGATCAAGCACAACTTGACTTTGATGCAAAAAGACTACAGAGCTATATGAAAGAGAAATCCCTTTTGATTTCAGAAAGAGGTGCCATTGCTGACAGGATCAGTCCAGGTGTACTCAAATCTCTCATAACCCTATCAGACAAACCAAAGTAAGTGGTGATTTTGGAAATATGGTCTACCTCATGGCAATAACCTCACCTCTAGTCCCCCTGTGGAAATTACACTCTCATTTCTTCTCCATCTCACAATTGTAACATTCACATTTACCTGGTATGAAATTATGTATAGACTAGTTTTTGAATCTTTTCTCCTAATGCTGCTCATGAGGGTTGCCAAATTGCAGCATTTGACTCCATGTTAGTAATGATAGAAAATTTTAGTAGTTAATGTTTGTTTGATCTACCTTAATTTTCAGGGTTATACCTCTTTTTTGGGTCCTACTTTGCGGTTACACTTTTGTTCAGAACACTTACGCTTGTCAGTGATCAGCATATCATACACACCTGGTCACAGTATTTTTATGACACACACTTGAATGTACCAGCCTTGTTTCTGAAATCCGCAGAAAAAGACAGTGTATCATTACCTATTGTGGATGATACAAGTGAAGTTATACAAAATAATATGATGGTCCAAATGTGGCCATCAAAGATAAGATCTCCATTTCCTTTACATGTGTGCACACCATGATGAATGCTTCTTCACTGTTCTATGGCATAATGCATGGAACCATGTTCCCATGTTTATAGTTAAGACTAGATAGTATTTAATAATACATGATGAGTCTAAGACCTCTAGCTTTTGTCTTGTTTCCTTTTTGTTTTGTTCCCTATGGCTTTCTTCCTCCCTACTCAAATGAAGTGTTAAAAAGAAGAGTTTGGTGTCAGGTTGAGGGACCTTGTAGTTTATACTTTTTCCTAGAAGTGTGAAGTTTCGTGGGGACTGAACAAAAGGTTTGCACGTATTGCCCTTGTGTTCTTGCTTTGTGGTCCCTTAACAAAAGGATTCTACAGGGTCTGATTAGCTAGCTGATGGGGAACTTCCCCTTCTGTTTCTCCTTTTCTTACCACTTTGTTTTACCCTTTTTCACTGTTAGTTTTTATTGCTATTAATAATTGATGTGCCTATAGATAGCAAGAAAAGTAATTTTAGGGTCCCTTTCATTAGACGTTTTGGTCGCCTAAAAGTGAGTTTTGAAAACTCGAAATTCCATTTCACAACAGCAATCTCTCATAATTTTTTTACAAATGCCATTATAAACTCAAAACACTGTTTTGTAACAACTTATACAAATACACCCTTAATACAAGATTTGTAGATGGCCTATGTCAATGTGCATTTTGCACAATAAGCTGCTTATTATTCATAAATTGAGATGTCTAGTGGCTTTGTAAACTGAATGGCTTCATTTTCTGTATGTTTAATTTGTAATCAAATGTAAATATATTCTACTTGCATTTTCTTGCTTGGAGACCCAATTCAGTTACAAGACTACGTTTGTCTTTGTGTCTGAACTTGTGCCTTGAACATGTAGTGCTCGTCCATTACTGAAAAGGCATACAGGGGTTGTGGTAAAAACTGAAATTTTCCCATTTAAAATTGGTACTTTAGCAAGGAAGCTTTTCAATAAAAAACTGGTAGGGGAGGTCTACAGTTTTCACCATCTAGAATGTATTTTAATGATGTAAATAAGCATATTCGACCTATAAGCATTTTTAAAATCATTACATCTATATTTTTTTAGTAAATGTGTTATTTTACAAACCTCTCTCTCTCTCTCTCTCTCACACACACTCAGTGTACAAACTTTATCTATTGCAATCCAATCACTGCTTGGCATGTGTCCTAGACTTTTTGATTGCCAGATGAATGAAATAACTTTTTTGAAACTCAATTCTATTTCAAACTCAAATATATCTATATGTAAAAAGAGCCCATGAGTAATTGCTACAGTGCATAATGCTACAGTACTTTGGTTTGTTCTTTTTATTTTATTTATTTATTTTTTTTTTTTTTTTTTGCGGAAATTGATCTATAGTACTTTGGTTGTTTCAATTTCCAATGTTATGCTTGCCTCCGTGGAACTTGCTTATATAATAATGATAAAACATTAACACAAAAAATTACCATAATGTTTTTTACAATTGTTGAGATGTTAATTCATATAAAATAATAAAATATCATATTGGAAAGTAGAACCAATACAACTAAAAATAAAGGTATTGTGAAAAAGAAAAAAAGTGTTACATCCACAACATTTTCATAACAAATCTTAGGTTATAAATTGTTATTCTAATTTAAACTTGCCAATGAAATCATTTTTTTGACCACTAATAACAACGTACTACTTATGATTTGTAATGAAATTATCGTGAATATAGTATTTCTCTTATGAAAATATTAAGATAACAAGATGTCTTAATATTTTTAGGTGTCAATTCTTTACAAGTTAAGTAAAATATATTAAAGTTGTAAAGGTATTATGAAAATGTTGTGCCATTCTTTGTGTTTCTAGAATTATTTTTTTATTAGTCAATTTTTGTTGAGCCAAAATTCACTTGTTTCACGCACAGTTATCTTGGGTTGAATTTTAGGTTTTTTTTTTTTTTTTTGTATTTCTTTTTTCTTTATGCACCATTTTAAGTAAAAACACATAAAATTAGGTTTAAAATATTTTTGATCCTTTATGTTAGCGGTAGTTCACAATTCCTCCTTAAACTTTAAAATCAAACAATTTCCTCATTAATATTTTGGAAAAGAACAAATTTGTCATATTTTTGTTCTCTCAATAAAACCCTAACGAAAGCTTATGATTCTTATTGTGTAGTGGCTAAAATACTCCCACTAAATTTTAATTAATATCCCTAAAATTTTCTTCACGTACTTTGAGTTTTAGATGGTAATAATACTTAGAAAGTTGGAATGGTAATATAAGGTGTTTTATTTGTTACCTATAGAACATTGATTTTCTAGGTTTAAATCTTCAAAACTTATAATTTATCTAATGAAAAATTCAACGACACATGCCTTTTGTTACATATTTTTTTCTTTCCTAAAATGGGTGTTCATAAAAACTAATTAAGTTAAAAATTGCACCTAGACTCATGTAAAATGATAAAGAAGGAAGTATTAATGAAATTTTTTTTTATTGTGTATGGCTGAAGGCATTTGATGAAGAATTTCAGTTGTAGCATATGACATCATTTATTGCAAAAATTTAAATATTGTGACAAAGTTTTAGCAAAACTCAGTTGCTTATTATTGGAAGATAATGATATTCGTTGTCATTCTTAAAAGTTTTTAATGAGTGGATATTGCCTTCAGCAAATACATATCAAAATTCTTATACGAATGAGATTAACTTTGTATGACATATTTTTTACGTATATAGTTTCATACTTCTTCAAATAAAAATTCTTTCTTAATTTTCTTATACAAGAGGTAGCACGTGCTTTGACAAAAAATACACTTCTATTCCATGAGAAAAAAATCACATACATGAATCTTAAGAGGGAATTCTAAGGAACAGTACCTAAATACTTTACATAAGTTGTCTTATGCACCATCTATGGAATCGAGGCATATTATATATGAGTTATGCTACAGCCATAAATTATTTTATAGTATTTTTACAAATTATTGATATAGTCATTTCTTACTGGTTCTCATTTGAGCCTACTACTAACATCACTTATTTAGTTAACGTAAAATTTAGTTTGCATCCAATATTTTTGTGCAAAAGACATTAACACAGGCACAACACGTGTCTTACAATAGCCAAGATGTCGACCTCATGTCCTATTAGTGCATGTGACCCACTGGACTGAAGCTTACCCCTCAATGTTTAGAGAGCCCCATAACATTAAAGGAACGTAGATAGGCAAAGTGATACCAACGAGGGAAACACATTATCCCCTAATGGTGTGATTCCAGCTAGTAAGATAGTAACCCAAAGGGAACTTGTGTTGTAAGTGGGTGGCAGGCTATTCTTGGTGTTAGTTATAGTCAAAGATTGACCCATATATAGAATGCTAAAGTTGGAGGGTTTTTAAATTTTATATCTTGAAATTTCAAAACTTAAATTTTATCTCATGTATCATATCCTTATATTTTTCATTAAGTCATGTGTGTTTAGTTTGTCAAATAAAATGATGCCACATAATTTTTATTAAAAAAAACTTAAAATAATTAATATAAAAATGATGTCATATCATTTTATTGGATGAACTATATACGAGTGGTAAGTTTATGTGGCATTTAATAGAAAATATAGACAAGGGGATACAAATATAAATGAAATATAATTTAAAGGGGTCAAATTTAAATTATGAAACTTCATGGTATAAAATTTAAAGACCCCCAAATTGTAGGGATGTAGGATGTAGTTTGAGGTTTAGCCAACATTAAAAAAAAAAAAAAAAACATAAAAAAAAAATAGTAGGACAAAGGAAAGAAACATAATTCCCTTCCTTAGGTAATTTCATAAGGATGGCGACTTTTTATTGATGCTGGAAGTTTGCTTGTGCAGCAGACTCATTAAAAGTCATATGTAAAGTAAAAAAAATATTATAAATATCTTCGAAATTGAATGATAAAATATAAAATATTATTTAAGTTATAGATTGTTTTATCAAAACAAAAAAAAAATATGGTAGGACCGTAGGATAATAAAATAGCTAAATAAATAATGAAATTTAATTTTTTTTAAATATTAACTTATAAAAATAGAAAATAATCAAAATAGCAATTTGAATTTCTTGTAACTTTGGCAATATAATTTTATATAGAGTAGAAATAGCTTCATTAATTTTTTTTTTTTTTTTTTTTTGAGATAGGATATACAACCTCCTGCCCTGCCCTGTTTTCTTTGACTTTCTTCTCTTCTTGACAGAATACTATAAAAAAAAATGTTTCTACCTAGTCTAGTGTAGTGTGGTGTGCCTTTGTTGTTATATCCTGCCCTGCCCTGTTTTCTTTGCCTTTCTTCTCTTCTTGACAGAATACTATAAAACAAAATGTTTCTACCTAGTCTAGTGTAGTGTGGTGTGCCTTTGTTGTTATATCTTATTTTGGTGAGATTCATAATTTATTTTGATAGGTGTCAGATTCATAAATTAAAAAGCTAAGTTTCTCATTCAACCTATATAAAAGCTAGACTTTATAATTATTTTTTGATAAGTAACGAAAATTTATTGATCCAAAATTTATTTCTCACTCTACCTATGAAAACTTATTTTGATAGTTGATCACTTGATTGTTGTATTGACTATTAATATTTTTTTTAATTTATTAATTTTTTTTTAAACGTGCGCTTCATATCGATCAGACATGCACTTGCCTGTGCTTTGCGCCTAGGCTCTAGGAAGCACTTTGCACTTAAGTGCGCTCGGCGCTTTTAACAACACTGAAAGTAACACAGGGAGTTCCGAACTCTTTTGTAAATGCGTAACAAGTAAAACAAAGCCTCTTACTTAACTAAAAACTCAAAAGTTTTGGATTCAACGAAGAAAAATGCAGATCCTCCCATTGAGGTTAGAAGAATAGCAGGAAACAAAACAAAACAACTATGAAAAAACTCAATATCAATGGCTGATTTGAGGTAGCCAAGCCTCGTTTATGACTAATCTAAGGTAGTCAGCCTTTCTTACGCGAACATTCACAAGTAGCATCTTATATTAAGAATTTTTTTTTTTGGTTATTGCTTCCTAGTTTTCCCCATGTTCTATCCCACTACTCTTTTCTTCATGCAAGATTTGAATATCCTATGTTTAGTGAACTGAATTTTTAATGGATGGTTTCTCATTGCAAAAGTATCCAGACATTGAAATCTACCTGATATGCTTCAATTGTACAAATTGCTCTGCTGAGCTTTGGATTAGGACAGACCCAGAAAGCAAAGACTATGTTCTTGAGTTTGGCGCTACCAAAAAGCATGTTGAAGAAGATGATGGTCAGGTAAAAGTTTAGATTCCCTCCCTAATCTTGATATCACAATGGATTCTGATTTTGTCAGTAAATTAAAATTATTCCTTTTACCAGGTTTTCTCTTTGATGATGATTGATCCTGACCAGGACAAGCAAGATTGGAGGTAATGATCATCTCGATCTCTTCCATTTCATTGGTTTTGGCACTTTTAGTAATTAGGGTTTTAATTGTTTGAAGTGGTTTTGGATGATGGTTTTTGTATTTGGAACTTGGAAGTGGGCTAGAAATATATTTTTAATTACATTGTACTTTTTATCTTTTGAAATATTGCTTAATGAATTGCACTGTTGAAACTGCTAACGAGTTTAGAATGTTATTTTTTTAGGAAAAATTAGTATCTTATACAGTTTGAAAATACAAATTGAATGTTTTTTTTTTTTTAGCCTGTGTTTTTCTTTAAAGTTAATGTATATAGTTGGAGTGAGGAATATAATTTGTTCGATTTGGATTCCACAGAGGGGATATATGGTATGTAGAAATATTTAATAAGTGTATTGTATTTCTCAAGTAATAAAATATGCATGAGTGCCTTTATGTAGGAGGCAAAGTGTGCAATACAAGTAAGTGTGCTATACAGATAAACAAGGTGAGCCTAAAGCCCACATACCCTAATACACGTTAACAGCCCCCCTCAAACTGAAGGTGGATGTGAGACCAACTTGAGGTTGTCAACCAAAGTACGAAGGCATCCCTTAGGATGTGACTTGGTGAAGATATCTGCAAGTTGGTCTTTAGAGGAGACTGAGATCAACTTAAGAGTACCATGGACAAAATGATAACGGATAAAATGACAATCGTTCTCGATATGTTTAGTTCGTTCATGGAAGACATCATTGTGAGCAATATGAATGGCACTCTAGTTATTACAATAAAGAGAAGTAGCAAAGGACATGGACACACCTAAGTTTTTGAGAAGCCATCATAGCCAAAAGAGCTCAGATGTGGTATCAGCAAGGGCACGGTATTCTGCTTCAGTATTGAAGCGGGTCACATGAGTTTGTTTCTTACTTTGCCAAGAAATCAAAGTAGAACCAAGAAGAAAGCAATAACCAGTGGTGGACCTACAATCAGTGGAATCTCCTGCCCAATCAGCATCAGAAAATGCACGGAGAATAAGAGAAGACTTGGAATGCGATTAATAGCATGAAGAGTATGAAGAGCAGCTTCACCCTAAAAAGGAGTAGGAACTTTGGCAGAGAAAAGGAGAGCATGAACAGCATCAAGAATATAACTAAGTTTTTGTTCGGCTCTACCATTTTGCTAAGAGGTACCTGGACAAGTTAGTTTATGAACAGTGACATAGGAATGCAAAACAACTTAGAAAGCATATTGAGTGTACTCAAGAGCATTATTAGATCGAAAAATTTTGATACGTTTGGAAAATTGAGTTTCAACCATTTTTGCAAAATTAGAATATACTTGCAATAATTCAAAATGATGTTTCATATGAAAAATCCAGCTATAGCGAGAATAATCATCAACAAAGACAACAAAATATCGAGATCCACCAATACTAAAAACAGAGGAAGGCCTTTAGACATTAGAATAAATTAGGTCAAAGATATCAATGGACATTGATTCACTAGTATTGAAAGGCAAAGCTGGTTGTTTTCCTAACTAACATGAAACACAATCAAAATTTTCTGTGGACACTAAACCTAACAAATCTCTAGAAGCCAAGTGTTGTACCTGAGAGGAAGATGCATGATCAAGTCGGGCATGCCAAAGTGCAAAGGAAGGAATAGAAAAAACTGCAATAGCTGCAGCAACAGAAACATGAGCAACAAGTGGAAGGTGAAGGTTGTCCGCGGGAAACATACACCTAACTCTAGGACCAGTCCCAAGCTCCTGTCCCGTCATCGGATCCTGCACAATACACCTAGAATAATCAAAGACAATGCGATAATCCAACTCAGCTAATTGTCTCACAGAAAATAAATTGTAAAAAAGGTCAGGAACATTAAAGACCCTAGGAACCAAGAGGTTGGAGGTTGAAACGGTACCTATATTATGACCAGACATTGTGGAACCTTTTTCTGTGTGAATATTAAGAGGGTGTGGTGCAGGTTTAAAGTCAGAAAATAAGGAGGAGTGAGGTGTCATGTGATTGCAACAAGTAGAATCCATAAGCCAAAAGGAAGGAGACATACCAGATAAAGCTGAGAGAGAAGAGGAATAAGATGCATTACCAACCATACGAATGACATTAGCGATGATGTTTTTAAGGTCATCTGTGGACATGGTGAAAGTGCGTCCTGAAGACTTAGACTGTGCAGAGACGGGAGCCATTGGTTGAACACTCTCAATGTTAGCAACAGTAGTAGCAGAAATTGAAACAACTGATTTGTTGCGATAATAGCAAGTCTCAATATTGTGACCAAGACGTTTGTAAAAATTGCAAAAACATTTGCTGGATTGTCGACGATGATTATTAAAAGTCAAATTTGGAAAAAAGTAAACGATTAAAGTCAACGGTCAACTGAAAAGTCAATGGTGATGACATCAGCGGGATGTCGTAATCGCTGATTGAGTGCTGACATAAGCAATCTGATTGGGTGATGACATGTTGCTAACGCAAACAGTGATGACGTGGCTTGATGACGTCACTAGGGCTGACGTGGCGTAACCGATGACGTCTGCAGACGGAGTTCTAGCACATGAAGAAGATTGGTGGCACGTGATTTTACCATCAAAACTTGTAGCGGTGCATAGGGGCGCATGAGGGGTCGATGAAGACAATTTTTCACAGAAGAGCAGATCGGAGAAAGTAATTTTTGATGGTGCAATCTGTGGTCGGAGAAGCAGAAGTGGTGGTGGCGGCAAGGCAGTGGTCTTTGATGTACTGGAGTCGCAGTGGAGGCAGTGGTGCTGCTCATAGTGGCGGCTGTAGTGGATGACACCCAAGAAGACAAAACTACTTAAAAGTGGCACACCAGATGATTAGAGCGCCTTTTTGGGTCACCTCTAGACTATCGCCACCTTCGTTCCTTTGATTCTGCTTGTTTCGTTCTTCTTCATCCACATGAGTATAACAAACTTGAGCCTCGATCAAGGCTTTGTTGTTTTCTTGGCTATGGTCACTCTCAAAAAGGGTATTGGTGTTATGATCTCGTCTCTCATCATCTTCGTATCTCCCACAATGTTGTCTTTTAGGAACATCGATCCTTTGTCGAGCTCTCTCACTTTCGTGCCTCCCTATCTTCCTCCTCTGTCTTAGATTTTTTTCCAGATGAGGCACATATTCCTTTTGTAGCTGCTCTTGATCCTCCTGTGGTTGCTCCTGATTCTTCTATAGACTTCTCTTTCCAACCACCAGATTTCTTTGATCCCTTTCCTAGCTCACCCTTTAATGAACAAGTGGAAGATGAACAGGTTGAAGACGAGCTACCCAACCTTGAGCTTAGGTCCCCTGTTGCTGTTTCGCCTGAAGATCTTGCACAAGACATTCCACCTCGTCACTCAACTCGGGTAAGATCCATTCCTGCACATTTACTTGACTATCATTGTTACACTGCCCTTGCTACACTGCATAAGCTTCACACCTATCGTGAGGCTTCCACTAACCCTTTATGACAGATTGCAATGAAAGAGGAACTTGATGCATTATCTAAAAACCAAACTTGGGATTTGGTGACTCTCCCCCTTGGGAAATCTATGGTTGGTTGTAAGTGAATCTACAAGATTAAGACTCGCTCTGGTGGGTCCATTGAGCGCTACAAAGCTCGTCTTGTTACAAAAGGTTTTACATAAGAATATGGGAATGATTATGAAGAGATCTTTGCTCCGATTTCTCGCATCTCATCTGTTCGTGCCCTCTTAGCTGTTGCTGCTACCAGTAAATGGGACATTTTTTAGATGGATGTCAAAAATGCATTCCTTAATGGGGATTTAAGTGAAGAACTTTATATGCAACCTCCTCTTGGTCTCTCTATTGAATCAAACAAAGTTTGTCACCTTCAACGTACACTTTATGGCCTAATCAAGCTCCACGAGCTTGGTTTGCCAAATTTAGCTCTACCATCTCTTGCTTGGGTTACATGGTCAATCATTATAATTCTTCCTTATTTCTTCGTCACATTGACAAAGGCACTATTTTACTTTTCCTATATGTAGATGATATGATCATAACTAGTGATGACCTTAGTGGCATTCAAGAACTCAAGGATTTTCTCAGTCAGCAATTTGAGACGAAATATCTTGGACATCTCAGCTACTTCTTGGGTCTTGAAATCACTCATTCTACAGATGGACTATATATTACTCAAGCCAAGTATGCCTCTAAACTCTTGTCTTGAGCTGGACTCACTGATAGCAAGACTGTTGACACTTTAGTTGAGCTTAATGTGCATCTGACTCCCTCAGAGGGAAACCATTGTCTAATCCCTCTCTTTATTGGCACTTGGTTGGTAGCCTAGTTTATCTCACTGTTACTCGTCTAGATATTTCTTATGTTGTTCACCAGGTGGGCCAGTATCTGTCTGTTTCACGATCGACTCATTATGCTGCTGTTCTGTGCATTCTTCGATACCTAGTGGGCACTCTCTTCAATTGTCTTTTCTACTCTGCTCTGATATCATATTAGAAATACTGAGTAAGTGTATTGTATTTCTCAAGTAATAGAATATACATGAGTGCCTTTATATAGGAGGTAGAGTATGCAATACAAGTAAGTGTATTATACAAGTAAACAAGGTAGTTCTAAAGCCCACATACACTAATACATGTTAACATGGTAAATTTGTTCAATCTTTCTATGCCATAAGGTTTTAGGTTGAGGAGCTAATGAATTCTCATTATGCAAGAGCATTGTTTTGAAGGCCAAACCGTTCAAAGAACCATAAAAGTGAAAGATTCAAGCTTTTTAAGGTCGGACGGGGTTCAACCAAGGTCAAATCTTGACAAAATAAAATATATTAGTTCAATTATATATAATAAATATAATAGTTTGTAACATAGAGACCCAAGAAGCTGACTTGCTTTAATGGTTAGCATGTCAAACACAAGTTCTTGCATGGGGGGCTTGGGTTTGAGTCCCTGCATGTGCCTCTAATTTAAATTTTTCCAAAAACACAACTTCCTTGAACTTCTTGCCAAAAAACCAGCTGGTCCAGTCCGGTCCAGTTTGGTTATGAAAACTATGTGCAAAAGGCTATTTGGGTGGTTTTAGCCGTAGGTACCTTGATACTAGGACTTTTGTTTGAATTGTCAAATTATAGGAACTTGTTGACTCCCCAATGTGAAAGTCTATAAGACAAGTTTGACAATTTTTTGTTCTCCAATTCTATTTTATCTATTTGTTCATATGAGTCCTAGTGCTGAAATGACCATGCCGATTGTTTTGGGTGAAAGACCTGATGCTCACACTGCAGTTCTACATCCTCAATTTGAGTTTAGAATGCTATTATATTTCCAAGTATATGCTTCTATATAGCATTATTAAATAATGTGCAGAAAATATGTGTTCCTATCTAGCATTATATGTCCAAGGTTTGCATCAAGATACAATAACTTTAGTTTATGTTTCCAGATATGCATTGTACTCTAGTTTTTCAGTTTGTGTTCTATTATATCTCACCGGCAGATTATTTATTTATTTATTTTTTGGGTGTTACATCGTAATACATTCTTTATAATTTAGGGGGAGGAGTTTGGGGTGTTGGGTTGGTGCTGTTTTTCTTATTCTATTTTTGTTCAAGAAATTTGAGGTCGAGATTAATGATGTGTTGTTTTTTCAAATGCATGCCATACGGATTTCGCGATAGAAAATTTTTGCTTAGTATGGGCTTAGGTTGTTGATGATGGTCATTCATGTGGGTTGCTAACACAATGATTAAAAAAAAAATTTGTGTTTTTAAAAATATGTGACAGGAGATAAGTTGTTGGGTACTTGGTGTATTGTCATTTCAGAATTTAGTGTTGTGAATTTATGCAAATGTTGTTTCAGGCACATGAGTATGTAGTATTACCTCATATACTCCATTATTTTGATTTTGTTATGTAAACGGATAACAAAAAAAATTCTAGCAGTTCCCGCTGAAGTTGTATGACCTGTTCTTGCTGTGGGGTTGCATAGAAAGCTTTGGTTGGAAAGTTTTTTCAACAGAGATGGTCACTAGATAAGGTTTATGTAATCTTGTTTTCTTTTTTTGTTTGTTTTTTTTCATTCTTATTTTATTTATTAAAGTTTTATTACTAAATTAAAAAAAGGTATTATGGATATGTATTATGGAATGATGTGGTGTTCTGGATGTTTTTGTACTAAAACCTGGAAGGTAGTAGTATTATGGTTGTGTTATGGAACAATGTCAAGTATTTTGAATGTTTAGGTGTTATGTGTTACGAATGCTTATGTTTAATCATGATAATGTAATACGTGGAAGTATATGAGTGTTTTTCTCCGTTTGGTTGTGAATGCTAAGGTAACGTACTTTGACATTATTTTTTGGGTTTTGTTTTATTGATTCGAGTATTTTTCAAAATAAAAATTGCATATATTTATCTAATTAATGGTGAAAATTCGGACTTAAATGTTTCAATGCTCAAACCATCAGCTCTATAGTTCCTCATAATTCCAAAACAGCCAAAGAAAAGAAAAGGCAAGCATTCATCACAAAATAACAAATAGACAACACAAATTTATGTTAAATTACGCCAACCTTTTTACATATTACAAAATGACTCCCTCAGACATTTTAAGAAATGACACTCCTCGTGAGATTTGAATAAATGTAATCATTCATTTTTTATACTTGGAATATTTTATTTAAAAAAATTCTTATTAATTTTTTACATACCTGTGGGGGAATATCATTTATCCACCAATCAAAAGGGAGGAGAGTATCATGTAAGTTTTTATTTTTATTTTAAAAGGAATATGCTTTTAATGAAATAACACAAACATGACGAGACTACCCTTCCAACATAGTCATAGCCACAAGCACTGAAAAAAAAAAAGGAAAGTAAAAAAAAAAAAAAAACATTCGGTTGCACTAAAGCAGAGATAAAGTAATAGTCGTTGAATATTTGGTCCTTCTAAGGGTGTGCGCAGTTCGGTCGGCTCTGTTTTTTCTCAAATTTGTTACTGAACCAATAGGGATCGGTTTTCTCATAATTAAAATTGATACATACTGATTAGGGTTGGTTTTTCGACCTATAGCGGTGCGGTTCGGTCGGCTTGGTTTAATTGGTTTGGTCAGTTTGAAACATTGAAAATTCTATTTGTTTTCTTTTTTTATAAAATATATATATATATATATATATATATATATATGTTCAACCTATTCAATATTCACATAAAATCTGTTCAATCTCATCAAAAAACAGCAACAAGATCTGTTCAAATTTCACAGAAACTTCATAAAAAAAAATTGTTCAACTTGTTTACAAAAAATCTGTTCAATCTGTTCAAAAAATAGCAACAAAATTTGTTCAATCTGTTCAAACTTCACAGAAACTTCATAAAAAAATATGTTCAACTTGTTCATACAAAATCTGTTCAAAAAAAAAAAAAGCAACAAAATTTGTTCAATCTGTTTAAAAAACAGCAACAAAATTTGTTCAAATTTCACAGAAACTTCATAAAAAATCTGTTCAACCTGTTCACACAAAATCTATTCAATCTGCTTTAAAAACAGCAACAAAATCTATTCAAATTTCATAGAAACTTCAAAAATTTGTTTAACCTGTTCACACATAAAATCTATTCAAAAACCTGTTCAATCTATTCGAAAATCTGTTCAACCTGTTCAATATGTTCAAACCATTCAAATCTATTCACACAAACAATAATGATCCAAATTTCATCATTTCATTCACACAAACAATTTGTGCAAATTTTTTACACAACCAATTGTCCAAATTTCACAGTTTCACACATGACAAACTGTCCAAATTTTTTCATTTCTTTCACCATGCAAAAATGTTTTGAAATTGCCTCAATAAGAGTTCAACTCCCAAAACACTATCATGTAGCATATAATATCATTAGTGTCATTGTGTGTGTCAGTGTCAATAACAATAAGCGTTAATGTATCCACTTAATAACTTATTACAGAACCATTTGTCGTTGTCCACAAATGCCAAAAGAAAGATATACAAATTAAATTAGCATTTAGGCAAAAGAATGCTAATTGCTTGTATCCCCAATGATAATCCCACCTATGAGTACCTAAATAACTACCATTAGTGAAAAGTCCACTACCAATAACATGTACAAATATAATTAGCATATAGGCAAAAGAGTGCTAATTCCTGTAAGTCCTTTGTCCCGTAAGTTTGTGCACTATGCATCATTCTAGAACTCTTACAAAATACTAAACAAAACAAAATAAACACGTGTTAATAACAATAAAATGTTTATGAACAATAAAATATTTATAATTAGCACAAACGAATGATAATAGCAAGTATGCTTACATAATACTAACTACTAACTAACTCCAAGCAAAGAGCAGTACATCACTCAACATCATCTAAGACAACGGTGCTTGGATCCTCCTCCATAGACATTGGGCAAACCAATGCAATTTCTACAATCCCATTCAAGGCAAAATGATTCTTAAGTATTGAGCAAATAAATAAACAATTACTACATACAACAAACAAAATGAACATATATATATTTTTACCAGTGTAAATCTCAAAACCATCCATATCCTCCACATTACCCTTGCACTCCCGAAGCTTTATTGGTCTTTTTTTCTTTGCATCCTTCAACCAATTCTGGGTACAAATAAGGGGTTTCAACCATATTAGGAGATAATGAACTATGGAACGAATCCAAAACATGCCCCCCCCCTCCCCTCCGGTACTAAAAGCAGACTCGGATGCAACTGTAGAGACAGGAATAGCCAACACATTACGGGAAATTTGGGAAATGACTCGATATCTAGAAGAATTCATTTTCCACCACATCAAAATGTCAAATCCTCCACATCAAGGTCCTTAGAAGATTCCAACAAATACCTATCCAACTCAAATTTGCTTTCCACACTATCCTCATCTGCCAAGTGTTGCTTAAACCTATTATTATAGCTTTTAATGCGATCAGACAATAAAGCATTACCAACACTTGGCCTGGAGTTCCTAGACAATGAAGCACCACTACCACTACCACTACCACTACCACTAGAACTTGAAACTCCATTTTGACTCACTCTCTCCATATACAATCTCCTCAATGCATCTCAAAACTTAGAACTAATCGCATCCCCCTTGTCCTTTCCATACCACTCCCTAAACCAAAACTTAACATACTTCAATCTATACCTTGGGTCAAGAACAACAGCAACAAAAAGCATCAAATTGATATTATCTATACTTCCCCAATACTTATCATTTTTTTTTTTCATCTCTACCGCCATACTCCTCAAAAGTGGATCTCCATCAACACTACACAACTGTTGCAATTGATTTTCAATGCTAATTAGCTTATGGAAGTATGTATTAGAAGTGACAAACAAGGACTCAGAAAATCTAAATGTCACCTTATAAAATATGCCAAGAAATTTCACAAAGGTCTTGACATTTTCTCAATCAAGATAGTTAGGAGGACCATTGGGCTTTTTCCCATTTCCATCCGCTTCACAAAAATAAATTTTGTAATGCCTATCCTCCCTTTCCAACCTATGCTCTCACAAATTTCAAAGCACAATCTAACATGAGATAAGTCGAATTCCACCTTGTTGGCACATCAAGGGACAACAAACATTTGGCTTTAATTTTCTTATTTTCAACACATTCTTGAAACTTCTCAAACCTTGCGGGAGAGGCTCTCACATATCGCACTGCATTTCAAACCTTGGCAATTGATTCATGAATGGACTTCAACCCACTTTGCACTTTCAAATTCAAGATATGCACACAACAATGCATATGCATGAACTCACCACCCAATATGCTACCATCTTTTTTTTTTTGTTTTCTTCTTCACATAATCAATTGCCACATTATTAGAACTAGCATTGTCTGCGGTAATTGTAAATAATCGGTCTATACCCCACTTCAACAAACATGATTCAACCGCTCTATCTATGGTGTCCCATTTGTGATTAGCTATAGGGAAAAAGTTCAAGATTTTCTTTTGGTAAGTCCAATCCCCATCAATGAAGTGTGTAGTGACTACCATGTAGTTCAAGTTTTGTATGGATGTCCAAGTATCCGTTGTCACACAAACCCGTTGCCCAACAAAAGTCCTTCTCAAAAATATTCACCTCACTAGAATAAATCTTCATACAAGCCCTTGCAATGGTAGTGCGATGGGGAATAAGAAACCTAGGCTTAACTATTTTCAAAAATTCTTGAAAGCCTTGACACTCCACAAATTTAAAAGGCAATTCATCAATAATGATCATCCTTGCCAACGCCAACCTTATCCTCTCTTCACTATAGTTTGCAACCACTAACACATTTAAACCACTTTCCCCTTCCCTCTTGGCTTGGAAAGACAAAGTTTTTTGCTTATCATCATGGGGAAAATGCCACTTCTTACACACCTTCATGTGTTCCAACATGCCCGAAGTACCATTTTTCTTACCATGGCAATTATATTGATTTTTACAATATTTGCATTCAGACCTAGGCTTCTTGGGATCAAGACTAGCCAACTTAATGAAGTGTTGTCATACTATAGACGAGTCCTTACCACCTTGTTTAGGTGACAGTAGGGGAAGTGATGCACTAAGTCCAATTGGTGTTGCAGGTTCAAGTGGGTTAGGGTTAGGTGGGTTAGGGTTAGCACTACCAGGAGGAGGTGGGTTAGGGTCCCTAGGGGCACCAAATCTAGGTGGAGCATCGACATCCATCTGATAAAAAAATTTCTAACCAACAAGAAAACAAAGTTTCCACAACAATATCAAATTATAATTTTTCCAGCAAATACAATATCAAATAGCTCACTCTTAATCAATAAATGTTACAACCAAATCCAATAATAGCAATAACTAATCAGTTTAGTTACAACAAGGCAACAATAACAGACTAACAATCATTAGTAATACCCCAACAATTCATATCACTAATATTAACAAGGAATTCATTATATTATTCTCAATATAAATATAAAATAAAAGCTAATTTTATATATATAAACTTAAAGCAGTTGTTACTAAGTACTAAAAATTTAAAATCAAAATGTTGAATTTAGAGAGTGATTAGTAATTACCTCTTGGTGAAGGATTGAAAGTGAGAACTCTTTCAATCTCTGTCTCCCTCAAAAATTAAAATACTGAAGAAAAAATAAAGTTTAGTAGTACTTAGTAGACTGTGACACACCGAGTCACTAATTAGCTAGCTCATGCAATGCAACTATGCAAGTAAGTTACTAAAAGAATTAAGTGGGACTAAAATAACAATGTAACACTCCAATGTCCAAACAAGTGCTGAAAAAATGATAAAAAACATGATAAGTATTACTCAGTGATCATCAATTTCGTACATAGTAATAGTATAAACTATAAACTATATGATATTATGATTCAGCACATAAACATAAACAAAATAACCCCCAAAACAACATGATTTCCAAATGCCATTAACAAAGAACAACTAAACAACATGGTATTGCACATAAACAAAATAACGCCTAAAACAAAATGATATTTACTTAGTTTGGACTTTTTGCTGAAAGGTTAGGAAGGAGAAGGGCTTAGCGGCTTACAGGTGGTTTGCCGTGACCGGTAAGCGAGTGCCTGCTGTAGAGGCCAGCCGAGCCGAGTGGCAACAGCGAGACTTTAGAGCTAAGGCGTCACTGCGTCAAGAGAGAGGCGAGAGCGAGAGAGAGAGTTAAGGGTTATGAGAGAGAATAGAATGAATTTATACTATGGTAGAAATCTGAAAACCTAGCATAAAATGACACCTTTTTTTTTTTAATAACACCCAATACGACGATGTTTTATTAAAAAAAATAAAATGAATACCTGTAAAACAATGCCGTATTAAAACTCTCAAAACCATATACAGGTATCGATTCGATTCAGCATGTCTCGGTTTCGGATTTCCTGCTTCGGTGACTGCACCGCACTGGCATCGAAACTCCCTTCGTGCTTCGATTGCCGGCATCGGCTTCATCGGTCGGTTGCAGTGGCAGTGTCGGAAGATTGGCGCCAATTGGTTGGATCGACGCCGGTTGGTTGGATCGACGTCGGACGGTTGGATTGGTACCGGTGATTTTCTGCACACCCCTAGACTCCTTCATTTTTGTTTGACCAGGGGGCATTTTCGTCCTTTCATGAAAGTTCCTGCCTGGTCTGTCTCAGATTCTTAAGGTATTGTTTGTTGGGTGTGGCTTTTATCTAGTGTCTGAAAATGGACATGTGTCATGATCGCAGTGGGTCCAGTGCACTAGAGGCACTGGACAAAAGCTACACCCTTGTTTGTCCATCGAATCTTAAAATCCATGCGCTAAGCGATTAAGAAGGAAAGAAAAACTAACAGACTCTCTCTCTTATCTATATCGTACCGCCAATACATACAATTAATCAGAGCCTTCGATCACGTTTGATCAGGTGGATTATTAGTAATCCTACACCACTGCCGCCTTCACTCGTTTATCTGAGCTTTACAGTACTTTGTTGAAATACTACACTACAATAATGTGGCTTAATAAGAGCATATAAATGCTATGCTTTAGATACTATATATGGGTTTGTTTAATAGATGCTCTTAGACCATTTGTTAATATGCCATTTTAGGAAATTTTTAATATTACTTTCATTGGAAATATAAAAAAC
This sequence comes from Lithocarpus polystachyus, assembly GCA_033629205.1. NCBI lineage: Eukaryota > Viridiplantae > Streptophyta > Magnoliopsida > Fagales > Fagaceae > Lithocarpus > Lithocarpus polystachyus. The sequence continues at coordinate 37,037,147 of CM066165.1, forward strand.
TGTCAAAAAAATTAATTGTTTTTTTTTTTAATTTTCCATAAAAAATTCTAAAAATATTTCATAACCAATGTCCTTAGGGCATCGTTAACTATATATATATATATATATATATATATTTTTTATTTATCTATCTATTTATTTTTCATGTATTTGCAAACTTGAAGACAACTTCACCAAACGCCTTCCCAATAATTAAAATTGTCACCAATCATATGTTTTCATTCATTTCAATTTTGTGGGACCTTTTTTTTTTTTTTTTTGAAAGGGTTCCTTAAGCCTAAGCCCAATACAATCCTGTGGGCCTGTTAAAGGGTTGGAGGAGTTATGAGATATTGAGGGAGGGAATTGAGCTAGGTCCCACTATGGCCAATTAGGTAGTTCTAACGAACCAATATGTGCACAAGTAGGTCCAAGAAATGCAACAATACAGAAATATATTTGCAAGAATCACCCTGGATTGAAGTACAGCCCCCAAGTAATACTACAAATAAGGGGCACTATTTTTCTGGGAACTTGACCTAATAGCTTGTTTGGGAGTTAAAAAAAGAAGGGAGAGTAAAGTAGAGGGAGGGAGAGAATTCAATTACCTTGTTTGGAAGTTTTTTAAGGAATGAGGGGGAGGGATTTGGAGGGGTTTGGAGGGGTTTCAACTACCTCCAACCCCTCATTTTTAATTCCTCCAAATTGGAGAGATTTGGAGGGAGAGTAGAGTAGATAAGTTTTGGCCAAATGAATTTTCTAATTTACCCTTTCTAAATTAACAAAATTACTCTTTCTAAATGGCTAATTTCCCCCTTCCCCCTCCCTAATTTTAAAAACATCCAAACAATGTAGAGGGGAATCATTCCCCTCTACTCTCCTCCCCACTACTCTCCTTCCCTCTACTCCCCTCTACTCTCCTCCCTCTCCTTCCAAACAAGCCATAAGTTCTATACTCTTTCTATTATTGTCAATTTTCTCCCTTGCTCTTTGCTTTTCTTTCTTCTACTGTTTCTTTTTTTCGTACTCTGCTTTTTTCTTGTTCCTCTTCTATGGCCGATTCCTCCCCTTTTATGCTAATCTTGGTTGGCCTAAAATTACTATTTTCTCCCTTCTTGATCTTATTGTTTTCCCTTGGACCAAGGCCTTGTGTTCTTTCTTTCTTATCTTTGTTCTTGTTTTATTTTCCTAGGAACCCATGCCTAAAAGTATTTTGATTGCCTTCCTTTCATGGAAGTTAACTTTCCTGGGCAATCCAAGACTCAACCTAGGTCAACAAAAGGGGTTTCTGCTAAAGACTGGGAGAGGGACATTTCAAAGGTTCCTTTGGGTTGATGGTGACTTCTCATATTGAGTTTCTTTCCTGGAAGTAGTGAAGATGCCCCTCTGAGATGGGTGAGCTTATAAAGCACCCAAGCATCTTTCTTTCTTTGTCATTCTCCTTTTGGCCAAGGTCCTTCAAATTTCTCCCTTATGGTTTGGTTGGTTTTCACCCTAGGTCCCAAGGGTTGGTGGGATCATTTGTCATTTTCAATCATTTTCTTTTTGAGGACTTGGCCTTTCACGGCCCCTTCCCTAGTGAACTCCTTTGTCTTCCTTATTAATTGGGCAGATCTCATTTCAAGGATCTCTTCACTTGCACCCCTCTATAGGGTTGTTTCCACCTTGTTTTCAAGGCCCTTTCTCTTCTATCGTTCATTGTTGGGCTTTGGCCCCATTTTACTTAGTTCCCCTGCCTCTTTTGTAAGAGCATTTTCATGAGCCATGGGCCTTTCATATCCATGCAAGGCCCATGGTCTATTTCCTTGAGCTGGATCTGTTCCTTTAATTATTTAGGCATTAACAAAGTCTATATCAATTGCTTCCAAGGTCCTTAATATAAAAATAATATAACATATAACTTGAAGACGACTTTACCAAGCACCTTCCCAATAATTAATTTTGTTACTAATCATATGTTTTCATTCATTTTCTAATCAGTAATTTAAAGTTTATATTAATTGCTTCCAAGGTCCTTAGTATAAAAATAGTACATCATATGACATGGAACAGATGTACTTCATTGCCATTGGTAGATGATTATATTAAATAGTTAAATATTGAACAAAGTTTGGCTCCAATCCGTCATAATGCACATGAGCAACACATCATATTTCTAGTAGGAGTCGAAGTCTAGTAGAGGTTGATGCTTAAGACTCCAAACATATATGAAGCTAAGTTTTTTTCTTAAATATTAATATAAATGTTAATTAGCTTCTATTTTTTAAGTTTTAGAAGAGTCACACACACACACACATATATGATGTTTGTTGCACGATATGCACTTTATTATCGAGTTCAAATCTTCTATCTCATTTTTCTTGCTCTACTCTATATTTACAAATAAATACTTGACACATATACATATATTTAATTAAATTCTTTTTTTTTCTTATTTTAGATACCTAAAATAAATATATATAAAAAACCAACATATCCCCAGACCGCCGTTAACCCCTCTCTCAATTCTGTGTGAACACTCTCGTTAGTCTGCCTTAAAAAGAACCCCACCTCACAGTTTCCTCCAGATCTACGACTTCGTCTACCAAACCAAGCCAAATTGCTTTGTTGATTTGAATTGAAAGTTTGAAAGCACAAACTTCTAGGCTTGCAATTTGTTGTGATTCAAAATATAAGAAGGAAAAAGGATAATTTTCGGTGCCTCGATAATTGAAGAGGAAAGCTATGGAATAGTTAGAGCATTCACAGCAGCTCATTTATATTTCTCTCATCTAAAAGTTACTTTATCTATAATTTTAGCTATTACCTCTTCACACTCCACAGCAGAACATCTATATTTTTAGCTATTTGATTAAAATAATACAAAAAACTCATTACAATAATAATAAAAAATTTTACAGCAACTTTAGCACAGCTATCACCACCACCACAGCACAGCCATCACCACCACCACAGCAAACTCCAGCACAACTATCACCACCACCACAGCACAACCATCACCAGTTCACAGCTAAAAAAAAAAAAAAAAAACCAAAGAAACCCATGAGATCGGCGATGAGGGAGAGATGGAGGACGGCGAGGTGGGACGGCGATGGAGGACGGCGAGTGGGACGACGGCGGATAGCGAACCGCGAACCCAGATCGGCGACGATGGTGTGGGACGGCGACTCAGCGGCGACGTGGGCTGGCGTAGGATGGTGAATCGCGAACTGCGACCCAGATCGACGACGATGGCGTGGGACGGCGACTTAGCGGCGACGTGGGCTGGCGTAGGACGGTGACATTGAACAGATCGGCGAAGCAGAGAGTGGGTGAAGGAGAGAAAAAAAAATGTGAAGGAAGAAGGAAGAAGCAGAGAAGCCGAAGAGAGAGAGAGACCCGCGAAGCAGAGAGTGGGTGATGGAGAGAAAAAAAAAATGTGAAGGAAGAAGGAAGAAGCAGAGAAGCCGGAGAGAGAGAGAGACCGGCGAAGCAAAGAGTGGGTGATGGAGAGAAAAAAAAATGTGAAGGAAGAAGGAAGAAGCAGAGAAGCCGAAGAGAGAGAGAGACCCGCGAAGCAGAGAGTGGGTGATGGAGAGAAAAAAAAAATGTGAAGGAAGAAGGAAGAAGCAGAGAAGCCGGAGAGAGAGAAAGACCGGCGAAGCAAAGAGTGGGTGATGGAGAGAAAAAAAAAATGTGAAGGAAGAAGGAAGAAGCAGAGAAGCCAGAGAGAGAGAGAGAGAGAGAGAGAGAGAGAGAGAGAAAAAAAGAAGAAAGAAATATTTTTTAAATAAAGTAGGAGAGAGGAAGTAATAAAATAATTTTTTTATTTTTAGATGTGATGAACAGTGCACATCTATTTATAGATGTGCACTGTTCACGTGGAGCTAAAATTTAAGGTTTTAGCTCCACTGCTGCAGCCATTTTTTTGTGCTAAATATCAATAATTTTAGCAATATGACTATTTAGCACCACTGCTGTGAGTGCTCTTACAAATAAAATTCTTCTTCTTCTTCTTCTTTTTCTTTTTTTTTTTTTTTTTTTTTTTGCGTTTGCTAAACATAAAGGTGGATATTCTATTAAAAAAATAGGATTTAATATTTGGGTTTGCTAAGCAGAAATGCAATTTTTTGAAAATAAAGGTGGTGGTGGCCTAGATTGGCAACATTGATGGCACCAGCAATCTCTGCCTATGGTGACCGATGGTGGTGAGAATGTGTTGGGCTTTTTATTTAATTTATTTATTTTAGGTATCTTAAAAGAGAAAAGCAAAAATCTGGAATTTAATTAAACAAGTGGACACGTGTCAAGTTTTTATTTGTAAAGTATAGAATTGAGCAAAAAAAGTGGGATAGAAGATTTGGACTCTTTATATCAAGCTCAAACACCAATTAATTTTTGGTGTAAAAGGAATATTTAAATCAAATTATGTTATGTATATATCATATACTATATAATAAAAGTTGGGCTTAGACATCATGGTTGCGCCATGTAGCTTCACCAAATTGCAGAATTTTTTTTAGATTTATAAATTTAAAAAATATATATAATTTTTCTTATTCTATAATCTCTAAGTTGATAAAAATCTTAATTTGATTACAATCCAAATTCTTCATCTAATTCTTATTTTTTTAAGTGTATTGTATTATTAAAAAAAAAAAATTATTTTCTTTTCTTTTTTTTTTTCTTTTAATTACTACACTACACATTCTAATGCATCTTTAATTGCAAAATTTTGTTTTAGATTTTTAGATTTTTTTTAAAATATATATATATATATAATTTTTCTTCTCCTATAATTTCTAAGTTGATAAAAATTTTAATTTAATAATCCAAATTCCTCATCTAATCCATATAATTCTTATTTAATTTTAATTTAATTACAATCCAAATTCTTCATCTAATCCATTTAACAAACAAGTTTAAGTTTAAGTAAGACTTTTATTCTATTTGTTCTTATCGACTTATTTGGATAAAGTAACAATAAGTATTGTATCAATTTTTTTATAAAGTAACAAATTTACTTATAGCCTAATTTAAAGGTTAATTGTTGTTTTGTCCCCTCAACTAAAAGTTTCTCTTGTTGCTTCAGTTAGGGTTACGCCTTTCCCAACCGCCTGTAGAATTGTGTCCCTTGCCTAGTCTAGGTTTCATTCCCTTCAGCCTCTAGTTCGGTCTGATAGGACAGTGGTGTTTGGTGTGGTGTAGCTTGTTGATTTTTTTCTTTCATCTGTCGGTGTTTTGGCTGGTTTGGATGATCTGTGGTCTTGGTTCTCTCTCACTGAAGAAGAGGAAGGAAGGGCGGAAGTTCCACAACAGGAGGCTGACGTGATTCATAAGCTTGCTGGTAGATTCTTTACAAAGAGCGTGGTGAATGTGGATGCTACTACGCAAACTTTCAAACCTCTATGGAAGCCTATCGGTGAATTAAAGATTAGAGATGTGGGGGAAAATATTTTGTTGTTTGAATTTGAGGACGCCCTAGATCTTGAACGCGTGCATGAGTTTGAACCTTGGTCTTACGATAAAAACTTTATGGCATTCCAACGAGTTGAGGATGTGGAATTGGTTCCCTATCTGAATTATTCTCATGCTACTTTCTGGGTGATACTTCATAATGTACCCGAAAAGAGTTTAACGTGCGAAACGGGGGAGTTGATTAGGAAGTTGATCAGTGTGGTGGTGAAGGTTGCTAATCCAGAGGACGACGGTACTGGGGGTGAGTTTTTGTGAGTCAGAGTTACATTAGATATATCAAAACCCCTACCACATTGCTCCACGCTTAAGTCAGAAGGGAGACGACTGGGGTGGGTAGGTATCAAGTATGAATGCCTACCTAATTTTTGTTATTGGTGTGGTCACCTTACTCATTGTGAGCGAGGCTACAAAAAATGGCTTCGGGGTAAGAAGAATTTGCGAAAAGATGACTAGCAATATGGGAGTGGCTGCGGACAGATCCAACATGATATACTTGGAAGATGGTGGCTGTGATCTCAGGTGCTTCACGCACACAGGCTCCATAGTGGCGGAAAAATAAGAATTATAGGGGTTCGCAGAACACACAATCTGGTAACAGTGGTTCGAGTTCAAACAGAGATGAATCTAAAGAGGATAATGATTCTGCAATGGATGCAAAAAACTCAATGGGTGATTCCACGGCTTCCAAGCGAACCTCACTCATGGTTGATCTACAGGTGTGTGGTCGGCCTTTTTGTAATGTTAGGCTGGGCTGTCTCGTGCCGTACTGGGCCCAAGTGTTATGGATTAGGGAGTTGGGACCGGTCTAATTGTAACTCACCTTGGTTCGGTTTGTGCACAAACTATGCCCAGTTTGCCAAGACTTTGGTCACATGCCCATGACAGGTGAAGTTGCTATAGGAAAGTTACGACAGACAGATATAATAAAGATAACAAAAGAAACATGTTTGCCACTAAGACAGAAATGAATAAAAGGCAGCAACAAGAAATGCCTTGTTCATAAAGTAGTAGAAATAAATGGGAAAGAAATAGTATTGATTTTATTGAATCAAAGAGGGAGATGTCAGTCTGCCATGCCAAGTTATGTCACACTGCCATGCCAAGTTATGTCACAGGGCCGAAGCCAAGAAGGAAACCATTTCCTCAATGCGAATAATCTCCCCAAGAAGAAATTAATTGCTTTGTAGGAGTGGCCTAAATGACTTGTGCCCAGAAAAATCTTTTGCTTTTGACAAAGAGCGTGGGCTTTTGAGGGAGAGAGGGGATCAACCTATTGATGCATGCCTGCCGTTCTATTCTTTCTATTTTCTTTCGTTATTTCTAATTATTTTCTTTTTCTCTCTTCTTTTCTTAATGTTTGCTTATTTGCTGCAATTCTCTTCTAGAGATTACTATAACTGTGTTCCTCTCCCCTTTACATGACAAGGGTCTTTTATATAATGCCTGCCGTGACCGGATTTTACTATTTTAACCTTTAACTACCTTTGTCTGGTCTGGGTGTCCTTGTCGACCACCTATTGGTTTGTCAGTCGCCTAGCCACCACCACTTACCAATGCTGGCTGTACCACCAGACAAAAAAGACTATTTTGTTTGTTTGTTTGTCGTGGCACTCTTACCTGCTACGGTGTGGGTGCTTTCTCTCTTTCTATCCCTCATAGCATGCACCTAATGGTTCCAACTCATCCTTGCTTCTTTTGGGTGGTATGTTATCCCAGCAAGACATTTTTCCCAAAAAAGCCCGAGCAGGAACCCCAGAATAGGTTTTTCCCTCCCCCCACCGCTAGACCATGCTCTCTTACCTCTAACTCATGACCTCACCACTTCCTGTATTGGCTGGGTACAGGTTAGTGATGTCTGGGCCTTACACATGCTTCACCTTTGTGTATGTCCAAAATCTGCTTGTTGCTAATGCATTCATTGTGGTTTGGAGGCTCATTTGCACATTCTGCCGTCCATCCTTGACTTCTTATGGCGTGAGCTGTTTTCTAATTTTCCCTTCTTTTATGGCTTGCTCCCCTTAGGGGCTGGGCTTTGTTTGATTGTGGGCTTTTCCTCCTTCAGCCTATTATTTTGCTCTTTTCTGCAGTCTTTGCATTTCCTACCGTACCGCTCTGCTATTCCTACTATGATGTTATTTGACCCAAGTCTGCTAGGCCTCTTTGGGCTTGCTGCTTATTCTTCTCTCAATGACTCAGTATGGTCATTAGGTTTTTTGATTACATTGCTTGCGGGCTCCTGTGTCCCATTCCTTTCCTTTTGGGCATCCTTGGCCAATTTACTTTCCTTGGGCATCCTCGGCCCTTTCTAATTCTGTGTTCTCATGGGCTTTTACTAACTCCTTTGGGCTTCCCTGACCCAATTACTTTATCCTTCATCCTTGGGGCTCATGGACTTTCCATCAACCCCTTACTTTCTTTACTTGTATTACTTCGGGCCTGTTGTGGCCCATTTTCACTTTTCTACATCACATACTGCCCATGAGTTTGCTACTTCTCTCTTTTCGGGTTCCTCTAGGCCCATTTGCTTCCTCAAGGCCCGTTTATTTATTTTATGGCCTTATGATCCATTATTCATGCCGCTTAGACTTAATGGCTTTTCTATCCAATTACTAACTCACTTTCGCCCATGTTGCTGGGCTTTTTCCTTCTATTGGGTTTCCCAAAATGAGCATTAACAAGGTGTCCCATGATGCCAAAAGAGATTTTGTTAGGGATCTGAATACCAATAGGAAGATGGTGTATCATTTTGTCCAACTAGAGGAGGTGGTGGAAAGGCTTTCAATCAGTGATAAGGTGCAGGACAACGATATAGTTGATTTGGGTATATTTAATTCCAAACTGACAGACTTAGATGCTCAGAAGTATAGTTCTATTCCATTGCAGGATTGCACTAATTTGATGACTTTCACTGTCCCCGTGGCCTCTGCTGGTTCCACCAAAAAATGGATGAAACGTGCCCAAGCTGCTAGGTAGCCTTCCATGAATGCAACCCCTATGTCCATCGATAGGCGCCATGCTATTAAGATGATTGATCAACTGGGAGGTACAAAAAATTGTTTAGAATTTTATGGCTCATATGATAGAGAAAACTTTCAGGTGGTTGCTAGGGTCTAGCACCACTGATCCATATAAGCTACCTTAGCTGAAACTATCGTGGGCTTGGGAACCCACAGACAGAGGATGAACTCATTGCGTTAATTCATAACAAAGATCCCAAGTTGGTTTTTTTGGTGGAAACTAAGGTTGAAAAAGTTGTCTTGGAAAGAGTGGGGAGGAAGACACAGTTTTTTAATCTTTTCGTTATTCCACGCCATAATTTAAGGGGAGGCTTAGCTTTACTTTGGCCATTAGATATGAGTGTGGATGTACAGTCTTATTCTAATAACCATATTGATGTTATTGTTGACCATGGTGTTGATGACGCCTGGCGGTTTACGGGTTTTCATAGGGACCCTGAAACCGCTAGCCGGATGTGTCTTCCTCCCCACTCTTTCCTTGGGTGTGTATTGGTGATTTTAACGAGATTTTGTTTGTAGATGAGAAACAAGGGTGGTTGCCTAGACCGGAGAGACAAATGCAAAGGTTTAGGGCGGCTTTAGATTATTGCAGATTGAAGGACATGGGGTTCAATAGTTTCCATTTAAACGGTGTAATAGATGACCCGGTGATCAGAATGTGTGGATTTGTTTAGATAGAGGTGTCGCTTCAGTTGACTGGATGTTAAGATTCCCTGCTGCCCGTATTCATCACCTAGATGCCTTCCACTCCGATCACAAGCCATTGCTTCTTTGTGGAGATTCTGAATTCAAACAATTTTATAAAAAAGGGCGACCCTTCCGGTTTGAGGCAACGTGGTTAAAGGATAATTTTTGTGAGAAGGTGATACGCAAGTCGTGGGTTGAGGGACAACAAGCAGAGATGACTTAGGAGTTTAATAGGAAGATTTTTGCATGTCAGGAAAATCTTAAAACTTGGAACAAGCACTCATTTGGCCACGTTCGTAATACACTTAAGAAAAAATTGGGAGTTGAAGTCAGCCGACGAAGGTGGTGGGTACTTAACGAATCCAGCTCGGGTTCACCATCTGAGGGAGGAAGTCCGAAAGCAGCAATCTAAAGAGGAGTGTATGTGGAAGTAGTAGTCTAGAAGTTCTTGGCTCAAAGAATGAGATAAAAAATACTAAGTACTTTCACTGCAAAGCTAATCAAAGGAATCTTCGAAATCTAATTTTAGGTCTAGAGGATGAAGCCGGTTCTTAGGTGGAGAATGAGACTAAAATGAGCTATGTGGTGGAGAGGTATTTTCAGGATATATTCACTAATTCTAATCCATCAGGTTTCGGCAATATCTTAGGTGGCATCCAACATAATATGGTTGATGATCTTAATCCTAACATGGGTGGAGATTTCCTAGCTATTGAGGTCCTGCAAGCCCTTAGTCAAATGGCTCCGCTTATAGCACCAGGGTTTGATGGTATGTCTCCAGTTTTTTATAAATCATTCTGGCATATTGTGGGAGAGGATGTCACTGCTGTGGTTCTTCGAGCTTTAAACTCAAGTATTGTTCCAGAATCCACTAACACCACTTTTATCTCTCTCATTCCTAAAATGAAAAATCCAAACAAAGTTTCGGATTTTAGGCCTATCAGTTTGTGTAACATGACTTATAAATTAATTGCGAAAGTGATAGCTAATCGATTGAAAAAGTTTTTGACCAAATCTATTCTAGATTCACAAAGCGCTTTCCTTTCGGGAAGACTTATTACTGATAACATCCTGGTGGAATTTGAAACTCTCCACTACCTCAAAAGGAAGACACAAGAAAGGATGGGGTATGTGGCTCTTAAATTGGATATGAGCAAAGCATATGATCGGGTTGAATGAGAATTTCTGAAGAGAATAATGACCCATCTTGGGCTTGAGGAGAGAATGGTAAGACTTATTATGTCATGTTTGAGATCTGTGTCTTACTCTATTTTGCTTAATGGTCAACCAATAGGTAACATCAAGCCATCTAAGGGTCTTCGTCAAGGTGATCCATTATCTTTGTACTTGTTTCTGATGTGTGCAATGGGTTTACAAAGTTTATTGCAACAAGTTGAGGTGAATGGGTAAATTAGTGGGGTTGCTATTTGCAGAAATGGTCTACGGATTTCCCATCTATATTTTGCAGATGATAGTGTATTATTTTGTCGTGCAACAGAAGCAAAATGTCAGAAGATCCTAGAGATTTTGGCCATCTATGAGAGAGGTTCAGGCCAAAAAATAAATAGGAAAAAGACCAATATTTTCTTTAGCTCAAATACATCTCAACCACTCCAATCCCGAATCCAACAGCTACTAGGTGTCCCAGCAATTCGTCAGTATGAAAAATACTTGGGGTTACCAGCTTTGGTGGGCAGAGCTAAGAAACAAAGCTTCATCTATTTGAAGGAAAGGGTGTGGAAGAAGTTGCAAGGATGGAAAGAGAAGTTACTTTCTCAAGTGGGTAGGGAAGTCCTTATCAAATCTATCATCCAAGCCATTTTGATGTACACCATAAGTTGTTTTAAACTTCCCAAAGGTCTAATTAAAGAATTGGAAATGTTGATCCACAAGTTTTGGTAGGGGTATAATGGAGACTCGAGGAAAGTGCATTAGGTCAATAGGGAGAGGTTTTGCGAGGCTAAAGAAGTGGGCGGGTTAGGTTTTAAAAAAATTGAAAAATTCAATGAAGCCCTTTTAGTTAAACAAGTTTGGAGAATGATCAACAATTTAGATTCATTGCGCTATAGAGTTTTTAAGGCGAGATTTTTCCCTAAATGCTCCATTCTTGAGGCAAAGATTTAGTCATCGGGTCTTATGCTTGGAAGAGCATAATTAGTGCTAGAGATGTTATCTGAAGAGGAATGGTTTGGCGAGTGGGTGATGGACAGTTGATCCGAATAAAGGAGGACCGAAGGCTCCCTGTGAGAACTAGTAGTGCTATTATTTCTCCCTTACCCTCTGTTCTAGCCGAGACTAAGGTGAGTGAATTAATTGATTCGGATTTGATTACATGGAAAATAGAGAGAGTTAAGCAGATTTTCCTCCCCTATAAAGCATCTATGAATTTGGGAATTCCTCATAGCTTGAGGAAACCCCTTGAGCGAGTGGTTTGGGCTCATACTCCATCTAGTGAATTTTCAACCAACAGTGCTTATAAGCTTGTGGTTGCTTCGGCCTCAGTCAACAATGCAAGAAGTTCTTCCAAGGTTGCTCAAAAACACTTTTGGAAGGGGATATGGCAGCTGCGTGTACCCAACAAGATTAAACATTTCATTTGGAAGGCCTGCAATAATGCCTTGCCAACAAAAAGTAATCTCTTCCGAAGACAAATTACTACCTCTGACACTTGTGAGCTATGCAATGGTGCGCCTAAGGATGTCTTGCATGCGGCTTGGAGCTGCAAAGAATTGGAGGTTGTATGGAGTCCAATATATTAGGCTCAACAAGCATCGGTTCTCTCCCCCCCCCCCCCCTCCTCTAAATTTTTGTGATTTACTTAACCATTTTCTACAGGTATAAGATGATTTTCGAAAGGAATTTTTTGCGATTGCTGCTTGGATTTTGTGGAATAGACGGAATTCCCTCCATTTTGGGCGTGTTGTTCAACCTCTATCCCATATCTGCTCCTTGGCGGGCAACATGTTGCAGGAATTTCTGGCAGCTAAAGAAGAAAATCCAAAGGAAGCTCGAACTGCTATTCTTCCTCACTGGTGGTCTCCAGACGCAGACATGATCAACATAAACTTTGATGCAACAGTCTTCAAGGCGACGAACACAGCTAGGATTGGAGTTATTGCTCAGAACTGGTGTGGTGAGGCAATCGGAGCTGTTGCTATGCCTATTCCTCTATCCACCTCGGTTGCTGATTTGGAAGCTCTGGGATTGGAGTTATTGCTCGGAACTGGTATGGTGAGGCAGTCGGAGTTGTTGCTATGCCTATTCCTCTATCCACCTTAGTTGCTGATTTGGAAGCTCTAGCATGTCGCAGGGCAGTTCTGTTTGCTGTTGAATTGAGACTTCACAGAGTCATTTTTTAAGGAGACTTGGCTTTGGTAATGATAGAAATACTGAATAATTGTATTATATTTCTCAGTTAGGAATATACATGAGTGTGCCTTTATATAGGAGGCATATGAGTGCAGTACAAGTAGGAGACAAGATGTGTGCTGTACAAGTAATCTAGTGAGCTCTATAAGTAAACTAGTTGGGCCTAAAGCCCACAACATTATACACGTTAATAGCCCCCCTTAAACTCAAGGTGGATGTGAGACCAGCTTGAGGTTGTCAACTAAATCACGAAGGCGTCCTTTAGGATGTGACTTGGTGAAGATATCTGCAAGTTGATCTTTGGAGGGGACAGAGAAGAGCTGGAGAGCACCATGGACAAGATGAAAACGGATAAAATGACAATCAATCTCGATGTGTTTAGTCCGTTCATGGAAGACATCATTGTGAGCAATATGAATGGCACTCTGGTTGTCACAATAAAGAGGAGTAGCAGAGGATGTGGACACACCTAAGTCCTTAAGAAGCCATCGTAGCCAAAGGAGCTCAGATGTGGTATCAGCAAGGGCACGATATTCTGCTTCAGTACTGGAGCGGGCCACATGAGTTTGTTTCTTGCTTCGCCAAGAAATCAGAGAAGAACCAAGAAGAAAGCAATAACCAGTGGTGGACCTGCGATCAGTGGGATCTCCTATCCAATCAGCATCAGAAAATGCACGGAAAATAAGAGGAGACTGAGCAGAGTAGAAAAGTCCATAAAAGAGAGTGCCCTTTAGGTATCGAAGAATGCGCAGAACAGCAGCATAGTGAGTCGATCGTGGAGCAGACAGATACTGGCTCACCTGGTGAACAGCATAGGAAATGTCTGGACGAGTGACGGTAAGATAAACTAGGCTGCCAACCAAGCGTCTGTAAAGAGAGGGATTAGGCAATGGTTTCCCTCCTGAGGGAGTCAGATGCGCATTAAGCTTAACTAGAGTGTCAACAGTCTTGCTATCAGTGAGTCCAGCTCGAGACAAGAGTTCAAAGGCATACTTAGCTTGAGTAATATAAAGTCCATCTGTAGAATGAGTGATTTCAAGACCTAAGAAGTAGCTGAGATGTCCAAGATCTTTCATCTCAAATTGCTGACTAAGAAAATCCTTGAGTTCTTGAATGCCACTGAGGTCATCACTAGTTATGATCATATCATCCACATACAGGAGAAGTAAAATAGTGCATTTGTTAGTGCAACGAAGAAATAAGGCAGAATCATAATGACTGGTCATGTAACCCAAGCGAGATATGGTAGAGCTGAATTTGGCAAACCAAGCTCGTGGAGCTTGTTTAAGGCCATAAAGTGCACGTCGAAGGTGACAAACCTTATTTGATTCAACAAAGAGACCAGGAAGAGGTTGCATATAAACTTCTTCACTTAAATCCCCATTAAGGAATGCATTTTTAACATCCATCTGGAAAATGTCCCATTTACTGGCAGCAGCAACAGCTAAAAGGGCACGAACAGATGAGATACGTGCAACCGGAGCAAAGGTCTCTTCAAATCAATCCCATACTCCTGTCTAAAGCCTTTTGCAACAAGACGAGTTTTGTAGCGCTCAATGGACCCATCAGAGCGAGTCTTAATCTTGTAGATCCATTTACAACCAATCATAGATTTCTTAGGGAGGAGAGTCACCAAATCCCAAGTATGGTTTTTAGATAATGCATCAAGTTCCTCTTTCATTACAATCTACCATAAAGGGTCAGTGGAAGCCTCACGATAGGTGTAAGGCTCGTGCAGTGTAGCAAGGGCAGTGTAACAATGATAGTCAAGTAAATGTGCAGGAATGGATCTTACCCAAGTTGAGTGACGAGGTGGAATATCTTATGCAAGATCTTCAGGGGGAGCAGGAGCAGGGGACCCAAGCTCAAGGTTGGGGTTGGGTTGCTCGTCTTCAACCTGTTCATCTTCCACCTGTTCATTAAAGGGTGAACTAGGAAAGGGATCAATGATATCTGGTGGTGGTTGGACAGAGAAGTCTATATAAGAATTAGGAGCAACTACAGGAGGATCAGGAGCAGCTATAGAAGGAATACGTGCCTCATCTGGAAAAAGATCTAAGACAGAGGAGGAAGATAGGGAGGCACGGAAGTGAGAGAGCTCGACAAAGAGGCGATGTTCCCAAAAGACAACATTGCGGGAGATACGAAGACGATGAGAAACAGGGTCATAACACCATACCCCTTTTGAGTTTCGCCATAGCCAAGAAAACAACAAAGTCTTAACCGAGGTTCAAGTTTGTTATGCTCATGTGACTGAAGAAGAACGAAACAGGCAGAACCGAAGGAGCGAAGGTGATGATAATCTAGAGATGACCTAAAAAGGCGCTTATATGGAGTTTGATTTTGGATGACAGGACTGGGAATGCGATTAATAGCATGAAGTGCAGCTTCGCCCCAAAAAGGAGCAGGAACTTTGGCAGAGAGAAGAGGAGCAATAACAGTGTCAAGAATATGACGAAGTTTTCGTTCGGCTCTACCATTTTGCTGAAAGGTACTTAGACAAGTTAGTTGATGAGCAGTGCCATAGGAATGCAAAACAGCTTGGAAAGCATATTGAGTGTACTCAAGAGCATTATCAGATCGAAAAATTTTGATACGTTTGGAAAATTGAGTTTCAACCATTTTTGCAAAATTAGAATATACTTGCAATAATTCAGAACGATGTTTCATATGAAAAATTCAGCTATAACAGGAATAATCATCAACAAAGACAACAAAATATCGAGATCCACCAATACTAGGAACAGAGGAAGGTCCCTAAACATCAGAATGAATTAGGTCAAAGATATCAGTGGACACTGATTCACTAGTATTGAAAGGCAAAGCTGGTTGTTTTCCTAATTAACATGAAACACAATCAAAATTTTCTGTGGATACTGAGCCTAACAAACCTCTAGAAGCCAAGTGTTGTACCCGAGAGAAAGATGCGTGACCGAGTCGGACATGCCAAAGTGCAAGGGAAGGAATAAAAGAAACTGCAGTGGCTGCAGCAACAGAAATAGGAGCAACAAGTGGAAGACGAAGGTTGTCCACGGGAAACATACGTCCAACTTTGGGACCGGTCCCAAGCTCCTGTCCCGTCCTCGAATCCTGTATAATACACCCAGAATAATCAAAGATAATGCGATAACTCAACTCAGCTAATTGTCCCACAGAAAATAAATTGTAAGAAAGGTCAGGAACATTAAAGACCCCAGGAACTGAGAGGTTAGAGGTCGAAATAGAACCTATATTATGACCAGCCATTGTGGAACCATTTGCTGTGCGAATATTAAGAGGGTGTGGTGCAGATTGAAGTTCAGAGAATAAGGACGAGTGAGGTGTCATGTGATTGCAACAAGCAGAATCCATAAGCCAAGAGGAAGGAGACATACCAGATAAAGCTGAGAGAGAAGAGGAATAAGATGCATTACCAATCATACGAATGACATTTGTGATGATGTTTATAAGGTCATCTTTGGAAATGGTGAAAGTGGATCCAGAAGACTAAGACTGTGCAGTGACGAGAGCTATTGGTTGGACACTCTCAGTGTTAGCAGCAGAATTTGAAATAGCTGATTTGTTGCGGTGATAGCAAGTCTCAATATTGTGGCCAAGATGTTTGCGAAAATTGCAAAAACGTTTGCTGGATTGCTGGCGACGATTATTGCAACAAGAAGAAGACCTATCCTTATTCTTCATTTAGAAGTCAAATATGCAAAAATGGACTGCAGAAATGAAATTTACTCAAAAAACTGGGTAAGGAGCACCTGGACTGCAAAAAGTCAACTCTGGCCAAAAGTCAACAGTCAAACTGGTCAAAGTTAAAGTCAAAGTCAAGGTCAAGGTCAACCATCAACAGAGAAGGTTAACGATGACGTCAGCAGATGATGTCAGCGGATGATGTGGCGCTAACATAAGCAGATGATGTCAGCTAGTAACCCAGTGGCGCATGAGCGTGTGGATGAACTTCGCCGAAGCTTTGGGCGGCACGTGAGGGCGCGTGGATTGTCTGATGAGGCCGGTTCTTTTTCGAAGATGCAGATCGGAGGAAGACGATTCTGATGGTGTCGGCGGCAACAAGATCGGAGCAACCCTGGTGGCGCATGAGGCGCGTGGAAGTGCTTGGTAGAAACTTTGACCGGCGCGTGGCAGCGTGTGCATGGTCGGATATGGATGTTTCTAGCGGAGATGTGTAGAGTGAATGAAAATCTACACGGTGATATATCTTATGTTCTAATCGGAGGTCACAGGAGGCAGATCCGATGATGGCAGTGGTTTTGGCAGCGGAGGAGGAGCTTCTGGCGATGGAAATTGAACCCTGAGGGTTTACTGACGATAGAAGCTGAGGCAGCGGAAAATACCAACAAAACAAGACTGCAAGACACAAGAAAATTAGAGCAGTGGCTCTGATACCATGATAGAAATACTGAATAATTGTATTGTATTTCTCAGTTAGGAATATACATGAATGTGCCTTTATATAGGAGGCATATGAGTGCAGTACAAGTAGGAGACAAGATGTGTGCTGTACAAGTAATCTAGTGAGCTCTACAAGTAAACTAGTTGGGCCTTAAGCCCACAACATTATACACGTTAACAGTAATTAACGCTATCTCACAAGGGAGTCCAACATTGTCTTCATATGTTGAAATCGTTGAGGATATTCGTGGTTTATTGTCAGGTTTTCAAACTTCGGATGTTATGCATATGCATCGCTCTTGTAATATACTAATATGGTAGCTGACGCTTTAGCTAAAAAAGCAAAGAACCTTTTAGGGCCTCAGGTTTGGTTGGATGTTTTGCCTAAGGATATTGCCCAGTTAATTGGTTTTGATGTTCACTAAGTTTATTTATGTAGTTTCTTCCCAGGCCTTGGGTCTGGTTTCTCAAAAAAAAAAAAAAAAATTGTTGTTGTTGTTGTTGTTGTTGTTTTTTTATTTTTTTTGGTAGATAAAGTATCAAATGATAGCTAATATTTATTAACATTAACGTAAACTTAATTAAAAAAAGTCTTATATATATATATATATATATAATAATAGGTGAAGCAGAGAGAAATTCAAATAGAATTTCAAATTAGAGTTTCAATTTTGTGCCATATATCTAGATTTAGATTCTCAATTTTGCACCACTTGTCCTAACCAAAACTCAAAAAAAAAAAAATCTAATTAGATTATAAATTGAACTCTAATTTTGTGTCATGTATCTTATCTAAATTTTTTAATTTTTGTGCCCAAATAAATGATGTATTAATATTTAACGCGAAAGCCAAGAAAACTATAATGATAATGCTCATTGGCCTAAGTAAGAACATCTCACATGCACACTTTTATGGATGAACATCTCACTTGCCCACTATTAGAACCAAGGAGTCCAAGGAGAAAGATTATAAAAGTAAAATATCATCTCCTCCTAATGCCATATCGTCATCCTATGTCTTCTCCTTCTCTCTCAACTTCTACCAACTAGATCCACACACTACTTTCTCCTTCTCCTTTCAGATTTCTAAGAATAAAGCCGGGTTTAAACACAATGTTCAATCCCACTCTGCCTTGCTTCACATTCTCATACATTACTGCTTCATTGGCACCTCCAAGAAGATTCCAAGCTCAATATGGAAACTAAATCTATCAAGATGAACATCTTATCATCACAATTGTTAATATTTCTGTGCGTGAGCACAGACTACATACTAGTTTAGATAATGTCAAAACAAAACAAAAAAATTAGGATAAAGTAACCCCAAAAAAAAACTAATATATATATATATATATATTAAATAATGACAAATTTTGCAAAAAAAATAAATGACAAATTCAAATCCATGCAAGTTTGAAGAAAAACATGCAAATTTTGTTTCATGATATTGACAAAAAATAATATACAAAAAAAGAATAAATCATCTTATGAATTCTGAAAACAAATATATTTATTACACTCTTTTAATAAATTATTATTTATATATATATATATATATGCATTTCATAATACCTTATTTTCACACCATATGAATTTATTATATAATTTAAAAGTAAAATATTTATTTATTTTTATTATCTATTATATTATCTAATATTATTAAGTAAATTAATAAAAAAAATATTTACATATGAATTTTGATTAAGTCATACATTGCGCAGGTATAATACTAGTATGTGCATGTGTATATATACATATATATATATATATATATATATATATAAAATGTATCCCACATTTTTACACACCAGCATTATTAAAAAAACTAGTCTTATCACACGTGTTTCGTGTGTGCATTGAGGTTTTTTTTTTTTCTTAGTGTCATAATTTTTCATTCATTTCAATTAGAGCTTTAAACGTTTTCTTATTAATATTATGCATTTAGA
The DNA here is from genome assembly GCA_033629205.1 of Lithocarpus polystachyus. Classification (NCBI taxonomy): domain Eukaryota; kingdom Viridiplantae; phylum Streptophyta; class Magnoliopsida; order Fagales; family Fagaceae; genus Lithocarpus; species Lithocarpus polystachyus. The sequence goes on from CM066165.1 coordinate 37,056,003, forward strand.
ACTGCTAATACAACCAGGAGTATCATGAGTCTTTTTTTTTTTTTTTTTTTTTTGAGAAACAAACACACAAACAAGGAAGAGGGAAAAGGGTTCTAACGGCATATCACAACTCTACTCAAAAGCCATAGCGAGCTTCATGAGTCTTAGTGGTCCTATTTTGTAGCAAAAAAAAAAACCTGTTTTTATTTTTTATATATAATTTTTATTTTTAAAATCTAATTTATAAGTAGATAAATAATTTGAAAATCAACAAAAGAATAATTTAGGTCATGTTTTAGTGGGAGTTAGAGTTGTATTTTTACTTTATTGTCTTTTAGATTTGTTTCTACTTAAACGTATGAGTGTGATTTCTCATTTAAAAAAAAAAAAAAACATATAAGTATAGACATTTTTGAACCCAAAAAAAAAAAAAAAAAATCTAAACCAAAATAAATAAATAAATAAACAAACAAACAAAAAAAAATCTATTAAATAAGTATTTATATTCCAAAAATTTCCTCTAAAAAATAGTCTTTCTCTCTCCCAAAAATAATTATTCCACTCTTTTTAGAATCTCTCAATGCAACCATCTTCTTCCTGAAAATCAAAACCCTCTCCTTCCCCAAAATCAAATCCCAAAAACCCAAAACTCAGATGTCGCCGGTGTCGTCGAGGAAGCTAGAAGCAATCCAAAATTTTTTACGCAACCTCTGCCTCTTCAATCTCAATCCCATCCAAGCCTCTCTTCCCCGCGGTCCGTTGAAGCCGAGAGTGACAGCGGCACCGCTGATTTTCTCTAATTTGTATCTGCTCGCCTTGTATTTATATATATAAAACTAACACTGAGAGTGAAAGTCAGTAGGTAAAGAGAGATCGAGAGACGCAAGTCCGCAAGGCAGAGAGCCCACCACCCACTGTCAGCATCCATTCCGCCACTGTCAGACTGCTGCTGGTAATTATTTTCTGTTTTAAAATTTTGGACATTATGATTTAGGTTTTGGGTTTTTCTTGAGATTTGTTTTTACTTTGCCGTTCGCGGTCGGTAGTGTTGGAGAATTGGAATTGATAGGATGACCTCAAAAATCAAATTGTCTTTTTGTGGGTATTGTTGCATATTGCTATATGATTGAAATATTTTTTGTGTTTTTGTGGGAATTTTATTTTTGTTTTGAAAGTTGGGGTTGGTTACTATAGCTGTTTGAGATTCCTAACAGGTGTTTGATAGAATGCCTGGGAGAGCTATACTCTCAGGTGATTGTTCTCTGTTAGTGTTGGCAGTAATAGTTTTAAAAACATGCATTTTTTTTTTGTTCGTGGAATCTTTTAACCTCATAACCAATCTTTTAATACGTGCATTGTACTTCTTTTAACCTCGTAAACTGAAGTACAATTCTCTTGATTAAAACTTTCAAAAAATTTATTACCTATGCAGTTTTATGTTGTAAAAACACCATAACCTTTTGAGGAATTTGCTGGTGGAATCTTTTGATTTTCCTGCAGAATGTTGCGGCCCTTGTTTAAAAAATATTATTAAATTATGTACGACTCTTGGCCTTTTGCTGTTTTTTTTTTTTTATTATTTATGAATTTTTTTATTTTTGAAATTTTATTTAGCAATACTTATTATTATTATTATTATAATTTTTTGAAACTGCAATACTTATTAATTTAATAATATGTAAAATATATAAATATTTTTTGCTTGAACTTTTGTGTGTAACTGTGTATATCTTAGACATTTGAGTCTAGACGTTTATTGCGAAGTTCAGTCAGTAACAAAATCCCAACCCTTCCCCCTCCCCCCCTCCCCCCTCTCTCTCTCTCTCTCTCTGTTCTTTGCTTGGTACGGTTTTTTTTTCTTTCATCTGGGTTTTTGTAATTCTTTTGTCCAATATGCATGTTTAAATTTTTTTTTCTTGATTAGTGATACTATGCACTTTAATTTGGTTTGCAATTGTGGATTACTTTGTGGGTTTTGTTTTTTAGAGAGAGATTTAACAAGACAATGTACTATATAGCTTTGCTATATTAATTCTTGGGTATGATACTATGATCTTCCTCATTGTTGTGCCATTAGCTGAGAAGATAATTTACTTTCTTGGTGTTATTTATCTGTTCTTTAAAGTGCACTCCACATGCTTGATGAAATGTCTGAGTTGAATTTTATGGGTAATTTAAATAGTTTATATAAAGTTCTTGCATTGGGTTCAAATTCTATCTGCAGATAGCCATTTGAATGATGGAATATGAGGTGTTTCTCTTTTGAAAGCCTATTTAGTAGGTGAGGAGGAAGTTTGCCTAGGAAGGACTATTGTAACAGTAAATGATTAACAGGTTGTGGGACATAATGATAGTGTTGGGCTATTGGGGGAAACACCACTTTTGGAACTTAAAAAGCTTTAAGAAATGTTTTTTTTTTCTTTTTTTTAGCCCAAGCAAGCTAGGTTTCATAGACACAGACACGAACACGAGTAGGGGTTCGATATGACGGCACGAGCAATTTTTGAATAATTATAACATGATATGGCAGATAGGACATAGGTACAACACCCCAAACTAAGTATCCGTGCATCCTAGAAGTAGTGGTTATTATATCGTCTTCCTGGTTATTATAGGCTTGCTAATTCTCATAGATGAGCTAATACTATGAGGGGTTTGGAGGTTGATGGTATTTTGTATGAGGTGGAGTCAGAGATTCAAGATCAAGTGGTGGGTTTTTATGAGTCTTTATATCAAGAGTTGGAATCTTGGAGACCCTTTGTTGATGGCCTAGAGTTTGCAAATCTGGATGAAACTGATCGGCTTTCCCTAGAAAGGGAGTTTAAGAAGGAGGAGATCATTGCGGCTCTTCGGGAAGCTGAGGGTGATAAGGCTCCTAGCCCTGATGGCTTTAACATGGCCTTCTTCCAAAAATGTTGGTGTGTGCTTGAGAGGGATATTTTGGTTTTCTTTGCAAACTTCCATAAGAATGTATATTTGAGAAATCTCTCAATGCCACCTTTTTGTGTTTGATACCTAAGAAGACTAATGCGGTTAATATTAGAGACTTCTGCCCTATCAGCCTTGTGGGTAGCTTGTATAAGCTTTTGTCAAAGTTGTTGGCACGTAGACTTCGATTGGTTTTAGATAAACTGATTTCCAACTGCCAAAACTCTTTTGTTGGGGGAAGACAAATTCTTGATTCTGTTCTTATTGCAAACGAATGCCTAGATAGTAGACTGAAGAGTGGAAATTCGGGTGTAATTTGTTAAATTGGATATTGAGAAGGCTTATGATCATGTAAACTGGAGTGCCTTGTTTTATCTTATGGAGAAGATTGGTTTTAGGGAGAAGTGCGGGAGATGGATGAAGGCGTGTATTTCTACAATTCGCTTTTCAGTACTTATCAATGGGTCTTCAGCTGGTTTCTTTGGTAGTTCTCGTGGTCTTTGTCAAGGATATCCCTTATCTCTACTCTTAGCGGTTTCCAAGCAAGCCCCAGAGGAGGAGGTTTGCACATTTCTCATCTTTTATTTGCTGATGATACTATTCTGTTTTGTGACACTTCCAGGGAACAATTATTATATATTCGTATGGTTTTGATCTTCTTTGAAGCTATCACGGGCTTGAAAGTAAATGTTGGTAAGAGTGAGATTGTGCTAGTTGGTGAGGTTAGGAATTTGGATGCTTTGGCCCGCATTTTATGTTGAAAGGTTGGCCGTTTGCCCACGACTTACTTGGGTATGCCTTTGGGGGCTCATTTTAAGGATTCTTCGATTTTGAACCCTATTATAGAAAGGATGGAGAAAAAGCTCTCAGGTTGGAAGCGATTATATCTGTCAAAAAGGGGTAAGCTTACCTTATTGAAGAGTACTTTATTAAGCCTTCCCACTTATTATTAATCTTTGTTTACTATTCCACAACATGTGGCAGGCACATTAGAGAGGATCCAGAGGAATTTCCTATGGGGGAGATCTATTGATGTATTTAAATATTCACTTGTTGCTTGGGAAAAGGTTGTGTGGCCGGTGGAGGCAGGTGGTTTAGGAATCCGGATGATTGGGTTGTTTAACCAAGCTTTACTAGAGAAGTGGCTTTGGCCCTTTTGGAAGGAGGCCACACATTTATGGCATCAGGTCATAGCCTCCAAATATGGGGAAGGTAGTGGTGGCTAGTGCACTAGAGCTGTTAGAGGAACACATGGTTGTGGGATGTGGAAGAACATTAGGAAGGGGGCGAAGAGTTCTTTGGTCATGTGTTGTATGCGGCGGGAAAGGGTTTTCGTATTCGGTTCTGGCATGATCCTTGGAGTAGTCCTACTCCTTTGAAAGAATTATATCCGGAATTGTTTGCTTGTGCTGTGGATAAAGAAGCTAGGATTTCTGATATGGTTGACATTGCACCTAATGGGGGTGATAGAAGCTAGAACTTACTCTTCTGCCGTGAGTTTTAGGATTGAGAGACCGCAAGGTTTTATGTTTTCTTTATATCTCATCCAAAATACCTATGGGGGGTGATGATACCTTGGTTTGGCAATTGAATCGTAGTGGTGTCTTTGATGTGCGTTCTTTTTGTAAATCATTATCGAAAGCTCTGTCAGTTTTTTTCCCTTGGCAATGCATTTGGAGTGTCAAGGTTCCTAGAAGGGTGTCTTTTTTCTTATGGACAACTGCTAGGGGTGGGATTCTCACAATAGATAACCTTGTTAAGAAGAACTTGCCTCTTGTTAATTGGTGTTGCCTATGTTGGTGTGAGGAGGAAACCGTGGATCAGTTATTACTACATTGCAAGTTTATCCATACCTTGTGGAGTGAAGTCTTTTACTTGTTTGGGGTTCAGTGGGTTATGCCAAAGACAATAGTCTCTCTACTTTCTACATGGTGGAATTGGTTGGGCATTCATTCTTCCAATGTTTAGAATATGGTACCAGCATGGCTTATGTGGTTAACTTGGAAGGAACACAATGCCCGAACATTTGAGGCATTGAAAGAACTGTGGACCTTTTGAAGCCTTTACTAACTAGGACTTTGTTTGAGTGGTCTCGTATTTGGGGTATTTGGGGTTTTACCCGTTGTACTTCTTTGCTTGATTTTATTAATTCTGTTAGCTTTTCCCTTTGATCTGTTTGTATTCGCTTTTTTGCAATGAGTTTACTATCGAAAACCATTGTTATTAAATCCGTTTCGTTTCGGCCGGAATGGCCGGAATATTTCGTACCGGGATGCAATCCGGAACGGTAATACCACCTGTTCCACCTCGGGCCCAATTCCGGCCAGTTTCGGGTCATTCCGGCCATTCCGGCCGGTTCCGGTCAATTTCGGCCGAAATGTAAATTTCGGCCGGTAGCAGTTTTTAGTAACAAAAAAAGAAAAAAAAAAAAAAGAAAAGAAAAGAAAAGAAAAGCTTAAACTAAGAAACCCATTAGCACAACATGTTTCCATCTAGCACTAATTGCCTGAAGAAGTTCAAGTCAGATCTGCTACGAAACTACCAAATGTTTTGAAAAAAAAAAAAAAAAACGAAGGAAGAAGAAGAGAACAGAAATTTAGAGCAGTTGTGGAGGAAGCTCAAATTTTAGCTGCGTTTGAAACTTTCTTCTTCAGTCCTGCACTTAAACTTTTGGTATGGGTCTCTGAAACTTTCCAAGAGCAAGAAGAACGACTGCAAGTTTAACTGACGGAAATATGAAATGAAGAAGAAAGAGTGGTGGAGAAAGTGTCATTGCACGTGGGTGATGAGTGGGGTTAGGTGAAAAGGTGAAATGGGACCTTCCTAGAAACTTCCTAGTTTATGATACTAACACATATATTTACAAAAATACTCTTATTTAAATTTTAAAATAATCAATCTAATCACTTTATTATTATAGTAATATTTTTAAAAAAAATTATATTAAATTCATTAAATGATGATATTACATTTATAAAATTTGGCTTAAGAATGGTAATGAGTAATAACATTTTTTTATTAATTACTAATATATATATATATAAATGGTAATTCCGAAATGGTCTAAAACGGTACGCCGAAATAGGCCGGTACCGAAATATTCCGTTCCAATAGAAAAACCGAAACGGGCACTGAAACGGTATTCATAACATTGTCGAAAACCCATTGTACTTTTCTTATCAATAAAGTTTTTATTACCTATCAAAAAAAAAAAAAAAAAAGGATTAAGCTTTAACTTGGATTGGTGATTTATATGAAAGTGTAGACGTAATAACATGTTCTTCTTCCATTTATCTCATATTTACTTTGTTTTTCCATTTACCTTTTTTAAACTTACAATTTTCTATCTTAAATGGGGTACAAGTTTTCTTCTCTGGAATCAAACTAGTGGTGTTGGTTAAGAAATAAATGTTTTGAGAATAAAGTCCAACCTATTCAAGAACCCAAAATAAGGTTTGCTCTAAAATTTCTTATGCAATTTTCAAATTAAATATGGCCTCTTATTTGAAGATGAGAGTTGAAACTTTAACCTATAAATTAGTTTCCTGAGTTCCACCACATTCATTTGCCATTCACCAATTACCATAATCTTAGTTTGCTTATTGCAGCATGAGGACATAATGTCTTCTAGATTTACACTATTTGGCCTACATTCATTAACTATTTTGAAGAATTTTCCTTCTATCTTCCGTATAATTACCACTGTATCCTTGCACATAATGATGATTTTAACCTTTTTCACTAATCTCATATAAAAAGGATTGTTCCAAGTGCCTACATATAAGAACTTTTGGAGTCACAATTACGTAGGTAGATGTCATAGGCTTTTTTTTTTTTTTTTTTTTTTTTTTTTTTTTTTTTTATAGGTAATCAGAAAACTATTATTAATGAGAAAATAAGGAAAAGTACAAGTTGTTCATGATGATGAACAACAAGAAAAAAAGAACAAACAGCACAACAAAAAGAGTTATCAGGAAACTAAGCTAAGGGAAAGCATAAACTCAGAGAGAGAAGAACAATCGGTAAAACCCCAACATCGAGATCACTCCAAAAGGCTGCGTAGGCATAAAACCTTTAACTCTTCCAACATCTTCTCATTATCCTCAAAGGAACGAGGATTTCATTCCAACCACACAATCCACATTAAGCACCCTGGAATCAAATTCCAAATGTCCGAATTATGTTTCCCAAGCCATTGATGCCAACAAGATAGCAAACCCGCCACTGAACCTGGCATAACCCAATGAATACCAAAAGCCTGAAGCATAAAAGTCCAAAGAGAATGAGTAACAAGACAATGAAGACACTATATTAAGAGCAGTTATATGTTTACTAGTCTCATCACACGCGCTTTGCGCGTACGATGAAATTGTGTTTTTATTTTATATATATAATTTTTATTTTGATAATTTAATTTATAAGTGGATAACGCAATTTGAAAATTAACAAAAGAGTTGAGCTATTTTTTAGGCGATGTTTTGGTGGGAGTCAAAGTTGCATTTTTACCGAATTGCCTTTTAATTTTGTCTGTACTTAAACATAGGGATATAGGGGCATTTTTGAACTAAAAAATAAGAAATCCAAATAGGAAAAGCCCCTTAAATGGTAGTATAGATGTTTCATAGTAATTCTTTTGTATACTTAAATTATTAGTAATAATCAAAGCAAATATAAGAGCACTTTTATAGTAATGGATTTAACTATGATTTGCGTTCATGTAGCCTAAGTTTTTTGTTATTATTTTTAGGGATAATTACAGTAAACCCACCTGTGCTATGGCCCGTTTTCACTTTGCCTACCCGTGGTTTAAAACTTTACACTTTGCCCACCTGAGGTGCCTTCCGTTAGGGATCTGTTACCCACCTCTCCCTTTGCCGTTAGAAAAACACATTTTTACAAAAAAACAGACATAACAAAGATTAAAAAGTTAAAATTTTTTATTGCTTAAGAAATTCTTTGAGAACAAAACAGTTTGCAGAAATCTCAGTCTCTCTTTCATTGTCATTGTGTGTGTGTATGCTTTGAAAAACAAAAACAAAAATGGCAGCCCTAATGTACCAAATATTCTCATCATCGGCGTTGGATTTTAAGAAATCCAAACAAAGAACTTCAAAAAAAAAAATTGCTTATCAAAACTAAAACTGTACAAAAAATCGTTCAAATATCACTCAAACACAGCAGTGGCTCCAATCACAATCAAAATCAAATTCACACAAAAGAAAAATTAACATCCACCACCACGAAAAACCTTACCTTTTCGGTTTGTCTCATACTGAGACGGTGGACCCGAATCTGAGGCACAAATTTGAAGTAAATTTTGGTCCATATTTTTATTTCATATAAGTTTATCTTGATATACCATCTGATCAGCACCAAACAGTCCACCGCCTTTGCCAAACCCTTCCATCGGCGTTGTTTTTTCCTGCTCTTATCCACTGAATCTGACCCACTCGTCAAAGGCCACACCCCCGTCCACCGCTTCACTTCCCTCCAATCCGCCGCCGTCCTCTTCCTCTTCCTCCTCCTCTCCGTCTTCCTCCTCTCCGATTCCCCTTCCTCACTCCTCCCTCTCCCTCCCGATCTCTTCTTCGCACTCGGCTCCGCCGTTTTCTTCTTGCAATACTCGACTCCCCTTCCTCACTCCTCCCTCTCCCTCCCGATCTCTTCTTCGCACTCGGCTCCGCCGTTTTCTTCTTGCAATACTCCGTCTCCTCCACCGCCACCACCGTCCAGACCTCCAATCTCCAAGCCAACTGCGACACCATCTCCGCGCGAATCTCCGCTCTCGTCTCTCTCCTTTGTCTAATCCTCGCCTGCCAGCCCTGGCTCTTTGTTGCTGATGTGGGACTCGAGGCTGCCTTCTGCTTGCAAGGCCTTTGGGTTTTGCAAACTGGGTTGTCTCTCTACGTCGAGGCCTTTGGGTTTTACAAACTGGGTTGTCTCTCTAATGCCTTCTGCAACTGTTTTGTTCTCAAAAATTTCTTAAGCAATAAAAAATTTTAACTTTTTTGATCTTTGTTATGTTTATTTTTTTGTAAAAATGTGTTTTTCTAACGGCAAAGGGAGAGGTGGGTAACAGATCCCTAACGGAAGGCACCTCAAGTGGGCAAAGTGTAAAGTTTTAAACCACGGGTAGGCAAAGTGAAAACGGGCCATAGCACAGGTGGGTTTACTGTAATTATCCCTTATTTTTAAGTCATAGTACCTTCAAATAAACTAGATAGTTTTAATATTTATTTAAATATATTATGCATCGCACAGGTTAGCGACTAGTACATTATATATAATTGTTACCAGTGACTTAGAAAACACGGACGCGACTGGGAGGGTGCCGCACCGGAGTCCGATGCAGTGTCCGATGCGGCTGCCCGCGCGTCGGTACCGCGTCTGAGTTTTTTTTTTTTTTTTTTTTTTTTTTTTTTTTCACGGACTCATGTCGACTTGGCTCGATTCACGCCGAACCGGGCCAATATCGGCCAGAAAAGTGTCGTATCGGCCATATCGGTACATATCGGCCGGCGACCGAAATGGCCGAAACAGGCCGAAACATTCACTTAATCTCGCCCGAAAAGCAGAAATCCGCCTTTAATGAGGCCCAAAAATCCTAAATCTGTCCTTCCTCAAATTTTTTAGAATATTTTAATAGTAAAAATATATAGAAAATATAAATAAAAATACTATTAATAATTTTTTAATTGCCGAGTCCCGCCGCACCCGCACCTACCTTTTTCAAAAATTGCTGAGTCCCGCACCCGCTCCCGCACCCGCACCCGCACCCGCACCCACACCTGAGTCCCGAAACGCACCCATGTTTCATAGCTAGTGACTGAAATTTTAGGGAATATAATTGTTCATAAATTATCCTTAGCAAGAGAACAAATTAGAGATATTATACATTTATCCATACAAGTTTCATCCTTTTAAACTTTGTTTATTTCAATATAAAGCATTTTCATAAAAAATGGATTTGTAAAACAAGTTCAAGCCTATCTTTAGGTTGATATAGAAATAAGCCAAGCTTAAACATAATAACGTATTTATAAACAAGCTCTTAAATATGAAGGTTGATTGAAGTATATATAATATAATATTAGGCAGAAATACCTTTTAAGTTCTTATATTTGGGGGTATTTTTCATTCTGGTCTTTATGTTTTTAATGCATTCAATTTAGTACTTGTTTTTCAAAAAATTTCATTTTTATCTTACTAATGAAAAGGTCCATTTTAGAATAAATTTTTTTAAAAGAAAAATACAAAATAATGAATTTAAAAGGAAAAAAAATGAATAAAAGAAATTGCCATCTATTCTTGCACTTTCTTGGCGGCAACCAAACACAAGATTAGAGAGAAAAATTTACCTTGTTCATTGATATGAAGGAACAAAAGCAAAAGGTCTCTTCTCCACTGTTCTTGGCAAGGTAAAGCTCTATTAGAAATTGTATTGTATAATAGTCTTTGTATTTTTTGTACATTTATTGTGGAATCTCCTTCATTTGAGTCTCTACTAGACCATTATCATATTCTCCATCTTCAACCAATGGTTGATATTCGATCTAGGGCTTGGAGGAGTTCTTCAATTGTTGGACTGATTGTGGAAGATTTATGGTCTGTGAGTTTTCTGACTATTCAAAGAACAGGTTTTGCTTCATCTTACGCCCCTTCCCTCTTGTTTTTCTTAAACCTTGCTGACCTATATACACAATCAAGGTATCATTTTTTGTGAGGTTTTGTTTAATCTGCTTCTTGGCTACATTGTTAAGCATCATAGTTTTGGTGCAAACAAAGGATTTCATATTCCATTATGGAACTTAGGATTTTATTCCCAAAAGAAAAGCCTTTTCTTTCAATCTTTTGATCTGATTGTTTACCCAAAATCCTTGTTTTTGAATCTTACTTTCTTTCGTTTACAATTCTCTTTCATATCCACTTCCTTCCTTGTGGGTTCTGTTAATTCTTGCGAAATTCACCTGGAGATGGATGTTAGCCATTTGAAGATCATTCTTTTGATCAATTGCCAAAGAGAATGCTTGGTGCTGTTTCTCCACTCAGCAAACTATGACCTGAACATATATGATTTTGGGCCAGCTTGTTATTGATGCGTGAAGGTCCTAGCGTGGAGATAAGCATGTGAGTTTGTTTTCTTGAGATTTGAAGCATACCCCTTTGGTTTTTAACTCATTTCTATAGCGGGTCTTGATCACAACATGGTTCTGAGCTTCAATTCTTTTGGCTTGCCTCTTGTGGTCAGTTTTATGAGATTGTGATATCAAGCCGTCCTTCACATTGGTATGGTGCTACAGATTTGGAAAGAGATTCTCATCTTTTCGCTGTGCATTTTCCTGCACTTACTGCATCTGTTGTGAGGTTCACAGGGGCTGGTGGTTGCTTGGTTGTTGGGACACTTACTTCTCTTTCTGCAACTGTGGATGTTGCACTTTGTTTTTGCTATGGTGGTTTACTCAGTTTGCAGCTGGGTTTTATTGGTTTCTGTTGCCATTGGTATTGGCATGTCTTCTAAGAATTTGATGCCAGATTTTAGACTTATGGTTTGCTACCTCACTGCATTTGATAGGTTCTGTCAATCCATGTCTAGTACTCTAGGCACTCTACTCTGTTTTGGAGCCCTGGTGCTCATCATATTTTTGGAGCCGTGGGGCTCACCTTTACGCAGAAAGTTCTTCATCATTACTGGTTTTAGTAGAAAGTTCTGTGTTGTTTCCGGTTTTTGCAGCAAGTTCTGCATTGCTTCCGGTTTTGTTGTTCTCCATTGATGTGTTGGTGTTTGCTGGCAATACTTTGTTGGGTCTATTGTTCTCCAGCCAGTGTTGGTGTTTTTGCGGCTGTTATTCTAGTTTCTGTCGTTGCCCTTTTTCGGCATCTTTTGTCTGCAATCACTGGCGCCTCTCACTGGCACTTTCGCGTTGCACTTGATCATGGCATCTTGGAGCTCACATTGAGCCTTTTACTTCTGCTATGCAGGATTTCTTCTTCTTCATCTAGGTTCATATGTGTGCACTCCATCTTGACTCTTGAGGGGGCCTATCAGAAATTGTATTGTGGATTTGTCTATGTATTTTGTACATTTTATTTTAGTCTACACATTTTCCATATTTTCCACGTGATTTCTTTAATTAGTTAGGAATTACCGAATTAGTTAGTTTGTTAGTGATATTTTCTTAGGCTACCACTTGTATATATAAGAGTGCTTTGATGTAATTTACACACATTGATAATACAAGCTAGGTTTCACGGACATTGACACGGATACAGTGTATGGCAATTTTTGAAAAACATGGGTAAGACACGTCTAGGGTACGGCAATTACTTAATTAATTAATATTTATATTTAAGTATTTAAAAAAAAAAATTTAGACGTAATTTATATTTATTTTAAATTTAAATTAACTAAGAACCGTAAAGAAGCACAATTTTTTTTTTGATAAGTGTAAAGAAGCACAATATCACTCATAAAATAGCAAGGAAAAAACTTAGGTACAGTACCTTAAGTGCTATTCCTTAGATTCTTCTTTTAAGATTCAGCCATGTTTCTAGAAAAATTTGGGAGGAAATTATCAGGGTGGAAGAAGTTGTATTTGTCTAAGGGGGTCGTTTGATGTTACTCAAGAGTATGCTCTCTAGTCTCCCTACCTACTTTCTATCTTTGTTCACCATTGCTACTTTTGTGGCCAAGAAAATCGAAAAGTTGCACAGGGATTTTCTTTGGGGTGATAGCAAGATTCATTTGGTAGGTTGGGATAAAGTTTGTGCGCCTTTAGCTAACGGTGGCTTGGGGATAAGAAAAATTACTACTTTCAATGAGGCCTTATTGGGGAAATGGTTGTGGCGGTTTGGGAAGGAAGAGAATCGGCTATGGAGAAGGGTGATTGTTTCAAAATATGGGGAAGAATGGGGAGGTTGGACCACAAAGCTAGGCAGGGGATCTCATGGTTGTGGTCTGTGGAGAGGTGTTCGCAAGGGTTGGGAGGACTTCAGCAGTAATTGTCAGTTTGTGGTCGGGTTGGGGAACAAAGTGAGATTTTGGCAGGATAGGTGGTTTGGGGATCAACCTCTCCGTCTGGCTTTCCCAAGGCTGTATGGTATTGCCATTGATAAGGAGGCTTATGTTGAAACCTCTCTGTCAAGGCCGGGGGCAGAGAATAAGAGAATCTGGGATGTTTGTCTCATTCGGGATCTTAATGAATGGGAGTTGAAGGGCTGCATTTCCTTTGCACTTTGGGAGCTATTAACCCTCCTCTGGATGTTGGAGACCGGATGAGATGGAAGTTGAAGCCTAATGGGGAGTTTGACACCCGGTCGTACTATAACAAATTGCGGGATCCCCCCTCAATCATATTTCCTTGGAAAGGTATTTGGAGAGTTAAGGCTCCTAGACAGGTTTCTTTTTTCATTTGGTGTGTAGCTTGGAACAAGATCCTAACGGGTGAGAACTTGAGGCTGAGGAAACTGGTCTTTGTAGACTGGTGTATTATGTGTCGCCAGTGTGGTGAGACGGTAGACCATTTACTCCTCCATTGTGAGACGGCACATTGGTTGTGGAGCTTTGCCTTGATATCCTTTGGTGTGTCTTGGGTTGTTCCTAGTTCGATCCCAGATTTGCTTTTTGGATGGTGGAATTGGTTGGGGAAGCTCTCGTCCCAGATTTGGAACTTAGTTCCGTTGTGCATTGTTTGGTGTATTTGGAAGCAACGGAACCGGCGAACTTTTGAGGATTTGGACAGTTCTGGGGATTAGATTCTTGCTTCTTTTAGTGGATCTCTTTTTGATTGGTCTAGGGCTTGGGGACTCACGACTAGTGATTCTTTCCCTTCTTTTATTTGTTCCCTTTCTCTTTTGTAATTTCTTTTTGTTCTCTGGCTCCTTTCCCCTCGCTCTGTTCTCTCTTCTTGTTTTCTCTGGGTTTGCCCTATGCTTTTCATGCATAGAGCAGCCCTTCGTATGTATATCATTCTCACTTATCAAAAAAAAAGATTCAGCCATGTGTCTACTTAATAAAAAAATTAACTTCTATCACATGAGAAAAATCCACATGGCAGAATTTTAAAAGGAGAACCTAAGGACTAGCACCTAAGTACTGTACTTAAGTGTTGCCCAAATAGCAAATACTAAACAATAAAACAATTAGTCAGGGGCCATTTGTTACTGTTGTTTAAACAATAGTTTTCAGTGTTTAAACAACATTACACACTTTTTCACCCACACGTATTTTCAAAAAATACAAACAACTTTACTAGAAATCTCTTACCCTCATTTACAAAACCCATATAGAAAAACCCATAAAATTAGAAATAGTCAATTACTAAACAACAATGTCAAAATTGCAAAAACAATAAAACCCAACCAAAAAAAGAAGAGAAAAGAACTGAGAAAGAAAGACCGAAAGAGAGAGAGAAATCGAAACCTGAAGGAGAGAGAAACTTCGTTCTATGACGGAGGGGGAGAGAGGGAGCTTCGGAATCGCTGGCGGGGGTTCTTTTGTCGCTGATCTACAGTGGAGTGACTCGCTCAACATCAACAAGGCAAGAACAGAGCAAAGAGAGGCGCTGAGGGGTTTCGGTGCAAGAGAAGGAAGAACTGAGAGGCAGATGCCTTTTAGGGCTTTTAGTTGATTGTTATGCTCAAACCAGGATCAACGGTGAGTGGTTTTTGTCCAGTTGTCAAAATCTTGCTTCTTTCTCTCTCTTTTTTTTTTTTTTTTTTTTTTTTTTAAGATCAGCCGTGTCTGGGACGTACCTGTGTGTTGCGACCGTGTCCGGGCTGTACCCAGATTTTTAAAATAAAATAAAAAAAAAAAAAAATTTCTGGTTCGTGTTGGGTACGGATTTGGGAAGTGTCTTACCGGTACCTGTGTCCGACACATGTAGGACACAGGTACTTGGCCAAAATAGGCGTGTCCGTGAAACATAGAATACAAGAAGTTATTTATTTAACTCTCTATATTTTGACAAGCCCTAAGCTTAAGTTTTAGCTTCACCAAACCAAAGCATGTATTAATTATTATGGTTGATGATCAGGCATTCAAGGTTCTAATTACATCTAATTGCAATTTTTTTTCTTTTTCTTTTTTGTGTAAAACTGAAAAACCCTAATAAAAATTATGTCTTTTTGTTTCTCTATTTTCTTTTTATTTTTTTAATTTTTTGTTGTCTATTATTTGTATGCGTGTGTGTTTCTCTTTTTAGAATTTAAAAATGGATGAGACTATGAAGCAATTCCAAGAGGGCTTAATTGAGCTTGAAACTGAAGCTGAGCATCTTCTTTTAGCTCACCAATAGGTATTTTTCTCAAACTCACTGCTTTGTTTTGGAACATTTTGTTATGTTGCTAAGAAAGTGTGTGAAAATACAAAGACATTTGACATTTGAAGCTTGAGGACAACTTCTATTCACTATTTTAAGACAAGTCTGTTAATTTAGAACTCAAAATTGAAACATTAATGCTTAAGAAAACAAAATTATAAATTTTTGCTGTTTTTAGGGAACTGAGAAACAAAATTGCAAATCTCAGCTAAGTCCAATTCAAGTTGTTTGGCTCGGTTGAGTTGATAACCCTATTTTTTATTTACTTGAAGAAAAATTTTTAATTTGTTGTTGTTGTTTGGTTTTTTTTTTCCCCTCTTTGATTAAAATTATGTTTACCTAAAGAAAGGGGAAGGGAAAGGAAAGGAATTAGAGAAGAAAATAATTCAAAATTCTTCCTTGGAAGTAAACAAAAATTTTCTCTTCAAAATAGGTGGGATTTGGAGAGAAAAATTGGTTGCAAGGTGGGCTATGACTTGTGGAGTTTTGTTTTCTGATCTTTTGGGATGCTTAGGGTTTTGCAGAGAAGGTGATTGATTTATTGCTTGGTTGGAGAAAATGGGTGGTAAACATTCATCAGACATGGAAAATGTTTCCTTTGAGTTTGATATGGACTATATGGAGAGAATGCAATAGGCATACATTCAAGGATGAGAAGCGCACATGAAATAAGTTGCTTGTATTTTTTCTACTTCCTTATTTGGTTGGTTTTACGAATGGGGATTCTATTGTTGTGTTTTTAGATACACTGCCTTTTGTAGATAATTTTTTAATTTCTTGTAATTCTTTAGGCTCTTCATGTTCATTTTACATGAAGTAGCCTCCTTTTAATAAATTATTATTACCTATTGTTAAAGACGAGAATAAAATAATATAGAGAAGTGGTAACAAAACAAAGAGAAAACACAAGGGATTACGTGGTTTGGCCAACGGCCTACATCCACAGGATAAATCCATGGCGGCTACATCTTTACTGTACTCTCAAGTGTTGATTACAATGAACCATAGTAGGGCATATATAAGAGCTAGGGTTAGCCCTACATGGGCTTACAATATATTGGGCCTCTTGACCATTTTACATTAACATAAACTCAATGTCTTCAACACCTATATATAAAAAAAAAAAATAAAAAATATTCTTTTTACTTTAAAGGAGGTAATATAGCTTTTTATTTTTTTATTTCTTTCTTTTTTGTGCTTGTGTATGTGTGATGGATAAATCTTACTTTCTTTGTGAGGACATGAAGGGTCACTGATTCCTTTGATGAAAATGTAGCTAGTTGAAAATGATAGAGTGAGGAATGGGAACAGGGAGGCGCTTACTGCATTGAGGAAGAGGGCTCAGACGACAAAAACTAGCATTCCATCTCCTTTTGAGTCAATAATAAGAGATATTGGGGGTCCCGAATCCAGGCCCTTGGTGAAGGAGGTATGTACCACCTGTGGCAACCATGACTCTAATGAGGGGACATGGATGATGTTCCCTGGGACTGATCTCATTGATAGGATTCCACTTCATGCTGCTCATAGCATCTTGGAGACAGGTTTTTCTCAAACCTTTCTTATTTTATTGCAACTACGTGTTTAAGTTGCTTTTCAATATGGTAGTTATAGATATACACACTCATCACATACCAAATGAGGTGATTTAGTAAGGAGTTCCTAGGCTTACTAAGTATTTGAGTATGTTGAGTTGTTGAAGAAATACAAAATTAACATACATTAAAATGAAACTTTTGTACTTTCTAGAATTTGTGCTCATTTGTCATGAGGGTGATTTTGTAATATATATATATGTGTGTGTGTGTGTGTGTGTGCACGCGCGCGCACGTGCGCGCGAGTAAGCCTCTTTCTATAAATATTAACTCAAGTCAAACAATAGCTCTTTTCCAACTCTCCTAGTAATTTAACCAAATTAAATTTTGAAAGCCTCTTTCTATAAATATTTACTCAAGCCAAACAATAGCTCTATTCCAACTCTCCTGGTAATTTAACCAAATTAAATTTTGAATTCGTCCATCTAGGACAAATAAATTAAAGTTTTTAAATTTAATTTCTCTGCATTGTTTGTTCCCCTAGTAAACAATAACATTTTGGATTTTTTTTTGATAGATAATAAGAGTTTTATTGATGAAAAAGAACAATGTGTTTACGAACAATAACATTTTGGATTCATTTGAGAAATGCAATAGAGAAGGCTTAAAATTTTACTTTGTTAGAGATACTTGTAAATATATAGAATGAGACCAATTAAGAAGCGATGACAGGCCTGATACTAATAGGTATTAGATTGATTGTTTTGGAT
This sequence comes from Lithocarpus polystachyus, assembly GCA_033629205.1. Lineage (NCBI taxonomy): Eukaryota > Viridiplantae > Streptophyta > Magnoliopsida > Fagales > Fagaceae > Lithocarpus > Lithocarpus polystachyus. The sequence goes on from CM066165.1 coordinate 37,073,532, forward strand.
TCTTGAACCCATATCTTGGAACTCAGAACCCTGTTTTGATAATCCACATGGTCAACTAAATTTGTCTAATGATAAGTTGATATCCGAAGTTAGTTACAAAAAAAAAAAAAAAAATTGGGTGCATGTATAGCTTACCAATAAAAAACTAGTTACAAATAAAGGAATAGCTAGATGTTTTATACGTTCAATTATCAAACATTCCATGATAATTTCATTGTATTATTGGCTTAATATATTGGTTTTTATCCCTGATTTCAATCATGGGGATTGTTGTCAATTACATATCCAAAAAAAATGGTGATTGTTGTCAAGGCTATTGTTTTGTTGGTCTTATAGCAGTTCTTAACAACTTACAATGCCCGGTTTGCGATTTGTGCTAGATAAAGCATTGTGGCTCTCCCTATATGCATGCCATATGATCTTGAATGCAAGGTCGGATTGAGTTTATAACAGTTGGATCACAAAATCAAGATTTTGTTCTGTCTTATTACAAACTGATATCTAGATGAATCTCCTTCTTGTGTCGTTGTAACATCTGATATTTATGATGTGGTGATGGAAGATTAATTTGTCACTGCTTTGCAATTTTTTTATCCAAGATTTATTTTATTTTTATGGGAAAATGTTTGAAGTTCGTTAGAATAATAATTAAGTGATTTAATTCATCTCTTTTTTATTAGTTTAAGTTTTGGGGACTGGTGATAGTTTATCATTTATTAAGGCTCCACCTCCCCTTTATAAACTAAAAATTCCATGGGTACTCACTTATTGAGGGAGGAATTGGGTCCGTACATTAGGGATTGTATTAGAATAATGATTATGTGACTAAATTCACTTATTTCTTATTCAGTTAAACTTTTGGGACTAGCAGTAGTTTATCGAAGTCCGATTGAAGCAAGATTCGTATGATTTTAAAGATATAGTTATAAGAATTCAAGGCTAAAAACAATTTTTAACTTGGGTTTCTATTTTACAAGTTATGGCTAGTTTTATGAGGCAAGATTTTTCCTCCAAATTACTAGCTGGCATTTTTTAAAATAAGCCACTTGCCATTGGGTCTTATGAGAATCACATGATTTTTTATTTGATAGGCTAGAATCACATGATTTTTTTAAAGACTTAACAATGATTGACTGTTAAGCCTATGGTGTTTTTTTTTTTTTTTTTTTCCCTGGTTCTCTCTCCAATCTCACTTTCCCTAAATTGCAACTAATCTTTATCATTGTCAATCCCCATTTGCTAAGAATTCATCTAGTAAAAAATGATGCACCTTTTTCCAAATAAGATCATCAGTCTCTTCACGTTTCTAAGCAATGATGTTGTTTTCTCGACATCAGAAACCAAAGGGATTGGATTTGAATTGTAAATGTGTATGAAGTTTTGACAATGGATAAAGCAGTTCGGCTAAGGAGGAGTTAGGGATGGGCTTGGGCCACAGAATAGGGAATTCAAGAGACTTGTGTGGCTTGGATTGAGAAGTTGGAGGAGGGCTTGATGGATTCAATGTGATTGAGCTATCACTATGATGACAGCTATTTAATTAAGGCCAACAAGCTCTGTATTTTGCGCACATAGGTGAGAGATTTCCTAGCGAGGGAAGTGCACATGGGAGGGCTTGCAGGGAATTTTGGGTGCAATAAGACCATTGAGGAGCTAGAGCACAATTCTACTAGCCAAGCCTTAAGTGAGATGTCACCAAGATAATTGGCCAGAGTTGCCAATGTCAACTGGCCAAACACTGTAAGCAAAATGTTGGCCTTTACACCCCTTTACTGGTGCTAGATTGCCCTAGGTAGGATGTAAGCATGGATTTTGTGCTAGGTCTCTCTTGCACCCTTAGGAAGCATGACTTTGCTCTTGTGACTATGGATAAGTTATCCAAAATGGCCCAATCAAAACTTGCAAATTACAAAAATTAAATCAAATAAATTAGAACAGGGAGGAGAAATTTAAGCAGTACTCCAATCCAGCAAAGAATGAAGGAGGGATTTAATTTCAAATATAGACCGTTCATTTCCCTCAAAGCATCTCACATTCCGTTCTTGCCAAAGGCACCACATAAAACGGTGAGGCACAACCCTCCGGAAGACAATATTTTTATGTGGGGAAAGAGTGGTGAGAGAAGAAAGCAAGAGAGAGAGTAACCCCTTTCTTGAATTATTTCGAGTATAGGACTAACATTTTTTGCCAAATTACAAAAACGCCTTTTTTTCCTGCTGAATTTTCGTGAGGCTCTCACCTCAAGCACCTTACAGCCATATTTAAGGTGCTCAACTAGGCTCTAAAGGCAAGCACTTTACTAAAAGCACCTCGCAGGCTTCAATGGTGCTTTAGCAGCACCTCACCTCGCCTGATCATCTAGGCGAGTCCCTAGCTCGCGTGTGACTGCACTGCTTTGAGGTTCAAGATGTGTTGATACATGTATACAAGTATCTGGGGACCATCAAATATGACTTATTTCTTCAAAATTATTTTCCTGCCCAAATATATGATATTTTTAAGAATTTTTGGATGGGTTTCACGGGTGACCAAATAGTATCAGTATCTTGGATATGCTGCTAATACAGCTCCGTCATAGGAAAAGAATTCCACCTGAAAGGAGTGGATTCAAGGTAGTGGAACAACGTTGTGAAGTTGTACAGGAAAGGATTCTTAGGATTCTTCGATAACATTTAGCTGCATTTGCTTACAAACTGGGCAGCTAAAAGCTGTTTGCAGTTTGGCAGTAAACTGGTCATCCAGGTGGTCCATGAGAAGGGATAAAGGACAGACTATTCAAGAATCAAGAGTTGTTGAGATAATTAATTCTCCTTATTCTCAAATGGAACCTCCTTCCTTGTAAGCGCAAGGCTGAAAGTGAGGTAATGGGTTCAAGACCCAACTTTCTAATTAAAAAAATTATAAATTATCCACATACTTTTTTTTTTCTTCATTTATAATCTTACAAGTGGTTGCTTCGTAGAAAATAAAATTAGTTTTCTATCTAATGGTTTATGTTATTGCTTAAGTTACTCGATGCTGCTGATAGTGTTTTGATCTTGATAGTCATTATTGTTAAGAAAAATGTTTCTTCACTTTATATATATAAGATAATTAATATTGTGGATGGTCTGGGCCTTGTCCTTGTAATGTAGATCAAGCACAACTTGACTTTGATGCAAAAAGACTACAGAGCTATATGAAAGAGAAGTCCCTTTTGATTTCAGAAAGAGGTGCCATTGCTGACAGGATCAGTCCAGGTGTACTCGAATCTCTCATAACCCTCTCAGACAAACCAAAGTAAGTGGTGATTTTGGAAATATAGTCTACGTCATGGCAATAACCTCGCCTCTAGTCCCCCTGTGGAAATTGCACTCATTTCTTCTCCATCTCACAATTGTAACATTCACATTTACCTGGTATGAAATTATGTATAGACTAGTTTTGAATGTTTTCTCCTAATCCTGCTCATGAGGGTTGCCAATTGCAGCATTTGACTCCATGTTAGTAATGATAGAAAATTTAGAAGTTAATGTTTGTTTGATCTTCCTTAATCTTCATGGTTATACTTCTTTTTTGGGTCCTACTTTGTGGTTTCACTTTTGTTCAGAACACTTATGCTTGTCAGTGATCAGCATATCATACACACCTGGTAACAGTATTTTTATGACACACTTGAATGTACCAGCCTTGTTCCTGAAATGCGCAGAAAAAGACGGTGTATCATTACCTATTGTAGATGATACAAGTCAAGTTATACAAAATAATATGATGGTCCAAATGTAGCCATCAAAGATAAGATCCCCATTTCCTTTACATGTGTGCAGACCATGATGAATGCTTCTTCAGTGTTCTATGGCATAACACATTGAACCATGTTCCCATGTTTATAGTTAAGACTAGCTAGTATTCAATAATACATTATGAGTCTAAGACCTCTAGCTTTTGTCTTGTTTCCTTTTTGTTTTGTTCCCTATGGCTTTCTTCCTCCCTACTCAAATGAAGCGTTAAAGAGAAGAGTTTGGTGTCAGGTTGAGGGACCTTGTAGTTCTATACTTTTTCCTAGAAGTGTGGATGTTTCGTGGGGACTCAACAAAAGGTTTGCACATATTGCCCTTGTGTTCTTGCTCTGTGGTCCCTTAACAAAAGGTTTCTACAGGGTCTGATTAGCTAGCTGATGGGAAACTTCCCCTTCTGTTTCTCCTTTTCTTACCACTCTGTTTTACCCTCTTTCACTGTTAATTTTTATTGCTATTAATAATTTATGTGCCTATAGATAGCAAGAAACTTTTTGGTTAGGCTTTTTGAGAGCCTAAAAGCGAGTTTTGAAAACTCAAAATTCCGTTTCGCAACAGCAATCTCTCCTAATTTTTTTACAAACGCCATTATAAACTCAAAACATTGTTTTTGCAACGACTTATACAAGTACACCCTTAATACAAGATTTGTAGATGGCCTATGTCAATGTGCATTTTGCACAAAAAGCTTGTTATTGTTCATAAATTGAGATGTCTAGTGGCTTTGTAAACTGAATGGCTTCATTTTCTATATGTTTAATTTGTAATCAAATGTAAATATATTCTACTTTCATTTTCTTGCTTGTTGACCCAATTCAATTACAAGACTACGTTTGTCTTTGTCCGAACTTGTGCCTTGAACATGTAGTGCTCGTCCATTACTGAAAAGACATACAGAGGTTGTGCTAAAAGCTGAAATACTCACCATTTAAAATTGGTACTATAGCAAGGAAGCTTTTCATTAAAAAACTGATAGGGGAGGTTGCTAAACTTCTGTAGTTTTCACCATCTAGAATGTATTTTAATGAAGTAAATAAGCATATAATATTCATTACATACGCATATTCGACCTATAAGCATTTTTAAAATCATTACATCTTTTTTTTTCCCCAGTAAATGTGTTATTTTACAAACCTCTCTCTCTCTCTCTCTCTCTCTCTCTCTCTCTCTCTCTCTCTCTCTCTCAGAGTACAAACTTTATCTAATCCAATCATCGCTTGTCATGTGTCCTAGACTTTTTGATTGCCAGATGAATGAAATAACTGTGTGTGTGTGTGGGGGGGGGGGGGGGGGGGGGGGGGGATTTAGTTACAAACTTATAGTAATTAGATGTTGTTCCTTATGAGCCCATAACTGATATCACTTATTTATTCTGATAAGTCAATGTAGGATTTAGTTTGCATCCACTATTTTTGTGCAAAAGACAGTAACATAGGCACAACACGTGTCTTACAATTGCCAAGATGTCAGCCTCATATCCTTTATAGTCAAGATATCGACCTCATATCCTGTTAGTACACGTAACCCACTGGACTGAAGCTTACCCCTCAATGTTTAGAGAGCCCCATAACATTAAAAGAACGTAGATAGACAAATTGGTACCGAGGGGAACACACAATCCCCTAATGGTATGATTCCAGCTAGTAAGATAGTAACCCAAAGGGAACTTGTGTTGTAAGTAGGTGGCAGGCTATTCTTGGTGTTAGTTGTAGTCAAAGATTGGCCCAAATACAAAATGCTAAAGTTCGAGACTGTTTAAATTTTACACCTTTAAAGTTTTAAGTTTGAGGATCTTTAAATTTTACTTTTGAAATTTCAATACTTAGATTTTATCTCAAGTAGTTTTATTTCGTTGGCATCAGTAGTCCTATCCATATATTTTTTGTTAAGTCATGTGTGTTTAGTTTGTCAAATAAAATGATGTCACATAATTTTTGTTAAAAAAAAACTTAAAATAATTAATATAAAAATGATGTTACATCATTTTATTGGAAGAACTAAGCATGAGTGGTAAGTTTATGTGGCACTCAATAGGAAATATATATGAGGAGATACAAATATAAATAAAATATAATTTAAATGAATAAAATTCAAATTATGAAACTTTATGGCGTAAAATTTAAAGACCCCCAAACTGTAGGCATCTAATTTGAAGCTTAGCCAACATAAAAAATATTAGGACAAAGGAAAGAAACATAATTCCCTTCCTTAGGTAGTTTCATAAGGATGGCTACTTTTTATTGATGCTGGAAGTTTGCTTGTGCAATGGACTAATTAAAAGTTATATGTAAAGTAAACAAAATATTATAAATATCATCAAAATTGGATAATAAAATATAAAATATTATTTAAGTTATCGATTGTTTTATCAAAACAAAAAAAAATATGGTAGGATAATAAAATAGCTAAATAAATAATGATATTTAATTTCTGTTTAAAAAAAATATTAACTTATAAAAATAGAATATAATCAAAATAGTAATTTGAATTTCTTGTAACTTTGGCAATATAATTTCATATAGAGTAAAAATAGCTTCATTAATTTTTTTTTTGACTTTATTAATACTTAATATATATATATATATACATGGTATATGGATAATATAATATAAAATAAATAAATAAATAAATGAATTTTAATTTCTTTTAAGTTTCAAACTTCAAATAATAATTTTGACAATAGTAATTTAAAATTATAATTTCGAATTTAACCCATTTTTTCCCCTGTTACAAAATCTAATTGAGGGAAAATTAGATGTTTTTTTTTTTTTTTTTTTTTTGGTTAATAACTGTTGGGCACTATTAAATGGAATCCATTATTTATAAAGTTACGGTGGAGCTAGGTAGGTACCCCTACTGTCCCTACTGTATATTTGCCGTTGAGTCTACTACTAAAAGTAATCCTACAAGGCGGTCATAAACCGTTGTTTGTATTCAATTTAGAAAAATCCATTGAAGTAATAAAAGTTAAGTAAATCTAGACACATACTAATATATATATATATATATATATATATATATATATATATATATTAATATATGTGTATATATATATATATATATATATAAAATAGGTAAAGCAGAAAGAAAATTCAATTAAATTTTCAATTGAAATTCAATTAATGTCTAATTTTACGCCACGTGTCTCATCTAATCTAAATTTCAGAATTTTGTGCAAGTGAGTTAATTTAGGTAAAAATTGAATTTCAATTAGAGTATAATTTTGTGCCACATGTCCCATCTAATCTAAATTTTTGTGCAAAATTAGTTAATTTAATGTAGAAAACGAGGAGTCCAATATAATAAATTATAAAAAACATAATCATATATATAATATGTAATTGTGATTGTTTTTAAATGTACCCGTGTATATGCACGGGATTACACACTAATATTTTAGAATTGCTAATTTGATGGGAGGAGGGGACTAAGGTTGGTGATGGAGAGTTTTACATTATTTCTTATTGAGATGATATTCGAAAAAAATTTACTTGTCAAAAGTCTTATAATTTAATCACATTTCCTGCCTTCAAAAATCAATCATAACAATCCTACTTAAGTGTGATAATGTAACTCAATTGTAGAGTAACAATTGTTTGAGAGAGACCTAAATAGGAGTCCAATAATTGGAAAGTCATCTTATTAAATAAAATTGGGCAGAATTTAGGCATAATATTTAGGTGCTATTTTTTAAGTTTCCTTCTAAAAATTTAGTCATATAACTACTTAACTTAAAATACACTTCTATCTCAAAGAAAAAAAGTCAATTGGTTAAATTTTATGTGAGAACCTTAATTAACAGTATTAAGAATACTGTAAGTAAGTTTTGTCCGATAAAATTTACTGGTTCACTTTGAAACCAACTCCATTTAAAAGAGAGGAAAATATATAAATAATAAAAAATTCAGAAGGAAAAGAGAGACAGATGATATTCATTTGTGGTAGATGTGAACTGTGCAAGAGCTATCAATGCTCAGATTCTTTTAAGTGAGCCAGCTGTTTGAGGCCCAATGTGAGATTGGCCCAAATTCACTTGTAAATAATACACAGTTGGTCAGAAGTCTAAGCTCTTCTTCCCATTTTTCCACACCTAAAGCATCTAGGCCCTCAATGATGAGCTGGGAGTGTCACTCTTGATTGTAGTAGTAGACCAGTATATGTGTTTCATGTTGGTAAGTGACAAGTGTGCATATTGCAACCCTTTTCAGAGGTAAAAATATTGTTGTTGAGTGAAGCATCTTTTAGGCCTAGATATGGGAAAAAGTTTAAATGATTGTACCTATGAATTAGCTTACACATGTTACTATGATTTTTACTTTTTTACACAATTTTACTTGAATTGATTTGGGTTCTCTAGGGTCCTTTAGTACCATGCAAAGACCATAAGCTGCTGTACATATAGTACACAACAACCTAAGTACTAGAATTGTTTATCTTATGGGACAATATTCATGGAATCTCAATCTCAACTGAATTCCTCACACAAGTTATTGGACCCCAAGTGCATAATAATAATAATAATAATAATAATAATAATAATAAACTTAAAAAAAAAAAAAAAACAAAGGAGAAAATAAAAATTTTGAAGATAAAACTTATTATATTGGGCCCTCAAGAGAGAAAAGACTTTTTTTTTTTTTGAAACTGGAGAAAGGACATTTTAGTATCTCAATAATTGAATCTGCAAATGAAATCTCTAAGAAAAGTAAAAGAAGATATGGAGTTCGGTCCATCTCTCTCTCTCTCTTTCACTCAGAATTTTTGTGTCTCAATAATAATAATAATAAATATATTATTTATTATTATTATTTAAAGTTCTTCTTACTTTTATTAATTCAAAAGTCTCTGACTAAGTGGTAGACATTCCGTACAGCTGAGTCAACGTCTGTGTCAGCCTTTCTCACCAAATGCCACCAGACTCTGTGTACTCAGATCACTTATTCAGCAGAAAATAAAAAATAAAAATAAATAAAATAAAAAGGTACTCACAATCAATTGGGAGTTTCAGACTTGGTCTCCCCCAATACATTCCACACAGCCCATTGTAAACAAAACATCTATACTCGCTGGTGAGCATGTGTTTGGTATAACTTATTTTGAATTTTTTTTTTTTTTTGCCAGGTTATTTTGATCTATTAATTACCTTATGGTCATGGTCAATATAATACCAAATCAAGAGAACAAAGGCATGTTTGAATGCCACACAAAATTTAAGGATTCTTTTTGTATTTTATTTCCTCTTCAAATGGGAATGAATGACTTTTTTTTTTTTTCTTGAATAAGAATGTATAATTTTTTTTTGAAAACAAATCTTTTTCATCAAGCTACAATTCTAATTTTACAAAACTAAACAAAAAGTAAATTGATTAAAATAAACTCATGTTAACGCCCATTTAAAATGATGTGCTTCATCAATATTTCTAAGGTTAGATATGTTACTGTGCGTGTGTGAGCATGCGCTAAGGAATTCAATTTTATGAGCATGCGCTCTTGAATTTGTTTGTATTAACATATTTTTCACATCAAGAAATAATGTTGAACCTTTAAAAATTTATTTTCTTAAGATACAACTGTAATTTTACAAAATAAGTAAACTTATCTAAACTCACACTGAGAATAATATGTTTCATCGATATTTTTATAGTTGGAGATGTTAGAATACTCATATCAAATCGTGCTAAATGATATACAGGCCAAATTTATTCAACTAATTCCAAAAATCACCTACATCAACTTATGCATCTATTGTGCAAAATGCATTCTTACTACAATGTTTGTGCATTTTAGTTTTTTATATCTTTCTTTGTGAATTTTGAAGATGAAGGAAGATAGTAGATATATAATGATTGTGTTGTGTGGAGAGACAGAGAAAGAGAAACAAATAAAAATTAATTTTATAATGAGATAGAGTTTAAAATAGATAATTTTATGTATCTCTAAAAAAAATATGTGAGTGTTTTGAAAAATAACTAGATTAAATTTTTAAAAACAATTAAGTTCTTGTATTAAAATGAACAAAAAAAAAATTGTACAAGTTAATGCTGGTACTCTTAGAGTGTGTGTGATCATGTACTAGGGAATTCAATTTTTTATGAGGATGAAATTTCGGGTTTTTAAGTTTGTTTTATGGACATAAAGAGACATATTTGAATCTAATTACCATTCTAAATTAGGAGTTTGTTTGGAATCTGTTTATTTTGTTAATATTAAAATTTTTTTGTTAAAAATATTATAAATAAAGTATAAATTAGTTAAAATAATACAATAAGACCTATAAATAATACTAAAAAATATATTAAATTTTATAAATAATAGTAAAAATAAATTAAAAAAAATAATTTATGTTAAAAAAATCTTGCCTCGTTTAGAACATATTTGGTGAATGGGAATAATGTGTGGCTGAATGTTGAAAAGACTTTGGCCTGAACAAGAAAACAGATTAATAAACTAATAATAAAGAGTCATAAAACTTGCAGACAGGACAAATGGGAAACCAAAGATTTATATTGACCTAAATTATACACCTAGCTAACACCCTCGACCCAACAGTGCGGTGACATAAGCTCGTAGGTCATTATTTTATTGTCGTGCCTTCGACCTTTTCAATATGTGGTTAGGGACTTTGGTTTGAATTAATGGGTACTTGTTGGAATGAAGGGGGCTTAACAGAATTACTGTGGGTGATTTGATTACTACTTTATATTGGTGGTTAGGGTTGAATTAATTAATGCTTTGGTTTGATACTTGTTGGAAGGTTTTACGAGAATTGTTGTGGGTGATTTAAGAGTTGTTTGGATCCAAAAAATTTATTACTCTTTATTTATCACTCATTTTTCATCATTCAAAATATCCCAAAAATCACTTACCCTTGTTTGGCACCTTATCCCAGTCATAGTTTTCAATTACAAAAATCTCAAAATGCGGGCCCCATTGTCTGACTCACCCTACTCCTACCATCTGCCATCCTATACACCCCCTCCTCAGACCATACAACCCATGTAGACCTAAAGGAGGAACTACACAATAACCTTTGTCAATAGCCCTCTTAACATCAAGAACCTCAAATCCACACTCCGTACAAACTCCTCCAATCGCTTCCTTGAAATCCCTTTCTCCAACTTCAACCACGGCCTCTGGACACTGAGAACACCAACATCCTTCCCTACCATCTCTTCATCCACCTCATTGAAGCCTCCACTTATCTTGGTGATTAGGCCACCAATTGGGTTTGATATAAATTCAGAGTTCAAAGCAAAAGAATGGCTACCAAAAGGTTTTGAAGAAATGGTAAAAGAATCAAGAAGAAGGTTACTAGTGTATAACTATGCCACCGCCGCCCTTAAAAGAGGGTAGATCTACCTTGAAAAAAAGCTGATCAGAGTGCAGCGGGGTTTTTGGCCATGGGGTTGCTCGCCGTCGTCTGGGCTCGTCGGGCTGTCTGTGGCCGACACGCTGAAGCTCTTCATCAGTGGGCTATGTGTGCTCTGAGAGGAAGAGAGCCGTTGGAGTGATTGCTTTGAGCTTGATGAAGAGAGTCTGGTGTGACTTTGCTCTGACCGTGGGTCCCACTCATGTGTGTTTATTTACCAAAATGCCATGAAAACTCAATTTTGATAACTTGAAAACACCTAAAATGTGTTTTCAGTTTTTATAACTCATCACTCAAAAATAAAAAAATTGAGTAATGAAAACAAAAATTGAAAACAAGTCCAAACAAAGTTATGGGTGATGGAAAACAACAATTCCAAACAGTCCCTTAATTACTTTATATTGATAATGACCCACTACATTTATTAAAATCAAAGAAAAATTGTAAGGGTTATGTGGTTCAGTCTGATGGCCTATATTCATAAAATAAAACTATTAAACAGTAAGTGAGTAAGAATTAAGCATACATAAAGTTATTACAAAATTTGAGCCTTTTTGACCAATACATAAAATATTATAATGTTAATATATATCTTCATAAACATTCATATTAATATCTATAAAACAAAATGATTTTAATATTATGTTGCTTTAAGTTAAAGAGCTGGAAATCATTGCCTTTTTGTCCCCTAGAATTCTAGGTGATTACAACTTCAATTTTAGCTTAGCTTAGTACAATTGTGGGGGTGGGGGCGGGGGTGAGCCCCCTAGTTGATGGATTACTTAGAGAAATAACCAACTTGATTATTTAATTCAATTATGTCAATATCAAATTAAAGTGTAAACAATTTAAGCAGGTGATGTCAAATTAAATAATATGTCATAGATCACACAAAATCAAACACAACGGAGACAATGATATGGTGACATAAGGAAAACCAATGGAAAAACCATTATAGGGAAAATCTTCCCCACTGAAAGAAATTTACTATGATTAGAGAAGTTTTACATTTGAGGAAAAACCTTTTCCTAAACTCTATCAACTTGTAGACAACTTATAGAGAAAATTTTTCATTGCACCATGGATGATGCACCTGTGCTCACTACTAGAACCTTTGATGGACTTCAAGTTCACCTCTTGAAGGTTTTCTTCACAAAAACAAGTTTGTGGTAGGTATTGTGGCTTTAGCTTCTTCACCATCTAATCTTCAGATCTACTTGAATATCTATAGTGTAAGGATTGAATTTGGTTCCTAAGCCCAAAAGGTAAGAGGATCTAGGCCCAAAGAGCCCAATACAATGAATTTGTAGAGAGTGAGTTAGAAAACTAGGCTATAATGAATTGGATAAATATTATAGTGGATCTAGGTGACAAGAAAATAAAAAATAAACTGGCTTTATCCAAAGAAAATCGTCATTGACATAATCCGAGGAAATGAGTTCTTGTATATATTTCTTTTGAATTTGGTTACCAGTCCAATTCCTGTTACGACAGTGCTTTTCTCCCTATTTTCAAATAGATCCCCTTGTAAAGGGCTTCTTTCTCTATTATATACCCCTCTTTTCTTCATTTCCACCGTCCATATGTAGGTCAAGTTGTTGGCTTTGATCCTTGTCCCATCAGCACTTTCCTAAAGACTTTGGGAGTAGCTATAAGGCTGAATCCTACCGTTCAGATATCACCTCCACATCAATGCGGCTAGAAAGTTAGCTACAGAGCATTTAATGCGGCGGCAGCAGCTTTCCCTCAGATATTTCTCACTTTCCTCTTACTTTATCCCTCACTGATGCTTATCCCTACCAGCAGAATCACCCAGGATGTTGCCCTTGATGTCAGACCAACCCTCTTGTCCCTTGCCCTGCTAAGCCGAGGTGAAATTTGTCCTCGGACATACCTCCTGGAACTTTAAAATTAGACCCCTTGGCCCATCCACTCTCTTGCACTTCCACACCAATATCTATCTGTCCTCGGACTATTGAATGTCCTCGAACAGGACTCCTGGCCCAATACACCCTTCTGAGCCTACCATCCCTACATATAGTATGATGAAATTGAGAGAAATTTAGTTACACAACCCTAGCCAAACAAACAGAGCTTTCTCTCCTCTAAAAACTCTCCTTTTTTTTTTTTTTTTGATAAACCTCTAAAAGCTCTCTTAGGTAAACTTATAATGTTCATTTTATACCCCAATAAGTAGGGGTTCAAATCGGACTTAAAATAGACAAGTTATTAAGCATTTCACGTTGTTAATTTGTGCAATCTTGTGGGGTCAAGATTGGAGCCGAAAAAAAAACCCTTTGGGTTTTCTTGATAATTAGGCCTCGATTGATCGAGATTGGAATTGAGCAGAAATTGAGATTCTTGATCAGTTGAGATTAATCAAGCAAGAGTCAAGATTCCAAAATGCTCAACTTTAGAAACTTTGGTTTTACTTGAACTTGAACCTTGATCTTGTCTTGGACTTGTAATGGACTTCAAACACACCCAAGACTTACTAAAATTCCTATAAATTGATTATATTTGATCACGGTTTTTCAACCTATTCTTATGGAATCAATTGTAAACCTTAAGGATTCGAACTCAGGATGTTGACTTCAACCAAACCACATATAAGTATTTGTCACAGGGTGACTTACCCTTAAATGGTTACTAAATATATTATTGAGTAAACATCATTCACACTTTATCAAATTTCCAAGTCCAACTACCAGCATTCTTAAACCTTTCAGACACTACCACATCTAATTTCAGATTGTAAAGGTCGTAAGGCCCGCCATAATAAATTATTAGCCAGTCAATGGAGCCCCCAAAAACTACGTGACACCACAGAAGCAAAGCAAAAGGAATAGTCTCCATAATTAGATTATGATATTAGATTTGAGCATATTTGTCTCCTATTCTTGAGAAATTATTTCGTACAAAACAATTACAACATCTTTCATTCATATAAGATTAAACTCCAAGTGAAGCATCTATTTGTGATCCACCTTTATATGAGAGGAAGATATAGTACATCAAGTGCACTAAATAATTTTATTGTATTTACTCCTCACACACATATATATGTGTGTGTGCGCACTATATCTTCCACACACACACACACACACACATATATATGGCGGTGTTTTTCTTTTAAAGCCATATATATGTATGTGTGTGCGTGCTCTATTTACTGCATCTTTTCTATAATCTGAAGGTAATTTGACTGAGAAGTGACGACATCTTTGTGTTTGTATAATTCTAATCAGTGTCTCTCTGGCTGCAATGGGTCTAGCCCTTCCCTGGCTTGCTCTTTCACACATTGGAGCTCGTCTTTGCATACAAAATGACAACCATTTAAGCATGTCAAACAATTCACAAGGTAACATGAACTTCATGATTACAATTGTAATAGGAAGTCCTAATTAAGCTTCTACTTTTGTTTAATTCCTTTCCACATGAACAACATTTGAGCCCATTAATTAGGGTGACAATTGGTACCTTTCCTTTTTGGCATGTATATATAACTCGATTAGATTATATGAGCAACAATATTTCTAGTCACAAATTAAAGATTTGTTTCATATCTCGTCCTTTCCACATTTATTTCAAACTAACCAGATATCATCTTTTTATTTGGATGTGTTAATTAAACAAATTGAACCTTTGCTTATTTTGTATAAGATGTACAGAAGTATTTCTAAAACAACATTGACCTGCATATAATTGCTTACATGCATGTTCCAGTACTGCATTAATATTGAGCTCAAAATTTATACAGACAGAATGAACCAAAAGTTAATTTCTACCTTCTTCCCTCATCAATAATGATGGAACACTTTCGACAGTGTCTAAAAGAATTGCATTAGAACACATATTATGCCTGGCAGTACATGTCTTCAGTCTTCTTACTTTTATGGTATGAGAGCTAAATACAGAAAGAATTTATCTAAACAAAAAAAGGCCAGGGGCCTTATTATTGTTATTTCCCCCAAACAAAATGACAAGTTAAACGTTTATATATTTATTATTTACTTTTTTAGTCCAATGCAAGCAATCTACATAAAGATCTAGGGTAGTTCTTCTCTCCCCTTTTCCTTAAAATTTCTTCTTTTAAAGAAATTAAAATAATATTGTAAGGACACAGGTTTATAAATCCGGCCAAAGGTGGGTGGATATGCCTAAAAGGCTCAACAACAATGAATTTGTAGAGAGTAGGTTAGGAAAAACTGGGCTAGTGTAGATTAGATTATCAACTGGATGGACTAGGATCACAAATTGGGAGGAAATATAGGGATTTGTCCTAAATGATTCACTTCGGCTTGCGTCTGAGGATGGTTGTTTGGTGTAGGTATCGTTCAGTAATGGATGCTAGTCTGGTTTTTCTTTGTCTCCTTTTTCTCCCCCCCTTTTACTTTTAGGTTCCTCCTTTCTTTTATATTGCTTCTCCCTTTTCTCTGAGCCCTCCATGTATAGATATAATGAGTTGCTCCTTGACACCTGTCCCCTCTAATTTTTCCAGAATCCTCTATGTATGAGCTGTAAAGCTAGAAGTTACTGTTCAGTTGTCTTCTCCACATAAATGCGGCCAGAGGGTTAGTTGTGGAGCATTCAATGCTGTGTGGGCAGCCTTCTTCCTTGATATTTTGGGATCTTTTATTGATACGTGCTTCCACAACATTCACCAAGTCAAGCGGAATCCTCTAGGGTACCTTCCTGACCGACAGAGCTCCAAATCTTATCCCGGCTTTGATTATCCGAGGTGGTATCCGTCCTCGGCGAAACCTCGGGATCATTGGGCTCATGTTCAACCCTTCCAGCCTTTAGCACGGATCTCCTAGGCCGAATTGAATCGTCCTCGGACTAGTCCTAGTCCTCGGCTTGGGTTTGGGATGCACTACGTAAATGGATAAGGTGTTCCAGGCCCGATATTCCCACTGGCGTGTTGCTCCTACTGGCCCACTGCTCCTACCAGCCCATTGCCCCTACAAATATAATTATCAAAGAAATTTAATATAAATTAGTTATTTTTTATACAAAACAATAAACTTAGGATAAATTACAGTAATTTTAAACCCTATATCTTAAGGTTGTTTTCAAATTAAGTCCTATACTTTTAAAGGCTTCAAATTAAACCCTAAATTTTGAATTTGTTACAGGTTAAAACCCAAAAACTTCCTGTTTGTGTTGTTCATAATCTGATAGTTGTGAAAGGGGAATTTGAACATTTAATGTTTCCGTTAGAAGCATCAGCAAGTGTCAGTTGATCTAGAAAATTTTTGACAACCAAAGCCCACTTTAAAAGCTGGCTAATATGTATCAAAATTACATGAAGCCAAGATTGATACCTCTTTTTAAGCAAGTCAATATCCTCCATGGTTAATGCCCTACACTAGTTCAAAAAATGATATTCTCCACTACAAATGATATATAGTCTCCATATAAAGAGTTTAATCTCTAATACAAATTTAATATATTTATCAATGAGTTGCATTAAGATTGACAAGAGTGGTAAAAAAATTTTATGTACATCTTTTTTCTTTTTTGGCTAGATAAATAAGGCGAGGGGCTGATAGATTCGAACCCAATACCCAAACATCACAAGAGGTGCTCGAACTGTTGGGTATCCCTTGAATTTAAAAACAATTATGCACATCTCTAAATAATATTAAATCAAATAAGCATCAATAATTTATAAGAAGAGAAAAACAGTAGTTACAACTCACAAGAAAAAATGTTCAAGTTTAATAATTAAACTCACTTGTGGCCCGCTGCATATACACACCAGCATATTTGAAAAGAGCCACAATTTGATACATATGAAACATTCCTATCTTCAGCAAAAGAAAAACTAAAAATAAACTGATAAAAAAAAAATAAAAATAAAGAAATGTTCCTATCTAAATTTAATATTATTAGTGTTTGTTCTTGCATTTTTTTTTTTTTGGACTCTTAAATAAACCCTGCAAGAATATCATTTAGTAGAGTATGCCAAGTGCTCATTCTTATATTTTTCATTTTTACAAGGAAAAAAAAACTAAAATGTTGAACTATTTATAATTTTTTTTATACTAAGTTATTGTGATACAATGCATTTGCTAATGTTTACTAGATTTTTAAATAAGTTATCAAAACTTAGCTGTTATGAATTTTTATTGAAAAAGAACCATATAATTTTAAAACATGGTCTAAAATTTTCAGTTAAATTCATGTCTGAGTTATTGATAAATTTTGGTAAAAAAATTTGGATTAGTTTCAAACGGGTTAAAAGTGATTTTAAATATGTTTGAAGTGGTTTTAAAAGGGTTGAAGTAATATATATATATATATATATATATATATATATATATATAATTTGATAATTACAATGAGAGTGAAAAGATTTGAACCTTAAGTCTTCATTTAAAATATCTTGAGAGGCTAGTTAAGTTATAAAACTTATTTTGACAAGTCTAAAGTGATTTTAATGTACTTACAATAGTTTTAAATTGAATAAATAACACACAAAAAAAAGTTTTTATAATCAAATTTATAAGAGTTAAAAGAAAACTAAAGAGGATTATTAACTTAACTATTGGTAGTTTCGCTCTAATATCTTGTACAGGTCAATCTTTTTTTTTTTTTTTCTTGTTTAATTGAAAGATGGCCATTATTGAAAAATTAAAACGAAAAATTATAATACCCCACCCAGCCACCCACAATTAAAAAAGAAAGCAGAAAGTAATAGTGTAAAAGGTAATGTAAAAAGTAAGTTGTTTACTTTTTTTTTTTTTTTGGGAATAATTTTACTTGTTTATCTTTTGGGAGCAGAGAAATCTGAAATCCTAAAAAGTTGAGTGTAATGATGGTTCGGCACCCATTTATTTCATGTCGGCACCTATGTTTTTCAAAATTTAATTCCAGTTAAAATTGTAAAATCATATCACCACTGTAATAATTAACTTTTTTTTTTTTTAGAAACAAATAATAATTAACTTGAACCATGTTTTTAAAATACAATTTATAGAGTGTGTAAATGTGTATGATGAGATTTAGCCTAAAAAGATAAAGAAGTACTAAATTCATCACAAATTATAGAAGGAATTTTTTTTTTTTTTATACAAAATAGAATTTCTACTCTAGCCTAATTTAAGTGTATATATGTGTGAAACTTCCTCTTGGAGACTTGAACTACGGCCCTTGCTCCTATACCCCACAAGCACTTATACTTGTAGAATGATCATTGCACCAAGGGTATGCGGTAGTTATAGAAGGTAAATTATTAATGGTTCTAATTTGAATTCATCATTAAAATTACTTTTTTCACACAAAAAAATCAATAACAACATATCACTTAAAATTTAGGGTAAATTCTACAAACCCCCCATAAGGTTTGAACTAATACCAATAAAGTCCACAACATTTAAAAAGTGACCTGTACAGCATGGGACTTCCAGACTCATTAGGGCCTTAGGGCCTTAAGCTTAAAATTACTACTTTACAGAACGGCCTATAAACCCAACCTTTTTGTCCAAGATTGGGCTATAATCCTGCCAAGGCCATGGGCCCGAGCCTCGTGACACTACGTTTAGTCCGAAGCTCGTTAAGTGAACCATCACAGTATATGTTCACCAAAGTACACATCGGGCAGGAATATGATTGGCTGGGAACACTGCCTTTCGATTTTCCAGCACCACCTTGGGAGATGCCTCTACCAAACGAATCTTTTGAAGTGGGGAACCAATTCCGATGCCACTCTCACCACACCCCATTTCCAACAAAACACCCACTTCGCGATAATGGCATTGGACCTCCTTTACCACTAACCCCAGGAGTAATCATGACTTCCCACTATATATTAGGCTAAAAAATATACGAAGCTGAGGGAGAAAAGGTGGTCAAGAGAATTCACAAAGAAACTAGGGGAAAAAGGAAAGGAGTTGAACTAGGGGGAGTATAGCAGTAATAAAAAGGGAGGGAATGAGATAACTAAGGAGAGGAAGGCAGTTTCGTGGAGGCCTCTATGTAAAGAACCACCCAGAGTAGGAAATCCAAAAGCATACGCTACAAGTAGATTGTGAGCCCAAGTGAGTGTTAGCCCATTGTCATCACCTCCAGCACGCACATGACCATTTTGGTCCTTTTTCCCAAACGGTTTATAACACCATTACTTTTTTTTTCTTCTTCTTCTTCTTCTTTCTTTGTTCTTTCCTCTTTCTCTGAGTACAAAACCCACAAAGCCAGCAATCACCAACCACCGACCATTAGCAAAACCCACAAAACCATCAACCACCAACAAAGCAACGGCATCAACAAAACCCACAAACCCAGAACCACCAACCACCAACAAAACCCACAAACCCAGAACCACCAACCACCAACAAAACCCACAAATCCATCAGTAATACCGACCACCTCACAACAAACCCAGACCAAAAACACAAACCCAAACTCACAAAAAACCAAATTCTCTATCACCAATCCAAACCAAAATTGACCCACTACAAAACCCACCACCACAGTGCCACCGAAAATAGGAAGAGAGAAAAGAAATTGCAAACCCACCACCATGGCGCCGGATTTGAGCAGAAGAGATTGAAATGTCACCGAACGTCGCCAAATCTAAGCAGAGGAGAGTGAAACGTTACTGGTCTAAGCTTAAACATAGCCGGATCAAAGCGGGTTTTTGAAACTTCTTTCACTCACTACTCACTAAAACTCAAACTCACCGCTCAAAACTTAGGCGTTGATAAACCACCGTACCGGTGACTGGAACACATACCCATAACAATGGTGGCGACGAACTTGAAATCGGCGATGATGGCTCTGATGGACGAGGAGCACCTTGGAGGCCAAGATGAACGCCATCATCGACCGCCTCTGCAAGCTTGGCGGCCCTGGCCTTTCCGGCAATCTCGTCAATTCCAAGGTCTCTTTCTTCTTTACTTTCAATTTTTGATTTTTTGAAATTGTGAGTTGTGAGTGATAATATGTACTCAGAGAAAGAGAGAGAGAAAGGCGATTCTGGAGAGAGGAAAGAACAAAGAAAAAAGAAGAAAAAAAAAAAAAAAGTAACGGTGTTACAAACCATTTGGAAAAAAGGATCAAAATAGTCACTTTTTAAATGTTATGGACTTTATTGGTATTAATCCAAACTCCAGAGGAGGTTTGTGGAATTTACTCTAAAATTTATTGTGAAATATCATAAACTTACCAGTAACAACATGCTAATTAAATTTCTTCATCAAATTAAGATACTAATCAATTTTTAATATAAATTAAAATTAAATCTAAATTTTTTATTTAATCATTAAAAATTTTGTCAAAATCCCACGGCAGGCGTGGAAGAAATATCTTAAACACTGCATTTCTAAAAGATAATAATAAAAAAGAGAAGAAGAAAAAAAAAAGTCAGAAAAAAAAAAAGGCACGATGATCTTCTGCGAAAACTGATGAATTGGACAAAGGCAAAACAGATGGTGGGACCAAGCATTAATAACACACCGCGTGGCATTACAATCTCTATGAGTACTTGCTTCGCAAGTAGCACAATTAAGTAGCAACCAAACACAACACATACACATACTCATACTCATACACACTTTAAACTAGCTAGTCTCCTTCCTAACTAGTTGGACTGAACTGGGAAAGAAAGGAAAAATAAAAAGAAAACAAAAGAATGAGTCCGTAGTATTATATATATATGTAGGACCAGGTCCCCTACGCTACACACACACTATTACTATCTACTACTTCCAACTATTTACACAGAATTTCATTGCAGTGGCTTTCCTCGCAATTATGTTACTATCAATTGGGTAACTTGGTAAATTCTTCTCACTACAATACCTCCAATCAAACACTTCTCTCTCTCTCTCTCTCTCTCTCTCTGCACAAGCCGCCTCATAGTTTCATAAACTCAGTCCCCCACAACCCCTATACTTTGGACTTGCTACTTTGTTAGTACTAACTCACCTAGAGAGGAAAAAAATAGCCAGAATGCCCAAAAGGGTCGGCTTTTAGAGAGCGTGTACCAAGCTTTACACAAAGCAAAAAAGAAGAAGAAGAAAGAACTTCATGTCCACGCCATTATAGTTTTCAGCAGAGACACACTCAAACTCATTAGGGTTTTGGAAAAAAGAAAAAGAAAAAGAAAGCTTTGATTTTGATCCCACTTCTTCACTCCCTTTTGGTTAGTTTTATTCTTACACCATTATCTATCTCTCTCTCTCTCTCTCTCTCTTCTTGCTTTTGATTTTCACTCACAAAGTTTGTATATGCAGGTCCAAAAAAAATGTTGGACTATGAATGGAGCAACCCGAGTACAATGATGTTAACGGGCGAAGAAGAACCCGGCCCGGATTCCGACCATACCCGCCAAATCTTCGACCACTACACCCAACAACAACAACATCATCAACAACAACAACCTTTTCACGACCACACTGGTTTCAACCCTCACCATCATCATCAAACCACAGCAACCAGCGCTTTCTCTAACGCGCACGCGCATTTCAACCCACACCAAACCCAAACCCACTCGCAATTCCACTCACTGTACGATCCACGCGCTTACTCAAGCGCGTCTGCTGCTGCTGCTGCCGCTGCTGCTTCTTACCACCACCAGCAAGCTCCCCAGCTACTCTCCCTCGACCCCGTACCCGGAGCCGCCATGGGGAGCGGCGCCGCCGGGTACCTCGTGGTCCCGAAGAGCGAGGACGCCTCGTCTCGTCCCCCCGTGGACTTCGTGTCGAGAATTGGCCTCAACCTCGGCGGCCGGACCTATTTCTCTTCCGCCGAGGACGAGTTCGTGAACCGGCTCTACCGCCGCGCTAGACCGGCCAACGAACCCGGTTCGGGCAACTCCCCTAGGTGTCAAGCTGAAGGGTGCAATGCTGATCTCACTCACGCCAAGCACTACCACCGCCGCCACAAGGTCTGTGAGTTTCACTCCAAAGCCTCCACCGTACTCGCCGCCGGGTTGACTCAGCGATTCTGCCAGCAGTGTAGCAGGTTGTCTCATATTTACGGAAATACCCTCCCCTGTTTTAACAGTACACTATACCCACTACGAGGTTTTATAAAATTTTTATTACAATCTTAATGCACGAGATTACGATAATATGTGTTTTTTTTTCATAGGACGAAACTGCCCCTGTGGATTGTTGCTCTGATCCAATGATTGCATAAACGTACAGAGTGGTAATCCCGAGGGCATTTTCGTCATTTTGCGGTTTTCTAATTTGAAATGACCGAAACAACCCCCGACATCCAAATTTTCAGTCTGATCATCGAAACGGAAACACTGTTGTTGTTCTGTCTGCTCAAATTACTAAACATGGTGGTTTTGAGGCACACTTTCAAAAGACGTAAATGCCCCTGGAAGATGTAATAATCGTGGGCTGAATCCAATGATTGGAGCTTCCGTACATGTGGAAATCCCGAGGGCATTTGCGTCCACGAATATCCGCTAAATTTTTGAAAGCACTTTCCATTTTCGTACGCCTATGTTAATTTTTGATTCTTTTGTTGTACTAATTTAGTTGTACTACAATCGTATAACTAACCAAAACAGTTAATAAAATAACTGCATTATTAACAGTATTGATTATTAAAGCTTATTGAATGCAAATTATTTGTTTAAGTTTTAACCTTGATTTTTTTTTTTTTTTTTTTTTGTAAATTTTTTTTTCACACAGGTTCCATCTTCTTTGCGAGTTTGATAATGGAAAAAGAAGCTGCCGGAAGAGATTGGCCGACCACAATCGTCGCAGGCGAAAAACTCAACAACCTAATCAAGAAAATCAGAAGTCTCTGCCCGACAATGCCCGGAATTCAACGACTAGTAATCTCACAAGTAAGCTGGTTTTAAATTTGTCAGTAAAATTACACACAATCTTTGTTGTAGAGGAAGAGCAAAATTAATACCATAACGAGAAGATAGAGACAGTACTAATTATTATGCAATGTTTCTGTATTATATATGATTGTTATTTTCATGATTAATATTAATTAGAAACTAATTAATTAAGTGTAGCCTAAAGAAGAAGAAAAGATGGACTTTTGGCTCGTGGGATTTGGTTTTAATTTCTTGAATTTTTTATTAGGGTCCCCGCCTGACTCTGGAGCTCCCTCATCATCGTCGGTGACCGTGGCAGTTTCGCCGCCGCGAATGTCGTTGGATTGCTTCAGGCAACGACCTTATCAGGCAACAGCTTCATCGGCCTCATCAAGCTCACTTTTTTTCTCAAGTGGGCAAAATCATCATCATCAAATGCAAAATTAGCGGGCTCTTGTTGTAGAAATATGGAGGAATATTTAGCAAAATAACATTAGGGAACATCATCTTGTTTAATTAATATTCCTTTCTTTCTTTTTTTCTTTGTTATTATTTTTTTCTTTAAATTTCGGTACTTTAGTCTAAATTAATTGGTGTTTGTAACCTGGGTACGTACGGAGCATCTAATATATCTTTTTCATGTACCAAGAATTTCGAATTTATGTTGTTGTTGTTGTTGTTTTTTTTTTTTTTTTTTTTTTTTTTTACTGCAAAAGCTAGCTAAGAAGGTTAATAATTCTGAGGGAAATTGTCAGAGTTTTTTTATTATTATTTATTATAAAGACTTATAATACTTAAATCTTTAAAATTATCTAACTCATAAAAGCTTAAGCAAAGCTTTGGAAATCGTCAGAATTATTAGGCCACAAATTGGAATTTTTCCCACAATAGTGTCTGATTGGTTGTAGGTAGAGTTGTGACAGGTGTAAAGGCCTACGTTCATTTTAGGCATGGCATTATTCAATTTTGTCCGGTACTGGAATTTTCCGGGAAAATGCAGTGATCATGTAAAAATAGAAAAAGTGAAATTGACCACGTAGCACGGAAAATATTTTCCTGGGAATATTAAGGGAAAGTGGTGGTCAAGCCGTCAAGCTGTCTCCTATGTGGAGGCTGTACTGTACTTATACGCAAGAGTTATTTAATAAACAGGGAATCAAATTCATGGCCATGCATAAATCATAAATCTTAATCTCTCTCTCTCTCTCTCTCTCTCTCGTATTATCGGAATCTGTGTGGCTATATATATATATATATATATTTTTTTTTTTGAGGCTATATATTTTCTTGTTAGGAGAATTGAGAAACGTAAAGATCTTCAATGGGGTCCATCAAGGTGGGCTCTACCTTCAACAAAAGCTGTTTATTTCTTTTTCTTTTTTTTTAAAATAAAAAAGTTGTTTATTTCAATGGCTGATTGATTTGATTATTGAAATGTGACCAATATTTCTTTGCATAAAGTTGTGTATGGATTGGAACATGACGTCTGCTATTTTTAGAGCTGTAAGTGATATATGTGTAACATACAACTTTATAAAGATTCATTGACTTAAAAAATGCACGTGATTGACCCCAAAAATACATTTTATGCAAATATAAAGCCTTTTTTTTTTTGTGTGTGTGTGTGTGTGTGTGCTTTTGCTAGATAATTTTGAGAAAAAAATGAATGGACAAGATTAATTTGGAATTTATACTTTCTACATATACAGACAACGAATCAAGATTAAGTTACAGGGTGCCAAAAATGAAATATATATTAAGTTCTCGTGTTGTAATTTCATGGTTGTATAGAAATAAGTGGAAAGCTTGGTGGGTCAATATATTAGTATGTTTGTGTTTGTTTGTTTGTTTTTTTTTTTTTTTTAATTATGTTAGAAGTTTATTTGTTGAAAATTAACTATAGTACAGTAGTACTAGGAAATTGTACATAGCAAAAAGTAAAAGAAAATCTCACCTATAACTAAACAGAACCAACTAAGGACATTTGATTTGACAAGAGGATTTGCTACCAAGCTATTAGAATGTAATTTTCATATATACCTATAATATATTACTCAAATCCATTGAACTCACTATCTAAGTGTCTTATCATGTTGAAACTCTTCTTCTTAACAAAAGAGAAAGCGATATTACTTGATAACTTTGTGCAAGTCTTTGCAACTATTGCTGTTGTGACACGATTATTGAATTACACTTGATGAAGCCCAATAGCAAGAGTAACAATATTGCAACATCAATAAAGGCATTTGCCAGAAACATTTTACTTTATGATGATGATGATGAGAGTGCATGATATATAATTGGAGTTAAAGCATTGCTCCCTTGTTGTGCTAATAATATGGTTAGAATATTCATATGCATAAATTTATAATCTTAAAGCAGAAAAGCCATGCATGCAAAAATCCTTGCCTTTTAACTTTTTGAATAAGCTAAAATATGGATGAGTCGGACCCAAAATGTCATATTATATTATAAGATAAAAAGGAATACAGTTTCAGTCTTTTGTACCAATTGATAATCATAAAGCTGAAGAATGAGATCTTATGTTTGTTTTATTCTTACATCGTTTTTATATTATTGATGACTTTATGTCAACTTGTGAAGTTCACAAACAATCGAGTATTGTAGTGACTTTTTAGGTTCCTTAATTTTCTCATCAGGAAGCCTCCTAGCACCTTCGAGGAAATTTATTGTGGACCATATCCTCTTCACTTTCATACTGTTGATTTATTTATCGTTTTTTGCTTTGAAGGAAGTAGCTCTCTAAACTTTGTTTGGTTCTCAACCACTACAAACTAGAAACTTTGGAATCATTGTGTTTCGTGCTTTGTAATTCAACGTTTTAAATAACACAACCAACTTATAGTTTACTCTTTTTCTCAAAAAGCAAAAACAAACAAAAACCCTAGTTTACCCTATTAGTATTTAGGGACTTTAAGTCATGGAAGTGAAAAAAAAAAAATAGTTGACTAACCCTTTCATCTCTCCTTCCCATTTCCTTCATCCAAATAAGAGCTTACAAGATGCACATGTTGCCCTAATTCAAATCCTATTATTTCCTCTTTAATATCAAATTAAAGTTATACATTTTTTTGTGGGGATAGGGAGAATACATATTCCTAATGATTAGCTCGATAATACAAAGCAAATCCTAAGCTTAAAATAGGTTTCAGATTTATTTTGTGGATACTGGACCGTTTGATACATAATTTTAAACACATGTCTTCATTTTTTAAATAATATTACTCGTATTTCTATACACTTTTTCGCTCACACGTATTTTAAAAAAAACAGAAAACTGTTATTTAAACACACGTACTAAATGGGTCCAAGTATCTGAGCTAGCACAATATAGTTTGAGAACTAAGACAACAATTTTAAGTGGAGCATTTTTTATATTCATTAAAATATATATTTTTTTAAGTAGTATCATTTTTGTCTTACATTAATTTTGAGATGTAAAATTTTTTATTAAATTTTTTGTATTTAGGTTTTACTAACATCTACTTTCAATTGATTGTATCACTAATCCACTTAATTTTCTTGTGACAAAATTAATATTACATAGAATTTTTAATTTTGAAAAAACTACTTTTCGCACAAACAATTAAAAAAAATTGTTAATAAAATTTTGTAAACAATACATTCATTTGGAAAAGAATTTAATTAGTATGTTTTTTTGACAAAATAATTAGTATTTTTATATCATCATAATTGTTATATTACATGTTTGGACATCATTATGATAATATTTATTATTATATTTCATTGCATTATTTAATTATCTTCTAACTATTTTGGATCAATCTCTCATTAATTTGTGAGATTTGATATAAATTTATAATAGAATATTATATTCCTAACAATAGAGTTATTAACAGGTCCTATTTGAGATTCAACTAATTTTTCTATTCTTAATTATCTCATTTTTTCTTAAATTTTTTATACTCATATTGATATTTTTTTTAGTAATTAAAAAACATTTGCAATTAAAAGAAGCAATATCTAAAATTAAAAATTATAATATGACAAGAATAAATAAACTTTAAAGTATAGGATAATAAAATATAATTCACCAAATTCATTATTGCAACTTTATGTGATAATAGAATCACCGAACAATCTCAATCTTCTCGAACAAATACATATTTAACACATAGTTCGATCAATTAATATTAACCAAACCAAGATTCATTTATGTAAACAAAAAAATATCATGTTGTAGGCGTAAAATTTATATAAAAAGAAGCAAAAAAAAAAAAGCAGAATTTTTAATTTACCTTGGGCAAAGCAAAACATGGGGAAGAAAAAGTGAAATCTGATTTTCAATTTGATTTAGATATTGAGAGAAATTATTTTTGATGTATGACCATATAGGAGATTGGGTAACTAATAATAGTCTAATAGTATTAACATTCAACTATGCGGGGGACTTGCTTACAAAATTTGAAGTCTCAACCTTTTTTTTTTTTTTTTGAAAGGCTGAAGTCTCAAGACTCTCAACTCATTATGGAAAATTTATAGTCAATGATAATATAGCACACTTACAACGATTTCTTTTTTTTTTTATAGACAGTTGAAAATTTTAATTGGCTTGGATTTTTATTAAAGCAAAATTTTGAGGCCTTATTGTTGTGGGAGAGAGAGTGCATAGCCCATCTCTATATTTTCTTAATTATTAGTTTCTCAATAAAGTTAATTATTGTAACAAAATTTGGAGATATTTTCCTAATGGAAGGCTTTAGGCAGTGACCTAATCGGTTTAGCCTAGGAACTAGCTCTGTTAATGGGTTCAACGACCATACCTATTACATTATTATGTTCCAAATTTACAAATCACAATCCTAATTCTTTGCATAGTTCCAACCATTACCTTAATTTTATGGTTAATTCATGGTTAGAATAATGTTTTTTTACTATAAATATTATTCCATGGATATATTATAAATTTGTCATAAAATATTTTTAATTATAAATATTTAACCGTTTAATGCTTCATGGTGTGGTGTAGATATAACATATAAGTCGTTGATTTTCAATCACGTTATCTTTTATATTTTTTTCTCTCTCACATATTCTCTTTATTTTCAATTAGTAAAATCTCTGATGGTTGAATAAGAGATCTGTGATTCAATTTCCTCATATCAAAAATCGATTAGTGTCTTGGTCTGATGATAAATAACTATTATTAATTAAAAACAGACGTCACAGGTTGAAACTTTCTAAAAATATATATATTCTCTTTATTTTCCTTCAACAATGAAGATAACTTGTTGTAAGGCTAAAGTTTGCACATTTCCAGCATTTGGCTTGGCAGAGAAATTTCATTAACCTAAAAAAAAAAAAAAAAACCCTCTTATTATGGGAAACAACTTGTTCAATCTAAGAAATGTAAAAAGCTACCAAAAAAATTTGTAGCTCAATTGATTGGTAGTGTTGCCGTTAACATTCAAGATTTAAATTGCTCATTTCCCATCTATCAAATTATCAACAACAACAAAAATTAAATTTTTTATTTTTATTTGAAAGTTTTAAACCCCACAGAAATTGAAGTTCATAGAATAAAATAGAAAAATTAATTTATACATTCAAGACTTTCTCAATAAGTAACTTACTGATTTATCAGCTAGAATTTCACAGTGATAAGAACCCAAAAATGGTAACTTTAACATAATTAATTTTAAAAAACGGATTTATCAAACAAAGAACTGTGGTGTTCAGTGGCCCAATCCATTTATGGGTTCATTAATTAGCTGGGGCTTCTCCTATACATGACATACTGTTGCAGCCATGATCATAAGAATATTTCTTCCTCTTTTATTTTTTTAATGGTACTATGCAATTAACCTTCCTTCGGGTACCTATAATTCATGGACACTGAAATCATGAGTGACCCAGTGTACAATCCAATCGTTATCAATTATTAGAAATGTTTGGAGAAAGGTCACTTTCTTCTACCTTTCACTTCAAATGTCATGTCCCCCTATACAAGGTAATGAGAGGGAAAGTAAAACCCTTAAATTCTACTTCATATACTAAGAACTTTATTTAAAAAGGTGGAATTAACTTGATCAGCTTGCGATTTTTGGCTGTTTTCCTTTACTAAATTATTAGTTTCAATAGATTTCTTTTTTATTTGAATGATAAAGTTTTTATAGTTACAATCAAGACTTAATGTGATATTTGGAATTATGCGAATTGGATAAGATAAGCATGTATTATGGATGCATTTACTAATCCCGTATCATATAAGTAATTTGATTAATCCTTGTAGGATATAAGTACATATTTAACTAGCTTTTTTTTTTTTCCCGTTATTCAAACACAAAGTTTGGAACGCGCTCTAACTATGATTTTTGTATCTTTTAATGAACCAACGGATGTGGTGGAAAATTTGCCGGGATTTGATAAAGTTGAGCTAAATTGTAATAAACTTAATTTCTCCTAATATTATGTTATCTCCTTTTCATACCAAAAAAAAAGTACAAGTTTCCTGAATATTGTTATACTTAGAAGAAATACCAAACAAAGCAACAATTTGAGAAATTATAAGAATGTTGGAAGCACAAATGGGAAGGCCTTAAGTGAAAAGAACTAGAATGAAAATGCAATGAAATTAAACCGTCAATCATGCAATAACATTTGGCCTATCATGGAAGCAATTTCGAGCTGTTTTATTTGATGTGAAGAGGAAAAAATTGGTTACTACTTCCATTTAAAAGCCTATGCATTGTTTCAAGTTCTTTAAATGATTTCAATCCTAATTTGAATCAGATCCAATGCTGCAAATGCACTTTTACCCAAATACAATTTTTTTTTAATTAAATGACATGGATCATTATTTTTTATTTTTTTATTTTGGAGTGGAAGAGAGAGAGAGAGAGAGAGAGAGATAGGGGGTTTATATAATAAATCTGATTTACATTTAAAGATATTAATTTCACAACATTTTTATAATACTTCCACAATAAATCATATGTGGCGTGTGTGTGTGTGTGTGTGTGTGTGTATATATATATATATATATAAGTTGTTATTGACTATTACTGATGTGCAAAAAAATAATTTCAATAGTAAGCTTATATTAAGACTAATAACAACTTACTGCATATGATTTATTGTAATACATTGTTAAGAGTGTTACAATCAATCTCATTGGTTCTTTAATCCAAATTTCCAAGGTAACTCTGGATTTTGGGCAACTAAGAGCATTTATAACTTTGTTTCAAATATTGTTACCATAGTCGAAAACAACCTTCTAAAGTGTCTTATCTTTGGCAATCTCAATCGCATGACCCACACTCTGAATCTATAAATGCGTTACTGATCTAATTGCTGAAATCATGGTTGTAGAGTCTCTTTCAAGTTTCAAACTTTTACATTTTGTAAACCTGTATCTTTGTCAAAACACCAAGTTACCACTGCTGATGCTTTCGTTTCCTCACTATTCACCCTGATGGAAGTTCTCTTACCCAAAGCTGCTATTTAAGTTTCCTTGATGATCTCGCAACAATACTCCAATTGCAACAAAATTGTGCCTGTTTGGATTGAGGGGAGAGGGAGGGAAAGTGGAAGGGAGTAGAGTAGAGTCAGCTCATGAAAATAAGTTAATTTTGAGCCAATTTTACTCTACTTTACTCCGCCTCCCTCTCTCTCAATCCAAACGAACCATTAAGAGTTGATCTACAAAAGTTTCAAAAGCATACTTTGTTGGTCTACTAGCTAACATGGAATCTTCTTTCCTTTTATCTCGAAATTGCACTTTCAT
Source organism: Lithocarpus polystachyus (assembly GCA_033629205.1). NCBI lineage: Eukaryota > Viridiplantae > Streptophyta > Magnoliopsida > Fagales > Fagaceae > Lithocarpus > Lithocarpus polystachyus. Next base: position 37,104,242 of record CM066165.1, read on the forward strand.
TCTATGATACCATACTACTATAATAGCATCCTATGGTGAGAAGCTCCTCTACCTGGTTTTGGTTAGAATTGAGGTTAACCAATTAAATTCAACATTTTTTTATAGTTCAAAATTTTGGGATATTTAATAATTTATTACTGTATCAAAAAATGTGGCCATAAATTCTGAGTTCCTAACTGCAGCACTCTACCTCTCATTTAAAAATTAAAAATCTCATGGGTTGGACCTCATTTATTAAGGAAGAGTATAAACTCACATAAAAAATGGGTGAATTATGAATTGAATTCATTATTATCACAAACAGCTCAACTTTGGAGAATGGATAATACATCACCCATCTTATCTATTACTAGGCTCACATGATCTCGAAAATCTAATTGATGGGAAATAATTTCAGTTCCTCTACGGCCACACATTTTGCCACAATTTAATAATATATATGATTGTGAATGATAAACTATCAATCGCACATGAATCAATCACTTTTTCTTTACCATTAATTAATTTAAAGTCACACATGTCATCAAACATCAAAATGTGACATAGTGTGTGTCCACGTACTTTCTCAAATAATACTGTCTAGATTCTAGAGCTACACGATGGGGTTGTTTGGACTTCTATGGCGAGTAGACAACTACATAAAAGGTCTTCGTTCTAGATCCGTCTTCATTACGAACTTAACACATATAATTTGATATGATGTTTTGGGCAAGTAGATTGGTCTTTGATGTGGAAGTATATACCATGACAAACACACCACACAAACAATCTTTATTTATATCCGTGTTTGACACTCTCACCGACGAGAACTCTTCTCACTCCTACAGTTTGAGAATTTGCCAAAAACTTTTATATCATTTCTCTTTCATTAGCATGAGATACACAAATGTGTTCACTAATGCACAGCTTGAGGTATTAGTCTATGTTAGTATGTCTTCGGGCATCATGAATCATGATACTTGGGCTTTTTTTTTTTTCTTTTCTTTCTTTAAAAAAATAATTGAATAAGACAAGAACAAGACATCTAAATATCTAATACATTTTTTCCTTCCATTGAATGTGAAAGAATCAAAATCCTTAATTTGTGTATATGTATCAATCAAATTACACACAAGAACATTCTCCTCTAGCATAATAGTGAGACCACTTCAAATGTGGAGAGCATTGAGATCCATTCTTCATGCTAGATTAAAGATAATATAACTCTTTTCATAAATTAAAAAAAAAAAAAAAAGATAATATAACTCTTAAACTCACATATTAATATTTGTAATAAGGTATAATCTAAAAATTTATGGGAACGATACTCTCCAGTTTAAATTGATCAATTTTATGATTTAGATTAAAGTTTACAAATTTAAAGATGTATATACCATTGTATTGTTCAAAATTTGAAATGAGATGAGATAGTGTGTACATTGTTAGATCTAGAAAATAAAAATCTAACTATGAAATAAACAAAATGGAAAGAACTTGAAATGGAAAATTTTACAATTTTTGTCTTATTGTTTTAACAAATGAGAATATCCTAACATCTTCAAATATTTGATTAGATATTCTCTTGGGTGTATACAATTTTCTTGTCTCTCACATACTAAGTTATTACAATGAAAAATTCCTTAGGGGTGGTCTCAAAGTACTGGTAAGAAGATTCAAATTCAGCATCTTATGGATATAATAAGGCCTTAAAAACCACTAAACTAATTCTTTGACTTTAGAAATTTACAAATTAAAAGGAATAGGAGATGTTCAAGACTATTACTGACAATAAGAATTTAATTATCATTATGAATTATGGTTGTACTTTAAGATTAAGTCAACTACTTTATATTTTGAAACAGCAATGTACATATAACAACAAACAACAAACAAAAACCTGCAGGAACAATCAAAAACACAACCAAACAAAACTAAAAAGATCCCACCAACTACTTTGATATAAACTACAGTGACACCTTTTTTTTATATATATATAAAAATTGAGATACATAGTAACATAGACTAATATCTTCTAAGTTTATAAATATTTTTGAATCCCTGAGAGAAAATCCAGAACAAGAACTGGAATCTTTTTGTTAGACGAATGTGAAGGCACATTTTGCCTCATTGAACAGAAATACACAGCATTTTTTTTTTTTCTCTCTCACAGCTTCCCAAATGCCCAATTTGATTGGTCCCAAACTTTTCCACACATTTGACATATTTTTTCTCACTCATTGCAGTAAGGTCCAACTTTGATTGTCAGCGTCTGCTTTGTGAAGGGAATTTTGGGACCCCTACCCCCTACATGACCCCCACAAAGCAAAGTACCATAAAAGTAAAACTACACTGAAACTGTGCATGCATTTTGATAGAGCGAACTTTTCAAACCTTGCACGTGGAGGCTTTCTTTAGGGTAGTAGGGCTATGTGTGGGTCAGAGGAGTCAGAAGAAATATGGTGCTGCAATTTCACGTGCAGTACATGTATGATAAATATATAGTGTTTATTAGGTGGGGACCTCCTCCTAATAATGCTAGAGAAAAAAAAAATTCATAGTTTTCCAAAGTGATAATTTATTAGTGTAATATTATTTTTTTTATAAACTCATCGTTAATCAATTATAATATATATTTTCAATAGTTGTGAAAAAGAGCTTTTGAATTACTTTTTTTTTTTTTAATTTTTGGTATCATTAGACTTATTGTTTTAATTGTGACATGAAAATAAAATTTTAATGTTAAGGCCTTACAGGTGACAACTATACTTGACAATAGATTGAATAAGTTAGATCAAGTCAAATGCAGTTTGGGTTAGAAACATGTTGGATGCAAATGAGTTGTAAAACCTTTAACTTAGACTCATTCTTTCATGGGTCAAGCTAACCCATTATGACCTGTATTGTTTTCATATAGAAAAATAAAATATACATTTGAAAATATTCTTTTTGTCTTCTGGTAGGTTTTAAAAGTTTGGAAAAATTGGCAAATTATAAACACAAACTTGTCTAGATTTAGATTCCTAAGTCTATAGATATGATTAGACAATACTCAAGATGTTGCAAGTTAGAATACAAGAATAAGGAAGCTGTAGATTCAAGAAATTCGAAACATGCCAGGTTCGATCGATTAAGAAGAAAGCACAACCGATCGAGACACGGATTTGCAGAATTTAAATAAATCCCAATAGTTCATTATGTCCATTAAGTGATTAGGGTTTCAGATCTAATTCTCCTAATATTTAAAGGAAACTCTAAGACACGTTCTAAAGGAGTTTTTAGAGAGAGAATAGTGCATCTTGTGCCTCCAATTGTAGACTTAGGGTTTTTGTACTCAAAACTAACTAAATTCTTCTACTGACAATATTCTTTGAAGAAACTCAAGATCCGATGTAAGAGAGAAGTTGTTGCATACAAGATCAACAATTGCTGATAATCTAAAGTTTTGAGTGGGATCTTAGAGTCACAAATGTGGGTATTTGTGTTCAAAAAATTCAAATAGAAGAGTTCATGGATTCGAAACTATACGTGGTCACGTGAGTAAGTACTATAAAAAGTAGTATTGGATTTAGAGAAAAATCAATTGTAAAACTTCCATTATATCATAGTGAATTTGTTGCCTTGAGAATAGTTTGAATTAAATCTTCTCCAGGTTTTTTACCTTGAAACTTGACGGTTTCATTGATTGTCCTGGGTCATCGTATCACTTGTCTTCTTTAATTTTCCGCATTAAGTGATATGATTATTTGTGTTTAACATAGATCTGCATAATAAACCTAAACAAAAACTTGATTAATTAATTAGATTAAACAATCTAAGTTTACAGGGTCTAAACTAACAAACATCTTCTTTTTATTATTTATAAAAGAACAAAGAAATGAAAACACTTAAAATAAAAAGCTAAATAATACACAAAGTCCTCACTTTTGATTCCAAAGTTTACTATACTATAATAATTTCACAAAACAATGAAAGAAAAGGTGAATGCCATAGACCAATTATCATCCTCATGTGTACTATTGTAGTATTTAAAATGTGAGATAAATTAAGTTAAACAAAATCGTAATCAACATTGCAAATTTTATCCAAAAAGACATTATTCTAGTAGGATTACACATGGTTGCTTAGGACAACCTTTGTTTAGCTCAACTAATTTAAATAAGTTTCAAAAAGACAATAATTTCTCATAGAAAATAATTAACACTAAAAAAATTTCAAAAAATTTATAAAAATAATTTTATCATATTTGCTATTTTCATAAATAGTGGATTTGCATAATATTCTCGACCAAATAAATTTGATATAAAATTTGAAATAAAAAAACCAATCTATATCCACAATTGACGTGACTCTTGCATTTATCTGCCGCTGTTCTTGATTGACTTTCTTTCTCTGGATTTTTTACTCATCTGACATGTTGCTCTCATAACTTTTGCACGATGGATCAACAAGGAAATGCGAAGTTAGGAACTATGCAATTAGGTGTAGGCATTTTCCAGAGGTGAAATGAAGTAGCCTTTTGTCACCCTACCAAGAAAGAACTCACTTCTTGGTCTTTGTGTTGGGCTTTGTGGAGTCTAGTTTATGTTTGATCCGATTGATGATCCGACCCGAATAATGTTGCGTGGTTTTTAATGGGAGATTTTCTAAGGCTTAGTCCATGGAGCGGAAGCTTGGACCGATAGGCCCAAGCCGGAGCACTTTTTTTGACCTGTTTTGTAGCTCCTATGCGCAGGATATAAAAACCGTTTTTTGGTGATTAAGGTTTTGTATTATTGTAGTTTTTGAGAGAGCAAAAATACTGTAGCCGCACTTTGTATTTTTCCCTGATAATAGTGAAATTCTTGCAACTTTGTGGACGTAGGCAAATTGCCGAACTACATAAATATTGTCTTATGTGTGTGATTGTTTTCTTTGGCACGTGTTTTCTTTATTTTGAACTCTCAGTCAAGTCAAGCAGGCAAGTCTAGGATATCAAAAAACAAAGTTCCGCTATTGACACTTGAAAAAGCAGCTTTCAAGGTCTTGTTGCTTGTATGTTTGAGGGGGCAGGCGTCGGTGAATACAGCTGCCATGTATCTTGATAATTCAGCCTAGTTCTAAAGGCAGGCCGAAATACATAAAGTACACAGAGCGTGAGGTGAAATTAGATCAAATGCTGCCGATACCAAAGTTGCTTATCAACACCGGCCTCCTGGTTGTCATTGCTCGATCACTTCCTTTTCCATTAAGTAATTTCTTAGGGACCTTAGTGAATAAAATAAATGAATAATTGAAGCTTCTTGCTATTTTTTCTTTGAGACTTTGAGTTTAAAGGTCCAATGGGGAAAGGATGAACAACCAATCACCAAAGAAGTTTGGACGAGGGAATGGGTGGATCACAAACATTCCTTTAGATGGGTTCAATCATAACTTTACTTCAGTCCTACTCGGATCTTAATAGATAGATAGATCTTGTTAAATCATGTGTATGAATCTGTCTTTCTTTAGTTTACATTTTTGTTCTCTATTTGTCTATTCAATTGCGAAACAATTTTTCATGCTAGAATAATAGGTCATCGACAAGGACATAACTTAGCTCCCCTCCACCCTCCCAAAAAAAAATATTCCATTAATGCTTTCAAAAATAGAATCGTGTGATTGGCTCAGTAGTTTTTTAATTTTTTCTCGATTTCATTTTTTATTGTAAATTTGCTCTTATATTTGTTAAAGTTTTGGATCATTTGTGGCCATGAAAACTTCATGATAATAGATTTTTTTTTTCTAAGAAATATCACAATCAAGTGTAACTTTTATAAGAGATAATAAGTTCTTCTTTTTTTTTTTTTGGTTAATATTTTTGCAAATGTTTAATATTAAACTAAACAACTTGTGTATATTTATTAGAATTTTTTAAAAAAAAATGATAAGTTCTACCAAAGTTGAAAATTTTGTATGCATCCCAAACAAAAATTCCTTGGTCCGTCCATGGTCATAGTAATTATGGTTCTAAGCTTTGGATGTAAGGTAAACAATTATTGATAATTAAGTTTTTAGATCTTCTAGCATTTAACTTGAATTTATTCGATACTAGATGTGTACAGAATTGATAAATTTGTCATTATTTCATGGCCTTGGAAATAATGACAAATTGTAATAGAGTGAGACTAGTCAGTCAATAATTACGTACACTCATGAAAAATTGTAGATCCACAATCAATCTCTCAAATAATTTCCTCAGCCTTCGGTCCTAAGCCACGTGAAGACAGCAAGTCATAATTCATTAGTTTTGAAGGAAAAAAGAGACAGCTGGTCATATAGCAATGATTCTGGTGGAAGTGAAATCTCATTCTAAATTTGGTTATAAGGACAAATTTAAAGTCTCAATTTGAGCCATGCACTCTGCGAAAGAAACTGTTAAACTTTGAAATAATGTGTGAACTTTGTTTTGTCTTCACCAATTCTTTGCATCTCTGGGGAACCTTTTTCACATGGTACATATAGTTGCACTATTTATACAAGTCTAGGACTTCTGTTTAGTTTGTGATTATGCTTGTGTTGGCTGTCTTTTACTTGACCTGCAAACTTTTTTTTTTATAAAAAAGATATATTAAAATTGCAGATTATTAATAAAAATCATTAAAATTTTCTGAATGTGAAGGTTTTTTTTTTTTTTTTTTAAATGCTGGTTACCGATCAAAGATGTAGAGATGAAACCATGATTTCATCTTTTTGAGAGTCAAAATATAAATAAGATAAGTTTGACAATTAAAAAATTTATAAATATACTAAAATTCAATGCTAACTTTAAGTTTGTAAATTTCAAGATCAATATTGTTATATAGGTATCTATTGTCTTGTAAGATTTCAAGGCACGTAAATGCTAGATACTAAAACAAAAATAATCAATAAATGTGAGGGTTTAGGTACATACCTTCTAAATATTATGAGCAAACCTAAATAAATTATTAGTAGCAGAAAACATGCACATGCACACTCAACACAATCCAATAGTTCTTCCTCTCCATGCTCCTCCTTTTAAGATGGCTCTGGATGTGACAAACCACACTGATCTCTAGAAAGAATGGGATCTATGATTTTGTTTAAAGTTCGGAGTAGAGAGTTGACCTAGCCTCGCATATATAATGAACATGCAGCCAGCATAGATCAAGCTTAAAACTCTACATTGACCTCACATCAAATCGATGTAATAAACCTAGTAAAACAAGGTGTACTAAAGTCCAATACTAAATTTGATCACAACATATTAATAAGCTCTCAAATATATTAACTGAGTCACATCCAATCCATTTTATAAAACTAAAAGTCCAATTAATGGAAGTTCAATTCTAACACACCCAACTGCATAGAAGGTCAGGAAATAGATTTTCTTCCAAATGATTGAGAAAATTGTTCCATACACAAAAATCCTTAATGATTGAGAAAATTATGAAACTTTCGGAGCCATAAAACCCATACTCCTAAAAAATTCAGTCCCACCATCCGATGAATGAATACCTTCACAAACTATCATATCCTAGCTACCAGTCTATTTTTATGTCTTCACACTAAATGATACAATCAAATAACTGTTAACCAAAAAAAAAAAAAAAATCAGATTACATGAGCTCCATGAAAGGAGTTCCACAAGTCAGAACATTCTTCATCATCTTTATTTTTACCCCTCATAGACAATAATCCGAATGCTGAGCTAGAAGCCTGCATGAGGTCTAAGGTAACATGTGTGTCACTTTCATGGAACCTGTCCCAATTATGTGGCTCAGGAAACATTTGGTACTGATGGGGTATAGGAGAATTGGACCTTGGTTGTTGGGCATCTCCTAGTTCCTCCATTGCATGGTGTTGTGTGTGCCAGTCTCTATCAAAAACAAGCTGCCGAGCTAGGATGGCTGCACGGTGTTCTGCTATCAATTCGCGCAGTGCTGCACTGGATCTTGTGGAGAGATCAGCAGGAGAAACCCAAGAATCGGTCTTCGATGACAGAAGAGAGAGAGCACATCCTGTCGGTGATGATGAAAAGTATGGAAATTTCCCACCTATAAATTTGTTCAGAAAACAAAATTTTACATCGATCCAGTCTTCTACTGCTACCTAATCTTCAATTGTATGACATGTACTTGTTTACATTTGCAAAATACTAAAGCTAGCACCAGTTTTTCTTACAAATGACTTAACATATTAACATAGCTGAATATTATTGATTTCACTTCAACGATATAATAAAGAAAATTATTAAAATTAATATCCATGTTACTTCAGAAAGCTTAACTTAATTGACGTCACTTTCATAACATAATAAATGAATATCTACCTTACTTTATATCATCCTTAATAAGATGCGCATGTCAAGGATTGCAACTGGAAGGGACATTAATTGTATGAATGTGTGTAACGAGTTTTAGTCTTCACCTAAAACCCTTTCACTTTAGGATTGCTTAACAAATGAAAATAATGGATATAATTCCGCAATAATATTTAGCAATTTTGTGATATTCAATGGGGAAACAAATTGCTCAGATATTCAACGTAAACTGTAGAGGGAAAGTCTGGCTTTGTATTCCATCAATTGGCCAGATACAGAACCTTTCAATGGGAAACTTGTAAAGAAACTCCAATAAGATCCAATTGAGTGGAAAGCATGCATGAACTCAATTGCTATCCAATGTTGTTATTAAAACCAATACACAGTAAACAGTGTAAAATTATATCTTGTGCCATACATAAACAAAGTCATGAAATTAATCATACAAATAAATAAGTTTGACCTATTACACACTATTGGGTATACATGTGTCATGTGTGAGTAAAGTCTCACATTGAATACTGATAAAAAGAATGAGTGGTTAATATAAAATAATTGAGCATATTCCTATTAGGTTTAGGCCTTTTAGATAAAGTGTGCCCTTATATGTTATATTAATCACTCAAAAAAACTTCCCAAATGGAGTCCTTTCGCAAATGGAGAAAGGACATGTCTCTTTCACAGTTGGAGATCTATAAAAGTATGAATTTTTCGTTGGTGATAATAACTGTGCCTTTTATTTTGATGTTAACAAATTTATGATTCATGGTTTAACTCTTCCTGTTCATTTCTCTTATCATACTTCCAACTCACACTGACGATAGTGTTCCAGCTCAACATGGCATAATAGGCTTAAAGTTTAATAACATGTACTCAATACCAATTTGGTACTATCGCTTCTATTATTACAGTTTCTTCCTTTTGTAAGCATTGTACTTTAAGGAAAGATGCATCAATTGCCCCTTCCTGATTTTGTTTCAATAACAATCGAAACTTCATGAGATTTGCACACAGTCACATATGAGGTCCTACCCTATCATTTCTTAAATGGAATCTAAGCATTATGTTTCGTTTGTTGATGATTTTATTAGGTTCACATTGTTCTTTCCTCTCTTAAACACAAATCTCAAGTTTTGACATCATTTATCATTTTATACAAACTATGGAACATCTTCTTGGACATTCAATCAAACATGGATTGTGCCTTATACTAAAGATTCTCCATCCTTATATGCCTCCATAGGTATCTTACACCAGTATACTGTATACTTAAACACACAAATCTTCACAAAATGGTATTATTAATAGGAAGCATCCTCTTTACCTTTGAAATATCAGCCATATGCTTTTACTATTGTTTGTGTTCCTCATTAATAGTGTATATTTCTTGGTTATGCATCAAACTCTAAGGACTATCTTTGTCTTGATCCTACCACTCTTCGTACTTATATTTCTTGACATATTCTATTTGATGAACTGATTTTTCCGTTCTGCCATTCCTCAACTGTCTTCTCTTCATTACCTATAGATTCTACCACAAACACTTGGCCTAGCAACCTCCTATTTTTTCATGCTAATACTTTTACTTCAACTTCAATTCTAGATCATGCCCCTTCTCATGTTGCTCCTATCACACCTGCTCCCACCTTTTTATCTCCTCAACATCAAGCTTTCTATTCCAGTCCCTCACCCGAGAGTGGCTCAACCATTAGGCCATTTAGGCAATAATCTAAAGCCCCCGGATGGAAGAAGGCTGCTAAAATAGAATATATTATATCTATTTGACTTATAGTATTGCAATAAATAAATAAATATATAAATGAAGTCCTCTCACCTAGCAAAAAATAAAAAACCTCTTCTATTCGCCAATAGACTGCCTTGTCTATAGGTCTTACTATGTAAAATTTTTAATTAAACCCAAAATTTAATGAATAAAAATTATTTTTAAAAATACTACATTCTTTTTGAATGTTGGGCATTCTATTAATATGTTTTGTTGTGTTTGTGGTAGTTTAAGAGTGTCAAAATTTTTAATCTCCCACAAATTTTACTCTTCCTTTCTCTCTATCAAAATTATAATTATAAATAATAATTTTTCGGACAAATTCATTACTGAAATCCATTACTCAATACTTAAGAGTCTAGCACTGCCAAGATAGACAAGGACCATCTCAAACATGATATTTATTTTTATACTAATTGTTTGGAGTTATTTTTAGAATTAAAAATTTAAAATACATTTTATAAATATATAACGTGGTAAGTTATATAAAAATTCTAGGTTTTTTTTTTTTTTTTTCTAATGCATGTATCACTTATAAAATATATATTAACTAACAATGCATTTACATTTGCGTAATGCAAAATGAAGTTATTCAAAAATAAAATTGATAAAATTCCATGTAAAGTCAGCCATGTCAAAAGAAAGGTTAAGTGAATTAGTGAGACCATTCGCTAACCCATGCGATACAAGGGAAAACTATTAAATAGAATTTTAAAAAAATATTTTTATTAATTTGTTTTTGCTATTGACAATGTTTTCAATTGTAATAGTTTGAAAATTTATTATAGGATAAAAAGTTTAACATGACTACATATTTTGAAAATCTAATCGTTAATTGTAAGTTTTTTATGTTCTTAACATACATGTCAAATTTCATACTAATTGGATGTTATTTATTATTAAATCCATAAACTTATTTTCTATGCGCAATTTTAAACCATAAAAAAACTTGAAATCTAAACATTTAATTGATGATATAATTATTGATTTTTGATTTTCTGAAAATTTAGCTATTATTTATATTTTTGTACTTTCTGTTGATTCACGTGCACTAACAAGGTATTTTTGTTATCCTTAAATTTTCATCAATAAAGTTTTATTACTTACCACAAAAAAAAAAAAAAAAAAAAACCTCCAAGTTTATGAGCATATTCTAACATAAAAAGCAAATCAAAAATTACCCTTTAAGTAGTGGAAACTCATTTACCACATACCAAAGCATTATACTTCTTCATCAAAAAGTCAACCTTTTATAATACTATATAAAAGATTCTCAAAGCATTGTCCCAAAAATGTCAATTTGATATAAGTCTATCAAATAAAAAATTTGGATATTCTATTGCACTTCTACCAGCCTTACCTAATTTTGTAACTTCAAATCTCTGCATAAAGGTTTAACTTATGCCTTTGGATTTCTCAAGAATCTATAAATGCATTCATGTACCAACAATCACTATCACATATGCTTTGACACCAAATAGTCTTAATTAATTTGATTTCACTTCTCTACAAATTCAAACTTATATTCACCAAAGACCACAAAATACTTATATGAAAATCAGCAGTTATACTACTTTACACAGATCATAACACTATAACTCTGAATTTTCAAAACTATTTTTTGTCAATAAAACTCAAGCAAAACCTTGAAACCCAAAAATTTAAATGCACAACCTACTAAATGAAACAAAATTGTTCCTGAATCAAACATAATATTCTTTTGTTTCTCACCTATTTTGAGCTCCAAAGTATAGAAATCACAAGTATTTTCTTTTAATGTGTGCTAAAAATAAGAATTATAATGCAATAGTAACTGATATAGTATGTTTCTCTGAATATTTAATCACTATTCAATAAATCATATTAAAAAAATTAAAAAAAAAACCTCACTACAACAATATAGAAACATGCAGGGGAAATCTAAGAAAAAGGTTTATTTGATAAATAGTAGAAAAAAGTTTATTGATAATAAACGTGTCTTACAAGGTATTGCTAAGAATGGGAGTAAGTTCCCTTTGCCACGTGTTTTGAGTAGAGTAATGTATATGTTGCCATCTATTTTGCTCCTTTGTTTCTGTTATCTAATACAGCATGCCACCTCACATCTTAGAACTTGGAAATTACTTCTCTTGTTTCCTCCATTAGGTGTCCATAGGAAGTAAGCATGGGCGGAAGGAGAGAGTGGACACTTGTGCGTTAGGTTTAGGGTTTGTGGAAGCATAATTCAAATTTTGTCGAACAGGGGAAAAAGAAAGAAGTCCACGTTGGAGACGGGAGAATCCGGCTACAAATTCCCCTTATGAATTTTATTTAGATATTATAGAATTTTAGTTGAAGTAAAATTTTCAAACTCTTAAACATATATAACTAATAGAGTTTTACGTAAACTAAGAGAATAATAAATATATAAGATATAAAACCTAAAATAAAAAGAAAATAGTGCTGACCTGAAAATTTGTGAGAGTTTCAGAGACTTCGGTTATATATATATATATATATATATATATATATATATAGATTACCAATTGAAAAGGAAATCTTAATGAAACTTGAAAAGAAAAAAACAACAACATAGTTAGTAGTAATCTTGCATCTCAAAAGTCAAGAAAATAGATTTTTAAATGAAAAAAAAATTAAAACATAAATATTATTCAATTAATAATTTAATATTTAAAATAAGAGGATGCCCCACTAAAAATTTTTGCCTTAGACTCCAAAATATATTGATTTGGTCTTAGACTATGCCCTATTATTGCAGACTGCAAATTTAAGCGAGGTTTAAAATGAATCCGTTTGAAGCTGAATTGATGTATTTGATAGAAACGACATCATTTAGAATTTACAATTTTTTTAAAAAATATTTATTTTATTTTTAAAATACTCTACTAATATGAAAATTATTCATTGCAATGTGGGCCATGTGGCCATATTGTGCATGAAAGAAATTTAACATGCCAATAACATGGTTAATATTTCATTATTTTAGCATTATCATCATTGTATATTAGTATGAAAAAATCAATTCAATTGAGGCTAAAGTTATTAAAAACATGCAAATATTAAATTGATGACTTTGCAAAGAAGTGCTGAGGAAGACTACTATTGGGATATTAGAAGAAACTAATAATTCTTCACATAAAATAAATTAAATAGAAAAGATCACTTTACATTGTCGCCTTAGGGTACAAAATGTATTGAGTTGACCCTGCCCTCACCTAATGTTAATTCTTCATTGACATAGTTCCACCCATCATTAATCACCCAATGCAAACGAGGTCTAAATCTAGAATCCTAACAAGAAGCATTTCCTTTCTCTCAACACAAGCATGTCAAAAATCTTTAAAACCAATACATTGTGCTGGGTGCCAAGCCTTATTCATCTATTACTGCTTTTCCAAACAACATAACACAGATTATATTCTTACAATGCCATTGTAGCCTTTTTGATGCCTTGCAATACTTTAATGCTCACAAGGCGAGTCTCATTTTTTGCATTGAATCATGCTCTTCAACATATGCATTCTTGCTTATCTTGTGGCTACCAAGCATATAATGTGATTTGTTCATAGCACTCTAATGCAGAGCCTCTTGTTTCAATCTGGCACTTTATGCTTAACTGCGACTAATGCAGATTGGGTTAGGGACCAATCTCATCAATAGTCTACCACCGCTATTGTTGTTTATCATAACAGAGATAAAGTGTCAGTCGCTTACTACTGGCGCAGGCGTGTAGCTTAGTTAGCATGGCTTTCTATGCTTCTTTGTGATTTAGGTGTGTTTCGCACATCTTCTCCTACAATCCGGTGTAATAACACGATTACCCTCGTTCTCACACTATCCTAGTGTTCCAAACACAAACTAAGCACATCGAAGTGGAAAACTTCTGTCCTTCATTTATAGTTTATCTCAACCAACAATGAAATTGGAGATCTCTAAAGCTCACATCTCTCCTCAATTTTTTCAATTGCGAGTCAAACTCATGCTCTCTTATTGTGATGGGATGACAGAGTGTTGCACTCAAAACCTAAGACTTACATAAATGGTGTAAGGCTTTCATCAAGTCTTACACACAATTTGCTCTTTAGGATCAATGTATATATTTATTTTCTTTCACAGTAACGAGTGGTTCTTGTATTCTAATCATTTGCACGATGATTGAACTAAGCTTTCCTTTCAGCTAAACTTCCATCACTTACCATATACCTAAGTTTGCATGGGTAAATCAATTTTAATATAATTTTCAAGATTGGAAAAAAATGTGACTTTCTACTGTTTTATGAGTTATTTAATTATTTTTAATTCTAGCATTGTGTTTTTTTCTATATATAACTTGATAATTACAACAATGAGGAGATGTTTCAAATTCTAGTTCTCTAATAAAAGAGATGAGGTAATGCTAGTGAACTACAAAACTCATGCCAATTCCAACATAGCTTGAAATCAACATCTAAACCCTTTTATTTTAAATCATACATCGTGTGACTAAATTTGAGGATAGTAGCGAACTTGCAACAAGCCATGATGCGTAATAGATTATTTACAATTTGTGTGGAAAGAAACTTCCTCAAGATTTTTCTTTCCAAATGACTGAAATTTCGGGGTAAATAGAAAGATCATCCAAGGCTATAATATCTTACCATCAAGCTTGCCAATTGGACTACACTATACAGATCTTTTCGACCAACCCAGATCAACCAAACTTAACCTCAAATTTGGGGGATTGACTAAACAATTTTTTTTTTCTTTAATGATCAGTGGTTAACCATCGCTCTTTTGCAAATGCCATCATGTCCATAGCTAATTTCCTGAAAATCTTGACCTATGCCCTTTTCTGGTTTTTCCTCTGTCCTGACTCTTTGTAATTAACTTTCCTGACCTGAAACCAACCCGCCTAAGAAATATGGTTCTTTTTCTTCATAGCATATTCTTGGCAATTCAGCAAGTGATAGTAACATATGGCAAGCAAGACAATCAGATCATGGAATCAAAACACATTTAGCCAAATTTTTGGAGCCTAAAACTTAAGCTACCTTCAAATAATTCTTACTACAAGCTTCAAATCTATTCTAATGCAATCTCAGAAAGTAAATCTGCGAACACCCAAAAAAATTTTTTTCCTCTACAACAGACTTCAGTGCTACCCCAAAGGCCCAAACTGATCAGGAAATTAATTTGACAACTTTCTGTTACGTACGTATTGGTTACCCATATAGTCCTTTACAATCAATGGTTACTTGATTGTTTTTTTCAAGCTTTATTCGCTGAAATTGTAAGAGACCCTTGCAACAACTGTGCTTTTTTGTGTCAGATGTAAGGAATCAAAATCAAATAGAACCCTAAATGCACCATCAATCTTGAGTTTTTACAACAATGTCGACTGAAATTCTCAATCGGTTCCACTTCTAACACCAAATTAAAAACTGAAACTATTATCCAAGTACTCTTAATAAATTTTCAACATCCATAACTAAAACATTAGACAAATCGGTAAGCACAAAGGTTAAGTATGAGGAAAGTCACGAAGGAATCAATGTTCACATATAGAAAAGTGAAATTTTGGAACTAATTGTAGTTGATTCTCTTTCTAGTTCCTCCTCTTTTCTATGCAGATTTTGTGTAGGGTTTTCATCGGTTTCTGGAGGACTAGTTCCTCAATAACGTTTGTGATATAGGTCCCATCTCAAGGCTACAACTCTCCTACCATCTCCTATATCCGTTACCCAAACTAGAGCTTGGCTTGCTTTGAGTGGTCCAATGCATTGGACACGCAAACACAACATGGGTTCAAAAATGACTACATGTCACTCTCGTATCTAGTCTAGGCAACCCAAACAATCGTAACATTATATCAACATTAATGAAATTTTCTTTGTATCTTATTTTCACCGTAGTACCAAAAAAATATGAAAATGACATGTCATTTGAATGTTTGGCAATTATGTCATCTATAAATTTGAAATGTAAACTTTACGAAGTGTGATCCCTGGTTTCCTCCTAGGTCTTCATCCCCAAGCCAATGATTTGCCCTAGAGAAATTTAATATGCCCCTGGTACAACTTTCTAAAACGAGCATCCCACAAACGAGAGCAGCCCAATTAGGAAATAGTGCAAATTATGCTAGAAATGGATTGGTTACAAATTTATAACAAAAGCAAGTAATCTTCTATCAAAGAAAATTTTTTTTTTTTTTTTTTTACTTTGACAAAAAATGTAGTTTATATTTATGGATGTACCTTGAGTAGAATTCTTTGTAGCAGCAGAATCATGACTGCTCTTCCTTCTTCGCTCGTTGTGCCCTGCTAATCTCCTCCTGCAGCTCCTCTTCGACTCATCGAATTCTGACACTGCATGAAACCTGCACTCATTTCACACCAATCGCTCCATCACTTTTCTCTGTTTTTTTTTTCACCAAGCAAATTTGAAAACTTCTTCCATATAGAAAGGGAAAAAAAAAAGTGGAAATTCAAAAAATACATAAATAAATAACAAATAGTATTTTTTTTTCCATTGATAGAATTTTCACAGTTTCACTCTCAAAGAAAGGCCCACCTAATAAAGTTGTTCAACAAAATATAGGAAAAGAAAGAAAAAGTCGATGATCAAATTACTATTCGATCTTAAAATCTTCTTTTCCTATAAAAGTCCTTGGGAGTTTTTTTTTTTTTTTTTGGTTTTTTTACTTTTTGAACTCGCTTCCCTAGGCTAATTAACATGGAAACTCCATAGGAAGATGAAAAATTAAAGCGTGTATAGTATGTAGTGTATGGGTATGTACCTGCTACACTGCTGACAGAAACGCTGGTCTAACCCTAGAACCACCACTTTTGGAGCCTTTGAGTGCATTTCACACACCTTGTGTCTCCGGTGATAGTCCTTGGCGTTTATGAGTGCCACGTGGCACCCGTCAACCTGGCACCTCGGAACTGTCGCCGGCAACGTCGAACATGACGACGATGACGTGGCGGCGGAGGAAGAAGTAACAGTGACAACACCACCACTGAAGTAGGGTTTGCCTCTCTTGCCTATAGATGATGATGATGATGATGGGATTGGCAGAGACACGTGTCGATCACCCAGAGGGTTTGTCGTGTCCTGCTCGAAGTAGTGTCGCTTGCCGAGCTTTAAGCACATGAGGTGGGGGTCCGGGTGGAGGTGGGACCCATCTCCGGCGTAGAGAGGCTGTTGGTTGTGGTGGTGATTTTGGTGTTGGTAGTGAAAGTGGTGGTGGAGCAAACCTAGACTATCATTGTGGTCGGAGAAAAGAAGCGCGTGGGATGCACTTGCATCATTACGAGTGGTGGTGGGACTCCCCGCCGTGATGGAAGTGTCGTCTGCGGCGGTGGAGACGGCTGCGGTGCTGGTGGTGTTGTAAAATGTGTTGTTACTATTAGTGTTCCAATCTAACCTTGAAGTACTAAGCTCCCAGATATCCCAGCCTAGACTGGCATTATTATTACCATTTTGCCCCCTGTTACCGTTGCTCTGACCAAACATGTTCCCGCCAATCTCCATTTCTCTCTCTCTCTCTCTCTCTCTCTCTGTATGTTGTCTTTGTAGGGTTATGTTGTGGTTGATAGGTCGTTGGGTTTGGTTTTATATAATGCGCATGAAGTGGGATTTACTGGGGGTTGTGTTAGAAGAAGAAGAAGAAGAAGAAGGAGGAGGAGGAGGAGGAGGAGAAGAATGAGGAGGAAACAGGAAAAGAATCAGAGTCCAGAGAGAGCACTGAAGGGTATGGTTTCTTTGTTCTACTCCAATGGAGTTAAAAGTCCTGGGAGAAAAAGCTGCAAAGCTGCAGAGAGAAAGAAAGAGGTGTGGGGGAGAGACAGCATATGTGACACGTGAGATAGTGGTTTGGATGATGTAGCGCACGTGGCAAGCGTGCTGGTGGGTCCATCAGAGCTTTTACAAATTTTACAATCGGTTGACTTGACTAAATAGTCTAACAGTAATTAGAGTAATATTGTTAAAAAGAAACTGTGAAAATATTGTTTTTATATGGTTTGTTGCTAGGGCTATAAATGAACTATCATGTTTATAAATAGTGTGGAAGGGATGAACCTGAAACCGGGGCCGAGAGCCAAAGGCCCAACAGACCACGTCTTAAAAGATAGGCTCGGCCCAAAGATGTGGAAAGAAATAAAGCAGCTTGAGGACTAGAGGGTAATCCCCTAGAATAGATCTTGTGGAGATCCGAGTTGGCTACCATTATTGAAGCTCCTATCAGATGAAGCAAGCATGGCTTATCCTTCTTCGGATACATAAGGGACCACAGGCGACCATTTCCGTTCTCTATCCGAAATGCCACCGCCGTCAGATTTGCCTCAGAAAACACCCTGAAATGATGAGGATCACAGAGGCAGTCATCTCCGCATTAATAAGATGTTCTCTACCTAATCTCTTCCACATTTAATGCAGACAGACTAACTTAAACATAGCAAACAGACACCCCTAAAGGTCCTATATCATGCTGAAAGGGAGGCAAAACAGAAGAGTGATGTGACAAGTACCCTAAAAATCTAGCTAGAAGCAAGCCAGCTGAGGAGATAAGGGAGGGAAAAGTTTCTATAAAAGAGGGGGGGAGTGCAACAGGAGGGTGGTTGAGAAATATGGAGAGATAAAGCCTAAGGAAGAATAAGAGAGAGAGAGAGAGAGAGAGAGAGAGAGAGAGAGAGAGAGTTGTAATAGCTGAGTAGATTTAGAGCTTTTAACTTTCAGCCCAACTCTTTGTACCTTGGGAAAACACTTTACATACCTATAAATAGTCTTCCGGTTCCTTGTCAACTTCTAATCAGTTGTTTAGACCTCCCATTGTGGAAGTTTTACCCTATATTTTGTATAAATGAATTGTCCAAGTCATCTACTCAATCACTGTAATCTCATACAGTACTTGATTTTGGCTCCCACAATTGGTGTCGTTTGTAGAAAAATCCACCAAGCAGTAAGTCTAGAAGCTGGTTTAAATAGGAGGATAGCAAATCAATCAAGGAGTGGGCCTGCCCGCCTCTCTCGCCCAAGTGTCTCAAAAGAGTCGGTCCATAAGAACAGGGTGCATAGGGAAGCTCAAGAACAATCCTCGTGGGGTCACAGCAGGGAGTATATCTCTCCTTCACATAGGGATAGGTTAATCACTAACTCACAGGACCCTCTCAATCCAGCAGGAATAGGGAAATGGATAGGCTGAGGGAGCAAATGTTGGCCTTGCAGTAGGAGGCTAGCTAGAATGAATGAAAACTGCCTCCAAAGAAGGGATGAAGACTGTCTCTGCCAAAGGACCCCTAGCCCTACACCAAGTCATCCCTAGAAGGAGGAAAGTAGCATGGGGGAGCATTGAAGAAACCGTGATAAGAGGCAACCCCCACCGCATAGAGAGAGAAAGTCGTAATAACTAAGTAGATTTAAGAGCTTTAAATTTTCAGCCCAACTCTTTGTACCTCGAGAAAACAGTTTACATATTTATAAATAGTCTTCTTGTTCCTTGTCACCTTCTAATCAGTTGTTTAGATTTCTCATTGTGGAAGTTTTACCCTATATTTTGTATAAATTAATTGTCCAAGTCATCTACTCAATCACTATAATCTCATACAATGCTTGATTTTGGTTCCCACAAATAGTATGAGCTTAATTAGCTTAGAAAAATGGCTTGTTTATATCTATTGTTTAGCAAACAAGCTAAACTCAAAGCCAAATTTAAGCTTAACTATAAAATGAATCGAATCCAAACATAATAATGTGTTTGCAAATGAGCTCGTGAATATGAGACTTAATTTAACTATGTAAATATTATATGTATATACGTATACTTATCTTTTTTCAATTTTATAGTATATGTATACTTGTATACTTGTGTAAAAAATATATTTATATAAGCTTGAAATTGGATTATGTAATGCTAATTGTTTTGCTTTCAATAAAATATTTTCAAGTGCATGTCTAGCGTAACATGTAAAAATTTTCAAGTACAAATTATCAAAATTGGCAACTTCAACAATTGAACTGACAACACAACCACCAGATGGGGGAAGAGCTATTGTGTGATTTTGTAAAATAGTTTACCAGTTTTTTAAGGTAAAACATTTTACAAAGGATTTTACAACCAATGAAAAACATTTTCAAGTTTGAACAAATTTTATATTGAAATAAACACAGGAAAATGCTGAAAATATTTTCCTTGAAACATCTTACTGTCAAACAAAGGGAGCATAAGTTTGTAAATTGGCTCATATGATATCAAATTATTATCCTCGGCTTATTGATAGTATGAATAAATTATTCATAGTAAAATTCATAAATTTATGAAGGGGTAACAAAATTTGGTCATAGATTTACCATATATGAGAAGATAATAAATTAATCAAATAGCTCGTGAAAAAAAAAATCAAATTTGAACATATAATCTTGTTTGATTATGAATCTAAGTTCAACTCTATTCAATAAACAAATTTGAATTTTATTATTGGGTTTGGCTCGACTCCTTTTCTTTTTTTGATAATACATAATTTCATTCATCAACAACTAATAACAATAGTTTTCCTCAATTGCTGAAAAAAAAGGGAAGAAAGTACTTGTTACAATATCTATATAAAAAAAAAAAAACGATAAAAAACTTGTTTGACTCGACTCGTTTACAACATGTTTGCGATTAATTAAAATAACACATTTATATCAAAGTCATCAGTCTTATTATGAACCAAATCATACCAAAAATTCCAAGTGGTATGAAAAAAATGCACAAAAATATTGTACTACACGTCAAAAAGAGTCATATATAGGTATGAGAAAGAGAGACAGAGAAGTGATAACTGATAAGACTTAAGAGGGTCAGAGAGAAAGAAAGATCAGATAGATATTCATTCATTTCATAGCAAGGGATGACTGGTGAGGTATAGAATCCATTGTCAAAAAAATTCAAATTATTATTATTATTATTATTATTATTATTATTATTATTATAAATCATTTTAAGAAAAATTTTATAAAAAAATAACTAATTGAATTGACAAATTTTTCAATTTTTCATAAAAAGTTTCTTAAAATAGATGGTTAATATGTGCCTGCACACATTAACCAGATCCTATTATTATTACTGTCTTTTTCTTTTCCCAAATCATTATTTTCAAGGGTTGAAATTTTACCCTTTAGAAACAATTTATCTAGTTTCTTGTTGAAAGTTTTGTAAATAAAAGCTAAAAACTAAATTAAAAAAAAAATGGTTTAGGATCCAACTACCAATAAGAAATTTTCAAATATATAGTCAAATTTAATCCATAAAATAAACAGATTGATTTTTTGCTGAAAGTATTATAAAAAAAAAAAAAAAAAACAAAAAAGGTAGGGAGACCCGCATAAAAAAAAATGACATTTGTGTAAAAAAAATTGAATGGAACCCACAAACAAATACTTTACCTAACTTCTACACAAAAAACATTATAGTGGGCCCACAAACAATACTGGCCACTAGAGCAATTAAGCTAGTCGAAGCAACCAAAAAAAAAAGTTTTTCTTTTCTTTTTTTTACATGACTCGCGTGGGACTCGCAAACAGTACATAATTTAAGTGGAAAAAAAAAAAACTAGTATATAATCAATAGCCAAACACACATGCAATTGGCAAGTTTTACTAATGTTTATAAATTTGTATTTATACATTTTTTTTAAATAATCGTTACAACAAATAGAGAGGAAAATTCAAACCCTAATGATCCTCATAAGAGAAACTAAATAATAACACCAAATTACAATAATTTTGACAAAACCCTACGATTAAAATGGTAATTTTGTCCCTCATTCATAACCCATAAAAACGTTCACTCAAGTAAAGGAAGATTCATCAAGAAAAGAGAGAGTAAAGGACGAATAATTCCATTCAGCAAAAAAAGAAAAAGAAAAAAAAAAAGGATAATTCCAAATCTCATATGATTGGTAAAGTATTAGATCTCTCTCTCTCTCTCTCTCTCTCTCTCTCTCTCTCTCTCTCTCTCTCTCTCATTCAAGTTTTTAGGCTACGTTTATTTCACTTGAAAATAATTTCAAGCGTAAAATAATAATCTCCATCGAAAAATACTTTCCAAGCATAAAATAATTTCAAGTATTTGATTGTATTCTTGAAATTTCTCTAAAAACATTTGGTTGTGTTCTTGAAAATGCTTCAAATAACATGTTTTTTACCACTTTCTCACATTTTCTCAGCTCACAAACAAAAGTATATTAAGAAAATTCCAACCTAAATAAATAAACCAAAAAAACAGAGGAGAACACAGATCAAGATAGAGTTAGTGAGATTGGATTTGGGAAGATTTGGTTTCATGGTGGCAGAAGAGGTGAACAATGGTGGGTTTTGAGGTTGTTAGTTTCGGTTTCGAGATGATGAAGCTGGGTTATAAAGGAGGGTAGGTCATGAAAGAGGCCAGGGTTAGGTTTTGCGGTGGTAAAGGTGGGTCACAAAGGTGGTTGGGTGGTTTGGTTTTGCAGTGGTAAGGGTAGGTCATGGTAGTCCCATCATTCATTGGGTGGGTCGTGGAGGTTGGCTAGGGTGTCAAGGTGGGTCTATTGCACAAATGTGAACACCCATTGGGGTGTAAAATGCTATGACTAAAAATGAGAATGTAAAACATTTTACACCTATAAAACCCTTATTTTATGGTCAATTTAAAGTTATTTTTAGGTTGACCAACAATTTATGTCACCTCAAATACTTGTAAATGTAAAAATAAAATAAAAAATTAATTTATATCAAAACAAACATAGCCTAAGTAGTCAATATATTAGAACTCCAACAAAAGAGGAACACTAATGTCATGAAGAAGAAAAGAAAGCCATGTAAGTTCAGCTACTGTTGATGCCATGGAGCGATATTCAACTTCAGCACTTAATCTAGCAACGGTTGATTGCTTCTTAGCACTTCAAGAGATAAGTTTGGAACTAAGAAAAGTGCAAATCCTAGTGGTGGACCTTCGTGTAATTAGGCATCCAGCCCAATCAGAATAAAAAAAAGCATACAATTGTAAGGAGCTAGTGGAAAACAAACAAAGCCCAAGGTCTTTAGTTGCATTAAGGTAGTGAAGAATGTGTTTGACAACTCAAAAATTATCATTAGTTGGGGCTTCCATATGTTGACACATGACATTGACAAAGTATGAAAGATCAAGTTTGGTCATGGTGAGATAGAGTAAGCCACCTACAATGCTTCAATACAAAGTTGGACAAGACATGGAGTAGACTATCAAGAAGTAGACCATCAGGAAGTAGACATCTGAGCCTTAAGAAAAAGATCACAAGCATGCTTTGATTGTGAGAGAAGTAGACCATCAGGAAGGTTGTGCACCTCTATACCTAGGAAATAATGAAGTAATCCTAAATCCTTCATGGCAAACTCATTGCTTAAAGAATTAATGAACTTTTGTAGGAAAATAGAAGTATTACCTGTCACAATCATATCATCAACATATAATAAAACAAGTATAATGCCATGAGAGCTCCGTAGAATAAATAGAGAGGAATCAGCTATGCTATAGATGAAGCCTAGACTCAGTAGATAATCATTAAAGTGATCAAACCAAGCTCTCAGAGCTTGTTTAAGGCCATATAAAGCCCTCTTAAGTTTACACACATGCTTAGGTAAGAGAGGATTAATGAAACTTGGAGGTTGTTCCATAGCCATGTAAAAAGGCATTCTCAACATTGAGTTGTTTGATAGGCCAACCATGCATCAAGGCAAGAGAAAGAACAAGGCGAATAGTAGTAGGTTTGATAACGGGACCAATAGATTCAACAAAATCAAGCCCCCCAACTAGGCTGAAACCTTTTACAACTAACTTGGCCTTGAGACGATCAAGAGAGCCGTTTGATTTAAGTTTGGTTTTGAATACCCATCGACATTCTACAACGTTGGTATTGGATGGATGAGGAACAAGGTTCCATGTTTTATTACGATGAAGAGCATCCAACTCATCATGCATGGCTTGTAACCAACCCAGATGTTGAAGGGCAATCTTAACATTGGGTTCATATGGAATAACATTGGTGGAGGCAATTAAACTAGTGAAACCTGCACTGGTTTTGCCACGAGTCAACATAGGATGAGTGTTTAATTCCATGTGGGATGAAATTGTTGGTGGAGCAACGAAGGATGGTGGTGACATGGTGGTTGGTTCATCAACAGATGAACAATGTGAATTAGTAGATGTGTTATTAGGCTGTGCAACTGAGGACGAGGTGGAATCTGTAAGCTGCAACGAAGGAGGTGGGGTTTCAAGAGGCAGGTGGTCACTAGGGAAAGCCATAGAGGGTCCATTATTGGAAGGAGTTTATGGATTTACTTCAATGTCGATAGAGTGATCATCAACCAATGTCTTTGAGCTCTCATCATGTAATATCCCAGAGTAATCATGTGTTGGAAAATCACCAAGATTAGAGGAATTTGGGAAGTTGAGTGGCACCTAGTCTTCCTTGAATGAAGGTGATGGAGGAGGACTTGAAGCTTCCCAATCACTAATAAAAGTAACCTCCTCTTGGAAAGCACCACTACTATACAATAAATAGGATCAATATTTGGTAAAGTATTTTCATCAAATACAACATGCTGAGAGATATATATAATTTATATATATAATTTATATGTAGGTGGATGGAGACATCTGTAGCCCTTACATTGATCACTATATCCCAAAAACACAAAGGGTTATGAATGAGGGCTGAGCTTGTCACTAAAGTAGTTCCGGAGATATGGAAAACACCTACAACCAAAGACTCGAAGTGAGGAGAATTCTGGTTCTTGACCATATAAAAGTGAGAAAGGTGAATTCATTCCCAAATTATTACTTCGGAACCTATAGATCAAGAAAACGGCTGTATTGAAGGCTTCAATCCAAAATCTCTTTGGAACATTGGAAGTAATCAACATAGTCAACCCACTTTCAACGATATGTGTATGTTTACGTTCATCAACTCCATTTTTTTTTTCTGGAGTTCCAAGATAAGACATTTGGTGTAAGATTCCACACTCATGTAGATGTTTTGCAAATTTACCATTTGAAAATTCACCTCCACCATCAGATTGAAAAATCTTGATTTTTTTGTCATAATGATTTTCAACCATTCTCTGAAATTGCTTGAAACATGCATAGAAATCTAATTTTCTTTTCAAAGGGTATATCCATGTAAAACGTGTGCAATCATCTATAAATGAGACATAATACTTGGATTGTTGAAAAGAAGTAACTGGTCTGGTCCCTATAAATTAGTGTGAATCTTAGACAATGGTTCCAAAGAAAAATTACTGGAATGAACTAAATGACATTTACTGCTTTTACTCATTTGACATGGATCACAAACAAAATGAGATTAATTTCAACCATTAACAGTGATCAATCCTTTATTGCTTAAGAAGCGAACTACTAGTGATTGAAGATGACCAAGAAACTTGTGCCAAATTACTTCAGAAGTGGTTCTGAATCTTGTTGAAAAAAGAGCTTTATGCCCATTATTCAAAACATACGAGCCTCCTTCCTTAGTTCCGAGTGCCAAAATTTTGCTTGTCTTCAAATCCTTGATCAGAAACACCTTAGATGAATATTCAACATGACAAGATAAATCATCTGTGAGTTGACTAATTGAAATCAGATTCTTCTTCATATTTGGAACTAGCAAGATATTTTTCGGTATGATTGGTTTAAAATCAGTATTAATGTGTGCTTTACCAATATGAGAAATGGGTAGTGTATTACCATCACCAATCATAAATTTATCAGTACTAGTATAGGGAGCAACATTATCAAGTTTACTCGGATCTCCCATAATATGTGCAATTGCACCAGTGTCCGTTATCCAGTCTAAATTTTGTCCATCTTCAAAAGTCATGGCTACAAGTGCTTGAGGGATGTCATTGGCTTGAAAAGCATGATTGAACCTATTCCAACATTTTAGGGCACCATGACAAAATTTTTCACATATTTGACACTCAATGCGTGGTTCATCCTGTGGATGTTTGAAGGTCTTAAAGTGATTGCCTTCTTGAGATTTGGCCTGAAAGTGACATTTTTGAGATGTTTCTCCTGCAGTGTGTCCATAAAATGGCTGCTGGTCTAGAAGAGTTTTGCCCTGTTTGTACAAAACCACAACCATGTGAAGAGAATTGGGAATTATTAGACCTCCATCGACCACGTCCACACCTTCCAGGAATTCTTTGTCCAACAAAAGCCTTAATCTGACGTGGTGGAGTGTATGGAGAATAGTTTTGAGCCATTTTAATAGCTTCATGACTTTGCAACAAACGGATAAGATTTGCATATGAGGGAATTGGTGGCTTGAGCATACTTGTGGTGAAACTTTCATATCTTTGTCCAAGTCCCTTCAACATATAGAAAAATTTCTTCTCATCTCCAATTGGTTTACCAATGGCAACAAGGTCATCGCAAAGTCTCTTGAACTTGGACAAATAATCATTAAGTGACATGTCACCTTTTTGAAGCAAAGAAAGTTCTGCTTCAAGTTGAAACTCTCTTGCTTTAGAGGATTGTGCAAAGGCATTCTCTAATGCACTCCTTACTGTTGTAGAAGTCTCCAATCCAACAACCAATCCCAAAGATTCCTCAAAAGGGGTTCCTGTGATTCATCCATGCAGCAATCTATCAGATTTTTGCCATTGACCAAATTCTAGGTTCAAGCTCTCAGTTTTTCCATCATCTGACAGATTGTATTTTCTAATTGAGGGTTATCGCCCTCTATAAAACCAGCTAAGTCTTGGCTTTCTATGAGCCCCTGCATTTGTGTCTTCCACAATAGATAATTATTTTGTGTCAATTTGATTGACACAAAATTGCTGATATTCAACTCTGTAGGATAAAAGTATTTGGCCATAAGAATAGAAGAAAAAAAAAATCACCATGGTTGATTTGTGGCTATGAGAGGCAAAGAAGGGATCAAGAAGATATACCACAATTGAGTTATGGCTATAGGAAGTTAAGGGAGAAAGCAATAAGAGTTAAGAGGCAAACCACATTTGAATTGTGGAATGGCTCTAATACCATGTAGAAAAACTAGCTAATGATTTGTGTGTTCTTCTCAACGTAAGGAAGAACAAAGGTAAGGATTGTATTTATATATACATTGTCACCACAAATTGCTGAAATCATGGGATACAGAAAATTGCCTCAAATTCCAATGGTGGCTTGGAAAGTTATTTAGGTTTCCTAGTTGAAGAAAGAAAAATTAATTTGGGTTTCCTTGTTGTAGAATGAAAGATTATTTCTTAGTGTGGAAGGAAAGTCTACTCCTTGTTAAAGAGGTAATGTATTCTTAGACAATACTATAAAGAATTTGATGGCTTTGGCCCAAGGATCCTCCCTATGGGAAAATAAATAGTGGAAAGAAAGAAAAAAGAGATTTTTGCTTGGGATAAACACAATAGAAAGGAGAGAGCAAAGGGTTGCCACATTCGAGAAGATACCAAGTAGGAGAGAGTAAAGTGTTGCTGCCTTCGAGACATAAAGAAAGTGTGTATAAGAGTAAAGAAAAATAAGAGAGATTTTTCTTTAGTCGTGAGACAAACACAAAAGATATTGTAATTGATTTGAGAATAGTGAAATTGATTTGGAATTTATCCCGTGATTTTTTCCGTTCAATGAAAAGGGTTTTCCAGATAAATATTTATGTTTTTATGCGTGATTGTTATTTTGGATTGATAATATTTGTGATAATATTATTCGGGATCCAACAGTGGTATCAGAGCTTGGTTGATTTAGTGGATGATTCTTTGTGTGAATTAAAATGAAAGAGAAGAGGATTGCTTTGATTAAGGTGGAGCTATTCCAAGAGGAAAAGATGACTACTTGATTAATGTGGGGCCATCCCAAGAAGGAAGAAAATAGTTGAGGACAATTGATGGAATTTGAGTCAAGGTGGAGATTGTTGGGAAATTGCATCAAATTCTAATTGTGGCTTGGAAAGTCAATTAAGTTTCCTAGTTGAAGAAGGAAATATTAATTTGGGTTTTCTTGTTATAGAAGGAAAGACTATTCCTTGGTGTAGAAGGAAAGTCTATTCCTTGTTAAAGAAGTAATGTATTTTTAATTCAAGAGGGAATAGGAAAAGAGTCTTATAAATAGACAATATTACAAAGAATTTGATGGTTTTGGCTCAAGGGTCCTCCCTATGCGGAGAGGGAAAATAAAGCGTGAAATCAAGAGAGAAAAAATGGATTTTCACTTGGGAGAAATGCAATAGGAATGAGAGAGTAAAGGGTTGCCGCTTTCGAGAAGATACCAAGGAGGAGAGAGCAAAGTGTTGCTGCCTTCGAGAAGATAGCCAAA
This sequence comes from Lithocarpus polystachyus, assembly GCA_033629205.1. Taxonomy (NCBI): domain Eukaryota; kingdom Viridiplantae; phylum Streptophyta; class Magnoliopsida; order Fagales; family Fagaceae; genus Lithocarpus; species Lithocarpus polystachyus. Next base: position 37,132,610 of record CM066165.1, read on the forward strand.
GAGAAGAGAGCAAAATGTTGCCGGGTTCGAGAAGATAGCCAATGAGGAGAGAGTAAAGGGTTTCTACCTTCGAGAAAGTAGGCAAGGAGAAGAGAGCAAAGCGTTATTGCCTTCGAAAAGATAGCCAAGGAGGAGAGAGCAAAGGATTGCTGCTTTCGATGAGATAGCCAAAGAGAAAAGAGCAAAGTGTTATCGTCTTCGAGACAAAAAGAGAGTGTGTGTGAGAGCAAAGAAAAACAAAAATGTGTTTCTTTAGCCGTGAGACACAAAGAGAGTGTACGCAAAAGTAAAGAAAAGAAAAAGAGATTTTTCTTTAGTCGTGAGACATACACAAAAGATATTGTAAACGATTTGAGAATAGTGAAATTGATTCAGAATTTGTCCCGTGACTTTTTCCCTTCAAAGAGAAAGAATTTTCCATGTAAGTATTTGTGTTTTTGTGCGTAATTGTTATTTCGAATTAGTAATATTTATGACAATATTATTCGGGATCTAACAATATTTATATAAACATTTTCACCACATGCTGCTGAAATCATGGGATACAGAAAATAAATACAAATATAGTTAGATCTTTACAGATTTAATGCTAATTACAATCAAATCATGACAATATATCCTCCAATATTTGTGCTTGAGATCTTTCCATATTTACTTTAGTTGACTTCTGGTTTTGTGGATGATGTTGTGACTGATTCTCATTATCCAGGAAAAACATTTGCCAACCAAAAATAAAAGAAGCAAAAAAGCTAAGCTAACTACCAAAACAAGAAAAGTACCCGAACGGCTAGTGATCAAAGAATATGGGACCTTAGCCTTAGGGACTATTGTAATCATACGGTAACAAAGATGGGACAACAGTTAGATTTTGTGGGGGAAGTCAAATCTTTTCAGGACCCTTAAACCGACAATATGAAATGACCCTTCTTTTTTTTCTTTTTTCTTTTTTCTTAACAAAGTGAAAAATTTTCAGCCAGTAGAATTTTCTACGGTTGATATTTGATAAACATTGTATATGTAAAATGTTTTACACGATTAAACTCTGCCAAATATTTGTGGGAATACAATCAGAGACCACGTGCTTTTTAAGAAAGCATATTTGTTATAATTCGAATCTTTCTATCTTTATCCCTTTGAAAATAAGTCTTTTTTTGTGAATAATTCAAAAAATAAGTTATACTCTTAAAAGGTGTCAATTATCACTTCAAAAAAAAAAAAAAAAAAAGTGTCAATTATTAATGATGTTGATTTGAATGGAAATTGATAATGTGCCTCCCCATGCTAAACTTTTTGAATTATATCACGATTTAAAGAATATTTTAGGACACTTTTGATACATTAGAATAATGATTATTTGGTACTAAGAATGAATATTATCAAGAATACAAAATTTTTCACTTATATCCTGATTTGAAAAACTTAGGGCACCTATTTTTTTAATATATTAGAATAATGATTACTTGAAAATAAGAATGAATATTAGTTAGAATACAAGAAATCAAGATTAAATCATTATTTATATCCATTTATTTGGTGATAGTAGATGAATAGAATATTTTATTTTTATTTCTTAATTTGGTACAACATGATTAAATGATAGAATGGAATCACATTAGAGTCAAATTTTATAAAAATCTCTTATAAATTTTTAGAATCTTACTTAATATCCAATTATATGTGAATAATATCATTGTCATATATTCAAAATTAATATATATATATATATATATATTCAAAAAGAAAACATTGATTGCTTACCTGAACATTAGAATTTAATAACTCCGTTTTTAGCATGATGATATAAGAAACAAACTTAAAAATTAATATTAAAAAAAAAAACAAGTTTCATAAAAAAGCTAATACATTTTTTGTAATTTTAATTAATAAATCATAAAAATGAGTTTGCAATTTATATCCTTTTTATTAGATTTCATACCATAATAGATGTTAATTATTCTTAATTAAATTAGTGCAACCAATAATTACAAATATTATTGTTTTATTTTTTTTTAAAAAAGCTTTACTGATGAGGAGGAGAGGGTCAAAAATTTTCAGCTGAGTGGCATCGATCCAATGACTATTTTGGGGGATTGTTATTTTTTGAATAATAACATGGAGTCATGGACTAGTAAATAACTAATACGGACATTTTGATAAAGAATAATTATTCACATTAATAACAATGCAACCAAACAATTGAATGACTTCTTTTTTTTTTTTTTTTTTGGTTATCAAAGAATAATAATTTCATTGTAGAATTTATTCTTAGGCTCAAATTCGATCAGTTTCTAAAGAAATCATACCTGATTCTTGCTTTAAGAAAACATATAGGACTACAGCAAATGGAAGAAAGGTGAGCTAAAAAATAAAATGACAAAGTAGATTTGCTTAAGATTTGGGGGATACTCACAAAATACGCCCTATCTTGGACCGTCCGTATAGAGAGTTGGAGATTAGGACCACAAGAACTTTCACGGAATGAATCTAATAAAAAGTAAATTTTAGGATCTGGATGAAAGAAGCAATGAACAAAAGACACACCAATGAGAGAGAGAGAGAGAGAGAGAGAGAGAGAGAGAGAGAGAGAGAGAGAGAGAGAGAGAGAGAGAGAGTTGCAAAACAAACTAGAAATTTATTTATGGCTCCGTTTGGTACACCCACTCAAACACATATTTTCAATTTTTAAACAACATTACATGTATTTCCACACGGACTACACATTTTTTCAGTTTTTAAGTACATGTACCAAACACCTTCTAAGTTTTTGTAATTTAAGGCTACAAAAAAAAACTCACATCCTATAAAAAAAATTAAGTGGAGTTGTAGCTTAAGGTTTAAGAAAGTTATCATGATCAAGATCCTACACGAGATTAGTAAGAGGGTTCGACGATCAGATCATAACTAGAAACGACACGAGGATTGTAAGATCCTACTTTCTAATTAAAAAAAAGTATTAAAAATTACTTATAATTATAATTCATGATATATATTAAAGAAATATTGGAAAAAGTAATTTTTGACACAAATTAATGAATTTACTAATAAAAAGTAAAATACCAAATTGCAAATACATAAATAAAGTTTAAAGGAGTAGGTGTAGATGTATTAGGGGGAGTGCCATTTCCACTACCACCAATGTTACCTAAAGACATTATTAGACACAGTGAAACGTGTCAGAATTTGCTGTCTCGAACCCGAATTTTTTGACCTAAAGCAAAAACGAGCTTACTTGTGACCCGACCTGATTTTTTTCCGAGTCAAACTGACCCAACCTAACAAACACGTGAATCAACCCGTTTAAAAAAAATTTGTTAAAAAATATTTAGACTACGCCCTAAGTGCTAGGTGCATAAAGCACAAAGCATGGCTGTCTGGCAGCCTATTGCCTAGCCAATAGCCAATAAAAGTCACATGACAAGTTGACAACCCATTTACTAAAAAAAAAAGAAGTTAAAATGAAAGGAAAACTTGAAAACAAGTAAACAAAGCAAGACATTTGATTTAACTATACATTAGTCTAACACTATTAAGTTTCTAAGAGTATTAGTATTGGCGGTGCTAAAAAACTATATCGCTATTTTTAGTACCACCAAATGCAAAAGTAAGGCTCCATTGGTGGAGCTCTAGCCAAAATTTTTGGCTTCTTTTCTACAGTGCACAGCCAAATATGGTTGTGCATGGTAGCTCAAAGGTTAAAAAAAAAAAAAAAAACTTTTTATTCCTGCATTCACACTACTTTAGTTATTTTACTGATTTTTTATCTTTATTATAGTGGATATATTATTTTATTATGTTGTTTATATTATTTTATTGGAGAAAATTAGGCTTTTACCCTTATTTTGCAAAAAATCCAGCAATATGTTCCTATTTTGAAACTATTTAGGTTCGTGTTCCTGTTTTGGAACTCGATTTAACAAAAATCAAGTTTCAAGAATAACTCGATTTCATGATTGTCGAGTTATGCAAAATTCCAACTGGAACTTGATTTTAAGAAAATTGAGTTCCATTCAAACTTGCCACCGAGTTTGTGTTATAAAAAAAATAGTGTTATAAAAGAAAAAAGATTTGAAAGTCTAACTCGATATTGTAGCTCCAAGGTCCACTCTCTGCTTCAACCACTTATGTCCCTCTCTGTCTCCTTCAGTTGCGTCAGAACTCTGCTATCTCCCTGAAATCCCCAAACCGAAATCGAAATCCCAAGCCCTCTGTTTACTCTCCCTCGCTCAAGGTAATGTATTTGGTGATGTTGTTTTTATTTTGTTTTTGTGTGTTTTGCGATATATGTTTACTGTTTTTGTCTAGGTGTGACTCTTTTTCCCAGTTTTTACTCTGAGTTTTTTGGATTGGTTTTGGGTATTTTGCTTTGAATGTTAGGGTTTCGTGGGATTCGTGTATTTGATTATGGGTTTCGTGGTGCTTGGATGATGGCTCCAATGTATTTGATATGGGTTTCTTGTATTTGATTATGGTTTTGACGTATTGGATGATGGATTTGATTATGATGGTTTTGAATAGCTTGATAGTACTGTTGATTTTGGTTTTTTGGTTCTAAGATTTGAGCATAGCATTAGAAAGCCAAAACTATTTTCTATATATTGTTTTTGTGTGTTCTAGACATGAGATAAAAGTCCAGTGTAACTCGATATTTATAATATCGAGTTACACATCAAAAATTGCGAACAACTTGGCCTTTCTAATTTTGAGTTCTGATTTGAAAATTTTTGAGGAACTCAATTTTACTAAAATCGAGTTCCAACTGGATTTTTTTTGGTCTAACGTGGCAAAAATAGCATGTAACACAACAACAGTAAAATCGAGTTATATGGGAAACTCGTTTTTCAAAAAATCAAGTTCCAAAAGAGGGACACAATGCTAATAGTTTGAAAATAGGGACATTGTGCTGGATATTTAAAAATAAAGGGCAAAAGCCCAATTTCCCCTATTTTATTATGTTGAAAACTAAAATAAAACCACTAATATTGGATGTTTTGTAAAGTGAGAAGGTAAAATAGATAAAGTAAATTTTTGTGGTGCCAAATAGCTAAAATTATAACTCCACCAATGTGGATGTTCTAACACATTAACACTACTTGTCTACTTACACAAAATGACAAAACATGTTGAAGCTGCTAAACTAAAAATAAATAAAATAAAAATAATAAAAAAGTCCAAACAAGCAAACCAAACACCTAATCTTCAGAGCCTACGCCTCCACTGCTCCACATTTTTTTTTTTTTGTGGGAATGATATTATTAGTGGTGTAAACTGAAAATATATACTTTTTGATGCTCCATAAGATCTCTCTCTTTGAAATTGTAAATTTGTAATTACAAGCATTTTGACAGTGAGTTATTAACATTAAAAACTTTTTCATCACAAATTCATGACTATAAAGAATTTTAGTCATGCTCAAAACTGTTAAAATTTGAAGGATACTAACAAGTGGCATTAAGTGCAATTCATTTCTTTAATTGATTTTATTCATTCTTTTTAAAAAGGTTGGCATTAATTTGTTTTTGTAATTTAAAAAAAAAGTTTTTTTTTTGAAAAATATGGGTCAACTTGACCTGACCTGCAACCCGATTGACCTGTTTTTGACATGCAACCCGTTTTTGACCTCCATACTTGATTGACCTGAATCAAACCTGACCCGACCCGTCCGTTTGCCATGTCTGGACATTACTATGTCTAGACATTACTACTGCCTCACTGGAAACATAATTTTTCTCATGTGATTAGTTTAGAAAATTAAGTCATCACAATTCACAACAAATAACTATGATGAATTAAGCCATATGCTAGCTAGGAACACATTAAATCAACTGAAATTTTATTGATCACAATAAAAAGTAAGCAATTGAAAGCCAATACATCTCATGAGTATGCAACTAACAGCAGAATTACCAAAAAAAAAAAAAAAATCACTGCTGTTGTTGATGGTTTTTCTCATAGTGGCTTCACTGTTGAATTTCTTAGATTGTTGCACTTGCCTTCAACTCTTTGGTAGTTTGGTCTCCTCTCTTCTTTTATGTCTTTTGTGATTTTTTTATTAGGATAAGTAATTAAGGTGACGACTTTTATTGATGTGACCCTTAGGGTTTTACTTTTTCCCTTTTTTCATATATGTTTATTTTTTAATCACTTTGGGCTAAGATTACTGGGCTAATTTGTTTATTACATTTTTTTTTTATCAATTTGGAAAAAGAGTTTTTTTTTTTTTTTTAATTTTCCTTTATATCAAAAGATCTTTAGTATCGCTATAGGATCAAGTACTTGTAAGATCCTAAGATCCGAATCGGGATTTCACACGAATTTGACCTTAGTAGAGATGCTAGTGAGATTCAGAACGGTTTAGGGATGTAGGGTCTTAGAATCGTAAAATCCTAAGATCTGGATTGAGATACTGATAACCATAAGTTACAACCAAGTTTATTGCCAAACTTTGTCTTCAAAAGTTATTATTTCGAATATAAGCCGAACTTGAGTTTATTACCTAACAAAATTATATGTTCAAATTTGGTTTATTTTCCTATCAAACAAGCCCAAGCTTATTCACAAACTAATTTGATTAACTTATTCTTTTCTCGTATATATTAAACACTAGGACTAATTTTTTTTAATTTTTTCAAATCTATACTAATATCTATATGTTAAACTATAATTGAAATTATTTTTATTATATTAATTAGATAGAATGTTTTATGTATATAAATTTATAGAAATTGGATTCACCAACATTGTATTGTTAAAAATTTTATAAAAAATAAAAATCTTATGAACTTATTTTCAAACCCACACAATCCATTATCAAGTTTATATAAGTATATTTTAAACATTTACATATAATAATATATATACATAAATTGAGCCTTATATAACTCATAAGATTGTTCATAAACACATTATTATATTTGAGTTTGGCTTCTTTAATAGTTGAGTCTAAACTTAAGTGTCAGCTTAGATCATTTGCTAAATAAATGAACATAAATAAGTCATTATTTTCTAAATAAACGAACATAAACAAATTTTTATTTTCAAGTCAAGCTCTTATAAGTCATAAACGACATGATTCATTTACAATCCTAATTATTTAATCTTCTTTATTTAGTTTTTTTTTTTTTATTTAACATGTTGAGCCTAAATTAAGCATTGGACAATGAAAGACTCAGTCTTAAATAAATGCAAAAATTAAAATTCAATAATATTGATTTTATTAAAAAAAAACTCCAACTTAAACTCAACAACCAAACTTATCCAAATAAGGGAGTAAAAAAAAATTAAAAAGGAGAAATATTATTCTAGCAGAATGGGTTTAAAGATAAAACTAATTGCCCAGATGACCTCTTCAAATTTTCTTCATGTAAAATGTATACATGAAGAAAATTTTAAAATTTTTGTTCGCAATAGTCCCCAAGGCCAAAGTGTGGTTTTTCCCCTACCTCTTACTGTTCTAAACAATTTACTTAAATTAAAAGGGGTTGATATTGTAATCTCTCTCTCTCTCTCTCTCTCTCTCTCTCTCTCTCTCTCTCTCTCTCATGCTATTTAAATGAATTAAATCAATGTTTATGATTATGATTAAAAAAAAAAACATAAGATGAATCAATTGAGAAAAATGAGACAAAAATCAATATTTAAATTGATAAATATTCCTTAAATATTAATATCAAAGCAAGCATTTAGATTAAAAAGAATAGGGATATTTATCCCACATTGGTTATGTGTATCTAGTGTTCGCTGTTTATAACCTCAGTCTACAAACTACAAAGGTTAGACTCTTTTGTAATTGTACTCTGATTATGTAATGTATTATAAGCCCAATTTAAAACACTATTATTATTATTATTATTATTATTATTATTATTATTATTATTATTATTATTATTATTATTATTATTATATGTGTTCTAATAAGTATTACTGTTTATTCAAAAAAAATAAGGATTGTAAGGACCAGATAAAAAAAATCAAGTTCTGCCCATTTAGAATAGTGGGTAGTACAATTCAACCTTGGCCCAAAACAATATATTTGTAAGAGAGGGAAACAAACAATAAAAGAGAGCTTGCTTGAGAGTGAAAATAAGGAAGAAAAAGGCTGATGTTATTAAATAGATGAGTTAATATTTTAATATAAGCTATCCCAAGGAGGCCAAAGTCAATACAAAAATGGTACTGTTCACTCTCTCTTTTCAGTGTTCTTCATGTTTCTTTTTCTTTTCTTTTTTTATTATCTCTCGATCCCCCTTTCTCTGAAAACCCTCTCTTTCTTATATACTCCTCCCTCCTTCACATCAGAACCTTCCATCTTTCCCTAACAAATCTTCCCTCATGACACTTGTCTCTTTTCACATCTGAAGAAAGTGGTAGAAGGAGTTTTCTTAGCTGTGATTTACACTATTCAGGTCACTTTCTCATCAATACAGGTGATAAAGTTGTTGCCTGCCATTTAATGCAGAGGCAATAGGCTACCCCAAACAGGGAACTTCCTCTATTATCACTAACTTTCTCTCTTCAGACCCTTTTTCCCACCTGGAATGCCTTAGAGTTCTTTGTCTCATCCTTTCCCCTCCTCGGGCCCGTGACATCCCCTACATTAGTACTACAACCCTTCAACTTCATTGTCGGTCCTTAGGTACCCACAATACCCCCCTAAAACTTTGGTTATTACTTTGAGGTAAAAACATAGTTTTAGTTATACAAACAAATTACACATGTGCCACGCGCATTCCCATGTGGTAATGTCCTTTCACTTGACTCTAGCACGCTCCTAATGCTTTGGAATCCACAATTTAACATTTATGGCGTCAAGCGGCTGCTTGTCTCCTCACGTTCTACGGCTCAATCAAGATCCTACAATCCTTATTTTCCCTCATTTATGAGTGGGAAAATTACTGCTCATTTTTTACCTCTATATAAGGAGAGTTTGGGGTTGGCTGAAGTTCATTTACGCATTCTAGCAATTTGAGTTGAAGTAGCCTCCCGAGGAGAACTTTTCCCTTTGTGTTCATTCTCACATTTCTCTTTTACACAAGTTTATTCTTTTCATACCATAAAACTCCATAGGTAGATACGCTAAGCTGGTAGATACTCCCGAAGTTATGGCTGCCTTTAGGGCGCAATATAGGATTCCCAACAGTGTTGAACTCCAATACTGTGAATATGGTGAATGGTTGGTCATGAACAAGCCTCATGAATCCGTAGTTATTCTGATGATCGCCTTCATTGAAGGCGAGATGGAAGTTCCTATGGGAAGAGTCACTAGAGACTACCTACTGAACTATAGACTAACCCCCACCCAATGTTCCCCAAATGCATTTAGGGTCCTCGGGTGTGTAAACATGTTAAACTGGAAAATGGGAACCAACCTCACCTGGCATGATGTAAACTGAGTATACAACTGCCAAAAAGGGGAAAAAACCAAATACTACATTAATTGTAGAGTCCTGGCTATTAGATTAATCTCCCTCCTACCTTATTCAAACAAGCGTATGGACGAGGACTTCCTCATCATCTCGGGAGACTAGCACGATGAATTGCATTGTCCCACCTAAGAAGGGGAATCAGGTAGGGTTCTCGAGGACCATAGACGCATATAGGATATTACCTAACTTTATAAGCCTAAAAAAGTCCTTTTTTTTTTCTTTTCATTTTTTTACTGACTTACAATTCTCATTGTTTTTATTGGTAGACAAACACCATACTACCTCGGCTAAGCATCTGGTAAACTTCAAATACTAGAACCTGATCTCCAAATCAGAGATCTTCCTGCACAAGGACGGTTTACTCCGAGCTACACATGTCATACTCGGGTACAAGCCCTCCACCAAACGCTTCCAAAACCCGAAGAACGTCATTAAAGCCAAAGATTCTCAGTTGGCTTTAATAGACGTAGCTGACCCAGGATTCCTATCACCCGAACCTCCTCCAGTTGGAACTAAAGACGCCCATCTTCCAGCCCTACTAGCAGCTAGGCTCCTCTACTCTCAAGAACCTCTTATCCCCTCGTATGACGAAGCCAAGGAGGCCCCACCAGAACCTATCTAGCAAGAAGTAACAGACAAGGATTTTGAGGTCTTCTACCAGTAAGAGGACCCCAAAGAAGCTCTGAGTACTTCTTACCGCCGTTTGCACCTCGCCCATGCCAGTACTAACCAAGAGGCGACCAACATCCCAGAAGGAATAGGATTTGAAAAACAGACACCGGACCTGCTTGCCTTACTTATAGCCCATGCTGGGGGCTCCTCACCTTCCGTGGCGGTGGTGCCCTGGCCACCTGTTGACACCCCATTTTGCAACCAGCATTTAACCTCACCGGGAGGGTAAAAGGGTAATTTTTCCTTGGAAATATACTTCTTGATTCTGGTCATTAGATCCTTAATCTCATTCCACCAAAATGATCTTAATGTTATAACAATCAAATCGACTGGTCATAAGCCCTAATCGGACCACAAGATTGAAAGTTATCATCAAATCAAGATTTAATGGCTGAGATGCACTATCACATGTTGAGTTCGACTATATGTGATTATGAACAATTGATTTCGATTGGTTATAAGTATAATCAATTTGAGACCAATGATGTGTCATAATTTGATTGGTTAGGACTACATTTTATGGTAAGGTTGTACACACCTAATTAATTAGATAGTTAGGCATTAATTATTCAATGAGTAATTTGTGCAATTATCTTTTAATTAGAGTAAATTTGGGACCAATTAAGTCTGAAATGGGAGTGATTGGAGCCATTTAATATTAATTGGGAGCTAATTTGGGACCTATTAATGTTAATTATGCTGAAACCATTTTCTAACAAATGACCTCTGCTCACCATTTCATCAATATCTCTCAGAATATTTTGAATCTGTGAATGAGGTTAATTTTCCCAGAAACTAGACATCCGGGGCTTCAATTTGAGCACAAGAACGAAACAATTCCGATCAGAATTGAGTCAGATATGATTTTTCGAAGTTTGCTCCACAAGCTGTTACAGAAGCTACGGGAAAACCGAATTTTGGCTTGCTCCTCACTCCTATCAATCTTTCCATTTAATGCACCAGATTTCCCCAAAGGCTAAAATGAGGTCTAGGTTCATGATTCTTTGTCAACCCTCATTAATGGCCTTCCATTCATATTTCCTCCACTACTACTATATAAACCCCCCTCTCCTTCATTCCAAGACAACAAAAACCCCCTCTCTTCCCCTCTCTTGAGTTCTAGTGAAGTTGAGTAGTCTTGTCATATCTTGGTCTTCCTGAGACTCAAGGTATTGAGTGAGACTCACTCTTCCTCTCCTAACTCTTCTTTTCCTCCACCCTTAGAACCTCCCTCAAGAGTCTCCCCATCCTCCATATGGATCTTGCATGAAGGTATAATCTCTTCCCTTAACTCGTTTTTTTTTTTTTTTGTGTTGGCATTTTTAAATTCCTTTGAATATGTTTGAATGTTCTTAATTGTTCTTGGTTGTTCATCACATGTTCATGCATAACACTAGTTTTAATCTTAAATCGACATCAAAAATATGAAAAACATGTTTGTTTTGTAATTCTTTCAAATCCTTGAATCTAGGTTATCACCATTCACACACATACACTAGAATTTATTTTTCAATCCAAATGTAATGCTTAATAAATTGAATTAGGGTTCATCACATGCACACACTTTAAATTCAAATTGATTGATTGACATATTGGATGATGTGATATGAATGTTGGCCACCATAGTCTAGAAGACCGGTTTCACCGGGCAAGGTGGGTGCCTAACACCTTCCCACCTTGTAACATAGCCTCCGAACTTAGATCAAGGGTTAGTAGATCAAGTGCTTATCCTTGTAATTTTCAATTTTTAGATTGTAACTAGGAAATAAAGCCATGTACTTTATCTTAGATTGTACTTAGGACCAAAGCCATGTAATTTTTCTATGATCAATGTAAATTCAATTTAAAATTAATAAAATGAGGAATTTTTCTATTGTGGTTTTCTTATTTATTCCAATAATTAAATAAGTGGCGACTCCATTGTAAAACCCTAAATCTAAAGGGAAAATATAACTAGTCGAACCTCCATTTTGAGAGGCAATAACACGACTCCACCCATTCACGTGGGTTTGGCCCAACACACCTATATAAAAAAGGGGGGCCGGGGGCGCGGTCTCTCACACCACCCACCCCTGCCACAACATATACCTCTTTCGTTGATGCTGCAGACAAGAAACGGAAGAGGGCCCAAGGAGGCAAAGGCACTGAAGGTGCCAAGGAAGGGGAGGTTACTCAATCCTCCCACTAGCCTCCAGCCAAAGAAGCCCAAACAGGGAAGGGGCAATAGAAGAAAACCATGCCTTCCGGGACCTCAAAGGAACTTAGGGTGACTAGCCAAAGAGGCCTTTTGTTTGGAGGCCCCTTTTCACCCTCAGCACTGGCAGTCTAGTGCTGGACAACGCCAACCTGAGGGACCTTCAAAAAGGCAGCTCGAGCTTAGTGGCTGAATGCCTAGGAAAGGCATTATGCCTGCCCGAAGACATGGCGGAGCTATGATCCTTCAGGAAGCGTGAAGTCTTTCTGGCCCTGAAACAAGACTTAGCTATGGTATATGGTTACTCTCATTTGCTTATAACATTAAAAAAAAAATGTTGAATTCGCCTTAAATAGCTTTGAAAAACAAGCTGCGGATGCTCTTGAGGCCCAGAGAAGGGCGGAGAATAGGATGGCCTTAACTGTGGTAGAGTTGAAAAAGACAAAAAAGCAGTTGGAGATCTAGGAAGCTGAAATGTCCAAGGCCAAGTAGACAGCCTGTGATGCCGGCGTGACTAAGACAGCTAAAAGTCTTATCGCCCAACTCAAGGATGTTGCTCAGGCCTTCTGCCTAGAGGTGTGGGGTTAAGCCTTGAATGCAATTGGGGTTAGCATCGAATCAGAGCTCAGGGATCCCGATAAGGTTTACTAACCCCTGCCTTGCTCTTGGCACCCACTCCCCCACAATCTTCTGTAGACCCCAATTCTGGCCCCGCCTTCTCCTCAGACCAGCCTGCCTCCACTCCATCTGCCACTCCAGCCAAAGGCAAAGAAAAAGAATTGCCACCTCCAATAGAAGTGTTGGACATGGAGACAGAAGAAGTGGCTGAAGTGTCATAGCTGAAGAGCAAAAAGAAAGAAAGGGAACAAGTGACAAAGGGAGTGAAGGAAAAGGAGACCTCTACATAGCTTAGCCTTAGACTAGGAAAAAGATAGTCAATTTTGTAACTAGGCTTAAGTATAGCTGGTGCCTTTCTCTCTTTTCGTTGTATCCCAATTCTTTAACCTTTAATGAAAAAAAAAATTTTAATTTCACTTCATGCTTTTTCAACTGTTTAATCTGCACTTGTTAGTTTACCTCACACGTTATCTTTCTTCCCTTATAATAGTTTCAGGATATTAATCTGCAACTTACTTGTAATACAATGAATACACCAACTCATAGAACTTAAGAAAAATATTAACCAACACTTACTTTAAATTGGATTTGGGATCTCAAAGCAGACCCATTGGCACTAATCCTGAAACTTGAGGAAGTACCCAAGGCTCTTAACTTCACTATTAATTTAGACAACTTCTTGCAAAGATCAATTTACTCCCAATCTGTGATCCGAGGAGTCATATCCGACCCAAATTCTAGCCAACACTTAAAAGCTTTTCTTAATACTGTTAATTTTCCCAAGGCTTGTGACTTGAGGAGTCGAACAAGGCCTAGGTTTTGTTCAACACTTAGAACATTTCACACAATGTTAATTTACCCTACGCTTGTGACTCGAGGAGTTGAACAAGGCCTGAGTTCCATTTAACACTTAGAACATTTTACACAATGTTAATTTACCCTAGGCTTGTGACCTGAGGAGTCGAACAAGGTCTAGATTCTGTTTAACACTTAGAAAATTTCATACAAAGTTAATTTACTCTAGACTTTTGACCCGAGGAGTCGAATCAAACCTAGGTTCTGTTTAACACTTAGAACATTTCATACAATGATAATTTATCCTAGGCTTAGGACCCGAGGAGTCGAACAAGGCCTAGGTTCTATTTAACACTTAGAACATTTTATACAATGTTAATTTACCCTAGGCTTGTGACTCGAAGAGTCGAAGAAGGCCAAGGTTTTGTTTAACACTTAGAACATTTCACACAATGTTAATTTACCCTAGGCTTGTGACCCAAGGAGCCAAACAAGGCCTAAGTTTTATTTAACACTTAGAACATTGCACATAATGTTAATTTACCCTAGGCTTATGACCTGAGGAATCGAACAAGGCCTAGGTTCTGTTTAACACTTAGAAAATTTCACACTATGTTAATCAGTTCACCAAATAAATCCTCAAAGAAACACAACTAATCAAGATATGAATAACAAAGGAGTTCATAGCATTAATAGTAATAACATCGTAAGTTGTTTACATTCCAAAGACGAGGAATTGCATTTTATTACAAATCTTCCAAGTAATAAGCCCTAATGCTAGCAATGGAAGTTATCCTATACGGCCCTTCATAGTTAGGGCCCAGCTTTCCCCAAGAGAGGTTCTTTGCTGTCCCCACCACTTTCCTCAAGACTAAGTCTCCTGGAGCTAATGGCCTCAACTTCACCCCCTTATCATACTCTTGTTTAAGTCTCTGTTGGTAATATGCCATTTTTACCGTAACTACCTGTCTCCTTTCCTCGACCACCTCTAGGTTGTCCAAAAGTGAACGGTTATTTTCCTCAACTTTGAACTGATCAGTTCTTAGAGTTGGAAATCCTGACTCAAGGAGAATTATAGCATCTGCCCCATAAGTCATTGAAAAATGAGTTTCCTCTGTTGATCTTCGAGGTGTAGTATGATAGGTCCACAATACATGGGGTAATTCATCAACCCATTTCCCCTTAGCGACGTCTAACATTTTCTTTAGCCTAAACACTATAACCTTATTGGTGGCCTCAGCCTGATCATTCTCCTGAGGATAAGCAGGTGTATCGTACCTGTTGCTGATCCCTAACTCCCCACAATATCTTCGGAAGGCTTTACTATCAAACTGAAGGCCATTATACGAGATCAGTGTGTGATGAACTCCAAACCTCGTGACAATATTCCTTTAGATGAACCTCTTAGCATCCACGTCTCTGATGTTAGCAAGTGGCTCAGCTTTTACCCATTTGGTAAAGTAGTCCGTGCCGATGAGGAGCCACCTTCGGTTCCCTATAGCTCAGGGAAATGGTCCCACGATATCCAAGCTCCACTGAGCAAATGGACAAGGGATGGATAGTGGATTTAGGACTCCCCCTGGTTGATGGATATTTGAGGCATATCTCTGACATTGGTTACACTTCTTCGTATAATCCTGAGAGGTTCTCTGCATGCTGGACCACCAGTATCCCTGGGTAAAGGCTCTATGAGCGAAAGACCTATCCTCTATGTGACTCCTACATATGCCTTATGTAATTCTTCTAACAAGGGCTCCACGGCTTCTAGATGTACACACAATAAATACGGCCCTAAGTAAAAGCGCTTGTATAACTTCTACTCTTCAGATAGCTAATAGTGAGGAGCATTTCTATGCACCTTTTTTGCTTCACCCTTGTCCTTGGGCAATAATCCCTGCTTCAAAAAAGCTACTATGGGATCCATCCAGGTTGACCACACTTGGATGCTATGTACCCTAAGCAAAGGTACCCTAGTGAGACTAGAGTTATCCATATCTTCAACAATAACAACCCGAGGAAGATTTGACCCCAGAGAAGTGGCTAGCATTGCCAAAGAGTCTGCATGAGAGTTTTGTCTCCTAGGGATTTGCTTTAAAACAAAGCTCCTAAGCTGAGCCCAAGCATGTTGCACTTTAGCAAGATACCCTTGCATCCTCTCATCTCGGGCTTCAAACTCTCCATTGACCTGGCTCATCACCAACCGAGAATCAGAATACACCTTTACCATGGTCCCACGATATCCATGCTCCACTGAGCAAATGGACAAGGGATGGATAGTGGATTTAGGACTCCCCCTGGTTGATGGATATTTGAGGCATATCTCTGACATTGGTCACACTTCTTCGTATAATCCTGAGAGGTTCTCTGTATGCTGGACCACCAGTATCCCTGGGTAAAGGCTCTATGAGCGAAAGACCTATCCTTTATGTGACTCCTACATATGCCTTATGTAATTCTTCTAACAAGGGCTCCACGGCTTCTAGATGTACACACAATAAATACGGCCCTAAGTAAAAGCGCTTGTATAACTTCTACTCTTCAGATAGCTAATAGTGAGGAGCATTTCTATGCACCTTTTCTGCTTCACCCTTGTTCTTGGGCAATAATCCATGCTTCAAAAAAGCTACTATGGGATCCATCCAGGTTGACCACACTTGGATGCTATGTACCCTAAGCAAAGGTACCCTAGTGAGACTAGAGCTATCCATATCTTCAACAATAACAACCCGAGGAAGATTTGACCCCAGAGAAGTGGCTAGCATTGCCAAAGAGTCTGCATGAGAGTTTTGTCTCCTAGGGATTTGCTTTAAAACAAAGCTCCTAAGCTGAGCCCGAGCATGTTGTACTTTAGCAAGATACCCTTGCATCCTCTCATCTCGGGCTTCAAACTCTCCATTGACCTGGCTCATCACCAACCGAGAATCAGAATACACCTTTACCATGGTCCCACGATATCCAAGCTCCATTGAGCAAATGGACAAGGGATGGATAGTGGATTTAGGACTCCCCCTGGTTGATGGATATTTGAGGCATATCTCTGACATTGGTCACACTTCTTCGTATAATCCTGAGAGGTTCTCTGCATGCTGGACCACCAGTATCCTTGGGTAAAGGCTCTATAAGCGAAAGACCTATCCTCTATGTGACTCCTACATATGCCTTATGTAATTCTTCTAACAAGGGTTCCACGGCTTCTAGATGTACACACAATAAATACGGCCCTAAGTAAAAGCGCTTGTATAACTTCTACTCTTCAGATAGCTAATAGTGAGGAGCATTTCTATGCACCTTTTCTGCTTCACCCTTGTCCTTGGGCAATAATCCCTGCTTCAAAAAAGATACTATGGGATCCATCCAAGTTGATCACACTTGGATGCTATGTACCCTAAGCAAAGGTACCCTAGTGAGACTAGAGCTATCCATATCTTCAACAATAACAACCCGAGGAAGATTTGACCCCAGAGAAGTGGCTAGCATTGCCAAAGAGTCTGCATGAGAGTTTTGTCTCTTAGGGATTTGCTTTAAAACAAAGCTCCTAAGCTGAGCCCGAGCATGTTGCACTTTAGCAAGATACCCTTGCATCCTCTCATCTCGGGCTTCAAACTCTCCATTGACCTTGCTCATCACCAACCGAGAATCAGAATACACCTTTACCATGGTCCCACGATATCCAAGCTCCACTGAGCAAATGGACAAGGGATGGATAGTGGATTTAGGACTCCCCCTGGTTGATGGATATTTGAGGCATATCTCTGACATTGGTCACACTTCTTCTTATAATCCTGAGAGGTTCTCTGCATGCTGGACCACCAGTATCCCTGGGTAAAGGCTCTATGAGCGAAAGACCTATCCTCTATGTGACTCCTACATATGCCTTATGTAATTCTTCTAACAAGGGCTCCACGGCTTCTAGATGTACACACAATAAATACGGCCCTAAGTAAAAGCGCTTGTATAACTTCTACTTTTCAGATAGCTAATAGTGAGGAGCATTTCTATGCACCTTTTTTGCTTCACCCTTGTCCTTGGGCAATAATCCCTGCTTCAAAAAAGCTACTATGGGATCCATCCAGGTTGACCACACTTGGATGCTATGTACCCTAAGCAAAGGTACCCTAGTGAGACTAGAGTTATTCATATCTTCAACAATAACAACCCGAGGAAGATTTGACCCCAGAGAAGTGGCTAGCATTGCCAAAGAGTCTGCATGAGAGTTTTGTCTCCTAGGGATTTGCTTTAAAACAAAGCTCCTAAGCTGAGCCCGAGCATGTTGCACTTTAGCAAGATACCCTTGTATCCTCTCATCTCGGGCTTCAAACTCTCCATTGACCTGGCTCATCACCAACCGAGAATCAGAATACACCTTTACCATGTCTCCTCCTAGCTGTCTAACCATAACCACTCCAGCTAACAGAGCCTCGTACTCAGCTTCGTTGTTGGTAGCTAGGAAACCCAATTGCAATGATTTCTCCATTATCAGCTTTTCAGGAGTGATTAACACAATTCTTACCCCTGCTCCTTTTCGGTTAGCTGTCCCGTCAGTGTAAACTTCCCAAAGGAGAATTACCATGGCCGAGGCGGTCATAACACCTAACGCTTTCTCTTCCTCACTGAACGTGCCCTTGGTGAATTCTGCCATAAAATCTACTAGGACTTGCCCTTTATAGAAGTCCGAGGCATGTACTTGACATCATAGGCTCCCAACATTGTTCCCCATTTAGCAAATCTGCTTGTGTAGTCTGACTTTCGTAGAAGAGCTTGCAAAGGGAGTTGGGTGAGCACCACCACAATGTGAGCCTAAAAATAGTGGGGAAGCTTCCTAGTGGCATGCACAACGGCCAACACTGCCTTCTCCAAGGGTAAATAACGTGCCTTAGCCTTCTGCAAGGACTTATCAACATAGTAGATAGGCCGTTGGACCCCGTCCTCATTCTAAACTAGGACCAAACTGACAGCATAATCTGTAACTACCAGGTACGCATACAACACTTCTTCCTTCTTGGACCTGAAAAGGATTGGGTGACTTGACAAATACTGCTTGAGCTTCTCAAAAGCTACTATACACTCCTCGGTCCAACAAAAGTCCTTCCATTTGTGAAAAAGCTGTAAAAAGGACGACACTTGTCTACAGACTGAGAAATGAACCTATTGAGAGTTGCTACCATTTCGGTCAATTTCTATACCTCTTTGGGATTCTGAGGAGGGTGCAAACCGTTTATAGCATTAATTTGGTCGGGGTTGATTTCGATCCCTCGGTGTGCTATCATATAGCCTAGAAACTTTCTCAAGCTAACCACAAAAGCACACTTAGATGCATTCAGACATAGCTTATGTTCTCTCAACACTGAGAATACTTCTCCCGAATCTACCAAATGCTCTTCTATCTGTCTGCTCTTTATCACCATGTCATTATTGTAGACCTCCATATTCCTTCGAATTTGTGACTCAAACATCCGCTTCACTATTCTTTGATACGTGGATCTTGAATTCTTAAGGCCAAAGGGCATTACCCGATAGTGGTAGTTCCCATTAGGAGCACGAAAAGCTGTCTTCTCCTGATTAGACAGTGATAAGGGTATCTGATGGTACCTTCGGAAGACATCCAAGAAACTCATTCGAGGATGCTCCACTGTTGCATTTACCAACTAGTCAATCCTAGGGAGGGGAAAGGGGTCTTTCGGGCAAACCTTATTCAAATCAGTGAAGTCCACACACACACGTCACTTTCCATTCTTCTTCTTTACTACCACATTATTAGCCAACCGCTCAGGGTAAAAGATCTCTTTAATTGCTTCAGCTTGTTTCAACTTGTTTACTTCCTCCTTTACTGCTTTAGCATGCTCTTTGGATGAGTGCCGAGGAGGTTGCTTACGCGGTGTGGCCTCAAGATTCACATTCAACTAATGACATATAAACTCAAGATCAATCCTTGGTACATCATAAGTGCTCTAAGTGAACACATCAATCTTGACTTCTAAAAACTTCACCAACTCCGCCTTTTCAAATGGTGGTAACTAGGATCCCACTTTAAAATATCACTCCTCATCCTGCACTATTACCACCTTCTCTAGCTTTTCGGCTAACTCTCTACACGCCTCGGCCTGCTGCCCCCCTACAGGGCCCTTTGGTTGTTATGGGACCTAATCCTTTGCAACCACAACAGGATCTGCCAGAAGCTGTGTAATTGTTGACACCAAACATTGCCTAGCCATTGCCTGGCTACCAACCAATTCTCCCACTCTTCCCTAAGTGGGATACTTGACTTTTAGATGCAGATTTGAAGACACCACACCCATAGTATGAAGCCAAGGTCTGTCCAAGATAGCTATATAAGGGGAATAGGCTTCTACAATGATGAAGTTGACCTGCACCTCTTCGTCCCTTACTTGTACGAGTAACCTTATCATTTCTCGGTGTTAGGACATATGTGATTTGATGCTAGGAACATATGTCAATATTTTATATAATTGGCTAATCCTTTAACAAAACGCATTTTACTTATAATTAGGTAGATCTATGATGTATTTAATATTTCATGGAACAAGGTTTTAAGATCAAGTGTTAAAGTCATACAAGTCTGTCCAAGAAACAAGTGAAGAAGTTCTGGATTTTAATTCTTGACATCTAGCTCAATAGCTAGCATCTATCGAGGTTTAAAAAGCAGCTGAAGCTCGAAACTTGACAATTAGCTTGATAGATACCCGATTTGTTGAGGTTTATGAAAAAAAGATTTTCAGTTTTGTTTTGCATCTACTCCGTGAGTATGTGTTTAGGCTTTCTTTTCTCATAACCCTAAACATATATAATGATTATTTTAAGGGCCATCGCAGGTTGCACAGTTGCCCAAGTTCATGCAAATTGTGATCGAAAACAGAATTTGTCCTAGTTCATCTTTCTTTTGAAGAAGCTGTTGTGTTTATACACCATAGGGTTTTGTGACCAAGCAAATTCTTGATCTTCATAGTGTGATGAACTGAAGAGCTTTACAGCCAACATCTTTCTCAAGTTGATGATTAAGTCGCGTACTGGATCCGCGCAATTGGTTAGTCACATACTGGGAGCTGTGTATCACAAGGAGAGATTGTCACTATAAAACAAGTCCAATTGGGTATTGGGGTAAGGGTTCAACTGTAGGTTGGTATAATGTACTGGGATTCCTTTACTTGTAACCATTTGTTGTGATAATAGTAAATTTTTGGGAGTGGTAACCTTAAAATCACCCGATAGGGGGTTTTTGCCGTGTAGGTTTTCTCCATTCGTAAACAAATCATCTTGTATATTTAATTTTCGATACATACTTAGTTATTTGGTGATTTATTTGTGCTACCACCCATATCGCATAATTAATTTGATTAATTAATTAACTTGACTAATTAATCAATTAATCTATCACTAGGGGTCAATACATTTTTGGCTTGTCAAGTAATATCAGAGCAGGCACACTCTGATTAGGTTTTAATCTTTGTTATGTGATCCATTGACCCCTGTTTGTCATGGATAGAGGATAGTCTCTTATTATACCTCCTTTATTTGATGGCACTAACTACGCATACTGGAAAGTATGCATGAGAACTTTCTTGCAGTCATTAGATGAAAAAGTGTGGTAAGCTGTAGAGATAGGTTGGACAAAGCCTACGGAGGAGCCGGTCGACTGGGATGATGCTAAGATCAAGGCAACAAACTTCAACAGCAGGGCATTGAATGCTCTATTCAGTGCAGTCACAAATGAGGAATTCAAGAAGATATCCTCCACTGAAATTGCGAAGGAAGCATGGACCATCCTCTAGACAACCTATGAGGGAATTAAGGCTGTTAAGGATTCGAAGCTACAGAGGCTCACTACAAGCTTCGAAGAGATCAAGATGGAGGAGGATGAGTCATTCAATGAGTTCTATGCAAAGTCTAAGGAAATAGTTAACTTGGTTTTTAATCTTAGGGAAACCATTCCTGAACCCAAGATTGTGAGAAAGGTGCTCAGATCTCTACTCTAGAGATTTCATGCCGAGATCACCACAATTGAGAAATCAAAGGATATTGACAAAATTCCTTTGACATAATTGGCTGAAAATCTGTAGATCTATGAGTTGGGTTTAACAAGGATTGAGAAATCAAGCAAGAGCAAGAGCATAGCACTGAAGGCAAAGAGCAGTGACACGGATGAGTCTTCAGACGATGAAGATTCTAAAATGAAGTCCTATATTACCAGGCAATTCAAGAAGTTTATGAAAACTGCCAATGCAAAGGGTTTCGACAAGGACCGTAGGCAATCTAGCTCCTTTCAGGCTAAAAAACCAAGACAAAGGGAAGAAGAATTCCAAGGATGGCGGTCAATACACTGTTCCCTCAAGACATATGGCGGTCAAGTGCTTTGGGTGTCAGGGCTTCGGTCACATGAAACAAGAGTGCCCTACGTATCTCAAGACCATTGGGAAAAGCAAGGCACTTGTTGCTACATTAAGTGACACTGAGCCTAAAGATGATTCCGACAATGAGGATGATGGAATCTTAAATGCTTTCACTGTCACTGTAAATCCTACTGAAGGAATTGTCGAAGATGTGGATGAAAAAGAGGAATTGGTGGAGTCTAAGTTTGAAAGGATGGATGAACAAGATGACATCCACGTAACCTATGTAAAGTTAAACAAGGTCTCAGAAAAGCATGAGAAGTTGTATAGGTTAGCCACCAAGAAGCTTAGTGAAGTGGAGCTTGAACGAGGAGCTTTCCACAAAGTTTGATGAAGCAAATCAGACCATTGGAGTTCTGCGATTTAAGAACAACTTCTTGGCTGAAAAGACTAAGAAGCTTGAGGCAGAGCTGTTCCAAGTCAGAGCTCAGCTGGAGAGGACTTCAAGTACAAAGCTTGATGAAATGCTCAATTTATAGAAATCTGCTTCTGATAAAACCAGTTTAAGGTATGATTTCTCTTCTCCTAGTATTGCTTTAACTAGTACTCCTGTTTTTGTTTCTCCTACTAATAATGTTGTTTCTGAGAACAATAATGACAAAACTGTTTTAGCTAGTGAGAACACAGATAAGGGTAAATCTATCTTAGGAGCACCCCCCAAATTTGTTAATAAAGAGAATAAAAACTCTAAGGCTAAGAAAGGTAATGCTCAAAAGCCTAAAAAAAAAGAAGTAACATTTCTGTTATCACTGTGAGGAAGCTGGACATACTCGACCTAATTGCTATAAGTGGTTAGCCACTCAACAGAGCAATAGCATGATCGTGTCGGGAAACCAGAATCAGTTTCCATTATCACTTCCCCCTCTTGGAGATCTTCTTAAAGCCCTCATATTCCTTTCGAACTTAAACGGTTTCAATTTTTCCCCTTCACCGCCAGTTCAAGGGTTTACACATGTGTGTGTGTGTGTGTGTGTTTTGGTTTTATGTGCTTAACATTTTTTTTTGTTATTGAGAGATGATTTTGAGAGCTTAAAATGTTGTTTGGATCCTTGGTTGAGTAGCATGCTTGATTGCATTCATGTTTATGTTTTTCTCCTCTTTGAAAAACTGTTTTTAAGCAATCTCGATAGCTCCTCGATACCTCTTGATAACTAAGCCATCTGTCGAGACCCTTCAGCTATTTTTTATTGCATTCTTGATAGCTCTCGATAGCTACCTCGATCCATTGAGAAACCTTCTAGATGCTCGATAGCTTCTTAATAACTACCTCGATCCATCGAGAATCCTTAGCTGTGGACACCCTCGACAGATTCTGGACAGCTCTTCAATAGATAAAAAGTGTGTTTTAATCCTTGATACCTCTCGACACCTTTCGATCTATCGAGAATTATGAAGTTTCAATATAAAGGATCTGCACAATGTTTCCTCAATTCACCTTAATCTCTCTCGATACTTTCTGTTTCTTCCTCTCCCAAAACCTCTCTCTCTCACTCTAAATTTCATTCCCAAGAGATTTTTGGCCTAAAGATCATCTTCTTTCATCTGGTATGATCTTTTTCACTCATTCTATCATGCATTACATGTTTTCTAACTTAACTTTTGGGATTTTTGAGAAATTTTGGGATTATTCAAAATTGATGAAGTTTTTGTGAAACTTTTGGGATGGGCCTTGTTTAAATGTATTTTTAAATCAGCATGCATTGCATCACATTTGTATTATAACAATGTTTCATGCATTTAGATGCGTGTTTATTTTGTTGCAATGTTGTGTGCTGGTAGGTTTGGATTAGGCTGAGCCCATGATGTATTTATGTTTGCATGTCACATGTTCATGCATTTTCATGCATACGTACCTTCAAGTTTTCATTCTTATATATATTTTATCTTGTTGGTGCTTTTCTGATTCTCTCTCTCTCTCTCCTTCTCTCTTTCTCTCTGTCTGTCTTGCGTTTGTTGCTTCATGGAACCTAAACATAAATCCACTTCATCCCAAAACCCTATTCGTTCTGAAGCATCTTCTTCTTCTGACCCCGCTCCATCTCACGTTCAGTTCAGTGATGAGAATGCCCATAAGGACTTCTCGGAGAACTTTTCTAGATGAGGCATTCATTCGGAATGCCAAGTCATTCTATCAGACTTTTTTGACACTGACCTACCCACTATCATTTACAGTAAGAGTTGGGAGTCACTGTGTGGTGCTCCAGTCACTTGTCCTTCCGGGATCATACAGGAGTTTTACTCCAATATGCATAGATTTGATACTTCTGTACCTCATTTCTCCTCTCGCATTTGAGGTACGTGCATTGTAGTTACTCCAAAGATTGTTTCTGAGATACTACACGTTCCTAGGGTAGTGCATCTTGACTACCCTGGTTGCGATCGTCTGAGGACTGTGTCCAAAGACGAACTCATGTCTCTATTCTGTGAGACATCATCCTTGTGGGGTGACTCTCAAAACACCCGATACTCGACCTTTTCTAAAGTTCCGAGATTCCTAAACATGGTGATGACATTCGTTCTCTATCCATTGTCTCACTATAACACTATCACAGAGCCTCGTGCTTGATTTTTGTTATCCCTTATTGAGCACATTTTTATTGACTTCCCTTCTCACTTCGCATGACGACAGGCTGTCATGGGTGGTTTTCTCCATCTCCACTGGCCTCCAAGGATGAGACTGACAATGGCTTCGACAGTGATGAGGACGATGGTGCTAGCTCGCCCAATGATGATGAGATGTCTACTTGATGTACTTACCCTTTGTCACTTGTGACAATAAAGGGGAGTAGTTTTGGGTATGAGAGTAGTCATACACATAAGGGAAGGGTTAGCATAGGAGATTTTTGTTAGGAGGAGTGTTCATATTTTCTGAGGGATGTAGTGAGGACCTATGTATCTTTTCTTTTCTTTCTATTTGAGATACATTTTTTCTGTACCTTTGGTCTTGTGACCATATTGTGATAGCAAACCTTGTACTTATTGATGTTATATATATGATGAGGTTGTTATTACAGTTCTTTAACCTATCTTTACATGTGTTGTTTCTTTTCTCTCTTTATGCACATGTTTCTTATTTCTTGTGTGCAATCTTTTATTTCTGTTTCACACTAAGATGCATTGATGAGTTTTGTTTAAAGTATTTCAAAGATACAGGTTGTCAGAGTCTACTTGCCATAAACTTTCTTCTTGCAAAGTTTTTCAAAAGTGTGTGTAAGGATAGATTTTATTGTATTCAACAAGTGAATATGAGTTGAATGATTTATGACTTCTCTCATATATTCATTTGTTTGTTGTGGTTTTGTCACAGATTGCCAAAGGGAGAGATTGTTAGGACATATGTGATTTGATGTTAGGAATATATGTCAATATTTTATGTAATTGGCTAATCTTTTGACAAAACACACTTTACTTGTAATTGAGTAAATCTAAGATGTATTTAATACTTCATGGAACAAGGTTTCAAGATCAAGTGTTAAAACCATACAAGTTTGTACAAGAAATAAGTGAAGAAGTGCTGGATTTTAATTCAAGACAGATAGCTCGATAGCTAGCATCTATTAAGGTTTAAAAAGCTGCTGAAGTCCGAAGCTCAACAGCTAGCTCGATAGATACCCTATCTATCGAGGTTTATGAAAAACGGATTTTTAGTTCTGTTTTGCATCCAATCTGTGAGTATGTGTTTAAGCTTTCTTTTCCTACAATCCTAAACATATATAAGAATTATTTTAAAAGTCGTCATAGGTTGCACAGTTACTCGAGTTCATGCAAATTGTGACCGGAGACAGAATTTGTCCTAGTTCATCTTTCTTCTAAAGAAGCTGCTGTGTTTGTACACCATAGGATTTTGTGACCAAGCAACTTCTTGATCTTCATCGTGTGATGAACTGAAGAGTTTTGCAGCCAACATCTTTCTCAAGTTGGTGATTAAGTCGCGTACTGGGATCTGCGCAATTGGTTAGTCACGTACTGGGAGCTGTGCATTACAAGGAGAGATTGTCATTACAAAACAAGTCTAATTTGGTATTGGGGTAAGGGTTCAATTGTAGGTTGGTATAATATACTGGGATTCCTTTAGTTGTAACCATTTGTTGTGATAATAGTGAATTTTTGGGAGTGGTGACCTTAAAATCACCCGGTGGGAGTTTTTACCATGTAGGTTTTTTCCATTCGTAAACAAATCATCGTGTCTATTTAATTTTCGATACATACTTAGTTATTTGGTGATTTATTTGTGCTACCACGCGTATTGCATGATTAATTTGATTTATTAATTAAATTGGCTAATTAATCAATTGATCTATCACTAGGGGTCAATACATTTTTAGCCTGTCACTCGAGGAACCACCATCCTCCCATCAAAATCCATTAAGGGTGAATCATACCTTTCTAGGTCTTTAGGTTTTAAATTTAACCCTTTGTACAAATCAAGGTACATGATCTTCATCACGCTTCCGTGATCAACTAAAACCCTCTTTATGTCATACCCTCCAATCCTGAGGGTAACCACCAGAGCATCGTTATGTAGCTGGAAAGTTCCCTTCTTATCCTCCTCGGAGAAACCCAAGGTTGGGGCGACTAGCACCCTAGCCCTTTTAGGAGCCTGATCTCTAGCCTCCAAGTCAAAACCCCCACCCACAGACATGAACCTTGTACTTGACCTTACGTCATTCCTAGGCTTGGCAAAGATCCCACTAATAGTACCCAACGCTAGCCGAGGAGCACCATCCCTATGAAACTCAACTACTAAGTGCCTAAACTACCCCGTGGGCTAATGTAAGAACCGATTAAGCTTCCTTGCCTTCACCAATTGGTTTAGGTGATCACACAAGGTCTTGCAATCCTCAATAGTATGTCTTTTGTCCTGATGGTAATGGCAGTAGAGGCTTTGGTTCCTCCTAGATGAGTCCCCACCCATCTTATTGGGCCATTTGAAATAAGGTTCGTGCTTATTTTCTCCAGTATCTGATACACTGGCTCTTTAAACAGCGAATTGACCAATTGAGCCCCCGTGGATGACGTTTGATTGGAAAAATCCCTTCTAGGACGATTACCCTAGTATCCTCCTCCCTGAAGATCCCTCTTCTCTGGGAGCGTTTTAGCCTTACCCTTTCCCTGTATTTGGTTCTCCTCTACCCACTTATACTTATCTATACGATCCATAAGTTGGCGCATGTTCAAAACAGACTTCATTGTTAATGACTTCCTTAATTCATGCTTGGTAAGTAGCCCAACCTTAAAGGTCCTCACAACCACATCCTCAAAGTTCTCATCTATCTCATTATATGTTTCTCAATATCTATCCGAATAAGTCTTGAGGGCCTCTCCCTCCCTCAATGCCATAGATAGCAAAGAATTCATTGGCTTGGGGACTTTGCCGCTAGTTATGAATCTAGCGCCAAATGCCTTCGTCAGTTCCTCGAAGGACCCAATTGACCTCTCCTCCACCAAGGCATCAAACCAACACATAGCTACTGGCCTAAGACTAGAGGGGAATACTTTGCACATGAGAGCTTTATTACTAGAATGAACTGCCATTTTCTGATTAAAGTGACTGATGTGCTCCACGGGATCAGTCCTCCCATTATAAATGGTGAACGTTGGCTGAGAAAACCGATGAGGGAGCTTGGCCTTGTTAATTCTCCTAACAAAAGGAGATTCAAAATTTGTCGTAGGGCTTTACTCATAGCATCATTCCCCATGGCATGATGAGAAGGCCCCTTTTCATGTTTGTTACTACTTTTCTCCAACTTGTCCTAGCGTGAAGAAGCTAAATAGGACTCACTATATGGAGTTTTAGACCTATGCCGGTATGAATGATCCCTGCTTCCCCTTGAATCGTCACTTGATGGGGGTGATGGACTCTTTCTATCACACTCCCTACGCCTCAACTTCCTGCGCAGGCGATCTACTTCCTGTTGCAACTTCCGTGTCTCCTAATCATGGGAAACATAACTCCTAGTCCCTGAGTGACTCTGCTAAGTACGTTTAGTGTGGTAAGACTCCACCATAACGCTTGGGGTATGCTGCCTATTCCTTCTTCACTCCAAGTTAATGAACTGGTTCTCCTTTTGCGAACCCACCGATTCCACCTTATCCTGGCATGCGTTAGCCATAACTACTCAGGACAAAACCACAACACCTTGATGTTCTCACAGACGACGCCAATTGTAAGGACCAGATAAAAAAAAAAATCAGCCCTTGCCTACTTAGAACAGTGGGTAGTACAATTCAACCTTGGCCTAAAACAATAAATTTGTAAGAGAGGGAAACAAACAACAAGAGGGGGCTTGCCCGAGAGTGAAAATAAGGAAGAAAAAGGCTGATGTTATTGAATAGATGAGTTAATATTTTAATACAGGCTAGCCTGAGGAGGCCAAAGTCAATACAAAAATGGTACTGTTCACTCTCTCTTTTTAGTGTTCTTCTTGTTTTTTATTTATTTACTTATTTTATCTCTTGATCCCTGCTTTCTTTGAAAACCCTCTCTTTCTTATATACTCATCCTTCCTTCACATCTTAGCCTTCCATCTTTATCTAACAAATCTCCCATCATTACACTTGTCTCTTTTCATATCTGAAGAAGGTGGTAGAAGGAGTTTGCTTAGCTGTAATTTACACTATTTAGGTCACTTACTCATCGATGCAGTTGATAAAACTGTTGTCCGCCATTTAATGCGGAGGCAACGGGCTACCCTAAACTGGAAACTTCCCTTATTATCATTGACTCTATCTCTTCAGACCTTTCTTCCCACCTGAAACGCCTCAGAGTCCTTTGTCTCATCCCTTCCCCTCCTCGGGCCCGTGATATCCCCAACATCAATACTACAACTCTTCAACTTCATCCTCGGTTCTCGGGCACCCACAGAGATGTTTATCCCACGTTAGTTGTGTGTATCTAGTGTCCGCTATTTATAACTCCAGTCTACAAACTACAAAGGT
Source organism: Lithocarpus polystachyus (assembly GCA_033629205.1). Lineage (NCBI taxonomy): Eukaryota > Viridiplantae > Streptophyta > Magnoliopsida > Fagales > Fagaceae > Lithocarpus > Lithocarpus polystachyus. The sequence goes on from CM066165.1 coordinate 37,161,655, forward strand.
TAGACCTTTTTGTAGTTGTATTCTAGTTATGTAATGTATTACAAACCCGATTTAAAACACTATTATTATTTCATGTGTGTTATAATAAGCATTCCTGTTTACTTAAAAAAAAGATTATGATTATGGCCTAATCTAAGCCTAGACCTAAGATGCCACTTGGCCCAAAAATTTGTAAAAGGTCTCAAAAGCCCCATAACAGAAACAAAAAGCTTAAAATTGAACCAAAATGTTTCAAAATCATGGAATGATAATTATTTAAAAAAAAAAAAAGAAGAAGAGAAATATAGAAGGATTATGCATTCTTTCAACTACCTTAAAGAAGGCCCCAAAATAATAAACCAATATAAATCTAACCCTATTGAAATTTTAATCCGTTTCACATATATATATATATATATATAATAGTTGAATAAGTAATATTTATTTTTAATTTAAATATTAAAAAAATAAAATGTATCATTTTAGACCTCAAAATATGTAAAACTACATCTTAATCGAGATTATAGATGTAATGGAAATCTCAGGTCATGTCATGGAAATCTCAGGCTCATTCAGTTGTTGTTTTAGTTCTTTAATTAAAATAATACAAAATCAAATTTGATTTTTTTCTTATAGGCGGATAGTTAAAGAAGGAGAATGGAGATGTGTAGATGGAACCACATAAATAAATCATCACAAAATGATGTCATTACCACAAAACCATCATTTAAAACCCTTTTTAGTTGATATTAATTTGATAAACTGCATTTTTATCTTCAAAATAATTTTTTTTAAAGACTGGTAAAATCCAAAAATTAATAAATAAATAAATAAATAAGTGCATATTAAAATACTTTTTATGTCCAAAAAAAAAAAAAAAAGGTTTCGATAAGAAGGGCAGATTTATCTTTCATTTGAATCAAGTATGTGATGTAACACAGACTGTAAAGTAGTTGATACAGTCATAAATTAGGGTAGGCCAAAAAAATGGGTTCCACCTAAAGATATCTCTCCAAATACAGCGAAGATTGACCAAGATTGGCTGATTGTGACCACTCTTCTTTCCATTCTCTTTTAGATGGTCTGAATTATTGTGGAAAAAAATGGTAGGTATTCCTGTAATTATGAGTGCTACATGGGAAATTAAATTATTCAAAGAAATTAAAAAAAGTGCTGCTGTTACATTTACAGGGCACTGACTTTAATCTTCTGACATAAACTTTAGCTTGAAGCAAATCACATTTAATAACAGAGGAACAGAGACTAAAATTAGCAAAAATGCCCTGTCTACAATCAAATACAACCCTTTTTGCTTGCGGTAAAATGGTAAATACAAATCATTAGGTACCTCTTTTAGATTGAAATTGTATTTATACAAACACTGTACAGCCAAAATAATTTTTAAAAAACTAAGTAAAAGAAAGTCACAAATGGAAAGCGTTCTGCATCTAAGCTATTAGCTATTCATCTCTGGTTTCTACTTTTTTCTCAAAACAAAAAACAAAAAAACTCTGGTCTCTGCCATCCAGAGAAAAGAGCATATTAGTTGACTGACATTGATGGTACTTGTCAATATTATTGACATTTTGGAAATTTGGTAAAATTAAAGATCTATAAGAATAACTAAAGCAGTCTTTTCAATCTGCCAGAATTACAAAAAACAATATATAAACAATAAAAACAAATGGTATTGTGAATGATAATATATTTCTAGTATTATTTTATATATAATAATATAAATGTGTATACTGTATACACAAATTATACAAACTAATCATCTTCAAATCAGATGGAATTTCTTTTTCATTTATTATTTTTTTCAAGAGGACTTTCTCTCACAACACTAACCTCTGAAGGTTCAAATAACATGTAGTATTAGATTATTTATTTATTTATTAAAAACACTAAAATATGTCCTTTCAACTGTAAAGTTCTTGGTCCATACATTAATATTTTTTTAAGAATCTATTAGTTTTTCAATGTAGTAACAATGTGAACAAGTTAATGCTGAAATAGGCAAGGTATATAATAATAATAATAATAATAATTATTATTATTTTGGGTAAAGATGCAAATTATAAATAAAAGCCTACATGTTTGAACATCCCTGAACACAGGTTTGTCATAAATATGTATGTAAGGCTCAAAACTCAAAAGACTCTGATCCAAAAAAATACAAATCAGATCAAAGTCTTTCTCAGTTGATTATATCACCAGCAACCAAAAAAAAAAAAAAAAAAAATCTGATCCGTTGGGCATCCAAAGATGTGGGACCCAATCGAGTGAATGAAATTTTCTGACACTGTGGTATTTATTTTTTTATGGTCCACCTTCTGATGTTGCTGGTGATGCTATCTTGTCGTACATGCCTCAAAAGAAACTTTTAATTAATAGTTTTTGCAGAGAAACATTAACAATTTTCACAGCAAACAAACAAGATCATACAAAGCAGGAAGAGAGATTAGTAGGAATTCTCGGCTTTGTACTGGATAACTGGGTGTCTGACACGTGTACATAACAAACTTTGATTCCCAAACAGTCTCCATTCACTCGTACTAAAACAAACAGAGTCGGGTAACTGTGACACATTGTGAAGAATGAGACTACATTGTTTCTTTTAATGAAACACAAAGAAGATTGCAAAAGAGATAAAGAAGCATGGGGAGAAGGAGGGGACCAATACCTATCTTCAATTCTACGTGTTCTCTCTTCTCTCCTCTCTCCAGGGGACCATTTTCAATTTGCATGTAGGAATTTTTTTTTAGGTCCTAAACTTTGCATAAAGATGAGTGTGTCTCCACTTAATTGTACTTCCAAGTGCTGACACTTTAACTCCTAACTCTATATCTACAAGTGTCTAAGTACTCTTATTTTTTGCTCTAAACTTTATTCAAGTGGTCTTAATTATTGTTGCACACAGCTAATTACACACTACCATACACTGTTTATGGAGAATAGTATTTTGATAACATAATTTCAATTATAATTGTGATATTATAAAATTGTGTTTTCAAAATATAAGTTTAGCTATGTGTCTTGTACACAATGTGTAACTATCATTATTCTAAAAGGGTTGTGTTAACAGGCATCGCACGATGCTCGTTAACCACAAAATTTTTTTACTTTTTCTTGACACAATTTTTTTTTTTCAATTCATGTCATTTTTTCAAATTTGTAGTACTATTTAGAATTTTTTTTTAAACTTTTTTTGACAAATTATTTTTGTCTTTTCTGCACTCAACCAGTACCAGGCAGTGTTGGTTAACATTCTCCGTTCTAAAAAGTAGATATTTAGATTCCTACAATTGAACATATCCAAGAGGTAAACTTTTGAGTGCATGTGTGAGTTCAATTAATGTGGTTGTCATAGGCAAGTTAAAATTTAAGTAAAGTATATTTTACTTTTACATTTTTAAGTTTTGATAAATTATCATTTTGGTTACTAACATTTACTGTTATCATTTTTGTCCTTACACTTAATATTTATGGTCTATTTGGATTGAGAGATAGAGAGGGAAAATAGAGTAGAATAGAGTTGCCTCAAACGTAACTGATTTTCAGCCACCTCTACTCCACTTTATTCTCCTTCCCCTTAATCTAAACATATTCTTAAGGTTCTTGTCAAATTAGTCCATTCTTATATTTATGTCCATAAAAACGTCACTAAACATGTGGCTTGAGATTATATTTTATTAGACTTAGCAACACTTTTATAAACAATAAACTGAATGGAACGATCAACTTGATAAAAATTTTAAAGACTAAATTATAAATAAAATCAAGAGAGAAACATCATAATTCACTTAAGGGTGTAATTTGGATTTTTACCTTAGTTAATGCCATGACTATGAGTTCCCATTTCATAATTTCTGTTGGTAATATATTCTCTATTGCAACTGAAAAATTTTAGTTACTAATATAAATAATACAAAATTCAATCATTAAAGAAATGAACACCATCTTCAACCTTTTAATTTATTTTATTTAGTAACCCATGGCCATGTCTCATGAAAATTTATTTTATTTAGTGACACATGGCCATGTCTCATGAAAATCTAGATTATATATCAAGATTTTTTCTATATTAATGTTGCTTAAAGTGGTGGCATTTGCTTCTTCAGTCATTGCCAAAATGGTATGAGTGTGAAATTGATTTGAGATGGAGGCCCCATTTCATCTCAAAACACAGCAAACTTTTCCTTTTTTTTTTTTTTTTTTTTTTTTTCGTAACATACTCTACTAATCACTGAATTGACATGACACTATTACCAGACAGAAAATAAAGACAACAAGGTCTTGTAGCAATTTAAAATAAAAATATATATTATGACTGAGAATTTTACAGTTTCTCAGATTTTTGGACCAAGCTTTTCTGACTGTGTCAGGATTTCAAATAAATATAAGAGGATAAAGAAGCTTCTTCTATTCAATTGATGTACCAGATATTTTTTTCTATGAGAACTTATTAGGAGAGATATTAATAAATGACGGAAAATGTTAACTTATGAACCATTTTTAGAAAGGTTTTACTAGATGAATGATAAAATAATAAATATTATTAATAATTTTTTATATTTTTTATAAAGTGGTGTAAAAACCTTCTATCATAGTTTATTAGCGATTATTTTCTATTAACATGACCCATAAATAATTCATAAACTCTCTTATGCTTGGGCCATAGAAGTTCTAATGTCGCAACATGTCCTTTTACTTGTCAAAACAATATATATATATATATATATATATGTATATATAACACTAAAGAAAATAAAGTATATTCCACTTCATTATTTTATAATTTTTTAATGCTCCCATAATAGTGATTAAGATTACCTTGATAAAATCTCTGTAAAATAAAATTGAGAAATTTTAAAATTATGGTAAGAGTTTACCCACAAAGATTATCTTTTTTTTTTTCTTTTTTTTTTTTAAGAAAGATTTTCCTTTTATGAGAAGGGAAATTTGAAAGAAAAATGCGTAGTTTCAGAAGGGTGTTCCATCAAGCTGAGTCAAGATGGGGGCCATTTCCCACTAACATTGTATTGTATCTCTTTCTCTGTGAGCTTATCTGGGTCCTGATTTCTCTGAATCAATGGATCTGAATTCTGAGCCAAATTTGTTCATGGGCCCCATCTTCTAATCTCTCCCTGCTGTCAGCCCACAAACGAAACCCCTCAATAATTTCACACTTTTCATCATTTGTATTTCGTACCACCTACTCCCAAACTCTAAACCACACAAAAAAAAAACACACAAAAAAAAAAAAAAAAACAACCATACCACCATCTATATGAAGAAGTATATCATGTATAGGCTACATGTATCTCTCATTTTACAGTAGGTAGATCTCACACATTAGTGAGACCTTCTTTTGCTAAAAATATAAGTGAGACTTACTTGCATGGGAAAGAGACTACATATAACTGAAATATGATATAATTTTCCTATTTATAGTAGCTTGAGCTTGTCACTAGCTTATACATACTCTCTCTCTCTCTCTCTCTCTCTCTCTCTCTTTATTTTTTATTTTTTATTTTTTCCTTTTCATCTCTCTTGACCGAGATCATAAGATGCAGGATTTTGAGGGGTTGAATTTTGATTGGATGGCCAGGATTTGTTTCAATTAAAGAGATGAGTTGAAGAACCTGTGATAGATGGGATTCATTGTAATTGGTAGAGCCTGAAGTTTTCCACATAGTTTCTATTTGATAATTCAATAATTGGAGGAGGCGAGATTTAAACCTAAACATCTTCTTTATTGAAAATACCAATAAGTGCCGGTTGAGCTATAGTCACAAAGGCTTTGGCTACCCTATACATTCAATCCAAAAGGGCATTATTTTATTGCTTTGCACATGATTGTGTTGGGCTGCTATGTTGATTTTGACACTGATCTTTGGAATTCCAGTGTTTTTGTTGCAACTGATATGACCCTGTTCTTTGTGGTGGGCTTTGACAATGCTCAATAATGTGTGAGGTTTTTTCTACCATCCTATGAAAATTCTTTCTTTTTCTTTAAGTAATATATCTATCAAAGCTGCGATCATAATTTCCACAATATTCGTATAAACAAGACTCGATCCCAAATCTTTTTCTAATATATGGCTAATAGGAATCATTAATTATTATTATTATTATTATTGAACGATAGTAAATTCAAACTTTACGTTTTAGACAACCACATAAAAAAGAAAAGGCCTGCTTCAGTGATTAAACTTTACCTTAAATTCAAATAGCCTGGGCTTTTCCCCTTGCGGCTGGAGAAGGTTTGGTCCCAAATAGGCTGTTGTAGTCACTGGTCAGTGTTTTTGTCTTTAGAAAATTTTTATTAATAAGAAGTAAAAACCCAAAAAAAGTTCCATTCAGTTAGGTTCAATTTATAACTGTGTGATTATTAAATTAATTAATTAATAAAATTAATAAAAAATTGATCTTGTGTAATTTTAAGTGATTTATGGCACTTAATATTTTTTAATTAGATGCAAATTTTGACAAATCTATCATTTAATTATATTATTATCTCCATTCTTGCAAAATTTCAAGAAGATTATAGATTAATAATTATGTCATTTATCAAAATTTTCAATTTCAAGTTTTTATATATTTAAATTATGCAAAAAAAAAAGAAGAAGATAATTTTCTAGATCAAATAATAAATAGTATCCAAATGACATAAAATTTTACAAGTGGGTTGATAACATAGATAACATGTAATCCAACAATATAATTTTTAAAATTTTAATTCAATGAAAAATTATTAAGAGGTGTAAGTGTGTAACATTACAATAAACACAAAGGAAACCGAGCTAACTTGTGGAAATTCAACCTTTGTACGTTAACCGTAGTAGTAAAGAAAGACGATAGTTACTGTTTCCATTTGTTTTCTGGCCCATATTGGTCTTAATATATTGGGCCAAATTTATAGGTTGCACAGATTGGGTTAAAGTTATGGACTTCACACCCAATAAGAAAAAAGAAAAAAGCAAGCTAGACATTAATGAATAAATTGTTATGTATTCGGGTGAAACCAATTTTAAAAAGGTGAACTTCGCTAAGAGTCTTACGAAGACATTCTGTGTTTCATAAACTTACCAAATCGTATTCATATTTTCTCTTTGAATACAATTGGGTGAAATAAGGAAAGGATAGAAGTGTGAAATATATATATATATATATATAGAGAGAGAGAGAGAGAGAGAGAGAGAGAGAGAGAGGACTTTAGCCTTATTGGCACATACATTAAAAAAAGAAGTAGAAGACATTTTGTGTTACACAAACTTACCACATCGTATTCATATCTTCACTTTGAATACAATTGGATGAAATAAGGAAATGATAGAAGTGTGAAAGATATGTATATCAACCTTCTATGAAGGTCCGAGGATCGACCCATCTATCTTATGAATTATATCAATTTACAAGGGTTCTCATGAACACATGAACAATTTCGTATTTTTTGTGTGATTGTGATTGTTTATTAAAAAATGCTAGATCTACAAACTATCGATGTGGTTAGTGGATATTAATAAATGAAAAAGTAATGTTAGTGGTGAGCTCAGATGAGAACCAATAAAAATTGACTATAACTATAGTTTGTAAAAATGTTATAAAATAATTTGTGGTTGTAATATTATTTTTGAAATTGGCAATTAAGTTGTCTGGGTCTAAACAACATTTTTTTCAATTTTTTTTTTCTCTTCCACTTATCGTTAGATGGGTGTGGTACTGGTGGTAGTTCCATATATAGAATCATAGATAACTCCTGAAGACAATTCACATGAGTTGAATCCTAAAAATTCATATTCATAGCTATCAGTTTAACATTAAAAAAAAAAAAAAACCGCACTAAATTTATTCTCAATTTCTCTTAAGACATTCTTTGAACGGTTCAAAATCATTTTTATTTTTCAAATATTGATAAAATATCTATTTCCAAAGTAAAATCCTTAAAATTCATAGAGTTCAGTTTGAATTTTTTTTAGTGTTGGCATTAAGAGAACTAAGATATTTTGTTATTTATACCTCAATCTGTTCACCTCAACTCGTATGTGTGGGTTAAGCATATTTTGGTACAAGTCACTTAAGCTAGCTAAATAACACCATCAATTATAAAATAAAACAACCTTTCTCTCCTTATCAATGTGATTTAGATGTTTTTTTTTTCCTAATACTAGAGCACTAACTCCTAGCTATCATGGTAACACCTCATTTACCCATAAAATTCGCATTTTCTTATTCAATCAACTAAATTATTATTAGGCTAAACACCTAATGTATTTCAAATACCCTAACATTATTTCAAATACCCCAAAATTGTTCAAAAACTAAGCTTAGTAGAAATATTACTGTTTCTAAAAAAAAGAAACTTTTAAGTCCAAAATGAAGAACGAAGTTCATCTCAAGGAAGAAGAGTTTTTGGAATCTTGTTACATGTAAATCTATTGAAATTAGTTGCTAATCTATCAAGAATTAATCGTAAATTCAGTTTTTGATCTGATGCGTTTTACATCAAGTTGGCTATTAAGTGGGTTTTTGTAACCATAATAGAGAGCCAATATAAGGGCACTATTAAGCACAAATTTTTTAAGGTCAGAGATAAGACCTTGGCCTCCACCTATCCAACAAATGAGTTCAAAAGCAAATAAAGAAATACATTTCACGATCTTGAGGCTGCCATAACCAAGGAATACCATCTCAGGATTTGCTGCAAAGATCAAATCTTCAAGAGATATTTGGAGTCATGAGCGGGGAGTTCATGTGACAAAATTCAGGGTAGAAGAGTCTATGGATTTGTAGTTGTGTATAGTCACATTAGTAAGTACTACATAAATTAGCAGTAGATTTAAGATTAAGTCTTCTATAAAAGCTTCCTTTCTATTTAGTGGATTTGTTTCCTTGGGGTTAGTGGATAAACACTTATTTTTTTTCCCTTTAGTGTTGCCATTGGTTTTTCATGTCGTAATCATATTGTCGTGTTATTTATTTTTCACAATTTATTGTTGTTGGCAATATTATTTATATGATTTGATTAACCCTAAATTGATTTTAGTTTCATAATTGGTTAGTTAATCAACTTTGGCCTAGTTCCTCATAAAATCAACATTAGAGTCTAAATTTATACCAACAAAGTTGTAACCTTACCAAATAACTAAAATAGACTAGCAAATAAGTTGAAACAAATAGATTCGTTCTTTACTTATTAGAATGCCAAGAAAAATTTAATAAGTCAACAACATAGTTCAAAAGAAATTATTTGCACATTTGGTGTAGTATATTTTCTTCTCACATAAATGTGGGTCTTAAAAGTTAATATTGTAGCACATTTGAGTACTCTTAAGTAAACTCTCTAACAAATTATTAGATACTTTCGAAATGCAATTAATTAAAGTGGTAATACAAAAAATTTAAAGCTTAAACGGTAATGTGAAAAAAAAAAAAAAATTTGTATCAAGTGGCTTTTTTCGTTTGTTATGGAGTTCTATCTATGTATCATAAATATAGGAAATCACATTATTTTTTTTTGTGGGGTGGGGGTGGTTTCCAATGACACTCATTTGGTTCATACCTATTTATGGAAAGTTGTACTAATAAAAATTGGCCAAAATCATTAAAAAATCATATGGCAAATCAAATACAGCCCAAACAAATAAATTGCAATTGACCAAAATAAGTTCCAAATAAATATATGGGACGTTGTAAATTAAAAATCCTTTTGCCGTGCATGCTTTCCCTTTTTGATGGAAATGACATCCATTTCAATCAATCAGCTTGTATACCAAGGTAAAGCATTATCTGTTGGATAACATGAAAATTTCGGGTACCGTTAGAGAAGTTGATAAAATGACCTTCTTGAAAAGAAATATATGATAAACAAAAGGATATATATATATATATATATATGGATACTTTGGGAAATTCCTGATAGAAATCAAGCAAGCAATTATAATATGTAGTCCCCAGACATGGTAGTCGTTAATTTATGACTTTCCCACTTCCCAGCAGGGTTGAACATTGAGTCTTCTACACGCCCAGCAAGCACTATTGTTCATGACTTGCTCAGAGCCAACGAGATACATTGAGTCATCCTCACTTCTATTATATATATAATACACAGAGGGAGAAAGTTAAAACCACAATGATATATCTCAACAACCACAAAGACTTGCTTCTGGTAGTTATAGCCTTTCTCTACTTGAAGAAAGTTTGAATGCACTACAAACACACACACACAAAAGAAATAAAAAAAAATGACATCTGTAATTTCTTGAGGTACACACTTTTCAAATGATCAATCATTTCATAAATTTCCATTGATATATATATATATATATATATATAAATGTTAAGCCGATGTCCATTGCATAGCATTAGTATACGTGTGACATTGATGTATAAAAATTAACTCATTATTAACTTAGCTTATTCCTTCTAGTAATAGTAATAATAATAACAATAACAAATTTTTAATCCACTTCATATTTGGCCTAAGTTCATGTCCCCTACAAGCTAGAATAATGTTGTTTGAATTCCCTACTCCTAACTTAGAATGACATGATATATATAAAGTATTTGTAACTCTGTTTTTTTAGGTATAATATTATATTCTTACCAACTTTCAATAAATGCAAGTACATTTTCTGCAAAAATTTAATCCAAAAGCACAAGCCCCCTAATAAAAATTGATCATGGGTACAATTATAAACTGAGTTTTTGAGGTTTAAAAAAAAGGTTTGACTAAGCTATATTGAAGAAAAAGAGAAACCTTAAAAGTTGCAACTAAAAGATAGATTGGCTTTATTTACAAGATAAGCTCAAGCAAATGAAAATGAAATAATAACAAAGTTGATGTATATGAGGTTGGGGGTTGGGACTAGTTTATCCTTCTGTTAATGTAAACGTCAAGCTTCACACTGATTTATGGATAGGATATAAGTCACAACCGTGACCAGAAAAAACGTAAAAAGCAGTGATTCACTCACCAATCATCATCATCATCATTTTCAAGCCTACCTGACTCAGAATCTAACAATTGAAAGAGAACCATTTGGCAGATTCTTATAATATTCCCATTACATCACTATCATAATTCACACCTTTTAATCATTACCATGTCAGACATTTTCAAACTCTAATCCTCTCCTAACGTTTTCTTTTCTATACTGCTTATTACACGTTATATCCTTTGTACATTTTGTCTATTTCAATAGGTTAAATTATTAAGAAGTATTACGGTCATAATATTTTTATAATAAATTATAAATAATTAGTTATTATTGGTCGTTCTGATTTAAATCTACTATTAAAATTATTTTTTTAATCTACTAATAAAAACTCGTAACAACCCGTCACATAAAATTTGTTATAAAAATATTATGAATATATCATTTTTCATGTTTATTACTCATTATGTTACATATTGTTTTCATGCCATGAATATTGTTTTCATGACATGAATGATTTCGGTTATTAAAACACACGCTATATGTAAGTAACATACTTTTCCCCTTAAAAAATGTGGACAATGTGTATAAAATTATGAATAGTGTGTATGTATAGAGTGTTCATTAACAACTATTCATGAATGTTTTCCCTTTCTTATATATCCAAAAGAAAAGGAAAATTTTATTAACTTCACATATATAAATTGGACCTTTGCTTTTCAATAAAGCTCCCTCCATATTCTTCCAAACTTTCAAACCAAGCAAACTGCCAATGTTTCTCTCATTCAGTAACTCTCTCATGTCTCTCTTCTTCTTCATCTTCATCTTCATCCTCGGCTCGCCGCCATGCATTCCCGCCAGAAAAACACCCGGTTTCCCTTTGAACAGTCATGTTACTTTACAAAGCTATAACAGCAAAAGCTTTCTTGACGCTTCAATAGGCAGCCAAGTAATCGGCATATCGGAAATAAAAAAACACTTGCATCGTTTCGGTTACTTCCATTTTCGAGACGATACTTTCACTGACAACGTTTTCGATGCCCGGTTCCAATCGGCTCTCACACTCTACCAAGAAAAACTCGGCCTCCCCATTACCGGTAAGCTCGATATCGCCACTGTTTCGCAAATACTCACCCCGCGATGCGGCGTGCCCGATATCCACCACAACAAGCTGCATGGGACAAAACATTACGTGTATTTCCCCGGAAAACCTCGGTGGTCTCGCCAAATGCCGATGATGCTCACCTACGCGTTCTCGCCCGAGTACATGATCCACAACTTGACCATATCGGAGATAAGGGTCGCATTTAAACACGCATTTCGGAAATGGGCTTCTGTCATTCCCGTGAGTTTCACTGAAACCGATGATTATGGCTTCGCCGACATAAAAATAGGGTTTTACAATGGCGACCATGGCGACGGAGAGCCATTTGATGGGGTTCTCGGGATTTTAGCACACTCATTTTCGCCTGAAAGTGGTAGGTTTCACCTTGATGCGGCGGAGACATGGGCGGTGGATTTTCAGAAGGAGAAGTCGACGGTGGCGATAGATTTGGAATCGGTGGCGACCCATGAGATTGGCCATTTGTTAGGGTTGGCACATAGTTCAGTTAAAGAGGCTGTAATGTACCCTAGTTTGATGCCTAGGGATCAGAAGTTGGAATTGACAATCGATGATATAGAAGGAGTGCAAGCTTTGTATGGATCAAACCCTAATTTTAGGTTTAGTTCTATGTTAGAGTCTGATACTTCTACAAATCATGGTGTTGGTTTGAGAAATACTAGGTCATATAATGAGTGGGTTACTTTGTTTTTGATTCTTTGTTTGTGCATGTAATTTTGCATGAACACTGTTTTTTTTTTTTTTTGGTTGTTGTGGAGGAACAATCCTGTGGGGTAGGGAATGGGGTACAGAAAAGATAAGGACTAATAGTGGGTCCTTCAAGTTCAGATAGGAAACAAGAGGCAGTCACAAAACCCAAAACCATGGGATGTTTATTATGACTGCCCTTTAACCACAGATTTGAAGTTTGAAATAGTTTTAGGGTTCATGATTTGATCAGAGTTCAATTATGTGAGATTACAATATTCTTTCTTTAATTTGAATTCTTGCTTGCTCACACTTTGTTAAGATTATAAAAAGAAAACAAAGTTAAATGAGAATTATCTTATTAATTTGTGCCAATTATTATTGTACATGATACAGTTAATCACCACCTTATATTTCATTTCTCTAGAGCATATGTGTAAAATTTTATTAAGATTACGGGTACAAAGCAAAATTACTTGGTTTACTGCTAAAACCAAATTATTTATTTCTAGATCTTTAAGAATTGCAGATTACAGGTAGAGAACAAAATTAATTAATTGTTTTAAGAATAAAATTTAAGTACAATTCCTCGTTACATTTGAGGGACTGTATTTAAGTTTTATTCATATTTTATTGATTGGATTGGTTTGTTAGTATCTTGTGATTCGTTACTTACCGTTAAATTAGTTAATTGCTTTGAGTTCAAAATCTGCCTTGATTATTGAAAGACAGCATCAATAAAATCATACGTATGTAAGAAACCAATCTGAAACAAAATTTAAGGTGTCCTTTTCTGCCAAATTTGGAATACTAACATTATGCTATGACAGACTTTGGTTGCTTTATCAAAACGTTTAGGCACAACCGCGTGGTTTTCTAGACTAGAAACATTTGATTTGTTAATCATCTCTGTGGAGTAAACGAAACCTACTGGTTAGCTTTAAGAAGCTAATTAATGCTATGTTAACAAAGAAGCTCGCAATCCAACAACAATGTGGAAACTTTATTATTTCGTGTCTTTATTACTAGAACTGACTCAACAAATCAGAGACCATTTACCAGTAACAGAGAGCAAATGGCCCATCACCATCAAGTTGGGTGATATGATATTATGTGGCACACCAACGGGGTTGGTTGTGTACCCAATTCACACTGTAGAAGAGTTTCCTCTGAAACTGGTTTTATTATAGAATCACCACTGGAACTTGCAAATGTCATATGCCATTAGTATTTAGCATCTAAGCCTTAAAAAACCCCAATAACCGGACTTACAAAACCATTCTATTGCAAAAAAAATTTACAATCTTACTATAGTACCATCTTATATGTAAGATGGTACTGTAGCAGTATTGTATAATAAAAATTAATTTTTTATTTGTCTGATGCTTCTTCCCTCTCCTCTCTCTCTTATTTCATTTCACTTTCTCTCTACTTCGTTCTGCTCTCTCCTCTTCAAACCCGAAACCCATACAATCTCAGCACTTCCTTCCTCTCTATCTTAGATCAGTTTGCTATTGATTTCAATGGGGTTGCTATGGATTTGTGGGTTTTTGCGTTGATCAAAACTGAAATGGGTTTTCGATTTTTGATCTTAGGAAACAAACAAACAACAACAATAAATCGAAAATCAATGAATATTAGAGATGGGTTTGGAAAAAAAAAAAAAGATTTACCTTCAGGTCCAGCATTTGGGCAGTAGAGGAAGAAATCATTGCGATTGGATTCGAGAACTGGAAGCCGACCCTCATAGGCGTAGGATTTGAGGGCGGTGTTGATGACCGCAGTGACAAGCTTGTCCTCACTCACCATGAATCGGATCCAATTGCTGGGTTTTTTTTTTTTCTTATTTGTTCTTTTGCCAGAGGTTGAGGGAGAGAGACGAAAAGGAAATGAATTTTTTTTTCTTATTTGTTCTTGTGCCAGAGGTTGGGGGAGAGAGACGAAAAAGGAAATGGTTTTTTTTTTTTTTTTTTTTTTTTGTCTTATCTGTTTTTGTGCCAGAGGTTGAGAGAGATATACGAAAAGGAAATGGTTTTTTTTTTTTTTTTTTGCAAAAGAGAGAGAGAGAGAAATAGTAAAAAAAATAATAAAAAAGAATAATTAAATAAACTGGAAAAAAAATAGAGTTTTGGGATGTTGGGTGTATTGAAAAATGGTATGTTATAATTGATATAGTAATTTTTTGGGATGGTAAAATAGGATAGGATGAGATTTTCGGCCGTAGATGCTCTTAGTGTGAAAAAGAATAATGGAGGACTTTCAGATGATAAATAGTCAATGTCAGTGTCAAAAGCCTAATTAGTGTCTTCATTCTTCAATCTTCATCAGTAACACCACCAAAACAAAAAATTTAGGATGATAATTTTTGTTACAATTGTGTAGCAAATTGTGATTAATAGAGAAAAAATTGTTAGTTCATATAAAAATAATAGATAGCGAATCACTATTTGTCATATAGAATAGTTGTGACAAAAATTGTAACCATACTTCCACCAAAATTATCATATCCTAATTAATCTACTGCTATAATTCTTTTTTTTTTTTTTACTTGGTCAGCAGCCGTTAAGATAATGAACCAAGTCATGCGGAGAAGCAAACCGTTAAATGAAAAACCATGTGAAGTGGTGATTAGGGTGGTTGAAGGTAATCTTCTATATCTATATATACTACTACTGTTTAAAGAGTTTTCAAGTTTGGAATCCTCAATTTTAATGTCTAAAATATTCTTACATTTACCAGTTTGTAAAGCTTAAATAATAGGATTAAATATGTATATTTATTGATTTTAAAAACTCCTATATTTTAGCTAATTTAAAAAAAAAAAAAACAGTTTTTTTTAACCACATTTCTCCGACCTCCACATTTCTCACACACGTTAGTAGTCAAGCATAATAAAAAAAAAAAAAAAAAAAAATCAAATCCCACATTCAGGTTTTATTTTTAAAACTAATCCAAAATTTTTGGGTTTAGTTTTTTAAAAACTTCTCCAAACTTCATTATCTTTTCTTTACAAAGAAACCTGAACTAATTTTTTTCTCTTACCAAAATTTTTGGCTTTAATTTTTTAAAATACTTATCCAAGCTTCATTTTTTTTTCTTTTTTTTTTTTTTTTTAAATCTGAACTAATTTTTTTTCTCTTACCAAAATTTTTGGGTTTAATTTTTTTTAAAACTTATCCAAGCTTCATTATGTTTTCTTTAAAAAAAAAAAAAAAAAACACTCTTAACGTTTTTTTACCACTTTTCTACTAACCCACAATCCCACTTTTTTTTTTCTTTTTTTTTAAACAACCTCATGCTTCCTTTCGGTTTGTTCAAAATTCAAATAATGCATGTTATATTTGAACTCAATTGACTTCTTTAATTACTAGACTCTGAGCACGCGCTCACGCGTATGCTCATAGGCTCTTCTATTTTTTTTTTTGTAAAGGTTAATAATCTACACGCGCGTGCCTTTACAGATAATGGGCGTGGGCCTGTCCATGGGCATGTGCCTGTCCGAGGAGGCCACTCGTCCGAGGATACCCAATTAAGAAAGAAGTACCTGGCCTTACTCCCCTCTGACGTACAAACTACGTGAAGGAGGAAAGGACTTGTCCGAGGAGAACTTGCTGCTCGGATAATCAGAGGAACGACCCAGGCGAATACTCTAGTACCGGCCCTGGTATTTCCGAGGAATCCCCTAACGTTTATAGACCATAAGGGGCAGGTGGCAACAAGAAGATATTTTATAAAAGGCTGCTGCAACCGCATTTATGACCCCTGCAGCTAACATCATGGCCGCATTAATGAAGAATAGACGTTTGAACAGTGACCATGATGGGACAAGTATCCAAAGGGAACCACTTACTGGCATGTGAGGGGAGCTGACGTATAAATAGAGCTGGAAGCAAGGGAAGAGGGGGATTGAACATTTTCTGGAGAAACTAAGGAGAAGAGAACAGAAAGAGAAGAAAGAACTAAGAGAAACCTTCAAGAATCAGCTAAGTCTTACTCCTCGGATGGGTCCGAGCAGACCTCGGCACTTCCTCAACACTTCGTCTACATTAGATTGGTCACAACCATACTTAGGCCAGAAGCAAGCCCATTCTCAACCTTGTTAGTTCAGCCCACTCTCTTACAAATTCTATTGTGAGGGTACTTTTTGCTAGTAGGGCCAGAGTCCATCTCCCCTGTAGGCCCCATCTGTAATTTGTGCCCCTACAATTGGCGCCGTCTGTGGGGACTAACGGTGACGTTGGCGAGCTGAAAGCTTGAGCTATGATGGGATCAGGTCCTAACAGGGCGGAGTCAGATGATTCCCAGCGTCTTGATCACTTTTCACGACTCGAGCGTGAAAGAGACCGCGAAGAAAGTGTGCATAGAAGTCGCACAGGAAAGAGCCAACATCGGGAAAAAGGTAAAGAATCCCGCAAAGATACAACAAAGAGCATGCAACGGGAGATTGACCGTCTAAAGAGGAAGCTCCGCCACGCACGTAGGAGGCGCAGTCCATCTAGCAGCCCATCCATTACGGATGACTCCTCTGACGATAGCAACGACGGTAGCTACAGACACCGCTCCAGGATGCCCCCAAGTGAGACTTTCTCTTACGAGGAAGAACATCACCACGACCGCAGGAGCATAAATACCTCCTCACGGGGCAAAGGAAGCGATGCGATGAATAGGGCACTCAACCAGATCTCCAGGTCACCCTTCACGCGCAGCATCGAAGGAGGGAGCCTCCCTCGACGTTTCACTCAACCCACCTTCACTGCGTACGATGGGAAGACTGACCCGGTAGAGCACGTGAGCCATTTCAATCAGAAAATGGCTGTCTACTCTCGGAATGAGACTCTCATTTGCAAAGTGTTCCCCTCCAGTCTGGGACCTATAGCCATGAGATGGTTTGACGGCCTCGCGGCTGACTCCGTTGGGTCCTTCCGGGAGCTTACTGGGGCTTTCTGCTCTCGGTTCATTACGAACACAAGGGTCCCTCGGCCACTAGACTCCCTACTGTCCATGTCTATGTGAGAGGGGGAGACATTGAAAACGTACTCGGACAGGTACTTGGAGATGTTTAACGAGATTGAAGGCAGCTTCGATGACGTGGCTGTAAGAACCTTCAAGGTCGGCTTACCAGCCGAGCACGATCTGAGGAAGTCGTTAACTAGGAAGCCAGCAAGGAGTGTGCACCAGCTAATGGACCGCATTGATGAGTTTAAGCGGGTCGAGAAGGACCAGCTACTTGGAAAGGGAAAGGCTAAGGTTATCTCTCAGGAGAGGAGGGATTTCAGGTCGGACCGGTACAGCAACAGCAGGCCTTGGACAGACTACAGTGTGCAATCCGGGTCTGCTGCGTCACAAGCTATTCATGCCGTGTTTCGAGAGCCAATCCACCAGATTCTGGAAAAAATTCAGAACGAGCCACACTTCAGGTGGCCAAACAAACTGGGGGGAGACCCCACGAAGCGCAATCAGAGTCTTCATTGCCAGTACCACCAGGAGCGAGGGCATACCACCGAGGACTGCAGAACTCTAAAGAGCCACCTGGAACAGCTTGCAAGGGAAGGAAGGCTGGAACAGTTCATCTATCGGCCAAATAACCAAGGAAACCATATTAGGCCAGGGGCTTTAGGGACCACTTCATCAAGGCCCCCGCTGGGCACGATTAACGTGATCTTCGTGGCCCCCGGGAGAACTGGATCCTGCCCTTCCAGGGTAATGTCTATTTCTACGGCGTCCGCCGAGGACATAACCCAGGAGCCGAAACAGGCAAGGATGGAAGCCCGACCAGTCTTAGGCTTCTCGGACGAAGATAAACAGGGGACAATCCAACCCCATGACGATGCTCTGGTCATCACCCTTAGAATAGGGGGGTACGATGTGAAGAGGGTGATGGTTGATCAAGGGAGTGGGGCTGAGATCATGTATCCGGACCTGTACAAAGGACTGGGCCTGCGGCCTGAAGACCTTACAGCGTATGAATCGCCCTTGGTCAGCTTTGACGGAAAGACCGTCATCCCCAAAGGCCAGATCAGGCTTCCCGTACAAGCAGGGTCCGAAGTGGTCGAGGTGGACTTCATCGTTGTAGATGCGTACTCTCCCTACACGGCTATCTTGGCCAGACCTTGGCTCCACGCCCTGGGGGCTGTTTCATCAACCTTGCACCTAAAGGTTAAGTTCCCGTCCGGAGGATGAGTGGAGGAGATCGTAGGAAGCCAACCAATGGCAAGGCAATGCCTCATAGCCGCCATTTCACATCGGCCCAATACCGAGCCAGCAGCCACCTCGGTCGGAGGGTCGTAGCAATTCTGTACCGCACCTTTGGAATGTATATAACCTAAAAAGGTATTATTATCAATGAAAGTGTCCATTCTCGCATTTATTTCAACTATATTGCTTGTTACCTAAAGTGCTAAACAGAACCTTGGTCCTGCCTGGCTCCTCGGACCACAGACCTTGGGTAAATTAGCACCCCTGAGTATTAAACAGAACCTTGGTCGTGCCTGGTCCCTCGGACCACACACCTTGGGTAAATTAATACTAAGTGTTAAGAAGAGCCTTAGCTACGTCGCGTCCCTGAGACCTCTTGCTAAGCAATTCTCTAGCTACGTCGAGTCCACGGACTCTCTGCTAGGAAGAGCCTTAGCTACGTCGGGTCCCTCGGACTCTCTGCTAAGCAATTCCCTAGCTACGCCGAGTCCTCGGACTCTCTGCTAGGAAGAGCCTTAGCTACGTCGGGTCCCTGAGACCTCCTGCTAAGCATTTCCCTAGCTACGTCGGGTCCTCGGACTCTCTGCTAGGAAGAGCCTTAGCTACGCCGGGTCCTCGGACCAACTGCTAAGCAACTCGTTAGCTACGCCGATGCCATCAGGCCTTCTGCTAACCAAAGCCTTAGCTACGCCGGGTCCTCGGACTCTCTGCTCAGCAACTCTTTAGCTACGTCGGGTCCCTCGGACCTCCTGCTAAACACAACCTTGGTCGTGCCTGGTTCCCCGGACCACACACCTTGGGTAAATTAATATTGCTAAGTGCAGAACAGAACCCTGGTCATGCCTGGTCCCTCGGACCACAAACCTTGAGTAAATCAGCACTCCTCAAACGTACCCAACACCTCGGATCGCTGCAGATGGTCCTAGCCGAGCACGTTCACAAGACTGAGCTTGGGGGCACCTCCACGTGGATAAGTGGAGAAGCTTAAATAGGTCCTACCCCTAGAGAAATCAAAATCCCACCTCTCTCCTCGGATAAGAGGGAAAGCCGGAATTTTGAGGGGCTATTGTAGGGGTAAAAGGCCCAATACCAGATAATGGGTCATGGGCCTGTCCGAGGAGGCCACTCGTCCGAGGACACCCAGTTAAGAAAGAAGTACCTGGCCTTACTCCCCTCTGACGTACAAACTACGTGAAGGAGGAAAGGACTTGTCCGAGGAGAACTTGCTGCTCGGATAATCAGAGGAACGACCCAGGCGAATACTCCAGTACCGGCCCTGGTATTTCCGAGGAATCCCCTAACGTTTATAGACCATAAGGGGCAGGTGGCAACAAGAAGATATTTTATAAAAGGCTACTGCAACTGCATTTATGACCCTGCAGTTAACATCATGGCCGCATTAATGAAGAATAAACGTTTGAACAGTGACCCTGATGGGACAAGTATCCAAAGGGAACCACTTACTGGCACGTGAGGGGAATTGACGTATAAATAGAGGTGGAAGCAAGGGAAGAAGGGGATTGAACATTTTCTGGAGAAACTAAGGAGAAGAGAACAGAAAGAGAAGAAAGAACTAAGAGAAACCTTCAAGAATCAGCTAAGTCTTACTCCTCGGATGGGTCCGAGCAGACCTCGGCACTTCCTCAACACTTCGTCTACATTAGATTGGTTACAACCATACTTAGGCCAGAAGCAAGCCCATTCTCAACCTTGTTAGTTCAGCCCACTCTCTTACAAATTCTATTGTGAGGGTACTTTTTGCTAGCAGGGCCAGAGTCCATCTCCCCTGTAGGCCCCATCTGTAATTTGTGCCCCTACAATTGTATTTGTATGTAGAACTATTATTATATTATTTAAAGAAAATATGATTTAATAAGATTTACGCAAATGGTTTAAATATAAAATAATAGAACTTATACTCAATAAAGTAAATATTTTACTACAATAATAACTTGAGAAATTGTAAGACTTCCATAACTTATCTAACAAAATATTAGGAGAAAAACTAAACCCCAAGTGCCTTGTAGCTAACTAGTTGGAAGCTCATAGTGTTTACAACGGAAACATCCAGGCTTTAAAGCCTCTTATCCTAATAATTTTTTATCAAAAAATTTTATTCATTTATATATATAAAATAAAATAAAATATAAATTATAGATTATAGACATATTAAGAGTGTGTGTGTGGGAAGGGGGTAGGTTCACGTTACATCTAGTGTAACTCTAACACTATATTATACCACTCAATATTTTTTTATTGAACGTGAATTTTAACAAATCAACCATTAGATTATGTTTTCTTCTTATACTCTATAAACTTGCAAAATTTCAAGAAGATTAGAAATCAATAATTATGTCATTAATCAAATATTTAAATTTCAAGTATTTTTTTTGTTTGGGGTACTAAAAATTGTGCATAAAAAATGGGTTTCTAGATCAAATTGTAGATAGCATCTAAATGACACGAAACTTGGTGTGCATGTTAAGAGTATAGAGAGAACATGTAATCTAATAGAGAAAAGTTTGAAATATTAATCTAATGAAAAATTATTAGATAGTGCAACATTATTTAATTAGTCCATTTGTAACTTAAACTTCTTTCTCTTAAAACAATAATGACATCAACCTTAATTGTGGGAAGCTCTAAGGGTATTTTAGTAATTTGAGAAAATAATGGGGATTGTACTCAATGGATTTGGTCATCACCAATATTGGGCAAGACTTAGGTACAGTACTTAGATGTTGTTCTTTAGGTTCCTCTCTTAAGATTCTACCATGTGAATTTTTCCTCATAGGATGGAAGTGTATTTTTTAGTTAAGTAGCCACATGACTCAATCTTAAATGGGGAACTTAAGGAACAACACTTAAGGCATTGTACCTAAATTTTGTCCACCAAAATTAAGCCTCGCCAAAACCCTTTCGATCATTCCATTTTCTTGAAATGTTCTTGAATAATTCAGTCTTACCTACTTAGGGTAATAACACAATTTTAATGGTGTTATTCTCTTCATCATTTCTTGTGAAAGAGATTGGTTTTGTTTTACAATATTGTAAGTTATCAAAATTTATTTTGAAATATTGTGACCCTAGCTAATTAGCGATACTTTTTTTTTTTGATAGGGGCTAATTAGCGATACTTAATTGTAAGCTACTTAACATAAAACCACTCATGCTTATTAAAGGCCACTACAGCTAGACAGCACTTGCTAGGGATTATTGGACTGTGAGCTATGCCATTCCACCTCAAAACCAATTGGTGATGAGGAAGACACACTCAAAACTTTTATAATATTTGACATGACGCCACGCGGACCTATTTTAGAGTGGTTGTAAGGAGTCAAATTGTGGTCCCCCCAACAATCCCTTCCTCACAATGGCAATCCCGTGACTCAAACCCATGACCTTGGCTTTGATACCATTTGTCGGACCGTGAGCTGTGCCATTCCACCTCAAAACCAATTGGTGATGAGGAAGACATACTCAAATCTTTTATGGCATTTGAAATCACACCATGCGGGCCTGTTTTTAGAGTGGTTGTAGAGAGTCAAATTGTGGTCTCCCAATAGGGATGAATAGACATGAAATGAAATTGTGTTTATTTCAAAGGTGTCAAATCATTCAATTATATATAAGACATGAGTGTTTAAGCCCTAAAGATCATTATGAAATTAGCTTAAACAAAAGATTTTTTTTTTTTTGAAGTAGGGAGCAGATAAATAGACATGAAATTTGTGAGAAAACTTTTGCTAGGGGTGACAGTATTTGTTATCCTTATACTCATTGAAGTGCAAGCTACTGACATTAACTCTACTACTTTTCATCATTCTTTAGTTCTAACAGCACTTCATCATCCCTCAAAGCTTGATAGAGTTAATCAACATTTTTCATGATTGCATTAAAGGTCCACTTAGTACTTGTCAAAAAAAAAAAAAAAAAAAAAACGAGGGAAACAATTCGGATTGTGTTGTACGTGTTTTTGATAATTGTATCAACAAACAGTGAAATGAAGACGACTTGAATTATCGTGCTGCTAAAAAATGTCATCGTACTTGTGAGAAAAAGGAATCAAGAAGCTATCTTTCTTTTGGGACATTGCTTAGAACGATGTTACAATAGCCATCCCAAGAGAGACTTTTAGATTTGGTAATCTCTCTCTCTCTCTCTCATGAATGTATATATGTTCTTGAACCTATGAGTAACCAATATTGTGAGCACACCGACATGCACACATGGTTCTACCCCCTAAGAGTATGCCTTAGCCGAATGGATTAGAGGTAGAGATTTGGGGGTCGCCACCAGGTTTAGGCTAGGAACCAAATTGGGAATATTGGGCATTTTACATAGGTCTACGTACTAGACATTGGGTTTAGAGTTAGGGTATGACATGAGAGGATGTTCGGTACCCAAGACCATCCGGCTTATGGGTTAGCCTTCATTATGTGTTGATAGACCATATTAGTTAAAGAGTTTATTAAGTGAGCTATAATCCTTAACCCTAAACATATATCATGCACTAAATTAAATAAAACACAAAACAAGTCAAATATCACAATCAACATAAAAGGAAACACATTAAAACACAAATCAAATAGATATTATTAAAAAGGGAAGTAGACAATTAAGTAAACACATAAGGAAAAAAAAATCTCAAGTTAAACCTAACATGGCGAAAAATACTAAATAAAACATGGAAAACAATCTATCATAATTAATTAGTCTAAATCAAATAGTTCAAATTCAGCATAATCCAAAACATGTGGAAAATAATTAATTAAATCAAATCAAGGTGTTTTGCTCAAATCTGGGTTCGGAGTGTGTACACAGGGTCGAAATCCTTCACACACAGCGCATCCTTAGCACAAAAACTAGAAAATCACATTTTTGGTTATATCAATTGAAAATCCTACACATAAAATTAAAACCACAGCACAGAAAACTAAGAACTAAATATTACTATAACAAGATCATATTAACATTATCAAATAAAGATCAAAGTCATCAAACAAAAAACATGTGAATAGTTTTACATATTATAACATATATACTTGACATTTAGAGGAATAAACAATAGAATATACAAAAGAAATACTAAATTAAATCATATGTTCAGCTTAATATACATTAAGAAAACACCATTATCATCATAGAAATCAAATATGAATATTCAAATAAACTTAATCAAACAAACAAGTAAATATTCTTCAACAGAAGGAAAAGTCATGGAAGAAGACTTACCTTACTTGAAGATTAAAGATTTGAGTTTATTTAACCGACCCCTCAATGCCTACAACATATAAATTAAATTGAGAAAACAAAAAAAATTGAAGACACAATAGAACTTAGTTAATCACAACTCAAGAACAAATTATTTTGAAAAAGGTTTGAAAACGAAATGGAAAACCAGTTTTTGCCTTAGTAAAACTACTAGAAATAGGTTTTTGAATACATTAAAAACATGAAAAGGTGATGTGTGTGAGATTAGAAGAGAGAAGTAGAGTTTTAGAAAGATTGAGGTACTCTCTCTAGCTAGGTTTTTGGATGGAGGCATAATATATATGAGTAAACCACGGCATAATATATATGAGTAAACTATGGTTTTTGGGACCTTTCGGAAGGTTTTGGATGGCTTAAGGGTTTGGAGGGTGGCTCTACCCAAAGATTGAAGATTTGAGGCCCTAAATATGGAAATTTAGTGTTTTGGAAGTGAGGCTGCGCATGCAACCTGAAGAGTGTGCGCACGTAGCCCCAAAGGTGTTTCACAGCATTGATGGCCTATCTTCAAACAGTCATAACTCATTCATTTTAAATCCAAATTGGGAAAATTCTTTTTTTCAAATTGAAACCTAAGATGTCTAGTTTCCAACACTTCTATTAAAAACTTTTTATGGTTCAAAAGTTATGGTCAAAATAGTGAGGAAGTGTCATTTTTCAATATTGTTTTCAAAGCAATTTGAGCACGTTTGAGTTGTGATTACCTCCAAACTATTGAGAACACTTTAATTATCCTTGGTTAACATATGTCAAGCTCATCATTAGGGCCGGGGACTACAAGTTATTAATGGGTACAAAATGAGATGTCTACAATTATCTTTTTATAGGTCCAATCATTTAGATTAAACTCATCCAACACACATGAACCTAAAATTAGTCGTTACCCTAATGAATTATGACATTATATAGATTGAATATCTCTTTTCTGCATTTGTCATTCATCTACTAGATTCCTCTTCTTGTGTTTCTTCCTATGTTCTCAAGTTGGTTGAATAACTTATTAGCTGTATTGATAGTTCAATTATTAATTAGGATTGACGAAATCGTCGGTGCGCAATTTCATGAACTAGATTTTCATCAAAGAGCAAGTATATGCTTGGACGGTGACTGTACGGGAACTGTTACCCCCTTTCTACATAAGCAATTAGAAGAAGTAAGGAAGCACAATTGCGAGACTACATCCACTTCAAGCTCCAGAAACTCATTTCCAAATATGACTCCAAGAAGGCCCATGATAAGGCCACTTGTAATTTTCTTTTATTTGAGAACAATTCCATTGGAAGGTGTTAAAAGATATTAATAGGGGTAAATCCCCAGGTAGATGGATAGAATTAACGAGGTCAAACTTTAGAGACAAGGTAGTCAAAGGAGACAGTACAATTGATATAAAATAGTTGGTAGATGGATTCGAGACACGGACGAAGAGATAAGGAGATAGACAGACACTTTTAAATAAACGGATAACAAGGAGACAATTTGTTGAAGCCACGTGTCACCCTTATGGCATCTACATGGCACCCACATGGCATGGATGTCTCCAAGGATTTTGGTATGGAAATATCTTGTGCTCCACGCCCCACCATAATTATAGGTATCCTTGTAAGGAAATAATCCCATAAATAGCAAATATTTATGAAGATCTTCCCTACAAGGAAATATCCTCTCCACCAAGAAATTAAGGTCGGTTCTACACTACTATAAAAACTCCCAAAACCCTCATAAATCAAGGTATGCGTAACTCTCCCAGCTCTGGCACTCTAGAGTTGTAGAAATTCTCTCTAACTTAACCTTCGAGGGTATTTGGCCGGTATCACATCGGTATTCTCTGCAAGGTCTTCTTTGTTTCTATTTCACAGGTTCTGTCAAGAGCACATGAGGACTCTAAGGCTCACTAACGTTTTTTAGCATCATCAGTTGGTGCCGTCTGTGAGAAAGAATGAGAAAGCAATAGCAGCCATATCAACACTTCTCAGACAAAGAGTTGTATGGTACTCACTTGCTCGATGACAACGAACTATAATAACGGAGATGAACCACGCACTACTGCCTTTGAAAGACAGGTACATACCCTGGCCATGGTTGTGGAACGCCTTACTAAGCAAAATTATGACCTAGAGGAACAACTGCGCCAAAGGGACGCTGAGCCCAACTGTCACGACCCAAACTTGTATTTCAAAATTTAGAGCATGACTGGCATGTTAATATCAAGTTTACCTCAATACTAACACGAACCAACCTAAACTGAAGGTGCTTATTAAGAATTTGTTTCTTGAATTCCTGCTTATTTTCTTGCATAAAAACCATAATATACAAAAATGATGAAAACGTTGAATTTCATCTCATATAAACTTTGCAAGATTACCACGTAGCTGAAACCTCAGGTATTCGTGTAAATATTACATAGCTAAACATTTAGGAAAACTCTTATTACATTCCTAACCCCAAAGGCATACAACTGGGGTTCAAAACAAACTAAGGTTCCGAATTACATCTGTGCTCAAAGGATCAAGTACATCTTGATTCCTCCTATACAACAAAAGAGCCAAACTACTATACAACAAAAAAAACTATATATCTTAACAAACGAGATTTACAGAATTCTTGCCACCTCTAATACTCTCGTTACTTCCAAGAAGAACCTGTGCACTAAAATATAATAAGGTGAGCTGCGAAGCCCAGTAAGGTTTTAAGCTTCATAGGTCTTTAATAAGAATGCATGTAAATCAAAATATTTTATGGATATGCCAACTTGATAAAATAGCCTTCATACTATTTACGTTGTTCTTAAAATAACTTATGAACTTTCAAATAAAAATATTTCATTTTCCTTTCATATAATGGTAAAAGGACATGATAAGGAACGTAAACATAATTCAGTAATCTTATCTTTGAATAGACTTATCATCAGATTTATCTTATAATTTCCAAATAGCTTAATAGCTCATTTATATACATATTAGTCAGTCCAATTGTAAGTCTGTCACAATTTTGGGAGGCTTCCAGCACAATGTGCTAGGCATCCAGCATTCCCTACAATGCTAGGTAAACCCGGGATCATATCATAATACATATCTTCAACCATGGGGGTAGGTTGGCATCCTCCACAAGTTGACTGTTACCAACAAGAGCGGGTATAGCAGAGCTAGTCCCACTTTTAATGGCCAATCAGAATTTCCATGGAAATACCAGTACTATAACCTCAACTGGCTGAGTTCAGATCATAACAGTGGAATAACTAAAAACTATATTTTTCTGATAACTTTGCTTTTACATAATTGTTTTACAACAATAGCATATCCACTTCATTCTTAAAAATTATGTTCGTGATATAAATAATAGCATCAATATGCTAAAATTATTGTGTATATAAGATTGAACAACTCACGAACATATATTTTACTTAAATCATGCTTATATGCAATATCTCCAATTAAAAGGTTTTAATGCATAGTAGTTTTCTAAATAATTTTTATACTTATCAAACGTATATGTCATAAATCCCTTACTTGAAAACAGAAGACGCGAGAGATTTGTACAAGAGGAGCTCAAGTGTTCGTGTTCTCGTACTCGTCACCTAAATGAAAGACCAAAACTTATTACTGAAAAACTCTTCCTAAGTATATAAACTTATACATCCATCACAACCTAACTCTCAAACTCAAGAAAATCCTAATTCCCATCACATAAAGTTTCCTCGAAAAAACAAGGTACATTCATCAAACACATTACACACCAAAAAATAGAGAAACCAAGGCATAAAAATTCCTCTATGATCCAAACATACCAAAAGATAAGCATATTAAATTATAGCTTAAAAAATTCACCCTAACTTCAAAATTAAATCCACAAAGTCAGGTGTATCATATGCTGTTCACTGCTCACTACAGCAGCATAAGCCCCATTTGTAAAATATAAATGGGCTGTCCGTACACATCCAAATGTCATGAAAGTTTACAGAGATACTCCCCTGTATGACTAGTATATATCATAAAAATTTCGGAGTCAAATTGTAAAACCATGATTTATTAAAAATCATACAAGGCAATGTACTCAAATCTGTTCTGACAGAATTTCATGCAATTAGAAATTAAACCATTATTTTTATCTCAATCCAAATGCTGTGAGACCACTTCCATTACAACCATATATGTCTTAGGATTCATAAAAAATACTCTTAGCATCCTAATTCAGAGCAAATGATTTATTACAGATTTTTCTTGTTGTAAACATCAAATCTGTCACAGTGACAGCTTCAGCACATATTCTTACAAAATCATCAAATAATAGCAATAAGTCTTCATTTCATTTGGGTATTTTTATACCTATACTAAACATATTAAAATACCTTAATAAGCATCCAAATGACCAATTTCATCAATCTTTCAAATTACTAAAATAGAATCACAAGTTCAGCTCCTATAATCAGAACAGAGAATATAGAATGAAACTAAAACAAATCCTTACTCCAATAATATACCCATACCAAAAAAAAAATAAACATATATATTTACCCACAACTAAAGCTAAAATTTAGTAAGAATTTGATTCCATCTTAGAGAGAGATATCTATGATTTTTGTTGAAAGAGTGAGAGCTATTGTTGCCGTGTGAGAGCAAAGGAAGAAGAAAGAAACAAAGGAGCAAAGAAAAGATGAGCAAATGGAGTTTTCTGATGCAGCAAAGAGATAAGGGAAATGAACTTGGTGGTGGGGCACGTGTAAGACTAAAGGAGAAAATATCAAGACCCAACTTTCCCAACTTTTGGCATTTATATTTTTCACCCCCCCCCCCCCCCCCCCACAATTCTATATTCTAGAAAGGCCCAAAAAATAAAACAATTATGCACATATATCTTTACCTTAATAAAACTCCTTTCTACAACATTAAAAAAAAAAGTATATATGTTTTATAATATAGCAATATCAAAGCTTTATGCACTTAGAGTAATTAAGATAATACTAAGTATATAAACCCATAAAATTAATTATGCAATTAGGTTGGGGTGTTACACCAACAGTCATGGAGAGGAGCAAAAGGGCTCCAGCGTTGAAAGGAGGGACCGAGAAGGACCAGAAGGTAGCAATGCCCCGAGCAGACAAAAGCGTTAAGATACCAGCCGTCCATCCTTCATAGATACGGCACCGCAGTATATGGTCGCAGAGATGCAGATGATGAAGGAAAGGATGGACTTTATGATAAACGCCCTCAAGGGGCGGGTGTCAAATGACCTTAACGAGTTGGTCCATCGGACGGACTCGCCATTCACAGCACCCGTCACTTCGTTCCCCCTTCATGCAAAGTTTTGTATGCCGCAGATAGAAGCTTATGATGGGTCAAAGGATCCCTTGAACCATCTAGAGTCATTCAAAACCCTCATGCATTTATAAGGTGTGGCAGAGGAGATCATATGCTGAGCTTTCCTAACTACGCTGAAGGGCCCCGCAAGGGTGTGGTTCAACAGATTGACACCAAACTCCATCGGTACCTTCAAGGAGTTGAGCACGCAGTTTGGCTCGCACTTTATCGAGAGGCATAGGTATAAGAAGTCAACTGCGTGCCTAATAAGCATCAAGCAATGGGAGGACGAAACATTGAGGTCTTACATAACCCATTCTAACAAGGAAGCCCTCTTGATAGATGAAGCTGATGACAAGATACTTGTTAGCTTGCTGCATTCACCAATGGTCTGTGGAAGGGGAAGTTTTTGTTCTCCTTATACAAGAACGACCCAAAGACGATGTCAAATGTACTTTATCGAGCTATTGGCCCAAGAGGAGAAATCCAAGAAGAGGGAAAGGTAAGCAGATGCACGGCAGGACAGGGGACAGAAGATGACTAGGACTGGAGACAAACAGGAGGATAGGCGCTCCAAGCCCCCCACTAGAAGATTCACCAACTTCACCCCGCTGACTGCCCCAATTGATCAGGTATTGATGCAGATCAAGGACGATACAACCTTGACATGGCCTGGCGAGTTGAAGGGAGATCCCGACAAGAGGTCTAGAGACAAGTATTACCGTTTTCATCGGGATCACGGTCACGACACATCTGAATGTTATGACTTGAAGCAGCAAATTGAAGCCCTTATCAGACAAGGGAAACTACAACGATTCATCAGTAAAGAAAAAGGCAGACCCACCATAGGAGCAGGCTACAAGAAGGGATAACGAGCACCCCAGGCCACCTTTAGGAGACATAAGGATGATTATAGGGGCACATAAGGATGATTATAGGGGGCACCGCAGTTTCTAGTTTATCTAGAAAGGCATGTAAGGCTTATCTAAGGATGACTCAGAGCGTCCAATTGACGGGTTTCGTTTCAAAGATGGCACAGGTTGACAACCCCATGATTGGGTTCTCAGAGGAAGATGCTCGACATCTCCATCACCCACATGACGATGCACTCGTTGTTAGCATACAGGTAGGGGATTACAATATACACAGGGTCCTGGTTGATAATGGGAGCTCTACTGATATCCTCTACTACCCGGCATTCCAGCAGATGAGGATCGAGAGAGAACTATTTGTTGGGTTCGGAGGAACGAGAGTATACCCTCTCGATGCAGTCACATTGCCCGTGACAGTTGGTGATTACCCTCAACAAATTACTAAGGATGTTACATTCCTTGTCGTCAATTGTTCGTTTGCTTACAATGCCATACTAGGCCACCCTACCCTCAATTCGTGGAAGGCAGTAACTTCGACCTATCACCTGATAATCAAGTTCCCTACCGAGTATGGAGTAGGAAAGGTACGTGGAGACTAAGTGGCAATACACGAGTGCTACATAGCAATGTTGGAGATGGACGATCATTTGCAGACTATGAGCATAGAAGAGCAATGGACGGTTGCAGAGCCCGTTGAGGGGTTAGAGGAGATACTTCTCAGTAACTCCAGACCTGAGCGAATGACCAAGATTGGCACCCTCGCCAGTCCACTAGTATGTCAAGCACTCGTAACATTCCTCAGAGAGAACCATGATGTCTTTGCATGGAGCCACGAAGACATGCTCGAGATCGACCCTTCAATCATGGTTCATAGGTTGAATGTATCACCCTCTTTTCCCCCTATCTGTCAAAAGAAGTGAGTATTTGCCCAAGAACAAGACAAGGCTATAGTGAAAGAAGTCCGCAAATTGCAGGATGTACAATTCATCAGGGAGGTATACTATCCTGACTGGCTGGCTAATGTAGTTATGGTCAAGAAAGCCAACAGAAAGTGGAGGACATGTGTAGACTTCATGGACTTAAATAAGGCGTGCCTTAAAAATAGCTACCCACTCCCATGGATGGACATCCTAGTAGACTCGACAGCAAGAAACCAGTTGTTGAGTTTCATGGATGCGTTTTCTGGTTACAACCAGATCCAGCTAGACGAGGCTAATCAGGAGAAGACTTCGTTCATCACCAACCAAGGCCTCTTCTCCTACAAAGTGAAGCCATTCAGTTTCAATAACACGGGCGTAACATATCAAAGGCTAATGAACAAAATGTTTGCACATCAGATTAGGAGGAATGTTTAAGTCTACGTGGATGACATGCTAGTGAAAAGTCAACAGGAAGACGACCATCTGGACGACTTTAAGGAGACTTTCGATACCCTCTTACAACATGAAGCTCAATCCGAGTAAATGCACATTTGGAGTGACGGCAGGAAAATTCTTAGGGTTCATGGTGTCTTAGTAGGGCATTGAAATCAACCCAGACAAGATCCAAGCCATAATGGAGATGGCACCACCTAGGAACATAAAAGAAATGCGAAGTCTAAATGGCAAGGTAGTGACGCTGAATAGGTTTGTGTTAAGGGCAACGGACAAGGGCCTAACTTTCTTTTGTACATTGAAGAGGTCCTTTGAGTAGATGGCTGAGTGTCAAAAAGCATTTGAGGACCTAAAAGCATATCTCTCCTCCCCGCCATTGTTAAGTCCTTCCAAAGATGGGGAAGCTACCCTTCGCCTTGGTAACTGCACTAGTAGAGCGTGTATACTACACTAGCAGAAGCCTGTATACTACACTAGCAGAGCGTTCTGAGGCGCAGAGGAGAGGTACTCCCCGATGGAAAAGCTACCCTTCACCTTGGTAACTGCAACTCGCAAGCTCAAACCGTATTTCTAGGCCCATACGGTGATTATTTTGATCGACAAGCCTCTACAAAGAGTAATGAGTAGCCTTGAAGCCACTGGACAGATAGCGCTATGGGCATTTGAGTTGAGTGAATTCGATGTACAATACTACCCATGCACTGCCATGAAGGGATAGGTGTTCGTTGGCTTCATCGCAGAGTTCACCAATATGGAAGGCTAAGGGGCAAGAGAGCACCTTTAATTGAGTATCCACACGAACGGATCATTTAACAGGTAGGCTGGCGGAGCGGGTATAGTTCTCCATTCCCCAGAAGGAAATGAGATTGAGTGCATGGTCCGTCTCGACTTCCCTACGACCAACAATGAGGCGGAGTACAAAGCTCTAGTGGCAGAACTAGATCTCACCAAAGCAGCAGGGGCGGCCATAAGTGTGGTTGTCTATTGCGACTCTCAGGTGGTCACAAGTCAGGTGAACGGTGATTTTGAATGCAAAGGTGATAGGACGAAGAAGTACCTGGAGCAAGTAAGGAAATGGGTGGATGACGTTCAAGCCAAGTTTGTTCAAATCCTAAGGGGAGAGAACGAGCAAGCTGACCATCTCACCAAGGCCGTATCAGCGGAACACATGCTTATCCCTAGTAAGGTACTTTCTTTTGTTTAGCTTTCACTTTTAATAGATAGCAATGGTGTGCAGGAGATAGGTTCCGAAAGCAATTGGGCCACACCAATAGTCTCTTACTTAAAAGATGGCGCATTACCTGATGGTAAGAAAGCCGCAAGGAAGCTGAAGGTTCATACGGCATGATTCGTCCTGATAAAGGATGTCTTGTACAAAAGAGGCTTCTCCGGACCATACCTAAGATGCCTAAGCCTCGAGGAAGCCGACTATGTCATGAGGGAAGTTCATGAAGGGATTTGCGGGAACTATTCAAGGTCACGAACATTAGTGCACAAACTGATTTGGGTAGGATACTATTGGCTTACCATGAAGAAGGATGCCTAAGCCTATGTCAAAGCTTGCAACAAGTGTCAGAGATTCAACAACATGATCAGACAGCTAACAGAAAAGCTCACTTCGATGACGGCCCCGTGGCATTTTACTCAATGGGGGATGGACATCATGGGCCCATTCCTAATAGGGATAAGGCAACTGAAGTTCCTAGTGGTCAGTATAGATTACTTTACCAATGGGCGGAAGCTGAAGCCCTGGCCAGCATCACGAAGAAAAACGTATGAAGCTTTATTGGAAGAAACATCATCTGCAGATATGGAATCCCTAGAGTCTTGGTCTTAGATAACGGAAAGCAGTTTAACAACGACTTGTTCAAGGATTTTTGCTTATAGTTAGGGATCAAGAATCACTACTTCTCACTCGCCCACCCTCAGGCCAACGGACAAGTTGAGCTCACAAATCGATCCTTGCTTAAAATCATCAAGACTCGGCTCGAGGGGGCAAAGGATATTTAGCCAGAAGAATTGCCAAGCGTACTATGGGCATACAGGACGACAGCCAGAACACCTAAAGGAGAGACACCATTTCGACTAGTATACGAGAGCAAAGCAGTTATCCTAGCTGAGGTCGGACTCACAAGCTACAAAATGGAGAATTATAATGAGAGTAGAAACGATGAAGTCATGCATCTACAACTTGACCTAGTAAACGAAGTCAGAGCAATAACTGAACAAAGGTTAGTATGGTACCAGGACCTCATGGCCAAGCACTACAACTCCAGAGTCAGACACAAAGACTTCTAGGTTGGAGACATTGTCTTGAGGAAGGTGATGGGCACCACTAGAGATCCCTCCTAGGGAAAGCTAGGACCTAATTGGGAAGGACCCTACAAAATCACTTCATGGCAGAGGAAAGACACCTACCACCGAGAGACTTTACACAGACAGAAGTTACACCATCCATGGAACACCGAGCATCTCAGGAAATACTACTAGTAGACGACGGCATGCAAAACACCACTCCTCATTTCTAGTCTATTTCTTTTCAGTCAATTTTTATTATCTACGGTACTATTTAAGCCCAGAGGGCAGCTTTTCAAAATTTTTTTCTTAAAGAACAATTTTTGGCTTATGCACGTATTTACCACGATAAGAGGAGTTATTTAGACATGTCGTTTATTATATGTCTCTCCAAAATTGCAATTATAACTAAGTCTATAAGAGGATGAATGCATCCCAAGGGATGCCTTACAATTTATTAAGTCCACAAAAGGATGGGTACATCTCAAAGAATGCCTTGAAAATTTATTAAGTCCTTAAAGGGAGGGGTACATCCCAAGGGATGCCTTAAAATTTATTAAGTCCTTTAGGGGATGAGTACATTCTAGGGGATGCCTTAAAATTTATTATGTCCTTAAGAGGACGGGTACATCCCAAGGGATGCCTTGAAATTAACTAAGTCCATAAGAGGACGGATGCATCCCAAGGGATGCCTTAAAATTTATTAAGTCCTAAAGGGGACGAGTACATCCCAAGGGATGCCGTGAAATTAACTAAGTCCATAGAGGATGGATGCATCCCAAGGGATGCCTTAAATTTATTTAGTCCTTAAGGGGATGGGAACATCCCAAGGGATACCTTGAAATTAACTAAGTCCATAAGAGGATGGATGCATCCCAAGGGATGCCTTAAAAATTTATTAACTCCTTAAAGGGGACGGGTACATCCCAAGGGATGCCTTGAAATGTACCAAGTCCTTGTATACAAAATCTATGGACGGGCAGGTGTGTACGATCCCACTTAACCTTTACGCGAACATTAAGATATAATGACGGAAACATATTCAAACAAGCAAGTAAAGCGATGGATGTAAAATATATATATATATATATATATAAAGCCCATAAAAGGCAAATGTTCACATCCAAAGCCCAAAGACAATGGGCAGCGTTAAAAATAGCATAAATATTGTTATCACAAAAATTTCTTTAAAAACAAATAAAAGGAAAAAAGAAAACTAAGGCTGATCAGCAGGGGTCCCCTCGTCCACGACCCTTTCTTTATCATCCGTCTTGGCCTCTTCAAGAGGACGGGTTTCATCCTATACGGATTTAGCTTGCTCATCTTGAAGAACGGGCTTGTCATCCCTTTGAGCATTAGGAGTGGGGGCACCGTCGAAAAGCTCGTCAGTATCCTCAGACTCGACTGATTTGGCAAGGTTCTGGGTTGCGACGTCTATGGAGATCCAGGACAAGTCCAGGTTAGGGAAGGAAGCTTTAACCTAATGGAAACAATCGTTGAAGCTGTCAGCAAAGTAGCCACCGAGCTCGAAAAGGAAGGCATCGGAGTTATGGAACTCTATTTTCCTATCCTCCTTAGCTCGAAGGACTTGCTTCCTTAACAAGGAGATCTCACACTCCTTATCTTTAAACACCCTCTTCAGCACTTCAACCTGAGCCTCCGTTTCCTTCAAGGCCTTCCTTGTCACGTCAAGTTTCTTAACCTGAACCTCCCATGAGGCCTTGAGCTCGTTCCGCTCCATCTTTGCAGCCTCGAACCTAACTTTTAGACACTCCACCAGCTTTTCTCGAGCCATACAACAGTCCATCAGGCCCTTCATCATAACCACCCTTGCAAGAAATCAAAGAAATAGTTAGTGACAAGGGCTACAAAGGGACAAAATAAAAAGAGGACGGATATACACCTGTGCCAAGCTGAAGAGGCCCGTCCACCTATGGCCTTAGTTCCGTGGTTACCCAAGTCCTCGTAATCATTGCCCTTGATGATGGATGAGAGTTGCCCGAGAGTGTATTGCGAATCCTCGTGAAGGAGGACGAGGCACTTTTCAAAGATGGTACCTTGGCCCGTCATCAAACCTTTCCCTTTCCCATTCCCATTCCTAGGACGGGGATGAGGCAGCTTGGTGGACGGAGGCATCTCTCTAACGGTGGAACCAATCATAACCTTTGGCTTTTTAGGAGGACGGTTAACTTTATCTGTCATTTTTCTCTTTAAGAACCGGTTCAATGGACTCGTTCCCTTAGGGAGTACACCCTCTTCCTGCTGCTTCTTCAATCGTGCAGCGACTTGCTAATGGATGAAAGCCCTTCTCTTACTGTCTTCCATTTCTGCCCCAAGGGAAATAGAGAGAAAGAGTTAGGCAGCAATTACTAAAAATAAAGTTTAAAAGAATAGACAACGGACTCACATTGGCGCGCTTGTTTATCGTAGCGACGGGCAGTGGCTGTAGGCTTGGGACCCTCATAGTACCAATGTAGGTTGTCCAAAGTGACGAGCTTCTGCCAGGTCCTCTCTTTTAACAAGATTTAAAAAATCCTCTCCAAAAAGCTCCACTGCTCAAGATCAACCTCTAGACGGTCCTGAGTTGTAATAAGAGATGGTTAGACTAACAAGAAAAAAGGGCAAGATAAGTAAACAGGAAAGATAAGTAAATGCGCAAATTTAAACAAAGCAGATGCCTACTATACAGAGGCATTATACCCCAAGTTTTATCAATAAGAGGCATATTCTCCCGTTCCTCAGGATGGCACATCCAATCGTCCCCCTAAATAAAGAAGTACCAGTTCTTCCAATTCCTGTTAGAATCAAGAGTCTCGTACACTAACCTAAGCGATGGCTTCCTTGGCAGGAAGCTGTATATACCCTTAGATTTGAAAATTTCGAAAGGACGGTAACAATTGAAGAATTCCTCCACAGTTAGTTGACGTTCCCCATTAGTTAGAACCCCATACAATACTTCTGCACCAAGGAAGATTCTCCAAGCGTTCGGAGCAATCTGGATGACGGCTAGTCCTAGGTATTGAAGTAGGCGATGGTGAAGAGCACTTAAAGGTAGTCTAAGTCCTGCCTTGAACATCTGTTTGTACACCTCGACGTCTTTGGCATCCCGGTAATAACACTTTTCAAACTTGAAGGGTAGACAAATGAGGATGTCGATGGGGATCTGGTATCTCTCCCGTAAGGTGTCAAAATGTTTTTGTTTAATGGTTGGGTTAAAGTCGCTGACCGTCCACTTGAGAGGAAGAACAAACTTCCTAAGGCCGTCAGGGCCAATAATGGATCTAATAGAAGAATCAACATTTTCAACACTCTCTTTGTCTGAGTCTTCATTTGAACTACTCTCCAACCCATCCACGTCCGAATCCTCCTCTTCCTCCTCTTGGTAGACGGGACCCTTTCCAGGTAAAAAGCACTAGGGTTGTCTTGACCTAATGGGTACACCTCATCGTAGCCCACTCCTTCGCGGACACACGATTGTTCACTCGAAGCTTCACTAGACATTATTACACCTACAAGTGACAGGTAAACTCCTAAGACTCTATAGGTCTATATACGTTACAGACATATAATACTTAAAAAAAGAATGAAAATGAAACATGTGGGTACAGGACGGAGAGCAGTTACAAGTGTACGTTGCAAAGAAGAGACGGAAGCGATGTGGTGAACGGACGCACTAAGGTGATGTAGCACTAAATTCTTGCAAATGATGGTGGCGCTTTGACACTATAAAATGGTTGCAAAGAGTAGAAATGAAGAAGGAAAGTGACATATACATAGAGGAAAGGGCGAAGAAGATGAAGCGACGCTTTGATCCCAATAACTAGCCACTTAAATTTCTCCGCATGTCCTACGGCATTTATGACTCTTTGCCACCCTATCAATCAAAGCACGATTCCTAAGAACTAATTGAGGCTGTCACTCCACATGTCCGTCTGGTGTATCAAGTGACGGACCCATGGAGTGGGGGGAAGCTAATAAGGGTAAATTCCAAGGTAGACAGATTGAATTAATGAGGTCAAACTTTAGAGACAAAGTAGCCAGAGAAGACGGTACAGTTGATATAAAAAAGTTGGTAGAAAAATCCGAGACACAGACGGAGAGATAAGGAGACAGACATGCACTTTTAAATAAACGGCTAACAAAGAGACGGTTTGTTGAAGCCATGTGTTACCCTTATGGCATCTATCGGGCACCTACATGGCATGGATGGTCTCCAAGGATTCTGGTATGGAAATATCTTGTGCTCCACACCCCACCATAATTATAGGTATCCTTGTAAGGAAATAATCCCATAAATAGAAAATATTTATGAGGATCTTCTCTACAAGGAAATACCTTCTCCACCAAGAAATTAAGGTCGGCTCTACACTACTACAAAAATCCCTAAAACCTTCATAAATCAAGGTACGCGTAATTCTCCCAGCTCTGGCACTCTAGAGTTGTAGAAATTCTCTCTAACTTATCCTTCGGAAGATATTTGGCCAATACCACATTGGTACTCTATGCAAGGACTTCTTTGTTTCTATTTCGTAGGTTCTGTCTAGAGCACGTAAAGACTGTGTAGCTCATTGACGATTTTTGACATCATCAGATATTTATACTAAAGTTTAGAAATTTTAATTCCTATTTCAATCTATACATTTGGTCTTTCTCTTTATCCACTAGTTCTCTATATCTTAACTTTGTATACAATAGAATAATTGAAATAATTATTGTATCGAACAAGATGTTATTTTATTTGGCAACCAAATTAGTAAAAAATATTTTGGATTTTTTTGCATCAACATGAAAAGATGTAATATAATATGCGTAAATGTTATATATGTTTTTTGAGTTAATCAAAATGTTGGACACAAAAAAGATATTAGTTGCCCTCAAAATAATTTTTTTGTATGTCATCATTTAGGCATCACGATTTACTGCATCACTATTTAGCAACTAATTGGTTGACGTAAAAAATGGGTTTCTACACCAAATAGTAGATAGCATCTGAATGACATGAAACTTGGTATATGTAAAGTTGTGATTTACAACTATGTTTTTGTTGGTTTTAATTTCGTGTTAAATTTGATTGTATTTTTGTTCAATCATTTCCCTGTATGTTTGTGGAATTTAATGTAAGGATTGAGTGTGAGAGTTTGGTGAAGAATTGTGAAGATAGTGAAGTTTGCAACTTAATGGCAACTAGCTCGCGAGTGGACGACTCACGAAAAGCCACGTGAAAAGCACATGCTGGAAGTTGAAAGGACTTATGCCAGGTTGGTTTTCACGAGTCACTTCGCGACTCTGCCAAGTTGCGAGTGATCTGTGAAACTCTTTGTCTAGAACTTTTCAAAGAGTGCTTTTCTCATTTCTTTACTAACACTATATAAGCCCACATTACCCACGAAATTGTAAGGAGACTTTCAGAGAGAAAACACTAGTAAAACACTTGAGAGTTAGAGATTGTATACCCACAATCATCTACACAATTTCTCTTATTTTTCCTCTACTCCTACCTCTTCAATTACAAATCCTTGAGAGGTTTAGCTCAAACACTTACCTCCCCCAATCTTAGTGTTGAGAGAAGTTTTGGTGTGTGTGGGAAGTATTGGAAGAAGCCATTGATTGGCAGATGCAATTTGGAGCTCATTGCGGGATCCGGATAACTAGTGAAGACATGACTAGGTGAAGTCTGTTGGTAGCTAGAACTTGAAGGGTTCAAGTACATTGGGTAGATTAGGCTTGAAGGGTCTTTTTGATATCCTTGTACTCCAACTTTGTTCATTAGTGGATCGATTCGGCTTGGAGGGCTGCGGAGAGGTTTTTCACCAAGTGCTTTGGTTTCCTTTTCAATAACACGTCTTGGTGTTATCTTGTATTTGCATCTCTCTTCCAGATCTCTTTAAGCTTTACATTTATTGTTTATTGTGTATGCTTATGCCTTAGAGATTTGTTCCTGTTTCATTGTGTTACACTTACTCTTATTTCGTGCCAAATTTGATTGTAATTTCTTCAATCATTTCCTTATATTTACGTGGGTTTAAGTGTAAAGGATGAGTGTGAGAGATTAGTGAAGAATCAAGCTTCAAAGAAGACTTAGTACAGTTCGCGACTAGCTCGCGAGAAGAGTAACCCACGAAAGGCCACGTGTGAAGCACATGACTAGAAGCCGAAGAGTCATGCCAGGCTATCAAATTCATGAGTACTTTGCGAGAAAGGCCATCTCGCTAGGTACCCGTGAAACTCTCTGTTTTCCAAAAAGAAAAAGTGTTTTACCATATTCTTTACCCACACTATAAATAGCCTCATTACCCACGAAATATAAGGAGTGCTTTTCAAAGAGAAAACCTTAGCAAAAACACTTGAGAGTTAGAGATTCTTATACCCATAATCATCTACACATTTTCTATTGGTTTCCTTTACTCCTACCTCTCCATCTCTACATCCTTGAGAGGTTCTTAGCCCAAACACATACCACACCCAATCTGAGTGTTGAGTCAAGTTTTGGTGCCTTTGGGAAGTATTGGAAGGAGCCATTTAGTGGCAGATGCAATTGGGTTAAATTGCGAGATCCGAAAAACTAGTGAAGACAAGACTATGAGAAGTTCATTGGTAGCAGGATCTTGGAGGGCTCAAGTACATGGGGTAGACTAGGCTTGGAGGGTCTTTTGTTATTCATGTACTCCAAATTTATTCACTAGTGGATCGATTTCAACTTGGAGGGTCGTGGAGAGGTTTTTCGCCGAGTTCTTTGGTTTCCTCTTCGATAACACGTTTTGGAGTTATCTCGTGTTTGCATCTCTCTTCCTTACTCTTTAAGCTTGTTATATTTATTGTTATTGTGGTTGGATATGGCTTAGAGTAGTATTACTGGTTTATTGCGTATATTTACACTTGTTCTGCACTTTGTTAAGTTAGAGTAAAAGCAATCTAGCCGTAACTTTAAAATTGGGGTCTGAACAAGCTTTAGTGTTTTCATACTAATTTGAGCTTTCATAGCCGTAAGTTTTAATTTGGGGGTCTAAACAAGCAATAGTGTTTTCACACTATTTGAGCTTTCAATATGCATGTTAAGAATTTAGAGAACATGTAATCCAATGGAGAAAATTTTGAAATACAAATCTTGTGTGGACATAGGGTTGGTGCCCGATAGTGACCCGTAAATATTGAGCTAGGCCCAACCCAGTAACATAGAATGGGTCGCGACTAGGGATGGCAATGGGGTGGGGTGGGTCCGAAGGATGGGGTCGTTGCCCCCTCCCTGCATGGTTTTGTCTTACCCCATCCCTGCCCTTCCCTGCAAGATGGGGAAAATTTTCTTGCTCCATCCCTGCCTCTTAGGGCCCTGCGAAGCCCCGCCCCACCCCGTAAAATTCTATTTCTTGTTGATTTACCCATAACTATTACAATTGTTTTTAATAAAACCTGCTTCATTAATAAAAATATACTTGAAATTACAATTAAATTTATCCCATCAAATCAAACTAATTTTAAGCAAAAATTGAATAATATTATTAAA
This sequence comes from Lithocarpus polystachyus, assembly GCA_033629205.1. Taxonomy (NCBI): domain Eukaryota; kingdom Viridiplantae; phylum Streptophyta; class Magnoliopsida; order Fagales; family Fagaceae; genus Lithocarpus; species Lithocarpus polystachyus. The sequence continues at coordinate 37,203,185 of CM066165.1, forward strand.
TTTTTTAACAAGGCAATATCACACAAAAACAAAAATCTCATAATACAAAATCAATGATTCAATAGTATATAAATTTGTTTATAATAAAGACAAAAGAAAATGTGTAAAATTGGTACCTTATTTCCAACATTGCTAGAGAAAAAAAAAAGAGGCAAAAAATCTTATTGGATAGAATAAAATAAGCTGATTATATGTTTGTCTAAATAGTAGAGTTTTAGAGTATGAAAAATTTACAATTGAACACTTATCATTACGGGACAGAGTGGGGATGGGGCGGGTTGGGTTGGGTCTAAAAAATTTAAACCCATCCTCGCCACACCACCTTTGCGGGGTGGAGAAAACCTGCGTGGGGCAAAATGGGGAGGGGTGAGTTGAGCAGGGCGGGGTAAAATTGTCAATACTTACACCGACCACCCAAGTATTGCTAATGCCTTGGGAGAATCCACTGCCGAGCACCATTTGGCGTCAAGTGCAAGTTTCAAGAGAATCCTCAAAAGGAACCAGTTTACTTGGGATTTTGGGTAGAGGTAGGGACCATGTGAGAAAAAGGTAGAAAGGTAATCATTAAGACCTCACTGAGGGGGTGACTATAAAAGGGAAGGTAGGATAGAGGAGAGGGGGTTGGCAAAAATTAGGGTGTAAGAGACAGGAGAGAAGGTGGGATGGGGAACACACCAGGAAAGGGAGACCAATACAAAGGGAAAGTTTTGGTATTTTACGGTTGGGCTGTGAACGCAACATTTGAGGTTTACCATAGTACGACTTCAGTCATCCCCACCAATAAATAAATTGGGAGCCCAATCCCTATCAAGTGAACACCATTGGGTTTGGGAACCACAAATCTAATAAAAAATTATCAAGTAGTGTAGCATTACATAGGGTATGTTGGGTAACTATTTTTTCCCCTTATTTTCAGTTTCCAAAAATATTTTTCTATTTTTGAGACTAAGAAACTTGTTTGGCAACCCAAAATAGACAGAAAACAAAAACTGTTCTCAAAACGTAATTTGTGAAGGAAACTGAAAACATGTAAAAGGCTATTTTCAGTTTCTAATTTTTAAAAGTCAATGAAAATACACATTTAATTTAATGAATCTATCTCATTTAATAAGTTAGCATTAGAGTTCAAATTCTAGTAACAACATATTTTAGTATTTTCTATTTTTTTCTTCAAAAAATTATCTTTTTAATTTCAACTAACCAAACATGTTTTTGATTTCAAAAATATAAGAAAACTGTTTTTTCTTTATATTCCCAAAAACAAGTTTTTGAAAATAGAAAACAAAAATTGTTACCAAACATAACCTAGAGTCCGTGTGTAATTTAAAACTCTCTCTTTCTCTTAAAACAACAATGACATCGACCTTAATTGTGGGAAGCTCTAAGGGTATTTTAGTTATTTGAGAAAAATAATGGATTTGGCCATAAATAAAATTGACCCTTCCTCCTATTCAATGGCAAAACCCTTGGGATCATTCCATTTTCTCGAATTGTCCTCGAAGGATTTAGTCTTACATACTTAAGTAATAACACAATTTTAATGGTGTTAATCTCTTAATCATTTCTTGTGAAAGAGATTGGTCTTTGTTTTACTATATTATGAGTTATCAAAATTCAAAAATTTTCAATTCAATGTATGATTTTCTTTCATTTGAAAATAAAAATAATTTTCTTAAAATCATCTTGAAGATATATGATTTGGTATTACACACTTTGCATTCACTGTTTTATTTTCACATGCTCAAGGAAAACAACAACTTGTGCATGATTGATGATTTTAAATCCTCTTCATTGGAAAGTGCTTCCTTTCTTTTGAGATGAAAATATTTATCTTTGAAATTTTCATTGGAAAGATCTTAACCTCTTTCAAAATGAATAAATTTTTTTCTAAACTTCTCATTAGAAAAATTTAAATCTCTTTCAAAATGAATTTGTAATCCTCACTTTTAAGATTCCATTTATAAGTAAACAAATTCATTTTGAAATTACCACTTTGAAATAAATTAGTTTATTTTCAAAGCATAATAATAATAATAATAATAATAATCATTTTGTATATCTCCTTTTAGAAAATTTGATTTGTTTTTTCAAAGTGAAGAACAGTCAAGCCTGAGCCTCAGCAAGCCTAGTAATGAGCCCAATATCAATGACGAGCCTAGAGACAGAGATAAGCCCAGAAATGATCAAACGCACCGTATCACTTAAAGTTACTCTGACTACAGTCACACCGAAATGCGTCGATTTATTTATGTTTCAGTTATTAGCTTTAATTCTCACACATGTATCAGGTGGTTAGTTTTGTTAAGTTTGTTATAACAGACTCCTCCTTTCACGCTAAGCTCTCTCCCTCTCTCTGTGATTATATAAGCAGAGTTAGGCTTAATGATGTATTAGCTAGCCATTTTATGCAATACAAAACTCATTCTATTTAGCTTTTCTTTCATGGTATCAGAGCATTGCTTCCATGGCATCTGCGAATGCAAATCCTTTTTCAACCTCATCAACTACTTCAACCACTCCACCTACAATGGCTAACTCTATCACTTATATCAATCCCTCACTTCTTTTACTCTCAAATATGTCATCTATGATGATTGTTAAGCTTGATTACTCCAACTACATTGTCTGGAAGCATCAGATTGAGGTAATCTTAGAGACTTACTCTATGATTGATGCAATAAATAATACTGTTATGGCACCAAATCAATTCTTGAAGGATTATTCTGGTAATTTCACTATAGAAATCAATCCAAATTTTCTCATTTGGAGAAATCGTGAGAAAGTTTTGTTTACTTTTCTCAATTCCACACTTGCTCTTACTGTTGGATAGAAATCTGGTTGAGGTGTTTAGAAAGTTTTAGAGAAATGGGTTGCCTCAATTTCTAGGTTAAGTGTGATGAGCCTGAGGAATGAATTGAATGCTGTGAAGAAAGGCACAGACTCAATTGATGTATACATTTAGAAGATCAAGAAAATTTGTGATAAATTGGCTGCAATATCAGTCATTCTTGATGATGAAGATCTCCTTCATGTTGCACTTGATGGTCTGTCATCAGAATATGACTCATTCAGTTCAGCTATAAGGACTCACAGTGATGTTTTTATAGTTGAAGAGCTCAATACTCTTCTCAATGCTAAGGAAAGAGCTATTAAGAAGAGATTTGGTGTGTTTGATGCAACAACTATGGCTATGGTTGCTAATTACCAACCTCAAGGTTTTGGTAGAGATAGAGGCAGAAACAATAATAAGAGAAGTAGTGGTAATGGAGGAAGAGGCACCAGTTCTAGCTTGGTGGTGGCTATAGTACTAATGGTAATTTCAACAACAGTACTTTCTCTTCTCCATACAATCAATCTTAGCCTAGTTCATCACGATCTCCAGGGTCTCAAGATCAATCTCAGAGATCACAGTGTCAAATCTGTGGAAAGATTGGTCATGTGGCTCTTGATTTTTATCACAGAATGGACTTTGCCTTTCAAGGCAAGCATGCTCCATCCAAACTTGCTGCTATGGTGGCTAATTCATCTCAGGTTCACATGGCTAACAGATGGCTCACAGATACAAGTTGTTCAAATCATGTTAGACCTGATCTGGCCAACCTCTCCCTGTAGAAACAACTTACATTAGGTTTTGAAACTGTGACTATTGGTAATGGTCAAGAACTCCCTGCCACTCATATTGGTAATGGTGAGTTATGTACATATTCTCACAACTTTAAGCTTGATGGTATACTTAGAGTTCCTGATCTTGCTTCCATTTTATTATCTGTCCATAAACTTTGTTTGCAAAACAATACATTTTGCTATTTTGATGCTTATAGATTCTCTATCAAAGATTTACCTACAAGGAAGATCCTTTACGAAGGATTGAGTAAGGATGGTGGTCTATTTAATTCCTGCATCATCTTCTTTGCACTCATCCAATTCCACTACCTTTTCTACCTTACAGGTTCATCAGTCTTCACAAGCTTCTGCTAGTTCTGCTCAAATTTCTCTCTGGCATAACAGACTTAGACATCCAAGTGCCAAACTCGTTCATTCTGCTATTCAATCTATTAATCCTGATTTTACATTCAATAAGATTGATGTATGTTGTTCTTCTTGTACATCTTGTATAAGTGCTAAGATGCACAAACTTCCTTTGAACAAACATGAAATTCAATCTACTTCTATGCTTCAAATTGTGCATTTTGATGTTTGGGGTCCAGCACCTATCTCTTCTTTGCTTGGCTATAATTATTATGTGGCATTCATTGATGATTTCACTAGGTTTACCTAGTTCTTTCTTCTCAAACAAAAGAATTATTTGTTTACTGTGTTTAAGAATATCAAGAACCTAGTTGAAAATCAATATTCCACTAAGATTAAGATGCTTAGTTTTGAAAATGGTAAATAATATGTTAATTCTCAATTCCAAATTTTTTGTTCTGAGCATGGCATTCTTCATTAGACCTCTTGCCCACACACTCCCCAACAGAATGGCATTTTTAAGAGAAAGCATAGACACATTGTGGAAACTGGTATAGCTTTACTGTATCAATCTAATTTGCCATTGAATTTTTGGTCTTATGCTTTTTCCACAGCCTCATTTCTTATTAATAGGCTTCCCACTTCTGTTTTGGACTTTATTTCACCTTGGAAAAAGGTCAATTTCTATTTCACCTTCTCGTTCAGCCCTTAAGACCTTTGGTTGTGCCTGCTATCCCTATGTCAAACCCCATAATAAGCACAAACTTCAACCTAGGTCAGTGGAGTGTGTGTTCCTAGGCTATCCTCCTTTGTCCAAAGGGTATTTGTGTTTGGATCCTACTACCAATAAAGTCTATACTACTTGCTATGCTTTGTTCAATGAAAGTGTCTTTCCCTTTGCTGTTAATCCTAATCTTACACATGCTCATATTCCTTTTTCTTCTGATGTGACTAATGCTCACTGGTTCATTGTCAATACTGCTCCTACTGATCCATGTCCTGATTCTTCCTTTCCATCTTCTTCTGGCAATCCTGTTGATACCTTTCCTTTTGAACTTTTTCAGTCCTCCATTCCCATTTCCTATGTGCCTGATCCTCCTTTAATTTCTCTTCCTGCTTCCTTATCCACGTCTATTCCCACTTCATCTGCTATACCTATTGTCTCATATGTTCGTTGCTTTTCCTCACTTCCTTCTAGTTTTCTGATAGGCTAAGAATGTATTGAACCCTCGTGATAAATTAATTGATTAATTAGCCAAGTTAATTAATTAATCAAATTAACATGCATACGTGTGGTAGCACAAACAAATTACCAATTAAACTAAGTATATAGCGGAAAATACATGACACGGTGATTTTTTTACGAATGGGGAAAACCAACACGGCAAAAACTCTACCGGGTGATTTTAAGGTCACCACTCCCGAAAATCCACTATTATCACAACAAGCGGTTACAAGTAAAGGAATTCCAGTACCTTATACCAACCTACAGTTGAACCCTTACCCTAATACCCAATTGGACTTGTTCTGTAGTGACAATCTCTCCTTTGTATTGCACGGCTCCCAGTACGTGACTAACCAATTGCGCGGATCCTAGTATGCGACTTCATTTACCAACTAGAAAGGTTGTTGGTTGTAAATTTCTTCAGTTCATCACACGATGAAGATCCAGAAGATGCTTAGTCACAAAAGCCTATGGTGTACAAACACAGCAACTTCTTTACAAGAAAGATGAACTAGGGCAAAACTTTGTCTTCGGTCACAATTTCCTTGAACAGACTTTGTTCAATGCTTGTGCAACTTATGTCCTCTTTTACGGCCCTTAAAATAATCCTTTTATATGTCTAGGGTTATAAGAAAAGAAAGCCCAAACACATAATCACGGATTGGATGAAAAACAGTCCTGAAATTCATAAACCTCAACAGATACCATATCTGTCGAGCTGCTGTCAAGCCACGAGGCTGGAACAGCTCTACAAGCTTGATAGATGGCTAGCTGTCGAGCTTTAATGATAGACACTTTTCAAACTTGAATCTTAGACAGACTGGTATGGCTTCAACACTTGATCTTGAAAAAAAGTTTCTTGAAGTATTAAAGACATCCTAGATCTACCCAATTACAAGTAAAATACGTTTTGTCAAAGGATTAGCCAATTACATAAAGTAGTATCATATGTTCCTAACAAGTGAATCACATATGTCCTAACATTCTCTTTCCTACCTATTTCTTCTCCTACTATATCTGGTACCTCTAATTCTATTGTTCCTGTCAACACTCACCCTATGCTTACAAGATCAAAACTTGGTATCCATAAACCTAAGGTTTTTAAAGTTGTGACAAATTACACTTATCAAGAACCTCCATCTTTTGTTGTGGCCTCTAGACATCCTCAGTGGGTTGCTGCTATGAATTCAGAGTTTCATTCTCAAGCAACAGACATGGTCCCTTGTTCTTCCTCCTGTTGGTAAAATCATTATTACTTTCAAATGGGTGTTCAAGCTTAAAAGGAATAGTGATGGTACTATAGCCAAATATAAGGCTAGCTAGATTAGTTGCTAGAGGTTACCTTCAATGGTATGGTTTGGACTATGATGACACCTTTAGTCCTGTAGTTAAGCCCACTACTATTAGAATACTTCTTACTCTTGTTGTGAACTATGTTTTGGAGTTGAAGCAATTGGATGTGGGGAATGCATTTTTACATGGCATTCTCAAGGAAGAAGTGTATATGGCTCAACCACAGGGCTATGTAGATCAAGTCTGTCCTGATCATGTCTGTTTACTGCATAAAGCCTTGTATGGTCTGAAGCAGGCTCCTCGGGCCTGGTTTGAGAGATTTAGTACTCAATTGCTTCATGTTGGCTTTATTGCTTTTGGTGCTGATGGGAACTTGTTTATATATGATCATGTTGGCCATCTTGTCTTCTTGTTGCTTTATGTGGATGATATTATTGTGACTGGTAGTCATCCTAACTTCATTGCTTCTCTTCTTGCTACATTGGGTCAAGACTTTGATCTTAAAGACCTGGGCAGATTACATTATTTCTTGGGGGTTCAATTTGATTATACTCATGTTGGGCTTTTTGTGCATCAGACCAAGTATGCTATTGATCTTTTTCACAAATTTTCCATGTCTGAGTGCAAGCCTTGCAAAACCCCTTGTACACCTAATGCTCATTTCATTGCCAATGATAGCCCTTTACTGCCTGATCCTACTGTCTATAGGAGTATGGTGGGGGCCTTGCAGTACCTTACTTTCACTAGGCCTGATCTTTCTTTTTCTGTCAGGCTCTCCTACTTCTAATCACGTATTAGCTGCTAAACGTATTTTGAGGTATTTGCAAGGGACAATTCATCAAGGCTTGGCTTTTTCACCTGGTCCATTAACTCTCTTTGCTTATAGCGATGCGGACTGAGCTGGTGATCTCATGGATACAGAGTCAATTTCTGGTATTTTGGTGTTTCTTGGCAATTCTCCAATTAATTGGTCAGCAAAGAAACAACCAACAGTGTCTCGATCTTCTACTAAGGCAAAGTACAGGGCACTTGCTTTTTCAGCAGCTGAGTTGTGTTGGATTCGTATGTTGCTCAAGGGTTTTGGTGTTTTCCTTCGTGATCCTCCCATTTTGTGGTGTGATAATGTTTCTACTTTGGCCATTGCTACTAATCCTGTGTTTCATGCCAGGACCAAGCATATTGAAGTGGATTACCTCTTTGTTCATGAGAAGGTCCTTCGTCTTGATCTTTAGGTTCGATTTGTTTCTTCTCATGATCAATTGGCTGACGTTCTTACTAAAGGCTTAGCTTCTCCTTAATTTCACTGGTTAGCTTCCAAGCTCATGTGATGTTTCCCCATGAACTTGAGGGGGGATGAAGAACAGTCATGCCTGAGCCTTAGCAAGCCCAGTATTGAGCCCAGTACCAATGACGAGCCCAAAGACAGGGATAAGCCTAGAAATGATTAAACGCATCATATTACTTAAATTTACTCTATCTACAGTCACACCAAAATGCATCGTTTCATTTATGTTTCAATTATTAGATTTAATTCTCACACGTGTATCAGGTGGTTAGTTTTTTTTAAGTTTGTTATAACAGACTCCACCTTTCTCACTAATCTCTTGCCCTCTCTCTGTGATTATATAAACAGAGTTAGACTTAATGATGTATTAGTTAGCCATTTTATGCAATACAAAACTCTTTAGAATTTCTTTCACAAAGTAAATAAATTAATTTTGAAATACTCATTGGAAAAATCTCCAAAATTCATATTCATATCAAATAAAACATCATGAAAGTTCGTATCTAAGTATACGTTGATATGTGAAACATTTCCTAACATAAAATTTCATCTTTAAGCGTTTGTTTAGCAAAGATTATTTTTGCAACTTATTTTACTATTCAACTTATTTTTGCTACTATTTATAAGTCCAGAATATTTTAATTTTCCTCTTAAAAAAAAAATGTTTTGATTCAAAAAGTTTTCTTAGCACGACACCCCAAATTATCCCTTAAATGGATAAAATTCACCTTAGGTTACATCTTAAATGGTTAAACCTTACAAAGGGACAATTCCATAAATCCCCATTCACAAACACGCCTGCCTGGATCACAAAATTGGCCATCTTTTATTGACATTGATGTTCATTTAATCATATAAATTCCATCAATGAGGGGCATTTTTTGAAACTTTTTTTTTTTTTTTGAGAAAGTTTTAGACACTATTTTGTAATTGGAGAAAATTTAATTGTCCAAACTCCAAAGTTCTTTTAAAAATAAATGCAAATTTTGTGCAGTACATACCTCATATAAGTTTTATCATAGACATTGTCATTTCATAAATGTTTAGTATGATGATATGAACTCCATACAATCCAATATCACTAATTTATTTCCAATAGCTTCTTTTCAAACCTTTTGAAAATGAGTTATTTGATCTAACATATTATGATTATTGGTTCACCCATCCACACATGTTAAATTGAACCTTATGAGACTCTAATAAACCAACATGACTTTTCTAAAAACGTGAATTGGTTTTGAAATCTTGTGACCCCTGCCAATTTGCATTACTTAAATTATAAGCTACTTAACATAATAAAACCGCTCAAGCTCCTTAGAGGTCAAGATTGCTAGAGAGCTATAATTACACCAATCACTCACAAGCATCTATTAAATTACCAATTGTCCCCAAAAATTAAACTATTAGGAAATGGTGAGTTTAATCACTTAACCATAATTCTAACCCTCCCTCTCACTTGTGGGCCTAAACTTCTCTTTAATAAGTGGGGGTCCAACAAGTAGAAATTCAATATTTTAAATGGGAGGTAGAGTGAAGACAAAAATCGAACTCAGGATCTCATGCTCATAGTTTGTAAACCCGGACCGGACCGGGCAAACCGGGAACCGGAGTGAATTCCGGTTTTTTAATCTCCAGAACCAGGCTTCATTGACTTGTGAGAGAACCGGACGAACCGGAGTTGAACCGGAAAAACCGGCCGAACCGTAGACCGGTTCAACCGGTCATGGAATGGAGAAAAATCAAGAAAAATTGCGGCTGGCAGGGGTAGAACTGGAGCTCTCACACATTAAAAATAAGACTGAAGCCTTGACCAACAGACCAAGTGCTCCACTTGGGAACTAATATGCAATATTATTAAATTTATATTAAATTTACATGATTTATAGTTTCTAAACTTCTATGTCATATTTCTCAACATATTAAATATTACTAAATTAACTTTTTATTTAAGAATAATACCTATGCAATTTATGAATTTATTTTAAAAGTCATTTTTAGTTAATTGAAATGATTTCTCTTAAAGGATTATTATAAAAAAAAAAATTTTATGCTTATTTATGTTGTACTATTTTTTATTAACCTTATAATGTACTATTTTATGTATTTTGTTTCAATTTTAAAGATATTTTTAGTAAATTTTTCTAATATTTACAAATTTAATATATTTATTTATATTTAAATAATTATTAAATTAATTATGACGTCATCACGGTTCAACCCCGGTTCGACCTCAGTCAGACCTCAAAAATCTTGAACCTCTCCTTTTTACGGTTCAATGAACGGTCCGGGTCTGAAAACCTTGCTCATGCTCTGATACCATATTAAATTACCAATTATCCTAACAGCTTAGTACGTGGTTAAATGATTAAATTTACAATATCCCAATAACTTAAGCTTTTGGGACAATCGGTAATTAACATGGTATCATAGAATGAGATCCTGAGTTTGATCTTTGTCTCCTCCACTTTACCTCCCATTTAAATTCCCATGTGTTGGGCCTCACCTATTAAAAGGTAATTTCGGTTCACACGTGAGGGGAAGCGCGAGAAGTATGTGGTTAAATGATTAAATTTACCATATCCTAATAATTTAAACTTTTGGGACAATAGGTAATTTAACAGCATCATATTTCAATTTTTGATCCAAAATGATGTGATTATATGCTAAATAGGATAAACATGTAAATAATGATTTGTCATTTATGATTTGATCTAAATTTCTTCAAAATTCCTTAGACTTCTTATTCTTGGTTAGCTAAGGCCTTTCTCAGGTCATTAGTCCTTTAGTTCAAAGTTCACATTTTTTTTTTTTGGGTGTGGTAAAGTTGTTGTAAATCAATAAAGTGCAATAGTCAAAATCAAGATTTGGTTTCTCACTTTTGAGGTAAACTTTTTGTTTCTTTTCCTTTCAATTAGAAGTTTAATGCACTTTTTATTGCTTCCTAGACCAAGTTTCATTTTAATTTAGGAACATTTTTAGATTATAATATTTTTATTGTAGGATTTCTACCTTGAGCCATGTACAAAAGCTCAATCTTGCATAAGAATCTAGTAGATCCTACATATGCCTACTCATCCTGAAAGGCCAGAACATTTCCACAACATTGATGACCTGACTTCAAACGGCCATAACTCGCTTTAAATTCAAATTAAGAAAAACTTGTGTTCAAATTGAAGACTAGGATATCTACTTTCCAATGAAACAAACCTAACTTAAAAATTGTTTGTGAATCAAAATTTATGGTCAAAAAAGTGAGAAAATGTCACTTTTTAGCATCATTTTCATAGCAATTAAAACACTTTTGAGTTGTGATTACCTTCGAACTATTGAGAACTCTTTAATTACCCTTGGTTGACATATGTCAAGCTCATTATTGGGGCCGAAGACCAAAGGTTATTAACGAGTAGAAAACGAGGTGTCTACATGCCTTTCAGTTACAATTCTTCTAATATGTCTTTGTATGCCTAGAATAGGGTTTCATCAAGCTTATCAATGTTTGTTTTAAATTGTGCAATTATATGTTCTTGGATGTTATAAACTCTTGAATTATGTGATATGATCATAAGCCACCAAAGTCTAAAAGATTAGTTTCACTAGGTAGGTTGGTGCCTAACACCTTCCCAATCTTGTAACCTTGCCTTCAAACTTTGATCAAGGGTTAGTGTAAGTTCTGTGATCTGTACCCCCTTTAGGTGACATATCAACATGTCGGTTCCTTCTCGTGAAGGTGGGGTGCGTGGTAGTTGATCTCCCTGAAAACGGTTTAGGCTTAAACCAAGCATGAGCCTTGGAGTACATGGTGGCTTTAAAGAGAAGCAAAGGAGTTGCCATATGGTTATAGGTCCAAGAACCTAAGAAATGACTCCATACAAGTCTTTCTACCAGACAAGGTCCAGAGTTAAGGTACAAGATGGGAATAAATTAGGCTTGCCAAACCTGCCCAGTCGTAGCTGGCCTTATATATCATTGCTTGATTTGGACAAGAGGTAGCTTTATCCTAGAATTTCAAAAGTATGCATTTGCACCTAGACCTAGGTGTAGTTTATGGGTCATGTGAGACAAGATATGGAAAGAAATGTAGACATATTTGACAGGCCAAGAATGTATTGTCCCCTTATAATGAATTAACCAATTAATTAGCCAAGTTGAATAATTAATTCAATTTACATTCAAAGCATGTGGCAGCACAAACAAATCACCAATTAAACTAAATATGCAATGGAAAATAAATGACACAGTGATTTGTTTACGAATGAGGAACATCAACACGACAAAAATCCCACCAGGTGATTTTAAGGTCACCATTCTCGAGAATCAACTATTATCAAAACAAGCGGTTACAAGTAAAGGAATCTCAGTACCTTATGCCAACCTACAGTTGAACCCTTACCCCAATACCCAATTGGACTTGTTCTGTAGTGATAATCTTGTTAGGGCATATGTGTTTCACTTGTTAAGAACATATGTCAATATTTTGTGTAATTGGCTAATCCTTTGACAAAAAACACTTTACTTGTATTTGGGTAGATCTAGGTGTTTTTAATACTTCAAGAAACCTTGTTTCAAGATCAAGTGTTAAAACCAATCAAGTTTGTCCAAGAAACAAAGCTGAAAATGCAAGTTCATTAAAGTTCGACAGTTGCATCTATTGAGCTTCAGTAAGCTGTCTCAAGCCCCGTGTGTTCGACACCTTCTCGACAGCTCTTATCTGTCGAGGTTTAAGAAAAACAGATTCTCTGTTTTGTTTTCTTGGGATCTGTGAATATGTCATTGGGCCATCTTTTCTCCTAACCCTAGACATATAAAAGGATTATTTTAAGGGCCATTAAAGGGTACACAAGTTGCACAAGCATTGAACAAAGTCTGTTCAAGCAAATTGTGACCGGAGACAAAGTTTTGCCCTAGTTCATCTCTTGTGAAGAAGTTACTGTGTATGTGCACTATAGGGTTTTGTGACCAAGCATGTTCTGGATCTTCATCGTGTCATGAACTGAAGAACTTTGCAGCCAACAAACTTCTCTAGTTGGTGATTGAAGTTGCGTACTGGGATCCGCGCAATTAGTTAGTCACGTACTTCAGAGCCGTGCATTAATAAGAGAAATTGTCACTATAGAACAAGTCCAATTATGTATTGGTGTAAGGGTTCAACTGTAGGTTGGTATAAGGTACTGGGATTCTTTTACTTGTAACCGCTTATTGTGATAATAGTGAAATTTCGGGAGTAGTGACCTTAAAATCACCCGGTAGGGTTTTTGCCGTGTAGGTTTTTCCCATTCGTAAACAAATCACCATGTCTTTTATTTTCCGCTGCATATTTAGTTAATTAGTGATTTGTTTGTGCTACCACACGTTTGTATGTAATTGAACCTAATTAATTCACTTGGCTAATTAATTGGTTAATTCATCACAAGGGGTCAATACGTTTTTGGCTTATCAAATCTCTACTTGAAATGCACCAATACATGACTAACCAATTGCGCGGATTCCAGTACGCGACTTGATCACCAACTTAAGAAGGATGTTGCCTGCAAAGTTCTTCAGTTCATCCAGACGATGAAGATCATGAAGTTGCTTAGTCACAAAACCCTACGGTGTACAAACACAGCAGCTTCTTCAAAAGAAAAATGAACTAGGGAAAATTTTGTCTTGGGTCACAATTTGCATGACCAAAAATTTTCTTCACACTTGTGCAACCTTTGACGGCCCTTAAAATAATCCTTATAAATTTTTAGGGTTGTGAGAAAAGAAAGCCCAAACATACATTCATGGATTGAATGAAAAACAGTCCTGAAAAACTAAGTTTCTTAAACCTCGACAGATACCCTATCTGTCGAGTAGTTGTCAAGCCTCGGGCTGAAACAGCTCTCTTTAAATCTCGATAGATACTACCTGTCGAGCTTTAATGAACAACACTTTTCTGACTTGATTCTTGGCCGAAAAATCCTTGAGGATGAAGTTTGGAGTGAAAGAGAGAGGTTTTGGGAGGTGAATAGGAAATAGGAGTCGAGAGAGATTGAGAGAAATGAGTTCCGAATCGCGTTGACCCAATATATAGAAGCTCAGTAATTCTCGACAGATCGAATGGTGTTAAGCTTTAAAAGGGTCGACAGATGCAGCTATCAAGCAGGTGTCCAGAGGTGTCCAGGGCAACAAGAAGCTTGATAGATCGAGGATCTATCAAGGAGCTATCGAGGGGACAGAAAGTTGCTCGATCGATCGACCAAGCTATCGAAAGGTGTCGAGATTGTGATAAAAAGAAACTGAAGAGCTCGATAGAAAAGCTAGGTGTCGAGAGGTGTCGAGGAGTTGTTGAGATTGCTTAAAAACAGTTTTTCAAAGAGGAGAAAAACACAGACATGAATGTAACCAAACATGCAACTCAACCAAGGATCCAAACAATCATTATGAACTCTCAAAATTATCTCTGAATCAAGAAAAATGTTAAGCACATAGATCCCAAAACACACACACGCACATACTAAATACGTCTAACTAATTTTATATTTCAAAAACAAGTTAAGACAGTTTAGTAAGTATACATTAACACATGTAAATCTTGTAATGTCCAAATCACATTGTACCTGCACATGTATCAAGAGTAGCAAAGAATATTGCATGTTATATGTGAAAAATATCGCAAGAGTGCATAAATGTCTACATGTTTTGACGATTTGAGATATGAGAGAATCACTTTAACTCACATACACAATCATAACTGTTTGATGAGGACTATCACCTTCGAGGTACATCCTATAACTCTCACATCTCCTAGAAGACACATTTGCAATCATATATAAAGCATTTTGATTCTTTTTGCTTTTATTTCTTCGCATATTTTTATTTTATTAAGCATATCATGCATAGGCATATAAGAGAGAAAAGAAATACCCAATTATGTTAAGCATTTGACATTGCACTTTTGCTATGCTGAAGCATGCGGATGTCATTTCATGATTGGTGGACAACAGTGGTAAGATGGTTATTTATGCCTTTCTCTTAAGATTTTCTAGTCCTTCCCGTCAAAAAGAGTGACATGAGTGTTAAGTACAAGAGATTACTTAATCTTACTCATCACAAATAAGAGCCACAAAGCTCACTTGCTTAGTTGTACATAAAGATGCTCATCTAAGTTACAAAAGATTCAAAGTTTAGAAAACTTTGTTTTAATGGCCATTCAAGGTACACAAGTATCAATGTACACAAATACACACTGTTTTTGTATTTTTCAATTTTTTTTAATTTTTATATGAAAAACAAAATAAAACAAAACTAAAAAGGAAACAACCAAAAACATGTTAATTAAAGCAAAGCAAAGCAACAAAAACTAGACTGACTTAAAACACTAAAGCAAAACACACAAGTAACGCAATAAAAAACAGAGAGGAAGAGAGAAAAGTGACTAAATCACTTCTAGCCTTTTTCTTTCCACACCTTGGAGGAACCTTTCCTTTGCATAAACCCTTGAACTGGTGGTGACGGGGAAGAATTAAACTCATTCAAGTTCGAAAGGAACATAAGGGCTTTGAGAAGATCTCCAAGAGGAGCAAAGGAGGATGGAAACTGATTCTGATTTCCTGACGAGATCATGCTGTTGCTCTGTTGAGTGGCTAACCACTTATAACAATTTGGTCGAGTATGTATAGCTGCTCTACAGTGATGACAAAAATGTTGCTTCTTCTGTTTAGGCTTTTGTTTGTTTCCCTTCTTAGCCCTAGGGTTTTTAATCTCATTCTTAGCAAGTTTAGGGGATGCTCCTAAGATATACTTACCCTTGTCTTTGTTCTCACTAGCTAAGTCATTTTTAACATCATTGTTCTTAGTTTCAACATTATTAGTAGGAGGAACAAAACCAGTAGTACTGGAAGAAGCAAAATTAGAGGAAGAGGAATCATACCTTAAACCGGTTCAAGCAGAAGCCGATTTTTGAAGGTTGAGCATCTTATCAAGCTTTGCAATTGAGGTCCTCTCTAACTGAGCTTTGACTTGAAATATCTCTACTTCAAGCTTCTTAGTCTTCTCAGCCAAGAAATTATTCTTAAACCTAAGTGCTCTAATAGTTTGATTAGTTTTATCAAACTTTGTGGAAAGTTTTTCACGTTCAACCTCCACATCACTGAGCTTCTTGGTGGCCACCCTATACAACTTCTCATACTTTTCAGAGACCTTGTATAACTTTGCACAGGCAGTGTGGATGTCACCTTATTCATCCATCTTTTTAAACTTTGACTCCACCAAGTCTTCTTCTTCATCCACATCTTCTACAACCCCCTTAGTAGTATTGGTAGTGGCGGTAAAGGCATTCAGGATTCCGTCATCCTCATTGTTGGAATCATCCTCAGGTTCGGTGTCACTAAAAGTTGCAGCAAGTGCCTTACTTTTCCCAATGGTCTTGAGATATGTGGGGCACTCATGTTTCGTGTGTCCAAATCCTTGACACCCGAAACACTTAGGTCCCTGAGGGAATAGTGTACTGACTGCCATCTCTAGAATCCTTCTTCCCTTTGTCTTGGCTCTTAGACTAAGAAGAACTCGATTGCCTACAGTCCTTGTCAAAGCCCTTTGCATTGGCATTCTTCATGAACTTTTTGAATTGCCAAGTGATGTAGGATTTCATCTTAGAATCTTCATCGTCGGAAGACTCATCCGTGTCACTGCTCTTGGCTTTTAGTGTTATGCTCTTACTCTTGCTCATTTTCCCGATCCTTGTTAATCCTAACTTATGGGTCTGCAAGTTGCCAACCAATTCTGTCAAAGGAATTTTATCAATATCCTTTGATTCCTCAATTACGGTGATCTTGGCATGGAATCTCTCGAGTAGAGATCTAAGCGCCTTTCTTACAATCTTAGGTTCAGGAATGGTTTTTCCAAGATTAAAAGCTGAGTTTACTATGTCCTTGAGCTTGGCATAGAACTCATCAAACGACTCATCCTCCTCCATCTTGATCTCCTCAAAGCTGGTAGTGAGCCTCTAAAGTTTTGAGTCTTTGACAGCTTTGGTTCCCTCATAGGTTGTTTGGAGAATGGTCCATGCTTCCTTAGTAGTTTTAGTGGAGGATATCTTCTTGAACTCCTCATTTGTGACCGCATTAAACAATGCATTCAATGCCCTACTGTTTAAGTTTGCCGCCTTGATCTTACCATCATCCCAATTGGCTGACGCTTCCGTAGGCTTGGTCTAGCCTATCTCCATAGCTTGCCACACTTTCTCTTCTACGGACTGCAAGAAAGCTCTCATGTGTACTTTCCAGTATGCATAGTTAGTGCCATCAAATAAAGGAGGTATAATAAGAGACTGTCTTCTATCCATGACAAACAGGAGTCAATGGATCACACAGCAAAGATTAAAACCTAATCAGAGTGTGCCCATTCTGAAACCATTTGACAGGCCAAGAATGTATTGACCATTTGTGATGAATTAACCAATTAATTAGCCAAGTTGATTAATTAATTCAATTTACATGCAAAGCACTTGGTAGCACAAACAAATAACCAATTAAACTAAATATGTAGCGAAAAATAAATGACACGGTAATTTGTTCACGAATGGGAAAAACCAACACAGCAAAAATCCCATCGGGTGATTTTAAGGTCACCACTCTTGAGAATTCACTATTATAAACATAAGAGGTTACAAGTAAACTAATTCCAGTACCTTATACCAATCTACAGTTGAACTCTTACCCCAATACCTAATTGGACTTGTTTTGTAATGACAATCTCTCCTTGTAATGCACGGCTCCCAGTATATGACTAACCAATTACACGAATCCTAGTACGCGACTTGATCACCAACTTGAGAAGGATGCTGGCTACAAAGTTCTTCAGTTCATCCAAACAATGAAGATCATGAAGTTGCTTGGTCACAAAACCTTACAGTGTACAAACATAGCAGCTTCTTTAAGAGAAAGATGAACTAGGATAAATTTTCTCTCCGGTCACAATTTGCATGAACAAAACTTTTCTTCACACTCACGCAACCTTTGATGGCCCTTAAAATGATCCTTATATATGTTTAGGGTTGTGAGAAAAGAAAGCCCTAACATACATTCACGGATTGAATGAAAAACAGTATTGAAAAACTGAGTTTCTTAAGCCACGACAGATACCTTATCTGTCGAGCAGCTGTTAAGCCTCGGGTTGAAACAGCTCTCCTTAAATCTCGATAGATGCTAGCTATCGAGCTTTAATGAATAGTACTTTTTTGACTTGATTCTTGGATAGACTTGCATGGCTTTAACACTTAAACTTGAAACAAGGTTTCTTGAAGCATTAAACACATCCTAGATCTTCCCAATTACAAGTTTTTCGGGGGCCTTTTTCGGTTGCCCAGCCACGTCTGATCCTTTGGAAGGGTGACCTTATTAGGCCCAGGTTCTTTTGGAGAGTTGCCTCCAGAACTCAACATTGGGTCATGTGGTCCAACGGCTGCTGGCGTACTTTTAAGCCTACAAAGCCATTCAAGACAAAGTCTAAGAATCACGATAATCGTTGAATAAATATGTAATACACGTTTGGTATGATAGCTTTGATTAATAGTTGTAATAACAGTTGAAATAAAGTAGTATTTATTTAGAGGTAAAGTAATCATGTACTTAATAACGTAAATTTAAATATATGGGAGCAAAGTCACTTATCTTTGTATGGTTTATAGCTCTAGCTGTGTAGCATTAGTGAACTGATAGGATTTTAGCAGAATGCCAGCAATAGAGGCTGGTTAAGTTTGCCCCTTTTATTATGCATTTAAATGAGTTTAAACCTTGGTTAATAGTTGTAATAGTAGTTAGAATAAAGTAATATGTATTTAAATGTGAAGTAATCATGTATTCAATGAAGTAAATTTAAAGATATAGAAGTAGAGTCACTTATCTCTGATGGTTTGTAATCCCTGCGGTACAACTTCTGTGAGTTGATAATATCCCAGTAAAGTGACCCCAACGATAGAGGGGCAGTTTGCCATGATAACTTCAAGATTAAGGGGGAAAATGAGTGACCCCAACGATAGAGGGGCAGTTTGCCATGATAACTTCAAGATTAAGGGGGAAAATGAGTGCAACTGGAGGGAGAGAGAGTATGCCCAGCTGTGTGTAGGGGCTGGTTAAGCGTGCCCCTCTTATCATGCACTTAAATGAGTTTTCCCCTTGACAATGCTCTTTTAGTTGTTATGAAGTTATGAATAGTGTTGCCTTTCATGAGAACGGCTTTTGTATGAAGTATTTGTGCCTTCTAAGAGAAGGGCTTTATGCAAGAAGCAGTTGTGCCTTCTAAGAGAAGGGCTTTTGTAAGAAGTAGTTGTGCCTTCTAAGAGAAGGGCTTTGATATGAGATCTTGGTGCTTTCTGGGAGAAGGGATTTAGCATTATAAGTTTATGCCTTCCATAAGAAGGGCTTTTAGTATGAGTGTTTGACATCTCTTGAGAAGTGTGGAGATGGTAAAAGATATAGATGTTTTGTGGGATGTAGTGTTTGTAGTATGTATGATATGTGGAAGTATGAGAGATATAAAGGTTAAGGATAGTAAAGATATGAGATTATAATTGCTGGAGAAGTTGTAGAGATTGCTTTCTAAGAGGATAGATTTTGCAAGAGAATAGTATGGAGATGTGTTTAGGTATTTGGAGATAAGCGCAGTAAGATATGTGTATTTTCTGAATATGGAGAGTGAGAGAATGAGTATAAGAGATGTAATAGTGTTGTAGTGTGTTTAGCAGTATTGCTGGGATTTACTACTGGGATTCTCCGCTGAAGGATGGATGAGGGTTTATGAAGACATTTATGAGCTAAAGCCTGAAGGGTTTAGCTCCTCATTTAGAAGCAAAAAATTCAGAAGCTCAGAGCTTCATTAAGAGCTTAGAAGGAGAGAGAATAAATAAGTTGATGAAAGAGTTGTTCTTCTCTCTTTGTGTGTCCCCCTTGAGGTGTTGGTGAAGGGTCCCTTTTAGAGATGAGTTTAAGGGGGTATTTAACAAATAATCTCAGCCAAAATCTGTCCCAAATAGCAATAAATTTTCAGAGAATCCATCTTAAGATTTGGCCAAAAAGGGTATGTTTAGCTTTAAGGTATTCTTGCTGTTTTGGGTAAGAGCTGCTGGGGAAAGAGTAGCAGAAAAGGAAAGTATTTTAGCAAGAGAAGGGTAGTTTCTTTAGTTGGTTTTGGTTTTAGCCAAATAAGGAAAAAAGGTAATGCTCAGGCAGTTTGGTCAGCTATTACAGCTGTTCTGGAAAGGCTGTCCCAACTATCAGGAAAAACTGTGACAGAAAGCTGTCCCAACAGTCAAGAAAAGCTGTGACAGCTATCATGAGATAGCTGTCATAAGAAAGTTGTTGCTTTGGGCAGAAGAAAATGAGGTCAGGTGGGTGATTTCTGACTGCTGGAGAAGACATTCAGCATTTATTTCTTGGATTTGGCTGAAAAATGGAAAGATCTCTTTGAAGGGTATCTTGCCATTTTAGGTATAGCAGCAAGCTACTGGGATTTCAGCATTAGATGGCTGATGATATCACTTCCAGCCAGGTGTCAAGTGCTGAATACACTACTGGGGTTCAGCTAGAAATGTTTCCTTTTTTGGGTGTTTGTATTTTTGGTGTAAGGTTCCATTGCAACACATTTTTAGCGAGTAATAGAAGGATTGGCTGAAGCTTTAGAGAATTAGTTAAGGTCTCATTGTGTTGTGACATAATCTTGGTGAGCAAGAAAAGTATTTAATGCTCTGCTCTGGTAGCTGACATAGAAATATATTGTTAGATTATGGCAGACAGCAGCTAGGTATCAAAGATATCATGAATATTTTATATATAGAGAGAGATAAAAGATAGCCAATCAGATTAGGCCATGTGTTTGAGTTGGATTTTAGCTGAAAGTAGTAATAAGATTTATGTAGAATAATATAATGAAGTTTCTACATTTGCATAGCAACAGCTGAGGATTGAATGAACAATTATTTTCCCAACGGTTAGATGGCTAGGTATATTGAGCATTTGTCATATGATACATATCAAGTTTTAGGAAAAGAGCAATGGGGAATCATATCATTTTAAGTGCTATGTGATAAGAGATGTTTATCATATGTTACCCGCTACAGACGGACTCGTCAGAGTTCAGGGAGTTGGAGAAGACACGTCAACCAACATGTTTCTTTTATTAACTTTGAAAAGCTAGAGCTTTACTGAACATACCTCTTGGCTGTCCAAACTACGACTCCCAAAGTTTCCCCAAAGAGACTTATGAGCTTGGATCATAAGCTGAAGATGAGATGACGTACCTTGGGTTTTGTTGTCATTTTGTGTAAATATGGGCTCTTATTGAAGAAGCCGCTTGCTATGAGTGTAAGATAGGTAATATGGGCCAGGAGCTTTAATTCATTGCTTAAGCCCGATCCATATGTTGATGTTGATGTTGATGATATCATGGGGTTATGATCCCAATTGATGAAGAGTAAATGTGGATCATGAATTCGCCTCTTGAAGTAAGGATCTCATGGGCCATATGAGCCCAATCTATGTAGTTGAATGAAATATGAGCTTATTTTGAGTTTTAAATAGATTTACCCAAAAAATCAATAATATGTTGATGTGGCATGGATTGCCAATGAAGTAGTGCCACGTGGGCCGAAAAAAGAGTCCTCAACACAAGTAAAGTGCGTTTTGTCAAAGGATTAGCCAATTACATAAAATAGTGACATATGTTCCTAACAATGAATCACATATGTCCTAACAATATTAACATGATAGTATAGAAGTAGTCATGGAAAAGAAAATGATTCATGGCAATGAACTCAAAGAAATAAGGCATGGCATGGAGACAACATGATAAGACAAACAAGTGTGTGCATGTGTATACCCAATCATGCATGTATGCAGGTACGTGCATGTGGATTCCAAACAGAGTTGCAAGTCTTACTCTAAAGGATGTTTAAGTCTTTTGAGAAAATATTATTAATTGAAATGGAATCTTCATTAATTGATATGTGTTTCCCCTTTATAGACTTGAGCTGTCTTGATTTAACGTTAAAAGCTTTGTGACTTTTAAGGGTTAACAAATATTTGATTGATTAGGGTTTAATTAACTTCAATTCTGATGTTACCAATTAAGTTCAAATCAATCACCACAATTAAAATCATCCTTGAAATGCTTTCCTTATATGTGAATAGCTAATTAGGTTCAAGTGAATTGAATGCTAAGTAACTATGGACTTCAAGTTTAGAAAGTATTTAAGTCTTTTATATTTGAAATGTTTGCCCTATTTACCTGTAAGAATTTTAGTTGCCTTATTGAATTTAAATGAGAATTAAAGATTGGATGAGAGAGAAAAAAAGAGTCAATTAGGGTTTGGAGATGGAAAAGGAAAGAAAAATAAATGTTTTTGGTATTTTACAATTAATGTCAAACAAGAAAAGAAATAAAGACAAACAAAATATACACATTAAAAACGGGTAAAAATAGATAAGGAAAGATAATAAAACATAACATTAATGACAAATGAAACATGAAAGGCAAGAACTCTGATTAAGCCTAAATTGGTGTACATCGTAAGAAAGGTGCGTATGCACTCTTCTACCAGTGTACACCCTTGAGACTCAAAACAAATTTTTAGAAAACAACCAAAACAAGAATCCTAGCTGCAAGAAAAGTGTGTACACCAAGATATGGATGCGTACACATCTTATCCTGTGCGTACGCATCTTGAGGTAGATTAGGGTTCTTACGTGTTCTTGACACAAACAGCAGAAATTAACAAAATTAAAGACATAGTATGAAATATATACATGCAAAACAACATATTGAGGCTTAAAAACAACAAAAAACATAATAGAAACAAGAATCGATGAGGAGAACGTAATGATATAGTTTAACCGGTCCCTCAGGTACAATCGATAATCGCAGCTGTGTGTGTGGGAAGATGAGTTGAGTGACTTGATTAGGGTAAAATGAGATGCCCTAAATGATGGTATTTGCAAGCTCGAAGCAAACTAGAATTCGAATATGGGTGAGAAAGAGACTACCTTCAAACCAAGAAATCTGAAGATTAATCTAATCCTTAACCTTTCTGCCCTTCTAGCCTTAAAACTCTAAGTTTAAGAGTTTGGATGGAATTTTGGTAGAGTTTCGGCAAGGCTTAATTTTTTGATCCTTTGGATGTTGGAAATTGGGGTATTTATAGGGGAAATAGGTAGCTAGGGTTTGATGACACATTTGGGCAGCCGGTTGATTAGGCTGGTTGCGTTAGAATCTCATCAACATAGAAATTGAGTGATTTTAGGCTTTCTATCCAGAGAGTGTGTACGCCACAAATTGGGTGCGTACGCATTAAATACCCAGCGTACACACTCTTTGTAAGCTTGGGCCAAATTAGGTCAAAATTGTCTTTTGGGCTTTGGGATTCCAACATATTTTTATAATTGAGCTTAAACTTGGACTGTATTGGGTCATGTTTAAGCTTGTCATCCTCACTGGATTCAACACATGGTGCTAATCATTTTGGTAGCTATTTGATTTCTCATCATTGGGACCAGGGGACTTGGATATAGGTCGGAACGAAATGGGATGTCAACAGTTAGTATATTATGTTTTTTCTTGTAATTTCCAATTTCTAAATTTTAATTAAGATTCAAAGCCGTATACTTTTCTTTAGATTGTATATAGGACCAAAGCCATTTAATTTTCTAGTTATTATCAAAAGATATACAATTTTAATTCATCAATAAAAGTGATGTATCTTTTTCAATTTGGTTTTCTTATTTTTTTTTTCAATTAAATAAGTGGCAACTCCATTATTAAACACTTGAACTAGTAGGTCTACTGTCTCTTAAGAGGCACCAACACAACTCCACCCATTTGCATAGATTATACCCAAAACCCCAATGAGGGAGGTTTTTGGGGGCTGGGGTGCGGTCTCTCACTGCTAAAAGTTTATCTCAGGTTACTAGTTGAAAGTTCAAATAGCGTATAAAACACTATGAACGTTTAGACCCCAAAATTACAAATTATCAATTCAAACTTTATATCAAACGATAAACGTGCGGAAGATGAACTAAAGCTTAAAACAGAATTGATAAACAATCTAAGTCAAATAAAATAAAATCCATAATAGAAATTAAATGACAAAGACAAAGGGAAGAGAAATGCAAACACAAGGACAACACAAGACGTGTTATCGAAGAGGAAACCGAAGCCTTCGGCGAAAAACCTCTCTGCCGCCCTTCAAGTGATCAAATGATCCACTAAAGAATGTAATTGGGATACAAGGACAGCAATAGACCCTCCAAGCCTAATCTACCCAGGTACCTAAGCCCTCCAAGCTTCTTGCTCCAACGAGGTTACGCAAAACTTATTTCTTTTTTAGCTTCTCGGATCCCGCTACTAGTCCATAGCATCTACCAATATGAATTGGTTCCTTTCTAACTGCTTCCTAACGTACCAAAGAGCCTTCTCACAGGTATGGGTATGGTGAGAAAAGGATTTGGGTAATGAACCTCTCAAGGATCTACAATGGAGAGGAAGAGAGTAGAGGAATTTGAAGAGACATAAGGTAAAGATTGTGGATGAGTCAATCCTATTTTTCCCTTGGGTTTCTCTCTCAAAATTCTCTCTGAAAACTCTCTACATTTCGTGGGTATAAGGGGTATATATACTAGTGGGTGTTTGGAATGCGAAGAGACAGATTTTACAAAACAGAGTTGGATAGCGGCTTGGCTTCGCGGCTTGACTGAGTCACAAGTTCAAGTCGCGAACAAACTGAAAAGCCAGACTGGAATTTTTGTCCTGTAGTGCGACAACTAGCACGACGGTTCAGATTTTGGCGCCTTTCCAGTCGCGAGCCACCCGCGAGATCCAGTTGTGAGTTCTCCTCTGTACGCTTCTCTCGTGTGCAACATCTGACGGCTTGCCAGTCGAGAGACACTAGCGAGGTCTAGTTGCAAGTCCCTGTTCTGCAGCACAGTCTTGAGCAATTCTCCACACTCTCTCACACACTACCCTTACATGATTCCCATCTAAATACAGGGTTTCTAAATGTTGAAAATACAAGCAAATTGGCACAAAATAAAGCCAACAAAATGGTTGATAAAATTTAACCTTACAATCTCCCCCTTTGGCTATTCCATGACAAAACCCTACAACAAACTCTAGACTTAACGCGTGAGGTGGGAACAGTTGACCAAAACTCACTCACACCTAACTCTAGAATTTGTGAAGCACTTGAATCATAAGTACAAGTATCTCCTGAAAAGCAACCACTCAATAAGTTCATTGTATGCAGAAAAAAACTTGTATTGCATATGAAGCAAGCATAATGCGATCAAGCAAAATGGATTAAAGCAATAGAGCATGGCTTGACCAAAAACAACCAATCACTATAAATAGTGATCACAATGCTCATTCTCACATGGAAAGAACATCCAGACATGCAATCTAATAGGCTCAATGTAAAGTATCACTTGCATGTCCAACACTCAACTAATGCAATAACACATGGTAATTGCATTAAGGATAAAAATCCAACAGAGGGCACAAGAGTGAAGTACTTAAAGTAAAGACATAACATATAAACAATAAGTACGAAAGCCACAAGGCAAGAAAACATAGTATGCTTACAAAAGCCAGGTACAAAACATAATCATAATGCCACATAAGCAATGGTACAAATTAAAAGGCTACAAAAGCATAGGTACAAAATAAAAAGCATAGTTTAAACTATCTCCCCTTTTCATATCACTCCCCTTATCATGAATCATAGGAGCTATGATGAACTTGGAACATATATACCTGTAACCTGAAACACTTGCACAAAACTTAATAGACCCTCAATATAAAGCAAGTAATAAAAGGACAAGTATAATGAAATAAGTAAATTGCGATCAAGTAAACATGATGTGAAACATGTGAGCAACTTGACCATACACCAAAACAGTCATAAAGAAATGACTACAATGATCATATAGCAAAGCAAATGATCATCCGAACATGCATTCAAATAAGCACAACATCATAAAGATGTATGCAAGTCCAAAACACAAACACGATGTAATGAGAACAACAAAGCATAGATACAAAACATAACTCAAAGCACCATAAAGCAAATAAGAAAACAAACATATAGAAACAAAAACAAAAAAATTGTTTTCTTATAAGCATGATGTCTTCTCCCCTTTGGTATATGCATCACTCCTATGGAATATCTCTCCCCCTACACATGTGCACGAGAAATAGAATTTCTCCCCCTAAGAATGTGCACAAGAGTCATATGAAAATGACAAAAACTCTCGTATTTAGGTGGGAATCATTTATGGGTAGTGTGTGAGAGAGTGTGAAGAATTGCTCAAGACTGTGCGACGGAACAGGGACTCGTGACTGGACCTCATTGGTGTCTCACGACAGGCAAGCAGCCAGATGCTGCACACGAGAGAAGCGTGCAGAGGATAACTCGAGACTGGATCTCGCGGGTGGCTTGCGACTGGAAAGGTGCTAGAATCTGAACCGTTGTGCTAGCTGTCGCACTACATGATAAAAATTCCAGTCTGGCCTTTCAGTTTGTTCGTGGCTTGAACTCGCGACTCAGTCAAGCCGCGAGGCCAAGCCGCCAGCCAATTCTGTTTTGTGAAATCTGTCTCTTCGCATTCCAAACACCCACTAGTATATATACCCCTTATACCCACGAAATGTAGAGAGCTTCCAGAGAGAATTTTGAGAGAGAAACTGTAAGGTTGAATTTTATCAACCATTGTGTTGGCTTTATTCCATGCCAATTTGCTTGTATTTTCAGCATTTAGAAACCGTGTATTTAGGTGGGAATCATGTAAGGGTAGTGTGTGAGAGAGTGTGAAGAATTGCTCAAGACTGTGCTGCAGAACAGGGACTCCCAACTGGACCTCGCTGATGTCTCACGACTGGCAAGCCGCCATATGTTGCACATGAGAGAAGCGTGCAGAGGAGAACTCGCGACTGGATCTCGCGGGTGGCTCGCGACTGGAAGTTACCAGAATATGAACCGTCGTGCCAGCTGTCGCACTACAAGACAATATTTCCAGTCTGGCCTTTTGGTTCCTTCGCGACTTGAACTCGCGACTCAGTCAAGCCGCCAGCCTACTCTGTTGTGAAAAATCTGTCTCTTCGCATTCCAAACACCCACCAGTATATATACCCCTTATACCCACAAAATGTAGAGAGCTTCCAGAGAGAATTTTAAGAGAGAAACCCTAGAGAAAAACAAGATTGATTCATCCACAATCTTAACCTTGTGACTCTTCAAATTCCTCTACTCTCTTCCTTTCCATTGTAGATCCTTGAGAGGTACTTTAGCCAAAACCTTTTCTCACCATACCCACAACTGTGAGAAGGCTCTTTGGTGTTTTGGGAAGCAGTTAGGAAGGAGCCAATTTATATTGGTAGATGCTATGGACTAGTAGCGGGATCCGGGAAGCTAAAAAAGAAATAGGTTCAGCGTAACCTCGTTGGAGCAGGAAGCTTAGAGGGCTTAGGTACCTGGGTAGATTAGGCTTGGAGGGCAGCGGAGAGGTTTTATGCCGATGGCTTCGGTTTCCTCTTCAATAACGCGTTTTATGTTGTCCTTGTGTTTGCATCTCTCTTCCCTTTATCTTTGTCATTTAATTTCTGTTATGGATGTGATTTTATTTGACTTAGATGGTTTATCAATTCTGTTTTAGGCTATAATTCATTTTCCGCACATTTATCGTTTGTGTTAAAGCTTGAATTGATATTTTGTAAATTGGGGGTCTAAACGTTCATAGTGTTTTATACTCTATTTGAACTTTTAGTTGGTATCAGAGTGGGTGCACTTGCTGTGGTTTAATTACCTTTGTGCGATCCCTGACCCCATATTGAGATGGATCGGTCTCAATCTTTGAATGCTCCACCATATTTTGATGGTAGCAACTATACTTTTTGAAAAGTTTGAATGAGGGCATTTTTATGTTCTATTGCTGAAAGTGTGTGGGATGCTGTTGATATTGGATGGGTTAGGCCGAAGGCCGAAAAATCTACATGGGATAAAGCAGCCCTTGCTGCGTCTAATGCTAACAGTAAAGCTTTGAATGCTATTTTTTGTGGTGTGTCTCCAAATGAGTTTCACAGGATATTCCATGTCTCGATGACTAAGGAGGCATGGCAAATATTGGGGACCACATATGAAGGAACCAAGAATGTGAAAGATACCAAATTACGGATGCTGACCACTCGCTTTGAGGAACTCAAGATGAGTGAGGATGAGTCCTTTGACACTTTCTATAGCAAGCTGAATGAAGTGGTGATCGGCAAGTTCAACTTGGGTGAGAAAACGGAGGATTCAAAGATTGCGAGGAAGATCCTTTGATCATTGCCGGAGAGCTTCCGTGCAAAAGTTACTGCAATTGAGGAGAGCAAAGACCTGGACGATATTAAGGTCCAAGAATTAGTTGGCTCACTTCAAACTTATGAGCTATCATTGCCATCGCAAAGGAGGAGCAAATCTCTTGCTCTCAAGACAATTGATGAAAGGGTGGAAGCCCATGACTCATCTGATGAAAATGTTGATGATAAAGATGTCACATATCTTGTGAAGAACTTCCAAAAGTTCTTGAAGTTCAAGAAGAAAGGAAAGTTTGCTGAAAAAGGAAAATTTTCAAGTTTTGGAAAAGAGAAAAAGGATTTTAAAAAGAAAGATGGTAAGGAGACCCAATCCTCTCAAGGAATCACATGTTTCGAGTGTAATGGCTATGGACATATTAAGAAAGAATGTCCCAATTACTTGAAATCGAAGGGCAAGGCTTATGCCCCAACTCTTAGTGATTCGGACTCATCTAACTCCGATTCAGAGGAAAGCTGTGACGAAGAAGGGAACTACTCCGCATTTATGACTATTGCTCATGTTGAGTCTTCGGAGGACTTGAATTTGTTTGTACAAGAACTTGGAGAGTATAGCGATGAGGAATCAATGGGAATAGTTGAAGAATCAGAAGATGAAGAGGATGAGTGTACCAAAAGTCTTCAAGAGAACTACAACTTACTTCTTGAAAAGTCTGGAGACTATACACGTGTGGCCAAGGCAGCTGTGAAAAAGATGAAGAAAGCTGAAAAGGACTATAGAAGTCATCTCGTTCGTCACAAGGAGGCCAATTGTGAGATAGAGAAGTTAAATGGAGAGTTGTCGGAAGCCTATGCTAAGGTGAGGTTTCTAGAGCTTGAGGTGGTTTAAGCAAATGCTAAGATAGAAAGAGTCTCCACAAAGAAACTGGATGATGTAATCTCCTCGCAAAAACACTTCTCGGACAAATCTGGTTTGGGATATACTGGAGAAAGCAGTTTAGCTGTCAAACTCACCAAGGACATGAAGTTTGTGAAGGCAAAGGAGCCTGTGATAGAAATTCCAGCTGTTAAAAAGGTGAATCTAGAGAAGAAGAAGACTGTGGCTGATCAACGGGTGTTCAACAAGCCCCGTAACCGCTCAGAGGTCATACCTGAAGTTAGAAGGAAATCACTCCAAAGACCACAAAGAGGTCCAATAACGAACTAATTCTGTCATCACTGTGGACTTCAAGGCCACACCAGAACAAACTGTCATAAGCTGAGAGCATTGAAGAATGCAAGTGATCAAAGGTTGAGAGGACCAAGAAATGACAAGAAAATTTGGACTTTTGAGCAATCAAAAGGTCGAAATGGTGACTCCGGAGTGATGGACGTGATGAAGATGATTGGCGCTTTCACCACTTGTTTGGAAAGCTTCACACGGAGGTTTGAAAATTCTAACTCTTGTACCCAATCCCATAAGGATATCACCCCAAAGGCACGTGACGTGTGGGTGAAAAAGGGTACTCATGCATAAGCATTATAACATGTCCATGCATTAATTCTTCTTATCTTTAGTGACTATGCTTGGGTGTTTGTTTGTGTGCATACTTGTTTGTGTTTTTGCTTTAAATTTTTTTACATGCTTTGTCCTTTGGATAAATTTCTTTGGTCAAAAATTCAAAAACATATAAAAAGTATAAAATCTAAAAGGTTTGATCAACGTTGTTGAGTTTATGTCCTAAACCTATTTTGCCTTGTACCTTTGTACTAATGGTTTTGTGCATTCATGAGCACAGCTTGTTTTTCATTGCACTCATATCATTGTGGGAAAAATCTTGAAATCTATATGATTGTTGTAAATCGATCTTCAAACTTGTCATGAATGATTAGTCAATGATTTTGATGATCTTGAGGCATGCGTAAACTTGTGTCTATATATCTTTCCTACTCTTTATTTTTGTTTTTGCTTAAAGAGCTCAACCAATGTAAATCTCAAAATGAAAAGAGATAATGAGCTGCAAAAGCCTGTCACACAAACTAGTATTTGAATAGGAAAAAGGAAAAGCAACTCAAATTATAATGAATGGTGCCCTAAAAGCCAAAGGCTTGTTCATCAAAGTGAAATATCAAAAATTTCTGGCATCAATCTCCAAAATGAGATATTCTGTTTCAAAAAGATCAAACAAAATGTTGCGAATTGTAATGAAGCTAAATGAAAAGCTTCAAAAGTTATGTAATCATTTTCTTGTGGGAGGTCATATATGCATATTTCTACAATTGAGATGGATCTCATTATCTAGTGCTAATTGTGTATGCCTTGGTTGAATTGATCATTGAAGCTTCATATTAGACTAAGGACTATCTCATTGTTGATATCCACACACATCACACTTGCTTATGTTCATTGAATGCCTTATTTATTTGTGTGATTGTACTTGATAAAATGTGTTTCACATGCTTAAGTTTTGTTGGTCAAGCACAAAAAGATTTTTGAGCATTTGTGTGTTTTTGAAAAAGTTTTCTTTGTTTTAGAAAAATGTCAAAAATTTCAAAAAATTGTTGTATCCTGTTTTGGCGACTCATTCGCGTGTCTGTCCAGTCGCATGCCCCAGTCAAGAGCTCAATACAGATTGTTTTCGCGTCTCTCTGGTGGGTCAATACCCAAGTCGCGAAAAAGACTTAGAAATTTTTTTCAAAAATCTAGTTTTTTACGCTTCTCGCGGCTTGAAGTGGCGACTATGTCGCGAGTGGAGGTACAGTCGCGAGATTTACACAAAATGTTTCGCGGCTCAACTCGCGGTTATCTCGCGGTTTGAACCTCCAGTCGCGAAAAACACTTGGACAAAATATTTCAAAATTTCTTTTGATGTGTTTTGGCGGCTGGACCTGGCGACTTATACGCGACTTGGTTCGGTTGCGAAAAACATGTGTGTTGCGCCTTTAAAGTCAGTTTTTGAAAAACTTTTCAGTTTTCCCTCGAATATTTGTGATTATTCATTGTCCCAACCGTGTTCTCTCTCAAACTCGCTGTGTTCTTCCCAAAGATCTCTTTGTTCTTCATCATTTCTTCACCAATCTTCAAGAAAAAGGTATTGGTTTTCATATTTTCATTATCTATTTCATGATTTTAAGCCTTTTCCTTTGTATTTTGGGTTGTTTTGATTAGTAGAAATATTTTGTGTCTCTGCTATGGGTATGAATCATTTTGTTGGGTTTGCTTGTATGGGTTTTGTTGATTCCACTTATCTATTGCAAGTTATGCCCCTTATCATGCTTGTCTACCCTCATTGTGTTCTTGTGCCGTTTTGACCCTTGTTGTGCATTCTTCACTCATTGTGCTATGTCCAGTCATCATGTGTCTGAGTTTTTGTGACTCTGTGTTTGTTATGGTGCTTATGGAAATTCACATTTGAGTCTTGACTTGTATCTTTGATCTATGCCATACCTTTTAACATATTGCACTTGTGTTTCTTCTATTTACTTGGTTCGAGCTTGGTTCATACTATGAGTTAACTGTTATATCATTTTTCTAAATACCTAGTATCTAATCAAGTTGATGTTTATGTCTGGTGTTTGTTCTTGGAACTCTGCTGTGTATCTCATCTTTTGTAGATGTCACGCCATTCATCTAAAGGAAAGGAGATAGTGAGTGATATTCCTACTCCTGTTGCTAAGCGAACTCGTCAATCAACCCGGTCATCTCAAGTCCCGAAAAGTAAGAAATTCAGGACACCCGTTGATTCACAAACATACTCAGACATCTTTGTCGATGCTACCATTATCGTGGAAAGGATAGTACATTTTGATACCTTGGGAACTACATTTATCCCTGGGATTTTGAAAGAAGAGATTGGGATGCTCTATTTGGGAGCTTTGAGGATCCATATGATGAGTTAGTGAGGGAGTTCTACTCAAATGCACGATTCATCGGCATTGAAATACAATGCTGGGTAAGAGGAAAAGAATTTGTTATTACTCCAGATTATCTTGCACAAGTTCTTCGCATTACTCGACCAGAAAATGTAGACAAGACTCCATATGATGACAGAGTTCCTCAGGTGCAAAACATTCTTCAAGTTCTTGGATCTAATCATGAAGTTAGAAGCAAAGGAATGTCTATAGGCACTGCAAAATTTTCACTAGAACTAACTACTATGAAACTGATCATATTCTCAAATCTTTACCCATTGACAAATACTAGTTACATAAATTTTGGAAGAGCCCAGTTTTTGTGTGATCTTATTATTGGTGCCCCAATTGACATCCATGCCCATATTTTTCAAATAATTGGGAAAACAGCGGCTCGATCAGTAGCAAGAGCTTGTCTACCTTTCAGTAGTCTTCTTATGAAAATCATGATCCAAGAAGGTATACATCCAATATCAAATGGAAGAATTGTGCCGCGTCCTCGACTGATTTCTATGTTCACTCTTCTATGGCAACAAAGACTAAATCATTCTCTCCTGGCAGTCCATCTGGTCAAGCTATTCATATGCATATAGAGACACCTTCTACACCCACTCCAGAAATAAGGACGCCGAGGACTCAACCTAGTGATCCTGCTGACAGGCTGAGCAATCTCGTTGACGGTGTCAATCAGCGTATTTCTGGACTAGAGAAACTTCTTGTCCAATACAACAACTCTGTTCACATGCGCTTCACCGGCATCGAGGCACAATTAGATGCTATCCAACAGAAGATTGAAGACAGTCTTTAGCTATTCGTGACAAAAAGGGGGAGAACAATGAAAGGGGGAGTACATTGAAAGGGGGAGTGAACACAGTATAGTAAAAGAAAAAGGGAAGTTGTACAGGGGTGTTATTTACATATTTATCTTTCTGCTAAACTCATTTGGTATAATCTGTTGGATATGGTACTTTGTTTTGGTACTCTGGTTTTTATATATTTTAGATGTTACTCAGTTTTAATTTGTTCCTATGCTTATGTAGCCTTTTATTTTGTACCTTTTGCTTTTGTGGCATATTGGTTATCTTTTGTACCTAGCTTTGTGTAAGCACTTTGTCGTCTTGCCTTGTGGCTTTCATACTTTAAGTTTAAATGCCATGCTTTTATCCTTAAGTTTATCACTCTTGTGCCCTGTGTTGAATTTTTATCCTTAATGCAATTATGTAATGTTGTTGCATTGGTTGAGTGTTGGACATGCAAATGATACTTGTTATTGAGCTTATTAGATTGCATATCCGGATGTTCATTCCTTGTGAGAATGAGCATTGTGATCACTATTTATAGTGATTGTTTATTTTTGGTCAAGCCATGCTCTATTGCTTTAATCCATTTTGCTTAATCGCATTGTGCTTGCTTCATATGTAATACAAGTTTTTTCTGCATACAATGAACTTATTGTGTGTTTGCTTTTCAAGAGATACTTGTACTTATGATTCAAGAGCTTCACAGATCCTAGAGTTAGGTGTGAGTGAGTTTTGTTCAACTGTTCCCAACTCACACGTTAAGTCTAGAGTTTGTTGTAGGGTTTTGTCATGGAATAGCCAAAGGGGGAGATTGTAAGGTTGAATTTTATCAACCATTGTGTTGGCTTTATTCCGTGCCAATTTGCTTGTATTTTCAGCATTTAGAAACCCTGTATTTATGTGGGAATCACGTAAGAATAGTGTGTGAGAGAGTGTGAAGAATTATTCAAGACTGTGCTGCAGAATAGGGACTCGTGACTGGACCTCGCTAGTGTCTCGTGACTGGCAAGCCGCCAGATGTTGCACATGAGAGAAGCGTGCAAAGGAGAACTCGCGACTGGATCTCGCGGGTGGCTCGCGACTGGAAGCTGCCAAAATATGAACCGTCGTGCCAGCTGTCACACTACAGGAAAAAATTTCTAGTCTAGCCTTTCAGTTCCTTCGCGACTTGAACTTACGACTCAGTCAAGCCGCGAGGACAAGCCGCCAGCGTACTCTGTTGTGAAAAATCTGTCTCTTCGCATTCTAAACACCCACCAGTATATATACCCCTTATACCCACAAAATGTAGAGAGCTTCCAGAGAGAATTTTGAGAGAGAAACCCTAGAGAAAAACAAGATTGATTCATCCACAATCTTAACCTTGTGACTCTTCAAATTCCTCTACTCTCTTGCTCTCCATTATAGATCCTTGAGAGGTACTTTAACCAAAACACTTTCTCACCATACCCACAGCTGTGAGAAGGCTCTTTGGTGTTTTGGGAAGCAGTTAGGAAGGAGCCAATTTATATTGGTAGATGCTATGGACTAGTAGCGGGATCCGGGAAGCTAAAGAAGAAATAGGTTCGGCGTAACCTCGTTGGAGCAAGAAGCTTGGAGGGCTTAGGTACCTGGGTAGATTAGGCTTGGAGGGTCTATTGCTGTCCTTGTATCCCAACTACATTCTTTAGTGGATCATTTGACCGCTTAGAGGGCGGCAGAGAGGTTTTTCGCCGAGGGCTTCAGTTTCCTCTTCGATAACACGTTTTGTGTTGTCCTTGTGTTTGCATTTCTCTTCCCTTTGTCTTTGTCATTTAATTTCTATTATGGATGTGATTTTATTTTACTTAGATTGTTTATCAATTATGTTTTAAGATTTAGTTCATCTTCCACACGTTTATCGTTTGATATAAAGCTTGAATTGATAATTTGTAATTTGGGGTTCTAAACGTTCAAAGTGTTTTATACGCTATTTGAACTTTCAATTGGTATCAGAGCGGGTGAACTTGTTGTAGTTTAATTACCTTTATGTGATCCTTGACCCCATATTGAGATGGATCGGTCTCAATCTTTGAATGCACCACCATATTTTGATGGTAGCAACTATGCTTTTTGGAAAGTCCGAATGAGGGCATTTTTATGTTCTATTAATGAAAGTGTGTGGGATGCTGTTGATATTGGATGGGTTAGGCCGGAGGCCAAAAAATCCACTTGGGATAAAGCAGCCCTTGCTGCGTCTAATGCTAACAATAAAGCTTTGAATTCTATTTTCTGTGATGTGTCTCCAGATGAGTTTCATAGGATATCTCATGTCTCGGTTGCTAAGGAGGCGTGGCAAATATTGGAGACCACGTATGAAGGAACCAAGAAGGTGAAAGATACCAAGTTACAGATGCTGACCACTCGCTTTGAGGAGCTTAAGATGAGTGAGGATAAGTCCTTTGACTCTTTCTATAGCAAGCTGAATTAAGTAGTCATCGGCAAGTTCAACTTGGGTGAGAAAACTAAGGACTCAAAGATTGTAAGGAAGATCCTTCAATCATTGCCGGAGAGCTTCCATGCAAAAGTTACTGCAATTGAGGAGAGCTTCCCGGGAGAATTTTAAGAGAGAAACTCTAGAGAAAAACAAGATTGACTCATCCACAAACTTTACCTTATGTCTCTTTAAATTCCTCTACTCTCTTCCTCTTCATTGTAGATCCTTGAGAGGTTCATTACCCAAATCATTTTCTCACCATACCCATACCTGTGAGAAGGCTCTTTGGTACTTTGGGAAGCAGTTAGGAAGGAACCAATTCATATTGGTAGATGCTATGGACTAGTAGCGGGATCTAGGAAGCTAAAGAAGAAATAGGTTCGGTGTAACTTCGTTGGAGCAAGAAGCTTGGAGGGCTTAAGTACCTGGGTAGATTAGGCTTGGAGGGTCTATTGATGTCCTTGTATCCCAACTACATTCTTTAGTGGATCATTTGACCGCTTGGAGGGCGGCGGAGAGGTTTTTCGCCGAGGGTTTCGGTTTCCTCTTCGATAACATGTCTTGTGTTGTCCTTGTGTTTGCATTTCTCTTCCCTTTGTCTTTGTCATTTAATTTTTATTATGGATGTGATTTTATTTGACTTAGATTGTTTATCAATTCTGTTTTAAGTTTTAGTTCATCTTCCACACGTTTTTCGTATGATATAAAGCTTGAATTGATAATTTGTATTTTGGGGGTCTAAACGTTCATAGTGTTTTACACGCTATTTGAACTTTCACTAGTCCTTTAGTTCAAAGTTCACATATTTTTTTTTTTTTTGGTGTGTGTGGTAGAATTGTAGCAAATCAATCAAATGCAAGGTCAAAATCAAGAAAGGTTGAGCTTTCGTATAAATCAAGTGCATTAGTCCTTTACAGCTTGATTGATTTGCTAGAATTCTTGGGTTTCAATAAGACAACTTGATTCTAATTACAAATGTCGTGCACTTGAATCATCTAAGACAACTGGCAAAGGTATTAGTACCTTGTATGTCTCTAAATGGTCAACGGGATTTTTCATGCTAATGGAACGTCTCCAATTGTGAAATTTTCAATATAAATGGAAAAGAATAATCCATTATATTAAGGATGAAAGACAAGTTTGTCCTTTGAAGTAGGTTATCGAAAATGGCAAGGGCTTTCCCTTTGTTGCCTTTACCACTCCATTTATTCTTTTCTTTGTTTTCTTAATTGGCCATCCCAATATTCTAATTCTCCAATTCAATCGCTTGATGACTTATTAATAGGTTTTGAAAAACTCTAGGCAAAAAAAAATTCCACACCCGACTGATATGGCAGATTGTTGGTTGCAAATACAAAGTAATGTTAGTGGTAAGTCTAGATAAAAACCAATAAAAGCTTGTAAGGTTGAATTTATTCAATCATATGTTGGCTTTATTCTGTGCCAAATTTGCTTGTATTTTAGTAATTAGATACCATGTATTTAGGTGAGAATTATGCAAGGGTAGTGTGCGAGAGAGTGTGAAGAAATCTCAAAATGTGCACATCAAGGAGTCTCGCGACTAGATTTCGTGACTGGCACGCGACTAGCAAGTCGTCAAAGTGGCACACGTGTGAAGCATGCAGGAAACTGAAGGGTCACGGCAGCTGGAGCACTACAGGACAAAAATATATAGTCTAGCCAGGCAGTTAACTCGCGACTCGTTCCAGTTGCGAGGCTAAGTCACTAAAATGCCCTATTTGGTTGAAATCTGACTTTTCACATTCCTCACATACACTACTATAAATACCCTTTATACCAACGAAATGTTGAGAGCTTCCAAAGAGAATTTTGAGAGAGAAACTATAGAGAAAAACAAGATTGACTCATCCACAATCTTTATCATTTGATTCTCCAAATTCCTCTACTCTCACCTTCTCCATAGACATATCCTTGAGAGGTACATTTTGTCAAATCCTTATCTCACCATACCCATATCAGTGAGGAGGTATATTGGTGCCTGGGAAGCAGTTCAGAGATGACCAATTCATTTGATTGATGCAATGGGTTAATTGCGGGATCTGGGAAGTTAAAGAAGACAAGGTTAAGCGTAACCCTATTAAAGTAAGAAGCTTGGAGGGCTTAGGTACATCGGGTAGATTAAACTTGGAAGGTCTTCTGCTATTCATGTATCCCAACATTATTCTTTAGTGGATCATTTGACCGCTTGGAAGGCTTTGCTGATTTCTTCGATTTCCTCTTCAATAACACATGCCGGTGTTATCTTTGTGTTTGCATCTCTCTTCCCTTACTCTTTACCTTTTAATTGCTATGTGATTGTGATTAATTACAATTTAGAGTGTTTTACCAATCTGGATATAACTTATATTCATCATTCGGCATATATTGTTTGTGTATAAGCTTGTATTGGTATTGTTAAATTTGGGGGTCTAAACATTCATTAGTGTTTTACACACTAATTGAACTTTCAAATGGTATCAGAGTGGGTGCATTTGCTATGGTTTCATTACCTAAGTGCGATCCTAGACCCTTTTTGAGATGGATCGATCTCAATCGCTTAATGCTCCTCCATACATTGATGGGAGCAACTATGCATTTTGGAAAGTCTATATAAGGGCATTTCTATGTTCCATTGATGAGAGTGTTTGGGATGCTGTAGAGATAGAATGGACTAGGCTGAAGGTCACCAAATCCGAATGGGATAAGGCAGCCTTTGAGGCAGCTAATGCTAATAGCAAGGCTTTAAATGCTATTTTTTGTGGTATTTCTCTTGATAAGTTTCACAGGATTTCTCATGTTACAATTGCCAAAGACGTGTGGCAAATCTTGGAGACGACCTATGATGCACCAAAGAGGTGATGGACACCAAGTTGCAAATACTTACCACCCGCTTTAAGGAGCTAAAGATGAGTGAAGACGAATCATTCGACTCATTTTATGGGAAGCTAAATGAAGTGGTAATTGGGAAATTCAACTTGGGATAAAAGACAAAGGACTCTAAGATTATGAAGAAGATCCTACGAACATTGCTAGAGAGCTTCCGTGCAAAGGTCACTGCCATAGAAGAGAGCAAAGACCTTGATAAGATTAAAATTCAAGAACTCATCGGTTCTCTTCAAACCTAAGAGCTATCTCTACCAAAACAAAGGAAAAGCAAATCTCTTGCTCTAAAGACAATCAATGAAAGAGTGGAAGCTCAAGACTTCTCGGATGAGGATGAGGTTGAAAAGGAAGTGGCATACCATGCTAAGAACTTTCGCAAGTTCTTGAAGTTCAAAGGAGATGGGAAATCTTTTGAGAACGACATATTTTCAAATTTTAAGAAGGACAAGAAAGACTTCAAGAAGAAGGATTCGAAAGTGAAAGTTCAAATAGCGTGTAAAATACTATGAACGTTTAGACCCTCAAAATACAAATTATCAATTCAAGCTTTATATCAAACGATAAACGTTCGGAAGATGAACTAAATCATAAAACAGAATTGATAAACAATCTAAGTCAAATAAAATCACATCCATAATAGAAATTAAATGACAAAGATAAAGGGAAGAGAAATGCAAACACAAGGACAACACAAGACGTGTTATTGAAGAGAAAACCGAAGCCCTCGGCAAAAAACCTCTCCGTCGCCCTCCAAGCGGTCAAATGATCCACTAAAGAATGTAGTTAGGATACAAGGACAGCAATAGACCCTCCAAGCCTAATCTACCCAGGTACCTAAGCCCTCTAAGCTTCTTGCTCCAATGAGGTTACTCCGAACCTATTTCTTCTTTAGCTTCCCGGATCCCGCTATTAGTCCTAGTCCATAGCATCTACTAATATGAATTGGTTCCTTCCTAACTGCTTCTCAAAGTACCAAAAAGCCTTCTCACAGGTATGAGTATGGTGAGAAAAGGAATTGGGTAATGAACCTCTCAAGGATCAACATTGGAGAGGAAGAGAGTAGAGGAATTTGAAGAGACAAAAGGTAAAGATTGTGGATGAGTCAATCTTGTTTTCCTCTAGGGTTTCTCTCTTAAAATTCTTTCTGGAAGCTCTCTACATTTCGTGGGTATAAGGGGTATATATACTATGTTGGATAATATACATGTTTGCATCGAATACAAAACACACGCAGTGGAAAATAAATGGATCTACTTCATTCGCAATTGATAACATGCACTATGTAGGTTTTAGAATATGAGAACAAGAGAGTGTACCTTGATGCGGTGAAATTCAAAACCGAAATGAAGAAGTACTCAGGAACACTTTCAATCTTCACTCCAATTCTACTTGATGCCCAAGATGTGTGGTCTCTCAATCAGTTCTATGTTTTCTAGAGAGAATATGAAAGAGTGTCTCTCTTCCTTATATCATATATTCTTACTTATTAAACATACAAACCATTTTATTCTATATAAAATTCTGTATGTTTCTCTCCACATAACTGATTATCTAATTGGGCTAGCCTTTTGAGCCTTCCCAATTGGGCTATAGTGTGTGGCTTGGAGTGGGACCAAAAGGGAACAAATAAGACACTAGCTCCAATGGGCCTTGGGCTTTTCTGTCAACTCTTGACAAGTTCAAAGTTACCATTAATTATATTTAATACCACTATATAAATATAATTGCACTCTAGGCCTCATTAATAAATTATATCCCAAGACTTTATTATACATGCAACTCCTTCATAAAATATTCGTAGTAATACAAAGTCATGAATGTAGACTGCCACTTTGTAAATTACTACATCTTAATCCTTGAGTACCCGGTTTAATCCTTTTGTGTTATTCACCATATATTTAGGAAATCCAATTTCATAAATATATACTTTAGTCTTACTAAAGTGGTTAGGCCTAACTCTCTGAATAACTGTACCCATTAAACTTATCTCAAGGGAATATTTTATATCTTCGTTAAGAGACTATGAATTCTATCTTGAGAATATATATTCCATCAACACTAAATGTGACTGCCCAACATACTGAGGTTTTGACCGTTACTTTAGATCTCACTCCTGATATATCAAAACAACCTACATTTCATGATCAGGTCCATTATTCTCTCAGGATTAAGAGTTCATGTGAATACAAGTCGTGAGATTTATTATTCAATTGACAGTCGTTTGGAGAATAATAAATCTCACAGCGGTCCAGTTCAATATGTCTTAACTCTTAAAACATATCAACATATTAACTAGAAGTCACCACTTCCATGATCAAGACAAATCATCGTAGTTAATATGTTATAGTCTTCGCAGATGAAATGCCCAATTTCATCACCGACTACGAACCAAAATTCTGAGTTTACAAAGAACTTGTGATTTATATCTTCTGTGACTTTTCACATAAATCACATACTATGCATCTTATGGACTATTTGATAATGTCCAAATATTCATGTTACCATTACTTTAGATAAGAATAAAACAACTTTATTAAACACAATATTAAGTCATACATCATTTCTCACATAATGTCATACATAATATCATACATAGCATCATACAATAGAATTTAAGGGCACATATCCTAACATACTAGTGGGTGTTTGGAATGCGAAGTGACAGATTTTACAAAACAGAGTTGGCTGGCGGCTTGGCCTCGCGGCTTGACTGAGTCACGAGTTCAAGCCGCGAACAAACTGAAAGGCTAGACTAGAATTTTTGTCCTGTAGTGCGACAGCTAGCACGACGGTTCAGATTCTGGCGCCTTTCCAGTCGCAAGCCACCCGTGAGATCCAGTCGCGAGTTCCCCTCTGCACATTTCTTTCATGTGCAACATCTGGCGGCTTGCCAGTCACGAGACACCAGCGGGGTCCAGTCGCAAGTCCCTGTTCTGCAGCACAGTTTGAGCAATTCTTCACACTCTCTCACACACTACCCTTACATGATTCTCACCTAAATACAGGGTTTCTAAATGCTGAAAATACAAGCAAATTGGCACAAAATAAAGCCAACAAAATAGTTGATAAATTTCAACCTTATAATCTCCCCTTTTGGCTATTCCGTGACAAAACCCTACAACAAACTCTAGACTTAACGCCTGAGTTGGGAACAGTTGACCAAAACTCACTCACACCTAACTCTAGAATCTGTGAAGCTCTTGAATTATAAGTGCAAGTATCTCTTGAAAAGCAACCACACAATAAGTTCATTGTATGCAGAAAAAAACTTGTATTGCATATGAAGCAAGCACAATGCGATCAAGCAAAATGGATTAAAGCAATAGAGCATGGCTTGACCAAAAACAACCAATCATTATAAATAGTGATTACAATGCTCATTCTCACATGGAATGAACATCCGGACATGCAATCTAATAGGCTCAATGTAAAGTATCATTTGCATGTCCAACACTCAATCAATGTAATAACACAAGGTAATTGCATTAAGGGTAAAAATCCAACAGAAGGCACAAGAGTGAAATACTTAAAGTAAAGGCATAGCATTTAAACGATAAGTACGAAAGCCACAAGGCAAGAAAAACATAGTATGCTTACAAAAGCTAGGTACAAATCATAATCATAACGCCACATAAGCAAAGGAACAAAATAAAAGGCTACAGAAGCATAGGAACAAAATGCTAAATTGAAAAAATCTAATATATAAACCAGAGTATCACAACTAAGAACTATATCCAACAGATAAAACCAAAGGTGTTTAGCAAAAAGATAAATAATATCTAGACATAAGAACATAAACATATAATAAATGCTCCCCCTCAACAAGTGCTCCCCCTCAAGAGCTATCCCAAGAGCTATCCTTAGCTATCCTCCACCAAAAATCTCCCCCTTTTTGACTGGAATGGCCAAAGGGTCACTGCTGTGTGTGAAAGCTGTCAAGCTTTGCCGAAAGAATGTTCATTTGGTCTTGGATTACAGCTAGCTTGTCAAAGTGTTCATTCTGGACCTCTCTGAGCCCATCAATCCATTCCAAGATGATCTGGAATCGCATTTGGTGGTACCTCTGATGAAGATGATGCCTTCACCTCCTTCTTGATCACCTCCTTCTTGATCACCTCTTTCTTCATCACCGGGAAGACACACTTGTATCCTTGAGATGGTTAGGTTGTTAATTGCTGATGGAGTAGACATGAGTTCTATATCCTGAGGATTTTCCACCCCTTTTAGCCTAAAATATCTCATGAGAAGACTAGGGAAAATCAGCTTGGATCTGGAAGTTGTTCTGGTCTCATCAACAATGGTATAGTATATATGAGCACTGATGTCTATGAAAGTCTTTTTCTTGAGCTCCATTAGAAAAATTGCTCTGGCATTGTTGATTGTTGTCAACTTCCTCACTGGATAAAGGTTGAACATCATTATCATAGTTAGACATCTCATGTCTATTGGAAATGCATTTGTTTTGAGACATTTCCCTTCTTTAACTCCCCTAATATGTGCCTGAGCAGTTTCTGTGGACAACATTTTATCCTTGTAATGTGTGAAATCATGATCATCCATTCCCTCAAAACCCAGCACCTCATCAATGTCATCCACATCTAGTATGAATTCATGTCCTTTTACCCAACAATTTATCTCATTCTCTCTCAGCACAGCATTAGCATAAAACTCTTTAATCAGAGGTTCACATACTCCAGGGAGATCACTCAGCAACTTCTCCCAACCTCTTCCCTCAAAGCAGCCAGGAATGAAGGTATCATTTAGATCTACCAAGTCCACAAATATTTCTTGAATAATAGGTGCCTTCAAGTAAAATTGGGTGTATCTCTCAAAATGCTGAGGAGACCTGAACTTAGAGTTGTCCATCTTCATTCTTCTGTCACCTTTCTTGGCAACAGTTTTCTTCTTTGTAGGAGCCATCTGAAAAATCAATGACAACAACAACCACAAGGACAAAACACAATAGATGAAACATTCAAAACATCAGTGCCTGATTAGATGGAAACAAA
The DNA here is from genome assembly GCA_033629205.1 of Lithocarpus polystachyus. Classification (NCBI taxonomy): domain Eukaryota; kingdom Viridiplantae; phylum Streptophyta; class Magnoliopsida; order Fagales; family Fagaceae; genus Lithocarpus; species Lithocarpus polystachyus. The sequence continues at coordinate 37,246,290 of CM066165.1, forward strand.
GAGGCTAAACCAGAAGATCATACCACAAAGTGATAAAAATTCTAAGGATATAACATACTATATAGTATGAAACTACTACTAGAAAGGGAGTCAAACCCTAAAATGATATAATGCAGACACAGGGCAAAAACATATGGTTCACAATGCAGGACAGAAAATGTAGATGTGTGACAAGCGACAATGTTTAGACAAACATAACAGAAAGCTAAACCAAATCATTAAAACCCCTATGACTCAATCAAAATCCAACAGGACATATCACGATGGGTAGGGTAAGCTCAACAAAGGTCAAATCAATAAAAGTACACAATGAGGGTAGACAAGCATGACAAAAGGCATAACATGCGTTAGATAAGTGAAATCAACAAAACCCATACAAGCAAAACCTACAAAATGATTCAAACCCATAGAAGAAACCCAAAATAACTCATCCGATCAAACCAACACAAAATCCAACAAAATAAGGCATAAAAGCATGAAATAGATAATGAAAATATGAAAACCCATACCTTTTTCTTGAAGATTGATGAAGAAACAATGAAGAACAAAGAGATCTTTGAGAAGAACACGATGAGTTTGAGAAAGAACACGGTTAAGACAATGAACAGTCACAAATATTCGAGGGAAAACTGAAAAGTTTTGAAAAAAATGACTTTAAAGGCACAAAACACGCGATTTTCGCGACTGAAACAAGTCGCGTAAAAGTCGTCAGGTCCAGCCGCCAGAACACTTTAAGGAAAAATTTTGAAAAATTTTTCTAAGTACTTTTTGCGACTGGAGGTTCAAACCGCGAGATAACCGCAAAACCTTCTGTGTAAATCTCGCGACTATACCTCCACTCGCGACAAAGTCGCCACATCAAGTCGCGAGAAGCATAAAAATCCAGATTTTTGAAAAATTTTCTAAGTCTTTGGCCCGCCAGAGAGACGCAAAAACAATCTGAATAGAGTTCGTGACTAGGGCATGCGATTGGACAGACCCCCGAATGAGTCGCCAAAACAGGACACAACAGTTTTTTGAAATTTTTGACATTTTTGCTAAATCAAAAAGACTTTTTCAAAAACACACAAATACTCAAAAATCTTTTTGTGTTTAATCAACATAAATTGAGCATGTGAAACACATTTTATCAAGTACAATCACACAAATGAATAAGGCATTCAATGAACATAAGCATGTGTGATGTATATGGATATCAACAATGAGATAGTCCTTAGTCTAATGTGAAGCTTCAATGATCAATTCAACCAAGGCATACACAATTAGCACTAGATAATGTGATCCATCTCGTGACTTCCCACAAAAACTTGATAACATCACATGGAAGCTTTTCATTTGGCTTCAAATACAACATTTCATTTGATCTTTTTGAAACAAAACATCTCATTTTGGAGATCGATGTCTGAAATTTTTGATACTTCAACTTAATGAATAAGCCTTTGGCTTTTGGGCATCATACATTATATTTTGAGTCGCTTTCCCTTTTTCCTAGTCAAATACTAGTATGTGCAACATGCTTTTGCAGCTCAATATCTCTTTTCATTTGGAGATTTATATTTGAAGAGCTCTTTTAAGCAAAAACAAAAATAAAGAATAGGAAGATATATAGACACAAGTCTATGCATGTCTCAAGATCAACAAAATCATTGACTAATCATTCATGACAAGTTTAAAGATCGATTTACAACAATCACATAGATTTCAAGATTTTTCCCACATTGATATGAGTGCATTAAAAACAAGCTACGCTCATGAATGCACAAAGCCATTAGTACAAAGGTACAAGGCAAAACAAGTTTTAGGACAAAAACTCAACAAAGTTGATCAAACCTTTTAGATTTTGTACTTTCTATATGTTTTTGAATTTTTGACCAAAAGAAATTAAAAAAAACAAACAAACAAACTATGTAAAAACATTTAAAGCAGGAACACAAACAAGCAAGCACAAAACAAACAACCAAGCATAGTCACTTAAGATAGGAAGAATTAATGCATGGACATGTTGTAATGCTTATGCATGAGTACCCTTTTTCACCCACACGTCACTTGCATTTGGGGTGATATCCCTATAGGATTGGGTACGAGAGTTAGGACTTTCAAACCTTCTATTAAAGCTTTCCAGGCAAGTGGTGAAAGCACCAATCATCTTCATCACATCCTTCATTCCATTATCATCATCTCGACTTCTTGATTGCTCAATAGCCCAAGTCCTCTTGTCATTTCTTGGTCCTCTTGTCCTTTGATCACTTGCATTAATCAATGCTCTCAGTTTGTGACAATTTGGTCTGGTGTGCCCTTGAAGACCACAGTGATGACAAAAATGATTTGTTCTTGGACCTCTTTGTGATCTTGGAAGAGATTTCCTTCTTGCTTCAGGTCTGACCTCTGAGTAGTTACGGGGCTTATTCAACACCCTTTGATCAGCCATATTCTTCTTTTTCTCTGGCCTCACCTTTTCAACAGCTGGAGTTTTCATCATAGGCTTTTTTACCTTCACAAACTTCACGTCCTTGGAGATTTTGACTGCAGAACTGCTTTCTTCAGTATATCCCAAACCAGATTTGTCTGAGAAGTGTTTTTACGAGGAGATCACATCATCTAGCTTCTTTGTTGAGACTCTTTCTATCTTGGCATTTGCTTGAATCACCTCAAGCTCAAGAAACCTCACCTTTGTATAGGCTTCCGACAACTCTCCATTTAACTTCTCTATCTCACACTTGGCCTCCTTATGTCGCACTAGGAGACTTCTATACTCCTCCTCAGCTTTCCTCATCTTTCTCACGGCTGCCTTGGCCACACGTGTATAGTCTCCAGATTTTTCAAGAAGTAAGTTGTAGTTTTCTTGAAGACTTTCAGCACACTCATTTTCTTCACCATCTGATTCTTCAACAATCCCCATTGACTCCTCATCACTATACTCTCCAAGTTCTTGTACAAGCAAATTCAATTCTTCTGAAGATTCAACATGAGCAATAGTCATAAACACGGAGTAATTCCCTTCATCACAGGTTTCCTCAGAATCGGAGTTGGATGAATCCGAATCACTAAGAGTTGCAACATAAACCTTACCCTTCATTTTCAAATAGTTTGGACATTCTTTCTTGATGTGTCCATGTCCATTGCACTCAAAACATATGATTCCTTGAGAGGATTGAGACTCCTTACCATCTTTCCTTTTAAAATCCTTTTTCTCCTTTTCGAAGCTTGGAAATTTTCCTTTTCCTTTTCGGAAGTTCTTCACAAGATATGCAACATCTTTATCGACAACATCTTCATTAGATGAGTCATGAGCTTCCACCCTTTCATCACTTGTCTTGAGAGCAAGAGATTTGCTCCTCCTTTGCGATGGCAAAGACAGCTCATAAGGTTGAAGCAAGCCAACTAATTCTTGAACCTTGATATCATCCAAGTCTTTGCTCTCCTCAATTGCAGTAACTTTTGCATGGAAGCTCTCCGGCAAAGATCGAAAGATCTTCCTTACAATCTTTGAGTCCTCAGTTTTCTCACCTAAGTTGAACTTGCCGAGGACTACTTCATTCAGCTTGCTATAGAAAGAGTCAAAGGACTCATCCTCACTCATCTTGAGCTCCTTAAAGCGAGTGGTCAGCATCTGTAACTTGGTATCTTTCACCTTCTTGGTTCCTTCATGCGTGGTCTCCAATATTTGCCACGCCTCTTTAGCCACCAAGACATGGGATATCCTATGAAACTCATCTGGAGACACACCACAGAAAATAGCATTCAAAGATTTACCGTTAGCATTAGACGCAGCAAGGGCTACTTTATCCCAAGTGAATTTTTTGGCCTTCGGCCTAACCCATCCAATATCAATAGCATCCCAAACACTTTCATCAATAGAACATAAAAATGCCCTCATTCGGACTTTCCAAAAAGCATAGTTGCTACCATCAAAATATGGTGGTGCATTCAAAGATTGAGACCGATCCATCTCAATAAAGGGTCAAGGATCGTACAAAGTTAATTAAACCACAACAAGTGCACCCGCTCTGATACCAATTAAAAGTTTAAATAGCGTGTAAAACACTATGAACGTTTAAACCCCCAAAATACAAATTATCAATTCAAGCTTTATATCAAACGATAAACGTGCGGAAGATGAACTAAAGCTTAAAACTGAATTGATAAACAATCTAAGTCAAATAAAATCACATCCATAATAGAAATTAAATGACAAAGATAAAGGGAAGAGAAATGCAAACACAAGGACAACATAAGACGTGTTATCGAAGAGGAAACCGAAGCCTTCGGCGAAAAACCTCTCTGCCGCCCTCCAAGCGGTCAAATGATCTGCTAAAGAATGTAGTTGGGATACAAGGACAGCAATAGACCCTCCAAGCCTAATCTACCCAGGTACTTAAGCCCTCCAAGCTTCTTGCTCTAACGAGGTTACGCCGAACCTATTTCTTCTTTAGCTTCCCGGATCCCGCTATTAGTCCTAGTCCATAGCATCTACTAATATGAATTGGTTCCTTCCTAACTGCTTCCCAAAGTACCAAAGAGCCTTCTCACAGGTATAGGTATGGTGAGAAAAGGATTTGGATAATGAACTTCTCAAGGATCTACAATGGAAAGGAAGAGAGTAGAGGAATTTGAAGAGACAAAAGTTAATCTTGTTTTTCTCTAGGGTTTCTCTCTTAAAATTATCTCTGGAAGCTCTCTACATATTGTGGGTATAAGGGGTATATATACTAGTGGGTGTTTGGAATGCGAAGAGACAGATTTTACAAAACAGAGTTGGCTGGCGGCTTGGCCTCGCGGCTTGACTAAGTCGCGAGTTCAAGCCGCGAACAAACTGAAAGGCTAGACTGAAATTTTTGTCCTGTAGTGTGACAGTTGGCACTACGATTCAGATTCTAGCGCTTTTCCAGTCGCGAGCCACCCGCGAGATCCAGTCGCGAGTTCTCCTATGCACGCTTCTCTCGTGTGCAACATCTGGCGGCTTGCCAGTCGCGAGTCCCTGTTCTGCAGCACAGTCTTGAGCAATTCTTCACACTCTCTCATACACTATCCTTACATGATTCCCATCTAAATACATGGTTTCTAAATGCTGAAAATACAAGCAAATTGGCACAGAATAAAGCTAACAAAATGGTTGATAAAATTCAACCTTACAGAAAGACTCACATCCATCTCAAATGGTCACGTGCTTTGAGTGCAAAGGGCATGGACATGTAAAGAAAGAATGCCCCACTTATTTAAAGGAAATGGGTAAAGTACTTGCCACTACTCTTAGTGACTCAGATAGTTCAAATTCAAATTCAGAAGAAAGTTGTGATAAATAGGGCTGTCCACGGGTCGGGCGGGTCGGGTTTGTGCCCAACCCGCAGCCGACCCGCCGGAGATCGGGTAGGCAGGTGCCCAACCCGCAACCGAACCGTGTTAGGGTCGGTTTTCTGTCGGGTGAGCATCGGTTTCAGGTGAAGCCGAAACCCGCCGGAAACCACCTAAAAAAGAAGAAAATCGGTGAGATCTCTCCCGATCCGTCCAAGATCCGATGTGATCTAGCCAGATCTGGTAGAGATTTTACCAAGTCCGATGCTTTTTCCCCCAAATCATGCCGAGAATCGCTAGATCTGGTGTTTTGGTTGCCGGATTCTGCCAAATCTCGCTGGAAAACTCGTCGGAGAGCTTGAAATCGCAGCGTTCGTTCTCTCTTCGGGCGGGTCGAGTGGCTCGAGTTTTTGGAGAGGAAACCCGCCAGCTGACTCGAAGGGATCGGGTTCCGTGGGTGGTGACCCACTGGCGACTGTCAGATTGATCGGTTCGAGTGGTGGCCAGTCGGTTTCGGGCGGGTCCGGCGGGTTAAGCGGGTCTCCGGGTTGTGTGGACACCCCTAATGATAAAGAAGGAAACTACTCCACATTTATAACCATTGCACCCGTGGACTCTTCAGAAGATTTGAATGCACTAGTGGAAGAGCTTGATGAGCACACTGAAGTGGAGTCGACGGGAGTTGGGGAGAAATCCGATGATGAAGATGAAGAATGTGTTTATAAAGGAACAAAAGGATTGCAAGAAACTTATAATTCTCTTCTAGAGAAGACCGAGGAATATTCAAAAGTGGCTAAGGCAGCCATAAGAAAAATGAAGAGAGCAGAGCAAGATTACAAAAGTCTTCTAGTGCGGTACAAGGAGACTAAATGTGAAGTTGAGATGCTAAATGGAGAACTAACGGAAGCCTATTCTAAGCTCAAGTTTTTTGAGCTTGAAGTGATTCAAGCTAATGCAAAAGTGGAGCAGGTTGCCTTCAAAAAGCTTGATGAAATGCTTGCACATCAAAAGCCCTTCTCAGACAAAAGCAGCTTAGGATACATCAGAGAGAGTAGTTCAAGTGCCAATGTGTCTAAGGTTTGAGAATCGTAACTCAAGTACCCAATCCTTTAAGGACATCACCCCAAACACACGTGCCGTGTGGGTGAAGAAGGGTACACATGCATAAGCATTAAAACATGTCCATGCATTAATTCTTTCTATATGGTGTGACTTTGTTCGGTTATCCTCTTTGTAATCATTCTAGCATGTTTTGACAAATTTTTGTTTGTTTTTTTGTTGGAGCTTTGAATGTTTTTCCTTTTTGATCAATCTTTATTTTCTTTGTGTCAAAAATCCAAAAACACATAAAAAGTAGAAAATCCAAAAACTTTGATCGGCATTTTTGTGTTTTGTCACATGCATGTTTTGCCTTGTACCTTCGTACAAATGGCTTTGTGCATTTACAAGCATAGTTTGTTCTCTATGTGAGAAAAATCTTAACATCTATGTGATTGTTGTAAATAAATCTACAAACTTGTCATGAATGATTAGTCAATGATTTTGTTGATCTTGATACTTGCATAGACTTGTGCCTATATATCTTCCCACTCTTTTCTTTTTTTTTTTTTTTTTTTTTTTTTTTTTTTTTGCTTAAAGAGCTCAACCAATGGAAATCTCAAAATGAAAAGAGATAATGAGCTACAAAAGCTATCACTAGTATTTGATTAGGAAAAAGGAAAAGCGACTTTTATGAAAATGTATGGTGCCTAAAAGCCAAAGGCTTATTCATCAAATTGAAATATAAAAAATTTTAGGCATTGATCTCAAAATGAGATGTATTGTTCAAGAATGATCAAATGATATGAAATGTAACAAGCCAAATGAAAAGTTTCAAAGTTATGAATTCAAGTATTGTGGGAGGTCATATATGCATATTTCTATAATGGAGATTGGTCACTCTTTCTAGTGCTAATTATGTATGTTTTGGTTGAATTGATCATTGAAGTTTCACATTAGACTAAGGACTATCTCATAATTGATATCCACACACATCACACATGTCTATGTTCAATGAATGTCTTATTCATTTGTGTGATTGTACTTGTTTAAATGTGTTGCACATGCTTAATCATATGTTCATCAAACACAAAAAGAATTTTGAGTGTTGTAATTTTTTTTGGAAAGTATTTTTGTTTTTGAAATTTTCAAAAATTTCAAAAACTATGCAACTCTGTTTTGGAGACTCACTCTTACGAGTCAATCCAGCGCGAGTCCCTAGTCGCGAGCTTACACAGAAGCTTTCACGACTCTTTGGCGAGTCAACTCCTCAGTCGCAAAAAACACTTGGAAAAATTTCAAAATTTCTGGGTTTTTAGCATTTTCACGACTCACTTTGGCGACTAGTTCACGAGTGGAAGCTCCAATCACGAGTTTACTTAGAATGATTCGCGACTCCCTTTGCGACTTACTTGCAAGTAGGTCTTCCAACTGCGAAAAAGACTTGGACAAATTCTTCAAAATTTGACACACGGGATTTTGGCGACTTGACCTAGCGACTTGCTCACAACTCATTCCAGTTACAAAAAACGCATGTATTGCACAATGAGGGTTATTTTCAAGGCAATTTTCAAAAACTTTTCATTTTTCCCTCACATCACGAGGCTATTCATCATCTTGTCCGCCTCTCCCTCTTCCTAAACCACCATTTTCTCTCACAAAAACTCCATTTTCTTCATCAATCCTTCACAAATCCTCAAGAAAAGGTATGGGTTTTCTTTTTTTCTCAAAATGTTTCATGTTTCTAGCCCTAGATTTCTTGGATTTTGCGTTTTTGTTGACATATGAAAATGTGATGTTAGAATATGGTGTCTTGATGTTTTGTTGTGGTTGAAGTATGGGTTTTGTTGGTTTTGGTAGTATAATGCCTAGTATACATGTCTTTCATGTTTGTTACTCATTTTTGTGCATTATACCATGTTTGTGTTGTGATATGCATATCATGTCCATGATAAAATGTCTCATATACATTTTCTTGTGTTTTTGTGGATTTCATGGAATTCAATGGCTGTAGGGATAAACATGTTTCTTTGACCTAATTAGTGCACTTTTGCATTCGATGCGCGCGCGCGCGCACACACACACACACTCGTTGACATGTTTGAGTGTTTAATGTCATGATTCTATCATGTTTTGATGTGTTATGTCTTCACATGTTAATTTTGTTATTACCTCTCTAAAAATTTGTTTTTAGGGTTGTATTTCAATGTCCATTGCATTGGTACTAACGTGTTACTAATCAAGTTTGTTGTCATATTTTGTACTCTGTTTTGTGGTACTTGTTGCTCTATTTTTACAGATGACTCCAAAGAAGAAGACCACTGCACAACGCGCTGATAAGAGGAAGAAAATGGACAATACTCGATTCCGCTTTACCCAACACTTTGAGAGATACAATCAATTCTTTGAGAAGGCTCCAATCATCCAAGAGCGATTTGTGGACCTTATTGATTTGAAGGACTACTTTATTCCAGGCTGTTTTCAAGATAGAGGTTGGGAAAAGATTCTTGGTGATCTCCCTAAGGTTTGTGAACCATTGATTTGGGAATTCTATACCAATGCTATTCTTCGAGAGAATGAAATAGACTGCTGGATTAGAGGCCGTGAGTTCACCATTGACGTGGAGGACATTGATGAAGTTCTTGGCTTTGAGGATCTCGAACATGATTTCACTCACTACAAGGACAAAATGCTCTCCATAAAGACGGTTCAATCCCATATTGGTGGTGTTAGAGAAGGAAGATGCCTCAACACAACTGCTTTTCCATCAGATTTAAGGTGTCTTACATACATCATGATGTTCAATCTGTACCTGGTGAAGAAGATGACCACCATCAACAATGCTAGAGCCATTTTTCTCATGGAGCTTCGTGAAAATACCTACATTGACTTTAGTGCTCATGCATTCTCCGTCATTGCCGATGAGACATGGACAACTTCAAGGGCAAAACTTATTTGCCCTAGTCTACTCATGCGGATCTTTCATGCAAAAGGTGTGAAAATTCCCCAAGACATCAACCTCATGCCTACTCCTCCAGTTATCAAAGCTCTAACAATTGCAAGGAAAAAGGTTCATCTTCTGGGTAATGAAAAGAAGGGTGATCAAGCATAATGAGAGCATATGGACACCAAGATAGAAGTAGAAGGATGACCCTTAACTTCACGAAGTCGTGGTAAAAGGAGCAGAGCCTCATTATCCTCAAAAGTGCCTTTAGATGCATTTCAGATCATTCTTGAAAGGATTGACGGCCTACAAGACACCCAAAATGAGCAATCTGACAGGCTGACTGCTATTCAAAACCAGATCAATTTGCTCTCAGCCAAGTTTGAAAGCTTCAATGCACAGTCGTAGCCCTTTAGCCATTCTGGTCAAAAAGGGGGAGAGATATTGGAGTATGAGCAGCTCTTGAAGGGGAGCCTCACCTTGAGGGGGAGAAACGTTTGTAAGCTTTTATAGTTTTTATAGTTTATGGTCGGATTTAGTTTTATTATGGGTTTTTCATAGCACTTATCTTAGTATCTTGGTTTGGTTTTTAAATACTCTATAACTTTAGTACTTAGCTTTAAAATATTTGGACATGGTGTGTTATGAATACTTAAATGTTCCGGTTATTTAAACTATGCTTTAATTATGTACCCTTGCTTTGTAGCTTAGTACTTTTAGTTAATGTTATGCATTTTCTTTAGTACATCACACTTGTGCCCTTGTTTGGATTTTATATCCTTGATGCAATCACTTTGTGTTTTTGTATCGGTTATGTGTTGGACATGCAAATGATATTTTGCATTGAACTTATTTGCTTGCATGTCCAGCTGTTCATTCCTTATGTGAATGATCATTGTGATCACTATTTATAGTGATTGTTCACATTTGGTCAAGCCATGCTTTATTAGTATAGTAGTTTTTGTTTGATCGCATTGTGCTTGTTCCTTATGTATTTCAAGATTTCTGCTTACAATGATCATCTTATGTTATTATTTTCAGGAAAACTTGTTTGTTTGGTTCAAGAGCTTCACAGTTTCTAGAGTTAGGTGTGAATGAGTTTTGGTAACTGTTCCCAACTCACATTTTAAGTCTAGAGTCTGTTTTAGGGTTTTGTCACGGAATAGCCAAAAGGTGAGATTGTAAGGTTGAATTTATTCAATCATGTGTTGGCTTTATTCCGTGCCAAATTTTCTTATATTTTAGCAATTAGATACCCTATATTTAGGTGGAAATTATGTAAGGGTAGTGTGTAAGAGAGTGTGAAGAAATCTCATGATGTGTGCACATCAAGGAGTCTCGTGACTGGCTCGCGACTGGCTCGTGACTAGCAAGTCGCTAAAGTGGCACACGTGTAAAGCATGCAGGGAACTGAAGGGTCACTACAACTGGAGCATTACAGGACAAAAATATACAGTCTGGCCAGGTAGTAAGCTTGCGACTCAAACTTGCAACTCGTTCCAGTCGCAAGGCTGAGTCGCCCAAATGCCCTATTTGGTTGAAACCTGACTTTTCACATTCCTCACATACACCACTATAAATACCTTTATACCCACGAAATGTTGAGAGTTTCCAAAGAGAATTTTGAAAGAGAAACCATAGAGAAAAACAAGATTGACTCATCCACAATCTTCATCATTTGATTCTCCAAATTCCTCTACTCTCACCCTTTTCATAGACATATCCTTAAGAGGTACATTTTGCCAAATCCTTATCTTACAGTACCCATATCAGTGAGGAGGTAATTTGGTGCTTGGGAAGCAGTTCAGAGATGACCAATTCATTTGGTTGATGCAATGGGCTAATTGCGGGATCCGGGAAGCTAAAGAAGACAAGGTTAGGTGTAACCCTATTGGAGCAAGAAGCTTGGAGGGCTTAGGTGCATCAAGTAGATTAGGCTTAGAGAGTCTTCTGCTATTCATTTATCCCAACTTTATTCTTTAGTGTATCATTTGACCGCTTGGAGGGTGGCAGAGAGATTTTTCACTAAGTTCTTCGGTTTCTTCTTCGATAACATGTGCCAGTGTTATCTTTATGTTTACATCTCTCTTCCCTTACTCTTTACCTTTTAATTGCTACTGTGATTGTGATTAATTATGGTTTAGAGTGTTTTACCAATCTAGATATAGCTTATATTCATCATTCCGCACATATATTGTTTGTGTATAAGCTTGTATTGGTAATGTTAAATTTGGGGGTCTAAACATTCATTAGTGTTTTACACACTAATTGAACTTTCAAAGTTTGCCAACTCAACTATTGTGAAATTTTTTGTGTCTAGCATTGCTTATAAGTTTTTGCTTATGTGCTTTTCTCCAACGAGATTGATCACCTTGAATTTTGTCTTGATTGTGATAACTAGTCATTGAATGTCTACTATCCCTTGTTACTCTTGTTCCTTGCCTCAGGATGTGTGTGCATGCATAGGATCGAAGGGGGGGGGGGGGGAAGGGGTATTAGGAGGAAGGAGTAGCCTTTAAAATGTTGTGATTAAAATAATACAAACCGAAGTATAGAGTTTTTGCAAGCAATGATATCATGGCAAGTCCAAGGTCAATTTAGAGGAAATGATTAGTTGACAGTAATGTAAAAACCTTTACTATTAAAAGGAAAATAAAAATTGTTGTTTGTTTGTTTTTCCACCCAATGATGGAACAAAATAATATTAAAACTATAATTAAAAATAGCAAAATAAATTTAAGAGGAATTTATGGAGAAAACACTAAGGATTTAAGGATCCACCTGTTATTTATCGTGTGAACTTGGATTATTTTTAACTCAATTAGGATAGAAAGCCAACTTGCCTAATTGGAAGATAAAACAATAAAGCATACAAATAACGTTAAAAGCGGATTGAATATGTGTAATTGAGCAAATAATTCAATTAACATGTTGCAGAGGAGATTAAGTGTTCAATATATTCTTAAATCATAACAAATCAAAGATTTCAAGCATTCGATATATATATTTATATATAAAAATCATATTAAATCTTAAGAACCTGTCAAAAATACAATGATTTTGATTAGTAACTCAATCTCAAAATTCAATCATCAATACATATAACGCACATAGATTATCCCAAGAACACATAATAAAAACATTAGGTTTCACCTCTATTGAGGGGGAAAATTAATGCTTTTGAATAAAATATGAGGAAGCCAAACCAAGACTCAACATTGGGCTTTGAGATGCTACCAAAAGGCTTTTGGTTTAGTGATAAGCCTATCCAAGCAAGAAATAAAGGATGCACCTCAACAAGAACAACATTAAGGCCCAAAGAAACATTTTATGATGATTAATTAATGTAAAAGTAGCTCAGTTACAACAATGCAAGAAAATAAAATTCTCCAGCAGTAGAGTAAAATTAAACTGATAGCCCAGGAATTAATTATTGAACAAATTCAAGTAAGTGTTCACAAAATCCTTGTGTGCCTTGATCAAAAGGGTCTTGGGTACTTTCTGTTACTACTACATCAATATGAGGAAAAAACTACATTGTTACAAACATATTATATCCTTCAATGGAAAAGTAAAAAGTAAATACTAGAGGTTCCATGGTAAGGAAAATGGGCTATTTGGTATGAAATGAAGGGAGAGAGAGAGAATCCAGCTTGGTGTAGTAGATATTCGACCAATATTCTTATGAAGTGTATATGAGGAATGTATAGGGAATGATGAAGGCTATTTTTAAGTGAATGGGTGAGCAAGTTTGTAATGGTATGGAGGGGAAATAATGGGAAGGCTCAGCTGCATTAAGTCATTGGTAAGGGAGAGTTGCTTATGAAAAATTAAAGAACACTTACGGAGCTGGATTTGTTGAAAAGGGAAAGAATGTTTGTAGGTAGGTGAATGTGGATTTATATGGACTAAGAGAGGTTTTTTATGGGTTGGAGCTTAGGGGGTGATTAGCAAAAATCCAAAAATGTAGGGTTGATCAGCAAAAAGGGTGCCAGACTGTTCATCCTAGGATTTGGCTAAAAATGGTGGATTTTATTTTTGGATGTCTTGCTCTTTTGGGTACATTAGATGGAGGTGAATATTTGGCTAACCTTGCATTAAATGCTAAGATACTTGGGATTGGCTTCAAGCAATGGGATTAAGGCAGGTATTAGGGTCAGAATCTTGGTTGCTACAACTGTGATTTGAACCCCAAAGAGTAGGATTCATCACCTCAAGCCAAGTGTCAAATTTCACTCCAAATTCAGAGGGTTTCACTGGAGATCTCTTCATGCCTAAACCACATTTTCCCAAATTTTTCCCTTCTAGGATTCATGGCTTGGTGAGTAAGCCAATTCTAGAACATTTTTGGCATTTGGAGGGCTATTTGTTGAAGTTTAAGTAACTTGGTTATAACCTCCTGCTGGAAAAAAAAAACTTGGAAAAGATAATGGAGTTCCATTACCCATTAAACTTTAGTTGCCAACTTAGCCACTGGGCACAGCCCACGTTAACGAAGACGATGGTAAAAAATTTAGTGAGACAAGTGGCCAGCCCTTAGTTTAGTTTAGAGATTCGGTTACTTCCTGAGGAGCCCTCTAGCCAAACTGTAGTCAAGGGTGGACAAGAGAGAAGCTGTCCAACTGGCTTAGTCACTTATGTAGACACCTCATTTTGTACTCGTTACGACTCGAGTCCCCACTCGCCAATGATGACATCATTCAAAGGCCTAAGGTTGGTTTAGGGCTCAATCTTGTAAATCTTTAGCTTTAAGGATGTTTTGGTGAAAGAAAAACTTGCAAGAACCCTAGGTATGCGCACACATGTTGTAAGCATGCGTACGTATACTTCAAGTATGCGCATGCATGTAGGGTTTTAGAATATCTGTATGGAAAGTTTTTAATGTAAAATTCATATAGAGCTAATCCCACATTGGCTAGGAGCCGCCCTACACCCCTCTATGATCAACATAAAAGGCCCTAAGTGCTCTTTCCCAAAACAAACTGAATTCACTATAAAATAGTGAATCAATGAGGGAGTTTTTATTTTAAAATATCTTCAAGTTGAAGTTTACTTGGTTGGGGCCTATTCTAGTCTTGACCTTCAAGTTTTAATCTTACTAACCTTCTAGTTTTGTCTTGATTAGATTGACTAAAGGGAATGATCAAATTAAAGCACAAAGGAGTTCTTGTGTTAAGGTAAGGGTCTAACTTGTCTCTTTCATATTTTTTGTTTATTTCTTTGTTTGCTGCTTCAATATCTCTACTTTAGGTTAGGTTTTATAGCTTTCATATTAGAATCATGCTAGGTTGTGTTTAAATTACTGTTTTGTTACTACTCGCAGAACTGTGTTTCTGGGCAGGTATGTGTGCGTGTGCTTCATGCATATGGTTCCTAGACACATGCTCTGGTAAGAGCAATCCTTGACATAACGGCACCATACACATGGTTCCTAGACCTAATCTAGGTGTCGACTCCATTATCCACCTGTACGTGCAAGTTAGATTATTAAACTATCTAAGAGAGTGGGTGATGGATCTAACAGTACATTTAAGTGAAAAAGCCTAAGAACACTAAAAATGAAAGCTTTAACACTTTAATGTCAATAGAAAAAGAAAGCATAACATGGAAAGTAAAGAAGACATGGGAAATACGTGGAAAACCCTTTAAAATGGATGAAAAACCACGGGTGAGCAAAGGGAATGTCCCTTACTCTCTTCAATTTTCTATTATGTAAAGAAAGCGAAGGTCTTTGTACAATGCTAGTGTTCTTTCCCAAATAATGTTTTTTCCTCTCTACCTCACTTTCCTACCCAAACTTCTAACTTTTCTTTTAGTTTCTCTAGTTTCTTGCCCTAATGGTTCAGCAACATGTTCCTCTTATAGTCTGAGGAATGTTACTAGGTACTTAAGGATAGGTGTCAAACCGTGATTCCTTCATTTGAATCTTAATACAGCTATTGTACTATGTAACGGTTGGAGGAAAGAGAAAGCATGCCAATGTCAGGGTAGGGGAACTAAAGGCGGATCTGCTACTATGTGGGGAACAAACCTTGGACAAGGAAAGGGACATTAGGGATGCTAGAAGTGTCTCTAACAATGGTCCAACACAAGCTCAGCCAATAAAGGGTGTTCAATAGCATCTGACCATAGAAGGTTGCTATCTCTCTTTTATGTAAGCGCTGAGTGTCCATGTCAGGTGCAAATCTCACTTTTCCCCAAGATGGTCATGCCGTTGGCATGGGCTAAAGATCCCTTCCTTCAGCCAGTGTTCCTTTCCTTTGCTCATAGTTGCTCCAGGTGTACAGTCTGGATCCAACCATGCCAGCACTCTCACATGCCTTGGTTGGTTTAATGTACACCACCACTTTGCTTCATCCACTCAACCAAGACGTACTTCCCACGGGATGAAATTGTCGTGGGCGCTTATGCCCACAACTTGCCTTAGGCCCTATTTGTGCACCTCTTCACTTGGGTTTGTTCCCTTTCTATTACTTCTTGGGTTCTACAAAATGGACAATATTGACACATGTTGCCATGGGTTTTTAATCATCAAGGGCTTTCATTGTTATCAAATATTCAATATATTTTGGGTTTTAATGGATATTTTTAATGGTTTCTTGGGTAATGATTTGTAAGATTTTAAAATAATAGTATTTGACATAAGCTTAATTATTTCAACTAGCGTTTAACCTGCACAATGCCGAGAATATTTTACGTATTAGAGGACAATAACTTAACATACCAATACAATAAATAAAATACAATAAAATTTGTTCGGTTCAAGTTGTACAGCTACTCATTTGTCCTTGTCCTGCTTGTAGGTATGCTATCTATAAAATAGGTTTGTACACTATTTTTCAAGGAGTTGTCGTTGTTTAGTTCTCATACAAAATCATATTTTGTGCCTTGCAATGATTGACACTTTAATTAAATGGTGCCTCAAGAAATGGTTAACAATAAATCAAGTTCAAATTTAGATTGCATTCTTTGTACTATATATTAACTTTGAAGCCATTAAAAAAATTATTATAATATTTTCCTAATTCTAATGACAACTTATTATATATAAATCGGATGTACATAATCAAAAATCTTATTCATGAATAATAAAAAGTAATGTGCAGAATCAAGCAATTAGTAATGAGTTAAACAAATATCAAAAAGGCTCAAACATTATCATCCATCTTTTTTGTTGCACTGCTATTACATTATCCATTTTTGTTTCTATTATAAAATGGTAAAGGACCAAAAGTAATTTTAAAGTTTTTCTTTTTGAATCAAAGAGTACGTATTTGAAAATCTTCTTATACTGTTTTTGTGCTTTTTTTTTTTTTTTTTTAACATCAACAAATAAGATAGTTTCATATTAAAATAAAAGTAACAAAGGGGAAATTAGGCTATCCTGACCTTTCAATTTAACTCAATAGCTCTAATCAAGTATAATTATCTGAAATCTATAAAATATAGTAGGTTTAAATAAATGAACCATAAAAAATAAAAACATTTAAGGTTGAGTAACACCAAAATCAAGATGTCACCTATAATTTCAAGAATTAAGATACATACTTCAACATTATCTACTATCAATTATTACACCAAAACCCGCAAACACCAGTAGGGAAAAATGATGGAGATCATAAACCATAAATAAAAACTCAGTTTGAAATTGCAATGAATAATTTTAGAATCATCATAATTTGATATTCAAATCCCTCAAAATCACAACAATGTAATCTTTGAGGTAGACTGAATTAAAAACCACAAAAATACAAATTAGGCAAATTGATTAGAAAGCATAGCAAAAAAAAAAAAAAAAAAGGCAAAAGAGAATTCTAACATCATATTTTGCTACTGGAAAATGATGGGAAAAACCTAAAGGAATCATAATAGTTTTACAGTTCAGCTTAGTTCGGTCCAAAACAAAAACTAATTGAATCCAAATACTTTTAAAAAGATGACAAAAATATGCAGAACAAAGCCAATACAAACCCAAATACAGCAATCAACAAAATTTAATTTAAAATATGAGATAAATACAGGGAAAGTCAAGCCACTCTAACCTGTCAGTTTGATCTAGCAACTCTTCTTACATAACACCCAAGTGTCTTATATGGCAAAGAACGCTATAAAGCTATAACTAAAAATTATTGAATCAATTTAAAACAAAATAGCTGACTAAAATTTGCCAAGCAAAACCAAGTCAAACCCAAATATATTAATGGACAAATTCTAATCCAAAATATGAAATAAACATAGAGGAAATCAGGGCATCCTAACCAGTCAGTTCAATCAATCAACTCTTCTTGCAAAATATCCAAGTGTCGTATTTGACAGAAAATGTTGTAAATCTGTGTTTCAACAAAATGGTGGAGTAATAAGGATTTTTAATTTACAGGGAAAAGGATGAAAGAGAGACTATAGAAGAAGCTGAAGCAAACATAGTTATCTTGCAAAAAAATGGAAGATTTTTCCCATATTACATTTTTTTTAAAACAAAGATAATTTTCAAGTTCCACATAATAATCTAAAAATTAATGTGTAAACAATACAACCATGTTTAGTTAACAAAGATAACACAATTTTAACATTCAGTTGGCTACTTTTTTTTTATTATTAATCATAAATCAAAACCAAACATTTTAATTTATTTTAAAAAATCATAACTTAGATAAAATCATAACATTCAAATATAAAACCTTCCAAGGAGAAATTGACTTTTAAACACAAAATTTCAAGGGAAAAATCCACTAATGGTACCAAAACAAAAGCCATAAATGATAAATTGAAACAAAAGAATCCAAAGAAATAGAATAAAGTCATATTATCAAAACAATCAAAGAAGAACAATAGCCTATTAAGTATGGAAAAGGCAGATGCTAATTCGAATAGGTTTAGCCTCCGTTTACAAAATTACAAAATATAGATATTGAAAAATTCAGATGCTATGGAAAAGCAATTATGGAATATTATAGACAAAAAAACTTAAAAGAAATGCTATGTTGAGGAAAATTTAAAAAAAAATTGAAGAAAAAGCTGACTAAAATATTCAAAATAGAGCCAATTCAAACCCAAATACATCAGTGGACAAAATTTTATACAAAGTAGGAGATAAACAGAATGAAAATCAGACCATCCTAAACTGTTAGTTTGATCTAGCAAATCTTATTGCAAAATACCCAATGTCATACTTGACATAGAACTTAGTAAATTTGTATTTCAATAAAATGATAGGGTAGGAAAGTTTTTTAAATTATAGAAGAAAAAGATGAAAGAGAGACTACCAAAGAAGTTAAAGCGAACGTTATAATATGGTTTGAATTGTAAAATTGTGAAAGATTGTTCCCATATCAAAGATTCAAAGGTAATTCAAGTCTCACAAAAATAATGTAAGCATTAATATACTCCTGTCTTGTCCTCTATATTTTTGTGAATTTTAAACCAGAGCAAAGTGGTACATGCATACATTAAGGAATTTATGAGGATGTCCATATGTTTAGATATGTTTGAACAAACAATTAAAAGAAATAATAGAAGTCCTATAAACAAATAGAAAGAAGTACAAAGTGTGTCATATAAGAAAGGTGAAGAAAAATTAAAAGTTTAAAACTTGTGTTAGTGACAGATTGTTGAAGACAGTAAACGTTATCCCACAAAGAATGTTAGCCAACAACATCGGGTCTACCAATCATGTTGAAATTGCATCCTTTGTTGATAACGCTTCTGATTTTCTCATGTCTCATCACCTCCCTACTCTTTGCTCTCTGCATAGAATGACATATTAATAACACAAACAGCAAGTTTGTTGTCTAATAACACATAAATAGTAGACACCATAGGTTGAAATTCAATCATAACTCTAAAACAAAGAAAGAACTAATGAGGTATCAAAAAAGAAAATAAAATCTTAAGGAATGTCACACCTTTATAATTCCACAAAGTCCGAAGGCTCCAACAACAGACAAATAGAGAAACTAAGATTTCGAATCAGGATATAACAAAAAAACCAAACACACGAATTTAAAAATGCTCATTACAAAAAAAAAATCAATAAAAGAAATCAAAAATTAGAATTCATATTTCCAAAGGGCAAGAATTCAAAAATACTCCAAGCAAAAAATTACCAAAATCAATCTAAAATAATTACATTTGTCAGTTCGTTTAGACCCCTTAAACCCAACAGATTAACCTAGTGAATTAGCCAAGTTATTAACTTAGGTAATTTAATTAAAACTAGGTTAACACAATTAAGCAAAAATAACGAAGCAGCGGAAAAATAAACAACACAAAGATCTGATGACCCAGGAAACCACACCGGTAAAAACCTGGGGAGGATTTGACCTAGCTATCCTCAAGGTAAACTGAATCCACTATGAAAGAATCGAAGTTTACACAATAGACTTAGACCACTAACGTCATATTGCTACCCGAGTGTAGGAAACTTACTACCATGACCCCATGATAGCTCCGAGATCCACGGACTCCTTCTTTCCGGAATTCTTCAGCAAATCCACAAACGCACCTGCTTGTATATCTTTGTGTTCTCTTGATTCTGCAACTGTAACGATCTACACAACTCTTGACATAAATCTCAAGTTTGTAAACCCTAAGTGTATGTGAAGGTAAACACCTCTAGATCTCAAAGAAAGATTCACAAACACAGCAAAACAGAACTCTAAAAACGTGGCTAGGGTTTTCCCTTTTATACTTAGGGCAAACATAAAACCCTATACATTAAAACGGGCTTGGGCTGAGTTGGAATTTTCTGCAGAAAAACGTTCTGCACGATTTTCGATCGATCGAGTCTAATTTTCGATCGATCGAGTCATACAGAAAGTGAACAGTACTTCTACATAAAAACTCGATTCCAACTTTACAATTAAACCCATACTTTGAGCAAGTCTAACACATGACTCAACATTGTTTTGATCATGGTTTGCCAACATACAAATTGAAGTTCTAAATACATTAGTTCCTAATCTTTAGAACCTAACAAACTCCCCCTTTGGCAATCCGTGACAAAACACAGACTTAACAAAAAGCTCAAAGTTACAAATTGAAATAGCCCATTACAATAAAATAGCCACTCAACAATTCAACCTAAACTACTATCTAACAGTTGCAAAGTAGACAGCAGCTCGACTGAAAGCAACCTGTATATTCCTGTAACACTTAACAAACACATAAACGCATGTGTGGAAAAAACAGGAAATACATAAATAAAAAAATTTCTTAATTTCATATGACACAAAATAAAGACATATATCATGAATAACATCATCAATATAAATCAATAAGCAGAGTAGTAGCATAGTGAAATAAGAAACAAATACAGCAAATGTATCTCAACAAAATAAATCTCCTAAACAAGAGCAAAAAAATGAGAATACACAGTGAAGCATCTAGATACAATCTAATAACTCCACAAGCTCCGCAGTATCACTACCAAGTAAACAAAAAGAATACACAGTGAAGCATCTAGATACAATCTAATAACTCCACAAGCTCCGCAGTATCACTACCAAGTAAACAAAAACTCCCCCTAAAATGTAAATCTCCACAAAAATCTCCTAGATACAATGAACTATGTACTCCCCCTTTTTGTGACGAATTGCCAAAGGGCACTCACTCATCATCAAAAGGTGGAGGAGGAGATCGACGAGAGCTCGCCAAATCCGCTCGCAACGCACGTAGCTCATCAAGGATGTCCACCAAAAGCTGACCATGAGCCGCCTGAACGGTCACGACAGTGTCAAGCGTCCGACGAAGGTCAGAAACCTCATCAAACGGTGGAGGAACATCAGCAGCATCAGTAGCAACAGCAGGATCAGAAGAAGTCCCAGCTGCATGAGTATCTGTAGAAGAAGAAGGGGGTGGAGTGACATCGGATGGCTCTACCCTAGCACGCTTAGAGCTAGCTCGAAGTTGAGCAGCCCTTTGCCTCAAAAAGGTAGCACCAATAGGAGCGACAACATGAACAGGCTCAGAAGCAGGATACTCACCAAAACCAAGAAAAAGGAGAATCCGATGAATAAAAACAGGAAAAAATAAAGCATGAGCCGTAGAACTAGACCGATGAACCTCGTTCAAAGAACGAAGGAACAGATGCGGAAAACTGATAGGAGCATCAGTGACCAAAGCATACAAAAAGACACACCTCTCAAGAGGAATGGTGTGGACATGCGAAATAGGCCACAATGAATGACATGCTATCCTAAAGAAAAGATAGTGCAGCTCAGACAACTCAGCAGAAGTGATCCGAGGATCAGAACCCCACTGGATAGAAGACCCAGTGATGTATGACAGGACGTCATCAAGGGGAGGCGACTCCTCGTAAGGAAAAACGGGATGGTCCACAATGGGCACCCCAAGAGCATCAGACACTACCGAAGGGGTAATGCGATACTCCACACCACGTAACCACACCTTAACCAAAGTGTCGTTATCATAGACATGAATAGAGAGATTCGAATAGAATTCTCTAATCAAGGTGGCAGGAGGAGGAGAATGCTCATACTCGAGCAAAGGTAACCAACCCCGACGCACAAAATTACGACGCACCTCAGGATCCAGCTCATCTAAGATAACCCTACGCTCAGCCCAAATCTGACGCCTAAGGTTCAAAGTCTCATAAGTGACTTGGTTTGACTCACTAGGGAACCTCTCAGTGTCAAAAGAAGGAGAAGGATCAGAAGTCCTATGGGCTCTAGTTTTCCTAGGCATAGTGCTAAGGAAAAGACAGACACAAAAAGAAAAGAGCAAAAACCAAAACCAAGGACAGACTGCAAGTTAGCACAGCAAAAAAAATAGAATATAAAAATTCTATATGATGCATGAGCATGAACATAACATGATGCATGTACTAATGCAGTGACATGTTCAATTTTGATCCAAATTAACAAAAATGGCTTGAGCATTCGATATTCATCAAAAATCCCCAATTTGAAAAACCCTAATTTTCAAAACACAGCAAATTGATAAATTGATCAACACAATATTCAATTAACTCAATATAATGATCAAATTAATCAATCCAACAAGCCAATTTCATCAATTTCAATCCAATTGAACAAAAACCCCAAATTTACTCAATTTCAAGCCCTAGAATTTCAAATTTCCTTCAAACCACCAAAATAATCCAATTAAACCACATGATGTGTTTAGACAAGGTGTCCCCACAAAAACCCATAAAGATTTTGAGAAAGAATCATTCAAAAACAACCCCAAGAATAGAAAATTCCTAAATGCCAAAAATTACCCAAATATGCATGAAAAAAATGCATGAAAATAGAAAATAAATGCAAAAGGAAGGGTATAAGGGACTTACCACACTTGGGAGAGAGAGATTTTGCAAAAGATTCGGAGGAAAACGACAAAAATCACCAAAAACTCTTTGACCGGTTGGTAGGAAACAAAAGAAAATTTGAAAAGTTTTGAAACAGTGAAAAGTCACTTGAAAAACTTCTTTTAAAAAACAGCCGGACCGATTTTCGATCAATCGAATATTACATTCGATCGGTCGAAAACTTATTCGATTGATCCAAAAACAGCTTGGATCGATCGAACCAACCAGAGAGATTTGTGAGTAATTTAAAACATTTTCGATCGGTCGAAAGTCAGTTTCGATCGATCGAAATTCTGGAAAAAACATATTTTGGAAAAACCAAACGTTTTAGACCAAAAACTCCTCAAAGCAACAGATTTGAAAAATCAAATGCATGAGTATGAGATGAGATGTTTTCCAAAAACACATGTATCCATTCCAGATTTTCCAAAGCATAATTTTCCCTCAATATACCCAAAAACAAACAACAAACAAGCAAACATGTTTTGCATCAAATTCCCAAAATTCTCAAACATGGTTGGTCAGGCCAAAAACACACACATTATCATGTACGCAATTCTAGCAAAGAATAACTTGTGTAGTGTGTGCAACTAGCATAAGTTTGAGAAACATGTGAGGTGATATACACATAGAGATCAATCACAATTTCTACAAAATCCATCACATGAATTTGAAAGAGACTATCCCTTAAAGAGTTACATCATATAACTCTCACATCTCCTAGAATAAGAGCTTGCAATCATGTAAGTTTCTTGATTTGCCTCATTATTCAAATTTATTGATTAGAAACTTAATAATAGCCGGGATAATGTACACGCCAATTTTATTTAGAATTTGTGATATTATTATAGTCCAATAATGTACACACCAATTTTAATGAGAGGCTACACCTTATTTTCTTTTTGTGCATGTGCTACACTTTCTCGAGCACAAAATCTTATGATATGCACTAAGGTGTTCATGATTGGCTAATAAACAGTGGTGAGATGGTTATTTATGCCTTTCTCAATAAGTTCAAGTCCAACAATCAAAGACATAAGACTTCAAGATCAAGATCATGTGATCAACAAATATAGCATCTTCCCACACAACATGCACAACAAGACTTTAGCTAGTAAAGTGCAATAAAAATAAGTGCATCAAAGCTAAACAAGGTACATACTTATGATATGTAGTTTTGATTGACCAACCTTGTTTACAAATTCAAGGAAAAATAGCAAAACACAATTTGCAAAAAAAAATTTTTTTTTTTTTTTTTATTTTAAACAAAGAAACAAACATCCTAGAATGAAATGCATGAATGTAATGCAATGCAAATCCTAGAAACAAAGGTCACAAAAGATTGAGCAATGAAGCACAAGGACCATGTCAGATAGACTCAATTAGATTGAGCCTTTTGCATCCAAGACTTCTTAGATGCAACTCTTGCATTGGAGTTATGATTCACATCAGAATTCTGAGCAACTCCAGGATTGGAATAAAGGTTTAACGCCTTTACCAATTCACCAATAAGTACCATAGGATCATGTGCTTGAGGCACAGGTACTTTAGTTTTATTTGCTCGCTTCGCAGCTTGCAACTTAAAACAATTTGGACATATGTGTCCAGGTTTTCCACAAAAATGACAAACCCATGCAGGCTTATCATGCAATTTGCCCTTAGTAGAAGTAGACGCTCTAGAATGAGAAGCATGAAGATCAACCCTAATCTTTCTAGGTGGAGGAACATTAACAGGTTTGACAGGTTCACTCACCGAGGGTTTAACAATCTCACTCTTAGGAGGTTCAGAAGAAGGAACAAATTTAGTGGAAGAAGGTTTAAGCACAGAAATACTTTCCTCATAACCTAAAACAGTTTTATCAGAAGGAGACTTTTGAATACTCAACATGTGATCAAGTTTGGAGCTTGCAGACATATTAGTTTGTTCTTTAGCAACAGATAAATCAAGTTCCAAACATTTTACTTTATCAAGTAAGAGCATGTTCACAGTTTTCACATTATTCAAAAGCTCATTTGCATCAAACAATTTAACAAGTAAAATTTTCTTTTCAAGTTCAAGAGATGCAATTTTCTTCAAGCCTAACTCAACATTCATGGCATCCTTTGCAGCAACTTTGCAAAGTTTATTGTAGGCTTCCTGTAAATCTGCATCCTCAGAGAGTTCCCTATCAGAAGGGTTCTCTTCAACAGATATGCTTTCATTGACTACAGTGGTAGCAGTGAAAGCAATGAAGTTTCCATCCTCATCACTGGCGGATTCATTGTCGGAAACTTCGTCATCACTAAGGGTTACAGCCATAGCCTTACCCTTAGACCTCAAATAAGTAGGACATTCAGACTTTAAATGACCATACCCTTGACAACCATAACATTGTTGTCCCAAAGAATTATTAGAAGATTGACCTACTTTCTCCTTAGGTTTCTCAAAGTTATTAACCTTAGTGGGTTCATTCTTCCTAAAATTTTTAGGTTCAACAGTGTTCTTGCCTCTTGCCCTTCTGTTACTATTTCTCAAAAAGTTTCTAAAGTTCTTGGCAAGATAGTCAATCTCTGTAGCAGAGAGATCATCATCAAATCCACCATCATCAACATCATCAACAGACTTTAGAGCCATTGATTTGGATTTGTTAGTCTTGGGGAGGTCTAACTCATAGGACTGAAGAAATCCTACAAGCTCATCCACAGGGATGGAGTCCACATCCTTACTCTCAGTGATGGCAGTCACTTTGGGTCTAAAATCTTCAGTCAAAGATCTAAGAATCTTCCTAACAATTTTAGGTTGATCATAGATTTCACCCAAATTATAAGCAGAATTAACAATATCATTCAATTTAGCATAGAATTCATCAAAAGATTCATCATCATTCATTCTTATGCTTTCAAATCTAGAAGTTAATTGCTGCAACTTATTAATTTTAACTGCCTTCGTGCCTTCATGCACAGTCTGGAGGATTTTCCAAGCAGTATGAGCAACCTCAACATTAGAGATTCTCTTAAATTCCTCCATGGAAACAGCATTAAAAATAGCATTCATTGCTTTGCTATTAAAAGCGGCTGCCTCCTTCTGAGAAGTTTGCCACTCACTCACAGGAGTAGTGGGCTTCTCCCATCCGTATTCAACGGAATTCCAAACTCTCTCATCTATGGATTTCAGGAAGGCTTTCATCCTTACTTTCCAATATGCATAGTTGTTTCCATCAAAGTGAGGTGAAACAACAAGAGAGTGTCCGTGTTCCATGACAACAGGGGTCAAGGATCAGCTCAAAGATCAAAGGATCAAACAAAAAAGCTACCCGCTCTGATACCACTTGTCAGTTCGTTTAGACCCCTTAAACCCAACAGATTAACCTAGTGAATTAGCCAAGTTATTAACTTAGGTAATTTAATTAAAACTAGGTTAACACAATTAAGCAAAAATAACAAAGCAGCGGAAAAATAAACAACACAAAGATCTGATGACCCAGGAAACCACACCGGTAAAAACCTGGGGAGGATTTGACCTAGCTATCCTCAAGGTAAACTGAATCCACTATGAAAGAATCGAAGTTTACACAATAGACTTAGACCACTAACGTCATATTGCTACCCGAGTGTAGGAAACTTACTACCATGACCCCATGATAGCTCCGAGATCCACGGACTCCTTCTTTCCGGAATTCTTCAGCAAATCCACAAGCGCACCTGCTTGTATATCTTTGTGTTCTTTTGATTCTGCAACTGTAACGATCTACACAACTCTTGACATAAATCTCAAGTTTGTAAACCCTAAGTGTATGTGAAGGTAAACACCTCTAGATCTCAAAGAAAGATTCACAAACACAGCAAAATAGAACTCTAAAAACGTGGCTAGGGTTTTCCCTTTTATACTTAGGGCAAACATAAAACCCTATACATTAAAACGAGCTTGGGCTGAGTTGGAATTTTCTGCAGAAAAACGTTCTGCACGATTTTCGATCGATCGAGTCTAATTTTCGATCGATCGAGTCATACAGAAAGTGAACAGTACTTCTGCATAAAAACTCGATTCCAACTTTACAATTAAACCCATACTTTGAGCAAGTCTAACACATGACTCAACATTGTTTTGATCATGGTTTGCCAACATACAAATTGAAGTTCTAAATACATTAGTTCCTAATCTTTAGAACCTAACAACATTAAGTAGAAAACAATTCTAACCCAATTACCATAGCCAAATCCAAATCTAACTCAAATACATAAATCCAAACCTGTCCAACCAAACGACTAAACATAAAAATCAAGTTATGGTGTAATATAAAAATGAATAAAAAAAAAAACTTGTACCCGTAGCAGTTAAACAGTGGAGGGAGGCCATTTTTTTGGTGTATGGAGAGCAACAGTAGTGCATGCCGGCAAATTGCTCTCTCTCTCTCTCTCTCTCTCTCTCTCTCTCTCTCTCTCTCTCTCTCTCTCTCCATTGATCTCTGTTTTTCTCAATGAATCCTTTTTTTTTTAGTTAAACAGTGTCTAACATAAAACAACACAACGTAATAAACACTCTCTGTTAAAACACAAACATACACAGCAAAAACAAAAGAAGACAGAGGGATAATTTGAAACCAAAGCATCCAAAGAAAGAGGATCAACCCATCTTTTTTTAAAAAAAAAAAGGGTAAAAGAACAACCCTAGAAAATTATGCAAGGGGAACTGCCGGTTTGGAATTTAAAATCATAGATATATTAAAGATTTAAGATTCTAATTGGAATAGAAAAGGCAATGGGTGAGGAATTTCAGTCTGTCTTATAAACAACAAAACAGTATTTGAAGAGGAAAGGAGTATGCTAACCTTCAGTACAAAAAATAGAGACTATACTAGTGGAGGGTACGATGGTCTGATGGTGGCAAAGGTCTGATTGTCTTCTCAAATTTGTCTCTCTCCCCCCCTTTACGGCAAACCGAATCTCTCTCTCTACGT
Source organism: Lithocarpus polystachyus (assembly GCA_033629205.1). Taxonomy (NCBI): domain Eukaryota; kingdom Viridiplantae; phylum Streptophyta; class Magnoliopsida; order Fagales; family Fagaceae; genus Lithocarpus; species Lithocarpus polystachyus. The sequence goes on from CM066165.1 coordinate 37,273,825, forward strand.
TCTCTTTCTCTCTGTCTCTCTGCATTGTATCTCTCTCTAAACCATATTTTGGGTTTTATGTTTTTGGGATCTCTCGCTCTTGCTCTCGGTCTCTCTGTGTGATCTTTGGCCATTTTTCTCACAATCAGTATTGACCACTAAATGGATAAAATTCATATAAAAATTATAAATGGAAACAGATACTAAATCAAAATAGTGAAACCCAAGAATTCCTAAAATATACACAATCACATTGAAGCTATCACAAAGGAAGAATTGTAAGGGAATCAAATCAAACAAAATTAAATTAGCAAGTTAAAAAGAAAAAATGAAAGAAATTCAAACAGAAACTGAATATAAATTATTGAAACCGAAAAATTCCTAAAATATACATATATTTTAGCAAGCAAATTCAAAAAAAGAGATGAAAAAAAATAGCAACCAAAAAAATAGCAACAGTATGGTTGAGAAAAAAGGTCCTTGAGATGACTCTTCGCCGATGACTTTGGATCCTTTCTCTGTTCCTTGGTTGACGACGATCTTATCGGGTCCTTGAATCTTGAAGTAAGACAAAACGACGTCCTGTAAAACAAACCACCGCGGCCTCCATCCTTTGCTGTAATTCACCCACTTGTACAATATTCCGGAGATCCCATTCCCTACTATGTCGTTTATCTTCATTTCCACCGGCTCACGCGCCTGACTAAGCCGTACCCCACACTCGCTGTTGTTGTTGTTGTGATCGGATCTGGCTATCGTGGTAGTCGGAAGATGTGCCATGTGGTGGACTTCCAAATAAGGTGGCGCCGGTGAGGGTTTTGTCCTCAAGTGGTCTGACACGGTGGGCGGCGACCCTAACGGTCGATTCCTATCTCCATATCTCAATACCTCTAGAACGAACGTTTGATCGTACGATTCTCCATTGGATTGCTAGCTTTTTTTTTTCTCCTTCCCTTTCTCTGTATCGTAGTAGCACTTTTTTTTTTTTTTAGAGAGAGAATGTTATGCAGCCTGATAAAAAGAAATCGGTAGGGTTTTTTTGATTGCATCGTTTTATTTTAGCCGGTTATTTAATTTGTACTTTTTTTTAATGGCAAGCATGGCAGAGTTTTGAAAGGCCAAACGTTGTAACGTGCGGCTGTTTTACTTAAAAGCTGTATACGTGGCAGTATTATAAGGGGTTTTTTTTCCTATTTGTCAATACCTCCTTAAATGTAGGAACCATCTGTCTCTCAGCTTCTGCTATTATATATAGTATATGATATGCTTTGTAAACAATATTTACTATTTTTATATAATGACTTCCATATTTTTTGAGAATAATATTGGTAATGTTTATGGGTTCTAAAAAAGACCCAATAATGATGACATGAATTAAATGATGAGCTTGTAAGATGAATAATCTACCATAGCATTGTGAACGTAAAATAAATAGTGACCATGAGTTTTTCGTATGAATCTCATGTGTTTAAGAAAAATAATCATAACTTCCCATGAGTTTTGAAAGTAGATAAGTAGCCATAGGTTCTTAAGATAAATCCCATGGGTATGTAACAAGATTTAAAATGATAGTGGTTGTGGGTTTAGGAATTTAGATAATTTCATCATTGAATTTAACATGTGTTATTTTCCAAGTATTAAAAACCTTGGGTATTTTACTAAATATTGCCAAGTAGCTAGCTTGGGCTTTTAATAGTAAATGTGAATTGGGCTTTCAATATTGCCAATGAGAATTGGGTTTTTTTTTACAGATAATTTGTCATGAACTTGAATCATGGTATTTGATCATGGGATTTGAACCCTTTTAATAAAATAATTTTTCTATGGGTTAGAACTATAGGCCTTGCAAAATATTGGGTTTTTATAATATTTTATATTTGCAGCCCAATCAAGGAGAATAGTTGTGGGCTAGCTTGATAATAGGGAAAAAATATTTAGAGAGACCCAATAATTCATTGGTGATGTTTAAGCATAAATAGGTGGTGAAAAATGTTCTATGGTTTTTCCTCCTCTATAACTTCAACCTCCTCCAAAAAAAAAAAAAAAAAGAGAAAATCCTTCAAATTTAGGATGTAAATCCTTTTATTTTCGGAGTTTTTTTTTTTTTTTTTTTTCTTTGTCAGCTTCCAGCCCAGGTTTAACCTCCAAAAATATTTTTCCCTGAATTTGTGGTAAACTAAAAAGTTGTAGATATTTGAGTCTTCTTTCCGTGGCCACAAGAATCAATTCAATCGGACATCTATGCAAAAAGTTATGGTAAAAATACTAAAATAACACATGATGTTTCCATATCAGGAGTTTTCTAATATTGACTTGGACGAATTTATTTCCTTCTTTTTTTTATTCTCACACTTTTTTGACCTATTTCATACTTTAAAAAAATGCCCCAATTGATCTTGACTCTTGGATTCTCTCTTGGTTGCATGTCTGCTTGATTAGCGGACTAGGTTTAATCTCTTATAGGAAGAAAATACATGTAATGAATATATTTCAAAGAAATATTTCAAACTCACATATTTGAGTGTACTTAAGATTTTAATTGATGTGATATTGCCTACCGAAATTAAGATAATAATTTAATTTTAAGCTGTTGTCAAGTAACTATTGGTTATGTTGCACCAATTGTAGCACACTCTACCTCATAAGTTTTATCATATACATTGTCATTTTTTTAAATGTTTAATATGATGATATGAACTCCTACAATCCAATATCATTCATCCATTACCAATATATTCTTTCCAAACCTTTAGAAAATGAGTAATTTTATCTAATATCTTTTGATTATTAGTTCAACCATCAACACATGTAACTTGAAACTTATGAGACTCTTACAAGCCAACAAGACTTTGTGAAAACGTTCCTTAATGTAAAAATAACTTTGAAATCTCGTGACCCTAGCCAATTAGCAATACTTAAATTGTAAGCTACTTAACATAAAACCGCTAATGCTTCTTAAAGGTCAATACTGCTAGACAGCACTTGCTAGGGATGAATAGACATGAAATTAAATTGTGTTTATTTCAAAGGTATCAAACCGTTCAATTATATATAAGACATGAGTATTAAAGCCTTAAAAGATCATTATGAAATTAGCTTAAACATAGGAACTTTTTTTAAGCAGAAGCAGATAGACATGAAATTTGTTAGAAAACTTTTGCTAAGGATGACAGTATTTGTTATCGTTATTCTCATTGAAGTGAAAGCCACCGACATCCACTCTACTGCTTTTCATCCTACTTTAGTTCTAATACCACTTCATCATCCCTTAAAACTTGATAATGTTAATCACCATTGAAAGTTCAAATAGTGTATAAAACACTATGAACGTTTAGACCCCCAAATTACAAATTATCAATTCAAGCTTTATATCAAACGATAAACGTGCGGAAGATGAACTAAAGCTTAAAACCGAATTGATAAACAATCTAATTCAAATAAAATCACATCCATAACAGAAATTAAATGACAAAGATAAAGGGAAGAGAAATGCAAACACAAGGACAACAAAAGACATGTTATCGAAGAGGAAACCGAAGCCCTCGGCGAAAAACCTCTCCGCCGCCCTCCAAGCGGTCAAATGATCCACTAAAGAATGTAGTTGGGATACAAGGACAGCAATAAACCCTCCAAGCCTAATCTACCCAGGTACCTAAGCCCTCCAAGCTTGTTGCTCCAACAAGATTACGCCGAACCTATTTCTTCTTTAGCTTCCCGGATCCCACTACTAGTCTATAGCATCTACCAATATGAATTGGCTCCTTCCTAACTGCTTCCCAAAACACCAAAGAGCATTCTCACAGTTGTGGGTATGGTGAGAAAAGGTTTTGGCTAAAGTACCTCTCAAGGATCTACAATGGAGAGGAAGAGAGTAGAGGAATTTGAAGAGTCACAAGGTTAAGATTGTGGATGAATCAATATTGTTTTTCTCTAGAATTTCTCTCTCAAAATTCTCTCTGGAAACTCTCTACATTTCGTGGGTATAAGAGGTATATGTATTGGTGGGTGTTTGGAATGCGAAGAGACAAATTTTTTATAAACAGAGTTGGCTGGCGGCATGGCCTCACGGCTGTACTGAGTCGCGAGTTCAAGTCGCGAACAAATAGAAAGGCCAGACTGGAAATTTTGTCCTGTAGTGCGATAGCTGGCACGACGGTTCATATTCTGGCAGCTTTCAATCGCGAGCCACCAGCGAGATCTAGTCGCGAGTTCTCCTCTACACGCTTCTCTCGTGTGCAACATCTGGCGGCTTACCAGTCACGAGACACCAGCAAAGTCCAGTCGCGAGTCCCTGTTCTGCAGCACAGTCTTGAGCAATTCTTCACACTCTCTCACACACTACCCTTACATGATTCCCACCTAAATACAAGGTTTCTAAATGCTGAAAATAAAAGCAAATTGGCACGGAATAAAGCCAACAAAATGGTTGATAAATTTCAGCCTTACACGAGGTTACGCCGAACCTATTTCTTCTTTAGTTTCCCGGATCCTGCTACTAGTCCATAACATCTACCAATATGAATTGATTTCTTCCTAATTGCTTCCCAAAGTACCAAAGAGCCTTCTCACAGGTATGGGTATGGTGAGAAAAGGATTTGGGTAAAGTACCTCTCAAGGATCTACAATGGAGAGGAAGAGAGTAGAGGAATTTGAAGAGACATAAGGTAAAGATTGTGGATGAGTCAATCTTGTTTTTCTCTAGGGTTTCTCTCACAAAATTCTCACTGGAAGCTCTCTACATTTCGTGGGTATAAGGGGTATATATACTGGTGGATGTTTGGAATGCAAAGAGACAGATTTTACAAAACAGAGTTGGCTGGCGGCTTGGCCTCGCAGCATGACTGAGTCGTGAGTTCAAGCCGCGAACAAACTGAAAGGCCAAACTAGAATTTTTGTCCTGTAATGTGACAGCTAGCACGACGGTTCAGATTCTGGTGCCTTTCCAGTCGCAAGCCACCCGCGAGATCCAGTCGCGAGTTCTCCTCTGCACGCTTCTCTCGTGTGCAACATCTAACGGCTTACCAGTCGCGAGACACCAGTGAGGTCCAGTCGTAAGTCCCTGTTCTGCAGCACAGTCTTGAGCAATTCTTCACACTCTCACACACACTACCCTTACATGATTCCTACCTAAATACAGGGTTTCTAAATGCTGAAAATACAGGCAAATTGGCACGAAATAAAGCCAACAAAATGGTTGATAAAATTCAACCTTACAATCTCCTCCTTTGGCTATTCCGTGACAAAACTTTACAACAAACTCTAGACTTAACGCGTGAGTTGGGAACAGTTGACCAAAACTCACTCACACCTAACTCTAGAATCTGTGAAGCTCTTGAATCATAAGTACAAGTATCTCCTGAAAAGCAACCACACAATAAGTTCATTGTATGCAGAAAAACTTGTATTGCATATAAAGCAAGCACAATGTGATCAAGTAAAATGTATTAAAGCAATAGAGCATGGCTTGACCAAAAAAAAACAATCACTATAAATAGTGATCACAATGCTCATTCTCACATGGAATGAACATCCGGACATGCAATCTAATAGGCTCAGTGTAAAGTATCATTTGCATGTCCAACACTCAACCAATGCAACAACACAAGGTAATTGCAGTAAGGATAAAAATCCAACAAAGGGCACAAGAGTGAAGTACTTAAAGTAAAGGCATAACATTTAAACAATAAGTACGAAAGCCACAAGGCAAGAAAACATAGTATGCTTACAAAAGCCAGGTACAAAACATAACCATAACGCCACTTAAGCAAAGGTACAAAATATAAAGCATAATTTAAACTTTCTCCCCTTATCATATAACTCCCCCTATCATGAATCATAGGAGCTGTGATGAACTTGGAACATATATACCTGTAACTTGAAACACTTGCACAAAACACACTAGACCCTCAAGGTAAAGCAAGTAATAAAAAGACAAGTATAATGAAACAAGTAAATTACGATCAAGTAAACATGATGTGAAATATGTGAGCAACTTGACCAAACACCAAAATAGTCATAAAGATATGACTACAATGATCACAAAGCAAAGCAAATGATCATCCGAACAAGCATTCAATTAAGCACAATAGCATAAGGATGTATGCATGTTCAACACATAAGCATGATGCAATGAGAACAACAAAGCATAGATACTAAACATAACTTAAAGCACCATAAAGCAAACAAGAAAACAAACATAAAGAAACACAATTAAAACAAAGTGCATGAGAAATAGAATTTCTCACCCCCTACAAATGTGCATGAGAAATAGAATTTCTCCCCCTAAGAATGTGCACAAAAGTCATATAGAAATGACAAAAACTCTCCGATATACTCTCTAGAGTATACTCTCCCCTTTTTTGTCAAGAATAGATAAAGGGTCAAGGAGAAACGAGGGCAAGAGATGAATGTATGAACAATGATAATGATGCATGAAGGGTGCAAGATGAATGAGAAAATGAAGCTCAAATCTAAGACAAAACAAGATGCTACGAAGTATAAGGTAAACATGACATGCTAGGATGAGGCAACAAGGTATAGACCAATGCATGACAAGGGTAGCAAAGGTGTGTGCAAGAGGTGACTATATGAATGCATGACCAATGCATGGAAAATGCACGCGTGGGGCAAGGTGTGTTAAATACACAACCAAGGAACCAAACATGTTCCTAATGAGGAAACAGGAGAAACCCCAAAGTTTGATACTCATCGGAGTCCAAACAGGTGAGAAAATGCCTAAGAGGCATTTTATCAAACACCTAGTGTGCACACTATGAAAAACAATATGAAACAATGCATGAACATCATGAAATCCACCCTTAATACATGTTCTTTTTGCCACGAGGGGCCATCAACCAGAGCAAATCATTAAAAGAAACCAATCCCATACAAAAATTTGACAAAAATTAAGTTTCCCCAACTCCTATGATGAAAATCTCAACCAAGAGTACAAAAACTCTCCAAAACATAATTTAAGGATCCAAATCAATGAAAAGAGTTTAAAATAACCTTAGAGATGTTAATGGGATGAAAAACCATTCAAATTGATTGGGTTTAGATGTAAAAGTATTGAAAGAGGGGTTAAAAAGAGGATGGGAGAGGTTAAAAACAAGTTTCCCATAAAAAGCCCTTTAAAAAGCTGTTTTTGGGAGTTTGGCGACTGGGCGAGCTGCGAAGCGAGTCGCCAAAATTTTCGCAAGTCGCAAAAGCTTCTGGATGAGCTCGTGACTGGGGTTTCGAGACTGGTGAGTCACGAGATGAGTCGCGAAAAATTTGGCAACTGGAGAGTCAGTCGCGAGTGAGTCGCCAAAAACTCTGACACCTGTTTTTTAACAAAGAACATGTTTAAACAATGAAAAACAATGTTAGCACTAAACATGAACACAAAGAGTGATAAAAATCACTTCCAAATACATAAAAAATGATCAAAAATATTTTTGGATTGATCCATATATAGTTGAGCACACACACATCACATTTAAACAAGTACAATCAAACAAATGAATAAGGCATTCATTGAACATTAAGCATGTGTGTTGTGTGTTATGTGTGTGTGTATCAAATGTGGAATAGTCCTTAGTCTAGAGTGAAGTTTCAATGATCAATTCAATCAAGTCATACACAACTAGTGCTAAGACAAGTGGTCTATTTCAATTATAGAAATATGCATGTTTGACCTCCCACAAGAAAATGATTACATAACTTTTGAAGCTTTTCATTTTGCTTCATTATAATTCTCAACATATGATCATTTTGAATCAATACATCTCATTTTGAGATCGATGCCTGAAATTTTTGATACTTCAATCTGATGAACAAGCCTTTGGCTTTTTGGGCACCATACATTTTCATAAAAGTCGCTTTCCCTTTTTCCTAGTCGAATACTAGTATATGCGACAGGCTTTTGCAGCTCATATTCTCTTTTCATTTTGAGATTTACATTGGTTGAGCTCTTTAAGCAAAAAAAATTATAAAAGTGTGGGAAGATATATAGGCACAATTCTATGCATGTATCAAAACCAACAAGACTATTGACTAATCATTCATGACAAGCTAGAAGATCGATTTACAACAATCACAAATAGATGTCAAGATTTCCCATAATGATATGAGTGCATAAAGAACAAGCTAAGCTCGTAAATGCACAAAGCCATTTGTATGAAGGTACAAAGCAAAACTCACATGAGATATGTGCTCAAACATATACGATCAAACTTTTTGAATTTTTTTCTTTTTATGTGGTTTTGGATTTTTTCTCACACAAAACTAAAACATAAAAGTAAGATCAAAACAAAAACAATGCATATGAATAAATGCATGATGCACAAAATGCATGAAGATATGACATTTAATGCATGAAGGGTCCTACAAAGATCGAAAAAATTAGATCAAGGACCAAAAAAGCAAAAGCTCAACCATAGGAACCTTTCCTCATCTAAACGGAACGATTGTTTAGAATGAGTGTTTTAAGAGAAGTGAGACGGAGGTTGGAAGAATGAGAACCGAAGATGCATATAGTCAAGGAGTTAAGAGCATTAAAAACTTTCTTTAACAACGTGCTATTTTCACTCAAATCCAGTTTACTCTTTTTAGCCCAACTTCCAAGAAGCTCAAGTTTCTCTTTTCTTTTAATTCTTTTAAAAGCATGAAACTTAGAGCATTGAGGTCTTAGATGACCAAAGGCACCACAATGGTGACAAGCAATGTGTTTAGATCCATTAGGCTTTTTGGGAAGGGATCTAGCCATATGATTTTGTTCTCTCTTCAACTTACGACATTGAGGTCTTATGTGACCGATCACACCGCAATGGTGGCAAGTTGGAATAAATTTAGATCCATTCAAAACCTTAGATTGAGACCTAAACAGAGGCTTTGGCTTAAGAGCTGTCAGTTCGTTTAGACCCCTTAAACCCAACAGATTAACCTAGAGAATTAGCCAAGTGATTAACTTAGGTAATTTAAGCAGAACTAGGTTAACACAAGTATAATGAAAAATAATAAAGCAGCGGAAAATAAAGAACACAAAGATCTGATGACCCAGGAAAACCAAACCGGTAAAAAACCTGGGGAGGATTTAACCTAGCTATCCTCAAGGTAAACCGAATTCACTATGAAAGAATTGAAGTTTACACAATTAGACTTAGACCACTAACATCCTATTGCTACCTCATGTAGGAAACTTACTACCACGACCATGTGACAGCTTCGAGACCACGGACTCCTTCTTTCTTTGACCTTTGCAAAACACAAACACCACCGTTTGTGACTTTGAGATCCCACTCAAAGGTTTAGCAACACAAACTCTCCTGTTTGTGACTCCAAGACCACCCTTGAAGGTTTAGATCATCAGCACCTTTGATGACTAGAGAAGGCAGCAACTTCAGCAATACAGGATCTTGAGATTCTTCAAGGAACAACACCAGTAGAAGTTATAAGAGAGATTTTAGGAACAAAACCCTAAATACAAAAGAGACACACTCTTCTCTCTCTAAAAAGCCTTATAAAAAACGTGCTTAGGGTTTCCTTTATATAGTAGGAGAAGTAGATTTGAAACCCTAATCCTTAATGGGCTAGAACTGCTGTTTGGGCCAACTTAAAATTATGCAGATACGACTTTCGATCGATCGAGCCTGTTTCTCGATCGGTCGAACCAGGCAATTTCTGAATTCTTCTTTCTGCAGCTTATATGTTCTTGTGTGCTCACGATTTGCCAATTGTTCTAAGTTTTTAGAACCTAACACTCTCCCCCTTTGGCAATTCGTAACAAAACTTTCATACAAAATGAAATGTTAAAATACAAGAACAACCCAATACAATAAAATGCCCAATTACATCACAAATTCCAATCTAAGACTCATAACCTAGAAGTTGCCAAGAAGAGGTAGAAGGTCTTGATCAGAATGCACCTGTCTTTCCTGAAATACTCAACAAACACATCAACGCATGTGTGGATAGAAAGACATATAAACAATAATATAAAATATAAAAACAAAATTAAACTAACTCTCCCCCTAAGTTAGATACATCAAAAAAAAGTTTTTATATTCTCCCCCTAAACAAAACAAACAGGATTCCCACATTTCATCTATTTCTCCCCATTTTTGTCACGTATTGACAAATACAGCTCAAACAAAGAGTAAACATGAGAGAAAAAAGAGAACCAAGGGAACATAAAATAGATTAGCTCTATAGAAAAAAGAGATAACTCCCCCTATAAAGAGCAACAACTCCCCCTATGAACAACAAAGGCTTAAAAAAAAACTTTTCTCCCCCTATAAAAATAGGAAAAACAAAACAAGTTTTGGGAAAAATTTAGGAGGTGGGGATAAATAAAAAAACACACAAACCTAAAAAAAAAAAAATGAGTTGAGGATACACATAAAGAAAAATATTCTCTCTTTCAATAAATGCAACCTTGACACTATGTGACCCATAAACAGTTGCATGAATAGAGAAAATATTTGCACATTGATTATCCATCATATCTCTTAAGAAAAATATTTTCTACAGTTCACACATCAAGAAAAATAGCATATACTAAAATGTAGAAAGGACTCAAAAATTAATCAATCAATTTTTAATTCAAGTTGAGTACCCAATTTAGCAAAGTGTATGCATGTTATGTGTGAAAACAATAAGAGATATGACTGCAAAACTGCAAGATGGATATAGAAAAACAATGCAACTCATGTGAATCCTAACCATAAATGATGCATGAAAAAAAATTTGGTCAAAACTCTAAAAACTGAAAATTTTTCAGTTTCGATCGATCGAGTATCGATCGAATACCAATCGAGTCAGACAGAATCAACCCAAAATTTTTATCGCAATTTCGATCGGTCAAGTAACAGCTTCGATCGGTTGAAATTCTAGAAAACTCAAATTTTTGAAAAACAGAACAATTTAATGCAGAAACTCCTCAAAGCACAATATTTCATGAATGAAATGCATGAGTATTAGACTAAAAGTTTTTCAAAAACACATGAATACAGCCCAGATCTTCCAAAATTAAGATTTTCAATCGATTTGTCCTTAAAACTCAAATTTTGCATCAAAATCAAGGAACATATAATCTTGGATGGCCACAACAAAATCACACACAATAATATGTACAAAGTTTAGCAAAGAGTAACTTTGTGTAGTGTGTGCAACTAGCAAAAGCTTGAGAGACACGTGAGGTGATATGTGAATAGTAATCAATCACAAAGTCTACAAAATTCATCACATAAATTTGAAAGAGACTATCACCTAAAGAGTTACATCATATAACTCTCACATCTCCTAGAATAAAAGCTTGCAATCATGTAAGTTTCTTGATTTGCCTCATAATGTACACACCAATTTTATTTAATTTGAATTCATTATAGCACAATAATGTACACACCAATTTTAGTATTTAATCCGAGGCTACACCTTATGTTTTTTTTTTTGTGCATGTGCTACACTTTCTCAAGCACAAAATCTTACGATATGCACTAAAGTATTCATGATTGGCTAATAAACAGTGGTGAGATGGTTATTTATGCCTTTCTCATTAAGTTCAAGTCCGACAGACAAAGGCATGTGACTTCAAGATCAAGACAAAGTGATCAAAAATTACAAACATCTTCCCACACAACATGCACTACAAAGCTTAAACTAGTAAAGTGCAATAAAGAAGCTCATCCAAGCTAATCAAAGTACATAAACATGTTATGTAAAGATAATATGGCCAATCCTTGATTTCAAATCCAAGAAAAATTAATGCAAAACACAAAAGTATTTTTAGTTTAAAAGAAATTTTATGACCAAAAACAAAAAGCACACATTATGCTAAATAATTAAAAATAATGTAAATGCAATGTATGACAGTGCTTGACCAAGCTATAAAGGGTACACAAACAAGAAATATTAATTTCTTAATTAACCCTTGAGTACATGTACAAACTAGTACATACTTACACAAAATCAAAAAAAGTTTAGCACTTATATAACACATACTATTCAAGTTTCTCCACAATGTCAAGCATGTTCTAAATCATGAGAGATATCATAATCCATGTAATCCTCAAGAAAAATTAAAACTAGACACAAAATAAAATATTTTTGTCTTTTTGAAATTTTTCAATGTTTTTGGATTTTTTTTTTTTTTTGAATAAAAAACAACCTAAAAAACAAAACAACCAAAAACAAAAATAAAACATGTCCACAAACAATTGAAAGAATTAAAACAGGGATAAATCAGAACACTCACCTTAAAGAATCTTTTCTCACCCATATAGCACGAGTCTTCGGCTTTGTAGGTGAAAATCCATGTGAAGCAGAGTGTATTTGAGGGATTACACCAATCTTCTAAGAAAGACTAAAATCCTGCAAATTCCTTTCACAAGCCAACAAGCTCAAATTTTTTAAAAACATATGAAACAATTTATTTGGACTTATGGCAGGAGAAATATCATCACATATCTTAGATTGAAATACAGAATGCTTAAATTTCAATTTATGACAATTAGGACGAATGTGACCAGAGACACCACAAAAGTGACAAACACGAACAAATTTAGGAACATCAGTATTCCTAACAGCAAATCTAGTCTCAGATTTTGGTTTTTGCCTCAACAAAGAACAGTTTGGTCTAATATGACCAACAACACCACAAAGGTGACAAGTAGGCACAAAAACAGATTTATTATGCTCTCTAACAGTAGGTTTAGACTTAGGTTTAGAAACTTCAGCGTCTACATCAGAACTTTTACCTTTGTCTAACCTAGCAAAATAAGCATTTTCTTTATTATTCCTCTTGAAAGGAGGGATATAAACATTTTCAGCTTTAGGCTTAAGAGAAACAGAAACACTTCTGTTATCATCAGCAGGCTTGGTACTAGTCAAATTTTCAATTTTAGTTTTAGATTCAACTAACTCTTGTTCCAAGCTTTTCATCTTCTCATCTTTAGAGGAATTTGATTTCTCAAAAATTCATTCTTTTTATTAGATTCATCTAATCTAACAATCAATTCCTCTTTTTCAAGATTAGCCAATTTTAACTCTTCCTTGAATTTCTTAGCAATTCTCATAGTTTTCAATAATTCCTTACGAAGAGTTTCACAGACATCAAAAAGATCAACAAAAACAACAGTGTCCTTTTTATTCACATCATCACAATCAAAAACAGTAAGACACTTAAAATTATCCATGATAACAGGGATCAAGGATCAGCTCTTAGATCAAAAGATCTAAAACAAAAGAGCTACCCACTCTGATACCACTTGTCAGTTCGTTTAGACCCCTTAAACCCAACAGATTAACCTAGAGAATTAGCCAAGTGATTAACTTAGGTAATTTAAGCAGAACTAGGTTAACACAAGTATAATGAAAAATAATAAAACAGTGAAAAATAAAGAACACAAAGATCTGATGACCCAGGAAAACCAAACCGGTAAAAAACCTGGGGAGGATTTAACCTAGCTATTCTCAAGGTAAACCGAATTCACTATGAAAGAATTGAAGTTTACACAATAAGACTTAGACCACTAACATCCTATTGCTACCTCATGTAGGAAACTTACTACCACGACCACGTGACAGCTCCGAGACCACGGACTTCTTCTTTCTTTGACCTTTGCAAAACACAAACACCACCGTTTGTGACTTTGAGATCCCACTCAAAGGTTTAGCAACACAAACTCTCCTGTTTGTGACTCCAAGACCACCCTTGAAGGTTTAGATCATCAGCACCTTTGATGACTAGAGAAGGCAGCAACTTCAGCAATACCGGATCTTGAGATTCTTCAAGGAACAACACCGGTAGAAGTTATAAGAGAGATTTTAGGAACAAAACCCTAAATACAAAAGAGACACACTCTTCTCTCTCTAAAAAGCCTTATAAAAAACGTGCTTAGGGTTTCCTTCATATAGTGGGAGAAGTAGATCTGAAACCCTAATCCTTAATGGGCTAGAACTGCTGTTTGGGCCAACTTAAAATTCTGCAGATACGACTTTCGATCGATCGAGCCTGTTTCTCGATCGGTCGAACCAGACAATTTCTGAATTCTTCTTTCTGCAGCTTATATGTTCTTGTGTGCTCACGATTTGCCAATTGTTCTAAGCTTTTAGAACCTAACAAGAGCCTTTCTCTCCACCTTTTGATTTCTTTTATGTGGAGGAATGTACACCAATTTGTCCTTTAAGGTTGAACACACACTAGGCACGAAATTAGGTACTACAACATGATTGCAACAAATATTTTCATCCTTTTTAGCAATAGGTTCAGCAATCAAACACTTGGCATGCATCTTAAGAGATTTATTTTCACATTTTAGCTTATCAACAAGTTTGTTAGACAAAACAAGTTTAGCATCCAAGTCCATATTCAAACATTCAAACTCTTGTAGCTTTTCAAGAGAATTTTTAGCAAGTTTCTTATATTTTTCAACCAAATTGTTGAATTTATTGAGCTTAGCAATCAAATCATCCTTTACACAAAATAACTTGCTCAAATCCTTACGAAACTTCTTAGCTTTTTTCTTGAAGAGTTTGATGTTAGGAATATCAACAACATCCAAAGATTCATGTAACATAGCATCACAATCATGAGGATTATCACTCATAGAGGCATTTTCACAAACACGTGGCATGCTACAATCATCAACAACCAAGGAAGCATACAAATCACTATCCATGGCTAAACACACAAAGGGTCAAGGATCACACTTAGGTAATGAAACCAAAACAAGTGTACCTGCTCTGATACCAATTGAAAGTTCAAATAGTGAATAAAACACTATGAACGCTTAGACCCCCAAATTACAAATTATCAATTCAAGCTTTATATTAAACGATAAACGTGCGGAAGATGAACTAAAACTTAAAACTGAATTGATAAACAATCTAAGTCAAATAAAATCACATCCATAACAGAAATTAAATGACAAAGATAAAGGGAAGAGAAATGCAAACACAAGGACAATACAAGACGTGTTATCGAAGAGGAAACCGAAGCCCTCAGCGAAAAACCTCTCCGCCGCCCTCCAAGCAGTCAATGATCCACTAAAGAATGTAGTTGGGATACAAGGACAGCAATAGACCCTCCAAGCCTAATCTACCCAAGTACCTAAGCCCTCCAAGCTTCTTGCTCCAACGAGGTTACGCCGAACCTATTTCTTCTTCAGCTTCCCAGATCTCGCTACTAGCCCATAGCATCTACCAATATGAATTTGATCCTTCCTAACTGCTTTCCAAAGTACCAAAGAGTCTTCTCACAGGTATGGGTATGGTGAGAAAAGGATTTGGGTAAAGTTCCTCTCAAGAATTTACAATGGAGAGGAAGAGAGTAGAGGAATTTAAAGAGACACAAGGTAAAGATTGTGGATGAGTCAATCTTGTTTTTCTCTAGGGTTTCTCTCACAAAATTCTCACTGGAAGCTCTCTACATTTCGTGGGTATAAGGGGTATATATACTGGTGGGTGTTTGGAATGCGAAGAGACAGATTTTACAAAACAGAGTTGGCTGGTGGCTTGGCCTTACGGCTTGACTGAGTCGCGAGTTCAAGTTGCGAACAAACTGAAAGGCCAGACTGAAATTTTTGTTCTATAATGCGACAGCTGGCACGATAGTTTAAATTATGGCGCCTTTCTAGTCGCGAGCCACCCACGAGATCCAGTCGCAAGTTCTCTTCTGCACACTTCTCTCGTGTGCAACATCTGACGGCTTACCAGTCGCGAGACACCAGCGAGGTCTAGTCGCGAGTCCCTATTCTGCAGCACAGTCTTGAGCAATTCTTCACACTCTCTCACACACTACCTTTACATGATTCCCACCTAAATACAGGGTTTCTAAATGCTGAAAATACAAGCAAATTGGCACTGAATAAAACCAACAAAAGGGTTGATAAAATTCAACCTTACAACCATTGTTAAAGCTAAGACCCCCGTAAAACACAATATGTTTAACCTAATTTATTAGCCAAGTTGTTACTTAGGTTAATTATTCAGATCTATGTTAAACATACATCACATGCAATCAACACAGCGAAAATTAAATGACACAGGAAATGATGACCTAGGAAAACTAATGAAACAATCCAATTTCAAGGTAAAAAACTGGGGAGGATTTAATCTAAACAATCCACATGGCAACAATTCACTAGTAGAATGGAAGTTTCTACATTAGACTTAACCCTAAATCTGCTGCTACCTCATGTAGTACTTACTCACATGACCACACGCAGCTCCAAACCCATGGACTCTTCTATTATGAATCTGTTGCACACAAACGATCCTGTTTGTGACTCTAAGAACTCTACTCAAAGATATAGATTATCAACTGTGGTTGATTTGATGCAGCAACTTTACTCCATCGAAACTAGCAATATCGATTTGATCTTCGGTAAGTGCTTGTTGAGTTAAAAGGCTACAGAACCTCACAGATTTCACAGGAGTAACTCACAAGACTTGAAAAACGTGTATTAGGGTTTTGCTTTTACACCTAGCCGTGTTGGACTCAAACCCTAATGTAGACACCACATTTTGTAACCCTTACGACTTGGATCCCCATTCCCTAATGACGAAAGAATTCTGAAGCCCAAGGTTGGTTTAGGGTCCGATCAGATGAAAATTGACTTGAGGAAAGTATTTATGGAAAATATAATTTATTTTTGGACCAAATAAACTATTTTCGGAAAATAAAGACCACGAAAACCCTAGGGCGTGCGTACTAGGATTCCTGAAACTATGTAAGGCAACTTTTTTGCATTCAAACTAGGTTTGGAACGAATCCCACGTTGTCTGGGAGTTGCCCCAAATCGCCATTTTTCAACTATATAAAGCCATAAATGGTACATTTTCAAAGAGGACGAATTCTGGAGAGAAAACACATAAGGTTCATTAGAAAATAGTGAATCAAAGAGGGAGTTTTTCACAAACATCCTCAAGTCAAATTTTATTTGATTGGGACCTTTTCTGGTCTAGATCTTTCAGTTTTGAAGTTTACTAACTCATTTTGAATTGGTTGTGTCTAGATTGATTGAGAGAACAGTCAAAATCAAGCTCTAGAGAGTTCTAATGTTGATGTAAAGTTTTTAACTTTGGCTCTTCGATTTTATTTGCTTTTCTTTTGATTTTGTGTTTATATCTGTGTTTTATTTGCTTTAATATGTCTGTTTAGTTTAGATTTACTTTGCATTTGCGTTCTAAGCATGTTAGGTTGTTAGATTTTCTGTTTTTAGAGTTTCTCTATTCTGAATTTCTGGGTTAAGGTTTTGGGTGTGTATGCATGTGCATGCTTCTTGCATGCGTACACATACAGATGGGATGTGCACGCATGCCCTATGTATGTGCATGCACACTCTTGCCCAAAAACCCTAATTCACTCCTGTTTGCTTTTCCCTTATCTTATATATATGTTCTAGCCTCTATTTAACCTGTTTTATTTGTCCTTGAGTCTCTGTTTCTTTGCTTGTTTTGTTTTGTTTATTTTGCCTCTTTTATGTCCATTAGGGTCTTAACTTGTTTAAATACCATGAACATGCATATGAATATGAACATGCATTGATGCATAGGTGCTGTGATGTAGTGAGGTAAGCAAGGGAAGCCATGCATTATCACATGAACATGCATTTAGTTGATGAGTATGATATGGATGATGAACATGATATGCTTAATCAAATGCTATGCCCTTGATGTCTAGATGCTTTAACATATTTGTTTAATTCTACCATGTGATGTTTCTACCCTTGGAGATTTGTGTTTAAATGCCATGATAGATGAATGATTAGGTTTGGGATGATTATGCCATATTGTGTCTTAAATGCATGCTAGTGTGTGTATGGGTTAGAATAACATATTAAAATTGTCTTTAATGAGATTAAGATTTGGAATACAATGAGTGGTAGCCGACCTACTGGTGGGGTGGGATTGAATGCTTAACACCTTCCAATCCCCATACCTAAACTCTAGACATGTGCTTTGGTAAAAGATCAGTCATTTCACGAATAGTGTTATATTTATGGTTCCTAAACCTAAACTAAGTGGTGACTCCATTTACACCCTCCACCATGGTCCATCCTAGGCCAACGCATACTTACCAACCACAAGGATGACACCATGTTGTGGGTGCTTGCGCACACACCTAAACGTTTCACAGGCTATTGGGCCTTCTTTAAAATTCTGCAGATTGCAGTTCGATCAGTTGAAGGTCTCTCTTGATCAGTCGAGCTCTTCAGTTTTTGAATTCCATTTTCTGTAGCTTGTTTGTTCTTGAATCTTGACTTGTATCAACTTGAGCAATGTCTATAATACTTCTAAGACTCTAAGATCTTATACTAGACATGTTTTTGTACTCGATTTGCCAACATACAACAAATTTAAATCCTCAACATTTAATCCTAAATATTTAGAACCTGACAACCATTTTCATGATTGCATTAAAGGTCCATTTACTTTTGTTGAGAGAAGAAAGCAGGGGAAAGAATTTGAATTGTGTTGTACGTGCTTTTGATAATTGCATCAACAAACAGTTACATGAAGTTGACTCAAATTATCATGCCACTAAAAAGTGTCAGCTTTACTGCAAGAAAAAGCATCCAGTGGTTTTCTTTTCGAACATTGCTTAGCACGATGTTACAATCGCCATGTCAAGAAATACATTTAGATTTAGTAATCTCTCTCTCTCTCTCATGAATGTATATGTGCTTGAACCTATGTGTAACCGGTATCTTTTTGTAGGCTCAAATCACTTAGATTAAACTCATCCAACACATGAACCTAAAATTAGCCATTTCACTAATAAATTATGACTTTTTATAGGATTTTCCACTTGGTTTTATGAAATAAATACATAAGAACAAAATTTAATCCACATTTCAAAATTCTTACCATAATCATCAAACTCATGCTTGAATTTATATTATGACAATGAGAAAGTATTAAGAAAAAAAAAATCCAAAATTCCTAAAGAACAATAAATTTGAAAAAGAGAAGGGTCCAAACTATAACTTATACTTTAAGATTCTACATTTTAGTATATGTTTTAATTTTTTATAAACTCAAGTCTTAAGTTCAAAACTCAACAATTATATTGGTAAATGTTATTTTGATTCTTAAATAATCCAACTTTTTAATTCATTTTATGTGAAGGATCATTTGGTTTGTGTTGTATTTGATTGAATATCTCTTTTCGGCATTTGTCATTCATCTTCTAGCTTTCTCTTCTTGTATTTCTTCCGATGTTCTCAAGTTGGTACCCATTTAGCTTTATTGATAATCGTAAGTGTAGACACCATATTTTGTACCCCCTACGACTCGAGCCCCAGTTCTTCAATGATGCTGAAATTCTAAGACTCAAGGTTGGTTTAGGGCACAATCAGATTACAAATTAACTTGAGAGGTGTTAAAATGGAAGATATAACTTTTTATGAACAAATAAATCTATTTTTAGAAAATAAAAGCCAAAGAAAATCCTCGGCCTGTGTACGCAGGCATGAACCTGGGTACGCAGCCTCAATTACTGCGTACGCAAGCACAAGCCTGCGCAGGCAAGTAGAGTTTCAAAAACTATGAAATGCAAGTTTTTTGCATAAAAGACTAAGTTTTGGAATGAATTTCACATCGTCTGGGGGCCATTTCAAACCCCCATCTTTCAACTATATAAAGCCTTATATGGTATATTTTCAAAAAACACAAAAAATCCTAAGGAAAAAGTTAAGATTCGCTATAAATAGTGAATCAAAGAGGGAGTTTTTTACAAAACATCCTCAAGTCAATTTTATTTGATTGAGACCTTTTTTAGCCTTGATCTTTGAGTTTTGAAGTTTGCTAATCACTTTTTATTAATTGTGAATAGATTTGACCTAGGGGAACAATCAAAATCAAGCTTACAAAGCTTCTTGTTTGAGGTATTGAATCCTAAATTTTCTTTTCATTTCTTCCCTTTTCTTTAATGTTTTGATCTTGTTTATTTGCCTTGTTCATGCTTTATAATGTTTGTTTAGATTAGGTTTACGTTTTCCTTATGTTTTTAGCATGTTAGGTTGTTAGATTTATAGTTTTAAGTCTTGTCTGCTTTTTATACTTTCTGTGTTTTTGGTTTAGGGTTTTTGAACAACCTTGCGCACACTTGCATTATGCATGCGTTCGCTGGTCAAATCCTACGAATGCAAGTGTTTGACCTGCATATGCAGGCTTGTGTATTCGCCGCAAGTCGTTGCCCAGAAACCCTAATTTAGGTTTCTGCCTTATTTTCTTTGCTCTATTCACATGTTATGCTTCTGTTTTAATCCTTTCTTATATATATGCATGAGTTTGAGTCTCTGTTTCACATGTTTATTATTGATTTGCCCTTAACATGCTTAAATTAGGGTTTATCATTTGTTTTCTCACTTTTTTACCATGAACACGTATTCACATGCTCAGGCATTGATGCCATAGGTGTTTTGTTGTAGCAAGGTAAGTGAGGTAAGTCATTTCATATGTACATGTACATTGTTTGATAACATGCCTAGTAAATGAGTATGAACATGCTTAGTTGGATAATGTATTCTTGATGCTTCCAATATGATCCTTTGATGTTACCATGTTTGTGTTTCTGACTTAACATGTTACCTTGGATGAGACATGTGATACGATGCTAGATGTATGCTAGGTTTGATTGATATGCCATGATAAATGTATGCTAGGGTTGAATGACAAGTGTGATAGATGTATGGTTAGGGATGCTTGATGCCATGTTGATTGTTTGATGAATACTAGTGTGTGTGTGTGTGTGTGTGTGTGTGTGTGTGTGTGTGTGTGTGTGTGTGTGTTTGTGTTTAGAATAACAATTTTGAGTGTGCCTTTAATAAGGTTAAGACATAAGACACAATGAGAGTAAGCCAACCTTAGGGCTGGGCAGTTTTGGGTGCCTAACACCTTCTCAAGACCATATCTTAACTCTAAACTCATATTTCTGGCAGTAAGATCAATGGTCCTTCCTTAAAAGGACACTATATTCATGGTTTCTAGGCCATTGCAAAACTAGGTAGCGACTCCTACGTTGTGTCCATAGTGGGCGCAAACTTCCACGACGAGTGGTTTGCTCATGAGAAGTACACCTCAACCTGGAGTGGACTGGGCGGAGGGAGAAAATGAAATAGCCACCTATTTTAGGTCCAGAAACCAAATTACGCATTTTTGGCCACTTACTTACATGCATAGATCTGCATACCAAATTGTAAGTCCGGAGTTTGGGTATAACTTGAAAAAGTGTTAGGCACCCAAGACCGCCCAACTTATGGGCCGACTTCCATTATGTGTTGCTAGGCAATGTTTAAATAAAGAAATTATTAAAAGAGCCCTAATCCATAACCCTAAACAATAAACATACATCATGCACTTAATTAAAGAACACAATCAACATATTAAAGACCACACAAAACATAAAAAGAAACAAATTAAACAGATTATATTAAACATGGAAAGTTCACAATTAAATAAAACACACAAGGAAAAATTTTCAAATAAACTAAACATGGCAAAAATACTAAAACAAACATGGAAAATAATTAAACACAATTAATTAACCTAAAACAAAATCAAACAGAATCAAAGAACATATGAAAAATAACTAAATTAATAAAAATAAGATTTATGCCCAAATCTAGTTTCAGGGTGCGTGCGCATATTAGAAAATATGAGCACACATACTCGAGTATGCGTAGGCATCCTCAATACTGAAATCCAAAAATCACATAATTGTAGATTGTAAAGAACAATGATATAGCATGTGAGATCAAATAAGCATGTTAGAAATTCTAAAAACTAAACTAACATAGAGAAATTTAAACAAAACATTAATATAAACAAATAACCACAAAAAAAAACCAAATAAATATACATTGAAACTAAAATACTAACATAAAATAAATAAACATGTTAAACTTACATAGAAACTAAAATAACAACATAAAAAATTTAATAACTTATTAAAATAAACCCAAGGCAAGAATAAAATAGATTAAAGATTATAACATCAATCAAATATGATAAGAACACTTAAGATAACATCAAACAAAGAGTATGGGAATCCTATATGGCAAAGTGGGAAATCATGGGAAAGAGACTTACCTTACTTTAGAATCACAGATTTGAGATTGTTTAACCGACCACTCAGTGCCTACAATACTAGGATTAGATTAAGATTACAAGAGAAAATTAAAGAATACAATAGAACTAAAGAATCACAACTCAAGAATAAACTTTAATTGAAAGGGTTTTGAAAACAAATTAGAAAACAGGTTAATGCTTTTGTAAAACTACTAGAGAGAGGTTTTGAATCTGTAAAAAACGTGCAAAGGTGCTGTATGGGTGATTAGAGAAGATGAACTAGGGTTTTATAGAAGATGGAGGCAAAAAATAAACTCTCTCTAACTAAGGTTTTGATTGGAGACATAAAGTAAGTATTTATATGTTAAAGCTAGGGTTTTGGGGGCTTTTAGAGGTCTTTGGATGTTCCCAAGGGTCTAGTAGCCATCCCCCTTCAAAGAATGAAATTTTGGGGGACCAAAACTCAAGTTATAAACACTTGGGAACGAGACTACGTACGCAGGTTTTGTGCATGTGTACGCATGCTTTCTAAAAACCATAATTTTAACTGCACAATTAGCCCAAATTCAAACAGTCATAACTCATTTAATATAAATCCAAATAATGCAACATTTATATTCAAATTAAAGCCCAAGATATCTAATTTCCAATGAAACAAAGCTCACTCATAAATTATTTATGGATCAAAAGTTATAATCAAAACAGTAAGCAAATGTTATTTTTCAGCATTGTTTTCAAAGCGATTTGAACACTTTTGAGTTATGATTACTTTCAAACTATTGTGAACTCTTTAATTACCTTTATTTGACGTATGTCAAGCTCATCATTAGGGTTAGGGACCAAAGCTTATTAACGGGTATAAAATAAGGTGTATGCAACGGTTCATTTATTAATGAGGACCGATGAAATTGTGGGTGCACAATTTTATGAGCTAGATTTTCATCAAAGAGAAAGTATATGTTTGGAGGGTGACTCTATGGGAACTATTACCCTTTTCTATGTAGCAATTAGAAGAAAAAAGGAAGCACAATTTCAAGACTACATCCACTTCAAGCTCCAAAAGCTCATTTCCAAATACAACTCCTAGAAGACCCACAATTAAGCCACTTGTAATTTTCCTTTATTTGAAAACTATTGATATACCATTATTCCATTGAAGGGTGTTAACAGATATTTACACGGAATTTTCAGAGAATTTAGTTTCTATTAAATCAATACATTTAGTTCTTTCTCTTTATCAACTAATTCTCTATATCTCACCAGATGTAGGTATACATTTAGGTATACAATGAGAATAATTGAAATAATTATTGTATTAAACAAGATGTTATTTTGTTTGGCAACCAAAGTAGTAAAAAATTTGTTGAATATTTTTGCATCAACATGTTTGTTGACACAAAAAGATGTAATACAACATGGTTAAATGTTATATATGTTTTTTGAGTTGATAAAAATGCTGACACGAAAAAGATATTAGTTGTCACCAAAATAAATCTTTATTATGTCAACTTAGGGTATGTTTGGTACACTGAATGAGGATTACAACAGGAATTGTAATCTTTATTACTAATAATAAAATGTGTTGTAATGTAATAACTAAACTTATTCATTAGTTTGGTTATGAGTTATAACATTATAATGAAACTTAACATTTATTTTAGGAAATATCTTACTTACACAATTATATTGCCTTAAAAATTGTTATTTTTAAATTTAAGGGAGATATGTGTTATTTTTTATGATTTTTTATTCTTATAATTATTAGACGTATATGGAAAGTTTATTTATTTGAAAATATATTAAGTTTTGAAATTAATGCATTTACTAAGGAATAGCTAATACAACCTTTTAAAGAGTAATAGTTATTCTTCATTTTGAAAAATAACTATTCAGAAAGAATGACTATTCCTTGTAATAAAAACATAATCAAACTAAAGAATAACTAAATCATAAGAATAACTATTACATTACAACGTCTATTACAGTCTACTAAGCATGCCCTTAAAAGGTTGACATAAAGATTTTAGGCATCACGATTTACCGCATTACTATGTAGCAACTAATTGGTTGACGCAAAAAATATATTATATCTTTTGCAAAAAAAATTTTATTATTTTTAGCAATTTTTAGTTGACGTTAAAGTTTTTTTTTTTTTCTTTTCTTTATTGTGAATCTAATTGCCGATTATAAAAAAATATTGGTTAACTTAAACTTTACCCAATTTCTCTCAACAATACACACACACACACAAAAAAAAAACCATTTATATTGACCTATTATAAAAATAAAAATAAATAAAGTGAAGCTAGCAGACTTTTGAATTCTATTTTTTTTTTTAAGAAGAGACTTTTGAATTCTAGAATTACGATTCTAAAAAAAATAATAAAAAATCTAGAATTACAATCACTATACTTTAAAATTAATGCCATATATGGTTCTTTTAAAGCTTTTATGAACAATTATTTGATCATTGATTCATAGAGGTTTTATTCTTGTTTTTTTTATTTTGTTTTAAATATTCATAAGTAGCTTTATTCTATGCTTTATTCCCGCTAATTGCTCGACGTTATATATAGGACCTCCCTTGAAGGACGCAACTGGCCGGTGAAGTTCTAGATTTCATTTTCACAAAAGCATACCTTTTCCTTTTCAATTATTATTATATATATAAAGTGGGGGAAACTAAATAATATAATTAAAATTAAATAATATCACAAAAACTTTTTTTTATTTAAATTTTGTAGTTACAAAGAGGGGATTTAAACTTTATATTTTTCTATTGAAAACATTTAATGGAAATACAGAACTCTTGACTTGATCACAAAAATATACTTTATCAATCTATGTTTCACAAAACACATTTTATCATAAGACAAAACTTTCATCCAGTGCATTAGAATAATAAATTGGCCATGACACCGACAAGTGTCGGTGTCTTTGTCCTGATCAATGAACACAAATCAAACCCTTTATCCTATGCTAATCAAAATATTACACACTTACAGCATTTTAATTTATTGGTCCTACTAATTTCCATCATTAAATTTCTTCAAGGATCTCTACCTTATATCTCGGGAACTGTGAGAGTGACTCTTCTTAGCTCTTTCTCTCACGCAAAAAACGTGCACAGCACAAGCCCAAACACGGAGATAAAATCAAGAAAAACTTAGTTTTAAACCTTATGTTTTATAGTGGCAAACCATAGTTAGCATCGTTACTATAATCATCATCATCGTAGTCTTTACGACTTTAAACCAGTCATACGTATAATAATTTTATAAAAACTTTGATGCAAAACCGACACCTTTTAATATGATAATGGTATATTATATGATCATCTTTTAGAAATCCAAGTAAAAATTAAAGAAACATGTTTCAATTAAATAATGATCGTGTAATCTTTCCCTATCATCACTGACATCATATAGATTAAATACCATATTTTAAGAGTGCTTGGAGTTGACATTTCGATGTAAATGGTATCCAAGTGTCACAAGAAAATATGATCCATTTGTCCAATAGGAGAACTTTAAAAAATCCGCAATCCACGGCCACGAAGTTTATGCTAGTTAAAGAGTTTCAACCCACGAAATATATATAAGCCAAAATTAATTGTTAATTTTGCTAGACAATACGTACCCCACATCCTACAACGTCTGCGTGGGAGTACTCGAAACTTAATGGACCATGCTTGGACTTTCTAAAAAATAATAAAGATGCGTAGCAACATCAAGGAAAAATGATGAGTTCTATAATTGGCTAATTAAATAATATGACTAAGTGAATTAATGGAAGGAATTATAGTCATCTTGGATCTTTCTAGTTTTATCTGGAAATTAAGCAGGTATATGTGGAAGAAATCTTAGACCCATTAAAAATTTACAAGAAAAATAGGTGAGGAAGAAAGGGACAAATCGAAGTAGAAAGAAGAAACATCACGGGAGTTTCATGATATTGAACCTAAAATCTAGTTTGAGGTTAAAAATACCTGTTTTTACATGACAATAAGAGGTTAATACTCCAGATATACTCCCCAACACAATCATGCATGTCTTCACTACCATATAACAACAACAAAATATACTATTTCCTGGAACAACACCTTATGAAGTCGAGGTCACTAGTTCGAATAACTTCTTCCCCTTTCGTTACTTATTAAAAAAAAAAAAAACATCTTATAGGCTAATTACAGGAGCCACAATCCTATAAATCTTAAGCTAGTATTGAAGTATATGGTTCTACAAGAGCTGCATGTCTGTTGAATACATGATAATCTGCTCATTGTCATTAATTTTTGTAGTAATGTTTTAAGTTCACCATCTAATTCTTCAATCCATGAGATGATGCCCCTACATATTCTGTTGTATGTGGTAGATCGTTGGCTCCCAAGTTTTGGAGATAGCCACATATTATGTTTATTTTTAACAGCAATTAAAGACATAGACATCAAAGAGAATGAGAGTCCACAGATAGGATTGCAAATAAGTGTTGTTTAGATTTAGTTCGGGAAAAAATAATTTATATAAATTTATCTAGCAAGTAGCTCAATCTCAAATCTAAGTTTAAGTTCGACTAATAAACTAGTTGAGATCAAATGTAATAATGTGTTTATAAATAAACTTGTGAATATAAGATTTGATTTAAGTATATATATGTGATATTATATATTTATATGTATACATATATAAATTATATAACCTTAGTATTAGATTGTGTAAGTTTGCAAATAAAATTTATAACAAAGTAAATTATTATAGATAAATTTGATAATATAATTAGTAAATTTTATAAGTTTGTAAATGAAAACCACTTAATCAAACTAACACAAATGATATTATTTTAATTTTAATTTAGTAAATAATTATTAGCATAAATTTGTGAATAGGCGGAAAAAAAATAGTTGCGTTTATTATATATGTGAAAACAAGTTAATCAAATAAATTCGAATTTTTTGACAAAAAATGAACCAAACTTGATATGAACACGTAATCTTACTTATTGATGAGCTTAAGTCGTACTCATGTTCAAAATAATATTAAAAGAGGATAATCTTAAAATTTTAATATCTGATTAAACTCGATTTGTTATAAGTTTACAACCCTACTCACAAAGGAAAAGCTAACTACAACTTTTATTCTTCCTTTTGATATTAAATTTAAGTACCCAGAAGACTCATTGCTTATAGATTTTACTTTAGGTATATAGATATATACGTATGAAAATTTTACTTTTAAAAAAGAACTATTCAAATATCTTTCAGCAGGGGTCTATGTTACTGTCTAAATAGGGCCCAAATCATTCACTAGGTCAATGTAATCATTCGATATCCAAGTTTAAGATCATTAAACTATTTTAAAACTATGGAGATGATTACATTGGACACTAAGAAGATACTGGAAGACGTAAAGCTTCTTGATGACTCACATAATCCTAATATGATATTATATATATATCAAACCTAGTTGCAGCCTTCTTTCATTTATAAGCTACACTGCAGAAAGTTGCTATGACAGCCCACACACATGAAAGCTTTCTACGAACATATATATGTATTCAATAGCTTGTTTTTAGCTTTGATATATAAAATTAGATTGAATGGGGAATTAATTAGAGAAAACGTGATGATAGTATTATTGCATGTGTTAATCTTTATTAGGTCCTATATTTGGAACTTGCTTGTAAACTGGACAATGAAAGGTCAGGGAGAGATCGTATGAAGCCAAGAAACCATGTGACTCGTCTTGATGGTAGTTTAGAAAGAAAGGAAAGTGTTTGAGAGATATGAAGGAAACTACTATTGGGTCATCATGTGATATTTATAGCTAGTTTCCTTCATCTTCAAATCAGGTTCACATGAAGGGTCAGACAAGCATATGGAAGAAAATTAAGAGAGAGCAGCAAAACAGAAAAAGAGAGAGAGAGAGAGAGAGAGAGAGAGAGAGAGCTGAGAAAAAAGAATAAGAAAAATAATTTGGGCAGATAGAGATGATAGCTTCATTGTCACTTCAAGAGCCCCAATGAGAAGGGGTTTTGTTGGTTTCTCATAAATGGTCAAAACAACTACACTAGAGGAAGCCTTATCAACTTGTGTACTTCGAAGATATTTCACAAAGTGAGGGTCAAGACACTAGAGTACATGCATGTAAGAGAAAATATCGCAAATTTCATGACCAAATGAATGGCCTAGAAGCAATACCAACCACTAAAAACTCTTCCTCCTCTCCTAGTCTCTTATTCAAAGCACTAACACTTCCCCAATATTTCTTTTTCCATGATTAAAAATTGTGGAAAAATATTTTAAACCAAACATGGGTAAAAATTTTCCCCCTAGGTACTTTATTTCTTCTTGTCTCTGTGCGCGTGTCTCAGTGTGTTCTTTTTTTTCCATGTTTCCCCATCCATTTGACAATAATAGAGGGCCTAGCAATTAAAGGCCCTTCAATGAATCTGTAAAAGTTAGCAGGCTTTAGGTACTATGAATTCTTTGGCAAAAAGGCATTCCAATGCATTCAATTCCCCTTAAGAGGCTCAACAAAACAAATAAGGAGTGTGACAGACACGAACCCTACTCAAAAACAGTCTTCCATGTACCCAAAAATAATTTTTTTTTTTTTTAAAGCCACAAGTCTTTTAGTTTTTCTTAGTATTAGGACCAACAACCATACCTCAATACCTATCAAACAGTTTTTTTCATAACAATTTTTGTGTCAATCTCTTGCATGCGTCTAATTAAATATGTTTGTCCAACAAACTATATTTTAATTGGCTCAAATTAACCCTTTGATATACGAAACCTGCTTCATGTAACATTCATCAGCAACAGTAGTGAAACAAACAAAATCAGAAACAATAACTGTACCCAAAAAAAAAGCTTATAATAAAAGAAAGTTACATTATTTTATTAACAACTTACTGAAAACCATAGCACAAAGTCACAAACAAAACTCGTTCATATACCCAAAACGACACTTTGAAACAACATATATATAATTAACATTTTGCTACTATGAACACCCAACACTTTTTGACATGGTCTCTTTTTTTTTTGGTTTCTTTAATTTTTTTTTTTCCACTGATCAACACATTACATCCTTGAGAAGCTTGTACCTGCGCGTAGCTGTTCGTGGTGAAGGTGTTGGACTCTTTCCCTTCTCGGCGTTCTCAGCTTCACGATCGTGCTGCTGCTTGATTTTGTCGCCTGAATACTCAGACCGGCTTGTGATTCCGGTGTCGATTGAGGCCGCAGATTTCTTGGAAGAGCTGCCTTGTTTTGTGGTTCTCTCCTCACTTTGGCACCAATCGCAAAGTTCAATCGGCTCAGCAAATTCGCTGTAGTAGTTACTGCAATACCTATGAAATCAAACCCAAAAAAAGATAAACACAATCACTCATAAAATAATATAACTTGAAAGCCATATGGGTCTCATGGTTAATATCATATGATAACAAAGAGTACTAAGCTCTTTTTTTAATTTATAGAATAATAACCGGGCCTCGAATCCTGCCTATACCTAAAAAGAAATCTATTGATCACTGATGATAAAACATCAGTTATTATGGAGCATACATTATAGATTTAATTAATCGAGACTAAGACTAATAAGGCAGTAGATGACATAATAAACATGCTGGTATGGATGATGATGCTAAAGCCCAGGATGTTGTTGCCTTGTGGTTAGTATGAAATATGACATATCATAAACATGATGATATATGGTTGTTGGATGAGGTGGGTACACCTATGGATGATGATTATGACAAATATAGATAATGATATATGTACATGAAACATGATGGAATATGATCATATATATATATATATGTGTGTGAAAGAATTGTTATATATATATATATATATATATGGTGGGTGTGATGTGTGATGGTAAAAGGCACACAACTACTATACATACGAGTGTTGAAAGCGGTGGCGGCACTTGTTGCAGCGGAAGAGCTTGTCAGAGAAGCCCACGTCGCCGCACATGCAACACACAGTCTGGGTGTCCACCATTGCTTAAAGATAGAGAATATGAAAGAGAAACGAAAGATTAAGAAAGACAGAGAGAGATAACTACAAAAGAGAAAGAGAGAAAAGGCAGACAGAGAGAGACACTAGGAGAAAAAAAAAAAAGGAGTAATGACTTTGAGTCGGTGTTAAATACTATATATATAAGGAAAAAAATATCTATATATTTATTATTTATATGATAAACACACAGGTAGACCACAGGTTGCTTGCAGTCGTTTTCAGTTAGGGCAGGCAGAGAGAGAGAGAGAGAGATGTGAACCTTAAAATAGAAGTGGAAAAAATGACAGTTGTGTCCCGAGCTGAGCTTGCCTTGTTTCGTTTCTTTCTTTACCTCTTCTTTATATCTTTTGTCCTTTCTTGGGTTCTTGCCTTTTGCCATTTAGTGGCATACGGGAATTACCGCGTACCTTAACATTTTTCTCTCTTTTTTTTAGAGTCCGTTCGGTTGTAGGAGTGGAAAAGTAGTAGGATGAAAAATTATGGGAGGATGAAAAATATTTAGTTTTCTCTCTTGTGTGTTCGGTTGGAAGAGTGAAAAAGTGGGAGAGTGGAAAACTCTTGTGTTCGGTTAAAGAGAAAAAGGGAAGGATGAAAAATGTAATTTATATAAATTGACTATTATACTCTTGTTACATAATATATAAGAAATATATTTATTTGTAATCATTAAATAATTTAAAATTTATCACATCATATATATATTATTTTTATTTTTATTATTATAATGTAAAAATTAGATCTACGTTGAAAAAAAAAATGATCAGGTAAGGATGGAAAAAAAAAAAAACAACATCCAGTTAACGTTGAAGAAAAAAAAAAAAAAAAAAAGACAACGTTCAGTACCTGAACATTGAAAAAAAAAGGAAAAAAAAAAAAAACACACACACACACACACAACATTCAGGTACACCTGAACGTTGGAAAAAAAAAAAAAAAAAAAAAAGACGTTCAGCTAACTGAACGTTGAAAAAAAAAAAGAAAAAAAATGTACAGCTAACGTAAAATATAAAAATAAAAAGTAAAAAAAAAATAGGTAAGAAGAGGGTATTTTTGTAAAGGTACTATTATAACACTTTTCTCTCCAGATTTTCCTTCCGATTTGGAAGGAAAAAAAAAATGTGGGCCCGGAGAGAAAACTTTCTCTCGAGTTTTCCATCCTCCTTATTTTCCTTCCCCAAACGAATAGTGGAAAACAGTATTTTCCTCCCTGTTTTCCATCCTCCCTATTTTCCTTCCAAACGAACGCACCCTAAGGGAAAAATCTTTTATGTGACCGATGAATGAAACTAATATCTTAATGATACACGCATAAAAATATTTTCTCCTCTCTAAGGTAGGAGAATGTTACATATCACTAAATAGATATGTTGGATTCATATTACCTTTTACATATCTAAAAAATTAAATACTTATAAGATTGTTGTTGAAATTCATATCAATTAATGGATTTCCTAATTTAGGATTAAGGACTTCTTAAGATTCTTAAAGATAATAATAAGTAAAAAAAAAAAAAAAAAAGTGAGTTAATCCAAAGAACATAAAGAAGAGAAAGGAAATGAGAAAATTTGAATTAGTGACTTCTATTTAATAAGACAAAAGTCTCGATAAATAATTATGCATTTGTCATCTATTAAGAATCACAAAAACAATAAATCCCAATGCATTGGGGGGAAAATTTTGAAATTCACAAAATGAAAAATTCTTCAAACCTACACATACTATTTTTAAAATTGAGGATGCTATATTTCTAGGCCTATTACACACTCTTAATTTTAACTACAAGTAATAATTTTCTAAAACTTAAATAATCCTAGCTTGTTAGCTAACTTACAATAGCTTTATTTTAGGACAAAATGGGCAAATGCCCTTTCCATGCAAACAAAGCAGCATTTTGCCCTCTTTCTCAAACTAATTAGAGAAATACCCCTCTTTTGAAACTAGATTTTCTCAAAATCGAGTTAAAAAAAAAAATTTTTTTTTTGAGCCCTATAGTGGCGTTTTATAACTCGACCTCCATGAAATCGAATTATAGGCAATTTTTTTCATTTTTTTTGCTTATAACTCGACTTCGTAGAGGTCGAGTTCCAAAACGTCACTATATGTCCTGAAAACGTCACTATAAGCTCCTTAAAAACTCCACTATAGGGTTTAACTTGATTTTTAGATAATCGATTTTCAAAAGAGGGGCATTTCTCTAATTAGTTTAGGAAAGAGGGCAAAATGCTGCTTTGTTTGCGTGAAAATGGCATAGGCTAATTTTTCCCCTTTATTTTAACTATTTTGAATCTTAAAACAATTGAAAAATCTAGTTTAGGCCCCTTTTTATATTTAAAAAAGCGAAATTCTAAAATCTATAAAGCGATATAAGAATTGATTGTTCAACCATAGTTCTGCAGATACCAAATCTATAAGTAATATAAGGAGAGCAATAAAAGCATGGTAGAAGATTTGGTAATGGAGTGAAAATCCAAATAAGAACATCTTCAATTCAATGGAAAACCCACTCCGGGGACCTAGCTAGTCCCTCGAAAAATTTTCTAAGGAAAAACAAAAACAATAGCCTACATATAAAACATGTATTAAGCTAGACACTTTATTACAAACTCTGCACACGCTTTCCTTACCTTTTTT
This sequence comes from Lithocarpus polystachyus, assembly GCA_033629205.1. NCBI lineage: Eukaryota > Viridiplantae > Streptophyta > Magnoliopsida > Fagales > Fagaceae > Lithocarpus > Lithocarpus polystachyus. The sequence goes on from CM066165.1 coordinate 37,306,514, forward strand.
TACCACAATAGCCCTAGAATCTCTAAAATCTTCCTCAACAAATTTCCTCCATGAACTCCTTGAACAGAGTTTCTCTCCTTAAAGATTTTTTGCAGTGAGTCTTATTGGAACAAGAATTTTGTGGGGTTTCAATCTTTGAAGCACACTCTTTAGGATCACAAGGTGAATGGGTGAAGAAACAAATTATTTTTCTATAAAACATAAAGGACAAAGGGAACATGATTTAATCTCTTAATAGAACAGGGTGTGGCCTCCTTTTCTCTATAGAAAAATTGTGCAAAATCATGTTTATACAAGTATTAAAAGAGAGAGAGAGAGAGAGATGGCACAAACTAGATTTAAAACATAATCAAAATTGAAATTCTGGCTTTCTCTCTCAAGTGAGCCTAGAGCAAGGAACTGAAGAAGTTTCAGGTTCTTTTATTGTTTTGCTCGAGTTAAATTTTTCTGGCCACACTTCTTCGAGTAGTTTCAAAACAGTTTTTACCAGACTTGTCCAATGAATGAAATGCATCAACAACTTGATTTTTAATTACAAGCAAAATCATGGAATGAGCCAACATTAAAATCCTAACAACAATTATCATAAAATTGTTCAACAAACCAAGTTCTTTATTTTGATTAAGAAAACTAAAGGTATGTTTGGCACTATATTAAAGAGGCTACTAAAGAGCTTTAAGGTCTTAAAAGCTGTTTAATAGAAAAGAATAGGCAAAAAATATTAGTAGACCTTTTAAGTGTTTATAAAATAAATCATCAACAATAAGTAATAATTTTATGTTATTCTCTTTTGTCATTTGTCACTTCTAAAAGGTCTTTATCAATTTGATTACTAAATGGATAACATTTTTATATCACCTTATAACTGTAATCGACTAAATGTTAATAGCTTTTTCCGCAATTCCCCCCACCCCCCCCCCCCCCCCTCCAAAAACTCTATAACTAAAGCTCTACATCCTATCGTGGTCCCAAATGAGTATTAAAAGTTCAAAGCTCTCTCAAAAATGAATTTTAGTTTTGCATGTACTTAATTAATTTTTTCCCCCTAAATACATGGACTTAGAGCACTCACATTGGATTAGTCAAAATTTTAGCCAAATTTATCCACACACAAAAAAAGTTCTATTTTAGCTAGCTTATTTTTCAAATGGGCCTGAATCAAATTCTCAAGAAAATTTTCTTATATATTTTCAATTAAATATTCCTTTTTATTCATTTTTTTTTTTAAAGGAAAAGTTAACAAATGCCCTAAAGAGTTTGTTAGTGAACCATTTTATGAAAAATTTTACGGAAAAAAAAATGCAATTAATGTTTTGACATCCTTTTCTATTTCTCATAACAGTGATATCAAAACTTTTCTAAAATGATTTATTAACAATTACCCAAAAGCATCAGTTAACATGACTCATTATTATTAATTTTCTCTTTACTTTTCTCACATCTCCCTCTCACTTCTCTCTATCTCGTCACCACTCTTCCTTCCCACTCATCACCATCCCAAAACCTTCCTTGCCGGTGCTAGAGACGAAATCGTCGAAGCTCTCGATGATCCTATGGGTTGTGCCGGCGCGAGTTTGTGGGTTGTGCCGTGGCCAAAGAAAAATTCGTCGAAGCTCTCACCTTCCTCGCTGGCACGGGTTTGTGGGTTGTGCCATGGGTTTGTGATCTTTCTCTCTACTCTAACCGATCTACCATGGGTTTGTGATTTGTGATGTGGGTTTGTGTTTTGTGGTGGTTGTGGATGCGCGGGTTTGTGGTGGGTCGCTTATTGCGGGCAGTGGTGGTGGTGGTGGTGGGTGCTCTGTCATTGGTGGCGGTGGTGGGTCGTTGGGATAGGTTTAATGATATGGGTTTGGTGGATCGGCGTTGCTTCAGTGGCTAGGTTTCTGATTCGGTGGGTTTTTATATGTTATGAGTACCACCACTGGCAAGCTGGCCGACAAAGTAGAGAGGAGATGAGGGATGCCGAAGAGAGAGAAAGAAAGAAAAAGAGAAAATATTTTTTTAATGAGAGAAGTTTAATAAAAAAAATTAGCTTCTTGCTACAGTGCACAGTTAAATAACTGTGCACTGTAGCAAGAAACTAAAAAATTTTAGCTATGGCTCCACTATTGTAACATGTATTTTTGTGTTTTGGTGAAGCTAAAATAGCTATATAACTATTTAGCTTCACTACTACTAATGCTCTTAACAACCATTGCTACTCAAAGTCGCCGCCACCATCACACAAACTTGTTTGGTTTTCTTTGGGACCACCCATAGAGTCTCCAATTTTCACTCCTCTCATCTCAATTATATGAAGACTAACTCGTCTAGTTTAAAGTCACCCTAAATTAATTGATTCACCTAAATCTTTATCATCCTAATCTCGGATATTTTTTCTTTGTCATCAATGAACTCACGGTGGTGCAAAATCTCTGAATTCTTCTTTGATTAGACAACCAAATCTTGGTCATTCGACACCTTCCAAATCTCAAATATTTCTTATCTGTCACTAGGAACTTATGGAGGTGCAAGATCTTTGATTTCTTCGTCCCATCTCATTATAATAAGGGAGGGAAAAAGCTAGGGCATAGTAATGGATTGATTAAACAGAAATAAAATAAGTCACAATTAAGTTACAATGCAAATTAGAATATGTATTTTGACTAAGAGCAATTACATCAACTTGTGCATAATTGTGCAAAATGGAAAAACTAACTATTTTTACACAATTTGAGTAAAAAATCACCCACATCAGTGGGTGTAAACTTATGTATAAATACGCAAATGCTACAGTAACCGTGCATATATGCACGATTACTGTAGCATGTGTATTTATTATTTTATTATTTTTCCGTTCGCACCATTTTTCCTCTCTCTTATCCGTTCACAATGACCTCAGTCTCCTCATCTTCTTTCACCTCAGATGCACACAAACACACCCACACACAAACACATCCACACAGACAAATCAACACAAAAACACACCCACACACAAACCCACACAGACAAAGACTCAGGAAGTTGGATCGGCCGGTGAAGAAGGATTTGGATTGAGAAAAAGATCTGGGAGGTTGGATCGGCTGGTGAAGAAGGATCTAGGTCGAGAAAAATACCCGGCAGGTAAGATCAGCCGGTGACGAAGTTGTGGAGCTTGGTTCGTGGATCGGCCGGTGAAGAAGTTGTGGAGCTTGGTTCGTGGGTCGGCCGGTGATCGACCGGTGAAGAAGTTGTAGAACTTGGTTTGTGGATCAGCCTGTGAAGAAGTTGTGGAGTTTGGCTCATGGATCGGCCGGTAAAGAGATCTGGGTAGGGAGATGGGTTGGGAGTTTTTGAGAAAGAATGAGAGAAGGTAGAAAAGAGAGAGAGGAGCTTGGTTCGTGAATCTGCCGGTGAAGAAGTTGTGGATCGGCCGGTGAAGAGGTCTGGGTAGGGAGATGGGTTGGGAGTTTTGAGAGTAGAGAGATGGGTTGGGAGTTTTTGAGAGAGAGAGAGAGAGAGAGAGAGAGAGAGAGAGAGAGAGAGAGAGAAATCAGAAAATATGGGTAGAGAGAAATAGGAGCATGCGGGTTGTTGAGAAAAATAATAAAAAATTGAGTAGAATGAATATTTTATTAAATAAATGTGTAAAATAAATAAACTGATGTGAATGTTTTGTAAAAATAAATGTATAAAATAGAAAAAATAGGTTTTAAATGTGTAAAATATAAAATTTTTTACATCATCTGATGTTATTGCTATAATGGGAAGCTATCCAATGTCAAATGATTTTTGGGATTAATGAGCATGTAAATTAAATGAACTAGTCCAATGCTAATGTTAGGCTAGTGCAAAGCTAGAAAATGATAAAATAGTAGGCAAAAGAAAAGGACAACCGGATAAGGAGGAAGAAAGACACTGGGGAGAGTGAGTACACGCGCCACATAGAGAGACTAGATTAGCACTTTTGGAGATTTATAACAGTGGTAAAATCGGTAAGAGTGAAAAAAATCGTTAAAAAGCAAACAATTTGGTCTACTTTTCGTACATGTTGTTGTCGTAATAAGGGAAGGGGATAGACTTGACATTAAAAAAGTTGTTGTGGAGAATTGAGGAATGTTACAAAGTTACAAGTGACGACCCCAAAAAAAGTACAGTACTCTACTACTACTAAGCTATGGTATCAGGTATGGACAAAAAGTCCCCAACACCACAATTTAAAGACAAGAAAGTAGAGCTGGGAGTACACGGGGCTCTGCACCTGTACATGGATGCAACATGGTGTCACCTCAGATTTGATGATTTTTAAAATAAAATAAAATGCAAAATCTATTTTGGTTTCTACGAGTCACTGTCAATTGTCTTCTATTTTAATAGGAGTAAATTTGGTCTTATTATTTTTTATTTATAGTGATATTTGTTAATAAATTTATTAAATTAAATTAATTGTAACTTGAAAATAACGGAAATTAAATTTAATTATTACTAAAATATTGAGATCAAATTGACAATAATAACTCCAAAATGATATTTTTGCCAAAAAGGAAAAAAAAAAAGACTTGTAAGAGCATTTATATCTGGTATTTTTAGACTATTCTATTTTACCATCTCAAAAAATTACTTTATTAATTATCTTATACCATTTTACAATATACCCAATATCTCAACTTTTATTTTCCTATTCTACTCATCAAAATAATATATTTACATATTAAAATATATAACCAAAAAAATAATCTCTTCTTAGAAAAACCTAGAAACCCAACATCAATCCATGCCGATTGCCACCACCACACCACCAACCAGCAACCACCACCACAACCAAACTCACCACCAACAACAACCACAAGAAACAACCACCAAGAGGAAAAGAAACAAAAAAAAAATGCCAAAAACCACTACCACCGATCGGAGAAATTGCCAAAAACTTGCCAAGAAACACAAAAAAAATTGCCAAAAATTGCCGGAAACACACCAAGAGAAAAAACCACTTCAAACCCACAATCGAGGAAATCACTTCAAACCCATCACGCCGACTCGCCGATCTCCATAAGCCACTGATCAGCAAACCCACGCCGCCGATTTGAAACCCAGACCGTCGAAAATTCCCAAAAAAACGCTATCACTACCATGAGAAACGCCATCACCGATCAGCAAACGCCATCACTGCCACGCCCTCATCGAACCTTGCTTCGGCCAACAGTGAGTCAGAGAGTGAGAAAAGGTAGATGAGAAAACTAAAATTCCAATTTTTCCTTACATTTGGCATTTGTCAGGCCTAGTGCGAATGCTCTAAGCAAAAAAGTCAATACCATACCAATATCGGTCATACTGGAGAAATATATTGTACCTCTACTCCTTTAAAACATACCAGAAAAAATACCAAGTTATATCAACCAGTATTGGCGTTTTGGTCAGTATAATAAAAAATACAAAAAAAATTGAAAAAACATTTTGTTTAATATAATATATTGGTTAATGTACTTCAACTAATATGTAGGCTTATAAAATATGTGGATTTTCAATTTTATGCTGACAAATATAAAAATTCATAAATTCATACTGACATAAATAATGCAAATATATATATATATATATATATATTTATGTATAAAATATATAAATAGCGGTAATCTTGAAACGGTACGCCGGTATCAACCGATACCGAAATATTTCGTTCCCTTGATTAAACTGAAATAGCATCAGGTATGAAATTGACCCCCTTGCTTGTAAGTATGGTTACGATCCCCCGCACTACTTAGTGTCTGTTTGAGAAATAACTTATCTAGTTTTAATGCTAAAACTTTTAGCTAAAAATAATCTAAAGTATACCTATATCTTGAAAAAAGTAAGAAAAGAAGTGAAAAAAAAAAGTTGAAAAAATGAAGTTTTAAAAATCTATATATAAAAGTTAAAAGATAATACTAAAGTTGATGCTAAACATACTTTTAAAATCTCATATTGACTTTAAGTGTAAGATCACCTAGGCACTTATTACTACTCAAACTCACGACTCACCAAAACTTTGTAGGCTAAACCTATAAAATTGATAAGGTGACTCACAAAAACTTTCTACACTGACTAAACCTACGAAATTGATAAGGTGCTATTACATATTTCGGCTACATTTATTCACCTTCGCTTTCACATTGAGGTGGATTCTCACGTAGCCGAAACACAATAGATTTTCTCCGGGATTGAGACTCCAAAAAGTCATCAAATCTGCACAATTATTGGTTTTTCCTGCACCATACGATTTTGTTAGTGGGTGTATCCAATGGTCAAGATCCATAGGGCTACACAAGTACATCGTGGAATGTTATATCGCACACAAAGTTTAAAGCTGATGATAAGCATCATGTGGGGCCAGGTCTCTTTTGATCGGGCTTCTGTTTTTTACGCCTGAGTTTTACTGTAACGAGTCTGTTTGGGCGTCCACTCAAAGCAATATCTTCGGATCTTCCATTTGTTCTTTTCGAAGAAGAATTTATTTTTAAGGAATTGTTTAAGATTAGTTTTCTTCTTTTTTGTCGAAAGCACGGTTTAAAAGTTAGATGATTGTATCGAACTATTAAAGATTGATTAGCATTAGTGGAAATATTAATTTAATAGATACGTTGGGGGCAAGTATGCTGGTCAACCCTAAAGAAAATTAACTGTTTTTAAAATCAAAGAAATCTTATAATTTGGCCTCCACTTTCATAAATCTATATCTATATGCTTAGTCCAAAAGAAATTGATTTATATCTATACTATATAGAATTAGTCAAGCCCATTCTTGCCTCTACATTGCATTGTCACACATACAATTGTTAATTTAAATACATATATTTGAGTGTCATCCACTTCAACATGTTTAAAAGAGAAAACTAGTCTAATTTTGTTTCTAATACCTTCGTCTAGGCGATCATCCCATCATTTCAACATGTTAAACTCTCTCTCACATTGTAGCAAAGGTCAAATTGCAACTTCACTCTCTCCTTCTTTTGGGAAGATTCTTTAAGTAGTTAATATAACATATAAAAACATATTTAACCAAAATGCTTAAGCCCTATGACTATATTATATATTAAACATTCATTTTCTGATCATCTTTTTCAATAAACAAAGCATGTGTAGCACATGCGACCTTCTAATCTTATGATAATCTAATTCTTATTAATTATTTTGTTAATTTAGTCCAACTAGATTAAAAATATATACAGTTATACAAAAAAAAAGAGTCAAACCAAATGCATGCATAGAATGAACATTAGCTTTTTGGGTGTTTTTAGAAAGAATGTTGTATCATGAAAGAACCCTCTGAATATTAATATAGCTAACACTTATAATTTATTATCATCCTAGCATTAGTTTTAGACAAATCTAAATAAATTTAAACTCATTTTTGTTGTGAAAATTAAGATTTATGAGTGTGACTGGCATGGAGGATACTATTGCTTTCTGCAGGCATGAAACAGAGCAGGATATGAAGGGAGAGAAGCAATGGCTTTGCTAGAATCACATTCACATCTACGTACGTGGATGTCAATGTTCTGAATGCAGGTTTATTTGCATCATACAGATGGCTTATTTTTGTGGTTTTGACTTGACGGCTGATTTATGACTTTTTGCGGTATGTCAATTCTAATGAATGCTCGAAATTAAACTACTTGTAAAATAAAGGTCGTGTTTTTTACTGTTTTTTTTTTTTTTTAAGATACTGTATATTTCATATTTGGATAAATTGGATGTGATTTTTATTTAATTATTAAAAGCTGATCAAAATATAAATAGTTTTCAAAATAAAGTTTTACATAAGTAAATTTGTGAAAAAGTTTAAACAAAAAACTTATCCTAAACAAACCTCCCTTCTTCTTCAAATGCAATTTTTTTTTTTTCCACAACTACTTATAGTTGGTTTGGATTAGCTTTTTCCTGTTAATTTATTATTTTAATTATTTATGTAAAATTTTTAAAAGTCTCATTTTTTTAAAGTACAATTAAACTTTAGTATTAAATTTACTAATTGATTCAAGTTGAGGGAAAAATAGAAAAAGACTGTAAACAAAAATTACATATTAATTAATAAAATAATAAAGAGAATGGTTTCAGATGGAATAAAATTTTGGAAAAAAAATACATATAATCAATCTTAACTAACTTGTTGAGAATCTATAACTTATTTTAAAAAATTTAGTACTAAAGTTTGATTGTTGTTAACATTATTGTTGTATTTTATTAACATTTAAAAATTAAATAAATAAAACTTTTCAAAAATATAAAGTAAATTCAAACGTAGGCTTAGAAAGTTGTTAAGCTCTCATTTAGTAGTTATCAATCTTGCAGCCCGTGTTTAGCCTTCATAATTAATTCTCTATACATAATATTTTTGCGTCAGGAGACTTATAAGTAGCATTGCCTTATTCTCTTATAGAAGAGAACTTGACTTAAAATTTCTCCTCCTTCATTTAATATAAGCGAAAAGTCATTTAATATTAGCCAACAAAAAAAGTCTCTTACCTTTACTTAGTCATGTTTTTTGCATTAACTAATGGGTCACATAGTTGAATCTGATTGTCTTTAACAATAACTTTGTCATTTCTTTTAAAGAGCCTTTGGAGAGGAATAGTTTTCCACTCTTATTGTATAATTGATTATTTTCCGAGAGATTCTGCAATTGGGATCAATGAATGACTAATTTCCTCTTTATTGAGTGCATGGCTTTCTTATTGCTCCAAAAGTTTCTCCACTCTAGCATGCTTAGCCAATGCCAAGAAAAAGCCAGGAGATATGTACTTGCATTGGTGGGCCGACCTTGCCAAGGGAAATTTTTTAACCAGGAATAATAATGTGCTTCTAAATCTAGTTTCAAGGATGAGAAATAGACCTCCACTCTAATATTGTATAAAGTATTATTGATTATTTTCTACCAAGATAGTCCTAAAAAGAAAAAGAAAAGGTAGGTGAGTATCATTTTGATTTTTGACTCATTTCATTCAAACCAGGATGGTAGTCCTCAAGAGAGAAAACTCTGCTTATACATAACTTTATAGGTGATTTTAAGATTATGACACTTAATTAATTTTCTATTTGCATGTAAGGAATTGTATGATGCTAGAATATAATAAGTTGAGTAGATCCAAGAGTCTAAGGTAAGACGAAACCATCATAGTTCAGTATATCAGTACATGTACTTTTATATTGTTCAATGTCTATATAAAAACAGACATTGTCCAGTTATACACATAATTCAATTAATTGATACATGTGGCAATTAACAGAATAAACAGACATTGTACAGTTATACACCTCTAAAGTTTGGGGATGTTAGTTTTTACATCCTAAAATTTTAAAAATTTATATTCCTTAACAGATGGTATGTACGGTGTGGTTGTTGATGCAAAAAAAATATACAAATTTTGGAATTTTAAGTGTAAAATTCAAATTCTAAAACTTCAAGGTATAAAATTCAAACATTCTCAAACTTTAGGAGTGTATGACTATACAATATTTGTTTATATGCTTGAAAAAGAAATGAGACTCAAATACATAAGTACGTCACAAACTTCAAACTTTTAATCATTCTATTTTTAAATGCAATTTTTTTTTTTCCTTCCTTTTTTTAACTTGGGAATTACTCAATGTCAGAAGATTGATAGCTTTGTATCATGCATGGATGATGTATTAAAACCATGGGGAATAATAGCTAGCGGGGCTGACAGTGATGGTAGCATTGGTGATTGGTGATTGGAGTCCATAGAAGCGTAGGTGGGTAGTGGGTTGGCAAAGCTAACATTTCTTTTGTGGGGCTTGAAAATAGATTTGGTGATTAACAACTAAAATGTTATTTCTTGTTATTATCGTCCAAACTAACTTGGTCCAGCGTTACTAACCAATTCAGCTATCATTATTTTCATCCCTTCAAGATGTGACTTCCCTATCATTTTCTTGTTTTTTCTTGAATTTTTCCTATGATTTAGTTACTTTGTCATTGTAACGTAATTATCAAAGGCATTACAATCTCAATAATCATTTTTATCATAATTGCTAATGAAATCAATGAAAAGAAATCAATGAAGCATTCGATGGAGTTTCTAAATTTGTCTATAATTGGGGCTATATGAGTACTTCCTAGAAAAAGTAGAAGCTTGTTTATGAGTTCTAGGTTTAAATTCTTTTAGAACAAAGTTGAGTATAAAATTAGGATAAAATTTTCTTTCAAACTAGTTCGGAGGAATCTCATCCAACTCATTAAGTGGCGATTTATAAGATCATTCACTTATATTATTTAAAAAAAAAAAAAACTCAAATCACTAATTAAAAACGTCATATGACTAAAAATACATATCGATGGATTTTTCACCCATCATATAATGGTAGTGTTGTCCATGGGTCAGTCTAGGTCGAGTTTGGGCCACCTAGACTCAACTTGATCCTAGTGATAGCAAAACAAAGGATTCGCTGCCAACCACGAGCACTAGTAGGTCAAATTGAGTCTATTTCGGTTGAAACCGAGAAAGGCAGTGGTGATCGAGATTTCAGCAAAAAACAGCAAAGATTTAGTGAGATCTCATTGGATCCGATGGAAATTTCACTGAATCTAGCAAGCTCTCACCGGATTTAGATGAGAATTCATCGGATTTGGTGGATCTCACCGGAGTTGCCTTGGGTCATCGATCAAATCAGGTTTTTCAAGTTTGATTATATTGGATTTGATGCAGGTTCGATTAGATCTCTCAGGTGGGTTAGGTCAACAATTCTCTTGCACACCCCTATTTAATGGATTGGAAGAATTTTTCTCCAAACTAGTTTAAAGGTATAAAAAAAAAAATCATAAAATTATGTGTTCAAAATCAATTTGCATAATTTATCCAAAGAAAAAAAATAGAAAATTTCATTAGAATAAACTAATTGTGTATCTAATCAATTATCATTGATCTCTACTCCTTTAAAAATGTGGAACATTGCCGACAGGCCCAGTTTAACGTACTTTTTATTGGCCTGAACAGGTGAAAAGAGTTGAGAGTGATTGTATCATGTATTAAAAACCTGGCCATGATTTTTTTTTTTTCCACTTTCTTAGAGGCAATAGTTAATAGTTAGGATTTTTTTTTTTTTTTTTTTTTTTTTTTACTAGATGAAGTCAAGTTCAGTCCCATGGTAGGGTCTAATCTGAACTCACATCTTTGAGGGAAAGTAAAGATTCTAGTTGCCACTAGACCGAAAGGCCTTTGACAAGATAATTAGGTTTGAAAGCTTAGTGCTGATTGCTGGTGATATAAATGGGATCCTTGGAGTCATCTACAACTATTAATCCACATGTACAGTAGTGTATAGCTCACCTGCCGATATTGCTACACTACAACTGATTTTGACATCTAAGCCTTTTTCAAGTGAGATTTTGGATTCTGACCAAGAAAATAGTACAGTGGTGGGAGTAACTACTAACTAACCCTTGTTTTGTCCATAATAATCATCTCCTTTGTATTCTTAGAAGCAATTCAATGGTTAAAATAAAAAAATGTCCGATTAATGTATGTCCTTAAGATATTTATTAACCATTTATTTTGGGAAAGTTTTTATAAAAAATTGAAAAATTGTCAAAACAGTTAATCACTTTTTCATTTTTTCATAAAAAAATTTCATAAAATAGTTTATTAATATATGCCCTAAGGGCACATGTTAGTAAAATCCAAATAAAAATAGTAGCCCTACAAGGCCAAAAAGGAACTCCCAAAAATGAAAACATTAGGGTGGGAATCGCTAGGAGAGAAAAACAAATAAAAGGATAAAGAAAATGAAAGAGTTGAGTACAGTAGCAAGGAAAGACTACTTCAAGGCAAATTGATAGATTCCCTCCAACTCGACTAAGCAATCCACGCCAATGATTCTCACGTTTAACTCATTGTTATGACTCTGACCACATCATCAACATTAAAGTCAAATATATTTCAAATTGAGAAATATTACGTCCACAACATTTTCACAACAAATCCTAGGTCGTAGATTGTTATTTGCTGTTACTAGTGGGTAAGAAAGTAATTTCAATGTTGGATTTAAATTAAAAACCTGTAACAACCTGCCAACTAGGATTTGTTGTGAAAAATGTTGTGGATGTAGCAGTGTCTTTCAAATTATGGGATTAGTAAATTATATTAAGAGGTGCAACTTTGCTATAATGACAAGTGTTACATAATAATGACATAAGATTGTCAATAAATTATGGGAAATGTTTGGGAGAAGGGTAAAACAATTAATGTTGTTGATAGCTTTTTATATTTCTCATAAAAGTGGTGTCAAAACTTTCCTACTATGGTTTAATAACATTACCCTAAGAGCGTCTATTAACATGACCCATAAATTATAACTCAATTGAAATTTTCTTTCTCATAATAATGGGATGAGTGATGAGGGTTCAAGACATTAAAAAAAAATTATAATAATCAGAATTATGTTACCTATCAAACAGTTCTTCCAATTCTCTAATAGATAACTCCCTTGTGAATCATTCATAGTTTTTAAGGTAAGCTATTATCACACAAAAAAAAAAAAAAATGGAACACATCACATATACCAAAGAGCTAGGGTTAGGTTGAGGAAAAGTAAGGCTAGTACCATCGAAAATAGCATAACTTTGTGCCACAACTCACGCGAGTTGTGATTGGTGAATGTGTCCCCACATAGCCCGCTGACACACATTCACCAATCACAACTCACTATGTGATGAGTTGTGGCATAAAATTGTGTCAATTTCGGTGATACTAGCATTACTCCGTTGAGAAATTACCATGTTGAATCCTATACTAGATTAACACTTAGTTTAAGATGCTTGAATACTTCACCAAGGAACAACCAAAAACTTAGTTGGGTTAACTACCCTACCTAGCTAGTTAGTTCCTAGTTCATTATGCCATATTAAATCAAGTCATGTAAGTACACTGTGAAGTTTTCTTGTAAATCTTTATATCAACTTCAGGTTTTTGGTTTTTCATGCAGTAAAGGTATAATAGCTAGGTGCATGTGGGCTTATGCCTAATAGAACTTAGGCCAACCGGCCATACTAATTAAGGCTATAGACCCCATCTACTGTACACATTAGCAAGAGCACAAACCTTAAGACACTACATAATGTACGAACCCGGGTAACTTGGCACAAAGGTAAAATACATGTACGAAAACCTAGCCCAGGTGGGCAAGGGAAAAGTTTTTGTGTACGTTAAGTTAACCACAAGCAAATGTTTCCAAAAGGAAAACATTTTCCACCACAAACTCCAATTCGTTTCCTGAAACCCCAAATCCATGGATTATTGGGGCCACCAAAGATCTGCCCCAGAATTTTAGAAACAATTTTCAGAAAAACAAGCCGTACAGTCTGGTCACTTGGACACTTGCCATTGTGTGTTACAAAAGAGCCTCCACCGTCCAAGTGGCTGGCAGATCCAGAAAGTTTAGTCCAGTTATTGAGAAAGTGAATAATAGTGAGTCTCATCAAAGTCCTTTTCTAATATATATGGATACGAAATTCAATATAGGAACCCTATATAAAAGTCTAGAACTTCCCACATGGAAAGTGAATTCCCATGAAGAAAAATAAAAGATATATTAGGTCACTTGTGAGCATCAAGGTATATTCTAAGTGAGTTTGGGATAATGTTTAATGAACCTTATTAGAAATATGGGTTTAATAAGGCTATTGTATTATTTTAATCCTAATTGTACGAGTAGTCCTCTATACCATGATCTTATGGTTAGTTCAGATTAGCCTACATTCAGTTTACCATACACATTCTTCAATAAGTATATTCTTTTTATATCGGATTTGGTCCAACTCTCTGACAAAGTTGTCATGTAAGATGTATAGATAGAGTCACCATCAATTATAGGATTTTATCATCGCTTAATATTCTGATTATCCCTATAAAAAAAATATCTGATTATCACCAACCTAGTTAACGTTTTTTTATTTTATAAATTGAGCAATAAAACATTTGTGGAGTTGTTAGAGACCCCACAACATCTACATTATAATAAGTTGCCCCATTTCTATTATTTATTCAAAGGTGATGGAATAATTTAATTTGCTTAGGCAAAGTCATTCTCTAATCTATGTTTGATTTATTTTTGGATTTGGTGGGGGCCTTGGCCCAAGGTATGGAAGAGGGTTTTAGAACTATACCTAAAGTGAGTGGTCTATGTAGGGCTTACTCTAATTTCTTGAAGGTTGGGGACTTTCAGTTCGGGTACATGCATTAATTTGGACTAGGGAGCCTCCCTCCAGAGAACTAAACAGAGCTCTAGAAAGCTTGCTTCGTATGGCTTCTAGTTCTACAACGCTCAAACTAAGGGTCATCAAATAGCCCACGGCCCATAGCCTAGCCCAGAAACCCAATGGCCCACCGGGCTAACGGGCGGCCCAGCCCATTGTTATTGAGGCCCATGGGTAGCCCAGTGGGTCAGGCTGTGGGCTAGTTTTTATGCCCATGGATACCCAGTGGGCTAGCCCAATAGCCCAACTCGTTGCCCAGTCCGTTGCCCTAACCCGTTGGCCCAGCCCAATAACTCATAAATCATAACAAAAATATATAGGAAGTGTATAAAGGATTGATCTTAAGATATTATAGAGGAATTTCTTAAGAGAACTCTCTCAACCATTAAGATACTCAAAGTAATTGTGCTAAACTTAGTTTATTAAATATATATTTTTCTAGTAGTCTAGCCATTTTGAATTAACCATTTGACATTTTTTTTTTATAAAAGATAAAAATAAAAAACTATTTAAAGCCTTAATAAAAAAAATTAAATAGATTTGACTGTAAAAAAAATTTGTAATTAAGTATTAAATTCTTTAATTCTTTCCTTTAAAAAAATAGATTGATTATTCCCTTATAAAAAATTGATTTTTTCCTTATAAAAATAATAAAATAATATGTTAATGCAAGCCCATGGGTAGCCTATTAGGCCCAACCCAATAGCCCAACTCGCTAAAGATAAAATGGGCATTGCCCATGGGCAGGGTCATGGGCTGAGGTTTTCTCTTTTGGCCCAGCCCGACCCGGCCTATTAACTAGTTAATAGCCCATTATACCCAGCCCATTGTGCCCATGGGCCAAGTAAACATGAGCCGGGCCGGCCCGACTTGGCCCATTGACGACCCTTAGCTCAAACAACTTAATCCTGAAATTTCCTTCTTAAAGTTCTATATGCATTTATGGCTATTTGTCATTAACTAATGAGGGTTTTGGGGGCTATTTATAGAAGAATTCAGCATATTGCTGGTCACGCATGCATACACATTATGTGCAGCTAGCTTTGCGCTTAATTAAAAGACTGTACAATTCTTTGAAAGTTAATTAATGTTTGGAAAAAAGTTAACCGATGCCCTAAAAGTAATAGTTTAAGAAATATTTTTAGAAATTTTTTATGAAAAAAAAAAATTTAATTTTTTGACTACTTTAAGAGCCCAAAATTGCTAAGCCCACTTAAAACAGTGGAGTTAAATGTTTCAGGCCCAATGCAATAAATTTGTTAGATGATGGGCTTGCAAGGTTAACTTTGATGCTTTGCTGTGATCCAGATATGAAATCAATGAAGGTAAGGCTTGTAAAACAACAAGAAAGAAGTACGAAATATGGATAAAACACTTCCTCGGGTCTGGCCGAGGAGGCAGTGTTCATAAAAAAAACTTAAGTGTTTGATACAAGATGTTATTCTCTCACTTCCAATCCTTTCTCAACCATTAGTCCCCCATCCTGGAGGGATTCTTTTCCTTTATGTAGTCCCTTTATTGCATTTGAGCCCTCCACCTGCACGTCTGAAGGTTTAATTTGGATGTTTGTCCCATCAAGACTCTGTTGTTGAAGGTTGTAGAGTATGCTATAAACTGTAGGATTACTGTTTCAGGGGTCATTTCTTCATTAATGCGGCCAGCTGACTTGGTACAGTGCATTTAATTCAGAAATAATGGCTACTTTACCTAGATATTTCCTCTCTTCTTTACTTGCAGGTTTATATTTTCTTCCACGGTATCCTATCCTTTGGTGCAAGTGGCCAGTTGAAGAATTCCTGAGGTGTACTCACTCGTCGGGCTCCTCGGACAATGGGACTCTACATCTTCCCTATTCGAACCTTTTTCCATATGTCAAGCCCAAACTGTTGTGCGAAAGGGATTTTTCCATCCTCGAGCTAGGTCCATCGGCTTTATGTTGCATTCAAATCCTCCCCTCCTACAACTGCTTTTTATATTTCTCATAAAAAGTGGTATCAAATTTTTTTTAAGATTATCAATTAGAAAATGCCTTAAGGGCACTTGTTAACAGGTCCCTTAATGTTTTGAACCCCTTTCTAGTAGTTGCACACACTATGTGTATGCACAAATGTGAGAATTACAACTCGAAACATAGTGATTTGGAACAAAACCCCACCACCACAACAATTGAGAATCTCAACATAGAAATTCTACTGTTGATGATTGATTACTCCTAAGTTAGAGGACTTAGAGCATCCACATCAGTGGATGCAAATTTCTCGTCTATTTTACACGAAAAAACCTACTTTTTCTATTTTACACACCCAGTTTTACAAAACACCCACATCAGTTTATCTATTCTACACATTTATTCAATAAAATATTCATTATTTTACAATTTTTTATTATTCACTCTGCCCCTCTCTCTCACAGACCCAAAGTCACTACCAACAATCACTCCACACCCAGCCACCATCACCACCCAGCCACCATCATCACCACCCAACCAGCATCAGCAAAACCCACCAATGAACTAGAAAAAACAAGCCAATCAAGATCAAAAACCACCATCAACCAGATCAATACCCCACGGATCAATACCCAACAAAACCCACACATCACGTCCCTGAGAGCTCCGCCACGGCGTCGTTTCTGGGTCTCATGCGAGTGAGATCGTACCATCTAAGCTCCGCCACGATGTTTCTGAGCTCCGCCACGGCGTCGTTTGCCTGTTGAGATCATATCGGTGGTGAGTGAGATCGGTGAGATCAGTGGCCTGAAGTGAGATCGTACCATCTAGGCTCCGCCACGACGTCGTTTTCCTGCTAAGATCGTATCAGCAGTGAGTGAGATTGGTGACAGTGAGATCGATGGCCTAAGAGATCGATGAGATCGATGGCCTGATCGGTGGACTGAGGGAGAGATGAAACGATAGAGAGGTGAGAGTGAGAAGAGACACGGTTGAAAGAGAGAGTGCCTGAGAGAGTTGAGAGGAGAGAGAAACAAATATTAATTTAATGGATAGACGAGCTACAGTACCCGTGTATATTTACATGGGTACTGTAGCTCATGAAAATTTTTAGAAGATTTTGCACAGATTTACACAAGCTGATGTGGGAGGTTTTTTGGCCAAAATGTGCAAAATGGAGGAACTTTTGTATTATAGAAGAGTATCCATGGATTGATGTGGATGCTCTTACAATGGAATAACCACTTAACAGTTACGAAAAAAATTTAGGACACTTCTAAAAGGATACATCTTTATAAGAAGGTTTTGGTTCTAGATATAATATATATACACACACACATAAAGGTGAAGGGGCGAAGCTACAGCCTAGAAAGAGTGAGAGTGATGTGATGGGATTTTAATTTTGTTCCTAACAATGATATTTCAAACATTTTATCATTTTATTTATTAATTTCAATGAAACAATGTTTGATATTGTGTGTGTGGAGATCGATTCAATCATCATTGATTTTGGGAATTTCCCTTCGACAACTAAACTAACCATGTCAATTTTTCAAAACTCTCCAACGACCGCTATTATTGAACTGTGAGGATAAAAAATGGTTCTCCTAGAGAAAAGCCATTTTTAATTAAGATTCCTCATGAGTGTGATTACTTAACTAGATATGTACTACCCCCAGATCGAGAGTTTTATAAAAGAGTTGCCACTTCTTTTTCTTTAAAAAATACTATCATGAAGCACATCTTTATTAAATAACTCTAAAAATTAAATTATATAGAAGACAATTACACATTTGCCCCCCCCCCCCCTCCCCCCACTTAGTTTCCTTCTTTTTTTTAATGTTAACGTCCCCCCCCCCCCCCCCTACACATTAGATTTTTTTTCTTATAAACTATTTTTTTTAAAAAATTATGTAAAAGAAGTATGAAAGTAAATTTATACAAATACAATTTTCTATCTTCTTATTTTTCTCTCAACAAAACAAAAAAAATTTCCATCTTTTCAATTTTCCACTCAGAACCAAAAACATATGAAGAAAAACTAAATCTTATATATCCCACCACTCTTCCATTCCCCTATTTTTTATTTTCACTTTTCCATCCCCCTAACCAACTAAGCCTTAGAATTTATCCAATACTTTTAATTAGATTCTTGTCTTACAACTTAAATCAATGGGGATTTGACACATAATTAATTTTATTTAATCTTCAATCATGTACATAACCACATGGTTTAGGCTGTAGATTACAAAAGCGCACTTTGACCATTAAATCTTGACGTGGCTTGATCTTTTGATTGGATGGTTCTATCGTTAGATCCAATGCATCATTTTGATAGTTGAATGAACAGATTTTGAGATATTTCACTAATAATAGATGGCACATTATACAGAATTTGACAATCAAGCACATGGTGGTGCCGCCATGTCATTCTCATGGCACAAATCAATTGACTTCTTTAAGACCCCAGAAAGCTGATAAATTTTCAATGGAAGTCTAGCCCGCCAAGGTGAGATTTATTTGCTTTATTCCTTGAACAGCTATTTCGTTTTTCTCATGGAGTACTATATTTTCAACGAACCGATTAGTTTACAAATGTTAGTCCAATAATAATGTTCTTTCATTTGACTCTGAGGGCTCAGAATTTAAAGAAAGGAAAATGTTGATAACAAAGCAGCACATAATGTTGGTAATTTTGAAACATGGTTCGAGGAAGCTCCTGTTTTCCTCATAGAACAGTTTCATGAAGATGTAAATTGTAATGCATTTTAATGACTGAGTTAATATATGATAATAACTTACCAATTGTTCTAAAAATTTAGTTTGAATTTAAAAAAAAAAAAAAAAAGAAATTTGGAGGTTTGAACCTATGATTGTCCAAGAAGTTTAAACTATTAAAAAATGATAAATTTAATATTTTAATCTACTAATAAAGAATGTTTGGTTTTCAACAAACAAACAAACAAAAAAATTAAGAAAGAAAATGCTAAAGTTACAATAAATTATACATTTATACTACAAAAAACTTAAAAAATTTATTTACCAAATTGAAATAATGTAAAGAATAAAGATTAAATATGTAATTTATCCAAATTGTTTTTACAAATTTTTATACTTCCCATGAAAGTGATATTAAATTTTTTTAAAAAATAATCAATTAACAAATACTCTAAAGCACTCATTAACCGGATCTAATAAATAAATAACTCGTGCAGTCGTGCTTATTGCCTATTAAACACCAGCTTTCATGCCGTTCAATTTAAATGCCACTATAAATTATACAGATTACAGACATAGAGACAAAAAAACACACATCAAAGTGAAAAGACTCCCCATTAATAAAATTAAAAAGTGGATTTCCACAATTAAGAAATCAAAAGATTCACTTGTTCCGATTCTCCAGTATCATATTTCTCTTCATTGTTTTATTCTGCCCTTTCTTTTCACTTGTGAAATTGATTGGCTTCTTTTTTTTCTCTCTTCATTTGTTGATTATTATTATGAAAACAATATTGTAGAGTGCATGATGATTCTTCCATCTTCCAAAGTTTCTTTCTTTAGTTTTCCTTTTCCTCCTGCCTTATTTTACTTTTGCTTCGAGATTTGGAAGTTGGAAAGTGAAAATTGAATTTAAAAAAAAAAAAAGTTAGGACTAAATGTTTTAAAAAAGTTCTTCTTTCAATTCATTGAAACAGACGTATAACTGATGCACGCCGAAAATGACAATTAAATTATTAATTATGACGTTTCCTCTTGAGTCCTTTTCTCGGAGAGTGCTAGTTCATGAGTGCCAAAGAACTTGAATGAAAAGTCATCGGCCAAATTACATTCCAACCTAAAAAACGTGAATGAAAGTGATTGGGAAATTTACATTTAATTGGGGGCATTTTGAAATCTACCCCTGCAGCTTAAAATTTTTCAAATTAAATCATATTCAGTGCACTAATGTACTCGACACAAGCCATGTCAGTAGTTTAAAACTATTACAAATAAAATCATGTGATAGTTTCCAATTGAACTTTTTGTATTTAAAAAATTGTATAAATTTAAACTCTTCAATCAAACACAAAAATTTCATGGTTTAAACGTTAAACTTTAAATTGAGATGATTTTAAGAGTTTGAGATTTGATTTTCATTTGAAACTAGCAAAACTTTTATGAAGTTTGTATTATATATATACACACACATACACGTGTACATTAATTTAGATCACACTTATGAAATCGATAATCATTTATTTGACTACCAATTGAATTATTCATTAAAGTCTCATACTCTTTAAATAATAATAAAACTACCCTAAAAAGTGAGGGTTTGAAGATAGAGACCCTAAAAAGTGAGGGCTAGAAGATAGAGACCCTAAAAAGTGAGTGTTTGAAGAAAGAGACTAGCTCCTTTATATATAAACTACCTCTCTTAAAATCACGTACTCTTTCAATCAATTACATAAATATTCATAAAATTATTCATTTATAGGATTTAAACAAATCACATGACTCATTAAATATATCATCTAACGAAAACTACACATGAATGTTTTTATCAATTGTTGATACACACACACTACCTTTCTTAATCTTAGGACAAAGTTTTTTCCAAACCAATTTGGAAGAATCTCCTTCAATCAATTACATAAATATTCATAAAATTATTCATGTGTAGTATATAAAAAAAATCACATAACTCATTAAATAAATCATGTAACGAAAACTACGTGGATGTTTTTATCGATTGTTACATGGGTTGGAGAAATTTTTTTCCCTGTTTTCCTAACCAAAATGATTGCCGACTTCTGAATCTAATTTTTCTTTTTGCTTCTAGAGTTCCAATACAGACTGTTGTCTGAACTTGGACATGACGTGGCTTGGCAGCAAAAAACCAAAACAATTGGTGGATTTGCATCATTATCAGGGATGAAAAAAGGTGACCTCTATAATTGGGGGCCCAACTTTATGAGGCTGAGAAACAAAGGGAGTCCCACAGAAAATCCAGGTTACCGTTGTGGCCCATTAAGGGCCCACATCCACCTACCATTTATTTCGGCCTCATTCACAATAAAGCACATTTCACAATCTTTTTTCTTCCTCACTCTCTATGATGTGCCCAGAAGCCCAACAGCAAAGGCTTTTTTACTTTTTTGCTAAAGCCATCATAGGGTTTTTTTTTTATTCTGTACGGCAAAGCAACATGTTTTTAAGGGGGTAATGGTGGGACCAAAGAAACGTACAGATGAGATATGATCATAAAAAGTGGCCTGATTGTGGGGTCCAACATACCTGCCCTCAGACTTGACCTAAACGAGGTTTCCATGCAATTTCATGATCAACCTGGGCCCCTTTGACCCACATTACATGTGAACCACAAGAAACAGTGGGGCACACTAATGAAAGCTGGGACCTGACCTAGATTCTATCAAATGTTTTTTTCCATCAATAATTCTAGGAACACACTTATTTTACAGCACACTAATTCTACAGCAAACCGTGGGTGGTAAAACAATTTTTGCTCAGTCATAGGTTTCCCACTTTAGGTCGACCAATCCCAATCAACGATACGAGCATGTTATGAAATTAGACGTGTTTCTAATATTGTTGTTTTATATCAATGTAGATAACACAAATTTTCACAAAATATTTTGCAATATGTGATAAGTTATGAGCAATAAATAATAATAACCTACATAAGAATTGATAAAGATTCAAACTGTTGTGAAAAATATAATGTAACATTTCTCATGCTTTTGCAGTGTAAGAATTCTCAACATATATATAACCAAATTTAAAAAAACAAAGAATGATTAATTAATTCATTTTACCTCATTTGAAATAATTGTCAGTTTTGATCCTTAAAAGTATCAATTTATTAAACGTTGTTAATGTGATCTTTTCTTTCTTGAAGGGAGTTAATGTGATGTGATATTTATGCTCACTATATTTTGTTTTTCTCTAACGTTTTAACTCTTCTTCTTTATTCTTTTTACTCACTTTTTCTTTCTTCTCAACCTCCAAAATTTATTAAGTACTCCAGGATTATATTCTCTCCCTCTCTCGTAGAGATGAGTCCCCCTCAACCTCCTATCTTTTCTCCCCAACCGTCCACCATCACACAAATCTAGCAGTCAGATTCAAACGCCAAAACACTTGAAACTATCACCACAGCCCAAAGTCTCACCCTAAACCACACCCAAACCCCACTGAGCCTAAAACACCATCACCTCATAGCCAAACACTAGCCATTCTACAAACATTTCGACCACCATCCCTTACCCAAGGATATAGATTCAACCACCAGTACACACCATTTGTTTGTTTCTTCAGAAATGATTTCTATAGTTTCTGGTTTTTTATATAATGCAAGTCAATAACATAACAATACGTTTCCTTATGATGCATAGAAAACAAGCTCAATAGAACAAATAAATGTTTTCTAGTTTTTGAAAGCGGAAAACATTTTTCATAGCCCACCACAAATAACTCCCACAATAATTTCTTTATTCACCATGATTGCTAGTGACCAACATTGATTGAGCATTGACCTATTTTACAAATGATATTTTTTCGCCCAAACCACAAACCAATCACTTTTCCATTTAATTTTTCAAGAAAATTCCAATTTTGGGATATGCTTTCCCAATTGAGACTCACAAATGGTTTTAAAAATGAAAAAGGATATTATGTTTCCAAAACATATAACCTATAACCTCTTATGTTTCCTATTATATTACTCGCAATGTGTGAGTCTAACCTAATTGTAGGACCTACATATTGTGAGTGAGAAGTTACATGTTTAATACGCAAATGAGCATGTTTCATAAGTGAGGTAAAAGCAAAGTTGGCATCGCGCCGCATTCGCTAAATGTGCCAAATGAGAACAGCAAATCCCAGCCAACATGAGATGGTCCCACGCCACTGGAACTGACATTTGTGAGCCTACTTAGTGCAATCAAATCATATCATGCTGTGCAGTGTGCACTTTAATCACTTTTTTCATCCCAGATCCCTCTTTGAACCTGTTCTTACATCATCCATTGTTTCTCTTTTACTGTTGGGAAGTGGGAATGCAATGAGATGTTAATTAATGTTATCCTAACCCAAATTCAACAAGTCCAATAAAAAACGTGTACACTTAAACCAATAATAATAAAAGGAGTATCATCCTTATCCATGTGTGGCAAATCAAACAACATTAAAATCATCGCTGCACAAAGGGTGGAAACGCAAAAAGTTTCATGTAAAAAAGCAAATATGTATTCATGAAAACATATCACTATGATACTATCCAAGCATAAAACATTAAATTTTAATGCACAGAGGAAATCGTATCACATTGACAGAAGCCCTGTTATGGACACAAATTCCCTTTTTACTGTTGGGATGTGGGAATGCAATGAGATGTTAATTAATGTTATCCTAACCCAAATTCAACAAGTCCAGTAATAAAGGTGTACACTTAAACCAATAATAATGAAAGTAGTATTATCTTTATCCATGTGTGGCAAATCAAATAACATTGACATCATTGCAGCACAAAAGGTGGAAATGCAAAAAGTTTCATGTAACAAAGCAAATATGTATTCATGAAAACATATTACTATGATACTATCCAAGCATAAAACATTAAATTTTAATGCACGGAGGAAATCATATCACATTGAGAGAAGCCCTGTTATGGACACAAATTCCATTGGTTGCTTCAAGGAAAACTAAGACCTCCAAATTTCATAAATAGACTACTTTGTGGAAGTCTAGACCTCCACATTAAACTAGCTAAGAATTTGTTAACTTAAAAATTCATGATTAGTATTTATTCATTCTCAATATATGAATTATACTAGAAAAACTTCCAAATAGATAAACATAAATAGTAACTTACGGTTGTCTATCAATAAAACTAATCTTAATCCAAACTAACTTATTTGAGTAAATTAAACATATCTCTGTCACTACTTATCCTATAATAATTAAAATAAATTAGACACATAACAAATCCTCTGCTGATTACCTCAATGGCAAAGACTTGATGACTTGGAACATGTAACGTGAATGGCAAAATAATTATTCAGATCAATCGTGTTGGCAAGCTATTAAAAGAAATCATTAGAAAAGAATCTGCACACTTGTTGTTGAATAGTGCTTAGGAAATTCAGGGTCTATATACACTTGGTCCATAAACTTGTCAAGGGTTCCTTTACAAAGAGCTAAACAAATTGCATCCTCTTTGTGCATTCCAGAAAAATTGATTGGAAAAACCACCACTATCCCAACAAGCTCCAATTTCATGATTCCAGCATGCAGGAACACTCGCACACACCACACAAAATATACACACACACACACACACACACGTACATACATACAAATTGTGTGCTCCTTATGCATCCCAAAAGCTTTATAAAAAGTCACTTAAACAAGTTTCAACGAATTCCAGCTTGCATAAATAGAAATATAAAATACAAAGGAATGTGTATATGTATGCATTATTGTGTGTATGGAGAGAGAGAGAGAGTATGCTGATTAGATGAGAAGTGCATCAGTACGGTATAAATAGTAGCAATGAGCTGCACATGGCCAACCTGTTTACAAGACAGCAAATTTCAACTAGAACTAGGTCATATCTCTATAAACACAGCCTTAGTTCCAAAGAACTTGTAACAATATAGACTTCAGCTTCATGTTATTCAAGGTATAGGTTAGAAAAGCAAGAATCTGATGACTATAGTGAGGCAAGCCATTTTGATGACAGAAGAGTGACACTTACAACAATGAGTTCGGAGAGTTGATTTCCATGAGTTGCATTTGCTCTTATAAAGAGAACCTGAAACCAATTATAAAAAAAAATGAGGATTTAGAGAACACAGTAACGAGAGCAAGAAAGAAATATGGACAGTGAAACAAAATTATCAAATTACTGAGAATGATGGTAGTACACAAGTTCCCAACTATAAAAGGAGCAAGATCAACAATTAAATAGTTTCCTTGGATATCCTTTGCAACTTTAGCATCATCATCTATGTATACAAAATCAAAACTGCTTATGTTAAAAAATTTCAATAGTTTTACTTCATAAAGGAGGGTTATTCAGAAATTTGAAAGCTAGGAATATGCTATTGATTAACTCGCCCGCATGTATAATTATGAACTGTAAACTTCAGCTATTTATTATTAAGTAAAACATGGTATTTTGTTGATCCAACAGTTGAGACAGAGAAAACATCTAAAAAAAAAAAGGCTATATGATAATGATCCTTGGGAAGGTCAACATGTAATTTCACACAAGGGCAAACCACAGTTTTAAAACCAACTTGTTCTGGTTGATCCAGGGCGTGTGGGAGAGACACAGAATAACAAAGAAACAAAAGAGGGGGGGAGAAGCTCTTCAAAGAACAAACAATAATATGTCCAAACAAACAAGCAAATATTTGACAAAAAAATTTCCGTGGATAGTGTGTGTGTGTTGGCAAATTCATGGGAAAATTTCATAGTAAGCAAAAATACAAAATCTGCAAGTGAAAAGTTAGAAGACAGGTTTTAAAAAAAGATTATTAGAAAGAAATTACAGAAATTAAGGAAGAACAAAGTGAAGAAAAAAAAAAAAAAAAACACGCACATAATGAAAGTGGAAAATTTCAGCCCCTAAGCACTAGGTAGAATATACTAAAGGGCATTTTAAATCTTGAGAAATGAACATTTCAATTTATTAAATGTAAGAAGATAGGTGCGATAGGACCAGGAGATAGAACCCTGTTTCTCCTCTTTCCAGGATGGAAAATGGAGTTCTAGATGTTTACTTGTTTTCCAATTTGGTAAGTTAGACGTTTGCTATTTTGAAAGGCATCCTGTGGAGTTTGGAGAGCTACCCTGTTCCTCTCAATGTGGAGTCTAAGGAGGAGATGAATGGTCAAACTTTTGAGGGCATAGCAATGGTTGGTAAAAGTGTGAGGTGCGCTTAAGCGCAAAGGCCTCCAAAGCTTAGACGCAAAGAGCAAAGCACAAGCAAGTGCCTGATTAAAGTAAAGCACACATTTTACACACAAAAAAAAAAAATGTACTCCCTCCGTCCCACTTTTTTTGTCCTCTATTCCATTTTGAGATGTCTCAAAATATTATCCTGTTTCTAAAAATAAAAGTCATTAATTTACTAATGTTCCTATTATACCCCTATTAATTTACTAATTCAATTTTTTGATAAATTTTTTTAAGGGTAGTTTTGAAAACTTATACATTTTTAAAAGGTAAACAAAACAATAAATGATATTCCCTTAAAAAATTTAACTTTTCAAACATGACAAAAAAAGTGAGACGGAGGTAGTAGTAAATTTGAAAAATAATAATTAATGGACAATACAACAATCAAGTAATCAATCAATCATATTAAAACTCAAACATAGCATTTTATATAATTCTCGTGTTTTAAAAAATATAAACAACCTGATATTTGATAACTATGATCAAAATGAAGTACATGATTGTTGTTATCAAATTCTAGATTGACCCTTTGATGAGGTCTCAAATTTGGAGTAAAGTCGCCACCAATCATAGGTTTTCTAGGTGTAACACCTAATGCCTAATTTAATTTATTACCAGCTCAGGATTAAGAGCATGTGAGGTCTCTTATCATACATCAGGCAATAAAGTATATACAAACCATTGAAATAGGTTCAAGGGTTCGTTTATACGTGGAGGTGTTAAATACCCCGAGACATCCATTTAGTAACAGTTATCATAGTTTAGTTATCCCTTGATTTTAATGATTCATATACAATTTTATTAATTAAATAATATATCAAGCATGCTAAAAGAAACAAACAATGGGATTGATTGCCCTACAATATCATTCTTCTATCATGCCCTTGTATCTGTATCTGGATTGTGACGGACTCCAAGGTTTAGAGGGTCCAAGGCCTACCCTTTTTATTAGTTTCTCAAGGAAAATTAGATGGAAACCTCATAGGTGTGTGGTATACGATTGGGCTAACTCCAATCTTGGTGGGAGGGGCACTCCAACTCCGTGTTACATGCTCAACCGAGTTCAAGTGCTTTTAAGGACTTCCTTACCAGATCTAATCTGTTATGTCCTAGGGATTTTTCTTGAAACTCCTAAAGGTTTTTGGAACTCATTTAAGACTCCTTTGTAGTGATTAGGAGCTGTTGTGGTTTCTTTGTGGAAGTTCTCGATGAATGAAACGAAGAGGGAATGGGGTATATAGGCTTCCGAGACCTTGGTGGCTGCACCTACAATGCATGCTTAGCCACCATTTTCCATATTTGCATGATCAACCTAAATTTTGGTTATTTAGACTTTCTTCCACATTTTTGGTGTCACTCTATGTGCAACAAGCTTCTTATTTTTCACATGTTCTTGCTCTTTATGCCAAGAAGGGAGATATATCCTTGGCTGGTGAGCTGGTGAGCATTGTTGACCATGCATATAGTGTACCATTTATTCTTTGGGCTTTACTTTGAGCCGAGAAGAGTTGTAAGGTCAATAGAACTTACGTGGCCGCACATATGGTATATGTTCTGGCACCAATTTTATTGTTGGGTTGGGTAAGGATTGGTTTGGGTTTTAAAGGCCCAAATGGCTGAATATACAGTGTATGTTCAGCCATTAATATTTATTTTTGGGGCAAATTTGGCTTAGTTTAGACTTGGGTTCTTGTTTGGGTCCAGAGAGTGTCAAGTGGCCACACATACAGGGTATGCTCGGCCACTAAGATTGCCAAAATAGGGTATCAACAATTAAAATATACCCAAAATGCAAATATCAAAAAGCACTAGAATGGTAAGTAGTGACTTTTATGCCTAACATAAGCAATGCAATGCAATTCTAAAGTATATAATCATCAACCTCATTAAACATAGGCCCATCATCATTGTCACCACAAGATTTGTAACCCTCATCATCTTCATCATCTAGATCATCTTTGAGTTTTGGGACAAACTACAAAGCCCAAGACAAAAGAAAAGATGGGGGTCTGGGTTTTGTGAGACAAACTACAAAGACCAAGAAATAAAAAGAGGGTTATGGGTTTCAGGACAAACTGGAAAGACAATGAGAAAAAAAAATGGAGTCATTAGGTCAAGCAGAGGAGAGATAGAGAGAGAGAGAGAGAGATGTACCTGGTAAATGGAATTTACTTCATAGTCTTCCAATCCAGTGTTGTGTGGTGGTGAGATTGTTTGGTCCCAATATATATTTATAATGCCTTCTAAATTTAAAAATGGAAGCTTAAGGGGTGGGTGTCTTTGTATAGAAAATCAAAACTATTTATCAATAACATTAAGATCTAATAATTCAATTTAATAAATGATTTATTTTAAAATTATATATATATAAGCTCCAAAAAAAAGTCTTCTTCGTACGTATTGAAAAAGCTTCAAAAAGTGTGCCTAAGATGCAGTTTTGTAAAGACAGTTCACTTTAGCGGCAAAAGGCATTGAAGGCTTTGCAGTTTAAGAGTGCTTTTACCCTTGAGCTGAAGTTTGTTTATAAATTCCTTTATTCAGTTCACTTGGATGCATATCTTGTGTGACCAAATCCCAGGACCACCCACTTTACCCCATCAAAGTAGGAATGTCAGACCACCTTTATTAAAGGAAAGAATGGATTACTAGCATTCACTGAATTAAAAAACAGAAGGGAAAGAAAAGGTAGTTTAAACGACAGACATGTATGTACAGGTCCCAATAATTAAAGAATGTAATCTCCAATGGAAGACAACATTCTCCCTACTGGCAAAGAAGATGAAGCTAAACAAAATTATGCAATTAGGTTAGATCTAAATTCATACAGAATCAATAGCATTCACACATCAACTGAAGACCAGTTCAAATTATTCATTTAAACAATTGGCTTTGGAATAAGTGAACTCACATTTTGTTCCCATAATGGCAACTATAACAAAAACCATAACTTTTGCCCTTCATTCTTTCCAAGCATAAGGAGCACGGTCAACAACCAAATAGTCTCCCCTGATGTCCTTCACAACTCGAATCTCATCATCAAGGTACACAGTCTCAAACCTATAGAAACAACATGCCCTTGATACCACAACAATATGAAAATAAAACAAAACAGAAGAAGAAACCGCCCCTATCACATTCTTCTATATCACAATACATAAAACCAGATGGTGATAAGAGCATAATCAATAAGAAGCACGATAAATTGTCGTAAAAGACTACATAACACCCTAAGATCAGTTAAGAGAATAGACCTCAAAATCAGCTATGTAATTCAATGTTATACAAGTTACAACTTACAACATATGCACGTAAAAAAGAAACAAATATATATATATATATATAAAAAAAAACCACCAACTTTCTCACCTATAAGTGTGTTACGTGCAAACCGTGAGGAAGTGTTAGTGTTTTGTTTGAATAAGTAATCTTTATTTGTTAGTTAGCAGAATGGGTTGAGCTTGTAGGGGAATACCGAGTCTTTAATTATTAGTTGCATTATGGGTATATTGGTCCATATTTTCAGGACAGTAAGTCATGTTTTTCAGCTTTGGAAAATGGCAATGGGTGAGGTTAAGGCTGAGAACTTTTCCTACGAATCCTACCATGACTGGCTTTTACATCCTTCTGTTAGAAGGATATGACTTGGTCCTAGGGACATAGTGGTCATGGACATTGGGGAAAATACTTTGGGATTTTTCAAAGCTAATGATGAGACTAAAGTTGAAGGGAAGAAAGTGCTCTTGCAAGGTTGTCTGTACTGGAAGATACTAAAATTCAAGAAACAGCAAGAAACAAGAAACTTGGGAAATTGTTGCAACTCAGCAATGGGGACGTCACAATCTCAACCTTGGGCAGGTTGTGTAGACTCCGAAGTAAAGAAACTAGTGGAATTTATCATATATGATGCAAGTTGAACCATAAGAGAAATTTTAGCGTTCACTCTTTTTATGAAGCTATAATAGCTGCTAATAAGGGGCGATTTCCTTGAAAGAGTAGACAGCTGTTTTGCGTAAAATTTCAGCTGCGGATAATCTTATCAAAGTAATATTATATATGTAAATTGGTGTTTTTTGTGTAAGTGTAGTAGTGAATCTATCAATTGTCTATTGCCACACTGCTCTTTTGAAAGAGATTTGTGGTCTTTTGTATTTTCTACCTTTGGCATTAGAAGAAGGTAATAGATGTCTACTTTAGCTGAAAAGAGTGGTTTGGCCTGCAAAAGAACAGTCTCAGATGGAATGCACCTCCTCTTTGCCTCATGTGGACAATTTGGAAAAAGAGGAATATACTAAACTTTTGAGGGTACTAAAAAGTCTTCCTTGTTTCTTAAGCTCTTTGTATGAATGGACTACTGTTACTGGCAGGATTTCTTGTGCTTCCTTGTTGACTTTACAGATCTCTTAAACTGAAGTTTGTAATTCTTTGGGGGGATTCTCTTGTTTATTCCACATGTACTCAAGTTTCTTCTTTATGATTAAATAAATTTCTTGTACTACTTACACACACACACACACCCCCAAAAAAAAAAAAAAAAAAAACAAAGCTATAGATGAACCACTGGCAAAAACAACTAGCATTAACAAAGATGAAGTAACATGTAGTAACTAGTAATGTAAATTGAAATAGAAAATAATGTAATTGAACAAGTTAAATCAGCCAAGGTTGACACCATTACAGCCATTGCAGTAGCGTAACTGAGTTTGAATCAAAATTTAAAAGTAATTTGATATTTTCAAAATTGCTAATTTTATAAACATCATGGCTTAATGAGATACAACTGCCTATCTAGACTTCCAAATTTAAAATGTCATATCAGACATCAAAGAAAAATATAATATGATATTACGCAGGAACACAAGGTTATCACGTGCATGTGAGGTATAAAACACAATTTGCATCTAACCACGGCAATTTAGAAGATTCAACGAAAATCAAAATAATTTCATTATCAGTATCTTTTTTTTTGTTTATATCTCTATGTTCTTCAATATAAAAATTTCCATCATACCTAATTAGTTCTTTTCTTCTTTTTGATTATATCTCTAACCGATTCTTATGCAGTTTTATCAATAGACAAAAGCAATTATTAATTTTTATTAGTCAGTTATGCACCCAGTGGATTTTGAACCCACAACCTCAGCTGATTAGCAAAAACAAAAACAATTACACTACAAGTATATCATTAGCAAAATCACCCAAGAGATCAAAAAGTGAGGACTCACCAGCCCTGCCCAAATGGCGGCAACGGAAATTCCCAATTCTTCCCACGTAGAACCGCGCTTGTAAATCTGACACAATCATCATTTTAGGGATATGTTATCAAATCAAATCTTTATACTATACTTGTAATTTTTATTTTATAAGCAATTCCACATGCAATTTGTAGTCTTGAACTTAAGAGCTCATTGTCAACCTGAAATGGAATTGGACAAAATATTCCTCCAACCCGGTTTGGAGTTATCTCCTCCAACCCATTACGTGGTGATTCATAAAACCATACACGTGTGCTATTTAAACACATCACGTGACTCATTAAACAAATCACGTGACGTAGTTAGTTGTAAGAATTTCTTTGCAAACCAATTTGGAGCTAAACCTTTTCCAATGGAATTCCAAGTACGTGGATTTTGGATTTACTTCATAAATTACAATTAAAACTATAAATTCATTAGGACAAGATTTAAATGCAAAATTGGTTGTAACCTTAGGCCACAACCTTACTCAATAAAATAAAAATTACCACATATTTTGAAAATCTAACCGTACCTTACTCTTTTGTTTTGATAGATAATACTAAGTAACACACTTTTTTGATGGATAATACTAAGTAACACACACACACAGGGGAGTGGGGGAGAGGGAAATAGGACTTACAATTCTAGCAACTTCAAAAGGGCCTAACTCTTGAAGGAACTAGCAAGGCTTATAACCCAAGACTCGGAACACTCACAATTAATGTGGGACAATGTCCCTTAGCTTTTTCTTTTGATAGATAATACTAAGTAACACACACACAGGGGAGTGGGGGAGAGGGAAATAAGACTTACAATACTAGCAACTTCAACATGGTCTAACTCTTGAAGGGACTAGCAAGGCTTATAAACCCAAGACTCGAAACACTCACGACCGATGTTGGACAATGTCCCTTGCCTTTTTCTTTTGATAGATAATACTAAGGGTCCGTTCGGTTGGAGGAGTGGAAAAGTGAGAGGATGAAAAATTATGGGAAGATAGAAAAGTAAGAGGATGAAAAATATTTAATTTTTCCTCTTGTGTGTTCGGTTGGAGGAGTGAAAAAGTGAAAAGATGGAAAACTCTTGTATTCGGTTGGAGAGAAAAAGGGAAAAATGAAAAATATAATTTATATAAATTGACTATTATACCCTTGTTACATTATATGTAAAAAATAGATTTATTTCTAATCATTAAATAATATAAAATTT
Source organism: Lithocarpus polystachyus (assembly GCA_033629205.1). Taxonomy (NCBI): domain Eukaryota; kingdom Viridiplantae; phylum Streptophyta; class Magnoliopsida; order Fagales; family Fagaceae; genus Lithocarpus; species Lithocarpus polystachyus. The sequence continues at coordinate 37,339,080 of CM066165.1, forward strand.
ATCATATCATACATATAAATTTATTATTATAACGTAAAAATTAAATTAAGTCACGTGGAAAATAACATTCATTAACGTTGAAAAACAAAAAAAAAAATCTCATTAACAGTAACGTTGAAAAGAAAAAAGGAAAAAAAATAGTAACGTGGAAAAAAAAAACCAACGTTACTGAGTAACGTTGAAAAGAAAAAATTGTTAAGTAACGTTGAGAAAAAGATAAGGAAAAAAAAAAAGTTGAAAAAAAAAAAAAACAGAAAAAAGGCATTTTTATAAAAATGTTACTATAAAACTTTTCTTCAGATTTTCTTTTCGATTTGGAAGAAGAAAAAAAAAAGTCCGAAGAGAAAATTTTCTTTTAAGTTTTTTATCTTTTCTATTTTTCTTCTCCAAACGAAGAGTAAAAAACAGTATTTTTTATCTTATTTTCTTTCCTTTGTTTTCCGTTCTCCCTGTTTTCGCTCTAAACCAAAGAAGCCTTACTAATACAAGCACACAGGAGAGTGGGGGAAAGAAACCGTACCTTACTCAATAAAATAAAAAATTACCACATATTTTAAAAATTTAACAGTTAAATGGTAAGTTCTTACGCCCTTAATTCACCTATCAAATTTTGTGTTAATCAGATTTATATTCTATACGTAATTTTAAACTACAAAAACTTTCCTTTAAACCATTTATTGATTACATAGCTAATAATATTTAGTTTTCTAAAAATTTTGTGAGCGGAAAAAGATATAATCCAGCTGTGATTTGTAAAAAATTACCTCCAATAAAAAAAATATTAAATAAGGCTACAAATCATTATATGAAAAAATTGCAGCCGAATTTTCCACTTCCAATATTAAAGAATTGAGATTAATTGTCATCTTCTGAGAAAATCTTTTTCCAGTAAAACATTTTCCGTCGAAACAAACAAACGAGCATACCTAAAATTCACTCTCTGAGGCGAAGCGATTTCGATGACGGAGCGAACGAAGAAAACGCCGTGGGGAGGGAAAGTGATGACATTGTTGAGAGTCTTGTTCTCGACGTCTATGACCTGCAAAACGTCACCGGCGGCAGTACCGAACAAGCGCGCATTCTCGACGATGAAGAGCTGCTCCTTCTCGGTGGTCCAGAGCATCCGCCACGTGGCGGACAGGGAGGCGCCGGTGGTGACCGCGTCGCGGCCGCCGAGGAGGGCCAAGGCGTCGATGGCTTCGACGATGGAAGCTCGTTTGGGAGAGTCTCGCTGGGTCCTGAGGCCGCGGTCTTGGTCGGAGATGAGGGAGAGGAGGTGGCGCTTGGCGGATTGGGATTGGGCTGTGAGGGAGGAGGAGGTGGAGCAGGTGGTGATTTTAGTGTGGCGGTGTTTGGGAGAGTTTGGGTTTGGGTTTGGGTTTTGGGGTTTGGAGGGAATAGGAAGGAGGAGACATGTGGCCATGGTGAGAAGTGTGAAGGAAGTAGCTCTTTCATTGTGGATGAATGGATGGGTGCTTTTTTGTGAACTGGAAATATCGGCGTTCAAACTTATAAAGGCAGGCCCACGCAGAGGATAAAGGATAGAGCTGTGTTTTTAAACAGTTAAGAGGGTGTTTTCCTGGTTTAAGTAAAACTTTAGCGCGAATCACAACTTACCAATCCGTGGGATTGGTCGAAATTTAAGTTACTTATACGTAGTTTGAAATTTACGTTCTGTTTTGCAATAACTTTTGTTTTCTATTTTTAAAAACTTGTTTTTGTGAATATAAAAAAAAAGTATAATTTTCTTGTATTTTTGAAATCAGAAATTAGTTGAAATTAAAAAAATAGTTTTTCAAAGAAAAAAATAGAAAATACTAAAATATGTTGTTACTATGATTTGAATTCTAATGCTAACTCATTAAATGAGAAAGATTAATTAAATTAAATGCATGTTTTCATTGACTTTTGAAAATTAGAAACTGAAAATAATCTTTTGCATGTTTTTAGATTCTTTCAGAAATTAAGTTTTGATAACAGTTTTTATTTTCTATCTATTTTGGGTTGCCAGACAAATTTTTAAGTCTCAAAAATAGAAAATTGTTTTTGGAAACTAAAAATAAGGGAAAAAAACAGTTACCAAACATACCCTTAAGTTGTCTACTTGTGGTTTAAAATCTCATGATGTAAGTGTTCTGCCTGATTGTTTTTTATCTTATTTGATCTTGTTTTATGTTTTTTGTATTTTTAGAAGAGAGAGACATAAAAGTGGAGCAAAACTACATATTTAACCATGTTTTTAACAAAAGTGGGTTACGGAACTATAACTGAGCTAACTTTAGGTAGGTAAATAGTTAAATTTCAAACTACAGGTAGGCAACTTAAATTTCAGCCAAACTACAAGTAAGTAAGTTGTAATTTTCTCAAATTATTAAAAGGGTGTTTGCATGTTTGGTTTATCTAAAATTTTAACTCAAAACTCAGTTTCCATCACTCAAAACTCAAAATTCGTGAATTTCACCTAAAAAAACGTTGTTTAACTCAGTTTTTATTTTCAATTTTCAAAACTTTACTAAAAAAAAATGAGTCCAAGTTATGGAAATTAAGAACAAGTTTAGAAGTTTTTAATTTAAGGAAACTGGCCTTGTTTGGATTTTTATTTTTCATCACTCATCACTCAAAATACCCTAATTTCTCAAAACTCACCCAAACACACTATCACTCACTCATCACTCAATCTTACTGTTTCAAAACAAAAAAACACGTCCAAAGTCAACAATTTCGGCCACGGTAACTCTTGTGTGGCTGGGATTGTTTCAAAAAAAAATCCCAAAGTCAACAATTTCGACTAAACAGTGTAAAGTTTTGTGTTTAATTACAAAAATGTCATTGAGTTATGAGTTATGGAAACTGAAAACAGTCAAAATGTGTTTTCAGTTTCCATAACACATAACTAAAAAATCAGAGAATTGAGTGATGGAAACAGAGTTATGGTGTTCCCAAACGAACTTCTTGCTATAGGTTCCACCATTTTTGAGTTATGAGTTATGGAAACTGAATTATGAGTTATGGAAACTAGAAATCCAAACACCCCCTGCTGTAGCATTCTTGTAAATATTTGCACTTGTGTTGCATTTGCAGTCATGACTCGTAAAGTTATAAAGGATCCAAACTGCAAAAAAAATTTAAAATTTAGCACCCAAAATATTGTTTTATTTACTTTAACACACAATTTCACAACTCGCCTTGTATTTCATCTCTTATTCTTTGCATCACATTCAAATACTATTCATTTATTTTGTCTTTCTCTCTTCTTTTCTATTTCACATCAGATCCTAACATTGTTCTCTCAAACCCATGATCATCGCAATTGAGAGCGATGAGGAAAACTAAGAGAAAGGAGGGGACAAGAGAGAGAAAGAGAGAGTAAGAAATTATAAACTCAAGTAAACATTTGAGCTACAATAACCACTAACTTCTACTAGTAGCATTTTACAGTAGCTCAATATTAAGTTCTTTTAAGTTTAGCATATGGAATGTAGGGTATTTTTTGATGTTTGGGGTACTAAAATAGCACTTTGGCTATTTTATAACCTCCAATACTAATGCTCTACATGTAGGATAAAATTTAGAGTGCAACGGAAACAAAAACAAACAAACAAAAACATTCCTTTAACCATAGTTGTTTAAGTGTTTAGAGAAAAAGAAGACTTACTATATGATAGTGTATTTATAAAAGGTGTATTCTAGTCTATGGCATTTACCTTACATATTTCCTTTTGATAGAGACGGCTATATATATATATAGGCTAGACTAGGGACCCTTTTAAATTAAGATTTGTTCCATAACCCTCCTTCCATCAAGAAGTTTAAAACTTATAACTTCAAATGTGTTTATTAACCAAAGGAGCTATACCAACTGAGAATTACTTAGAAATTGTTATTCACCAAAATGTTTTTCACAAATAAAATCCTTAAGACGTGAGCTTTCATTTATTACTTAAATGTGGGCCACATAAAGCCTTTTTAAAATCTTACATTCTCGCACTTAGCCCACATGACATTTAAATTACTTAATAGGTGATGTTCACTTTAATATGGCCATGATATTACCTATATCAACCAGTTGTGAAATGCTCCCACTCAAATAAAGAATCCAATACATGAATCATGGTGGTAATACCCTCAAATATTGAGAACTTCCTTCCATGTATTATAATGTATGGTAATCCTTACACGAGTACTTTATGAGCCATTAATTCTTTATGAACGGACTACCTATTAGCCATTTGGATCCTCCTTTATACATTCCAACGGATATATCCTCCTTATATATCTCCACAGATATATTTAACTTAATACTTATACGTTATGTGCACAAACTAAAAATTATATATCTTCTTCTCCAAAAATAACCAAATATGTGTCCAAAACATAGAATAATTAGAAAGAAATTAAACACCAAATGAGCTAACAAGTTCCATATGTCCAAAAGACTTTTATACGGCTTTGCTGGCAAACCTTTAGTTATAAAATTATCATATATTAGCTCATTAATTTTAACTCAATGAACACTTTCAGCTTTCACAATCATTGTCCTTAGAGAAGAAAATTATAGCCGAATTATCTTTAAAAAATCTTTAAGGGTCTAATCATAAAATCGACAACCTTAAGACCCATCCATAATGCATGTCTTATAGCTTCATAGCACATAGGATATCTTACATGACAAAATCAAATCACTACTTCCAAGTAGTATGTCATTCATATTTAAGCGTAAAAACAATGCATTTACTCTCACTGATCTTAAGGTATATACATCGATTAACAATGTGCCCAATAAAACCAAATGGCACAATAAAGTTGGTGAACCTTTATATACTATTAGTGGGATGCCTATATGCCTAACTTTTGCAATACATATAAAACTTTTATTGGGAGTCAAACCTAATGGATCTTGTAATTAATATTAATAACTTTCACAAAACCTTTAATTTTATAGGAATAAATTCCCAAGTTTTTACCCTTGAGCAATCAGTTCGCTCCCACCCTCGTACTTAGTTTCTTATTTGACATATTTTGTTCAATGAGATGAGTGATTCATCCACATGAGTACCAAAACATAGATCCACAAACTCAAAGAAAATAATCTTTAATGCTATGAAACTTAAACTTTAATTATATATTAAACAATGTCAATTTAGTAGTAAATTCGACCTTCCTATGGGCAGAGGCACATCAAGTATGAATTTACTATTAAACTTGAGGGGGAGTTAGGCCCGGAAGCTCATTGTTCATGCATGTGTTGGGCCTGAAGCCTAAGCCAAGGACTAGAGGTCATCCGAGGATGGGTAAACAATACCAAGGGAGTCCGTGTTATTAGATGAAGAAGTCAGTGTTGGTTGTAATGGCACTAGAGGGTGGGCCGAGGACAAATGTAACCTCAGCTGACCAAAGCTGAGGTTTGAATAAGTGGTCTGCCGTCTAAGGAAACTTTCCAGGGAATTCTGTTGGTACAAATAAACATTGCAGAGATTTACGACAAGGAGGAGTCCTAAAATATCTAAAGAAAGAGCTGTTGCCACCGCATTAAAAGCTCTGCAGTTAATTCTCTAGCCGCATTAATGTGGAGGTGATACCTGAACAGTGGCCTTCAGCCTTACAGCTGCTATATGAAGACTTTTAGGGAGATATTGATGGGACAAGTATCAACACAAGACACCTGGATTGCACGTGGAAGGTAAAGAAGGAAGGGGGAAGAGAGTATAAAAGAAAAGGAATGCAGTAAAAGAGGAGAAAAAGGAAAAAAGACAAAAGAAGGAAACACGGTAGCAATTCAGAACCATATTTGTAATCAAACCTAAGCGTAATATATAAGAACGGGTCTCCTCGGACATTTGCCAAGGACGATTTTCTGTAATGAAACTTGTCTATCTTCTTTTTATTGTTATCTAAATCCACCTTATTTACTGTCCAATTCATCTTAGCCCAGTACTCGAACCCACTATCTACAAATTCATTATTTTGGGCTTTTTGGGCCTAAGTCCATCCATCGTTTAGGCTGGGATCCAAATCTGGTCCCTACAAAACTTTATTCATAAAACTAGTAAATATAAACACTAAGAATCATATTTTCCATACCTATGGGCCTAGGAAAAATCTCATCTTAATGCTACATTCACCGTCTTATTCCAATTAAATCATAAAAATAATAACCTCCCTATGGCACTAAGTCATTATCTTCATGAATTAATTGCCACTAAGATGCCTTTATTCCTAATGTAAGTCTCATAAAAATTTCTTGATGTGATTATCATCATGGCTTAAGATGCTATGGCCACTCCTAAGTCATTTTGATATTCACCAGTTCAAATAGCATCATAAAGATCAACCAATCCTAATATTGATCATGACAGTATGCACTCAAAAATGACATGAAATAATATTTAAATACAAGATAAGTGCAAAGAAACCTAAAATGCACTTAAATAAACTAATCACTAGAATGATCCAAATCTCGTATGCAATTATAAACTTTATGAAATAATTTCAAACTTACATTCAACATATTTATCCCCATAATTTATTGTAAAATGTTATGGTTTCCAAAACATAAGGATCATTTATGTTATCATGCCAAATATATTGATCCACAAAATTAGTCTTTAAAGTAATTCACAACTGAAAATTGTGCAAATATCAAGATGAGGCATGTTTGTCAAATGAGCTACCATACTTTCACAAATTATTTGCCAAATAATTAAGATTTTATATTCAGGAAACAAACACAAATACTTGGATGAGCAGTTGATGAATATCAAAATGAAAATCAAATTTATGAACACTTTTTTTTTTTTTTTGAGAATGAAATGTATGAACACTTAAAGTGCCTTGACATATATGTTAGCCAAATTATCTAGTGGTCCGCATTAGCATATTGTAAAATACTATATGTGGACAATTTAAGATTAGAGAAAACAAAGTCCTTGAGTCGCACATGTAATGAAAAAACAAATACATACAACATAACTACCATGTCTAGCTTTATATGGATAATAATCATGTGGATTTCAAATTGATACTTCGCCTACGTTTGGATTGCATTGAAATTATTCCAGTGCCTACGTTTGGCCTTTTTAGTGGGTCTCGTGCACTGTTCACGGGACTTGCAAGTACTTTTTTCAGCAAAAACAACTTTAAAACTGAGTCCCATGGCACTATTTACACATTTAAAAATTATTTTGCTACATTGTTTTCAGTTTTCAGTAATAAGCGGTATCCAAACAGACCATTCCAATCTCAACACTTAATGGTAATTCGTTACACAAATACCTATAAAGATGCAAAACAAAACTTGTTAACTAGGATTTAGAATCAAGGAAGAGGACACCATTCGTACCGTACTAGCCGATATGTACAGTATTGGTACGTTCACCGGTATTGAAATTCCAACGTTTCGTTCCGGTTTAAATACATGCCGATTTCAAGCCGGTTCCGAGCGTATTGGCCTATACAGAAAAAAGTTTTTTTTTTTTTTTAATTTTGTAATTTTCAAAAATTTTTTTAAGACCAAAATGGTAACTTATTTGTTTTTTTAGTATGCAATGAACAATTAAGCTTTTTGTTTTTTATATTGTTTTTTTTTTTTTAGTTGATGCTAAAAGTCTAAAACCATGATAATTTATTCAGAATTGAGGTAATGTTTTATGGTAAACTTTTATTTTTATTATATATATATATATAGCGGTAAACTCAAAATGGTACACCGGTATTAACCGGCACTGAAATATATCGTTTTATTGGCCAAATCGGTATAGCCTCCGATATGAGATTGACTCCCTTGTTTAGGATACACATACTCAATATTTGCATTAAGGACAACTTAAATTTCATCCCAAAATTCAATCAATGCATACAAACTTTTACTGTACAAATATACGGCAATTAGAAATAATAAAAATTTCTCTAACTAAAATCACTAAACAACAGAGCATGAAGGATAGCTTTGATACCAAATGGAAGATAAAATTTAGAGTGTAGCGGAAACAAAACAAACAAACATAAACATATCTTCAGTCATAGTTGTTTAAGTGTTTAAAGAAAAAGAAGACTCACTATATGACAGTATATCTATAAAAGGTGTTTTCTAGTTTATGGCCTTTGCCTTACATATTTCCTTTTGATGGAGACAGGCTACATATATAGGCCAGGCTAGGGACCCTTTTAAATTAAGATTTGTTGCATAACTCTCCTTCCATCAAGGAATTTAAAACTTGTAACTTCAAAGGTATTTATTAACCAAAGGGGTTATACCAATTTAGAGTTATTTAGAAATTGTTATTCACCAAAACATTTTTCACAAATAAAATCCTTAAGACATGAGCTTTTGTTTATCACTTAAATGTGGGCTACATAAAGTCTTTTTAAAATCTTACACTACAAACCGATACCGAAATATATCGTTCTACTGGCCAAACCAGTCCAGCCTTCGATACGAGATTGACTCCCTTGTTTAGAATACACATACTCAATATTTGCATTAAGGACAACTTAATTTCATCCCAAAATTCAATTAATGCATACAAACTTTTACCGTACAAATATATGGCAATTAGAGATAATAAAAATTTCTATAACTAAAATCACTAAACAGCATAGCATGAAGGATGGCTTTGATACCAAATAGAAGATAAAATTTAGAGTGTAGCGAAAACAAAACAAACAAACATAAACATATCTTCAGCCATAATTGTTTAAGCGTTTAGAGAAGAAAAAAAAAGACTCACTATATGAAAGTGTATCTATAAAATGTGTTTTCTAGTTTATGGCTTTTACCTTACATATTTTCTTTTGATGGAGACAAACTACATATAAAATCGTCATTCTAAGGGACACTAATGTGACTTCGCTTATTCATGTAGGCTTGGCACAAACCAAAAGCCAAATACTATTTGCCACCATATGCATGCCTTTTTTAGTAATCTCTTTTTGCAATATAATTTCTCTATCAATTATAAATTTTTTTAATAGATAGTATAAAAGTTATTATTATTATTATTCTTTTAATTTATCCTCATGAATTCAAATGGTACATTTTAATAAACCTATAATGTGTGTATCTATTTATTTGCAACTAATACATTATTGTGCATATTAAAAAACATATATGTTGCACATGATATGTTTATACTTATATTATGTTTTAAATTAGTTTCGCAATTCTTAAGTTTAATTATTTTAATCTTAGATTTATATTTTTATCAGAATTGCAATACTACAAGTTGTTTATTAACCTTATAGTAGGAATCTCCTAGTTTTAGTTGTTTATATATTTTGTAGTACTATTTATTTCACACCTAGTAGAGGCCAAATCTACTAGTTATTTCTCACTCAATAAAGACTTTCTTATAAGTAGCCAAATTGAATTTTTAGTGATGCAATAGGAATTTTATGTTCCAAAAACAAAGCTTAATCCTGACATAAGAGTAAAAACTAATTGAAATGCGAAAAAATCAGTAGGTAAACTAATACACAATATTTCAAATTGTTGCCACTTGGTTTGCCTAAACAAAAGGCAAACTACCTTTTAACCAAGACAGTTTGTCTATTTAAATTGATCGTAAAACTAATTATGTGATATTACACATATATAAGTAATAATATAATTTTAAATAGATGTTTTAAGTGTATGTAGGCAATATAATTCTCCATTTTGGTATAAAAGAGGGGAAATACAAGCAGAGATAAACTACATAACCGTTTCTAACCCTGAGATTATGTATAATTCCTATTTTGGTGATCTTCATCCTAGTGTCTTTTGCTTTGACAAAATGAAGAAAACATGCATTAAGAGGTATGGATTTGGTTTTTATTACATTTTTTAATGAAAGGGAAGTCCGCATTAGGAATCATTTGTTATTATACATGTAGTAATAAGAAGATTGATGACTTCCATGTTAATGAGCACTGTGGTTTATGATCATGTATATGGGCAGTTTTACACATATTCTAAATTAATATTTCATAATAATGATAAAATAAGGCACACACTTTGAAAAAAAATTTCCTCCCCATTTTAATAATTTCTTTTTGCAATACAATTATATAGTGTAAATTTAAAACTTTTATTTCATTAGATAATAATAACAATTATTACTATTTTTATTTTTGATTTATGTTCATGATTTCTAAAAATACATTTTAATGAATCTACAATGCGTGTATCTATTTGTGTACAACTAATACATTTTCATACACATCAAATAATCTATGTTTATACATATAAAACATTATATGTTTATACTTTGAGTTCAAATTTGGTAAGGATGGAGTATAAAACTCATGTTTTACATCATCCATAAGAGATTGTCATATCAAAATTTTACTTAAAATTCAATATATCGTACCACACCTAATAACATCTCAATAAATTCCGAACTTGATTGGATTTATATATGGGTATTAGAATTGATTGAGTGTGGTTGTTCTGGACTAATGGAGTCACCACCTAGATTAGGTCTAGGAACCATATTGGGCCCTTTGGGCCAATCACTTACAAACATGAATCAGCGTATCAAATTATAGGTCCAGAATTTGGGTACGGCTTAGGAAGTTGTTAGGCACTCATGACAGCCTGGCTTGTGAGCCTGCCTCAATTATGTGTTGCTAGGCCCTATTTAATTAAAGAGTTTATTAAGAGAGCTCTAATCCTTAACCTAGACATACATCATGCACTTTAAATAAAAAAACGCATACAACATGTTAAAAACATATCACAATATAAAAGGAAATAAATAAAACATAATCAAACAAAAAAAAAAATAAACATGGCAAGTTAACAATTAAATAAAACACACAAGTAAATAATATCAAATAAACTAAACATGGCAAAAATACTAAAACAAGCATGGAAAATAATTAAAAACTAAATAATTAACCTAAAATAGAGTCAAACAGAATAAAAATTATGTGAAAATGATTAAAACAAATAAAAATAAAAATTTACCCCAATCTAGATTCGAGGTGTGTGCGCATACTCAACTATGCGTACACATGGTTAAACCACGTGCACACATACTTGATGATGCGCACGTATCCTTTAACACATATTCAAAAAATTACATTTTTGGAAATTTAATCAAACAAAGATATAATATGTGAGATCAAACAAGCATGTTAGAAACCCTAAAAACTAAACTAACATAAAACAAAAACACAAAGCATCAACACAAACAAAAAAACATGAAACAAAACAAATAATTAAACTAAACTACACAAAATAAACATACATGTTATACTTTACATGAAACCAAAATAACAAACCAAGGACAACAAGAATAGATTATAAACAACCTAAAATCATATTATAACATATCAAACATAATTAAAACATCAAACACATCAAATATAACAAATGGAGAAACTATATCAAGAAAATCATGTGAATTGTATTAAGCAAGCCCTAGAATCATAGATTTGATGTTATTTAACTGGCCTCTTAGTGCCAAAACTACATATCACCCGATTACTAATTTGGCACTGTTTTACAAAGCTCAAATACTAATTTTGCACTGTTTTACAAAGCCCAAATATTAATTTGACACTCCTTTACTAAGCCCAAATACTAATTTGGCATCTATCTTATTAAGCTCAAAAACTATTTTTGGCACTAGTCTTACTAAGCCCAAATATTAATTTGGCATTATTTTACTAAGCCCAAACACTAATTTGGCATCTATTTTATTAAGCCCAAAAACTATTTTTGGCACTAGTTTTACTAAGCCCAAATACTAACTTGGCATCTATCTTATTAAGCCCAAATACTAATTTGACATTATTTTAATAAAGCCCAAATAATAATTTGGCACTTATTTGACACTTATTTTACAAAACTCAAATGTTAATTTGACAACTATTCCATAAAGCTCAAATGCTACTTTGGCACATATTTACAAAATCAAGTATTATTTCAACACCTATTACACATATACTAAGTTCCTTGCTCATGGGAAATATAATTACTCATTCCTCTATAAATACTTCTCTTACAAAATTTATGAAAGCCCATGTATATCACCCATGGCAAAAGACTTCATTTTGTAGAGTTAACTAAGCCCAAAGAAGCTTAAATACAAGGCCCAACTAAGCCAGCCCAACATGTGTACAAATTCCAGCAGCTGAAGCTCACGTGAGCTACTCAGCCAAATTCAGCACAATCTAAACAGCTGGAGCCCACTGCCATCAAGTCCCAACTTGTCCAATCAGACCAGAAGGGGGACACGTGTCCATCAGGGGTTTAACCCTTCCTCCACAAGCTAAAATCCGATCACTTTGCATGTGACTGGTATAAAGCTGAAACCGATGTGACAGAAAGCTGGGAAGCTTCAGCCAGCTGTCTCTTCTTTCTTCTCTAACCCAGTTGGCCAAAAACCAAGTAGCAGCCATGTTTAGACCATTAAAGCTCCTGAAACAACCTGGAATTAGTTCATTTTCATACCAAAAACGTATGTTCTCTGGTTCATGGACCAAGCACATGAACCCCAAATGGGAAAACTTAGAGAAATGTGGTTTGGAGGGCACCAAGGGGATCCCAGCAGAATTCCCTACAAGGGCTCCAACGTTGACACCTGGCTTGGGGTGATGCAACCTGCCCTGGGGAATTCTGATTCTAGCAACAGCATAACCAAGATTATTAGCTTAAAGCATGCTCTAATCCCATCAGCCAAGGCTAATCAGCATTCAATGCTAAGGCAGAATCCTAGCTGATTTTGCCCAAAACAGCAAGAACCTTCTTACCATTACTAGCTAAAATCTTGGGAACGATTCTCTAAGGATTTTCTGGAGATTGAGAAAGATTTAGCAAAGATTATTTGCTAATCACTCCCTAAAACCCAACTATAAATAGAATTCTCCACTAATGCTTCACCGAGACAAGGAGGTACACCAAGATACACACCAAGAAAGAACTCCCTCTTAATCTTTTGGCAAAAATCTTCTCTACGTTCTAAAAAAGTCACTAAGTTCTTAGTTTCAAGCTCAAAAACTAAGTTCTCCCGGCTCATAGCTCGAAATACTCCTCATACCTCTACTCACAAACACTTATCTATCCCAGCAGAAAGTCCCAGCAACTCCACTGAACACTCTCTCATACTACTCATATCACCCGAAATGTCTCTCACTACTCATTGCTTATACTATATCCATGAGCATGCCTTGGCACCATAATGATCTTGTTGCGTTAGCTGGAATCTCTCTCTCTCCCTTCATCTCACACTAAGTCTTTCTCATTATTTGTCATAATGGAACCTATGATATTTACTTATTCATTTACTATTGATGGCTATGATGTAACTATTACTATAGAATTTTTTCCTCATATTATTGTATTAGAAGACTCTTCTCTAGAGCCAACGGATGATGAGTTCGAAATATAGATACTTTCCTTAGTCTGTGAAATAGCTGTATTCTGTTCTACTTTACCGCTGGGCCATTTTCTGCAGAAACATTTTACCGCTAGACTATTTTCTGTAGAAAACATTTTACTGCTGGGCTATTTCTTGTAATATGCTTTTTGGCCATGCTGATGTGTTTGCTGCAGGGATTGTTTATGGGCCATTCTTGTTAGTCTCAATCTAGGCCCAAGGCATGAAAATACAATGAATTCTTTGGATCTTCACCGATAGCCTTTGAGCTATGCATTAAGCCCATTATCCAGTTTCGGTTTAGGCCCTTGACCCATCATAAATCTCATTTGTCGGAAGGAAAACTTTTCCGCCCCCGACAATATGCAATTAAGTATTTTAACTATATCAAAACCTTTGCAATCAAAAGGGAAAAAGGGAATGTCTCCAACGCCTCTCTATCAATTAATATCCATGATGCAATAACATTAACACGCACTTCGGCATCTTAACTATATTCTATTATTAAGTTACATAGTCTTTACTGGTTTGGTAACCTTCTGAATTTAGAAAACACACAAGACAAATAAACAAAAAAAATACCCTTCAATCTTCACTGCCTTATACAAATATCATTCCAACCTATTGTGCATTCACGTATGAGCAAAGTCACAGCTTTCAAATCGCATGGACAAAACTAAGCAAACTGGTCATTCAACACATTATAAAAATAATTGCAAATTTTAAATCCCTTACATTGTAAATGAATATTAAAAAATAGTATGCACCTAGGCACACACACACTTGCTATAAATGGTATGTTTGGTTAGATGTTTTGGGATATTAAAAGAGTTAAAAAACCAAAACCCTGTCTCCTCATAACTTTTTTACAAAAACCTATTTTAAACTCAAAACACATTTTTCCAACAGACCCAAAATATAAAATGCACCATAAAATAAAGATATATAAAAATAAAAACCTAGCAAAAAGAAGCAAAATTGCAACAAAAGAAATGCAAAAAACATCAACAGCAATAGTAACGAAAGTAGTAGAAGTAGTAATACCTTGTCGAGTCCAACAAGACCTAGTGAGGATTTGATAATATTAGCAACTTCTCCACACTCCATCACTATTTCACCATTAAACAAAATAAACAAAAACAAAACAACCTTAGTCAATTCCTTTACAATACAACAATATATTGAACAAAAGCAAGTTTTGTGTGTATGAGAGAGAGAGAAAGTACCGTTTTGGGTGTGAACGTCTTGACCAGACTGGCGATCGTCGAGAATGTCAAGGGTTCCCATTTTCTTGTTAGCTGTGAGAGAGAGAGAGAGAGAGAGAGAGAGAGAGAGAGAGAGAGTTTCTTGAATGTTCAAAATAAAGAAGAAAAAGAAGAAAATGGAAGTTTTAACCGAAAGGGTTTTGGGATACCATGATGTCGTTTTACTTTGCTTTATGCTTTTTTTTTTTTTTTTGGACAATCGACCGTATAACCCCACCCTCCCCAACCCGGGACCACTCAAACTTGGGTCCATGAACCCCTCAAGCCTTTAAGGCTTGGGGAAGTACTAACTCGCCTAACGTGGACAGTGGTGCTTTATGCTTGTTTTTCCATATGAATGGATGGTGGTTTTACTACCTCCAATAACAATGTGACACATCAGCTTATTAAAAATAAAAGACTAAAACTTGCCGCATCCAATTGAGTAAGTTTGATATCGTAGCCATTTTCACAACTTTGTCTATGTGACAACTTGTAAGTGGTGGAAATATGGACCCACCACTTACAACTCACCACATAGGCAAGTTATGGCAGTAAATTTACTAGAATTATAAATGATTAAATTTACTATATCTCAATAACTTAAGCTTTTGGGACAATCGATAATTTAATATGGTATCAGAGCATGAGATCTTGAATTAACCTCATCGTATCTCAAACCAACCTAACAAGAAAAATTACCCATGAAAAAATAACCATCAAGATACCAATATACATGAGAAAAAAAAGAAAAAAAAAAAGCCGTACAAAATACGTAATTGACGCCTAAAAAAAAACCCAAACCCATCAAGAAAAAATCAGGAAAAAATAAGTAATAATAATAATAAACCTAACACCACACTAATGGCGGTTTCAGCTTCTTCTCCATACTCTAATAGCGTTTCTAGTGGCTTGGAGGTTTCCATCATTGATAGGAATGGGTGTTGGAATAGTTTTAATCGGTTTCAACTTTCAAGGGTAATAGGGCATTAAAGAGACTTGATCATGTGAGTTAAGTTGTATTTTTTAAGTTTCAATAAGCTTATATATCACACAAGGATTGGAGGGTGTGAAATAAAAGTTTTACGGCCAATACTTATTGAATTTAATCTCTTTTTCTTTTTTTCGCTAAATTACATATTGAACCCTACAACCTCTTTTTGTTCCATCATTACTTTAGTTTTTTTTGTGGTCATTTTAGTCTTAATTTTTTTTGGGTTATATTTTAGCCATTTAATTTTCATATGAATTTAGTCTTTGTCCGCTCTTGTTAATTAGAGCACAACCATCAGGCGTACTAAATTTTTAGCATTCAACACACCAAACACAAAAAATTATATCCATGAAATATGTCAAATGCCAAATAAATTTTGCATTAAAGCACTTGAAGTAGATGTGCTAAATGCTAAATTTTTTTTAGCATTTAGCACAACAAACACCATACTAGTACAAACACATATGGGGAAAAATGCCTTGATGCCCCCCTGAACTTTAGTGTAGTGGCTATTACACTCCCTAAACTTTTAATTCAGCCAATTTAGTTCATAAACTTCATATATTTGCCAAATTAATACCTCACTCTAACTGCCGTTAGTATTCTAACAGCAAACACATGAAATTCATGTGTAGTTTAATTTGGGGTTTATAAGGTTAGGGTTTGTAAATTAAAATTTAGGATTTATTATGAAATCGGTTTGATTAGTGTTAGTAAGAATGGTTGAAGAGGATATGGATTTATAGGGGGAGGGTGAGATGCTTTCGCGATGTGGAAGTTGAACCCTCCAGCAAGAATCATGACTATAGCAGGTTGGACTCAATTGGGATGGACTTTGGAAGGGGGATAAAGATGTTGTGAATGGAACGAAATAAAACCTGCAAGGAAAAAGGTTGGAAATATAATATAGTACTCTATGGATTTTGAAAGCAGTTGTTGAAGTCCTTTATATGAGAGGTTGTTCGTAGAAAAAAGAAAACACCTTTATAATACTCGATTGAAATTCGGAATTAGGTAGTAAGTGAATACTTGGGCTTTTTCTTTCTCAATGGATTTTGAATTACATGACTGGCCTTTCATCGGTGGAGGCTACTCTTTATAGAGGTTATTTCCGATATCCTGGCCTCCAGAAAGGAATGAAAAAATGACTGAGCGACTATATCATGGGAATATTCCACCGCTGAATGGTGAGAATTTGGCTAAGCCCATTAAGATCCCATTGCATTCCATCGTCTCATATTGTACTGTATCGTATAAGACCAGATACATCTATTGAGTGAGAGAAAAGGAGAAAACTCTAATTATATATTCTTCATATTTATATTGATAGGGATCCCGCCACTCCTCTGATACGAAAATAATTATGCATCATTCGCATACCCGTAGCAACTTCGAATAGATCGTATACTAATTCTCTTTCTCTGAAAATATAGAACAAAATGAGTCTGTGCACCAATATCTACCAAAGCGAATCTGTCATTGACTAAATGGCTTAGTAAAGTAGGTACTAGATTGGTAGCTTCGTTTTTGCTGATTCGTGGGGGGGTCGTGGAAGATTTAGGTTCGAGTCCCAAGCCCCCCTTGTGATAGATGCACGAAATACCCAACATCGTTCGATTTCTCAGTAGTATATAGGGTGCGAAAATCATTCCTATTGGGTCATGCATGGCAACTAGTATTGATGAATAAGGGCAGGCCGCTTGAACGGGACCTATTCTCTTAATAGACGGCAAAGCTGAATAGTAAAGGGGCCAAGCTGACTGATGAGTGCCTTTTTAGCCTTTAAAAAAGGCACTCATGTGAAGCTAACAAGGCTGGTTTCTGACCTGGCCATTCATCGACAATACAGGAGAAAGAGCTTGGACACCCTGGTCAAAGAAAAAGGGAATTCGAACAGGTTCGGAGTTTGGGTTTCTTTCCCAAGTCTTGCTAAATTACTATTTTGATAACTTAGATCGAGCCTTCAAAGTCAAGTTTTCAAAAATGAAGTACGCTTGCTTTGATTAATATAGTGAAAACTTAAAGTAGTAATAGGGATATGCAAATTATTAGTGTCTATACTCATGAAATTGTGATCGATAATAACCCTTATTTTTTATTCTATTCTATTTTTCAACATTTTATTTCTTACTAATAGTGTCAATTTTTTTAAATTGTCTTGTTTTTTTTTTTTACCCTTTTAATTTCTATTTTTTATTGTTTCCATTTTTATATATTATATATTTATTTATTTGAATAGAAACAATTTTTTTATTCTATTTATTTTGTATTATTTATTTGTATTTGATTTATATTTGATTTCGTTCTATTTACCAAAATTGTCTGAGGTGGTGGCAACTTGGCATGCGGAAGGATCTTCACATCCAGCTATTAGCTACTAATCTTATTAGTTAATGAAATCACAGGACTATATGATTTGTCCAAAAAAGGCATAATAACTACTTTTATCTGTATAACAATATTATTAGTTACTTGTTGGATTTATAAAATACATATGCTTGTGACAAGTAAGGTAAGTCCCTAGAAATCTTTGAATTTTTTTTAATAATACAAAGTGACTTTTTTATATTCGAACTAAAGTTAAATATACTTTGATTTGTTTTATCAACTCTTTGCCAATTTGCTTCATTATTGTAAATGTATTTATTAATAACTTTTTTTGTTAATTTAAGAAAGAGCTGTGTATTGATTCTAGGTATATTAATGATACATAGAAGGATATCCATGTGTTGCGTGATTCTATTGTGTTTTTTGCACTTGACTGGGTGGACAGTTGACCGGAAGAAAACTTTGATTCGCCCAGCCAGTAGGCAGGCAGAGTGCTTATCTTGTGTGACAACACTCCAGAGCGAGTGGCTCTTCTAGGCGGGCAGCTGTGTGACGACACTTCAGAGAAAGCAGAGCTTTCGTGTAACATGCCATGGTCTCAATGCCCTTACGAGGTAGTGATGAGTTTCACGCGCTCTAAGCCCAACCCGCGTGCAGTTAGGAAGATTGGCCGCAATCTAAGCGGTACCACCCACCCTACCCTACCACCTATAGGCCGTCGTTTGTCCTACAGCCGCTCGAAAAGGAACTGTAGTGATCTTAAATAGGGATCCTTCAACGATAAATAGAATCCCCATAAAAATACCATTAGATCGAGCACCAGTGATTTTGTATTCGGTCAAAATCTTGGCTAATTGATCGAAGTGGGTAGCTCTAGTAGACCCATAGATCATGGAACAAATAGGCTGGGTAGGCCCAACCACCACACTACACGTATAGATGCGGACCCCTCTCGTTACCGTATGTGCAATTCTCACCTCATATGGTTCGCACAAAGACTCCTAAATCCATCCCAAGCCCTTTCTTTCACCTCTCCTCTTCAATCCTCGATCAAACTTGCGTTCCCCAGGAGCTATGAAATGGGGGGTTTTTCCTTCGCCTATTGTATGTATCAGCTTGGCTTTGTCCAAAACCAAGGAGGCATTCTGGCGGGCGCGTGCATGTAGGAAGGTCGACCACTCCATAAGCTAAAAGACTACGACTATAAGCCAAGCCGGAAGTGACTCACTTCTATATCCAATCCAAAGAGAAAGGTAAGTATTTATTTTTTTTAGGAAAGGGGATTATTAAATAAAAGAGGATTCCAGATACAAGTACAAAAATGAATCCCCCCCCCCCCCCCCAAAAAGTGGAATATTTTCATATATTTTTTTGTATCGTTTTGGCGACATGGTTCTGTAATAGCTTGCTCTTCCGCCTTACTATCCACGCACGCGCGTAACACCAACTTAGCGACAAAAAAAATCGATTAAGGGAAGGGGGATCTCTTTTACAAAAAAATCGATTAAGGGATTACACTAAACAAGCAAGGGTAGTCCTATATCAGTTAGCATTCTTAGTTAGCTGCTTTTTTTTAGCACAATAGGTAATGTGATGCAAGTCTTACACTCATATTGGAATGGACTGATCCTCTCAGATGAAACTTAGAGCTATGGACTCTCGTAGGCTTATTTCTTTTCTTCCCTAGATTCCCTCTATAATCATTTATTACACCTTCTAATACTTTTTTAGTGTATTTTGACTTCCTCGTGTTTTTTTGTGAGAGCTCCTTCGTGTATTGATTTGTAACATGCCTACCATGTTCGCTTCCTTATTTGTGCCTTGCCTGGCTTGAACTTCTGAATTACCAATCGACTTTTCTGCCTCCTATATTATCTTAAATCAATAATTTTATATAAGGAACTACTAAACTTAATCACTTGCTGCCGTTTCTCTAGTTATTGCTCCAGCATGAAAGTCTATCTAGTAACAACAACCAGTACGATTGTTCGTATTTCATTTTCTTATTCCAAGCCAAGCCCTTCTTAGAAAGCACTCACTGAGTTACTTACGAAATCTCAAATCTCTCTCGACGCTGAGAATTTTTTATGTGTCCAAGTCGATGCTCTGGCTCTTGAGCCGAAGGTTGGTCCTTCGTTGACTGGATGGTCTAGTGCAGTTGTCAACTACTTATGCGTGGCTGCTACACTTATGCGTGGCTGCTACTTGCTCGATCATCTCTGTAAGATACGATATTTCGAAATCCACTATTTGAATCCCGAATCCCACCCATTCTAATCCAGTGGAAGCTCTCTTCCTTACTATTTTTTGACATCACAAGACAAGTCTATAACAGAAGAAAGATTGGTCTGCTATCTCCCTATGGCTTTCTAAGAAGCTAGACCCAATAACCAATAATCAGCCCTTAGGTGTAGATGCAGCCATCTCTTTCTTTCTAGAGGTATCTTCCGAGTCTACCTTTATATGAGGTGGGTGTGTTAAGCATATAAATAGGGTTCTTCCTTTCTATCAAAATAGACTGCAATAGAATGGATTGGAAGTAGCCCTTTCTCGGAGGAGAAGCAAAAGGTAGCCTTTCTTCTCTCTTATAGGCTCTTCTAGCTACCTTTCCATTGTCAACTCGTACAGAGCAATCAATGAATTTTTAAAAAATAGAAGATCTACACGACCAAATGCCTAGCTACCCACCAGAAAACTACAGGAAAGACGCCTAAGAAGCCTTGGAAGAACTACCAGTAAGTTAAGCAAGTGAAGCCACAACTAACTTCCAAAAGAAGAGATCAAGGAAGGAGGGCATTAGATCTTTCGGCTACTTTGAGGGAAGACGGAGTCATCAACTCGCTCTTTCCTATAGTTCAAATCCTAATAAGAAAGTAGCCTTACTCAAGTAAAGGTGTTACTGCATATAGGTTTTCAACCTTGTAAGGACTTACCGAAAAACACTTTGACTATGCTAAGTTGCCTCAGGCTTGAACCTGTACCTCCAAGCATGAGTTTTTGGGTGGCTAGTCATCCCTATCGGCTTTTATCAATAGCTGGGGTTATATCCCCTAGCACTTAGCTACCTCGTTTCATACTTCTATGGTTGGGATAATATGCCCTAGCATTGACTACTGTTTCTATAGGCTGAGAATCCATATCCCTTAAGCTAAGCTACGAGGTGACAAGCCCGATCCCCTACTTCTATTGGGCTTATAAACCCTCCTTTCTTCTAAAGGATATTACGCTCTAGCTACTACTTATGCTAATACACTCCTTTGGCTTTACCCTTTAAATCCACGGAGGCGGGTGCTTGCTTTAGTGCGTTGATTTTAATATGAATTTAAGTTTTTATTTGATAGAAGAACGATAACAAAAAGAAGAGCATCAGCTCACCAAAATAACCTTACCTCTTCACGAAGACTCGATTAGGTTCGTGAAGTTACCTACTTAAGAGGTTACATTAATGTACTTCTCGTATGGAGTGACTTGCACAATCTACTTATAGCTTATAGTATACTTGTCCCTAGGGATGGCCATGGAAAGGGAATGAATCGGGTATACCCATACCCTATCCGAAAAGTTTACCTATGAATACCCGATTATCAATACCCATTAGTATCCATACTCGAATCTTACTAGAATATCTTATCCATGGATATCCATACCCTACTCGTAACCCACTTAATTTTTTTTAATCCAAAACATTTTAATGTAAAAACTAACCTATCTTAAAAAAGAAAAAACAAAGCTCTGATATTCATGGAAAATATCTCTCTTTCTTTTTCTTTTAGATCCAAATATTGAATTCACAAATTCAGAGAGTAATTGAAGCTACCTAAAAAAAATTACACTTCAGGTTAGAGTACGAATTCGTGGGCGGCAAAAATGGCGACGATGAGGACTGAGTGACGGAGTGGGAGGTTGGGCTACCGAGCATCGACGATTTGACGCCGTTATCGCAGCAGTTGATACCGTAGAAGTTGGCTTCGACATTCAGTATTTTGCCGGAACCCTATAGGACCGCCGTGGAAGTAAAGCGCGCGTCGCAAACAACGTTCTCAACTCTCCGTGGGGTCAACCACTCGATGGCGAAGGGGTCGTTGTTCAAAACGACGAATCTAGATCCTGACCCCGACCAAGACCCGATGGTCATGGAGGCAGACGAGAATGAGATTACCGATCGAGACAGGTCCGAGTAGGATCTAAAAAGATCGAGAAAAGACAACAAGTGTTATGTGGAAATAGAAGTAGAAGAAGCCGATTCGGCACTCCGTAAGAACGAGAACGACGAGTCATCGGCGGCGGCCAAGATTAGCGATTCACAGACGTGGTGGATCAGTGTTGCTATGACTGACCAAGAGACATGCTTGGATGGGTTGGGAAGAGAAGAGAGTAGGTCAATAGCTCTAGTCTGGAGAGGCGCAGAGAAAGTGAGTGACGGTGAGACGTGAGAGAGGTTTATGGTTTTTTTTTTTTTTAAATACGGGTGGGGTTTGGATAATATCCATACCCTACCCAAAAAATTCGGGTAATATCCATACCCTACCCGGTTAAGCTATACTCATGAAGAACCAAGTATTATCCGAAACATTTGGATCGGGTAGGGTTGGATATCCATTACCCAATGGGTATGGCCATCCCTACTAGTTGTCCCAGCTCTTGCTTTAGGGACTCATGGTTACACGGTATCGTCCGCTATTCGATAGTGCTCTCATAACGAATTAATAGGTAACGATCACGGGAAGACATTTCCTTCTTGCTTGCCTAATCAATTGAACTCGGGCGATCTTTATCAATCCATTGCCTATTGTCTTGTCCCCCAGAAGAAGCCGCTCCACTTTGTTGCGTAACGCTCGCTCCTAAGGGAACCAAAGATTCATAGGGGTAGTTTATAAGAGAAAGAAGAGATAGAAAGATGGTCCCGTTAGATCAGTGTTTAGTAATTGGAGCTAGTTGGCTCATTTATCACGCACACGGGATTTTCCGACCTCACTGCTAAATGACATCATTTTTTATTCCTAACTCTCTCTTAAAAACCAAGCATTTATGACGCTTCGCTTCCGCAGAAAAGGAAGGAGTTCATCGAGAAAACCACTTACCTGACTTCTTTCTTTTATTCCTTGTGCTTAGGGCGGTAGTCAAGTCAAGCCAAGCTAAAAGTAGTGACTTTTCTAAAGTAAAGTCGTTGTCAGCCTCTAAAGGCAAGTGCTGTACTCTTTCTTTCTTTGTAAGCTCTTTCCTAATCTGTCTGCTGAACGTCTTTCCGATTTAGGTAACCGGAAGAGAAAGCCAAATAAGGAGTTTTTACCAAAAAATGAATTTTGTCTGGTTCTTTCAGAACCTCGAGACGTCTACTCAACGAAGAAGCCCACTCGTTAAATAGAGCCGATACCAAAAGATATACTGCTAGCCGTAACGTAAAGAGTGAATTCTCTAATCCTCCCTCAAGTACTGAGCTTATCGAAAGGAAGAGAGATTTTGAACTTAACTTACAGCTGGAACTCCTTAGTTGGTTTCATTACACCTTCCTTGAAACTTGGAAATTGCCCTTTATTTAAACTTTTTTAACTTGTAAATGAGTTGGTTCTCGACTCGACTAACTCACACTCCTCTCCTATCTTTCTAAGAGCTGCCATGGGCATTTTTCTTTCCTTGGATGCTATAAGAATGGGCTGGCTCTTGCCCCATGAAAAAGGATGAAAATTGACAAATCCATTAAGAGTATCATTTGTCACTTCTCTTGATTTCCCACCCACCTACCTATCATTTATCAGTCTCTTGAAGCTCCCCCACTTGGTAGCTAATCCTGCTCGTTGGTATCTGGGAGTCTAGATCTTAGCTTATCTTATACTCTTTATACTTCGCATTTCCTTGAGCCTTTCTACTTATAGACCTGTACTGCTATTTGTTTCATACCTGAAATAAAAGGCAAGCAAGCCAGAAATTCCTCAAGCTGCTATCCGTTGGGTGATAGTAAAAAGTCAAAGCAAATCCCGTAGCTACTTGTACTAAAAAACAAGTAAGTGTAATTCCGCCTAAACAATAAAATATGTTCATATGGGGAGGGACATATTTACTAGTTATATCTTGAAAGCCCTGACCCATTCTTCTGGATCATCATTAGTCCTATTTTAGGTGTAAAGCCTCTTCAATAAAGGCCTCTTTCTCTCTTTCTTTTATTTATTTAATTTCTCTCCCCCATTTTTCATTTTGTTGATTGAAAGAGGATAAATGCTATCCATTGAGTAAAGGGGGGGTTTGCTACAGTGATTTGGGCGGTTGGTGGCCCCTTTCAAGAGTTGCGGGTCATTGGTGCTGCATGAGTGGTAGTTCACGCTCAAAACTTCTCTGACATGAGTCCAAGTCAATGCGCTGTAGTCTGTTTCTTGGCTTTGCTTGCGTGACTTGCACTTCTGATTGATTCCATTCATCCTCGAGCTTAATGAATCGAGTATGAAGGGGTCCATCCGTCAAGCGATTCGGGTTCTTAGTCGGTTCCCGTTCGCTTGCCCCCTCATAATCCATTAATGGGTAGGGCGGTAAACTTAGAGGGTGCTCGCCTCCTTTTCAGACGTGTCCTCGACAACCTGATGGTTGTTCGGTCTCTGCTTTTGGGGGCGGGAGTGCTTGGCTGCTGGGGTTTCCTTTTCCTCAACCAATTCAGTTGTGTCAGTCCTGTAAGATTGGTCTAACACTTTGTTATGAGCTAGCTGGACAAAGATGGATGCAAGGTAAGATAGATTTGAGTTAAAGCTAATTGGAGTTTTGTTTTATTCTTTGATAGAGTGAGTCATGCACCTATTTGAGTGAAATCATTTGGGCAAAGCTTGTGAACTGAACACCTATAAAAATTCAGCTTGTCAAGATAGATAATTGAATGAAGCTTGGAGTGAATTAATTAATAAATGAAATTAAGACAATACGACAGAGCAAAATCTAGCAACTTTTTAATCTTTCTTGCCAAGCAGCTACATTCGGGTCCTCCAATAAGGGGGGTAAAGTAGCGTCTATTAGCACAGGAAGTCACTATCCCACTGCAGGTTGGTTTCAGTGCACTTAGTCATCCCGTAAGAGGCTGTTGCTTGGCTAACCTACTCGCTGCTGCAATGTTCAGTGTTTGTCATTGATCCTGTGTGGGCTCAAAGTTTAACCTCCTTTTTGGAGGGAGGTGCCCTCTGATCCCGCTCGAGGTTTATTCCTTTCACTCGTAGCCCACTTGAACAATTAGCAGGTAGATTTCTCGTAGAATGAAGATCCAACTTGACTCTAAGGACGAGGCAACTCAAAATGGGTGTTAGCGACTCCAATTTTTATGATTGTATATGATTGACCAGGCCTTCACTGAGGGCGGGTGCAAACTGTCGGGTATCATGTACGGCTGCCCGCAAGAGCCTTGACAAAATCAAAGTATGTTTAATAAGGTGTTGCTTGAACCTCATTCTCCTATTCTCGAGGAGCAAGCTTCCTAGTTCAGAAAAGATAGGAAAGGGGGACTCAAAAGATGGAGAAAGAGGAGAGGTCACTCTTTCTTTTCCAGTCTCAGGAATTCGTTAAACTAAAGATTCTCGATTCGAGATGAGCTCCGAAGCCTTCATAAAGTAGGGGGCATGGTGTAAACGAGGCCAGAAGCGGGTTCTTTGCTTCATATTCATTTAGTCATCGCCCACTTCGTATTCTTTATGGTTGAGTTTGTTCCACCTTCTTAGAATGTGGACTTTCTCCTGGGTATCCTAATTAGAAGAGATGTTTATTCACTTTTAGCTTATAAAGCCGGCTTCTTTCATGGCTGGATCCTAGATTGCAACTTTAGAGAAAGACTTTCTTCTGTAATAGGAGTTTACTAATTTTTCCATTTGCAGATAAAAAAGAGAATGCTCGGGGTTTGATAGCATTACCATTTATACAAACCACCAGAAGATAGTATAGAAGGGTGATCCTTCTTATGAAGAAAAAGAAAATGAGACATTGATTCCAGCCAGGAATGAACTGTCAATCCAAGCTAGCTTAAGTCATAATAGCCAGTTCAACCAATTTAGTATGAGATATTCAGGTGTGAGCGCTGTGCTAGCTTCATTCATTCGTTGAACCTTTAGGATAACCATTAGCATTGAAGACAATAACCACACCACCTCTAAGAGAAAGTTGTATGATGGGCGAGACGGCGATGAGTGGTGGCCGCAAATGGTTGGTCATTGGTTTGAGAGAGAGAGAGAGAGGAGAAGGGGAATTTAAAAGAAAAAAAAGTTTTTATTTTTAGCATATGTGTTGGGAAAAATGCTTTGCTACCCCTTGAACTTTAGTGTAGTGGCTATTACACCCCCTGAAATTTTGTTTTGGCCAATTTACTCCATGAACTTTATACATATGCCAAATTAATACCTCAGTTTAACTACCGTTAATATGCTAATAGCAAAGGCACGTAAGACTCGTGTGTAGTTTACAGTACCAAAATCAATATATGTGAGAGAGAGAGAGAGAGATCAAACAAAACCACGATGGCATCCCTTCAGCACCGACATTGAAGTTCTTTGTCTTGTCATCAAGACCATAGACTCAAGTTTATACAATGATATATTTTATATATATATATATATATATATATATTTAAAAAAAGGCGATGATATTTGCTTATAATAAACATTTGGTAACCATTATAAGAGATATCATGCTAGTAAAATTCCATTTGACATCTGAGTCATCTGACCTCCTATCCCACTATGAGCTACTAGTTACAAATCGAGTATTATAAAGGTGTTTTCTTTTTTCTATGAACAACCTCTCAGATAGAGAACTTCAACAAATGCTCTAAAAATCCATGGAGTACTATATTAGATTTCCAATATTATTCCTTGCAGGTTTTGTTTCGTTCACAACATCTCTATCCCCCTTCCAAAGTCCATCCCAACTGAGTCTAACCTGCTATAGTCATGATCCTTGCCGGAGGGTTCAACTTCCACATTGCAAAAGCATCTCACCTTCCCCCCCTATATCTATATCCTCTTCAACCATTCATACTAATACCCTAATCAAACCGATCTCACAATAAATCCCAAATTTTAATTTACAAACCTCAACCTTATAATCCCCAATTTAAAATACATGTGGGTCTCATGTGTGTTTGCTATTAGAATATTAACGGCAATTAGAGTGAAGTATTAGATGTATGAAATTTATGGAGTAAATTGGCCGAATTAAAAGTTTAGGTGGTGTAATAGCCACTACACTAAATTTCAAGGGGTGTCAAGGCATTTTTCCCCATTTGAGTTTGCACTAGTATGGTGTTTGGTGTGCTAAATGCTAAAAAAAATTTAGCATTTAACACATCTACTTTTAGTGCTTTAATGCCAAATTTATTTGGCATTTGACATATTTCATGGATGTAATTTTTTGTGTTTGGTGTGCTAAACGCTAAAAATTTAGCACGCCTGATGGCTGTGCTCTAATTAACAAGAGTGGACAAAGACTAAATTCATATGAAAATTAAATGGCTAAAATATAACCCAAAAAAATTAAGACTAAAATGACAACAAAATAAACTAAAGTTAATGATGGAACAAAAAGAGGTTGTAGGGTTCAATACGTAATTTAGCGAAAGAAAGAAAAAAGAAAAAAAGAAAAAGAGATTAAATTCAATAAGTATTGGCCTTTACACCCTCCAATCCTTGTGTGATATGTTAGCTTATCGAAACTTAAAAAATACAACTAACACACATGATCAAGTCTCTTTAATGCCCTATTAGGCTATTACCCTTGAAAGTTGAAACCGATTAAAACTATTTCAATACCCATTCCTCAACGATAGAACCACTAGACCTCCAAGCCACTAGAAACGCTGTTGCAGAGAAGAAGACGAAACCGCCGTGAGTGTGGTGTTCGGTTTATTATTATTATTTTTTCTTGATGGGTTTGGGTATTTTTTTGGGTGTCAATTACGTATTTTGCAATTTTTTTTTTTTTTTTTTTTTTTTGTGTATATTGGTATCTTGATGGTTTATTTTTCATGGGTAATTTTTCTTGTTAGCTTGGTTTGAGATACGTTGAGGTTAATTTAGAATCTTATATTCTGATATCAATATAAATTACTGATTGTCTCAAAAACTTAAAATATTGGAATATAGTAAATTTAACCATTTAATCACATACTTCTAGTAAATTTACTGTTATAACTTGCCTATATGACAAGTTGTGTATGGTGGGTGGGTCCATATTTCCACCACTTACAAGTTGTTACATAGATAAATTGTGACAAAGTTGTGAAAATGGCTTCAACATCAAACTTACTCAATTGGATGCGGCAAGTTTTAGTCTTTCATTTGCAATAAGCTGACGTGTCACATTTTTATTGGAGGTTGTAAAACCACCACCCATCCGTATGGAAAAACAAGCATAAAACACCATCATCCGCGTTTAGGGATGGCAATGGGGCGGGGCGGGGCGGGGCCGAAGGATGGGGTCTTCGTCCCCGTCCCGCATGGTTTTGTCTTGCCCCATCCCCGCCCCGCCCCGTCCCGCATGACGGGGAATACTTTCTCACCCCATCCCCACCCTTTGGGGCCCCACGAAGCCCAGCCCCATCCCGTAAAACTCTACTTTTTGTTAATTAACCCTACAACTAGTACAATTTTTTTTAATGAAACCTATTTCATTAATAAAAATATACTTGAAATTACAACTAAATTTTTCCCATCAAATCAAATCAATTTTTAGAAAAAATTGAATAATATATCAAAGTGTTTAACAGGACAATCATAAAAATTTTTTTTTAAAAAATCTCATAGTATAACACATAACAAAATAAAGGCAGAGAATCACATTGGTTAGAATAAAATATGCTAATATTAATAGGTTTGTTTAAATAGTAAGGTTTTAAGATATGAAAAATTTATAATTATAACCCTTAGTAACGCGGGGTGGGGCGAGGACGGGAAGGGGCGGAGCGAGGTGAGTTTAAAAAGTCTAAACCCATCCTGCGGGACGGGAAAAACCCGTGCGGGGCGCAGCGGGGAGGGGCAAGTTAAGCAGGGCGGGGAAAAATTGTCATCTCTATCCGCGTTAGGCAAGTTGGTACTTTCTCATGTCTCAAGTCATAGACCCAGGTTTGAGTGGTCCAATTTGGGGTTATATTGTGGATTGCCAAAAAAAAGGAAAAGCATAAAGCAGAGCAGAACGACGTCGTGGCATCCCAAAACCCTTTCGCTTGAAACTTTACGCTCCATTTTCTTCTTCTTTCTTCTGAACATTCAAGATACTCTCCTTGTAAACTCTCTGCCTCTTTCTCTCTCTCTCTCTCTCTCAGCTAACAAGAAAATGGGAACCCTTGACATTCTCGGCGATCGCCAGTCCGGTCAAGACGTTCGCACCCAAAACGGTACTCTCTCTCTCTCTCTCACACACACACACACACAAAACCTGATTTTGTTCAATATATCGTTGTATTGTAAAGGAACTGACTAAGGTTGTTTTGACTTTGATTTGTTTTTGTTTGGTCTGTTAATGGTGAAATAGTGATGGCGTGTGGAGCAGTTGCTAATATTGTCAAATCCTCACTAGGTCCTGTCGGACTCGACAAGGTATTACTACTTCCGTTACTGTTGCTGTTGATGTTTATGCCGATTCTGTTGTTGTAATTTTGCTTCTTCTTGCTAGGTTTTTATTTTTATATATATATTTTATTTTGTGGTGCATTTTATATTTTGGGTCTGTTGGAAAAATGTGTTTTGAGTTTAAAATGAGCTATTGTAAAAAAGTTATGAGGAGACAGGGTTTTGGTTTTTAAAAACGCTTTTTTAAAATCCCAAAACGCCTAACCAAACGGACCCTTTATAGCAAGTGTGTGTGCATACTATTTTTTAATATTCATTTGTAATGTAAGGAATTTTAAAATTTGCATTTATTTTTGTAAGGTGTTGAATTGCCAGTATGCTTAGTTTTGTCCATGCGATTTGAAATTAAGCGTATTGCTTCTTTTCTAAGCTGTGACTTTGCTCATACGTGAATGCACGATGGGTTGGAATGACATTTGTATAAGGCGGCAGTGAAGATTAAAGGGTATTTTTTGTTTATTTGTCTTGTGTGTTTTTTGAGTTCAGAAGGTTACCAAACCGGTAAAGACTATGTAACTTAATAATAGAAATATAGTTAAGATGCTGAAGTGTGTGTTAATGTTATTGCATCATGGATATTAATTGATAGAGAGGCATTGGAGACATGCCCTTTTTTCCCTTTTGATTGCAAAGGTTTTGATATAGTTAAAATACTTCAATGTTATTGCTGTGTTTTCAATATTAATTGATAGAGGTGTTCGTAACTTGCCTTTTTTTCCCTTTTCATCGCTAAGCTTTTATTTGGACCACGTAGTTCTGCCAAAGGGTATAATTTTGATTTGCTTTCTGGTTGATGGTTTCAGATGCTCGTTGATGATATTGGAGATGTGACAATTACTAATGATGGTGCTACAATACTGAAGATGTTAGAAGTTGAGCACCCTGCTGCCAAGGTGGATAAACAGTCTCATCTTGCTCATTCTTTGTTCTATTACTGGATGTGTGTTTTTTCTGTGTTATCTAGCATTGCCACTCTGTAACATGTTTTGATTTATTTAAATTTTTTGGTGGTCCACAGGTACTTGTGGAGTTGGCAGAGCTTCAAGACCGAGAAGTTGGAGATGGGACAACATCAGTGGTCATTATTGCTGCGGAGTTGCTGAAGGTAAGCGTAGCCAGCCTGTTAATTTGGGATCTTACGAAAGGAATTTTCTTATGTTCTGATGAAAGACGGCTTAATTAATCATGATTATGCGGAGTGCAAATAATAATCATGGTTAGAAAAAGTGAACATCTACTTTACATTCACGATTAAGTGTTGTTTTTGGGATCTCATATGATAGCAACTCTTTTATGGTCTGATGGATGATGACTTAATGGTTTATTTAATCATAATTCTGCAGAGAGCAAATGATTTGGTGAGGAACAACATTCACCCTACATCTATAATCAGTGGTTACAGAGTGAGTCTCTCTCTCTCTCTCTCTCTCTCTCTCTCCTGTTTTAAGTTTGAACCCTAATCAGTTTTACCACTGTCTTTTGTGGCTTGTTTCTTGGTAAGTTGCCTTATAGTTTTATCCTTTCTATTTCTCTATGTTTTTAATGTAAATAGCTTGCTATGAGGGAGGCATGCAAATATGTGGAGGAAAAATTGGCTGTGAAGGTAAGGCTCCTCTGTCTTTGTCCTTAAATAATTGCATGTGTGTGTTTATATGAAACCGGACAATTAAGGTTCATAAACAGTATTATGAGTTGAAGGCATGAATGAAAGTTTGTTTCAATCACTGGCTCTGCCACTACAGACCTTTTTTTGAGTTTGTGATTTTTCATCATTTATGCCCAAAATGGCATAGAGGGTTCGGTATGCAATACTGTGGTTCCCACTAAAGATCAGAAAATGTTGTTGTAGTATTACGTGCTCTGCTTAGTCTATTCACGGATCTGTTGCAACTTTCCTATGGATTACTTCCCTACCTTTGTTTCAGGCATGTAGGCATGCAAGTTCTTCTAATGTTACAATGTCAAATTTAAGAGATCAATTAAATCTAAAAATGAAGAGCACTGGGTATTGTTTTATTACAATCATCCAGTCGTACATAGATCTTAAGAACATAGGATTAAGGGAAATTAGAAGGAGATCAACAGCATTAGAAGTGTGATTATTCCCTTCTCTCCATGTAATTTACATTATGCTTAAAGGAACCACACTCTAAATTTGCTCTATTACATTCATCCAATCATACAAGATCTTAAGAACATAGGCTTAAGGGAATTTAGAAGGAGATCAACGTCATCAAATGTGTGATTATTTCCTTCTCTCCATGCAATTTACATAATGCTTAAAGGAACCACACTCTAAATTTGCCTCTTGTAGGACTACCAAAGTCCCTTTCCAACAAATAAGTACCTCAATAACCCGTATAGGCATCATGAAATGTCCCAAAAAGAGAAAACATCAGAGCCTTGAACTCCTTTTGGCTGTACAATGATGTAAGAAATGGTTTACTAACTCTCCACTAGATGACACATACAGCACCAGTCTACAATCACATCTCTCTCATTCTTAGATTGTCCATTGTTGAATTCTATGATGATGCAGCTTCTCCCCAAACAAAGAATGGAATCTTTTTGAGATGCTTTCACTCTGCAAATACTCTTCCAAGGGAACATAGAGGACCCTCTCAAAGCACCCTAGTAAGATTGTACATCTTCTGCTTCTAGTCAACCTCCTGCCCATTATAGTGTTGCTTTTCTTCAAGGATAATTAGAGAAAAACAACTCAAACAAGGAATCCACTTATCTTAGTTCCCGATATTGGGAGGCTCTCAGAAAGTGAAAATCTTAATCAGTCTTCTTCTCCCGAAATATGGAAAATATGTGGGTACCGAAGCATCCCTGCCCTCAGCTAGCAAAAAAAAATATGGAAAGAAATTTTTTAATGCTATCCCCCCACACAAGTGATGGCAAAAAAGAACTTTCCTATCATCCCCTATCACAAATTTAATCATTTCAACATAGAAGATGGACCTCATTCATTGTGTTCTGGATGGAAATGCTTTGTCTAAGCTATAACATATCTAGTAGTATATTCCTGATAAGGTCGTTTTGTTGATTTTTTTAGGTTGAAAAGCTTGGAAAAGATTGTCTAGTTAACTGTGCCAAGACAAGCATGTCCTCAAAGTTGATATCTGGTGACAGTGACTTCTTTGCAAATCTGGTATGCTGATTTGTTGTACACGTGAACGTAAAATGGATTTTTCGTTCCAAGAATCTGGATGTCATTGAAATTGATACGCTTTCTATACTTAAACAAGCCATCTGTGTATCATTGGCTTGTGATGAGTGTTTAGTGTGTTTTATTGTTTTTTGTATGTGATTGTATTTCTAGGTTGTGGAAGCTGTGCAATCTGTTAAAATGACAAACGCACGGGGGGAAGTCAGATACCCAATTAAGGTAGGTGTTTGCGCATTCTCCACGTCTTGCTTGGGAAGGTTTTGTAGTGTGGACATATACTTAATAGGAAATTGAAATCTCTTATGTGTTTCTTGTAAACTGCTGGCGAGTAACTTCTTTAGCTTGACATGGCTCAACCTGCTTTTCATGGTTTTAGAGACATGCTAAAATTTGTGGATATGAAAGTTGTAATGCCCTAATTGTTCTTATGATGTTCCAGGGAATTAATATTTTGAAAGCTCATGGAAAAAGTGCAAAAGACAGCTATCTTTTGAATGGGTATGCTCTAAATACGGGTCGTGCTGCCCAAGGAATGCCTATTAGAGTTGCCCCTGCAAAGATTGCCTGTCTTGACTTTAATCTTCAGAAGACAAAGATGCAAATGGGTGTCCAAGTCTTAGTCAGTGATCCCAGGGAGCTTGAAAAAATTCGTGAAAGGTGATAAGATAATAAAAAGTATTTTCTTTGAGGTTAATGATTGTCATTACTTGATTAATTATTATTTTTGTGCACCACTGAAGCATGCATTTCACTTTCCTATTGCTTGCTTCTTTGCAGTAATTGATTTAGTATCCAATTACCTATATAATAGAGCAGTCTGGTAAAGGCACAAAATCAGCCATTTATGCATATATACACGCGTATGATTTTGTATCTTGTTAAAATTCATTTACTATTCTTAATGCATGTTCAGCACAATCAAAAGAGTCTCATACTTTATGCTTTTGCTTTGTGTTGTGATAATCTTTATCACCTCTTCTCTATGGTTATTAAGATGAAAATCATTATACAATATTTGTCTACTTTCTTGCTCATGTAGAACTTGTTTTACATCTATCTTAACAGAGAAGCTGATATGACCAAAGAACGCATTCAGAGACTTTTGAAAGCTGGAGCCAATGTTGTTCTAACAACAAAAGCAATTGATGACATGGCAGTCAAGGTAAGCCTTTACAGATATTTGATTATCCAACTGCTTTACATCTATCCCATCCGGCATTGAATTGGCTGGCATGATTATTAGCATTTTATCCCATGCTACCACTTTACCTGAAGTTGGTTGCATGCATTGGTTATAGTCATCTATTTGTTGGCATAACTCAAATGGTCGCTTATTTTTTTGTCATGGTCTAGTGATTATTATAATTGGAGAATGGAAAGATTTGTCGAAGTTCTACCTTTGGACACCACTTAGTTTTTCTAATTATATTTTCTTAAGGAGCCAGAGCCAATCCAAATTCTATTAATAGTGGACAAATTGGCATGTTACCCAATTACATGCCTATTTCCATGTTTTGAGAAATATTTTCCCTCCAAATTGAGGAAAACACAGTTTTATGGGTTTGAGTAGAAATGTTGAATGCTGTTTGGAAATGTAAGAACCTTTGAAACTCAAAATTTTTAGGGAATTGGAAGTGTCGAAGTTCCTATTTCTTTCAAGCCCTGAGACAAAATGAAGTTTATAGTGCCTGGAATATCTCACACCTTGGTATTTCCATGTAGCATAGGAAATTTTTAAGGAAGTACATAGAGCTGTTATTGTGTTTTGTTTTAGAGAGGTATTATTGATCTATTGAATCATCTAAGTTGGTTGCTGTACTTACAGTGGGTGGGCTGGGAAAAAGATAATTGAGCTAATGGCCTATTAGAGATGGAGGATTTTTTTTTTCTTTTGGTTAATGTTTATAGCGTGACGCTTTGATATGTAAGTTTTGAGTCAATTGCTTTCTAGTTTTTGTACAGTATGTTGTTGATTGTGTGGTCTATGTTGTCTTGAATGGGTTTACTTTAATTACAGTGAATTCAACCTAACAAGCTGTTTTCTTAGATTGTTCTTCTGTGGTTTTCTGCTAGTTTATTGTGTTCCTACCATCAAGCTCTCAATCAGATCTAATTTATTGTGTGGATTCTTTGTTGTTATTTCAGTACTTTGTTGAGGCTGGGGCCATTGCTGTGAGACGTGTTCGCAAGGAGGATATGCGCCATGTTGCCAAGGCAACAGGTGCAACCATGGTAAATTCCTAGCCTGCTTATGTAATGCTATTAGTTTTCAAGGCTGTTTTTAATTTTCTTTCAACATTGGCTAATAATTAATTCAATCATGGATGTGCAAAGGGCAATAGTTTGTTTGGAATATTGGGATGCATATTTTCTGAAGCTGCAGAGCTTAAATAATTTTTGGTTGGTGAGAGGAGCAAAGTTTTGAGTTTTACTTCTTGTTCTTTAACTATCTATAATAATAAATAAAAAGTGTATTTTTGGTCCACATTAGGGTCTCTGCTGTTAACATACAAGCTGCAAATAGAATTATTTCACACCACCAATTAATGTGACGTAGTTATCTGATATCATAAGTATGCTGAAAGCAACACTTGGGTGTACATACAGTATCTAGTCAGGCTTCTGATTGCTAGTTGAATTTGATCAACATGTGCACAAGAGTGAAATGGTTCCGTTAGGGGAGGTTGACGATGTGCATGCCCTAGCAGAAATTTTGGGCTGTAGAGTTGGAACTCTGCCTATGTCTTATCTTGGCATACCTTTGGGGGCATCGCATAATTCCCCCTCAATCTGGAACTCCATTCTGGAAAAATTTGAGAGGAAATTAGCAGGGCGGAAGAAGTTGTATTTGTCTAAAGGGGGTCGTTTGATGTTACTCAAGAGTACGCTTTCTAGTCTCCCTACCTACTTTCTATCTCTGTTCACCATTCCTACTTATATGGCTAAGAAAATTGAAAAGTTGCATAGGGATTTCCTTTGGGGTGATAGCAAGATTCATCTGGTAGGATGGGATAAAGTTTGTGCGTCTATAACTAACGGTGGCTTGGGGATAAGAAAAATTACTACTTTCAATAAGGCCTTATTGGGGAAATGGTTGTGGCGGTTTGGGAAGGAAGAGGATCGGTTATGGAGGAGGGTGGTAGCTTCAAAATATGGGGAAGAATGGGGAGGTTGGACCTTAAAGCTAGGTAGGGGAGCTCATGGATGTGGTCTGTGGAGAGGTATTCGCATGGGATGGGAGGATTTTAGCAAAAATTGTCAGTTTGTGGTCGGGTTGGGGAACAAAGTGAGATTTTGGCAGGATGGGTGGTATGGGGATCAACCTCTCCATCTGGCTTTTCCAAGGCTGTATGGTATTGCCCTTGATAAGGAGGCATCAGTTGAAGCCTCTCTGTCGAGGCAGAGGGCGGAGAATAGGAGAATCTGGGATGTTTGTCTCATTCATGATCTTAATGAGTGGGAGTTGGATGAAGGGCTGCATTTCCTTTGCACTTTGGGAGCTATTACCCCTCCTCTGGATGTTGGAGACTGGATTAGATGGAAGTTAAAACCTAATGGGGAGTTTGACACCCGGTCGTATTATAACAAATTGCGGGATCCTCCCTCAATTGTCTTTCCTTGGAAAGGTATATGGAGAGTTAAGGCTCCTAGACGGGTTTCTTTTTTCATTTGGTGTATAGCTTGGAATAAGATCCTAACGGGTGATAACTTGAGGTTGAGGAAACTGGTCTTTGTAGACTGGTGCATTATGTGCCGTCAGTGTGGTGAGATGGTAGACCATTTACTCCTCCATTGTGAGATGGCACATCAGTTGTGGAGCTTTGCCTTGATATCCTTTGGTGTGACTTGGGTTGTTCCTAGATCGATCCCAGATTTGCTTTTTGATTGGTGGAATTGGTTGGGGAAACTCTCGTCCCAGATTTGGAACTTAGTTCCGTTGTGCATTGTATGGTGTATTTGGAAGGAACGGAACCGGCGGACTTTTGTAGATTTGGATAGTTCTAGGGTTCAGATTCTTGCTTCTTTTTGTGGGACTCTCTTTGATTGGTCTTGGGCTTGGAGACTCACGACTAGTGATTCTCTCCTTTCTTTTCTTTGTTCTCTTTCTCTTTTGTAATTTCTTTTTGTCCTCTGGTTCCTTTTCCTTCGCTCTGTTTTCTCTTCTTGTTTGCTCTGGGTTTGCCCTATGCTTTTCATGCATAGAGTAGCCCTTCGTATATATATCATTCTTACTTATCAAAAAAAAAAAAAAACTTTCCTTCTATCTGTAGCATTCTCTAAAGTCTTAGTACAGGCTACTCATGTTTGATTTGTTGATTCTTATAAGCTCTTTGATTAACCCTAACATAGTGTCCAAGCATAGAAGCTTTTTCCTTCATCACAAGCACGGGGATATTTTTAAATCTCAAATGCCGCATGATATAGCTTTACTGAAGACAATGGTTTACATTTTTAGCCACAGAAGCTAATCCACTCTAAAACCTGTGTTAACTACATATATGAAACTTGGTGATTCGCTATAATTTTTGTTTGTGTAAGCCGTTCTTTTTGTTTCAAATGGTAACTGCTTGGAAATCAAGAAATTAAACAGAACTTAAGAACTTAAAAACATAATGTCCACTGGAAAAAGTGAACCAAATTATAGCATGTGGGAAGTACTCCTCTACTTGGCAAAGCATCTGCCTCAGTGCCTTCTGATGTTGTGGTAGTATCATAAAATGTCTACATTCAATTGGTTATTGTTGCCGTAATTCTATATATTTATATTGGTAATGATTCCTAAAATATAATTTTGGTTTTTGACCTACTTCCAGCTTTTAGCCTTTTAGGTTGTATTTCAATTGCGAGGTTATTTACTTCATTAGTCCCATAATTAGTGTCTTTATAGAAATGATTAAATATTATAAAAAAGCAATCAATTTAAAAACATTTCAAACTTTCAACAAATCTTTACAAAGTTGTCGCTTTGAAATTAATGTGTATTGTGGGTGTTTTGGAAAAGTTCAGAATTAATGCTATAAATTTTGGATGTGGACATGCGTTATTGAACAAGTTAAAAAATGCAATTTGAGCCACTTATTATAAAATTGAGTACCATCCTATTCATGTTCTCATATAGGTGTAGTGGTATGCGTACAGTTGAATATGTTTATATCTCTTGTTGGCTGTTTTATATTTTTTAAAATTTCCTTTTGGACATTAATTTAGTCCTTGCCTAATTAGTTAAACCATATGTGCATCGGCACATGCCAATTTCCAAGTCTTCCAGAATTCCCATATGATGACCGGAAGCAGTGATGTCTATGATTTGAGTGAGGTCACTTGGTTGAGGCTGTGTGTTCAGTTTTGTCTTAGAGAATGCCTTGTTAGACTTGGACATGAGACCTTATTGCACTTCTTGTCATGTTGGCATTTGATTGGTTTGAAGGCATGTGTTCCCAACTTAATTAATGGATAATGTAGAACATTGATCCTGAATTTCCAGAGTGATGAGGGAGAGAATTTTTGGAATCTATGTTTAGCTCTTTCTTTGTTCAATTCAAGTTCACACATCATCGATTCTCCACTGCGTGTTTATGATAATCTTACTGGATTTTGGACAGGTTAACCATTATTATTCTTATTATGATTGTGTACTATTGATGGATGATGCAGGTATCAACATTTGCTGATATGGAAGGAGAGGAATCATTTGATTCTTCACTGCTAGGATATGCAGATGAAGTTGTTGAGGAGCGCATTGCTGATGATGATGTGATATTGATAAAGGGGACTAAAACTACAAGTGCGGTGAGTAATTTATTTTATTTTGAATTTGGATTTAGTTTTGTGTTTGGGACCCAATTGCTTGTAATCCTTGTGGAATTCCTATGGGCTTGACAATGAGTGCTATAGCTCTGTTAAGTTTGATTATTGATACCCTGTGCTAAATTATATTCAAAGAATGATTTTATTTATTTATTTTATATTGGTAAGTTACACACTGTGAGGATGTGCCGTTGAGCTATATTCAAAGAATGCTTAATATAAAATTTTAGTTTATTTATTTATTTAATGTATTGATTGTTACATATTAGTTACACATTGTGGATGTGCCATTGATGTTTCCTTTTTACAACATACTTTCTCTAGGTTTCCTTGATCCTCCGAGGGGCGAATGACTATATGCTTGATGAGATGGAGAGATCTCTGCATGATTCTCTTTCTATTGTTAAAAGGACCCTTGAATCCAATACGGTAAACTTTGTCTCTTTCTTTAATACATGATTATAATTTTGAACTCTTTAGTATGTTGTTTCTTAATGTTGCCCTTTGTGATTAGCTAAGATATTAGATTATGGTTGTATTGGTTTAATTCTTAAAATGGTATGGCAAAATCAAATAAGATGGTTTTTTTTTTCTTTCTCTATGTGCTTTTGTTGTTCGAACATTAGGCAACTAAAGAAATTATATCACTGACACTGTTAACCAAATTGTTTGGCAATTATGTTAGAATCTGCTTTATGGGCATTGAGCTTTCTTTTGTATCTGCCGTTAAGCTTTTTGTGCATCTTAGTGGTACAATTTTTGCTTTGGAATGCATACTAGATTTAGATTATAGTTTTTTTTTTTTCCTTGATATGTCATTACATTAATTATGAGGATATTAAGAATCCTTTTTTTTATGTAATGATATTTTTATTGAAATGGGTCTACTTCGTGGAAGAAGACATGAAGTAGCCTAAAGAATTACAATTGAAGACATATCTATGAGCCATCACCAAAATCTTATCATGAAATTTGAAATATTAGGTATCTAGTGATCTGACAAGCTTTTAGGCCTGGCATGCTAATTGCTAAAGCATGCATATGCACAAGAGAGTCATTTCCAGACTAGCAGAATCTTTTGAGATTGGAAAAGAACTTCATATTTGTTCTCATGTTATTCTTTAATGTGGAATCAATGCACTTTGGCATGACTTAATTTCCGGTATCCACCAAAAATAGACGAGAGAATAGTTACTAATTTATTAGAATTGTGAAATTGTATCATCTTTCTGGTGTTGAACAGAATCTTTTAGAAGATAAGTCATATCAAATTATTTGGCAAAATTAGAGTTATCAGTTATTTCATCTTCATGAATCATATTGCGCTTGCAGGGCTTGCCATTTAGCTGCTCATGGATTCAAATGGGCTATTTCCTAAATTTTTTTTTTCTTCTCTCAAGAATCGAATAGGACATTTTTCTCCCCTCCCCCCCCCCCCCCCGCCCTGCCCGATCTTTTCCCCCCAAAAAAGTCTGGGAGTTGTGTGCAATGTTTTCTAAAAAAAGAACAAGAGAAATTAGAATTCATTTATCTATGTGGTTTTCATATTCTTCATTGTCATATTTGCAATACAGGTGGTTGCAGGTGGAGGTGCAGTTGAGGCTGCCTTGTCTGGGTATTTGGAGTGCCTTGCTACAACTTTAGGATCCCGTGAACAGTTGGCAATTGCTGAATTTGCCGAATCTCTGTTAATTATCCCAAAGGTTTGCCATAATTTATGAGTGCATGATATAAGCCCCCATCCACACCGATATTTTTGAGGAGACAATAA
The DNA here is from genome assembly GCA_033629205.1 of Lithocarpus polystachyus. Lineage (NCBI taxonomy): Eukaryota > Viridiplantae > Streptophyta > Magnoliopsida > Fagales > Fagaceae > Lithocarpus > Lithocarpus polystachyus. The sequence continues at coordinate 37,379,346 of CM066165.1, forward strand.
CATGTGTTTGTTTTAGGTGCTTGCTGTCAATGCTGCTAAGGATGCCACTGATTTAGTTGCAAAACTACGGGCTTACCATACCATAGCACAAACCCAATCTGATAAGAAGCACTTATCCAGGTATTTGTTTTGAAGCTCCCTTGAGTGGCATTCTGGATTAAAGCAATGTGCGATTTATTGCTCCCTGTCATTGTCTGCAATTTCTGTAACCTGAAACTAATCACACTAAAAATTCGTTTCGAGTAGGTTACTGTTTATTATATTTCTTCTTCTTTTCCCTAAACTGGAACTAATCACACTAAGAAATTTATTTCCATTCAAGTGTTTACTACATGTCTGCTACTGTGGGTTACAGTTCATTCTAGGTAAGCTTGACAGTTATGGAATGCGTATGCAGTATGTGCAAAGTTAATTCTATTCTTTCATTATATTATACTACTATTTAAGGAACACCGATGAGCTCTATCTCAAATGATGCTTCCTTCCCTTTGTTAGAGTAAGGTGGAGGGTGGTGTGTTCAAAACTCACTGCATATGTAACTGACCAATAAAACAAAATTATTGTTTTGAGGGAACAATCATATAGTGTTATATACAGTGTAATAGGTAATAGTATAATAATAACTTGTGTTTGTGTTATGTGTGTGTGTGTGTGTGAGAGAGAGAGAGAGAGAGAGAGTTCATAATGTGGATTTTTTGGCGTCCGAAGGAAATTTTGTCACATGATCTGCTATTCCATATTAATTGGTTTGGTTCTTTAATTATTGCAGCATGGGACTGGACCTTTTGAAGGGAACAGTTCGGAACAACTTAGAAGCTGGAGTCATTGAGCCTGCAATGAGTAAAGTGAAGATAATTCAGGTAAATGTTGTCAAACATACAAATGCTGCTGTAACAAACTTATTATATAGATTTGAAATGGCCTCTTAAAGTTGTTTACTGAAATTTTCTATTTGACAGTTTGCGACTGAAGCAGCAATAACAATTCTTCGAATTGATGACATGATCAGGCTTGTCAAAGATGAAGGTCAGGGCGACCAGGATTAGGATTGGTTTCTTTTTGGAAAAAAGAGGGGGGGGATTGTTTTTGTAGTTTGTTTCTGTGGACTTTCTGGTGTCATGCTTGTAATTTTTGGCTGAGGCAATCTTTTTCTTTCTATTCTTTTTGGTCTTGTATTGTTGTAGCTTAATTTTATGGATAACGTCTTGGTAAAATGTCAGAATGCAAGTACTTTTTTAAGTAGATTTTGTTGTAGGAATGAAAATTCAATCAAAGACTGGAAAATGAACGGTTGTGTTGTTCAGTTTTTGGGTTTATCGCTCGATCAAGCTTTCTTTATTGCTCTTACCATTTTCATATTTTTTCTGCACGTAGTTTCTTCTTGCATAACGATGAGATTGTAACAAATGTTTAGGCAAAATTACGAGCCAGGCAATAAACTTTGTAAGCTTAAGTTGTTTATTTAGAAGCTTGGTTAATCTTACAATAGGGCGGGAATGGTTGGGATGGATCTAGATGGCTTGAACTGCCAAGCAAGTTTGTGAACTGAATTAGTAGGTTGCTAGTTCGTACTTGTATCAAGTTGTATAGCAAGTTAATTGTGAAGAATTTTTTTGTCAGGTGGATTTGGCGAGATTTGGTTTGTCTTAGATTCATTAATGTTGGGTGTATTGTAAAGTGAAGAAGTAAAATAAATAAAGTGACTTTTGTAAGTGTTAAATAGAAAAAATTTTGGCTCCACCAATGTGGATGCTCTAAGAACATCATATTGAAATCAAGTGGGAGAATGTTCTTAAACATATGATAGACTTATAAAAAAAAAAGTATCTTCTTAAATATATGATAGCCTGAACTGTCTTTCTCATTCTAATGATCACGAAGCAAGTTGGGTTTTACGAAAAAGAGAAGTTTTGGTCAGCCATTATAGGGACATTTGCAAGCTATGTTGGGTTATATTTACTACTACTTGAACCATGATAAATGAAGTTTTCATTTGTAGTTGTCTTCTTTGCATTGAGAAGGAAGAAATTGTAGGGCATCTATTTATAGATTGCCCCATTGCTCAAATCGCATGGTCTATGTCACCACTCATCATGGCGTTCTCAATTCATTGAGCTGAACACTACTCAATTGTTGATTGGATTAAGACTGTTTTAAACCCTTGGAGGGTTCTCAAAGTACTTCAAGATGAAGCTCAGAATCTAATCCTCTCTGCAGAAATTTGCTGCAATGTGATTTGGTGGACAAGAACAAACAGCAGGAGGTGTAGGAGTAGATAGACCCTCTAAAAATAGCAAATCAGATCCAATCAGTTTACGCAAACTTACTCACTCTAGTACTTATCTATCCCAACAATCTTGGTACTCTTTTTTACATGTTTTTAGAGAAGTAAATTTTATGGTCCACAATGTTGTTAGGTGGACATGACCCAATTGTTACTCTGGATTTAGCCGAGGTCTGATTCTTGCTTCAACCCCATGATTGCAAGATTGCTACTGTCAACACATACTAACAAAATTGTTAAAAGTCATTACTGCTATCACCAGACATGACACTACTCATCTACAGTATTTCCCCTGCTTTCGATGAATCTACCACGGTAAAATGAATTGTAAAAAAACATCAAATTTACTCTTCATTATTCATCTGTGATTCTTGCTGCTCCCCACACTATTCAAATAGTATTTGTTTCTACCTATAAAAGGCAAGCTTCTCTTCATTTGTAATTAGAACTTAATTTTTTAGCTTTCATATTTTCCCTTACCTTTCCAACTATCTACTCTTGTAATCTTTGCCTCTTTCCTTCTTGGAAATATATATTCAATAGTATTTTAAGTCCTAAGAGATTTTATTAGTTGAGTTAATTAAAATGCACGAATATTTTGATTTTTTTTTTATTATAAATTGGATAGAGAACATTAACAACAAACAAGTCTATTACAAAATAACTCCAATTTATCAAAAATCTATAAAAGTTCACCATAAGTGGTGGTTTATTAAAAATAGGCAAAAATGCAACTTACAACTTCTAAGTTTAACCAAAATTCATTTCAGGCATTTAACTTTACTTTCATTTAATTGAATCATTTTAAGTTGATTTAGTTAAAATCTCTCCATTAATACAGTGTCTAAGTTTTTAATTTTTTCTTCCTTCAATTTTTTTTTTAAATTATAAAATTTCAATTAATTATTAAAAAATATTTTTCAAATTATTAAAAAAAAAACCCAACAAAAGCCGATAGAAAAACCTTAATTAAAGGACTTAATTAAATGAAAGCAAAATTAAATAACTTAAATCGCCCCGTTTGCATTTTTGCCTTAAAAATATTATTATTATTATCAGAAAAACATGTACTTTATTTAGTTTTTAATAAATAAAAAAAAACTTTTCATTAGACTTGATTTTTGACGTGGCAAGATCTGGTAAATAGTAGAGAACTAGTGATTGCTGAGCTTAAGAGGCAAGAGCTCTGTAAACCCCTAAATCTCTTCTCTTCTCTTCTCTTCTCCACCTGATGGCTTCCACTTGCAACCGTGTGATCGGCAGAACCTTCCTTAAATCAACCATTAAACCAAGGCTCCGCCCCTCTACTACGACGTCGTTTCGCTCTTCCACTTCCTCAACCACACCATCCACCCGTCGTTTCTCTCTTTTTACAAGGTTACTTTTTTTTCCCCCCTATATTTAATAGAAAAACGATACAACGAAATTTGATTTTAATTTTGTTTTTTAAAATTTTAGTGTTAGGTTGCTTTATATCAATGTAATTATATTATAATTTGTTTAGTAACACTAAATGTATAACTTAATTAAGCTTTTGCTTAGTGTTACATTGCTTATTATTCTAATAATAATGTTATTTAACATATATTTTTTTGGTGTTAAGATTTTTTTTATTTATTTAACAGTGAAAAAGAAAAATATATATTATAACGAAGGTGTGAAAAAGAAAAATTGTTTAGTCTTGAATTTAAAAAGCACGGACATTTCATTTGGGGGTGTGCTTTACCTGTCGTACCTGCCGTATCATGTTATAATTTTTTAGAAGGGTCCGGCTTGTGTCCAGTGGCCAATCAGGATACGGACACATGTTCCGTCTTGGACATGTGTCCGCATCGCAACGTGTCCAGTGGCACTGGACACAAGCTCCACCCTTTTTAGAAAGTGCTCGTATCGCAGTGTCATACTTGTACCTGTCTCCATGCTTCCTAGGTTTTAATTATGGAGTGTTACTTTTGGTTAAATTGTTTTTTTTTTTTAAATAATAAAACAGTCAATTCTAACTTTCTAAGTAACTGACATGTGAAAAAAAAATTTTTTGTTTAGCGTAAGATTGTTTAATTAGAGATGAATAATTTATAAGATATTTAAATTTGAAGTGCCTTTCTTTTTTGGTTATTTTAAAATTATGAACAAATCATTAGTTTTTAGGTTGAATAGCAAAACATGTTTTTATAGAACGAAAAGCAAATGACATTTGATTAATATAGAAGTTGTCATGTGCGTTAAGAAAAACAAGAATGAATAATCCAACGGTGAATAAGAAGATATTGATTGAGTGGTGTGATTGGCATTAACTAAGTATTAAACCAAGTTTAACATGATCTTTACATATACTAGCCTCTGAGCACGCGCTCACACGCGTGCTCAGAGACTCTTCTATTTTTTTAGTAAGGATTAATTTAGAGCATTTATTATACTTTGAGATTATTACATTTTTCAATCACAAAAAAAACCTAGGGGTGTGATGAGTATTATGTGTGGTGAAATAATTTTTCATCACACCCGTAGGTTTTTTTTTTTTTTTTTTTTATTGTGATAGGAAAATGTAGTAGTCCTAAAGTATAATAAATACTCTAAATTAACCTTTACTTAAAAAATAGAAGAGCCTCTGAGCACGCGCATGAGCGCATGCTCAGAGGCTATTTTAAAAAAAAAAGGATAAAAAAAAAACAGCAACTTGGGGTTATTTATTCACGCACTTGCTCAGAGGCTAGTTTTTTTTTTCTTAAAGGATAAAAAAAAAAAAAAAAAAAACAGCAACTTGGGGTTATTTATTTTGTTTTTTTTAATAATCGTATAGTTATTTTGAAGTAGTGGGTTAGTGGAAGAGGGTTCCTATTTTGTAGGCAATGTTTTAGTGCAAGTTAGACATGTATTTTTACCAAACTATGCTTTAGCTTTGTCTCTACATAAATCTAGGGGTGGAGGGGTATTTTGGAATAAAAAAATCCGGTCCAAACAGGTGCAGCCCCTTAAATAGTAGTATAGATAATGAAGAAATGACAAAATTTGTACTTTCAAAAGCCTAAGTGACAACATAAAAAAGAGTCTATTAAAAAGTTTATGCTTCCGTTTATATATATATATATATATTATATAGGTGAGATTCCTTATTTCAACATGGGTTTTGTTACTTTTCCCACATTTTTTCTCATAAGCCAAATAGCCTGCGCTTTTGTTCAATCATTTTCCATTCACATGTTTGAATTTTCTCCTCATTGTTTATAGCTGTATGTATCATGATTTGGGTAGGAATTTGGTATCGGAACTTGGTGGCGTTCAATCTCTGATGCCTCTACACAGCGCCATGGCCACAGCAAGGATGACATCCTGCCTGAGCTTGGACGGAAGTAGCCGAGCTCTCTCACAGGGTATCCTCTGCTGCTCCTCTCCTGGACCCTAGCCTCTTTTTGTATTGTTCTTGATTGTGAGTAATTGCTCCTCTTACTAATTAAATCCCCATGGAAATTTCAGTATTTGCTTGTGTTCAGTACTTGTTGATTGACCTATAGTGTGTATGAAAGAAAAGAGAATTGAAGTTGACATTGAAAATTGACCCTTGAATTCTAGTCCCTTTTCTTTTTCTTGGTTGTTGTTTTGGGGAGGGGGGGGGGGTGCTTGTGATTCATAGCTACAAATGTTCAGATAGAACCAATCCTATCGTGACTGTCGTTCCACTTGGTAACTAGTAAATCAGAGTGAATAAACCTTAGCATTTTTTTGTTGTAGTTTCGCAAAGTTTTTTTTCCCCCAAGTAATTGGAGTCCACCTCATACTGATTTTCATTGTATCCCTAAGAATGTCCATTATTGAATCCCTTTATTGGTGTCAGCTAAAATGGCTTTTGTCACAAAGTATTGATTTTTTAGATATAATGTTTATAATTATAAATATTTTAGATCATGATCTGACTCATGCTACTTATGATAAGAATAACAAACAATCATTAGTATTTTGAAAACGTCATATGGACAGAATCCTGAAGGCTATTCTGATGTTTGGAGATGGTCCCAAGAATTTCCCAATATCGCAGGGAGTAGAATTTGAGATCCCAAATTACTTTTGAGAGATTTTGGTGGAGAGTTTCATCACCAGAATCTTTAAACTATCACCATTAATAGGATTTTTTTTTTTGGGCTCTTTTATTTGGGGGTGGGAGGGGGGGGGGGGGGGGTGTTGTGGGAACTTTTTAAGTGGCAAACCTTATGGGTTATCACTGATTTATACTGGTACTCAAGAAACTGAAGTTTGAGTGCTGGAGCACCATAGTATCACCTTTAAATTCATGTACATTCCCCATCAAAGAAGGTGAAAAATAGTAAGGAACTTTAGTTGTGTACCATTTTTGGATTAACGCCAGGACAACTGCAAAAATAAAACACTAGTGAAAATGATGCTTGGTGTGTCTGTTCTTTGGGAGTTCATGTTACAGGTACATGAACTGTGACCTGGACAGGACAAATTCCCTACAAAATGAATATTTATTTTTTATATTTTCTTTTACACGTGATAGTCATGTATAATTTAGTTTGAATGATTTAGTGACAGATTTATTACTTTCCTCAGATGGAGTTGATGATACATGAATTGTTTTGCTTCATACTGTCCATGAAGGTGGGCCCATTTTTTATATTTAGGTTGCATTTCTAAGTCTAAACTCTCTCTCTCTCTCTCTCTCTCTCTCTCTCTAATATAGGCTACAAATCACACGCTTCTATCTCTCATTTCTCTATGGAGAACCATATTATATTAATGCTATAGAACATAAGACCAGCAAATGTTTCGACCATTTGAAACCTCTCTCTCCAAGGAGGTGATTTCTCACTATGCCAAGGAGGTTTCTTGAATTTCTTGAATATGGTTTGATTTCTGATTATCTTACACTTAGCTAGCTTCATAAAATGTTGTATGGGTAATTTAGTGACGGAATTGTTACTTTCACCAGATGGAATTGATGGTACGTGAATCCTTTTGCTTCATGCTGTTCATTAAGGTGGGCTTGTCGTATGCATATTTAGGTTGCACATCTGATCCATCTTTATACCAACACATTGATATTTAACATACGATTAATCCAATGCATATTAACGTTTTATACTATTCAGTAATGCTTCTCAACCTTGGAATATCTATTATAAGCCTATATTTCTCCTCCTCCAATTTGATTATTCTGTACTCTGGATGTTCATGTTGGCCTGTTCATCAAGAAAAGTAGTTATATTCGATAGCAAATGGTAATATAATTATTTGTTAGGAGGTTTCAAGAAAATGTAATCCCTCCAGGGTTATTTGCAAACCTGCTTCCTTTTTTTTTTTTTTTTTTTGGATGAAAACCGATAGATAACCTCATTACCATTATCAAGCAAACAAAAGAAGTAGATAAGCTCATTAAACTGCTAAGAAAATAGCAACCGATGCATCTTCAAGTGCCATGTAAAGTAAAGTAATTCCCATAAGCAAATATCACCACACTACACGCCTGGGGATTGTTTAACATGTTCACAATCTGTGTATTTTGTTCTGATACATCAATTGTGTTTCAGGTATAATTGTTTAACTTATTATTAAATCTCACCGTTTTCTTCTTTGGGGCTTGGCCTGAGTCTAATAGATCATATATTGTTGGGATTGTCAGTTTTAGAAACTTGTTTATTGAGCAGCCAATGGAATCCAACTAAGTTTCTAACCTTCAACTGCGTGTTTCAATCATAATAAGGCTACCAGTTTCTATAGTGACACCATTCCTGGTGACAATTTCATAACTCCACATGCAACTTTAAAACACCAAGGTGTAATAAAATTTCAATGACCCAGTTGCTACTTGGAACATATATTTGTACTAATGTGTTTGGATACTATTTATTTTGCTAAAAACTGAAAACATTGTAGCAAAATAATTTTTAAATGTGTGAACATGTCGTGGAATCCATTTTTAATGAAAAAGTTGTTGAAAAAAGAGATTTGTGGGTCCTGTGAACAGTACACAGTACCCACTGGTGTGACATAAAGCCACAGAAACACACTTCTAAAAAAAAAAAAAAAGGAAACGCAAATGCAAACGCTTGGAGCTTCATCTGTATCAAAACAGATGCTTAGTATGCATTTGTTTTATTGCTAACCCTGAGCAGCAATGAATTTGGATGAATATAAGCTAACAAGATTGGAGAAAAGGAGGCTCTTATGAAATAAACATCTAGAAAGGAGGCAAAAGAGAGTGAAACTGTTCACACAAAAGAGCCTGTACGTCTAATTATAAAAGAGTTGTCCAAGCATAATTACAATTTAGATTTACTCCATTGCGCTAAGATTAAAAGCAAATTACGATTGTGTTGGCAATTCAACTAGTGCGAAATTTCAAAATAGTCAAAACTGCAATTAATTGCAGTGGATAGGGCTGTCTAAGGACCTGCCGGAACGGACCCACCCGCTGCCGCCGATCGAACCTGACCCGCCACCGACCAAACCGATTGCTCTGGCGGTCGGTGATGGATTTCATTCTCCAAAATCCGAGCTGAGCCGGTCGGATATCGGATTTTCTCCTCTCAAATTCGAGAAACCCGATCCGACCGATTTGAGCTTACCCTTTTAATGAAAAAGTTGTTGAAAAAAGAGATTTGTGGGTCCTGTGAACAGTGCACAGTACCCACTGGTGTGACATAAAGCCACAGAAACACACTTCTAAAAAAAAAAAAAAAAAAGGAAATGCAGATGCAAACGTTGGGAGCTTCATCTGTATCCAAACAGATGCTTAGTATGCATTTGTTTTATTGCTAACCCTGAGCAGCAATGAATTTGGATGAATATAAGCTAACAAAATTGGAGAAAAGGAGGCTCTTATGAAATAAACATCTGGAAAGGAGGCAAAAGAGAGTGAAACTGTTCACACAAAAGAGCCTGTACGTCTAATTATAAAAGAGTTGTCCAAGCATAATTACAATTTAGATTTACTCCATTGCGCTAAGATTAAAAGCAAATTACGATTGTGTTGGCAATTCAACTAGTGCGAAATTTCAAAATAGTCAAAACTGCAATTAATTACAGTGGATAGGGCTGTCCAAGGACTTGCCGGAACCGACCCACCCGTTGCCGCCGATCGAACCTGACCCGCCACCGACCAAACCGATTGCTCCGGCGGTCGGTGATGGATTTCATTCTCCAGAATCCGAGCTGAGCCGGTCGGATATCGGATTTTCTCCTCTCAAATTCGAGAAACCCGATCCGACCGATTTGAGCTTACCCTTTTAATGAAAAAGTTGTTGAAAAAAGAGATTTGTGGGTCCTGTGAACAGTGCACAGTACCCACTGGTGTGACATAAAGCCACAGAAACACACTTCTAAAAAAAAAAAAAAAAGGAAACGCAGATGCAAACGCTGGGAGCTTCATCTGTATCCAAACAGATGCTTAGTATGCATTTGTTTTATTGCTAACCCTGAGCAGCAATGAATTTGGATGAATATAAGCTAACAAGATTGGAGAAAAGGAGGCTCTTATGAAATAAACATTTGGAAAGGAGGCAAAAGAGAGTGAAACTGTTCACACAAAAGAGCCTGTACGTCTAATTATAAAAGAGTTGTCCAAGCATAATTACAATTTAGATTTACTCCATTGCGCTAAGATTAAAAGCAAATTACGATTGTGTTGGCAATTCAACTAGTGCGAAATTTCAAAATAGTCAAAACTGCAATTAATTGCAGTGGATCGGGCTGTCCAAGAACCTGCCGGAACCGACCCACCCGCTGCCGCCGATCGAACCTGACCCGCCACCGACCAAACCGATTGCTCCGGCGGTCGGTGATGGATTTCATTCTCCAGAATCCGAGCTGAGCCGGTCGGATATCGGATTTTCACCTCTCAAATTCGAGAAACCCGATCCGACCGATTTGAGCTTACCCTTTTAATGAAAAAGTTGTTGAAAAAAGAGATTTGTGGGTCCTGTGAACAGTGCACAGTACCCACTGGTGTGACATAAAGCCACAGAAACACACTTCTAAAAAAAAAAAAAAAGGAAACGCAGATGCAAACGCTGGGAGCTTCATCTGTATCCAAACAGATGCTTAGTATGCATTTGTTTTATTGCTAACCATGAGCAGCAATGAATTTGGATGAATATAAGCTAACAAGATTGGAGAAAAGGAGGCTCTTATGAAATAAATGATGATGCACGACAAAATCAGTAGACTGGATGCTTCGGATGTCAACGGCGACGATGGTAATCTGGTTGAAGACCTGAAGAGAGGAATAAACAGTCAGAGGTGACCGGAGTGGACCGGCCAGAAACCCTCCGATGATAAAGTCAGTGTCATCCCTAACCTTTTGGAATAACCAAATACTTGGGAAAAATGTCTTGTACCTCGTTCGTTTGGCGATCGTTGTCCTTATATAGTGTACGCCATGGGCAGTTATTCATTTAATAACTTCTCCTAAATTGGAGGATGTCGGAAGGTTCGGAAATAACCTCCATAACTGCTGTGGAGGTTATGTTATCAGGCCGTACGTTCCGCAACGGTCACTAGAAGCGGTTTCGTGGCAGTCTTTGGTACTGCACGTCCTGAGACAAGTGTATAAGCCTCGTCCAGGGACTGCACTGATGATGTCGAGTCAGCGTGGGCCGTCCAAGGGTCTTAATGGACGGACGACCCTAACATGGACGAGTTTCCTGGGTCAAGTCATTTTCCTCCTTCTTTGGACGACCCCTACGGACGAGCATGGAGTTGGGTAATTTTCAGGACACTATCAGTTGCCCCCGGTCCGTGGGTCGTCTAGGAAGACATAGCATGGTGTTGTTCTTTGGACGTTTGTGTTTATATTCCACGTTTAAACCCACCACGTGTCACGATCTTAGTAGTGGAGATGTACACCGACTCATTTTTCGAGGAGTGTGCCACGTGTCAGCTTATGATTGGTTGTGACGTTTCGGGTACTAAAGTCTTCGCCTATAAATAGTGCAATTCCTGAGCTACCCCCTCATTTCTGAAAATTTTCTTCCCTGACACTCCTCATCTTAGCGCCTCGTCTAGAAGTTTTCCGCGTCCATAGTCATCTAGATCCAGGTATTCTCCTTACTCTTGTCCTTAGGTTTCAACTTTCCAAAAAATGTCTGAAATTGTCCTTTCCTCGTCTAGTAATAGTACTGAGAAAGCCATAGACGAGTTCCATGAACCCAGTAGCTTTAGTGGGTCGAGTGACAGTAGCAGTAATAGTAGTAGTAGTAATGGGAATACCTCAGACGAGTACACGTCCGGGGTCCCTGGAGTTCCTTTAGAGGTTCTCCAGGAAGAGCTTAGGACGAGGACCGAGTCTGGGTCGAGGGCAGGCACCAGTGCTCCCTCGTCCATGGTTCAGGACAACGAGGAGATCGTCTATAGTTATGCCCTAAATGTCCCGTCTAGGACAGATGACAAAAAGTTAGAGTCTCTGAAGACTTGGTATCAAATTCCTGACAACCTAAACCCTAGGTTACCCGTCCGTGGGGAATGGTGTTGCCAACCCCACTTTGGAGTTGGTATCTATGAGGTTTACCTCTTGGGGGGTTTGAGGTTGCCTCTCAATGCCTTTGCTAGGGAGTTGCTTTCTAGGTTAGGTTTGGCCATCTGTCAACTCAATCCTAATGCATGGAGATTAATTGTCTCTATACAAGTCTTATGGAGGGAAGTCTTTGGGGGGGATCGTCCTCTTACTGTGGACGAGTTCCTTTATTGCTACAAGCCCTCTGAGATCAATCAATCCCCTGGCTTCCATCAATTCACAGCTAGAGGGACAGATTGCAGATTGATCCAGTCCTTGGTTACCTCAGACAGGAACTGGAAGACGGAGTTTTTCTTCGTCTCTGGCCCCTGGGCTGGGAAGCCAAGTGAAGTTGATAGGGATCCATTTGGTCCCTACACGGGAGAACTAGGCAACCTTCGTCCTGAAGGTATGAGGTCGTCTGTCCTAAGATGTTATGTATGTTTGATTTTTTGTTTTGCTTTCGTCTAACATTTTCTTTTCTCTTTCAGGTTTTAGACGACCTCATTTGAGCAAGTTCTACATTGAACGAGTTCAAAAGGCTCGTTTTTACACTGACAGGACGTTCCATTTTCTAGTAAGCTTACGACGTCTTGCAGCTTGGGGTCTAGGTCCAGAGCCGTCTGTTGAAGCCATTGCTCACGAACGTACTGTCCGTAGACGTAGGTGTATTTTTGTGCTCTTTCTCCTTGTTTTATCCTCGTCCTTACTTTGTTTATTCATTATCTTCATCCATTTTTGTAGGAATGGCTACAATGAACCAAAATAAAGGCAAGGAAGTGGTGGACGAGGTGGCTGGACAGGGGGTTCAATCCCAACCTCGTCCATCAGCTGGTGACAAAAGAAAGGCTTTGTCCAAGGGGATCGATTTGAGAAAACTTCCAAGTCGACGTAAAGAGAAAAGGGTCAAGCACGGACCATCCAAGACTGGGGTCGTCCAGTCTGGCTCTGCGCCTCCTATCCAACAGACTCATGTCCATGTCCATGACATCGACGACGAGCCCTACAATCCTCCGTCCAAGCACGTGCCGTCCACAACTCAAATGCCTGTCTCACCCCAACCCTCTGGCCAAGTCCCTCTGACCCTTCTTGGAGACGAGGACCTAGCTTGGGAGAGGTTTGAAAGGGTAGTGACTGATCAGGACGTGGCGGCCTGCTACAACATGTCCTTGAGAGATTTTGAGCACTCTGGTGTTCACGACCTTTTTAAGGTAAGTATAATTTTATCTCGTCCTTCGTATTGTGTGTCTCGTCTTTCCAATACTTATGTTTTGCCTAAACCAAATTTTGTGCAGGCAATGTCTAAGTTCATTGCTGCGTCCAAACAGGCGACTGAACTGGACAAGACGAGGATTCTGTTGGAGAGGAGAGTTCAGGAGGTCAAAGACGAGAGCAAGAGGTGGGCTGAAGTGGCTGGTAAGGCGAAGGACGAGGTGAAAGAGTTGCAAGACCATATGGAGGAGCTTAAAACTGATGTCATAGAGAAGGACACTCGTCTTGATCATCTCCAGAAGAGGAATGACGAGCTGAGTGCTCTTCTTGAGAAGGCTAGGGAGGACGCAGTTGCAGAGTTCAAGGCGTCTAAAGAGTATATTGACTCTTTGGACGCGAACTATGCAGCTGGGTTTGAGGATTTTAGGATTGATGCCATGGAGAACTTCCCCAACCTTGACTTCAGTTCCATAAAGCTCAACCTTGGTGGTGCTACTTCAAGCTCTCTTCTTCAGACGAGCTCTGAGGACGTGAACATCGAGGACGACGCCACCACTCAGCCTGCTCAAGACGGCCCTAATGCTGATCCTCCCCTATGAAGACTTAGCTTTTCTTTGTATTCTTGATTTTGTGTGATTTATTGTTCAAGATCTTTGGATGTAATATAAGTACATTTTCCTCGTCCACAGCTTTAGGACGGCTTTTTAAACAATGTTCAGTTTCACTTTTAAGGGATTTTTGGGCGCAAGTCGTCCTCCCTTTATTGTCAATGAATGCATGTTCATTTATTTTTCATTCTCATTGTATGGATGAACTCGTTTTGCATTCCAATAATGTTTTGGCTCGTCCCTCATAAGAATTTGTTCACGTTTAGCTAAAACAGGTAAACTTTATCCACTCATCCATGAGTGTTGATCCCTACATTATTTCTTCACCTGTTTTTTTTGTTGGACGAGAGTTTGCCTATGGACGAGTTTCCAGTTTTTGTTAAAAATTCAACTTTCCTTTACTCGTCCAAACTGTGGCTGTTTTAGTTGATATACTCTGGACTGTGCATTTCCTCGTCCATGGTCGGGTTGGGTCATCCCTCGTCCATGGTTCGGTTAACACATTGTGGCATCAATTCGTCTACTAATTGGACAAACGTGCCTCATTTTTGCTTTATCCTGTTCTAAGGAAAGCTTGTGGACGATATATGTGTCAACTCGCCGCTTGGTTTGGATGAATTTTCCTGGCTTTATCCTGATTTTGAGGAAAGCTCATGGACGATACATCCTTGCGTCCAAGGATTTTCCTCGTCTTTATTTCATTTTCACACATACTCAGATATACTTAAAAGAAATACATCACATATATGCTTTAAGAAAATGTAAATATTCGTCCATAGGAATGGCACATGCTTGAGAGCTAGTGCCTTCAGGGAATTACAAACGTTTTAACACAAAGTAGTTCATAAGTAAACACAAAGTAGTTCATAAGTAGGATACATTTAAAATACTAGTAGTAAACATATACTAGAAAGCTTCTTCAGACATCCATGACGTTTGATGCTCGTCCATGGTGTTTACTGATAATATCTTCTCAAATGTTCAACATTCCAAGGATGTTCCAGCTTCCGTCCATCCAGAGCTTCCAAATAGTAGGATCCTGGCCTTTTACAGTTAATAACCCTGTAGGGTCCTTCCCAGTTTGGTCCCAGCTTTCCATGAGCAGGATTTTTGGTGGCCAAGGAAACCTTTTTTTAGGACAAGGTCCCCTATGTTAAAGCGCCTGGGCTTGACCATGGCATCGTAGTGCTTGGCCATCAAGTTCTTATACCTCGTTGTTCTCTGTTCTGCGCTCGTCCATACTTCGTCTAGGAGATCGAGGTTAAGACGAAGCTGGTCACCATTTTCTTCGTCCTGGTAGTTCATCACTCTATGGCTGGCCATGTGCACTTCTGTAGGTATGACTACTTCGCTCCCGTAGGCCAATTTGAAAGGAGTTTCCCCTGTGGGGGTTCTCGCTGTCGTCCTGTAAGCCCAAAGAATGCCTGGTAGTTCATCTGGCCATACACCCTTTGCCCCGTCAAGCCGAGTCTTGATGATTTTCAACAAGGATCGGTTTGCTACTTCTGGTTGGCCATTTGCTTGTGGGTGAGAGGGGTAGGAATAGTGATTCTGGATACCGAAGTGTTCGCAAAAGTCCCTGAATAGCGCGTTGTCAAACTGCCGTCCATTATCTGATACTAGCACCCTGGGTACCCCAAACCAGCATAAAATGCTCTTCCAGACGAAATTTTTAACATTTTGCTGCGTTATCTTCGCTAATGGTTCTGCTTCTATCCACTTGGTAAAGTAGTCAATACCTACCACTAAAAACTTCATCTGTCTGGTTCCGAGTGGGAAAGGGCCCAAAATGTCCAATCCCCATTGTGCAAAGGGCCAAGGGGCCATCATAGGGGTGAGGTGCTCTGCGGGTTGCTTGGGGATGTTGCTGAATCGCTGACATCGATCACATACTTTGACATAAGCTTTGGCATCTGCTTGAATGGTGGGCCAGTAGTATCCTGCACGGACGATTTTATGTACCAGTGCTCTTGCCCCCGAGTGGTTTCCACATGCTCCCTTATGAACTTCTCGTAGTACATAATTTGCTTCGTCTGGAACTAAGCACCTTAGATAAGGTTGAGAAAAACCTCTTTTGTATAGTACCTCATTTATGAGGACGTATCTGGCCGACTTGATCCTTAGTTTCCTTGCATCGTCTTTCCCTTCTGGTAGTCGTCCATCCTTCAAATACGCCACTATTGGAGTTGTCCAATTCTCTTCGCTCCTTATTTGATGTATCTCTGGAAGATCTATGCTTGGCATATATTGAATTTCGTTGAAGGTGTCCAAAGCCTTACCTGTCGAGGCCTCTTTTGCCAAAGCGTCTACTTTCATGTTCTCTTCTCTTGGGATTTGAACGAAACTGGCTTCTTTGAATTTTTTCACAAGACGCCTCACTTTATTGAGATATTTCTTCATGCGTTCTTCTTTTGCCTCATACGTCCCGTTTACTTGGCCCATGACTAGCTGAGAATCTCCATGGACGAGCAATGATTCTGCTCCCAAAGACTTCGCCAGCTCTAGTCCTTTCAGAAGAGCCTCATATTTTACTTCATTGTTGGTTGCTGCATACTGCAGGCGGACGTTGTACTCCAATTCATCTCCTTCCGGGGATTTCAAAATGACTCCTATCCCACTTGTATGCAATGTGGAGGATCCGTCTACATGAACAAGCCATCTTCGAGCGTTGCTCGTCTCGTCCAAAGCTTCAATGCTTGGAGTAAATTCCGCAATAAAATCTGCTAATACCTGTGTTTTGATTGCACTCCTTGGCAGGTACCTGATATCAAATTCCCCAAGTTCAATAGCCCATTGGACTAGTCGCCCTGCTGCTTCCAACCTGTTCATTGCCTTTTTTAACGGGTGGTCTGTCAAGACATTAATGACATGCGCTTGAAAATAGTGTCTCAACTTTCTCGAGGCCGTAATCAAAGCAAAGGCTAATTTTTCCATCATTGGATATCGTCCTTCCGCCCCTCTCAGAGCTCGGCTCGTATAGTAGACTGGCTTCTGCACTTTTCCTTCTTCTCTAATCAGCGCCGAGCTTACTGCATGCGGGGACACCGCCAAGTACAAGTACAGTTCTTCACCAGGTACGGATGGGCTTAGGAGTGGAGCTGTGGCTAGGTAGTTCTTGAGGTCTTGGAAAGCCTTTTGACACTCGTCCGTCCACTCGAAAGCTTTTTTAAGTACCTTGAAAAAGGGCAAACACTTGTCAGTGGCTTTGGAAACAAACCTGTTGAGAGCGGCAACTCTTCCAGTGAGTGATTGGACTTCCTTGATATTTCCTGGCGGTTTCATGTCGACGATCGCTTGAATCTTGTCAGGGTTTGCTTCAATGCCTCAATGTGAAACCATGAATCCAAGGAATTTTCCTGAAGATACACCAAAAGCGCACTTGCTAGGATTCAGTTTCATGTTGTACTGTCTGAGTGTGTCGAAAGTTTCTTGGAGATCGTCCAAGTGGTTTTTCTCGTCCAGACTCTTTACTAGCATGTCGTCTACATAAACCTCCACATTTCGCCCTATTTGCTCCTGGAACATCTGATTAACCAGCCTTTGATAAGTCACCCGTGCATTTTTTAAACCGAAGGGCATCACCTTATAACAAAATAACCCCTGGCTTGTTACGAAGGATGTCTTTTCCTGGTCTGCCTCGTCCATCTTTATCTGGTTATAGCCCGAGAATGCGTCCATGAAGCTTAACAACTGATGGCCAGCTGTTGAATCCACCAACTGATCGATGCGTGGCAAGGGGTAGCTATCCTTAGGGCAAGCTTTGTTCAGATCAGTGAAGTCTACACACATTCTCCACTTGCCGTTTGCCTTCCTAACCATCACTACGTTGGCCAGCCATTCTGGGTAATAGACTTCCCGAATAAACTGTGCCGCCTTCAACTTCTGGACTTCTTCTTTAATAGCTTTATCTCGTTCTGGAGCAAAAACCCTTTTTTTCTGTCGGACGGGCTTGTACGACTGGCATACATTCAACCGATGTGTGATGACACTCAGATCAATTCCCGGCATGTCTTCATGGCTCCACGCAAACACGTCAACACTCCTCTGTAAGAAGCGAACGAGGTCTTGCTTTGTTTCATTTCTCATGTTTGTTCCTATTCTTGTAAACTTTTTGGGATCACCCTCGTCCAAAAGAATGTCTTCAAGTACTTCTGTAGGCTCTGCAACTATCCTTTCCTCTATGCTCATCGTCTGTGTCCCCTCGTCCATGGCAAGCATGGCTAGGTAGCATTCTCTTGCTGCTAGTTGGTCTTTTTGAACCTGCCCCACCCCATGTTCTGTAGGGAACTTGACTGACAAGTGGTAAGTGGACGTTACTGCCTTCCAACTGTTTAGGGTAGGTCTCCCAATGATGGCATTATATGACGACGAACAGTCTACTACAAGAAAACTTACTTCTTTGGTTATCTGTTGTGGATGTGCCCCAACTACCACAGACAGCGTAACTATCCCCATCGGTTGTACCTTCATTCCTCCAAACCCTACCAAGGGTGAGTTCACCGGGCGCAGCAAGTCTCGTCCAAGCTTCATTTGTTGGAAGGCGGGGTAATACAAGATGTCCGCCGAACTGCCGTTGTCAACTAGCACCCCCCTGGTCGTATAACCTGCGATGAGCAGGGTAATAACGATAGCATCGTCATGGGGGTGGTGAAGCCTCGCGGCGTCCTCGTCCGTGAAGGTGATAGGCTGTTCCTCAGCTTCCCTCGTCCTGACCAGTTGTCCTGAGAGTTGAACGTTCTGCACTACTTTTAGGTATGTCTTCCGGGACCTAGAAGTTTGCCCCGTCAGGTTTCCTCCTACGATTACCCTTATTTCTCCCAGCGGGGGCCGCAAAACCTCTTCCAGCTTCCCTTTCATTTTCTCATCCTTCTGATCTCGTCTAAGGAAGTTCCTCAGTTTTCCCTGCCTGATAAGGTTTTCTATCTGCTACTTCAAATCGAAACACTCGTCCGTGCCATGCCCGTGATCTCTGTGAAAGCGACAATATTTATTCTTATTGCGCTTGTTTGGGTCTCCCTTCATCTTTTCTGGCCATTTCAGAGACGGATCGTCTTTGATCTGCATGAGCACTTGGTCAAGTGGAGCATTCAGAGACGTGTAATGCTGACTTCTTCCTGAAGACGAGCTCGGCCTTCTATTATCTTGATCCCTTTTCTCCCCAGTGCGGGCCTTCTTTGGACGGGGGGCCTGCTCCAAGTGACGGGGGTTGTCTGCTTCCCTTCTCTCTGCTCTCTTCCTCTTCTTGGCTATGATCGCGTCTTCCGCATTCATAAAGTTTTGGGCCGAATGGACGAGCTCAGCCATGGTTTGAGGCTCTTGCTCATAGAGCTTATGGATGAACAAGTCAGAATTGACCCCGTTGTGGAAGGCTGCCAGTAGTAGTTTGTCATCCATCTCGTCCACAGTGAGGGCTTCTCTGTTGAAACGAGTAATGAAGGAGCGCAAACTCTCATTTTCTCCTTGCTCGATTGTTAACAAACTGGACGAGGAACGCTTATGCCTTTGCCCTCCAATAAAATTGTTGACAAACAGTTTACTCAACTCTTCAAACGAACTTACAGAATTTAGAGGTATTTTGCTGAACCACACTCGCGCCGGTCCTTTGAGGGTGGTAGGGAAAGCCCTACACATGATCTCGTCTGGCACTCCCTGGAGATGCATTGTGGTTTTGAAGGTGGCAATGTGATCGCATGGATCACGTGTTCCATCATATGAGTCTAAGGAAGGCATCTTAAACTTGGCAGGCAGGGGATGGCTGTTAATGGAGGCTGAGAAAGGGGAGTCCGTTCGGTGAACCAAGTCTTCCGCGGGATTCGTCCTCCTCATGTTCTCCCTCATTTCGTCCATGGCTTTACGCATTTGGTCCATTTCCCTCTCCAAGTGCGGCACTCTTCGCGAAACGGTACCCCTCGATTGGCCTTCGGGGTCAACGTTGTCTCTAATCTCTTGACTCTAGGCTTATCCTTCTTCGTACCTCTCTTGGCGCTGCCTCCGCAATTGGATCTCTCTAGTCAACTCCTGGTTCTGACGGGTTAACTCTGCCATGGCGGCTGCCATGGATTGTATGTGTTGGATGGCAGGCTGTTGAGCGATTGGCGCTGACTGTCGATCGCGGTTAGGATTGCTGGAGGCATCCCTACTCTTCTAGTGGCCTGGGCTGGTAGCCCTTGATCTTGTCCGAACCATACAGCCTTTTGTTGGAGGAAAGTAGTCAGTACAAACTTACGAACTTTCCCACAGACGGCGCCAACTGATGATGCATGACAAAATCAGTAGACTGGATGCTTTGGATGTCAACGGCGACGATGGTAATCTGGTTGAAGACCTGAAGAGAGGCATAAACAGTCAGAGGTGACCGGGGTGGACCGGCTAGAAACCCTCCGATGATAAAGTCAGTGTCATCCCTAACCTTTTGGAATAACCAAATACTTGGGAAAAATGTCTCGTACCTCGTTCGTTTGGCGATCGTTGTCCTTATATAGTGTACGCCATGGGCAGTTATTCATTTAATAACTTCTCCTAAATTGGAGGATGTCGGAAGGTTCGGAAATAACCTCCATAACTGCTGTGGAGGTTATGTTATCAGGCCGTACGTTCCGCAACGGTCACTAGAAGCGGTTTCGTGGCAGTCTTTGGTACTGCACGTCCTGAGACAAGTGTATAAGCCTCGTCCAGGGACTGCACTGATGATGTCGAGTCAGCGTAGGCCGTCCAAGGGTCTTAATGGACGGACGACCCTAACATGGACGAGTTTCCTGGGTCAAGTCATTTTCCTCCTTCTTTGGACGACCCCTACGGACGAGCATGGAGTTGGGTAATTTTCAGGACACTATCAATAAACATCTGGAAAGGAGGCAAAAGAGAGTGAAACTGTTCACACAAAAGAGCCTGTACGTCTAATTATAAAAGAGTTGTCCAAGCATAATTACAATTTAGATTTACTCCATTGTGCTAAGATTAAAAGCAAATTACGATTGTGTTGGCAATTCAACTAGTGCGAAATTTCAAAATAGTCAAAACTGCAATTAATTGCAGTGGATAGGGCTGTCCAAGAACCTGCCGGAACCGACCCACCCGCTGCCGCCGATCGAACCTGACCCACCACCGACCAAACCGATTGCTCCGGCGGTCGGTGATGGATTTCATTCTCCAGAATCCGAGCTGAGCCGGTCGGATATCGGATTTTCTCCTCTCAAATTCGAGAAACCTGATCCGACCGATTTGAGCTTACCCTTTTATTTTTCCTGCGATAAAGTATAGATTCGGCGCACTTTGGGATTTTTTTTTTGAGTAGATTTAGGCTAGATCCGGCGAGATTTTGCTAGATCTAGCCAAGATCTGGCTGAAAATGGCCGAGATCTCGCTAAATCTGCGAGATCTGGCCGGATTTTTGCCATTTTTCAAAATTTTGTCGTCGGATTTCTGCCGTTTTCATCTTTTCTTGGTCGGAATCTCGACGTTTTCTAGATAATCAGCTCCGACCGATCCACCCGACATCCATGGAAGCTCCAACCCGTCCGATCCGATCAACCACTCCGGTCGGCGGCGGGTTGAAATATTGACCACCCAATCTGGTCAGGTCGGTTCCGCGTTGGGCACAAACCCGACCCGGACCGACCCGTGGACAGCCCTAGCAGTGGATAAGAAGTAAAATAAGATTAATCATTATTCATATAGGACAATGTTGTTTTGTCTCCCTTTCATTGTTGGGACACTGTTTTGAAATCTAAGGCCTGTAAACAAATAAGGCTTGGCTATAAACAAACAGTATCTTATGTATCCCATATACAATGTGCTGGTTTTGACGAGATGGTTGGTCCAATTGATAAACGGGTCAGAACTAAGAACCCCTTTCAAGAATGAAGGACACATACAAAAATACGGTGGGAAAAAAACAAGAATTGAAAAGGAAGAGTTTCATAGATAACAAACAACAAACTTGTTGCTTTTTAAAAAAAAAAAATTCGATAGTTACACTAGGGAATAGGAGATTTTAATCATGGATGTTTCAGTTAAAAACACCAAGAGGCATTAACCGGATGAAATACAAAACTCTTGATAACTTGTGAACTTCTTAGTCCTTAATCATTCTTTACCAAAAAATAAAAATAAAAAAATAAATTTCCCAACTTCCCCTATTTGGGGCTATGATAATCCACACACTTGTTTTGCTCAGAGAGTTTAAATCTATCTTTCGCTTTGTTCCCATATCTTTCTTTTTCTCTTCATTTTCATTTCCTTCTATTTTTATTTACCTTCTCATTAATTTTAGGAAAAATAAATAATTATATTAACATTTCTATTTTTCTTTGTCAAACTCAATCTATCCAATTCTATAAAACAATTCAACTAAACTTTCATATAACTTTCAAGAAATATTCTAGTCATTTACGTAAGTGCTTTCCCCTTCTCACATCCCCTTGGCTTTGCCCCCGCCCATGCCGAACCCACATCCCATTTACTCATTCTGTGATTCCATCACCATGATGAAATCCTCCAGCCCAACCAATCAGCCCACACCGTAATCCAAAACAGCCACCTCCGCTGCCATGAGACTACACACACACACACACACAAACCTTTAACATACTTCTTAACATCTTTTTTTTTTTCTTTTTTTTTTAAATACAAATAAAAAAAGAAAATAAAAATCAACGCAATACAAAGTTAAATAATACATAAATCCTTAAATTTATAGTCTAATAGTTAATTCTAATAGTCTAATAATAGATTTATAATCTAATACTAATAGTGTAATAATTCCACAAAAGAAGAAAAAAAAAACGTGTATACATGTTATATATGGAATTCAACAACTAAAACGAGCAAAACCTAACATCTTAGTTGAGTTTTATTAACATTTATATAATTATATTGCTTTTCAAAGAAGTTATTAAATTCAATTCATATTGAAAATCTATAGAAATTGTACAATTAGTTTTTTGCAATATGGTATTATCAATAAGTTTTTCATTGAATTTTGTATTTGAATTAATGATATTAAGTTTTAGAATTGTAAAAGACTTTGGATTAGTTTCAAATGGATATGAAGTAGATTTAAATGATAAACTAGTTACAAGTTGAGAATAGTTTCAAATTGGAGGTATTTGACACAAAATTAGTGTGAATTTGAAATCTACTTTGAACCCCTTGGCACATAATTCAAAATGGATTAGATTAATCTTTTGTTGACATTGACTTTGATAAGTTTAATGAATGTAATTTAGAGACATGAAAAATGTAAATTTCCATATGAAATCAACAAAATGGATTAGTAGACATTCCGCTATTTGTTGGCAGGTAGATCACAAAAAGCTGCTTGAATTTATAAAGATAAAATTAGAAAAGAAAACTCAATTGGAATGTTAGGGACTCATTGTGACATGAAATTTTAATCAGTGACTCCACCCTTGATGACAAGTTTGTGCTTTCAAATGCTATAGAGCATAGAATATTCTGAATGTTAATCAATATGCGTAGAGCTAAGATAAGCTAAGGAGGTGAGAAAAACTCATAAATTCGCCTGAGTTGTTTTGCCGCATCAATGATTGATGGACTATCTTTTGCTGTATCAGAGATGCAACTCAGGGCAATCTGTGCAAAAGCTAGAAACTGTTCCTGATTAATTCCTTCTGTTTGTAACATTGGATCTACGATTTCAATTAACTGATTTTGTTCAGCATATGGCTTCACCAACATTGGCAGATTGGAGTTACCATACCTGCACTATGGAGTATTCAACATCCATCTAGCCAAAAGCCCAAGTAGAAGTACAACATAAATATGCACATCAACCTTCTCAGTTATATAGCCTGTAAGTGCATATTCGGGTGCAAGATACCCCAGTCTGCTACGTACAACATCTTCTACATGTTGTTCACCTTTAGGAATAGATATTGAGCGTGAGAAATCAATTAGTTTGGCAACATTGTTCTCAACTAATATGGTGATAGCCGACCTAACATCTCAGTGGATAATAGGTCTAGAAAATGCATTATGGAGATTTGCAACTGCATTAGCAATGCCCATTGCTGTAAAATAATAAGCCATGTGGAGTTTATTTGAATTTGTGTGATTTATAAAAATGGTAAGAGATCTTATTCTGGTCTAAATTAGAATAGCTTGGCTTAGTTGGAGGAATCCCTTAGGGGGCCCAAAAATTAGGGGCAAGGATTTGAACCCAAGATCTCATTGATTAATTAAATTTTGTATTCAAGTTCTTCTCATCTCATGTTCAATCGATAGTATAACTAATCCACTTAATCTTTCTTGAGACATTGTTGATCTTAGATATGATTTAATTAATTTTAATTTTGAAAAACTTCTTTCTGCAGAAGTAACTATAACATATATTGTTAGTAAAATTCTATAATGCTTGTATTTGGAAATGAATCTAACATTTTTATACAATTTAGTATGTCAATTGGAGTATATTCTTTTATTTGTAAAATTTCTATAAAAACTTTTAACTCTGAAAATAAATCTAAACTATCAAAATCATAATAAACGTCATGTTTGAGAAAAGATTCAAGATTAAGACAGTATTATTGCAAACTATCATCATCTAGAGAGAGAGAGAGAGAGAGAGAGAGAGAGAGAGAGAGAGAGAGAGAGAGAGAGAGAGTAAATTTTAGGAATTTTAGATTTTTGGTTTGTTTTGATTTGAGATTGTTTTTTGTAATTAATTTTTTAGACTAGATTTGCATTTTATCCAATTGATTTTTGATTTGTCTAGAGGTTAAAGATGATATTTTTAGAATAATTGATTTTGTTTAGACCAAAAAAATTTTTGAGGTACCAATGTTTACAAAGATATTCCAGATTTTTTGTTCTTTGCTCACAAAGATGTATCAAATTTTTTGGAGTTTCATCTGAAACTATTTTTTTTTTTTACTACCCCTTCTTTTTAAAAATTTTGGGGCCCCCTTCCACTTGAGAGCCTTAGGCAATTGCCTAATTGGCTTAGTGGAAAGGCCGGCCCTGACAAATACCAAGGTTTTCGGAGGTTGGGTTTTGGTGTGATGGTTGATGCCCTCCATCAAAAGCGAAAGGTAGTTGCTTTGAGACTGCCTACTACAACCTCTCATAAATTTTACAAAAAGTGAGTTTTGTGTATTAGGTACTACCTTTTAGACATAAGCATGTTAATTCCAATATAAAATAAAAGTGGATAAATATAAAGTAGGTTATTTGTCAGCGAGTAGATTGCTAAAGCTACTTAAAATATTTTATTTTTAAAACTCAATATGAATCTTAAAGATTTACTGGGTCGATTACTATTGGTGTTCAAATAATTAGGTTATCTCACGCACGGCTTCAAATACATGAAGTTCACCTTTAGGAATAGAATAGAGTGAGAAATCAATCAATTTGGCAACATTGTTCTCATCTAATATAATGATGGCTGACCTAATCTCTCAATGGATAACAGACTCGGAAATGAAGTATGAAGATATGCAAGGGCATTAACTAAGCCCTGCGTTTCCATGTTATTAAAGTGGATTGTCCCAGTTAGGTTGATATAATTGGAGAGAATTTTATCCCTGACAAATTCATACATTGGAGTTGGATATTTGGTCTCTAGCAGCGTCTTAAGAGTTTTAGAACATTTTGGTGGACACTCACTTGGAATCCCACCACAATGTCTTTGATAATGCCTAGCGTAACTTCCATAACATAAAATCCTTTTTCTTCTGTGTAGTACTTTTTAGCAGAAAGTAAGCGGTCTTCTAGAGAACCCTTGAATAACTTAAAATCTTTGCCCTGCAAAATACATTGACGATGGTCATAGTTGTTTGTTGCTCTTTTGAGCTCCTCAGCAGAGAAGACACAGATAGAATTGCTTTTCCCATTGCAAAAGGCAATTAGCTCCTCTAATAATAGTCTTCCATTCTTCATAAAAGATGTATCCTATTTTGCTTTCCTCTTCATTTTTAAATACAAATTCATCTTGTCCACCAAACCTTTAGATTATAGATAGAAATATTAATATACAGATAATATGTTGTGACATGAAGCGGCTATAATATTGCTGTAAACCAAGATGCTGGGAGGCCATTTATCAATCTTTTTTCGTAGAGATCAAGGGTCATGCACAATTTAGAGTTTGAAACTGGTAGTACAAACATGTTCTGTGACCATTCTCATAACTCATGATTTACATCTTTGAGCAATTTGGACACGTACTAGAGTTTAGAACAATTAGGTCATTATGGTTCATTAGTTCAATTAACAAATGTTTTGTACCTTAAGAAATTTTCCTTGGACACCTTGTCCATTGAATTCTTAAGTCTTTTGAAGCATTATATATGTCACGGCTTGGTTTTATGCTATAATCATATACACTACTTTTTTTGAATTATTTCAAATTCCAACCAGCCTAGAGTCATTTAAAAAGAAAAAAGAAAACTGAGAGAGGTGGGGGGGGGGGGGGGGTTGCTTAAGTACATCAGCCTAGAGTCATATTAAGTTTTTTGAAATATAATAATTATTTTACTTAAACTTTAAACAAAAGTGATAATTTGAGACATGAATCTGTGAGTTTTGACTTTTGAAGTTGAAATGTGAACCTAGATCCACCTCAACCAAATAACCAATACTTTTTTAGCAACAAATCAGTAGGACTAGGAACACAAATATTAAATTAGCATGATCCAAGAACTTAGATCTCAAAATATCATGATCTATTAACAGAAATCTTGAAACTCAATCACGCTTCACAGGCATGGAGGCAAATATAATAATTGAAAACTAACTGAGGGTCTCAAAGAGAATGTACCTTATTCTACCCGGAGAAAGAGAGATGCAGCGATAACATAAGAGGCTCCAGAATTTGGTAGCTTGTGGATCTGGAGCCTTCTTTTTATTCACTTGACAATATCATTATATCATGAGCTCTATTATATGGTACCTATTAAAAAATATTTTCAAAGAGTCGAAAGGCTTACTAGTAAACTGATAATGACCAAACAGAAACTAGTGGGAAATTTCATCACAATGACGTGGCTGTTTCCTTGGAGTTGGAGTTCCTCTTCAACAAACCTGTGTGCCAGTCCAGGTTAATGTGTAAAGAGATCAAAGTTGTTGACCAACTTTCTAATCAATCTTTTAGTTGGAGGTGAGATTTTCAATGTTGGTCCTGTTTCTCTCAATTGCATGGCTCCAACAAATAGAAATCTAATATCCTAATATTTACTTCACATGCTTTTTTTTTTTATTTGCATGGAAGTGCTGGCAACTAATTATTACTAGTATTGCTCATTCATGGTTAAACTTGGATAATTTAGTACATTTGTCCACAAAATATAAAATCTATTAATTTAAATAGAACCCTAATAGTTTCTTTTTAGTCTTGGAGTACAAACTACAAAACTATAACTGTAGCAAATGAAACTTTGTGGATTAAATTTTGACACTGCCTAACCACAAGTGCTAAATTGTAATTATTATAATTATTATTATTATTATTTGTTAATGCAGTTTATATTCATCGAAACAAAACAGAGTACACAGGGAAAAACCCCAAAACCAGAGAAGGGAAGGTACCAGCATAGGGAACCTCCCTACTACAGCACCCAACTTACAAATCTAACTACAAAACCAAAGCAATTAGCAAAGCAAAAGTGCACTAACAACACAACCTCCTAACTACCTCTAAAGCTAAAGATAACAAGGAGACTGCATCTGTAAAGCATCCAACCCAGCTTTTTTTTTTTTTTTTTTGAAAAGTAAAGCATCCAAACCAGCACTTCAGTGCAGCAACACATGGACGGCACAATAGCACTCTGGCAACACACAGGTAGATGTAATTTACGCAGAGAAATTATTTTGGATTTCTGTGAAAGCATCCTATATGGATTATCAAAGGAAATTGGAGGGTTTAAATTTGAGGGATGTACTTTCCCAGTCTAAGTTGGATTTTACTCGGTGCTTCCATGGGCGGAGGCACATTATGCCTCATGGCCCCCCCAAAATTTTTTAGAACCCCTATAATAGTAGGAAGAAATAGGTTTCACACTTTCTCATTTAAGGGCTGGCCCCCCTATGAGAAAAAGTTGGCCCCTCCTCCAATACGTAGCCATGAAAATGCCCCACTCCAAATTCATACTTCTGATCTTTTTGACTTTTCCTTTCCTTCTCTAAGACATGTCAGCCATATCTCACATTTTTTTTTCTTGAGTGAGGCCATATACCATAGTTATTCAAAGACCTATGTTGTATTGGTGTGGGAATTATCTTTAGAGAGTAGAGAGGCTATGAGGATACAGTATTAGACTATTAATGGGAATGAAATTGATTTTGAATTTAGTTGGGATGAATAAAATTGCTTTTGAATTTATTTTTTACTATAGTAGTCTAATTTGGTTGAATTTAACTGCTATTTATTTTATGGTTGCTTATAGTGACTTTGTTATATTTAATTTTTATAAATATTATTTCTTATAAATGTAGTCTAATATTAGTTAGATTTAATGTTTTTTTTTTCTTTCTAAAACTAATACAATGCTGAAAGACATGTATATATGTATATATGTCGTACTTTGTATTTTTCTTAAATTACAAATCAATATGATACCTCGGCCCCTCCAACCAAAAATTTCTGGCTACGCCCCTGGGTGCTTCTATGTCATGTTAAGATTTGAGACCTACTGGACCTCCTATTGTTTTGCTCTGCTATATCAATTGTGCTTCTGGTCTAATTAGTTAATTATTAATTCTCACCAACTTCTTCTTTGGGGCTTGGCTTGGACTGATAGATCATATTGTTGGGATTGCTAGATTTAGAATTATTTTGGTTTTATTGGGCAGATATGCTCACTTTTCAGTGTCAAACTGGTGAATGGTACCGCACCACCTCGACCATATATAATCTTGTGTGAGGGTACCTTGAATCAGGGAATGAGAAATCACAACAAACATAAATGTTCCTCACCCCACTCTCTTGCTTTAGAAGTATTTCAAAGGGCCACTAATGTATTGGATAGTGAGATGCCAATGGAATCCATCTAAGTATCTAACTTTTAACTGCGTGTTCAATCATAATAAGGCTGTCAATTTCTACAACACCATTCTTGGTGACAATTTCATACCACCACATGCAACTTTAAAACACAAAGGTATAATATAACTCAATGACACAGTTACAATTTGGAACATATCTTTTTACTTGTAGTATACATTTGTTTTATTGTGGACCCTGAACAATGATGAATTTGGATGAAAATAAGCTAACAAGGATATAAGATAGACCAATCAATTTGCAAAAGTTTTTTTGCCACATCAATCATTGTTGTTGGCAGGTAAAGTTAAGAACGTGGGTGAAGGCACAACCGTCAATTATGAGCTGGAGGAGTGAGACCCAAAGAGAATATTGTGAATTTTGCAGCCTGACCCACTCTAGATTGGAGAATTCACTGAGAATATTAGCAAAGGAGAGGAGGCACTTATGAAATAAACATCTAATAATAGTTGCCTCACTTGGGGGTAAACAATTACTGCATTCTTTCATCGAGTTGTTAAAATTGGAAATGCTAGAAACTCAAAACTTTTTCTGAAGTATGATCAGGGGAATAGGATAATGGATCCTCAACAAGTTAAACAATTAGCTGTGGGTTACTATTATCAGAATCTGTTAGACACCTCTAAGGGGCATCTGGCTCAAGAAATTTGGGTACAATTTCAGCAGGTTCTCCAGTTTCAAGTTTGGAGATCTAGCAGACTATGTTTTCTTGGATGGATTGAAGGCCCCAGGCCCTGATGAGTTCACAACTTGTTTTTTCAAAAAGCTTGGCCTGTTGTTATCCATTCAGATGTAGCCCAAGCCATCGAGTTGTTTCTCAATTCAAGTAGGTTATTTGGAGAGGTGAATGCAACAATTATTACTCTTGTCCCTAAAGTGAGCAATTCTTCAAGCATGGAGACTATAGACCAATTCTTGTTGATATATAATTTATAAGTGCATCACAAAGAACGTGACTAACAAACTTAAATCATGCTTGAATGATATTATTAGCCCCAAACAAACTGCCTTTGTGCCTAGCAGGAATATAGCAGAAACTGTGCTAGTAGCTCATGAAATAATTAAGAACTACCATAGAGGTGGAAATAAGGAAAGCTTATGAATCAGAGGAATGGTGGTTTATTTTTAGTGCCTTCAGATTGTGGCTTTTCCGTCGAGACATGCTAATTGGGTGAGGGAGTGTATTACCACTTCTATGAACCTTGTGGCTGTAAATGGAGGACTCGCTGGTTTTTTTTGAGGTGCCAAGAGGATGAGACAAAGGGATCCATTGACACCTTATTTGTTTTTGCTAGCAATGGAATTCCTAATTCAAATGCTTAAAAAAAGATTCTTGGTTACAAGGACTTCAAATTCCAACCCAGATGTGAGAAAATGCAGCTTATTAATCTTTATTTTACAAATAACTGAAGGATTTTCACAAGAGCTGATCTACTCCCAGTCCAGTTAGTGAAAAATGTTTGGAAGATTTTAAAGTGATTTCAGGCTTGTAGATTAATATTCTACAGGTAAATTATTTTGTGTAGGTGTATTTTCTGGTCTAAGGAACCAGATTTTTGGATGCTCTTCACTTTAAGGAAGGTAGTATTCCAAGTAGATATCTAGGTATGCCTCTAGTCCCTAGTAAGCTGAGCTATCATGATTGCAAGCCCCTAATTGAGAAAATAACAAGAAGAATAAATGCTTGGAAATTTTAATACTTATAATTTGCAGGTAGATTGAAGTTATTACAATCAGTATAGTAAAGTATGTCTTTGGGAGGGTGAGTGAGTGGATGTTGCTTTTTTCTAGGTAATTTAAAACAAGATTTTCGAAGAAACAAGCTACACTTCACACAACTAAAAAATGGAGGTGGAATGACTCACATGCACCTATCACATTTTTTGTTATTCTAAACAAATCACGTCTAATGAACTTCAATCTTAAGTGTGGCCAAAGTTGTGCCAAAGAAGACAGTAATTTCATCAAACACCAGGAGAGTAAGACACATTTCCTCCACCACATTGGAATAACTGGTTGATCCAAACCAAAATACAAATTTATATAGCAATTGGGTTTTTGATCTTCTAAGAAAAAGATCTCCATACTTAAGACAAGGATACGTTCCAATTAAATTTTGTAACAATTGCTCTGTGCCTAAGTTATAACAATAGCATTAAAAGTTGAACATGTATTGATTGTGTATAAGCAAGGAAATGATCAAACAAAAACACACAATAGAGATTTAACTCCAAAAAGTGAAATACTCCCAAAACTTATATTTCCTAAAGAACGTAAGAGTGTAAGAATGAAGGTACCTGAGAATAAGAAGTAGAAAGCATTGCTTCTCTAAATTTCCACCCAATATATTTAAATATTGTTAATGAACCCCATTGAGAATAAAAGACTATCTGCATCTGCGCATCTGAGAAAAAAGGAAGAGAGTGTAACCCAAAAAGAGGGAAAATAGATTCACATATAAGCAAAATGATATTACAATAAGGTGGCAGAATTCAAAATTTGTAGAAATTTATCACTCAAAAACCACACCCTAAAGCTTGGTAACCTAGGTACGAGCAAATGAAAGTTTTTTGTATAATCATGTACTGTAGCCTGTGCTCCAAATGAATGCCAATTGGTTCCTTAACCTCACTCCATCTCCCAAAGACTATAAATAATGGTGCAAAAATAAAACAAAATAAAATAAAGGCTCCAATTCAGATTAAACCAACACAATCCAAAAACTAGAATTCCCATGGCTAATGTAAGTCTGTGTCTACTAATGTCCAAAGTAGGGACCTACAAGATGACATGGGCCACATGGCACAAGATGCAATTACATGAAGAAGTTCAGTTAAATACAAATAATTTTGAAAAAAAAGGGGGGAAAGAAAGGGTTCCAACATAAATAAGTGTAGCATCTTATAGCATGTGTACTTGATTATGACATAGAATAAATACCAAGTTATTACAAAATGAGCTTACACAGGAAAAATGAGAGCAGATTTGAATTTCATGTAAATGTGATCTCTGTGTTAATTTTAAATGAAGGCTTAAAGGCCGGGTTTGAAAACAGGAGCACAACAAAGTGTGCAAATAGCATTCTTGTGCTTGACAATAACAAAAATATATATACCCACTTCATTCAATTTGAAATTTTAAGTAAAACTAAGCCAAGCAATACTATTATGCTTAAGAACTTCATCTTTGATATTTAACAGATCATTTAAACCAAAAGGGTACAAACCTCAAAATCTAATCAAGCTCACCACTTTCATTTTCAAATTCTCCATTTTCAAGCCTTCTTTGTTACTCTTGACAAACATGAGTTGAGCCTCCATTCTTAAGCTCTCTATTATTTACAACCACAAGTCGAGTCTCTGGTTTGAATTGTTGTTATTATTTACAAAGCCCTTGGTTTCTGTTGGCATTCAAGAACCATCCCATTCAGTTTATTCTCTGCCATTGTGAATTCTTGCAGGATTTTCCCCTGCAAAGATTGATTTCAACATTGTGGGTATACCACAAGACAATGACCAAGCTAGCTGTAAAATCCTACTAACAATACAACCTTTGGAAGTGTGTAGGCAAATGATAAGCAATGATGACAAGAACTACTATAAGTTGACCTCGAATTATCCAAGATATTACAGCATCAAAACTTGAAGGACTCTGCCAAGTAGAAATACTTAAGACAGGTACGGATCTTGTTTGCCATTATTCTTGTGTTAATCAACGCATTAATCAGATCCAGCATAAGCTTTTTCTGTTCTTTCTTCAAAGCATTCCCCTCCAAGCAATACTGATTATATTCTTTCTGTCAAAGATAAACCCACCCTTCTTGTAAGTGACAAAATCTTCATCAGAAATAGACAGCCATCCACAAACAGGCTTATACAATGAATCATTGAGTTGCTCTACCATTTCAATTCTAATCATGTTTTGGCATCTTCAAAGCTAACTAATAAGCTATAAAGTGGAAAACTAAAAGATTACACAAATATATGCAATTCATCATTTGCAACAATGAAAAGAAATGATGAGTTACATTTTTAACAATATTACTCAGGTCAATAGATGGGTGAAGGAGCAATTTCTACCTGGATGATGACATCTTATCTCCAATGCTACATCTTCAAAGATGGAATAGAACACAAGGAAGAGAGAGTCAAACCTTATAGATAAGGGCTTCCCAGACAAGGAGGCACCAAAGGTGATAGGGGATCAACCCCTACCATCATTCAAGGAGTGAGTACACTACCAAAAGAAAATTACTAACAAATAAAGGAAGTAAACAAAAAGAAAATGACCTAATTGATTAAAAATTCAGAGGAGAAGCAACCTTTCTATTCTTAGTGATATGCCAATGTGCTTTTGTGGATTCTTATCTTCTCTAAGACTGCATAGTTTTCCTCATAGACAATTTTTAAACTTATGAGCCTAAGCAGCTTGTATCTTATGTGATTGAATTAACACTTGAGGTTTATAAAACATTTTGCCAAAAAGGTAGGATACACCCCAAACACCACCCATAGCCCTAAAATGGTCACGTCATCGGCAGTTGACCAATGTCCCAACACCTAAACATACACACACACCAACAACCAGCTCAAATGTTGTTCAAGAAACCCAAACATACTATAAATAAAATAGAGAAAAAACTCACCTTAGGCTTATTGCCAGCATCAAGATTGGTAGGTTCAATGAAGAATTTAGTAGAATTGAAATCTAACTTTAATGAATGTGACAACACTTAATCATTTTGGTCAGTTTGGACGTATGAAACAATAATCCTAATAAGCTTATAAGCAAAAGGAACAAAATAAATAAAAGTTCTCCTGTAAACGACACTAATGGATTGTTGTAATAAAACATTTGATTTGAAAATAAAGAACTATAGCTCAACCCAACAGGAAAATATGTAACTAAAAATTATAACTTCATTGTCCTTAATATACACAACTACTATGTATGTTGTAATTACACTTGGCACATTGATAAAACAACTCCACGAGAGTACGATCATAATAATATAACAACTCTGTGCGAGTAAGACCACAATGGTTACATTTAAGGTGGTCTTTAGTTTCCTCAATGAAAGTAAGGGGGTGTGGGTGACATTCAAATTTGTATACACTTCCAAACTTGATATTTGGGTTTTTCCCAAGAATACATTTGGGATGTACAGGATAATCACAATTTGCACAATAGTAAAACCAATTCTCTGGGTTGCGTTCTTCTTCACAAATATCACAATAATATTCACCGGAGTCATCTTCAGCAGAATAACAGAGAGTGAAGGGATGCTCATGTAGTTTGTACCTTGCGGTTGGTGGTAGTGTAGCACAATTGAAGTCCAAAGCAAATTCACAAGTGGTACAACGGAATATTGGGTAAGTTTCAGAATCACAATAACTGCAATTTTGTGGAGTTTCTTTGCTAGAGAGAAGAAGTTGATGCTCATGACCATGGTGGGTAAGGATGTCTGAGATTAAACTACATGAAACATCGAGATCAAAGCCGCAATTCCAACACCTATAGATGAAGCCATTGGAAAGACGGTGACAGGCATTACACCAAATTATATGACGTGACTCTGGGAGGAGTGTGAGTAAGTGCTGATGAAGTGAATGTCTCAATTTTGTAGGTAATTTAGCACAAGATTCATGAAGAAAGAAGCTGCAATTTACACAACTATAAAAGGGAGGGATAATGCCTTGTGCGCACCCGTCGCATTTTTCATTATTTAGAACCTCATCATCATCCGAAAGCTTTAAGTCATGCTCATGACTGCAATGTTGGATTTCTGTGGCTATTTCAGTTCCGTCCTCCCTCACTTTGATATTTTTAACTTCGTAAGCTACTGAGTCAACAGATTGATCGAGCTCTAAATCTTCATCCTCCTTCTCTTTAAGTTTCAGCAAATCTATGTTCTCCCTATATTTGTAGTCCGCAGCACAATCGAGATGGGCAACAAAATCGCATTCGGAGCAATAGTAAAACCCAGAGTTTGTGTTCACTTTTTGAGCACAGCGATTACAAAATCGGCAGTCGGATTGATGGAGGTCAACTTTAAGAGAAGAATGGGTGAGGTGGAGGGGGTGCCTGTGATATCGAATTTTGAGTGTGCGTGGCAAAGAAGCACAAGTATTATGAATGCAATAACTACATAGGGCACACTGATTAGGTATACCCTCGACTTTTTTGCCACAAAGGTCACAAGTGTACGTCATCCACTTCCAAAGGGGAGTTAATGGGTGGTGGTGGACTTGAGATTCGATGGGTGGCGGTAAGGAAGCACATTTGACGTGAAGGCTGAAGTCGCAGCGGTAACACCGATAAATGTATTGTCCGCGAGATTCATTGCAGAGTTGGCATTTGGTCTTTTGTTTGTCTTCTTCTTCTTCTTCAGGATAATGCATCTTTTCATCAAAGAGAATGAGAGGATGGATTGGGTGCAAGGGATGGTGCAACCCAAGGGCTAATTCCGCACATGATTTATGATGAAAGTATTCCAAAGTGTTGTATGTGCATTCTCGACAAAAGTAGCTAGGACCATAAACTCTTTCTTGGCACCCACAACAAGTACTTACAAAGCTGCCTTCATCGAAGAGCAAGGGATGCTCTGAATGAGAAAAATGTAGAAGCTGCTGCGGCTGCTCCATCTTGTTCTATGACATAATCATCAAAATAGTGATGCGTCAGAATTGGTTTTGAATCTATCTAACAACACACCATTTTCTTTAAATTTTGATGCAAAATGACTGATTTTGGAGTTCGGATTTTAATAACAAAAAGACTCAAAAGTTTTTTTTTTTGCTAAATAAAGATTCAAAGCTTTTGGTTTGGGTTCATACCATTAGTTACAGTCACGGACCGTGTACAGATGATTTGGGCGTGAAGAGTTCTATTCGGACAGATCCAGATTGTTTAAAAGGCAAGGGTTTGGCCCGGGTAGGAATTCTATAAATTTATTTAATTATTTAATAAAAACGTGATTTTTTTACTTGACTTGAAAAATATTATTTCTTTGGATAAATAATAAGAATAATATGGCTTTTTTTTTTCATGTGTCTCTTTCTTTCATTCAATCACTCTCTTTAATTTTTTTTTTTTAATGCTCATTCTACACTCCCTTAATCTTTATAATATTCTGACAAGATTTTGTAGCTTAGTTCAAAAAAGAATGTAAACTATCTTTATGGGACAAAATTTAATAAGGATCAATAGGTTCTTCTAAAAAAATAATTTCCTAAATCCACTATTGGAATAATTTTATTTCCTACAATTACCTTCCTTACCAAATATTAGTGTGATCTATTCTTTCTTTCAAATATTACGGAAATGGGCATTACAAACTCACTAATCTATGAAAAAAAATTAGGATTTTTTTTTTTTTTTTGCGTATTCTTCGACATAATAAACAACTAATTTTATAGATTTAATAGTAAATGACAACTAATTATTTTGAAATTTTACATGTGATTAACCTATAATAAATATCAAGTAAAAAACTTAGAATCAAAAAAATAATGATTTATAAAATAAAAAAACAATTAAGAGATATACCTTTCATCATCCAACAAAAAAACATGATCTACATTTTATTATCTCATAATTTAACAATAATATATCTCACAAAACTATAGAGTCAATTCAAGTCCAATAAAATATTTTCAGGTGAAAATGTTTTTCGAAAAAAAAAAAAATTCCAAGTGTTTGATTGTATTCTTAAAAATACTCTGAGAAATATTTTTAAGTGTTTAGTTGTATAAATGTTATACAACTGAGGCATAGTCACAGACATCATCATCATCAAATTAGTTTAGAAAAAAAGAAAGAAAAGGGCATCTGATCAAACACAAAAGGGGTGGGTGGTGGAATCGAAATGTAGATAGTCAAATGGATGACATTGACATTGACATTCACAAACAAAAAGAAACAGAGAGAGAAAGAGGCAGGTAGTGATAGTGATGCGTTTCAAATCTATCTAACAAACACCATTTTCTTAAATTCTGATGTAAAATGACCGATTTGGAGTTTGGTTGCAAGACATAGAGATATTGAGGTGACTAGTAATAAGCAGCCCATCAGGTGTTCGACTTTGTTTTAAGGGATGGGTTTGCACGGCTGGGTTTTTTTGGGATTGAGTGGGTCTAATAAAAGCAAGTAAAGAAAATGGATTTGCAATGAAATTAGGAAATTTTTTGGACCTGATTGTTTAATACTTAAAATTTTGAAGGCATGGGTTGGGCCGGGTGGGTATTTTCAATTCTATAATGTAAAAAATGGTGGGTGGCAATGTTAAAAAGTGAAAAAACTTAACACTATTGTATTGACATATATGGGAAGTCTTTTAGCTAATTTCCTAAAATTTCAAATAAATAAAATAAAATGATAATTTTTTTTTAATTAAAAGCAGTGCACCTAATAAGTTAAAAATAAATATTATGTCAATTGTCATTTTTACTTTATTCTTCCCATTTTATGTCAATTGTCATCATTCATGAAAATGTTTAACCCAGTTTAAAGTTTTTGTCATTGTCTTTGTTCAATATATCAAATAATGAGTGAAGCTAATCTTTATTTTTTATTTTTTTCGCTTGCTCAATCTATCACTCCCTTAATCTTTATGTCTTTTAATATTTTGACAAGAGTTTTAAAACCCAATGACAATACCGGATATTCTTGATGAAGAAAATTTAGGTTCAAAAACTCTGTTCTCCACATATGACAAATAGAGGGGGAAAAAAAGAGTTGTTAATGTTCACAAAGGAATGTAAACTATCTTATTACTATCAATATGAGACGTACAAAATGAATATTTGATAAGGAATGGATTCAAGTTAGACTTTGGGTAACTTTTTTTTTTTTTTTGGTAAAAGTAATTTGCTAAACCCACTGTTGGAAAAATTTTATTTCGTACAATTACGTACCTTGCTTACCAAATATTAACGTGTTCTATTGTTTCTTTCAAATTAGTTTAATCCCATGTGTTGCACGGTTTTGCTCATAAACTCATATAATACATAATTTATTTGAGAAACTATTAGTAAATGAATAGTTATTACTAAATAACTTTTGAGTCCTGATCTATATATATATATATATTAATAGGTAATGCTGAGAGAAAATCCAATTAAATTTCAAATTGAATTTTAATTGTTATCCAATTTTGCACCACGTATCTTATCTACATATTTTTTGTTTTAATTTCTACGTGAGTTAATATTGTGCAAAAGATGAATAGTCTAATATAAATAAACCATAAAAAAACCCAATTAAAAAGAGTAAACTAGTGTATATCCAAAAGATAAAATAAAATAATAAAGAAGAAAGAAAGAGTAAAACTTATGTATATATCTATGACTTAAACAATGTATAATTTGAATTCATGTGTGTGTGTGTGTGTGTGTGTGTGTGTTAATAGGTAAAGTTGAAAGAAAATTCAATTAAATTTCAAATTGAATTCTAATTGTTGTCTAATTTTTCGTCATGTGTTCTATCTACATATTTTTTTTAATTTCTAGTTGAGTTAATGTTGTGCAAAAGACGAAAAGTCTAATATAAATAAACCATAAAAAAAAAACCAAATAAAAAAGTATAAACTCATGTGTATATTCAAAATATAAAATAAAATAATAAAGAAAGAAAGAAAGAGTGAAACTCATGTATATATTTATGACTTAAATAAGGTATAATTTGAATTCATATATGTGTAATTGTGTTGTTTTTAATTGTGCTGTACATATGCACGGATTATACAATAGTATTAATAATTTGAGAGCCACATGATTAAAAAAAACAAAAGCATTAATTTTATGACATATAATTTATACATATATTGAGTTAGTTTGTGCAAATATGGTGTGTGGTATATAAATTTTACATATTAAAAAATAACATATGATATATAATCAAAATAAATATTATAATTATTTTAAATTACTTGAAAATTTTGGTATTATATTTTAGGTAAAGTAGAATTCAAATTTCTTAGAATTTAGAAAATAAAGTTTTATCCGCAGTAAACTATTGGTAATATAATTTAATCTATGACCTTTCTTCATGAAAAATTTATATCTTCTGGTCTCTTCAATCTTATCAACATTAGCAATTCTAAGAAATTGTTGCAATGTCAAATGGGTTTCAACAATATTTATGACTTCATAACTTGCAATGATCAAATAAGTAAAACCTGTTAAAAATCAAGAGAATCAAAAATGCAATATGACATATCCAATATAAAAAAATTTAAATAATAAATACCTTGTCTTCCTGCTCCACATTTTCATCTTCATCCTCCTGCTCCACAATTTCGTCTTCGTCTTCCTGCTCCACATTTTCCTCTTCGTCTTCCTGCTCCTCCACAATTTCGTCTTCGTCTTCCTGCTCCACATTTTCATCTTTGTCTTCCTACTCCACATTTTCATCTTTGTCTTCATAGAATCCTTTACAAATTTTTTGCAAAATTAAATATTTATGAGTATCAATAAAATAAATGATGAGCAAAATGAAAAAAAAAAAAAAAAAAGCAAAAAAGAAGAAAGAAAAGAAAGATTAGTTCTTGGAGAATATAATACTCACCTCTCATGAAATCCAGATGTAAAAGGTGACTCTACACACTTCTAGATCTGTGTAAAGAAATTTTTAATATTGGTAAAGAAATTAAAGTATTACCTCTATTGTATAAAAGTGAAATGTTCTGATTTTTGTCTTGATCAATAATTAATTATAGCATAAGCTTGTTAACAATCCATCATGTTTAAAGTTTTTTATTCATATAAACTATTATTTATATTCATGGAAGAATATTACCAATCAAAACCCTTAATATACATGTTAATAATCATAGTGAAATACCAAAGCCAAACTCTCAAAAAACAAATAGCTAGCATAGACTTTATAAAAAACACATTCCATAAAATCAATGCTTTACAAAGAATAAGAAAATTAAATATAAAAAAATGTTAATTCGAGAACCTTGGTTCAAATTATTGGGGAAACATTCTCCAGCCATAGGTGTACATCTCTAGCAAATCTAGCTAGTACATGTGTTGTTTCATGAACATGGGTTCCTATTAACCAACATATATGTGTGTCTAAAATACTATTACTATTTGGTGCAGCCACTTGATGCAACCATTAATTTTAAGTCCAACTTTTATACTATATTATTATAATAGACACTTTTTAAAGGATATATGTTAGTAGAGTCCAATTTAATATAGAATTTAAACTCTATTGAAATTAGGAATTCTATTTGATGTGTATGTTGCCATCCCATAGTAATAAAAAAAAAATCATAGAAATAGAATAAAAAAATTGACACGAGCATAATGTAAAGAATGTAAACGTTAATGATGGCAATAAGGAAATATATTAGTTTTTTTTTAAGTTATAATCAACATAGAAATTTAATTATATCAAAAGAAGAAGTTAAAATCAACTTGCCTGATTTGCAACAAGAAGAATACAATTTGAGCTTCAAAACACGTCTAAGAACGCTTCAAATTGGCCTCACTTTTGAGTTTGTTGAAGTTAAGTTCATGTAGAATTTGTCTGTAACTACAACTATATATAGTACTATTATTTTGTCATTGTGCCAATTTTTTTTTTTTTAAAAGCATGTAAACAAAGCAAGGTATTTGTGCTTGCTTGCCAACTTAAACTCATATACTCATATAGAATAAGTGAAGTAAGCAAGTAAGGGATTATGCTTGCTTGCC
Organism: Lithocarpus polystachyus; assembly: GCA_033629205.1. Taxonomy (NCBI): domain Eukaryota; kingdom Viridiplantae; phylum Streptophyta; class Magnoliopsida; order Fagales; family Fagaceae; genus Lithocarpus; species Lithocarpus polystachyus. The sequence continues at coordinate 37,419,682 of CM066165.1, forward strand.
AACTTATACTTATAATTCTTTTTTATTTAATCTTCTTTTAATCTATGTCTAGAATTCATATTGACATTTACGTTGTCTTTCTTTTTGCTTCTAAACGAGTCCATAGACTCCATACTACCACATGAAATTCTTTCTTTGTTTATTTTTCCATCCTTAGAGCATCCGCGAATTGCAATTCTATTCTATTTTACCATCTTAAAAAGCCATTTTATCACTTATACCATACCATTTTACAATATCTCTAGCATCTCCAAACTCTATTATTTTACCATTTTATTAAAATATTATTTTTTAAGTCCAGGCAAACATAAAAAGACATTTTTTTTATTTGTCCTCTCTCATTTTTTTCATTCCTTCCTCTCTTTCTCTCCTTTTTTCTCTCTGTGAACTCTGATCAAAGAAAGCAAAAATGCTAGCTGTTTTTGACAAATCTGTGGCCAAGAGTCCCGAGGCTCTTCAGAGTCCTCAATCGGAATCGGTCTCGACTTTGGAAGATGGGTTTTTGGCCAACCACTTTGGCTCTCTCCACCCTGGCTCTGTCACTGTCAATCTTGCATCTTCAAGCCTCATTGCCTACTCGCTCCAAAATAAGAACCCACTCCTACCCAGGTATTCTACAATAGCAGCAATTTGAAGTCCTTAAGAAGCGAAGAATTCCTGGAAGCTTCACAGAGCAAGGTAAAAAAATTGGAGGAGATGGAAATTTGTTTTTTGGGTGTTTGTTTGTGTATGTGTGTATCTTTCATTAAAGGTTGGTTGGTTGTCACCGTCGATTTGGCCGTGGGTCGTGGGTCGTGGTTGTGGTGCTGGGTTTTTTTGCTTGGGTTGCTGGGTAGTGATGGTGGTTCGGTGTCTGGCTACAGCGGTGGTTCGGTGTCTAATCTGTGGTGCTAATTATAACTAGTATTGCTCATTCATGGTTAAACTTGGATAATTGCATGGAAGTGCAATTATAACTAGTATTGCATGGAAGTGCTGGCAACTAATTATAACTAGTATTGCTCATTCATGGTTAAACTTGGATAATTTAGTACATTTGTCCACAAAATATAAAATCTATTAATTTAAATAGAACCCTAATAGTTTCTTTTTAGTCTTGAGTGTACAAACTACAAAACTATAAATGCAGCAAATGAAACTTTGTGGATTAAATTTTGACACTGCCTAACCACAAGTGCTAAATTGTAATTATTGTAATAATAGTAATTATTATTATTTGTTAATGCAGTTTATATTCATCGAAACAAAACAGAGTACACAGGGAAAAACCCCAAAACCAGAGAAGGGAAGGTACCAGCATAGGGAACCTCCCTACTACAGCACCCAACTTATAAATCTAACTACAAAACCAAAGGAATTAGCAAAGCAAAAGTGCACTAATTACACAACCTTCTAACTACCTTTAAAGCTAAAGATAACAAGGAGACTAAATAGCACATCTGTAAAGCATCCAACCCAGCTTTTTTTTTTTTGAAGCATCCAAACCAGCACTTCAGTGCAGCAGCACATGGACGGCACAATAACACTCTGGCAACACACAGGTAGATGTAATTTACGCAGAGAAATTATTTTGGATTTCTGTGAAAGCATCCTATATGGATTATCAGAGGAAATTGGAGGGTTTAAATTTGAGGGATGTACTTTCCCAGTCTAAGTTGGATTTTACTCGGTGCTTCTATGTCATGTTAAGATTTGAGACCTACTGGACCTCCTATTGTTTTGCTCTTCTATATCAATTGTGCTTCTGGTTTAATTAGTTAACTATTAATTCTCACCAACTTCTTCTTTGGGGCTTGGCTTGGACTGATAGATCATATTGTTGGGATTGCTAGATTTAGAATTATTTTGGTTTTATTGGGCAGATATGCTCACTTTTCAGTGTCAAACTGGTGAATAATACCACACCATCTCAACCATGTATAATCTTGTGACAGGGTACCTTGAATCAGGGAATGAGAAATCACAACAAACATAAATGTTCCTCACCCCCCTCCCTTGCTTCAGAAGTATTTCAAAGGGCCACTAATGTATTGGATAGTGAGATGCCAATGGAATCCATCTAAGTATTTAACTTTTAACTGCGTGTTCAATCATAATAAGGCTGCCAATTTCTACAACACCATTCTTGGTGACAATTTCATACCACCACATGCAACTTTAAAACACAAAGTTATAATATAACTCAATGACACAGTTACAACTTGGAACATATCTTTTTACTTGTAGTATACATTTGTTTTATTGTGGACCCTGAACAATGATGAATTTGGATGAAAATAAACTAACAAGGATATAAGATAGACCAATCAATTTGCAAAAGTTTTTTTGCCACATCAATCATTGTTGTTGGCAGGTAAAGTTAAGAACGTGGGTGAGGGCACAACCGTCAATTATGAGCTGGAGGAGTGAGACCCAAAGAGAATATTGTGAATTTTGCAGCCTGACCCACTCTAGATTGGAGAATTCACTGAGAATATTAGCAAAGGAGAGGAGGCACTTATGAAACAAACATCTAATAATAGTTGCCTCACTTGGGGGTAAACAATGCTGCATTCTTTCATCGAGTTGTTAAAATTGGAAATGCTAGAAATTCAAAACTTTTTCTGAAGTATGATCAGGGGAATAGGATAATGGATCCTCAACAAGTTAAACAATTAGCTGTGGGTTACTATTATCAGAATCTGTTAGACACCTCTAAGGGGCATCTGGCTCAAGAAATTTGGGTACAATTTCAGCAGGTTCTCTAGTTTCAAGTTTGGAGATCTAGCAGACTATGTTTTCTTGGATGGATAGAAGGCCCCAAGCCCTGATGAGTTCACAACTTGTTTTTTCAAAAAGCTTGGCCTGTTGTTATCCATTCAGATGTAGCCCATGCCATCGAGTTGTTTCTCAATTCAAGTAGGTTATTTGGAGAGGTGAATGCAACAATTATTACTCGTCCCTAAAGTGAGCAATTCTTCAAGCATGGGGACTATAGACCAATTCTTGTTGATATATAATTTGTAAGTGCATCACAAAGAACTTGACTAACAAACTTAAATCATGCTTGAATGATATTATTAGCCCCAAACAAACTGCCTTTGTGCCTAGCAGGAATATAGCAGAAACTGTGCTAGTAGCTCATGAAATAATTAAGAACTACCATAGAGGTGGAAATAAGGAAAGCTTATGAACCAGAGGAATGGTGGTTTATTTTTCAGTGCCTTCAGATTGTGGCTTTTCCCTCAAGACATGCTAATTGGGTGAGGGAGTGTATTACCACTTCTATGAACCTTGTGGCTGTAAATGGAGGACTTGCTGGTTTTTTTTGAGGTGCCAAGAGGATGAGACAAAGGGATCCATTGACACCTTATTTGTTTTTGCTAGCAATGGAATTCCTAATTCAAATGCTTAAAAAAAGATTCTTGGTTACAAGGACTTCAAATTCCAACCCAGATGTGAGAAAATGCAGCTTATTAATCTTTATTTTACAAACGACTGAAGGATTTTCACAAGAGCTGATCTACTCCCAGTCCAGTTAGTGAAAAATGTTAGGAAGATTTTAAAGTGATTTCAGGCTTGTAGATTAATATTCTACAGGTAAATTATTTTGTGTAGGTGTATTTTCTGGTCTAAGGAACCAGATTTTTGGATGCTCTTCACTTTAAGGAAGGTAGTATTCCAAGTAGATATCTAGGTATGCCTCTAGTCCCTAGTAAGCTGAGCTATCATGATTGCAAGCCCCTAATTGAGAAAATAACAAGAAGAATAAATGCTTGGAAATTTTAATACTTATAATTTGCAGGCAGATTGAAGTTATTACAATCAGTATAGTAAAGTATATCTTTGGGAGGGTGAGTGAGTGGATGTTGCTTTTTTCTAGGTAATTTAAAACAAGATTTTCGAAGAAACAAGCTACACTTCACACAACTAAAAAATGGAGGTGGTATGACTCACATGCACCTGTCACATTTTTTGTTATTCTAAACAAATCACGTCTAATGAACTTCAATCTTAGGTGTGGCCAAAGTTGTGCCAAAGAAGACAGTAATTTCATCAAACACCAGGAGAGTAAGACACATTCCCTCCACCACATTGGAATAACTGGTTGATCCAAACCAAAATACAAATTTATATAGCAATTGGGTTTTTGATCTTCTAAGAAAAAGGTCTCCATACTTAAGACAAGGATACGTTCCGATTAAATTTTGTAATGATTGCTCTGTGCCTAAGTTATAACAATAGCATTAAAAGTTGAACATGTATTGATTGTGCATAAGCAAGAAAATGATCAAACAAAAACACACAATAGAGATTTAACTCCAAAAAGTGAAATACTCCCAAAACTTATATTTCCTAAAGAACGTAAGAGTGTAAGAATGAAGGCACCTGAGAATAAGAAGTAGAAAGCATTGCTCCTCTAAATTTCCACCCAATATATTTAAATATTGTTAATGAACCCCATTGAGAATAAAAGACTATCTGCATCTGCGCATCTGAGAAAAAAGGAAGAGAGTGTAACCCAAAAAGAGGGAAAATAGATTCACATATAAGCAAAAGGATATTACAATAAGGCCGCAGAGTTCAAAATTTGTAGAAATTTATCACTCAAAAACCACACCCTAAAGCTTGGTAACTTAGGTATGAGCAAATGAAAGTTTTTTGTATAATCATGTACTATAGCCTGTGCTCCAAATGAACGCCAATTGGTTCCTTAACCTCACTCCATCTCCCAAAGACTATAAATAATGGTGCAAAAATAAAATAAAATAAAATAAAGGCTCCAATTCAAATTAAACCAACACAATCCAAAAATTAGAATTCCCATGGCTAATGTAAGTCTGTGTCTACTAATGTCCAAAGTAGTGACCTACAAGATGACATGGGCCACATGGCACAAGATGCAATTACATGAAGAAGTTCAATTAAACACAAATAATTTTGAAAAAAAAGGAGGGAAAGAAAGGGTTCCAACATAAATAAGTGTAGTATCTTATAGCATGTGTACTTGATTATGACATAGAATAAATACCAAGTTATTACAAAATGAGCTTACACAGGAAAAATGAGAGCAGATTTGAATTTCATGTAAATGTGATCTCTGTGTTAATTTTAAATGAAGGCTTAAAGGCCGGGTTTGAAAACAGGAGCACAACAAAGTGTGCAAATAGCATTCTTGTGCTTGACAATAACAAAAATATATATACCCACTTCATTCAATTTGAAATTTTAAGTAATATTAAGCCAAGCAATACTATTATGCTTAAGAACTTCATCTTTGATATTTAACAGATCATTTAAACCAAAAGGGTACATACCTCAAAATCTAATCAAGCTCACCACTTTCATTTTCAAATTCTCCATTTTCAAGCCTTCTTTGTTACTCTTGACAAACATGAGTTGAGCCTCCATTCTTAAGCTCTCTATTATTTACAACCTCAAGTTGAGTCTCTGGTTTGAATTGTTGTTATTATTTACAAAGCCCTTGGTTTCTGTTGGCATTCAAGAACCATCCCATTCAGTTTATTCTCTGCCATTGTGAATTCTTGCAGGATTTTCCCCTGCAAAGATTGATTTCAACATTGTGGGTATACCACAAGACAATGACCAAGCTAGCTGTAAAATCCTACTAACAATACAACCTTTGGAAGTGTGTAGGCAAATGATAAGCAATGATGACAAGAACTACTATAAGTTGACCTCGAATTATCCAAGATATTACAGCATCAAAACTTGAAGGACTTTGCCAAGTAGAAATACTTAAGACAGGTACGGATCTTGTTTGCCATTATTCTTGTGTTAATCAACGTATTAATCAGATCCAGCATAAGCTTTTTCTGTTCTTTCTTCAGAGCATTCCCCTCCAAGCAATACTGATTATATTCTTTCTGTCAAAGATAAACCCACCCTTCTTGTAAGTGACAAAATCTTCACCAGAAATAGACAGCCATCCACAAACAGGCTTATACAATGAATCATTGAGTTGCTCTACCATTTCAATTCTAATCATGCTTTGGCATCTTCAAAGCTAACTAATAAGCTATAAAGTGGAAAACTAAAAGATTACACAAATATATGCAATTCATCATTTGCAACAATGAAAAGAAATGATGAGTTATATTTGTAACAATATTACTCAGGTCAATAGATGGGTGAAGGAGCAATTTCTACCTGGATGATGACATCTTATCTCCAATGCTACATCTTCAAAGATGGAATAGAACACAAGGAAGAAAGATTCAAACCTTATAGATAAGGGCTTCCCAGACAAGGAGGCACCAAAGGTGGTAGGGGATCAACCTCTACCATCATTCAAGGTGTGAGTACACTGCCAAAAGAAAATTACTAACAAATAAAGGAAGTAAAGAAAAAGAAAATGACCTAATTGATTAAAAATTCAGAGGAGAACCAACCTTTTTATTCTTAGTGATATGCCAATGTGCTTTTGTGGATTCTTATCTTCTCTAAGACTGCATAGTTTCCCTCATAGACAATTTTTAAACTTATGAGCCTAAGCAGCTTGTATCTTATGTGATTGAATTAACACTTGAGGTTTATAAAACATTTTGCCAAAAAGGTAGGATACACCCCAAACACCACCCATAGCCCTAAAATGGTCACGTCATCGGCAATTGACCAATGTCCCAACACCTAAACATACACACACACCAACAACCAGCTCAAATGTTGTTCAAGAAACCCAAACATACTATAAATAAAATAGAGAAAAAACTCACCTTAGGCTTATTGCCAGCATCAAGATTGGTAGGTTCAATGAAGAATTTAGCAGAATTGAAATCTAACTTTAATGAATGTGACAAAACTTAATCATTTTGGTCAGTTTGGACGTATGAAACAACAATCCTAATAAGCTTATAATCAAAAGGAACAAAATAAATAAAAGTTCTCCTGTAAACGACACTAATGGATTGTTGTAATAAAACATTTGATTTGAAAATAAAGAACTAAGGCTCAACCCAACAGGAAAATATATAACTAAAAATTATAACTTCATTGTTCTTAATATACACATGTATGATGTATGTTGTAATTACACTGGGCACATTGATAAAACAACTTCATGTGAGTACCATAAAGATATAAGAACTCTACAGGAGGACGACCACAACGGTTACATTTAAGGTGGTCTTTAGTTTCCTCAATGAAAGTAAGGGGGTGTGGGTGACATTTAAATTTGTATGCACTTCCAAACTTGATATTTGGGTATTTCCCAAGAATACATTTGGGATGTACAGGATAATCACAATTTGCACAATAGTAAAACCAATTCTTTGGGTTGCGTTCTTCTTCACAAATATCACAATAATATTCACCGGAATCATCTTCAGCAGAATAACAAAGAGTGAAGGGATGCTCATGTAGTTTGTAGCTTGCGGTTGGTGGTAGTGTAGCACAATTGAAGTCCAAAGCAAATTCACAAGTGGTACAACGGAATATTGGGTAAATTTTAGAATCACAACAACTGCAATTCTGTGGAGTTTCTATGCTAGAGAGAAGAAGTTGATGCTCATGACCATGGTGGGTAAGGATGTCTGGGATTAAACTACATGAAACATCGAGATAAAAGTAGCAATTCCTACACCCATAGCTGAAGCCATTGCAATGACGGTGACAGGCATTACACCACAATGTATGAAGTGACTTTGGGAAGAGTGTGAGTAAGTGCTGATGAAGTGAATGCCTCAATTTTGTAGGTAATTTAGCACAAGATTCATGAAGAAAGAAGCTGCAATTTACACAACTATAAAAGGGAGGGATAATGCCTTGTGCGCACCCGTCGCATTTTTCATTATTTAGAACCTCATCATCATCCGAAAGCTTTAAGTCATGCTCATGACTGAAATGTTGGATTTCTGTGGCTATTTCAGTTCCGTCCTCCCTCACTTTGATATTTTTGACTTTGTAAGCTACTGAGTCAACAGATTGATCGAGCTCTAAATCTTCATCCTCCTCCTCCCTATATTTGTAGTCCGCAGCACAATCGAGATGGGCAACGAAATCGCATTTGGAGCAATAGTAAAACCCAGAGTTTGTGTTCACTTTTTGAGCACAGCGATTACAAAATCGGCAGTCGGATTGATGGAGGTCAACTTCAAGAGAAGAATGGGTGAGGCGGAGGGGGTGCCTGTGATATCGAACTTTAAGTGTGCGTGGCAAAGAAGCACAAGTATTATGAATGCAATAACTACATAGGGCACAGTGATTAGGTATACCCTCGACTTTTTTGCCACAAAGGTCACAAGTGTACGTCATCCACTTCCAAAGGGGAGTTAATGGGTGGTGGTGGACTTGAGATTCGATGGGGGGCGGTAAGGAAGCACATTTGAAGTGAAGGCTGAAGTCGCAGCGGTAACATCGATAAATGTATTGTCCGCGAGATTCATTGCAGAGTTGGCATTTGGTCTTTTGTTTGTCTTTTTCTTCTTCTTCAGGATAATGTATCTTTTCATCAAAGAGAATGAGAGGATGGATTGGGTGCAAGGGATGGTGCAACCCAAGGGGTAATTCCGCACATGATTTATGATGAAAGTATTCGAAATTGTGGGACTTCAATGTGCATTCTCGACAACGGTAGCTAGGACCATAGACTACTTCTTGGCACCCACGACAAGTACCTACTAAGTGGCCTTCACCGAAGAGCAAGGGATGCTCTGAATGAGAAAAATGTAGAAGCTGCTGCGGCTGCTCCATCTTGTTCTATGACATAATCATCAAAATAGTGATGCGTCAGAATTGGTTTTGAATCTATCTAACAACACACCATTTTCTTTAAATTTTGATGCAAAATGACTGATTTTGGAGTTCGGATTTTAATAACAAAAAGATTCAAAGTTTTTTTTTTTTTTTTTTTTTTGGTTTTGCTAAATAAAGATTCAAAGCTTTTGGTTTGGGTTCATACCGTTAGTTACAGACACGGAGCGTATACAGATGATTTGGGCGTGAAGAGTTCTATTCGGACCAGATCCAGATTGTTTAAAAGGCATGGGTTTGGCCCGGGTAGGAATTCTATAAATTTATTTCATTATTTAATAAAAACGTGATTTTTTTACTTGACTTGAAAAATATTATTTCTTTGGATAAATAATAAGAATAATATGGCTTTTTTTTTTTCATGTGTCTCTTTCTTTCATTCAATCACTCTCTTTAATTTTTTTTTTTTTTAATGCTCATTCTACCACTCCCTTAATCTTTATAATATTTTGACAAGATTTTGTAGCTTAGTTCAAAAAAGAATGTAAACTATCTTTATGGGACAAAATTTAATAAGGATCAATAGGTTCTTCGAAAAAAATAATTTGCTAAATCCACTATTGGAATAATTTTATTTCCTACAATTACCTTCCTTACCAAATATTAGTGTGATCTATTCTTTCTTTCAAATATTACGGTAATGGGCATTACAAACTCGCTAATCTATGAAAAAAATTTAGGATTTTTTTTTTTTTTTTTTTTGCGTATTCTTCAACATAATAAACAACTAATTTTATAGATTTAATAGTAAATGACAACTAATTATTTTGAAATTTTACATGTGATTAACCTATAATAAATATCAAGTAAAAAACTAAATATCAAAAAAATAATGATTTATAAAAAAAAACAATTAAGAGATATACCTTTCATCATCTAACAAAAAAACATGATATACATTTTATTATCTCATAATTTAACAATAATATATCTCACAAAACTATAAAGTCAATTCAAGTCCAATAAAATATTTTCAGGTGAAAATGTTTTTCGAAAAAAAAAAATATTTCCAAGTGTTTGGTTGTATTCTTAAAAATACTCTGAAAATTATTTGTAAGTGTTTAGTTGTATAAATGTTATACAACTAAGGCATAGTCACAGACATCATCATCACCAAATTAATTTAGAGAAAAAGAAAGAAAGGGACATCTGATCAAACACAAAAGGGGTGGGTGGTTGAATCGAAATGTAGATAGTCAAATGGATGACATTGACATTGACATTCACATACAAAAAGAAACAGAGAGAGAAAGAGGCAGGTAGTGATAGTGATGCGTTTCAAATCTATCTAACAAACACCATTTTCTTAAATTCTGATGTAAAATGACCGATTTGGAGTTTGGTTGCAGGACATAGAGATATTGAGGTTTTGCACGGCTGGGTTTTTTTGGGATTGAGTGGGTCTAATAAAAGCAAGTAAAGAAAATGGATTTGCAATGAAATTAGGAAATTTTGGACCTGATTGTTTAATTCTTAAAATTTTGCAGGCATGGGTTGGGCCGGGTGGGTATTTTCAATTCTATAATGTATAAAATGGTGGGTGGCAATGTTAAAAAGTGAAAAAACTTAACACTATTGTATTGACATATATGGGAAGTCTTTTAGCTAATTTCCTAAAATTTCAAATAAATAAAATAAAATGATAATTTTTTTTTAATTAAAAGCAGTGCACCTAATAAGTTAAAAATAAATATTATGTCAATTGTCATTTTTACTTTATTCTTCCCATTTTATGTCAATTGTCATCATTCATGAAATTGTCTAACCCAGTTTAAAGTTCTTGTCATTGTCTTTGTTCAATATATCAAATAATGAGTGAAGCTGATCTTTATTTTTTATTTTTTTCGCTTGCTCAATCTATCACTCCCTTAATCTTTATGTCTTTTAATATTTTGACAAGAGTTTTAAAACCCAATGACAATACCGGATGTTCTTGATGAAGAAAATTTAGTTTCAAAAACTCTGTTCTCCACATATGATAAATAGAGGGGAAAAAAAAGGAGTTGTTAATGTTCACAAAGGAATGTAAACTATCTTATTACTATCAATATGAGACGGACAAAATGAATATTTGATAAGGAATGGATTCAAGTTATACTTTGGGTAACTTTTTTTTTTTTTGTAAAAGTAATTTGCTAAACCCACTGTTGGAATAATTTTATTTCCTACAATTATGTACCTTGCTTACCAAATATTAACTTGTTCTATTGTTTCTTTCAAATTAGTTTAATCCCATGTGTTGCATGGTTTTGCTCATAAACTCATATAATACATAATTTATTTGAGAAACTATTAGTAAATGAATAGTTACTACTAAATAACTTTTGAGTCCTTATCTATATATATATATATATATATATTAATAGGTAAAACTGAGAGAAAATCCAATTAGATTTCAAATTGAATTTTAATTGTTATCCAATTTTGCACCACGTATCTTATCTACATTTTTTTTTTAATTTCTACGTGAGTTAATATTGTGCAAAAGATGAATAGTCTAATATAAATAAACCATAAAAAAACCCAATTAAAAAGAGTAAACTCGTGTATATCCAAAAAATAAAATAAAATAATAAAGAAGAAAGAAAGAGTAAAACTCATGTATATATCTATGACTTAAACAATGTATAATTTGAATTCATGTGTGTGTGTGTGTGTGTGTGTGTGTATTAATAGGTAAAGTTGAAAGAAAATTCAATTAAATTTCAAATTGAATTCTAATTGTTGTCTAATTTTGCGTCATGTGTTCTATCTACATATTTTTTTTAATTTCTAGGTGAGTTAATGTTGTGCAAAAGACGAAAAGTCTAATATAAATAAACCATAAAAAAAAAAACCAAATAAAAAAGTATAAACTCATGTGTATATTCAAAATATAAAATAAAATAATAAAGAAAGAAAGAAAGAGTAAAACTCATGTATATATCTATGACTTAAATAAGGTATAATTTGAATTTATATATGCGTAATTGTGTTGTTTTTAATTGTGCTGTGCATATACACGGATTATACACTAGTACTAGTGTGTAACCCCGTGCATATGCACGGGTACATTTAAAAAAAATCACAATTACATATTATATATATGATTCTATTTTTTATGGTTTATTATATTGGACTCTTCATTTTCTACATTAAATTAACTAATTTGGTACAAAAATTTAAACTCTAATTAAAATTCAATTTTTACCTAAATTTATTCACTTGGCACAAAATTCTAAAATTTAGATTAGATGAGACACGTGGCGTAAAATTAGATACTAATTGAATTCTAATTGAAAATTTAATTGAATTTTCTCTCTGCTTTACCTATTATTATATATATAGATTAATAATTTGTGAGCCACATGATTAAAAAAAACAAAAACATTAATTTTATGACATATAATTTTTACATATATTGAGTTAGTTTGTGCAAATATGGTGTGTAGTATATAAATTTTACATATTAAAAAATAACATATGATATATAATCAAAATAAATATTATAATTATTTTAAATTACTTGAAAATTTTGGTATTATAATTTTAGGTAAAGTAGAATTCAAATTTCTTAGAATTTAGAAAATAAAGTTTTATCCGTAGTAAACTATTGGTAATATAATTTAATCTATGACCTTTCTTCATGAAAAATTTATATCTTCTGGTCTCTACAATCTTATCAACATTAGCAATTCTAAGAAATTGTTGCAATATCAAATGGGTTTCAACAATATTTATGACTTCATCACTTGCAATGATCAAATAAGTAAAACCTGTTAAAAAATCAAGAGAAACAAAAATGCAATATGACATATCCAATATAAAATAATTTAAATAATAAATACCTCGTCTTCCTGCTCCACAATTTCATCTTCATCTTCCTGCTCCACATTTTCATCTTCGTCTACCTGCTCCACCACAATTTCACCTTCGTCTTCCTGCTCCACATTTTCATCTTTGTCTTCATAGAATCCTTTACAAATTTTTTGCAAAATTAAATATTTATGAGTATCAATAAAATAAATGATGAGCAAAATGAAAAAAAAAAAAAAAAAGCAAAAAAGAAGAAAGAAAAGAAAGATTAGTTCTTGGAGAACATAATACTCACCTCTCATGAAATCCAGATGTAAAAGGTGACTCTACACACTTCTAGATCTGTGTAAAGAAATTTTTAATATTGGTAAAGAAATTAAAGTATTACCTCTATTGTATAAAAGTGAAATGTTCTGATTTTTGTCTTGATCAATAATTAATTATAGCATAAGCTTGTTAACAATCCATCATGTTTAAAGTTTTTTATTCATATAAACTATTATTTATATTCATGGAAGAATGTTACCAATTAAAACCCTTAATATACATGTTAATAATCATAGTGAAATACCAAAGCCAAACTCTCAAAAAACAAATAGCTAGCATAGACTGTATAAAAAACACATTCCATAAAATCAATGCTTTACAAAGAATAAGAAAATTAAATATAAAAAAATGTTAATTCAAGAACCTTGGTTCAAATTATTGGGGAAACATTCTCTAGCCATAGGTGTACATCTCTAGCAAATCTAGCTAGTACATGTGTTGTCTCATGAACATGGGTTCCTATTAACCAACATATATGTGTGTCTAAAATACTATTACTGTGAGTGCCACGAGGAAGCCTATTGGACCAGACTCTCGCGTGGGCTCAATTTATTTGTGGTGTGGGCTTTGTTTTTCCTACAATGGGGAGCTCAATACGCTGAGGCCCATTTAGCTCACTTACTTCCCGATCAGTCTGTTCTCCCTTCATCAATTTACTCTCTCTCTCTCTCTGTTCCTCTTTTTTCTCTCTCCTCTCGAACCCCCATCTTCTTCACAGCTCTTTCTTATTTATAGCTTTTACTGGGTGGAGGTGTTATGATTATTCCAATCGATAGTGGAAGAGAGGGTCCAATGTTATCGTTGTTAAGTGGGAATTTGGTAGTTGAGCAGCAAAGTGGCTTGGGAACTTGCTCTTCGTTGCTGCATTATGCACGGCTACGAGTTCATGGGTGTTTTGCCGACCAATCCGAACATCACGCTTCCCCGTGAACAAACACTTGTGGTAATACTAATTGCTACCCTATGGTCGGGTAACTTACCGACCAAGTGATAATGAAAGGATACTGTGTACAACGGAATTCCCGTCAGCAATACAAACCCGTTGGGAGCCCAATATTGTCCGGCCCGGCCCAGTTCATAAGGGACTGTTCGGGCCCCGTGTGCCACGTGGTGATAAGTTATACTGGCCCAAATGAAGGCTTGGGCCCAGTCCGTACAATTACTATTTGGTGCAGCCACTTGATGCAACCATTAATTTTAAGTCCAACTTTTATACTATATTATTATAATAGACACTTTTAAAGGATATATGTTAGTAGAGTACAATTTAATATAGAATTTAAACTCTATTGAAATTAGGAATTCTATTTGATGTGTATGTTGCCATCCCATAGTAATAAAAAAAAATCATAGAAATAGAATTAAAAAATTGACACGAGCATAATGTAAAGAATGTAAACGTTAATGATGGCAATAAGGAAATATATTAGTTTTTTTTTTAAGTTATAATCAACATAGAAATTTAATTATATCAAAAGAAGAAGTTAAAATCAACTTGCCTGATTTGCAACAAGAAGAATACAATTTGAGCTTCAAAACACGTCTAAGAACGCTTCAAATTGGCCTCACTTTTGAGTTTGTTGAAGTTAAGTTCATGTAGAATTTGTTTGTAACTACAACTATATATAGTACTATTATTTTGTCATTGTGCCAAAAATTTTTTTTTTTTTTAAAAGCATGTAAACAAAGCAAGGTATTGTGTTTGCTTGCCAACTCAAACTCATATACTCATATAGAATAAGTGAAGTAAGCAAGCAAGGGATTATGTTTGGTTGCCAACTTATACTTATATAATTCTTTTTTATTTAATCTTCTTTTAACCTATGTCTAGAATTCATATTGACATTTACGTTGCCTTTCTTTTTGCTTCTAAACGAGTCCATGCCATAGACTCCATACTAACACATGAAATTCTTTCTTTGTTTATTTTTCCATCCTTAGAGCATCCGTGAATTGCAATTCTACTCTATTTTACCATCTCAAAAAAGCCATTTTATCACTAATACCATATCATTTTATAATATCTCTAACATCTCGAGACTCTATTATTTTACCATTTTATTAAAATATTATTTTTTAAGTCCAGGCAAAGATAAAAAGACCTTTTTTTTATTCGTCCTCTCTCATTTTTTTCATTCCTTCCTCTCTCTCTCCTTTTTTCTCTCTGAACTCTGATCAAAGAAAGCGAAAATGCTGGCTGTTTTTGACAAATCTGTGGCCAAGAGTCCCGAGGCTCTTCAGAGTCCTCAATTGGAATCGGTCTCGACTTTGGAAGATGGGTTTTTGTAAGGTATTGAATTGCCAGTATGCTTAGTTTTGTCCATGCGATTTGAAATTAAGCGTATTGCTTCTCTTCTAAGCTGTGACTTTGCTCATACGTGAATGCACGATGGGTTGGAATGACATTTGTATAAGGCGGCAGTGAAGATTAAAGGGTATTTTTTGTTTATTTGTCTTGTGTGTTTTTTGAGTTCAGAAGGTTACCAAACCAGTAAAGACTACGTAACTTAATAATAGAAATATAATTAAGATGCTGAAGTGCGTGTTAATGTTATTGCATCATGGATATTAATTGATAGAGAGGCATTGGAGACATGCCCTTTTTTCCCTTTTGATTGCAAAGGTTTTGATATAGTTAAAATACTTAACTGAATGTCAATGTTATTGCTGTGTTTTCAATATTAATTGATAGAGGCGTTTGTAACTTGCCTTTTTTTCCCTTTTCATCGCTAAGCTTTTATTTGGACCATGTAGTTCTGCCAAAGGGTATAATTTTGATTTGCTTTCTGGTTGATGGTTTCAGATGCTCGTTGATGATATTGGAGATGTGACAATTACTAATGATGGTGCTACAATACTGAAGATGTTAGAAGTTGAGCACCCTGCTGCCAAGGTGGATAAACAGTCTCATCTTGCTCATTCTTTGTTCTATTACTGGATGTGTGTTTTTTCTGTGTTATCTAGCATTGCCACTCTGTAACATGTTTTGATTTGTTTAAATTTTTTGGTGGTCCACAGGTACTTGTGGAGTTGGCAGAGCTTCAAGACCGAGAAGTTGGAGATGGGACAACATCAGTGGTCATTATAGCTGCGGAGTTGCTGAAGGTAAGTGTAGCCAGCCTGTTAATTTGGGATCTTATGAAAGGAATTTTCTTATGTTCTGATGAAAGACGGCTTAATTAATCATGATTATGCAGAGCGCAAATAATAATCATGGTTAGAAAAGTGAACATCTACTTTACATTCACGATTAAGTGTTGTTTTTGGGATCTCATATGATAGCAACTCTTTTATGGTCTGATGGATGATGACTTAATGGTTTATTTAATCATAATTCTGCAGAGAGCAAATGATTTGGTGAGGAACAACATTCACCCTACATCTATAATCAGTGGTTACAGAGTGAGTCTCTCTCTCTCTCTCTCTCTCTCTTCTGTTTTAAGTTTGAACCCTAATCAGTTTTACCACTGTCTTTTGTGGCTTGTTTCTTGGTAAGTTGCCTTATAGTTTTATCCTTTCTATTTCTCTATGTTTTTAATGTAAATAGCTTGCTATGAGGGAGGCATGCAAATATGTGGAGGAAAAATTGGCTGTGAAGGTAAGGTCCTCTGCCTTTGTCCTTAAATAATTGCATGTGTGTGTTATATGGAACCGGACAATTAAGGTTCATAAGCAGTATTATGAGTTGAAGGCATGAATGAAAGTTTGTTTCAATCACTCGCTCTGCCACTACAGACCTTATTTTGAGTTTGTGATTTTTCATCATTTATGCCCAAAATGGCATAGAGGGTTCGGTATGCAATACTGTGGTTCCCACTAAAGATCAGAAAATGTTGTTGTAGTATTACGTGCTCTGCTTAGTCTATTCATGGATCTGTTGCAACTTTCCTATGGATTACTTGCCTACCTTTGTTTCAGGCATGTAGGCATGCAAGTTCTTCTAATGTTACAACGTCAAATTTAAGAGATCAATTAAATCTAAAAATGAAGAGCACTGGGTATTGTTTTATTACAATCATCCAGTTGTACATAGATCTTAAGAACATAGGATTAAGGGAAATTAGAAGGAGATCAACAGCATTAGACGTGTGATTATTCCCTTCTCTCCATGTAATTTACATTATGCTTAAAGGAACCACACTCTAAATTTGCTCTATTACATTCATCCAATCATACAAGATCTTAAGAACATAGGCTTAAGGGAATTTAGAAGGAGATCAACGTCATCAAATGTGTGATTATTTCCTTCTCTCCATGCAATTTACATAATGCTTAAAGGAACCACACTCTAAATTTGCCTCTTGTAGGACTACCAAAGTCCCTTTCCAACAAATAAGTACCTCAATAACCCGTATAGGCATCATGAAATGTCCCAAAAAGAGAAAACATCAGAGCCTTGAACTCCTTTTGGCTGTACAATGATGTAAGAAATGGTTTACTAACTCTCCACTAGATGACACATACAGCACCAGTCTACAATCACATCTCTCTCATTCTTAGATTGTCCATTGTTGAATTCTATGATGATGCAGCTTCTCCCCAAACAAAGAATGTAATCTTTTTGAGATGCTTTCACTCTGCAAATACTCTTCCAAGGGAACATGGAGGACCCTCTCAAAGCACCTTAGTAAGATTGTACATCTTCTGCTTCTAGTCAACCTCCTACCCATTATAATGTTGCTTTTCTTCAAGGATAATTAGAGAAAAACAACTCAAACAAGGAATGCACTTACCTTAGTTCCCGATATTGGGAGGCTCTCAGAAAGTGAAAATCTTAATCTGTCTTCTTCTCCCGAAATATGGAAAATATGTGGGTACCGAAGCATCCCTGCCCTCAGCTAGCAAAAAAAAATATGGAAAGAAATTATTTAAAGCTATCTCCCCACACAAGTGATGGCAAAAAAGAACTTTCCTATCATCCCCTGTTACAAATTTAATCATTTCAACATAGAAGATGGACCTCATTCATTGTGTTCTGGATGGAAATGCTTTGTCTAAGCTATAACATATCTAATAGTATATTCCTGATAAGGTTGTTTTGTTGATTTTTTTAGGTTGAAAAGCTTGGAAAAGATTGTCTAGTTAACTGTGCCAAGACAAGCATGTCCTCAAAGTTGATATCTGGTGACAGTGACTTCTTTGCAAATCTGGTATGCTGATTTGTTGTATATGTGAATGTAAAATGGATTTTTCGTTCCAAGAATCTGGATGTCATTGAAATTGATACGCTTTCTATACTTAAACAAGCCATCTGTGTATTGTTGGCTTGTGATGAGTGTTTAGTGTGTTTTATTGGTTTTTGTATGTGATTGTATTTCTAGGTTGTGGAAGCTGTGCAATCTGTTAAAATGACAAACGCACGGGGGGAAGTCAGATACCCAATTAAGGTAGGTGTTTGTGCATTCTCCACGTCTTGCTTGGGAAGGTTTTGTAGTGTGGACATATACTTAATAGGAAATTGAAATCTCTTATGTGTTTCTTGTAAACTGCTGGCGAGTAAATTCTTTAGCTTGACATGGCTCAACCTTCTTTTCATGGTTTTAGAGACATGCTAAAATTTGTGGATATGAAAGTTGTAATGCCCTAGTTGTTCTTATGATGTTCCAGGGAATTAATATTTTGAAAGCTCATGGCAAAAGTGCAAAAGACAGCTATCTTTTGAATGGGTATGCTCTAAATACGGGTCGTGCTGCCCAAGGAATGCCTATTAGAGTTGCCCCTGCGAAGATTGCCTGTCTTGACTTTAATCTTCAGAAGACAAAGATGCAAATGGGTGTCCAAGTCTTAGTCAGTGATCCCAGGGAGCTTGAAAAAATTCGTGAAAGGTGATAAGATAATAAAAAGTATTTTCTTTTAGGTTAATGATTGTCATTACTTGATTAATTATTATTTTTGTGCACCACTGAAGCATGCATTTCACTTTCCAATTGCTTGCTTCTTTGCAGTAATTGATTTAGTATCCAGTTACCTATATAATAGAGCAGTCTGGTAAAGGCACAAAATCAGCCATTTATGCATATATACATGCGTATGATTTTGTATCTTGTTAAAATTCATTTACTATTCTTAATGCATGTTCGGCACAATCAAAAGAGTCTCATACTTTATGCTTTTGCTTTGTGTTGTGATAATCTTTATCACCTCTTCTCTATGGTTTTTAAGATGAAAATCATTATACAATATTTGTCTACTTTCTTGCTCATGTAGAACTTGTTTTACATCTATCTTAACAGAGAAGCTGACATGACCAAAGAACGCATTCAGAGACTTTTGAAAGCTGGAGCCAATGTTGTTCTAACAACAAAAGCAATTGATGACATGGCAGTCAAGGTAAGCCTCTACAGATATTTGATTCTCCAACTGCTTTACATCTATCTCATCCGGCATTGAATTGGCTGGCATGATTATTAGCATTTTATCCCATGCTACCACTTTACCTGAAGTTGGTTGCATGCATTGGTTATAGTCATCTATTTGTTGGCATAACTCAAATGGTTGCTTATTTTTTTGTCATGGTCTTGTGATTATTATAATTGGAGAATGGAAAGATTTGTCGAAGTTCTACCTTTGGACACCACTTAGTTTTTCTAATTATATTTTCTTAAGGAGCCAGAGCCAATCCAAATTCTATTAATAGTGGACAAATTGGCATGTTACCCAATTACGTGCCTATTTCCATGTTTTGAGAAATATTTTCCCTCCAAATTGAGGAAAACACAGTTTTATGGGTTTGAGTAGAAATGTTGAATGCTGTTTGGAAATGTAAGAACCTTTGAAACTCAAAATTTTTAGGGAATTGGAAGTGTCGAAGTTCCTATTTCTTTCAAGCCCTGAGACGAAATGAAGTTTATAGTGCCTGGAATATCTCACACCTTGGTATTTCCATGTAGCATAGGAAATTTTTAAGGAAGTACATAGAGCTGTTATTGTGTTTTGTTTTAGAGAGGTATTATTGATCTATTGAATCATCTAAGTTGGTTGCTGTACTTACAGTGGGTGGGCTGGCAAAAAGATAATTGAGCTAATGGCCTATTAGAGATGGAGGATTTTTTTTTCTTTTGGTTAATGTTTATAGTGTGACGCTTTGTTATGTAAGTTTTGAGTCAATTGCTTTCTAGTTTTTGTACAGTATGTTGTTGATTGTGTGGTCTGTGTTGTCTTGAATGGGTTTAAACCTAACAAGCTGTTTTCTTAGATTGTTCTTCTGTGGTTTTCTGCTGGTTTATTGTGTTCCTACCATCAAGCTCTCAAGCAGATCTAATTTATTGTGTGGATTCTTTGTTGTTATTTCAGTACTTTGTTGAGGCTGGGGCCATTGCTGTGAGACGTGTTCGCAAGGAGGATATGCGCCATGTTGCCAAGGCAACAGGTGCAACCATGGTAAATTCTTAGCCTGCTTATGTAATGCTATTAATTTTCAAGGCTGTTTTTAATTTTCTTTCAACATTGGCTAATAATTAATTCAATCATGGATGTGCAAAGGGCAATAGTTTGTTTGGAATATTGGGATGCATATTTTCTGAAGCTGCAGAGCTTAAATAATTCTTGGTTGGTGAGAGGAGCAAAGTTTTGAGTTTTACTTCTTGTTCTTTAACTATCTATAATAATAAATAAAGTGTATTTTTGGTCCACATTAGGGTCTCTGCTGTTAATATACAAGCTGCAAATAGAATTATTTCACACCACCAATTAATGTGACGTAGTTATCTGATATCATAAGCATGCTGAAAGCAACACTTGGGTGTACATACAGTATCTAGTCAGGCTTCTGATTGCTAGTTGAAGTTGATCAACATGTGCACAAGAGTGAAATGGTTCCGTTAGGGGAGGTTGACGATGTGCATGCCCTAGCGGGAATTTTTGGCTGTAGAGTTGGAACTCTGCCTATGTCTTATCTTGGCATACCTTTGGGGGCGTCACATAATTCCCCCTCAATTTGGAACTCCATTCTGGAAAAATTTGAGAGGAAATTAGCAGGGTGGAAGAAGTTGTATTTGTCTAAAGGGGGTCGTTTGATATTACTCAACAATACGCTCTCTAGTCTCCCTACCTACTTTCTATCTTTGTTCACCATTCTTACTTATGTGGCTAAGAAAATTGAAAATTTGTATAGGGATTTCCTTTGGGGTGATAGCAAGATTCATCTGGTAGGATGGGATAAAGTTTGTGCGCCTATAGCTAACGGTGGCTTGGGGATAAGAAAAATTACTACTTTCAATAAGGCCTTATTGGGGAAATGGTTGTGGCGGTTTGGGAAGGAAGAGGATCGGTTATGGAGGAGGGTAGTAGCTTCAAAATATGGGGAAGAATGGGGAGGTTGGACCTCAAAGCTAGGTAGGGGAGCTCATGGATGTGGTCTGTGGAGAGGTATTTGCATGGGATGGGAGGATTTTAGCAAAAATTGTCAGTTTGTGGTCGGGTTGGGAAACAAAGTGAGATTTTGGCAGGATGGGTGGTATGGGGATCAACCTCTCCGCCTGGCTTTTCCAAGGCTGTATGGTATTGCCCTTGATAAGGAGGCATCAGTTGAAGCCTCTCTGTCGAGGCAGGGGGCGGAGAATAGGAGAATCTAGGATGTTCGTCTCATTCATGATCTTAATGAGTGGGAGTTGGATGAAGGGCTGCATTTCCTTTGCACTTTGGGAGTTATTACCCCTCCTCTGGATGTTGGAGACCGGATGAGATGGAAGTTAAAACCTAATGGGGAGTTTGACACCTGGTCGTATTATAACAAATTGCGGGATCCTCCCTCAATTGTCTTTCCTTGGAAAGGTATATGGAGAGTTAAGGCTCCTAGACGGGTTTCTTTTTTTATTTGGTGTGTAGCTTGGAATAAGATCCTAACGGGTGATAACTTGAGGTTGAGGAAATTGGTCTTTGTAGACTGGTGCATTATGTGCCGTCAGTGTGGTGAGACGGTAGACCATTTACTCCTCCATTGTGAGATGGCACATCAGTTGTGGAGCTTTGCCTTGATATCCTTTGGTGTGACTTGGGTTGTTCCTAGATCGATCCCAGATTTGCTTTTTGATTGGTGGAATTGGTTGGAGAAACTCTCGTCCCAGATTTGGAACTTAATTCCATTGAGCATTGTATGGTGTATTTGGAAGGAACGGAACCGGCGAACTTTTGAGGATTTGGATAGTTCTGGGGTTCAGATTCTTGCTTCTTTTTGTGGGACTCTCTTTGATTGGTAATGGGCTTGGGGACTCACGACTAGTGATTCTCTCCTTTCTTTTCTTTGTTCTCTTTC
Source organism: Lithocarpus polystachyus (assembly GCA_033629205.1). NCBI lineage: Eukaryota > Viridiplantae > Streptophyta > Magnoliopsida > Fagales > Fagaceae > Lithocarpus > Lithocarpus polystachyus. The sequence goes on from CM066165.1 coordinate 37,441,808, forward strand.
TCTTTTGTAATTTCTTTTTGTCCTCTGGTTCCTTTTCCTTCGCTCTGTTTTCTCTTCTTGTTTTCTCTGGGTTTGCCCTATGCTTTTCATGCATAGAGTAGCCCTTCGTATATATATCATTCTTACTTATCAAAAAAAAAAAAAAACTTTCCTTCTATCTGTAGCATTCTCTGAAGTCTTAGTACAGGCTACTCATGTTTGATTTGTTGATTCTTATAAGCTCTTTGATTAACCCTGACATAGTGTCCAAGCATAGAAGCTTTTTCCTTCATCACAAGCACGGGGATATTTTTAAATCTCAAATGCCGCATGATATAGCTTTACTGAAGACAATGGTTTACATTTTTAGCCACAGAAGCTAATCCACTCTAAAACCTGTGTTAACTACATATATGAAACTTGGTGATTCGCTATAATTTTTGTTTGTGTAAGCCGTTCTTTTTGTTTCAAATGGTAACTGCTTGGAAATCAAGAAATTAAACAGAACTTAAGAACTTAAAAACATAATGTCCACTGGAAAAAGTGACGTAGGACAACCACCAAAAACAAGAGAATAAAAATAAAACCCTAGGAGTCAGCACCTAAGGGTTGCTTGGAGTCAGCACCAAGCGTAAAAGAAAACTCAATAATTTTTATTATCTCAAAACTGTCTCCAATAATCAGAAAAAGGTGCTTAAATAGCTAAAAAAATAAAGTGCATAAAGAAACCCTAAGCATTAAATGTTTGGGCTTGCTTAGTCTCAAGCCCAATAACTAATAGGCTCCATCCATAAGGCCACAGGTTGGGCCGTCTTCTTTTTGGTCTTCCTCCTATACGTGCGTATAATTGGAGGCCTATACCTCGTGTCCGCACCAACTCCCCCGGGGTGAGAAGAACTCGACCCTGTCGAGTGGAAATCTGAAGAGCTCTGATAGTACTCCAGCAAGTCAGGATCCAGTCGCTGTAGCTCATCTCGAGTAATCCATGTGCAATCAGAATCTGGTCGCCCTCGCCACCGAACTAGGAAACGGTGAACTCCTCCATCCCTGGTAGAAACAATCTGCTCATCTAAAATAGCATCAATAGATTCTTTATGTGCATAAGGCAGATTTAAAGGTAAAGGGGTAGGAATAAGGGTATCAATAGAATCAAGCAAAGGCTCATCAAAAGGAGTATCAGGAATAGCCATGGGGCTTTTATAAGCAACTAGATCCTCAATATTAAAAGAGGAGCTAATACCATAATCATGAGGAAGGTCAATGACATATGCATTTGGACCCATCCGTTTCAATACCTTGAATGGACCGGCACTACGAGCCTGCAATTTCTTAACGGTCCCAGAGGGAAACCGCTCAGGTCGAATCCGAATCATGACATAATCCCCTACCTGAAACTCTGCATGACGCCGATGAGTATCAGCATGAATTTTATATTGAGAATTACTTGCCTGAATTGTTTTGCGAATCTCATTATGCAAATCATGAATATGTCGTGCAAATGTCTCAGCAGATTCAGAAATCCTAACATGTGGGGACATGGGCAAAAGATCTAAGGGCTTTCTAGGCGTATATCCATGCACAACCTCAAAAGGACTAGCACCTATAGACCTATTGACAGAGCTATTATACGCAAGCTGAGCTACAGGAAGAATTGAATCCCAGTTCCGATTGGCTTCACCCACTAGGCACCGAAGGAGGCTGCCTAGACTACGGTTAACTACCTCAGTTTGACCATCAGTTTGAGGATGAAATGCCGTGGAAAATTTCAATTTGGTGCCCACTAAATGCCACAAGGTCTTCCAAAAATAACTCATGAAGCGAACATCCCTATCAGACACTATAGTTTTGGGGAGGCCATAAAGCTTGACAATCTCATCAAAGTAGAGCTTTGCAATCTTAGAAGCATCAGAGGTCTTAGAACATGGTAGGAAATGAGCCATCTTAGAGAAGCGGTCAACAACCACTAGGATAGAGTCATGCTTCCTAAAGGTGCGGGGCAAACCTAATACAAAGTCCATACTCACATCTTGCCACGGGCGATCTGGCACAGGGAGAGGCGTGTACAGGCCAGTGTTTTGCTTGCGATGCTTGGCTAGTTGACATGTACGACACTGACCAACTATCTTGGCAACGCCCCTCTTAAGACCAGGCCAATAGAATTGACGTTCCACTTCCTCAATTGTTTTATCCCTACCGAAATGACCTGCAAGGCCTCCTGCATGCACCTCCCAAACTAGGAAATCTCTCACTGAAGACCGAGGGATACATAACTTGTTGGCCTTGAACAAGTAACCATCTCGAAGGATATAATCATCTAGGACAGGCTGTGAGGCATTACTTAGGTTAGTGTAGAGTTCCCCAAAGTCTGGACACGACTCATAGTCATCCTTAAGTCGTTCAAACCCAGTAACCTTAACACTCATGATTGATAGCAAAGACACCTTTCGACTTAGGGCATCAGCAGCCTTATTCTCAACTCCCGCCCTATGTTTCACTACAAAGTAGTAGCGTTGCAGAAATTCAACCCAACTACCGTGCCTAAAGTTCAGCTTCTTTTGGGAATGGAGATAGCGCAGAGCTTCATGATCAGAGTAGATAATGAATTCTCGAGACAACAAGTAATGGCGCCAATGCCAAAGAGCTCGAATAATGGCATAAAACTCTTTGTCATATGTGGAGTACTTTTGTTTGGCATCATTCAATTTCTCACTGAAATAAGCAATTGGGTGGCGCTCTTGACTAAGTACTCCCCCTATACCTATACCTGAGGCATCACATTCCACTTCAAAAGGCTTGGTAAAATCAGGGAGACGCATGACAGGTGCCTCAGTCATCTTTTGCTTTACCTCATTGAAAGCCTTAGTAGCAGCTTTAGACTAAACAAACTCCCCTTGTTTCATGCAGTCAGTGATGGGGGACATAATGGTACTAAACCCCTTGATGAATCGGCGATAAAAGGAAGCAAGCCCATGAAAGCTCCGAATTTCATGGATATTTTTGGGCTCAGGCCAATCCAAAATCGCTTGAACCTTTTGGGGGTCGGCAGAAACTCCCTCAGAGGATACTATGAAGCCTAGGAAGACGACTTTACCGGTGAAGAAAGAGCACTTCGTGAGGTTACCATACAAACTCTCCTTCCTAAGGGTGGTACAAACTTGAGTTAGGTGGTCTAAGTGCTGCTCTCTAGACTTACTATAGATGAGAATGTCATCAAAGTACACAACCAAGAACTTCCCCATAAAGGGCTTGAGTACTTGAGTCATCACTCTCATAAAGGTACTAGGAGCGTTGGACAATCCAAAAGGCATGACCATCCATTCATATAAACCATCCTTTGTCTTGAAAGCAGTTTTCCATTCATCACCAGAACGAACCCTAATTTGATGATAGCCGCTTTTCAGGTCTATCTTGGAGAAGATTGTAGCTCCAGCCATCATATCTAACATGTCATCCAATCGAGGGATAGGAAAACGATATTTAACAGTGATCTTGTTGATGGCACGACTATCAACACACATCCTCCAAGTCCCATCTTTCTTTGGGGTTAAGAGTGCAGGGACTGCACAAGGACTCATGCTTTCACGAACAAAACCCTTCCTAAGTAGTTCTTCTACTTGCCTTTGCAACTCGGCATGCTCTGCAGGGCTCATCCTATAGTGAGGCAAGTTAGGTAAGGTCGCTCCGGGCACAAAATCTATGGCGTGTTGTATGTCACGCATGGGCGGTAAATGATCAGGGAGTTCCTCAGGGAAAACATCCTTAAATTCTTGGAGCACTAACTTCACTTCTTCAGGTTGCTCCTCACGGGTCTCTCCGTGAAGCTCCCTAGCAAATAGGACAAACACGATAGATTCTTGAACGGCTACCCTTTCAAATGCCTTTGGGCTTATGATGTTCAGACCTTTCGCCTTTGGTGCTTTCGTCTTCTTGCTCATGTCAATTGGCTTGGGTTTCAAAGGATTGAGCACAATCTTCTTACCCTCAAACATAAATGAGCAAGAATTGGATCGCCCATGAAGGGTGACATCCAAATCATAAAGCCAAGGTCTACCCAAGATGATATGCCCTACATCCATGGGAATTACGTCACACCATATTTCAGCTTTGTAGGTGAGGAATTGAAGTGGGACAACACACCTTTCTTTTATGGATATGGAGGAGGTATCCACCCAAGAAACTTTATATGGGTTAGGGTGTGGGGTCAATTTCAAACCTAGGCGGGAAACAACATTAGCGGACACTGCATTAATGCAACTCCCACTATCTATGATAACCTTGCAAGTCTTGTTGCCACACTTAGTGTAAGTTTGGAAGATGGCACTCCTTCGCCAATCATCAGTGTCCCTTTGCTCTGCTAAAGCACACCTCACAACATTCACTCTTGGGACACCAAAGTCCTTGAAGTCATCAGCCTGGGGAGAGATGGCTCTAATGCATGTGAGATACCTAGGATCATCTTCCCATTCTGCCTCAACATCCTGGGTTTCTTCAACATTTGGATCATACACCAGCTCCTCAACATCTCCTACCTTTTCATCTTCCTCTTGAATGACAAGGGTCCTAGAGGGACATCTAGCTGCGATGTGTCCAATCCCGTTGCATTTGAAGCATTGGAGTCGAGAGCCTAACCTTGAAGGTTCATTGATCACACATTTTCCCTTGTCCTCTTTATCTATTGGAATACTATTGGGGTTGACCTTAGGGGGTAAGGCAAGTCTAGATTTGCTACTAAGAGGTTGGGAGCTGGGAGGAACACTCCGGGACTCAGAACGTCGCCAGAAGATAGATTTAGACGCTAACTCACAATTCCTAGCAAGGGTATACGCTTCTACTAAGTTAGTGACTCCTCGAGTGATAATCTCACCTAGTAGGTTAGCATTTAAACCTTTCTTGAACCTATTGAGTGTGACAACCTCTTCCTCGGCTATTCGAATTCGCCTCTTGAACTCCTTGAACTTCTCTATATACTCAGTCACGGGAGCAGTGCCTTGCTTTAGGCGATCCCATTCCTCGAGGAGGGAGCTCCTATAAGTTGGAGGAAGATAATTCCTCGAGAGTGCATCCTTCATCTCAAGCCACTCAGTAATGGGGGGCTCACGTCGTTGCCTAAGGGTTTCCTCAAGGTCCTCCCAAAAAAGGTCAGCTCTTCCAATTAACTTCATCCTAGCATACCTCACTTTCTTATTCTCTGCCCAATGGTAATAGTCAAAGAATTTCTCCATTTGACGTAACCAATCAGTGAAAATCCATGGGTCGAGGCAGCCATCAAAGGTGGGTGCTTCTATCTTGTCCTTGAACATCCTATCATCATAATCCCTAGGGCCATTGTGAATATAGTGGTCATGTTCAAAGTTTGGAGCCCTATTAAAGTAACCATGATTATTTTGCCTAAGCATGTTATCTCCTTCATGGTTAGCGGTCTCTCTCTGAGATGTTTCAATCTGCTCTACCCTATCCAGTAAATTACGGACACTCTTTGCTAAGTCTTCTACGGTTTGCTCTAAGGAGGGCCTAGGCTCAGAAGTGGATTGACGTTCAGAGTTTGACATGATGCGACCACTACGTAAATGCATGCAACACTATACAGATGAATGCAATTGAGATTCTCAAAAATTCAAGTAACCAATTCTCAATGTAAAATTAAGGTCAAGCAAGAGAACATGTAGAGATTAGATCAATGAATCAAAGGAATAAATTGCAGTCAAGTAGTGAAAGTGTTCACAATATTGAGAAATAGTCCAAATAAAAGTCAAATTCCAATAAGCTCCACAATTAATAATGAGAATCAGGTATTTCAAAGAAATTGGTTTTTTTTTTTTTTTTGATTTTAGAATAGGTACTGAAAGAAGGCACAAATAATAAAATGGTTAGCTTGAGCACAACATGGGTAGGCTAACGGGGTATGGTGGGATGTGCACATAAAAAATATAAAGATAATATTTTTTTTTCAATGAAACAAAATTGAATCCACCAAGAGAGAGTAAGAGTTGTACCCTAGTCAGCAGCCAACTTATTGCACCAATAGTGACAAGCTTGGCTCTCCAAGTAAATAGATCTGACTTGAACAAAGAAACCTGTGAAAAACAATTTTAAAGCCCAATACAGACAATGGGCTATTACAGAATAAAGCCAAAACAACAATAAAATAAATGATATGACCTAGGAGTCAGCACCTAGGCCTTGCTTGGAGTCAGCACCAAGTGGGGAAACCACTAGGAGTCAGCACCTAGGGTAGACCTGGAGTCAGCACCAGACCAAAGAAAGACCAAACGGCCATTGTTTTCATTCATCAAAATATCAACTATCCCCTCAAGGAGTACAATAGGTTGCTTATAAAGGATTGCTAAACCCTAGTTCTAATTGGCTAGGAAACCCTAATTGCCTTATTACAAAAATACCCTTGCTTCTAAATTAAAATACTAATAGCCCAATAAACTAATAAATCCTAAAACATAAAAATACAATTTGCTTGCAAACATAAATAATAATAAATAATAATCTTCTTTTGTCTCCCGCATCATTCTCCTCTGGTTGGAGAAAACTCGACCTCGAGTTCTAAAGCGTTGAAGGATTAGGATGTTGACAAGTAACACATGCTTCAAGTCTGGAATCACCTTAGGGAGCATAGAGAAAAGAAAAACCTTGAATTCCACCATGTCAAACTCTTCTGGAATAATAAAATCAATGTGTGAAATCAACATAATCTTATCTTGAACTATTGGCAGCACTATGTTATCCACTTTTTCCACTTTAGCAAACTGTTTGTCTTCATGCACCATGGAAGGCTGATCAAAAGTAGATTCATTAGCTTCCAATATCACATCATGTGCACCCTCTAATATAATACTCTCTGTAGAAACCATCTCTTCACCTTGCAGCTCTTCCATAGGTTCATTTCCTTGCACGCATGTTAAAGCAGCACTTGCCGAGGCATGTACGTCTTTGTCAACATTAGACTTTGGTGTTGCGTGAAGATTCTCCACAACCAAGATATCATCATCAATGTTGTCGTCTATAGGGGCAGCAATAAGTTCATTGTGATCAATTATCTTCATTTGCTTCATCTGAGCAATCATGTCTTGAACATTTTTCATGAGCTGTTTAGATAATTCCTTTAATTCCTTGGTAGATTGTTCAAAAGTGCACTGAGGACATGAGATGGGATGAGGATGAGGAGTCATCGTATTTGCTTCAACTTGAAAAGTACCACACTGAGATTGGGGTAGATACTTAGCTCGATAATATGGTGACAAATACTCATCACAAAGCTTTTCTTTCATATCTTCCCACACACTAATGGCAGGTTCATAATTCATATAGCGGAAATATTCAACGTTCTCCCAAAACCGTTGTGCTTTACCTCTTAACTTCAACTTGGCATACCTAACCTTTATGTTATCTGCAAACTTTGCTTGCTCAAAGAACTGCTCCATCCCATTCATCCAGTTGACAAAATCTCGTGGATAAGTTTCATAACCATCAAAATAAGGTGCTTCCAATATTGCCATAATTCTCTAAAATAGTGCTTCAACAAATAGTTACTGTGATTTTTTTTTTTTTTTTTTTTTTCTGGTTCGTGGAATACAATAAAAAGAACAACAGTGCAAAACTAAAATTATAGTCTGTTGAGCCCCACTCCAAACATTAAAAACACCAAAGCTAAATAAACAACTAGAAGCAAAGAAGCCAAAAGAGAAGACGTTACGGAGCAACACGAAGCGGCGCGGGAGTCAATGGCGGAGAGGCGGTATGGGCTCACCGGCGTCCACCGTCAGCGGTGCTCGATGGTGCAGATCGGAGCTCGCACGTCAAATCGCAGTGATGGAGCCGTCGAAGCTTGAAGCGGTGGTTCTCGGCGGCGCAAATCCAGTATGGACATCAGCGGCTCTCATGAATCTGGTGGGCTTGCGGCGGCGCAGAACAGAGGTGATGATGGTGATGGCGGCAGGTGGCTGATGAGTCGGCGGCGGCTAAGTGCTGATTTGTGGGTTTTGGCGGCTGGTGGCTGATGGGTCTTGTGGCAGTGAGTGTTGATTTGTTGGTGGCTGATGGATCTTGCGTGGTTTTTTTTTTTTTTTTTTTTTTTTTGTGGTGGCTGGCTTTTCTGGCCGCTGGTGTGGTGCTTCAACAGTGGCCAAGACTGACAGATGGGGTTTGTTGGTTGTTGGGTCAAAGGGCCGTGGTTGATGGGTAACCTTCTGGTGGTTTAATGGGTATTGAGATACGGTTTCCTGATGTTGATTTGGCAGAGATGTCGTCAAGGGATTTTGAAGGTGGTGTGGTGGCTGGATTTCTGGTGGGGGAAAATATACGGTGAAAGCTTTTTTTTTTGGTTCTGGATTGACTGCGATGATGCATCAAAAAGATCGGAGTTTGCTCTGATACCAAAACTGACATAGGACAACCACCAAAAACAAGAGAATAAAAATAAAACCCTAGGAGTCAGCACCTAAGGGTTGCTTGGAGTCAGCACCAAGCGTAAAAGAAAACTCAATAATTTTTATTATCTCAAAACTGTCTCCAATAATCAGAAAAAGGTGCTTAAATAGCTAAAAAAATAAAGTGCATAAAGAAACCCTAAGCATTAAATGTTTGGGCTTGCTTAGTCTCAAGCCCAATAACTAATAGGCTCCATCCATAAGGCCACAGGTTGGGCCGTCTTCTTTTTGGTCTTCCTCCTATACGTGCGTATAATTGGAGGCCTATACCTCGTGTCCGCACCAAAAAGTGAACCAAATTATAGCATGTGGGAATTCCTCCTCTGCTTGGCAAAGCATCTGCCTCAGTGCCTTCTGATGTTGTGGCAGTATCATAAAATGTCTACATTCAATTGGTTATTGTTGCCGTAATTCTATATATTTATATTTTTAATGATTCCTAAAATATAATTTTGGTTTTTGACCTACTTCTAGCTTTTAGCCTTTTAGGTTGTATTTCAATTGCAAGGTTATTTACTTCATTAGTCCCATAATTAGTGTCTTTATAGAAATGATTAAATATTATAAAAAAGCAATCAATTTAAAAACATTTCAAACTTTCAACAAATCTTTACAAAATTATCATTGTTTTTATTTTTTTCTTTTTGAAGCTGGTATTTTTACTTGTATTGGACCTTGTTCAAAATTTCTTGTGTTTTTGCTATGTTTAATTATTTATTTGTAAGAAGCTCAACATTCTTCATTAGTTAAATCAAATTCTTCTTCAGTAGTTATTGAATGGGGGGTCTTCGAAGCTTTGTTATTGAATCCAAGTGTTTTCAGTTAGTGGCTGAGGAAGGGGGGAGATATTTTTTGTTAAGGATTTATGAGAGGAGTAAATTCTTCATGAGATCGGTCTTCATGGGTAAGACTGTAGCTCAGTGGTTGATGAAGAATTTAGAGTCCTTTGTGGTTGAGGCTAGTCCCAAATTGTTTTTTTCTCTCAGGGACAGTGACTCTGCTTATACGCTTCAATGTAGCACCAATTCTTTTGGTCAGTTTCTTCTGTTGACTGAACTCAAGGTTGGAGGATATAGGAGGTCGGTCATCATCCCTGTTGGCAAAGATAAGCATGGGTGGAGGGTTTTTGGACTGGAACTTAGAAAGATATTGAATCCTTCCCATTATGCAGAGGGTGGAATGGGTCTTCCAACTTTTTTTCCTCAGGTGCTTAGGCCTTCTGTGGAGGCTCATAATCATAGAACTTATGCTGAAGTTGTGCAAGCTTCTTATGGAAGAGCAGTGGCTAGGAAGCTGCCTAGCAGCTTGTTTCCACTGTCAAGGAGAAAATGGTGGTGAAACCAGGACTTACTGGTGCCAAGGTGGGAGGTTTACCAGTGGGCAAGCCAGCTAAGTTGGTGGTGGGAGGAGGGGATAGGAGGCAGTTGTGCATTAAAGAGAAATCTGAGGTAGGTGAGCAAAATCAGGTAGGGACATGTTCCCCTTGTTTGAATTCAAAAGCTCATTGGAAGGAGAGAGGTGTAAGAAGACCATGCTGGACAGGGAGTGGTCTTTTCGTGGAGGTTGATGGGATAGGGAGGAGACGTGTTTTCTGGGGAAGAAAGAAAGGGGGAAATCAGAATTTGAGATGGGTTTCTCGGGCTGAAAAGGATCAGTGCAAGGGTGTCCTGGGCTTGGGCCCTAACAAAATGGCAACCCAATTGCCAATTAATGAATCTGTGTTTTGGTCAGGCCCAGAAGGGACAAGCCCATCAACTTTTGAGCATGGGGAGTGTTCCGTTACTGTAGAAAAGCCTCACTTCTCGATCGGGTTTCTTGATGAGGTTGGGGGGAGTCCTGAGGCGAACTCGCCAAGCCCAGTGACGAGCTCGCCAAGCCCTGAGCTGCCGGCGCAGCGGTGGCGCGACGGCCAGGGTTCAGCGGTGGCTCCGGCGGCTCCGGTGGACCCTGTTTTGCCAGCACCGGTGGCGCGACGGCCCGGGTTGCAAGTGGGCTCGCGTCATCGGAGCTGTGGGTTGCTGTTTGGGGGGTCGGGGTGCATCGGATCTCCACCGGTGGTGTTTTTCAGGCTCAGCTCTGACTGGAACTGTGTCCTAGGCTCCATTTCTTTGGTGGGTGGGACGTGTTTTGAAGGTAAGAGGACGTTGGCTCTCGGGTTTGTGCCGCGGTGGGCTGGTTTTTCTCCACCCGATCTTTCTTTGGAGATGGTGCAAGATGGAGCTCCGGGCCTTGGGGTGTTGGGTCAGGAGGTTATTACTTCTCTTTGTTATGATTTTTCCAGCTCTTCTAGGGATGTCATGATTGTGGAGGAAGCAATTGATTCTGGTGAATCAGATTTGGCAGTTGGTTTTCCTCTACAAACCATTGTTCCGGGGGGCTCGAATTATTTGGCAGAGTTGGAGGAGGTTAATGAGGTTATGAGTATTGAGTCCAAGTCTGATATTTCCGGGTGGGTGAAACACAGAATTCCTGGTTTCAGTAAATTGGTTGGGTTGTCAATGTCTAGGCACGAGAAGTTGTGCATTGCCCTTTTACAGAGGCTTGAATCTAAAATGGAGGCAGCCAATGTACTAAACAGGAGAGTACCGGGTAGAAACATAGGGGTTAAGTCAAAAAACAAGGGATGTAGAGAGCTGCAAAACTTGATCTCCTCGGTGAATTACGATAGAAGATAGAGGTTGGTAGTGTGTTGGTGTCTGTAGTGGGGGATTCCTTAGTGTTTATGAAGCTAAAGATGATTTCGTGGAATGTTAGAGGCTTAAATAATCCTCGGAAACGGCTTGTGGTGAAGAATTTGTTGAGAGAGTGGAAGTGTGATGTTGTTTGTTTACAAGAGACGAAGATCGCTTGCATGAATTGGAGGTTGGTTCGTAGTCTGTGGGGCTGCCCTTATGTGGATTGGGCGGTTTTGGAGGCTGATAGGACTGCTGGCGGTATTCTGCTTATGTGGGACAAAAGGGTTCTGTCGAAGATGGAGGTTATGGTTGGTACTTTCTCAGTGTCGGTTAAGTGGCAAGGGGTGGGGGACGGCTTCATATGGGCATGCTCCGGTGTCTATGGCCCAAATGATAATGATGTAAGGGGTCACATGTGGGATGAGTTGGCGGGTACTCATCAGGTGTGGAGGACCCCGTGGTGCTGCTTTGGGGATTTTAATATTGTCCGCTTTCCCAGTGAGCGTAGGGGCGAGACTCGCTTGACCCTGGCTATGGAAAAATTCTCTGAATTTGTTGTGGATATGAACCTGGTTGATTTGCCTTTGGAAGGAGGTAGCTTCACTTGGTCGAGTGGTTCTGAGCTACCTGCGATGTCTAGGATTGACAGAGCGTTGGTCTCTCCAGATTGGGAGGACCACTTTCCCGATGTGATTCAAAGGATTTTACCCCGTCCCATCTCTGATCATAGCCCCATCCTCTTGGAGGCGGGGAGGATGGTTAGGGGGAAGAGTCCGTTCAGATTTGAAAATATGCGGTTGAGGACGGAGGGTTTTGTGGATAAAGTTCATTCTTGGTGGAATCGGCACTCATTTGTAGGCACGCCTAGTTTCGTATTAGCTAAGAAACTAAAGGCCTTGAAAGAAGACATTGTGCAATGGAATCACCAAGAGTTTGGCAATGTAGAGCGTCGAAGGAGGCAGCTTCTGGAGGAGTTGAAAATTCTAGATGCTAAGGAAGGGGATTTTGGCCTCTCCAACGGGGAGTATTGTCATAGGGCTGATCTGAGGTCTCAGGTGGAACATCTCCTTTCCTTGGAAGAGATCTCCTGGAGACAAAAGTCAAGGATGTTGTGTATAAAGTAAGGGGACAATAACACCAAGTTTTTTCACAAATTGGCCAATTCCCGCAGAAGGTTTAATCACTTGAGGACCTTGGAGGTGGATGGGGTGGTTTTTGAGGATGAGCCGGAGGTGTCTAACCAAATTGTTCAATTTTATAAAAATTTGTACAAAGAGACTGAGGGGTGGAGGCCTTTTGTGGAAGGGTTGGAATTTGACCGCATAGGGGATGAGGAGAAGGTTTGGCTTGAGAGGAATTTTGAGAGAGAGGAGATTCTTCAAGTCGTTTCTGACATGGATGGGGACAAAGCTCCTGGTCCGGATGGGTTTACCATGGTGTTCTATCAACAATGTTGGGGGGTTGTTGAGAAAGACGTCTTAGCGGTCTTTGATGAGTTTTTCCATCATTGTAAGTTCGAAAAATCCCTTAATGCTACCTTCATCACATTAATTCCTAAGAAGAATGCTGCCTCTAATATTAGTGATTTCCAGCCTATTAGTTTGGTGGGGAGTGTTTATAAAATCTTGGCTAAGGTCTTGGCAAATCGGTTGAGGGTGGTTTTAGACCAGTTGATCTCTGAGAACCAGAATAGCTTCGTGGGTGGGAGACAAATCCTTGATTCGGTTCTTATTGCAAATGAGTGTGTGGATAGTCGTGGGAAGAGTAGGGCTCCTGGAGTCATCTGTAAGCTTGATATGGAGAAAGCCTACGATCATGTGAATTGGGAGGCTTTGCTGCACTTGTTGGATAGGATGGGCTTTGGAGTAAAGTGGTGTAAGTGGATTCGTTCTTGCATCTCCACGATTCAATTCTCTGTCCTGGTGAATGGGTCTCCTGCTGATTTTTTTGGTAGTTCAAGGGGTTTAAGGCAAGGTGATCCGCTTTCTCCCTTGTTGTTTTTGATTATGATGGAGGTGTTTAGTAAGATGTTGAAAAGAATGGAGGGTGCTGGCTTGATCCGTGGTTTTAGTCTTGAGGGTAGGAGGGATGGTGTGGAAAGTGTTTCTCATCTGTTGTTCGCAGACGACACTATCCTGTTCTGTGATGCTGATGTGGAGCAGAGTCTTCATATTCGACTGCTGTTACTCAGTTTTCAGGCGGTTACAAGTCTGAAGGTCAATGTGCTTAAGAGTGAAATGGTTCCAATAGGGGAGGTTGATGATGTTCATGCATTGGCTGGAATCTTGGGTTGTAGGGTTGGTACTTTGCCTATGTCGTACCTTGGAATGCCTCTGGGGGCTTCTCATAATTCCCCTTCAATCTGGAATCCGATCTTGGAAAAAATGGAGCGGAGTTTAGCTGGGTGGAAGAAGTTGTATCTTTCTAAGGGGGGTCGTCTAACGCTCCTTAAGAGTACGCTCTCTAGTCTTCCGACATACTTTCTGTCGCTTTTCACGATTCCTACTCACGTGGCTAATAAAATTGAAAAGTTGCAGAGGGACTTTCTTTGGGGTGGAAGTAAGTTCCATCTGGTTGGGTGGGATAAAGTTTGTACGCCTATAGCCAATGGCGGCTTGGGTATTAGGAAGCTTACTACTTTCAATAAGGCTTTATTGGGAAAATGGCTGTGGCGGTTTGGGAAGGAAGAGGATCGATTATGGAGGAGGGTGGTGGTTTCAAAATATGGGGAAGATTGGGGGGGTTGGACTTCTAAGTTGGGTAGGGGAACTCATGGTTGTGGGTTGTGGAGAAGCATTCGTAAGGGGTGGGAGGAATTCCGCAAGCACTGTCAGTTGGTTGCTGGGGTGGGGAATAGAGTGAGGTTTTGGCAGGATGTGTGGTACGGGGATCTTTCGTTTCAAGTGGCCTTTCCAAGGTTGTACGGTATCGCTGCTGACAGGGAGGTGACTGTTGAATCGTCTTTACCAAGACAGGGGGTGGAGGAGACAAGATGCTGGGATGTCCGTTTTATTAGAGATCTTAATGATTGGGAGATGGAAGAAGGGCTGCAGTTCTTTCGTCTTTTGGGAGCCAAGACCCCTCCTTTGGGTGTTGGAGATCGTATGAGATGGAAGTTGAAGTCCAATGGGTTTTTTGACACCCGGTCATTTTATAATAAATTAAGGGCTGCCACCCCTTTTATATTCCCTTGGAAAGCCATTTGGAGAGTTAAGGCTCCAAGGCGAGTTTCTTTTTTTGTTTGGTGTGTTGCTTGGAATAAGATCCTTACGGGTGACAACTTGAGATTGAGGAATCTCGACTTTGTGGATTGGTGTATTTTGTGCCGCCGTTGTGGAGAGACGGTAAACCACTTATTTCTTCATTGTGAGTGGGCTTACCGGTTATGGAGCTTTGTCTTCATAACTTTCGGCATGTGTTGGGTGATTCCTAAGTCGAGATTGAGGAATCTCGACTTTGTGAATTGGTGTATTTTGTGCCGCCGTTGTGGAGAGACGGTAAACCACTTATTTCTTCATTGTGAGTGGGCTTACCGGTTATGGAGCTTTGTCTTCATAACTTTCGGCATGTGTTGGGTGATTCCTAAGTCGATTACAGATGTGCTTTTTGGTTGGTGGAATTGGTTGGGGAAGCATTCTTCTCAAGTTTGGAACTTGGTTCCATCATGCATCCTTTGGTGTATTTGGACGGAACGGAACCGGAGGACTTTTGAGGACTTGGACAGCTCTGGGGATCAGTTGCTTGCCACTTTTTGTGGAACTTTTTTCGATTGGTCTCGGGCGTGGGGACTCACGTCTAGTGATTCCCTCCCTTCTTTTCTTTGCTCCCTCTCTCTTTTGTAACTTTTTTGTTGTCTTGTCTTCTTGTGTGTTTCTTCTGTTTTCTTGTACATTCTGGGCCTGCTCTTGGCTTTTGCTTAGAGCAGCCTTTCATTTATATATATTTCATCTTACTTATCAAAAAAAAGAAAAGTTCAGAATTAATGCTATAAATTTTGGATGTGGACATGCGTTATTGAACAAGTTAAAAAATGCAATTTGAGCCACTTATTATAAAATTCAGTACCATCCTATTCATGTTCTCATATAGGTGTAGTGGTATGCGTACAGTTGAATATGTTTATATCTCTTGTTGGCTGTTTTATATTTTTTAAAATTTTCTTTTGGACATTAATTTAGTCCTTGCCTAATTAATTAAACCATATGTGCATCGGCACATGCCAATTTCCAAGTCTTCCAGAATTCCCATATGATGACTGGAAGCAGTGATGTCAATGATTTGAGTGAGGTCACTTGGTTGAGGCTGTGTGTTCAGTTTTGTCTTAGAGAATGCCTTGTTAGACTTGGACATGAGACCTTATTGCGCTTCTTGTCATGTTGACATTTGATTGGTTTGAAGGCATGTGTTCCCAACTTAATTAATGGATAATGTAGAACATTGATCCTGAATTTCCAGAGTGATGAGGGAGGGAATTTTTGGAATCTATGTTTAGCTCTTTCTTTATTCAATTCAAGTTCACACATCATCGATTCTCCGCTGCGTGTTTATGATAATTTTACTGGATTTTGGACAGGTTAACCATTATTATTCTTATTATGATTGTGTACTATTGATGGATGATGCAGGTATCAACATTTGCTGATATGGAAGGAGAGGAATCATTTGATTCTTCACTGCTAGGATATGCAGATGAAGTTGTTGAGGAGCGCATTGCTGATGATGATGTGATATTGATAAAGGGGACTAAAACTACAAGTGCGGTGAGTAATTTATTTTATTTTGAATTTGGATTTAGTTTTGTGTTTGGGACCCAATTGCTTGTAATCCTTGTGGAATTCCTATGGGCTTGACAATGAGTGCTATAGCTCTGTTAAGTTTGATTATTGATACCCTGTGCTAAATTATATTCAAAGAATGATTTTATTTATTTATTTATTTATTTTATATTGGTAAGTTACACACTGAGGATGTGCCGTTGAGCTATATTCAAAGAATGCTTAATATAAAATTTTATTTTATTTATATATTTAATGTATTGATTGTTACATATTAGTTACACATTGTGGATGTGCCATTGATGTTTCCTTTTTACGACATACTTTCTCTAGGTTTCCTTGATCCTTCGAGGGGCGAATGACTATATGCTTGATGAGATGGAGAGATCTCTGCATGATTCTCTTTCTATTGTTAAAAGGACCCTTGAATCCAATACGGTAAACTTTGTCTCTTTCTTTAACATATGATTATAATTTTGAACTCTTTAGTATGTTGTTTCTTAATGTTGCTCTTTGTGATTGGCTAAGATATTAGATTATGGTTGTATTGGTTTAATTCTTAAAATGGTATGGCAAAATCAAATAAGATGGTTTTTTTTTTTTTTTTTTTTTTCTTTCTCTGTGTGCTTTTGTTGTTCGAACATTAGGCAACTAAAGAAATTATATCACTGACTCTGTTAACCAAATTGTTTGGCAATTATGTTAGAATCTGCTTTATGGGCATTGAGGTTTCTTTTGTATCTGCCGTTAAGCTTTTTGTGTATCTTAGGGGCACAATTTTTGCTTTGGAATGCATACTAGATTTAGATTATAGTTTTATTTTTCCTTGATATGTCATTACATTAATTATGAGGATATTAAGAACCCTTTTTTTACGTAATGATATTTTTATTGAAATGAGTCTACTTCGTGGAAGAAGACATGAAGTAGCCTAAAGAATTACAATTGAAGACATATCTATGAGCCATCACCAAAATCTTATCATGAAATTTGAAATATTAGGTATCTAGTGATCTGACAAGCTTTTAGGCCTGGCATGCTAATTGCTAAAGCATGCATATACACAAGAGAGTCATTTCCAGACTAGCAGAATCTTTTGAGATTGGAAAAGAACTTCATAATTGTTCTCATGTTATTCTTTAATGTGGAATCAAATGTTATTCTTTAATGTGGAATCAATGCACTTTGGCATGACTTAATTTCCGGTGTCCACCAAAAATAGACGAGAGAATAGTTACTAATATATTAGAATTGTGAAATTGTATCATCTTTCTGGTGTTGAACAGAATCTTTTAGAAGACAAGTCATATCAAATTATTTGGCAAAATTAGAGTTGTCAGTTATTTCATCTTCATGAGTCATATCGCGCTTGCCTTGCCATTTAGCTGCTCATGGATTCAAATGGGCTATTTCCTAATTGTTTTTTTTTTCTTCTCTCAAGAATCAGATAGGACATTTTTCTCTCCCCCCCCCCCTGCCCGATCTTTTTCCCCCAAAAAAGTCTGGGAGTTGTGTGCAATGTTTTCTAAAAAAAGAAGAGAAATTAGAATTCATTTATCTATGTGGTTTTCATATTCTTCATTGTCTTATTTGCAATACAGGTGGTTGCAGGTGGAGGTGCAGTTGAGGCTGCCTTGTCTGGGTATTTGGAGTGCCTTGCTACAACTTTAGGATCCCGTGAACAGTTGGCAATTGCTGAATTTGCCGAATCTCTGTTAATTATCCCAAAGGTTTGCCATAATTTATGAGTGCATGATATAAGCCCCCATCCACACCGATATTTTTGAGGAGACAATAACATGTGTTTGTTTTAGGTGCTTGCTGTCAATGCTGCTAAGGATGCCACTGATTTAGTTGCAAAACTACGGGCTTACCATACCATAGCTCAAACCCAATCTGATAAGAAGCATTTATCCAGGTATTTGTTTCGAAGCTCCTGTGAGTGGCATTCTGGATTAAAGCAATGGGCGATTTATTGCTCCCTGTCATTGTCTGCAATTTCTGTAACCTGAAACTAATCACACTAAAAATTCGTTTCGAGTAGGTTACTGTTTATTATATTTCTTCTTCTTTTCCCTAAACTGGAACTAATCACACTAAGAAATTTATTTCCATTCAAGTGTTTACTACATGTCTGCTACTGTGGGTTACAGTTCATTCTAGGTATGCTTGACAGTTATGGAATGCGTATGCAGTATGTGCAAAGTTAATTCTATTCTTTCATTATATTATACTACTATTTGAGGAACACCGATGAGCTCTATCTCAAATGATGCTTCCTTCCCTTTGTTAGAGTAAGGTGGAGGGTGGTGTGTTCAAAACTCACTGCATATGTAACTGACCAATAAAACAAAATTATTGTTTTGAGGGAACAATCATATAGTGTTATATACAGTGTAATAGGTAATAGTATAATAATAACTTGTGTTTGTGTTATGTGTGTGTGTGTGTGAGAGAGAGAGAGAGAGTTCATAATGTGGATTTTTTGGCGCCCGAAGGAAATTTTGTCACATGATCTGCCATTCCATATTAATTTGGTTTGGTTCTTTAATTATTGCAGCATGGGACTGGACCTTTTGAAGGGAACAGTTCGAAACAACTTAGAAGCTGGAGTCATTGAGCCTGCAATGAGTAAAGTGAAGATAATTCAGGTAAATGTTGTCAAACATACAAATGCTACTGTAACAAACTTATTATATAGATTTGAAATGGCCTCTTAAAGTTGTTTACTGAAATTTTCTATTTGACAGTTTGCGACTGAAGCAGCAATAACAATTCTTCGAATTGATGACATGATCAGGCTTGTCAAAGATGAAGGTCAGGGCGACCAGGATTAGGATTGGTTTCTTTTTGGAAAAAAGAGGGGGCAGATTGTTTTTGTAGTTTGTTTCTGTGGACTTTCTGGTGTCATGCTTGTAATTTTTGGCTGAGGCAATCTTTTTCTTTCTATTCTTTTTGGTCTTGTATTGTTGTAGCTTAATTTTATGGATAACGTCTTGGTAAAATGTCAGAATGCAAGTACTTTTTTAAGTAGATCTTGTTGTAGGAATGAAAATTCAATCAAAGACTGGAAAATGAACGGTTGTGTTGTTCAGTTTTTGGGTTTTTCGCTCGATCAAGCTTTCTTTATTTCTCTTACCATTTTGCATATTTTTTTCTGCACGTAGTTTCTTCTTGTATAACGATGAGATTGTAACAAATGTTTAGGCAAAATTACGAGCCAGGCAATAAACTTTGTAAGCTTAAGTTGTTTATTTAGAAGTTTGGTTAATCTTATAAAGTGCGGGAATGGTTGGGATGGATCTAGATGGCTTGAACTGCCAAGCAGCTTTGTGAACTGAATTAGTAGGTTGCTAGTTCGTACTTGTATCAAGTTGTATAGCAAGTTAATTGTGAAGAATTTTTTTGTCAGGTGGATTTGGCGAGATTTGGTTTGTCTTAGATTCATTAATGTTGGGTGTATTATAAAGTGAAGAAGTAAAATAGATAAAGTGACTTTTATAAGTGTTAAATAGCAAAAATTTTGGCTCCACCAATGTGGATGCTCTAAGAACATCATATTGAAATCAAGTGGGAGAATCTTCTTAAACATATGATAGACTTATAAAAAAAAAAAAGTATCTTCTTAAACGTATAATAGACTTACAAAAAAAAAAAAAAAGAATCTTCTTAAATATATGATAGCCTGAACTGTCTTTCTCATTCTAATGATCACGAAGCAAGTTGGGTTTTACGAAAAAGAGAAGTTTTGGTCAGCCATTATAGGGACATTTGCAAGCTATGTTGGGTTATATTTACTACTACTTGAACCATGATAAATGAAGTTTTCATTTGTAGTTGTTTTTTTTGCATTGAGAAGGAAGAAATTGTAGAGCATCTATTTTATAGATTGCTCCATTGCTCATACCGCATGGTCCATGTCACCACTCATCATGGCGTTCTCAATTCATTGAGCTGAACGCTACTTCATTGTTGATTGGATTAAGACTGTTTTAAACCCTTGGAGGGTTCTCAAGGTACTTTAAGATGAAGCTCAGAATCTAATCCTCTTTGCAGAAATTTGCTGCAATGTGATTTGGTGGACAAGAACAAACAGCAGGAGGTGTAGGAGTAGACAGACCCTCTAAAAATAGCAAATCAGATCCAATCAGTTTACGCAAACTTACTCACTCTAGTACTTATCTATCCCAGCAATCTTGGTACTCTTTTTAACATGTTTTTAGAGAAGTAAATTTTATGGTCCACAATGTTGTTAGGTGAACATGACCCAATTGTTACTCTGGATTTAGCCGAGGTCTGATTCTTGCTTCAACCCCATGATTGCAAGATTGCTACTGTCAACACAAACTAACAAAATTGTTAAAGTCATTACTGCTATCACCAGACATGACACTACTCTTCTACAATATTTCCCCTGCTTTCAATGAATCTACCATTTTAAAATGAATTGTATCAAATTTACTCTTCATTATTCATCTGTGATTCCTGCTGCTCCACACTATTCAAATAGTATTTGTTTCTACCTATAAAATGCAAGCTTCTCTTCATTTGTAATTAGAACTTAATTTTTTAGCTTTCATATTTTCCCTTACTTTTCCAACTATCTACTCTTGTAATCTTTGCCTCTTTCCTACTTGGAAATATATATCCAATAGTATTTTAAGCTCTAAAAGATTTTACTAGTTGAGTTAATTAAAATTCATAAATATTTTGATTTTTATTATTATAAATTGGATAGAGAACATTAACAACAAACAAGTCTATTACAAAATAACTCTAATTTATCAAAAATCTATAAAAGTTCACCATAGGTGGTGGTTTATTAAAAATAGGCAAAAATGCAAATTACAACTTCTAAGTTTAACCAAAATTCATTTCAGTTATCTAACTTTACTTTCGTTTAATTGAATCATTTTAAGTTCATTTAGTTAAAATCTCTCCATTAATACAGTGTCTAAGTTTTTAATTTTTTCTTCCTTCAAATTTTTTTTAAATTATAAAATTTCAATTAATTATTGAAAAATATTTTTCAAATTATTAAAAAAAAAAACCAACAGAAGCTGATAGAAAAACCTTAATTAAAAGACTTAATTAAATGAAATCAAAATTAAATAACTTAAATCGCCCCGTTTGCATTTTTGCCTTAAAAATATTATTATTATTATCAGAAAAACATGTACTTTATTTAATTTTTAATAAATAAAAAAAACTTTTCATTAGACTTGATTTTTGACGTGGCAAGATCTGGTAAATAGCAGTGAACTAGTGATTGCTGAGCTTAAGAGGCAAGAGCTCCATAAACCCCTAAATCTCTTCTCTTCTCTTCTCTTCTCCACCTGATGGCTTCCACTTGCAACCGTGTGATCGGCAGAACCTTCCTCAAATCAACCATTAAACCAAGGCTCCGCCCCTCGACTACGACGTCGTTTCGCTCTTCCACTTCCTCAACCACACCATCCACCCGTCGTTTCTCTCTTTTTACAAGGTTACTTTTTTTTTTCCCCCTATATTTAATAGAAAAACGATACAACGAAATTTGATTTTAATTTTGTTTTTTAAAAATTTTAGTGTTAGGTTGCTTTATATCAATGTAATTATATTATAATTTGTTTAGTAACACTAAATGTATAACTTAATTAAGCTTTTGTTTAGTGTTACATTGCTTTATTATTCTAATAATAATGTTATTTAACATATATTTTTTTGGTGTTAATTTTTTTTTATTTAACAGTAAAAAAGAAAGATATATATTATAACGAAGGTGTGAAAAAGAAAAATTGTTTAGTCTTGAATTTAAGAAGCACGGACATTTCATTTGGGGGGTGTGCTTTACCTGTGTCGTACCTGCCGTATCATGTTATAATTTGTTAGAAGGGTCCGGCTTGTGTCTAGTGGCTAGTCAGGATACGGACACATGTTCCGTCTTGGACACGTGTCCACATCCGCATCGCAACGTGTCCAGTGGCACTGGACACAAGTTCCACCCTTTTTAGAAAGTGCTCGTGTCGCCGTGTCGTACTTGTACCTGTGTCCATGCTTCCTTGGTTTTAATTATGGAGTGTTACTTTTGGTTAAATTGTTTTTTATTTTTTAAATAATAAAACAGTCAATTCTAACTTTCTAAGTAACTGACATGTGAAAAAAAAAATTTGTTAAGTGTTAGATTGTTTAATTAGAGATGAATAATTTATAAGATATTTAAATTTGAAGTGCCTTTCTTTTTTCGTTATTTTAAAATTATGAACAAATCATTAGTTTTTAGGTTGAATGGCAAAACATGTTTTTATAGAATGAAAAGCAAATGACATTTGATTAATATAGAAGTTGTCATGTGCGTTAAGAAAAACAAGAATGAATAATCCAACGGTGAATAAGAAGTTACTGATTGAGTGGTGTGATTGGCATTAACTAAGTGTTAAACCAAGTTTAACATGATCTTTATATATATAATGATGAAATGATAAAATTTGTACTTTCAAAAGCCTAAGTGACAACATAAAAAAGAGTCTATGAAAAAGTTTATGCTTCCGTTTATATATATATATATTATATAGGTGAGATTCCTTATTTCAACATGGGTTTTGTTACTTTTCCCACATTTTTTCTCATAAGCCAAATAGCCTGCGCTTTTGTTCAATCATTTTCCATTCACATGTTTGAATTTTCTCCTCATTGTTTATAGCTGTATGTATTATGATTTGGGTAGGAATTCGGTATCGGAACTTGGTGGCGTTCAATCTCTGATGCCTCTACATAGCGCCATGGCCACAGCAAGGATGACATCCTGCCTGAGCTTGGACGGAAGTAGCCGAGCTCTCTCACAGGGTATCCTCTGCTGCTCCTCTCCTGGACCCTAGCCTCTTTTTGTATTGTTCTTGATTGTGAGTAATTGCTCCTCTTGCTAATTAAATCCCCATGGAAATTTCAGTATTTGCTTGTGTTCAGTACTTGTTGATTGACCTATAGTGTGTATGAAAGAAAAGAGAATTGAAGTTGACATTGAAAATTGACCCTTGAATTCTAGTCCCTTTTCTTTTTCTTGGTTGTTGTTTTTTTTGGGGGGGGGGGGGGGGGGGGGGGGTGTGATTCATAGCTACAAATGTTCAGATAGAACCAATCCTATCGTGACTGTCGTTCCACTTGGTAACTAGTAAATCAGAGTGAATAAACCTTAGCATTTTTTTGTTGTAGTTTCGCAAAGTTTTTTTTCCCCCAAGTAATTGGAGTCCACCTCATACTGATTTTCATTGTATCCCTAAGAATGTCCATTATTGAATCCCTTTATTGGTGTCAGCTAAAATGGCTTTTGTCACAAAGTATTGATTTTTTAGATATAATGTTTATAATTATAAATATTTTAGATCATGATCTGACTCATGCTACTTATGATAAGAATAACAAACAATCATTAGTATTTTGAAAACGTCATATGGACAGAATCCTGAAGGCTATTCTGATGTTTGGAGATGGTCCCAAGAATTTCCCAATATCGCAGGGAGTAGAATTTGAGATCCCAAATTACTTTTGAGAGATTTTGGTGGAGAGTTTCATCACCAGAATCTTTAAACTATCACCATTAATAGGATTTTTTTTTTTTTGGGCTCTTTTATTTGGGGGTGGGAGGGGGGGGGGGGGGGGTGTGGGAACTTTTTAAGTGGCAAACCTTATGGGTTATCACTGATTTATACTGGTACTCAAGAAACTGAAGTTTGAGTGCTGGAGCACTATAGTATCACCTTTAAATTCATGTACATTCCCCATCAAAGAAGGTGAAAAATAGTAAGGAACTTTAGTTGTGTACCATTTTTGGATTAACACCAGTCACCAGGACAACTGCGAAAATAAAACACTAGTGAAAATGATGCTTGGTGTGTCTGTTCTTTGGGAGTTCATGTTACAGGTACATGAACTGTGACATGGCCAGGACAAATTCCCTACAAAATGAATTTTTATTTTTTATATTTTCTTTTACACGTGATAGTCATGTATAATTTAGTTTGAATGATTTAGTGACAGATTAATTACTTTCCTCAGATGGAGTTGATGATACATGAATTGTTTTGCTTCATACTGTCCATGAAGGTGGGCCCATTTTTTATATTTAGGTTGCATATCTAAGTCTAAACTCTCTCTCTCTCTCTCTAATATAGGCTACAAATCACACCCTTCTATCTCTCATTTCTCTATGGAGAACCATATTATATTAATGCAATTGAACATAAGACCAGCAAATGTTTCGACCATTTGAAACCTCTCTCTCCAAGGAGGTGATTTCTCACTATGCCAAGGAGGTTTCTTGAATTTCTTGAATATGGTTTGATTTCTGATTATCTTACACTTAGCTAGCTTCATAAAATGTTGTATGGGTAATTTAGTGACGGAATTGTTACTTTCACCAGATGGAATTGATGGTACGTGAATCGTTTTGCTTCATGCTGTTCATGAAGTGGGCTTGTCGTATGCATATTTAGGTTGCATATCTGATTCATCTTTATACCAACACATTGATATTTAGCATACGATTAATCCAATGCATATTAACTTTTTATACTATTCAGTAATGCTTCTCAACCTTGGAATATCTATTATGTGCCTATATTTCTCCTCCTCCAATTTGATTATTCTGTACTCTGGATGTTCATGTTGGCCTGTTCATCAAGAAAAGTAGTTATATTCAATAGCAAATGGTAATATAATTATTTGTTAGGAGGTTTCAAGAAAATGTAATCCCCCAGGGTTATTTGCAAACCTGCTTCGTTTTTTTTTTTTTTTTTTTTTAATTTATTTATGAAAACCGATAGATAACCTCATTACCATTATCAAGCAAACAAAAGAAGTAGATAAGCTCATTAAGCTGCTAAGAAAATAGCAACTGATGCATCTTCAAGTGCCATGTAAAGTAAAGTAATTCCCATAAGCAAATATCACCACACTACACGCCTGGGGAATGTTTAACATGTTCACAATCTCTGTGTATTTTGTTCTGATACATCAATTGTGTTTCAGGTATAATTGTTTAACTTCTTATTAAATCTCACTGTCTTCTTCTTTGGGGCTTGGGCTGGCCTGAGTCTAATAGATCATATATTGTTGGGATTGTCAGTTTTAGAAACTTGTTTATTGAGCAGCCAATGGAATCCAACTAAGTTTCTAACCTTCAACTGCGTGTTTCAATCATAATAAGGCTACCAATTTCTATAGTGACACCATTCCTGGTGACAATTTCTTAACTCCACATGCAACATTAAAACACCAAGGTGTAATATAATTTCAATGACCCAGTTGCTATTTGGAACATATATTTGTACAGGTGTGTTTGGATATTATTTAATTTGTTGAAAATTGAAAACATTGTAGCAAAATAATTTTTAAATGTGTGAACATGTCGTGGAATCCATTTTAAAGAAAAAGTTGCTGAAAAAGGAGGTTTGTGGGTTTTGTGAATAGTGCACAGGATCCATTGGTATGACATAAAGCCATGAAAACACACTTCTAAAAAAAAAAAAAAGGAAACGCAGATGCAAACGCTGGGAGCTTCATCTGTATCCAAACAGATGCTTAGTATGCATTTGTTTTATTGCTGACCCTGAGCAGCAATGAATTTGGATGAATATAAGCTAACAAGATTGGAGAATTCTCTAAAAATACTAGCAGAAGAGAGGAGGTTCTTAGGAAATAAACATCTGGAAAGGAGTCGAAAGAAAGTGAAAAGAAAGGACTATTCACACAAAAGATCCTGTACATCTAATTATAAAAGAGTTGTCCAAGCATAATTACAATTTAGATTTATTCCGTTGCGCTAAGATTAAAAGCAAATTACGATTCTGTTGGCAATTTAACTAGTGTGAAATCCCAAAATGGTCAAAACTGCAATTAATTGCAGTGGATAAGAAGTAAAATAAGATTAATCATTATTCATATAGGACAATGTTGTCTTGTCCCCCTTTCATTGTTGGGACACTGTTTTGAAATTTAAGGCCTATAAACAAATGAGGCTTGGTTATAAACAAACTGTATCTTATGTATCCCATATACAATGTGTTGGTTTTGATGAGGTGGTTAGTCCAATTGATAAACGGGTCAGAACTAAAAACCCCTTTCAAGAATGAATGACACATTCAAAAATACAGTGGGAAAAAACAAGAATTGAGAAGGAAGAGTTTCATAGATGACGAACAACAAACTTGTTGCCTTTTTTAAAAAAAAATTCGATAGTTACACTAGGGAATGGGAGATTTTAATCATGGATGTTTCCGTTAAAAACACCAAGAGGCATTAACCGGATGAACTACAAAACTCTTGATAACTTGTGAACTTATTAGTCCTTAATCATTCTTTACCAAAAAAAAGTAAAAAAAATAAATTTCCCAACTTCCCCTATTTGGGGCTATGATAATCCACACACTTGTTTTGCTTAGAGAGTTTAAATCTATCTTTCGTTTTGTTCTCGTATCTTTCTTTTTCTCTTCATTTTCATTTCCTTCTATTTTTATTTACCTTCTCATTAATTTTAGGATAAATAAGTAATTATATTAACATTTCTATTTTTCTTTGTCAAACTCAATCTATCCAATTCTATAAAACAATTCAACTAAACTTTCATATAACTTTCAAGAAATATTCTAGTCATTTACGTAAGTGCTTTCCCCTTCACACATCCCCTTGGCTTTGCCCCTGCCCATGCTGAACCCACATCCCAAATACTCATTCTGTGTTTCCATCACCATGATGAAATCCTCCAGCCCAACCAATCAGCCCACACCATAATCCAAAAACAGCCACCTCCGCTGCCATGAGACTACACACACACACACACACACAAAAACCTTTAACATACTTCTTAACATCTTTTTTTTTTTTCTTATTTTTTTAAATACAAATAAAAAAAGAAAATAAAAATCAACGCAATACAAAGTTAAATAATACATAAATCCTTAAATTTATAGTCTAATAGTTAATTCTAATAGTCTAATAATAGATTTATAATCTAATACTAATAGTGTAATAATTCCACAAAAGAAGAAAAAAAAAACGTGTATACATGTTATATATGGAATTCAACAACTAAAACGAGTAAAACCTAACATCTTAGTTGAGTTTTATTAACATTTATATAATTATATTGCTTTTCAAAGAAGTTATTAAATTCAATTCATATTGAAAATCTATAGAAATTGTACAATTAGTTTTTTGCAATATGGTATTATCAATAAGATTTTCATTGAATTTTGTATTTGAATTAATGATATTAAGTTTTAGAATTGTAAAAGACTTTGGATTAGTTTCAAATGGATATGAAGTGGATTTAAATGATAAACTAGTTACAAGTTGAGAATAGTTTCAAATTGGAGGTACATAGACACAAAATTAGTGTGAATTTGAAATCTACTTTGAACCCCTTGGCACATAATTCAAAATGGATTAGATTAATCTTTTGTTGACATTGACTTTAATAAGTTTAATGAATGTAATTTAGAGACATGAAAAATGTCAATTTCCATATGAAATCAACAAAATGGATTAGTAGACATTCCGCTATTTGTTGGCAGGTAGATCACAAAAGGCTGCATGAATTTATAAAGATAAAATTAGAAAAGAAAACTCAATTGGAATGTTAAGAGACTCATTGTGACAAGAAATTTTAATTAGTGACTCCACCCTTGATGACAAGTTTGTGCTTTCAAATGCTATAGAGCATAGAATATTCTGAATGTTAATCAATATGCGTAGAGCTAAGATAAGCTAAGGAGGTGAGAAAAACTCATAAATTCGCCTGAGTTGTTTTGCCGCATCAATGATTGATGGACTATCTTTTGCTGTATCAGAGATGCAACTCAGGGCAATCTGTGCAAAAGCTAGAAACTGTTCCTGATTAATTCCTTCTGTTTGTAACATTGGATCTACGATTTCAATTAACTGATTTTGTTCAGCATATGGCTTCACCAACATTGGTAGATTGGAGTTACCATACCTGCACTATGGAGTATTCAACATCCATCTAGCCAAAAGCCCAAGTAGAAGTACAACATAAATATGCACATCAACGTTCTCAGTTATATAGCCTGTAAGTGCATATTCAGGTGCAAGATACCCCAGTCTGCTACGTACAACATCTTCTACATGTTGTTCACCTTTAGGAATAGATATTGAGCGTGAGAAATCAATTAGTTTGGCAACTTTGTTCTCAACTAATATGGTGATAGCCGACCTAACATCTCTGTGGATAATAGGTCTAGAAAATGCATTATGGAGATTTGCAACTGCATTAGCAATGCCCATCAATATATATATAAAAGCAGAGACCTCAAGCGAGAATGCATGAGGTTCTGCCATGTGGCGCTCTATATGAGTTCTTTGCAATCCTCTTTATCATGAAACGATGTTTTCCAACCTCAAAAATTAAAACAATGCAGCTTTTATGTTTAGCACTTATTGCTTCATCAAAAATCAATCCACTTCTTCCTCTCTCTTAACTCTTCACTTCTTTCCATTACAAAAAACAAAGACTCTTCACTTCTTCTGGACAAAAAAAAAAAAAAACTTTCACTTCCCCGTTCAAATTTAAATGCACACTATGGCTAAGCACCTGGCAACATGAGACCAAGCTTTGCACTATCACACCTTTACAATAATAATATACTTTCCAAGTAATTTCCGTTGAGATCAAACCCATCTTAAATTTTTTAAATTTCATTCATTCTCTTTCTTAACTCTTTAGTTCTTTCTCTGTCCCTTAACTCTTCACTTCTTCTAGCAAAAACAAAAACAAAAAACTCTTTCACTTCCCCTTTCAATTAAACGCACACTACACGTACCTGTTTCTTTTGAAAATTATATATTAATGGATCAAGGATTCCTCTATGAGTTCATGGACAAAAGCTCCTTTCTTAGTGTCTGTAAATAAATAAAAATTGAAAACTCTCTCTCTTTTTTTCTTTCTTTTAATTTTTTTTTTTCAAAATTTTATTGGGGATACTAAGTTTGCAGTTTTCAATGTTTGAGGGAAGACAGACTCAGGGAGATTGAAGCTTCAACTTTACCTACTTTGGCCGGGGACTAAAGTCACTAAACCCAAGGAGAAAAAGCCACTGGCCCCTAATTTATCAAACCCTTCTTCAGTATCTAAGAGGTACAAAATACTAATAGTCAATTTTTCGTTCTTTGCTATTGTTTGGTAATGGGTTTTTGATAACCAAACTAGATGGTGGTTTGTTTCTTTTCATTCGAACTGTTTACTGGTTGAGATTTTTATTGAGCCACACCGTTTTTGTAATTTATGATTTGGCTTTTGGTGAGTGATTTAAATATGTTACATGAGGATGTGATTAAGAAAATTAGTTGAATTGGGTACTAATTAGACCCTAATGCAAAGACAGGTTGAGTAAATGATCAGGATTTGTTGGGCAGGTAGCAAGATCAAAGAGGAAGAAGCTTAATTAATAAATCAAGCTCCTCCATGCCACATGTAGTCGGAGCACAAACTCATGTATCTATATGGATTGGGTCACATTCAAAGTGCCAATGGAGGCAAAACTTTTGTGGGATTTTAAGTGCAAAGAGCCCAAGAGTAATTATATATTTTATTTTGAATCCATAGTGTTTGATAAAATGCTTGACAGAAAATTTATTATTTTTATTTGGTTGTATGATGTAGCAGCCTATACAATTGACATGAGTGAAACAAATTAAATTAGCTATGGGTAAGAAAGTTGTTATTATTTTTAGGTGAATAATTTTCTTTTACCTATTGAGGGGTTAAGTATTATTTGGTAGCAAAGTTTTAAAATAATCACCACAATCTACACATAATCTATGTCCTACTAAATGATAGAAACTCAATTGAAAAAAATAAGAACAAAGAAAGAAACAATAGAATAGCAAAGGTACAAATTAAGAACTAAGTGGGCAGAAAAAATTATGTGGTGTCTCCATTTTTTGAAGGTTAGCCTAGAATCTATATAAACTCAAAATGGTATTAAAAAATTGTTAAATATATTATACTGGTACACCTTTGTTAAAAAATTGTTAAATATGTTGAATCATGTCTACCTCACCCATCATTGAAACTACTTGCTTTATTTATTGGTCAAGTATCATGTACAGCTGTCCGCAAGAGCCTTGACAATATCAAAGTGTGTTTGTTGCTTTGCCTAGACATGAATCACTATGCAACCTTAGCACTGCTATAGTTAAAATATTATTGAAAATGCTTCATAAGATCAATGCCTTTGTTAGACATTTTGTATGACAAGGGATAGGTTGAAGGAGTTTAATATGCATAATGTATGCTTGCAATTAATTAGTTTACGATCAACTGAGGGTATGCAACAAAATATGCCTACATGCTCCGAAGTTTCTACTATAATTGTAGGTGATTTTAGCAATGAAAATATCCACCATTTATGCTATAATATATGTACAAAAATTTCAAAATCCATTTTACATAAAAGCTTATAGCATTATCCGCGCAACGCGCGGGCAACCTTCTAGTTGCTATAAAATAATAAGCCATGTGGAGTTTATTTGAATTTGTGTGATTTATAAAAATTGTAAGAGATCTTATCCTAGTCTAAATTAGAATAGCTTGGCTTAGTTGGAGGAATCCCTTGGGGGGCCCAAAAATTAGGGGCAAGGATTTGAACCCAAGATCTCATAGATTTTATGAGGCTTTCGGAACCATTAAACAGCTACCAAGGCCAACCCTAGACATTTTGGGGTCTTAGGTGAGAACTAAAATGTGACATTTTTTATATTTATATATTAATTAAAGTAATATTTTTAATATTTTTATATTATAATATATTTCATTTAAAATATATTTTTCTTGCATTTTTAGATGCAAATTGACTAATTAAATTTTGTATTCAAGTTCTTCTAACATCTCATGTTCAATCAATAATATAGCTAATCCACTTAATCTTTCTTGAGACATTGTTGATCATAGATATGATTTAATTAATTTTAATTTTGAAAAACTTCTTTCTGCAGAAGTAACTATAACAGATATAGTTAGTAAAATTCTATAATGCTTGTATTTGGAAATGAATATAACATTTTTATACAATTTAGTATGTCAATTGGAGTATATTCTTTTATTTGTAAAATTTCTATAAAAACTTTTAACTCTGAAAATAAATCTAAACCATCAAAATCATAATAAACATCATGTCTGAGAAAAGATTCAAGATTAAGACAGTATTTTTGCAAACTATCATCGAGAGAGAGAGAGAGAGAAGATTTTTGTTTTGACTTGAGATTGTTTTGTAATTAATTTTTAAGACTGGATTTGCATTTTATCCAGTTGATTTTTGATTTGTCTAAAGGTTAAAGATGATATTTTTAGAATAATTGATTTTGTTTAGACCAAAATTTTTATTGAGGTACCAATGTTTACAAGGATATTCCAGATTTTTTGTTCTTTGGTCACAAAGATGTATTAAATTTTTTGGAGTTTCATCTGAATTTTTTTTTTTTTTTTTTTTGGGGCCCCCTTCCACTTGAAAGCCTTAGGCAATTGCCTAATTGGCCTAGTGGAAAGGCCAACCCTGACAACTACCAAGGCTTTCGGAGGTTGGGTTTTGGTGTGATGGCTGGTGCCCTCCATCAAAAGCAAAAGGTAGTCGCTTTAAGATTGCTTACTACAACCTCTCATAAATTTTACAAAAAGTAGGAGTTTTGTGTATTAAGTACTACCTTTTAGACATAAGCATGTTAATTCCAATATAAAATAAAAGTGGATAAATATAAATTAGGTTATTTGTCAGCGAGTAGATTGCTAAAGCTACTTAAAAATATTTTATTTTTAAAACTCAATATGAATCTTAAAGATTTACTGGGTCGATTACTATTGGTGTTCAAATAATTAGGTTATCTCACGCACGGCTTCAAATACATGAAGTTCACCTTTAGGAATAGATAAGAGTGAGAAATCAATCAATTTGGCAACATTGTTCTCATCTAATATAATGATGGCTGACCTAATATCTCTCTGGATAACAGACTCGGAAATGAAGTATGAAGATATGCAAGGGCATTAACTAAGCCCTGTGTTTCCATGTTAAGGACTTAAAGTGGATTGTCCCAGTTAGGTTGATATAATTGGAGAGAATTTTATCCCTGACAAATTCATACATTGGAGTTGGATATTTGGTCTCTAGCAGCGTATTAAGAGTTTTAGAACATTTTGGTGGACACTCATTTGCAATCCCACCACAATGTCTTTGATAATGCCTAGCGTAACTTCTTCCATAATATAAAATCCTATTTCTTCTGTGTAGTACTTTTTAGCAGAAAGTAAGCGTACTTCTAGAGAACCCTTAAATAACTTAAAATCTCTGCCCTGCAAACTACATTGACGATGGTCATAATTGTTTGTTGCTCTTTTGAGCTCCTCAGCAGAGAAGACACAGATAGAATTGCTTTTCCCATTGCAAAAGGCAATTAGCTCCTCTAATAATAGTCTTCCATTCTTCATAAAAGATGTCTCCTATTTTGCTTTCCTCTTCATTTTTAAATACAAATTCATCCTGTCCACCAAACCTTTAGATTATAGATAGAAATATTAATATACACATAATATCATGAAGCGGCTATAATATTGCTGTAAACCAAGATGCTGGGAGGCCATTTATCAATCTTTTTTCATAGAGATCGAGGGTCATGCACAATTTAGAGTTTTAAACTGGTTGTACTCTACCACTACGTAAACATTGAATTACTAGAATTTGAAACGTATTACACTAAAAGAAATCAAACATGTTCTATGACCATTCTCATAACTAATGATTTACATCTTTGAGCAATTTGGACATGTACTACAGTTTAGACCAATTAGGTCATTATGGTTCATTAGTTCGATTAACAAATGTTTTGTACCTTAAGAAATTTTCCTTGGACACCTTGTCCATTGAATTCTTAAATCTTTTGAAGCATTATATATGTCACGGCTTGGTTTTATGCTATAATCATACACTACTTTTTTTGAATTATTTCAAATTCCAATCAGCCTAGAGTCATTTAAAAAGAAAAAAGAAAACTGAGAGAGGGGGGGGGGGGGGGGGTGCTTAAGTACATCAGCCTAGAGTCATATTAAGTTTTTTTGAAATATATTAATTATTTTACTTAAACTTTAAACAAAAGTGATAATTTGAGACATGAATCTGTGAGTTTTGACTTTTGAAGTTGAAATGTTAACCTAGATCCACCTCAACCAAATAACCAGTACTTTTTTAGCAGCAAATCAGTAGGACTAGGAACTCAAATATTAAATTAGCATGATCCAAGAACTTAGATCTCAAAATATCATGATCTATTAACACAAATCTTGAAACTCAATCACGCTTCACAGGCATGGAGGCAAATATAATAATTGAAAACTAACTGAGGGTTTCAAAGAGAATGTACCTTATTCTACCCAGAGAAAGAGAGATGCAGCTATAACATAAGAAGCTCCAGAATCTGGTAGCTTGTGGATCTGGAGCCTTCTTTTTATTCACTTGACAATATCATTATGTCATGAACTCTATTATATAGTACCTATTAAAAAATATTTTCAAAGAGTCAAAAGGCTTACTAGTAAACTGATAATGACCAAACAAGAACTAGTGGGAAATTTCATCACAATGACGTGGCTGTTTCCTTGGAGTTGGAGTTCCTCTTCAACAAACCTGTGTGCCAGTCCAGGTTAATGTGTAAAGAGATCAAAGTTGTTGACCAACTTTCTAATCAATCTTTTAGTTGGAGGTGAGATTTTCAATGTTGGTCCTGTTTCTCTCAATTGCATGGCTCCAACATATAGAAATCTAATATCCCAATATTTACTTCACATGCTTTTTTTTAATCGCATGGAAGTGCTGGCAACTATTACTAGTATTGCTCATTCAAGGTTAAACTTGGATAATTTATTACATTTGTCCACAAAATATAAAATCTATTAATTTAAATAGAACCCTAATAGTTTCTTTTTAGTCTTGAGAGTACAAACTACAAAACTATAGATGTAGCAAATGAAACTTTGTGGATTAAATTTTGACACTGCCTAACCACAAGTGCTAAATTGTAATTATTATAATAATTATTATTATTATTATTTGTTAATGCAGTTTATATTCATCGAAACAAAACAGAGTACACAGGGAAAAACCCCAAAACCAGAGAAGGGAAGGTACCAGCATAGGGAACCTCCCTACGACAGCACCCAACTTACAAATCTAACTACAAAACCAAAGCAATTAGCAAAGCAAAAGTGCACTAACAACACAACCTCCTAACTACCTCTAAAGCTAAAGATAACAAGGAGACTGCATCTGTAAAGCATCCAACCCAGCTTTTTTTTTTTTTTTTTTGATAAGTAAAGCATCCAAACCAGCACTTCAGTGCAACAACACATGGACGGCACAATAGCACTCTGGCAACACACAGGTAGATGTAATTTACCCAGAGAAATTATTCTGGATTTCTGTGAAAGCATCCTATATGGATTATTAGAGGAAATTGGAGGGTTTAAATTTGAGGGATATACTTTCCCAGTCTAAGTTGGATTTTACTCGGTGCTTCTATGTCATGTTTAGATTTGAGACCTATCTGGACCTCCTATTGTTTTGCTCTACTATATCAATTGTGCTTCTAGTCTAATTAGTTATTTATTAATTCTCACCAACTTCTTCTTTGGGGCTTGGCTTGGACTGATAGATCATATTGTTGGGATTGCTAGATTTAGAATTATTTTGGTTTTATTGGGCAGATATGCTCACTTTTCAGTGTCAAACTGGTGAATAGTACCGCACCATCTCAACCATATATAATCTTGTGACAGGGTACCTTGAATCAAGGAATGAGAAACCACAACGAACATAAATGTTCCTCACCCCACTCTCTTGCTTTAGAAGTATTTCAAAGAGCCACTAATGTATTGGATAGTGAGATGCCAATGGAATCCATCTAAGTATCTAACTTTTAACTGCGTGTTCAATCATAATAAGGCTGTCAATTTCTACAACACCATTCTTGGTGACAATTTCATACCACCACATGCAACTTTAAAACACAAAGGTATAATATAACTCAATGACACAGTTACAATTTGGAACATATCTTTTTACTTGTAGTATACATTTGTTTTATTGTGGACCCTGAACAATGATGAATTTGGATGAAAATAAGCTAACAAGGATATAAGATAGACCAATCAATTTGCAAAAGTTTTTTTGCCATATCAATCATTGTTGTTGGCAGGTAAAGTTAAGAACATGGGTGAAGGCACAACCGTCAATCATGAGCTGGAGGAGTGAGACCCAAAGAGAATATTGTGAATTTTGCAGCCTGACCCACTCTAGATTGGAGAATTCACTGAGAATATTAGCAAAGGAGAGGAGGCACTTATGAAACAAACATCTAATAATAGTTGCCTCACTTGGGGGTAAACAATACTGCATTCTTTCATCGAGTTGTTAAAATTGGAAATGCTAGAAACTCAAAACTTTTTCTGAAGTATGATCAGGGGAATAGGATAATGGATCCTCAACAAGTTAAACAATTAGCTGTGGGTTACTATTATCAGAATCTGTTAGACACCTCTAAGGGGCATCTGGCTCAAGAAATTTGGGTAAAATTTCAGCAGGTTCTCCAGTTTCAAGTTTGGAGATCTAGCAGACTATGTTTTCTTGGATGGATTGAAGGCCCCAGGCCCTGATGAGTTCACAAATTGTTTTTTCAAAAAGCTTGGCTTGTTGTTATCCATTCAGATGTAGCCCATGCCATCGAGTTGTTTCTTAATTCAAGTAGGTTATTTGGAGAGGTGAATGCAACAATTTTTACTCTTGTCCCTAAAGTGAGCAATTCTTCAAGCATGGAGACTATAGACCAATTCTTGTTGATATATAATTTATAAGTGCATCACAAAGAACGTGACTAACAAACTTAAATCATGCTTGAATGATATTATTAGCCCCAAACAAACTGCCTTTGTGCCTAGCAAGAATAGAACAGAAATTGTGCTAGTAGCTCATGAAATAATTAAGAACTACCATAGAGGTGGAAATAAGGAAAGCTTATGAATCAGAGGAATGGTGGTTTATTTTTCAGTGCCTTCAGATTGTGGCTTTTCCCTCAAGACATGCTAATTGGGTGAGGGAGTGTATTACCACTTCTATGAACCTTGTGGCTGTAAATGGAGGACTCGCTGGTTTTTTTTGAGGTGCCAAGAGGATGAGACAAAGGGATCCATTGACACCTTATTTGTTTTTGCTAGCAATGGAATTCCTAATTCAAATGCTTAAAAAAAGATTCTTGGTTACAAGGACTTCAAATTCCAACCCAGATGTGAGAAAATGCAGCTTATTAATCTTTATTTTACGAACAACTGAAGGATTTTCACAAGAGCTGATCTACTCCCAGTCCAGTTAGTGAAAAATGTTTGGAAGATTTTAAAGTGATTTCAGGCTTGTAGATTAATATTCTACAGGTAAATTATTTTGTGTAGGTGTATTTTCTGGTCTAAGGAACCAGATTTTTGGATGCTCTTCACTTTAAGGAAGGTAGTATTCCAAGTAGATATCTAGGTATGCCTCTAGTCCCTAGTAAGCTGAGCTATCATGATTGCAAGCCCCTAATTGAGAAAATAACAAGAAGAATAAATGCTTGGAAATTTTAATACTTATAATTTGCAGGTAGATTGAAGTTATTACAATCAGTATAGTAAAGTATGTCTTTGGGAGGGTGAGTGAGTGGATGTTGCTTTTTTCTAGGTAATTTAAAACAAGATTTTCGAAGAAACAAGCTACACTTCACACAACTAAAAAATGGAGGTGGAATGACTCACATGCACCTGTCACATTTTTTGTTATTCTAAACAAATCACGTCTAATGAACTTCAATCTTAAGTGTGGCCAAAGTTGTGCCAAAGAAGACAGTAATTTCATCAAACACCAGGAGAGTAAGACACATTTCCTCCACCACATTGGAATAACTGGTTGATCCAAACCAAAATACAAATTTATATAGCAATTGGGTTTTTGATCTTCTAAGAAAAAGATCTCCATACTTCAGACAAGGATACGTTCCGATTAAATTTTGTAACAATTGCTCTGTGCCTAAGTTATAACAATAGCATTAAAAGTTGAACATGTATTGATTGTGTATAAGCAAGAAAATGATCAAACAAAAACACACAATAGAGATTTAACTCCAAAAAGTGAAATACTCCCAAAACTTATATTTCCTAAAGTACGTAAGAGTGTAAGAATGAAGGTACCTGAGAATAAGAAGTAGAAAGCATTGCTTCTCTAAATTTCCACCCAATATATTTAAATATTGTTAATGAACCCCATTGAGAATAAAAGACTATCTGCATCTGCGCATTTGAGAAAAAAGGAAGAGAGTGTCACCCAAAAAGAGGGAAAATAGATTCACATAATAAGCAAAATGATATTACAATAAGGCGGCAGAATTCAAAATTTGTAGAAATTTATCACTCAAAAACCACACCCTAAAGCTTGGTAACTTAGGTACAAGCAAATGAAAGTTTTTTGTATAATCATGTACTGTAGCCTATGCTCCAAATGAACGCCAATTGGTTCCTTAACCTCACTCCATCTCCCAAAGACTATAAATAATGGTGCAAAAATAAATAAAATAAAATAAAGGCTCCAATTCAGATTAAACCAACACAATCCAAAAATTAGAATTCCCCTGGCTAATGTAAGTCTGTGTCTACTAATGTCCAAAGTAGCGACCTACAAGATGACATGGGCCACATGGCACAAGATGCAATTACATGAAGAAGTTCAATTAAATACAAATAATTTTGAAAAAAAAGGGGGGAAAGAAAGGGTTCCAACATAAATAAGTGTAGCATCTTATAGCATGTGTACTTGATTATGACATAGAATAAATACCAAGTTATTACAAAATGAGCTTACACAGGAAAAATGAGAGCAGATTTGAATTTCATGTAAATGTGATCTCTGTGTTAATTTAAATGAAGGCTTAAAGGCCGGGTTTGAAAACAGGAGCACAACAAAGTGTGCAAATAGCATTCTTGTGCTTGACAATAACAAAAATATATATACCCACTTCATTCAATTTGAAATTTTAAGTAAAACTAAGCCAAGCAATACTATTATGCTTAAGAACTTCATCTTTGATATTTAACAGATCATTTAAACCAAAAGGGTACAAACCTCAAAATCTAATCAAGCTCACCACTTTCATTTTCAAATTCTCCATTTTCAAGCCTTCTTTGTTACTCTTGACAAACATGAGTTGAGCCTCCATTCTTAAGCTCTCTATTATTTACAACCTCAAGTTGAGTCTCTGGTTTGAATTGTTGTTATTATTTACAAAGCCCTTGGTTTCTGTTGGCATTCAAGAACCATCCCATTCAGTTTATTCTCTGCCATTGTGAATTCTTGCAGGATTTTCCCCTGCAAAGATTGATTTCAACATTGTGGGTATACCACAAGACAATGACCAAGCTAGCTGTAAAATCCTACTAACAATACAACCTTTGGAAGTGTGTAGGCAAATGATAAGCAATGATGACAAGAACTACTATAAGTTGACCTCGAATTATCCAAGATATTACAGCATCAAAACTTGAAGGACTCTGCCAAGTAGAAATACTTAAGACAGGTACGGATCTTGTTTGCCATTATTCTTGTGTTAATCAACGCATTAATCAGATCCAGCATAAGCTTTTTCTGTTCTTTCTTCAAAGCATTCCCCTCCAAGCAATACTGATTATATTCTTTCTGTCAAAGATAAACCCACCCTTCTTGTAAGTGACAAAATCTTCATCAGAAATAGACAGCCATCCACAAACAGGCTTATACAATGAATCATTGAGTTGCTCTACCATTTCAATTCTAATCATGTTTTGGCATCTTCAAAGCTAACTAATAAGCTATAAAGTGGAAAACTAAAAGATTACACAAATATATGCAATTCATCATTTGCAACAATGAAAAGAAATGATGAGTTACATTTGTAACAATATTACTCAGGTCAATAGATGGGTGAAGGAGCAATTTCTACCTGGATGATGACATCTTATCTCCAATGCTACATCTTCAAAGATGGAATAGAACACAAGGAAGAGAGATTCAAACCTTATAGATAAGGGCTTCCCAGACAAGGAGGCACCAAAGGTGATAGGGGATCAACCTCTACCATCATTCAAGGAGTGAGTACACTGCCAAAAGAAAATTACTAACAAATAAAGGAAGTAAACAAAAAGAAAATGACCTAATTGATTAAAAATTCAGAGGAGAACCAACCTTTCTATTCTTAGTGATATGCCAATGTGCTTTTGTGGATTCTTATCTTCTCTAAGACTGCATAGTTTCCCTCATAGACAATTTTTAAACTTATGAGCCTAAGCGGCTTGTATCTTATGTGATTGAATTAACACTTGAGGTTTATAAAACATTTTGCCAAAAAGGTAGGATACACCCCAAACACCACCCATAGCCCTAAAATGGTCACGTCATCGGCAGTTGACCAATGTCCCAACACCTAAACATACACACACACCAACAACCAGCTCAAATGTTGTTCAAGAAACCCAAACATACTATAAATAAAATAGAGAAAAAACTCACCTTAGGCTTATTGCCAGCATCAAGATTGGTAGGTTCAATGAAGAATTTAGTAGAATTGAAATCTAACTTTAATGAATGTGACAACACTTAATCATTTTGGTCAGTTTGGACGTATGAAACAACAATCCTAATAAGCTTATAAGCAAAAGGAACAAAATAAATAAAAGTTCTCCTATAAACGACACTAATGGATTGTTGTAATAAAACATTTGATTTGAAAATAAAGAACTATAGCTCAACCCAACAGGAAAATATATAACTAAAAATTATAACTTCATTGTCCTTTATATACACAACTACTATGTATGTTGTAATTACACTTGGCACATTGATAAAACAACTCCACGAGAGTATGATCATAATAATATAAAAACTCTGTGCAAGTAAGACCACAATGGTTACATTTAAGGTGGTCTTTAGTTTCCTCAATGAAAGTAAGGGGGTGTGGGTGACATTTAAATTTGTATACACTTCCAAACTTGATATTTGGGTATTTCCCAAGAATACATTTGGGATGTGCAGGATAATCACAATTTGCACAATAGTAAAACCAATTCTTTGGGTTGCGTTCTTCTTCACAAATATCACAATAATATTCACCGGAGTCATCTTCAGCAGTATAACAGAGAGTGAAGGGATGCTCATGTAGTTTGTACCTTGCGGTTTGTGGTAGTGTAGCACAATTGAAGTCCAAAGCAAATTCACAAGTAGTACAACGGAAGATTGGGTAAGTTTCAGAATCACAACAACTGCAATTCTGTGGAGTTTCTATGCTAGAGAGAAGAAGTTGATGCTCATGACCATGGTGGGTAAGGATGTCTGAGATTAAACTACATGAAACATCGAGATTAAAGCCGCAACACTCATAGTTGAAGCCATTGCAATCACGGCGACAGGCATTACACCGAAATGTATAAGGTGACTTTGGGAAGAGTGTGAGTAAGTGCTGATGAAGTGGATGTCTCATTTTTCTAGGTAATTTAGCACAAGATTCATGAAGAAAGAAGCTACAATTTACACAACTATAAAAGGGAGGGATAATGGCTTGTGCGCACCCGTCGCATTTTTCATTATTTAGATCCTCGTCATCATCCGAAAGCTTTAAGTCATGCTCATGACTTAAATGTTGGATTTCTGTGGCTATTTCAGTTCCGTCCTCCCTCACTTTGATATTTTTGACTTTGTAAGCTACTGAGTCAACAGATTGATCGAGCTCTAAATCTTCATCCTCCTTCTCTTTAAGTTTCAGCAAATCTATGTTCTCTCTATATTTGTAGTCCGCAGCACAATCGAGATGGGCAACGAAATCGCATTCGGAGCAATAGTAAAACCCAGAGTTTGTGTTCACTTTTTGAGCACAGCGATTACAAAATCGGCAGTCGGATTGATGGAGGTCAACTTCAAGAGAAGAATGGGTGAGGTGGAGGGGGTGCCTGTGATATTCAACTTTGAGTGTGCGTGGCAAAGAAGCACAAGTATTATGAATGCAATAACTACATAGGGCACACTGATTAGGTATACCCTCGACTTTTTTGCCACAAAGGTCACAAGTGTACGTCATCCACTTCCAAAGGGGAGTTAATGGGTGGTGGTGGACTTGAGATTCGATGGGGGGCGGCAAGGAAGCACATTTGAAGTGAAGGCTGAAGTCGCAGCGGTAACACCGATAAATGTATTGTCCGCGAGATTCATTGCAGAGTTGGCATTTGGTCTTTTGTTTGTCTTCTTCTTCTTCTTCAGGATAATGTATCTTTTCATCAAAGAGAATGAGAGGATGGATTGGGTGCAAGGGATGGTGCAACCCAAGGGGTAATTCCGCACATGATTTATGATGAAAGTATTCGAAATTGTAGTACTTCAATGTGCATTCTTGACAACGGTAGCTAGGACCATAAACTACTTCTTGGCACCCACGACAAGTACCTACAAAGATGCCTTCATCGAAGAGCAAGGGATGCTCTGAATGGGAAAAATGTAGAAGCTGCTGCGACTGCTCCATCTTGTTCTATGACATAATCATCAAAATAGTGATGCGTCAGAATTGGTTTTGAATCTATCTAACAACACACCATTTTCTTTAAATTTTGAAGCAAAATGACCAATTTTGGAGTTTGGATTTTAATAACAAAAAGATGCAAAGCTTCTTTTTTTCTTTTTTTCTTTTTTTGGTTTTGCTAAATAAAGATTCAAAACTTTTGGTTTGGGTTCATACCGTTACTTACAGTCACGGAGCGTAAACAGATGATTTGGGCGTCCAGATTGTTTAAAAGGCATGGGTTTGGCCTGGGTGGGTATTTTTGTTGGGTGGGTCTTTTCTATTTTTGCAATGTTAAAAGTGGAACACAATTTTAATAACCTACAAACTATTGACATAGACATAGGATTAGGAATTCTATTTTATTTCATTATTTAATAAAAACGTGATTTTTTTACTTGACTAGAAAAATATTATTTCTTTGGATAAATAATAAGAATAATATGGATTTTTTTTTTCGTGTGTCTCTTTCTTTCATTCAATAAGTCTCTTTAAATTTTTTTTTTAATGCTCATTCTACCACTCCCTTAATCTTTATAATATTTTGACAAGATTTTGTAGCTTAGTTCAAAAAAGAATGTAAACTATCTTTATGGGACAAAATTTAATAGGAATTAATAGGTTCTTCTAAAAAAATAATTTGCTAAATCCACTATTGGAATAATTTTATTGCCTACAATTACCTTCCTTACCAAATATTAGTGTGATATATTCTTTCTTTCAAATATTACGGTAATGGGCATTACAAACTCACTAATCTATGAAAAAAATTTAGGATTTTTTTTTTTTTTTTTTGCATATTCTTCAACATAATAAACAACTAATTTTTATAGATTTAATAGTAAATGACAACTAATTATTTTGAAATTTTACATGTGATTAACATATAATAAATATCAAGTAAAAAATTAGAATAAAAAAAATAATGATTTATAAAATAAAAAAAAAATAAGAGATATACCTTTCATCATCCAACAAAAAAACATGATATACATTTTATTATCTCATAATTTAACAATAATATATCTCACAAAACTATAGAGTCAATTCAAGTTCAATAAAATATTTTCAGGTGAAAATGTTTGTTGAAAAAAAAATATATATTTCCAAGTGTTTAGTTGTATTCTTAAAAATACTCTGAAAAATATTTGTAAGTGTTTAGTTGTATAAATGTTACACAACTAAGGCATAGTCACAGACATCATCATCAAATTAGTTTAGTGTAAAAGAAAGAAAAGGGCATCTGATCAAACACAAAAGGGGTGGGTGGTTGAATCGAAATGTAGATAGTCAAATGGATGACATTGACATTCACATACAAAAAGAAACAGAGAGAGAAAGAGGCAGGTAGTGATAGTGATGCGTTTCAAATCTATCTAACAAACACCATTTTCTTAAATTCTGATGTAAAATGACCGATTTGGAGTTTGGTTGCAAGACATAGAGATATTGAGGTGACTAGTAATAAGCAGCCCATCAGGTGTTCGACTTTGTTTTAAGGGATGGGTTTGCACGGCTGGGTTTTTTTGGGATTGAGTGGGTCTAATAAAGCAAGTAAAGAAAATGGATTTGCAATGAAATTAGGAAATTTTGGACCAGATTGTTTAATACTTAAAATTTTGAAGGCATGGGTTGGGCCGGGTGGGTATTTTCAATTCTATAATGTAAAAAATGGTGGGTGGCAATGTTAAAAAGTGAAAAAACTTAACACTATTGTATTGACGTATATGGGAAGTCTTTTAGCTAATTTCCTAAAATTTCAAATAAATAAAATGATAATTTTTTTTTATTAAAAGCAGTGCACCTAATAAGTTAAAAATAAATATTAGGTCAATTGTCATTTTTACTTTATTCTTTCCATTTTATGTCAATTGTCATCATTCATGAAAATGTCTAACCCAGTTTAAAGTTTTTGTCATTGTCTTTGTTCAATATATCAAATAATGAGTGAAGCTAATCTTTATTTTTTATTTTTTTCGCTTGCTCAATCTATCACTCCCTTAATCTTTATGTCTTTTAATATTTTGACAAGAGTTTTAAAACCCAATGACAATACCGGATGTTCTTGATGAAGAAAATTTAGGTTCAAAAACTCTGTTCTCCACAT
The DNA here is from genome assembly GCA_033629205.1 of Lithocarpus polystachyus. NCBI lineage: Eukaryota > Viridiplantae > Streptophyta > Magnoliopsida > Fagales > Fagaceae > Lithocarpus > Lithocarpus polystachyus. The sequence goes on from CM066165.1 coordinate 37,485,414, forward strand.
ATGACAAATAGAGGGGAAAAAAAAGAGTTGTTAATGTTCACAAAGGAATGTAAACTATCTTATTACTATCAATATGAGACGTACAAAATGAATATTTGATAAGGAATGGATTCAAGTTAGACTTTGGGTAACTTTTTTTTTTTTTTGGTAAAAGTAATTTGCTAAACCCACTGTTGGAAAATTTTATTTCGTACAATTACGTACCTTGCTTACCAAATATTAACGTGTTCTATTGTTTCTTTCAAATTAGTTTAATCCCATGTGTTGCACGGTTTTGCTCATAAACTCATATAATACATAATTTATTTGAGAAACTATTAGTAAATGAATAGTTATTACTAAATAACTTTTGAGTCCTGATCTATATATATATATATATATATATTAATAGGTAATGCTGAAAGAAAATCCAATTAAATTTCAAATTGAATTTTAATTGTTATCCAATTTTGCACCACGTATCTTATCTACATATTTTTTGTTTTAATTTCTACGTGAGTTAATATTGTGCAAAAGATGAATAGTCTAATATAAATAAACCATAAAAAAACCCAATTAAAAAGAGTAAACTAGTGTATATCCAAAAGATAAAATAAAATAATAAAGAAGAAAGAAAGAGTAAAACTTATGTATATATCTATGACTTAAACAATGTATAATTTGAATTCATGTGTGTGTGTGTGTGTGTGTGTGTGTGTGTGTGTGTGTGTGTGTGTGTGTTAATAGGTAAAGTTGAAAGAAAATTCAATTAAATTTCAAATTGAATTCTAATTGTTGTCTAATTTTTCGTCATGTGTTCTATCTACATATTTTTTTTAATTTCTAGGTGAGTTAATGTTGTGCAAAAAACGAAAAGTCTAATATAAATAAACCATAAAAAAAAAAACCAAATAAAAAAGTATAAACTCATGTGTATATTCAAAATATAAAATAAAATAATAAAGAAAGAAAGAAAGAGTAAAACTCATGTATATATTTATGACTTAAATAAGGTATAATTTGAATTCATATATGTGTAATTGTGTTGTTTTTAATTGTGCTGTACATATGCACGGATTATACAATAGTATTAATAATTTGAGAGCCACATGATTAAAAAAAACAAAAGCATTAATTTTATGACATATAATTTATACATATATTGAGTTAGTTTGTGCAAATATGGTGTGTAGTATATAAATTTTACATATTAAAAAATAACATATGATATATAATCAAAATAAATATTATAATTATTTTAAATTACTTGAAAATTTTGGTATTATATTTTAGGTAAAGTAGAATTCAAATTTCTTAGAATTTAGAAAATAAAGTTTTATCCGTAGTAAACTATTGGTAATATAATTTAATCTATGACCTTTCTTCATGAAAAATTTATATCTTCTGGTCTCCACAATCTTATCAACATTAGCAATTCTAAGAAATTGTTGCAATGTCAAATGGGTTTCAACAATATTTATGACTTCATAACTTGCAATGATCAAATAAGTAAAACCTGTTAAAAAATCAAGAGAAACAAAAATGCAATATGACATATCCAATATAAAAAAATTTAAATAATAAATACCTCGTCTTCCTGCTCCACATTTTCATCTTCATCTTCCTGCTCCACAATTTCGTCTTCGTCTTCCTGCTCCACCACAATTTCACCTTCGTCTTCCTGCTCCACATTTTCATCTTTGTCTTCATAGAATCCTTTACAAATTTTTTGCAAAATTAAATATTTATAAGTATCAATAAAATAAATGATGAGCAAAATGGAAAAAAAAGCAAAAAAGAAGAAAGAAAAGAAAGATTAGTTCTTGGAGAATATAATACTCACCTCTCATGAAATCCATGATGTAAAGGGTGACTCTACACACTTCTAGATCTGTGTAAAGAAATTTTTAATATTGGTAAAGAAATTAAAGTATTACCTCTATTGTATAAAAGTGAAATGTTCTGATTTTTGTCTTGATCAATAATTAATTATAGCATAAGCATGTTAACAATCCATCATGTTTAAAGTTTTTTATTCATATAAACTATTATTTATATTCATGGAAGAATATAACCAATCAAAACCCTTAATATACATGTTAATAATCATAGTGAAATACCAAAGCCAAACTCTCAAAAAACAAATAGCTAGCATAGACTTTATAAAAAACACATTCCATAAAATCAATGCTTTACAAAGAATAAGAAAATTAAATATAAAAAAATGTTAATTCAAGAACCTTGGTTCAAATTATTGGGGAAACATTCTCCAGCCATAGGTGTACATCTCTAGCAAATCTAGCTAGTACATGTGTTGTTTCATGAACATGGGTTCCTATTAACCAACATATATGTGTGTCTAAAATACTATTACTATTTGGTGCAGCCACTTGATGCAACCATTAATTTTAAGTCCAACTTATATACTATATTATTATAATAGACACTTTTTAAAGGATATATGTTAGTAGAGTCCCATTTAATATAGAATTTAAACTCTATTGAAATTAGGAATTCTATTTGATGTGTATGTTGCCATCCCATAGGAATAAAAAAAAAATCATAGAAATAGAATAAAAAAATTGACACGAGCATAATGTAAAGAATGTAAACGTTAATGATGGCAATAAGGAAATATATTAGTTTTTTTTAAAGTTATAATCAACATAGAAATTTAATTATATCAAAAGAAGAAGTTAAAATCAACTTGCCTGATTTGCAACAAGAAGAATACAATTTTAGCTTCAAAACACGTCTAAGAACGCTTCAAATTGGCCTCACTTTTGAGTTTGTTGAAGTTTAGTTCATGTAGAATTTATCTGTAATTACAACTATATATAGTACTATTATTTTGTCATTGTGCCAAATTTTTTTTTTTTTTTAAAAAGCATGTAAACAAAGCAAGGTATTTGTGCTTGCTTTCCAACTTAAACTCATATACTCATATAGAATAAGTTAAGTAAGCAAGCAAGGGATTATGCTTGCTTGGCAACTTATACTTATATAATTCTTTTTTATTTAATCTTCTTTTAATCTATGTCTAGAATTCGTATTGACATTTACGTTGTCTTTCTTTTTGCTTCTAAACGAGTCCATGGACTCCATACTAACACATGAAATTCTTTCTTTGTTTATTTTTCCATCCTTAGAGCATCCGCGAATTGCAATTCTACTCTATTTTACCATCTGAAAAAAATCATTTTATCACTTATACCATACCATTTTACAATATATTCAACATCTCAAAACTCTGTTATTTTACCATTTTATTAAAATATTATTTTTTAAGTCCAAGCAAACATAAAAAGACATTTTTTTTAGTCGTCCTCTCTCATTTTTTTCATTCCTTCCTCTCTTTCTTTCCTTTTTTCTCTCAGTGATCTCTGATCAAAGAAAGCGAAAATGATAGCTGTTTTTGACAAATCTGTGGCCAAGAGTCCCGAGGCTCTTCAGAGTCCTCAATCGGAATCGGTCTCGACTTTGGAAGATGGGTTTTTGGCCAACCACTTTGGCTCTCTCCACCCTGGCTCTGTCACTGTCAATCTCGCATCTTCAGGCCTCATTGCCTACTCGCTCCAAAATAAGAACCCACTCCTACCCAGGTATTCTACAATAGCAACAATTTAAGGTCCTTAAGAAGCGGAGAATTCCTGGAAGCTTCACAGAGCAAGGTAAAAAAATTGGAGGAGATGGAAATTTGTTTTTTGGGTGTACGTTTGTGTATGTGTGTATCTTTCATTAGAGGTTGGTTGGTTGTCACCGTCGATTTGGCCGTGGGTTGTGGGTCGTGGTTGTGGTGCTGGATTTTTTTGCTTGGGTTGCTGGGTAGTGATGGTGGTTCGGTGTCTGGCTACAGCGGTGGTTCGGTGTCTGATCTGTGGTGCTAGGTTGGCTGTGCTGTGGGTTGCGGTCTGGTGAAGCTCAGCGATGGAGAGACACAGATGAGAGACATAGATAAAATATTAATATTTTCTTTTACAATTGTGCTCCAGTGCAATTCCACACGTGGAATTGCACTGTAGCACAATTGCAAAAAAATTTGCAATTATTGGCTTTTACAATTCTAGATGCTGAGGTTTTTGGGTTTGAAATGCTATATTTTCTTTACATTTGGCATTTGCAATTCCCAGCGCTAATGCTCTTTCTTTACATTTGGCATTTGCAATTCTCAGCGCTAATGCTCTAATAACAAAGGTCAAGGATTGGTAGAGAGAAAAGCAGAGAAATTTAGGCTTGATTTGCAACCACTGTAGTCACACTGGTCTCTCACCATGCCTCTTGCTGACTGAGTGCCCACTATTACATAATTGCTCCAATGACCACCACCACAGCTAAAGTAAACTTGAATCTTCCACCAAAAGAGAAACTATTTGCAAGGGGGAAAAATATCAAAATTGTAGGTGGTTTACCAGTAAATTAATGGAACACTTAGTCCCAACCAAAATTGCTCAATCGTAGAAGAAAGGTGCACATATATACGCACATATGGGCATTTGACTTCAAAATAGCACGTTAAACCTATCACTTCCGGCATAAATAACGCTTTGTTGATTTGCTAACAAAAATCAATGTATTTGTGTTCTTGTTTCACTACCCCTCCTAATTACTAAAAGATGAACTTTCACTGTTGCATGGACCGTTGTTTTGACAACAACACAGAACTTCCCTCTCCAAGGCTCATGTCAGCATATTTTGATAGAAGATCCTACATAAATAGCCATAAATCAGAAGAACATTTGAGAGAGAGAGAGAGAGAGAGAGCATTAAACTTCCTCTCTGTTAGTAAATACAAAACTAAGACATGCATCAAATGATCCAACGATCAAAATATGGAAAGAAACGAGTGTCTAGTTCTTATGTGTCTAAAAGAAAGTGAATTGACATTCAACCGGATCAATACAGATTTTTTTTTTAAAGAAAAGAAAAGATAAAGACAATGAAGAAGGATAAAACGGCTAATATTAAAGTTGTTACACGTGTGCTAGCAAAAACATTCTGGTAACAGATTGCAGCAAAATAATATGAAGATACCATGAGAAAACTATCACATGGTGGGAAGTTACTTTGTAGGAGATGCCAATCTGAAACCTAAATTTCCCATAGGCAGGTGAACAAAATAATGAATCATACCAGATAAGTTGTTGTGTCATTGTCACGGCTCTTAGCCTTTTGTTTTTGAATTAATACTTGTGCAGTTTCACCCATCAACTTCCATTTCACAATCTGCAAGAGATACCAGAGAAAGCAGAACATCAACTAGCATTGTAAAATTCTTTTGAGAAACAAATAAACCCAAAAACATAAAACCAAAAAATTCTTCTTGGAGGAAATAATTCATACAATGTGCTAGCTTTTGTAATCTTTTTGTAGGAATGCAGTGGCTAACACAAGTTCAAACTGAAAAGGCCATTTGTGAAATCACAGCAAAACTCAACCTGGTTAGAATACATTTCTCTTTACATGTTTTAAAATTGACCAGTTTCCATAACAAATAAATCACCAAAGCATAGAGTTGAATTAACTTATTTACTTTGCAGAGTAATTCACCTTCATGAATTATCAACTTAGGGCACTATCAAGAAGCCCAATGATCAACAATTATGCAATGGTGGTAAAAAAAACTAATATAGAAATACCTCAAGTAACTTCTCTAAAGAGGCCTGTTTTAAGCACTGACTAGCTTTTTCTTGCTCTTGAATCAATAACCACATAACCTGAATAATTCAGAAAAACTAAGCCCATAGTTTATACTTTGTGTTACATATATGAACTTTTCAAGTTGCTACCTTTGAAAAAGAACAAACTTTTGAATGTAATCTGCATATGATATGCAACAAAACAACTCTGAAGCTAATTGAGAGTAGTAACTAGCTGCTTCTTCAAGCATGTGTTGCTCAAATGTTATATAGTAGTCTATCTTCCCTTCTCTGATTTCAGCAAAAAATTCAAGACATTTTTTTTTTTTGATTGATAATAAGAGTATTATTGAACAAACTTTAAAACTAAAGAAAGCAAATACAAGGTGTTCATAATGGTGAACACAAGGAAATGCAACAAACAAACAAACAGCAACAAACAACAAGGAAAAACTTAAAGGAAAAGCAGCAACAAACAAAAAATTCAAGACATTCTTGAGCGAATCTTGTTGGACCTGTTTACCATTCTGCTCTCGGTTGATCTGGAGACACAAGTCACAAGTGTCTAAAGCCCAATTGGTGGAAACAGAGACCAATTCATAAAATCAATATAGATAGTCAACATACCAGGGAAATTGCAACATCTTTAGAGCTACCATACAACTTACTGCAAATCTGAAACTCCAAATGAAAGTAAAACTTAGCTTAGTGAATGTTAACCTGAAAAAGGAAGGTGAAATTAGATAAAGGATGTAAGAGAACCATGCAAACTCAAGAAAGCTATTTTACCCATGAAAAAGCATGCTTACAAGATCGTGGAAGCAAAGAGTTGCAAGATCATTGAGTGATGGAATGCTTCATCTACCAATAAAATGGTGATCAAGGTACATAAAAAATCCTGGTAAACACTTTGCCATCGCCTTGTAATTTTTCCACATTTGTATAAGTTCTATAAGTAAATAGGCACTGTGTTTGTAATTTAGAGATGGCAGCACCTAAGAGTACAATTGCAGGGCGATTAACAAAGCATGAAAGTTATTGGCATTATACGCCATAAAAAATCAGGAAACCAAGGTGTCTAGGTATTTTCAAGTAGAAAAACGTTGGGAAAGTAAATTTGGAGTGATAGGCCAAAACATGTATTGACCCCTTGTGATGAATTAACCAATTAATTCGCCAAGTGAATTAATTAGGTTCAATTATATGCAACAAGCGTGGTAGCACAAACAAATCACCAATTAACTAGAGTATGCAATGGAAAATAAATTGACACGGTGATTTATTTTCGAATGGGGAAAACCTACACGGCAAAAACTCCACCAGGTGATTTTAAGGTCACCACTCCCGAAATTCCACTATTATCACAACAAGCGGTTACAAGTAAAGGAATCCCAGTACTTTATACCAACCTACAGTTGAACCCTTACCCCAATACACAATTGGACTTATTCTGTAATGACAATTTCTCCTTTTGATGCATAGCTCCCAAGTATGTGACTAACCAATTGCGCGAATCCCAGTACGCAACTTCAATCACCAACTAGAGAAGTTTGTTGGCTGCAAAGTTCTTCAGTTCATCACACGATGAATATGCAAAAGATGCTTGGTCACAAAACTCTATGGTGCACATACACAACAATTTTTTCACAAGAGATAAACTAGGGCAAAACTTTATCTTCGGTCACAATTTGCTTGAACAGACTTTGCTCAATGCTTGTGCAACTTGCGAACACTTTGAAGGCCCTTAAAATAATCCTTTTATATGTCTAGAGTTACAAGAAAAGAAAGCCCAAAGACATATTCACGAATTCCAAGAAAATCAGATCAAAATTCTGAAATTCTTAAACCTTAACAGATAGGAGCTGTCGAGAAGCTATCGAGCAGGTGTCAAGCACACAGGCTGGAACAGCTTTCTTAAGCTCGATAGATGCAACTGTCGAGCTTTAATGAATTTGCACTATTCAGCTTGTTTCTTGGACAGACTTGAATGGCTTCAACACTTGATCTTGAAACAGGTTTCTTGAAATATCAAATACATCCTAAATCTACACAATTACAAGTAAAGTGCGTTTTGTCAAAGAATTAGCCAATTATATAAATATTGACATATGTTCCTAACAATGAATCACATATGTCCTAATAATCTCTCCCTTTGGCAATTCGTGACAAAACCACAACAAACAAATGAACATATGAGAGAAGTCATAAATTACTTAACTCATACTCACTTGTTGAATACAATAAAATCTATCCTAACATAAACTCTTGAAAAACTCTGCAATAGTGAGTTTATGGCAAGTAGACTTTGACAACCTGTATTTCTGAAACACTTAAATAAAACTCATCAAGGCATCTTAGTGTGAAACAAAAATAATAAATTGTATACACGTAGTAAGAAGCATGTGCATAAGGAGAGAAAAGAAACAACACATATAAGGATAGGTGAAAGAAACATACATCAAGAAGAGAGTATAAGTACAATGTATGTCAAAGGTACATGAGCAATGTATCTAAAATAGAAAGAAAAAAAAAGATACATTAAATTCTCACTACATCCCTCAAAATATCAACACTCCCCCTAACAAAATGTCCTATACTAACTCTCCCCCTAAGTATGACTACTCTCATAACAAAACTACTCTCCTTTTTTGTCACGAGTGACAAAGGGTAAGAGTGTCAAGTAGACATCTCGTCAATAGAGTTAGCATCTCCATCATCATCATCAAAAGCATCATTGTCACCACCACCACCATCATCATCATCATCCTCAGCCTCAGACTCAGAAGCCACTGGAGGAGGTGGAGGAGAAGCCTTAGAAGCGAAGCCACCTATGACCACCTGCCGCTGTGCAATACGGCCGACACAAACGTTCATCTAATACAACTCCGTAGAGAGTGTATCAAGGCGAGCATCCATGCGCTGAAGCTACGCCATGATGTCTCCTAGAGTCACATCACCCATAGAGGAGGAAGGAGCGAATGTGGATGGAGCAGATCAAATTATTTTACTTGAAAATGTGTATATTAGATATATCAAATATTTAATCAGTTGCTTGTTTTTTATATCTCGTAAAATTATTTTTATAAAATTAACCTAAGATAGCATAACCAGGCCCAACCTGGTGTTCTATTGGGCTATAAGGAAGTTGTTAAGGTTTTATAAAGAGCATAAATTCAGAATGAAAAGCAATGGTGATCAACCACGTCGGAAGATGATATACATTGGATTCAGGGTGTTATCTTGTGACAGAGCTGTCTCCCGTTCTGTTCAAAATCCATGTGAAAATGTGGTCACTCTCTTCATTTTTTTATGTGATAAAGTTGCTCCAATTCATTGCTATCAAATGCAAGAAGGGCCCAAGGGCCATATCCACAGACATGGCCCATTAAAAATTGCAGATATTTCAGACTTTTTTTTTATTCCTCGCTCCGATATTTACAACAAAGAATGGGTCATTTGAATTCGGCGTGTCATTTAGTTAAACTACAAGACGTGGCCCATTAAATATTGCAGATATTGCAGACTTTTTTTTTTATATTCCTCGCTCCGATATTTACAACAAAGAATGGGTCATTTGAATCCGATGTGTCATTTAGTTAAATTACAATACTTTTGGCTGTTAAAAGTTAGTAAATTGTCTTTTTTTAGTTAAATTTTATCTAACCTCACTTCAAAAAAATATGAAATTAACTCTCCATCTTTATATATTTAGCCAAAAAAAAAAAGTTTAACAAAATCTATTCTTGGTACCTTTGGTCCTTTGCAATTCTAAAATCTTAGAACTATTAGCTGGTCCTAGGAATTTTATTCATTTCAACAGAACATTAATAATTTTCCTGGAAAAAGTCCTTAACAAAATAGTATAGCAATTTTCAATCCACGTTAGATTGAGTTATCCCATTTATCATACAAAAAATTCAAATTATATAAAGATACACTAATTTAATTCTAGTACATCATATAATTCATTTAAGCGATCAAACTTGATTCTAGAAAAAAGTGATCAAACCTTTGCACTATATTTCTCTCAAAAGAAAAAAAGTGATCAAATTTGTGAGAAGGTAGACATTTGTGACACGTAGTAAATATGGATGATGCCATTGATGGATTGGAGTTCATGTATAAATAAACCCGATGATTTGCATTTTCGAAAATGTCAACTTGGGCACAAAATCCGAAATCAAAGGTAAAATCTCGAAATTTTCCGAATCCTTTCTACCCCTATCGCCCATATGAAAGAGAATTCATTATTCTAAATAGTCTGATTAGTATCAGCTTCAACTTTAAAGCTTTAGTTTTTATGTATAATGTTTTAAAATTTTACTTTTTTTTTAAGAAAATGCTAACGAGTGCTCTAAGGACACTCATTAAAAATCTATTTAAAAAAAATTTAAATAGAAAAAAAAATTAATATTTTAACAGCTTTTTGCATTTTTCATAAAAATGAAATAAAAAATTCCTTTAAATGAATTCTTAATAAGTGCCGTAAGGACACTTGTTAGCATTTTTCATATTTTTAAAATTTTTTTCAAAATACAAGTGTATTTTAACACACTTTTAATAAAAAAATTTAATAAAAAATTAAATAAGTTATTTTCAAACAGAAACTAATTAATCATATATCAACAAAGAAAAGATTTCCTAAGTCAATTCATTTGAGACATCAGATTCCGAGCATTGGTCATTTATTCTTGCCTTGATTTAAAAAAAAAAAATAGAGAGAGATTCGTTTAAGAATAAAAGATTCGCAAAGTAATGCAAATCAATAATCTTAGTTTTTATAATCCCATCACGTTTAATGAGCACATGACCATGCACGTGTAGTAATGTGGCTTCGGGATCACCATTTTTCTTCTACTGTCACGTCACGTGATTCAAAGTCTCTCCCACCAAAACCAAAAAAACTTTAATATTTCTCACCAAAAATCTACTACTACCTGTGTAACAAAAGTACATGTCAATAATTCCAAGCGGCAGTCTCTTGTTTAGGACTATGGGTCAAATCTACAAGAAAATAATAACTTGCACCCATTCTCATGCTAAATTCACACCTTAATCTAATCATTGCCCTCAAAAATTCTTTTGAGAGCACCATTTTCCCTTAGAAGAAACATGGATCACATCAATTCGTCTCTTTGGGTCTTGAAAACCTTTTTTTCTTTTTGAGAAGATAGTAGGTATTGAAAACCTAGAATTGTAGCTTAGAGGTATATCCCACAACTCTTGTCTTGACCACTTTTATCGAAATAGCAGAAATTTTATCAATCCAAGCAATACATCAATACTTGATGCTCAAGTTAATTATTTAAGAATTACTTACTTTTTATCTTTAGGTTTACCTCTTTTTAAGGTGGTTGTATATAGAACCTTCTCCAAACTATTTTCTTACGTGAAACTACACTGATCGAGAATCATTAATAGTTTGTAACTGTATGTAAGTAATTCAAATGTTGAATGATAACTTAGTCTAAGGTTCTGAAAATATATTCAAGAAATGAAAAGTTGGTTTAGAAAATCAAAACAGTGTCCGTTCATCAAACTTTGATGCTCAAGTTAATCATTTAATAATTACTTACATTTTCCTTTGGTGCATCTCCTCGTTTAAGGTTGTAGTATACATTATTTTCTCTGGAGTGTTTCCTTATATGGAGCTACATTGATCAAGGGTCATTAATGGTTAGTAATAGCAGGTAAGTGATTCAAACGATATGCATTGGCTCAATCTAAGCTTCTAAAAATATATTAAGAAATAAAAAGGTGATGGTCTAGAAATTTTAAATAGTGTCTATTCATCAATACTTTTATGCTTAATTTAATCACCCAATAATTACTTGTTTCCATTGGATTCACCTTTTTTAAAGTGGTCGTATACATTACTTTCTATAGACTGGTTCCTTTTTTCTCTGGCTTCACCTCTTTTAGGGTGGTTGTAAACATTATTTTCTCTAGACCGTTTCCTTAATTTGAGCTATATTAATCGAGGATCATTAATGGTTTGCAACTGCATGCAAGTTATTCGAACGTTGAGCATTAACTTAGTCTAAACTTTTGAAAATATATTCAAAAAATGAAAATATGATAGTCTAGAAAATCAAAATAGTGTATGATCATCAATATTTTTATGCTCAAGTTAATCACTCAAGAATTACTTACCTTTTTCCACTAGGTTCACCTCTTTTTGAAGTAATTGTATTTGTAGGGATAAAGGTCCAAAATCATGTGTTAGGCCTTGAGCTTTATCCGAGGACGATGTAAGGATCAAGAAGAGATAAATGATTACGAAGAATCCCAAGCTGGAGTTTGATAAATATGAGATGAGTGGGAGTGGTCCAAGGAGGTATAGCCCAAGGCTGTATTCATATGATGAAAGTGATCCTCGCAGAAACCCTGCCTATAGAGACGTGTCTCATGAACATACAAGAGGAAGAAAGCCCCAAAAATATCTAAGGAAAAGCTGCTACCACCGCATTAAATACGCTACATCTACTCTTCTGGCCGCATTTATGTAAAAACGACCTCTGAATAGTGTGGCTTTGGCTACCGCGACTCACAGAAAGTTTAACAAGGTGTCTGATGGGACGGGCACTTAAATAAGGGTTCAGATGATCAACAAGTGTAGAATCAAGATGATCTAGAAAGAACTATATAATGTGAAGAAACCCTTCATAAAAAGGGGGGGGGGGAGAAAAGAAGAGAGTAGCGATCAATAGTTAAACTTGTAATCACATTTGAAAGAAATATGCAAGAGCTGGGCTCCTTGAACATTGGCCAAGGATTGTTTTCTGAAGTTGAACTAGTCTGTTTTCCATTTCTTATAATTTAAGCTCATCCTATCTATTGTCCAAACTCACTCAAGCCCAGTTTTCCCAACCTATTCTATACAAATCTATTTTTTTGGGGCTTTTGGACTGATCTGTCCATCATTGGGATTGAAAGGTCCAATTTGTGTACCTATAGTATTCGTTACTTTCCCTAGACTAAGTAATTTTTCCTCTGGTTTCACCTCTTTAAAGTTGGTTGTATACGTCAGTTTCTATGTATTGTTTCGTCATGTTAAACTACATTGATCAAGGATCATTAATAGTTTGTAACTGCAAACAAGTGATTTAGATATTGAGTGGTTGCACAATCTAAGTTTTTGAAAAAATATTTAAGAAATGAAAAGATGATGCTCTAGAAAATTGGAATGGTATGTTCAAGTTAATCACTAAAGCATTAATTACCTTTTTTTTTTTTTTTAGAGAGTTTCATTCTATGGCGTTCACTCCTGATGATAGTTCTTTGTTATCAAACCAAGATACTAATCGGTTTTTGATGTAGACGGGGATTGAACCTAGATCTCTTGTTCAACTATCAGATACAATAATTACTTAAGAATTACTTACCCTTTCTCTTTTCAAGATATATACAAGAAATAAAAAGTTGATGATAAAGAGAAATCGAAATAGTGTTTGGTCATTAGTATTTTAACACTCAAGCTAATCACTTAAGAATTACTTACCCTTTCTCTTTGCGTTCACCTCATTTTAAGGTGATTGTATGCGTTACTTGCTTTGGACTATTTATTACATGAAGCTATATTAATCAAGGGTCATTAATGTTTTGTAACCGCAAGTAAGAGAGTCAAGCGTTGGGTGTTACTGACTCAGTCAATGTTTAACACGTAGCCATTATTTACTCGTTGCCCGGTTGGTTAGTGATCAAAATATTTTAATTTTGTTTACCAAAAAAAAAAAAATATTTTAATTTTTTATGCAATTCATTGGGCCTCACCTGTGGTTCATCTAAACAATATGCTCAGTGTGCTAAGTAAAGCAGGTTCTGGTTTAGCGTCGAGTAGAGTAGATTTTAGTTTGGTGTGGAGTAAAGCTAAGTACACCTTTTTCAAACGTGAGCGTGTAAGCACAGGAGGCCTGTCATCAATCCAAACAATCTCGACCAAATGATTCAGCAAAGATCTCTTAAAATAAGTTCCCCAAACCAATATCATAAAGTATAATTAGGATGGTTATATACTCATTTCACTCTATGACCTGAGTAATTTTACAAATACAATAATTTTTACAATATTTACCCAAAAAAATTTTTAATAATTCTGAACTCACAAATTTTTTTTTATTTACTAATAATAATCTACCAAGTACCAACTACCAAGTAAGTAATTGCTTGTATATAAAAAAGTAAGTAATTGTAAAAAAAAAATTACTCTAATTTATCGTTTTATTGCCATGAACCCTTTTATCTGCGTTAAAAGCTATTATTAGGAAATAGATTCTTTAAAAAAATTAAGAAAAAAAAAGGGGTCCACAAAGGGAAGGAGTAGAGCTAAGATGGAAGTAGAATCCAGGCTGGAATAATTTGTCTTACTCGTACTAATTTCATACACACAATAAGAAAACTTCGTACACAGTATATAAAGCATAAAACAAGAAAATAATACGTCAGATCGATCGATCAATCAATAAATAAGAGAAAGAAGAAACGTACTTTGAAAAGCAAAATAAAATAGAGTAGCACCGTACGGTTGGGTAGTACCTTTTTTTTTATTATTTAAGAAAATGAGAAAAATTGCACGATGCAATAGCAATATACTGTTGAGATTAAAAATTTTAAAAATAAACTTTTTATTTCAACCATTAGATAAAAAAAATTAAAAAGAAATTGAAAAAGTTAAAAAATTAAAGTTAAAAAATGAAAGTGAAAAAAATTAATGTAAATAAATGTAGTGTAATTGCACCCGGCTAAGGTACTGGCCTGGATCCAAATCCTAAAACTAGTACCTTCACCTTGTACAAAGTCATTTGAGTTTTTCTCCAAAAAAAAAAAAAAAAAAAAAAAAAAAAAAAGTCATTTGAGTTTTGCCCTTTCTTTTTCCAAAATCGCAGCCTATGCCCAGCCCTACCCTCTGTTGACTTCTAACTCACCCGCCAGTCAGGGCGAGCATGGGTAGATTTACGTCAAATTGATAAGTTTTTTCAACTCAACTGATTATGGTATGTTAAAAAAATTTAATCTAATACAACTTATCACAGAGGTCAAACCAAATTCACGTGGAACGAGTTGGACATTTTTTTTTTAATTACTATCATTATTATTATTAAATTGAACATTAGAACAATATCATCACAAATAAGAGCAAACACTAAACAAACACAAATTATATAAGAAGAACTTAGGATTTCAGTTTTATTTAGAAAAAAGGGCCAAAAAATTAAATAACAAAATTATATAATATATTTTTTAAAATATATTAAATGTAGGTGGGTAAGGTCGGGTTAAGCAGATTTGTAAATCTCATGACCCGAACCCAACCTAACTCGACCCACTATAAAAAAAAGCTCATAACCCAACCCAACCCACCAACCCTTAAAATCGACCTAACCCAGAAGTTTGAGTTGGGTTAGGTTGGTTTTGGCGGGTTCACTACACATAGGGGTGTCAATGTTTTGACCCAACCCGCGAACACGACACAAATACGACACAGATTTTTGTGAGTTAGGGTTGAGCTTTAGTGGGTTTGGGTCATAAATGAGTCAACTCGAAAGCAACATGAAAAGAAATGTGTCATAAGCAGGTCACCTGTGTAACCTGTAATAGACACGTTTGACAGGCCAATTTATTTGTATCAACTTGAAATGATCAATTTAACACAACCCATTTAACTCGTATAGCATATAAATATTCGTTTTATTTCAAATTTGTCAAACACCTTTTATATCAAACCTATATTTTAAACTTAAAAGAAAAGTGAGAAATTACAAAAACTTACAAGTGATATAATTGAAAATTGAAACTTTATAAACCCTAGTCATGATCAGTATATTGTTTGCACCAACTCTTTAAATATTGATACTTAACATTTGGTGAATTCTATGGATGTTATATTTTTGTTGAACTATGTTATTTTGAATTTAGGTTGAAGTACATGCACTTATTTTGAAGTATAAAGAACTTATTTCTAGATGGATGTTATATTTTTGTTGAACTATGTTATTTTGAATGTGGATAAAAAACTAAAAGTGTATGCATTACATTTGGGATGTAAATAACTTATTTTTATATGGATGTTGTATTTAATATTAAGCGAGTTGAAATAGGTTGTGTCACATTTGTGTCAACCCAACACAACCCGTTTTATAAGTGTGTCAAGTGAGTTGGGTCGTATTAACTTGCTTCATTAATAGGTCAAGTTAGGGTTGAAGAGCCATGATACAATTATTAAATGGGTCGGATTTAGGTCTAGGTATTTAGTCGAATACCTCTATCTCGACACGATACGAATCTAACATGCTAACCCGAATTGACACCTTTAGCTGCACACCCCTAAGCCAACCACTTACGAAAAATTATTGGTAGTCCCAGAGTATACTTCCTTCCTCACACATAGGAGTGGCCAACTTCTATGTGAGAGGTAGGAAGTATACTTCCAGATTACTCAATAACAACCACTCACTCACTCATTTGAGTTCCCCACTAAACCCTCACATCATAACAGTTTTCACGCTATTTTGAACACCAATACTTAAACACTGCTATCAAACGAGCTCTTGAAATCTTGGATCACCTTTTTCTTTTTTTCTTTTTTTCAATTGCTAAGTAATAATAGTAGCATGTTGTAAATAATTAAGTAATTCTAGTACCATCTAAAAAAATTGTAATTTTTATCATAACTATCCTACCTAATAGATTCTAACTGCTTGTCATTTTCATAGAAACCAGTAACCTTTTTGTAACCTTTTTACTACTTTGGTCTATCTCGTGGATAGCTCTGGTTTTTTTTTTTTTTTTATGTAATCCTAAATTTTTTTGAAATCATAGACTCTAACCTACGTTAGTTTCATTTTGAAACATTTTCAGTTAAATATTTTCATGTTTTTGGTGTGACATGTGTAAAAAATTTCAAGAGTAAACCACTAGAGCCAACAATCCGATCGTCGAACCAGCAACCTAATCATAATATAGGGGTGGAGAGTCACAATTTGTTTTTGTAAAATATTTTATCAAGTTTTTTTAAGGTAAAACGTTTTACAACATTTTACAAAAAAATTTTACGGTCAACAAAACACTCTCAAGTTTGACCAAATTTTACAATGAAACAAACAAGGTAAAATAGTAAAATACTGAAAGAATTTTCCTTAAACAATTTACAATTACGCAAACAAAGTGTACAGTGATACTATTATCTATTAAGGGACCTCCCATGCGAGTTGATAACAACTTGACAATTCAATGGTTATAAATTTTATTGTGAAAAAAATTGTGCATGCAACACTATTTACACATCATTGGAGTAATCAAACTTTTTTTTTACCCAGTTCATCTTTGACACCATCTTTTTTAGTATTAATAATTTGTCATCTTTGAAAATTATGAAATTCTTTGTAATTTAGATAGTATTTGGTTTGCTATGACGTGCCTTTGATATGATGCATGTCACCTTAATATCACATTAAGGTGTTTGGTTCATTTAATTTTTTATAATCATATTGTAATTTAAAATTATAAAATATATCATATCGCCTTCTTAAATTAAGATGATTTTACATTACTTATGGCAAATAACTTAATGTAACATTAAGCCAATGCATATCACATCATGGACACATCACAGCGGACTCAAACGAACCAAACGTCCCTTTAAAGAAAAACAATTAATTTTTTTTTAGAAGGAAAAACAATTAATTTAGAGACACGCTGAATTTTACATCTAATATTTCATAACATATTAGAATGGTCAATTATGATTGATAAAAGCTTTATGCTAATTACATAAACCAATTACTTTTTATCTACCATTTTCACTTGAACCTGGTTTTTTGAGAAACATATTCACTGGAATCAAATCAATGAAAAGTTGTAAAGTGTAAAAAATAAAAATGGGAAAGACAGCATTGCAAAACCAGAACCAAAAACGTTGTACTTGTACCCCCGCCCTCTCCTTCTTCTGCACTCAACACGTGCCTCTCTTTAATAAAAGTCAGTCCTTTTTGTTTATATTTTGCCTTTCATTTTTAAGCCAAAGGTGCAAAACTCAAAAATGGCCAGCTGGAACCGATTGTCGGTGCTATATTAACTCTCTCTCTTCGAGGTTGTAGTTTGGTGGCGTCAGCTCAGCTGGATATTCATTTATTATTTTTATTTTTTGAGAATCAGTGGATATAGATATATCTCACTAATAAAAAATGATTTTTTTAAAATTTATTATAAACTCATCTTAGTAAATTAAAAAAAAAAAAAATTTTAGGCTTGTTGGTTTAAGTGTAATAGTTAATTTTTTATATAAATTTCAGTTGACTTTCGGTGTGACTTTTTTTTTAACACAAATTCTTAATTAAATATAATTTTTTAAACAAATAAATTTAAGCTATAAGTTTCTTTATTTAGTCCATGAATGTTCCTTTGTCTTTCCTTTCAATCAAGATTCAAGAAGGCCTTGGATGTGGGCGTTGGTAGGAGTCTCAGACTTAGTCACACTTGTAAGTTTAAGAATTGCCGGGTCTGAATCTCGTGCTTCGTAAAAGTGCTGTGCCATAACGCGGATAGTTCTAACGTGCTCAAGGCTGCTCCATGCCATCAATAGCAGGTTTAAGTAAGCTTAGTCAATGATCATACGCATGAGATCCTTTTTTATTCATGAAAAAAAATCAAGATTCAAGAAGGGAGGGGGAAAAGAAAGGCTATAGGCAATTAGGCATGGAGTTTTTAAAATAATTATTTGAGAAAATTTTTTTATAGGAATATTTTAGAGAATTTTGATTGTAGTTCAAGGGGGAAAAATGCTCAGCCACATTGAAGTGTGAGCTTCTTTCCATAAGGAATTTACAAAAGGAAAGTGTACTATGACCTTTCTTCTTGCTAATAGTGTGACTGTTTTGAGTTTTTAAGTTTTAACCAATGTTGACATTACGTGCCTTTGTGAACCTTGACAGAGTATTTTCTTTAATGAGTTTCACAAAAAAAAAAAAAAAAAATCTCTAATGAGAAACTATCGTGTCTCGTAGTGGATGTAATGTCTAAATTATTCTAGATTTTTTTGGGGGGGGGGGGGGGGGGTGTTGGGGAATGAGTTTGGGATATGCTTAAAACACATCTATACCTCTAAATTTCTAATTTCTTTATTTACTTGAAAAATAAATAAATACAAATTATTCTATGATGTTAACATCTTTAAGATGAAATGAGGTTGCTTATTAAGAATGAGATTTAGTCGCATGAGGAGTCAAATAGGAAGTCAAGTTAATAAAGATTGCACACATAAAATTATAAATGAACAAAAATCTTTTGCCCTACTAAGGTCGGAGAGTGTTTTATTTTATGTTTCATCACATGTAACATGCTATGCTTTTTTTTTTTTTTGACCTTTAAGCTTCAATTATTTTACAGTGAAAAAAGAAAAAGAAAAAAAGGAAAGCCCTTCGACATGTCATGATTGGTAAAGTATAGAATAATCAATAGTGCACACATGTTAGGATGGAGGATTTTTATTTTCTAGTCGACAAAAGTGATTGTTATCTTTTTAAGTCTCCATCAAATTTTCTATCGTTCATCCTCCAGGGAAAAAAAAAAAGTCTCCATCAAATTTTTGACATAGAATGCTTATACAATTGTCTTGTGTAATAGTTAAACTAAAAAGTATAAAGCAGGTTTCATGCTAAATCAATAAGAGAAAGAGATTAGAAAAGCTATCACAAGAAACTCTGAGGATGACTTACCTTTTTTTGGGGAGTAGTTTTTAGTTATGGATTGAAACACTCACCCACCTACTTTACAAAAATAATTCAATACTGGTCATGTACTGAAGCTATCAATTTACAAAACAATTAAATCACTGTCATATAAAGGACGTATCAACTTTTAATTAGGAAGAGAAGTAGCTAAAATATTGAAAAAAATGCTAAAATTACAAATTATTTCACAAATAGTTAATGTCATAAATAGTTATTAGTAAGTTAAAAAATGATATTAGTAGTAGATCTAGATAAGAACTGATAAAATTTTGACACAAACAAAATTTGACACATTAATTATTTGTAAAAAAATTTAAAATAATTTGTGGCGGTAACATTGCACATTAGCGAGTTTCTTGATCAAACCTCGTTTCAACGTCGCGGGCTTTAATAAGTACCAGTAGAAGTACAGGAAATCACAGTCCATTTATGCTTGAACTAAAACAGCCAAGTTGGTGAACTATATGTATTAATTGATTGCATTTTTAGCCAAAAATAGCAAAAAGACAAATGCTAAAGAAATGTTTCTACTTAAATGGACCAGTGATTTGAGTCATTCTTGGAGACTAGAGAAAGGGTAAAATCCAGAGGATCCTGAGATTTTTTTTTTTTTTTTTTGGGGGGGGGGGGGGGGGGGGTTAAAAAAATATCATATATGTTGAAGTAACTTAATAAATTAAGCTGCAATGGGTTTCACATTATTTAGAACAATACCGGATGAATTTTAAAAACGGAATTTTAAGTTCCTAAATCCATGTTAAATTTATCTTTAAAGCTCATATATTTTTATTGAAGATTTAGTTGATTACAAGTCTAAGCTTTTCTGAAGATATATTCAAGAAATAAAAAGATAAAGGTCTAGGAGAATCAAAATAGTGTTTGGTCGTTAGTAAATTTTGATGCTAAAGTTAATCACTCAAAAATTATTTACCTTTTTTTCTCTAGGTTTTTTCTCTTTTTAAGGTGGTCACATATGTTACTTTCTCTGTACCATTTCCTTGTTTGAAGTTACATTAATCAATGGTCATTAATGGTTTGTAACCATAAGAAAGTGATTCAAACGACATGTGTTATTAATTCAGTCTAAGCTTTTGAAAATATATTCAAGAAATGAAAAACTGAAGGTTTAGAAAATCGAAATAATGTTCAATCATCAATACTTTGATGCTCAAGTTAATCGCTCAAGAATAACTTACATTTTTCCTCTTCACCTCTTTTCAAGGTGGTCATATACATTATTTTCTTTGGATGATTTCCTTACGTAAAGTTTCATTGATCAAGAGTCATTAATGGTTGTAACAATAGGTAAGTGATCCAAACGTTAGACATTACTGACTCAGTCTAAGCTTTTAAAAATATATTCCAAAAATGAAGACAGGAGGATCTAGAAGATCAAAATAGTGTTCAGTCATCAATACTCTGATGCTCAAGTTGATCACTTAAGAATTACTTATCTTTTTTCCTCTGGGTTGACCTCTTTTAAAGTGGCTATATATGTTATTTTCTTTGGACCGTTTCCTTATGTAGAGTTACATTGATCGAGAATCATTAATGGTTTGTAACCATAAGCAAGTGATCCTGATCTTGGCCATTATTGATTCAATCTAAACCTTTGAGAATATATTCAAGAAATGAAAAAATGAAGGTCAAGAAAATTGAAATAGTGCCCAATTATCAATGGTTTGATGCTCAATTTTTAATCTTCTAAGTTCATCTCTTTTTAGGTGGTCATATTCGTTACTTTTCTCTGACCTGTTTACTTACATGGAGTTACATTTATCAAGGATCATTAATGGTTTGTAACCGCAAACAAGTGATTTAAACCTTGAGCATTATTCGCCCAGTCAACATTAAAACGTGGATATTATCTGCTTGTCGTCCACTTGACTAATACTTCAAATATTTGAATTTTTCCCGTGGTTTCCTTGGGCCCCACCTATAGTGGATCTAAACAATAAGACTAGTATGCTCAGCAAAACAGGCTTTGATCTAGGGTCAAGTAGTGCAAACCTTAGGTTGGTGTTGAGCAAAGCATATTCTAATGAGATTTGGGAAAGGGTTTACACATGGAGAAAAGAAGGGGAAAAGGAAAATAGATATCAAAAGCTTCTTTCTTGGTTTTGTTGAATCAAATTTAAAATCTGGAGGACAATTTAGGTGGGGGGGGGGGGGGGGGGGTGTTGTTAGGCTTTGAAAGGGACACGGACTAAAGGAGGAATATTTATGACATGATGATATTCATCCCCCGAATTACTATTTTTTTAAAACAGATATCCGCCAAATTTCAAAAGGTTATAACATGGTAATTTATTTACAGACAAAGCAACTCCCTGAATTTTTATAAACCCCCTTCCTAGCATATTGTAACGAATTCAATCCCAAATTATTTGTTTAAAACTATCAATTGAAACAACTTACACGGTTAGACCTTCTATAATAAAACTTTCTTTTTGAAGAATCAAGTTGAATAAAATTTCAATTAGAAAATGTCTAGAATCTTAATATTGTCTGCTTTTCTTTACGAGGGAAATCAAGGTTCAAATCTGGCCTCTCTCTCTCTCATTGTCTTCTTTGTGAGGATTGAGGAGGACTACGGTTCAAATCTTCCCCTCTCATTACTGAAACTATTAAATTATTAAATAAAAATAATTTAGAAATTTATGTAGAGAATATTTCAAAAGCTAAACGGTATATATATGCTTCATGTTAAATTAAATCAAAATATAAACTAAATTGCATTGAGAAATTTGAAAAAATATTTTTTAAGTGAAACAAACAACATGAAGAATTATAAAGTTTTGAAAGAGGGATTTTCTTCCTATCAAGTCAAATCAAATTTTAGCCCACAAAATCAAGCAGGAAATTAAAAAAAAAAAATTGGGCTAGTTCATGTTAAAGAAGAAAATATAGTCAAGCAAGACAATGAGAAAAAATTGCTAAATCTTAAATTAAGTTAAACAAGTCAGCTAAATTTAGAATGATGGCATTGCAAAGAAAAAGTAACACTATTCCCATTAAAATGAGGCCAATGAGAGACAATACGTAAACGATGAATAAACATATTGAAAATTACACCCGAAACAGGGTGTAGTTTCCTCCCACTCACAAGCTGGTGGGACCCATCAGCTGTGGGTCCCGCCAGCTGTGAGAGAAGAGAAACATACACCCGAAACAGGGTGTAGTTTCTCCTTTGTGAGGAGGCATCCATTTTTCCAGAGTTACGTTACTTTCTCTAGACCCTTTTTTACATGGAGTTATATTAATTGAGGTTCATTAATAGTTTGTACTTTGTAACAGCAGACAAGTGATCCAAGCATTAGGCTGATACTGGTTCAGTCTAAGCTTTTGAAAATATATTTAAGAAATGAAAATATGAAAGTCTAGAAAATCAAAATAGTGTCTGGTCATTAGTACTTAATGCTCAAGTTAATCACTTAAGAACATCCTTTTTTCCTCGGGATTCACCTCTTTTGAATGTGGTCATATACGTTACTTTCTTTGGACCGTTTTCTTACGTGGAACTATATTGATCAAGGATCATTAATGGTCTGTAACCGCAGGCAAGTGATCCAGTTGTCAAGCGTTGGCTCAGTCTAAGCTTCTGACAATATATTCAAGAAATGAAAAGATGAAGGTCTAGAAAATTGAAATAGTGTTTGATCATTAGTACTTTAATGCTCAAGTTACTCACTCAAGAATTACTTACTTTTTTCCTCTTGGTTCACCTTTTTTAAGGTAGTTGTATACGTTACTTTCTCTGGATCGTTCCTTTATGTGAAACCATATTAATTGAGGGTCATGAATGGTTTGTAACTGTAGGCAAGTGATCTAGACATTGGTCGTTACTGGCTCAGTCTAAGCTTCAGAAAACATATTCAGGAAATGAAAAGAGGAAGGTCTTGAAAACTGAAATAGTGTTTGATCATCAATAATTTGATGCTCAAGTTAATCACTCAATAATTATTTATTGGTTCAGTCATCAACACTTTGATGCTCAAGTTAACCATTCAAGAAATACTTATCTTTTTTCTCTTAGTTCACCTATTTTTTATAGTAGTTGTATACATTATTTTATCAAAACCGTTTCCTTACGTGGAGATACATTAATTGAGAGTCATTAATGGTTTGTAAATTGTAACCGCAGACAAGTGATTCAGACTTTAGGCGTTACTATCTTAGTCAACATTTAACTCATAGGTATTGTTTGCTCGTTGTCTACTTGACTAGTAGTCTAAATATTCAATTTTTTCTTGGAGAAAAAGAGGGGGAAAAGGAAAACTAGAAATCAAATTCTTCTTTTTTGTTGAATTAAATTTTTTTTTAAAAGTGGAATTATTGTTTTTTTTTTCCTTTAAAGAGTGGTTAAGCGAGTGTATTGTCTGAGTTATGTGTATTAGAAGATGGCTTGTTGCTAGTGATTAAGTTGAGGATTACTACATTAAACTTGATGCCAAAGTTACTAATTTATAAAAAAAAAAAAAAAAAAAACAATATTTGTACCAACCTTGTAATGGAATTCCTTCCTATTGATAGCTGGGGAATCTCTAGAAAATAATCACTAACAAGATCCCTAATGATGTTTATTAGGAAGGAAGCCAGCCAAAGTTTAAGACTTTTTAACCTTGTTCCTTAGTTATGGATGATAACCTACCATCCTTAATGGGAAAAATTGCTTGATAGCTGGAGGAATCCCTAGAAAATAATCACTAACAAGATCCTCAATGGTCTTTATTAGGAAGGAAGCCAGCCAAAGTTTAAGACTTTTTAATCTTGTTCCTTACTTATGGAAGATAACCTACCATCCTTAATGGGAAAAATTGCTTGTCTTTGACAAGATGCAGTTTTTTTTTTTTTTTAAATGTGTTGCAAAAAGTTTTGTAACTTCAATTTAAATGTTTCTAAAAAAAACTAAAAAAAGTAAAAATCTTTCAATTATAAAATAAGAAACATAAAATTAAATTAAAAAAAAAAAAAAAAGGTGAAGAAGACAAGCATGTGGAGTAGTGAAATAGACATTTGTTAATGATAATGCATGAAAGCATCCATGCACTTGGCGGTTTCAATATCAGGCAAAATATAATATAAAAGAAATATAATCCCCCATACACAAGATTGACAGACAGACAGATAGCAAAAACCAAAAAAAAAATTAAACAAAAAGCAAAAACTCTCTCTCTCTCTCTCTCCGTCTCTCTGCAGTGCACTTCACTGCACTGCATGATCACACTTCCTTCAGCACGTTCCTCTGCTCCCTCCTCCAGTCCTCCTCCTTGAAATACTTATATATCTCATCTCCCACACACTTCTCTCTCTCTCTCTCTCTCTCTAAAACCCATTGAGGCAGAGAGCCAAAAAATAAAGCTAGTGTGTGCGAGAGAGAAAGAAAGAGATAGAAAGAGAGAAATGGATGTGTACGGAGGAGGAGGAGGAGGAGTGTCGAGTACAGCTGATTCTAACTTCCCAATTGATGACCTCTTAGACTTTTCCAACGACCAACTCTTCTCTTCCTCTTCTTCCTCCTCCACCGACTCTGATGTCACCCCCACCCAAAATTACCTTCCTACCCCTCACTCTCACTCTCACGCTCACGCTCAGCCCATTGTTAATAACGGCCTTAACTACCACCACCTCTCCACCGACTTCACCAACGACTTCTGTGCTGTCCCCGTAAGTCATTTTCATTACAAAAAAATTACTTTCACTGTTTTTCAAAATATAATTAAGTGTTTTTTTTTTTTTTTCTTTTTTGGTTTTGTAGAGCGATGACGTGGCGGA
Organism: Lithocarpus polystachyus; assembly: GCA_033629205.1. Classification (NCBI taxonomy): domain Eukaryota; kingdom Viridiplantae; phylum Streptophyta; class Magnoliopsida; order Fagales; family Fagaceae; genus Lithocarpus; species Lithocarpus polystachyus. The sequence goes on from CM066165.1 coordinate 37,510,531, forward strand.
GCTGGAGTGGCTTTCGCACTTCGTTGACGACTCGTTCACCGATTTTCCGACGAACGAGCTCGCCGGAGCAATGGCGTTCCGATCGGAGGCTTCGCCGGAGACCGGAAAAACGAAGCAGAAGAGCGAAGAGCGTGGTTCTCCGGCGGAGGGGGCAGAGGTGAGGAGGTGCACGCACTGCGCGTCGGAGAAGACGCCGCAGTGGCGGACGGGTCCGCTGGGCCCGAAGACGCTGTGCAACGCGTGCGGCGTGCGGTTCAAGTCGGGTCGGCTCGTGCCCGAGTACCGGCCCGCGGCGAGCCCGACTTTCGTACTGACTCAGCACTCGAACTCGCACCGGAAGGTCATGGAGCTCCGTCGCCAGAAGGAGCTAACGAGGCAACAACAGCAAGAGCAAATGTATCATCATCAACACCACCACCGTCAAGTATGCTGACGTGACGTGTCGGAATCTGGATGGACTGTGATCGTTGTTAAGATACCCAACCCAAATGGGGGGGGGGGCCGGTTTATGTTATCAAAACTCAAGACTAAATTTTAAATTTTATTTTATTTTTTGGTTCCAGTAGTAGTATTAACAGAAAAGAAGAGAAAATGTGTTGGGTTTTAAATTTTTAGTTACTTTTTTTTTTAAAGTGTCAACTACCAGTTTGAATTTGGGTCTTAAGTTTCACTTTCTTTTTTCTAATGTTGGCTTTTACTTGAAAAAGAAGTAGAGTATAGAGAGTGTGATGTTTGTGTGGTAAGAGTGGAGTTCCACGTGACACTGGCATGTGGGGCAGACTGAATATTTATTATATATTTTCGGAGTAGGTAATTTAAAAGAGAGAGATGCCAAGAGGGTAATTAAATTAAAGCTAAGGAACATGGGATGGGGAAGGTATGAAGCATATATAATAAGCTGTCTTGGATACCATCAACAGTGTAAAATGACATCAGATAATAACTCTAAGATAAGATATAATATTGGGTTTCAGATAAATTTACTTGTAAAATCTCTTGTCATTAAATAAAGAAATATGAAGTTCCACCAATACAAAAAATTAATTGATGTCATAGTTTAATGATAAGGAGCAATCAGTCGGACATCTTAAAATTCTATCTCGAACTTGTTTAGGATGTGATGCTAATTTTAGTTTATTTAATTTTTTAGCTTCTTTTTGATATTATTTATGAGTCTTATTACCATTTTTGGTACTATTGATACTATTCATAAGTCTTATTATACTAACTTTTACCTTTTTTTCTAGAGTACTTTCAGTAAAAATAAAAAAAAAATTAATTTTAACTAAATAAACTATTCCAAAACAGACCCCTTATCTTGACCAGGACTTGAGAAGGATGACTATGCTCTATGCGTGTGTTACACATTGAACATTAGTTTATAGTGATAGTATAGATCATACGATGTGATAATAATTCAGAACATGAAAAGGAAAATTTATGGGGAAAGGGTATTACCCAACCCAAAAAACTAATACTATAGGTATAGACATTGGGGAAAAGGTATTACCCAACCCAAAAGACTAATACTATAGGTATAGACATTGTTTAGCTGCCCTTTCATTCCTTAGTTCCTTAGAGCATTAACATTGGGGAATGCAAATGCCAAATGTAAGGAGAATTTGGCATTTGCAGCCCCAAAGTGCTCTGCATCAGAGAATTGTAAACCCAGATATTGCAAATTTTTTTGCAATACTACTACAGTGCAATTCTATCTTTAGACTTGCACTGTAGCAGTATTGTAAAAAAAAAAAAAAAATTTTATGATGCCTTTTTCCCCCGAAATTTCTCTCTCATCTCTCATTATCTCTGTTTTCTTCTCTCTCTTCCTTCTTTGTTTCTCCATCTGCTCTCTCATCTCTGAAGCTTCATCGCCGAAATTTCTCACTCATCTCCATCTCCGAAATTTCTCACTCATCTCACATGACCACCATCCCCAAAGCCCACAACCACTACCACCATCAACGACCACAAAATCATAAAGAGGGAGACCCAAACAAGACAGAGATAATAGTCAACAACCACTGCTACCAAATCCACCACCGCTGCCAAACCCAACCACCAACGAAACCCCCCACCAAACCAACCATCACCGAAACCCACTCAAACAACCACCACCCCACCACCACACACCACCGCAACCACCCAAAAAAAAAAAAAAAAAAAACCAGAAACCCCATGATCCCCACCACCACGACCACCAATACACAAAAACCCATAAAACCGATCTACGCCAATCTACAAAAACCCACAAAACCAATCTTAACCGACCTAACCACGCTCAACCAACAGACCCAAACCTTGCTCAGCCCACAGACCCACCATCACCCACCTCCACGAACCCACCTCACGCTCAGCCACCACCGATCTACACCTATCTGAGGGAGAAAGCAAGGTCTGAGAGAGAAAGGAGAAGGGGAGAAAAAGAGAGCAAGGTCAGAGAAAGGGAGAGAGAGGGAACAGGTGGCAAGAGAGAGAGAGATGAGATAAAGTTTTGGCAGTTGGAAAGAAATATTAAAAAATAATATTTTAATAAAAATAGAGTTTTGGGATACTGGAGGTATGTTAAAATGGTATGGTATAATAATAAAGTAGTTTTTTGAAATGATAAAATAGAGTAGAATTGAAATTTTCCAAGACTAATGCTCTTACTAAACAGAAATAATATAATTATGAGGAATGAGGAAAATCAGTCTCACCTGATGATATTTGTTTAAGAGTGAAAGTGAGAATATACACATGCCATTTAATGCCTGATGGCTGTTGTTGACTCAATATGAGCAGTTTGACCATGACAGAAGTCACAGAAAAGTTTTCAGTTCCCTGAACATTTTCTTTTGCAGACCAACGCTGTGATTCCATTTATTCAAAGATTCAACTCAGGTTGTGCAGAAAGTGAGTCCTATATTGACAGCAAATTTATATTTTTTGACCAAAGAAAAGTGGCAGGTAAAGCCGGGTGTTTGGTAGTGTATTTCGAACAACAATTTTCAATGTTTAAGCATTACAAGTATTTTTACACACTTTTTCACCCACACATATTTTCAAAAAATACAAACAATATCAGCCGTTCCTGCCAAAATTAAAGCACTTCTTCAACTGAGTTCCTATGAGTCTATGACTATAACCATTTCCTGAACGATTTTAACACTGGTAGAATTACTTCACCACTGCTGACATTGCCACAAATCATAAAAACCAAGAAGGAACTCATTCCAGAGAGTGCCATTTTATAATGCAAAGAGCACAGCTATGAACCTCATTGTTGCCTTACAAACAATTATTGCACTATTTTATCTTTCTTTCATTTTTCCCAGGGAACAAAACCAAAACCAAGGTAGTATGAAACTATGAAGCGATATCAAAGTTTTGAAAAGGTAAGCAAGATATCGCATGCAAACTAGAGGCTTGGAATTAGAAATAGCCACCAACGATGTGTTTAATGACACCAGTTAGGCATTGAGCTAGTGTTAACTGTATACTTGTTTTAACAACTGAACAGAAGCTTGGGTCTGGGGTTCTACGGTTTTGTAAAAAATTATCCTCAAAAGCTGAAAACTACAACACATGACAAGATTTTGAAATTGATATATCAAGCACAAAATTATTAGCTTTGAAATCATTCATCTCAACCCCAGCCTTTAAATATTGGACCTGATAGATTAAGAAAGCAAAAATGGCTAAAAACCAAGGCTAGAAAATAAGCAGTGATAAAATTCATATTGAAACACATGAATTTTTATAGTTCTGTTTTTGAACATCAGTCTACAGCTGAACTGTGTACTGTTCTATAACGTACTCCAAACTTAGTATTTATGCAGCACATGTATCTCCTCTTCAAAAAAAATTTGCCACCGTAAGGAAAAATACCTTCCCTTTCACAAAACTCTAAAGGAAAAAAAAATGATCCACAGATTGCATTTATTTCTGACAATATAATTACTCACATGTTAGATAAGGGCGATTCAATTTGTGAAACTTCAAAGTACAGGAAACAAGAGAATTTCAGCAGGAGAATTATCAAACTGAGATCCCATAATTGCTGATTTTTGTGACCTCCTTGGTCAAAGCAACCCTTTCTCGCTTTGCCTCAGAAGCTAGTTTAGAAACCTGTCAGCCAGACAGTGCAACATGAGCATTTTTGGACAGCATGAACATTGAAGAATTTTTTAAAACAAAAGCAAAATGCTAGTCAAATTATTAAATCTTGCTCTTTTCTTTTCAAGTAGACATAGAAGTTATCAAATGAGAATATTATTATTATTATTATTTTTTTTTTTTTTTAGCGTTATTGGATAGGAAGAAAGACAGAGGACATGGACATGATAAAAAATGGAAGAGTTTTTGCCTATGGCCTTCATCACCCACTAAATGACTTCACAGGTTTTTTTTTGATGATGTGTAACCTCACCAAGACAGGGCCCTTTTTGACCCACCCTTGGAGAGAAAACCACGGATACACAACCCATCCCACTAGAACCATGTATCAGGTAGTCCAGGGGAACTCTTAGTGGGGATTGGACCTAGGATGTCTAGGTCTACAGCTCATCCCAAGCCTCCAACCACTAGGCTACACTGCGACAGGTTTTGATTTCACAGGTAATATTTTGTTCCACATAATATACTTTAGAATAGTTAGTTTTAACCACGATGTCTGTTCTCAAGGGGATTAAATGACCTTGGAAAACTTCAACTTGTGGAAGAGAAAGAAACAGTGAAAGGAGCTTCAATGAAAGAACTTACCTGTGACCGGAACCTAGATGCTGGCGTTCTTGGAAGTTCTCCAAGAATATCTTTTAATCCTGATGCAATAAAAGACAATGTGGAGACAACATAAACAGCATGTTTCATCTAAATAGGTTCGATGTACTCAATGTCAATAGCTTTTAAAGAGAATATTTGCATACCCCCTGCTTGTCTTTCAATCTTATAAGCTGAGCGGATCACACCTTGAATCTGCTTCCCTGCTTGTCTATAAATGGAATAGGAAAAGTTTAAACAGGATTGCAATTCATTATAAAGTAAACTACAGTAATTACATAAAGAACTATTCATTATAAGTGCAAACCTGAGTTTTGTCCTTCCACGTAGCAGCTCCTCTTCTCCGTGTAATGCCCTCTTCTGAAAACAATAACTATTTACCATGAATTGCATTGTTTTAGGAGTCTACTTGGATCAGATATGTTGATCAATTAGCAAGCATTAGTTGTCATTTATATATATATATCCTTGATAAATAGATAGCGGGGGAGGGGGGCGGGGGGAGGTGGGATTCGAACCACAACCATCATAAAGGGTGCCACTACTGCTGGGCTTCACCTGACCCCCATGAGCAGGCAATAGCTTAAAATCCAGAAGTTAATGCAATAACGACATTAAACAATATGCTATGTTAAAAACACATAATCAAGCATGCTAAACCGTTGGAAATTTCTGCTCAGTTATCTTAACTTGTCTTGTTAAGAAAGTACCAAACATCTAATTTTTTATTTGGTTCCAACATATGAAATTGAGCAAAGTTACCTTGTTAAATACAAATTGTAAACTAAGAGATTAACATGAAGGATAAGCAGCTCTGCACTGCAAATTGGCAAAGCAAGAAAGAATGAAGGATAATATTCATTCTTATGTACAATATGTAAATAACTAATACCAGAATCAGCTCATCTATGGCTTGAAAGTTGAAATGCCTTTTGCAATACATTTTAAGTTAAACATTTCGTACACATCTCGTTTTTTAATGAATAAAATAAATTTATTATATAGAGGTCACACACACAGGATACGCAACTAACTAATCTTAACCACATGGAATCTGAGACTCAACAAATCTATTAAGTCTACATAAGATATGGTACACATGTTGCCTAAGGCATTCATCCAATCACCTAATTTTTTTTTTTTTTAAATGGCATTTATCTGATCATACAATGATCACAACATTTAGCACGCATCTGCTCAAATGATGCACCCAATGACTGCTAAGGGCACATACTTTGCAACACACTCCCTCTCCATGGTTCTTTAAGAGAATATCCAAAAGTGTCATTATAATGTTGTTTATTATGTTCATATGTTCCTCAAATACGTATGTCTATTGTTTTTATTCCAATTCAGGACTATTGCTAAGGTGTTTCAGAGAGGGCTTATTTTGGACTATTGCGAACTCTTATTGATTGGTCTAGGTGCTGGGGTTCTTCGAATTGTTCTTCTATCATAGAGTTTCTTTCTTCTCTTAGAATAGTCCCTTGAGTTCTTTTTTTTTTTCTTTGTTGTTGTTTGTTGTTTTTTCTTGTGTTCACCATCATGAACACGTTGCATTTTCCTACTCTGTTTTTTATTTTATTTTTACATCATGATTAATATTACTCTTATTACCTATCCAAAAAAAAAAGTCAAGTTAAATAGAATCTCTGCCAATCTTCTGCTTAAATAATCAAATATGAAAATTTCATACACCTTGAGCTTGAGGTTCACATAGACAGGGCGAAAGATTTTTTCCATGTTCTCTTTAAAGGTCATAACAGTCATTGTGTCTAGCATGACTAGACTGGGTCTAGTCATATCTCAAACCAATGATGGGTTCTATCTGGTGCCTATCCTAATGGGTGCACCAAGGACCAAACTGTTTGTCAGACTATTGTTCTCTTGTTTGTTCCCAAACACAGTGTAAGCAACCAAACATTTATATATACATATATTTTATTCCTTGTTATCATTTTCTTTTCTTTTCTTTTCTTTTCAAATTAATTCCCCATCATCGAGGATTGAGAAGAAGCCAAAAAATTACCTCCAACTTTTCACTTTCAGCTTTCAGAAGATCAATTGATTGCCGCAACTCCTTCACTTGAGAATCAGCTCTGGAAAGTAAGGACTGCACCCATAAATGAATGAAGGCAGAGATAAATCTCTAGATATCATAACATAATACATAAAGTAATTGCACAATAACACTGGGTTCTCAATCATAAATGCCAAGCATAAGTGAGAATATTATGGCATTACTGCCTTAGAATTGTCGATGTAAGAGTAAAAGTGTTTAGCAAAAAAAAAAAAATAGAGTATACAAAAACAATGTTCTTCTAAAGCAAAGAAAGACATTTAAATTTTCGTTAAGGCATTTCAAGTGGGGGAAATGATGGCATCAAAGGGATATTGCAAAGATCAAAAACCTTCGTCTTAAAACGTAAAATTAGAGTTTGTATTTTACAAAAAAAGAAGAAAAGAAAAAAAGAGAATGTCCTTCAAATTAAGATAGGCATTTAAATTTTTCATGAAGGCATTTCAAGCAGAAAAAATCATTAAGGCATAAAAGGGACATTGCAAAAAACCCTCGTCTGAAAATGTGATATTAGAGTTTGAATTTTACAACTAAATCTTAGAGAGAAGAGCATCTAAATGAGCATTATAGGCAATTCCATCATGAGCCTGTTGTTTTTGAAATTTCATCACTTTAGTTATGGGGCATTAAATAATTTTGTAACAGTCCAAGAATAGATTGATGGGACACATTTGACCTATGTTTGCACATGAAACAGCTTATGGTTAAGCTTAACTAATTTATAACACGTGCAGAGTGGGATAGTATACAGAGAATTAGTCAAGACTAATATCCGATGTGGTTTAACTGCTAAATCATGGAAGTCAACAAGTTTAACACGTTCAAGTTTCAACTTCAATCCACAAGAATCTAGAACAAGACTGTTTTTTTCTTAAAGGACAAATAATAAATATTTTATGGATATGTTTATTAATAAATCCCTTCATTAGTCATTTAAAAAAAATATATATATATGAAAATATGTTTAGAATTTTTCTTAAAAAATAAATAAAGGACTTAAAGATGAAAAAGGAAAGCAGTATGCACAAAGATTGTAAAAACAATGAATTCCTCATTCCAACCTCAAATAAATTTTATCAGGTTCATTGCGGGATCAAGAATAAACTCTACCTAAGATTGCCAAGAAATTACCAACAACTACAACCACATGCATATCTAGTACAGTGGCTTGGAAGCAGGCAACGTTCCACTATTCCCTGGCATGTTAGAAACACACAGGACCAACCTCACTTAGGTGACAGGAAAGCATTTGAGGTCTTGGTCCAAGTTGATAGAATGAAAACTTTTCACTCTCCTAGAGAAGGACACAACTCTCACTATGGGTGAGTTAGCCCCTTGTCAAAGAGGATTTGAGATCATTGATTAGCTTCAACTGACAGTAAGTTCCAAACTTCACGATAACAGGAAATTGATTCTCCCCCTCTTTCTGAAAAATCCCAACCATGTTTTGTTTGGAAGGTTGAACCAAAGTCCTAGCCCATCCCAACCAACTTAACCTTAGACTTCACATAAGGGATCCAATAATTATTTCAGGGCACATAATACCATGAAGTTGGAAAATTTCATGTCTCTTCAGTTAAATTAAGGGCCTCTTTACAGCTGAAAGTTAATTTCTCTCACAGGTTTTGAAGATTGTTGAAAGAACAGGTTTTGAACATTCTCATTAACACCCTAATTACATAGCTAGATCATGAATTGGAAATACACTCATTCTGTTGAAGCACATTTAAGATGACAACTAGACAACTGAAAAGAAAAGGCTGTGCTTACCTCTTCACTAGCAAAAAGGCGCAAGGTTTTATAGTACAAGAAACGCCGTGGCCCTGCAAGTCAATAACCATTAGATGAGATTCAGTATAATCTTAATTCTTTCAAAGGAGGTTTAACCTGGTCACTAGTGTGCATGACAACCTACTTAGCATTGGGATATCATTTTTTGGGGAAGGGGGGGGGGGGGGGGTGGGGGGGAGGGAACAAAAAAGAATTGTTTCATGAGAGCAATATAAAATATTTGGCATAAAACTTTAAATTTTACATTCATCTATATGAGTGAAATTTGTATATTTAGTGTCTGTTTGGCTGGCTTATTTTTTGCCAACTTATTCTACTATTCAGCTTTTTTTTGCTACTATTCATGGGTCCTATTGTATTATTTCAACTAACATTTATCTACAATTCTTTTAGCAAAATAAGCAAATTCCAAACAGACCCTTAGCATATTAACTACTTATCTACTAAAATATGGACAAGACCAAATATCAGAAAATTATTAATTCAAGTATTCCTTGTTGGTAGAAATAAACACATCTCAAAGCTTTCAGATAATTTTATTACAATACAAAAGTCTATAGAACTTTAAACCATACTTTTCAGTACTGTCAATCCCAATCCAGCAGCAACCCCACCCGTAATTAATGGATGTGAAGATGCAATAACAACACCCTCTGCACAAAAGGAGTGAAAATAATCACTACCAAATATTAAAAAATTTAAAACAAATAAAGACTCGTAATTATATGAAATTGTGAGCACAATAATGCTGAAACCAGAGCTAACCTTTAATCTTTCCAACTAATAAATCCTCATAAGTAGCATAATCAGACTTGAGATCTTGTAAAGAATCCTACATCCAGAGTTTCAGCTATAATATCAGTGGCGCTTCATAATTCAATTGTTACAACAAGTGAAAAATGGGAGATTCAAAACAATGCCACTGAGCTACAAAGCTCTTGGCCATTTTTTTTGCCTAATAGAACAAAACCTTATACCCAACTAAGCCTAATACTCTGCTTATTCCTAAAACACTGACAAAATTAAATAAATTTTTCATTTTCCAAACATAGTTCCAAGAGGCGCATGCGCACACACACACACACACATATTGATATTGTTCTAAGGGTCCATTTGGTTAGGCGTAGGCTCATTTTAAACCCCAAACACAGTTTTGCAACAACTTATCCAAACGCACCCTAAACAATGACACATAATGCATAACCTTTTCTTTCCTCATTATTCTCATCAAAAACACAATGCCACAAAATTAAGAAACTATACACATACGCGCGCACATTGCATTCATACATACATACATGTGTGAGTTGTGAGAAACTTACTGTGTATTTCAACTTTCACAATTATCAATGGCTAAAAGAATTAAAGTTTTTGCCAGTAAGAGGAAAATTCATACAAAAATTAAATTAAAAGCGCGAAAATTTCATTTTTCAGTGTTCAACTTAGCCTCAATCATAAAATCCAGAATTATCGTTTATTTTATTTTCCTGTCTATTTTCTCGGCAACCAAACAGGGAATACAAAGTACAAAATGAAAGGAAATGAGAGTTGAGGAGGACAAATTTACGATAGTTTGGTTGAAATGAGCGGAGGAAGTGGATCGGATTTGGGAGAGGCGAGATCTGGAGACTTCGAAAGCGGAATCGAGGGCTTCTTCGATGGCTTTCTGGTAAAGCAGAGCTTGATGAACTGCGTACTCCACCCAAAGCGTCGTCGTTTCGTCTAGGGTTTTAGCACCGTTGTTGTTGTTGCTCTGGCCTTCGCTTGGTGATGGTGGTGGTGGTGGTGGTGGTAGTGGTGGAATTGGGTTCGCTTCCGATGATTCTGCTACAGTCGCCATTGCTACACAGAGTTCGTTCGTTCGGCTTCAGAATTTCTGAACTCTCTCTCTCTCTCTCTCTCTCACACACACACACACACACACACACTGTGAAAAGCTGGGCTAGAAAGACCCGACTCTGTTTATTAAACGGGTCAAATTAATACCCGATTCGGTTTTGTTTTTGTTTGGATTTTTTTTTTAATTACACTTTTTATAACTTTTTTTAATAATTTTTATTCATTTTCATTTTTAGTCCACTAAATTTAAAATTAGTTATATTAATCCATTTTGTTAAAAAATTTCACAATTTTAATTTCTTAAATAAAAATAGAGTTTATTTTATTAATTTATTTCTAAACACAAAGATGGTAGTTTCTTTTTTAAAATTAATGAATTCTTCTTCTAAACTAATCTCCCCAATGTGTAAAAAAAAAAAAAAATATATATATATATATATATATCAAGAGGTGAAAAGGCCAATTTTTTTTTATAAATACTTAATAATTAAGTCATACACACAGAGGAGTTGAAAGAGATTACAAGATTTACAATACTAGCAACTTCAAAATGGTATAACTCTTGAAGGGACTAGCAAGACTTATAAACCATTGACTCGGAACACTCACAACCGACGTGGGACTTAAGTCCAACTCACATACACAGAGGAGTGGGGAGAGGTTATAAGACTTACAATACTAGCAATTTTAAAAGGGCCTAACTCTTGAATGGACTAGTAAGGCTTATAAACCATTAACTCGGAACACTCACGACCGATGTGGGACTCAAGTCCCTTTCTTTTTTTTTTATTATAAATACTTAGTAATTAACTCACACAACAGGGAAGTGGGGAGAGATTACAAGACTTCCAATACTAGCAACTTCAAAATGGACTAACTCTTGATATAAGTGTATTTGTCTCTTTTTACAAAAAGAATGACCTTTTTTTTTCGTATAAAAAAAAAAGTATGACTTTTTTTTTACAAAAAGTATGACTTTTTTTTTTGTACCTATTATTCTTTTTTCACAAATTTATTCTTTATATAGCCTCACACAAAATATATTGGTTATTTAGTTTTATTTGGAACTTTAGTATGTGAGATTTGAGTTCCAAGGGTCCAACTCTAAGGATAACTCAAGTCATTCGAGTTCAATGGAGAAATTTTTTTTTTCTTTTAGAGTTCTCAATGAATTTCAGGGAGTTGAGTTATTCATATTAGAACTCGACTCTCAGATGCTTAAGTTCCAAATGAGACTATGTAATTAATATATTTTGTTTGTATCTGTATAATGAATAAATTTGTAAAAGCATAAATAGATTCTATACTATATTTCCACCACAAAAAAAAAAAAAGATTTTAACTTTTTTTTTTGAGAAACAAAATATTTTAAGTTTGATGCCCGTATCCAAGTCAAAGTTGTGCTAAAAATTTCCTTCTTCTTTTTAACTTTTCTAAAAGAATTTAAAATAAAGTCATTTTTTTATTAAACTAATTCCTTAACCGATACAAATACTTTCATGGGACAATTTCAATTTTCACACAACTTTACTTCACTCTTTAATACCTTCTTGAGGAAAAAAAAAAAAAAAAACCAAAAAGAAAAAAAAACTAACAAACAAACAAAACATCACTCTTTGTAAGGCTTCATATTGTTAGCGCTGTTTGGTATATCATTTTAAATATATACTTTCAGTTTTTAAATAACAATATACGTATTTTCATTTGCTTTTTCACCCAAACATATTTTCAAAAAAACTAAAAACTGTCGTTTAAATATACGTACCAAATAAGCCACTTTCATAGTGGCTACAGACTGAGATAGTCATACTTTCATAGTCGCAGTAGTTTGTTTGTGTATTTACTCTATAATCATTCTTCGTCTAAAATAAAAGATGTCAACCATGAAAAGATAAAGATGGCGATTATCTTGTGCACATTCAACATGCTAATGAATAGGCCATGTATCCTTGTTGTTATAGCACAGTTTGTACAGTTACATGTGACTGCACGTTTAATAGGATTTTCAGAGTATCAAATTACCAATGATTTCCATATAGAGTTTGCCCATATAGTTGGTTCCTGCATTGGCGTATTGTGTCTCACTGATTTTCGAGGTCCTGACCCTTATTGTAAAGCTATATATTTGAGGAACCCCAGCATCAAGAAAATTTAAGAGGTTGCCTGATTCTTCATTAGCCAGAGCTGCTATTGGATTTGCATGCTTGTCACTCCCAGGCCCATGACTACAAGGTTGTAAAGCTTTGGTTTTCTTCACATGTAATTAAATTTGAAAATATAATTCCTCCACTTGAGGCTGAGGTTTACTCATTAAGCTCGGACTCATGGAGAGGGTTGAAACCTCTTTGAGACCCAAAGTTGGGCTTACGATAGCAACATAAAAAATGCTATATTGGGTGCCACATTTGTTAGTGGGGCTATGCATTGGTCGGTATATTGTAGGGAATTTGAAGACAAACAAAGTATTCTGTCATTTGATCTCAATAATGAGAAATTTAGAAAGATTGCACTCCCTGGTGTTAGTGCAGATAGACTGCAAGAGCAAAGTCTAGCAGTGTTCGAGGAAAATTTGGCCTACTTTACATTTAGTTATCCAAATTTGATACTGTCCATTTGGGTGATAGGGGAGTATGGTATAGAAGAATCATGGAATGAACTTTTTGTTATACAGACCAAATATTCTATAGAATCCTTTGGTTGTACAATGCATGGTGAACTTCTAGTTGGAAGTCTTGTCAAGGGTAGCTATGTGGTTGTTTCACTTGATCCCGAAACTTGCCGTGTGAAGAATTCTGGTATTCAATTTCAACATGTTCCAACTATGGCTACTACTTTCGTGGAAAGCCTTGTGTTGATAGGATTTTTGTTTTTAAACGTACTTTTACTTCTTCCTTTTTATGTGACTATTTTGGAGTTGCAATTGGTCCTCTCCATGCTTTAGTGGCTAAATCAAATATTTATTGCCATAGGAGATGTGAATCAGTCAGTAATTTAAGCATCTTAATCTTACAGATTTTTTTGTTAATATTGTTTTTGGATTTATGTGCTTTCCTCTAATTTTTAACAACCCTTGGTGTACTTTGGCTATGTTGTATTTATTTTTCTTTGAATAAAATTTGCCTTTTACCAATAGGAAAAGAAGAAGAAGAAGAAAGAGTGTGGTTGTGATCATCTTCAGAAAATGTTTAATGATTTCGTTTTGACTCGCTTTGACTCATTCAACAACTTTCTTTAATGATGTATCCGTATTTTCCCAAGCCTTTTGCTGTTGGTTTTCATTTTGAAAATTGAAATTGATAAACATTTGAATTCTCAAATCTCTATTTGTTGCAAAAAAAAAAAAAAAAAAAGTTTGACATTGGTACCAAAGTTCTTATTTCTTTGAAATCATAACAGTGACCAAGCTTCCAACCTTGGTCCCCAAACCAACCTTAAAGGTGTAGATTCACAATTTTACTTCTACCGATTATAGCTCGTCACGTGGTGAATTAATGGTAAAAGTTGTGAGCATTTTAATACTGTTAAAATTTCTCATAAAAACTAATAAAAATTTACTAACTCAATATATGTGAAAAAAAGTCGTCGAGTTTATTATTCATTTATTTTCCTTTCAAATCTTATCCAATCACCCTATAAACTAGAAAACCCAAACCTATAGAAAGACCCAATCCATAGTAGTGAGTGGGCAATGGCCTGGCCCCACCACAAGTGACAAGGGCATTTGTAAAATGTATTTAAACGAGACACATCCCGAAAAGCAAAGCACTACTCCATCCCACAGAAAACAAAAGCCGCTCGCTCTGCTAACTCTCTCGCTCGTTTCCTTTCCCAGTTCACACACACACAAACTTTACTCTCCTCTCAACACACATCACTACTCTCTTTCTCAGAACGTGATAAAAACCCACCTCGCTCTCCGCTTCCATTTTTCTCTCCACCATTCTCCGATCTCCCCAAATCTCCCAATCCCCCCCCCACACCAAATCTCTCTGTGCGCAAACCCTAAACCCTAGAAATTGAAAATCATTTGGTCACTATGCTGAAGTTTTCGTCAACGACGGCGAACCAGATTCGCTTCCTTCTCCAGAGCATCGACGAATCCAACGCCGACTCTGTTCTTCGCGAGCTCCGACAGGTCTTCCTTCTCTCTCTCTCTCTCTCTCTCGCTCTAGATGTGAAAATGTATTTATGTATATTCGAATGCGTGAAAAAGTCTAGGTTTTACTGCTCGCTAATTTGTTTCATCTGCGTTTTTTTGCTCTCAACCCTGGAATTGTAATGATTTATTTTTGGTTTTGAAATGGATTTCGCTATGGTTCTTTCGGTTATTGTGCTCAAGGTTTTGCCTAAATTCAATTTAATGGCCGGTGAAGGTTCGGCTCGTCTTTTGGTTAGGGGAAAAGTAGTCGATTAAAGACTGGATTAGATTTGTTGAGAGTGGGTTGACTTCATTGACTGGTGAAGGGGGAAATAGATTAAAGGGCATGTTTGGATGGGTGTTTACAAATTTATTTTGGGAATGGTTCGCTTTGCTGTGGACTGTTGCACGATAGTTAAGATATTGTCGATGTGAATGGGTAGCAAGAAGGAAATGAGTGGATACTTTGTTTGTATGTTTGTATACAGACTCATGAAATTCTCTTAAGTGCTCTGGCAATCGATTTAATATGATACGATAGAATAGGTAATCGACTTTTACTTATATATTATATTATTTTTACTTATTATTCTTTTATAAAGTTATAAAGAAGGTACAAGAAGAAATTCTTTCTTTTCTGTAACCCCTAACCCCAGTCAATAATGTAATAGACTATCGTCCCATTATTTCGCAGAGACAAGCGAGAGAATGTAAGGATGGATAATTTTTGTAGATGGATGTTCTTGGTTATCAAATGCACTGAATTGTTTTGTTATTTTTGTTCCAAGATTCTTAATTATTAAGGTTTAGGTAAGTTGTGTTTAATACTTTAATCATTTTGCTAGAATTGAAAGTTTAAAAGGTAAAAAATACCATTCTCTTTTGTGTGGTTGGGATGGTTGGGAAAACTTGCACGCACAGCTTGTTGTTTAATAATTATGACTCTCGTATGGAGTAAATATTTCCTCTAAGACGTACTTTTGATTGCTGAAGTATAGGAGTATGTTGTATGTATGTACTGCACTTTAAAATGTGAAACTTTTACGTAACTTTTGGATTAAGAATTGTGTTGAAAACGGAAAACCTGAAGTCGCAATTCATTGAAGGATGTATATTCGAAGTTCATCTAAATCCATCAGCGGAGTTCAAACCCTCTATTTGTGGATGTAGAACTACAATTATGAGGTTTTAGTTGTATATCTTATTGGTGATTTAGGAAATTAAAACTCATCTGAACGAAATGAGTAGATTAATCAAACTGTAAAGTTTATATGTGGCTACCATTTAATTTTGTAATTTGCATAGCAAATCAAGTTAATATTCTGTTCCCAATTGGACGTCATATTGGACACCTGGACATCACAGCAAGGAAAGGACATTATTTTAATGAGTGACACAGTGCGATACTCCAAATTGTTTTGCAAACCGATGAACTACACATTGAATGCTATGCTAGCGAAAAGGATGGAGAAGACTTAGCAACCTTTCAAAAATCAAGCAAGTTCAGTGTGAGATAGCTGTGTGAATGCTTTTCTTGGTTCTATAGTTTCTAAAATACTAATGATATTCTCAAACTTTAGAAGGGAGAGTAATTTTTTTTATAAGTAAAAGAAAAAAAATGGAATTGCTACTGCTTCTTACCATAACATTCAGACTCAGTCCTTGATAATGAATGATAGGAAATGAAAAGAAAATAAAGAGAGAGAGAAGATGAATCAAGTTTAGGGACGCTATAATGCAATTGACAAATAGGGTAGAGTATTTTACGGAAATGTAACTTATACATACTTGGGCTGATAGTCACTATCGATGCAATTTTCTTGTATTGTATTAATATAGGTTTCGAGTTAGAATGTTTTTGACTCTGAGGTACTCCAAATGAGTCCTCAAATGAGTTCGCTTTTCTTAGTTTTGAAATATCAGCGTAATAAGAAAAGGCGATCTGAGTATGCATAGCTATGTTTTATCAAAATTCTGATTGGATTTTGATTGAACTTGGATACAATTCTTTGAATCAACCTGATTTTGTTTACTACACTCATATTAAATGAAATATGCTCCACAACAAGAGACTACACTAGTCAAAGAAAGAATATGACGATGATCAGTTTTCAAAATATGGTAGTTGCCAGCATTGAACAAGCAGATGTTGTGATAGCTGTTTGTTTCCTAGTCTGCTTTTCATGAAAAAGTCAACTTTGGATTTTCCTAGGAATATAAAAAAGAGGCTATGGAGCATTAAAAATCCATTATCGTAAAAAGAGTGTAAAATGCATGCTTGTGTGAGTTGAATTCTTGCTTAATCAAATATTATGAAAAACATTTCCAGCTACTCCATTCCCTTTCAATGTTGTGCTAGTGGATTTTATCTATTGAATTGGTTAGCAGAAGGTGATAATGTGATCCAATTTCTCTCTCCATGTATGCTTTATATTATGAAGTTCTGGTGCTAAATAAATTTTTGACAAGGCTATAACCATAGCTCTATTTCGATGCCTAAGGAAGCTAGTAATTATATATAGGTTAAATTGTCCTTCCCAAATATAATCCAGGTTCTAGAGGGGTAGAAGAACATTCAGGTTTGAGATTAGGTGGTTAAAGGCGATGGCAATTTTGGAGAAGATGAAAACGTGGTGGGAGTCTCACCAGTTTCAAGGGTTCCTGAGCTATAGATTGGCAAATAAACTTGAAGCACTAAAAATGGAATTAAAGAAATGGAATGAGGAAGAGTTTGGAAATGTGGAAACTAAGAAGCGTAAGTTGGGGTTCAATGACATCTTAGATGATATTTCAGGGACAAATGTAGATCTGAAACAATACCATTTTCTAGGTCCTATTTCTCATCCCTAAAATATGCATTCATGTTAGACATGATGAAAAAATACTTAACAAATTTCCTGGTAATCGTTAAATATTTGTCTCTTACACAGCCGAGGGTTTCTGAAGTTGATGGCATGCACGACTTTAAGTCAAACATGTAAATATTGAATTTCTTATAGTTTTACTTCAAAAATTGAAAGCGATTATAGTTTGCTTGGTCAGAAGAGAAGTTGATGAAGCAGATCCAAATGCGTTGGAATATTGTGTTTTCTGAGTTGTGTGCTCTCTTGACTCTTTGCATTTCAGATTTTCAATGGATTGCATGCTGATATAGTTTATTTCTTCTTGGCAGTTTGTTGAATATGGAATTGAGGGAAGCATTATGCTTCTCCAAACGTGCATAGATCACTTGAAATTTTACAACACAGACTCGAAGAACATGCAGCTGGAATTGGCCGTTGCATCAATATTTAAATTCCTTTTGGGCAAACCAAATTTCAGCACAGTGTTTTGTGAGTCGCTAAGAAATACGGAGATCAATGAGGGAACTTTGGAGAATTTCTCTAATGTATTACACCTGTCTGTATCGGAAAAAATTGGTATTGGTCTAGCTTTATCAGATTCTGAAAATCTTGATACCAGGAATTGTGGTACGTTTCAATTTTTAAGTGGAAGTACAATCTTGATTTCAAAAATTTATTCTTGCACGATTAGTTTCCTTTTGTACTTATTGTTATGTGCATATATTGCACCGTTTGATACGGACTTTTTGATGCTTTTTAGGCCAAAGTTTTTGCATGGCTCAGATGAAGGAATTGTGCACCAATCCTGTTTCGGTTGGCTGTACTGATCAAATAAAGAATATTGTTATGCTCCTCCAGCGGTCTGAGGGCCTTTCCAGGCACATGGATTCCTTTATGCAAATGTTATCTCTAGTGCAGTTTAATGATGTCACCCCATTTGTTTTAACTCCATTACTTTCAGATGAACTACGTGAGGCTGATTTTCTGAGGTTACGATCTTTCTTCATTGTATTTCTTCTATATTGGTCGTGCTGTTGATTACAAAGCTGTCCTGTCCTGTCCTGTTTTTGTGGTGTTGAAAGATATTAGCTGTCTAATAACGGTAGTTGTTTTTGTTATAGGAATATGAATCTGTTCAATGACTGCGGAGAAGATGATTTTGATTCTATTTTAGCAGAAATGGAGAAAGAAATGAGCATGGGAGATATTATGAAGGAACTAGGTTATGGTTGCACAGTTAATGCATCACAGTGCAAAGAGATTTTATCTCTTTTCTTGCCACTGTCTGAGGTTACCCTTTCTAAAATACTTGGCACAATTGCTTGTACCCAAGCTGGTCTTGAGGACAATCAGAACACCTTTTCAACGTTTAGCTTGGCTGTTGGTTGCAGTAATTTGTCTGATCTGCCTTTGTTGAACTCCTGGAATATTGATGTTCTTATAGATACAATCAAGGAACTTGTGAGTTTACTTATTCTTCTTCTTGCTGCAATTTTGTAATTTTTTTATTGTAACAATTGCTTTGCAATTGCCTCCTTTGTATCTAAGTATGTGTGCTGGATACAGGCTCCTGCCACCAACTGGATTCGAGTTATTGAAAATATGGACCATGAGGGGTTCTACATTCCTAATCACGAGGCATTCTCATTTTTCATGTCTGTATATAGACGTGCATGCCAGGTATATTTTTATTACATGTGTAAATCTACATGCACATTAAATATATCTTAAGATCAATATATGAATTTAATGTGGAACATATTTGTTCTAAATCTTTGGATTGAGCTGTGCAGGAGCCATTTCCTCTCCATGCCATTTGTGGGTCTGTTTGGAAGAATACCGAGGGTCAGCTATCTTTTCTTAAATATGCTGTATCAGCACCACCAGAAGTATTTACGTTTGCCCATTCTGTAAGGCAGCTGGTATGGTGCTATATATAACCAGTCGTTCCTTCTTTCCTCATGTTATCTCTTTTTGATTCTTTTGAATGACCAATGTTTGTTGCAGGCCTATGTCGATGCAGTGAATGGACATACGCTTCCAATTGGACATGCTAATCATGCATGGTTGTGTCTTGACCTTTTGAATGTACTGTGTCAACTAGCTGAGAGGGGTCATGCCACTTCTGTTCGCTCAATGCTTGATTATCCTATTAAACACTGTCCTGAAGTCTTACTTCTTGGGATGGCATGCTTTAATGTACTCTCTTTGATTTATTTATTATTTCTTTAAATAAAAAAAATTATTGTTGCTTTGCATAATTGTTCCATATATTCTTTCTTGGTTAATAAATTTTGCGTGTGTTATTTCAGACTGCATATAACCTCCTCCAGTATGAAGTCTCGTTTACTGTTTTTCCCAATATAATTAAAAATGGCATGGGTAATGGAATGATTCATCACCTCTGGTGTGTCAACCCTAATTTTGTGTTGCGGGGATTTGTAGATTCTGTCAGCTGTGATCCAGACAGTATGACTAGAATATTGGATGTCTGCCAGGAGCTAAAGGTAAATTTTGAGTGAGCATATAGAGTTTGATCACCTTTCCTGGGTTTTTTTTTTTTTTTTTTAAATTTTAAATTTTTTGGTATTTTGAACTCAAAATCTAAACAATGTGCATGTTATATAAGACTGTTGAGTGTTGATTATCGTTCTGAAGATCTCAAAAGATTTGAAATTAGCATTCAATTTTGTTAATTTTCATTGCTGGGAAAATTTTCCGGATGTACCCTTTTGTTTGTCTAATTTTTTTGTATTACTAGAATAATTGATTTCTCCTGTTTCTGTACTCAGATTCTTATTCATTTTGCAGATCATATCATTAGTATTGGACGCGATTCCTTCTCCTTATGCCATCAGATTGGCAGCTCTTGCTTCACGGAAAGAACTTGTAGACCTTGAGAAGTGGCTAATTCATAATTTAAATACATATAAAGATATTTTCTTTGAGGTAATATCTAGTTGGCCCTGCATCCTCCGCCTTTAAATAGCGTTGATAACTATGGGAATTCTAATTTATGGTGCATTATATACTTCCTCTGTACCAAAAAAAGAGTGTATCGCTTTCAAATGGCACTATTTTTAGTAAATATGAGCATATATGACTCTTTACTAAAGGTATGCCAAAAAGTAATTGCTTAGATTTTTGTATAAGTATGGGTAACTGCCATTCTAAACCTTGCGGTTGTGTATGATTTGATATTATTGAACAACATGAAGATGGAATCACACTCAATTATCTTTAAAAGTGGGATTTTTGAAGGACAGATGTTACTATGTTAGTCAAATAGATTTCATCCTTACTTGAAAAGTAGATAGTAGATGTTATAATGGCTGCAAGGTGGTACTGGGAGAGAGCGTAATCACATAGCATAGATTGGTGGTTCTAGTTATTTGTATTAAAAGTTGGAAAAGGTGTTAGACAAAGAAACCCAAGGATTAGGTTGGATTTGAAGGGTGAGAAACAAGATGTGTGAAAAAATAAAAAAAGAGTGTATCGCTTTCAAATGGCACTATTTTTAGTAAATATCAGCATATATGACTCTTTACTAAAGGTGTGCCAAAAAGTAATTGCTTAGATTTTTGTATGAGTATGGGTAACTGCCATTCTAAACCTTGCGGTTGTGTATGATTTGATATTATTGAACAGCATGAAGATGGAATCACACTCAATTATCTTTAAAAGTGGGATTTTTGAAGGACAGATGTTAATATGTTAGTCAAATAGATTTCATCCTTACTTGAAAAGTAGATAGTAGATGTTATAATGGCTGCAAGGTGGTACTGGGAGAGAGCGTAATCACATAGCATAGATTGGTGGTTCTAGTTATTTGTATTAAAAGTTGGAAAAGAAGGTGTTAGACAAAGAAACCCAAGGATTAGGTTGGATTTGAAGGGTGAGAAACAAGATGTGTGAAAAAATAAATTGATCAAAGAAGGCAAGTGGGATTTAGACTAAGATGATGATAAGATGTGGAATGAAATGACTAACTGTATTAAAAGAGTGGCTAAAGATGTATATCGAGAATCCAAAGGATGTGGGTAACCGACTAAGGGGACTTGGTGGTGGAATAAGGAGGTTGGCTGGAGAAGATTTGGTATCCATTTGAGGAAGATTATCTTTCCGGTTAGCCAGAATTTCGGTGTTCAGCATAGGAGGACCACCATGAAACTGCTGGGGGTGATGGAGAACTTCCGGCAGATATCTGTAGGAGCTGGAAACAAAGGGAAGGAGATGATGTCAGGTTTTCAAAATTTGAATCCGTCTTTTTCTTGGGGAGGGAATTCTGGGATTGACAAGGAAAGTGATGGGGTGGTTGTCACGTCGGTCATTAAGGATGCTGCGTGTTGCAGTGGTAATATTTCGCCGACCTTAGATATTACCCTGCGCGTGGAATGTGGGAATGAAGGGGAGTGGCATGTGATTTCTTCTAAGGTCATTGAGGTGGGCCTAGTTACTGCGAAGCCCAGTGGTGTCCATAAGCTACACAGTTTTAAAATTGTGTTATCTAAAGGAAGTGGGCCTAGGCCTCACGCTGCTTGGAAACCCAAAGCCCAAACTGGGCTTCATAAGGCTTTGTCTCTTAAGCCTAAGTTACAAAGCTCTACTTATAAACCCACCTTATCTGAATTCGGTGGAACCCAGTCAAGTGTGGCTATGTTTACGATTCCCTCTCCCGCTTGCAACACCGATGCCCAGTTGTGCGAGCCTTCTCCTCAGCCTAGCGTTTCGGATTGCCACGATTTGAGGATCGGGTCTTCGCTTTCAGCTTGTGCGAACACTTCTTATGCTTGTGTCTCTCCTCTCTCGGCGCCTCTCCAGGTGGTTCCTGGCTTGGGGTCGTCGGCAGCTCCCACTTTCGCTGCATGTGACTCAGATTTTGGGACACCGCCGAGACACTCAAGTAAGCCGTCGGATTTGCCGCCACTTTACAATCAAAAGGTGGGTTGTTGTTTACCGACGGGTGACGCGGTTGGAATGGGATCGGGGGAGGGGAATTTCGAGACCGATTTGGCACGGTCTACTCAGCGAGAAGAGGGATCGGAGAAGACAGAACAGATTCTCACCACTGCACCACAGGATTTTGGTCCTACACTTGTGATTATGTTGGTGATTTGAGCAGAACGTGTGGTACTTCCAATGATTGGATGATTGAATTTCGGGATGGGAGGAGAATTGTTATCCCACTTTCCGCTTTTCGTTCTCCTAACTCTGTGTCAGATCAGCTTGCGTCGGAGGGTGTAGTTATTCCAGGTAAGGAATCTCTGGTTAACAAGGGACAAATTATTAGTCGGATTTCTGAGTATGATGGTGTTGAGGGCTCTGTTGTCTCTGAGTTTGGGTCAGAGGGTGAGGCTTGGGACTCTGAGGAGGGTTTGCTGAATTGGGAACATTTAGGTGAACCACTTGAAGTGGTACCTCTGGTAGTGGATAACTCAGTGGTTATGGAGATCCCTACGGGTGCAGAGAAAGGATGTACGGTGGATGTAGACAACTCCAAGTTGTCTCTTTGGGTAACTAATAGAATTAAAGCCTTCCAAAAATCTGTTGGGACCTCGCTGGAGGGTTTTGAAGAACAAGTTACAGGTTTGCTATTGGCTTTAGAAGCTCGGAGAAAAAAGAGGATGTTGGACATAGCCCCTCAGAGGAAGTTGGGTAAGGCTGGGCTTAAAGGGCATCGTGAATTAAAGAATTTATTGAACTCTTGGGGTGAGGAGAAAGAGTCAGAAAGGAGCGGGAGTGCATCTAGGGATCGGGCTGTTGTAGTGCATCAATGAATTTAAGAATTGTTTCATGGAATGTGAGAGGGTTAAATGAGCAAGATAAGCGGCTTCGGGTTAGAAATTTGATCCGTAAGTGGAAAGCAGATATTGTTTGTCTGCAAGAAACTAAGATGGAGTTAATTAACAGGGGTATCATTTGTAGTTTGTGGGGAGGTCAGCATGTGGATTGGCTCTATTTAGGCTCTGTGGGTGCTTCAGGTGGGGTGTTATTGTTGTGGGACAACAGGGTTGTGGAGAAGTTGGAGGAAGCGGTGGGTCGCTTCTCTGTCTCTTGTAAATTCAAAAATGTGGTGGATCAGTTTATTTGGGCCTTCTCTGGTGTTTATGGGCCCAATTGTGATAGAGACAGATGTCTCTTATGGGAGGAGTTATCTGGCGTTTGTAGTTGGTGGGTTGTGCCTTGGTGTGTGGGAGGGGATTTTAATGTGGTTCGGTTTCCTTCTGAACGTTTTGGTTCCACAAATTTCTCTTCAGCTATGCATCGGTTTTCAGCTTTTATCTCTGAGCTTAGCCTCATTGATCTGCCTCTGGTTGGGGGGAACTTCACTTGGTCTAATTCTAGAGAGGTTGTTTCAAGATCTAGATTGGACAGATTCCTTCTGTCAGCTGACTGGGAGGAGAAATTCCCTTCTGTTTGTCAACGCCGTCTTTCTAGGTTGCTCTCAGATCATTTTCCTATTCTTCTGGAGGGTGGGAACCTTATTGGTGGCAAGAAACCTTTTAGGTTCGAGAACATGTGGTTAAAGGATGAGGGCTTCTTGGAAAGGGTGCGCTCTTGGTGGGAGTCTTATCTTTTCCAAGGTTCTTATAGTTTTATTTTGGCAAACAAACTGAAGATGTTGAAATTGGAGTTGAAGAGATGGAATGTGGAGGAGTTCGGTAACATAGGTCTTAGGGTGCAGAATTTGTGGAAGGATCTCAATGTGTTGGAAGTTATCGAGGATGGTCGTGTTCTTTCAGCGGAGGAGAGTATGGAAAAGGGTCGGATTTGTGGAGAGTTAGAAAAAGCAACCTTGTTGGAAGAAATTTGCTGGAGGCAGAAATCTAGGGCTCTTTTTATTAAAGAGGGAGACAGGAACACAATTTTTTCATCGTACTGCAAATTCTCATAGAAGATGCAATACCATCGATAGGCTTATGGTGGATGGTGAGTTATCCTCGGATCAGGGGACCATTGAGGGGTGCATTTCTCATTTTTATAGGCAGTTATACTCGGAGAATGAGGTCCTCAGGCCTCTTTTGGATGAAGTTGCTTTTTCTAGCATTTCGGTGGAAGACGCCATTTGGCTGGACAGACCTTTTGATGAGGATGAAGTTTTTAGAGTGGTCCTTGATTTCAATGGTGATAAAGCGCTAGGTCCGGATGGTTTTACAATGGCATTTTTCCAGTCTAGTTGGAGCTTGATGAAACATGATATTATGAATGTGTTTCATAATTTTCATACCCATGCGGTGTTTGAAAAGAGTCTCAATGCTACTTTCCTTGCTCTCATTCCTAAGAAAAATGACGCTGTGGATGTCAAAGACTTTCGGCCCATTAGTTTGGTGGGAGGGTTGTACAAAATTATTGCTAAGGTGTTAGCCAATCGAATGCGAAGGGTGGTTCACGGTCTTATTTCAGAATCTCAAAGCGCCTTTCTGAAAGGTCGTCAGATTTTGGATTCTGTTCTTATCGCTTCTGAGTGTTTAGATAGTAGACTGAAGGCAGGGGTTCCGGGGGTGTTATGCAAACTGGATATTGAGAAAGCCTACGACCATGTGAATTGGGAGTTTCTCTTGTTTTTGTTACAAAAGTGTGGCTTTTCCGACAAGTGGAGAAGATGGACCAGGTGTTGTATATCAACTGTTAAATTCTCCATTTTGATCAATGGTTGTCCGTCTGACTTTTTTGAGAGTTCTAGGGGTCTGAGGCAAGGTGATCCGTTATCCCCTTTTCTCTTTGTTATTGTCATGGAGGCTTTGAGCCGTATTTTGGATGCAGCTTCTGCGGCAGGTCAGTTTTTGGGCTTCTCAGTGGGGAATGCAACTGGTTCCTTGTTGACGGTGTCTCATTTGTTATTTGCGGAAGATACTCTTGTTTTCTGCGATGCTGACAGAAACCATTTGACAACTCTGCGTGGGATTCTCTCTAAATTTGAGGAGGTGTCTGGGCTAAAAGTTAATCTAGGAAAGTCTGAATTGGTTCCAGTTGGGGATGTGCCTAATCTGCATGAGCTTGTGGAGATTTTGGGCTGTAGAGAGTCTGCTCTTCCTCTGAAATATCTTGGTCTTCCGTTGGGTGCTTCCTTTGAAGATAAGACGGTTTGGAATCCTATCTTGGAGAAGATGGAGCGAAGGCTAGCTGGTTGGAAGAGATTGTATTTATCTAAGGGAGGCAAGGTTACTCTTGTTAAGAGTACTCTCTCTAGTCTGCCCACTTATTTTCTTTCTCTTTTCCCTATTCCAGTTAAGGTGGCCAAGCGGATGGAGGAATTACAAAGAGACTTTCTTTGGAATGGTATTGGTGACGTTCGTAAACTTCATTTAGTAAACTGGTCGAAGGTTTGTAGGCCAGTGAAGTCTGGAGGGCTAGGCATTAGGTGCTTGAGAAGGTTTAATTCTGCCTTATTAGCCAAATGGTTGTGGCGTTATGGTGTGGAGATTGATGCCCTTTGGAGAAGGGTCATTGGGGCGAAGTATGGGAATGAGTGGGGTGGTTGGTGTTCAAAATCCGTGTCTGGGGCTTA
The DNA here is from genome assembly GCA_033629205.1 of Lithocarpus polystachyus. Taxonomy (NCBI): domain Eukaryota; kingdom Viridiplantae; phylum Streptophyta; class Magnoliopsida; order Fagales; family Fagaceae; genus Lithocarpus; species Lithocarpus polystachyus. The sequence goes on from CM066165.1 coordinate 37,536,492, forward strand.
TGGTGTTTAATTGTGGAAGTCCATTAGAAGAGGTTGGCTGAATTTTTCTAAGTTCCTTCAGTATGATGTGGGTGATGATACTCGTGTGAAGTTTTGGGATGATGTGTGGTGTAGGGATCGTCCTCTTAAGGAGGCTTTTCCAGATTTGTATAATATTAGTAAGACAAGGGATGCTTCGGTCGCTGAGGTTATGTGCTATGTAAATGGGAGTATTTTTTGGGACTTATACTTTCGCCGCTTAGTGAATGATCAAGAGTCACAATCCTTGGATTCGTGTATGGTTTTGATTTATTCCACTAAGGTGCGAGGTGTTGGTTCTGACAAACTTTGTTGGAAGCCAGCTAGCAGTCGAGGTTTCACGATGAGCGGGTTTTATCACTCCCTATCCCCCTATACCACCATTTCTTTCCCGTGGAAAATGTTGTGGCAATCGAAGGTTCCCCCCAGGGTAGCATTTTTCTCTTGGACTGCTGCTTTAGGCAAGATTCTAACTATTGATAACCTTCGGAAGAGGCTTTTTGTTGTTCTTGAGTGGTGTTATATGTGCAAAAGATGTGGGGAATCTGTAGATCATCTCCTCCTCCACTGTCCTTTTGCTATGGAGATGTGGAGTACGGTCTTTTGCTTGTTTGGTATTTGTTGGGTGATGCCGCAAAGGGTAGTGGATTTGTTGGATTGTTGGTCTTGCAACTTCAGGCGTCATCGTAATATAGGTATTTGGAGGATGGTGACGCACTGTTTGATGTGGTGTATCTGGCGGGAACGGAATGCTAGAAGTTTTGAGGGTCGCGAATGGTCCATTCTTGAGTTTAAGTCTTTTTTCTTTTTTTCTTTTCTCGAATGGTGTTTTGTGTTACCTTCTTTTTCTTGTTTTTCTCTTCCTGTTTTGTTCGATCATTGTAATTTGGTTTCCTGATGTTCTTGCCTTCCTCGTACATTCCCTATGTACGGGGATGTGTTCTTCTTTAATATATATCTTAAGTTACTTATCAAAAAAAAAGAGAGAGAGCTATAGAAGAGTGTTTAGATGTAGAGACAATGTTTCTTATGAGAATTATAAAGTGACGAAGAGGGAAGCAAAAATGTCAAGCTTATGATGAATTATTTTTTTATACATCATAAGTGGGGGAGGGGGGAGTTGAACCCTGTGCCTTTGTTGGAAACACCAAGAAGTGCGAATTGACCTAAAGGTCATTGGCTATAGCAAGTTGGGGACAAATGATGGAGAAAATAATGTTTATAAACTTGGTAAGATAAGGGGAATGAAAATAAGAGACTTGATGTAGTAAAGATGAAGATTAAAGTATGTTAGCAAATGAGGAGCATATTAAAGAGAGTGAAAAGGTATTTGATAAACTTTTCAATGGAAGCGATAAAACAGTTGTATTGGTGCGAATTGAGTAGCTCTGTTGAGAATAGAAACCATAGGTAATGATGCATTGAGGAGGATGAAAATGGAAAAAAATTTTGGGATTGGCTGATATTCTTATTGAAGTATTGAAGTTTGGAAGTGCGTTGGTGATATGGATTTATGTTGGTTGACAAACCTTTGTTGATTTTAAGTGTTAACAAAATGCCTAGTGAGTGGAGGAGAATACTCTTAATACCTATTTAAAAGAACAAAGGGGCAATTCAAAACTATACAAATTGCCATGGAAACTTACGAGAATATGGTTCCTGACTGTTTAATGTAGATTGTTTGGATGGAAAGAAATCGGCGCTCTTTTGAGGCTACTGAGAAATCATTGGTTCAGTTACAAGCTCTATGCCAGAAAACTCTTTTTGATTGGTCTAGGTGCTGGGGCTCCTCGAATTGTTCTTCTACCATTGAGCTTCTTTCTTTCCGTAGAATTGCCCCATAAGTTTTTTTCTCCTTCTTGTTTGTTGTTGTTGTTGTTGTTGTTTTTTTTTTTTTTTTTTTTTTTTGTGTTCACCATCATGAACACCTTGTAATTGCTTTCTCTGTTTTTCCATCTTGATTAATATTATTCTTATTACTTATCAAAAAAAAGAAAAAAGAAAAAAAGTCACACTAGGGTTTGAGTTGATAACCCAATGGTATCGACACTTTTTGTGGTGCTTGATGTTTGGGGTGACCCCACCTCCCCCTCCTTTTATTTAAATAGCAAAAACGAAAAAACAAATTATGAGTCACACTATGAAACAAAACTTTGAATATAGGTTAAAACATGAAACAACAATAATGGGGAATCAATTTGGTTTTATGCCAAGATATCAAAAAAAAAAAAAGGGATCACCCTAGTACACATGGAGTGTACAAGGGGTCAAACAATCAAGAACAAAAATGATAAGAATCTAAGAAATCAAGAAAGGATAAAAAAGATTGGTTCCGCAAAGCTGCCAACCAATCCATTGAAGTTCTAAAGAAAAATAGCTTCAAGTCTGATATGGATCTCTCCTTATCTTCAAAACACTGACTATTTCTCTTCCTCTAATGGCACCACAATAAGCAATGGGGAACCATCAACCATATATACCCATTTCGATGACGGCCAAAACTGCATTGCCAACATGCTAGAAGCCCCACCATAGATTGCGGCATAACCTAGCTCACTCCAAACAAACTGAACAACATAGCCCACATATCCATTGCAACTAGACAATGAAGAAAAAGATGATCAATCGATTCACCATTACACTTGCGCATATAGCACCAATCCAATATCCAAACCTTCCTTTTTCGTACATTGTCAATCGTTAAGCATTTCCCTAAAGTAGTAGTCCAAACAATGAAAGCTACTCGAGAAGGAATCATCTGTTTCCAAATGCTTTTCCAAGGAAAGCCATAGTCATTAAAGCCCACTAAGAGATTGTAATAATCCCTAACCATGAAGCCCTTCTCTCTATTAGGTTTCTAGCACATCTTATCCTCACCAAACCCTCTCACCGATGCACCATATATGGTATCCATGAAACCGGCCGGTGCCTCTAGTTCCCAAGCGTGCACACCCCTAAAGAAACTTACATCCCAAAACAGGATTCCGTTATCAAACTTCATAATCTCAGCCACACTAACCTCTTGATCTCGGCAAAATCTAAATAATTCAGGATAGCTGACTGCAAGAGAGGTTTCACCACACCAACGGTCTTGCCAAAATTTCACCCTAGACCCATCCCCAATATCATATAGAATGTGGCGAGAAAAAAGAAGGCCATCCCGGCTAATATTTTTCCACAATTCAAAACCATATGGACCATTATTAGGCCTAGTATACTAGCTACCCCATCCACAGCCATATTTCATTGCTTTCACTTGCCTCCAAAGGGCAGCCCTCTCCACTCTAAATCTCCATAGCCACTTCCTAAGCAAAGCTTCATTAAAAAGTCTTACCTTTTTTATCCCCAAACCACCCGAAGCAATGGGAGTGCAGACAGTAGCCCATTTAACCAAATGGAATTTTGGTTCATCACCAATGTCACCCAATAAGAAATTCCTCTGAAGTTTCTCAAGCCACAGAGGAATAGGAAATAAAAATAAGTGGGTAAATAAGATAGAGTGCTTTTAATTAAAGTGACTCTATGGAAAGTATATGGAGTCCTGTGAAGATCTTCATATGGTTTTTATTAACCTAGAGAAAGATAGGGTCTTTGGAGAGGTTTATATGGTGGGTTTTGGAAAATAAATGAGTTCCTATAAAGTAGATTAAGGATATGCATGACAAAACTGTAATTAGGGTGAGATTAAGTAAAAGTATCATAAGTGAGCTTCCTATGTCTAGAGGCTTGTATCAAAGATTAACATCAAGTCCATACCAACCTTGTACTAGTGATGGATGAATACACTGAATCGATTCAAGAAGAATTTTTTTGGTTTGTGTATTATTTTGCATATATAGCATTGGTGGATGAAACTGGACATTGTGTTAAATGCCTTGTTAGAAATTTGGCAAGACATTGTAGAATAAGACTTTCGATTGAGTAGGGCTCTAAAGAGTATTTTGAATGTAAGTTTAGTAAAAGTAGAAACAAATATGAAGTGGTTGTAAGACTTGGTGGTCAAGATATGCCAATGAGTGAGAATTTTCAATATCTTGGATCAATAATTTATAAAGATGGAGAGATTGAAGAGATATCAACCATAGGATAAAAACATACTAGATGAAGACATCAAGAGTATGGTGTAATTGTAGAAGACATTATATACTAAAGAAATTTTTTATGAAATGATTGCTATAAGATGAGCTATGCTCTGTGATTCTAAATGTTGGACTATTAAAAAATAACATTCATAAAATAAATGTAGCTCAAATGAGAGTCTTAAGATGGATCAGGGGAAATGATCGGGAAGATATTATTCGAAGTGAAAAAAAATTTGCTTAAAGATAGGGGTGACTTTTGTTGATGAAAAGATGTGGGATTGTCCGTTGAGATGATTGGTCATATTTAGAGGAGAGCAATTAATGTATTTGTAAGAAGAAGTGAGTTGGGTCAAGTTGAGGGGAGGAAGGAAGACAAAAAAAAAAAAAATTCATAACTTAGGTATAGTACCTTAGATGCTGTTCTTAGGTTCTCCTTTTAAGATTCAGCCATGTGACTGTTTAATTGAAAAATACAGTTTTATCCCATGAGAAAAAATTCACGTGGCAGAATCTTAAGAGGAGAATCTAAAGAATAGTACCTAAATAATGTACCTTAGTTTTACCCAAATAAATAATATTAATAGAAATAGTAAAAAAGAAAATGTCAATTAATTAAGTAATAAAGAGTATGCATTTGGGTGGAATAGAATAACGGAAAGAATACATTTGGCCGACCTTGACTAGTTTGTTGAGGGTTGATAACTCACCCCAAAAATTTCGATACTAAAGCGTGATTATTGTTGTTGTAAGGGCCACATGGGAGGATGTAGAAATAAATGCTTTAAAATTTGAAAATGGACGCTCTTTTTGGGACATCCCTAAAGTAAATCAAGACAGCTTTATTTTGGGATGAAGTATTTTATTGTTATCATTAAAAATTTTCTTGAGATGTATACAAAACATGGTTTGATGTGAGTTTATCCTTTCAGGAATGCCTCAAGTTCTTAAAGGAGATTCAGTTTGGTGGATCCCAGGATTTTTCCACCAAAGCGTTCCATGATTCTGGTGCTGTCTCGAATCTTTATTTGGAGACTAGTTCTACCTTTATGAAGGTGCTTTCTACAACTTGGTTAATCTGTCCATCCACATGCATTCTCATTCTTGATTGTCTGGAACCTTGTTGTCTGTGTTTTTCACCACAGGTCCTTAAAGCTCACGCTGGCTTGATTACCTCCAGCCAGCTTGCTGAGGAAATGGAAAAGCTGCATGCACCAGTTATGGATCCTAATCCTAGGTTGCAGAATGGGGGGGCTACTGATTCTTCGACATCTGATGGATATTCAGATGATATTGAGGCTGAAGCAAACTCTTATTTCCAGCAAATGTTTTCTGGCCAGTTGACCATTGATGCAATGGTCCAAATGCTTGCTCGATTCAAGGAATCTTCTGTGAAAAGGTTAATGCCTGTTAAAGCCTTTCCTCCAGTTGCTTGGTATCTAATAATATTCTTGTGTTTTTGAAAGCCAATATAGCCTTGTAGCTCAACTGGCACCTTTTGGTGTTTTCAATGGAAATGCCTAGGGCTTGAATCCCCCTCCCCCATTGCAAATAAAAAAAAAAAAAAAAAAAAACGTGTGTTTTTAAAACCCTTTCAGGTTTTGAATGCTTTGTCCTTCTTGGTCTACTTCTGTTGTACTGCGTAGTGGCTATCATTTCTCATATGTGATGGCATCTTTCACCCTGTATTTAAATGTCTTTCTATTTTTTAGTCTTTTGGAAAACCAAAATGGAAATGGTCTAAAGTGGGATGTTTTATCTTTCTAGTTTGCCAATTCATTATTTGCCTGAATAATTAAAACCTACCGAAAGGAGCTTTTCACTCAAATCTGCTTTTGCAACCATTTTTTACACTGAACTTTTATTTGGTTTCTTCAAAATAACAATTCAAGGTTCTTCTGCACTGACTGACAGGGAACAATTAATTTTTGAGTGCATGATTGCAAATCTGTTTGAGGAGTATCGATTCTTCCCCAAGTATCCAGAAAGGCAGCTCAAAATTGCTGCGGTTCTGTTTGGTGAGTTTTCTTACAAAATTTGCAAATGACTCTTAACTCAACCATGATGGGGTTTAATACTCAATATACTCTGATTTTATATGTTCCCTTCATTTAACCATATTTAAACAGCTGGAGTTGTGCTACTTGGTCCAGTTTCATTTATCCTTTGATTGGGTATATTGAACTAAGTACGTTTATTTTTAGGGTCTTGTTCCCAGTAAAGGGTCTTATGAATAAAACAATCCTTTTGTGTACTAGTTCTGGTAGGTGGGGTTAGTTGCTTATAGGTATTACTTTCTAGAAGCTAGTCCAAGGGTCTCTTCTTTTGAAAGGTTCCTTACATTATAAAAAAAAAAAAAAAAAAAAAGAAAGATCTGCTTTAGTAAAACAACAGTGAAAGCATCCGATTTTATTTTCTGAAATAATTTTTTCTTTAGCCTTATGATGAGAAAATTAACGATAGTATTGGAATCTAATACATTATGAGAGTTACCCAGCATCTTCATCAATGAACAACGACCTCCTAGAGTCATTGCTTTTTGTAGATAATATTGTTCATCTGTAATTCTTTAGACTTAATTGTGTCCCTTGTACATGAAGTAGTCTCATTGCAATAAAATGTATATGAAAATTACCTTGGCACATACCTCTGGTCAATTATATCCCTTCAATAGTAGCTTCTAATGCTGACAATGTTGAATGTGTGCGTTTATGAAATTTGAGATTTATGTGATTATGTACATCATGTTTTGTTGCATGTCTTCAGCAGATTCATGCATTGACTTCATAAAAATGCCATTTTTGGCCTGATATAAGTTACACTGATATAAATGCTTTGGCTTTCAGTATTTTAACAGACATTGTCCTTATATACTGTTAGAGCCATTACATATCCTTAAGTTTTGATTTTCTTTTGGAGGTTGAGGAAAAATGGGGAGTTTGATATTTGTTCTTTTTATGTTGCTATGAGGGGATCCTCTCTCTTGCCACTTTTCCTTGGAAGGGTGTTTGGGGTCGAAGGCCCCTTAGAGAGTGTCTCTTTTTGTTTGGATGGCAGCATGAGGGAATCTAACAATATATAAAGTTTGGGAGGAGAGGATATACTATAGTAGATAGATGTTTTATTTGTCGGCGTAGTGGGGAGGGGGTGGATCGCCTTTTGATTCGTTGCACGGTGGCTTCTCATTTGTGGTGTTTTGTATTTAGATCTTTTGGTATCTCATTGGTCATGCCAGGGAGTGTGGGAGATCTTTTGTTTGGTTGGAGGAATTGGTTGGGAAAATATTTGTCGGATATTTGGATTTTGGTTTCACTTTGTTTGATGTGGATTCTTTGGTGTGAACAAAATAGGACCAGTTTTTGGGTCATTTTGTTGAGACTTTGTTTGATTGGTTTCGAGTTTGGGGGCTCACAAATAGAGACTTTGTTCCTATTTTATTGAGTCTCTACTTTATGCTGTTTTGCATGAAGTAGTCTCTTTTCAATAAAATTTTCTTACTTGTCAGAAAAAAAGTTTTGATTTTCTTTTGTTGCCATGGTTCTTAACCATATTTCAGGCTCTGTGATCAAGCACCAGCTTGTAAGTCATCTCACACTGGGGATTGCTCTGCGTGGTGTGTTAGATGCTCTACGCAAACCTGCAGATTCAAAAGTTTGTATCATCTCTCATCGAGTGCATTTTCTTTTATTGGTGGTTATATGCTATTAATAGTGGTTATTATAACTTTTATCTTATGCAGATGTTTGTGTTTGGGACTCTAGCTCTGGAGCAGTTTGTGGATCGTCTGATTGAGTGGCCACAGTATTGTAATCATATCTTACAGATATCTCATCTGCGTGGTACTCATTCAGAACTTGTTGCTTTCATCGAACAGGCTCTAGCCAGGATTTCATCAGGCCATTCAGACACAGATGGAGGCGGCCATGGTTCTGTTGTTAATCACCATGGTTCCACTCAGTCTTCCTCAGGGAATTTGGAGGTAAATTCTGAAGTTTATCTCCTGACTTCTGTCATGCATTTAAACTCACCAAAGCCAAACTCATGAAGAGTAGACTTCTGTAGTGCATAAAATTACTTTTGGAAATTGTGAAAATCCCATACTAGTCGGAGAATGGATTGTTTGAGGATGCATTTTTAATGAACAAAAAAAAAAATTCATTCTTGAGAATGCATAATCCACAGTAAAGTCTTTTGAGAATGAAATTTGTTTGGCCCTTTAGCTGAGCTATATATGTATATATATTTTCTGAATAATGTCTTTTTATTTTATTTTTATATGTTGGGACATTGGTGCAGTTAAATGGCTCTAGCATCATACAGGCTGGGCAGCAGCTTTCATCTCCAATACAGATTCAACTGAGACATGAAAGTCTTGAGGATCGTCATAAAACTGTTGCAGCATCATCTAATGATGTGAAACCACTCTTGCCTTCTGTAGGGCAATCTTCAGCTGTTCATTCAGCTGATGCCTCCAGTATTCAGAAGGTAACTCCCCCCTTCGCTCTCTCTCCTTGTGGTGTCATTTTTTATCCTCTTCCTGGCATTGCTTATTTTATTGCTAAAGTTGCAGCCACAGATTGCTGTCAGTGCTCCAGCATTGCTGTCTTCTTCCCCTGGTTTTGTCCGTCCTTCTCGATCAGTTACATCTGCCAGTAATTTTCTTTGACCTAAAATTATGCCTTTTGTTTTACAGAAGTTTCAACTCTCAACTGATCTTCATGTATTTGTTAAATACTCCATCACTATAGTCATGCTTATGCAATGCAATTTACAGGGTTTGGGTCTGCACTGAACATTGAAACACTTGTTGCTGCAGCTGAGAAAAGAGAAACTCCGATAGAGGTACTCACTTCCACATTCAATAACTTTCACTAAAACACTAGCTGTATATCTGTTTGGTGCACGGGTTAGTTAAAAATCATATGTAAATTAAGGAAAAGACTTCACATATATATAATAATTTATATATATCTTCTATTTTTTTTTGATAGGTAACAAGACTTTTATTGAAAAAATTGAACATCATGTTCACGATGGTGAACACTTTGAACGAGAAACAAATACAATATAATCAAGAACTAAAGGAAATAGAGACTTAAGAATTTAGATAAAGAAATACAATTCATATACCCCCAAATACGAGCACAATGAAATAGAGTACCAAAGAGGAGAGATTCTAGATGGTCTAATGTTCTCTCAGTCTTCAAAAATGCGGGTATTGTGTTCCTGTCAAACTAACCACATTAAGCATGCCGGGATCATATTTCAAATGGTTGAAAGATGCTTTCCAAACCAATTTCTCCAGATAAAGAAAAAAGAGCTGACTCAGCTTGGCATTACCCACTGGATCCCAAACATTGCCAAAGCTTCACACCATAAGGTGTGAGAAAACTTTCAGTTAAGAAGAAGATGATCCACTGATTCCCCATCGCAGCAGCATAAACAACACCTATTAACCAGAGACTGACCTTTCTTCACAAGATTATCAATGGTGAGCATTCTATCATTAGCTGCTATCCATAAGAAGAAAGACACTCGTTTAGGCACCTTTGCACACCAAATGCACTCCCATAATAGTTTATAAAAAGAGTGCACATCAAACACCCTAGACGAAGTTAATCTCTAGACCAGGTGATCATCTACCTCACCCCCCGACATAGAGGAGTAAATAAGCTCAAAAAAGGAATAAACAGTGTCTGCCTCCCAATCCTGAGGACCATGACAGAAAAGTAAATTCTAGCTCCCACTACCTCCTTCTGAAGTAGATACTACTACCAAGTCAGAAACCCATGCTTCTTTAGAAAGAGAGCAAGCAAACAAAGCAGGAAATAGTTCCTTCAAAGGAATAAGCCCACTCCATGGATCATGCCAAAAACTAACATGGCAACCCTCCCTCACATTATACAGAATTTGACTAAAGAACTTCTCTGTTCCTTCCTTAATACTCCTCCACGTCCCACACCCATGAGAACCTCTTACATCTCTAGTGCACCAGCCTCCTCTCCCCTCACCATATTTGGCTGCTATAACTTGACGCCATAGTCTGTTACTGTCTTTCCCAAAACGCCACAACCACTTCCCAAGCAAGGCCTTGTTAAACAACCCAATCCCCCGAATCCCCAAACCACCACTCTCATCTGGCAAATAGACCTTATCTTAAGCAACTAAAAGATATTTAAAAACATCCTCTAAGGCCCCCCAAGGGAAATTCCTCTTAATCCTTTCTATTCTAGCTGTCACAGCTTGAAGGATAGTTATAGTAAACAAAGATAAAAAGTAGGTGGGAAGGCTTGAGAGAGTACTTTTTAACAAGGTAAACCTGCCACATGTTGACAAATAAAGTCTTTTGCAACAAAGGGTATGAGCCAAAGCATTCAAATTCCCAACATCACCAATAGGAGCAATCTCACTCTTACCTACATTAACTTTCAGTCCCGTCATAGCTTCAATGAAGATCAACACCATCTGAATGTATAATAACTGTACTCTAGAAGCATCACAGAACAAAATAGTATCGTCAGCAAAAAGAAGATGAGAGATATGCACACTCCCTTGTCTATGCGACCTCGCTTGAAAACCACAAAGAAAACCACCATTTTCCGATCTCTTCAATGGTCTACTTAACGCTTCCATAACCTATAGGAATAAAAGTGGAGACAAAGGATCCCCTTGGCAAATACATGAGAACTACCAAAAAAACCCACAGGAGATCCATTGAAAGGTAACCTAAATATATATATTTAAAAAAAAAAAATTCATGGAGGGAAGCATAGTTTTATTGAAAAAAAAAAACTACATTAGATGATTAAAATAATTTAAAATGAATAATGAAAAAAAAAAATACTCTACAAAATTTTGGTAATAGAATTTGGTAAGAGTAATATTTTTGAACTTCTTGAAAGTGGCAATAGAGTTTTACTTAAAGAAAACTATATTAATAACTTTAATGTATCTATAGTGTGTCACATGACAAAATTACAATAGCATGTCATATGATTTGTAATAGTTATGTTGAGCTATATGAGCTAAGAATGGTGTGTATGACCCAATTTTTAGTATGTGGTCTATGATGTTGACACGTGGTGCAATTTGGATGCATATTAGGAAGAGTTGAAGATCTTGATTTGTGACTTATTCAGCATTTGATATTACATACACAATGGCACTTTTGTTTTCTACATTTATTTTTTATAAACTATTTTATGTTCTATGAAAATTTTGTGTTCGGAGTCTCTATGTCATCTGGTATTGATATCTTTATCTTAGCAATGAAGTATTTTCTGTTTTGCATCCATTATCATAACATCTAATTTATATTTGTGTATTCACTATGTCCCTATATTCTTCAATCAGATTAAGTTAATTTTGCATGTACAAAGTTGGGCTGGGTGGCTGATATGAACTTATATTGTGATATGATGCATGTGATTTTTGGCACTCCAGATATTTCATGTTTAGTTTAGTATTGTGGAGTTATATTGTTGACCTGAACGGAACTACTTATTATATTTTCTTTCTATGGGAGGGATATTTGTGAATAAGTTTTTGCAAAATAAGGACAAATACTAATTAGTCTAGCACCTAGACCATCCTATGCTTGTTCACATTTTTTTAGTTCCTTTATAGTGAATTCAGTCCTAATAGTGGTTTTTTTCCTATGCAAACATTTTTTGGTTATGTTCTTTAGTAGGAAATGCAAATTGTTCATGCTTACGTATTTTATTCTAGGAAAAAACGATTTTACTTATGAACTTAATTTTTGTTATTGTGATGCACTATGTTACGATTTAAGTTTTTTTATTATTGTTTTAGAAAAAACTTTATTATTGGATTATCTTACTCAATTCAAATTCAAAATAATACTTCCTTTTTCAAATGATAAAGTTCTTTAAAAAAGAAAAAAAAGAGAGGAGGATTTGTCTAGTTGTCTTAAAATAAATAGAGAGTTTAAAACTAAAAGTTCAATATGCTATAGATTTATTATATTTAAAAAGAAATAATTCTTATTGAAAGTGGTATCACATTAAATATTTTTGTAATGAGTGATAAGTACTGGCACCAAAATTAAGTATTGTGTTGGGTTATTCCTAAGTCGATTACAGATTTGCTTTTTGGCTGGTGGAATTGGCTGGGGAAGCATTCGTCTCAAGTTTGGAACTTGGTCCCGTTGTGCATCCTATGGTGTATTTGGATGAAACGGAACCGGAGGGCTTTTGAGGATTTAGACAGCTCTGGGGATCAGATGCTTGCCTCTTTTAGTGGAACTCTTTTTGATTGGTCTCGGGCTTGGGGACTCACGTCTAGTGATTCCCTCCCTTCTTTTCTCTGCTCCCTCTCTCTTTTGTAACTTCTCTGTTGTTTTGTTTTCTTTTGTGTTTTTCCTCTATTTTCTTGTACCTTCTGGGTTTGCTCTATGGCTTTTGCATAGAGCAGCCTTTCATATTTATATTTATATATCATTCTTACTTATCAAAAAAAAAAAAAAATTAAGTATTGATTTGACACATGGCACAAAATTCAACTTCAATTTTGGAATCTAATTGGATTTTCTCTCAGCATTGGCTTTATATATGTATGTATGATATGATATTCTTGTTGTTTAGTTTAGTATTAATGGAGTTTTTTGTTGACCTGAACAGAACTACTTATCTTTCTTTCTTTCTGCGGAGGAATATTTGTGAATTACTCCTTGCAAATATAGGACGAATACTAATTGTTCAAGTACCTAGACCATCCTACACTTTCACATTTTTCCTTAGTTCTTTTATAGTGACTTCAGGTTGAATAGTGGTTCTTTCTCTATTCACCTAAGAAATATTTACTGTGGGGTCTTGCAGGCATAAAACTGATTCTTGACCTTTTTTACGGGTGAAATTTTGTCAGTGCCATTGCTCATATATCTTTTCTCTTTTCTTCAAAATAATTATAAATTTTGTGTTCCATTAATTTGTGCAACTCTAAATATTGATGGTATTTTTTCCTTAGGCTTGTCATTTTCTGTATTTATTTTGCCACGTGTTCTTATCTGATCTTGTTGAGCAACTTAGCAAGCCAAGCCTTCTAGTTAGTGGCTCCGCACCTTATCCCTAACCCTACATTTTCATTTCAGGCCTTAGATTTTTGCTTTTATTGGATTAAATAGTTAGATACCCAAGAACCATAATCTTTGGAACACTGTTTCTAATAGTCAATAGGGGTCAGGTTTGTTTGGCTGTGGCATCTATGCTACCTGGCCTACAAATGTTTAAGTGTTTCAACTCTTAAAATCAACAAAGAAGATGGTGCTTTCTGATTTGGGTTATGTTTGTGAGATCTGATTTGAGGTTGTATCTTGCTGTTAGCTATGTTTTACAACTTCCTGTGTTTGCCCCGGGTGAGTTGGTTCTGTTTTAGGGGGATTCCAATCTGAGCCAGTACTGAGTCCCAAGGATTGATATTGGGAGTTTGAGAGTCATTAGTTTGAGGCACTCTATATAACATCAAATAGCACTTCCTCCCATAATAATGAGGTAAAGGGTGAGGTTGTGGGTTCCAAAGTCCACTTGGTGCATGTGTAAGAGCATCCACATCAGTGGATGCAAATTTTCCTTTTATTTTACACTAAAAAACTTACTTTTTCTATTTTACACACTCATTTTTACAAAACACCCACATTAGTTTGTCTATTCTACCCATTCTTTTATTTAAATAATATTTTTCACACATTTTTTTATTATTCACAACTACCAGGCCCCACCAACTTTAATACACGCTATATCTAATTCTGATTCTGATCTTTATCTCTTTCGTTTTCTTTCTCACTTTCTTCTTTTTCTCTTTTCCTTCTCCCAGCGTCTTTCTTTCTCTGTCTTTCTTCTTCTCCATTTTTCTCAGCATCTTCGTCTTTCCTCTTCTCCATTTTTTCTTCTTCTTTTCCATTTTTCTTCTTCTTTCTTTTTCTTTTCCTTCTCTGTCTTTCTTCGCCTCTATCCATTTTTTGTTGCTCTCTCTCTATACCCATCTCTCTACCCATCTCTATACCCATTTCTGAGCACAGATCAACCCTCCCCTAGCTCGGTCAAGCACCGATCGTTCCATTCGAGCACCGATCGTTCCGATTCAAGCTCCGATGGTTCTATTCAAGCTCCGATCGTTCCGATGCAAGCTCCGATCTGTCTCTTTGTTGGTTTATCCATGTGGGTTTGTTTGTGTGTGGGTGTGTTTGTGTATGTCCTCTTTTTCTTCTTCTTTCTTTTTCTTTCTTTTTCCTTGTCTTTGCCATTTCCTCTTTCTTTTCTTCCGCTTTCTCTCACGGTCAAAACCTAGAAGCACCATCAACACCACAACCATCAAACCCACATCACCGATCAAACCCAAATCATCGATCAACCAGGACGAGGCACCCTTTGTGATGATTTGCCTGTGTTTGTGTTTGTGTGTGGGTGTGTTTGTGTTTGTGTGTATCTGAGGAAGAAGATGATGAGGATTGAGGAGAGAAGTCAGTTTGTTTTGCACAAAGGGAAGAGCGAAAATAAGGCGCAAAACGTGAAATTAATAAAATATGTAATACACGAGCTACAATAGCCGTGTATGCACGGTTACTGCAGCAAATGTGTAAATTTGCACAACTTTGGAAGGACTGATGTGAAAGTTTTTTGGGGTAAAATGTGTAAAAATGGTTGCTTTTTGTATTTTGCAGAGGTTTACATGGACTGGTGTGGATGCTCTAAGTTACCAATAAAAAAACATTGTGGTGTATATATTATTTTAAAATTATTGTATGAGAATAAATGTCTTTCAATCAACCCAATCAAGATCACGGGAACAATGGAATTTGCATATTGGACAAGTTACCTTAATATATTTTGGGTTGTCATGCTATTTGTTCATATCTGTCTTTATCTTATAAGTGTCTATGTTCTGTTTACAGGCTCCAGCATCAGAGATTCAAGACAAAATATCTTTTATTATTAATAATATTTCAGCTACTAATATCGAAGCCAAAGCAAAAGAATTAACTGAAATTTTAAAAGAGCAGTACTACCCCTGGTTTGCGCAATATATGGTTATGAAAAGGTTAGAAACTTTATGACTTAATCTTGTATTTGTTTTTGCATTTATAAAAGAACATGTTATGAAACACATTTGTGTGAACTTGTAACTTTCTTTACTCCATAATGTAGTTTGTTGTATTGGTCTTTATCATTGTCTGGTTCTTTCTCAACACCCCCTAACTTTCAATGGAACATGCATTGAACTGGATTTTTATGATCTCCCATGTGCATGCACACGTGTACGCACCCACACACACATGTTGGTATACCTTGCAGCTGCCTTTGTTGTCATCTTCATATGCTTTTCTTATGACATCACTTAATACCTAATTTTTGGCAGAGCAAGTATCGAGCCAAATTTTCATGACTTGTATTTGAAGTTTCTGGACAAGATCAATTCAAAGGCCTTGAATAAAGAGATTGTTCAAGCCACTTATGAGAACTGCAAGGTTTATGTCTTATAACTATTTTATTTTTGTGTTTAGAAGTAGAGATCATTGTAATAATTTGGCATCTTTTATTTTGTTTTTTCAGGTTCTTTTAGGATCAGAGCTTATAAAGTCTAGTTCAGAAGAGCGTTCATTGCTGAAAAACTTAGGTAGTTGGCTTGGGAAGTTAACAATTGGGAGGAATCAAGTCTTAAGGGCTCGTGAAATAGATCCTAAATCTTTGATTATAGAGGTGATAAAGGGACATATTCCTTCTTCTTGAGTTTTATTATGTGTTATTATTTGAATTTTGACTCCCCCCCCCCTTGGGTTGGTGGTGACAGGCATATGAGAAGGGATTGATGATTGCCGTAATTCCATTTACTTCTAAGGTAGGTTATGCTGACGATTGCCAATTTTAAAGGCTCTGAACTTGGGTGCTGTGATCTTAACCATCTACTTTTTGCTGCAGGTTCTGGAACCCTGCCAAAGCAGTCTTGCATACCAACCCCCCAATCCCTGGACCATGGGCATTCTTGGGTTACTTGCTGAGATATATTCAATGCCTAACTTAAAAATGAACCTCAAGTTTGACATAGAGGTACACATAGTCACATACAATTGTTTCATTGTTGATGCATGCCTAATATAACTTTGGCTCTCTTAGCTACTTATATCCTTTTGTCATTTTAGGTCCTATTCAAGAATCTAGGTGTTGATATGAAGGATGTTACACCGACTTCTCTTCTCAAAGATCGCAAAAGGGAAATTGAAGGGAATCCAGATTTTTCTAATAAAGATGTTGGAGCATCCCAACCACAGTTAGTTTCTGAAATCAAATCAGGAATAGTATCTCCAGTGAATCAAGTTGAGCTACCACTTGAGGTTGCTAGTCCTTCTAATTCTGGTGGCCACACACATTTACTATCTCAGGTTTGTTTGGTTAGAAATGTAGAACATCTGTCAGCGTTGTTAAAAGTGCGCTTAAAGCTTGAAGCCCCAAGGTCTCAGTGCTTTGCTTGGCAAAAAAAAGAAGCTCATTTAATGAAGTGCGCTTTAGGCACATTTTTTTGGCTTCTTTTTGAAGAAGCAAGTACGCTTAGGCACACTTATTTATTTTATTGCCAAAAAAAATATGAATCATCAAAATTAATTGCTTGATCTTGAAAGAAATGACATGGACCAATGATTTACTATACAACCACTATTCTTAAGGTGTTTTTTTTTTATCTACTTGTCAAAAGATACAAACACGTTGATTGACCTCCTTTTTCTTGTGTATTTCATCTTTCTTTGCCCTGTTTCTACAGTTCTAACTAATTTGGTTTGTTCAGTATGCTTCTCTTCATCTACCTTCCGGTACGTTGATGGAGGATGAAAAGCTATCAGCTTTGGGATTGACTGATCAGCTCCCTTCTGCTCAGGGACTCTTACAAGCCACTCCATCCCAGTCACCTTTTTCCATTAGTCAGGTGGTTGTGTTCTTCCTTCAGTTTAGTAGCAATTGATCATATTTTAGTAGCACACACTAACGATCTGGTTCTTCTGCTGTTTGCAGATTCCGGCACAAATACCCAACATTGGAAATCATGTTATTATCAACCAGAAGCTCAGTGGTTCGGGCTTACACCTGCATTTTCAGAGGTTTGAAGCTGAAAATTCTTACTGCTTTTTAAGTACATTGCTGAATACTCATTGCTCTCATACATTACAGCATGGTTCCGATGGCGATGGATAGAGCTATTAAGGAGATAGTATCTGGTATTGTTCAGCGCAGTGTATCTATAGCTACTCAAACGACAAAGGAACTTGTTTTAAAGGTTTGTCAATGCAGCTTAATGGAACCTTTTTTTTGGGTACTAATTATGTAATCCTTTTGTTCTTTGGCTTTACGCAGTGCCGTAAACTCCCTTCAATCTATTCTTTTTTCTAACAGCCATGTCTTATGTTCATCTCCTTCTTGATCTACCCTGAACTTGAAAATAATCTCTCCATATAAGGCATGCATTACTTGGTTTTCCATGCAGAGTTTCCTTCTTCGGTGCAATCAAGTCATATCTCTTTTTGCACTTACCCATTCTAGTTCATGTGTTACAACTGTGCTCATCTTTTTTTTTCTTTGCATGCACTTCCTTATTTTGTTGTAGTATGATCCTGTTTTCTTAGTAGGCACTCTCATTTAGGAACATTTTTCCAGTTCGATTTTCATGTATTCAAGCTACAGGCACTGCCATCTATAATCTCAGTTTACTTATGGGAAACTGGTTCAATATATTCAATATATTTAACTTTTCCCATTTTTATTTTTTAATTGTACTAAAGTTGTGTTTTATATATAGCAAGTGAAAGAGATTCTATGAACACTACAATGGAATTACTTTAACTGAGACCCAATAAGACCATCCAAGTAATAATCTAAGGCAATATGTTTTCAGTTGCATCTCCAAAGTTTCCACTTCAAAAAAAAGCACCATGTGACCAACTCCTAAATCAGCCTTGAAGTTCATTTATACCAAAGTTAGACGTCTATAGTTTATATATATCCCTGTTGTGATTCAAGTTCTTTTATGAGGACAAGCTTTGACGGTTGTGGGGGGAAATGTTTTGTTTTGAATTGAATAAAAGATTTGCATAAACCTCTTTCTTTAGCAATGTTTGAACAACAGAACTATCCCTACATTTTCCCATGTTTGGTTGGGATTGCTGAAGCCCATGTCACAATATTTCTCTAGTTGCTGTTGTTATATATAATTGTTACTTACTTTATTCAAATATGATGGTAGGATTATGCCATGGAATCAGATGAGACACGCATATTCAATGCAGCACACTTGATGGTTGCGAGTCTGGCTGGAAGTCTAGCTCATGTAACATGCAAGGTAATATCTATCACTATACTTTCACAATTTCTTTATCCTGTTTGGTTTTGGATTGTTATAAAATCTTTTAAAATGTCTGCTTTTATTTTCTGGTGTTAACTTTGGTTGGTGGCTTCTGCTAGGAACCCTTACGGGTTGCACTATCAAGTCAACTGAGGAGTTCGCTTCAGAATAGGGGTATTGCAAATGAAATTATGGAACAAGCTGTACAGCTTGTTACCAATGACAACCTTGATCTTGGCTGTGCACTTATTGAACAGGCTGCCACAGACAAGGTTAGCTCTGATGATTGTGCATTTTATGCTTGCGTGTGGTGTGTGTATTTTAGTTTATGGCATATAGAAGGTTCATCATCATCATCTATTAAAGCATTTTCCTGACTTTTTCTACACTGGGTGTTTTATACTTGGTGGCAATATAGGAAGCCTCTAAATTTTTGTGTTGTGCTTGTCAACTAAAATACGTAAATAAAATTTGGAACATAAGTAGTTATGGAAGTTGCCCTTTGATGAATGTGTCTTGGATTGAGACAATAACTTGTTGTTATTGCCTTGAAAATATTTGGCCATGTCTTATATAATTGGACAAAACAATTAAGGAAAAGGAGATGGGACCTTTAAAAAATTATACCCAAGGTTTGGAATAATTGGCCAAGTTAAAGTTGACTAAGGATGTTTGCATGTTTAATTATCACCTATGCATTACACACGCATGCTGGAGTTTTTTTTTTTTCAAATGTTTTGAAGTTAATCCAAGACCTTGTGCATCTAAAAGCTTGTCTCTAGTTGCATATTACAACAGCAGCCAAGTCTTATGCAAAATTTAGGGGTTGGCTATGGATCATGAACAGACTAAATAGGGTCAGCCACTTGTATTCTTTTCTCAATTAGTTCTCTCTTTTACCTTCTTAATTGAGACAGTTTTTTACTAATGTTATTTTAGGTCTTCCTATACTTTTTTTGATTCCCTAGACTTGGATCAGTTCGCTCTTCCTTTTTGGTGCATTAATCGCTCTTCTTGCATATGACCAAACCATCTCAAGCAGCCCTCCTTATTTTCATAAATAGGGCTGCTCCTATCTTTAAGCAAATTTCATCATTTCAAATCCTATCTTTTCTTGTATTTCATTTGTCTATCTAAACATTCTCTTAGCTACCCTAATTTTTATCAACATGTTGCCTCTTAACAACTCAACCTTCAGTACCGTAGATTATAGTTGGTGTTATAGTAGTTTTGTAAAAGTTTTCCTTGAACATAATAGATAATCTACGATACGCAATAGGCTTGATGCATTCCCCTACTTCATTCGCCGTGTTTTTACGCTATGATTCACATTCTCTTCAATCTCTCTAGCCTTGTGAATTATTGATCCAAGATATCGAGAGCTCTTACTTTTTGGTATCTCTTGACCATCAAGTCTTGCAACCTCTTCACTTTTGTTTCTATTACTTAATTTACATTCCATGTATTCTGTTTTAATTTTAGTTGGCCCAAAGCCTTTGGACTCTAAAACATCTTTCCAAATTTGTAGTTTAACATCAACTCCACACCTAGTTTCATACTCCAAAACTATATCATCTGTAAAGAGCATACACCAAGTAATTTCATCTTGAGTTCATCTGGTGATCTCATCCATCTCTAGTGCAATGAGATATGGACTTAATGTTGATCCTTGATACAAACCTACTGTGATAGGAAACACAATTGTCACGCCTCTACTTGTTGTTACAGTAGTTACATTTTTGTCATACATATCCATAATAAACTTAATAGATTTTAGAGGAACTCATTTCTTTTCTAGGTCCCTCCATATAAACTCTTTCAGTAGTTACAATTTTGTCCAAATTTATCTATATTTTTCCATTAGGCGTCTAAGTAAGAAAATTACTTCCATGATAGATCTCTTTGGCATAAAATCAATTTGATTCTTTAATATTGTTGTTTCATGTCTTAACCTATATTCAATTGTTCCCTCCCAAAGTTTGATAGTGTGACTCGTAAGATACATTTCATGTTGACTTGTAAAGGTTTGAATATCTCCCTTGTTTTTGTAAATAAGTATTAGAGTATATATCTCCTCAACTCACTTGACATTTTGTTTACGCAAGATCTTATTGAAAATGTTTGTCAACCAACATACACCCATGTCAGTCGAGCACACTTCTAAACTTAACTGGGAATTTCATTTAGGGTGGAGGAGACACGCTTATGGAGTATGAAACCTTTTTAAGGCTTTCATAGATGTGGTGTGGAAGAGCATTAAAATAGGATGTGATGGGGTGGGATAGGTTGTTAAGAGTACACTCAAGTTGACACAGGCATTGGTAGTTGGATCCAGTTCTGGTATGACCGTTGGTGTGGAGATCAGGCTTTGAGGAGGGTGGCTTTTCCTGTCGTGTATGATTGTTCCATAGATAGAGAAGTTTCAATGGAGTCTTTGTTGATGAGATAGATTTCAGGGGAGAGGAGGAGCGATGTAAGATTCCTCTGCGACTTTGATGATTGGGAGTCCAGGTTGGTGGCTTCGTTTCTCCATCTTCTTGATTTTGATATCCCTCTTAGAGAGGGTTTAATCGAATGAGGTGGAGGTTGAAAAGGAATGAGGAATTGAATGTTTGCTCTTTCTATGCCTCTCTAAGGGGCTCAAGTACTGTGCTCTTCCTTTGGAAAGAAAGTTCGGGTGTTAAGGCCCCTATAGAGGGTCTCTTTTTTGGCAGTGGCAGGGGGGAAGGTACTCACATGTAAGAACTTCATTAAGAGGGCTATACGTTAGTAGGCTGGTGTTTCATGTGCCAATGTAGTGGGAAGACTTTTTTTGCTACATTGCACAGCTGCATTAGATTTGTGGAGCTTTGTTTTTAGATCTTTGGGATTCATAGGTATTATTAGAAAAGGTTGTTGACCTTTAGTTTGGATGGTGATTCATAAGATGGATATTTGGAACATTGTTCCATTATGTTTGATGTAGACTATATGAAGGGAATGCAATTGGTGTTTATTTTAAGATGAGGAAAGAATAGGGATTCAATTGTTAGTGACTTTCACTAGCTCCTTATTTGATTGGTATCGTGCATTGGGCTTTATGAATTGAAATTCCATTGTGATGTTTATATATTCATTGCCTTTTTGTACATAATTCTTTAGGCTAATTTATTTCCATTTGCCTTTATTAGGCCTTCTTTAATAAAATTATTTTTCCCTATAAAAAGGGGGTGGTGATAAGGACACTTGGGGCAATGGGTTAACCTTCTCAGATGCTTAATATCTCATAATCACAGGTGTGATTTCTTTAAATACAATGAAGCACATCCTGAAAGATGCTTCTGTTCTTTTTATACTAGGATTAGGAGGTCCAAAATAAACCTAGTGACCTATGTTAAATTGTTAAAATCCAAGATTACACTCCAAGGCTTGGTTTTTATTATTATTTTTTTAAAGGGTTGTTTAAAGGTCTTTGAAACTCCTAGAAAAATTTAGATTAGACATGATTAAAAAATATTCTTTGATCTTCAAAGAGGGTCAGAGCCATCTTCATTGGATGTTGGCATGTGGCTTCCCAATTAATAAAACTCAAGATTGTGCAATAGTTGGAAGCAATGCGGCTTTACTTGTTTTTGAGCTGCATAATGCAATTTCAGTGCTTACTGTCTTCAAAATTAATTCAGCATTAATTTTTTAGGGCTTTGCTTTCTGTTTGATTGGACAACGGATGATGAACTGATTGTACTTTGATTATTCTATTTTTTAAACAATGTAAAATTTCAATTTATGGTTTTCTGTGGTGCATTGATTATTGTAGGCGATACAAACCATTGATGGGGAAATAGGTCAACAACTTGCTTTGAGAAGGAAGCATAGAGAGGGTGTTGGTCCCACATTTTTTGATGCAAACATGTATACACAAGGTTCTATGGGTGTTGTACCAGAGGCCCTCCGGCCTAAACCTGGTCACCTATCCCTTTCTCAACAACGAGTTTATGAGGTAGGCACTCGACTTTTTGCATGAGGTTTCATATGATGCTTAGAGACATAGTCCTTACAGGGTTTTTTTTTTCTTCTTCTTCTTGGGGGGGGGGGGGGGGGGGGGCATTCCCTTGCACTGTTTAGGACTTTGTTCGGCTTCCCTGGCAAAACCAATCTACCCAGAGTTCACATGCCATATCATCCGGTCCTGCTACTGCTGGCGGTACAGGTTTGCCTGGTGCGTATGGCTCAGCATCTGGACAATTAAATCCTGGCTACTCATCTGGCCCTGGTAGCACTGGATTTGAAGCAGTCTCTCGGCCACAGGATGAGTCGACGAAGTCTAATTCGGCTCTGCATCTTAGGTGTTTTATCTATATCATGTTCACTGGATTTTTTTTTATAAAAATTTAAATTTATTGTTTTTATTTATTTTTTGTTTGCTAATATGCTTGGAATTCTTTCTGAAATTATACAGTGCTTCCTCACTTCACATTGGAGTTGCTGATGGTGCTAGCCACATTGGTTCTGAAAATGATTCTGCAACTGCTTCATTTCCTCCAACTACCTCAGCCTCTGACTTACATTCAGTCGATTCCTTTGATGTTGCAAAAGTAAGAGGTTTTTATTTTCTTGATGAGTGTCTATGTTGAGGTATCAGCCTTTGTTATTGATATGTGCTTGTAATTTTTTGCAAGGAGTCTGGAGCTTCTTCACAGTCATTACCTTCACAGGTTACCATGGAACGACTTGGAACTGGCATATCAGAACCTTCACTCACCACTAGGGATGCATTGAATAAATACCAGATTGTGGCACAGAAGGTTGCAAATAACCTTTGTTGTTTGTCCTTTTTGTTCTTTTGTCTTTGGTGTCCCCCCCACCCCACCTTCCCCTGCCCCTTTTTTCTTGTATTGTACTTCATTATCTGAGCATCCTTTGTGCAACTTATGCTCATGTTCCGGTCAAAAAAAGGAGCTGGTGACCTACTTATTGTTGTGTGGTTACCATTATACTCTGGGCTAGTAGTTTCATGTTTTATTTTTTCCTTATTGGTTTCTTTCAGTTTTGCTATTATGGCTTAAGAAGTACCTACAATTTTTTATTGACTCCCTATTTGTGATGGTTTCAGTTGGAAGCTTTGCTAAATAATGATGGTAAAGATGCAGAAGTTCAGGTATTGTTTTTCTTTCCTTCATCTTGGCACTACCACTATGCTATATATTATCTGAGGTACTTTTGTTCTGGTATTTCTTCTGCCTTATTCTATTTTGCCAACTTGTTTGTGAAACCTTAATTTAATTTTATTGCACATATGTTTACGCTAAAAAGTGTCTTTTGGGATATATTTGTGTTCAGGTAGTCATTGCTGAGGTTCCTGAAATTATACTCAGATGCATAAGTCGAGATGAAGCTGCCTTGGCTGTTGCACAAAAGGTTTGCTATCTTTTATAAGAGAACATTTTGGGTCACACACACGCACACATGCATTTTGTGTTATTGCTTGAGCTATCTTGGTTGCTCCACAATTTTATGTCAGTGTCCAATTAACTGATTTGAATTGGTCTGAAAAGAAACCTTATCTCTCGAAATGTTTTTCCCAAATTATTCATTGATTTGATTTTCATTCTAAATGATGTTACAGGTTTTTAAAGGTTTATATGAGAATGGGTCAAACAATATCCATATTGGTGCTCATCTGGCAATTCTGACTGCAATTCGTGATGTTTGTAAGCTTGTTGTTAAGGAGCTCAGTAGCTGGGTATGCTATATTGAACCTTTTTCCCGTTTCTTAAGATGCATGACATGTTAGAGAAAGTCTGGTTCGCCTTGGCTTTATGTTACTACACTTGGTATACCTTAAGTTATATATTAATTTTTGATAAACTTGATTCCCTCTCTAATGAATTTACCTTAGTCTATGCTGATCCCTGCGATATGCGGTTAGGGAATCTGTGAGAACTTTTCTACCTCATATCTAATCTCTATGGTATTATGATACTTTTGCTTCCATGCTTGCAAAAAGAAAAGTTATATCAACTTCTGGTAGTTGTTAGAGGGAGATCTTTGGATATATAGTAATGTGTTCCATTTATTTATCATAATATGAGTTTACATTTTTGTTACAGGTTATTTACTCAGATGAGGAGCGGAAGTTCAACAAAGATATAACTATTGGCCTTATTCGCAGTGAATTGTTAAACCTTGCAGAGTATAATGTTCACATGGCAAAACTTATTGATGGGGGCAGGAATAGTATGTATAATGAACTTCATTTTACATAATCTGTACTGGGTGCCATAGTTGACTGACCAATTGCATGAATGTGCAGAAACTGCAACCGAGTTTGCGATTTCCCTTTTACAAACTTTAGTCGTTGAAGAATCTAAAGTTATTTCTGAACTTCACAATCTTGTTGACGCTTTGGCAAAGGTTTATCTTCATTCATTTTGTGTAACACTGTCTTTCATCATGACTTGTCACACAGTTTCTTACCAATTCTAATTTGCAGGTTGCTCAAAAGCCTGGATCTCCAGAGTCATTACAACAGCTGGTTGAGATTGTGAAGAATCCTGCTGGTAGTGTGGCTGCTTTATCTAGTGTAAATGTCGGAAAGGAGGATAAGGCAAGACAATTAAAAGACAAAAAGGTCACTGGAGATGTCATAGTCCAACAGTTACTTTTAGTTATAATTTTTTTTATTTCCTGATCCTAAAGTATTTTCTTTCTACTGAAATAGGCTCTTGGGTACTCTACAGCAAGCAGAGAAGACTATAATAATGCAGCGTCTGTTGAACCAGATCCGGCTGGTTTTCGTAAGCAGGTACCTTGATGTTCAATTCCTAGGTTTTAAAGATCTGGTAGAAGATTGTGTAGATTACATGCATTTGACCAGAATTGCTGATTTAAAAGAAAATTAAGAAGAATATATTGGGTGCATTGGACATTACCTTGACACAATACTTTCTTCTTTTGATAAGTACTTTCAATTGTAAAAAACCAAGGGGTACTACCCAAGTACAGAATGTATACAACGGAAGCACAAAAATATAAAAAAGGAATACAAACAAGGAAAAAAACACAATGACATTAGCTAAAATTCACGGAGTCCATAAAATTTTTGGAGCTCCTAGGCAATGGGAATAAAGTCCTCATATAAAGACTTCAAGGTTGCGTTTGGATATTTGAATTTGGATTTAGATTTGGATTTTAAACCGATGGATTTGATTTTAACTTTCATGGGGTTAGATGTTATTTTAAATCCAAGGATTTCAAGGTTTAAAATACTTGGTGGATTTGGCCAAATCCAAATCCTTGACATATTTAAATTATCCAAACTAAGTATTTGGATTTTAATCACCCAAATTCAAATATACATGTCGAAATCCTGCTATCCAAACGCACCACAAAAGTATTTCAATTTTTAACTTCAACAAACTAATCTTCAGCCCCCAAAACTCATTGCATTCCATTCTCTTGATACATACCACATAAGACACAACAGAACCACAACCCAAATTCCTCCACTACCTCTCCTCTCATACTGCCCAGCCCAACTCATTTAAAGGTTTTGAACTGAAAACAGCATCACTCAAGAAACTCCAAATAAACAAAATATCATATCTCACAAATCCCAAGCCACCTCACAATGTAGGAGTAAATGTTTGACATCATATCCACTGTGTTTTACAAATAAAGCACCACTCCCTAATAACAATCCCACAATCCCCCTCTTCGTTAGATTATCCTGTCAAAATCCTCTCTAGTCTAAAGGCACACACCAAGCAAAGGGGCAGGAATTTTCCAAGTATTCTTCCACTCCATAATAACAATTACATCTTCCTTTTATGCTGCATGCTGTCTTTGTTTAGATTTTCTGTCTCATCTAATTTGCATAGTGGTATACTGTGCTCTGTTGGTGTCTTGTGTAGGTATATGATTTTTTCTGTTGCCTGTTAGGTTTGATTTATTTTGATTGGATATGGATACACATAATTGTATTTTAGAGTTTAAAATGTAGGTGATACTGAATAGAAAAATGTGAAAAAAAAAAAGAGAAACATACCGTATTATATGCGTTTTTGCTTTTATCATAGCATTTATACTGGTGTGTTATTATGCTGTAGGTCTCTATGCTGTTTGCGGATTGGTACCGGATATGTGAACTACCTGGTGCAGATGATGCAGCCTTTACCAATTACGTGTCACAGCTGCAACAGAGTGGACTGCTGGAGGGGGATGATATGACAGATCGCTTTTTCCGCCTCCTGACGGTAAGTTTTTCTCCTTAAAGCTATCTTTTAGCCTGATATTCAGATATTCATACTTAATACCTTTTTCTCATATCAGGAGCTTTCTGTCGCACATTGTCTGTCCTCTGAGGTGATAAATTCAGGAACATTGCAATCGTCTCAAGTGCAGAACCTGTCCTTCCTCGCAGTTGATATCTATGCAAAACTTGTCTTTTCAATCCTGAAGGTAGGTGTTTATGAAATCTAAATATACCATATGGTTATTTCATTTTTGGATTCTAATGTTTTGATTGATTTTTGATATTTTATAATTTGATGAATAATATTTTATTAATTTGATTACTTATGGAGCAGGGACAAAATAAAGGCTTGCTCAGGAAGGTTAGTCCAAAGTCCATACAAAAATTTAAATAGTAAAATTTCTGGCGGTTCAAAAATTTAAATACTAAAATGATGGTCTGTATGGTATAAATGGTATTTGACAGATTCTGTTGGTGACAATAAGATTCATCCAGAAAGATGCGGAGGAAAAGAAAGCTTCTTTTAATCCGAGACCATATTTTAGACTGTTCATTAACTGGCTGCGGGACCTGGGATCCCTGGAACCTATTGTTGACGGTGCAAACTTTGAGGTGTGGATAGTTATCATTCTTTTGCATTGTTCTCTATGATTCACACTAATGTTGGTGCTGTATGTTGCAGGTTTTGGAAATGCTTGCACAAGCATTTCATGATTTGCAGCCCCTCAAAGTTCCCTCATTCAGGTTAACATTTTTAACAAAATAACAGTCGATGGTAGGATTTTTTAAAGTAAACATTATGAGCATGTGAGCTTTGATACTGTAATAAATATCAATTTAGATGGTTGTGAATGGTGTTTTCTTTTGGTTGTTATGCTGACTTGTTGGTTGTTTCTTGAGAGCTCACTAATAATTTCTTTGCTAATCTGTGAGAAAGAACTGTTTAATTGTAAGAGTTAGTAGATTAAAACATCTTGAATAGAATAATTTAAAAAGAAAAATCTTGCATAGGATATTATTATTTAAGCTTGTCAATCAGACAAGTTATGTTCAGTTGATTTCCTCTTTGCTCTAATGAACTTTCTAGTTGGAAAAAATGCAGGGCAGTTTTCACCAGGATGGCTTGAGAGTTGAGAGATCCATTGAATTGGAAAATGTCTTAAGATTTAGTCTAGGAACCTGATGATTTGTGCTGGAATAGATTTATTTGAGGGTTCATTATGCTTTATGTGGTTTCTATTATTCATGGTTTTGGCATGCATGTATTGGATGTGGGAAATCATGATGTGTAAATAAATCTAATATTGCTTCAATTTTACACTCGCATCACTAATTTGGTTGAAGTGGTTCTCCAGCTTTGCCTGGCTTGAGTTGGTGAGTCACCGGAGTTTCATGCCAAAAATGCTCGCAAATGTTCAGTATGGTTGGCCCATTATCCAGTGCTTGCTGGTAGATTTGTTCCAATTCATGGAGCCCTTTTTGAGGAGTGCTGAACTTGGAATTCCGGTTTGCCTCTTTATCTCAGTTTCGTTGTTCATGCAACTATGACCTACATATGATAATTATCTTTTGTTTCTGTTTTCTTCAATATGCACAGGTTCATTTTCTGTATAAAGGCACACTTAGGGTACTGTTAGTGCTGCTTCATGATTTCCCCGAGTTCCTGTGTGATTACCATTTTACCTTCTGTGATGTGATACCTCCAAGCTGCATACAAATGCGAAACATTATCCTTAGTGCATTTCCTCGTAATATGAGGCTGCCTGATCCATCAACTCCCAATTTGAAGGTATCTCAATAGATCTTGTATTGTGAACTGTTTGATTAAGAGACTAATCCTAAAGGGAATTGGTTTTCTTCCATTTGCAGATTGATCTACTTCCAGAAAGCAGTCAATCCCCGCGCATTCGCCCTGAGGTTGATGCAGCTCTTAAAGCAAAGCAGATGAAGGCTGATGTAGATGAGTACCTCAAGGTATTTGGCTCTCCACTATTTTTTGTTTTGGCCTTACAATACCAGGAAAAAAAAAAAAAAAAGTCATGGAGAAACAATGTTTCCCTTGAAGCAGACATGGCTTACTTTAATTACTAATTTGGAGTTAATTCTTTAGTGTTACATTCTTGGGATCCTTTTTTGTTTTTGTTTTTTTTATTTTTTTTATTTTTATCTTTTTTTTTTTTTTCGAATGTTCTACAGACTAGGCAACCTGGGTCCTTTCTGACTGAACTCAAGCAGAAGCTCCTCCTTCCACCAAGTGATGCTGCCGCTGCTGGCACCCGTTACAATGTACCCTTAATCAACTCCCTCGTGCTCTATGTTGGAATGCAGGTACTCATTTTTTTCTTACTTATATTTGTCTATTTCTCAAAATCTTGAGGACCACCCTTTTTGTTGGTAGATTGACTTCCCCAGTTTCTTTACATGCATAAGGTGATTTTTGCTTTTTCCATTCTTAACCTGTTAATGTTGATAGGTCAGTTATCAATTCATTAATCACCATTATCTTTGCTTTATGTCACTTGCGTTTGTTTTTGAAACTTCTTGAAAAAAACTCTTAAACCATATTTTCTTCTGTAAATGCAACTATATTTTTTGGCATGTGTTTCGGCTTGAGATCAATTTGAAATTAAAATAGGATGCTGTGAAGTTCTCTTTCTCTGTGCTCTGTTTTAAAAAAGTTTTTGTATGATGCTTATCTTTGTGTTATTTTGTACAGGCCATCCAGCAGCTGCAGCCAAAAGCTGTCCCATTGGCTGTGTTCTTGGTCGGTGCTGCCTTGGACATCTTCCAGACTCTAATAGGGGACTTAGATACTGAAGGGCGCTACCTCTTTCTCAATGCAGTTGCTAACCAATTGCGCTATCCAAACACCCATACACATTACTTCTCTTTCATCCTTCTTTACTTGTTTGCCGAATCAAACCAGGTACAAAATGTTCTATTGTCAATGTTACTTGGTACATTTTAATGTGTATATTTTAATTGATGTTGAAGTTGGCCGTCTGTACGCACAGCTTGGTTGAGAGGCAATAGGAACACCTTTTTTTTTTTCTTCTTTTTATTGTAATTGAGTCTCAGATAGTATTGTTACACCTCCTGTTATCAGAGCTGTAACATAGTAATATGTAAACTGACAACATTTGTACAAAGTTTGACTATAACATTTTGTTTATAGTCTATCATGGTGGGGTTATAACTAGTTGATGAAATTTGTGTAAATGCTGTCATTAACATTTTATTTATAGGTTATCATGGTGAGGTTATTCTATTGTTAGATCCTGGGTTTTTCAGATTTAAAAGAAATAGTCTGTAAATTACTAGGTTTATCCTTCAACTGGTTTTAGTATATGATGATCTAAGATTGTTATAATGATAACATGGATTATTCTGCTGCTTAACTCGATTGCTAATTTCCTTTTCGCTGGGCAGGAAATAATCCAGGAGCAAATTACAAGAGTATTGTTAGAACGCCTGATTGTTAATCGACCTCATCCATGGGGCCTTCTGATTAATTTCATCGAATTAATTAAGGTTATGATCTTTCTTTCTTTTTTTACCTAATATTTTTTTAGTTTCTCTGTACGCATTCCAACTTGAATATCAAATTTTATTCTGAGTTGGTCAATTTTTATTTTTATTTTTTCAGAATCAAAGATACAACTTTTGGAACCGAGCTTTCATAAGATGTGCCCCAGAGATTGAAAAACTATTTGAATCAGTTTCAAGATCCTGTGGGGGTCCAAAATCTGTGGATGAGAGTATGGTTTCTAGCTGGGTATCTGACGCTGCCCATTGATTCCCAGCATGCTTGTCAATTTTTTTGATATGTTATAATTTTTTATTGAAAAATAGGAGAGGCCTCGTGTACATGGGGGCTTGTCAGAGAATTGTTATGTAAATATAACCAGTTAAAACAACTAGGTACATTGTAGTGTTCAGGATTCTTAGAATTGTATTTAATGAAGAGATTTTGTTATCAACTTTATTTCACTGGCAAAATGTCGAGCTTTTGGATATTGCCTGAAATACTTGAGGTGTAGTTGGTACATGGAAGAACTTGTCTGTTTAACTCTCGAGGGAAGGTAAGATAGTCAAACTAAACAATATCCACTGCCTGGCAAAATAACCAACAAAGGTAAATGATTGTTGTCTTTGAAGCAAAAGTTGGAAGGATGGTATTCACACTATAATGATGTGACAAAACCAGAGCCAAATTAATCAATGTGAATGGAGTGTATGATGTTATTTGATGCGGCTAATGCTACTAGAATCAACCGTTGGAGCGAAAGTTTCAATTGTAATTGTCATATACAATTTCTAGATGTATTGAATGTGAACTAACATAGCTTCCTAAGCTTGAGCAATAGTAAACTTTTGGAGGCTTGGATCTTGTCAGAAAATTTTGAAACTGCTGTCATCTCCTCAATCGTAGATCGTCTGGCCTTTGTTGTCTTCTTGTTTGCCACCTCCCTGGCTCTGCTTATTTTCTTTTCTGTCTTCTTCAGTGCCTGGGCACGTTTTCTCTCCAATTTGTTCTGCCAGAAAAGAATAACACAAGATGAGATTTTTAATAAAAAAGATTGTGACTTTGTGGCTTCATACATCGAGGCACCTCTTTTTTTCCAACTACATTTAGATGAGCACGAAATCCAGAATCTGAAGCCCCCTATTTCTTCAGACTAGGAATTGTCACTCATTGTTCTGTTGCAACTCCAAATAGCACAAAATGTCCGGTAGTCCAATAAATTTCCAGATAGCCATTTAAAGGGGTGAATGTAACCTTGAGTATACATTCAAAGCTGACTAGCAGGCAGCATGTTGCTCACTGCATACTGCACTCGGCAGCAACTTCATTGACTCGCTATGTACTCACATTGACAGAAGCTCCCATTTTCTTTAATGATTTGATCATTTTCTTCACTTTTATTTTTAGTAATGTCACGTACATAGCTTGGCGTTTTATGATTGGAGTATCATAATTTTTACTTGGGTCTATCACTGACACTACTTTTATTATATATCAAGCTATGTCAACCGATATGAAAAATAGTGTCCTTACTCTCTAAACTTACTAGTTACTTACATGTTTTGTCTTTTGTTATGAGGCGATCTCTTTGTGTAATAGTTACATAAAATGCTCTTCTTACATAAGGGTGAGTTCCACATTTGGGAGGTGTACTCATATGTGAGACATAAGCTCCCATTGACTCACTATGTACACAGCTTGGGAGGTGTTGCTCAGTGCATACTGCACTCGGCAGCAACTTCATTGACTCACTATGTACTCACATTGACAGAAGCTCCCATTTTCTATAATGATTTAATCATTTTCTTCACTTTTTTTTTAGTAATGTCACGTACACAGCTTGGCATTTTATGATTGGAGAAACCATAATTTTTACTTGGGTCGATCACTGACACTACTTTTATTATATACCAATTAGCTATGTCAACCGATATGAAAAATAGTAGCCTTACTCTCTAATCTTACTAGTTACTTACATGTTTTGTCTTTAATTATGAGGCGATCTCTTTGTGTAATAGTTACATATAATGCTCCTCTTACATAAGGGTAAGTTTCACATTTGGGAGGTGTACTCACATGTGAGACATAAGGGTGAGTTCCACATTTGGAAGTGCACTCACATGTGAGTGAGGTGTTGTATACAACTCTTAAAACAAATAATAAATCCCATTAGCCATATTCGGGCTTAGGCTTTCACTATTTATTTATTTATTTTTATGTTATAGCACTCAAATCATGTCAAAATTTAAAGTGCTTATC
Source organism: Lithocarpus polystachyus (assembly GCA_033629205.1). NCBI lineage: Eukaryota > Viridiplantae > Streptophyta > Magnoliopsida > Fagales > Fagaceae > Lithocarpus > Lithocarpus polystachyus. The sequence goes on from CM066165.1 coordinate 37,568,950, forward strand.
AAGAAAGAACATTCAACAAATATTTTTCCACACCTCAAATTTCTTCATCTCCTCCTTGGCCTTTTCGGTCTTCTCGAATTCCCAATCATTTATATCTTCTTCCTTCCTTTCCAGCCTGCCAAAACATGCTTAATTAAAGTCTCTGTTAAATATTTGAATAAGAGAGTAAGAGAGGATGTGTTTTCTTACTTGCTCATGAGTTTGAGGTATTTAGCTTTCTTCCATGCCTCGATCTCAGCATCAATCTTGTGCCTCTTGACATCATCTAAAAATGCATGGTAAGGTTTCAGGCGAGTCAGCAAACTTTGCTGTTCAATATTGTTCAGGCTATCAGCCTCAGAGGCTCCATGTATGCTATTACCACATGCTACATTGCTCAGCTCTTCGGGAACTTCACTCTCCTCTTCCACTGGAGGTAAAGCCTGGCTGGAAAGCTCATGATCACAAGCTGTAAAAAAAAGTTTCTTATATTAACAACACTTTCAACTGCTATTTTGGGCTACATGTTTGCATGAAAATGATGCATAGATTTTTTTTTTTTTTTGCATCAAACAAGAAAATGAAGGAGTCTACGATATTTTGATGCAAGGAAGAAGAACAAGTTAAATACAAAACAGAGAGAGAGAGAGAGAGAGGATAACCTTTCACCAAGTTGGGGAGTTGAAAATGAGTTAGGCTATTATCCATCCATTTATCTATTTCAGTACTAGTAGTAACTCTCTTGCTATCAAAGGACACAACGTCGGAGCTCTGAGAATTAAAATAGATTCTCATCATCAATCTTAATACAAAAAATCTGTGTGTGTGTGTGTGTGTGAGAGAGAGAGAGAGAGAGAGAGAGAGAGAGAGAGAGAGAGACCGGCACTGGATATATGAAAGAGCCCAAAAGCATGAGGCAACAAGGCATGCATTTTCTAATCTATAATTTATTGAAAAGAAAAAAAAAAAAAAAAAAGAGAAATTTTAAATTAGAAAATGTCAAGAAATCAATGTAGCAAGATTGAAAACGGTTCATCAAAGCAACACTGCAGGCATATTTGATCACTTTTTTTCAGAATCCATACATATACAAAACAAGAAACAGAGAAATCAATCAAACAAAACGAAACTTTCCCACAAAGTCAAACAGTCACTTCACTTTTTTTTTTTTCCTTTTCTTGCAAGAATACCTGGTTTCTTGAGTCTCGTGGGCTGGAGTAACCACTGCAAATGGGTGATGGAGAATCTGGCAAAACAGCCATGAGAGACCCCACGCTCCAAACACACAAAGGACAGCCTTCAGAGGAATCACACTGCGTTAAGGGTCTGTCTGAGGAATAATGAACCAAATGTGACTGATTATGGTGATTGTACACAGAGTCAGAGATGGCCATGGAGTTGATAGTGGTGCTGCTCCTCACGCTGAATGGGTGGTAGGACTTTTTCTGTGTTCTGGTTTTTCCCAGCATCGTTTTCTTGGGAATCTTGAATGAATGTTGTGGGATGGTCGCTGCTCTTCCTTCAGTTCTTGTTGCTGTTGGACTCAATAATGTTTCTGATAGCCAATCTTCCACTTCGTGAGACTGAGAGTAACAACCGTTTGCTGATTCTTCTTGAATGGTTGGCAGCTGAGCTTTTATGAGCTCTGTCATGGAACATGTGCCAGGGATGTCAGACATTAGAAAACACTCAAACGTAGAAATTCAAAGAGAGTGGATTTTTACTTCTATGTCACAGTGATATACTCTATATTCAATCAAATGCGGAGAAAGTTTTATCCTAGGGTTACGTTTTGTTCTTTTTAGCTCGGAAGAGAAAGTAGAAGAATTTTTTGTTTTTATTTTTTAGTACTCGTTATGTTGTTTAGTATTATTTTCTAACAGAGTTAGAAAAAAGAAAAGAAAAATAAAAAAGTAATGGCGTAGAATTATTATCAGAGCAAAAGTAATCTATTTGTTGTTACATTTTTTTTTTTTTTTTCATTTTGTAATACTTTTATGATTGAAAGTTTGAAACTCGAAATTCTATACACAATTTTACAAAAAAATTATACTTAGTTAGTAGTTATTAGTAAGTGAAAAAATAATATTTAGACCCAAATGAAAACTAGTAAAAGTTTGTAATAATAACTGTTTATAAGTTGTAAAATAGTTTTTTACCAAAGAATTACATCTTTAGGATGGTCTCTTTGTTAAGGGTGAAAATTTGTTTATTTGTTTTTTATTTTTATTTTTTGGGGGAGAAATGGCTAAATGGGATAGTGCTTTCTAATATTAGTTGTTAATTTTGTTGCTTAATGCTATTGGGTGTTGACGATGTATACTCAGAGATGTTTGTTTCTTTTAAACATTCTGATTACTTATAGATATTATAAACTCCCTCTTGATATTTTCAACTCTCACTTAACATGTGCGAATGGCAAAATTTTGAATATTGGTATTATTTTCAAGTTACATATTAATGAAAGAAAATTTGTAAGGACATATCAACTATTAAGTTGCTAATTGTAATTGAAACTTGTTGTAGAGTTTTTTTTTTTTTTTTTTTTCCCTTGAGAGTGAGAGTATCTTGGAAACTTGTCATACTCACAACAAATGTAGATAACCACTAGTTTGGGCCTTAACAACAGGTGGACAACCGAGCTTTACAAAATGGGCCTATGGTCCTATTCTGCCACTATTAGCCTGTGCACAAACTTTAGAGCCCAAAGTCCAAATAGTTAAACACATGATAATAAGCAAATTAAGCATTGTACTTCAAGGGAGAACCCATGGAAAAGGGAGATTAGTGGGAGGGATAGAGAACCGACTGTGCATGCCGCGAGGTTCATGAATTTTAAGTTTTGTCTTGGGTTTTTGGAAATAGAATGTGGTTAAATATATAAGGATACCACTATCGAACTTATGGGTTATGGTTGAGAATTGAGATGATGCCACTAAGCTGTGCGTGCCACGAGGAAGCCTATTGGACCAGACTCTCGTTTGGGCTCAATTTATTTGTGGTGTGGGCTTTGCTTTTCCTACAATGGGGAGCTCAATGCACTGAGGCCCATTAAACTCCTTACTTCCCGATCAGTCTGTTCTCCCTTCATTAATTTACTCTCTCTCTCTCTCTCTCACTCTCTCTCTGTTCCTCTCTTTTCTCTCCTCTCGAACCCCCTTCTCCTTCACAGCTCTTTCTTATTTATAGCCTTAACTGGGTGGAGGTGTTATGATTATTCCAATCGATAGTGGAAGAGAGGGTCCAATGTTATCGTTGTTAAGTGGGAATTTGGTAGTTGAGCAGCAAAGTGGCTTGGGAACTTGCTCTTCGTTGCTGCATTATGCACGGCTACGAGTTCATGGGTGTTTTGCCGACCAATCCGAACATCGCGCTTCCCCGTGAACAAACACATATGGTAATACTAATTGTTACCCTGTGATTGGGTAACTTACCGACCAAGTGATAATGAAAGGATACTGTGTGCAACGGAGTTCCCGTCAGCGTTACCAACACGTCGGGAGCCCAATATTGTCCGGCCCAGCCCCGTTCGTGAGGGACTGTTCGGGCCCTGTGGGCCACGTGGTGATAAGTTCTGCTCGGCCCAAATGAGTGGGCTTGGGCCCGGTCCGTACATAAGCTAATTAGATCTCCTTTTTGTAATAAAAATTAGAGGTCGTTTTTCCTTTAGGCTCCGTTCGTTTGGAGTGAAAACAGGGAGGATGGAAAACAAAGGAAGGAAAATAGGATAGAAAATACTGTTTTCCACTATTCGTTTGGGGAAGGAAAATAGGAAGGATGAAAAACTCGAGAGAAAGTTTTTTCTCCGGGCCCACTTTTTTTTTTTCCTTCCAAATCAGAAGGAAAATCTGGAGAGAAAAGTTCTATAGTAACACTTTTACAAAAATACCCTCTTCTCACCTATTTTTTTTTTTCAACTTTCTCTTTTTTTTTTTCTTTTTTTTTCTCAACTTACCTGAACATTTTTTTTTCTGTTCAATGTTACTTCAATAACGTTGTTTATTTTTATTTTATTCTTTTCAACGTTACAGTAACGTTGTTGATGTTTTTTTTTTTTTTTTTTCAACATTGCTTTCAGTAACGTTACTTTTTTTTTGTTTCTCTTTTTTTTTTCTCTGTTCAACGTTACTTTCAGTAACGTTCTTTTTTTTTTTTTTAATTCTTTTCAAATTACTGAACAGTAACATTGTTGTTGTTTTTTTTTTTTTAATGTGACCTAATCTAATTTTTACATTATAATAATATAAAATTATATATATGATGTGATAAATTTTATATTATTTAATGATTAAAAATAAATCTATTTCTTATATATTATATAACAAGGGTATAATAGTCAATTTATATAAATGACATTTTCCATCCTTTCCTTTTTCTCTCCAATCGAACACAAGAGTTTTTCATCCTCCCACTTTTCCACTCCTCCAACCGAATACACGAGGGAAAACTAAATATTTTCCATCCTCCCACTTTTCCATCCTCCCATAATTTTCCATCCTCTCACTTTTCTACTCCTCCAACCGAACGGACCCTTAGGGTTTGTCTGGTTAGAGGGGGTGGAAAAGTGAGAGGATAGAAAATTGTAGGAGGATGGAAAAGTAGGAGGATATAAAATATTTTAATTTCTCTTATTTTTGTTTGGTTGGGAGTGAAAAAGTAGAGGAATGAAAAAAGTGAGTTTGTATAAATTAACTTATATACCTTTTATAAAAAATGATGGTCAATTAAAACAAAAAGGTGACAAACAATTAAAAAAAAAATCATGTCTAGTTAAAAAAAAAAAAAAAGTATCACACCCACAGCCCAAGAAATCAAAAAGAAAGAAAAAAAAGAGGCAACGTCCACGAGAAAAAGAAAAAAAGAAAAAGAAAAAAAAAGAGGCAATGTGCCCAAGAAAGCATAAATATAAACAGCCCAATTTTCTCCCCATTTTGAGGAGAACACTTTTTGGTAGGCTTGGGGAGAAAACACATGGGCCCTCTGTTTATTTTTCTTTCTTTTTACCTAACCAAACATACTAAAAAAAATTTCCTTCCCATTTTCTCTACAAAGTTTTCTATCTGCCAATTTTACCTCCAAACAAACACATCCTTAAAGCCTCTTCATCCATTTTGAATTCAAAAGCCCTTACATAATGATTTGTATTTTGGTAGTCAATACTCAAAGGAAGAAAAGTGTTTCTTTATTTTAAATGTGAATATGATAGAATGGAAGATAGGTTATGGCAAAATTCATAGGTGGGTTGACTTTGGTAAATAAAAAAAGAGTGGTTAAGTATAATAAATGCCGATGGAGGCGAGCTTGTTTGTGGCAATTAGTTCAAATATGTGTGTACATTGTGGCTAACTTGCCCTTAAACCATTTTGGTGTGTGGGTGTTTTCCTTGCAAATACACCACCCAAAAGGTTTAGTAGACAGCCACATTTCCGGTCTTCCCTCCCCTTTGGACCCTTTTGCAGGTTTGGGCTGCAAATTGGGCCTTCCATTTTGGACTTTTGTTGACTGAGTCATCGTAAGCATTAGCAACCGCTCAGCTGTGGTAAATTTGGAGCTATTGGTCCTTTTTACGAAATCCCTTGTACTTTGCCTTTGTTACTTGGGCCTTACGGGCCAATATTTCCAATCTTAAGGGCACAAATGATTTTGGATTCCCTTTTGATTTTTTTTTCCCCGGGGTAAATTGAGCCACCAATGAAATCAACTAGCGAATTGATAATGGATTAATCAAAGCGATACGCCAACCTCCTATTTAACTTGTTTGGACGAAAAGATTTTGAGGAATGAAATCTTGCTAAATTACCTCTCCCAGTGTTGGGAGACGTTTTTCATTTCCATATAAGAATTCTATTTCAACCTTTTCATCTTGCTAAAAAACGAATATTCATTTTTTTCAAAAGATATTGAAAAGGACAAAGCTTAATTGTCAATAAAGTATATCTTTCCTTGTGTCAATTCTTTCTATTACATTTAGAATTTTTTTTTAATTAGATTTTTTTTTAATGGAATCTCAATCACATGGAAAACAAACACACACACACACACACACACACACACACACACATGTAAAATAATAATGTTGGTATTGTATCTAATTCCGCTCATCTGTTATGTTTTTAATTAAGAAAAAATTATCTTCGAAGTCTTCTAGTAAAGAGAGAGATCGAGGAACAATCACCCAAAAAGGTTGCTCTCCCTTAAATACCATTTGACATGATGTTAACAAAAGAAGGAACTCTAGTAATCAAGCATTCAAGACTACTTAAAGTAGGAAGCATATTCTTCAAATTCATAACAGTAGTATTATACATGAAATCACATTTGAGTATATTCTAATGGGTATTGGGATTGTTTTTGAGAATGCGATCAAAGCTTCCACATAAAATGACTCGGTGCTTCAATTGATATCTATGGGTCAGTTAAAGGAACATTTCCATGAGGTTCAAGCAGTATGCATACATGAAATTAAACAGACACATGAAAGGCAGAAATGAGATCATGCTTGCTGGTAGCCAGAGTAGTTTCCAGATAACCTAATGCAGGCCATTAAAGGTCATATATTCAAACACAACCAAAGATATGCTTCAGTTTTTATCTAAGATCATGCAATTTTCCAGTAAGAAATAGACTCATAAGTCATAATGCTCATCTCCCCAACTATGTCCTAAACTCTGCACACACACACACACACACACACATTCCAACGGCAGCAATGCTTAAATTCCAATAACTATATTCTCATTCTGAAAGACAAGAAGAATCTTAAAGTAATAAGGACTGAAACAAGAAAATGTGCAGAGAAACGTAACAACCTGCTGCAACCTCTCTCTAATTAACAGAAACAAAGATAAACTACAGCTGTTTAAACCATTAAGAGTCTACAAATTAAAGTCTACCTTTCATAATTTAAAAATCGCTTTATTCATTTGTAACCCAAAATAAATTCATTCAAAACCAAAAATTCACCACATTGGACATAGTATCCTGTTGTAAGTACCCTTCTAAGCCTCTCTACGCACGAAGTACAGCTTACCCATCACATGAAGGATGGCAACAAAGGCTATAAAGCCAATGCTCATGACAAGAACAACATTGGGTGAGATCTTGAGTCCTGGGGCATCATCTGTGTAAAACTGGAGCATAGTCCCGGCTGCTCCTCCAGAGGCACCACCACTTGTCGTCCTCCTCCTACGCATGCTTGCAGTAGCTGCTGCACTTCCCCTTGGGGGAGCTGTTCCACCCAAAGCCATTTCTGCAACAGCCATACAAAAAAATTTAGAGGAAAACTTCAATATCTCACAAATAGAACTGCAAATTATGTAAGACAAAAGATTTCCTAAGCATTATTATTATTCGATTGGTAATGTTACACAATCACCTAATGAGTCTTTAACCCATGACCTCAAACTTCACCTTGCTTTTACAAGGGAAGAAAGTGTCATTTGAGCTAGAGCTTGTATTATGGCATTGCTGCTCATATTTAGCATCTATTTTTTAATAGGTAAGTTACACACGATCTCACCCTCCACCCGAGAGAATCAACTGCCATTTGAGCTAGAGCTCATTGCCAAGAGTTTTGGTAACTTTAAAACATGTAATACCACACAATCGATATCAATAACTTCATTTTAGAGGTTTACCACCATTCTTTACACATTTACTATTAATTCTTGGCGATACTAGTATTACTTTCTAAAATTTGATGCATACATTCAACCATGGAATGCTCAACATTTCAAACAGGCAGCAATAAATATTCAAAAACTCAACTCAAACTAAGCAGGCAGGAAAGATTCATACGAGAAGACATTGTATCAATTCCATTTTTTTTTCAAAGTCCAATAAAGGCAAATCTTCCCCAAAAAAATCACATGAGAAACTAAGAAAATAATATCAACAAGAAGAAACATTACTGGACATGATGGTTCCACCCTGTAAATGGATCAAAGGGGACTCAGTAACAATTCATTCTATATATGTTGTATCAAAAATAACACTGTCTCCAAAGTAGTTATAATTTATTATTGAATTCAGATCAGCCCAGAAGATGGTTCCTGTTATATTTTAAAAAATAACCCTGGAATGCACTAAAGAAAACAAGATCCACAGCGTGCATCCGCTTCAAATAGTCAAAAACAATCTGACCCCCAAACCTTAAACTCCTCAACCTACTACCACTACCACTCAATACTCACATAATTCTGGCAATCAACTGAAGTAAAACCTCATACATTCCTATGTGACTAGAGGCAATACACCCTTATTGGGACGTACAAGCTCGTGATTATATTCCTTCACGAGTTTCAACACTGCCTTGATCTGCACTTTACAACCAACTCTAGCTCAGGAAAAAAAAAAACTAATATTTCAAATGCATGCAGCATCACACTCATAACATGTTGTGGATGTGAATGTGATTCTACAAAAACACTAAATACCGCCTCGTCTCTTAGACCTACTTTAGCCTCGCTCACGACGAAACCCCATCACGGGAACACACAATTAGACAGCATATGATATATACAATGCCAATTTGCTCCCAAAACTAATTTCTTTTCTCCAATCAAGCAAATTTTCCCGAACTTCCCACAGAACCAAACACATCCAAAGCAGAAAAACAAACCAAAGTTGAAAACAAATATTCAAATCAAGCACAACCAATAACACAAAAAAAAAAAAAAAAAAAAAAAAAAAAAAACCACATTTAAACCCTAGGATATAGCCAAAAAAAAAAAAAAAAACAAAAACAAAAAAGCAACAAAATTGAGCATAAAAACATTCAAATGAAGCTAATTCAGAAACCCTATATCTCCAAAATCTAACCAGACGTATCAGATCTGAGAAGTAATTCATGAAAAAAAAAAAAAACAAAACCCTAAGACCCAGATCGTGAAATTGAAAATTGCATGCAATAGATCCAGAATTATGAATCCAATAATCGGAGATCTCGGAAATTGAATATCGAAAAATTGAAGGTAGAGAGAAAAGGGGGGGTGAACTCGCCTGAGTCGACTCGGTGATTGAGAACTCGCCGGTGCTTTTCTAAGATCTTAAGAAAGTGTTTGGGAATGAAAGAAAGACTCTCTCTCTCTCTCTCTCTCTCTGTTGGATTTGTTTATACAGAGAAAGTCTTTTGAGTTTTAATACATAAAAACATACGAAGCTGGTTTGGGGGGGTTTTGTAGTTTGGAGAGTACACGTGGTTTATGTCCTTGTGGGAAATTCTAAGACTTTCCACGCCTACTCCACCAATCAGATTTCGCCATGTCATAATTTTGTTTTTTGTTTGAAAAACATCTTTGACTTTAATAATCCTTCGTTTCTGAGTTCTGACCCATCCAAGAAAAACAAGGAAACAATCAAACTCGGCTCCGGAGCTGCAATATATTAAAAAAAAAAAAAAATTACAAACTACTTTCTTTGTATTAGAGAAAATCTAGAACTACAATTTTTATGCAAAAATTATAGTAGGAACACAAAAAAGTACCACAATTTTTGTTAAAATTGTCCATGTGGCATATTGTGAATGGTGGATAAAATGTGATGGATCTAAATAAAAATGACAGATAATTAATTACGGTCTATCACATAACATAACTTTGGTTTTTTAATTTTTGTACGATGGTTTGCTACAACTTTAACACTGCAGGCTCTGAGTGATAGAAAAAAATAAGTGAGTTCAGGTGAAAATAATAACAATCACTTATAGTTTACCACATAAATTGCGGCACAAATGAAATGACTAAGCTTTTTGTTTTTCCCTTCTTTTTTTGAAAAAAAAAATTCCTTAATAATTTCATTTTAATTCAAGTTTAAGAGTATTAAATAGAAAACTTGTGAGTGGAGTTTGCAGTATGTTTTTGTGTTAAAATCGCACTCTCTCTCCCTTGTGAGTGTGTTTTTTTAAAGTTTTTTATTTATTTAAATTTTGAAGTGAAAATTTGAATTATTGAGTGTTAGTTAAAGGAGGGGTGTGCATGGGTCAGATTGAGCAGGTAAAGGATACTATTTTTATTTAATTCGCAATTAGCAAGTTTGGAAAATTTTAATCCGCCGCCAACTCACCAAAGTTTAAATCTAGTTAGTTGAAAATCTTGGCAGTTTCAACTTGGCAAGTTGGGCGGGTCAATAATAACATTGTTCTTTTATTTAAAAAAAGATCACATACTATAATTTTTTATTAGCAACACTCAAACTACCATAAAATAATAAACTATATTCAAATACATAACTCGTGCATACAAAAAATTTTGTAGATGTAGACCCAATATATAACTCATGTACATATGGGAACTAAATCAAAAAGACAAACAGCATGCTCCATAAAAATATAAAACATTAAACAAGACAAGACATAAAAGGAACTACCTTTTATGGTTGCCTAGGTATGTGCAGGTGATGGAAGGCGAAAATTGAAGGAATAACAAGAAAAGACTTGAGAAAGGTTAACAAAGAGAGATTGAGAGTATACGGCTGAAGTGAATAAATGGAGTAGGTGGTCGGTGGGTTGAAGGTTTCACAGTTTAGATTTTTTATTATTATTAGGCGTAGACAAGTCCTATTTCTAACCATGAGCTTTTATATATATATATATATGAATCAGTCAAGACGAGTTGTGACAGGTTGACACAACCCGTCAAGGGTTTGTACCTAATTAGCAACTCAACCGACCAAATTGGGTGGAGATTTTCCAGACCCGTTGCTGATCGGTGAAGGAGTTGGGTCGGATTGGATCTGCATCGGATGGTGGTCAATCTCGGTGGGAGTCAAGTTTGAGATCTTGCTAAAAATTTGGTGGATCTGGGCAAAACTTGGTTGGATTTAGTTGAAATCCTCCGGAATTGGCGAGATCTTGCTAGATCTACACAAGATCTCGATGGATCTCATAATTCTTAGTCACATAATTCATTCACATTCTAGCAAGATCTAGTAGAGGAATTTCTCATATGGTGGAGAACAATAGCCCTTTGATGGTGGAGATCGGTCGACTCAGATAAAATCCGGTTTTGATGCAACGACCTGCCAACCAACCCATCGGAATTGGGTTTCGAAAACCGCCATTGACTATTACAGGATTTGGATTGGGCAGTTTTCGAGTTGGCTCAGTTGGTCTAGGCGGGTGGGTCTGGTCTACGAGTGGGTTGGACAACCCTAGCCTTAGTTAATAGTTAGAGAAATTTACCCTTTCTGTACTTGAGCTATATAATATATGTGCCCAAAAAATTTGATTTCCATATAAAATCATCATAATGTTAATAAACATCAACATTGGCATAGCTATATTTATAGACAAAATTTAATTTAACAAACTATTTTTTGTTGTTTAACATTTTAACCTACTCACTTTTAAATTCAGCTTGCATTGTTCAGCACTAATTAATTATTCAAATAGTAAAAACCTTGTATCTTAATTGGCACGTTTCTATGCACAAAATGCTCAAAGAGTTAGAGATCAAGAGAGGAAAGGATTCGAACTGCAAAGTTAGCAAGCAGATTGTAACTATTTAAAAAAAATATTTTAATTATCCAACTACCCCTAATGAGCAATAGAACTTATCATTTAAAATGATATTTTTTTGAGAAAAAAATATTGTATATTACGCACCTACTTGGCGAGTCTTAGATCATGGCTCACCCTCCATCTTCTTATTCATATAAGAGGAGTTATCATTTGAGTTAAAAGCTTTTCAATGAGTTGCTTTATGAGCTCACTTCATCAACAAGCTTGGCAGCAAATAGCAGCGAACCATACTTGTGGAACTATTTATTTCCAAACTCCCACTATTCTCTTGAAAAGCTTTCACTGATGACAAAGAATTTCAGTAAAAAGACCATAAGGATAAGAATACTCGTGAATCTCACTTAGCTCATTTAGAGTAGACAAGAATCCAATTTTGGCAACATTAGCTGTCTTTCACAGCATGTGATATTCTAAATCAATAACTCGGGAGAAAAGTAAATCTACGTTCAAGGGTGTTTGCAAGTTGCAATGATGGAAAAAGTGAAAACAGATAGATATGCCTATACAACTTGGGACTTTTTAGTTGCTCATCTTTTGCAAAGACTTGCTTCCTTCGTAGAAAATCAAATGCTAAGCAAAATTTTGAATTGGCACTTGAAACATGGAGAAAATAACCTCACAAGGAAAAACAATGAAAGAAAGTAGGAACCTCAGCATATTTAAACTGCAGAAAGTTTTTCACTATAACTTGTAGAAGAATAAATGTTACATATCCAGATGTGAAAAAGAAGTCACAAACTGTACTAATGTCATTGCTTATGCTAATGCCTAGCAAGTTGGTGCAACACTGCAACTACCCAAAATATCAAAATTAGCATATCTAACTTTGTTGAACATTAATGAAGCCGTAATGCTAACAAAATTACAACATTATAACTTTAGCTTGACACCAAAACTTGGTCAAGCTGATTACTCCATGTACAATTGAAGTGGAGAGGGATTAGAACGCTTCAAAAGAAATGCTCCCTTTGGTATGGCACTGTAGGCAAGAATGCGAATCATCCTCTTTATTATGATGGTAAGCCTCCAAATTAGACAAGATAATGACTACAAGTCTACAATGTACTACGGAGTGTGTGTATTTGCTAAATCATTACAGAGCTGCCATGTAATTCACCTGAATTGCACTGAACTAAAGCATGTGTTCTAAGAAACATTAGCAAGTTCAACCCTTATAACTCTTGAAAAATCGACCACCTTTCTTTCTCAAATCAGTCTCAGCAAGACTTGATGAGAGGAGAGATCTAGAATCTGGACTCCATTTTAATTCTTTTAGTACAGAGAACAAGGTTGAGAGGGCGGGAGTCACTGCACTGTCCATTATTTTGTTACATGAAACTACTCTAAGTCTTTGAAGCTCCTTCCAAGAAAGGATTACCGACTCCAAACCTTCCACTGTCAGCAATGAGCATCCTTCCAATGAAAGCTGCCTCACCCTCCTAGAAGAGTAAAAAAGTAAACTGTCAATTCAAAACTTCAATCAACAACATTCCTCTATAATATACAAGATTCCAAAAATTACTTTCCTTATTAGACATTGTATTCAAATGTATATACCAAATTATCAATTAGCCATGGTGAAAGTACACCTTTCGAAATGCAACAATTGATGGATGAGCACAAATACAAAGAGGAGCTGATATTCATGAATGTAAAGACCCTATTTGACAAGTTCGCATGGGCTTTTTTTATGCCTCAACAAAGAACTCTTGATAGTTAGAGGATGAAGAGCATAAATCATACAACTCACGAGAAAACTTGGTATATAAAGGGCAACAAAAAAAAACCCATATATATTCATAAAAAGCAGCTATGCCAGTAGAAAAATACCACAGGAAAACAAAAAATTTCCAAAGGCCTCTAATACCTTTACAAGAAAATATGGATCGCTGTGGAACTGTCACTGACTCACTAATACCATTTCTTCATTATCCATACAGGATAGCATTTAGATACAGACCAATTTAACTTCTAGTTCAAGTATTGATTAATGGGGAACATATTTTTCTTTCTTCATCTTGATAGGTAATATAAATCAAGCTTCTGTAGTGGATTGACTTGACTCACCCTCCCTCTTTTTTTTTTATTTGTTCTTTATGGGGGGTTGGGGGGAAGGGATCCCATTTTGGTCCAAAGACCACTCATTTGCCAGAAAATGTATTCTTTATCCACATGAATTAGAACTTTCCAAGATGTAGATATTTAGTACCAGGTGATATATACATCACAAATCAATTGCCAGCAGCCTTTCAATGGTTCAACAACTCTAAAAATATTTCTCTTTTTGTAATAACTAGAAACAATTCTCAGGAACTTCACAGCTACACATCATTTTATGAATTCAAATTGATGATTATCTTACAGATTACTAATTTATAGTCCACTAGTTACCTGATTTAAAAGGACCCTCAAAAGCATGGAGACAACACAAAATGATGCCCTTTTTTTGCAAACTTATGAGAGAAAATAACCTATGCACTTTTTTCTGCTGGTAATTACATATGCATCCTATGGGTATTGAACTCAAGAATTAACCTCCACCTTGCTTTCATGAGGGGAGGAGATGCCATGTGCACTAGAGCTCATTGGCACAATTATTTATTTACTTACTAAATCAATTTCATTATACTTAAATAATAAATTACTGCATCTCTTTTATTTATAGCATTCAACATTGATTTTTACGAATTGCCTTTCCAAGTGTAGTGATACCGTGACTATAAAATGTTTGCATTCAACATTGGTTCAGTACCAATCTTTCATATATTCTTTGAAAGATACAAACTTGCTCTATGATAAACCCACTGGAAGGATAACATCAAACAATTTTTTTCCCTTTAATTTCTTTAAAGAAATTGGTATATCATCATAAAAAGAAAAAAAGAAAAGACAAGTGACAAGAGCCCAGTAACTCAATTGACACCTCCTGGAGTTTCCAATGGAGACATCCAGGGCTTAAATCCCCCACTCCCAGCTATTGATGTTTCAAAAAAGAAAAAGAAAAGACAAGTGTTACCCAAGATAAGAGGTAAAGTCTTGGTTCAAGGATCATATTAGTGACTTTCCAACAAGTATTTAATCTTCAGTTTTGAAGCATATTGGTGCTCTCCAGGTCATAGAGTAATAAACTGCACTTGCTGGGATTTTAATAAACAAGCTCTGGATATAAAGAGATGTTTGAGCTCACTAAAAATCTTTCATATTAACAAGCCAGAACACCTAATAAGTAATAACTTACTTTTGTTACAATTGATCTCATTATCTTGGTTTCTTAGTTTCAGGATTGAGTCACATTTTAACCTCCTTAGCAATGCATAAACTTTCATTGCACTTTATTTCTTTGAAAGCAGAATTTTATTAAAGAGCCTCATTTTCAATTTTGTTTGAAACAGTAATAGCTAGGATACTTGAGAAATATTGCTTTAATTTTCTTCTAAGTTGAATAATAAATTGACTGAATGGGTTATAAACAAAACTAAAGGGGAGAAGGTCTTGGTGGACACCCTGAATTATGTCTCTCATAGTCTCACCGGGTCTGTAAAGCAAGAACATTTCCAAAAGGAAGGACTCTTTCTTTTAGGTGGCATAGGAGAAACTGTTGAGCACCATTAGGCATTAACTGAACCTTTTCAACTTTCATGTTCCCTTTTGTATATCTATTTCACACTTAGAGAGCATATAGCATCTAAATTAATACAACAACTTCATGAATTTTACACTACTAACACTTTCCTATCAATTAAAAAACCAAGGACAATCACCATACATTGAAAACACATTGAACATGAACTGTATATTAGCAATAAATTTGCAAACCAAAACTGTAAACATCAACTAGTAATTAAATTTTCAAGTTATCTCATTCATTCTCTAATTTTCCTCAACTACTTACAGATATTATAAATATTGCAAAAACAAGAACAATGTCAAAAAGGCTCATACCTACAAACAGTGGCCAATCCGAAAACCTCATTCTCCAAACCATAACAATCCTGCAACACAATCTCCCTCACACCCCTACAAACCAAAAACAATGCTCTCACCGCCTGCTTGTCCCGCATTTGACACCGCTGCAAATGCAACGCTTCTAAAGTCGGGCACGACCCCAAATGCTCGTCCGGTCCAGGACGAGAATCGATACTACCCTTACAAGACTGCAGCTTCAAAATCTTCAAATTCCCACAAAACGAAACCGCAGCCAACCAGCCTCCATCCATTTTATGATCACTCAGAGTCAATTCCTCAAGCATTTGGCAGCATTGCCCAATAGCCTTAATCCCATCATAGCTTCCCTCACAACCACAAAGCTCAAGCCTCACTAACCTCCTACAACCCTGAGCTAATATTGTTAACCCGATATCCGACACCACCGACCCGAAAAACCCATCAACGAAACCGATCAATTTCACGATTTGCAAATTCATACAACCCGAAATCCCTTTCAAACTCAAATCCCCACAAGCAATGACCTCCAACTCCTGCAACAACTGGCACTCCTTCGCCACACTCGACAACCCATCTTCGCTGGCTCCGATAACGACCAGCCTCCGCAGATTCGGGTACGACTCGGCCAGCGATTTGAGACCCGAGTCGATGACCCGGCTCGGCAACAAGTCCTCCTCCCCGACGAACCGGTCTCTGGAGAGGCTCGAGTCGAGGTGAACCGAGAAGTACTTCCGGGTCAAGATAATGCCCGCGTTTCTGGGCACCCGAATACAAGCGTGGACGATGTTGACATCGGAGAGATTCGGGAACCGGTGGAAGACCCGACCCGAATCGAGAAACGACCAATCGAACAGCTTCAAGGATTGTACCAGGCGGCCGTGAAGGTACAACCAGCGCCTGCAGACTAAGGAATTGGAAGAGTATTGGGAGACAGGGAGTTTGGAGAAAATGAGGTTGAGGAGGTGGTCGGAGAGGAGGGAGGTCGGATTCTGTGCGGGCGGGTCTACAACGAGATCGGTGAGATCGGTTGTGGGGTCGGGAGACGAAGGTGGAGATGGGGTTGGTGACAGAGATAAATGACGGTTGTGATTGCTATGATTGTTTTGGTCGCTTTGATTGCTGTGGTGGTTGTGATGATGATGCATCTTGAGAATAACATGCTTGAGAGCTTGTTCCTTGAAGAAAAATTCTGGGAGGCTGAGGGATCTTGATCTCCTTGATTGGAATGCTGATGGGTCTGGGTTTTGGTCATTTTGGTCATTAGGGTTTGGTGAATGTGACATTTATTATTATTAGTATTATTTTTGATGGGGTTGTTGTTGACATTAAAGGTTTGAGTTTTTTTTTGTTGGGTCTCTCTCTAAAATTTTGAAATCCTAATAAATGTACAGAAGAACTGAAAGAACCCCTAAAAACTCCAAAATTTGTGAGTTTTGTGAGTTGTTTTCTCTCTGGATTTCTGGGATTTTTTTTTTTTGACAGGACATGGATTGGTTGTACTATGGGGTCCAAGAGAATTTTTATCCTCTATGGGAAGAGAGTTGCGTGCTCCTGCGAGATGGGTGTTTGGAAATTTGCCACGTGGCAGTTTGTGGAGGTGTTGTTGACGTGGCGAAGTGTTGTTGGAAGATGATTCTTTATGTGGTCATTTGTAGAAGAAATGAATGATTAGGAAATGGGTAATGTGTTGGGTCTGAAATAACGATTCTGGCCCTTTTAGCTTTGTCTCATGTGACTGAGAATCAGTTCGGCGAAGTACACCGCTCAAAGTCCTCACACAAACCTTTTTTGGGATGGATAAGATTTTCAGGACAGTTTACTTTTTCTTTTCTTTGCTTTTTTTTTACTTACTTGAATGATTAGATCTATTTTTTTTACTTTCAATTATTTGTTTTTTTGTTTTTGTTTTTATTTCCATTTTCACCCAAGGATAATGACGGTTAGTAGTTGAGAGGTGGTTGTGGACTATTTATTAAGTTCATGGCTTTAGAGAATTTTAATGCTAAAAAAAACTAGTCCCATCAATTCAAAAGATGGTGTCACACCACAACTTAATAAAATGAAGATTTCTTTGACAACATGGATGAAAGGCAAAAATATAATAAATATCTCTCTAATTTTTACACTCTTTTACTTGAAATGGATGAAAGATGGGAGAAAGAAAGGAAATGTTGGTGACAAGATCATGTTCTTGTGTTTGGTTGGTAGTATAATGAAAGAGAAAACCACTGAAAATTAGGAGAAACATGTCTAGGTCGAGGGGGTATTTCATGCGCCAAGCGCATGAGACGCCCCTCTCACAGACAGCTGGGCTCCACACCTGTGGGCCCCCCCTGTCTATGAGGGGGAAGGCTCATGCTCCTGGCGTATACAAATTTTTTTCGTCCAGGTCATTTGCTTAAATTGAATGGAATTGGAGATAAATGCAACTAAAAAAAGCTATTGTTGTCCTGCCACCATTATGACCTACAAAATTATGTTTTCACCAACAAGCATACACACTCTTTTTACTTTGTTGGGGGCATTTAAGTAAAAATACATTTTTATTTTCATTTAGAGTAAGATATAATTTTTTTCTCTAAACTATAACAAAAGTTCGTTTTTCATTTCTAAATTTTCAAAAGTTTTATTTTCGTCTCTAAATTTTGCAAAATGTTTTATTTTTGTTCTTTTGTCTATTTTCGTTAGTTTATGTCTTATGTGACATTCGGATTATTAATCCAAGACCAGAATATGAAGGACTCTTCTGAAGAGAAAAAAAAAATTATTGTCAGCTACGTTTTTTTTTCCCTCAAATCTAAAGAATTTTTCTTAATTTATTTGTAGGTTATCAGTTTAGCACTGAATACGTTGCACATAGTTCTATCCTATGGAAAGCAACAAACATTAGAAAAAGTTATGCGACTCCATATTTTATATTGGTATGTGATAGGTTGTAGCAATATTTTTTCCTTTCTTTCCATCATGATGGGTGTCTCACTTGAATAATCGAGTGGGGCGATAGTAGGGTCGTTTCTAAACTTTGCAAAACGTTTTATTTTCGTCCCTCTGTCTATTTTCGTAAGTTTATGTCTTATGTGGCTTGACGGGGTGTTGATGTGGTATTTTGAACGTTTAAGGATGAAAAACAAAATTTTGTGATAGTTTATGAACAAAAATGATATTTTACACTTCCATTTATCTTCTCTTAACAAACTAGACAAAGAGAAAATCAAATAATTTTCTTTTTCTTCGCTTTCTCCCCTACTTCCAAACATACAACAAAATGCAATGTTGAATAATGATGGCGTGTTAAATCAATCTAGGTAAATAGAAATATTCGATTTTTCTTTTTCTTTTTCTCGTGCAAATCATTCTTCCATTATAATTGTTAGTTGTTACCCTTTCCTATATGTTTAGTACTTCGATTTTATTAGAATCATAGATATTTGAATTTCTCATTTATATCATACTTTAGTCAGCTATGTACCAAGACTCAATTTTAATGAATACATAATGGTTAATTTCGTTCTCAAAAAAAATGACAGGTATGCTGTCATTCCCAAAGTCATAATCATAACATCGGAGAAGCAATGTGCATGTTGTTCTAAGCTGTGAGTGCAGTACTATCAGTCCTACCATCAAAAGTCGATCACCAAACCTAAAACTGCAAAGATAAAAATTATCCTAAATTATGATTAAGTCAACCAGAATAGAGATTTACCTAACAACTTTTCTTAAAAGGCCCATATTCTAGTTCAGTTAGTTCTACCATACAACCATTAACTACTAATAGCAAAGCAATGCAACAAGTTTTGACACTGCGGATCTTGGATCAGATGAACGACTCACAAAACCAACTTAGTGCTGCCCTTCCACATGATCATGAATATGCGACTATTAGCAGATATCAGATGAATCTAAGGGTGAATTCAATAAAGGGTAAACTAGGCAAATGAAAAATCTAAGTGTTAAATTTCAGCTACTTTGTCACTTTGAATTTCTGATATTCTTTATGGACTCTGAGATAACTAACACCATGTAGGAAGTCGTAAATTACTCTAGGTCTCACCAGGTGAACCACTGCTAAACCACATTCAGAATATGAGAACAACTTCACTGATAGGGATAAAACTCTCACCCGACGCCGGCAGCCTGAGCGGGGTGACGGTGCGGGTTGTGATGACAGACGCTAGACCTTGACGGCACGACCCTCAAACAAGGTGACGGGAGAGACCGTCGACAGGGGAAGGCATGGGGCACCAGCACCAAAAGCCTATCTTGCCACGTACGCTACCCTGAGAAAATGAGTCTTGTCGCGTACGCTACTATTTGGACAGATATCTTGTGGAGTACGATTGTTCCCAAAGGGGTGTCTTGCCCAACACGCTGGACTGTTCCAGAAGTATCTTGCGCTGTACGCTGCCTAGGGGCAATTCTGGTAAGGTGGTATCTTCTCCAGCATGCCTTGGCCAAGGGCTCCTACTACCACTATAAATACTTCTACGCCCTCCGAAATCGAGGGACGCATGCTTCTATCCCGACTCTGGCACTCTAGAGTTGTGAGCAATACTAACTTAACCATCGGAGGGTCGTTGACCGGTACCACGCCGGTACCTCCCTTTGAGGTTCTTTCTACTTGTGCAGGTTCGCCCGAAGTACGTGATAGTCTTGCAGCTTACTGATTTGATTCTTGGCATCATCATTCACGATACCAAAATCTTGTTCAGTGCAAAAGGTAGCTATCTAAGAATAAAAAGTTCTGCATCTAGGAAATCACATGTTGGAAAGTAGGAATGGATGAAGAAGCCACAGGATAATCAACAAAAAAGAAAAATAACCAAACCTTACTATTAAAAAGGGAGCTTCAATTCAACCCCTCCTCTAGCCTTGCCTGCAATAGCTGCCTTCGACTCCATATTTCCTTTGCCATTCACAGGTGATGAAGAATTTTTTGGAGGGTTTGAAAACCTGATCGTCCTTGTCTTCCTTTTCTCCTCTTCCAAGGGATCTGTTTTAGAAACCGGTGCAAATTTGGCAAGCCGAGCTTTCTTCTTGGCATCCTCATCATTAGCCAAAGGCGAGTCACAAATCCCAAGGTAGTGTTTGGTATATGTGTTTGAAAACGTGTGTTTTGTTGTTTGAAAACATATGTGAAAAAAGTGTGTAATGTTGTTTAAAAACTGAAAAAATGTGTTTAGAGCATCTTCAGCAATTTCTTCAAATTGTTATACTATTTGGTGAGTGAACAATGACTTTAACTTTTTATTTACCCACTTTATAAAATATATTTTTCAACAAATTTTTTATATTTTCTCTATTCTATTAAAATATTATTTTGTCATTATTTATTTAATATTTATTTAATTCTTCCTCTATTCACGCTGACACAAAAAAGTTAACTTCGAAATTTTTTAATGTGATAAATTCTTTTCCTAATCTACAATCACTCATCAAACTTGATGAGTTTGGTCATGAGCAAAAAACTTTTTGAGATATAGAGAGACTATTGGAGCAATGAATTATGGTTTCATTCTCTATTAGAGTATCTCCAATGGTATAGCTAAACCCAAAATTCTCTCTATAATAGAGAATGAAACCAAAATTCGTTGCTTCAAAAGTCTCTCTACTTCTCAAAAAGTTTTTTACTCATGAATAGTAACTCATCAAGATTGATATTGTAGATTAGGAAATGAATTTATCACATTAAAAAATTCTAAAGCTAGGCATGAGTAAAGGAAGAATTAAAAAAATATTAAAGAAATAATGAAGAAATAATACTAGAGAATCGGTTGGAAAATGTATTTTATAAAGTGAGTAGATAAAAGGTAAAAGTCACTGTTCACTCACCAAATAGTACAAAAATTTGAAGAATTTGCTGTAGATGCTCTTATAGAGAGAATTTTGGGTTTAGCTACACTTAAACAACTCTACCAAACAACCCCTTGTCTCTCTGCTCTAGCCTTCATAATTGTTAGCATCAAAAGGATATAAGTCTTCTTTGTTGAAGCAAAATGAGCCCATACCCCTTTTTGAAACGAAACTAAACTATAAAATATGCCGGATTTTTTTCAAAATAATTATAAAACTCAATCAATTTTATTAGTTAGTAACGTTTTCAAACTATTTAGGAAACTAACAATTCAAGTATGTGAGACTCGATTTCACTGTAGCAAATCGAGTTTAAGACACTCGATTTTTGTATGCTAGTAGAGCTGATGTGTAGAAAGGATCCACGTGGAAATCGAGTCTTTAAGACTCGATTTCCTGCTTATCATCTTCTACCTTCCTTCTCTCTCTCTCTCTCTCTCTCTCTCTTTTCCCTCCATTTGCCATCCCACAACCTTCTTCCTAGCCCCTAAAATCAAATCCACAGAAGTGGAGACGAGTTCCCCTAACCGCGCTTCGCGAAGTCTCCTTTCTCCAAATGCTCTCCTAATCTCTCTATGTCGTCTGCCTCCTCTGCGTCGAGCACTCCCTCAATAAGCACGGCAAGCTTTTTGAGTACCTCGAAACCGATCTCAAAAAGTTCATCGATTCTCATCGCAAGTGCGCCAATCCTCGGCCCTTCCCTCCTTCCTTGGTTCAGAGTTTCCTCTACTAGCTCTGCAAGAGCGTCGCTCACTGCCACTCCCACGGCGTTCTCCACCGCGATCTCAAGCCCCAGAATCTGCTGGTCGACAAGGACATGGGGATTCTGAAGATCGTAGATCTTGGACTTGGACGTGCTTTCACCGTTCCTTTGAAGAGCTACACGCACGAGATCGTCACTCTCTGGTATAGGGCTCCGGAGGTTCTACTCGGATCCACTCATTACTCCACCGCCGTTGATATCTGGTCCGTCGGTTGCAACTTTGCTGAGATGGCAAGGCGTCAGGCTCTCTTTCCTGGTAACTAAAGATTGTGGATTTAATTTTGGGGGTTGAGAAGAAGGTTGTGGGACAGCAGATGGAGGAAAAAGAAAAAAAAAAAAGAAAAAAAAAAAGAGAAGGAAGGTAGAAGATGATGAACAGGAAATCGAGCCTTTAAGACTTAATTTCCACATGGATCCTTTCTCCACATCGGCTCTGCTAGCATACAGAAATCGAGTGTCTTAAACTCGATTTGCTACAGTGAAATCGAGTCTCCAATACTCGAATTGTTAGTTTCCTAAATAGTTTGAAAAGTTACTAACTAATAAAATTGTTTAAGTTTTATAGTTATTTTGAAAAAAAAAAAAAAAATCCAAATATGCCTCCATAAAGGCAATCAACGATTGGAAAAAGCCATCAATGGACCTTAGAAATCACATGAATACTTGTGTCGATATTTAAACTCAAACAAGTACAAATAAATTGGCGATCACATTGGGCGAATCAAGAATGGCAATAACAACTAAAAGTATGAAAACTTTTACATGCCCAATTTTGCACTAATTATGAATCAAGGCCCCCACAAATCAATGCCCTATTTTGAATATGCAACGTTCAACATATTTAATGAAAAATGATTGTAACATAAAATTTTACACCTTTTGTTGGCTAATCTTCACCAATCCATGAGACTTTCTAGCATGTCTAATTTGTTCAAATCATTGAGCCCCAAACTTACCTTTAGCTAATTATTGAAGTGGCCCTAGTATTTTTTCAGAGTAATTATTCACGATTCCCAATTTGCAGTGAAGCACACTTAAAGCATAAGAATAAAGTTTCCCTAAAAAAAAAAAAAGAAGTATAAGAAGTTAAGAACAAAGTTTATTTACATCCCGTGGGACTAAGATCCTTTTCCATTAAAAGTGTCCCAATCACAGTTTAATTCAAATTAAAAATAGGAAACTGTCAACCCCTCCCCATCCTTCTCCCTAGTGATACATGATAACACTATGCATTTGGCATATATTATACGTGACCACATCATTTCTGTAATTTGCTTTTGGTATAATATTGCTTTTAAAAGAAAAATAGAATTAAATTAGGTACCCAAAAGTATATTAAATTAGATACGGAAAATTTTTAGACAAAAATTAAATTTTATAAAACAACCATTCTATTGCACTTTGAACCTCAATCTCTAACCTGGTAATAAGGTAATTAAGTTTTTATGGTATGATAATTGATAAATATAATATGAGATATTCCAAAAATCTCACTGAGTGAAAGTGTGATGAATTAAACATGAGACTTTTGGATTTACGTTACGTCCTGGACCAATGAGCCCACCACCCGAATACCGCTATTTGGATATAAGCAATTATTATTCAGTATAAAATAAACAATAAATTATGAATCCACATTGTTTGCCTTATGAAATAACACTTGCTATTGCAAAATCGTTTATCATATCAAAATAATCTATTAGTTGGTCTGCATGAGGGTGGGAAAATAATAATTATTTTAAATCTTTACATGGTGTTCAATGCAAATCAAAGGGACGAGACCAAAAGTGCAAAGGCCCACATATTTCAACGTACCGAAATGGTAAAGCCCATGATGATGTACTTAGAATATACGACTCGGCCATTATGCCCTTATGTGGGCTGGACATGTCTGGCTTCTTGTCATAGATTAAGACAATTTAGCTTGGACTTGGCCTGATGGTTGGCAAGATATATGTAAATTAAGCATGGGGGTTTACCGTACCGTACCGGCCCGTACATATCGTATCAGTCAGTGTATCAGTATAGATACACTCCTATTTCATACCAGAAAAAATACTGGCCGTACCGGCCGTACCAGACTGGAACACAAAATTCTTTTTTTTTTTTTTTTTTTTGTAATTGTGGCAATTTTTTGAGGGCAGGATGGTAATACTCATGTATCTTATGGTCCAGAAGTAGATCCTTTGATGGATGAGAGTAGATGATCCTATGTAGTTTATGTTAACTTAATTATTTGTATTATTTGTTTTCTTTGTATGCAATGAACAATTAAGTTTTTTGTTTTTTATATTGTGTTTTTTTTTCTTTGTATGAAATGAACAATTGAAGTAATGTTTTATTGTAAACAGGAGGTAATGTTTTATGGTAAATAGAGATTGTGTGTGTGTGTGTGTGTGTGTGTATTAAATATATAAAATAGCGGTAAACTCGAAACGGTACACCGGTATTGACCGGTACCCGAAATATATCGTACTGGTAGCCAAACCGGTACAGCCTCCGGTACAGTATTGACTTCCTTGAAATTAAGCCTAAAATATTTGCAGTTTTTGTTACAAACTGATTGTATAAGAGATCTGGGGTTCAACCCCTCGTCTACACCAAAAACTGATTGATATCTTGGTCTGATGATAAAGAGCTATCATCAAGAGCGGATACCATAGGTTGAAACTCTCTAAAAAAATGATTAGGATTAAAAATTAAAATTATTTCACTATTTAACTTATTTTTACTACTATTATGGCCCTACTGCACTTTTTGACAGTATTTATATACTCTACTGTACTATTTTAACTAATTTTTACTTTTATCTACAGCATTTTCAGCAATAATTTTTCAGTTTTAGTAAAATAAGCGGTATTTAAACACACCCTAAACTTTAAATGAAAACATAGAAAAAGCCTAAAAGGAAGCAGCTTGTAAATTTAGATCTATTCTTAAATCTTACTGTTGTAGCATTTTATATTGAGAAGTGTCCATAATATTTTCACAGCAATTTTTATGTGGCAGATTGGTATAGGTTTTTAATTTGAATTCATTGTTAAAATTAATTTCTTGTTCACTAGTAATAACATGTTACAATCTGCTATATAGGATTTGTTGTGAAAATGTTGAAAAAATGTTGTAGACATAGCATTTTTCTTTAAAATTATATAATTAAAATAGATAAATATGACAACATAAATATAAAAATATGAGAGTTAATATGGAAGATAAGAGTTAGTGAAATGTTTAATCCCACATTGAAAATAAGAAAGACTCTCTTATATTTTTCTAAGTGTGGTGAGTAATGGGCTAAA
Source organism: Lithocarpus polystachyus (assembly GCA_033629205.1). NCBI lineage: Eukaryota > Viridiplantae > Streptophyta > Magnoliopsida > Fagales > Fagaceae > Lithocarpus > Lithocarpus polystachyus. The sequence goes on from CM066165.1 coordinate 37,594,304, forward strand.
ATTTATTGGAGTAGATATTGGGTTAGATACGTGCGCAAGAAGGAGGTGAAGGAATGAGATAAGTTAGAGAAGGTTTGCATTGGTTATAAAGATTAGTCAACCAAATGCTTAAATTTCCTTAAAGAAAACGAATACCTCATCTCAGTCCAAGTAGTGTTATGCATATTTTCCCAAATAAATAATACTTCTTTATGTTATTTATATTATTATTGTGTTTGAACCAATACTTACTACTTCATTCTTACTTGGATACACTTCACTTTATATTCTTAATTACTTCTCACTTATTTTGTTTGGGACTTAATCCAAGGGTAGGGAAGAGATAGATGAAGGAAGCTCCTTAACATATGTTTGAAATCTTAAAATCAAATTATTATTATTATTATTATTATTATTATTATTATTATTAAATTTTTTTTTTTTTTTGCATTTCCAAGAGAAATGTCAAATATTTAAATCTCCTATCTTCCAAGTTCCAACTATTGAATTATCCACAAAAATAATAATAATAATTTTTTAAATAGATTTTTTTTATCATATTTAATTTTTCTTTGGATATCTCAAATTACATAAAAAAACCATATATTATATAATAAAATTTGGTGTCTTTAAATGCGTAGTTGTGTCAAGTAAATCAATGCATGCATTACACAGTAGTTATGTCAAGTAGTTGTGTCAAGTATAAGCTTTCGTCACACAAATTATTAATTATTAACACAGTTCACTTTAGAGTAAACTCTATTGCTAAATTAACAAGTAATTTATTAATTACCAATATAATTTACCTTAAATAAAGCTCTACTACCTATAAGGTCACAATTCGGGTTCCTAGCCAAAGGGATGGATGAGTTTAGGCACAAAAAGTCTAATACAATAAATTTGTAGATAGTTGGTTAAAAAACTGGGCTCTAATGAGTTAGACAAAAGGTATAACGGATTCAAATGATAAGAAAGTAAAGATAGACTGGTTTTATCCAAAGAAAATCGTCCTCGGCATAGTCCGAGGAGATTAATTTTAGTATATCTTTCTTTGAATTTGATTACAAGTTTAGTTTTTGTTGGTAAAGTGTTTTTCTCTCAAATCTCCGATCCCCTTCCTTCAGGGTCTTCTTTCTGTTTTATACTATCTTCCTTCTTTCATCTCTACCCTCCATGTGTAGAGTAGATTGCTAGTGTTGATTCTTGTCCCATGAGCACCTTCCTGAAGTGTCTGGTAGTAGCTGTAAGGCTGAAAATTATTGCTCAGGTATCACTTCCCCATTAATGCGGCCAAAGAGTTAGCTATAGAGCATTCAATGCGGTGGTAACAGCTTTCTCTTAAATATTTTAGGACTTTCCACTGTCCTGCGCTTCGGTGATGCTTATCCTTATCAATAGAATCTCCCGGAACATTGCCTTGGATGGCAGATCACATATTTAGACCTCCGCTTTGCTAAGCTGAGGAGGCATTCATCCTCGGATCACCCTATTGGACTCTTATGACCAAGATTCGCCTCCTCACTCACTAACAAGGACCCCCATGATAGTGTTTACCCGTCCTTGGACTACTTCATGTTCTCGGATTGCGCCGCCCAATATATACATATAGAAATATACCACTGGGTCTATCAACCCTACATTACCTAAGTACTAAAAAATTAAAATTCTATTTGTTAGGTTCTAAAGATTAGGAACTAATGTATTTAGAACTTCAATTTGTATGTTGGCAAACCATGATCAAAACAATGTTGAGTCGTGTGTTAGACTTGCTCAAAGTATGGGTCTAATTGTAAAGTTGGAATCGAGTTTTTATGCAGAAGTACTGTTCACTTTCTGTATGACTCGATCGATCGAAAATTAGACTCGATCGATCAAAAATCGTGCAGAACGTTTTTCTGCAGAAAATTCCAACTCAGCCCAAGCCCGTTTTAATGTATAGGGTTTTATGTTTTGCCCTAAGTATAAAAGGGAAAACCCTAGCCACGTTTTTAGAGTTCTGTTTTGCTGTGTTTGTGAATCTCTTTGTGAGATCTAGAGGTGTTTACCTTCACATACACTTAGGGTTTACAAACTTGAGATTTATGTCAAGAGTTGTGTAGATCGTTACAGTTGCAGAATCAAGAGAACACAAAGATATACAAGCAGGTGCGCTTGTGGATTTGCTGAAGAATTCCGGAAAGAAGGAGTCCGTGGATCTCGGAGCTATCATGGGGTCATGGTAGTAAGTTTCCTACACTTGGGTTGCAATAAGATGTTAGTGGTTTAAGTCTATTGTGTAAACTTCAATTCTTTCATAGTGGATTCAGTTTACCTTGAGGATAACTAGGTCAAATCCTCCTCAGGTTTTTTACCGGTTTGGTTTTCCTGGGTCATCATATCGTTGTGTTATTTATTTTTCCGCTGCTTTACTTGATATGATTGTTATTGTTTTAACCTAGATCTGAATAATAAACCTAAGTATTCACTTGGTTAATTAATTAGGTTAAACAATCTAGTTTACAGGGGTCTAAACGAACTGACAAGTGGTATCAGCCGCAGGCTCAGTTCGTTTAGACCCCTTAAACCCAACAGATTAACCTAGAGAATTAGCCAAGTGATTTACTTAGGTAATTTAATTAAAATTAGGTTAACACAATTAAGCAAAAATAACAAAGCAGCGGAAAATAAACAACACAAAGATCTGATGACCCAGGAAACCACACCGGTAAAAACCTGTGGAGGATTTGACCTAGCTATCCTCAAGGTAAACTGAATCCACTATGAAAGAATTGAAGTTTACACAATAGACTTAGACCACTAACATCTTATTGCTACCCAAGTGTAGGAAACTTACTACCATGACCCCATGATAGCTCCGAGATCCACGGACTCCTTCTTTCCGGAATTCTTCAGCAAATCCACAAGCGCACTTGCTTGTATATCTTTGTGTTCTCTTAATTCTGCAACTGTAACGATCTACACAACTCTTGACATAAATCTCAAGTTTGTAAACCCTAAGTGTATGTGAAGGTAAACACCTCTAGATCTCACAGAGAGATTCACAAACACAGCAAAACAGAACTCTAAAAACGTGGCTAGGGTTTTCCCTTTTATACTTAGGGCAAAACATAAAACCCTATACATTAAAACGGGCTTGGGCTGAGTTGGAATTTTCTGCAGAAAAACGTTCTGCACGATTTTCGATTGATCGAGTCTAATTTTCGATCGATCGAGTCATACAGAAAGTGAACAGAACTTCTGCATAAAAACTCGATTCCAACTTTACAATTAGACCTATACTTTGAGCAAGTCTAACACACGACTCAACATTGTTTTGATCATGGTTTGCCAACATACAAATTGAGGTTCTAAATACATTAGTTCCTAATCTTTAGAACCTAACAAACTCCCCCTTTGGCAATCCGTGACAAAATACAGACTTAACAAAAAGCTCAAAGTTACAAATTGAAATAGCCTATTACAATAAAAATAGTCACTTAACAATTCAACCTAAACCACTATCTAACAGTTGCAAAGTAGACAGTAGCTTGACTGAAAGCAACCTGTATATTCCTGTAACACTTAACAAACACATAAACGCATGTGTGGAAGAAAAACAGGAAATACATAAATAAAAATTTCTTAATTTCACATGACACAAAATAAAGACATATATCATGAATAACATCATCAATATAAATCAATAAGCAGAGTAGTAGCATAGTGAAATAAGAATCATATACATACAAATGTATCTCAACAAAATAAATCTCCTAAACAAGAGCTAAAAAATGAGAATACACAGTGAAGCATCTAGATACAATCTAATAACTCCACAAGCTCCGCAGTATCACTACCAAGTAAACAAAAACTCCCCCTAAAATGTAAATCTCCACAAAAAACTCTCCTAGATATAATGAACTACAATGAACTATGTACTCCCCCTTTTTGTGACGAATTGCCAAAGGGCACTCACTCATCATCAAAAGGTGGTGGAGGAGATCGACGAGAGCTCGCCAAATCCGCTCGTAACGCACGTAGCTCATCAAGGATGTCCACCAAAAGCTGACCATGAGCCGCTTGAACGGTCACGACAGTATCAAGAGTCCGACGAAGGTCAGAAACCTCATCAAACGGTGGAGGAACATCAGCAGCAGCAGCAGCAACAGCAAGATCAGAAGAAGTCCCAGCTGCATGAGTATCTGTAGAAGAAGAAGGGGGTGGAGTGACATCGGAAGGCTCTACCCTAGAACGCTTAGAGCTAACTCGACGTTGAGCAGCCCTTTGCCTCAAAAAGGTAGCACCGATAGGAGCGACAACATGTACAGGCTCAGAAGCAGGATACTCACCAAAACCAAGAGAATTAGCCTAGAGAAAATTTTGCTTTGGGAAATCTGGGTTGAATACATGTGTTTTTGAAAAACATCTCATCTCATACTCATGCATTTGATTTTTAAAATCTGTTGCTTTGAGGAGTTTTTGATCTAAAACGTTTGATTTTTCAAAAATATGATTTTTCCAGAATTTCGATCGATCGAAACTGATTTTCGACCGATCGAAAATGTTTTAAAATGCTCAGAAAACTCTCTGGTTGGCTCGATCGATCCAAGCTTATTTTGGATCAATCGAAGGTAATTTCGATCGATCGAATGTAATTTTCGATCAATCGAAACTCGGGATGACAGTTTTTAAAAAGGAGCTTTTCCACGTGACTTTTCACTTTTCAAAAACTTTTTCAAACTCCTTTGTCTTCCTACCAACCGGTCAGCATATTTTTGGAGATTTTGTCGCTTTCTTCCAACTTTTTTGCTACAATCTCTCTCTCTCACAGCTGGTAAGACCTTTATACCCTTTCTTTTGCATTTATTTTCTAATTTCATGCATTATTTTCATGCATATTTGGGTATTTTCGGCATTTAGGAATTTTCTATTTTTGGGATTGTTTTTGAATGTTTCTTTCTCAAATTCTTTATGGGTTTTTGTGGGGACACCTTACCTAAGCACATCATGTGGTTTAATTTGAGTATTGTGGTGTTTTGAAGGAAGTCTGAAATTCTAGGGCTTGAAATTGAGCAAATTGGGGGTTTTGTTCACTTTGATTGAAATTGATGAAATTGGCTTGTTAGATTGATTAATTTGATCATTATATTGTGTTAATTAACTATTGTATTGATCAATTGATCAATTTGTTGTGTTTTGAAAACTAGGGTTTTTCAAATTGGGTATTTTTGATAAATATTGCTTGCTCAAGCCAATTTTATTAATTTGGTTCACAATTGAACATGTCACTGCATTAGTACATGCATCATGTTATGTTCATGCTCATGCATCATATAGAATTTTTATATTCATTTTTTTTTGCTGTGCTAATTTGCAGTTTGCCCTTGGTATTGTTTTTGCTCTTTTCTTTCTGTGTCTATCTTTTCCTTAGCACTATGCCTAGGAAAACTAGAGCCCATAGGACTTCTGATCCTTTTCCTTCCTTTGACACTGAACGGTTCCCTAGTGAGTCAAACCAAGTCACCTATGAGACTTTGAACCTTAGGCGTCAGATTTGGGCTGAGCGTAGGGTTATCTTAGATGAGCTGGATCCTGAGGTGCGACGTAACTTTGAACGTCGGGGTTGGTTACCTTTGCTCGAGTATGAGCATTCTCCTCCTCCTGCCACCCTGATTAGAGAGTTCTATTCGAACCTTTCTATTCATGTCTATGATAACGACACCTTGGTCAAGGTGTGGTTACGTGGTGTGGAGTATCGCATTACCCCTTCGGTAGTGTCTGATACTCTTGGGGTGCCCATTGTGGACCATCCCGTTTTTCCTTACGAGGAGTCTCCACCCCTTGATGACGTCTTGTCCTACATCACTGGGTCTTCTATCCAGTGGGGTTCTGATCCTCGGATCACTTCTGCTGAGCTGTCTGAGCTGCACTATCTTTTCTTTAGGATAGCGTGTCATTATTTGTGGCCTATTTCGCATGTCCACACCATTCCTCTTGAGAGGTGTGTCTTTTTGTATGCTTTGGTCACTGATGCTCCTATCAGTTTTCCGCATCTGTTCCTTCGTTCTTTGAACGAGGTTCATCGATCTAGTTCTGCGGCTCATGCTTTGTTTTTTCCTGTTTTTATTCATCGGATTCTCCTTTTTCTTGGTTTTGGTGAGTATCCTGCTTCTGAGCCTGTACATGTTGTCGCTCCTATCGGTGCTACCTTTTTGAGGCAAAGGGCTGCTCAACGTCGAGTTAGCTCTAAGCGTTCTAGGGTAGAGCCTTCCGATGTCACTCCACCCCCTTCTTCTTCTACAGATACTCATGCAGCTGGGACTTCTTCTGATCCTGCTGTTGCTGCTGCTGCTGTTGATGTTCCTCCACCGTTTGATGAAGTTTCTGACCTTCGTCGGACTCTTGATACTGTCGTGATCGTTCAGGCGGCTCATGGTCAGCTTTTGGTGGACATCCTTGATGAGCTACGTGCGTTACGAGCGGATTTGGCGAGCTCTCGTCGATCTCCTCCACCACCTTTTGATGATGAGTGAGTGCCCTTTGGCAATTCGTCACAAAAAGGGGGAGTACATAGTTCATTGTAGTTCATTGTATCTAGGAGAGTTTTTTGTGGAGATTTACATTTTAAGGGGAGTTTTTGTTTACTTGGTAGTGATACTGCGGAGCTTGTGGAGTTATTAGATTGTATCTAGATGCTTCACTGTGTATTCTCATTTTTTAGCTCTTGTTTAGGAGATTTATTTTGTTGAGATACATTTGTATGTATATGATTCTTATTTCACTATGCTACTACTCTGCTTATTGATTTATATTGATGATGTTATTCATGATATATGTCTTTATTTTGTGTCATGTGAAATTAAGAAATTTTTATTTATGTATTTCCTGTTTTTCTTCCACACATGCGTTTATGTGTTTGTTAAGTGTTACAGGAATATACAGGTTGCTTTCAGTCAAGCTGCTGTCTACTTTGCAACTGTTAGATAGTGGTTTAGGTTGAATTGTTAAGTGGCTATTTTTATTGTAATGGGCTATTTCAATTTGTAACTTTGAGCTTTTTGTTAAGTCTGTATTTTGTCACGGATTGCCAAAGGGGGAGTTTGTTAGGTTCTAAAGATTAGGAACTAATGTATTTAGAACTTCAATTTGTATGTTGGCAAACCATGATCAAAACAATGTTGAGTCGTGTGTTAGACTTGCTCAAAGTATGGGTCTAATTGTAAAGTTGGAATCGAGTTTTTATGCAGAAGTACTGTTCACTTTCTGTATGACTCGATCGATCGAAAATTAGACTCGATCGATCGAAAATCGTGCAGAACGTTTTTCTGCAGAAAATTCCAACTCAGCCCATGCCCGTTTTAATGTATAGGGTTTTATGTTTTGCCTTAAGTATAAAAGGGAAAACCCTAGCCACGTTTTTAGAGTTCTGTTTTGCTGTGTTTGTGAATTTCTCTGTGAGATCTAGAGGTGTTTACCTTCACATACACTTAGGGTTTACAAACTTGAGATTTATGTCAAGAGTTGTGTAGATCGTTACAGTTGCAGAATCAAGAGAACACAAAGATATACAAGCAGGTGCGCTTGTGGATTTGCTGAAGAATTCCGGAAAGAAGGAGTCCGTGGATCTCGGAGCTATCATGGGGTCATGGTAGTAAGTTTCCTACACTTGGGTAGCAATAAGATGTTAGTGGTCTAAGTCTATTGTGTAAACTTCAATTCTTTCATAGTGGATTCAGTTTACCTTGAGGATAGCTAGGTCAAATCCTCCCCAGGTTTTTTACTGGTTTGGTTTTCCTGGGTCATCATATCGTTGTGTTATTTATTTTTCTGCTGCTTTACTTGATATGATTGTTATTGTTTTAACCTAGATCTGAATAATAAACCTAAGTATTCACTTGGTTAATTAATTAGGTTAAACAATCTAGTTTACAGGGGTCTAAACGAACTGACACTATTTCTACTAAAATTTTACTACCAAGTTTTGGTAAATTTAAAATAAAATCAATTATCATTCTAATGCTAATTTACAAATTACATCATCAAACTTTACCTAAAATTCAATTTAGTTTTATAACTTTTGAAATTTTTTTTTCTTTCATTTCAATTCTATAACTTCCGTTTGTTTTCAATGTAGTTTAGAAGAGTTACCACTTTCCATTAAGTATCTAAAAAATAAAGTAATTTTGATATTTTTTAATTGGGATTTGGGTGTTATATATAGGTGAAAAAAATTAATTTTTTTTTTGATACAGGATAGAAATTTTACTCTAGTATAATCTAAGTGTATATGTGTGTGAAACTTCCTCTTACTCTTGGAGATTTGAACCCCACCCTTACCCCCCATGCTCTTCAAAAGACTTGAAGAATTATTTTTTTCCATTTAGCTTTATTTTTATAATATTTTAGTTAGTTGTCTAGTTTGCAAATTATTTAGTAAACTAGCATCTCGAGTGTCTAAAACTCGAGTTCCAAGATAGAAATCGAGTTTTTAAAACTCGAGTTGTAAGAAGTGGGAGCTGATGTGAAAAAAAATCCACGTGGAACTGGAGTTTTTAAGACTCAAGTTCCACCATTTACTTTTCCTGCCTTGTAGCTCCTTTGTTTCTTCTCAGAGTTTCTGAAGATATTCATCCCACAACCCAAATATGAATCGAATTTTCAAAATAAAAAAAAGTGAAAATACAGGTGCCTTTTAATGGGGTGCGGTGAGTGGATGGGAATTCTTTTGTGCCTTGCTTTTGTACCCCGCGAGCATCATCAATATAAACTTGAAATTGAAGTTTATTCGACTAAAGTTGATGGACTGCAAGAGTATTCAGTGCCACTTAGGTCTAGGATTGGGGAAAATTATTGTAAATTTGAATCACGGGCTGATCAGTACTTCTGCTTCTTCTTCCCATTTTTGGTTCTTCATCTTCATCGCTATCTTTGTTCGTGTTCTCATTTGGAATTCGAGTCTTTAAGACTTGAGTTCCATGTGGCAAAAACTTGTCCATCTCAGCAATCAGAACTCGAGTCTTTGAAGCTCGATTTTTCCACCGAATTCGAGCCTCTGAGGCTTGAGATGTTATTTTCCTCATTTATTCCGGTTCTTGCTAACTAACTATATTGTGTGGCAAACTCTTACTATTTTGAAAATTACCTCAAGACTTGAACCCTGCCCTTACCCCCATACTCTTCAAATACTTATACCTGTGAAATGACTATTGTACTAAAAGTATACGATGGTATAAAATTTAAAATATTTTGAGACCAACTTTATATAAAACAATTATTTATTTATTTAACAACTTTACAAAATTTTGGGGTCATGTCCCCCCTTAAGGTGACCCCCACTAAATTCAGGAGCAACGAATAATGCACATAGAGTGGAGGTGACGACGTTGTAGTACGAATCAGCAACGAAAGGTCCCAATTGCAAGCTATTCTGTGGGCTTTCTTCAACTCTCCCTCAAAAGATTTTAATATTATGTGGTTGAATGAACTACAGATCAAATATTAAGCTAAAAAAAACATAAACTACACATGATCTTATTAAAAAAAGACGAGAAAACTATAAAAAAAATAAAAAAAAATCTTTGTGAATGAGATATTTTGTTCTGAAATTCAATGGACGGGACCATGGAGGAAGCTAGTCTAGTGGTCGGAAATCTAAGTGACATATTATGCTTGTGGATTCAGGAGTTTTAGTTTGGAATAATGGCAAGCGATATTAGTGTTTAGCACATTAGTATTACGCGATTTAAAAAAAAAATGTTATTTTGACATGTTAAAAAGTTATTTTTTCTATTTTAATACACTATTTTATAATATATCATACATTTCACATTCTATTTTTTTTTATCACTTTATTCGAATATTCTTTTTTTATTTTTTATTTTTTTGTTATTCCCAGTGTTATTGAAGAGATATGAGAGAGAGAAAGTTTGAACAATTATTAATTAAAACCCAACAATCAGGAAGAGAGAGAAAGTTTGAATAAAAACAATTATTAGAATTGCATTGTAGCTCTTATGAAGGTGATTTTTTTTTTTATTTTTGTGTTTGAAGTGCTAAATGTTAAAAATTTAGCATTTAGCACATTTAATGTTAGCGCTCTTAGATAATCCCACATCATAATGTAATGCAGGAATTTTAGTGTTGATAATAACCACATTGCAACTCCTTTCTTTCTTTCATTAAAAAAAAAAAATGAAATTCTGATTTTGCAATTTTTTTTTGTTTTTTGTTAAAAAATACTTAGAAGAGGACAACTAATGATGTTGCTTTCCTACCTTGACGTGATTATAGTAACACTCTAATCGCTTTTAGACTAAATCTCGACACCACAACCGCTGATGAATTATGTGAACATCCTCCGACTATAAAGAGTTGCAACATAGTGTGAATTTAAACTCATGCCATGAAATCTCTACTGGGCTACGTTGGTGGCGACTTATGATTAGAGTAGTTCTATGATCACAAACTATTTCACAATTTTTTATCATAATTGTAACGAGACAAACTATAAATAATTACTTATCACTTTTCCTAAGATCCGTCATTTTTTTTTGCTATTCACATTTTTCAACATCATCATAGTTGTTACAAAAGAAGTTGTGTAATTATTTGCGGTATTGCATTTGTTTTTTTGGATGACTAGTGAATACTCTCAATGGTGACTCTCAGATTAGATGTGAAGAGTGAAAGAAAGCGCGTGGTGGAGACGTCTGGTGAAACCAGGGCCTACGTAGTAGTAGTGTTGTATTCGTGTATCTCCGCCTGTAGTATGTATGTAAAGAAGATGTACACGTGTAAAGCGATTTCGTCATCCACTCAACAGAGAGAAAATTAAAAAAGAGACACACAACGTCATCCACTCTCTTCCAACACTTCATTTCTCCACGCGCGGACTTTTTTGCTTTGCTCTTCGCTGCTATTTTACACTCGAACTTGAAAAAGGGTCCCACCACCTCGTTATAAACTGCTCCGCAACTCTTTTTTTTTTTGATTAGCTGCCCAAACTCACTTGGCCACAACTCAAACTCAGTCTGATGTTCAGTGCATCCAATGGTACGTATATATATATATATATATATATATTTGGAAAATTTTAGGTTCACTGAAAATTGTGAAACTTGTTTTTGTAGTGTAGTCGGAAAAAAGTGAAACTGTTTGCTGCCCGCAATTTAACTTCAAAATTTCAATTTCCTTTTATGGCTTTTGTTAAGGTATGCAATAACTGTAAGGGCAGTGGTCTATTAAATAATATATATATTTTAATTAAAATTAAATTGCACAAATATATCTAAAAGAGCGTGCACATAATTACAGTAAATTTGTACTTGTAAACTAATAAATCATTTACACATTTTTTTTCTTTGAAAACAATGATTTATTAATCTTTAATAAATCACAGTTGAAGTGGGGATAGAGCATGTATATGCATTATGCATCATCAAAGACCATTTTATTTATTTTGCATAACAATTTTCACAACACATCTTTCATTCTATTCTTCATTTTTTCGATACACCATATTAAAATAATCTAAAATAATTCTTTTTATATATCAAATAAATCTGAAAAAAAAAAAATCCAGCCCCAACCTCACCAACGCCACTCAACATCAAGTTCACAACACCCACCCTAACCTCAACAACAACAACCCCACCATAAAAACAACCACAACAATAGGAAAACAAAAATGATAAAGAAGAACCTAAAATAGGCTAGTCTCCTCCATAAACTATGGCCAAATTGGCCTCCTCCACCAACACCCAAGGCCATACCAACCTCCTTAACACCACCACTGGAGCAATCAAAACCAAAGCCATGGTACAAACCCACCATCGAATCAACAATGACGACACAACTGTCTTTGTGCTCCTCCACTGTAGTCATGACCTAAAGCCAAGACCCACATGACCTCACGCCGACCCATTGAGACAAAATGTCAAGATCATGTCATCGCTGATCTGAGAGAGAGAGAGAGAGAGAGAGAGAGAGAGAGAGAGAGAGAGAGAGAGAGAGATTTTGGATTTAATTTTTACATTTTAGCTATAGTAATATTTATTTTTAGCTATTATGGTAGCGAAAATGCATTTGCTATAACATTATGCATGTCAAGGTGTGGGCGTGTTTAAATTTTTTTATTTTTAATCTTTTTCTGCCACAATGTTATGCAAAATGTATTTATTTTTGGGTTTTGCATTACCTAACGTGAATTCTCTTAGATGCCACACAAGTGTGTATCACACAATATAAGCCCACAAAGGCCATACAAATTCTATTGGAAAATTATCTAACGAAATAGTATTGCCAATAGTGCTAAACCAAAGAAGATTAATGCAACAGGAGGTTCTCATAAACAAAGAGGAACTAATAAGACTTGTTTGTGGTACAACGGGATAGGTCTTAAACTACACCAAGAGGCAATGATTCACATTGGAAAGGGATATTGGCCTAAATATATAGATTTATGCTTTTGAGTTAAGTTGCATTCCTATATATTATATTAAAACTTCAATTAGAGTCTCCTCAAACACTACAAAAAAAAAAGACTTTAGGCCGCGTTTTCAAACGCGGCCTAAGGTCATAAAAACGCGGCTATAGGCTATGGCCGCGCTTTTTTAGGCCGCGTTTTTAAATGTGGCCTAAACCCCGCGACTATAGGCATTCGGGGTCTATGGCCGCACTTTTAAAAACGCGGCCTAAGACCAAGGTCTATGGCCGCGTTTAAAACGCGGCCTAAGACTAAGGTCAATGGCCGCGTTCTAAACGTGGCCTAAGACCATTCTACCTTAGGCCACGTTTCAAACGCGGCTACTGCAAAAAATATTCAAAAAAAAAAAAAAAAAATTCTAAAAAAGCAATAAATATATTTCTATTTATTGCTTTTTTAGAATTATTTTTTTTGAAAAATAATTTTGAATTATTTTTTTTCTGGAAAGAAAACTTGAAACATGAACAAACACATTTGAAGTAAATTTAAAAAAACATGAACACAGCAAAAAATTTGAAACATGAACAAACACATACAAACATGAACAAACACAGCAAATTTAAAAAAAATTTGAAGTAAATTTGAAACAAACAAACACATAACCTAGCAAAAAATTAAAACACAGCAAATTATCACAACCAAACATGAACAAACACATACAAACATGAACAAACACAGCAAATTTAAAAAAAATTTGAAGTAAATTTGAAACAAACAAACACATAACCCAGCAAAAAATTAAAACACAGCAAATTATCACAGCAAATTATCACAAACACATAACCCAGCAAATTTTTTTCCTAGTAACTAATACTCAAAACTCATAACAACCAAATTATCACAACCCACAAAAACTAAAAACTCAAATTCAAAGAATATATACCCAGAAAAAACAGAAATGGGAAACAAGCATGGAGTACCTGCTGTGGCCGGAGATGGAGATCGGATCGGAGATCGAGGCTCCAAGCCTCCATCTCCGATCAGATCGAAGATCGAGGCTCCAAGGCTCGATCTCCGATCGGATTGGAGATCGAGGCTCCAAGCCTCCATCTCCGATCGGATCGGAGATCGAGGCTCCAAGCCTCCATCTCCGATCTGATCGGAGATCGAGGATTGGAGCTCCAACTGAGATCACCGATCGGACGGATGAAGGCACTCAGGAGAACATATGAGGACTTGGAGCTCTCTGGAGGGTGATGTGTGAGGGTGATGAAGGCACTCATGGGATCAGACGAATATAGGCAAATGGGATCAGAGGGATTCAAAAATTGCTTGAGGCCGCGTTTTTAAACGCGGCCTCAGGCTTTTTTTTTGGGCCGCGTTTAAAAAAACGCGGCCTCAAGCAATCTTTTGGGCCGCGTTCGCAAAAACGCGGCCCATTGAAAGAACTGAAGCCGCGTTTCTAAAAACGCGGCTTCAATCCGTTTTGGGCCGCGTTTTTGCAAACGCGGCCCAAAAAAACGGGGCCTAAAGGCCCCGTATTTTGTAGTGAAAGTGTTATATAGAACTTTCTAAGAGTGCCCATTTGACAAACATCCTTGAGATACTTTTCATACACAAAACTTGGGCAAAACTCATATACAAAAATTATATACATTTACAAGCTTTCCGTTTTAGCTAGTCCATTAGCTAGGGATAGACCCAGGATTTTAAGCTAGCGGGCCTAGAACATAAAGAAAAAAAAAAAAAAAAAAAACTCCAAATAGGCATCCGTATAGTATTAAAAAAATTATAAATATTCAAAATCGTTGTTTCTAAGTACATTAAAATGCAATCATTTATCAATAAAGACAAACAAAAACAAAATAATATCTTGTTTTAGTACTACACTAGCTAGGATTTTATTTTATTTTATTTATTTTTTGTTGAAGTTAGAACATTCACATTAGTGGTGCTAAAAATTTTAGCTTTTAGCACCTCAAAAAGTTATTTTATCTATTTTACCACCTCACTTTACAATATACTCAATATCAAAGGTTCTATTTTTTTTTTTTTATAACTTCATTTAAAATAATATAAATAATTCATTAAAGTAATAAAGGAAGCAAGAGAATTTGAATTTTTTAATTGAAGGAAGAGATATAATCTTAATATTTTATTTTCAACAATTTGCTACAGTTAATTGGTATTTATATTAGATTATTGTAATTGAAAAAAATTTAGCTTTAGCTTTTGCAATAACACATGATTTTTTGGTTTTTTGGTGGATTTTTTTTTTTGCTAAAATACAATTACCATTGTGAATATTTTTATTGTTTTTGTTAAGTTTTTTGGTTGGATAGTTGCTATTTGGGTGAGGTTAGTTAGGTTTATTGTGGAAAAAATGGACCTAAGGTTTTGGAAGGAGCTAATTGCAAAAATAAAAAATATTACAACTAAAAAGAAAAAAGGACTCGGGGGGGGGGGGGGGGGGGGGGGGGGGGGGGGGGGGGGGGTGAGGGGGGCTCGGGCCTCCTTGGTCCCCACTTAGGTCCGTCCCTGCCATCAGCCTCTTCATTAGCCTCCCAATATATGTGAGCAGGAAGGACGATTCACTCGCGAGTGAAAAGGGACCTGTAATCACTAATTAAAACATAAAATTGTGGCGCATAAGTACCATCATGTGTTATCCATTGTATAACCAGAGTAGAATATCTATATAAACCAAACAACAACAATAATAAAAAAGGTAAAGATATTTCATAATTATAATTTAATAAAGGAAAATAAGTAAAATTTAGATAAATATCTACAAATTATATATGCAAATAACATTATTCCATTTGTTTCTACATATAAAGAAGTTATTCCATTTGTATATTAAAACTACTTTGTTATATATACGTAGTACATAATTTTTTTGAAGATGGAGAATGTCTCCTCTGTCTGACTATTACCCAAAGAAGAAAGGATTGCTCTATTTAGCAGGTTTTTTTAATTTTTGCTTTTATTTTTTTCACTAATATAAAGGAAAAAAAAAAGGTTCACATCTTTTTGGGCAAAACAAATATCTGCTTTTGCTTTTGTAATTTTTTGATGCAAAGATACGAACTCATCTCCAACATATAAAAAAGCGTAATTACTAAGAAATATGGCCTTCACAAACTTGGGCATCTAAATTATCTATATAACCATTTATAGTAGCCATCAGTCAAAGTCCTATTGATACCCAAACCAAAACTTCCCTTCCTCTCTCTCTCCCCTTCTCTCTCTCAAATAATCAAACTTTTTTTTCCTGTATTCTCTACCTGTGGACCATAAGCTCTCTCTCTCTCTCTCTCAAATACATGATAGTCGCTATAAAGCTTAAAAAATAAGGAAAAAGAAGAAGGATCAAACAACAATATACTCCTCTGCTGCCCGGCCCTTTTTCCTTGTGTACCAACACAACTGTTTTACTGGCAACTCCACCCAAAATGAGCCAGTGCGTTCCAAGCTGGGATTTCGATGAGAATCCCAGCTCTACTCCCAGGCTTTCTCTTCGTTCTAACTCCAATTCCACTGCTCCTGATGTCCCCATGTACTCTCTCTCTCTCTCTCTCTCTCTCTCTCTCTCTCTTTATCTATACATGTACACACATATATATATATATATATATAGATATAGATATATGTATGTGTGTACTATACTTTTTGTTCGTTTTTGTAAGTTAATTATAGATGCAATAAATTTATGCAGGTTGGACTATGAAGTAGCGGAGCTAACATGGGAAAACGGCCAGCTAGCCATGCACGGCTTAGGTCCACCACGCGGGCCTGTCAAACCCATACCTTCTACCACTTCTCTTACCAAGTACAACACTTGGGACAAACCACGCGCTAGTGGTACCTTAGAATCAATCGTAAACCAGGCCACTCTGATACCCCACAACGACCACCACCGCAACCACCACAACCATAACAGCAACAATCACGGCCAAAAACCCCGCTCTTTCGATGGCGGTGGCGGTAACAACATGTTCCAGTGGTTCCACCACCGTGCAGCCGTGGCCACCACCACCTCGGCCACCATGACTATGGATGCTTTAGTCCCTTGTTCCAACCGCACGGACGACCAAACCACAACCCAAGCCGGCCTTGGTGGCAGCGGCACTTGTGTAGTCGGGTGTTCTACACGCGTTGGGTCGTGTAGTGGCCCTGTTGGTGGCGCTACTCTGACGCATGACCAAGACGAGAATGCCATAATAAAACGCGCTAACAAGGAGGCGCGTGTAGCAGTACCAGCCGCCGCCGCCGCCCCCGCGGCAGCACCTGAATGGAGCAGCAGAGACCAAAGCGTCTCCGGCAGCGCTACGTGTGGGAGGGATAGTCAACATGTTACACTTGACACGTGTGAGAGGGACTTGGGTGTGGGGTTCACTTCCACTTCACTGTGTTCCATGGAAAACACAAGCCCTGGCAAGCCTTGCACTAAGGCCACCACTACTGGTGATGACCATGATTCCGTTTGTCATAGCAGACCACAGGCAAGCTAGCTAGAAAACATTTGATAATCATTTCACTTTTTGTTTTTAATGTACTTGTTTTTTTATTTTTATTTTTGTTCTTGTTGCAGTACACTTCAAACTGAAAAAGCAATCTTTTACGGTAGATTTGTCGACCGTAAATAGCTATCGTAATTGAAATTACCGCTCATAATCGACTACTTCAATAATTAGAAAATTTATTCTAAAATGGTCGACTGTAACCGGTGAATGCAATAGAAATCATCGCTCATAATCGACTATTTCAATAATTAGGAAATTTATTGTGAAATGATCGACTGTAACTGGTGAATGCAATAGAAATCATCGCTTATAGTCAACTATTTCAATGATTATGAAATTTATAGTAAAAAAAAAAAAAAAAGTTACGTACATGATCATGATTGATATTAAATTGAGTTGGGTGGTCGGTTGTTTTATTGTTAGTTGTTTATTTTTGTGAAGAGGGAGGCACGTGATGTGGAGGACAAAAAGAAGAGTTCAGCAAAATCCTCAGTTTCCACAAAACGGAGTAGGGCTGCTGCTATTCATAACCAATCTGAACGAGTATGTTCTCTCTCTTTCGATGTGGGATAAGGCATGAAATAAAGGAGTCGGGTGGAATAAAAGCCCACCTTTCTTTTTCTTTCTTAATTGAATAACGCTTTTACTTTTTCTCTAAAAAAAGATGGAATTGCTTTTAAGTTCTCCGACAATGATATGTGTGGGTTTAATTAGAGGGAATAAAATAACATATATAAATGGTTAACCAAATGATTGGACTAAATCCACCATACTTTCCTAGTCACAAATGGGTTAGATTTTATCCATAATAGATGGTCAAACCGTTTAGAAGATTTGGTAGAATTTATTTTATTTTATTGATGAATTTAAGAATATTTTATGTGTGTGTGTTTTAGAAAAGGAGAGATAAAATAAACCAAAGGATGAAGACACTGCAGAAGCTGGTCCCCAATTCGAGTAAGGTATGAAGTTCCAATTTTTTGGCTTTTCTGCATAACCTTTATGGTATTTTTTTTTTTACTTTCTCTTTATATTATCTCTTGGCCAAGCATTTATACTAGTGCTTTATCGCCTCTACTTTTCAATTCCATCTTATTGGACATAGTATATTCAGCAACTTTTTTAACTAGGAATCATGTGAGTATGTGTGACACTTATCATAACCTATAATAGAGTTCTTTTGTTTTCATTCTATTGTGGAAGAAAAGGACAACTTTAGTGTGATAAGGTTATCCTCTCTTAAGTTTCACATAATAATACACTGTTTAGTCTAGTGTAAAAAAAATAAAAAGCCTCAAAGATTTAGATTAGATATAGCAGGCAGTGTATGCAAATAGATGTGGTCCACTCTAATGTTTGAGTACATGGCTGTGGGTATTTTGGGACTGATCCGATGATTTTAGTCCACACACTTAATGCTATGGGGGACAATTTGACAGAAGGTTGTTAGGTATGGAGACAACTACCTGCTCTTACAATAATCGCTTCACTTGGTAGGGCCTAATTAAGTTTGTGTGAAATCAGTCATTTCCATGTTATTAATCTCTAGTTTTCGGTACTATTACACTTAAGTAACTTCTGTGTAGAGAAGAGAGAGTGAAAGAGTGAAAGAGAGATTTTGAGTTATGGGTACACAGATGTATATTTGAGGTTAACTTAGATATGTATTTTTCCATGTCTATTCTATGGAGCGGGTCTCTCACAAGTATGTGGATCTTAAACGTGGTCATATGACAACTTGCTAATAAAAAGTAAGCATCTCCCAAGTATGTGGATCTCAAACGTGGTCTTAGGACAACTTGCTGATAAAAAGTGAGCATCTTTAATTGATTAGGCATCTCTAACCTTTTTCCCACCATAAAATATAGTATCTCCAACTGAGGTTAGCCTTTCTGGAGAATTGGTCGGTGGATTGGATCAACACATTTAGAGTGTGTCTTTTCAAACCATTATTTTATTATTCTACCTACCCAAAGAGGTTGCAAGAACTATTTCCTGCATCCACTGCATGCAGAGAACCAGACTCGTATCTGATAAAGAATGAATAAACAATAGAAAAAAAATATTTTAATGGAATAAATGAAAAAAATAAAGAGTGAAAAATTGGCTATTTACAAAATAAAAAAGGAGGTATTTCGACTTGCTAAAATAGAGAGCTGCTGGAGATGCTCACAACTTTTGAGCTCTGCATAGCAGAGTCATGTACATTAAATATTGGAAAGTCAATGTAGTGCAGAGATATAAGTACCATATAGTAGACAAAGAGTTGATCCTCCTGAAAAAACAATGAGAACCAGGCCATAATATTCCTGACTGTTCAATTTTCAGAGTGCAATCAATTCTGCAAAAATTTAATTTCATTCCGAGTCATAAACTTTGCACATACACCAGCTAATTGTGCAAGTTTAAATATAATTTTGGTGATGGTACATAACTAGTTTTGGAGTACAAACATTGATTGGTATTCTTTCTGGGAAATTCCTTGTGTTACTACAGACTGACAAGGCTTCAATGCTTGACGAAGTGATTGAATATTTGAAGCAATTGCAAGCTCAAGTCCAAATGATGAGCAGAATGAGTATGCCACCAATGATGTTACCAATGGCCATGCAACAACAACTTCAGATGTCCATGATGGCACCAATGGGCATGGGGATGGGAATGGGCATGGGACTTGGTATGGGGATGGACATGAACAATATCAATCGGTCCAACATCACTGGCATCTCTCCTGTTCTTCACCCTACTGCTTTCATGCCTATGACCTCATGGGATGCCAGCTCTGGTGACCGGATACAAGCTACTTCACCGGCGGTAATGGCAGACCCCTTTTCCACATTCCTCGCTTGCCAATCACAGGTAAACACGTGTTGGATTCTCTGTTGACAATTCAGCCACAGCTTGACATTCAGTGCATTGTCAAATTTTATTGATTTTGGAAAGATTTTGCTTTTGTTTGCTTTTTCTTTGGCTTTTCTTATAGTGATTGAAAGGAACCCCGGTTTATTATGTTGAACAACAGCGACTGAGTCATTTGTTGTATACTGATTTCAATCAGGATGAGTCAAATCATATTTAATCTTGCCTTAAGGAGTGTTTACTTTGCTAAGATGATGACAAAATATTAGCAATTATTTGTAGCATAAATCTCGGTCATATTGAAAGATACGATACTTTCACTAAACTTTCTTAAAGTTAAGATTCATTTTGACTAACTTTATAAAAGTTTTTAATTTATTGAGTCTTCAAAATTCAAATGACATGACACATTGACACCCCCCACCCCCTGAGAATTGCTTAAAAAAAGGAAGAAACAAAAGTTTTCTTAGTAAATTGTTTCATTTCAACATTTTTTACTTGGTTTTTATGTCATATATGTTGCTGAATTTATAACGGTCAGTTTCCATTATTTGTTTAGAAACTTTTTTGTGTGTGCCTATATTTTAAAGATCTTGGTTAGTAATCCAATGATCTTTGGGATCGTAAAGATGACGATTAGTACAAAATTCATTGCAGCCAATGACCATGGATGCTTACAGTAGGATGGCGGCGGCCATGTACCAGCAGCAGCAGCTGCATCAACCTCCACCTTCTAGTTCTAAGAGCTAAGCTTTCTGCAATCTTTGTTTCATTGCTTGCCATGCCTATCTTGGGAGCAATACCAGAAATTGGGTGCATGAGGTTGATATGGTTTAATTTGTGTTTTCTGCAAGAGCATAGGTGCAGGGGTGGTATGTTTAAATGATGCAAGTATATTAATGTATTTTAGCTCCAAGAGATGAGCAGATAGCTAAAATTAGAGCCTTTTTTGGGGGGGAATCAATTAGTAAATAGTTGGTGTACAATATTCTCTCTTAATTTTCGACTGATTAATTTGCGACCTCTATAATGATTTTGTATTTTTTGAATGTATAATGTATAATGTATCTTGATTTGTTATTATTTTTTAATTTCATTCTGCAATATTGTCTCTTCCAGTTAATTTTGCACCCTAAACCTAATTAAGCTAAGCCTTGTGTTCTTTTGACTTGTTGTAAGCTTAATCATTTGATTTCAACTTAAACAAGGTTATGAGGCTCTAATTGCTTAGTGAGCTTGATATTTCAATACAGTTGTGCAATTAATTATATACAGTCCTTTGACAATGCTATCTAACCTGCTAATAAAGTCTCTATTGTCCCACCTTGTGTGTCAGGGATAATTATTGTGTGGGGGGTTTAAGGTTAGAGTAAAAAAAAACAAAAGAATTAGAGAGAGGAAAAATGGGGAGAGGAATCCTTTGTACTATGAGAAAGATTTTTGTCATAATTTGTTGAAATTGTTCGATTAGTGAAAAAAAAGTGGTCGATCCTTATAAAAGTAATTGTCCATTACTTACTATCAACCATTTTAGAAAGTTGTGTTAAAAGTTGTTTCCTTAGAAGAACCACTTTAATCTATCTATTGGAGTTCTCTTGGGTGCTTATGAGCTATACAAAGAGAGATGGATCTCTATTTTTGTTTTTGGGCAAAATTTAGATACAATTTCTTAAGCATTTGTACTATACATTCCTCAATTAAATTCAATGATTGCATTGACTAATGTAGCATAAAAGATGTAACTTTTCTTGTTTTTAATTAAATTTAATAATGTGATTTATTAGTCAATGCAATTACATGATTTAAAATTTTTTTTATACTAATTGCATGTTTGAAATAATTAGAAACCTAAGATACAATATTTAAGAAACTTTTAAGAAAATTTATCTAGGTTTTGGGCTTTGCCTTAAACAATTAAGTCATTCTTCTTCCAGTGTAGGGAATTTCGATTTAGGTCTTTTGTTCAGGATCAAGAGTTTTATCAATTGAATATCCATCGATCACAATCCTTTGTATTGTTGAATTTCAAATTCTTTAATGCAAACAAATTAACATAATGTTTTATTTTAAAAAAAGAGTAATCATGTTTTATGAACATGCGATTTGAGTTGAATTCGACTTGTCATCCAATTAAAAAAAGTTATCAGCTACCTACCTAAGATTTTATTTCTTAACAAAAATTAGTCCAATAACATTTGTAAGTTTTATATTATAATATTTAGAGTCTAGTTATAAAAAAAAAAAAAATTTACAAAAATAAGATGCTAAAAATATTTATTATGCATACGGCGTAAAATTAAATTGAATTCTTGCTCAAACTTCTTCAGGATTCTTATAATTAATAACTTTTCTAGGAATCAGTTTGGTGCCACATCATAGAATTAATCATTCTTATATAATAGTGTTTCACGACAAAAGCTTTGTAGTCTAACTGGTTGGCACTTCCAGGTGTTTTCAACGAAGACATCCTAGATTCAAATGCCTCCCCCCACACTATCAAACTATCAAAAAATATAATAGTGTTTTTTCAAAACATTTTAATTACCTTTTATTTCTAAAAGATTAGTAGAATTCCTTTTTCCTATAGGGTCATCATCGCTTCACACGAAGTCTATTTCTATAAGTTAAAGTCTTGCTAGATTTTTGGGTGGAATATATTAGGTTAAATTGTACCTCTATAATCAAACTTTAACCCTTATTTCCTACCTAAACTATTAAACATGTTATTTTGTTCCTTATATTTTTAAATAATTCAAAAAATACTTGTCATCAACTAAGGGATAAAAATTCTGATGTAACAAATGAAATTCAAATAACTTAGGTGGATTATATGCAGTGGCAAATTGAATATTTCAATTTCCAATCTGTGAGTCTTTTAACCCTAAAGAAAGCACCAACTTTTTCACATTTTCTCCTCTCAAGTGTTTTGTGATGGACCCATGTGATAGGGTGTGAAAAATTCTTGTATAAAAATTGGTATTTGTAGCACCACTCGTTTTCCCATTGCAAGAATCCAATTCCAATTGAAAAGAAAAGAAATAATCAAAAAAAAAAAAAATCCAAAATTCTCTCATTGAAATACATAGAGAATTCCCTTTGAAACCCAATATTTAATTACCACCAACTTCTTCCTCTCATTGATGTTGCACACTAACACAGTGGTTGGGGCCTAAGTGTTCAATATCAATGGGTACTTCTTGGCAAAGGACATAGGGACCAGCAAGTTCATCACATTTGTCTTGGATGAGAGAGTAGTGAGCACACGGCACCTACATTAGGGCCCTGTTTGAGCTCACCCTTTTGGACCAAAGTAGCAAGGAGAACCACAAGTACCACAACCACTTCAATTGCATGCTTGACGGTGGAGTGTATGCCTTTAAATGTCACAAAAAACATGTTTGGGAGAATTTTAATTTTAACATGTTCAATGTGATTTCAAGTGGTTCAATGCCTTATGTCACGCTTCGAATTGATTGATCATGCACTTGGATGAATTATTTGAATTCGTATTTAGGAAATATGGGTTGGTATTTCCCTAATTAAGAGGGATTTTTATGCTCGAAGGAGGAAATGCAAGTAATAGTGAACTATGGAAAATGAACAAATTAAATTGAAAGTTATCTAGCACCATGACTAATTTCTATGTAAAATCAAAACTCATTGAGCTCTAGGACACCAAGTTATACATGTATCAACTAAGTTTAATCGCAAGCAAGACATATTGAAGCCTAGTCATGACTAATTTCTAAGTAAAATTAAAGCTTATTGGGCTCCGTGACACTAAGTGTGCGTATGGGAAGCACGTTTTGCGCTTCCCCCGTACACGTTTTGCATTTTTTTTTTCTCAAGCCGTGATTGTTGACTTTGGGGTGTGAACATTATACACAGTAACTTTTTCAACAATTTTTTCAGTACTTTTTCAGTAACTTTTCAGTTACGGGACCCACAAACTTCACTTTTCAATAACTTTTTCATTAAAAATGGGTCCTATGGTACTATTCACATATTTAAAAATTATTTTGCTATAGTATTTTTCAATTTTCAATTTTCAGTTTTCAGCTATATCCAAACGGACCCTAAAGTTATTCATGATTAAACTAAGTTTAATTGCAAGTAAGACAGAATGAAGCCTACTTAATCTAAGCAATATAGAGTCCAAAGGTAAAAAATGCTGAGCAAAAAACAGATTATAGCCTAAATAAACATTCTAAACACTAAATCAAATCGAAGACAATGCATAATGGATCAAACAAAATAACAACTAAGAACTTGAATCAAACCAAAATAAACTTATGTTTAAATGAGATTAAACTTAAAACAAGATTACAAGGAACATTTACAAGTATGAACACCTTCTAAATCCCTATGAACTACTAGAGAATCTCCTAAGGAACTACTATTACAAGATAATGATTTATGTATAAATAAGTTTGTTAGAGAAGGGTGGTGTTGTTTCTTCGAAACAAGCGCTCTATTTATATTTGAGGCTCAACAGTTATTGATGGTTGTTCTCTTCACATGTCTCTCTCTCTCCTTGGACTTGAATGACAATTGTTGCGACGTTGGAAGCTGTTTTTTAACTTTTTTTTTTTTTTTTTTTTGAGAAAGGTTTTTTAAACTTCTTCAAATTGCTTTGATGCCACATTCATTCATTCTAATAATTGCCCCCAGAAATGCCACATCTGCATCCCACATATTTCTCCATATTCTAATGCTTTTCACACATGTAAGAGCATTAGAACTCGGCATGCAATATGCCGTATGTTTCCTTATTTTACCACTTAAGCATAAAAAACGCCATTACCCAGTCTTCTACTCCTAAAAAAGTTTGCAATTGTGCTACAGTACCATCATAAATTTACGATGGTACTGTAGTAGCATTCTAAATCGATTAATATCTTTTTATTCTCTCCTACAAATATCTGCCTCTTTCTCTCTCTTCATTGTCTCATCTTCTCTTTCTTGATAGAACATAGCTTCTCGGTCTCACATCTCTCTCATGGTACATGGTTCATTTTTTTGGCGTGGTCGTGTGTCCGGCGTTATCTGGTAGTTTGGCGGCGTGGGCCGTTTTTTGATTTGCTTTTAATGGGTTTTTGTTTTAGATTGTTCTGGGTTGTTGATGAGTTGATCGGTGGTTGATTGAGTGGGTTGAGATTGGCGTAGGTTTTGATCGAGTGGTTCGTGTAGTAGTGGAGATCGGCGTGGGTCATAGCGAGGTTGTGCGTGGTGGAGATGGGTGTGGTCACAGTGTGGCGAGATTGGGTGGGTCGTGGAAAAGGTGAATGGGTTTTGATTGTGCATGGCTTCCGATGGGGTTTGTGGTGGATTCCGATTTTGATGGAGTTTTGATTTTGATTTTTTGCTATGCATTTTGGGTGGGTTTTGATTTTTTGCTATGGATTTCTGATGAGGTGGATTCTGATTGGCTGGACTTTGGTTGGATTTTGGATTTCGCTTGATTGGACTTTGGATTTTGGATTCGGATTGGTTGGTGTGGTGGTGGTGTGGTGGTGACTGTGTTGTCGTGGGTCACTGTGGGTCTGTTATTGTTATGTCCATCTTTGCTCACTGTGTTGGTTTGATTTAAAATGATTCTTGGTGGTAATTGGTGTGACTATGTTGCTCAACGGAGGTGGGTGGTATGATTGGGAAGCTAGACGGTGGTGGTGGTGATGGGGGGTGGTTGAGAGAGACAGAGAGAGAAACAGAGATTAAGGAGAGTAGTGAGAATATTTTTATATTATTTTTGTTTTACTTTATATTATTTTAATATGTAGTATGGTAAAATAAAAGTTAGGTTGTTAGAGCATTCACATCCAAACTTGTAAATGGCAAAATATGGTATATTTTAGCATCAAAGCACAAATAACATGCATTACCCGGTCTTCTAATTGCAAAATTGTTTGCAATAATGCTACATTACCGTCTTCCTTATATGACAGTACTGTAGCATATAGAATAAATATTATATTATTTTTTCAGGCATTCTTTCTCTCTTTTCATTTCTTTTCTCTGGGTCTTCTCTTTTATTCAGCCCTCAATCCTCACTTCCTCTCTCACAACTCTCTCTCGTTCAAAGCTGGCCATCGGAGCTGAGTTAGAGATTGGAGTGGTCACGGCATGGCGATAGGTGTGGTGAGATTGGCGTGGCATAGATCTGCGTGGCAAGATCAGCGACCGAGTCCCTCTACAACCCCTTGTTGGAGGACTCCATTTTTCCTCCTTTTGATATTATCGAGCCCCACCATGTTGGTCCGGCCATTCAGTCCCTCTTGAACAACTTGTCAAACCTCCCTCCATTTTTGTTACTTTCTATTCTGGTTGCTAAAGACAAAGAGAACCATGCATTGTCATTTCGATTTTCATTGCAATATTTGATACAAGAACCGATCATGTGAGTTTGACAGCAAAAAAAAAAAAGCTGATTGAATTAATGGGTCTATTCTATTTTCTAGGATGATCAAACAAAGTAACACACCCTTATGAATTCCTCAGCAATCAAGTAGAGTACTAGTGATTGCATGCGTGATAAATTATTTGGATTGGATTTGGATTTGGATTTGGATTTGGATTTGAGTTAGATTTGGATTGCTGGGTTTTTGGTGGGTATTTGCTTGGTCTTGTTAATTTTAATTCAGGTTTTTGGTTCCGGTGGGATTTTGGTGGGCAGTGGGCAGTGGTGGTGGTGGCGTGGTAGCAGTGACTGGGTTTTGAGTTTTATCTGCAGCGGCGATTGGTGGTTAAAGGGAGAGATGGGGGAGAAGAGAGAGAGATTGATTTATATTATTTTATTGGGTAATATAAATTATTTTAATGAGTGGAATAATAAAATAGAATATAAAATAATAAGTGTGTTGGAAAATGATATGGTAAAAATGATAAAATATCTTTTGAGATTGTAAAATGAGATTTTTTTTAGAGATCGGATGTGAATGTTCTTTTGTAAAATAATATGGTATAAATGATAAAATAGATTTTGAGATGGTAAAATGATTTTTTTTTTTTTTGTAGAGACCGGAGATGAATGCTCATGTTTTGCTATTTGTCATATTTTTAGCAACTCAGGAAAATTTTATTTAACCCCAATACACATTCCACGTATGTTTTTGGCGTAATCCTAGAACAATCACGTGTTCATGACACCAAATTTTATGTTCTATAATTGATTGGACAGTTATCACAACTTTTAATGATTTCAAAATACCCTATTGGTTGGAATTCCTTTTACTACCTGCTTGTTCAAGCACCACTTTTAAAATACACTATGCTCCTGCTATTAACCTTGCCTCCTAATTCAAGCATCACTTTTTATGGCTTGAACCAAGAAGTCCAATCAAGAGATAGAGAAGAAAATTCCATCTAGCACTTTTATTTTAAGTGCCTCTAACCTTGCTTTTAAAGTGCAAACTAGATTATCGAGACCAAAAAAACCTTTTCTCCCTTTACAGTTGCTAATTGTAAACTAGATGTGGGACAACCTCTTCTTTTCAAATTTCAAGTGTTACTTCTTCCGGAGCCAATGTCCTAGCCCTTGCTTTTTCTTCAAACTTTCTCGAAAGAGTTAATCCTAAGTTTTCTTTAGGATCTGTTTGGTTGGAAAGATGAAAATGTGAGAGAATAGAAAACAAGAAGATGATTGATAGAGAAGTAAGAGGATAGAAGTGATTTTAGTTTGCCTCGTTTGTGTTTGGTTGGAAGGGTAGAAAACATTTTTGTTTGATTGAAAAGAGAAATGGGAAGATAGAAAATAGAGTTTGTATAAAAATACTTATATGTCCTTATTAAAAATGATGCCCGATTAAAAAAAAAGAAAAGAAAAGGAAACAACCAACCCAAAAAGGCAATCACCAAGTTTATTTAAGAAAGAAAATTTATGCCTAGTATAAAATAAAAATAAATAAATAACGTCCAAAAAAAGATAATGTATGCCTGTATGTTTATCACACTATAAAAAAAGAAAAAAACAACAAAACAACGTCCAATACTCCAATTAAACCCGAAAGAAGAAATAAATAAAAAGAAAAAAAAAATGGTAGGCAGGACAGTTACACCTAGTAGCCAAAAAAGTAAAAAGGAAATATGACAATTTTGTCCAAATATTTTTGCCTACTTTTTTCTTCAATTTTCTTCCCAATTTGGAGAGATTGTGTTTTGTCAGGTAGAAGAAAAAATTTGTGGGCCTCACAAAAATCTTTCCTGTTTTCCACCCTCAACCAAACCACCACAAACACCATTTTCTCCCTACTTTTCTCTCTTTTATGTTCCATCCGCTCTATAATCACTCCAACCAAATGAAGCCTTACTTTACAAACAGTGCATCAACATATCATAGTAAGTTTATAACCTGAGGTGATTGGGAATCTATCATCTTGATCTAGTCTTAGCCTAGATATCTTATACACAGTGAATATGTTGGGTGAGTCAAATGCATACACACATCAAAGAGAAATGGGTCAAATTTGGGATTTGGGATTTGCAAGACCATTTTAATATCAAACCATGTGTTCCTGTGAGCATTAGCATAGGATGTGCTAAGTACTAAATTTTTAACATTTAGCGCACCAAACGCAAAAAGTCACCCCTATCAAATATGTCAAATGCCAAATAAATTTGACACAAACTACAATAACATTCAATAATAGTATGTTACGTACGAGCTGCCATATTAGATTTGGTTCTTACTTTTGAATTTGCTTAGGAGTTTATCTTTATCCTAGCTATTAATTGTTATCTAAAATTTCAAGTATTTGTTATTTATTGGGATAACAATTGCCTTTTATCCTTATCAAATTAGTAGGCTAGGTTGTAGGAATTGTTTCTATCGTTTAGGTGTTGGATTTGTTTTTACGTTCAGTTGTAAGCCTATATAAGGCCTATATGATTAATAAAGAGGTATGAGAATATTTTAGTAAAAATCAAGGTTTGCTTGTTAAGGAGGTCTTGGTTATCCCTTGAAGTATAAACATAAATTTCTTCTTGTCTACTGTTTATTTATGAAAATCCTTAGATCTAACCATAGCCCCTCAAGGGAAAAGAGGATCTGCACGCGGCCATGGAAGGGGTCGTATCAAATTGGTATCAGAGCAGGTTATAGCTGAGGATCGTGTGGACAAATTGGAAGGTGAGGTTAACAAATTGACTTCCATGGTTTCGGAACAACAGAAGATGATGAAGGAGATACATGGAATGCTTGCTGCAATGCATACTCGTTTTGACAACCTTTCGAGTAATCATAGCAAAGAGAGTTCTCACAAGCATGGTGAGGGGGAAATGTCTTCAGGTAGATTCAACTCTGGACCATCTGGCTCACATAATACCGTCATTCCAAGGGTGAAAAAACTAGATTTCCCACGCTTCAACGGAAATGAAGATCCAACTAGTTGGATTTGCCGTGCAGAGCAATTTTTTGAATTGCAAAATATTGCTGAGGAAGAAAAAATTTAATTGGCTGCCTACCATTTGGAGGGGGAAGCACAATTATGGTATCAATTACTAAAGGAAGAAGAGAGAGTGATCACTTGGCCTCTCCTCAAAGAAGGCTTGTACACATGTTATGGCCCAACAGAGTTTGATGACTTCTTTGGTGATCTAACGAAGCTTAAGCAAATAAGATCTGTGAGAGAGTATCAAAGCCAATTTGAAAGATTGCTAAGAAGAGTAGGAAAATTACCACCAACACTACAAGTGGGTTGCTTCATTAGTGGCCTTGAAGAACATCTACGAATTGATGTTCAAGCCCTCAAACCAGCTTCCTTATTTGCTGCAGTGGGCTTAGCTCGCCTCTATGAAGCCAAGTCCCAATTTCAATATCAACAACCTCCATCTGAAGAAAATGAAGAGCCTTTGCCTCTATCTCTTAGCAAAGAGAGTCTTACTACAAAGACTATCAAGAAACTTACACCTACTGAACTTAAAGAGAGGCGAGACAAGGGCTTGTGCTTTAATTGTGATGAGCAGTGGGCTTAGCTCGCCTCTATGAAGCCAAGTCCCAATTTCAATATCAACAACCTCCATCTGAAGAAAATGAAGAGCCTTTGCCTCTATCTCTTAGCAAAGAGAGTCTTACTACAAAGACTATCAAGAAACTTACACCTATTGAACTTAAAGAGAGGCGAGACAAGGGCTTGTGCTTTAATTGTGATGAGAAATTTGCACTAGGACATAAATGTAAGAAGCTATTTTTTTTATTGAGGTGGGTTGGCTGGATGAGCATGGAGAAGAGAGTGTTACGTACCAGCTGCCATATCAGATTTGGTTCTCGCTTTTGAATTTGCTTAGGAGTTTATTGGTTCTCGCTTTTGAATTTGCTTAGGAGTTTATCTTTATCTTAGCTATTGATTGTTATCTAAAATTTCAAGTATTTGTTATTTATTGGGATAACAATTGCCTTTTATCCTTATTAGATTAGTAGGCTAAGTTGTAGGAATGGTTTCTATCGTTTAGGTGTTGGATTTGTTTTTACATTTAGTTGTAAGCCTATATAAGGCCTATTATGATTAATAAAGAGGTATGAGAATATTTTAGTAAAAATCAAGCTTTGCTTGTTAAGGAGGTCTTGGTTATCCCTCGAAGTATAACTATAAATTTTTTCTTGTCTACTGTTTATTTCTGAAAATCCTTAGATCTAACCATAGTCCCTCAAGGGAAAAGAGGATCTGCATGCGGCCGTGGAGGGGGTCGAATCATAGTAGCGTACGGGGAGATGTGGCATAAATAAAGTATTTGGTTATTTTTTATTCAAAATTTCTCTTTCCCCACGACGGATGGGAATTATTTAACAATTATTTAAACTTTCTTTCTCTTCTATCTTTTTAATAACATTGGGAACAACAAAAAAGAATTAATTTTTTTTAAATAAAGTAGTAAAAAAATAGTATATGATAAAGAATATATTGTAAAGTAATGTGTTAAAATAGATAAAATAATTTTTTTTTAGGAAGAAAATAAAGTAACTTTTTAATATATCAAAATAATTTTTTTTTTTTAGGACGCTTGATGCTAATTCTCTAATTCATTGATTTTTGCAGCTTTATACTTATTGTGGTCTCCTGAAATCAATACCTTCCATTTTTCGAAGGTCTTTATGAGCCCGTCCATCAAAGACGTTTTCACCTTAATTGGTTTACCCTTTGGATGGACTTCTTGTTGACAACAAACTCTCCATTGATTTTGTCCTAGACTATACTGGTCCAACAACTCTAATGGCCCTAGAATGTGGTAGTTTACTCTCCTCCCAACATAAGAGATTTAATTAGGAGTGATTTCAAATTAAACCATATACTCTTAGAAGTTTCAAATTAAAATCTATACTTTAAAAAATATGTAAATTCAAATTTAGTTCAAATCGGATGTTATTTACTACTAGTCACAGACTTACGCGATACGTGGGAATAGATAATTATATTTTAGTTATGGTATAATATATAATTTGTTCTCTAAATTTTGTGGAAAATAATTTGTTCTCCCTAAAACTTAAACAATTTCTAATATTATTTTTCATTTATTTATCTCAAAAAATATATTGTCATTTTATTATTTGGATTTATTTTATTGATATTATTCATTTTTTAAGCAGTCCATATTTTGATAAATTATGTTATTGTGCATTATATTTTCCTAATTTTTTTTCATGTACAACTAAACTGTTTGAGTTTCAAATATATTATTCAAAATTTTCATTCTCTTAAAAAGAGATATTATATTTATAATTTTTCTTATTGTAGGAGTAGCTTCAAACTATTGATTGAGTTTTGTTTACTAATATAGATACATGAGATTGAAACTGCATATTTCATAAACATTCCTAAGAGACTATATCATATTATAAATTTAATATTTAAAATAACATGTTGGAAAAAAAAAAGTAGACTTTATGTCTAAAATTAAACACTTCACCTATCAAAATGAAAGAAAATAATCTGTATAATAACATAAAGAACACATGATCTAATTTGTTTTTTGAACTACATACACTTTTATTTATTAATATTTAATTGCCTTTAACTAGATCTTCATATTATATTTTTGTTGCTATGCTCTTGTTAAACATTTTCATCCATCACATCATTGGCCACCTCATTATTCTTTTTATTGTTTATTTTTTACTTCAAAATTTTGACAATATTAAATATATAAATATATTGGCTTCACAAATTCATTTTAGACAGTTTTAACTTTACATATTCATTTTCTTTAATTTTGATGTTATAATTAAATATGAAATCAATGAAAAATAAAAATAAAAATATTGTCTATACATATTCATCTTGGGCAGTTTAATTTTAATAGTTGATAGGTACATTCAAATACATATCCACATTGTATTTGATATAAATTCAAAATCTCACTTCCAAAATAACTAAGTATTATGTCCAAAAAAAAAAAAAAAAAAAAAAAGAAGTTAAACAAAAGCTAAAAGAGGGAGAGAGTTGTGATGGAAAACTTAAAAAATTAAACACACTACCAAATATTATATAAGATTCATCAACCTAAAGAAATGTAACATAGCAATTAATCTTTAATTTTCTTGAAATTTTGCAAACATGAAGGATATAATAAGAATATACAATCCAACGGTTAGATT
This sequence comes from Lithocarpus polystachyus, assembly GCA_033629205.1. Lineage (NCBI taxonomy): Eukaryota > Viridiplantae > Streptophyta > Magnoliopsida > Fagales > Fagaceae > Lithocarpus > Lithocarpus polystachyus. The sequence goes on from CM066165.1 coordinate 37,626,657, forward strand.
TTCAAAATTCACTCTCAATATAAAGATATACGAGGAGTTTTAAGAGAAATTTTTTTCTCTAAACTAGTTTGGAGATAAACTTTATTCTTTTTCTTGTTTTCCTGTGGAAAACAATGCATATGAGATTAGGGTTCAAATTGTGATTTCCTCGGAGATTTGAACCCTAAACGTTTTTATTGGAAACACAAGGAGGTGTCAGTTGAGTTATATAGTTCTTAACAAATTTCATCCAATGATTGTTTACTTTTTGTTTGTTTATTTATTTTAATTATGTGAAACATATATTTGGAGATGAATGAGATTATAAAAAAACATAAGCATAAAGTAAATCTATTTGATTGAAAAAAATAAATGACAGTTTATATTTATATTTTGTATGACAAATAAAAAATTACATTATTTTGTTACTAACCTTGATTAATATTTTTTTTTTGAATTAATTTAATTTTCAAATTTAGCCTTTTAATTGAGTCGGCCATTGAGCTGCCATAGGCCAACAGTGAATCCTCAAGTCAGGTCAACTGCACCCCACAAATTTGTTGTTGATGCAAATGAAGACATGTAACATGCAATGTTTGCTAAAGATAAACATATAAATGATTGGATACTGATTTGTCAACTGGGGGTTAAGGGGCCGCCACATATATTTTTCAAAAGAGGGGTTCCACATCTATATATATTTATATATATATATATATATATATATATATATATTATCATCACGCTATTCAATGAATGACTTTGGCCTTATTCATAACATCATCACCTTATCACCACAGTCCAATTCTAACATATCAGAATTTTAGAAACAGCAAAATCTAATTGAATTGCTTAATTGTCTTTTATGTAGATATTTTCTGAATAATTTATTTTTAGCATACATAATATATGTATATTAATTTGTCCCTTCAATATATATACGAAGCAAATTAATTCTTATTATGAGTCCACTAATTAATTTTTTTGTTACATGGACCACTTGGTATTGTTCGTCCAAACATCATTTTTTTTTTTTTTTTTCTTTTTTTAAGGGGGGGGGGGGGGGGGGGGTGGTGATTTGTGAGGTGCTAACTTAAGTATTGGAGAAGCTTAGGCTGATTACACCAGTGTTTTTTGATCGTGTGATTTTAGTGAGACTACTCTGAGGTTAGCATTTTTTTTTAATTGAATCATTGTCAAAATCGCAAAAAATACAAAACATTTCAAATTGGGACTCTGGGTTTAAGTGCCATTTGACACTTGGGTTTCGGCTATAAGTGCCGATTGGGACTCAAACCCCAGAGTAGGTCTTGATTGATATGTGTCCATCCAAAGTTGTTTTGAAATATTTGCTATTTTCAAACCATCTTGAAAGCTTGGATTTGTACTAAAATACAAGAGTTTGTTTAGACTCTTAATTAAAAATTACAGTTATATAGCTTTTACTTTAACTTATACTAAGCGCAAAATAAGAGTAACTAAGCGCAAAGAACCGTTAACACTACCCTAAGCCATATTCATCAATTATCAACAATAAAATGAAAGCTTAAGGAGTAGGGAAGAGAGATGCAAACACAAGATAACATTGAGACGTGTTATTGGAGAGGAAACTGAAAAATTCGATGAAAAACCTCTTCGTAACCCTCTAAGTCGAAATTAATCTACTAGAGAATAAAGTTGGAGTATACGAATAACAAAGCACCCTCTAAGCCTAATCTACCCCATGTACTTGAGCCCTCCAAGCTTCTGCTACCAATTGACTTCTTGGAGCATTGTCTTCTCTAGTGATGAGAATCAACAAGTATTCAAGGATCCATTGCATGTTCCAGTTGGGCCTATTACTAGAGTAAGATCCAAGAAGATCAAAGAAGCACTTAATGGGCTGATTCAAGAGATTTGGGTCGATTCTAATGTAGAACATTCTAAGCTGGGCCCAAAGGAAGATGAAGGCGAAATAAATTTAATTCAAGCTGTTGGGGGCTGATTTGACTTAATTGGGCGTTATTTATGGCATGGATTAATGACTGATTGACTTTCCAGATCCATATTTGTTAATAGATATTTTTTTCAAATCTAGATCTTCTAATTTTAGACCAGATCTACGTTAATTTTAGGCTTTTATTATTTATAACTTTTTAAGCTATTTTCCTATTTTGGATCTGCTAATTTCGGACCAAATCAACATTTATTTAGGGTTTTATTATTTTGTACGTTTTTTTATATTTTATATTTTCAGTCATGTCTTATAAATAGCATGCACTTATTGTAATAGAGAGATTATTGAATAAAAATTAGAAAAAGGTGAGGCTTTGCTCTTCTCTTTGGTTCTTCAAGAACTGTGAACTTATCAGGAATTCTTCCTTGTGGCGTTCAAACTTTATACCTTTGGTTCGTGATTCAAATATAATCATTGGGTTAAGGTCTGTTACTTATACCTTTGGTTTGCGTTTCTCTTATAAACGTTGGATCAGGGTTCTATTAAAAATCTGAATTTTAGCTTTCTTGGGCAAATATTCCAATATTGTTTGTTGGATCTCAAAGCGTGTCAATTGAGGTTCGCATCATTTGGTATCAGAGCTCAGGTTCTAAAATCAGTTTTTTATCCTTTTATCTTTTGTTTCATGTTATCATCCTATCTTGTTCCTTTTGTGTTCTTTGTTCCTCATTCTTGTTTTGTGACGTGCACTAGGTTAAAATTGTGCACCAAGTTCCAAAAAAAAAAAAAAAAAACGTGAAAAAAAGAAAAAAAAAAAGAAGAAGAAGAGACTTCAGAAAAGAAAACGAAAACTAAAAAAAAAAAAAAATATATTGTTTTTAGTTTCAGTTCTCTCAGACCAAAATGTTGTTTTCTTTTGTCATTTTTCTTTGATTTAGTGTTTCTGTCATATTTTCTTGCCGTTGGTATTTGTTTAAATACTACAAGTTGAATTTCTTGATTAAGTTTATTAGTTTAATGCAAAACTGAAAAGAGGAAGCTACGAGTGGAAAAAGGCAAGAGAGTGTGAGACTAATATCGAGAAAAAGCCAATTTAAGAGTGAAACACGAGTGGGAGTGACATAATCTGAGTGCAAACACGTGAGGGAGTGTTGTGAAGAATTATTTCTAACATTTCTCTGTAGTTTTAAAAAGTATGTCTTGCAGGGGTGAAACATCAAATAAGCAAGGAGGGGAGGAGTCATCCATCATGTTGTAGGCTATGCAACAACAATTTGAACGCATGAACGTGGTGTTTAATGAGATTCGGGATCGGTTGGATAAGCAAGATACTGTTATTGCTAATTTGCGTGAAGAGCGTCCCCAAAGAGCCCCTAATGCTTGAAGGCAAGAAAGGCATGCGAGTGTGGATGATTCTAATGACTACCACGAGGATGAGTTTGAAGATGAAGAGGATCAAGCTTCATTGAACAACGAGGGTAAGTTTGCGCAAAGGGGCCAAAGGCATGGTAGAGGATTTCGAAGAGATCCAAGATGGCAAGATGGGACTGACAGAAACCTTAGAAACATAAAAATGAAGATATAATCATCCCATGGGAAAAATGATCTAGAAGTTTATTTGGAATGGGAGAAGTAGGTAGAGTTCATCTTTGAGTGCCACAATTACTCCGAGGAGAAAAAGGTAAAACTAGCTGTCATTGAGTTTACTGACTATGCAATTATATGGTAGGATCAACTGGTAATGAACAGAAGGAGAAACCGTGAGAAGCCTATTGAGACGTGGGAGGAAATGAAGGCCACCATGAGGAGGCGGTTTGTCCCTAGTCACTATTATAAGGACTTGTATCAGAAATTACAAAGTCTTACTCAAGGCTA